>OX101743.1:8104083-10827799 GCA_944452665.1 Stenoptilia bipunctidactyla
TGACAAAATAAAATCAATTTAAGTAATACAAATTTTCAAAATGACTATGTAAACTACGATAGGTTAGGTTTGGGTCAGGTTAGGTTAGGTTAGGTTAGGTTAGGTTTTTGGTTGCTCTTCTCTGCAAATAACTTTTTTATTTTCAAGCCGATTGCGGAGTTCGACCCCTCTGAAGGAAGGTATCGACGAGATCTACACGAATAAACAATAAAAACGCTGAGTTACTGTACTAAATTTTGAAATTTTCGACCAAAACCCCAGTTTTCTAAAGAAAAATTAGCAATATACGATTTGGATGCACCAAAAACGATATAATTTTGCTAAGCAGGTAGCTGATTGAGGTGTCAGAAGGAGCGCCTCAATGCGTTTGACAAAATCAAATCAATTTAAGTAATACAAATTTTCAAAATGACTATGTAAACTACGATAGGTTAGGTTTGGGTCAGGTTAGGTTAGGTTAGGTTAGGTTAGGTAAGGTTTTTGGTTGCTCTTCTCTGCAAATAACTTTTTTATTTTCAAGCCGATTGCGGAGTTCGACCCCTCTGAAGGAAGGTATCGACGAGATCTATACGAATAAACAATAAAAACGCTGAGTTACTGTACTAAATTTTGAAATTTTCGACCAAAACCCCAGTTTTCTATAGAAAAATTGGCAATATACGATTTGGATGCACCAAAAACGATATAATTTTGCTAAGCAGGTAGCTGATTGAGGTGTCAGAAGGAGCGCCTCAATGCGTTTGACAAAATAAAATCAATTTAAGTAATACAAATTTTCAAAATGACTATGTAAACTACGATAGGTTAGGTTTGGGTCAGGTTAGGTTAGGTTAGGTTAGGTTAGGTTTTTGGTTGCTCTTCTCTGCAAATAACTTTTTTATTTTCAAGCCGATTGCGGAGTTCGACCCCTCTGAAGGAAGGTATCGACGAGATCTACACGAATAAACAATAAAAACGCTGAGTTACTGTACTAAATTTTGAAATTTTCGACCAAAACCCCAGTTTTCTATAGAAAAATTGGCAATATACGATTTGGATGCACCAAAAACGATATAATTTTGCTAAGCAGGTAGCTGATTGAGGTGTCAGAAGGAGCGCCTCAATGCGTTTGACAAAATAAAATCAATTTAAGTAATACAAATTTTCAAAATGACTATGTAAACTACGATAGGTTAGGTTTGGGTCAGGTTAGGTTAGGTTAGGTTAGGTTTTTGGTTGCTCTTCTGTGCAAATAACTTTTTTATTTTCAAGCCGATTGCGGAGTTCGACCCCTCTGAAGGAAGGTATCGACGAGATCTACACGAATAAACAATAAAAACGCTGAGTTACTGTACTAAATTTCGAAATTTTCGACCAAAACCCCAGTTTTCTATAGAAAAATTGGCAATATACGATTTGGATGCACCAAAAACGATATAATTTTGCTAAGCAGGTAGCTGATTGAGGTGTCAGAAGGAGCGCCTCGATGCGTTTGACAAAATAAAATCAATTTAAGTGATACAAATTTTCAAAATGACTATGTAAACTACGATAGGTTAGGTTTGGGTCAGGTTAGGTTAGGTTAGGTTAGGTTTTTGGTTGCTCTTCTCTGCAAATAACTTTTTTATTTTCAAGCCGATTGCGGAGTTCGACCCCTCTGAAGGAAGGTATCGACGAGATCTACACGAACAAACAATAAAAACGTTGAGTTACTGTACTAAATTTTGAAATTTTCGACCAAAACCCCAGTTTTCTATAGAAAAATTGGCAATATACGATTTGGATGCACCAAAAACGATATAATTTTGCTAAGCAGGTAGCTGATTGAGGTGTCAGAAGGAGCGCCTCAATGCGTTTGACAAAATAAAATCAATTTAAGTAATACAAATTTTCAAAATGACTATGTAAACTACGATAGGTTAGGTTTGGGTCAGGTTAGGTTAGGTTAGGTTAGGTTAGGTAAGGTTTTTGGTTGCTCTTCTCTGCAAATAACTTTTTTATTTTCAAGCCGATTGCGGAGTTCGACCCCTCTGAAGGAAGGTATCGACGAGATCTATACGAATAAACAATAAAAACGCTGAGTTACTGTACTAAATTTTGAAATTTTCGACCAAAACCCCAGTTTTCTATAGAAAAATTGGCAATATACGATTTGGATGCACCAAAAACGATATAATTTTGCTAAGCAGGTAGCTGATTGAGGTGTCAGAAGGAGCGCCTCAATGCGTTTGACAAAATAAAATCAATTTAAGTAATACAAATTTTCAAAATGACTATGTAAACTACGATAGGTTAGGTTTGGGTCAGGTTAGGTTAGGTTAGGTTAGGTTAGGTTTTTGGTTGCTCTTCTCTGCAAATAACTTTTTAATACAGTTGCTCAAAAAGTAGCGTATTGCAGGGACGTTTAGCGTTCGGGATGTGGGCTATTACACACTTGTGCTTTTTCTTTACCTTTTCCGCACTCGTGCGTTCTCTTTCCCAAATGTCAAAATAATGTCCAATAAAAAGAAAAAATCAACCACGAAGGTTTTACTTAAAACAAAATTCATAGAAGTTTTTACGATTCATGCAAATATTTCTGAAAAGAAGCTGCTAATTTGTTTCAATATCAGGTAAAAAGATTTGATGCAATGAGTTAGGTTAGGTTTCATTTCATTTTATCTCATTAAATTCATTTTCATTTCATGTCAATGCAAAAAATCTAGTAAAGACTTGGCTGTATGGGCATAGTTCCCTTTGCCTACCCAGAATGGGTAAACAAAACAAAAAAATCTCTGTTTATAATCTTTCACGGCTGGCGCCATTTTGTATATTTTATAAAATTGCTTAATTTTTTCGCAACTGTATTAAAAATAGTCGTTCAGTACACGTGCGGAACCGTCATTGCGACTCGTTCCGACTGTCAACCCTCGCCTTCGGCTGCGCCTCGGCTCGTGTAGACATTTGTCGGAACTCTTTGCAATGACAGGCTTTCCGCACTCGTAATGAAATATACTATTTTTATTTTCAAGCCGATTGCGGAGTTCGACCCCTCTGAAGGAAGGTATCGACGAGATCTACACGAATAAACAATAAAAACGCTGAGTTACTTTACTAGATTTTGAAATTTTCGACCAAAACCCCAGTTTTCTATAGAAAAATTGGCAATATACGATTTGGATGCACCAAAAACGATATAATTTTGCTAAGCAGGTAGCTGATTGAGGTGTCAGAAGGAGCGCCTCAATGCGTTTGACAAAATAAAATCAATTTAAGTAATACAAATTTTCAAAATGACTATGTAAACTACGATAGGTTAGGTTTGGGTCAGGTTAGGTTAGGTTAGGTTAGGTTAGGTTTTTGGTTGCTCTTCTCTGCAAATAACTTTTTTATTTTCAAGCCGATTGCGGAGTTCGACCCCTCTGAAGGAAGGTATCGACGAGATCTACACGAATAAACAATAAAAACGCTGAGTTACTGTACTAAATTTGGAAATTTTCGACCAAAACCCCAGTTTTCTATAGAAAAATTGGCAATATACGATTTGGATGCACCAAAAACGATATAATTTTGCTAAGCAGGTAGCTGATTGAGGTGTCAGAAGGAGCGCCTCAATGCGTTTGACAAAATAAAATCAATTTAAGTAATACAAATTTTCAAAATGACTATGTAAACTACGATAGGTTAGGTTTGGGTCAGGTTAGGTTAGGTTAGGTTAGGTTAGGTTAGGTTTTTGGTTGCTCTTCTCTGCAAATAACTTTTTTATTTTCAAGCCGATTGCGGAGTTCGACTCCTCTGAAGGAAGGTATCGACGAGATCTACACGAATAAACAATAAAAACGCTGATTAAATGAAAAAACAATCGTTGTATTTTCTATTCAAGACCTAACTCGGTATCAAAAATGATGACTCGCCAGGCTGCTGTTCGTCAGCTGGAAGACAAACTTCATCTGACCCTACAGGAGCTTAAATTATCAAAGTCTATGTGTGAGCAGTTGCTGGATGAGAGAAATGATGCCGAAAAAGAGTTTATCAGTGTACTCAACTCAAATAAACAGTTAAAACTGGAACTATCAAAAATTCATACTCAATTTCTAGAAGTTGTTGAGCAAATAGACCAACTGCAAAGGATAATAAATGAGTTTGATGGTAAAAGTAATATATTAGAAGATGTTATTAGGCATAACAAACATTTGAAAGTCCAATTATGTGATTCCTTTTCACAAATAACTTCCTTAGAATCTAAAATTAATGAATCCAGGTCAGCACAATCTCAGTCTCTATTTGAGGAGTTGGTTGACGCTGCCCCCTCAATGGTATCTATATGTAAAAATACTTCCACCATTATTGACCTTACCAGTGATTGCTTGATTAATGCAGAGTTGCCGGTTAGTCCTACTACAAGCACTAACAATAAACTTAACTGTAATAAAAGTAGGACTAAATCAAACAAAAGTAAGCAATGTATAAAGACCAATAATATAAATAAAAATATTAGTAAGAATAAAATTTTCTCATGTAAAAATAGCCATTACAGAAAAGAACGTTTAAATTTACTAAGTTAAAATCATGTAGTTCTGAATTGGAGCAAAATAGGTTAACCTATGAAAGTGACACAAGGCACCTTGAGCTGGAAATAAACAGGCTTTATGAGCAGCTTAATAGTTTAACTAATAAATATGAAGTTGCTCAGAAAGAGATAAAAGAACACACTTTGGCCATGGACAGCTTACTTCAACTATCTAAATATAATCTGGATCAATTTGAGTATTTGACTTCCCAAAATAATTGTGAACAAAGTGTATTAAGTTGTCCACAGCCCGAGCTATGCCAGTCCCAGTCCCAGATGCCTTGTGTTATAGAGGATAATGTACTGCTTATAAAACCAAAGCCATCTTATTTATGTAATAATAAGCTAAGTCAGCCAGAAGTAGTTATGTACAGCGATGAACTTGGGAAAAAAATGGGCTTCCAAGTAAGTAAATATGTAAGGCAGCCAATAATAAATAATTGTTTCCCTGGTGCTTCATATTGTGATATATTAAATAAAGTTTTTGTGACTGACTTTAAAGTTAAAACTGTCTTGATTATTTTAGTTGGCAGACGGGACCATGCAAATAAAAAAGACATGATTCACAGTTTTTCCAAATTACATGAAAAGGAAAATATATGTAGAATAATATTATTTGCATTACCTTTTAGCCACTCTTTCTCAGAGCAAGAAAACAATATAAGGCACCATCTGAATAAAATATTACACACTATGACATGTAGGCATAGTGATAAATTCCATATGATTGATACTAACATTATAGTTAGTAAACCTTTTTATTTTAAGTATGATAAGTACAATTTGTACGATTATTCTATACGACAAATAGCAATTTCGCTATCTTATATTATTAGTAATGATTTACCAGTCATCTTGACTGAAACCTCTGCTTCTATTGAGCAGCCACTTATATTTATTAAACCGGTGGAATATAACATTCCAAGTAATAGTATTAGGACTACTCTAGTTAATTTAAACTAGAGGCGACGACAATAGATAATAAGACTTCTAGCTATAATCAAAATGTTATTAGCACATATGCCCCAGCTGCAAAATTAAAATGTAGTAAAAATGTATTAAATGTAGCCCACCAAAATATTGAAGGCATGCTGGGTAAGGATTTACAAATTGAACTTTTTATGAATCAAGAAAATTTAGATATTTTGTGTGTAACGGAGCACTGGCTAAAAGACCATCAAATGATATTTTCGTTCAATAATCATCAAATAGCCAGTTCATACAGCAGAATCCAGGCTAATTGTGGCGGCTCCTTGATTATTACACACAAAGGAATGAAATTTAAAGAACGAAAGGATATTATTAGTCTTTCTGTTGAGCAAACCATTGAAATGGCATGTATAGAACTAGGGAAAGTTATTATAATAAGCGTATACAGGCGGCCAGCTTCATCCTTTGATTTGTTTGAAAAAATCATGGAGGAAGCTTTACTTAAACTTAGTGATACTAAAAAAAATATCATTGTCTGTGGTGATTTTAATATTGATTTATTAATCCAATCATCCCTTAGCCAAAGGTTAACTAATTTGTTTCTTTGTTATGGACTTAAAAATCTCTTTTTAGAGCCTACACGTGTTACAGCCACTTCAGCAACATGTATTGATAACATTTTCACTGATGCATCACCCAACAGTCAATACATATTTAATAAGTTAAAATCGGATCACAGTGGACAATTAGCATCTTTTAACATTAACACAAACAAGGCATTAAGAAGAGAGATTAAGTTTGTACCCATGAACGAGGGTCGGCTGGAGAGATTCAGAAGTAATGTCTTGGATAAGTTGTGGGAACTTAAATGTTATGATGATCCTGTTAAGGAGTATAATTGTATTTTTAATTTAATTAAATGTGAGTATGATACAGTATTTAAATCAAAAACAATAAAAATAGATGATAACTCATTTAAGTTTAGTGACTGGGCAACAGTAGGAATATTCAAAAGCAGAGACAGATTATATGAATTATATGATGAAAAATCATATAATCATAGCGAAACCTTTAAGGAATATGTTAAAAAATACTCCAAAATGTTCAAAAATGTGTGTAGTATTGCGAAATCAAATTTTATTAATAATAAAATTCAAAATAGTGTAAATATACCTAAAACTGCTTGGAAAATTATAAACAGCGAAACTGGAAAGTCAAACATTAGAAACTTGGAACATAAACTGAAAATTGGTGATCAACTGTTGACATCAGATACAGAAGTTGCTGAAGCTTTTGAAAAATTCTTTGCAGACATTCCAGTTTCGACTACGAAGACATTAAATTCATCAGTTAAAGCTGCACAGTCTTTTCTTGAAAATAATGTAAATAAGTGTAAAACTAACTTTACTTTCAGGCATGTTACTGAAAGTGAGGTATTGAAAGCTTTTAAAAGTATAACAATTAAGAACACTGCTGATCTGGATGGAATTACTGTTAAAATCATCCAATCTATCATTGACGGTATTGCACCTTATTTAGCCAGTATATTTAATAATTGTGTTGATAATGGTGTGTTTCCGGACTTAATGAAACTTAGTAAAATTATTCCCGTATTTAAAGCAGGAAGCATAACCGACCCCAGTAACTTTAGACCAATCTCTATATTACCAACACTTAGTAAAATTTTTGAAAAGCTTATTTTAAACCAACTAGTGGTACACTTCTTTAGCAATAATTTAATGAATTCAAATCAATTTGGTTTCACACGGGGTCGCTCAACAACTGATGCCAGTGTTGAGCTTGTCAAACATATATTTGATGCCTGGGAGGAGTCACGTCATGCCTTCGGTGTCTTTTGTGATCTGTCCAAGGCTTTTGACTGTGTTCACTACGATACACTCCTCATGAAGCTACACCTCTATGGAATCAATGATAGGGCACTTGATTTTATGAAATCCTATTTGTGCAATAGAATTCAAAGAGTTGATATTAATGGAAAGAGATCATCGGGATCAGCAGTTCATATGGGAGTGCCCCAGGGCTCGATTCTTGGGCCTTTCTTATTCTTAGTTTATATAAATGATTTGCCATTTTTAGTGAAAGACAAGTGTGAGGTCATATTATTTGCTGATGATACCTCTTTTCTATTTAAAGTGAGTAGGCAATTGAAGCATTGCTTTGAAATAAACTGTTGTATTGAAACTGTGGAGAAATGGTTTTCAGCCAATAACCTACTACTCAATGAAAATAAAACTAAATTTTTAAAATTCTCTTTGCCTAATGTCCGGCATGTAAATACTAACTTAATTGTAAAAGGACAAGAATTGAGCCCTGTAAATTCAACAGTGTTCCTTGGCATAACCCTAGATGCACAACTACAATGGGGACCACATATAGAAAGGTTGGCGAAGAGACTTAGTTCTGCAGCATATGCCGTCAAAAAGATGCGAAATATCTCTAATGAAGCTACTGCGCGGTTGGTTTATTTTGGTTATTTTCATAGCTTAATGACATACGGCATTCTCCTGTGGGGAAATGCTGCCGATATTCAAACCATCTTTGTGCTGCAGAAACGGGCTATTCGCTCAATCTACAAACTTAATTCCAGGGCGACACTTAGAAATAAGTTTAAAGAAATTAATATTCTTACCTTTGCCTCACAATATATCTTTGAAAACCTTATGTATGTAAAAAAGAACTTAAACATGTTCCATAGAAAATGTGACTTGCATAATGTTAATACTAGAAATAAGTACAAGCTAGCCGGCTATGATAGTAGACTTCATAAAGTCACTAACTCATTTATGGGTCAATGCATACGTTTTTATAATAAGGTTCCCACAAATATTCAAGACTTACCACTTGATAAATTTAAAGAAACTATTAAACAAAAATTGTGTAGTAAAGGCTTTTATACAATTTCTGAATATATGGACGATAAAAGTCCTTGGTTGTAAATTGTTTTTCAAATATTCTCAATCTCCAACTCCATCTCCAACACCATCTCCATTTCCTTCTCATCCAACGCCATCTCCATCTCCTTCTTATCCATACAACAGCAAGAACGTCATGCTCCCTCAGGCGGCATGGCTAGCGGTAGCGTCGGGTGTCGGGTCACCCTCTTCCCTAAAATATGGTTGAGGAGAGTGATGGCTGGTGCTTGCGTTATACTCGTGAACGGGTGCTGCTAGCGGTGCCAGGTCGTTTTGCTGAAGACTTTATGACTATGTTACTTTTTTGAATTTGACTCTGACTTCCCCATCTCCATCCCATTCCCCCATGTTCACGTCCGTGTTAGTGTCCAGTCTCTGTCCACGACTATCCTCATCTCCATCCACATTATCTGTAATATCTCTCACCTCTATCGCTACATCTATCTACTTCTATCTTTACCTCTATATCTATGTCTACGTTTCTGTCTAGTACTTGATTGCCTAATGTATAAATATAATAGTAGACTCCAGAAGATCACCAACTCGTTCATGGGTCAATGTGTACGCTTTTATAATAAAACTCCAAAATATTTAAGATTAACCCTTCGATAGATTTAAGGATAAGCATAAAGTTTTATTATAAGATATCCGGATGCAAGAAGATTGTAAATTGTTGTTGTTGTTATTGTTATTGTGTATTTTTAAAAGATGATTGCTGTTGAGTTTCTTGCCACTTCTTCTCAACAGATCGACTTTCCGAAGTGGTGGTAGATTCAGTTCAATTTGTAAATTGTGACTTATTTCAAATGTATTTAAATACTTACGAAATAAAGATTCTTTTGACTTTGACTTTGAATATGTGATACCATTATATTCTATGACTAATTTTAAAAAATATTAAAAAATATTTTATGTTAACCATATTTTTTCAATAAAGATTGATTTGATTTGATTTAACCAGTGATTTAACTAATATTATATCTCATTACAAGATGTTACACATATTAATTCTTGATTGATAAAGCCAACTTCTTTAAAATTTTCGAAGTTGTTGTAAAATAAGTAGTATAGGTAGGTACTCGACAATGAAACGTAATAATTATAACAACAGGCAATCTTTATTTATTTATTTTAATCAAAAGCTGATGAACAAAGTAAAAATATGATTCATGTTTGCAATAAATGACTTTTAAATGGTAAACTTGACAAAAAAAATAATAAAATAAATGAATAAAACAAAGTATTATATTATAATTGTATTTCCATATTTAAACTGAATCAAAGAACCTATTTATCAATGTTTTAATAATGTTATCATAATAGTATATTATGTAACAAGTGAGCGAAGTTGCTAATTACAGTCGAGGCTGTGATTTGAGCCCGAGCCGCAGGCGAGGGCTTAATAATGAGCCGAGACTGTAATTAGCAACGCTCACGAGTTATATACGACGTTTTTCAACACACTTGTGAGTAAAAGACAGACATACGTGGTCATAAAATAACAAACACACTTGATAACAAAGCTGTGAATTGTGATTGAAAAATGGCGCCGAACTTCGCGCATGCGCGTAGGTTTTTTTTTCCGCCAAATGTGTCAATGGCTGTATAGCATATACAGCCTATTTTACATGAAAATATTTAATTTGGAGTGGTAAATCCAAATATTTTAATATTTTGTAACAAATTATTGTAAATTGTGAATAATTTGTTTGATATACAATTTTGTTTAACTAATATAAGGCGTAAACATCTAAAAATGTAGGTATATGGATTTGAAGTGGTATAAAACCTCTTTGTTGTTTCTGAAAAAAAAATAATATATAACCCGGATCAATAAAATATGCTCTGTTTACTCGCATTTAATTTGCACAAAGGTACAATTCAACTTTGTAGGATTCATTATATTATGCACTAGGGCATAATATATTATGCACGCGTGACTTATAGCCCAGTTTATAGTTCTAAATTCAATAGAATAAGGCTTACTTTACGAGCAAGTGTGTTGAAAATAAATTAACCTGTAGGGAACTAGGTATTTACTTAAAATACTAATATTGCATGCTGTGATACAGTGAAATATGTGCTCAATTATGTACTAAGACCAACAAATGTTACCATATTTATAGCAATAAAATGATTTGATTTGATTTAATTTGATTTGAAAGTCCATGTTGCACCTACTCCTGTGGCAATATGAGGCACCACTCTTTATTATATGTTGTTTCATCCTTCAGATATAATAAACAAAGGTAGATGTTTAGAGATGATGTTTTGCGATTAGGTACCTACCTACTTAATATGTTTCATAATATCATGTTCTTATTGGAGACTAACATTAGCATAATTAAAACCAGCCATATTAACACATTATACAGAATTTTGTACCAAACCAGACCTCGAAATTGGGCGCTAGTAGCACGTAGCAAACATTTGCCGTCCATCACTTCACGAGACGCCCGCGCCGTCGTCGGCGCGCGGCGGCCGTGGGGCGTATCACTCTGTGAGCGCCAAATGCCACCACGTCCATCACGCTGACTGTCATGACCGCTAAAACCCGGCGGCGTATGGTATGCGCCGTCGCAGCGTTGGCCGCAGAGGTTTTGATATTATTTAGAGATGCGCCAAGTAATACTTTTGTCGAGTAACGAGTACCGAGTTTTACTCGGCTTCATTTTTTTTCAACCGAGTACTCGGCCGAGTTACTCGGTTCAATCAAATTCCCATTTTGCGCGCGTGTTTCTAGCAATAGTGTTTGTAATAAATGTGCACCTGCAAGCACCGTGTATATTGAGCCATTGTTTTTGGAGGCTGGTAACGTCTACGAACAAAAGAGGAATAGGCTGTTACCAGAACGTGCAGAGAGCCTTGTGTTCCTGCATCATAACTTACCTTTATTAAATTTTAAATATTGATTATTTTTATGACTGTTCTTTTTATTTTTTCTCACTACTCATTCATTAAAATCATTTTGATTTTATTGTCAAAGGTTTCCTAAATTAATAATAACTGCTTTATGATTTACACTGTTGTTTCAAACCGAGTTATTCGGCCGAGTAAGAGTATCAAAAAACCCGCCGAGTACGCCGAGTACCTACCGAGTATCAACCGGGTAGGTACCCGGCCCATCTCTAATATTATTGCTTATCAAAATACGAATCTCGTGATTATATAAGCCTATATTTTTTTTATAAGAGTTAGGTTCTCTATTGCATTGTGCGATACTGAGTACCATTAAAGTGACATTTTTTTTTTGTAAACCTTTCTTATTTTAAATATTGGTAAGGATACCAGTTAGCAACAAAATTGAGTACTATTTGTGGAGCTCAAGCACGGACATAAATAGGCAAAGGATTCCTTAATTTATAGGCACCTTCAATTGAACTGGAGATGCGATCGTCTAAGCATATATAAACACAGCAGCAGAGCTATAGCGGTACAATATTTATTTAGAATATTTATTTCCATAGGAATCTCCTCTATTATATTGGTCGAGGGAAAAGGAAATTACAGTTTTTACATAACTTCACGCCTGTATCCCTTATGGGGTAGGCAGAACTCCAGAGCTCATAAGACCATCTGATGTCACGTTGGACTTAGGAGGTATTATAATGATGGATAGACTATTGCAGTGACAGGGGGTCAGCCTATCGCCCACAAAACACGCCAATAAAACCTCTGTCCCTTTACTGACTTTTACAGTATGCCCGGGAAGAGAAGCAGCTGGTACATTCTATGTTTTTCTTTTGCTCCCAGTCCAGCGTGGAAGCAAAAACTATAAATTCTAATTAAATATGCTTTTTATCACTCTGCCCAAAAGGTGATTGACATGATGTCCGGGCAATTTGATTATTTGAATGATTATTATCAAATTTCCCACTCATATTGGGCATTATCGCAACTGTCCGCCATAGAAGTGTAGGGAAAATAAAGTTATTATTTTCAAATTAAATCAGCCTAAAATAATTATCGCTTCATACGACTATTTCATCATAATTTTTTGGCACAAACCTTAACTTGAAAGTCGAACGCGTTCCGTTACAGTTTCTATTGAACCACTAAATAGATTTATATCATTCTTAATACCAAAAAGCAAACATAATTTGAAAATATCACTCTGAAGATAATGGCGGCTCCCAGGGTACAAGTCGGTGCTAGCGATGCAGGCTTCGTTCTATCAACAAAATGTATAGGTACTTATTGTCATTAAAAATAAGAATATCCGATCTCAATAACTTATTTAAAAACGGAAACTATAGTTGCGACTGTCGCTTTATCGTTAGGAATAGGATGGTTGGATAGTGGATAGTTTTCTGAGATAAATTGGCCCAATAATGACAATATCATGTTATTTAATATTTATCCAAAAAAATAAGGACATTTAACGGCCATTTTTAAACTTTTTACGGAATAAGAAAAAAACATTATTTTTCTGAAAAAAATTGGTTAGGTACTTTATTATTTTTAAAATTATATTTTTTTCGAATAAGTTTAATATCTTGTAACGATAACCATTGATACCACTTACTAAATAAAAAATACTGAACCAAGTCAAGAAACTCTACAAAAAAAGTTAAAATCCCCGTAAAAAAACCAAACTGTTAGGACCTCTAGTTTTAGGATAGTTATTCATTATTTTGTACACATATTCACAGATCAGAAAGTATTATGTACAAGCACATATTCATATAACGCCGGGCGGTCACTTGGCACTGGGGCACTTTGTATAATGCACTTATTAGAAGATGGTAGATTGCAAAGCTCTTTTGTACATTATATCAGATAATATGCATGAGTTTGACTCTCTGTCAATATACAAGGATAACTTCTTGATAAGTGACTCTCGGTCAAAATCAAGTGAATTGCACATTATATGTATAAGACAATATGATAATATCTTTTATTTATCTTTACAAACATGAAAAGCAACAAAATATACAAGAATGTCTGTAGATGGCTAGAGCACGGCTTATAAAAAAACCATATGAGTAGTATAATATTGGGCATTCAACCCACCTGAGTGAGCGAAGCGAACGGTCGAGAGCGAAGAGTAGATTGGAGAGCTCCTGCAGTAATCTATAATGCCCCTCTCTGGTAGGGCAGAATACCCAATAATATTGTGAGGCAACGTAAATAGGAATACTATGTGTAATAATGAATTTTGTTCAAAAACTTACAGTTTCCATTTTGAAAGGATTGTTCGGCTTAATATCACTTCCACTGATTTTACTTTACTCACATAAAGTACGTAATATTCATTTATGTAAAATTCAGTCAGTGCCATATTTTTAAAACGTTATGCTTCACTAATCGTGTTACCAGAATAAGTTAAAGACACGCTTTCCCATTAAATCAAGATTCAGGTCAGATTGACTCATGTACATCATTTCACTGCTAACATAATCTGTGTCCAGGTTGGCTCGAACGAAGACACCTGAATTTCGAATTATAAAAAAATCAGATCAGATTGACTCGTGTCGTTCCACAGGATATCATTAAAGATACCAGTGACCAGGTTGGCTCGAAGACACCTGAGTTTTAAATTATCGAAATTCCGATCAGATTGACTCGTGTCGTTCCACAGAAAATGTTAATAGCTTTTAATTATGACATAGGCATCAGAATCTCAAATCAGGTTCACTCATGTCGTTTAACAAATAAAGTTAACAGTTAGTACGCGATTATGAATTATCTACTCGTTCTTTCACACTTCGCTTTTAACATAAATAATTATTACGCACAGAAAATATCTGATAATTAAATTGAACACAAAATCAGTAACCACCCTAACACTAGATCAACGGAACGAATTAAATAAAATACACATACAGTAGGTTTTGTCGCTATGTAGAGTTGCCATGCACGAAAGAAAAATATGTCGTACTTTACCAAAAATTGCCGTAAATCTTTTTATGTTTTGTACTGATACTTAGATATTATTCTAAATTGAAATATGTACATATAATCAAACAAAGGTGTCTATGATATTTATTCACTTATAAGTATATTTTTTTAACAATTTATGTACCTACAGATATGGGAAAATATATTAAAAAACAAAGGCGCAGCTTAACGTAATGAAATTTCTTCTAGCTAAGCTGAGTATGGAAAGAAAATTTTCCATTTTTCATTATTTGAGTAGACATCACCATCTCCATTTGTTATATTAACGTATATATTGTGACATCCTTTTTACAATCTGAGATTTTTTTATGAGTGTAATATTAATTAATCAAATAATCGTATGTATTCATGGCGAAATAATTTTACAGCAATTTATTATAATTTCTCAACATGGCAACATTAAATAATTGTTGAATAAGCATACGCCGGTGCTGACAATATTTATTTCAACGTTGAAAACAACAAAGGGGATCTGGGGGTAATGTGGACTTCAATCACACGAAGTATAAAACATAAAATACTATGAGAATATATTTAATTCGTATTCATTGTTTTAAAATCAATTGACTTTGTTAAACAAACGAGTGCTAATGTTCTTTTTATTTAATACTATCTCTGTGTAACGCGGATTCATCCGCACAATTTCAGATCCCGTAGAAATTTCAAGATAAAAAGTATCCTATGTGATATTCCAGGCTATACTATACTATACCCTATTTGTGTAAAATATTTCAGCCTTATCCACCAGGAAGTTTCAGCGTGACTGAGAAACAAACATACATCCATACAACAAAACATTCACATTTATTATGTCTAATAGTGAGAAGTTAGATGAACAAAGTTGATGACCGCTAGACATCCGTGTGAAATGAATCGACGACCGCTTACAAGTTTGGATGATTTTTAACTTTTTCACTATATCAAAAACACAAAGTTTATTCTCAAGTTTTGTCGACGATGCATAATATATAGGTAGCTAGAAATATTTTTGAAATACATAGAAGGTGTATATGTAGACACGTACCTACTTCATTTTACCCCAATCTCCCTACTTATCGCCACCTTTGATGGAAGTTGTAGGACGTAATCAAACTTAGGATTTTTGTTATGTGAATAGAACCTACTTTTTATAACAATACATACCTATTAAACCTATTTATAAAGCACCATCTAGCTGCAATCAAACTGTCCATGTATGGACACATACGTAATATGTTGACAAGTTGACAAAATTGAGACAAGTGCTGATACCCCTACGCCAAAATGTCTGTCGCCGTGGTTACTTATTGAAATGCTGAAAAGGTACCATCTAATATATCCTGGTAGGGATAATAGTCAAAGTACATTTATCCAGAACAGTCATAAACCTTTTCGCCTAGCCAATCTTAATATTGACTGTTTTGTATCAAGCAAACATATTTATAGTTTTACTACAACATCGTTAGGCATTGCGTAAAACATTTAATGCAAGCAATTTTTGAAGCGGCGGCGGCGGCTTCATTAGAAGGATATCATATTTATTTTCAATTTTATGGAATCGTTTACATAAAAATGCTTAAAAAGTAATTTCATGCAGGGCTGCTACAAACAGGTCCATCATGACCGTGTACCTACGTACCTGATGAGGATGGTTATTCGTCTTAGAATAGTATTAATTTTATTGTATGATCTACTAGTTAATGAAGTATGATGCGTATCTATCTATGTTTTCTTACTTGTTTGTTATTTTACATGCTGATGTTTTATTTTACGTATTGTTAAACGAATCTAGTAAAATAACAATATTAAGATATGTTGTGATAAAAAAATATATTGCTCTTTAAATTTTGTATTTTAAGCGAGCAACGACATACGCGTGCAGCTAGTCATTTAATGCGTTTGACAACCCTTGTAAGTCTATCGTTTTTGTGTTGACTTGACGATTTTTGTTCCATAAAAATTACTGAATTTGATATTGAATTCTTCCAAGCGATCAATACACTAGCTGCTACCGACTACCTTGTGTCTTCGTTCCGTGCCGCTGCTACTCCGCTAACCGAGCCCGGTCCGCAACCGCTCCGCTGCTAAACTGCTGTATCAAGAAAATAAGGTGTGCAAGATTTTCAATTGAATTAAAAATGTAAGTGACTATTAGTACTCTAGAGTCTTTAAATTTAAAATTTTAGTGAACAAAAGTGAAACTCCAAAAAATATTTTAAAAATGATTTTTGAAATATCAGATAGTTTAACAGATATCTAGTGTTTTATGTGCGTCTTCTTCGCTATGAGACATAATTCACCGTAGAATAACAGCATTTCATCTGAGTGTTGAAAAAAAATATTTAAAATTAAATTACTTTCAGGTCAGACTCCGAGTACGACGTCAACGTTGAGGCACAGAAAGCTACGAGTAGCAAGACAACGAAAAAAACAACATCTTCGCCAGCAAAAAAACGCAAGACCTCAAGCAGTAAAGACATAAGGTAATTTTACAAATGTTATTTTTATTACTATAAGATCCTAAATTTAAAAAAAGTTACTTTGTATTGAAAACTAATTTATTAAGTAATTATGCCTGAGGTCCCAGGTTCGATCCCTGGAGAGGGTGGATATTTGTGTGATGAAATCATACATGTTTTTATGTTTATTTAAATTTATTTGTTATAGATTTATATAATTACTAATATGCTTGTTTATATGTTTATTGAGTTTATTTATCTGTTATCTTGTTTCCATAGCATAATTTCTTGACGAAACTTAACTCGGGCTAGATAATAAATATGCACATTCTGATATTTAAATATAGGTATGTTAATATATTTTTTAAGTTTATTCGACAAACTTCTTAATGAAATTTAGTTTTTAATGTTTGGCTTTTACATATTTATTTATTTTCAAGTTGATAATATCTGTTAGGCATTAGATTAACTTAAATCATTCAAACGCTATTCATACTTTTATTTAAAAATTATAATTACATACCCAGTATTGTAAGGAGTGTGATAAAACACATAACTAAAATTCTCTAATATTCTTACTAATATCAGGCCTGGCTCACTCCGCGCGATACATTCGTTATTTACCTACAGCGAAGCGCTCCGCCGCCGGCGCAATTCGAATGGGTCGTGTATCACGCGCGCGCCCGTTTAGACGTTGTAGATACCTACCTACCTAATAGCACTCACAGTAATTCTATGATCGAGGTCGCAAATAGTATTTAAAAATGGACATAAAAAGAAACAAATATTCAATTAGATTATGTTTAGATTTGATTATGTTCAATGTAGCAAACAAAAAATAGGTAGTATTACTAATTATTCGTCGTGACTTTTTTTTCATGTTGTACTTTAGGTAAGTTGAAACAATATTTTTTACAAAGGTAGAATAACAGTAATACCTACATCGGTAGATACTTAATTACAAATAAGGAGATTAATTATTCTTCACTAGGCAGCAACCCTAACAGCGTAAGAAAAGATAAGAGGCATGCGATAGAAAGAGACAAAACTTCTAGGTATATAAATTTGCAGGTACCTACGTAATGCTGTGCGAGCTGAATTCCACCGTATCGCGTCGTAGCAAGACTCAAATTTATTTAGATCTTTTTGCGGAGTAATTCTTCTGTACCAACGGTACTATTACTTATTCTGTGCTAATATTCTCTCTTTTTAAATCTATTTCAGTCAACAATCACGTGATAGCAGAATGGTATTAAAGTTATATTTTACTAATAATGAAAATTTTTGATTTGTTACAGGAACAAGAAATCGGGGTATATAGACATATTTGGTCTGAGCGGCGAAGACCTCGAAGTCGAGGAAAGTAAGCCGACGAGTTTGTCGTCTTACATCCAGAACAGAGTCGCGAATGGGAGTCAGAAGCGCATCGCGAGCACCGACGGCGACTTCTACATAGAGCTGAAGGTGTATAATCGCGACGACGCCGAGTCAAGTGCCCCCGACGAGCGCTGGAAGAAGGCGCTTCTGCGCGTCAGCTGCTGTCTGGAGAACGAGTCCAGCCAGTGGAAGAATTTGCAGCGTTTCGTCAAAGACGTAAATTTATTGTTTAAGGACTCAAGTCCAACTTTTTATAGCGATAAGTTGAACAAAAAAAATAATATAAAAAACATAAAAAATTAAAATGCACGATTAACATTTTAATTTTTTATGTTTTTTATATTATTTTTTCATTAGACAGGTATTTATAATATCCAATTCAGTAGTTTAATATATCCAATCTTAGTTTTTCAAGTTAGGTATTGTAGTATTAGTTCTTTACATTTTTTTATTTTGAAAATCATAATGCCTTTTTGTTCATATTGTAACATAACAGTTGAGAAAAGGCGATGGACAGGTCACAGTAGCAGTACAATCTACTGTCCAGGTGTGCAAATAGTTAGGTCTGCCTTCCGCGATCGCATTACTACATATAGAGTTCAGGCTCTGAAAGATAGTGAACTTAATTCTATTCATTCATTTTTTATCAACATCCGAACCAAAGTAAAAACTCTCTTAAATGAATCTTTAAAAAAACATACAAGTATTAAAGTTAACTTTGAATTGTATTCAACTTTCATGTTGATGAAAGATGATAGGCAGGAAATGAAGTCATTTGCCACAAAAAACTTTTCTCTACATTTGAATTACGAATTTGACAAACTTTATTCAAATATTGTAAGTTACATAAAAAATAGTGTTGAAGAGTTTCAAGAAAGAGATAGTGGATGGTCGTTTTATCAAATTTCTCATTTTGAAATCAATATCAATAAATATGAGCCACTTAGGGGATCTACTTTTATTGACTTGCCTAAATTTATAAAAAATAAAAAGGCATGTTTGAATATTCAAAACAAAGACGAAAAGTGTTTCTTGTGGTGTGTTATGGCGGCTCTGTATCCTACACATAATCATCCTACGCGAGTTTCGTCCTATCCTCATTACAAAAATAAGCTTAACATTAATGGTATGAAGTTTCCTGTGTCTTTTTCTGATATATTTGATATATTTGAGAAAAATAATCCTCATTTAAGTATTAACGTTTATGGTTTAAAGGATGATAAGTTTATTACGGGACCTTTATACAAATCAGAAAATTTCTATAAAAATAGTAAGCGTATTCATCTTTTGCTTATTGAACTAAATTCTTTATCACATTTTTGTTTGATTAAAAATTTATGTCGTCTCGTTAGGAATCAAATTACAAGACATCATGGCTCTTTGTTTTTTTGCGATACTTGTTTATTATTTTTTCCATCAGAAAGCGAACGGAATAGCCACGTCTGCGGAGGTGTAGTAACAGTGTTGCCTAATCAAGGATCGATTATTCAATTTAAAAACTTTGATCGCAAACAAAATATACCGTTTGTTATCTATGCAGACTTTGAAACCATGTTGCAGCCTGTACTTGGCTGTCAACCAGACCCCAACTTAGCGAGCACTACTGATTTACAACGGCATGTACCAGTTGCTTTTGGATATAATGTTGTTTGTTCTTTTGACGAATCTCAGAATAAATTCGTTTCTTATCGCGGTAAAGATTGTGTTTCAAAGTTTGTTACGCTT
This sequence comes from Stenoptilia bipunctidactyla, assembly GCA_944452665.1. Taxonomy (NCBI): domain Eukaryota; kingdom Metazoa; phylum Arthropoda; class Insecta; order Lepidoptera; family Pterophoridae; genus Stenoptilia; species Stenoptilia bipunctidactyla. The sequence goes on from OX101743.1 coordinate 8,123,916, forward strand.
ATCCAAGATGAGGCAAGAATAATTCATGAAATATTAATCAAAACTAAACCAATGATTTTTACGGACATGGATGCTAAGAATTTTGACAGTGAAACACTATGTCACATTTGTGGTCACCTTTTGTGGTTCGACAAAGTTCGCGATCATTGTCACGTATCAGGTAGTTATCGTGGCGCGGCTCATCAAATATGTAATTTACGATATAAAACACCACAGTTCATATCAATATTTTTTCATAACTTATCAGGTTACGATTGTCATCTCTTTATTAAAGAGTTAGGAGAAATACCAGGAAAAGTAAAAGTCATACCGAAAACTAAAGAAAACTATATATCGTTTGTTAAGTTTCTACTTGCAGAAAACGGTGAATTTATACAATTGCGTTTTACGGATTCGTTTAAATTTTTAGGAACAAGTTTAGAAAAATTAGCTAAAACGATGAACAAAGAAGATTTTAAGTCATTGCACTCACATTTTCCTAATTATCGTCAATTTGATTTATTGACTAGGAAGGGAATATATCCTTATGACTATATGAGGACTTGGAAAAATTATTTCGAAAAAACGTTACCACCTAAATCATGTTTTTTTAACTCGCTTACTAATGACGAAATATCAGATAGTGACTACAAACACGCAAAATCTGTGTGGAATGTTTTTCAAATAAAAGATTTAGGCGAATATACTGACTTATACCTAAAAACAGATGTACTTTTACTGACGGATATTTTTGAGAAATTCCGCAAAACTTGTAAAAACCATTATCAACTCGATCCAGCGTTTTATGTTACCGCGCCCAGCCTTTCGTTCGATGCAATGTTATTAAAAACAGGGGTACAGCTTGAACTACTTGATGATTTGTCAATGATTCGAATGATTCAAAAGGGTATAAGAGGAGGATTATGTATGTGCTCTCACCGATATGCTAAGGCTAATAACAAATATATGCCTGACTATGATTCTTCAAAAGAGGAATCATTTATAGTTTACTTAGACTGTAATAATTTATATGGGTACAGTATGAGTCAAGCTTTACCGTACTCTAACTTTAGATTTTTAAACAATTCTGAAATAGATAAGCTTAATATTTCAGAAATTAAGGATGATGGTGAGTATGGTTACATACTTGAAGTCGATTTACTGTATCCTGAACATCTGCATAAAGACCATAACGATTTACCATTTTGTCCTGAAAAATGTATACCACCTGGCGGTAAAAATAGTAAACTGATACCTAATTTATTTAATAAATTTAATTATGTAATTCATTACATTCACTTAAAAAAATGTTTGGAGCATGGGTTAGTTTTATGCAAAATTCATCGTGTCATATCATTTCGACAAAGCGCTTATCTAAAAAAATATATAGACCTAAATACTAACCTGCGTCAAAACGCAGAATCAGCTTTTGAACAAGATTTTTTTAAACTCTTGAACAATTCTGTGTTTGGTAAAACTTTTGAAAATAACGAGGCTCGTGTTAACGTACACCTAGTAAATGTGTGGACTGATACTAATAATAAAACTAAAAAAAAATTAAGTGCAAGCAAATTAATTTCAATGCCTAATTTTCACAGCGTATCGGTATTTACTGATAATCTGGTCGCTATCCAAATGAAACCAGATCAAATTGTGTTAGATAAACCCATTTATATAGGGTTTTCTGTTCTAGAATTATCAAAAGCACATATGTATCATTTCCATTATAACATCATAAAGCCTTTTTATGAGGACCGCGTTCAACTGTGTTATACCGATACAGATAGTTTCATATACATTTTAAAATGTAATGATTTTTACAAAGATTTGAAAAATACATTTTTAAATTTCATCGACACAAGTAATTTCAATCAAAACAATCAATATAAACTTCCTCTTATGAATAAAAAAGTACCAGGATTATTTAAAGACGAAATGAGTGGACAATTGATATCACATTTTGTGGGATTGAGATCTAAGCTATATTGTGTTAGAACCTTAGACAAAGTCATTAAAAAAGCCAAAGGTATTAAATCTAATGTTATTCGACAGCTACCTAAATTATCAGATTATGAATCGGTACTTATAAACAGTAATGTAATACGTAAAAAAAACATTCTATTCAGATCTCTACAGCATGAGATATTTACTAGAAGTGTAAATAAAATTGCACTATCAAATAATGATGATAAGAGATTAATTTTACGTGATAAAATATCAACTATCGCTTGGGGTAGTTCTTACATATTATAACGGTTTGGATTTATCTGTCACTAGCTGTTTGACGCGGTTTTACCCGCGTAATTTCTAATGTGTTATTCCAGACTACAATCTATCTCTGTACCAAATTTCATTAAAATCCATTTAGTAGTTTTTGTGTTAAAGAGTAACAAACATCTACACATCCTCACAAACTTTCGCATTTATAATATTAGTAGGATTTGTGTTAATTTTAAGTATCTTTAATATTATACTTAATTAAATAAAATAGTAAAAATGTGCACAAATTTGGTGCAAATCGATTTTAAATTGATGATGAAAACTTAATAAATTGGGTTAAAAAAACTTACGGTGTGGATATTATATTTATCTGTCTCTGTGTTAATTTTAAGTATTTTTAAGATTGTAATTAAATAGAATTGTAAAATTGTACAAATTTGATGCAAATTGATTTTACCTAAATTGATAATGAAAACTTAATAAATTGGGTTAAAAACTTGGTTGTTTTATTTAGAATTGAACCTGCTTCTTTTAATATTAAGTAAAAATAAATAAATTATTTTGGACACCATTTTCACACAACGCCATCTAACCTTGAACTAAACAGAGCTTGTTTTATGGGAACTAGACTAAGGTTAGAATACTTAAATACTTTTTGTATTTATTAGAAAAACAACCAGACCCATAAAAAATGTCTGTTTATTTTACTAAGATTTGGCACCTGACGGGAATCGAACCCGCGCCGCGTATCCCGTGTATAAGCCAGCGATTCGCTCACTACGTCACGGAGACCATCGCAGAGTTATGTTTTTCAAATAAGTATATCGCAATTAATTTAGCTCGGTAACTATGAATATGCTGATTTAAGACTTTTGTAATCATGTTAGAACTTGATTCACTAAAGTGAGTAAACATAACGCTCATGTTATTGAATAGTGCAAAATAAGCATATCTACTTATTGTTATTCGTCGTCGATCTGTTTTTTTGACATACTTAGCGACATTCTAAAGGTGATAATTGAAGGAGCTACATTGTCACAACTTTTTGATTTCAAAAATATATAATAATGTCAAATGAAGACAGCTATTTATTTGAACAATGTGCTCAAGATCTTCTTGCTGATTTTGATGTAATATATCCGGACCTGGCTAAACAACATCGGGAGCCTAATCACAAAAGATCAAAACGTCAAGCTGAATGTCAAGAAGTTAGAGTTCCAATGAAAAGGAAACAACGGTTTCTAAAGGAATCCTCCTACGTGTGCAGCAACGAAACTAGACGAGGAACCCGTCTTATAAGAGTTGAAGTCGTGGACTTGGAAAATAATAGTGCAGTGCAAAGTGGAAGTGACAATGAAAAAGTACTTTACAGTGCGCAGTACATAGTCGCGGATAATTTTAATCCTATTATGGAGCAAACCGAACACTTAATAAAAAATATTTGTAAAAAAATATGTGATGATAATTTATAAAGATATGTAAGTAGGTAATTAAATTAAGCACTTTTAAGTTAAGTTATTGTATTGTTAATATAGCATAAAACTTTCTGTTAGAATTTTTAAGAATATACATTTTACTGAATTTATTTTGAGTTTACTTTACTAACTACTCAATATACCTACATCTACGAAAAATAAAACACATCAATAATTTGCTTCTTATACATTTATTATAATTTATTGAGAACATTTTTTTTTTTCTTTGAAGTGATTATGCACTTTATAGTGCTCAAATATATTTTTTAAGAAATTTAAAACATAGAAAATAAAATCAGCAATCCCAGTCGGGTCAGTCGATTTTATTATCTATGTTTTTAATTTCTTTACATTTATTTATGTGTTTGAATTGATTCTACAGTAGACATAATTACAGTGCCCCCAACTTATCTGTTCAGGTAGCGGCGTCGCTGTGGTCGTATCAAGTGTTGCCATTTATATATATTTTGCAATAATTTGGTACAGTTTAATCACAATTATGAGTTAAACATTTACTTTGTACTTACTTAAACAAATGGAACAAAAAATAATAAAAAAATCATAAAATGGGTCAACAAATTTATTTATATATTTAAATAAAACACTTTGAGTTTCAGGTCGTGCAGCTTGCTGGATGTTAGATTTAATATTTTTCAGGATAGGGTCCCATGTCGGTGATAGTTTCCAACCATCTTCTCTATTAAAATTAGGGTGTTTTTTAATTTCAATCGCTTCTCTGATCATTCTAGGAATGTAATGCTTCTCTCTAGATAAAATTTTCACTGAGTCAAACCTTAAGTAGTGGTTGGGCTTGTCCATGGAATGCTCACAAACTGCAGACTTTGAAGCTCTTCGATGTTTAATATCAGCTATGTGTTCTTTTACGCGGGTTGATACGTTTCTTTTGGTTTGACCAATGTAGGAAAGCCCACAGCTATTATATTTTATTCTATATTATTTATATTTTATAACAGTATGTATGATCGTCATGACACATTGTCAGTGGACGAACCCCAGGGATACTGCTACTTATTGGATCACACTGCATATCGTCTTCAGAGTCGCTGCTCTCGCTTTCACTATCACTAAGCAATGTAATGATAAACGGCTCATCCAAGTGTGCATCTTTCTTTCTGTACTCTTCATGAAGATTTTTCACATGATGGCAGTATTTCATCCATTCAGCTGATGAGATCTTTCCGCACGCATCCGAAATTAAATCAGGCATGTTAGCACTTGACTTTGAAATATTTGTTTCTGCCACTTTTCGTTTCATTGAACTCCATACCATTTCTATGGCGTTCAAGTCACAGTGATACGGTGGGAGACGTAGTATTTGATGCCCATTTTCTTTTATTATTTTGTCAATCTCGTACTCTGGCACGGGCTTGTTATTTTTAATTAATTCATATAACTGAGGCTTTGTCATTTGTGCTGAAAATTCCACGCCCCTTTCTAAAAGCCACTTTTGCATATCAGCCTTATTGTAATTTGAGTTGGGGCTTCGGTTAATGCATATGCTATGATACGGCGCGTTGTCCATTACGATCAAAGACGGATGCTGCAAATTTGGCAATAACTTTTCGGTTAACCATTTCTTGAAATTCGTGCTATTCATTTCGTCGTGGTAGTCGCCACTTTTAGTATTGGATTTAAATACCAAAAGGGCATCCTTTACAAAGCCTTCTTCGCCGCCTGCATGTACAATGATCCATCTCTGACCTTTTGCAACTGGCTCTAAATCGCCATCTTCTTCAGGGCCTTGCCAGCATTTTCCAGTCGAGTGTGATGAATTTATATAAGTTTCATCTAAATAAATTACAGGTTTAGTATTTTCACGCTCGTTATCTTTAATTTTCTGTAAATATGATGCTCTCCAAGCACATATATCATTCCGTTCGCAAAGAACTTTTCTGTTTGTTTGCGTTCTTCTAAATCTAAATCCATTTTTTTTTAACAATTTGCGAAGCGTTTCACGACTTCCCTTAAAATTTATCTCTTCACGTAGTACGTTCAATAATTTTGGAATAGTTGGTATTTCTTTTTTTATAGAGTAAAATTCATGAATTTTTCTTCTAATAACACCTATATCGAAGTCGTCCATTTCAATTTTACCTGAAGTCCTGTTTCTCTTTTTGCCTGGTGTTTCAATTTTAATGCCACATTCTTGAGCCAATTTTTGTTCATTAACTAACTTGTGTAAGAATCGCTCAGAAACACCTGAAATAAATGAGATAACTAAATATAAAAATCATTAAGAATTATCATTTTTTAAAGTTATTGGAATTAAAATGTCGAATTTGAGAAGATTAGAAATACGGCTTAAATGTCAAATATCGCAAATTGTTTATTTAGGTAGTCATAATAACAGAAATATTTTAATTGAAGCTTTAATGTTCCCATAATTTGTTTTTAATCCTCTTAGGAAATTGATTTTCTTGTATCTAGCAACACTGACCTGTGGCTGCAGCAACGCGTTCATACAGCTTTTCGAATGGTATTATTGGCTGCTGTGCACGTTTTTCATCCTTCATAAAAGCTAATACTTTTAGTATAATTATTCATGCATCACTTTTTACAGCCTTAGGCATTTTAGAAACACTTATTACCACAAAAGTAAAAATAAATCACAAAGAGCACTCACACTAATCGAAACTGACAGCGGAATGACATTTAAAAATGGCGTCGCTAGTTCTTCATTTGGCCACCTGAACAGATAAGTTGGTGGCACTGTAATCATTAATTAAAACTTCAAATTTTATTTTTTATAAAATATATGATACTTGTATACCTTCATTAAATCCAAGTAAATTTTAAATTAAAAATTAATCAAATAGAGAAAAAGTATACATATAATTCTCATAATACCATTTTTTTATGCACAGTACGTTATTTAAAGCACATTGTTTGAAATGGTATACACAATTATAGTTTTCATTTGGTTCACAATATCTTTTATGTAATTGTAACAAGTTGGGGCATCCTTTTTCGCCTATGTCAAGCACTTTACAATCACTGCAAAGTTCTTTAATCCATTTATTTTTTTCCAATCCTTTGGTTAAAATTTTTTTGTTTACTAGATATGGTTTAATAATGCGTTTAAATTCTCTATACTCAATGTATCCTTCACTCCAACGTACTCCTCGGTTTTTTTCCAACCAAATTACTTGTCTTTTCTCAGGATTCTTTAAATTATTAAATGGATACAGAGGCTTCACTAGAAATGTTTGTGTATATTCTTTTGACGCTATTGCAATTTCTTTTATGATAAAGTTCTTTTTTAAGTCTAGAAATCCTTGAACATCAACGATAATTATATCAGATTTCATGATATTTTTTGCACAATATTGCTTAATGGTTTATACTCGATAATACAATCGTTTAAGATAAGGCAATAAGCTGTTGTTTGATCTGGTATTTCTGAATTACTTTCTAATTCAACCCTTATGTTCACTATTGGTCCTGATTTTAAATTATCACTTTGCCTTGAACAATCAATTACAAAAAGTGGAGCTCTAGTCTTGAATTCTTGTAATCCCAACAAGGGTTCTGATCTATGACCGTAGTAAGACTGTTGAAATTTAGCGTATTGTTCAAATAATAAAGCATATTGTTCTTTAGAAAAATATACATTAAGGCTTTCGTAAGGATAGTAGGTAGAATTAAGGATAACGTCACGTAAATCACATTCATCAAACTGAGACATGTCTTTGAGAACATTATTTTTTCTATTAGTTTGCAAACCTATGATTACATATCTTGGTTTCTCTATTTGAGACGATGTTTTAATAGACCAAGTATGTTTAGTAGTTTTTGGTAGTAAAGGATATTCGTACAAATCCCAATTTCTGAACGTTAATCGAATAGATCGATCTTTCTCCAGTAACTTTAGCAAATTTATTTTTTCTTTGTCGGATACTTTGACATGTGGAACTCGCCAAACAATTTTGTGTATTTCAATACGAGGGCCAAACTGAAAGTTTTTAGAACTGGCAACTTAAAAGCATTATATTAAAAAAATAAGTTTAAATTTTGAAAATAGAACTCTTTACCAATAATATTGAGTATTCATTTCATTCATTTGTCATTTGTTTTACGATTTGGCGGCAAATTGAAAATTGTCTGTGCACGTCTACATGAACATGCTGTACAGTCATGGTCTTGTATGTGGGATCTCTGATTACACTAGAATAGAATTACGTAAAGGAATCTTAACTAGAAGTTGCATTGATCACATATTTGTTAGATCCCACTCGCAAGATGTATACTGTGCAGCGCTCGGGACCGTACTGGCGGACCATCGTCTTACCGTAGTCACATGCAACTATATGAACCATGTACAGGGTGCCACAAAATATATCATAAAATACAATAATGATATCCTAGTTAAAAAATTAAATGAAATTGATTGGAAACCGATAGATGAATTAGCTTGCCCGACCGAAATCTATTACTATATAAAGGATGCAATACAAAACTGTTACGAAAACGTGAAGTACACTGTAAAACTTAGTACCACAAAAAGAAACAGAGAGACTTGGATAAATAATAAAATTATTAATATGTGTAAAAAAACTAGATAAAAAATTTACTGAAATGAAGAAAGATCACACGAATAAAATTTTACAATTAGAATACAACAAAATTCGAAATAAAACAAATTTATTGAGAGGTCACGAAATAATTACTATAAAAACTTAATAAACTTAAACCGTAACGATCCAAAAAAAATGTGGCAAGTTTTAAATAAAATAACAGGTAAGATTAAAACGTCGTTAGATGAATCTATTCTCAAAGCCTTTAACGACAATTCGTTGTGTAACGTGGAAAAAAAATTGCTAATAACTTTGCTGAAACTTTCGAGAAAACAATAAAAAATTTAATTGTAGAATGTAAAATACCTCTATTAACTCACAATTGCCAAAATGATACCAACGTGTCAATGAGGTTTAAAAAAGTATAACATACAAAAATTCGAAAGATACTAGATAAAATTAAATGTAATAAAAGTCCAGGAGTAGATGGTATTAGACCCATAGATATCAAACTGTTGTCAAAAAAACTATCTTCTCCCATTGCACATTTAATTAATGTAAGTATAAAGACCGGAAAATATCCAAAGGAGCTAAAATCAGGTGTTAGACCTATACCTATACACAAAAAAGGCGACAGACAAGACTACAAGAATTATCGGCCAATAACTATCCCTCCGGTATTGGATAAAGCCGTGGAAAGGTATATAGCGCATGAAATACACGAGTTCTATACCAAAAACAATATTCTATCTCCAAATCAATATGGATTTCAACGTAATAAAAGTACAACAAGCTTGTTATCTAATTTCACCAGTCACATCAACAATTGCCTAAATAATAAAGAGCATGTATTAGTAGCTTTTATAGACTACAGCAGTGCTTTTGATACGCTTAGACATAGTACATTAATTGAAAAGTTAAATAACAATGGGATACGTGGACCATTACTAAATTGGTGCTCCAATTACTTACAAGACAGAACATATTCTGTAAAAATATCGGAAGAGTATAGTGATCAGGTAAATGTAGCCAATGGTACGGCCCAGGGGTCAGTGCTCGGGCCTTTGCATTACATTTCTTACGTTAATTAATGCAATAACTTAATTAAAAAATGCAAAATCTTCCAATTTGCGGACGACACGTGCCTTATTTCCAGTGATAAGAATGTAATTGACGCGATTCATACATTGCAAGACGAGTTTGACGTCCTATGTAAATGGTCTCATGATGTCGGCCTAGTCCTAAACCCACAAAAAACTAAATTCATGCATATTCATTCCAGCCATATTAAATCTACACAATCACTTTCGTTAATAGCTCATACCCATCAATGTCTACATGAATCAAATTGTGTCAAGAACGGCTGTAAAACAATTGAGAAAGTGAGACGATTTGCATATCTAGGTCTAATCATAGATCATCGGTTTTGTTGGCAGCCGCACATAGAAGCCACGTGTGATAAGCTAAGAGCTATTATGGCTAATTTTAAAATAATAAAAAACAAAGTACCGTTTGCAATTTTACTCCAACTGCATAATGCACTGGCAGAGAGCACAATCGCATACGGCCTTAGTAGCTATGGACGTACATTTAAAACATATTTAAATCAAATATATTGTCTCCAAATTAGATTACTAAAGTCAATTGTACCACATAAAGTCAAAATAAAATACAAAAATAATGAATCAGAACTATTTAAATACTGTAATATCTTACCTGTTGAAGTGAAATTGAAGTTATTGCTTATGTCTGAAAATTACTTTACATATAACGATACAACGATACAACATACAATAAATACTAGAAAAAATAACATGAAACATCTAATAGAAACACGTGCTAATAATTTTTATGGTGAACGGACTACCGCGTATATAATACCTAGATTAATAAATCAATTACCCAGAGAAATAAGAAATAACCTTAATATAAACAACATAAAAAGGACACTTAAAAAACATTTCATAAATAACCTTAATTAAAAAAAAAAATATTATGTACTTAAAAAATCAATATAATATTTATATTTTAAGCTAACAACATTATTAAAATAAAAGATAAACATAACTTGTAACAAATAAAAAAAAAAAAACTATCAAAACCTTTTACATGATCGTGTTGACCTGTCTTTTGTTCTTGCGTAAACCGGTCCAGTGAGTATGAACGGGACGAGAGATGCTAGACTGGCGATAACACTATATTCATATGCACGCACAATAATTTTATAATATCGCTCCCGCGCATTTCTATTTGTATTTGTTTATAGTATAAAAAATAGGTTAAATCAAGTATTTTTATTTTTTTGTATTTTTATTTCATATTAGTGGTCTACTTTAGTTCATAAGTATTTACTTTTAATTTGTGCATAGTAGATATAGTTAACAGGTTCCCTGTCCCCATACAAATAACTTTTTTACATCGTATATGTCCCACTCTTTCTTTCAAAGTAAATTGTTGAAATGTATTTCTGGTGGGTAGTTTTAAGTTGTAAAAGTACTTTTGTCTTATTTTTTTGCGCTAAAATGAAAATAAAATATTGAATCATATATGATGCATGAACGTGACAAGTCATAATCTTACTATGAGCGTTCAATGAATCATATATGATTCATGCAATATAATGGCATTGATTTATAAATAAATAAACATTGGAATATTTTACGACAATTATCTTATTTATTTGAATGAAATTAATTGTTTTTTTTAGAAATTAACTTTTTTTTTTCATTTGTCTTGTTTATAATTGATTGATAATTGATTTTCACTCATTCATCGGCAAAAACAACCTTACTTTTTCATTAGTAAAAACAGTTGAAGATATTTTTTGTATAGTAATAAACAATCGCGAGTGGAAAAATGGGATCACAACGGTATACCGAAGAAATGTTACGGATAATTTTAGAAGAAGATGATGAATTGGATTTCAGTGATCAAAGTCAAAGTCAAAGTCAAAAGAATCTTTATTTCGTAAGTATTTGAATACATCAATATATATAAAACTGTTCCGTTACTGACTGAGTGACTGAGGTACTGAGGTACTGAGTGACTGAGTGACTGACCGACAACGTACAGCCGTAGCTACTAGACGTAGAGGGCTGAAATTTGGAACATACATTCTTTAGGGGATGCAGGGGTGCACTAAGGAAGGAATTCCCGAAATTCCCACTTAGTGCACCCCTAATTTCATTTTTTTTTTTTTTTCATATGAAAAATCTTATTCCTTGAGTGAACGGATATGATACTTGGCACAAAAGTTCTTCAAAAAGAGACTGGTTGTGTTATGGAAGGAATTCCCGAAATTCCCACAGGAACGGGAAATATATGATATTTTAGTTTGTATGATAAAATCTTATTCTTTGAGTGCACGGATGTGATACTTGGTATAAAGGTTCCTCAATAAGTGTCTGTTTGTATTATGGAAGGAATTCCCGGAATTCCCACGGGAACGGAAAATAGGGCTTTTGAGTTTATGCGTGTACGAAGTCGCGGGCAAACGCTCGTTTGAAATAAGTCACAAAATTTACAAATTGAACTGAATCTACCGCCACTTCGGAAAGTCGATCTGTTGAGAAGAAGTGGCAAGAAACTCAACAGCAATCATCTTTTAAAAATACACAATAACAATTAACAATCTTCTTGCATCCGGATAACTTATAGTAAAACTTTATATAACACTTATCCTTAAATCTAACGAAGGGTTAATCTTAAATATTTTGGAATTATATTATAAAAGCGTACACATATTGACCCATGAACGAGTTGGTGATCTTCTCGAGTCTACTATTATATTTATACAATAGGCAATCAAATATTAGACAGAAACATAGACATAGATATAGAGGTAAAGATAGAAGTAGATAGATGTAGCGATAGAGGTGAGAGATAATACAGATAATGTGGATGGAGATGGGAATAGTCGTGGAAAGAGACGGGACACAGACATGGACGTGGACATGGGGAAATCAGAGTCAAATTCAAAAAAGTAACATAGTCATAAAGTCTTCAGCAAAACGACCTGGCACCGCTAGCAGCACCCGTTCACGAGTATAACGCAAGCACCAGCCATCACTCTCCTCAACCATATTTTAGGGAAGAGGGTGACCCGACACCCGACGCTACCGCTAGCCATACCGCCTGAGGGAGCATGACGTTCTTGCTGTTGTATGGATTGGAAGGAGATGGAGATGGCCTTGGATAAGAGGGAGATGGAGATGGTGTTGGAGATGGAGTTGGAGATTGAGAACTTTCGAAAAACAATTTACAGCCAAGGACTTTTATCGTCCATATATTCAGATATTGTATAAAAGCCTTTATTACACAATTTTTGTTTAATAGTTTCTTTAAATTTATCAAGTGGTAAGTCTTGAATATTTGTGGGAACCTTATTATAAAAACGTATGCATTGACCCATAAATGAGTTAGTGACTTTATGAAGTCTACTATCATAGCCGGCTAGCTTGTACTTATTTCTAGTATTAATATTATGCAAGTCACATTTTCTACGGAACATGTTTAAGTTCTTTTTTACGAACATAAGATTTTCAAAGATATATTGTGATGCAAACGTAAGAATAATAATAATATACTCTTTATTGCCAAAAAATAAAATATACAATTTCATGGTACATTTTTTAGGAACAGACAATTCGGCGACCTTATCGCTACAAGCGATTTCTTCCAGGTAACCTTTTGAAAAGAAATACATTAAAAAAAACACTTAAATTAACAAACAAAAACGGAACAATAAATAAAACTAGTTAAATCTATGGGCAGAGTATAAAGACAGTAAACGTTTATCAAACAAATAACTAATAATTTTATAAATAAAGTATCTATAATAAACAAATATACATATAAATATAATATTTATAAATATTAATATTCCTACATATACATACATACATATACTATATATGATTAATGACCTAACTACATAAAGTTTATACAAGAAAATGTATACCAATAAAATACTATATTGAGAGATATATATACAATTTAAATATATAAAATATATATATATATATATATATATAATAATAATACATACGTAATATATTATGGACGTAGGTAAAATTCTTTTAACTTACTTTTGAATGAATGGATAGTCTTTGACGCAAGTATAGAAGGAGGCACAGAGTTCCACAAACATGCTGCACGTACGGTGAAAGATCTGTGAAATATTTCTGAAGTGTCTTGAGGCGTGGAAAGTAGCAAGTTGTTCGAAGACCGTAGGTTTCGGTCGTGGTCCTCATGTCGAAACCGAAAACATTTCTTCAAGTACTGAGGTAGGCATGGGTAGAAAAGGGTCTTATAAAGGAGTGATAAAATGTGTGTATTCCTGCGAAGGCGAATCGGGAGCCACTTGAGCTTATCGCGAAATTCTGAAATGTGGTCATATTTTCGTAATGAAAATATGAACCGGATACACAAATTTTGAATGCGCTCAAGTTTATCTAGTTGCTCCTCGGATAAGTCGAGATAGCTGACATCTGCATAGTCCAGTATTGGAAGGAGAAGTGATTGTGCTAAAGCAACTTTTGTTGGTATGGGTAAAAAGTTCTGCAATCGCCTTAATGCTCCCGCTGCAGCAAACATCTTTCTGCGTACCGTGTCAACGTGGTGTTTCCATGATAACGTACTATCAAAGTAGACACCCAGGTTTTTTACTGTACTAGCATAGGGAATATGCACACCGTCAAATTCAACAGGGGGTAACAAATTTATTTTAATTTTAGCCAACATTTTAGAAGTACCAATTATTATTGTTTGCGTTTTTAATGGATTAACATTGATACCGTATCTTTTACTCCATTTTAAAATTTTATTCAAGTCATTGTTCATTTTACAAATTGCAACATGAAAGTCATCCGGATGAGCTTGAGTATATATTTGAAGATCATCTGCATATAAGTGGTAGGAAGAAGATAAGGAGTATGTGATAGAATTTATAAAAATTGAAAATAAAAGAGGAGATAGCACGCCGCCTTGAGGGACACCAGCATTTGTGGTACACCAATCAGATACACTATCCTCTAAGCGTATTCTTTGCCGGCGCCCTTGTAGATAACTACGAAACCAGTCAATTGTCGTTGGAGATACGTTAAGTGAATTTAAGACACTAAGAAGAATATCAAAATCCACCGTATTAAAAGCATTACTGAAATCGAGCAAGGTCAACAAAGTTAACTGTTTGTTTTCCATGTTCAGACGCAAATCATCAGTTATTTTTACGAGAGCAGTAGTCGTGCTATGACCAGGACGGAATCCGGATTGTAAAGGATTTAACAAGTTATTATTGTTCAGGAAAAGTTGAAGTTGGTGGTGGATTAGGCGTTCTAACACCTTCGAAAGGAACGGAAGAATTGATATCGGACGGTAGTCGGAAAAGGATTCAGGTTTACACTTTTTAGGTAAAGGAATTATGTTGGATTGTTTCCAGGATTCAGGAAAAGTGGAAGAGGAAATAGAAAAGTTAAATATTTTTGTAATGACAGGAGCAAGAATGTCGAGTAAAGGAATGATCATAGCACGACTAATGCTGTCGCTTCCTACAGCATTAGAAGTAATGGATAGGATATTCTTCTTTACATCACAAACCGAAAATTGACGAAACTGAAACATAGGATATTCTGGACACGGCAAAGATGAAAGATGTTTAATGGTTCGATTTAAATCTGATCTATCCATTTGTGTATTTGAGGAAAAATGTTTATTCAAGGCATTTAAATCTGAAATAGGAGTAATATTCGCATGAGAATTGCCAATGCCCAATGTCTTTAGGAATTTCCAAACTTTTCCTGGAGTTTCATTTTGAACTGAATTGTGAATATGGCGGCGTTGTGCATCCCTACACATCTTATTGCAGAGATTTCTAATAGCTTTGTATCGCTGTTGGTTTTTATCGCTGGGATCTAATTTATATTTGGACCGTGCTGAGTTTTTTTTCCTAATGAGTATTTTAATATCGTCAGTTAGCCAAGGGGCAGGCAAATGTTTAATTCTTACAGGTCGGATTGGAGCGTGCCGATCATAGAGGTCTATCAGAAGGCGGTTTAATAAATCCACCTGATCACTTATACTTGTCAAACGTTCTATAGATGACCAATCTATTTCGGCTGCATCTGCACAGAGTTTATCTTTATCCATACCAGCAAAATTACGTCGCAGGAGGATTTTGGGCTTGATTTTAGGAGAACGGATCTTATAAGATAAATACAAAAGGTCATGGTACGAGAAAGCATCAGCAGTGTGCTGGCCATGTTTGGCAATATGATTGAGGGAAGAAACGATTATCAAATCTAAAAGTGACGGAGCACAGTTGGGAAAGTAATGCGTAGCATTAAGAGGGGCAATTTGAAGATTACTGGATTGTACAGTTGATCTGAGCTTAGTAGTTCGGTGATCATTTTTTAACATGCACGTGTTAAAATCGCCCATGATGATGGTGTGGCTATACTGAGGAGTCATGTCTTCTAAGAGCTTTTCAAGCTCCACAAAATAATTTATTTGGAGCGATGGGCTGTAAATAACTCCTAATAGAAGTTTTTTATGTGAAAGAGCAATTTCAATAAAAAGATACTCCAGTCCTGAACCTGAAGATTCGTTAGACTGACAAATAACATTAAATTTCAAACCCATTCTTAAATAAATAGCCACACCACCACCTGTTTTACTAACTCTGTCATTCCTTATCAGCTGAAATCCAGGGATAGAATACAAAGTGGAGGGAAGACAAGGTTTCAGCCAGGATTCAGACACGAGAATTGCGTGGAGGTATTTAAAGTTAAAGGTATCAAGCATATCTGTATGATGGGCAGGAATACTTTGCGCGTTTATATGAACTACATTAAAATTATGTGGAACATCCGAGTATTGAGACTGTAAGAAATCTCCAAGGGTTTGAGAAGTGCTATAAAAGCTTGAGTCACGCTCTTGTTCATCTGCACACGATTTAAAGAAAGAAGAACTATCGCTCTTACTATCATCCATGTCTGGCAAATTATGACGTAATAGAATATGAATAAATATACTAATAATATACTTTAAAAATAATATACTATATGTTTAATAAATAATAATAAAGTATAAATAAAATTACTTAATTATAATCAAATAAATATAAAAAAAAAAGAAAATCGATAAATACTAATATTAAGATTTACGATTTACGTTACCATTCAGATACTTGCCAGCTTATAAACTTTGCATAAGAAAATAATAATGAAAAATCTACTTTCGTATGTAACAAACCTAAACTATACAAAAAAAAAAAATATACAAACAAACTATACTTTACTTTTAAAAAACAAAACAATACTATGGTAGAATCGGAACGTAACTAGCTGAGTGACAAATACCTTATGTCAGTGACACTGACAATTCACCGTGACAGTGCCACTGTCATACTACTGTCATGATTACGTACGTTATGTTTACAACTTATGAAATTAGTTTATCATGTATTTGAGTTTTTACAAGAAAGAAATTAGCAATTACCTTCAGAATAAAAATATCAGACAAATTACAATACATAAATAAGAGGGTAGCATAAAAGAAGCATCGGTTGAATGAAGTAATACATAACAGAAAGAATAACTAATGACAAATAATTACTTCTTTAACGGCAGACGCCTTGATTTTGATGGAGCGGCTTTAACCGGCTTGGTTGCTTGTTCGACGACCGCCGGAGATGCGCTATGTGTGACGGTCTTAAGGTCATTGACGGTTACAATTCTATGGCGCTCTCCATTGCTACCAATAGCAAAAATATCGCCATCCCTGGTCCAACACTGGTTCACACCAAACAGTTGTCTTGCCTGCATAAACAGACTATGGCGATACTTTGTCAAGAACTCCGACACAGTTATTCCGGAACCTTTCAGACATTTCTTTGACTGCCATATACTATCACGGGCTGCTACATTACAAAATTTTATGAGGATAGGCCTTGGTTTGTCATTAATTTCTTTGGGCTTACCTAAACGATAGCAGAAACGGATGTCAGCCTTGCTCAATGAAGACAGATGTAGTTCTTCTGCAGCAACTTTTAACACTGTGGTTGTGACATCCTCCTTTTTTACTTCATCAATACCGTGTATCAGCAACATTTTGCGCCTGTCCTTCATCTCAAGGCGGTCAGACTCCTGGATCAGTGCTGTTACTTGCAGTTGCAGAATCTCCATAGTATTAAGTATGAATGATCTAAAATCCATGAACTCTGCGGTCAGTGAAGATAAAGTGTGTGATGTTGTTGTTTGTGATGTAGAAGTGGTTTTGACTAATTCCTGTTGGAACTTTTCCATCTTCTCAGTAAAAACCGCTGTTAAATTATGCATTGATTGTTGAAGTGAGTCCATGTTTATTGTGTCCTTTTACTTATGCTGCAAGTAGTTTATTGAAGGAAATTTTATAGCTGGCAGGTAGTTGTTACTCAACTTGATTATTACACATAAAATTTATTTAAAAAATATAATTTTAACTATTTAAAAGATTAAATATATTCAGGAGCAACTTTTTCGTATGTTTTCTCTTACTACCCACTTTTATTATTTTGAATATTTATTTCTTTAAACTTATTTCTTAATGTCGATCTGGAATTAAGTTTGTAGATTGCGCGAATAGCCCGTTTCTGCAGCACAAAGATGGTTTTAATATCGGCAGCATTTCCCCACAGGAGAATGCCGTATGTCATTAAGCTATGAAAATAACCAAAATAAACCAACCTCGCAGTAGCTTCATTAGAGATATTTCGCATCTTTTTGACGGCATATGCTGCAGAACTAAGTCTCTTCGCCAACCTTTCTATATGCGGACCCCACTGTAGTTGTGCATCTAGGGTTATGCCAAGGAACACTGTTGAATTTACAGGTCTCAATTCTCGTCCCTTTACAATTAAGTTAGTTTCAACATACCGGACATTAGGCAATGAGAATTTTAAAAATTTAGTTTTATTTTCATTGAGGAGTAGGTTATTGGCTGAAAACCATTTCTCCACAGTTTCAATACAACAGTTTACTTCAAAGCAGTGCTTCAATTGCCTACTCACTTTAAATAGAAAAGAGGTATCATCAGCAAACAATATGACCTCACACTTGTCTTTTACCACAAATGGCAAATCATTTATATAAACTAAGAATAAGAAAGGCCCAAGAATCGAGCCCTGGGGCACTCCCATATGAACTGCTGATCCCGACGATCTCTTTCCATTAATATCAACTCTTTGCATTCTATTGCATAAATAGGATTTCATAAAATCAAGTGCCCTATCATTGATTCCATAGTGGTGTAGCTTCATGAGGAGTGTATCGTAGTGAACACAGTCAAAAGCCTTGGACAGATCACAAAAGACCCCGAAGGCATCACGTGACTCCTCCCAGGCATCAAATATATGTTTGATAAGCTCAACACTGGCATCAGTTGTTGAGCGACCCCGTGTGAAACCGAACTGATTTGGATTCATTAAATTATTGCTGTAGAAGTGTACCACTAGTTGGTTTAAAATAAGCTTTTCAAAAATTTTACTAAGTGTTGGTAATATAGAGATTGGTCTGAAGTTACTGGGGTCGGTTATGCTTCCAGCTTTAAATACAGGAATAATTTTACTAAGTTTCATTAAATCAGGAAACACACCACTATCAACACAATTATTAAATATACTAGTTAAATTAGGTGTAATAATATCAATGATGGATTGGATGATTTTAACGGAAATGCCATCCAAATCAGCAGTGTTTTTAACTGTAATACTATTAAAAGCTTTCAATACCTCACTTTCAGTAACATGCCTGAAAGTAAAGGTGGTTTTGCACTTATTTACATTTTTTTCAAGAAAAGACTGTGCAATTTTGACTGATGAATTTAATGTCTTGGTGGTCGAAACTGGAATGTCTGCAAAGAATTTTTCAAAAGCTTCAGCAACTTCTGTATCTGATGTCAACAGTCGATCACCAATTTTCAGTTTATATTCCGCGTTTCTAATGTTTGACTTTCCAGTTTCGCTGTTTATAATTTGCCAAGTAGTTTTAGGTATATTTACACTATTTTGAATTTTATTATTAATAAAATTTGATTTCGCAATACTACACACACTTTTGAACATTTTAGAGTATTTTTTAACATATTCCTTAAACTATGATTATATGATTTTTCATCATATAATTCATATAATCTGTCTCTGCTTTTGAATATTCCTACTGTTGCCCAGTCACTAAACTTAAATGAGTTATCATTTATTTTAATTGTTTTAGATTTAAATACTGTATCATACTCACATTTAATTAAATTAAAAATACAATTATATTCCTTAACAGGATCATCATAGCATTTAAGTTCCCACAACTTATGACATTACTTCTGAATCTCTCCAGCCGACCCTCGTTCATGGGTACAAACTTAATCTCTCTTCTTAATGCCTTGTGTGTGTTAATATCAAAAGATGCTAATTGTCCACTGTGATCCGATTTTAATTTATTAAATATGTATTGACTGTTGGGTGTTGCATCTGTGAAAATGTTATCAATACATGTAGCTGAAGTGGCTGTAACTCGTGTAGGCTCTAAAAAGAGATTTTTAAGTCCATAACAAAGAAACAAATTTGTTACCCTTTTACTCAGCGATGATTGTATTAGTAAGCCAATATTAAAATCACCACAAACAATGATATTTTTTTTAGTATCACTAAGTTTCAGTAAAGCTTCCTCCATAATTTTTTCAAACAACTCATAGGATGAAGCCGGCCGCCTGTATACGCTTATTATAATAACTTTCCCTAGCTCAATACATGCCATTTCAATGGTTTGCTCAACAGAAAGACTAATAATATCCATTCGTTCTTTAAATTTCATTCCTTTGTGTGTAATAATCAAGGAACCGCCACAATTTGCCTGGCTTCTACTGTATGAACTAGCTATTTGATGATTATTGAATGAAAATATCATTTGATGGTCTTTTAGCCAGTGCTCCGTTACACATAAAATATCTATATTTTCTTGATTCATGAAAAGTTCAATTTGTAAATCCTTACCCAGCATGCCTTCAAGATTTTGGTGAGCTACATTTATTACATTTTTACTACATTTTAATTTTGCAGCTGGGGCATCTGTGCTAATAACATTTTGATTATAGCTAGAAGTCTTATTATCTATTGTCATCGCCTCTAGTTTAAATTAACTAGACTAGTCCTAATACTACTACTTGGAATGTTATATTCCAACGGTTTTACAAATATAAGTGGCTGCTCAATAGAAGCAGAGGTTTCAGTCAAGATGACTGGTAAATCGTTACTAATAATATATGATAGCGAAATTGCTATTTGTCTTATATAATAATTGTACAAATTGTACTTATCATGCTTAAAATAAAAAGGTTTACTAACTATAATGTTAGTATCAATCATATGGAATTTATCACTATGCCTACATGTCATAGTGTGTAATATTTTATTCAGATGGTGCCTTATATTGTTTTCTTGCTCTGAGAAAGAGTGGCTAAAAGGTAATGCGAATAATATTATTCTACATATATTTTTCTTTTCATGTAATTTGGAAAAACTGTGAATCATGTCTTTTTTATTTGCATGGTCCCGTCTGCCAACTAAAATAATCAAGACTGTTTTGACTTTAAAGTCAGTCACAAAATCTTTATTTAATATATCACAATATGAAGCACCAGGGAAACAATTATTTCGACTATTAACATGGTCGGTACTACATTTTGGCCAATTTTGTTTTATTGCATTAGAAGCCTTGAATACCTATAATCTTTCACCTCACAAAGTATAAAATTTCAAAAAGGACGTTTTCTGTGTTTTTCAATGGGAAAATAGTCGGATGTTTTTGTGTCGCTCGATTAACAATGTAGGTAGTCATGTTGCGACGCTCTTCACGGGGCGCGCGGGGGTTGAGGAGACTCGTGCGCCGCGCGGATCTGGCAGTTCCCACTTAGTTAGCGGGGAGAGCGCACGCTCGTTGTCTCTCCGATCAACTCGACCGTTACAATGCAATATTGTTTATTTTAATGATGTCTCGGTCTCGGCGAATGTTAGATTTGGTACGGCAACATTTTCCGGAGCAAGATAATCCATTAAAAACAAATTTAAACGACACCGAGGTTCAAACACAGTCCGGTCAGAAGAGAAAAAGTAAGTATTACATATTTTTGTCCATATTTTTTAAATATTTATATATTATTTTTAATAGGGAATAAGTTAAATTTGTACTTTTATTATTTTTAATCACACTATTCTAACAAAAGTAAAAAAATAAAAATGTGCGGTTAATACTGTCGTATGTGCCAGATCCTACAATCTTAACTGATTTTCATTTTAGTTTTTGGGTCGGATGTACCATATCCTACAATATTACTTGTTGGGTTAGCAATAGCGTTTGTCGTATGTGGTACGACCGACATTGTTTATTGTAAATCATATAATTCCTAAGTTGGATGTGGTAAAACCGACTTTGTTATTCGGATAATATATCGTAATAATTGAGTCGGATATGTCTTTGTCATACTATTACGTCTAGGTACCTGTTTTACAACTTTTTCTTTGGGTTTTCCTTGTTTTATGTTGTGATTTACTGGCTGTTTCACTCTTTCTTTTGACGTAGTCGGTTAACAAGTACCTATCCTATAATCTATTCAGGATTCTGTTCTAGCTGTTTGAGCGTAATAAAATACACAAACATTCAAACATGCCAAATTTTCATGAACTTCTGTTCTCTCGATCATTGTTAATATTAGTAGGAGAGGTAAGACGATGTGCATTCTACGATCTTAGCAGTCTAATCATTATTTTTTATTAATTGTGGTTAAGCTTGCTGCTCAAATAGGAGTCACAGTTGAACCTACCCAAATTGAGTTCGCGCATCGAGTACAGTCGCGCCGCCGCCAGGGACAGACCAGCGGCAGCGAGCGAGCCGGCGCCAGCACTAGCCGCGCCATCGTAGCCCGCCTCAGGCTGCGCGCTACCAAGGATAGCATCATCGCGGCAGCACGGAAGCGACACATCACCACTAAGGATCTCGGGTTGGGAGGCGAAGTGAAAAAGTTATACATTAACGAACATCTAACCAAACTCAATAAGCAATTACTTAAGTCATGTAAATTAAAGGCTGTAGCGGATAACTTTAAATACGTATGGACAAAAAACTGTCGAATTTATATGAGAAGAACAGATTCCTCGCCTCCCATCCCAATATTAAGTTTAAGGGATTTAGAACAATTAAAATGATACAAATGTTACTCATTATATCTTTTAATATCATCATAAGCAATTTATTTGTAAGTATACTAGTAAATTATGTTTGTCTAACACGATTACATCGAATATCACACATCATACACATAATGAGAAATCATTATAAATTTATTGCACACAAATCACAATTACAAATTAACTACTCTTCACATCTCTCATTATATTTACTACACAATACACATACTTTGTATATACGCTTTATGATCATAATCACCAAAATAAAGTACAGAGTTAGTTGTTTTCACTTATATTCACATACAGTTCAGCAATGCTTCTTTATTATCCTTAAGTTTTCACTTGATAATGCTATTTCACTGCGTTTATTAATTTCACCATCTTCGTACAAGATCTATTCCAACAAGGGCTATTGTTATATACATCCACAGTGGTAACAGGACTAAAATTTATATACCAGAACGTGCGCGGGCTTCGTACAAAAACATTAGATTTTTACAATAGCACACTGATTTGTGATGCGGAGGTTATTCTTTGTACGGAGACGTGGCTTCACGACGGTATCCTGGATTCCGAGCTCAGCAGCAATAGGTATGATGTTTTTCGGCGGGACCGGGGAGGCGCGGGTCTGAGCGGTGGTTGCGGCGGTGGCGGCGGGGTGCGCGGCGGCGGTGTAATGATACTAAGTGCAGCGCAATTGAGTGCGCGCGCGCGTCCCGAATGGCAACGCGACGACCTCGAGTGTGTCTGGGTGACTGTGCCGCGTCAGGCGCTCGCCGCCCCCTCGCCCGCTCCTCGCGCGCCCCGCTCGCCTCCCTATGACTTGCATATCGGAGTTGTTTACCTGCCACCGGATAAATTTATACCTAAACGCATACAGAAACTAAATGAATTATTAACAATTATTACGGACGAAAATCCGAACGATAAAATTATTTTAACCGGTGATTTTAATCTGCCGTGCATCCAATGGACGTCAGGTTGCCCTATAATCTTAAAGAAAGGTTCGATCGACATACAAAACAGTGCTACCCAATTAATCAACCAAACTTGTTACGTGGATTTAAAACAATACAACACCGTCATTAACTCTCATCAAAATACTTTGGATTTGGTCTTCGCTAACTTTTCTATAGGTTTACAAAGGTCAAAAGTAGCACTGGTTAAAGAAGATACCTACCATCCTACAATATCTATGAATGCAATAGACTTATTAATACCTCCTTTAAAACAGACACCACAAACTAAACTTCTCTTTTACAAGGCTAATTACATAGAAATTAATAATTATTTGGTGAATCTACCCTGGAACGATCTGTTAATCTCCTGTAGCATTGAAACCGCTGTGGATAATTTTTATACAAAATTAAATACTGCGATCAATATGTATGTACCCCAGGTTACTAAATCAAATAATTATGTCTATCCAATTTGGTACAGTCGCGAACTAATAACATTAATAAAAGAAAAATCCAAAGCTCACTCCAACTGGAAAAAATATGGAAACAAACTAGAGTATCAAACTTTTTCATATTTACGGGCTCAAGTCAAAAAACTTCAAAATACTTGTTATGACACTTATATACAACATTCTCAGCAAAATATTAAATCATGCCCAAAGTTACTGTGGTCATATGTTAAGTCTAGAAGAAAGAACCAATCTGGCTTTCCTAACGTTATGACTTATAAAGGAGAGTCAATTTCCGACCCAAAAGAAATCTGTTCTTCATTTAGCGATTATTTTAAGAACAATTTTGGCCCTCCCTCATCTAGTCCTCACGCCACAGATGAATTACTTGAAGGGATAAATTTAGATACTTTAAATTTAATCACAGTGGAAGCTGATTTTATTTTTAAGTTACTCAAATCAGCTGACCCACACAAGGGTGCCGGTAGTGACAAAATTCCACCAATATTTTATACTAAATGTGCTGAATCTCTCACAATACCTATCACTATGTTATTTAATCGCTGCCTTCGTGAGGGTTTTGTTCCAAAAATATGGAAAACAGCTCATGTAACTCCAATCTACAAAAAGGGTTTAAAATCTGATATCGAGAACTACCGCCCCATTTCTAAGTTAAACACCTTATGTAAATTTATGGAGATTACAGTGCATCATCACCTATACGCATTTCTTCATCGGAGTATTCCACCCAACCAACATGGCTTTATTAAGGGTAGGTCTACTGCTACAAACCTTGCCGTATTTACCAACGACATACTCCACGGCATGGATGGTGGTTCACAGATCGATGTTATTTACACAGACTTTGAAAAAGCCTTTGACCGTGTGGACCACACCATCTTAATGCGCAAACTGCAGGAACTAGGTATATGCGGCAACCTATTGCGATGGCTGGAGTCTTATCTCCGAAATCGTTGCCAAGCTGTTGTAGTGGGTGGAAACCGTTCCAACTACATAAACGTTCCTTCGGGGGTGCCCCAAGGGTCCACGCTCTCACCACTTTTATATGCAGCTTACTTGTATGACATACCACAATGTTTCCGTTTTTCAAACTTTTTAATGTACGCTGATGACACTAAAATTTATAATAAAATTAACTCAATTACAGATTGCATTAATCTTCAAAAAGATCTTGAAAGGTTAAACAAATATTACCAAGAAAACAAAATAGATATTAATATTAGCAAATGTATGGTAATGACTTTCACAAGAAAGAAAAATCCTATTGACTACATTTATAAAATCTCTGACATCAATATTAAAAAAGTACACCAGGTCAGAGACTTGGGAGTAATTCTAGATGACAAGTTAACTTTTAATGAACACATCACACATACAGTCAGTAAAGCATATAAGAACTTGGGCTTCATACTCCGCGTTAGTAAACCATTTAATGACACCGATTGCTTAAAAATATTATTCTATGCCTATGTAAGAAGTGTACTTGAATATTGTAGCAGTATTTGGAACCCTCAGTATTCAGTGTGCATTGAAAATGTTGAGAAAATTCAAATAAAATTCTTAAAAAATTTAAATTATAGATGCCAATTTATGATAACGGATTATGTTGAGTCCTGTCGAACTCATAATATGCTATCCCTTAAAAATAGAAGAATTGTGACTGATTTGTTATTTCTACACGCTGGTGTTCATGGTACAATGGACTGCTCGGATCTGACAGAACAAAGTTTAAGGCTTCGGGTCCCGTCGCGTCGTACAAGACACACATCTTTGTTCAACCTCCCGCATGCACGTACTAACTTCTATCAAAACTCAATCATATATAGAACACAAAAAACCTACAATAAATACTCTGGCTCAATTGATGTTTTTTGTCGTAGCAAAACTGAATTCAGGAAGCAAATTATAGATTCAATTTTATCAGAAGAATAATAGTCATAACAATTAACTAAACCAAAAACTACAAAAAGAACTTGAACCTTTTTAATAAAGTCACACCACACTAACGCACTTACACCCACACATCTACACTTACACACATACACACAACCTCTCACATATAGACAAACATATTTTTTTGTTTTAAATTCCTAATTTTCTGTAATTATAATCTTTTAATTCTAATAATTATATTTGCTCTTTTTAAACTCTTTTTAATTTTAATATAAACATTAAACGTAATTGTGATTATAAGTATAGCTTTCTCGTTTATAGGTGAAATTTATAATTAATAATTTATATTCAAGTTTTATGTAAATTGATCTGTTAATCCTATTAAAGTTCAGCTCTCTTAATGTAAAAATTATAAAATGTAAATCCGTGATTAGACATAAGTTACACAAGATATGTTTCTTTTTTAAGTTAGTTCTAAGGTCTGTGGATTTTGTGAACGATAAATAAATAAATAAATAAATAAATTGTAGGAGAAGAATCCCCACTTCCAGAAGAATTTCAAGAGGATCTTATACAGCTGCAAGACCTACTAGGAGATGTGTTTACCGATAGCTCCGTGAACCTGACAGAACACATTCCTCTTGCCATGGATCAAGAAATATCAGCATCAGTCGCTCCAGAAATGTTGAGGTCAAATAAAAACTTAGATCTTCCAAACATTCCTACACCTATCGTTTCCAGTACGTCTCCACTAAAGGTATCAAACATCACAGATCCTAATTATAACAAGGATGGGGTACTCGACATTCACGACAATAGCCCAGACGAGATTTTAAACACAACACCTATGCCATCACCTATTCCACCACACGATCAAAATTGTGAAAATCCGTTTTGTACTTGTTGTGTCGATTGCATAATACCCCAGGTTGATTATGGAAACATAGGAACACCATCGGGTTATTCAGAAGTTTCTACAGATGTACCTACACCATCTTCTACAGCCAGTTCCAGAAGGAAAACTCTTAAGACTGATAGGGGAAAGAAACGCCTAGTTCATAAAAATAATTGGATTACAGTACAAAGAAAATTGAAGAAAAACACCGGGGAACAGTTTTTGAACAAAAAAGGTAAGGTGGTTGAAGAGAAACAGTTGAAAGTACCGTGTACGGATAAATGCAGATTAAAATGTAAACAAAAGCTATCTCATGAACAACGTTTACGAATCTTTAAATATTTTTGGCGTTTAGGTGAGAAGAAACGACATTGGGAGTTTGTCATAAAATACACCAATAAAATTCCAAAACGCCGTCAAACAACTGAGGTTACAAAGCATGATAGACAAAACACATTTCAATACTTTCTTCCGGATGCTGATAAAAATGCAGTTGTTGTTTGCAAGACAATGTTTCTTAACACCATATCACTAAGTGAGCGTGTAGTAAGCACAGCATGGAAAAAATATGACGGACAGTCTGTGGTAGAAGAAGATAAACGAGGACGCTATGAACATGTGGAACGTGTTTATAATGACGACATGGTTAAGAGTGTCTGTGATCATGTAAGATGTTTACCTATTGTCGAGGCCCACTATGTTCGAAAAAATTCCAGTAAGCTTTACTAATGGCGGGTTTCAATATTATGAAAACTGTTCGTTTTGCCTACGAACACTAGAATTCACTACCAAAATGCCTTTCTATATTCAAAATCTTGA
Organism: Stenoptilia bipunctidactyla; assembly: GCA_944452665.1. Taxonomy (NCBI): domain Eukaryota; kingdom Metazoa; phylum Arthropoda; class Insecta; order Lepidoptera; family Pterophoridae; genus Stenoptilia; species Stenoptilia bipunctidactyla. Next base: position 8,151,373 of record OX101743.1, read on the forward strand.
CATCTAAACCACTGCTTACGAACTGTTTGACTGTAATGGGTTGCTAGGTTACATTTGACCATCTACAAAATAAGTCATTATATCTAGCCAACGACGACGTAACAAGTTATTAATTTAAACCAATGAGGTAAAGGTAGCATGGCAGTCTGCTGCGGCCAATAAGGAGTTATGTTTTCATTACGTATGACCAATTAAAGAATAGATCATTTTATCTAGCCAACGACGTAAGAATTTATTCATTTAACGAAATGTCCTATCAAATATCTGTCAACATATCAATAATCCAGTTTTCTCTTTCTAACTTATCTATAACTTTTTTTGAAAAAAAGGACGAATATTATTGAATTACATAATTTTTCTTTTAAATATTTACTTTGACGTCATAAAAATGTGATTCAACCAATGGCAAAATTAGTCGAAGGATTGGCGTTTCGTTTTACGTAAGCAGTTAAACGCAATTATTAATAAAAAGCTCTAAAAAGATACTATAATATATTTATCGAATACTAAAACATAGCAAACATAAATTGAATCAGTTTATATATTTATTTAGTTCAAATATCATACAAATAATTTGCGAATGCGTGATATTCTATAAATCACATATCACCTATTTTCTTGGAAGAACGTCACGCAAGGAGGGCCCATGCCAAATTTGAGAACTTACAGCCCGTAGCTGGTAGATATTGTGAAACGCTACTTTTTTCCTACCAGTTTTGTACCTGTACCGGTTACGCATAGCAGTCAGTTGAATATTGAAACCCGCCATTAGAAAGCATCGAAAGCATCTCCCGTATGTACAAGCTTTATTGTGAATGGTTTGATTCCAGCAAATATTCTTCACAAGCAAGAACCAAAAGACAATACCGAGAGATCGTTAGTTTGAATTTTAATCTGGCATTACATAGACCAAAGAAAGATAGGTGCGATATATGTCATGTGTTTGAAAACAAATCTTCACCTACTGATGAAGAAAAACACGTATTTTCTAAACATCAAGTTCGGAAGAAGAAAGCCAGAGATTTGAAGAAAGCAGACAAAGGAGAAGCGAAAACCAATAGAACCATCGTTGCAGCTACATTTGATTTTCAAAAAGTTTTAGTGACTCCTTATGGTGAAGTGAGTGTACTATACTATAAAAGGAGACTGGCTACCTTAAATTTCACCGTTTATGATCTGATTAGCAACGTAGGTACTTGCTACATGTGGCATGATGGTATTGCTAAGCGAGGATCTGTAGAGGTGTCTAGTTGTCTTTTAGATTTTATCAAACATCACGTTGAAAGAGGTGTTAAAGAATTCCGATTTTGGTCTGACAACTGCGCTGGACAGAACCGCAATAGAATTGTTTTTTCGCTCTATTTGTTTGTGGCTAAAAAATTCGGAGTAACTGTCACTCATCGTTTCCTTGAAAAGGGCCACACACAAAACGAAGGAGACAGTGTCCATTCTACAATCGAGCGAGCTTGCCGCCATAAGTCAATTTGGGTGCCCGAAGAATGGTATTGCTTAGCTCGATGGGCTAAATCCGAAGGCACCCCTTACATAGTAAAGGAGATAAAACAAGAGGAAATCTTCGATTTTAAAACCCTGCTTGCTAATAAAAACTGGACTAAAAATACGGCGAATCAAAAGGTTATGTGGACTACCATAAGAGAAATAAAAGTTAATGCTGAACAGTTTGATCGTATAGAGTACAAGTACGATTTTGATGATGAGCCAAAGACAATTATCGTAATAAGGGCGGGAAAGCGGAACCAACAACGTTTGGCAAACGAATTTGATTTGAAACGGGCTTATGACGGACATTTACCTATCAGCAAAGACAAATACAAGGATTTGACAGATCTCTGCAGAACGGGAATTATACCCGATCGTTTTCATAGATTTTATTTCAACTTACCTAACACAGATGCTGCAAATTTGGTTAATTCTCAAGATGATGATGATGACTCGGAGTAATTTAGTAGGTAGATATAGGTTTAGTTGATTGTGCCATAATAATTATAATGATTCGACTGTGATTCCTGAGAAAGTAGATTGGTAGTTAGAATTAAGAAGAATAATTTGTGTTATGTTCATTCCTAAGAGAAAAGACTGTTTAAGTTTAATATTGTTATTAGATGCAAAAAAACAATATTTTAGTCATTATTACCTACCTATGTCAGAATACCTATTAGAATTGCAGTATTTATTTGATCATTTTTGTTTTTAGAAATTTTAGAAGTTCTTTGTTTAAGTTAAGTGTTGATTATTGTTAGAAGAAAAGTTAATTACGTTATTGTTGTGTTTTGGTTTTTTTATAACTAAGAATGCCCAAGAAAGTGCCTTAGTTTATGAAACTTTTACCACGTCTTAATATGCGTTTTGATAGTTCCTATTCTTTATTGTTATTTAAGTACCTGATACAGATTTAGTGGTACTTACTTGTCAATTATTAAAGTAACAATTTGATTAAAAACAAAAATTTGTTTTCATTGCTTGACCATAATCCTAGGTGTTTATGAAATAATGTCCTGGGAGAGAATGTTAACAAATATGTACTCTCAAGCTTTGTTAGCAATATCTGCCAGATACAAAACAACATGGTATAAGTGACCGGGACAAAGCATTGCTGTGGTAGGTAGCAGACGTAGTTGTGCCGAACAAGATAAGAAATATTTTGAAAATTTTGTAAGCTTTAAAACCTAAATTATAGCAGATTTTTAATTGATAATAGTTGGTCATATATGTAGTATCTACATGATAGTGAATAGAATGTGCGGTTAACAATGTATGTTTTCCCACTTCCAACATAGTCGATAATTAAAATTCCAATAAATATTGTAGGATATACCACATCCGACAAAATCGATCAATACAACTCCAATTAATAATGTAGGATGTCCCATTTCCGACATTTTAGTAAGATGTTCAAGCGGTTAATAATGTAACATGTGCCTTTTTTCAGGTTTCCTGAACATAATTGGAGTTTTTTTCTTAATTATCTTATAGAGTACTTAAAACTATTTCATCATACCAAATATTGTAATAATCCCCGGTTTTAGGTTGATTTAATTCATCTTAGAAACTTAATCTGGCCGTACTGAAAAAACATACTTTTTCAATTCCGACTTTGTTAATTGCTGGAGTCGATTTATTATTGGCTGCCTTACATATTTACTTACTTGGAAGCCCATATTTTTCCCAAGTTCATCGCTGTACATAACTACTTCTGGTTGACTTATCTTATTATTACATAAATAAGACGGCTTTGGTTGTATAAGCAATACATTATCCTCTATAACACAAGGCGACTGGGACTGGCATGGCTCGGGCTGTGAACAACTTAATACACTTTGTTCACAATTATTTTGGGAAGTCAAATACTCAAATTGATTCAGATTATGTTTAGATAGTTCAAGTAAGCTGTCCATGGCTAAAGTGTGTTCTTTTATCTCTTTCTGAGCAACCTCATATTTATTAGTTAAACTATTAAGTTGCTCATAAAGCCTGTTTATTTCCAGCTCAAGGTGCCTTGTGTCACTTTCATAAGTTAACCTATTTTGCTCCAATTCAGAACCACATGATTTTAACTTACTTAATAAATTTAAACGTTCTTTTCTGTAATGGCTATTTTTACATGAGAAAATTTTATTCTTACTAATATTTTTATTTTTATTATTGGCCTTTATACATTGCTTGCTTTTGTTTGATTTAGTCCTACTTTTATTACAGTTAAGTTTATTGTTAGTGCTTGTAGTAGGACTAACCGGCAACTCTGCATCAATCGAGCATTCACTGGTAAGGTCGATAGTGGTGGAAGTATTTTTACATATAGATATCATTGAGGGGGCAGATTCAACCAACTCCTCAAATAGAGACTGAGATTGTGCTGACCTGGATTCATTAATTTTAGATTCTAAGGAAGTTATTTGTGAAAAAGAATCACATAATTGGACTTTCAAATGTTTGTTATGCCTAATAACCTCTTCTAATATATTACTTTTACCATCAAACTCATTTATTATCCTTTGCAGTTGGTCTCTTTGCTCAACAACTTCTAGAAATTGAATATGAATTTTTGATAGTTCAAGTTTTAACTGTTTATTTGAGTTGAGTACACTGATAAACTCTTTTTCCGCATCATTTCTCTCATCCAGCAACTGCTCACACATAGACTTTGATAATTTAAGCTCCTGTAGGGTCAGATGAAGTTTGTCTTCCAGCTGACGAACAGCAGCCTGGCGAGTCATCATTTTTGATACCGAGTTAGTTCTTGAATAGAAAATACAACTATTGTTTTTTCCGAATGAATCAAGTGAGCAGTTACTTGAAGTTGTGGTTATGGAATTGGAACAAAAAAGGTTTACACAGTAATTTTACTATTGCTAACTACAGCCAAATCAATTTCACTATATTATTAAGTAATTTCAATACTCACAAATTACTTTTCTTTGTTATCTAAGTCCAAAAAGTGTAACGGTCGGGTTCAAATCACTATTTAGAAACAGTTATGTTTTTCACAATATGTTCAAACAATTGAGAATATGTTAAATATACACAATATTTCAGCGATTTACTTAGTTTTATACAAATAAAAGACCTTTGATTGGTATACAATTCTTAAAAACTGCTTTTGTTGCTGTTTTCAAAAACAGCTGTAGAAGACAAAGAGAAAACTGATTTCACTTTTTTACTTATTTGTGCACTTATAAACTCTGGAAATGATATCACTGAATAATTATCACTTAACTTATGTTTATTTTCACAAATTTCGATATTAAGGACGCTTAAAACTTATTTATAAAAATATTATTTACGGAGCAAATCTGCAGCAGCGTTTAGGTAATGGCCGTCCAAATAGAAAAAAAGTAATGATGGAAGTAATGATCTGTTTGTGCCGGAAGACGAAGAAGATGATGGCGAAGATGAACAGGAAACTGTACGTAATATTGGAAGGGAAGTTTCGAGAACTAGCCCAATGCATTATCACCAGTGAGGGATATTTTTTACGGTATTCCAGAAGATAATTTAATGGATTTTGATCATGAACGTGTGCCCATAGAAGATGATAACAGTAGTAATAGACATGGTACACAGTGGATAGAAAGTATTCTTCCCATTGGAAGGGAGCAGTTTATAATTATTATTTTTTGGTATAATACTCTACATGGGGATTGATAAAAAACCATCTATAGAACATTATTGGAAAATGGACCCTTTGTATCACTGTGAGTTTATACACAAAATTTCTATGTCATATAATAGGTTTGCCCTCATTTTGCGTTGTTGGCATTTTGAGGATGTGCAGCCTGATAATCACGATGTCTTGTATAGAATACAACCACTTGTCAACAAAGTTATGGAAAAATTTAGAGAACTGTAAGTAATGTACCTTCCGACACAATAGTACCTAGTCGATGAATCTCAAATAAACCATCAAGGTCACCTGAAAATAAAGACATATAACCCTTCAAAAACTCATAAGTACGGGATAAAAATTTACAAAATGTGCTCAACAAATAGTTATACCTGGGCCCTATTTAATAAAACTGACAATCCGACATATATGTCAAGGGTGACTATTCGACAATTCGACAAGTTTCTGTTTAATAAACATTACAGGTGACAAATTTGTCAAGGCGGAAAATTGACAAATATGTCGGATTGTCATGACAATCCGACATTTTTCTGTTCAATAAAACTTGTAGCGCGACAGGTGACAGGTGACAATTTTTCGTGAAAAACTTGTCAATTCTGCTTTATTGAACAGTAAATTGTCACGACATATCGACATATTTGTAAAATTGTCGGACAATCCTGACAGATGGCCGTACCGTGTGTCGCATAATCATTTGAAGGAATTCGAAACGTTTGCTCAAAGAGATGGTGCTTACGTCGAGCAGTGAAAGTAGTGATGATGAATACTTTGTTCATATACAACCAAGGCGGCATCGACGATCATTTAAAAACAGAATCAATTTCTCCTTTTCTGTAACGAACTTCACTTTTAAAGAAAAATTTCGGGTATGTAAAACTACCGTCGAATATTTGATTAATAAAATTGGTTCTCAACTTGAGCATGATACAAATAGAAACGTAGCACTTACACCCGATAAACAAATTTTATGTGCTTTGCATTGGATGGGTTGTGGTTCACAGTACCATGTTATTGGTGATGCACATGGACTCAGTAAAAGTACCGTACATAATTGCATAAGACGTGTATGTGGAGCTATGAACAGTGAATTGCTTGGAGAAGAAGTCCGCTGGCCTCAAAATTGCAACCGAATACCAGCACTATTCATGAGGTATAATATACCTAGAATAGCGGGTATTGTTGACGGCTCGTTAATTCCACTAGATGCGCCTTATCAAAATGAATCCGCGTTTGTAGACAGAGATGGAAACCATTCAATTAATGCTATGGTGGTGTGTGGGCCAAACTTAGACATTTTCTATGCATCTGCGAGGTGGCCTGGTTCCGTTCACGATGCTAGAGTGATGAGGTGTTCTTCTTTAGCTCGAAAATGGGAAAATGGATGGAGACCATTCCCAAATGCAATAATCTTGGGAGACAGTGGATACGGCTTAAAGAAGTGGCTTTTAACGCCTAATATACCAATACAAATACCAAGAACTGAAGCATTGGCAAGATTCTTGTGTGCTTTTAGATCAACAAGAAGAATGGTGGAAAATTGTTTGGGAATCGTAAAAGAAAAATTTCCATGTCTTAATTACTTAAGAGTTCAACCGATAATTGCAGGCAGTGTTATATTATCTTGCATAATTTTGCATAATATTGAAAAGCGATTGGGTTCAGAATATTATACACCCTATTCAGAACAAGACAATAACGGAAATGATAATGACATAGTTGCAGATTATAACGATATTGAGGATGTAGTTGACGAGGAAGCGATTGCAGTGTTGCAGTCATTAATACAAGCGTTTGAATGATACCTTTTATTTATTATCATAATTATAACACATGCATGTTTGATTAGAATTATAGACTTTTATTTATAGCACTTTGTAAAATATCCTGTTCATTACCTTGTTCATTACCATCACCCGACTGAAATAAATCAACGGCTTCGTCTTCTCGCCCTTCTATTTGCAAACCACTAGAATCAATGACTTGAACGTTTTGTAAAAACAAAGGCAATGTAAACTGCGATGGCTGTAAATTTAGTTCTTTTTCAAGTTTGAGTAACTCCAAATCTAATTTGTACTTTTCTCGTTTCGCTATTTCAAGTTTTTCATTTGCTATCTTTATTTCAATTTCCATTTTTTGTTTCTTTAAATCCAATAACTCATTTGGTATAATATCGTTTTCACTTATTGATATCCGTGGAGGCAGTGATTTTCTATGTACTGATTTTTGAGGTGTTCCTGAACGTGTATTACTCTTATCGGGAGTTGAAACAGGCACGGAAACCTGTTAATCATTTGACCCCGAGGATTCTGGTATTTGAAGGCCGTCCACAACTGGGGAATCCTTTCCTATTATTTTGAATATCATTTCGTCAGAATCGTCGTATTTGCATTTTTTTCCTCCTCCGGAACCTGTCTGAAGACGATTATCTCTCTTTTCCTGAAATCGTATCACAATTTTAATAAAAGTAGATACCAATGAATGAAATGTTCTATAATTGGACGTCAAAAAAAAACACAAAGAACTTTACTTTAAAAATTTATGTAAAATGGGCAGCCTTATTGCTAAACAGTAATTTCTTCCAAACAACCCTAAGACAACAAAACTTAAAAATCAAAAACTTACTATGGTCCTTTTCCGCCAGTTTTGCCATGTGGTATCGCGAAGGTATTTCCAATCTTTATTAAAGATGCCTAATGCTTTTAATTGGTCGGTTATCTCCTTCCATTTGTTTATTTTTCTTTCGTGAGTCAATTGATCACTAAACTTTCCAAAGAGAATATTTTTATTTTCATATATTAGGCCCAAAATGGTCAGTTTGTTGTTCATTTCCATTTTGCGACAAAGGAAATCAACCGATAGCAAACCAAAACAAACAACCGGATATTAGATATATTCGTTCGTCCATTCATGCTTCATAATCTTTTTCCTATTCTACCCTCATGTCACTTCATAAAATAAACAAATATGTCAGGAATTGACATATATGTCGTGACAATGCGACAAATTTGTCAAGGACAATTGTCATGGAACTCGACAATGGTTTTCGACAATTCCCGAGTTTTATTAAACGCGTTTACAGTAGTGACAATTTGTCGTGATTTTACCTGTCAATGTCGGACATATTTGTCATCTTTATTAAACAAGCTTAGGGTGACAATCCGACAAATTTGTTAGTTTTTGACACATATGTCGGATTGTCAGTTTTATTAAACAGGGCCCTGGTCATATTCTATATAGGGATGCCCGATAATCGATCTTTTTGAAGATCGATTCACGGCAATACGATCTCCCGATTTTTTGAATCGATTCACCAAGATGCGATCTTTGCTCAGATCGAATCGTATGCTTGGAAGATCGTAAGAAAAAATCGCATCATTAACAGACCAAAGTAATGCAAACTTAACTGCATTTATTTTGTTGATGATAACGATCACGTCGATCACACATTTTAGTAGGAACAACAAAGCAAGACAACATCTATTTGTTGAAATTAGTGTCGAGTTACGTACTTTATGTATACGCCGCCGCGCCGTGAGTATGAAATATGAAACGATATGAAGGTAGTATTGAAATTTTGTTTATGTTATACCCGCAAGAACATCACAGAATTTGTAGATTGTTCTTTGTAGATAGTAGTACGATTGAATTCATCGAATGCGCAGTGTTTTTTCTTGTTATTATTTTAATATTGATAAATATGGCCCCGCCCGTAAAATCGAATGTTTGGACGTTTTTTATCAGATGTGACTCGGGTGGACAGTGTAAATTATGTGACCAAATAGTGAAAACTAAAGGAAATACCACAAATTAAAAAAATCATCTAAAGCGACGCCATAAAAATTATGATTTAAACAAAAGCGGAGAAAGTTCTACTACAAAAGTGACCGAAATCGTAAGTAATTATCTATTTATAAAGTGATTTTTTATAAGGGTGCTATTTAACTGGTTAGCATAGTATTGGTATTTTGGCATTTTATTTCTTTTACAATTTTGATTAATGTGTACATTATTTTCTTTTTTAGTCCAATGATCCCACCCCTTCGACCAGCCGAATGAGTTCTAATAGTGATGCTAACTCAAACTCAAGTGAATGTGAAGAATCATTAAATATTACTACAATCAATACGTCAACGCCAAAATCAACAAGAAAACGTCAACTTCGTATTGATAATGTCATTAGTAATATTCAAGCATATCAAAAAGGTGGGTCCAAGGAACTAAAATTTACTAATGCATTGCTGTATTTTATTACGGTTGATGATTTACCTCTCAATACCACAGAAAAAAAAGGATTTCAACATTTGATGAAAACGGTGTGTCCAACTTACTCGGTACCAAGCAGAAACACAATTACAAGACTTATTGATGAAAAATATGAGAATATTTCTAATGTCATAAAAGCACAGTTGATGCAAGTTAATAGCTTTTGTTTGACTACCGATGTCTGGACGGACACAATGAACACAAGGAGCTACTTAGGTTTGACTTGTCATTTTTTGCACAAGAACTGTTTGAAATCAATTGTTATAGCCGTTAAAGAATTGAACGAGCGACACACTGCTGAATATCTCAAACAAGTGATTGAATCGCTCTGCAATGAATGGAACATTAATGTACAAAACATTTTAGCTATAGTCACAGATAATGGTGCAAATATTGTCAAAGCTATCTATGAATTACTGGGCAAAAATAAGCACTTGCCTTGTTTTGCACACACTCTTAATCTAGTTGTGCAAAAAGCTGTAGAAGAAACCAGAGGATTTGATGCATTAGTAAATAAGGTCAAAACCATTGTAACATTTTTTAAACACAACGTTTCTGCACAGGATGAATTGACCAAACTTCAAAAATCTAATAATGTATTACCAAAAAAGTTGGTACAAGACGTTATAACAAGATGAATTCTAAGTTGTATATGTTACAGCGATTTATTGAACTTTGTGACTTCGTCAGTGCTATTCTACTCCAAAACCCAAAGGCCCCTGCTATGCTTGGTGGCAATGAAATAGCCATAATAAAGGAAATTATTAACATTTTGACTCCTATAGAAAACGTAACAAAAGAAATATCGGGTCAAGATTATGTAACGAGTAGTATAATCATACCAATTATTTTCTGCATGAGTAAATCGATCGAATCTGCCAATTCAGGGAGCATTTCTGAGGTTTCTGACTTAGGATCAGAATTCAAAGCGAAAATTCTGAGCGAATGTAACAAACATTTTAAGAACATTGAAAAAGTGCATCTTTTGGCGATTTCAACAATTTTGGACCCGCGATTTAAAAAAATATACTTTACGGATGCTCAATCTTGTGCAAAATCACTTAATGACATCACCGATTTACTAAAAACAACGGATTATAATAAGGATACATCACCAAATGCGCAAAATGTGGTTTCACCCGATGATGACGATAACATTTGGAAATTTCATAGTCAGTTGGTGACAGAAACGAATCTAAACATTCCAAAGGAAGGACTGCTGGATGACATTTTGAAACAGTATCTTAGAGAACCATTACTTGCTAGACAAGGAGACCCAATAACATATTGGACCACTAGATCTACTATCTGGCCGGACTTAAGCTGTTTAGCTTTGAAGTATTTGACTATAGTAGCAACATCTGTTCCTTCAGAACGACTGTTTTCACTGGCTGGCAACACTTTGACGGATAGTCGTAATAGGTTAGATCCAGTGCGTTTATCTAAATTATTGTTTTTGAAAAGCTTAAATGCGGAGGGTTGGAATCTGTAAACCGTCAAACCTTTACATCATTGCATGCATAGATTTGACGGAATAGCTTTTTCGTAATGTTTTTTAATATTTCCTAATAAATATAACTTGCATGTGGATTATGTGGAAGTGTCTTCTCATTTCTCCTTACTTTTTTAAAATACGATACGATCTTCAAAGATCGAATAAGATCGATTCAATGCAATACGATACAGATCGTGGATCGATTCACGGGGTTACGATCCATTACGATTCAAAAGATCGATTCAAAGCAAAAGATCGGGCATCCCTGTTGACTATACACGCTGGATCTGGAACTTCACTCGATGGTCTTGACAAGCCTGGCTCAGTTGTGGTTAAGCTATGTCTGCCACTTTTAAACGAAGGCAGACTCATTGTAGCTGACAACTATTACACAAGCATAGCTTTGGCGAAGTATTTAAAAGATAAAAACACAGATTTGTGTGGGACTTTGAGAAAAATAAAATAAATATTCCCAAAGAAGTCGTACAAAAAAAACTTAGAAGAGGAGAAGTGATTGCACGGCAAATGGATAACTGCGTAACTGTAATCAAGTGGCACGATAAGCGTGATGTCCTAATGATATCGACTTGCCATGGTGATGAAATGACAAATATAACTTCTTGGCGAGGAGAGACTGCAAAACCTAATTCGGTCATAGATTATAATGATGCTAAAAAGGCATAGACGTAGCCGACCAGTTAAGTAGCTATTATTCGCCACTGAGAAAAAGCTTGACTTGGTACAAAAAAATAGCTTATGATCTATTGTTCCAAACCGCGATTGTCAACACAAGAGTAATTTACAATGAGGCGACAGGTTCTAACTTCACTATTTTAGACATACAAGAGACCATGATTCGGCATTGGATTGGCGAAGCAGTCGAAAAAAAAATGCCAGCAAGACCATGCTCATCAACTTCTGTTGCAATTGAAAAAAAACACCAACTGACGCAGATACCACGACGAGAAGGCAAGTTGATCAGAAGACGATGCGTTTCTTGTTATGTCAAAAAAAAGCAGGAGGGAAATCCACTCCAAACCAAACAAGTAAACACAGAGTGCCTGGAGTGCCAAAAAAGCTATTGTTTACCATGTTACAATGAAGCGCATAAAAACAAGAAGTAATTTCTGTCTTTTTCAATTTTTATTTTCAAATTATTGTTTTTGTTTCTTTGATTATTTCTAATTACATTATTCCAACTAAAACAGGATTTCATACATTTTTTTCATTTATTTGTCTCCCCAAATATATACAATAATTTTATAAATCACGGCAGTTTTTTTTGTTTTTCTAATCCAGATGATAATACTCCACACGTCCCGATATTAAAAATGTGTCTTGTCTTGCTACGTCCATTTCAAATATAGGCAGGAATTTGACTCTTAATTTGATCATATATGATTCATGAACGTGCTAGGCTTGGTACATTATATGTCCTATGGATCATATATGATTCATGGGACAGGGAACCTGTTAAAATTAGTTATAAGTATAGAATAAGAGGAATTGCAACTTCCAGACAAACCAGTCATGGTTTTTGGAAGTCAAGAAATGTATAATATATATGTAAAATGTAATTAAATAAATAAATAAATAAATTTGGAGGCATTATAATAGTGGAGAGAGACTATTGCAGTGGCAGGGGGTCAGCCTATCGCTCACAAAAAAGCCTCCCATAACACTTTGGTTCCTTGACTGACTTTTACAGTATGCCCGGGATGAGAAGCAGCTGGCACATTCTATGTTCTTCTTTCACTCCAAAAATAAATGAGATTGAAAAATTATTCACATGTTATTTGATTTACTACATGTTATTTGGTCTCATTAGTATCCTAGAGTTATGGGAAATCAAAAGGAACACCTTGTACATAATAAACTTAGAACAACGCCATCTCGTGGTCATGGCATCAATTTATTCTAGCTTTGTTATTGACATTGACTATTTATCTATACCAGATATATAGTGTGACAAAAGTCAAAACAAAACAAACAGTTATTCATGCTAGTTTGTCTTCCATACAAATACCAAAATTCTATTACTACTAGCGCTACGCGCCGGGCACTACTGGAACTTTTGTTTTTTTTTTCTGCGTTCGATATCGATATATCTATAGTACCAGGCAGCGTATTTATAGTATAGTATTCAACCAATCAAATTTTTGCACTCGTTGCATTTGCTTATTTTTCTGTGTGTTTTTTGTCGCTGAATTCTTTTTTTAGTGTTTTCTACAAAGTACGTTGAGTAGAGTGTTCACTCCTCGCGTTTTTACGATCTCAAATCAAAGATTTTACTTTTGTGAAGTGATATTTTTACATAGGATGCTGACTTTCTAGTGAGATAGTGAGTTAAGAAAAGTAATTAAATTGATTTTGAATGACTGGTGCAAGGAGGTGAACAATTTGTGTGGCAAAAGCATTGAGTTTGACGAAAACGACCCGAACAAATCTATGGCCTATAATTATTATATCAAACACAAATAATTAAGAAAAAATAAATAATTGTCTGAGATGCATATTTTTTCATTACCCACCACCAACTCGCATAGCATCATGCTTAGTGCAATTTATTTCAACTTATTAGTATTGCGCAGTTTGCACAATAGTTATAACTGGTACTACGAATTTCTGAAATTTTGAAAGTGGTGGTACGGCCGGGCTGCATTCTAGGGTTGTTTTGGTCAAAAAGGTTCCTAGAGTGGATACTGTGTGGCGCTAAAGTGCAAAAACCGCGAGACGGTCATCTATACTTTAGTACTTATCAGTGTTTTTTCACTTAGTATTATTTCCCTTTCCTTAGAATTCGCTCTTGTGGTAAAAGTATTGATGCTTTCCGATAGATGGCATTATTCTCAACACGGTAAAGATTATGTTCCATTTTAAACCAATAGATGTCACTTTTGCTCAACGGTTCCTGAAAAAATATATTGTGCTTTAAGTAGTTGATACAAAATTAATATTATTTTATCCGCTATATAAGATGATATATTTACTATTTAAATTGAATCATAAATACAAAAAAATCGTAGATTTTTCAAATTGGGTGCGTTCTACGCAGTTAGAGTAACTAATTGAGTGCGTTCCAAGCATGTGAAAATGTCTTTTTATGACTGCAAAAAATACCTACCCAATACATTATTTAATCCACAATGGATAGTGACATGAAATAGATTTTATGCAATGATTTAAAGTTAGGAAAATCTTGAAGTTTTTAGTAATACTACTATATAATACTAGTTGTCAAAACATTGACAGCTCTACTATGTTGATGCACAAAATGTCAAAACGAAAGTGATTGAGAGACTGACATGAGTGAAGAATTAATTTTGTCATTCCGTTTCCTCCCGTGACTCGTGAATGTGCTCTGGATTGTGTTTTATAAAATTTTCTACAACTTTGGCAAGCTCCCGGACTCTGAATTCTTCGCATAACACGTTGGACTTACGCACCTTACGAGGACACCGAAAAAGAAAACCTAATAAATCACGCAACTGCTAAATTGTTTTTTATTTATTTCAATACATAGACTTTGATTGAACTGCTGGATTCATCATACCCAAACCTGATTAACCCGTAATTTTATGAATCTAGCTATTCCAAAGTCTAAGTTATTGTTTAAAATTACCCTTCTTGAGAATACAAGCTAGAACGGAGCAGCTGGGTTTTGGTTGCCGAGGTACGGTTGTTTTCCGTTAGATGGCGCTAGTACCGAATTTGTTAGTAACGACTCTATACCAGTATATAAGTTACTCTATGGTACTTATATTCATCTATGCCACTGACCTTATATTTACCACTGGACTGGCTGTTCCGTAAGTTTGACAGCTATTTTTTTGTGCCTATTTGAAGCGCCACTAGCGAGTAGCGAGTGTCCGCAGAACAAATTTTGACGTATATTGCAAGTGGCCGCCAGAGAAGTGCTTGCTTATTGTTAAGTGATTTTATATTTTTTTAATATTAATTCGAATTTTATGTTGTTATTGTTATAAGCATTATATAAAAGTTATCAAGAATGAGGACATGTGACATATGTGTAAGCGACTAGTTTTAGTACCACGGACACTCGCTACTGCTCGCTACGTCCGACAGCGCCAAAATGGCGATTATCAAACGGGCACAAAAGCACTTTGACAGCCGCCAGTCCAGTGGTAAATATAGAGGTCAGTGATCTATGCAGTTATTTTCAAATGCATTGCTTCGTTGTTTGTTTTCATTTTATTAATATTTTTCTATTTTCAGGTACCTATAATGGGTAAGTTGTTTCAATAGTTTTGTTTTATATAAAGAATTCTATTGTTTTGGATAGTTAGTTGGAAAAAAAACTCTTCCTAACTGAAAATAATAAAACCGATCGTCCACCGCTAACTAAACTCAAGTCGCATAGTTTGCCCAGTTTTACATAGATGAATCCAAGGAAAACCTTGCTTATTTTTCTCGGACGGACCACTTCTTAGTTTTAAATTGCTGAGTTTAGTTTTCACTAAGTTTAGTAGGCGGTGGACGATGGGCTTAAGAAAAATTGATAATATTTTTCTATTGACCTACTGCAATTCATATTCGTAGTAAGACTGTAAATTTATTTAACTAATGTAAATGTTTCTGTGTCATCCAAGATCTAACCGCCCTGTTGAATCAACACGCCAATACGCACAAGAGCAAGCCTGTACAGTTTTCAAGTGTAGCAGGAGGGGTAAGAAACATTCTTAGTTTTATTGTTTTTAGAATAATTAAAAATCATGAATGCAGTACCTATGTCATAAACTAACTTTTAGTTTTTTTAAATAATTATTACTTATTTATTATTATTATTATTTTAATTATTAATGTAAACTTTGTTGCAAATCGTTGAATTGCATTGCAATTAAACTTAAGCTAAAAATTACCTTAGGATGTTAATTAAATCTTAGTGACTTTTCCAGATTCAAAAAAGATTAGAAAAAAACATAGAATGCACGAAAAGTACCCGTCTCACAGTATATGACACTTCGCGCAATCTATCAATTATTAAATTAAGTAAAGCACAAATTAAATCAGAACAAAGGCTGCAACAATTACAGAAATGGAAAGAAGACAGAGATAAAAAGAAAAAAGAGGCATCAAAAAACAAAAAAACTCCTTTCATAGCTGGGATTCCTCATTACAGCTTAAAGTTCGAACCGCCCCCACCCCCACCAAGCAAAACGCTTCCTAGTACCTCAGGCTATGCAGGAGGACGAGTAACAAGGTCTCAATCAGCAAAGAATAATGCTGTGGAGAAATCAAATGAGGCTAAGTCAGTTAATAGACCTGCAGAAACTTCATTTGCACCTACAAATGCTACTTTCAAAGCACCACAGATAAAAAATTTGGTGAAACTTCCTGTTCTGAAACCTAAACAGGACAAAAAGACCAAATTATCAATGATTGCGTTTGATCCAGTTATTCCAAATAAATCTCATAATGCTAGTGCAAATATATTAAAACATGATAAAGATAAACAACCTAAGGGAGCTGTTCCCAGACAAACTGCTTCTAACATGAATGTAAACACTCGCAGCCGAAGAAATAAGACATTGAACGCTAAATCTGAAGTGACAGCTTCCAAACCTGCTAGAAAACCTGTTCAAAGTAGCACGACTCATAGTCTGGAGTCTATGAGTGGAAGTAGCACTGAAAAGAGCCCAGTTTCTACATCTAAAGTAACTCCAAGAAGATCCTATGACAGAACTTCAAGAAATTTCACACCCAAAAACCCTGTTCCTAAAAGTGAGTCAAATTCAGAAGAAAAGCTTAGGTCACCTACTATTGCTAATGAAGTACTAATGACTCCTGAGCAGATAGTGGAAGAGAGCAAAAACATAAGTCCTTGTGTCACATTATCAAGAGGGAAGGATAATGCACGGAAAGAAATGAAAAAGAAAATGGATGAAGGTAAAATTATATTAATTTTGTAGTGATTTTTTGTTCGGGGTCTGTTCAAGGAACTGTTGTTATGTTACTCTCATCAGAAACAGCTAAAGGCATAACATTTTTCGTCTTAACTTTGCTATGAATAAGTCAAATTCGGCAGCCATAGTTCTACGATCAGGTTGTTCTAGTCAACATTATTTCCCATTATTGCACAAGTAGGCTTTATTATATGTTAAAAAAAATATTTCTTTTATACACTCCTAACATTATATGTTCTTGCCAATGCTTTTCAGGTGGAGGCCATATGACAGTTTTGTTGTTGGTTTGAAAAAAATCATACTGGTTCTATTGCATCACATGTAGTATTTGCTAGGCCCTTAGTATTAATGAAGCCATTTCACCCATTCAATTGAATTGAATGGAGTATAGTTAAAAAAGTGCCCAAGTGCGAGTTGGGCTACCCCATGAAGGGTTTTGTAGCAGCAAATACATAATATGAAATTTGTCATAGTTCATATAATAGTGTTTGCGGTTTACGATTTATGACATATAAAAGAAACTACTTTCTAGTTTCTGTCTGTCTCCCTTTGGGGTAGGCAGAGACAGGGTACACTTCCTCCATGTTCATTAACCCCTCAGCTGTCGAAAAGCTGCAAAAATTAGTACCCCAGTCTGCCGGGACTCTCTGAAATAAACTAATTTTTTAAATAATAATAATAATGATTTATTTCCATATTTAACAATCAAGTTTTACAAATTTATACTTCTGCCAAACTGCAAAGCAGTTTGTAGGCAGATGCAGCTCCGTTTTTTAATTCTAAATTTTATTAAGTAATTAAAGTATTACAATATATTTCATTTTACAAAATAATTAGATAACATAAACAAAAATTGATAATTTTCCCTATTGAAAATATTATACTTATTACACATATTTAACTGAAGTTAAACATTGTAAGATTCTTAGAATTTATATAAAACTAATAATTAACGAAATTGTAAAAAAGGGGTCCAATGAAGGTTATTTAGAAATTACTCATTTTTTATGCTTTCATCAAAAGTGACAATCAATGATGTTTTCAGTTTCAAGGCAAAAGATCTTTTAGATAAAGTGGTATTTTTAAGCTGGGACGGTAATTCATTAAAAATCTTAGGTACTAAGTATTTTCTGCTTCGTTGGCCAAAATAATTATTATATTTAGGAATTTCAAGTACATTTTTATAATTTTTATTTCTCAGTCGCCAAGGTTTATGTACTTTAAATTGGTCACTCCATAATTGTTCCATCGCTATCAACATCTCCACCCTTTCATGAACTGGCAGCATTTTACATTCCACAAAAAGTTTTTCATAATCACTAGCTTTACAACGGGCTTTTGTAGTTTTATCTACTAGTAGCTTCAGAAATCGCTTTTGGAGAGATTTTAGTTTATCTAGGTAAGTTTTGAATGTTCGTCCGTAGCTTGCCAGTCCATAAGAAAGAAGCGAGTCAGCTAGCGCATAGTATACAGCAAACATAGTGGCTCTGTCCAACATATAGCTGAGGTGGTGGAATTTTACAAGCACCAGTCTAAGTCTCTCACATAAGTTGTTTATATGTATTTTCCAAGAAAAGTTGTTATCAATTACCAATCCTAGGTATTTGTATTCTCCCACCACCTTAATAGTAGCACATTGACATTGCAAGCTGTTCCTGTGCAAACATTCATAGGTGTGCCCTACTATTTTTGGTAGCATTTCCTTGTTTTTAGAATACGGTGACCGTATGTGCATACATTTTGTTTTCTTTATATTTATTATTATGCCGTTATCATGAGCCCATTTTATTATATTTGTAATATCATGCTGTATATTAGTCTGTATTACATTTAAATTTTTATCAGCGTACAGTAAGCATGTGTCGTCTGCGTACATATATATGCTGCTGTTTTGGACTACATTACACATGCTATTGACATGCATGATGTACCCGACGGGCCCGAACACGGAGCCGGTCGGCACGCCACAGTCCACACGCGCGCGTTCCCCTTTAACCCCTCCAACCGCGGTCAACAGCGTTCTGTCACTCAGATACTCTCGGAGCCACCGGATCATTGGACCTGCGATTCCACACTCCTCCATAGCCTGAAGCAGCTGGTGGTGCTCCAGAGTATCAAAAGCTTTTTTGAAGTCTATATAGACCACCACCACCTGCTTCTGCTGATTCAAGGCTTCGTTCACCTCATCTGTAAACCTCGCTAAGACCGTCTCCGTGCTACGACCCCGTCGGAACCCATGCTGTGCATTTGTTAATATGTTATGCTTTTCCAAAAAATTGCTTATCTGAGAAACTAAATATCTTTCAACAATTTTGTTTATAACCGATAATATAGCTATAGGTCTATAGTTAGTGTAGTCCATATGTGAGCCTTGTTTAAAAATAGGTCTTATTATTGCGGTTTTTAACGTTTCCGGGTATAACCCTTGCTCTACACATAGATTTATGAACAGCGCTAATATTGGACTTATTTTGGACTTCAGTAATTTAATTTCCATAACTCTTATATTATCTATCCCCGGAGATTTATCACAGCTTAAATTATCTATAATCTTTTCCACGTGCATGGCAGTTGCCTTCTGAAATCTAAGTGACCTTGTACTATTTTTTACATATGTTGATCTGTCTAAAAATTTATGACTACATACGTGCTTAGTGTCTAAAATCTCTTGAGTAAATGTTTTAGAAAACTTATCACATACACGCGAAAGAGGATCAGATTTACCTAGATATTTAATAATAATATTGTCAATAGTTTGCTTATTTTTACCAGTCCATGAATTAATTTTAGCCCAAACTTTTTTCATATTTTTTCTACATTTTAATATTTCATTTTTTCGGAATTTATTTTTAGCTATATTTATTTGCTTATTTACTCTATTTCTATACTTATTATATTGCAGTCGCAAGTTCATATCTAAAGGCCTACTCTTCCAATACTTAAATAACCTATCTCTTACTTTAATCATATTTTTTAACTTTTTAGTAATCCATGGCTTGGTTTTCCTTTTATTTAACGGACTTATAGTTACTTCAGCATAAGAATAAGCCTTTGAAAATATTTCGTACAGTTTATCATACAGTAATAAAGGGCACTTACAGTCCAAAAGGTCAGTCCAACAAACATCTTCCAGTGCTTCTAAAACTTTTTTATCACTTATTATGGTACTTAACTTACTCTCACTCATTTCACTATCGTCACACTTTTCTATAGATAGACCTATAAGGTAGTGATCCGCTATTTTCGTCGTTAGTACATACGCCGAAGCACAGTTCTTTGTTCGAACCCAGACATGGTCAATACACGACCTCGTCACTATCCCACCGTATATTTCCTCGCGAGTTACGTCCCTTATCCCGCATTCCATACCCAACTCACACATATTGTTCTCATATAAAGCGACTACACTGTTTGGTTCCGGCAGTAAGTCTATATTTATATCTCCAATCATCACGATTTCGCAATTACTCGAATACTTAGATAGTAGGTGACTTATTTCTTTAACGAATCCTTGTTTGTTAGTTTTGGGTGGTCTATATACACACACTATATACATTGGATGTTTTCCGCCTTGATTGACTTCACACTGTACTATTTCGGCATAATTGAGATCAATGTTTTGAAAAGTAAAGCTTATGTTATTTTTCACATATACTATTATCCCTCCGCCTTTCTTACATTCTCTTGAGTTTAAACAAATGTCAAAGCCTTGTAAGTTATAAAAAATGCCTTCACTTTCCTTTATATTTACTTCCGTCAGGACTATGATGTCCAGCTTATCTATGCATTCGTTCACTAATACTTGAAATTGACTAAAATTCTTTCTCAGTGATCTTATGTTTAAATGAATGATATTGAAACTTTTCTTGTGTTGATTAAATCCTTCATTCCATTTATTTATTGTTGTATATTTATTGTATTTTAAACTAGGTTGTAGTTCCAAATTATCGCTATCGAATTTTATAAAAATAATTTAATCTTTGGGTTGCATAATCCAGTTTTCTAAAGCTATGTACCTAGTCTTTATTTGGCAGTGTATATGTTAATGTCACTTAGTGTACGGATCGATTTTATTTTGGAATCATTTGGATCATCCTTTCTTATAAGCACTTTTCCTCCTTGGGTCCAAATGTATTTATACATGTCCTTAAGCTCGCTTTTTGTCGTCCAAAACAGATTACGCATATATTTGGTCAAATCCTCGTTTATAAATATCCTTTTTTTGTTTCCGTTTTGAAATAAATCGTGGTTGGATAACTGGTTTGTTTTCCTTGTTGCTAGCCATCGGTTCCGGGAATCGTGCGTAGTCATTGTGACTATAACCGGCCGCGGCTTTTTCTCACGCTGATCAGCTGACGCGCCAACGGCCTTGCTTTTTTCGCCTACCCGCTTTATTTCACAAATTGTCTCGGTATCTAATCCCAGTTTGTTTGCAAGCAATTTTATGTTTTTTTCCAAATTCTCAGTTTCTTCTTCTTCCAATCCTATTATTTCCACGTTCTTTGCCTTCTCCCGTACTTCGAGATAAAAGAAAAATCTATGGTGGACATGTACGTGACGATTTTATTTGAATGTTGGATAGACACTGTATCTTTTAACATTATTATAATATTTACTTTTGACTGGTAAATGACCTGGTCATTTTCAATTTCATTACTTTTCCATTATTCAGTTTTTTTTTTTATTTATAATCCCTTTTTAGTCAATGATTACTAATTCTTATTTCCACATAAAATACGGTATACCTACAAATAATGAACAAAACCAAGATAACACTTTAATATAATATAATTTAATACATTTACATTTTAGGGCTCTTAGAGGAAGACACAAGTGGTACAGAGACTGTGGAGCATTTCCGCCGCCAACTCAATGCAGAGATCACACGCTTGACGGCAATGTGTGAGGAATGGGATAAAATCTCTGAACAGACTGTATTACTGGAACCCGTGCTGGTTGGTTTTATACATGATTATGAAATACTTAGTATATTTATTTATATGATAGTAAAATGCTATGATAATTGATATGGATATGCTTGCGTGACTTAAAAAAAGTAAGTCTAGTACCAACTACAATTACCACATTCTATGTGTTTTTATCTGACTGCGGCACGCAAAGGAAGGTTATGTTTTCAATGCATACATAAGTATGTTTGTTTCTTGTTGCCTCCTATCTACCGAACTGCTGGACGGATTTAAACAATTGAGGTATTATAGAATATGTGTATCAAATGAATGCTATTGGTCAGCCTATTCTTAATATATGTCACAGGTTTTTCATCAAATTAAATTTCTAAGTCTTGCTAATCGAATGTTGCCATAGGATAGCTTTTTGATGTTTTTTTGTAAACTAACTACTCATTTGGTAAATCATGATTATTCGCAAAGTTTCCGCGCTTGAAACCGCGGGTAAAAACTAGTTAAACTATAGGAGCTTTTAAATAATATGTGTAAAAATTTGTAGCGGCAGGCGGGGGCATGGTATAGTCATTCAAGAAAACTAGTCAAATATTGCTTCCTCATGCAAAATTTGGACCCCGTTGAATAATCCTTATTCAAGATTAAGAAAATAAAATTAGATTAGGAGTAATATAAAATTTTATCAGGATTTTGTTAAATAATCTATAACGGATATTACAAAATGCAGTTGCCGTTTACCTACATTGCATTTACATACATTATACCCAGAAAAATAGTGCACAGAATGTAAAAACCTATGAAACAGGAGCCCAGCGAATGACAATAATATTATGTTATAATACTTATTATGAATGCTTTTTAGGCAGATGAATAGTTAAAATTAACAGGCGTATAGTACTTACCTAAAACTTCCATCAGTGTGCATTCAGCAGTCGAGTTTCTTAGCTTTTTGTAATAAATTTTAATTTAGTATTATTTCGCTTATAACATTTATTTTTATTTAGCACATTTTTCAGTTATTACCGACCTGGTTTGTTAGCCCCGCCAACCGCGCATTGGGTCGCTTGTTGCTAAGGCCCGTAGTGTGGCCAGAAAGCGCGGATACGAACGTTTGAAACTTACGCACGCTGACTCGCTCAGTCCGGTCGCACTAGGCTTCCGCCTTAGTCACTTCAGTGTGGACACTACAGTATGATTTCATATGTTTGATATTTCTCGCCCGCCGTCGCCACCACCTTAGGCTTGCAGTATGGACGCACACTTACAAAACAAAAGTTTGGGTGATGCTATTCTTTATTCAGGCGCCGCACACCAAGTTCACACATGTTCATCTGTTTCATCAAACCATTCAGACAGTTACAGATTTAAAACCAGTTATTTTTTTGCCCGTCGTAAACTAATTTTGAATATGCATTTCAGGAGTTAGTGCTGGCTGCAGTGGGTCAGGCCCGGTTACTGTTGTCATCGAAGTTCCAACAGTTCGCGTCTCTGGTGGAAAAGTCCGCTGCGCCCGATCCCAGCTCACCTCTGGTGACGCCGGCTGACCTTCGAGGGTTCTGGGATGTCGTCTTTTTGCAGGTTGGTTCATAGACTCTAGAAAATCACTAACTCGTTCATGGTCAATGTGTACGCTTTTATAATAAAATTCCAAAAATATTTTAGATGAGCCCTTCGATAGATTTGAGAATGCTTGGTGGTAGGATCCCTTCTGGGTCCGCCTGGCTAGCGACCACCCTTTATATAAAGTCTGCCGCCAAATGTTACCGCTCCGGCGGTAATGTGTTCCGGCAATATTGTATAAAGAGCCAGTTCCTTCCTAAACCCGT
Organism: Stenoptilia bipunctidactyla; assembly: GCA_944452665.1. NCBI lineage: Eukaryota > Metazoa > Arthropoda > Insecta > Lepidoptera > Pterophoridae > Stenoptilia > Stenoptilia bipunctidactyla. The sequence goes on from OX101743.1 coordinate 8,174,946, forward strand.
GTGCTTTCATCTTCGACCTCATCGTCATTTACCATCAGGTGAGATTGAGGTCAAACGCGGGTTTAGTCACTTATAAAAAAAAAAAAAAAAGGATAAGTGTTGTGTGAAAAGGTCTACTATAAGATATCCGGATGCAAGAAGATAGGATTCCCTGGCTGAAAATTGTTATTGTGTATTTTTAAAAGGTGATTGCCGTTGATATGTTGATAAGGTTATACAGTTATACACTTTTTCTCAACAGATCGATATTCCGAGGTGTTGGTAGAATCAGTTCAATCAATATACAGGGTCAATTTATAATAGTCTGTGATATTTTAAAATTGGGTTAACAATGATGTGTTGGTTTAAATTATGAAGTAAATTTCTTTTTTATATTTTTCATAAATTAAAATTTCAAAATTATTTTTAATGAATAAAATTTAAGTTTAATCTACACTTCATGACTAGGTACATAGCAAAAAATAAAAATATTTCCGTCTATTTCTTTTAAGAAAATCACTTCACCAAGACAATAATCTTACGCGAATAGTAGATACCTACGCATCCGAGCGAAGGTCGTTGACGCGCGCCCGTGTGTTTGCGTGACCTAGTTACCTACTTAGCGCGGAATCAGCTGTAATTACGTCGTACATCAGGATAAAAGGTGATTCAAATGTCCCATCACACTACTGTTACAGGTTTTTGACTATCAATTTCACGTTAAACTAATTGTATCTAAATACTGTTTTAGTTTTGATCTTCATTAAATTAAAAATGAACTTAAAATAAAGCATTCGTGCTTGAAGTCTTTGTTAAAACAAATAAATTGATTTTACAATTAATTTAATGTTAGAATGACGTGTTTAGTAACTGGAATAACCACGTACAGTGTAGGTATAACATACAAATATAACTAACATTTTTACCTTGCGTCCTGTCGCTGATGTTAAATACCGTGCTAGGTATTAGTCACTGATAACTTATCACATTCACAATTATAACTGCTGTACATGGAGTCCCATTAGCCCATATACTGAACACAAAACCCGTCATGTTTAGCTTATTAATTTAGACTATCCATAAAGTATCCTTATCACTTTTGATAACAGCGATAGGTGGACTCGTCAGTCCATAGAATGTGCTTCAGCAACCAACCATAGACTACACACGCGGAGCATAGGTAGTTGCTTTAGTTCTTGCACTTTCGTAAAGTGGTAAGACTTGAGCCCTCTCGTCGCAGCAAGCGCCGCACCCACGAGCTGCTGACTTCGAAAACCTGAGCCGCATCGTTTGTGCTGGCTATCGGATGCTGTTCAAAACACTCCAGCACGTCTTCTTCGAGTGAACCAGAAATCGAGGTCTGCCGGCGTCTGTGACTGTGGATTAAACGTGCCATAATCGCGTAATTCGACATTTTTGTTAGTTATCGATTTAGTGTTCGCGCGCGCGAATCTCTGGACAGACTGACGAGCGGGGGCCCGGGCGTGGCGTGCTTTCAATCAAACATAGTAGGCGCGGGCGCGGCGGCTCGAATTTGACTTTCGGCTCGTTTGCTTGTGCCGCGCAAGAACGTATAGGTATTGTTTGGTAATGTAACTAATATTTTATTGTTTAATAGAAATAGATGGAAACGTTTTCTCATCTTGCTATGTACCTAGTCGTAAATTAGAGATTAAACTAAAATTTTATGCACTTAGAAGTATTATGAAATTTTAATTTATGAAAAATGTTGAAAAAAAAATTTATTTTTTTCGAAATTCAGACCCACTCCTCATTCTGAATCTGCTATAAAAATATAATTGACTATTATGTGGCGACCCTATATATAAAACTGTTCCGTTACTGACTGAGTGACTGACAGACAACGTACAGCCGTAACTACTAGGCGTACAGAGCTGAAATTTGGAACATACATTCTTTAGGGGATGTAGGGGTGCACTAAGGAAGGAATTCCCGAAATTCCCACGGTAACGGGAATTATTGGACTTTTTAGTTTGTATGAAAAATCTTATTCCTTGAGTGCACGGATATGATACTTGGCATAAAAGTTCTTCAAAAAGAGACTGGTTGTGTTATGAAAGGAATTCCCGAAATTCCTACGGGAACGGGAAATATATGATGTTTTAGTTTGTATGATAAAATCTTATTCTTTGAGTGCACAGATGTGATACTTGGTATCAAGGTTCCTCAATAAGTGTATGTTTGTATAATGGAAGGAATTCCCGGAATTCCCACGGGAACGGAAAATAGGACTTTTGAGTTTATGCGTGTACGAAGTCGCGGACAAACGCTCGTTTGTATACAGGGTGTAAAAAGACCACGACCTTTAACTTTAGGGTATGATTATACTACGTATACTGATTACGGAAAAGTAGTTTTTTTTCAAATCTGAGACCTTTTTTTTGGACATTTTTTAAATATTTTTTTTACATTTTTCATGCTTGGACACGAATAAATAAAGGTATTATCGAAGAATTTTAATGAAATTCGCAATTTTATTTTTTCAAAACTACCGGCAATGTATCGCGTACAAGTATTTTTGTCGAACCACGCGCGCTCCGCATACCATTGAATCCTGCGGGCTGAGCGCCCCTCCACAACCGTAGTATGCATGGCACCCCGCGCCCAGCTGTGCCGCCGCGCCGCCGTCTCAAAGTTCAACGAACGAAACGTAGTGAACACTGAGCATCAACCACGATCATCCATGGCACTCAGCAGGGTAGCTCGTATGTTTTCAAAATTAGCATTTTGTTATGCCTCATCATGTGTCAAAGCCGTAGTTTACATTAATTTCATCAACGTATGACTACGGAAAAGCTACGGACAACAGCAGCTGATCAAAGCAGCTTAAAACGAAGTTATTTTTAGATAGATTATTTTTAGCTTACTTTGGGACCGTGCAGTCGGTGTGATTGTCTGGGGATTTATTTATTTATTATTATTTATTATCTACCTTAAGTACTGACACGCTTAAAGTACTGATCCGGTTTGAATAAAATTTGATACAGAGATAGACCTGACCCTAAGGATGGACATAGGCTACTTTTTATCTCGAAATTGTCGTCCCAAAGTTAGGTAAACATAGGTAATGTTGTAAAAGAATTTTAACTCATTCAAAACGACGACTGTGAAGTAGGTACCTACCTATCTGAGAAAATAATGACATTAACCTCTTGCTTTTTCGCCCAGTAAGGTAACTTAGCCAAAAAGCCATGCGTATTCTATCCTCGTAACCTCAAAGTACCTTCCTACTTTCTGTACGCAACCCAAACACTTAAACTTTCAAAAACACAAACATTTAACTATAGCCGTTTCCCCCGTACGGGTTCTAAAGCCGATCCCAATGCCGAGATAAGATCAGATTAAAAGTATCTACCTAGGTACATATCATATTCATATGTGTAATCCTTAAAATTTAAGCTGCATCCTTTTAGCCACTTCAACGTAAAAGAATAATAAAAATCCATCGTCACAAAGTTTATCGTTTTTTATAGTGAAATAAGATGGTATTTTAAAGTACAAAACGGTATTAGTTAGGTATTATAGTACATGTATAGTTCAAAAACCCCGTAAGTATAACCTGATAACTAACATCCGTAGTTTGTACATTATTTAAAAAAAACACTCACTTGACACTAAAACGACAAATGAATGAGCCAATGAAAACACATCTTTATTAACCGACTTCAAAAAAGAAATCTATCCCGTAAGTGAGTTGTTTTATCAGTTTTTGTATTAAAATTTCTTAGCCTCGAACAGCTTCCAAACACATAGATACTTATGCCAAACATAAGTGTACCTATGTAGAATGTTTGTCCATGCATATCTCGAAAATTATAAGTTTGAGTGTATACCTAACATATTTTTAGTTGATTAGTTTTGGTTTAAATTCATCTTATTATGTACAGCAGTTTTTAAATTGAGATTAAAGTGTTTCTTAATCACAAGGCTCAAATCATAGTGTGTAAGTTATAAAATAATTTAATACAAAGTCGGTTTTTTAACGCTTTGCATTATTTTTTAAAGAATTACGTATGAAGTAAGGAACTTACCTATGTTGTGAAAGAACTGAATCAGTTATCTAACTAAAGATCCAGCATGACTGTCTTTACGTCCTTAAAAAGTACGTTCCATGACATACCTACTTAGGTACCTACCTATCACCTCGCGAATAGTCGGCGGCGGTTGAATACATAAAACTTAATTGCAACATAGTTCAAAGGGTAAACTAGCTACCTACACCAAACTAGTATCAATTAGTTGTACATAACATAACATGTGTCTCGTATTAGATACCTACCTGGCTATCGTAGTTTGTTTATCGCAATAATGCACTCATACAGGTATAACATTCTATTAATCACACATTAACCTCCAATCACCGTGATCATCACTGCTCCACAAAATAAAATACTGTTAAAATAGCTCTAACCGTCTTTAAAAAGAATAGGAAACGGAGAACTTAACTTAATCCTTTCTCAGAATATTAAATTTACTTGTTAATCTTATTTTGGTAGCCCGTGCCTCGCAAAAAACTTACGTTAGTACATAGTAACTCAATGGCGCTCACTCACACTAGTTGAACACAAAACATAGTCACAAAACCACACAATAATCCAAAAGGACCTACATTTTCATTCTAACGATAACACTCTCAATCTGAACGCAAAACACTTAGCCGCTTCGCCACCTCCTTTTAAAACAGCGGAAAGCTAAAATCTATTTTCAAAAATAATTGTAATATAACAAAACAACTATTCTATCGATTATCTAGTAGGTGCCTATCAATTCTCAACAAGAATCGTCGACTCAAAAGTCCGGAGCCGCTCAGCCGCTCGGCGGATGTCTTGCCGAGGTTTGTTTTCGTGCAATAGTCAACGAAATGCGTTCATACAACTTAGAACTTTAAACTATTATCTTTACATGCGTTTTAGATATTTACAAATGCTAGAACGAGTGACAACGTGAAGATTTTCTTTAGTGGAAGTGGTTGTCCAGTAGTGGGCTGCTTTCAGCTGATGATGATGACGTGAATCAAAGCATAATCAAATCATCGATAACTTCATACTTATTCGAAGGTTCTGTCCGTGTGAACTATGCATCCATAACCGCGCGCGAATCTGCTTGATCAGTCAGTCAGCCTGGTCAGCCAGTCCCTTGTTGGCCGCTGTGATTAAAGTAAAGTGTACCTATGTACTGCGTTTTTCTATCGTTTTCCGTTTATTAAGTAGGTATGTAGTTTGTTGTTGAGTAAATAGAAGAAATATCTTTTTTTACCTACTTGGGCATTGAGACGAGAGGTGTGTAATACATGACATTTATGTTTTCACATTAAATTATTAGAATAGGTAGATACCTTAAAGCATTAGCGGCATTCCCACATGCTTCTCCTAAGCACATCAACATCATGCCATATTCCCGTGGGCTGTACACATATGAAGAAGGCATTTTTGATTAAACACAAAACAGGTATAAACAATTATAAAAGTAAAAACTTACACTAGATTATTAACAAAAATTAACACTAATTTACAAACACTTAAATAATAGAAATTAAACAAGAAACAAAAGAATTAACACGAATTACACGGCGCGGCGATAGCGTCACTTGTATGACAGCGCGGCAAACAAGGAACTGAAAGCACAAATACACTGTTGGAAACAAAACATCAAACCAAGGTGACCTTGCTAGTTTACAACGTGTTTCCAACAGTCAAGACGGCTGTTGACAACCAAATTACATGACCTTGGCGGGTTGGAAACGGCGGTGTTTAGAATCACAGACATACATCTACATAGACAACGCAAGTGCCACGATTTGTATTCGAACCAAGCGTGCCGACTTTTTAAGACCTATTGTGACGTCACAGCTGATATTTATTACTGGAAAATACAAAAAGATTCAGAGACACCGATACCGCCGATGAAATTGATTATTAAGAACGATATTGATATTTGCCGGCGAACAAACAAAACGAAAAGAAGCGTTACTCATAAAACACGATAGAATTAATCACTGGACAGTTACTTAGTACCGAGTCTTTGGGCTTGGGTATAACCCTGGCTTAGTTACAACAAAATCTTAATTCGCGAGTACGTTCCGTCAGTTACAATGCCAACTCAATTAATACCGAGCTACTATCGACCGTCAATCCGAGATACGTCAGCGCACCTAGCCGTCCTAACCGTATCTCTGTCACTTGCCATCATCCTACTTCAAGATACAACTTATGGCGCTGCAATCGAATGCCAGTCATTCATTGCATTTAGCGCCCTCTTTAACAGTGCTACCAACATACTTCCGTTACCATGAAGTCATACAAACATCTTAATATCGTAAACTCATCGTTATCGCCAACACGGCCATCCTGCGATGACACACGTCCTCGTGTGTTAATCTGAAACAATCATACCAAAGTGGCGGCTTGGCCACTCCTGACAATGAAGTCAAGCTAATTCTCAAAAGTATACAAAAATGCTCTAATCGAATGTCCTGAGAAACATCAGCAAATGTCACCCGCACTTAATGGGACTATGCCTCACTTAAGAGCCCGGGTTTTTCCCACACCGTGTTCTTGCCAGGATCACTTGCATTTAAAGAGTTTTTCGCTACACTTAACCGTACCAAAATTTTTCCTTCGCTTCTTTACCATTTGCTTTTGTTACCCATTTGACAACACAACTTTCTTTAAAACTTCAATTTAATATTTCCGCAAAGCTACCACTGGTTCGGAAGATCCATCTACTGAGAAGAACCAGCAAGAAACTCAGTAGGAATCGGTTAACGTCAACGCATTGTACTTCATAATTCACAACAACAAAGTATTAAAATTGTTCGACAACTGCAAACAGTTCGACAGTAAAATCCAGATGTTTTGTCAATCGCAATAAGTTCAACACATTTTCAATTTTCAATCTTTTCAATCTCGACGTTATTACCTATCTCCGTGATTCATTAAACACACACTATCGTAATATTACGTTTCAATTTCCAAAATAATAACAAGTTTACTGTTACCAAAACATAAGAAAACGTGTCTCCTAAGAATCGCAGCAAAATATTCGAGGATTGGCATGATACAAAGCGATTTCTACCGAGTCACCGATACACGTTAAATTTACTTTCATCATCATTAAGTACTTAAAACGCAATATCAAAACTTTTGAATATTATCTTTCGCCTTAAATTGAACTTCATCTATATCAACTAAAGTTACGAAAAACCATTTGATACGTCTTGACAAACCGTACGTTATTTCAAAACAATTTTACCTTGTCACATCTGTGCAAGCTATATAAAACTAACAAAATGATGAACTATCTTAGGCACGTGAATTTACTCTAATCACTGTCTCTCTCACTCTAAAACTGTTTCCATAATTAATCACTTCTTTAGACTTAGACAGGGATTAATTATATTTCTCTCCATAATCACACAACCACAGATCTTTCCGTCAGATAGCTCCTTTAGACTTAGGCAGCATCCGATAAGTTTCAGTTATACACCTTTATTCTTAGGAAATATACTGCCTTATTTCAACAGATCTATGATTGTATGTCGGAGGTTACCACAACTCACTCTAATCACAAACGAAAGTTAAGCTTGGGCAGATCCGAGAAGACTATTCGTAAAAATAAATCGAAACACTAATTAATATTTAGGCTTATCCCACTTCTGATGCCGGCGAACAAACAAAACGAAAAGAAGCGTTACTCATAAAACACGATAGAATTAATCACTGGACAGTTACTTAGTACCGAGTCTTTGGGCTTGGGTATAACCCTGGCTTAGTTACAACAAAATCTTAATTCGCGAGTACGTTCCGTCAGTTACAATGCCAACTCAATTAATACCGAGCTACTATCGACCGTCAATCCGAGATACGTCAGCGCACCTAGCCGTCCTAACCGTATCTCTGTCACTTGCCATCATCCTACTTCAAGATACAACTTATGGCGCTGCAATCGAATGCCAGTCATTCATTGCATTTAGCGCCCTCTTTAACAGTGCTACCAACATACTTCCGTTACCATGAAGTCATACAAACATCTTAATATCGTAAACTCATCGTTATCGCCAACATATTGTGGACTCGATTTTCTAACAGACATACATACACGCATATTACAATACATATTAAATCTAGAGGCGACCAACCTTGACGCTTGGTCGGGGTTCGGACACGCAAAGTATATGGATTTGCGTTATCTATGTAGATGTATGTCTGTTTTTAGGACAGTGTGTACGCTTGTTATTGTATATTATACTATGTAACTATAACTAGAAATGACTCGAGTTTTGTAGCTTTTTATCCTGCGTTTCAACCTTTCCTTCTTTGTATCCTCAATTGCATACAAAACCGCCATCGCGAAGATGTTGCCAACGCGAGAGATCAGAGCACACTGACGATTAAGGGGCGTGGCCTGGCGTGACCTTGGCTTGTGTTCTTGTTTGTCTCCTTGTTGGAAACCACCATGACTCGGAATTGGTTGACAACAACTTAACCTTCCTTAACCTTGGTTGGAAGCATTGGTTTTCAACGTGTTTTCAACAGTCTGGCGGCCCTCTACTGACTGACCGAGGCCTACATTTTGCAGATTTTTAAAAATTTACTTTAAAGAGCCGAAAGTCGAGCAAAGTAGCATTAGTACGTTAACATCAAACAACTCCGCTAAACACGCCGACAAGGCATCCGCCGAATTGTGGACTTTCGCGTCGACGACGACGACGACGCGGCGACGGCGAGCGAACGAAATGATAGGCATTAGGTATATTATTGTTTTAAATATTGAAAATAGATTTTAGTTTACTGCTGATTTTTAATGGAGGTGGTGGCGCGGCGGGGTAGTGCATGCGTTCGAAGTGAGTGTTATCGTGTAGTGATAAATTGTTTTAGTGTGTGTTGTGTTCTACTAGTGTGAGAGAATGTTTTGTGCGATGAATTGACTACGAAAATAAGGTAGGTTAACAAGTACATTTAAAGAATTAAAAATAAAAAGTATTTTTTAACAGTTTAGGTTGGTTCGAAGTTGAAGTATCGTTGTAGCCCAAGTAGCATAGGTAACATTCGTTGGAGTTGGAGGAGCACTAGTCGAGTGAACGAGAGTTCGCAAGTTCAAAGCACATCTTAGTCATAATAAGACTGTGGCACATCCGAGGCTAACCTAGCTCTTATTTCAGAATATTCATTTTTAGTGGCCTACTGAGGTTGTGAATGTGGTAATTTCTGACGTTCATTTAGTATAAGTATGCCACAGTGAATAAAATGTATTTATTGATTTCGATTTTATTATTTGATTAAATGACTTAAATTAATTTGGATGGAACTTGGGATATTTGTTAGTCTTTCCCGAAATAATTGCTGTAAAACTTTAAAGGTAGACTAGACACAACACATTTTTAATTGTTAAACGCTTTATTAACGGTAGGTAAGGTTAAGGTTTTTCGTTACATAAGGGGTTTACGAGATACCTTACCACCATAGCCACTGTATAATTTTTTTCAAATAATTAGGTAGTAGATGTTCCAAAGTAAAGTGCTTGAAGTAAATTAAACTTTTATCTTAACGCAATCGCTTATTAAAACGGCGCTAAGTGACTGAGTCCTGAAAAGAAATTAGAAAGTACCTACCTTTGTTTCGCTGGATCTTTACTATGGTTTTCAGAAAAAAATCACAACATCATGCTTACCTACCTAGGTGCCTAAATTCATTCTCATGTATTAAAACTAAGTTGTATGATTAACAAAATGATGTATTTATTTGGAAAGCTGACAGCTGTTCTTACAAAACTTATTTAGCAATAGTTGTATCTTAAAAGCTAATTATAAGCTTACACATATTTAGTTGTATTTGCATGTTTTGCGATTTGTGTTAGTTTGAAACGTGAGATATTTCATTTTATTTACGTACCTGCCTACCTGACTATTTCGAGGCCATAATAGCTATTACATATTCTACTTGATTAATACATGTAAAATTTGATCTAAGGTAGGAAATTAAAATTATAAACGTAAAAGTTTGTTTGGATGGTGGTTTTTTTGTTACCTACTCTTCCATGCTGAAGTGACTAAACGGATTCAGTTGAAATTTTGATCTAAGGTAGGAAAAAGCCTAGAATAACCCGAAGGGTGCTTTATTTAGCACCAATGAAGCATTTTTTTTTATATCCCGATACTCCTACAGGATTTAGATAAACTAAACCCACGTTTGACCTCATGCTGACCTTGTGAAGATGACACGGTTTAGCTACACGGGCTTAGCAATGAGGCCTCCTTAATAATCATGCCAGAACACATGACCACTGGTGCGGTGACATTTGGTGGCATATTCATTATGAAGGTTGGCTGCTAGACAGGAGATCCCTGCATGGGACCTGCCACACAGGCAAATGGGCACTTGTTTTTTATTACTTTTGTTATGAAGTTGTAAGTGTTTATGTTGCAAATTTCCGTCGCATTCCCGTACATCAAGTAGGCACTTTGTAGTTACGTGGACAGAGTAGGTACTTATGGCTTTTTGGTTAGGTTACATAATTGGGCAAAAAGGCAAGAGGTACCTACATGACATTTTGTTTACGTCATTAAATCGTAGTTTTGAATGCGTTAAAATTATTTTACAACTTAGGTACCTTTAGAACCTTTGCTTAGACGGATTTAGAGAAAATGGGTCTTTTACAAAGTAATTTAAAACTTATTTCTAAAAAAAGGTAGGTAAGTATATCGTGAAGTGCGTAATAAAACGTTGTTGTTGAGTTGGATGACTTTCAATACCTACTCATTTGGTTTGTGCGTATAATACAACGAAGAAAGTACTTATGTACTTTTAAAACTAATTTAATAGTCGTTATTTATGCTAGTCTTCTATTCAAGGTTTTCAATAGGAATTATCGTCATATTTTGATAAAATGAATATTTAAATTAATATCGTGTTACTGGATATTTTATTTAATATGAATTGAAAAAGTTTGTGTTGCATAGGTAGGTACCTATTACCGAAATATTCGCGCACACAAAGAACTTCATAGTTACTTGAATAGAGTAGATACGTTTTTTTGGTAAAGATAGGTAATTAGGTAGGAAGAAGATACCCACCATCTTGGGCGTTAAGCCGAGAAGTGGGGTTGCATGACGACTATTTTCAAACTCAATAAACTTTAAAGGTTTTACACGTTATTAACTACCTAGGTAGAATATGCAAAATCAAGTGCTTCGACTTTTTCTCATTTTAACCGGCTCGATAATACCCGGGATTAAATGTAGTTGTAACTTCTTTTGAAGAAGAAAGAAATTTAACACAAATCTAGGATAAAGCGTGAACAACAATTAGATGTATAGTTTTATCCTGGTATTCCTACGGGATCGAAATAAACGCGGGTAAAATGCTTGACTCCGACCCAGACAATGGATAAGTACTTACTGCTACTACGTTAGGTGACTTGGCAACTTAAATGGAAGAGCGTCTGTTTGACAAATGGGTTCATGGCCCGTATAGCAAAAACATTTTTTATTAATTGTGCTAAAAAATTAAAGAGTTCTTTTTACGTATTTTCACCGAATTCCTGTACACAAACAACCTACGTACCTACTTTGTAGTTATGTTTTAACAGATAAGTTTTTGGTAAAGATTGGACATTGAGATATGGATAACATTTTTTTTTCAAGATACTTTTTAAATTATACCTACCTACCTAACTTGACTTTTTTCGCAACATAAGAAGGTACCTAATTTTGGAACCTTTTATACCTTGTTTCCGATGATGGTGTGAAGATAGGTATAACGTGCGCGTGGCCATTTTTTTTGATAAAAAAGGTGTGAATTTGATCTCCACACTGGATTCGGTATTTACGTTACTACACTATGAGTAACATTTCGATAATTCGAATGAGATCTTATTTTAACAATAATCTATCTACCTACCTAGGTATCTAAAATGATTTCGTTTGTAGCTACTTTGACCAGCTGCTGTTGTCCGTAGTTTTCTAATCACGGTTTTCAATGGGAACGAGTTCAATACTCATACGTTGATGAAATTAATGTAAACCACGGCTTTGACACATGATGAGGCATGACCAAATGATTATTTTGTAACATACGAGAAACCCTGACTAGTGCAATGAACGACCGTGATGATGTTCGCTTCGTACGTTGTTTGAACTTTTTTCGCGCGCTCTGGCCAGCTGGGGCGCGGGAAGGGCGCGGGGTGCCATGCATACTACGGTTGTGGAGGGGCGCTCAGCCTGCCCGCACGATTCAATGGTTTCGGAGCGCGCGTGGTTCGACAAAAATACTTGTACGCGATACATTGCCGGAAGTTTTGAAAAAATAAAATTGCGAATTTCATTAAAATTCTTCGATAATACGTTTATTTATACGTGTCCAAGCATGAAAAATGTAAAAAAAATAATTAAAAAATGTCCAAAAAAAAGGTCTCAGATTTGAAAAAAAACTACTTTTCCGTAATCAGTATACGTAGTATAATCATACCCTAAAGTTAAAGGTCGCGGTCTTTTTACACCCTGTATAGTTTGACTATTGCAAGTGTATTTTAATACCTACGAAATAAAGTTTTTTTGACTTTGACTAGAGCCAAATATCACGGCTCCTGATGATGTGCTCTGGAAATGTTTTATGGAGAGCCAGTTCCTGCCTAAACCCGTGTGCCTTCTTCGGCCTCATCTTCACTGATCATCAGGTTATACAGGGTGACTGGTGACATATTTTAGATACTGAAGGTGAGCACTCTGTACTCGATTCTGATCATAATTATGTATTAAAAGTAGGTACTTAATTTTTCACTAGAATTCCTTATAAATAAAGAGACATTACTACACTTTTCCCGACGCGCTGCCTCAGTCAACATGCACACAGTAGTGTTCTCGCCACACGCACACCACCACCCGCTAAGTATCTATTGTATTACGCTTATGTAACCATGCGTTGTGTATTAATTCTTTAACTTTCGATTAAGTTTACTCAGTAAATAAGTAATATTTCGGAAAAAAAGTATAGTAATGTTTCTTTATTTATTTATAGGGAATTCCGGTGAAAATTAAGTACCTACTTTTATTACATAATTATGATCAGAATCTTGTACAGAGTGCTCTCCTTCAATATCTAAAATATGTCACCAGTCACTCTGTATAAAAAATACAGAAGGCCATCAAGGAAAAATGTCGAGCAAACTTGACCGAGGGTGTGTTGCTGTTGCAACACGACGCGACGGCTTACAAGGGCCGAGTTGAAATGTTTGCACTCCCACACATGGCTTCAAATCACTAGACCACCCACACTACTATTTAGATAAGGTCACAAATAATTTTAATCAATTTCTGAATTAAAAAAAAAAAAGACTTGACATTTAGGTTTCCGATGCCATTTTTACCCATTACCAAAAAAAAAAATTACCGAGACTTAGAGAAAAGAAATTATACAACTAATAAATTAATTCACCTTATATTGAATAGAAAAAATAAATTTATCCATACATGCTGGACTGGGAGCGAAAGAAAAACATAGAATGTGCCAGCTGCTTCTCTGCCCGGGCATACTGTAAAAGTCAGTTAAGGGACAGAGGTTTTAAAGGCGTTTTTGTGAGCGATAGGCTGACCCCCTGTCACTACAATAGTCTCTCTCCATCTTTATAATACCTCCAAATTTGTCAAACGTGTCATCAGATGGTCTTGTAACCTCTGGTGTTCTGCTTACCCCATAAGGGATACAGGCGTGACGTTATGTATGTATTTTATTTTAAACCCTTTCATTCTACGAACTTTTGGACCTTCGCTCGTAGCACCCGGTAATCTCCGATGGACGAAGTCGTTGTTTATCAATGGTTGGCGGTCACCCATCCTTGTATAGCCACGTGCATTAATATGTACACACTTCGCAACTTATTCGGTTGTGATAAGGTTCAAATTCCAATGAAAATGTATACATATTATTAAACATGACTCTTTGCCTCGCCCTCGAGACTTTATTGCCTCAAATCAGATACCCATTTAGTTATAGTAAGGCTGCTTCGAAAACACGAATAAAACTTATTCTGAGTACAGTAAAAAAAGTTAGATTAGAAGGTGAAAATTTGGGTTTTTTTAAATTATGAAAATCAACTACTTACTAAACTATAAGAAATATGCTAGTATGCTCTGGCAAATAATTCAGTGCGGTAAACTGACAGTTCGGAATGTCAAATACAAAAATAATGATACCAGTTAAATATTTCGTAGTGTAAGTACTGAATGAGAGTTCCTGGCGTTCCTGTTGCATTAAATTTTAAAGAAATATAAATTATTGATTTGAGATGTGTTCTTTATCTTTAAAGTAACTTTACTGAAAATAATTAATTACCAAACATACCTAGTGCTTTAAAACGGTTAAAGTAGAAGTAAAACCTACTTGATTACATCTTTGTTTTTAAACTCGTTTTATCGTAAAAAAATAAATTTCAAGAATAGTTTCCCGTTGCTAACAGCACCATAAAAAAAAGAAATATCTAGTCAGCCAAAATATTTTTTTCCATACATTAAGATGTTATTTAAAACAAAAATCACATTCATTCACTTAAACCACATCACTATGTTTTTTTCTTACCGAAAGTGGGCACACTGGAACTGTCAATTTACTGCATTGAATTATTTGCCAAAGTATAGTATTTAAAGCAAGTAAGTTCAGAATAGGCCGACCTACCTCCCATTTCAATTTGGCCAACTGTTTACCAAACACTTCTTATACGCATATTTTATTTATTATCATAATTGATATAGGTATATTTTTTCCTCAGGTAGAAAACGTAGACATGCGATTTAAGAACCTGGAAGGTCTGCGCTCGCGCAACTGGGTGGAGGAGCAAGTCCGCGTGGCAGTGAAGAAACCGAAGCCGCAACTTAAGAAAGCTGTGAAGCCTTCTGGATCCAGCCGCATGAGGGAAAATATTGCAGGTACAGACCGATTCTCTGCAACTACAGGGTGACTGGTGGGTCTCTTTTGAATTTCGAGGACGAGATATTTTGAAATGAAGAGAAAATATAAAATACTAAATAAGTAATTAGTAAACTTAACCGAAAGTTAAAGAATGGTTACGTAAGCGTAATGCAATAGATACTTAGCGGGTGGTGGTGTGCGTGTGGCGGGAACACTGCTGTGTGCTTGTTGACTGAGGCAGCGCGTTGAGAAAAGTATAGTAAATGTCTCTTTATTTATTTATTTCTGGTGAAAAATTAAGTAACTACTTTTATTACATAACTAGCTGTATTAGCCCGCGGGATTATCGGGATAAAAAAACTACCACTATGCTAAATTTCATCCAAATCCGTTCAGCCGTTATTGAGGAACAAACATCCATACATCCATCTGTCCAAACTTTCACATTATGCTTCTATCGCGTCAAGAGTTATGATCTCTGGGACATTTGCTTCAAACTTCATTCCCTTAATAAAAAAGTTACATGCGCTCGATTTATAATTCTAAATGCGCCATCTTGTTTCAAGTTGAAAAACGAAATCGTTCTTGAAATAAAATATCTATCCAGTTATTACTATTATTTTTTTCGGGATAGCTATTCTGTAAGATGCGTTTGCAATATTGTAAGTTGTTATCGTATTTGATGATGCAAGGGCTTTCATGCTGTTTTATCTGAAGCTTTAAATCAATCTTAAATATTTATTTATTCATTTACTTATTTATTTATTTATGGCTTACCAACTAAAATACATCTTACAAACATTTCCAATATAATTGCACAATTAAACACCTATTTAAATGATTTTAAATTAAAGGTCAGCACAACAATCTCAGTTAAAATAATAGTTCGTATATAAACAAAACTCATTTTTTTTACATAATTTAAAGATATTACAGTTATTATATTTAGATAGTATAAAAACAAAGCTCTTTTAATTAATTTTAATTATAATCTACGTTATTTTACGTTACAATATTACGTTTCAATATTGGAGCCTTTATTACATATTATGGTGAAGTATTTTTTAATAAAATAAATAATCACTAACATTGACATAAAATAGGTAATAATTATTGCCAACACGCATGACTTTATTTACGAGTTAGCTTGGTCTAAGAACTGGTGAGCTACTTATTGAATCCTAAAAACTGGTGAATATAAGGGTTATTTTGGTTATCCTCGACTAGCTGTTCCGCGCGGTTTACCCTTGCATTTTCAAATCCCAATATAGGGATAATCTATCTATCCAAACTTTCACATTTATAATATAACTAGCTACCGCGCGCGGTTTTACCCGCGTAACTTTTGATCCCGTGGGAATTTCGGGATAAAATATAGCCTATAACCTTCCTCAAGAGTTGGACTATCAAATGCAAAAAGATTTTTCAAATCCCACTTGTAGTTTCTGAGATTAGCGCGTTCAAACAAACAAACTCTTCAGCTTTATATATTAGTACAGATAAGATGTTTTTTTTTTTTTATATAAATTATGGATGGGACGTTTGTCTTCCATGCCACCTGATGTTAAGTGAACATGAAGACTAAGGTGTTACACGTCCATCTACGAGAAACCTATTCACTCGACTCTTAAAAGTACTAAGACTATACTGGTCAGGGAAAATAGACGCAGGCAGTTCATTCCAAACCTTGGCGACCCGTATCAAAAGGGAACTGTCAAAGCGCTTAGTTCGACTTTTCGGAATATCTACCACATACGGATGGAAGTTCTGCCTGCGTCTAGTAGTCCGATGGTAAAAGGGCCACAGTAACATCTGATTGTGTTACTTCCAGCGGCCCGTAGAGCGAAGCAACCAGACCCGCCGTCATCAGCCGCCGATGCAAGCAACAAGACCTTCGACGGCGGGTTCTTTAGTGTGGAGTCGCCTCTTCGAACCGCGCTGCCCACGCCACTCAAACCGACACATAAGGCTGTGCTGTCCACTAACACCAAAGCTTCCCCCAATAAGGTACGCCATGTAATTTACATTTAATTATTTATCTTACAGATGCCATGTATAAAATGTAGATTGAAATCTATACAGGGTTGGGTTTTAGTCACCAGCCAAAGGTGATGTTTCCAAACGACGTAGCTAAAATTATGCTGGTATCGATAAAAATATCGAAAAATTACAACAAGCTTAAATAATGGCGCACAAAAATGTTAAAGTTTAATGTAAATGGCAACCGCCATACTAGGTCGTCTTTAGATTTCGCCATTTTTGATACTCTTTTTATTGTCAAAACTGTCATTGTCATGTCATCTGTCTTGTCATTTGGTACAAATCTGTCACTTTAAGTAATGGAATGTCTATGTACGGAAAAGCGATTTTTAATAAATCTTGTGCTTTTTCAATACGATGTCTATCTGAAATTGACTGATTACTATTTGTTTGTATACTTATTCTCTTCAATATATACTTGTGCTCGCATTCTAGCCCCGGATACAAAGAAATGGAAACATATCCTTTATATGTTATGGTCTTTGATACGATATAAACATACCTGCATATTTATTTTAGTAACTCTCAGGAAATAATAATAAACATATGGCACAACAAACTGTTTTACAAATAGTCGCTGTTGAACACAGCTACTACGACGCGACATTTGATTGATAATTATTACGGCGTAGTACTACAAGAGTGTAGTCGTCTTTATTTTAATGGGTATTCATAATTTAGAGTGACTATGCTTTGCTTAATATGTTGCCGAGTATACCTAGTAATTTCCTTGTAAAAATTATAAATAAATTTTTGGCAAAAATTGTTTCGATAAACGATACTTATTGTGTAAAAAAATTTGACCGGTGCCCAAAAAACAATCCTGTACTGTATTTACATTTTAGATACCCCCCCTAGTTCGTTACATGTCAAAAGCTTAGCTTAGTTTGGGGGCATGTATTCGGTGGGATCGTCTGCGGATTTAAAAAATAACTGTATGTTGCATTTTGAGCTTGCAACTTAATATGTATAATAGATACTAGCCACCGCGCGCGGTTTTACCCGCGTAACTTTTGATCCCGTGGGAATTTCGGGATAAAATATAGCCTATAACCACAATATAAAAAATAATACAGTAGGATGACGCCTTTGATCTCTTGGAAAATGCCGACAACGTCTAGACGGCGTTAGGATGCCAGGGTTGTCACAAGTAAAGAATATTTATAAAAATATTTTTTATTGCAAATCAACATCGTCAAATATATTATAATTAAAACAATATTATAACTTAATATAAGAATGAAAACAATTTAGAATTCCGTACTTACATCAGTATACTGGCCAGTGGTAATATCAAAAAATCGATTTCATTTATATCATCTCACCGGTACAATGTAGCGTTTGATTTATGACGTCATTATCACTGGCCATATATATACCCGGCGCGGCGAACCTTGATCCCTATGACACTGACAGTAATTTCCACAACACAACCTTGTAGTGCCGTCACCGTTACATTAGAATCGTATTGGAGGTGTCTAAAAATGGCATTTATTTATTTTACGTAGCTTTATTCCAATACAACGATATTCCGTTGGAATTATAACAATTCATAACATTTACAAGAAGTTATCTCAATCACACTTTACATTAAAATAAAATAAAAATAAGAAAACAGACACGCGTTACCCCTGAATGATGTGTCCCGAACTACTAACATTGTTTTGTTTGCAGTTCGGGCTCGGCATTCTCGCCCCTCGTCCCTCATACCCCGCACGATTGCCCTGTCTAAACGTCTTCGTTGGACGACTGTATGGTTTTTTAGACTGTGCTATAACCTTCCTCAAGAGTTGGGCTATCAAATGCAAAAAGAATTTTTCAAATCCCACTTGTAGTTTCTGAGATTAGCGCGTTCAAACAAACAAACTCTTCAGCTTTATATATTAGTTTAGATAAATAAAAATAACTATATTGCACAATTTTAAAACATTAAATCGAAGTAAAATGATATTCCATCGATATTTAAAGTTAACTTAAAGAATAAACAACTGTCATTGTGTAATAATTCACATTTTGCGATATATACTTATATATTCTTCTGCAGGCGAAAACCTCAAATTATTGCTAAGTTATTGCTCTTAAAGTAAGGATTTTTTATACAGTAAGGATTGGACGTTTGTCTTCCAGGACATCTGATGTTAACTGAACCTGGAGACTAAGGTGGTATACGTCCATCCACGAGAAACCTATTCACTCGACGCTTAAAAGTACCAGGACTATACTGGTCAGGGAAAATAGACGCAGACAGTTCATTCCAAACCTTCGCGACCCGTATCAAAAAGGAACTGTAAAAGCGCTTAGTTCGACTTTTTTAATATCCACCACATACGGATGAAGTTTTGCCTGCGTCTAGTAGTCCCATGATAAAAGGGTGAGGGTTCAATTTGTTCATTCAGAGCACTCGCGCACTCACCAAAATGTATCCTGTAGTACACGGTTAAACAAGCAATCTTACGACGATGCTCGGCAGTCGTAAGGTTCACCAAAAAACTGCAGGTTCTTCGGTCAACGGAGTCCAGCGCTTCTAGTTGATATTTGGCTGAACCATCCCAAAGATGACTGCATTACTCCATGCATGATCGCACTTGAACTGTGTATAAGTTAAGAAGCTGTGCAGGGCCGAAGTACCGCCGTGCCTTCGAGATGATTCCCAACTTTTTAAGGGACAGAGGTTTTATTGGCGATTTTGTGGGCGATAGGCTTTCCTCCTGTTACTGCAATAGTCTCTATCCATCATTTTAATACGAGGGTGGATTGAAAAGTTCGCGGCCTAGTCAAGAAAACAGAATAAAGTATATACAAAAATATTTATGCACTTCTTCCATCTGCTTTCCAGAGCTTCCATACCTGTTTTAAAAAAAGATTCCTCAAGGTCTTCAAAATACAGGTTAACAGCGGCTTCGACCTCTTCATTCGTTAAAAATTTCTGCCCACCGAGGTGTTTTTTCAGGTTTGGAAATAGATGAAAGCCCGAAGGTGCCAAATCAGGAGTTATTCTGGATGTGGCAACAATTCGAAACCACAATCACGAATTTGAGCCATAGACTCGACAGACGTGTGGACTCGGGCGTTGTCCTGGTGAAACAACACTTTCTTTCTCAGCAATCCTGGGCGTTTCTGTTTAATTTCTTCACGTAAACGGCGCAGAAGGGTGCTATAGTACGCAGAGTTTATTGTTTCGCCTTTTGGAAGGCAGTCCACCATAATGACACCCTTAGCATCCCAAAAAACCGATGCCATCACCTTGCCAGCCGACAGAATTGCCTTTGCTTTTTTCGGAGTTGGTTCACCTGATTTTTTCCATTGTTTGGATTGTTGGTTTGATTCTGGGGTATAGTGGTGAACCCAGGTTTCATCCATTGTCACAAATCTGTCAAGAAAACCTTGTGGATCAGCCTCGAACATCTCCAAACAGTCGCGAGAAATCGTGAGTCGCATTCGCTTTTGCTCTACTGAAAGCAATCTGGGGACCCACCTAGCCGAAACCTTAGAAAAGCCGAGTTCATGGACAATGATGTTTTGCGTTCGTTCATATGAGATGCCTATAGTCTCTGCAATTTCTCTGATAGTCAATCTACGGTCTTTCAATATGAGATCACACACTTTATTGATCTTTTTCGGTCGTAGACGTCATTGGCCTGCCGGAGCGAGGGTCATCTTCGATGTTCTCTCGTCCACGTTTAAATTCTGCAACCCATTTTTTCACAGTGGTATAAGACGGGGCAGATTCCCTTAATGTTGTTTGCATGTCATCATGGATCTCCTTTGGTGTTAATCTTTTTTTAAACAAATATTTAATCACAGCACGTTGTTAAAATTTCTCCATTAGTGAAAATTTGTTCTACACACGTATTTATATTGTTCGTAAAAGGGGTTTGAAAATTTTTGGTGCACCTTCTGTCCGCCATTTTGATTTTTTTTCGATTTTGCGTCGCACAATAAAACTTGTATATTTCGATTGCTGACATACAGACGAGCAAAAAATGTTAAATAACATATGGGTCTAAAACTTCACGTTTTAGAGATAATATGGAAAACAAATTTGCTAAATAATTCCAATTTTTCATATATTTAATCGTTGAAATACCTCTCAGAATGTATCAAATAAGCATGAATGTTTGTAGTATTATCTTGCACATTAGTTAAGAGTAAAAATAACTGGTTTTTACACCTACCTATCTAAAACTTGACAATGGCATATTAACTCGGCAAAGCCGGCGCTGTAGGTACGTACCTAACTATATTATTCTAGTAACTTATAAGAAGTAATGACACAGATTACTAAAGAGTTACTACGTGTAATGATATGATTAAGAGTTTTCTTTTTTTAGAATTCTTTTACATTTGCTTGTACCTACTTGGAAATGCGGGATAGAGAAAGACGCGTCATTTCAACGCCCTATAATATTTAAGTCTGTCTTTGTCAAATACAACCATAAAGAAGTACCCATTGTAATATTTATGTAGTATGTTAATTATATTTATTATGTTTATTACATCGTTTATTATGTAATCTATGTATTATATTTATTATATTAGTATGTATGTATTATAATTTTATATATTTAGGTTTTATGTTTAATTAGGTATAATGCAATTATTAGCATTTTTTTTGTTTTACTCGTTATGTTTTTTTTTTTTTTGAAATGTTTGTGTGATTTGTATTTTTTTTAAGTATTAAGAATTTGTTAATACATTATTTTTATGTTGTTTCCACAAGCATGGTTGTCTGTAAGAAATCGCTCGTCAGCGATAAGACCGCCTAGTAGTACTTACACAACACACTGTTTTTTTTTATCATTTACTATCTGTACTGTATACTGAAGTGTAAATAAATAAAATAAAAATAAAAATAAATACTTATAGCCCACACGAAAAGAAGAAGATGGGCTTGTGTATACACTTCTACAACACGGTTCCCCATGACATACAGGAACTTACGTAAAAAAGGCAACTATAAAGTGGATGACTTCTTAAATGAAAAGGAGCCATGGGTGTGAAAAAAACGCCCAGCTCTTTGCCAAATGTGAGACTTATATATAAGTGATTATAATGTAAGTTATAAAGTAGATTGTAAAGTGTTTCTGGAGTTTCTTTATCTCCAATTCTTCTCCAGAGTAGACTCCCACACCTCACACTAAACTAAATAATTAACTAATTGAATTAAATTAAATAGTTAAACTAATAGTTTACATACTAGTTAAATAATACTGTTAATATTAGTGAATGTACTATTGTGGAAAAGCGGGGTCCACTAATACAGGTATTTTTATGCTTAACAGTGGTCTCCAGCCCGGCTGTGTAAAATTATTTTGTTTTTAAATAAAGATATTTTGTAGGTATTTGTATAAGAGTGCGTACAAATTGCTAGTAATGCAACTAGTAATGTAATATCCAGCGTCCGATGCCTGCGCTCGCTGTATTTGGACGTGTATTGCGCCGAACTGAGCATTCAACATTCATTCAATAACAATCTGAATTGCCACAGAGGCGTTTTGCGCTCTATGAGCACAATCCATTTTAACGCGTCTAGCCGGCTGGGAGCGCGGTGCGGCGCGGTGGCGTTGCCGGGTTGATATGGCATTGTCAGGTTTCAGATAGGTAGGTGTAGAAACAAGTTATTTTTACTCTTAACTAATTTGCAAGATAATACTACAAACATTCATGCTAATTTGATACATTCTGAGAGGTATTTCAACGATTAAATATATGAAAAATTGTAATTATTTAGCAAAATTGTTTTCCATATTATCTCTAAAACGTGACGTTTTAGACCCATATGTTATAAAACATTTTTTGCTCATCTGTATGTTAGCAATCGAAATATACAAGTTTTATAGTGCGACGCAAAATCGAAAAAATATCAAAATGGCGGACAGTAGGTGTGCCAGGCTCCATACAAAAATTTTCAAACCCCTTTATTTAAACAAGATATCAAATTGAAAATTCGCGGGTTGACAATTGAATAATGACAGTTCAAAATGACGGCAGAAAAAATAACTAAAGTTTTTTTTTTAATGGCCAGGCCGCGAACTTTTCAACCAATGTAGTACCTCCAAATTCGACAAATGAAACATCAGATGATTTATAGCAGATATTGAATCGCGGGATTAGTAGTTTCGCTATGAAAGCGTTACAGATAGTCGGGTAGACAGAGCTACTTCAAAAACTGTTATAACATAACATAACAAAGCTTTTGCACCGCGGTCTCATCTGGGTTTTTGGGCAAAAGACACACAAAAAACTGAACTATAGTTAAAATAAACATGGGAATAGGAATTCTAAAGAAACGCTCCTGATGAAAGTAAAGTAAAATATTTGTATGTGATTATGATTAGTACATATTTATAAGTACTTATTATTGCATACCGTACTGGAGGCTTATAAAATGTGAGTTTGTATCAATAAACTATAAAGGTATTTATTCATACCCACATTACGTATACCTATATTAATACCTAAGATCTCAGTACTTTTATCCATTATGCCTTTCGTAACTTTCCTGTTTTATTTTTACTGCAGTTATTTTTTGGAGGTCTTTTTCACAAACCTGGGTGAACCTGCGGAGCACAGCTTTGTGACATTAAGTTATTGAAGTTACTCTTCTGTCTGTCTATAATTTCTGAACCCTTTCAGAGCTAACCTACTGAATCGATTTTTACCAAATTTAGAATAAAATAAGCTTGAACTTCAAGGAGTATATATCAACCTTATTTACATACATACAGTCATAACTTCACGCCAATTGCTACGATATAGACATACTTCTTTCTGGATAAATCTTATTTATCCAACTGTCTATAACTGTATATACTACAATCTTATTTAACAAACTTTAAAATAACACTTAAAAAATCAATATTTTTAACAATGTACTGTAGTCAACTTCAAGCATTATTCAATAATGTAATTTATCTGAAAGTTGTGAACCTGTAATTGGCAGTAAGAATTGTATTTAAGATTATTTTATGATGTAAAAGTGCTGTTGGTTCTGTATTAATAAATAAATAAATAACTCTGATATTCACGCGGACGAAGTCGCGGGGAACAGCTAGTAACTAATAAAGGAGAGTATAAACCAAGTTATAAGAATTAGATTTATGGTTTTTATACATACATACATACATAACTTCACGCCTGTATCCCTTATGGGGGAGGCAGAACAACAGAGGTTATAAAATCTTCTGATGTCACGTTTGACAAGCTTGGAGGCATTATAATGGTGGAGTGAGACTGTTGCAGTGATAGGGGGTCAGCCTATCACCCACAAAAAATCTCCAATCAAACCTCTGACTCTTAACTGACTTTTACAGTATGCCCGGGAAGAGAAGCAGCTGGCACATTCTATGTTTTTCCTTTGCTACCAGTCAAGCATGGAAGAATTAATAAGCTTTATAAAATAAATGAACAAATGTGTTAAATAAAAATCATCCGACCAGGACTCGAACCTGGGACCTCTCGTTTGCCGGACGAGTGCTCTCCCACTGAGCTACCGGGGCCTGGCGATACGCCTCGAAATTACTTAAACCATTTTTGTTTTTACGTTATATTGCTAACGTAGCTCCTTCTAATAGTATAGCTGTACAGCTAAGACCACCCGAGACCAATTTCTTTACAGAAATTGTGAATCTCAGTTAAGAGTAATTAAGCATTTTAAAAGCAAAAACTTTAAAATATCATTAATCTTTATAAAATTATTGTATTCTATTGTTCCAGTGTGCGGCATCGCTAGCTATTATGCGAGCATCGAATATTGGGAAATGTGTGGATGACATGCAACCGGTGAGATTTCAAGACTTACTTATTCCTTTATTTACACTTAGAATATAATATAAAGAGCACAAATGGCGATCCCCCAATTGTGATAACTAGTTTAAGTTACGAGGGAACGGATAAACATCCACATATAACAGGTTAAAATCACATATAACCCTCCTTTTGTTTTCATATTATTTTTTCAACCAGGTTTTTTAGAGTAAGTTTTTATATTTTTCTTAAATACGGGTTTTTTTTACACAATATCTATCATTTATAGTAACGATATTTTCAAAATAAGTATGCATTTTTGTACAAGGAAGTCAATATATTCGCTAACTTTATGAGTAATACACTCTAAATTTATGAAGGAATACCATTAAAATAAAGATCACTACTAAAAAGTTGAGAAAACTGCTCTGGAAGATAGATATATAATTATAATTTCTATGACCATAAAATATTTAGCCGAATTTCATTCATTCAATTTCAATTTCATACTCTAAGAATTTTATTTGGTAGCATTCAATAGATTTTAGAATTATTTAAATTAAAGATTTACTTATGCTAGTTTTTTTTATTTGAGATTAAACGAGCGTTTGGCTAAAATCTCACCCTATGGCAAGTGAAGGTGAGATCCAAGATGGAAAGCTGACGGGCTTAGGAAAGAACTAGCTCTTCATAAATTATTGCCGAAATTTTATAATAACTGCCGGAGCGGTAATATTTGGTAGCAGAAAAACTCGATAACGGAAAGTTAACTTAAGAAATACTGGGTTAATTTTAATAAGCGCATCAACTATCAACTCTTGAGGCAGCCTCTCTACATCAATCCCAACAACTAGACGACCAGTTTGGCGATGGGGTAAACCTATCTGCCTCAGACGCCAGTGGTTGCGGGTCCGATCTCCGCACGGAACAAGAAAAAAAAAATTTTCCGTGTCTGGGTGTTTATCTATTTATTTATTTATATTCTAGGTTCCCCCCTAGTTCGCTATATGGTATCCCATAACACAAGCTATGCTTACTTTGGGGCCATGTAGTTGGTATGATTGTCTGGGGATTTTATTTATTTATTATTTATTTATTTTGTTCTAAGTTTTGCAACTATTTGCTCCTTACTCTACATTTTGTAAGAAGTACCTATTATTATTAGCAATAATTTACTACGCAAGGTGCATGGCATACCTCAGAGTAAAAAGAGATATTCCTCGTAAACCGAGGCTATAAAAAAACTGTTAAAACTGCTAATTAAAATGAACCCTGTATTTCTTAAGTTTATTATCCTTTATCATTTTCGAAGAAAAAAACTAGGTATTAAAAAAAACAACGAGAGTTTCAAAGAGATTTTGTTTGAAGTTACTATTCCAAGCTTTTTTCGTTCACTGTGGCCACCCTATAAATGCATTATTAATAGTAATGTCAAACAAAAACCTTCCAGGCGTCGTTTACTTATATTAGTGTCGTATGTTTTGTTTCAGTCAACACCAAGTCACCTGAACCTTATCAATCTATTCGCTACTCCAGCCAGAAGCATTCTAAAACCTTCATGTGCTGCGTCCACGCAAAAATCCGGAAAAAAAGTCGTCTTATTTGACGACTCCGAGATTAATCAAGACAACTCTTTTACGAATACCAAAGCCAATGAGTCGCCGCTCATAAAAAACGTAGAACTTTTAAATATTAACACGAACAGTGGTTTGTCATCTATGAAGAAAGAATCTGAGTTAAAGGAAAATATTGTGTCAACCAGACGCACTTCTAAGTTAATAAAACAAAATGCAACCGACGACAGAAGTCCAGTACTCACTAGGAGTAGAAGAAAAAGCACGAATACTCCTCTCATTGAATTGACCATCGATAATCTAGAGGAAGAGACACCAAGACGTTCCAGACGCAAGAAGGTTTTACAAGAGTTAGTAGGAAATGTTACCGATACTCAAACTGAAGTTGTTACCCCAAAAAGGTCGAGAAGGTGAATAAGTGAAAATAATTTTGTTATTTAGCATGGTTTTAGCTTTATATAATACTTTTTAATTTTATTTTTACGATATTGTTATTAGTTTCTTAAATTAAATAAATTATGTAATTATGAGAATAAATGTTAATTATAATCAGGAAATTAATAAGTCTTTCAGTCTATGGTTTGCTAGCTAGGATAGTCCCTGCTCATTGCTATGAAATGTGTCCAAGTGAGATAAAACGAATGCATTCTATTATATTATGCGAAAAGTAGTGTTTATCGCAAGCGACCAGCTCCTCGTCGGCTCCTAGTCGCGGGACATCCGAGAGGATAAAATAAACCACATTTTTTTAATCTATACTTATATTATAAAGAGGAAACCTTTGTATTTTTGTATGTTTGTATTGAATAGGCTCAAAAACTACTGGACTGATTTCAAAATTTCTTTTACCATTACTTAGAGGGATTCTTCCTAATCCGTATAGGCTACTTTTTATCCCGAAAATCCCGCGGGAATCGAAATTGTGCGGATAAAACCGAGCGCAACAGCTAGTATTTTATAAAATTTTCAAAAATTCAAAACAAGTTTTATTCATCTTAGGAATTTTATAACTCACTTAATGACATAATCATATACTTCGGCTTTAACTAGTTGTTGATAGTTATTGAATAAGATAATACAGTAGACCAAGAAAACAAAAAGCCGGCGGAAAAAACTCTGGGCACTCTTTTTCAGTCAGAATTATACGAATTAATACAAATAGGTACAGTACAAATTGATCATTGCATGAAAAAAAAACAAACACAAGACAGCTAATTGTGAAAGCCAATTTCATGCCACAACTAAATGCTTACTTAGTAGGTGCTTTGAGCTATGGATACACAACACGAACATGACAAACTGGGACCAGAGTATTTAAACAAGAATGGTATAAAAGAGTCATAGTGTCATCAGCAAAACGACCTGGCACCGCTAGCAGCATCCGTTCACGAGTATAACGCAAGCACCAGCCATCACCCTCCTCAACCATATTTTAGGGAAGAGAGTGACTCGACACCCGACGCTATCACTAGCCATGCCGCCTGAGGGAGCATGACGTTCTTGATTTATTCTTGATAAGTAAACAAGTGAGCGGAACAGTCACCAGTTTGCCACATGGCATATTGCACAGCCAAGCCGTAAACAGAATTAATAAGTAATTAAAAACTTAGAAATATCCTGTTGTGTGCTTAATCCCATGCCTTTTTATCGTCTAAATAATCTTTAGTTTTATAATAGTGTCTTTAATGACCGATTTAAATTGGCACACATTTAACGAGGCAGTTATAAATAGCAGTTTTGGTAAGTTAAAAATTATAAATGTAAACAAAAATGAGTAATAAAGAATAATGAAATGGATCAGTGAATAAATAATGGAGCAGGAAAATAATTAAATGAGCGGTAAAAATTATTGAGTGATGAGATTATTGAGTTATTAAGTGCGGGCAGTAATAAATCGGAATTTTTCGGTAAGAAATCTAATTTTAAGCAATACAACTTTTAACTATGTCGGGATTGTCCAGAGTTGAGTGTGAGATAGATGGCCAGGTTTATGGCGCTTCGCCGGCCGCTACCGCGGTACCGCTCGCTTCACTTACTCGGTCCAACCTAACTGTTCCTCTTCGCTGCGCTCGTCGTCGCACCTAACCGTACCGACTACATCTTCAGGTGCGGGAGCCCTTCTGGTAGCATAATCTTTCAGATTCAGATCGCGATATTGGTATTAAACACAATTTCTAAAACACCTATGCATTCCATCATTTTTACGGCTCATTCATTTATTGGACTGCTCAATTATTTTTAGAATTGACATTGTATGATAAACAATGATAGGAATAGGTAGTGCAATTTAGGGTCAATAAACTCCAATGTGAGAATAGTATGGATACGCCTGCGGGATTACGGGATTTAGTGATTTTTGTAGATCAATGCTTGGTCAAACCAACCGGGTTTGTTTTTAATATTTGCTACGAATTTTATACGATTGCTTCAATCATCTTATAAAATATGATAAACAGGATATCAAAGAAAAACATTATGAAATTTGGTAACGTTTTTATTATTTTTTGTTTCTTTCTTATATACAATTTAAATCAAACAGATGAAAAATATATAAAAAGGTATTATTGACAACTGATTTAAAGTGAGTTGTGTTTACTTACACAAAAAATCATTTTTCACAAAAAAGTCCTAATGTTGAGTTGGGTCTCCTAGAGTTCGATCTTATATGCTGAAGTTAGTAATTTAACGAGTTTTTAGAATATTCCAACAACCTTAATATTATATCCACAAAGATAGCATGGAAGACAAAGATGGATAAACTACAAAATGTCATTGATAAAAAATATTTTTATACAAAATATATTAGTCATCTTCACTATCGCTGCTGATGTTCGAATTATCCTCAATTGACTGTTTTTTTTCTATAAAGTTGAAATAAGTAACTATAATTTTTTCAATATTATCTACTTTTAGTCTATTTCTTTTAACATCCAATATCCATTTATATGCAGAAAAACTCCTCTCAACTTCTACTGATGTCAGTGGGGCAAATTTAAACATTGAAACATCGTCAATCGTTGAATCGTTAGCGATTTTCTCTGAATATGCTCTTATGATATCTAAATCTGGATTTTGAGCCATGACTGCTTCTAACTTGTTTTCAGCTGGAAGACAATTACTCCAATTAATTATTGATCGAACTTCATCGAAAATTTCAAATGATTCGACTATTGATATTTTACTATTTTGTAATTTTTTTTAAAGCAATTTCTATAACTTTGAAATTATCTTCAATAAAATTTATATTGCTTTGTATACTTTCTTTTTCTATTAGCATTTTTGCGTTTCTAATTGAGACTGCATCTGAACTTTTTAAAGTGAACAATACATTTTTTACTTCATTAAAATATTTCGCATAATATGATACTGCTTCAAGCCAGGTGCCCCATCTTGTTATAATTGGTTGAGGTGGCAATGGCATATTGGGAAACTTATTTTTTAAAATTTTAACCCTACTGGGAGACTTTAAAAATATTTTTTTGACATTTGCAATCAAATTGTCGACATCCGGATATTCAAAACGTATTTTTTCTGCCACCCGATGAAGAGCGTGAGCCAAGCAAGTGACATGCTTCAAGTTCGGAAATGTATTTTTTGAAATTCGTCCTGCTGCTAACATATATGCAACGCTGTCTGTACACATCAACAGCACATTTCCCACGTTATTTTCAAATGAATCACCCCATAGACTATTTAAACAATCAATAACAAATTTAGAAATTGACTGACCATCACGCTATCTAATACTTTGCATGCTAATAAATATGTGTTTTTAGATAGGTTTCAAGCTAAAGGCTTGACTAAAAAATTAACTATATATCTGCCTTTAAAATCAGTAGTTTCATCGAGAGAAATCCACAGCTTTTTTTCTACAATTTCTGAATGTATTAAACTAATATTTTTTTGATACAATTTCTCTAAGTAACTTTTCTAAGGGTAGAAGAATTGGGCAGTTTTATCTTGTTAGTACAAGAACAACATATATACTGTTCAAAAAACTTAATGAAAGCTGGGTTGTCAATTTGGACCCACGGAATGTTACATAGTATAAGGAACTCTGTTAAATTTAAAAAAAAATCTTCCTGAGATTTTCGAAATGTTCCTTTGTGTACAGCTCCATTCACGTGTCTGGTGATAGTGCTTTTGCGACATCCGATGTTAGTTTCACACTTAGTGCAATAAATAGTGCGAGTTGTTGATTCAAACATTAATTCAGGGTGAGTCTCAATCCAGCGCTGAACAATTTCCTCTTTAGCTCGCCATGCCATGTTTGAATAAAAGGGATTATTCGTGTGATGAATACTTTAAATATGAAAAGATAAAAAACATAGTACGTATAAGCTCTATTTTAAAAATACATAGTTTATATGCGTTTTAACTAACTTAAGAATCAGAAGTACATATGCTTTAAAATTTTCCAATATTCGTTCGTGTTGTGTTGCGTGTTCGTTTTCAACACAACACGAACGTATAATTGGAAACCCAAGCCAAGTTATGCCTAATAGAAGGGCTATTATAAAGATACTCAAGTTTTTTTATTTTTCAAAAATGATATAGTTTTCTGACAATTCTATTTAATATCGCTTTTAGCGTCGGTATTTCAACAGTTGAGGAGGTAGCACCGTAAAGTATTCGATATAAGTAAGTAAAGTGAGAAGGCAACCAGCCTATATCAACGCAGGGCAAAGTTCTTTAATACTAAAATCAAGCTATCGCAAAAAGGATGGGTTATTCAAGGAATTTATAGTTAAAGGAATAATAAATACTTAGTATGTATGTACTTACCAGGTTTTCTGACGAAAACACAACTATTCACCTCTTACAAACACAATTTCGCCACAGGCACAAAAAGTTCGATATACAACAGCCAATAAGTCACGAATAAAACGATCAATCAATCCATAAAAAAAGCCAGTGTCGTCTTTGATAAAGTCAAACTCAAGTCGCTTAAAGTCACTGCGTGTGTACTCAATGAACCGAAGAACAGGAGTAAGTAAACAAACAAACGCCCCCGGTTGTATATAATTCCATCATTCCTCACTCACAAGAAGAAGAGAGACAGATATGTGTAAACTATTATGTACGGGATTTGTTGTCTCTTTCTCGTTAAAAAATTTCCATACCGTGATTGACCGTTTGCCGCCACCGCCGCTTTTATTATGCGGAAGCAATGCATTTCTTAGAATTCTGCCAACGCCGCACTAGTTATGCGAAACAATGCATTTTTAGATTTTTTGCCTAACGTATCCCTTGAACAAACAATATACGTATGTAGGTAAGAAATCCTACCCTAATTTGAATCTTATTTAATTCTAACAGAATCGAAATTTAATGAAATCATTCAACATGTTATGCCCTTTTGAGGTTCAAAATAAACTCCAATTATACCAAGGATTTTTGTATAAGAATGTAATACTTACGAGAAATAAGTTCTGTTAAAATTTAATTTTCGTTTATATAACAATAATCCAATGTAAATTATTGAACATGACTAATCCTTAACAATACTAGTATGGTATGTCCATATTAAGATTTCGTCGTGAAATCCCGCAAAATTGCACTACCTTTTCCTATCACTGATGATAAAACAACAGACCATTTTATTTTTTATTACCGACCATGTTTAACTGTCGCTTTAATTAATCTGCTTAATATATTTTTCGACTGATCATAATAACATCTTGAATATTTAAATAACAGCTCAAAAAATTACGTCCCATTTAATCTTATTAAATGGCAGGGATTGAATTGACTTTGGAATTTTGTTATACTGGGTCGAATTTTTGAAAGCCCCCTGGAGGGAAAGTACTCTAAATAATAGAGATAGCATATTTTACTCCTAAGAAACATTCCTTTATTATAGAAAAGAAATAAAACAGTATTCAAAGATTTTTCAAAAATTTGCTAGTTTCACCCAGAAATCGAATCAACTAAAATCTAAAAATGAAAATTTCATGGTTTCTCTTTCATTAAATTATAAAGCTGAAGAGTTCGTTTGTTTGGTTGGTTGAACCAATTTAATACGTTACTTAACATAAGTATTTCATCGTGAACAAAATTGTCTTAGACATCACTTAATTTCAATCAACATCTTAGGAGATATCGTAGTTTTAAAAGAACTCCGCAATAAAATAAGTATGTTCGGGAAGACGCAGCCGGGCGAGCGAGTGATTCGCTGGCATGGCCGGCCCCTCGTGCTGTTAATTGTCCGTGATACCTACCGAACTCTGGACGCCTATGGACCTGACTACTTTTATTATTTCACTTGGAAATAAGATTTATCTGAATGAATGAATGCAATCGGCGGCCTTATCGCTGGGAAGCGATTTCTACCAGACAACCATGATAAATAATGACAAAAGTAAGTAGTAATTTCAATGAAACGACTGAATATTGGAACGCTTTATAGCAAAATTTACCAGATGCTATAAAACCATAATATGATGGAGAAAGAATATTGCAGTGACATGGGGATCATCGATGGGGTATGGGGTCTTCGGGATAAAAAGTAGCGTATGTGTTAACTTGGTTCTCTTTCACGCAAAAACTTTAGAAAGGATAATTATTAAACTTTACAGTAATACCTATAGCTTCACCTAGAATAACATATACTTACACTATAATTAAGATATTGTGTGAATTAAAAAAAATCAAGCCACTAGCGATTTGCTTATAACGCAAGGTCCCTTGTTATGTAATAGATAGTTATGTTTGTGGTTAGGAGTTAGAATTTTTCATTTTTATTTTAAGCTATTGCATAGCTTCTATCGCTGGCCTTGAGCGAGGGGACCGAATCCAGAAATTCCGTAACGAAAAAAACCTAACACTCCGACTCCGACCGGCACAGCGGTGATACTTTGATTTCATAACTTTACATGCGGGCTTTAATAAACAATCAGCGCCATCTACTAGGAACTTGTGGAACTTCATATTACATCAAACATTACTGCATTAATAAAATAAATAAATAATTATAATTGCATAAGTTGATAAAAAATACTATGCAATAGCTTTACCGCGGCAGTCTCCGAGTGCCACACGTCTTTTTTTGTTATTAATTATAAGGTCCTTGGAGAAGAAAATAACCTACTTGAAATTCTAATTCAATGCAGACGACGACGTCGCGGGCTCTATCTATGTAACACACCTACCTACCTATACACCTACCCTTCTACCTACCCCATTACATACTATACCCATAGTGCCTTTCGTAGGAATTTTTCAAATCTAGCTGAGTCTGTGGATCACAGTTTTGTCGTAACAGTTTTTTAAGTAAATCTGTCTATTTATCTATCACAGTTAAACTACTCAATCAATTTTGACAAAATTTAGAATAGTGTAAGTTTAAACTTCACTGAGGATAAATTATTTATCCAACTTCAATAACCGATATTCACGTGGACGAAGTCGCGGGCACCAGCTAGTTTATTAAAAAATTCCCTTCGAATAAGTCTAACATTCGTTTTGATAGGATAAATGATTTCAAAGATATGGTAGGTCAAAGTTGTTTAAAAATGAGTGTTTGCTAAAAATTTAACTTCAATATAGAGTAACTGCTAGGTCATAAGCTATACCTAAATAAACTTAAACAAATTCTAATGTATTGCCGCCGCGCGCTTATTCCGACTGCGTTTGGCTGTCTATATGATTTATGGAACACGAGCACGTTTTCTTAACTTAGCTTGTATTTACATACCCCAAGGGCCAGGTTACAAAGATACATGAGATAGTAACTCAGTTAATTATTGATAAATCCGAGGATTTATTTTTAATAGTAGGCGATTTTAATGTCTCGGACGCGGAGTGGTAGACTAGTGATTCGGACGAACTATCCTAGTGGTAGCTACGCAACGCAGAGCATGTTTGAGTTTCTGTATATCACAGGTCTGAAACAGTATAATCACGTATTCAATTTTCATAATAGGATCCTAGATTTAGTGTTAGCCAATAATGACTGTATGGTTTCTTTATGCGACAAACCGCTCGTGTCTGAAGACAAGCATCATAAATCTTTATTAATAGATTTTAATTTATTTTATATTTCGCCGATGAAACAAGCAGCTAAATTGAACCTAAACTTCCATTTAGCAAAATTTTATGATATAAATTGTGAACTCTCTAGAATTAATTGGTACAGTTTTTTTAATAATTTGAATATGGAAGAAAGTGTGACAAAATTTTATAATTTATTGAATGAGTTAATTAATACGTATGTTCCCCGACGTCGAATAAAATCCTCAACTTCTAAACCCAGCTGGTACAGTCGCGCTCTTATTAAAGTACTAAATGAGAAGCGTAAGTTACATAAATTATGGAAACTATATAATAATCCTTTAGACTATCAAAGTTTTAAACTATTGCGTAAAAGGGCTGAAAAAATGGAAAAAGACTACTATCATAATTTTATTTCTTTTTCTGAGGATAAAATCAAGTCGCATCCGAATTTTTTTTGGACTTAAATTAAATCTATTACTTCCAATAAAAGTTACCCTCAAACTATGCATTACAAGGGATTTCAGACTTCGGACGGCGGGGAAATTTGTAATCTTTTTAATGAGCACTTCCATTCTGTATTTGAGGAGCCAACTTCTTTTGTCAATGTAAGTGACCTTGAACCGAAACATCTTCAGTCAATTAATGTTAACAAGTGATCAGGTACGGATGGAGTACCTACACCCATTGCTAATAAAAATGTGCGCCATCTTTAACTTTGCCTATCACAATTTTATTTAAGAAATCTCTCATCGAAGGTCACGTTCCCGAAATCTGGAAGCAAGCATGGGTAACTCCTATACCAAAAGGACGCATCAGCTCTGATATAGAGAACTTTAGGCCTATATCAAAGCTGTGCCATTTTGGAAAAATTATTACCGATCAGCTGTCAGAGGAAGTACGTTATCGTCATCTAATCTATTATTCCTAACCAACATGGATTTTATAGGCACAAATTTGTTAGTATTTACTGATGATATCCTTGATGCAATGCAGGACGGTTGTCAGGTGGACGCCGAATATAGCGATTTCGCAAAATGTTTTGACAAAGTCACAATACTCTTTTGTCAAAGCTCTGGCGGCTTGGTATACGCGGTGATCTATTCCGATGGATCAAATCATACATCGATAGAAGGAGCCAATCGGTGGTCTTGTCTGGTTACACATCGAAACGTATGCTTATTTCCTCTGGAGTCCCGCAGAGGTCACACTTGGAGCCTTTGCTATTTACATTGCTTATAAACTATATCACAAAACACATCCAGCAGTCCAGTTCCTTGCTCTACGCGGATGATACCAAGATTTATAAGGTTGTTTGTTATATTAAAGATGATAGATATAGATTATAGATAAAGTGAGCTTCTGCAACATAACTTGCACAAGGACATGACCAAAAGCAGTCTCAAAATGTTGCACGTATGAAAACTAAATAATTATAGAAATTATTGGTTTATTTTTTTACAAGCTTTTCACGTCAGGAATTTGGTATTCGCATCCGGAATTATGATTTTGAGATAAACAGTAAATTAACGATTGCTATATATACATTCCGAATAAATTCATGATTGACGTTTCGTTCTTTTCATTGCTTTTATTTGAACGAGTTACGTAAGTATGAGCTTGATGAAACTTTGCACAAAAACAAGACAAAAATGATATTAGACTCATAAATAGCAAAATAATTAGTAATATCATGACGTAGGTGCTGTATATTATGTATTTATTTTATAGTACCGTTGTGAAATTATTATTTTTGTGTTTCGTTTCACGCAGGTGCATCTGTCAAGATATATGCCATCTTCCACTGTCATCATCCATAAGCCGGCGCCTGCAGTAGCCGCCATTACTGTTTATTTATCGATTGAGAATAGTCACCGCGATTAATCTCTCCACTTAAATAGTAATATTCCTTACGGAAATTCGTTAGTGTCATAGATGAAAATAAGTACTAAAGTATAGATGGCCGTCTCGCCGATTTTGCACTAGGGCGCCAACTAGGCCCCGGGACCGGAACTAAAAAGCGGGGAAAGGGTGCGGGCGGGAGATGCTTCATCTAAAATATTGAAGAAAGTTTTAGAACTACTTGCAGAACTTCAACCTAAATGGAAATAATCCTCGAACTTAAGAATAAATTTATCCTCGAACAACAAAAAGTCTAAATTGCTAAAAAGTTGAAAACGCAAACGTATTTCACTGAAAACCAACGGATTCTCAGTGATACAACGTCTTTGAATCGCATAGTACGTACAACACAATATTTGTGTTGCCAGGATTTAAAAAAATATTCCTCCCAGCTATTGATACTCATTCAGTTTAGTAGTTTTTTTTTATTTGCTCACAAAAAGTTGTTACAGGAAACATATGAAAAATCACCAAAGTTGATGAAAAAAAATGAAAAAACACTAAGGGAAAACTCAGACCATGTTGATCTGTAAAATTGTAGCCATAGATATGCTAATTCAAGATTTAAGTAAAACAAATATTACCTACTCAATAGTTAGGTGAGTAATAATACGTGTTTTTCATTAGGCAAGCTACAATAGGTTTATTTGAATTAAAGTGAATAGCTTAATAGTGTGTTATTAAATCTACTATTAATTGTTATTTTTTTTGAGTGGCAGCTCTATTATGAACGCTATTTGAACGCATTTTTTCTACTCGTAATAGTTCCGAGCCCAAGGGTATGGTGGCGTTAGTTTATATCAGAATTTCCCAATTGTATGGAAGATAAACTAGCATGGTTAGTGTGTTTGTTTTAAAAAACTAAGCGTGTTTCATGTAACTTACGACAGAACGTTAATTCAATTAAATTGTCAATTAATTTGTTCTTATTTAATGTTATTGTTAATTTCTTCAATTTAATTGTTTTATTACGCCAATACGTTTTGTGTTGTATTTCTGAACTCTTGAGTCTACTGTACCTAATCAATAACGTCAATGCTTGATTCTGATCAACCAATGCCGGTGATAATGAGAAGCCGATGTGTCAATTGTTCACCCAGAAATCACCCGGTATTCTTGTTCTAATATTAAATACACCTAATGACCACCCACATGAAAAGTCTGTTCATAGTTATGTGTTTTATACCTTTGTATACATTACGGTAGGTAACTTATTTATTTGTCCTATAGATCTGGGATAAATCGAAGTTAATAAAATATGATCTCTATCTGCCTGAAGTTGTTTTATTTCCATGTTGTCACATCAATTCTGTAAGGCCATAAAATACGATAATTATGTTTTATTTTTCAATAAGAAACTGTTCAATTAGAAACCCTTGTTTTGTTTTTACCTAACTCTGTTTTTTGTAACTACATAAGTGATTTATGGTCATTTTATAAGTTGCGAGTAGTTACGACCTAATTTCTAGGTTATCTCAGAATTTGTTGGATTACTTCAAATCTCGGGTACTTGTGTGAAAATTAACACTTTTATTTTATAGTTTATAAAACGTAGTCTATTATAAATAAAGATTTATTGTCATTCAACTTGAGACGGATTTCCATACATCGTTGGTCATGATTCTTTGAATTTTTTTGCCATAATAATAATTTAGTTTTAAATTTAGATTAGTTTCTCTAAAAACAAAAAACCAATAAACTACAGCTACTTTTTAATAAAAATATCAAAAGAGTTACTCAAATCCGTGATCTTAGTATTATTATGGACACAAAACTAACCTTCTTGCCTCCTATAGACTCAATTATACGTAAACCATACCAACAGTTGGGTATTACTCTGAGGGTGGGTAAGCCATTTAAAAATTCACTTACCTATAAGATCCTTTATAATAGTTTTGTTCGAAGCCATTTGGAGATTGCTTATGCTATTTGGAGATTGCTTGTGCTATTTGGAGATTGCTTGTGCAATGTGGCATTTAAAACCATTATAAATGCTACATTGAGCGAATAGAAAAGATCCAGTGTAAATTTATTAGAACTGACAGTATTTACTCTGAATACACTGAATCCTTAAAAAAACATAACTTTCAGTCTCTAGAAGATCGCCGTGATTGCATCGACTCCGTTATGTTGTATAAATTAGTAAATAACAATATAGCTTCACTATTCAATAAAATATTATTTAGAGTAGGGGGAGGGGGGGCACATTGATTCACGGGGCACATTGGTACAGTAAATATATCTCAAAACCGATAAACGCTACACAGTCCGGCACATCACTAGAATGCTCAAGGACATTCACAAGAATGACAGTTGTGACACCGCTCGCCGCCAGTTTACCGTTGGGCCACAACGGCCACTAACGTGCTGGTAGAGGCGTGCGCCGCTGCCTACAAAAAAAATACGTGAAATGTAATTGTGTCTCAGGAGGATACTCTTAGTTTTTTTTGTTATTATTTGTTACTAAAGGTAAGTAAATATAGTTATAATTGTATTTTAAAATGTTTTTGATTGCAAGATTATTATATATTTGATAAAATTAATTGTCTGTGGAAAAAGTCCTTTGGGGCACTTTGATACGGTAATGTGTGGGGTACAATGATACGTATCACTCTGCCCCTCTAATGCATTAAAGTGCCCCGTCAAAAATAATAGTTTATTTTATTGTTTTTTTTTCCATTTTTTCAGAAAATGGTGCGCACGCACAACCCCAAAACTGATTCTTCTTTATCACAAGCAGGTCCATCTTCACCACAAATAGCACCATCTATGGAGATGGCATAAATAGATTCATCTTCAGCACATACTACTACTGCAGCATTATCATCACATACTGCTACAGCTACTTCATCAAACATCTATGGTTTTAAGTATACCGTTGCACAAGTTTTTTCAACCGAACAAGAAAAGGCATTGACACAATATTTATTGAATTGCAGTAAAATGCTCTACGGCCTTACATTGATTTTTTAAGAAAAACATTGTTCATTTTAATAGGTTCTAATATTATATTTTCATTAGCAATATTCAATGTTAAAGTCTGATTACTTAGTAAGTATGTAACTGATTATATAATTAAGAAAATAACAGAATTAGTCTTGTTCTATGATGTCAATATTGTTTTTTTTTGTGATTATATTTCTAAAGTAACTTAAGAAACTGATTATGGCTAATGTGCACTCTTAATAAAAAGTATTTTGCGATCTCAATCAATAAAATTGTTTTATTTCTTAATTTTAAGTAATAATACAGTTTATATTGGGTGTTTAGTCAGTTTAAATTTGCATTTCATACGGATCTAAAATACGTATCAAACTGCCCCACCCCATGTATCAAAGTGCCCCACTGGTGGGGCAGAATGATACAAAAATGTTTTTTTCTTAAAATCAGTTTATCTCTATACGTCGCCAGTTTTTGCGGTTTTTGCGTAGCCAAAGTATAAGCTGACATATCAGCCAATGCACACATCAAAACAAATATTTAAATATAATGCTTTATGGTCCTCAGAAGAAAGATTGAATTTTTGTGTATCAATGTGCCCCCCCGCCCCCTAGGTACCTCGTAGAC
Organism: Stenoptilia bipunctidactyla; assembly: GCA_944452665.1. Lineage (NCBI taxonomy): Eukaryota > Metazoa > Arthropoda > Insecta > Lepidoptera > Pterophoridae > Stenoptilia > Stenoptilia bipunctidactyla. Next base: position 8,214,667 of record OX101743.1, read on the forward strand.
GTGAACGCCATTGCCGTGATAAGAAATTGTTTTTTATTCCACTCAGTACATAAGACCCTTTATAAAGCTAATTATTTTGTTAAGCGTGCGTGCAAAGTTTTTTTATGAAAGTAAAAAATTAACTAATGTGGACATATTTTTGATAAATTATATAATATAAAAAAAAAATTAGGATAAATAATTGAATTAAACACTATAGGTACGTAAATTTTAAAAAACATTGTATATGTATATTCTAATTGTTCTATAACTTTATTTTAACGTAACGTTTTATGTATTGTATATTGTGTAAATCTGTAATTAGGTACATGTATGCTGTGAATACTAACCTAAGTAAACTACTTGAATTGTAAAATAAAATTTTCCTTGTTTGTTACATAGTAAGCGTATAGAAATACTTTGTATTTTTAAGGAAACTGTAGGTCAATTCTAAGAAAATGTTTGATATTAATTACTGTGAAAGACCGTTTGTTTCTATTATAAATAAATATATTTTTTTTTTTTATATAAAATATGGATGAGACGTTTCTTCCATGACACCTGATGTTAAGTGAACATGAAGACTAAGGTGGTACACGTCCATCCACGAGAAACCTATTCACTCGACGCTTAAAAGTACTAGGACTATACTGGTCAGGGAAAATAGACGCAGGCAGTTCATTCCAAAGCTTGGCGACCCGTATCAAAAAGGAACTGTCTAAGCGCTTAGTTCAACTTTTCGGAATATCAACCACATACGGATGGAAGTTCTGTCTGCGTCTAGTAGTCCGATGGTAAAAGGGTGAGGGTTCAATTTGCTCAAACAGAGCACTCGCGCACTCACCAAAATGTATCCTGTAGTACACGGTTAAACAAGCAACCTTACGACGATGCTCTAGGGTCTGCAGTTTTTTGGTGGTAAGGCCGACGTTTTTAATTAGATTACGGGCTCTTCGGTCAACGGAGTCCAGCGCTTCTAGTTGATATTTGGCTGAACCATCCCAAAGATGACTGCAGTACTCCATGCATGATCGCACTTGAGCTGTATATAAGTTAAGAAGCTGTGCAGGGCTGAAGTACCGCCGTACCTTCGAGATGATTCCCAACTTTTTCGAAGCTACTTGAGCCATGGACACAATTTGTTGACCGAAGTTTAAACTGGATGTTATAGTTACGCCTAAAAGCCCTAGATGGTCAGTGATGGGGACAGATACATTTTGGAAAGTGGGCGTTAATGTGAAGGTGCTCTTTTTTGCGGAGAATAGACACGCCTGAGTTTTGGACGCGTTGAGTTTGACCAAATTCGACTCACCCCAATCGGATACTTTCCGTAAGGTCAAATCAACGCGTTCAATCATTGACTTTCTTAAACTCTGGATTTCACGGGGGCTCGCTCGCGCATTGGATACGTATCTCTCTACAACAGTGCTGTCATCAGCATAACCAATAATGCCCGGTGTTAAAAGGTCATTAATGTGCAGCAAGAATAATGTTGCAGAGAGAACAGATCCCTGAGGTACCCCGGCATTAATTGCCATTTGGTCGGAGGAGAAACCATCTAAGACTACTCGAATTGACCGTTCCCTCAGAAAATCAGATATCCAGTCGCAGAGCCCAATCGGTATGCCATAAGCTGGAAGCTTACTTAAGAGACCATCATGCCAGACCCTGTCAAAGGCCTTGGAAATGTCTAAGGATACAGCTATTGCTTCACCATGACTCTCCAAGGCCTATCTCCATAAGTGAGTGGCATACACGAGAAGATCGCCGGTCGAGCGCCCGTTGCGGAAACCATATTGGCTATCGCTTAGGAGCTCGTTGGTCTCGAGGTATGCCAGGAGTCGATTGTTCAATACACGTTCCATGACTTTGCAAAGTATGGAGGTGATTGAAATTGGTCGATAGTTGATGGGATCGGCACGGCTTCCCTTCTTTGGTACTGGCTGTACGTTAGCGAGCTTCCAGGACTGGGAACCTTTCATGGGAACCTTACCGGATTCCAATGAAAGTCGATAAAGACGCGTCAAAACGGGAGACAACTCAGCTGCGCAGCGTTTTAAGACCACTGCAGGAATACCGTCTGGACCACTAGCTTTGTTCTCGTCTAGGTGCAGCAAGCATTTAAGAATTTCCTTTTGGCGAATGTGAACGGTACCCATTGTAGGTCCGAACTGAGGTAATTGGGGTGGGATTTTTCCTTGGCAATCTAGACGAGAATTTTCCGCTAAGATACTAGCAAATAAATCTGCTTTCTCCTTAGCAGTGTGGGCCAGAGAACCATCGGGTTTCCTCAGTGGTGGCAGCGACGGGCGACAAAAGTTCGTTTCGACCGACTTGGCAAGGGACCAGAAAGCTTTACTTCCCGAAGGGTATGCTGCTATTCTGTCTCCGATACGGCCTATGTGGGCAAAACGAGCTCTTTTGATTACCTTTTTGCAGGACTTGGCGGCAGCATTGTATCTTTTCTTAAGTTCATGCGAATCCAGGGCTTTGCTTCCGCGAGCATTTGCCCAGGCTTTGTATGCTTCCCGCTTTCGCTTTTCAGCGGCAAGGCAAGCAGTATTAAATATAATAGTACACTCCAGAAGATCACCAACTCGTTCATGGGCCAATGTGTACGCTTTTATAATAAAATTTCAAAATATTTAAGATTAAGCCCTTGATAGATTTAAGGATAAGTGTTATATAGAAAGTTTTATTATAAGATATCCGGATGCAAGAAGATGGGATTCCCTGGTTGTAAATTGTTATTGTGCATTTTTAAAAGATGATCGCTGTTGAGTTTCTTGCCACTTCTTCTCAACAGATCGACTTTACGAAGTGGTGGTAGATTCAGTTTAATTTGTAAATTGTTTGACTTATTTCAAATGTATTGTACTTACGAAATAAAGATTCTTTTGACTTTGACCAATTAAAAGAAAAAGAATATATCCGCTGTATGAGTATATTGTCGCTTGCTAATATTACACGAACCACTTGGTGCCACTTTTGACCCTTCTAAAACCACTTTAAAGTAAACACATAAAACTACGTTTAATTATATGCATGTAGAAGCCCAAACTTCATGAAGCTAGCTCAAACGGTTACAAAGATATGAAGGTCAAAAAGCACATAAGTGTAGGTAATACATATGCGCTAAACAACCGGCCAACGGTGTGTCGTCGGTAGCGCGCGGCACCACATACACAGAACAGAAGTAAGTATACTTACATAAACAAAACATTAAATCTCAATACCTGCCTAGTTTTCTTAACAATAAGTAATGATATCCCACCAAAAACATAAATGTAAAAGGGAGAGACAAGTTCAATACAAAAATTATGTTTGGCTGTAAGTTTCGCCGCATAAAGAATGTAGATCTAAATGTGTGCTAAGTTCTGTGCAAAATTTTAATGTATTTATAGGAACAAAATAACATTACATTATTAAACTCTATTTCTTTGCTTTATTGGATACCTATAATAATTGCTGTTATTTAAAAACTAGCTGTGACCCGCGACTTCGTTCGCGTGGATACCGGTTATTGGAGTTGGATAAATAAGTAAGTACTATTATTATATCCTCCTTGAAGTTTAAACTCACCTTATTCAAAATTTCGTCAAAATCGATTCTTCAAGGTCCTAAGTACTATCTGTAATAACAACAATAAAAATGAAGAATCTTCGCCCATATAATATGTATAGCTCCTAACCACAAACATAGGTATAAGTATATATAGGTATAAGGTAACTATATTAGGCACATTGCGTTATAAACAAATCGGGTGCCAAAGTGTCTTAAATTGTACATAATTCATGCAATACCTATCTTCATTAATTATAGCTTATTGTTATTCTAGGTAAAGCTATATTACTGTAAAGTTTCAGAAGAATACATTCGGCAGTTTTTGCGTGAAAGAGTAGCAAAGATCCAGCCATTATCAGTGTATAATGTGTATCTATTGTATCATTGTATGTATCATTTGATTTGATTTGATTCTATCTATAGTTATGATTGGCTACTTTTCACGGTAAAATGGCTGAGCCAATATTAATGTAATTTCTTTTGGTAGTTAACACATACCTACGTTACTTTTTATTCTACTTACTTCTAAATCTACGGTTTCTAACTTCCAAGAGCTAGAAATGATCACGAAATAAATTAAACCTTAAGTCCCATTATTTTAAGTTTAACTTTCTTACAATATATCTCTGTATGTACAGAAGGCAGCACATCAAGCGTTACAAATCGGTATTTTTATTTTAATTGAAACTGAAATCTATGCCCTCGACATTACCTAAGTTAAAATTGTTTGGGGAAATTTGACAGGTAATGTAACGCTTGACCTGCTGCCTTCTGTACCTACCTGTATTAAATCGCGCAAGAAGCTTTATTAATAATTAGCCCTATCAACATAGCAAAATTTTCTACTGCATATCAACTATTTTTCAGATTTATTATTTTTAAGCCCCTAGTACTTTTACCGGGAGAATTTCCTTAGAATTCTTATTCCCATGTTTATTTTTAGTTTAGTTCAGTTTTTTTTTCTTCTGGCTATCCGAACGCTTTTACATCTAATAATTGTAATGCCACGTTACAATATCAAAAACACTGTTCGTTCGTTGCTTCCACGCTGGACTGGGAGCAACAGAAAATCATAGAATGTACCAGTTGCTTCTCTTCCCGAGCATACCTTAAAAGTCATTTTAGGGATAGAGGTTTTATAACGGATAAAGGCGTGAAGTTATATGTATGTATGTTCGTTTAGTCTACGAACGGTACCTAGATTTAGCTATCATACACGTTGAATATTGAAGCGTATAAAGCGTTACAATATTCAACGTCTTGTCAAATTACTACTTACCTACTATTGTTATAACTACCTACCATTCGTTTGTAGTAGCTTTTACTCATGTAAAATATTGAAACCCAGCATTTATTGATTTTGACGACAATTTAGTTATAATTTACCCCTAGAAAAACCCTACCGGCTCTGAATAATTGACTAATCCGAGTGAGCCCTGCTTGGTGGTAAACTGACTGTCTCGGCTGACTGAAATTTGCCGTCAAATATCACTACTGCCAGCGGTGACGCGTCCCGAAAACATTTTATAAAGAGCCAGATCTAGAGCCGCAAACGGGTTTATGATAGAACTGGCTTGGCTTCGGTATTCTATGTATTTACCATCAGGTGAGAATGAGGTCAAATTCGGGCTTATTCACCTATTTGAAAAAAAACTTAGTATTTTTAATATTTTGGAATAGAAAGTTATAAAATTAAACTCGTAGGTAGTCTGACTCCCAACCGTTACACAAATTTGGTGGTTCATTCAGAGAAATCTTATTTCCAAGTGAAATAATAAAAGTTGGGTGAATATGGTCATAGGCACCCAGAGTTTGGTAGGTATCTCGAACAATTAACAGCGTGAGTGGCCGGCCATGCCAGCGAATCACTCGCTCGCCCGCCCGCGTCTTATCGAACATACCTACCTATTTTATTACGGAGTTATTTTAAAATTATTACGATATCTCTTTGGACCTTGATTGAAATCAAGTGACGTCAAAGACAATTTTGTTCACAATTAAATATTTACTGTAAACAAAATAAAAATAAAATATAATAAAAAAAAATTACGCGAGCAGGATCGAACCCACGACCTTAGATTCATGGTCGGGTCTACGCGCAACTGAGCTATGAGTACTTCTGATCTGTATGCCGAACATCTCCACCATATTCTAAGTAGTAAGTTTTAGGCATAAAGGGGTTTGAAAATTTTTGGTGCACCTTCTGTCCGCCATTTTTATTTTTTTTCGATTTTGCGTCGCACTATAAAACTTGTATATTTCAATTGCTGACATACAGACGAGCAAAAAATGTTATACAACATATGGGTCTAAAACGTCACGTTTTAGAGATAATATGGAAAACAATTTTGCTAAATAATTCAAATTTTTCATATATTTAATCGTTGAAATACCTCTCAGAATGTATCAAATTAGCATGAATGTTTGTAGTATTATCTTGCACATTAGTTAAGAGTAAAAAAAACTGGTTTTTACACATATTTATCTGAAACTTGACGATGCCATATTAACTCGGCAACGCCGGCGCTGTAGGTACGTAACTATATTATTCTAGTAACTTTCAAGAAGTAATGACACAGATTACTAAAGAGTTACTACGTGTTATGTATGATATTATTAAGAGTTTTCTTTTTTAGAATTCTTTTACATTTGTTTGTACCTATTCAGAAATGCGGAATAGAGAAAGACGCGTCATTTCAACGCCCTATAATATTTAAGTCTGCTTTTAAAACCTTGCGTATACCTCAAAAAAAGTGTAGCCCTTGCGTACACCTCAAAAAAAACCTACTGATCGTGTTTGTATAAATCGGATCACATCACATCAGCATTGGCCGAGTGATATGGCATTGTCAGGTTTCAAATAGGTAGGTGTAGAAACAAGTTATTTTTACTAATGTGCAAGATAATACTACAAACATTCATGCTAATTTGATACATTCTGAGAGGTATTTCAACGTTTAAATATAATGAAAGTTTTATTATTTAGCTAAATTGTTTTCCATATATATCTCTAAAACGTGACGTTTTAGACCCATATGTTATTTAACATTTTTTGCTCGTCTGTATGTTAGCAATCGAAATATATAAGTTTTATAGTGCGACTTCAACGTTTAAATATAATGAAAGTTTTATTATTTAGCTAAATTGTTTTCCATATATATCTCTAAAACGTGACGTTTTAGACCCATATGTTATTTAACATTTTTTGCTCGTCTGTATGTTAGCAATCGAAATATATAAGTTTTATAGTGCGACGCAAAATCGAAAAAAATCAAAATGGCGGACAGTAGGTGTGCCAGGCTCCATACAAAAATTTTCAAACCCCTTTAAAAATCTATTACAATTTTTTAGATCCTAGATTTTTTTTATGTCTGCAGAATCTGCTCATCATCCTGGACAACTTTTGCTAAGGCATCATATCTATATATATTTTTTTAATAATAATAATATTTATTTATTCATGCCAAATAATATAAACACAGTACAGAGGTTTTCTTAAGTTTACATACTAAGGCTAGATTACATTATCTATAGTTATCCTTACGGTTCGGCCGAAAAACAAGTTCAAAGTTTAGACTATAATATCTAAGTGTCAACCCTAGAAACAGCTGTTAGCTTTTGATGAAATGTATTCGATAACAGATGGCGTAAAAATAAAGTGATGGTAACAAGTTCAGCCGGTGCGGGAAAGGTCATAAGGTCACACTGCGGCATAAGTCTTGTTTTAGCTTATTAGGTTGACTAGGGTTGTCAAAATATTTTGTTGTAAAATAATTAAATAAATTTGTATGAAAGTCTATACCAGCACTGATCATGCTAATTCTTTTACTGTATATTGTACGTAAGTTATAGAAGCTAACCCTTAAGTTTTATCTCTCCATTTTGTTACATAAACAAAAACTGACTAAAGATAAGACAAAGTCTTCCATTATAATTATGTTTAGAAAGAGGTTATCACCGGACACACATGACGATATGAAGCTAATCGATAAATAGATGGTACTATTTATCATGCGGACCATAGGTAAATGCTAAAGTAGCCTTTGTTTCTATACTTTCACTGGCTAGTCCTTTCGTTCATCCCCATAGTAATATAGTACGCATAGACGTAGTTATCGAGGCTAAATAGCAGGTAGGTTAGAACCTTCCCAGACACCTCGGTACAGTCATATGACTAAGGAGGGTTCTATTTCTATTTTACAGCAAATAAATCATCCTTTTGAGACTTTTTTCATGTTTTTTATCATAAAACTCACGAACAGTTCTCACTTCAAATACTTAGTGGTTAAGAAATAAAACAAGTAAGAATAAAATTGTGATGTTTATTATTCATTCCATAGCCGGCAACAAATACAAAAATTAGAGCAAATATTGTGGATACAAAATAATCATAACATTCGTCATCTAATCTTACTCAAAAATAATCGTTGGGTGCTCTATCTTTTAGTTTATTCTATTTAAGAACATTCTAAACATACATTCATAAAGAAAAACACATGAAGAAATAAATACAATTATTACAATTGATGAATTGATAGTTATACACTGGATATATTTTATTGCTAATAATTTAAATATTTTTTGCATATAATTTATAATGTCTCCTGTTACTTTAAAAGCAGGCACATTCAAATAAATATCTTACTAAGACACATTGCATTAGATCCATGGAAACACCCTCCTTGAAAACAAAGTTGAAGAACATAATAACTATGGTGTATATAACTATGGTGTATATAGGGTTTCTATTTGGGTCGTTGTCAAATTTTGCGCAGGTAAACTAGTCCCCGAGTCGTGTAAATTTTTAATTAGGATTATATACACATCATCGTATAAAAAATACATTAAAAACACAATACATCACATTTATAAATACTGATTAATCAAATTAAGACTAAGTTTTGATATTTTTTGTCTTTTTTTAAAGTAACATTGTGGTTGTTTTTAGTAACAGAGCGGTATTAGTTACAAAATCTATATGTCCCTAGTAGGACTCTGATACAATTAGATTAAAATAATGTATTTTTTTACTATATAAACACACTTTAAATAAACTATAACTTCAAACAGTTTATGGTTAATTATGCGTTAAATGTCTTAAAACCGGTAAGTATTACATTTCTCATTAATAATAATTATTTAAAACTTGGTCCCGCGCATGGTGTGAAACGAGTGGAATGTTATGTTACCAAATAATTCACTAAGTAAAAAAGAGATGGCGCTGCTTAGGTTCTGTACTAGATTGAGCGGGAAGTTAGCATTCATTGTAGTTGATCGGGAGATCGGGTGGCGGGGTGCGGAAGGCGTTAGTCGACCGTGAAGCGTGGTTCAGTGTGCGTGTTTTTATAGTGCAACCACTTTGTTACCTACTATTTACGTAAGTAGATAAACGCATTTTTTATTTATTTTATGTTGAGTATGTTGTCAAAGTGGAAATTAATCTATTTACAAAAGAAAAAATGTTTCTTTAATCATTAATTTATGATTTATGTCTTATAGAATGTAAAATTTACAACTCTGTTACTACGCAACTCTGTTACTACCGCGGTTATTAAAATGGGTAACGGAGTTGTTAACAAAGTAACAGAATGGAATTATGACTATATTCTTTAACTTTTCACTTAAATTTTATGCTTAAAACTTATTTTTTTATTAATAAATGGATTTGCTATGTAATAATTTATTTGTATAGTAACTTTATATTACTTGAATAAACTCAAAATCTTCGTTACAGGTTTAGTACTGTATTTTTTCGACATTTCGAGATGCCTCTCACGCCTGCTGAGAAACAGCGACGGTACCGTGAACGGCGTAAAAATAATCCTGAAAAAGAAGCAGATTCTAAAAGAAAAGATCGAGAGAGATACCATGCAAACAAACGCTTAGTGCAAGATTTATCTGCTCGTGAACATAGAGCGTTAAAAAAGAAATGGCGATCTGCAAATGCTAGACGTAAAAATAGGGTCAGAGCACTTCAAATTGTGATGCACACTCCTGAGTCGTCACCTTGCCGTTTCAATAGTCCAGCCCCTTCAGATCAACATCAGTTAATTACAAATGCTGATCTTCGTTTGTCTACGCCACAGCCATCTGATTCCCGTGAATTAACTCCCAGCTCTATCACATCAGCAGCTTCTCGCGGCAGAAAGAAACTGCATAGAAATAGATCCAAGATTTTCAGAGACAACATAAAATTAAAGGAACAGTTAGAAGCAACAAACAAGAGGTACGAAAAGTACAAAAAAAGATACAATAGAGAAAAAAGTAAAAGATCTAAAATTGAAAGTGACAGCCAAGAAAATCAAAGGAAATACGAAATTTTGTCAAATGCTATTAAAAAACGCTATGAAAATATAAAAAGCCGGAAGGAAACATATGCTATACAGAAGATATTTGAAGAACAGGCTGTTAAATGCTCCAGACAAAAGAATAAACTAATTCAAGAATGTCTGGCTGTGGATCAAGGCTACATACGAAAAACACAGCCTCTGCTTAAGAAAAAAGTTTTAAATATCAAAATTAAGGATTTTTTTGAACGTGACGACATATCAAGAGCGACTGCCGGTAAAAAAGAAACCGTTTCTCTTAAGAAAAATAAAATGCAGAAGCGCTACTTACTTGATAACATGAAAAATCTTTACCTATCCTTTAAACGTGAAAATCCTGCATTGAAGTGCAGCTACAAAACTTTTACACGATACCGACCATTCTATATTTTGCCTCCGACTGTTGCTGCCAGAGAAACATGTTTATGCCGAATCCACACTAATATCCAATACTTAGTAATTGCTTTGTGCAAAAACAAGATGATATCAACCTCAGATCTAAACAAGATTATTGCAAACCAAGTGTGCGACTCTGATTCACCAGCGTGTATGACAGGAATTTGCTCTGTATGTCAATCAAATACAACAAATTATGATACATCCAAAGATGAAATAGTAATAAAATATCCTCAGTGGTTAACTAAAACTGAAGTGATAGAGAAGTCAGGAAAGAAAATCAAAGTTACGAAAAGTATCAAAGAGGAGAAAGAGAGTACAGGAAAAGTTTTGATAGATAAGTTTGAAGCTACACTAAAGGAATTTAAAAGGCACATATATTACATTAAGACACAGTACAGAAACTACAGAAAATGCATAGATGACTTGGGCATAAATGAAATTGCGCTGCATATTGATTTCAGTGAAAATTATAGTTGCAAATTTTTTGAAGAAGTTCAGTCTCATCATTTTGGAGGCTCCCGAAATCAAGTATCCTTACATACTGGAGTGATGTATAGTCGTGGCTCAAATAATAAGATAGATGTATCATCTTTTTGTACCCTATCTGGAAACCTTTCACACAACCCAGCTGCAATCTGGGCTCATCTCCACCCCATATTTGCTTCAATTCATGACAACTTTCCTAAAGTTAATATCCTGCATGTATTTTCAGACGGCCCAGCCACCCAATACCGCCAAAAACAGAACTTTTATCTGATTTGCACAAAACTATTCTCTGAGTACAAGTTCACTAAGGTTACATGGAATTTTTTTGAAGCGGGTCATGGCAAAGGTGCAGCTGATGGGATTGGCGGATTTTTGAAACGTACTGCTGACCAACTTGTTGCACGTGGAACTGACATCTCTGATTCTACAAATTTTTATCTTGCTTTGAAAGATGTTAGTAAAGTTAGATTACATTTAATAACCAATGAAGATATTGAGCAAAGCTCAAAGCAGATCCCGGATCATATCCTACCATTATTAGGAACCATGAAAGTCCACCAAGTTTTCACCGAGGAGGTTGGAGTTCTAAAGTATAGAAATTTGAGTTGTTTTTGTCAGCGTGGCTTTTGCTCTTGCATGAATCCCAAGCGCTATATTCCATCCAAAAATACCGTGGAAAAAGCAATTCCTTCCGCTTGCGATAACAGTTATCTGTCTGATATTACCAACCTTTGCCAAAAACGAGTAAAAGGGTTTTACAGCATTGTCTACAGTTCAGATTCCGAAGATGATGTTCCTCTAATATCATTAATAGAAAAATCTTCCGACGCTTATTTGACAGAAAAACCCAGCACATCAAAGGAAAATGACGATGCTTTGATCGAGAAAGAAAATATTCATGTCAATAAGATAAAACAAGGTGTTTGTGTCTTGGTTAAAATGTCCAGCTCAAAACAAGATTACGTGTATTTGGGGAAGGCCTTATCTGAAGTAGAAGATGATGGTGAAGTTAAAATTATGTTTTTCAAGGCAATGGATCATACTGCAACCAAATTTAAATTAGTTGAGTCTGATTTGTCTTATGTGCCTTTTGATAATTTAATTGCAATTGTTCCAGAACCTAAAAAAGTATGTAAAGGCAAAAGAACATCATACTACCAATTTGATAATCCTTTAAATATATTTGAAAAATAATTTACTTTCACTTGTCAGTTACTTTTTTAAGATTTTTTTATTTTTGATTTCGTAAAGTTAAGAATAGATTGTTAAATACTTACCGCCAATATTGTTTATTGTTATTAATATTTAAGTTAATGCTAATAATTATGATCTCAACCCCAACAGAGTCTGATTTAGTCATATAATCATAATCATATAGTCATAAGATAAGTTAAATTACAACTATGTTACTTCGCTACAACTCGGTTACTTTTCTGTCCCAAAGACTAAAGGACTTAATTAAGATTTTTATTTTCAGTCAGTTGTTATAGTATGGTAATATTAAGATCTTTTAACTTGTTAGATATTTGACAGTCATATGTAGCAGTTAGCGGTTATTATATTAATATTTAAAGTATTTCGGTACAATTTAATGTTTTCAAATATTCAAAAAGTAACAGAGTTGTTTAGAACATAAATTAATGACCGTTAAACTTTAAAAAAATGTTGTGATACCAAATTTGATTGAAAGATAAAAGGCTGTAATTAACATTAATGCCAAAATAATTGCGACTGAATTGTTTAATTTCATTATAAAAGTTAATACGTTGTGATAACAGAGTTGTATTTTTTTACACCCTAACCCACTAAATCTGGAATAAATAATTAATTATTAGTTAAACATCGCGGCCAACAGTTACAGACCATATTCAATTGTTTTTAGAGGTATTGACAAAAAGAAAACTCAAGTTTAAGTATTTTTATTTTTTTATAAGTTTATCATCTTTAGTCATGATTACCTGCGCTAAGTTTGACAATGACCCATTTGCTAAGTTTTCACAGCTATTCTCACGTGTCAATACACTGGCCTTACGCTTAAGTTGATGGATGCACATAACGGACCTCTCCTTATTAAGATGGCGATTCAAAAAAAGCGCCTCACACTCAGAAAACATCACACTACATTTTAATAACTGTGCTGCTATAATGTACAAGCGTCATACCTTAGGACAGAATACGACATAGACCTACTATATTGTATTGTAATGCAGACGACCATTGAATTATACAGGATTGTTTTTAGTCACCAGCCAAATTAAAATGTTATTTTCTTTATGCGATATAAACGTTCCTGCATATTTATTTTAGTATCGCTTAGCAGAAAAAAATTAAGATACAGCACCAAAAACTTGTTTACAAATACTCGCTGTTGATGAACACACGGCATTTCATTGATAAAACTACGACTTAGTCCTACAAGATGTTTTGTAGTAGCGCATAGTCGTCTTTATTTAATGGTATTCATTCATAATTTAGAGTGACCTTAATTTTATTAAAATTGTTCCTATAAATGATACTTAGTGCGTTAAAAAAAATTTGGTAGGTGATTAAAATCAACCCTGTATATCGAGCTTTATAGATCACTAGCTGTTGCGCGCGGTTTTACCCGCGCAATTTCGATTCCCGCGGGATTTTCGGGATAAAAAGTAGCCTATACGGATTCGGAAGAATCCCTCTAAGTAATGGTAAAAGAAATTTTGAAATCGGTCCAGTAGTTTTTGAGCCTATTCAATACAAACATACAAAAATACAAAGGTTTCCTCTTTATAATATTAGTATAGATAAGTAAGAATACCTTTGTAGCATTCAGAGAGGAAGAGCTCATAGGTGGGCTAGATAAAAATTAAATAAGAAAAACGTTTTGACATCAAAGCTTGCTCGTGTATGATAAAATATTTCCAATGTATACCAACACTTTTATGGTTAAAAAATTATGTCAAATTATCAAAACACATATCGGCTAGAATTTATACAAATATATTTGCGACACAAATACACTTCTCAGCAAAATATAACAATTGAATAATTAATATATATATATATAACTTTAAAATAACATATAATAATTAATTTACATTATATAAAGATGGCGCTATAAAAAATAATTATTTACACAATATACAGGATAACAATACGTTTCATATTTATGTTATTGTAAGGCTCTGCATTGTACACGTATACTATTTAAATGATTCAACTAACGTGGATGGCGCGATTCTATAAGACCTACGATTTTAGTTAAAAATATCTATATATTTTAAAGTTTAATATAGAAATGTCAATATACAAATTATTATAGAAAATCGTCGACGATCGTTTCGAATGCGAAACAATTTCGAGGATATCTAAATAATGTGATGTGTTAACGGTTTGAGCGGCACTAAAAAAATATGTCCGTACTAATAATTGAAATCGCGTTTTGCTCAAATCCTTTAGTCAAAGTAATAGTACGCTGCCATATCATAATTTTAACATCCTTAGCCAATGTTTCACATTGACTCTGCCAAAACATAAAATAATAAAAAATCTTGATAAAATTAAATAAAGCCTATAACCATTTATTGCTATATTTGTTTATTAATAAAAATATAAAATCCATTAAATTGACATTTCTACATTAGCACTATGTTATTATTTAATCCACCTCATCTATTTAGTAAGAAATTTTGGAATGTATTTATTTAAAAAAAATACCTATCTCATTAAATTAAATTTTAGGTATAGCATTAATTTTTTTCTACTTATATTCAATACGAATTATTCCAAAGACCTACTAATTTAGAATTATTAAATTTATAACATTATTCAACTGAGTATTATTCGACCAAATTAAACATTGAGTCAGTTGAGACACCATAGATTGCTTATTCATTTATTTATTTAGACCCTAATAAAAACTTGCGTCAGGCAAATGTAAAATAACTTTATCTATGCATCCTAACAAAATTATCAGCAAATTAAAAAGTGCACAGATTAAAAAGGTAAGCGCATATAAAAGTATCAAATCATTTAATTTGGTAAGAGTTCTATGTTTAAGTGCAATTTTTAGTTTGTACAACCATTTCATTTAATGTACGCTTCCAAAACATACTAAATTTATCAAAATTATTTGAATAGCATAGATATTGTCAAATAAGTCATGTTCCGCTCAATTCTTCAAATATTTGTATCTTGGGAATCTATTTCTAACTTTTATCAGAGCTAAAACGTTCTAAGATGTATTACATCGGATATTTAGGTACCTATCTTCTTTTTTTTGACAAAACATTTTTATTAAGGTTTTTTTTTTGGGCTTTTACATGTAAAGAAAGTATACATTTAAAGCGGATACGAATGAGTTTTACGAAGACGGCAAGAAACACAAATCAGAATTATGACACAAGTTGATGATACAACAAAAGATGTTTCTTCTTTGTGAAAATTTAACATTGTATATACAGACTCCTTTATCAATCGATTAAAGTTCAAATCGATGCAATTGTGATCACATTTTTTAAATTATTTTAAAACATTACCTACATAATAATAATCGTTGTATTTAAATAATTAACTATATAATTTTAAATAAAATTTCAAAATACTCAAACTTCTTGACAGCCATTGATGACATACAATAATATTTTTTTTACAATTTAAATATAATTTGTGATGGCATCGGTCCTGTGCGCCTACATTTTAACAACCAAAAATACAAATATTTTTTCTTGAATAATCAAAAATATAGTTCAGTATTAACAAAAAAAATATTGAAAATATAAAATCAAGTATAAGGTATTATAACATTTTTGCCTCAAACATTGTTTAATGTAGTTAAAACAGAACTATAAACATAAAATTATAACTAAATTATTCTTCACTGCATGACACACAGAACTTACTTCATGATGCTTAAATAAAACTAAATATCATTCATAAAAAACAGGCTCATCGTTCGGCTAATATTAGAAGCAATTCGAGAGTTACAAAGAAAAAGTCAGACTTTTAAAATTGCAAAGAAATACTTCAATCAAAACTTGGATTACCTTTCCAATACTAAGATCGTAAACTTTATAAAAAACTGATTATAAGCATGGTCAAAATATCTTTACTTAATATTGCAACAATACAGGGTGACTGGTGACAAATTTTAGATACTGAAGGAGAGCACTCTGTACTCGATTCTGATCATAATTATGTAATAAAAGTAATACTTAATTTTTCACTATAATTCCTTAAAAATAAATACTACTATGTTACTATTTACTTTACATACAACTGAGTCGATTGCGGCACGTGACCTGGCACGCGGATCGCTGCCAACGCTAGCGTAACCATGCGTTGCGTGATCAATTCTTTAACTTTCGGTTAAGTTTACTCAGTAAATAATTAATATTCATTTTCTTCTCTTCATGTATGATCTCAAACTATCACGTCCTTGAATTTCAAAAGTGACCCACCAGTCACCCTGTATAAGAAGATTTTCTCATTGAGCGGCATATTATTGCCATATAAGGTTGTTTAGGTAAATCCAAGATTTGACTTAGTATATTTTATAATCTTCACATACTAAACAATACTAAGCAGCAGCATATTATACAGAACATTGCACTTTGTTCTCTCATTAAAAGATCTTACGGGAACCAGCCCAATAATCATACTAAATTATAATTTTTAACTACCCTACACACATCGCAATAAAATAAAAACTTAAAACGTCAGATTAATCAATATGGTTTGTGAATAAAAAAAAAATTATACTGAATAATCCAATATTAATTGAAATCACTTTTATGTACTTATAAAATCTGCTTTGTTTGTTCAATATTTTCTCTTTCTCGACATAAAAGCAAGTAAAACCAATGACAAAACAGCCTTTTCTTTGAAAAATTTGACGTATATTCACTTATGTTCTAACGACATCCCATCCAAAGTTAACGCAATAGTTATCCTTTGAAAAAAGGACAAAATTGCAATTTAATCTATGTCCTCATAGGTTTGTAAAAACTTAATCCAATCATATTTGAATGTAATTATCAACCACATAACGATTTGCACTCATACCTGAAGAGAGAAAAAATAAAAGCAAAATTATTAAACAAAAATAAAAAATTACACCGCAAAGTTTCATTATGACTGGGTCTGTGTTCAAAAATTATTAATTAATTATCGCATCTTCAAATTCTTTCGTTAGGCCTAATTATAAGTACGGATAATGCGTTTGAGCTGATGTTAAATAATATTGTAATCAAGTAAAAAGTATGTCAAAAGAAATATAGTGCGATCAAAATAAGTTTTCAATGGTAGGTCAAACTTTTAGTTTCCCCTATATGTATAAATATAAGAACACCTTAATTTACTTATTACTTTATTGCCAAAAAAAAGATGAAAACAAAAGAACATAAACTTTTGGAAAATGTGGGCGATAAGGCAACCAGTTAACAAAATTATTTTACTGGATTATTTTACTGGTTCTTAAAAGGAAATATTGATTCTTGTAAATAATAGTAATATTATATTCGTAGAGATCGCACTATATATCAGTAGTTTTGAATGGGAGTGGAATAGTTAGGGCCAAAATATAAAGAATTAAAATGGGTAAAAGAGGTGAGAATAACAAAAAATATATTACTAGAAACTTTTCAAATCTACATAATATTATTAGGGTTCGATTCTTTCCAGAACTTTTAAAGGTAAATTTGTTGTTAGTATGACCACAGGTTTACTGTTATGGTGCGTACAGATTGCTGTAATTTAATGTAACATTCTGCGCACGTTGCGTATTTGGACGTGTAGTGCGGAGAATGCTACATTACTAGTTCCATTACAGCATTCTGTACGCACTATTTGGTTACTTTAGGGTGCATATGAAATAATATGGATTTTTAATTGGTGTTCTATGTTAACCATGTAACCTTATTGCTAATAATCATACATGCTCGCATTCTACATGTTGCTTTGGTATACAAATTAAATCTTTTCCTTAAACCTTTATTTGTTAGTAAATAAATAATCTTGTATAATTTCAAAACAGTTAAACAAAAATAATACAGTATATAAATATATTACAGTAACAAATAATATTTACTTTCAACTTGGCTCTCCGTTTCGTTAGTGCGTTACAAACCCAAATATCCATAATAAAGGTCAAAATACATCAATTCAGTCCGGCTTACAACTTAAAAACTACCATAACCTCCAAACTACATTCGTTACGTGCGTGTTCGTACGTCAATGTCAAGACGTCAGGAACGTCACATTACCTGTCATAATGCTTGTCAAGCAGGTACTCTTTGAGCCGCCGGATGAGGTGTTCCGAGAGCTGCGTCACTTCCGGCCACTGTTTCAGGACGACGACCCCGAGGAACACGGCTAGACCCGTTGTTAAGACGCGCACCCTGCGACAAGAGAGCCGTTTACAGTTATTAAATAAAATCTGAATGCTGCATACATTAGGCTGTATTCGACATTGCATTTTCTTATTTTTAACTCTCCCCAGTGTCAAATTTTACGACGTGAAACGTGATTTTTTTCTCTTTCTGTCACGGCATTAAAAAAAACTTAAAATAAGAGAATTCAATGTCGAAGCTTCCATGCTGGACTGGGAGCGAAAGAAAAACGTAGAATGTGCCAGATGCTCCTCTTCCCAGGCATACTGTAAAAGTCAGTTAGGGACGGAGGTTTTAAAGGCGTTTTTGTGGGCGTTAGGCTGACCCCCTGTCACTGCAATAGTCTTTCTCCATCTTTATAATACCTTCAAATTTGTCAAACGTTCTGCCTATCCCATTAATTATACAGGCGTGACGTTATGTATGTATGTATGTCAATGTCCAATCGGGCCCATTATACATCCAGACCACGTAAAATGTGTTTAGCCGCGTATTATAGATGATATTTAGAGTAACGCTGCCGTTCCTGGTAATGCAATCAAAAATAAAAGCAACATCATCACACTTTGTACTGAATACACTGCAGTCTCTATTAGTCTCTCCCCTGGGTAACCCCTCGAGGGCGCTTTAGTCAATTTAACGTGACGTCATGTAGCCTATAAATAGGGGACAATCAAAAGACTTCTAACGACACCTCGTATGTCCAATTATGATAACTAGTTTAGAAGTTATGAGGAAACAGATGAACATCCATACCCACATACATCTAAAAATCTTAACCTCCTTTATGCTAAGCCGTAGTCGTGTAAAACAGACCTTTTTTAGATTGACATATTACATCAATGTTGATAACATTTTACCAGCGATTTAAAGTAAGTATTGACACTCAAGGAAATTGGTCCTTAAAACCGGATCAGATTTTCACAAAAAAAATGTACTTTGCAATAACGCCTAAAAAACGCAAACCCTACAAAAAACTATTAGACTATGCAAAAATCGACCTTATTCAGAGCGACACATGTTGATTATGAGAATATTTTCACAGTTATCGTAATACGATCTTTAGAATCAAATACCTATAATAAACTCTTTATTGTACACCAACATGGTTACAGAGGAAAAATTACATTAAACTAGCTGACCCGGCATACGTTGTTTTGCCATATAAATAATAAAAAAAAAATAGATGTAGGCCGATTCTCATAGATACCGGATAGGCACAAAAAATTTCATCAAAATCGGTCAAGCCGTTTCGGAGGAGTATGGCAACGAAAACTGTGACACGAGAATTTTATATATTAGATGATGGCATTAAAATACATGTACAAAGGCGACCATATCGCTCAAGAGCGATTTCTGCCAGGTAGCCTAGGAATTAAAGGAAATTGAGATTCATTTCTACCAACCTGGTCCTCAAAAACGGCATAGCGACGCCGGCTACCGTCGCGGCCAGTAACAACGCTAACTGCAGAAGAGTCAACGCCACATTCAACAACTTGACGAGCACGACTCGCGGCGGTAGAGACACGTTGTTGGTGTCGCCGCCGCCCGGCCCGCCGCCGCCGCCGCCGATGCCCGTCGCTACCCATTGCTCTACTTTGCTCATCTGAAACAGTAAATACAATACTTAATTTAAGATTTTACAGACGAAAATACTAAATAAAATCGATCCTGGGATTTGAATCCAGATCTCCCGGTTTCCGGACGGACACTGCCAATTTTCATCTATAATAAACAATACTAAATGCGAAGAAAATCTTCTTTATAAAATATCATTTGAAGATTTTTTTTCTATTATTATTTTCAAGTTAGTGAATAAAGTATCTGCAGAGTCTTTGAATTCAAATAAAAATGAATTTTCGAGAACTCGGAAAAACCTAGCACACAGCTTGTGTTGTAGTTATACCTTTTTGTTTTCATAAATCTATACTAATATATAAAGCTGAAGAGTTTGTTTTTATGTTTGTTTGAACGCGCTAATCTCAGAAACTACAAGTGGGATTTCAAAAATTCTTTTTGCATTTGATAGCCCAACTCTTGAGGAAGGTTATCGTTTATCCCGAAATTCCCACGGGATCAAAAGTTACGCGGGTAAAACCGCGCGCGGTGGCTAGTTAGACATAAGGACTGTAATGTCGCATTGAGTTGGCTAGTACATACATAATTCAGAACAATAAAAAACACATGTTCATGTGTTTTTTTTGGTTATTGAATGTTCGTAGTACGAATCTCAGTATTCCGAAAATGTTTTGCCGAATTTTCGTATTCCATATTTTCATAATACCGAAAATACGATTGACATATAGCTGATACTTCTATTTACAAATAAATATTTTTTTTTTAAATTCTATATGTTTTGAAATCTTACTCGATTTGACGATTGATAAACATAATAATGTTAGATGTATTTTCCCCATAAAACCTACACCTCATACATTCTGTTTCTCTCGGAATGTAATAAATAAGACATTTGATGTGTGTTACATACATACATACATAACTTCACGCCTGTATCCCTAATGGGGTAGACAGAACACCAGAGGCTATAAAACCACCTGATGTCACGTTTGACAAATTCGGAGGTATTATTATGATGGAGTGAGACTATTGCAGTGACAGGTGGTCAGCTTATCGCCCGCAAAAACACCAATACAATCTCCGTCCCTTAACTGGCTTTTACAATATGCCCAGGAAGAGAAGCAGCTGGCACATTCTATGTTTTTCTTTCGCTCCCAGTCCAGCATGGAAGAAGTTTTTTAAATGTTTTAATTAAATTTACTAAAAGTTATTTTAGATCATTATTCTTAATGGTAACAATTTAGAAATGAAACTCGTCCAGTTCGGCGACAGCGGGCGGGGGCTGATCTCTTTCCGCGCCTCCACACTCTTGGGTCGATACAATAACACTACGTGGTTATGGGGTCAACAAATAAGTTAATGACTAAAGGCTTAAATGCATAGTGTTTGAGCCGACGACGGCCGATGATGTTTAAGCATTTAATACCGTCATGATTATTATTAATAGATTGACTAGATAGTCATGAATCATGTTTAAAAGGTTATAGAACTAACTTTTTTTTGGTAGTTTAATTAAACAATGAAGTCAAAGGAAATCTTACGTACAACACTAGAGTCGCATGTCCAAAATCTAAATTAGAAAAAAAAACAATAATACACATTGTTTTGAGAATCCGAGTCCGTGGGGTTGATGGTCTTGTGAGGTAGCAGAATCGAGGTCCATGACGCGAAAAAAGTCGAAAATAAAAGGAAAACCGAAAGAGCACATCCACTTGTTGCATAATAACAAGAGTGAGTATTTGAATTTTGAAGTTTGGTGGCAGAGATCCCGAAACAAAACTCACAAAAAGTTATAGTTGCAATCAAAATAATGCATTGCAAGAATATACAATTCACATAATTATGTGTGTAATATGCTTTTATTTATTTATTTATTTATTTACACTTTATTGTATGCCTTACAAAAAAAAAATACAAAAAATTTAAACACATATTGAAACACATATGCTTTTGATATTATTCATTTTATTTTGAATTGAAATTGTATAACTTCACTGTTTATGGAAAGCTTTATTTTATCTTTAAAATAAACCACCAGTAAAACTTCTTTTGCATTGAATCAGTAACCCCAACGTTGCGCAGCTATTGTATGGAGACTCCTCACGTTTAGTTTCTTATTAATTGATATTATTTTTATTGGGAAATGTTTTAGTTCTGATACTTTGTTTAATAATCATTTACATAAATCATACAAATTATCGTGCATTCAATTCATCCATTAAGTGTTGGAACATTAAGCTTACTGACGGCGTGAAATGGACTTAGGCATTGAAATATACGAAAATGTTGTATGAGCTAAATTATATGTAAGTATACAAAATTTTACCTCGATTCGCAGCCGGGAAATCCCGACTAAAAGAAGCCTGATATTTAATACATCGTGAAAAGAAAATTATTGTAAGCAAAACAGTTGTAAAAAGAAGGCTATTAATTTTTCTAGAACATAAAACATATGTAAAATAAATTTATTTCTTACAATATTATGTAATAAAATATATCTGGGATCCAAAACATGGCTAAACCGTTTTCGGAGTTTTGAAATTCGAACAAAAAAGTTTTGAAAGATCGATAGGTTACCGATTCTTGCATAGCGCGGGCATCAAGCGTTTAAAAATATGTTTATTTTTCAACTTTTGGTGGATGGAACTAATTTATAAATAAAATGGGTACATTAGATTATATGCACCGAAAATACACCACTAGAAGTCTAACATAATATATTCTAGTCTCTACATCTACTCTCTCTTTATACTAGACAGGATACCTAGTTTTATGAGTTGTTTAGCTACAAATAAGGCTTACTTTTGTTTGACAGAGGTCGAGTGCTTCGTGTATGTCTCGTATCCTCTCTTCACTTTGATATTGCACCTTCTCTTCTACGTCTGTTAAAGCTTGCTTTAGGTTTTCAACCTGGAAATTAAGGAATTAATTGTCATTAATTACGAAATACATAGTTAACTATTGAACAGACATGTCTAATAAAACATATACACTTAGCAACTTATTAAGTTTTAATAAAGTTCAATGAAAATGTATTCATTGGACGTGACTGTACAATGAATTATTCTATGGACCAATACTTTATTTTATTTCTTTCTTACAAATACACTATTGCTTCCTAAAACACTGTTACAGTGTTTTAGGCCCGTTCACACATGATACGTTTTACTGGATACCTTTTTTGTATCGAAGATACGTATACTGAATACTGTGCCATATGTGAAGTCGCCGATACAATTCCATGCGCCATCGATGAAAAAAAAACGTATCCGGTAAAACGTATCCAGTAAAACGTACCATGTGTAAACGGGGGGTAACAGTTTTTATAATGTTTACATGCATATTCTTACTTCATGGCAGGTATACGCACTACAATCTGGAGGCGTTTTAAAAAAACCACGCACGAAAATATATATGTGCAGAATTGAGCTTTATTTAGATGGAGAAATATATAGTAACTAAAATTAAATTAAATTACAAAACTCACTTCGTTTTGATGTAATTCTGTGAGATCGTTGATTTGTTCCTCGAGCCGTTCCGTTTTGAACCGCTCCTCCTGTAGCGCGGCGGAAAGAAATGACACCTCTTGTGATAGATTCTGAAATTAGAACATACTTTATGATCTAAAATTTGCCTGGTTATTTTACACGTATTATTAGTATGTAGATGTTTACAGAAAAGTAAGTTTGCGTTTATGCTTTGTTTTAAAAAATATAGCAAACTACTTTAGGTATAGATAGATAGATAAAACATTTATTTGCCAAAAACAGACAATTTGAAAATAATAAAAAGTAAAAGAGTAAACCAAGATAAAAAACTAAAAATCAAAACTAACTATTGAAATAATTAATCGGAAAGGAAAAGAAATTGTAAGTAAAAGAATACTAACAAACATAATAATAATCAAACAATTTCATTTTTGACCACCAACCATACATGTATAAGTATTGGGTTACATTTTAAATCTTGAATAAATAATGTATAATTTATACAAACATTATATTTATACTGCCCTCATTAAACTTAAAAGATAATAATCAACTTAAATTGTCAACTTTGGCTGAAGTATTAAGGCCATCAACGTATAAATACTCCATTTTCGTAATGTTCATATTTTTCAAAAAGTACAAAATCAAAAGTATCCTTAACATATGAAACACTACTCATCAAAATCAATTCATAACTCACCAAATTGTCGCGGTACAAAAAAAACATACACACGAATTGTGAACTTCCTCGTTTTGGAGGTAGGTTGATAAAATATGTTACTTAACCCACAATTCATAAGTAATACAGGTAGGGCGCACAAACACTAAATGAAACATACTATAAGACTAGTTTTCAGCCCTTAAAATTCGAAAAATAATGAGTGTGCTGAACCTAAATACCTTTAAGGACTCCAATTTTTCCGCTAACCGTTCGTATTCCTCCTTTCTTTCCCGGAGCTCGTTTAATATAGGCTTAATTGAGAACGCCGCTTCTGATATATTATTCGAACCCGCTTGCGTTGGGTATCTGAAAGTAATATTGGTATAAGTTTTCACATTTTTTTAATGCGAATAAATTACTTTTTAACTTGACATATCGGAGTCTTTAACCCAGTGGTGCCCTATACCCTACACGGTTTCTATAAATTATTCGAGTACTAGCTGCTGCCCGCGACGTCGTCTGCGTGAACGCTATGCAGCACCAAACGCACCTACGATTATAACACTGCTAGCGTGATAATATGTAGCCTATATGTTGACCCGACTTCTTAACTATCTTCATGCCAAATTTGAAGTAAATCCATGCAGTACTTTTTGAGTTTATCCCGGAAAGACAAACAGACAAACAGACAAAAATTCTAAAAACTATATTTTTTGTTTCTGTTTCGATTGTAGATCATACCCCAAGTATTCTTTTAAATAAATATTCAATGTACAGTTTTGACTTTCCTACCATTTTATTATATGTATAGATTTATAACCAAACAAAAAGATTTTCGGGTCGCCTAAGTGTGCGTACATAATGAGAGCCTAGCGCGGTGGCGACGACGGAAGCGAAATATCAAACATATGTAACCATACTGTAGTGTCCACACTGAAGTGACTAAGGCGGAAGCCTAGTGCGACCGGACTGAGCGAGTCAGCATGCGTAAGTTTCAAACGTCCTTGTCAACAAGCAGCCCAATGCGTGGGTGGCGGGGGTAACAAACCAGTTCAGTAATAACTGAAAAACGTGCTAAATAAAATTAAAAAGGTACTTTTGCACAAGTTTGTAGTCGTTACCCCCGACTACACCTAGAAGGTACCCAAACTTCGCCTGATTTTGAAAATACTAAGATAGAGAAAAAATGGCTGATTATAATCTCGTAAAACCTATTATATGTAGTTTATAGTTTAATAGTGGCAGCACCAATAGAGGCCTTTTGCAGCCAACTTCAAGTATGTTCGATAGTGGTGACAAAAACGTTGTTCAGTAGGTGTGCGTTTTTTTGTAAGTTTCAAACATCTGTCGCCAGATATCACTGTTCTGGTTGTTTTTTAAAGAGCCAGTTCCTTTCTAAGTCCGTGTTCTGTCATCTTCACTTACCATCAACCGAAATGAAAGTCAACCACGGGTTTGGTATCAATCAGAAAAATCGTTAAGTAGATAAAGATAGTTCAACTCAGTTGTGCGCGCGGCCCTTTGTGTGTGGGTAAACTTCGTACGTATACAGTGACTTTGTGTGCGTACAGTGACGACGACTGCAGCGTCACTGCCACACAAATGGAAGTTGTATATTTACAAGCGCACACACGCATAGCGCCGCACACACGTACATAGCGCAGCGCGCACAGCTGAGTTGAACTATCATTAATAAAATAACTTCCATGCTGGACTGCGAGCGAAAAACAACATAGAATGTACCAGCTGCTTCTCTTCCCTGAGAAAGTCAGTTAAGGGTCAAAGGTTTTATTGGTGTTTTTGCCGGCGATAGGTTGACCCCCTGTACCTGCAATAGTCTTCTCTCCATCATTATATTCCATATCTGTCAAACGTGGCATCAGATGGTTTTATAGCCTCTGGTGTTCTTCCTACCCCATGTTGTATGTTTGTACATTATGTATGTAACGGGTGATTTTTTAAGAGTTGTTTTATTTGAATCGAATAAAACACTCAAATTTACGTCATATATTATTTTTTTATTAGAATCGATGAATTGGACTTTGCCATTTACGTTTTAAAGATAAGCACGAAAGATAAGACGAGCACCAGAGGCTATAAAACCATCTGATGTCACGTTTGACTTTGGAGGTATTATAATGATGGAAACAGAGTATTGCAGTGACTGGGGACCCGTCAGTCTATCGACCACAAAACGCCAATAAAACCTCTATCCCTTAACTGACTTTTACAGTAATCCCGGGAAGAGAAGCAGCTGGTACATTCTATGTTTTTCCATGGCCTTCCAGTCCAGCATACAAATATCATAGGTAAATATAAAAAAGTAACTCACGGCGCCCCCTCACTCGTAACACTGGAACTAGGGCTTGCATCGGGCGAGTATTTGTTCGGGGGGGAAGTCCCCGCCCGCGGCAGCGTGTTCCCCCGCACCGCCTCACCCCCTTCCGACGCGCGCGAGCCTTCCGACGACGCGTTCGCTGCGTTGTAGGATACTCAATACGAGGGCAAGCGGGGTTATAGGACAGCGGGGCTTTCCATGTGTATGGTATGAGTAGTAAGGGCACGAGTAAGCTTTAGTTATGGAACTATCGAGGGATTTATTGACGGCCAGTCTCGATAACTTACCAAAAAGTTAAAGTAAATATAGAAATTCCTGTAGTATCTTGTGTCAAGTGTGTCGCTTGAGCTACTATCTTAGGTAATGTAATAGTGCGTGAAAGATAGTAACGTTATTGAGACCGGCCGTTGAGCGGATTTCAATATTTAATCTCGATTCTACACAAAGACTAACGATATATGATCATTCTGATATTACTATTTACTCTAAAAAAAATTGCATTGAATATTGAAATCTGATATATAGTGCCCGTTTTAATAATAAATTGAAGAAGTCGTCTGTAATTAAATTCAAACACCCATTGCGAAAGGTTGTGTATAATATACGCGTATACGTTGAAGAATCAAAAGTCTTATAAATCTCGGCGAGATTTCAAAATCATCAGCTCAAACCAAACTATATTTTGTACAATATGATGACCCGAAAACTTTTAAATAACACGGATTACTTTGCTCGCCGAAACTTGTTAATAGCTTAACACCAAAGATATGTATGTATTTACATATGTATATCGTAATTGCATATAATTTGTGTGCCCGGTTAAGTCTGACCCAAGTACTTGCTTTAATTTGTGCACTGGATACTCAAACCTAGTGCGCGCAACTTCTTAGTCTTTACAAATAATTGTGTAGTCTTTACTTTTCCAATTAAAGTAGGTATTAAATAAAGCGAGAGTTTAGATGAGAAAAGCAAAGTTTAGTGTAATAATATGTTTATTAAGTTTTGAAATATTATGCATAAATGAAGACTTGTAGTATTTTTTTTTAATTTTCAAATAAATTAGGTTTTTATTCTGTATTAAATTATTTAAGCTGCCAAAGCTTCATGTTTCAGTATTAACATTCAATTAATAATATAGTAACTTAGTATCTTCATTGTCAGCTGATGTACCTATGTATTACTGTTATCAGATTAAAATTCATATACAAAAGCCTACCATAGAAAGCCAATATTAATCTTAAATCGAAATAAAATATAAAAATGTTAAAAACGGATAAGAAGTTCTTCTATTTTAGCTAATAGTAGTATGATTGTAGAAAATTAAAATAAAGTAATTTTTACTGGAATAAAAAAATTGAGGAAAAGTATTTAAAGAGCTTAAAATGTATTTTTTTATTTTCGAAAAAGCAAGCTGGCTTAAAAACGATATGACAAAGCCAAACTACTTGATAAGATTTATGTTTTTCGATTGAGTTCATGAAATTCCTACAATCCAAAAGGCATCCCTAAATTAAAGTCTCCGATAAAAGGTCGAAAGACATATTGAAGCCAACTTCCGTAAATAGCACGCTAGGTGCGTAATATGTGCACAGAAATGGCTAGAAGAGAAAAATTTAGAAACAGCCAGAATCGAACGAATTTTAAGTACCTGCTGATTAAAAGGCTTATTAACTCTTTATACCATTAAGCCTGCAAACTGCATAGAGAGTCAATAACAATAATTTTTGAACACTAATCACTTAAGAAAATATCTATACGTTACCGCTGGACTATAATTGAATTGTATTTGTTATTCATTCAGTTATGAACCTTAACATTAAGTGCGTTAAGTAAGGCATTACCAAGACTGAACTTCAAGTTGTATGATCCAGTTCATTAATTGGGTACTATGAATTTGTCAGTGATTTTCTAATAGGGTAATATGAAGGACTGCGATTTTAGTCCAAGTGACTATTTCATTCTAAATCATTCTTAATAAAGATTTTGTTTTGTATTTATAAAACTTTTGCAATCGAAAAACATAATCTATATTAAGTGTTAAGTACCCTTAAATGACCCCTTGTCCTTCGAAGTACTATTTTGTTCTGCAATTGAAAACAATTAATCTATATCGATACGCATTGTTTTAAATTGGTGAACTTCATAAGCTAGTAATTGTATTTACCTCTCAGCTCCGCATGTGGTGGGGCTAGCGTGCAAAAACGAGACGGCACGATAAGCGACAATTATTAGTTTGCAATATGTATAGTTATATTACAATAGGTGTAAACTTTGAGAATCGTGAGACTTACTTTATCATTATTCTGGTTTGCTTATGAAAAGGAAATAACTTAGGATGTTTGTACGATCACATTTCTCAAAGTTTAAACCGAAATTACAAGTAAGTAAAAGAATTGAGAAAGCACTTAAGTCAAGTTATTTTTTTATGAAATAATCAAACCGACAATAGTTTAACTTGACACATATTTACTTGAATTATATTTCTATCTCATTTCTCTTATAGATATCATAATTTACAGTTTATAAAAAAGTTATGAGTACAGTATGTGTGTAAAACGCTTTTAAGGCAGATGAAAAATAAGTAATAAATGTTAATCCTTTACTAGATACTTATACTTAATTAAATAAAGCCGTTACAGAAACAGAAAAATACTTTAGCGTTGCAAACTAAAGTGAATATGAAAGTAATTATTCAGTGATATGATATGCAAAATAAAAATGGGTGTTTTCAATAAAGAAAATAGAGTAACTATTCTTCAAAACAATTAAATATGTGTAAATAAATGATTCAATTATGTAGGCATATTGGATATATTAATAATAATAATTCTTTATTGTACACTTTATTAGTAACATTATGATACACATTTTAATACATTTGCACAAAGGCGGCCTTATCGCTCAAAGATAATATTAGTTTAGTTTAGTACAAGCGCGGCATATAAATCGACTAATCCAGTCGATGGTGGTAGCTGGCCTTCAGGTCTACCTGGCTAGCGACCGCCCTTCATATAAAATGTACCACCATATATCACCAATGCCCACTTTATTAGCTATAGATATGGTCTGAACTTAAAGAGGCAAGATGAGAAAGCTGGCGAATGAGAACATACCAGGAGAAATTAATGTTTACGTGAAGAGAAAGGCCTGTTGCATTAACCTATAAATGATTTTGCTTGGGTTAAGCAAAGCGTCTGATACAAAGCGATATTTGATAACAAGCTATACAAGTATGCTGGCTTGGTCATTAAGGAGAAGTAGATTAAAATATAGACTCACAAATTTGTGTATCAAAAAATACATTTATTTGCTTTTTTCGCTTTTTATATTTAACTAGTTGTCAATAATCATTGTACTTGTAAAGTTTTCATAGAAATTGCTTACTGGCAAAGAGGCGTATTTTGTTTGTAGTGGTTTCAATAAACAAATTGTCGTGTAAGCATTAAAATCCTAAAATATGACAGTTACCATGAAAATAATCTAAGAAAACATCTTGCAGCGTTAGAAGATTCCGGTTGTAAAGATAAAATAATGATAAAAACAATATATCTTTGTCAAAAGATCGATAATAGAGATTAAGCTACTGAGACAATGATTTTTATAGTGATACTGTGCAATTAAAACACATTGAATTGAAAATATTTAAAATTAAAGACACGTTGCAATTCTGCCGCTTTCATTAATCGAATGTCAATGATATCAATACTTAACATATTGAAGTATCTACTCTTATCACTGCTTATATCTTCAAATTATACTGCTGCAATCATATACTCTTAGTAACTTAAAAAAAATATTTACTTCCTTTCTTTCTACATCTTCGGCACTTTTTAAAAAACATTTCTCTTCATAATTTCCAACTATATTTTCACTAGACAACTCTCGCAAAAAAAAACGTTTTAAAAATTATCAAAGAAGCAGTTTCGTGAAAAAACGAGTGACCACTAAAACACTAACACACACTGAAACTACACTAACGTTCAACAATAAATCCAAACTACATGATTTACGTAATACCTACGAAAGTCTACCATTGTCAATACTACTAGAACATATCTGTTAAAAATATACTTTACAATACATTGAAAAGTTAACAAACTATCAGATAACATCACATACAAATACTACGTTATGTAAGATGCAGGATTTTGTTAAAACTTGTGAAGGTTTAAAGTATCAGCGTTTATGGTGAACAAAAATATGATAAATACTACTTCCACTACAAAAGTACAAGTTATGGACTGTAAATTGTTCATCTATGTACAGTGCCGCAGTAAACAATGATTTGATGATACGGCAATCTGCAGAGTTTTAATCATAGCGGTATAAACATACTTACCATACAAGTACAAACAATATATGTCATTATGGAAGGTTACGTTACAACAGCCAACTGGGTTTTATTATGATTTTTGTACTTTTATTAAAGTTTGGTTTATGAGCTTAATTTTAATACGAAACAAAATTATGAAATCGAGTATTAAGCGATATTTTAAACTGCATTTTTTGGAATATTGTGCCTTGTCCGCCAATAGTTAAAAACGTACATTTGGAACCTCTATGAGTTTTAAAGAATGAATAGGAAATCTCCATAAAGTAACTCAAAACCTTGAACTGTTATTAATATTATATTTGAAAACTATGATACTTTACCAAAACTAATTAAGATTAATTTCCATAAACAATTGAAAGCGTAAATGTCTGGCAAGTTAAAAGAAATGCCTTTATACCCTTAAATATTTATTAATAATGTACAAAGTCCAGTGCCTACTTATAAAAAAAATATAAAATTATTATTGATTATTATAGCTCCAATTTTACACTATAAAACACTCTTTTGAAATGGGAAGTATAACGACTTTATTATATTTTATGAAAAAAGAAGAATGATGCATGTTAATGATGATATTATTATTATTACCCAAATGTAATTACAAAAGTACCTAACATTTGCAAGCTGCTAGTACCTACATATTTTATATTAAAAAAAAAATCCCATAGTGTATAACTCCCTTTTCGTATAATACATTGAATCAAGAAAAAAAAATTATAAATAGTTCATAGGTGTATTAAACAGTGTCTTCGTGGTAATTTATAAATAAAGTGTGTGAAAAAGATAGATATATGTTAGTAAGGGATGAAATGAGGTTAACTAGGCAGCACCTCTACTTGAAAAGAGATACTTACAAGGACCCGTGTTTTCTGTGAGATAAATATATAATATTGTTATAAAAACGTTTTGTAAAATACAATGAATTGTGTACTTAAATACATAAAATTAATAAAAATACACATGTGATACATAAAATAGAAATAGTGCTAGGAAAACAAAGTACAGAAATTTTCTCTATCTTTTAGCAGGAATTCACGATCATTTCGTTAATGTTCTATTTCTCTTTGCATGTCGAGTCAAGAAATAAAAAGAATAAAATTCATAAACAATTATGAAGAGCATTTGATCTTGTTAGGAAGGCAATAAAAAAGTCATAACAAAGTAAACGAAAACCTACATAAATTTAAATAAAGAACTTTTGTAGTTACGGCATAAAAAGTCGCTTTGAAAAAAATTGACTATAACGTTGATTTCTTAAGAACTACCCAAGCAACATAACAAATATATTAAAATAATTTCCAAGGCTTTATTTTTATTTAAATTTTAGTATAATCAAATAACTACAAAACTTTGAAATGCGCAATTTTGCGCTTCTGTGTACTAAAATAATGTATTTATTAAAAGTTTCAAGAAAGCAACAAAAAATCCAATAGCTGGGTCTTGTTTTTGTTGAGTCTGTTATAGTCACAAATAATGAACATCACAAAAAATATGATTCTAGTATGTTTGCGTTAAGAGAATAGATTTCACGGTTGTCAATAATTCCAGCCGAGCCACTGTTCACATTGATCAGTACAAATTATTATTACGATACAGCCGTTGCCATATACTTTTTTGCCATATTCTTTAACCTTTTCAAACGAGTAAGTTTAAATCAATGATTTACAATTAATAATTTACTTTTTGAATAATCACAGAGATTACATTTCCCATCATAAGTAACCAGAGCGATTACAGAGCTCTATCGTTTCGTGTATTTACGTATGTTCGTATAGTATGGAGTCGGTTTCAACTTAATGGCAGTGGAACAATCTGCCTGCGTCTGTTTTTCCTGACCACTACAGTCCTGGAACTTTTAAGTGTCGAGTGAACAGGTTTCTCGTGGATGGACGTGTAACACCATAGTCTTCATGCGCACTTTCCATCAGGTGGCATGGACGACAAACGTCCTATCCTTACAATATAAAAAAAAAACTTAAAAGCAACATTGTAATTTATGTATTTTACAATTATTTAACAACTAGATGTGTCGCGCGATTTCACAATAACGGGATAAAATGTGCG
Organism: Stenoptilia bipunctidactyla; assembly: GCA_944452665.1. Lineage (NCBI taxonomy): Eukaryota > Metazoa > Arthropoda > Insecta > Lepidoptera > Pterophoridae > Stenoptilia > Stenoptilia bipunctidactyla. The sequence goes on from OX101743.1 coordinate 8,247,247, forward strand.
CTATTCCAGACTGTACACTACCACTATGCCAAATTTCATCAAAATCCGTTATGCCGTTCAACCGTGATTGAGGAACAAACATCCAGAGATCCATAAATCCATTCATGCAAACTTTCACATATAAATATTAGTAAGAAGTAAGATACAACATGTTTACAAAAAGTCAAAATTGACAAGGCACACATTTATTTTAAGTTGGAGTGCTGCAGTGAGTAGATTTAAATTGTTACTTACAAACCGACTTTGCGAACATTCGCAAAACTATAAATCGATAAAGTTCTGCGATCGAACTGCAGCAGCGACTATTATCTTAAAGCAAACAAACTATAGAATACCAAAAATGTTGATAAAGCCCTATGAATGCTTATGTAATGACGCCCACATAGCTGTTCTAGAGGATGACCTAGCAACAATGAAAAACCGCTTTCCCGTATTTTAGTTAAAACTTTAGACATTAACGTTGTATAGAGCTTTTTGTAGCTTTTTTAGCAGTGAAATAGTAAATAGTTAATTTGATTATTAAACTAAGAATATAGTACTTAAGTGAATAAAATGTGTGATTAAATTTTTTCCATGTCTTGTAAATGTGTTTTTATTGAGTTGTTTATTAGCTTTACTTAGACAACATTCAGTAGCTTACTTTTAACAACAGTAAAAAGCTAGCGAACTGTAACTTTTTGTAAAAAGTGCAACTGTTAAAGAAAAATATCGAAAAGAAGTGACTTTATTACGAACTTTAATAAGCAAATGTAAATTCGATTAAACTTTATTTTTAAAGCGATAGCAGTTTTTAAACAATTATGTATGACAAACATATACTAAAACATCATCAACGAAAAAAAACTTAATCCAAAGAGCCATCGAAATTGCATCGCTTCCTACATTACGTTCATAATCAGTAAGTAAACCTTTTTTCTTAATTATACTAAAAACTCTTTTGTCTAATTCTCATGTACAACGTAATTTTTTGTTTATACAAAACCTGACAACACTGTCTTCAGAATCTTTTATAGAATCGATTGCATTAGTGTTTACACCATGTTATAAGTCTATAATCTCTAGAGAACCTTAAATAATGTACACACTCGCTCAAAAGAGGCTTGAAACTTGATAAACTATTATGAAAATATTATACATATACAACAGGGTGACTGTTGACAAATTTTAGATATTGAAGGAGAGCACTCTGTACTCTAATCCGATCATAATTATGTAATAAAAGTAGCTACTTAATTTTTCATTTGAATTCCCCATAAATAAATACTACTATGTTAGTATTGTCTTTACATACAACTGAGTCAATCGCGGCACGCGGCTTGCTGCCAACGCTAGCGTAACCATGCGTTGCGTAATCAATTCTATAACTTTCGGTTTCTATAACTTTCGGTTAAATTTACTCAGTAAATAATTAATGTTTATTTTTAATTTTATTTTTTCTCTTCATGTATGATCGCAAACTATCACGTCCTCGAATTTCAAAACTGACCCACCAGCCACCCTGTATATTTTAAATCGATTCTTAGAACAAAAAGATTTGACCCGTGTCTTATTTTTCGCATATATTTGTTTATAACGTAATATACTTTTTAATAATTTTCAGAAAAAAAAATAAAAAGTAATAAATAAACAGGATACAGACCGGCCATCTGAGCTATGTTGTCGGCGGAACCGAACCGATTGCTTCTTGAGAACAGATGCGCGAACTCTCTAGGTGCTGCCATAACACTGCCACCTAGACCAGTGATACCGTCTCTTATGTTGCCGCCTACGTTTCTGTGGATATCAAACAATATTGTTATAAGATAAAATTACTTAAACTGTCAAACTAAGTATCCATTCTCCATCTTAGATATATAAAATAACAATCCATGAAAGCCAAAATCCAGATATGTGTATGATCCATTTATGAATTGATTTAAAATTTTGATTAAATATGGAAATTGTTAATATAAAGCGATAATTTAAGCTTGAATAAGTTTGTGTTACGAAAATCACATCAAAGTGAAATCCTAATAGGAACTCAACCGGCCTGATCTATACTAAGATTCTCTCTAAATAGAACACCTTTTAACCGAATTTATCGCGTACAAACCCGGTTTTAAAGTGTTTTATCTTAATTATGAATCAAAAACTTGACAATAATAAGATTCTCTCTAGTTCCAAGATGTTCTTCAAAACACAAACACCGTTTTGTATTAATCTTATGTCATCAATCAATCAATATATATAAAACTGTTCCGTTACTGACTGAGTTACTGAGGTACTGAGTGACTGAGTGACTGACAGACAACGTACAGCCGTAACTACTGGGCGTAGATAGCTGAAATTTGGAACATACATTCTTTAGGGGATGTAAGGGTGCACCTAGGAAGGAATTCCCGAAATTCCCACGGGAACGGGAAATATAGGACTTTTTAGTTTGTATGAAAAATATTATTCCTTGAGTGCACCGATGTGAAACTTGGTTTAAAGGTTTTTCAATGTGTGTCTGGTAGTGTTATGAAAGGAATTCCCGAAATTCCCACGGAAACGGGAAATATATGATGTTTTAGTTTGTATGAAAAAATCCCATCCCTTGAGTGCACAGATGTGATACTTGATATAAAGGTGCCTCAATAAGTGTCTGTTTGTATTATTGAAGGAATTCCCGAAATTCTCACGGGAAGGGGTTGGACTTTTTAGTTTGTATGAAAAATCTTATTCCTTGAGTGTACGGATGTGATACTTGGCATGAAGGTTCTTCAAAAAGTGACTGGTTGTGCTACGAAAAAAATTCCCAAAATTCCCACGGGCACGGGAAATATATGATTTGTAGTTTGTATGAAAAAAACTTATTCCTTGTGTGCATGGGTGTGATACTTGGTATAAAGGTTCGTTCAGTGGGTGTCTGGTTGTATAGTTTCTGAAATTTCCACGAGAAGGGTAGTTAAGCGCATACGAAGTTGCGGGATAAAGCTAGTATTTATATATATTTTATGGTAATCTTTGATCCTACATGTAGTTGCTTAAAAATTATTCGATCGTATCATTGTCAACTTTCTAAAACAATACGTATGTACTATCGAAACAACTGAACAATGACCCACCATAAGCTCATTTTTGCAAACCGTCTAAATGCTAGTAGGTCGAAATTCGATTGAAGATAGGTTTCCTTGAAATGAAATAAAAAGGAAATGAAAAATTTTATTCATCATAAGACCATCGAATGGCCGCTTCATGACGTCACAATTTTGTAGTTCGGCTTTAACAAGGTGTTGATAGTTATTGAATAAGATATTACAGTAGACCAAGAGACAAAATAAGCCGGCGGAAAAAACTCTTGGCACTCTTTTACAGTCAGGATTATACGAATTAATACAAATAGGTACATAAAGTACAAATTGATCATGAAATGAAAAAAACAAACACAAGACAGCTAATTGTAAGAGCCAATGTCATGCCACAACCAAATTGCTTATATAGTAGGTGCATTGAGCTATGGATGCACAACACGAACATGACAAACTGGGACCAGAGTATTTAAACAAGAATGGAATAAGATAGTCATTGCATCATCAGCAAAACGACCTTGGTGACGAACTTATTATCATTTCATTCGACACTGTCATTTTCTGAGTACAGAATTCGTATCTAAAATGTCCTAAGTGAATTGTATGCGATAGACCTTACAAGTTTGACAGTTTCAAAAGAATTATCAGCGAAATGGGTCATGATTCAGTTGGTTCGATAGAACATCATTGATGATTCTCACTATCAAATAGATTATACTATGGATACGCCCATTAACCCGGACAATTTAGGCATTCGAAGTTACATTAATTCCCACCAAGCTGAAAATCAGTAAGATTGTTTAAAATATGATTGATAAATAAATTTGAAAGTTCCCCGTTTTTCCCCAGTATGGATTTTTTTTTCAAGGTCAAACGTCAAAAAAAGCGTTTTTTGCAATTTTCAGCAAAGCAGTAAGCTTTATCATGAAAATACCTGAGACAAATTTATAGAACATAAAATTATCTACAAAAAATGTACTTATCAACACTTTTTTCCCTAAAAGACATCTTTTTTGAGGTATAACGATTAAAATTTGTAAAAGACTATATAGTGGATTTACGAAGAAGTCGAACAAAACGCTTCGATAGTTCCTTTTTGGTACGGATTGCCAAGGTGTGGAACAATCTGCCTGCGTCTGTTTTTCCTGACCACTACAGTCCTGGAACTTTTAAGTGTCGAGTGAATAGGTTTCTCGTGGATGGACGTGTAACACCATAGTCTTCATGCGCACTTTCCATCAGGTGGCATGGAAGACAAACGTCCTATCCTTACAATATAAAAAAAAGTTGTTGTCACAATAAGCACACGCTTCCACGCCACCTATGAAGTAGTGTACTTAACGCGTTCTTTTAATGTTGTTTCTCCAGCAGGCCTATTCCACAGGGCAGTTGTGATCCTGCTTAATTTGAAACTACTGCATAATAATGGATATTAGCATAGATTGAGAATATAAATAAATAATAATAAATAAAATCCCCAGACAATCACACCAACTACATGGCCCCAAGGTAAGCGTAGCTTGTGTTATGGGATACCATGTAGTGAAATAGGGGGAAAACCTAGAATATAAATACATAAATCGATAAAAACCCAGACACGAAACTATTTTTTCGTATTCCGTGCGGGAATCGAACCCGCAACCACTGGCGTCTGAGGCAGACAGGAATAAAAGCAATGCGGTTTAAAAAAAGTAGTGAAATTCCGTCTCGTTCCTTTCAAATTCTTCTTATGGTTATTTTTCTTGCTCGTCTTGTTCTTGTTAGTCTAGTTCTTCTTCTCCTATTTCTTGTCCCTTTTGTTCTTCTTCATCTTCATTCTGAGTATTGTAAACTGCTTTAATAGCGAGGTATCGCATGTCGCGTCATTGGAATCAAACGAATCCTCCACTGTTGGTGATTCAATATTCAGGCACGACCGGCTTTGTTAATTTTACATGCCAGAGACAAAACAGACCGACTTTATTGCAACCACATTTAGCACTGCACCCCAATTTGCAGTCAAAAAATGAATTCTGTTATTTTTTCCAATAAAACAACCTACTTTTCTTCTCAATATCCTAAATAGGTCACCCATAGTGTTTATGTAAACTATCTTGACTTAATAGAATCATTACGACCAAGTTTTACAACAATTAACCATTACTGGAAAAATTAAAATACTGACCTTGATCAGTGTGCTGACTCCTGTAACTTAGATGCTTGTAAAACTACACATTCTCATACCTTTTTAGAATCTACACATACTACACAAGTTATTAAGACTATTGGCAGCTGTAGCACCATACTTTTTTGTTCAAAGTAGCTGATCAAAAGTTGACACTATGAAAAAAATATGAAAAAAATGTCTTAAAACCGACAATTTTAACAATGATTAACGTTAAAATAACACATAAAATGATGTTAAAATTGATTGAAAAAATTCTTTAGGAACATGATTCAGCAAAAAATACACAAAAATACCTAAATTTAACTGAACCAACGAAATGAACGAAAGAAGTAAGGTTAATATAAAAGACTACTCTCTTTTGATATAGTTGAGAATCCTGGTCTGAAGATAAGATTTTCTTAGTCTTACATCCGGACCAACTCCAGTTAACAGGTTATCCATTCAATTATTATCAATTTCGACAGACCCTGTATATAACAACTATTGTAGAGATGTATACGTGGCGTGCTCATGCATATTATGATGATTACAACTTTTTCAAATCTTATATCTCAAAAACGGTGGCTCGTAAGAAAAAAGTATTCATACATTTTTTGTAGAAAATTTTGTCTCAGTAAAATACTCATGATACTGATAATGATAAAACTTACGTTTTTGTAGAAAAATGCAATAAAAAATTACATTTGACATTGAATAAAAAAAAATTCATTCAGGGGAAAGACGGGGAGCTTTCAAATTTTATTTTAAATAACCTTACCGATGTTTAGCTTGGTGGGAATTTATGTAACTTTTCTATAATTTTAGGTCTTATTTGACCGGGCTATTCATAATAATTACTTTTAACGCTGATAAGACGATCATTTTCGAAAATCCAGGGAAAATCATTATTTGTTTTTGATTTCGCTTACTTAAGTCCTTGTCCCATATCCCGGAGCACTTCCCGAGGTTGTCTGTGCACCTGTCCAGTTTGCCCGTGTTGCTGTAAGCAACAAAACAATAGTTAATTATTTTAAAATATTAGTATTAAAATTATATAACATTATAAAACTTATAGAAAAAAATTGGTATGTGTTAATTGATGTTTCAAGATATTGGGAAAAAGATACTGCAAATATTTAAAATGGAAATAAACCGGTATTAACCGCTATTTTTTAAAACGGTTCCGTGCCTTGATAGCGCGATTAATCAAATTTGTAATATTGTTTCCATTTACCATCAATAGATGTAGCTACAACTAATTCACATATACATACCTCCCAAGTCTTGATTCTCTTGTTATACCCCTCCAACTTCTTCTGCAGCTGCGCTATGCAGATGGCACTTTTCTGGTTTTTCTTCTCAAATACAGCCTTGATTCTTTGTAACTGCTGCTTATCAGCATTCGCCGCGAGTTTTAGGTATTCGTTTACGTTGTCTGGAAATAATAATAAAATTATTTGGTTGTTTTTTTTTTTTTTTTATAACTGACTAAACCCGCGTTTGACCTCAATCTCACCTGATGGTAAGTGACGATGAGGTCGAAGATGAAAGCACACGGGTTTAGGAAGGAACTGGCTCTTTATACAATATTGCCGGAACACATTACCGCCGGAGCGGTAACATTTGGCGGCAGACTTTATATAAAGGGTGGTCGCTAGCCAGGCGGACCCAGAAGGGATCCTACCACCAAGCAAAAATATATTTCTTTGATATATCAAAAGAAGTTCTAGACATATGGATCCTTACTTAATAAAAATGATAATACAAGATTATATAGTCTTAAGTTATCGCGATACATAATTTAAATAAAACAACCTTTTAACCGGATTTATAGCATATAATTTATGAGATTCGTTTACGTTGTCTGGAAATAATAATAAAATTATTTGGTTGATATATCAAAAGAAGTTGTAGACATATGGATCCTTACTTAATAAAAATGATAATACAAGATTATATAGTCTTAAGTTATCGCGATACATAATTTAAATAAAACAACCTTTTAACCGGATTTATAGCATATAATTTATGTGTCTTTGCAGGTCATGAGCAACTGAGATGTATAGGTGGAAAAAGTTATACATCATCTCCATTTCTCAGTCTTCGTGCGTAGCGTTCAGGGTTTTTTTTTATATTAAAAGAATAGGACGTTTGTCTTCCATGCCACCTGATGGAAAGTGCGCATAAAGACTATGGTTACACGTCCATCCACGAGAAACCTATTCACTCGACACTTAAAAGTTCCAGGACTGTAGTGGTCAGGAAAAACAGACGCAGGCAGATTGTTCCACACCTTGGCAATCCGTACCAAAAAGGAACTATCGAAGCACAAAATGCAAAATATAAATTGTACCTAAGCGATAAATCCGTTTAAAAAGTTGTATTATTTCGATAATAATCGATATTTATTTCTAAATTAATACGTTATGTTCATGCATAGGAGTGGTGAATCTGACAGGACCTATTAAACACTATACGATTTTTTAGGGCTTATTATTTTTGAGGCGACCAACAACTTATTAGGCGACTACTTGGTGACAAAAATAATAGATGCGGTATTAAAAATAATGACTTGGCAGCTAATATGAACACGTAGTCGGTACGGTTAGGTGCGACGACAAGCGCAGCGAGGATTTTAGGTTGCATATAGTTATATAAGTAAGCGAGCCGAGAGAGCGAAGCGAGCGGAGCCGCGGCAGCGGCCGGCGAAGCGCCATAAGCTAGGTCGGCTATCATAGTCAACCCTGGACAATCCCGACATGGTCAAAAAAGTCAAGCGTTAAGACATCGTGATAACGATGATTCAAATTCAGTTGCTTATCCAAAAAATTACTGCCAATTTAAATTTAAACAAATCTAAGAACTCAATATAAAGCTGCTACTTTATAATTAAAATGCTACTTCACTGTAGCTGCCAACTTATTATTTTTCCTACATTATTTTTAAAACCCCAAAAAAATCAGATTTGTTTGTCGCCGTGCCTTTTTTTAGTAAATAAACATATTACATATCGGTTAGATTATATTTTTTCGCTTTTTATAAATACTTCGTCAACGAATAGGTGATTCTAATAAATACACTTACATAAAGCATTGTTTAGTTTGTTGTTAAATAAATAGACGGAGGCAGTGCATTCCAAACTTTGGCGACCCGTATCAAAAAGGAACCGTCAAAGCGCTTAGTTCGCTTTTAGAATAGAATACCTACGAATAAAAATTCTGTCTGCGTCTAGTAGTCCGGTGGTAAGAGGTTGGGGGTTGATCAAACAGAGCGCTCGCGCTCTCTCCAAAATATATTCTGTTGTACACGGTTAAACAAGCACCCTAACGACGATATGTCAAATATTAACATCGCCACATATCGTTCTCTCTTGGGCGGTCGGGAACTTGAATGCATATTTTCTGTGTGCGAATAATAATAACAGAATAGTTACTGTTTTATAGTTTATTCTTCACAATAAATAAGTATATGTTTAACAAATGTAAGATAAGATAAAGATAAGATAACATTTATTGCTTAAAAAGTTATTACTTTAAAGTTCACGACAATTTTTACACTTTTTGTAGCTACAACATATGGGACAAAAAACAATTAGAAGTTATTCTTAAGAGACTACTACAAAAAATTCAAAAATGCATAACAAAAAGCAAGTAAACATAACAACAAAAAGCAAAAGGTACATACACAGCACAAAATAATTGTAAGGCCACGCTGATTTTCAGTATGTCCTCTCATTTAACATTTTGTGTTTAATAATATAAAAAACTAAATATAAACCTACAATTGACAAAACCTTAATTACTACCAAAAATATTATAGTTAATTTATAATAATAATACTTATGGTAAAAATTTAAATATAAATAAAAAAAAATATTTATACAATGTGTCCCAGCAGTGCGAAGTGACCGCCCGGCGCGGCGTTATATGAATACGTGTACAAAATAATGAATAACTATCATAAAACTAGAGGTCCTAACAGTATTATTTTTTTTACGGGAATTTAAAAAAATTGGTTACTTTATTATTTTTAAAACGATCTTTTTAATTTCGGACAAGTTTAATATCTTGTGACGATAACCATTGATACCACTTACTAAATTAAAAAAATTCTGTAAAAACATTAGAGTTATTTAAAAAATTCTGAACCAAGTCAAGAAACTCTACAAAAAAAGTTAATATCCCCGTAAAAAAAAACCAAACTGTTAGGACCTCTAGTTTTATGATAGTTATTCATTATTTTGTACACACATTTATATAACGCCGGGCGGTCACTTCGCACTGGGACACATTGTATAAAGATTTACCATTCCAAAATACCTCCTTACGAGAGTTCATAATAAGTATATTCATCTATTGCCCTTTTAAGCCTATCTTCCAACTCATTTGTGTCCACGTCACGATAAGATTTAATATGACCTGTAATTTCATTCAGAGATACTGAAGTCCAATAATTGATCTCGTACTTTTGGCCCTTGCCATAAGCACGTAATTCAGACGTGAGCTGAAAAAAAAACCAGTTTTTATCCCACAGCATTGTGTCCATCCTAATTATGAACTGAGTCGCATAATAACGCTTTGCTTTATAATGTCTCAGATAGCGGCCAATCTCTTCCTTTAAGTGAAACTGCTCTTGATCTATTTTGCTTGCAAAGCGCTCGCAGTAGCCCCTGCAGTACGGCAGACTTCTTACTACACGTCTGAAATCGTGTGACCACATATGTAGTGATTTCGGCCAAAAATCGTATGCCCATAATATATGCAGCGTATCGTTTACTAGATTATCAAATGCACGACCTCTGCCATAATAATATGTATGAGGATTAGGACTCCACCGATTCCAATCCCAAGTTTGAGGCGATGTTTGATTAAAAAAGAATAAAAAAATTGTAACTGAAAGACCCAAATTGGCCATTATTATGTCAACAATTTCTTAATACAAAAAATATCTTATACAACTGTTCACCACAAACTCAATTTCACTCTGGCCACATAAAAAAGGGCGTAATCATAAATGTCGCAATATCAAATTATTTCTATTTTTATTTTAATGTTCAGTACTAAACGGGTTTATTGCATATTTGACACACAGTACCCAAGTACAGAATGCAGCAGATAAAGCGTTACAAATCTGTCAAATTTCCCCAACCAATTTTTAACTTAATGTCGAGTGCATAGAGTTCAGTTTCAGTTACAATTTTTTGGCACATTTGTAACGCTTGATCTGCAACAAAAAAAATGTTCCGGGTCTGGGCCTTATCTATATAAATGGATTTATATTCTAGGTCGCCCCTTAGTTATGGTATCCCATATCACAAGGTCTGCTTAGTTAGGAGCAATGTAGTTGGTGTGATTGTCTGGGGATTTATTATTTATTTATATTGTTGCATATTTGCCATTTTTTTTTATATTGTAAGGGTAGGACTTTTGTCTTCCATGCCACCTGATGGAAAGTGCGCATGAAGACTATGGTGTTACACGTCGATCCACGAGAAACCTATTCACTCGTAACTTAAAAGTTCCAGGACTGTAGTGGTCAGAAAAAACAGACGCCGGCAGATTGTTCCACACCTTGGCAATCCGTACCAAAAAGGAACTATCGAAGCGTTTTGTTCGACTTGTTGGTATATCCACTATATAGGGATGGAAGTACAGTCTGCGTCTGGTAGTCCGGTGGTAAAAAGGGGTGGGTTCAATTTGGTCAAAAAGAGCACTCGCACACTCAACAAAATGTAGCCGATAAAATACTGTTAAACAAGCAACCTTACAACGATGCTCCAGCGTCTGCAATTTTCTATTTGTAAGGTTGTTGTTATTTATGAGTTTACGGGCTCTTCGGTCAACAGAGTCTAGCGCTTCGAGCTGGTATTTGGCAGAATCATCCCAAAGGTGACTACAGTACTCCATGCACGACCTCACTTGGGCTGTGTATAAGTTGAGCAGCCGTTCAGGGCTGAAGTACCGTCGGACCTTCGAGATGATACCCAATTTTTGCCATTGACTCAATTTGTTGTCCAAAGTTTAATTCGGACGTTATAGTGACGCCCAAAAGCCCTAGATGGTCGGTGATCGGAACAGATACATTCTGGAAAGTGGGCGTAAAAGTGAAGGTGCTCTTTTTTGCAGAGAATAGACACGCTTGTGATTTGGAGGCGTTGAATTTGAACAGGTTGGATTCGCCCCAATCGGACACATTCCGCAAGGTCGAATCAACGCGCCCAATCATAGACTTTCTCAAACCTGGATTTCATGGGCGCTCGTTCGCGCATTGGATATATATCTCTCAACAACAGTGCTGTCATCAGCATATCCAATAATGCCTGGTGTTAGGAGGTCATTAATGTGCAGCAAGCATAAAGTTGCAGAGAGAACAGATCCCTGAGGTACCCCGGCATTAAATGCCATTAGGTCAGAGGAGTAGCCTTCTAAGACTACTCGAATCGACCGTTCCCTCAGAAAATCAGATATCCAGTCGCAGAGCCCGGTCGGTATGCCATATGCTGGAAGCTTGCTTAAGAGATCATCATGCCAGACCTTGTCAAAAGCCTTGGATATGTCTAAGGATGCAGCTATTGCTTCACCATGACCCTCCAAGGCCTCACTCCATAAGTGTGTGGCATACACGAGAAGATCGCCGGTCGAGCGTCCACTGCGGAAACTATATTGGCTATCGCTTAGGAGCTCGTTGGTCTCAAGGTATGCCAGGAGTCGATTGTTCAATACACGTTCCATGACTTTGCAAAGTATGGAAGTGATTGAAATTGGTCGATAGTTGACAGGATCAGCACGGCTTCCCTTCTTCGGTACTGGTTGTACGTTAGCCAGCTTCCAGGATTTGGGGACTTTACCAGATTCCAAAGAAAGTCTATAGAGACGCGTCAAAACGGGAGACAACACAGCTGCGCAGAGTTTCAACACCACTGCAGGAATACTATCTGGACCGCTAGCCCTGTTCTCGTCTAGGTGCAGCAAGCATTTAAGAACCTCCTTTTGGCGAATAAGAACGGTACCCATTGTAGGACCGAACTGAGGTAATTGGGGTAGGATTTTTCCTTGGCTATGAAGACGAGAATTTTCCGCAAAGATACCTTAGCAGTGTGGACCAGAGAACCGTCAGGTTTCCGCAGAGGCGGCAGCGACGGGCGACAAAAGTTCGTTTTGACCGACTTGGCGAGGGACCAGAAAGCTTTGCTTCCCGAGGGGTATGACGCTATTCTGTCTCCGATACAGCCTATGTGGGCGAAACGAGCTCTTTTGATCACCTTCTTGCAGGACTTGGCGACAGCATTGTACCTTTTCTTGTGTTCATGCGAATCCACGGCTTTGCTTCTGCGAGCGGTTGCCTAGGCTTTGTACGCTTCTCGCTCACGCTTTTCAGCGGAAAAGCATTCAGCACTAAACCATGGGCGAGCTTTGGTTTCAAGCGATAGATCAGCGTAGGGAATGAAGAACTCCATAGCTTGACCTATCACACTTGAGACTGCATCAGCGCAGCACGATGGATCGGTTGATATAAAACAAGCTTGCCGCCACGGATAAGATGCGAAGAAATGTCGTATTTCATCCCAATCTGCCGACTTGTAACGCCATACTCGCCTAGAACCACTTGGTCGGGTGTCAGGTGACCCGTGATTTCAACAGACAGTGATCGGATGGAAGGGTGCAGTGGCGGACACCGAATATCTGTCCGGATCGGTTTTCAGCAGAAGGTCCAGGCAGTAAGCAGTGTGGCCAGCAACGTCTGGGATGCGCGTAGGCTCGTCAACAAGCTGAGAGAGGCCATGAGTGAGCGAAAACTTAAAAGCCTCTCTACCAGCATGGTCAGTGTCCTGAAACGGGTATAACCACTGTCCGTGGTGTGCGTTAAAATCCCCCAGGAACACCAACTGCGCTGTGGGAAAACGTTGCTGAACCTTGTCCACTGTAGTGCTGAGATAGTCCATAAGCCTTGTTGTCTCCCGATCTCCGCTGTGTGACCGATAAATACTAGCGTATACCATTTGGTCTAGGCCGGTATCTATATGAACCCACATAACTGAAAGGTCCGGCACTTCTAAGTAACGGAGACGCTGAGAACAGATCTTGTCACTGGCATACATGCACACCCCGGCGTACGGGTGGAATTTGGACTCCAGGATGTAACCTGGGTAGTAAAGTTATGCCGAGTGTGACGGATCACAGATCTGCGTCTCCGTTAGGAAGAGTAGGTAGGGTCTCTCCGTCTCGAGGTGGTGGTGGACATCATTGAGATTGGAGTGCACTCTTCGGATGTTACAGAAGTGCACTTTTAACGAGAGGAAGTGCAACCGCTGTGTTAACTTACTCTTCTTTGGACCTTTCATTAGTTTTGGAGCGGAGTGAATAGGGAGGAGAACAGAAGTTGAGTGAAGCGCTGCAAATGGAACCAAGCAACTCGATATGGGTAACGCACCTTTGGAAAACTCGCTTGGAGACTGCGGGAATGCTCGAACCCCCCCGAGGTCGCCATCAGGTCATCTCCAACCGGTCGCCAACCGGCACGATGGAGCCTCCCGGGATTTTTCGCGAGGTGGCGGGGCAGCCTTTCGCATGTGGCTGGCATGCTACTTGGGCCCCCTACTACCTGCGGTCGGCCAGCGGTGCACCGTGCTTCGGATCCCGCTACCCTCCAAAACGAGTTACCCGGTGAGTCATTATCCTACGAGTTGAAAGCAGTTCTCCGATGCAGCACTATTACTCAGACCTATCCTCCTCAATGTCTACATTAGACATCATGCCGGAACGTAACTAGGTTACTTGGCGGCGTGATTTTGTCTAGTGGGTGGTGACAAGCCACGGCCGAAGCCTACCACCAGCTTTACTGCTCGTTAACACCACCCAGGGACCACGTACAAGGCATCGAGGGCTATACCTTGCAGTTTAGGACGCGATCAGTTATCAGTCCCCAAAAAATATAGTACGTACTTACATAAACATGGAAAATTTGTTAGTCAGTTCAACGAGTTTATCCTCAAGGTTAAACCGAACGATGCTGTCAGTAAAACTACAAGCGCCTTGTACAGTCACGTCTAATAATATGTATACATTTTCATTGGAATTTGAACCTTATCACAACCGAATAAGTTGCGAAGTGTGTACATATTACTGCACGTGACTGTATCTGACACGTATTTAGATTTAATTGTTTGTTTTTATTTCATACGCACAATACACGTTTCTTTATTATAAAAAAACTTTATCAAAGCAGTATATCGGATCACTACGGCGTTACGTTACACGCATAACTCTTCGTTTTTTTTTCTTAAATTAATTATTACAGGCGTCATGGGTAACTTTGAATACTTTTTATTAATATAACGTTATTTTATTAGGGATACGTTAGGTTTTATATGGTATTGTGTGACCTAGCAGGTAATTCTATGTATTTCTGAGAATATTTTGAACATTCATGTTGCCTTCGATAAGTAGTTTGCAAAAATGGAGACATTCTATGCTACCATTAATTTTGGGTAACATAAAAAATATATCCGGCTGTATGAGAAACAGTTTTCATCCAAAAATGTACAATTATGAGTGAAATTTACAATTACATTATTAGATCAGCACCTTGAAATGCTGACCGAAGGCCCACCGCCCACCAAGGATAAGACCCAGATACCGCATTTTCCTCTTAAAGTGTATCTGGGTCCCGTCCACCATCAGCGTCGCGCCTGGAGGGGTGCCCTGCTGAGGCCCGTGAAATTAAAGGGAAATAAAAAAATAAGGATGCGGCCACTAGGGCCGCACCCTCCTCCATCTGAGCCGCTGACTCGGCGAACGTTAAACAGCTCTTATATTTTTTATAACGAATTATAAAACAGCAAAAAAGAAAACTCCCGTCGAAAAAAGTATTGAGAAAGGGCGGTAAATTTTTTTAAATGTTTTAAAAAGCTAATATCGTTTTGTTTTTCAAGTAGCATGATTGACGTTGCTTCATTCCATTTAACACCCTATTATTCTATTCTACTAAAATATACAATTATTTGTAGGGAAGGCAGCAGATCAAAAGCTACATTACCTGTCAAGTTTCTCCAACCAATTTAAACTTAATATCATGGGGCATAGAGTTCAGATTCAAGTAAAATTTTTTGACAGATTTGTAACGCTTGATGTGTTGCCTTCTGTACCTATTTCGCTACAGCCTTTTAACCGCTTGATATTGTTTTTTAAACTGACATGGTCATAAGCATTAAAATTAACTTCGATAATTCGATAATTGCAAGCGCCATGATCATGACGGTACCGTAACATACTGCTTGAGCGCGCCTTATATTGAGAAATAAAGAAGGCTATGGCGCGAACTGACAGTATGTCATGTTTCTAGTTTATTTTGAATGTTTTCGTTCTGACGAAAAACGCTTTAGTTTTGTTAGATTATTCTCGCCCCAACCTTCAGAAAGGGCTGATCAATGTTTATTTCGGAGAAAATCTCTGAATTCTATAATCCGCGAATCGTACCGCTCCACCATATTTAAATAAAAGTGTTCCAAGTGTTAACCTTTATATTGTTTCTGTGTAAAAAAGTGCTATTTCTATTAATAAACATAATTTACTGATAATAAAATCTTTAACTTCTCACGATCCCTCATTGTATGGTGGAGGCGCCGGGTATGGTTTTAGGTAGGGCTTACTGATATTATTTTTGTTAAAGTTACCCACTACCCATAATTGAAGATGTGATTTCACAATTGAACGGCGCTAATTATTATGCCGATTTAGATTTAAATTCAGCTTATTGGCAATTGGAAATTTTGGAAAAGGATAAACATAAGACGGCATTCGTTACCCCGTCAGGTTTATACGAATTTAATGTCTTACCTTTTGGATTGAAAACTAGCGGAGCATTTTTCCAAAGAACCATGGACGAAGTGTTAGCTGGCCTTAAATATAATAACGTCATCGTTTTTTAGACAATATTATTGTCTACGGAAAGACGTTTAATGATTTTTTAAATGCCCTCGAAAAAGTTTTTCAACGTTTAATTGCGGCGAATCTTACGCTTAAACCTTCTAAGTGTAGTTTTGGTTACAAAGAAATCACCGTTTTGGGACATACCATCTCTGGAAAAGGTATACTGCCTGACCCCAAAAATATCGAAAAAGTAAAGAAGGTTAAAATACCAAAGAACGTAAAAGAGTTAAAATCGATTCTTGGATTATTTTCTTATTACAGAAAGTTTATAAAAGATTTCTCTTCATTGACCCTTCCGCTAACAAATTTGTTAAAAAAGAATACGAGATTTATATGGGGTGAAACCCAACAGAAATCATTCGAGGAAATAATTTCCTTAATGATTAACCCACCGTTATTACGGCATTTTAATAACGATAAGGAAACATGTACAAGATTGTACGTGGACGCAAGTTATTTGGCAGCTGGAGCATGCCTAATGCAAGGGCAGCGAGAAGAAATGTTACCTATATGTTTTGCATCACGGAAGTTAACCGACGCAGAAAAGAAGTATTCAATTACGGAGAAGGAATGTTTGAGTTTAGTGTGGGCACTGAACTATTTCAAGCATTATTTGTGGGGACTAAAATTTCAGATAGTCACTGACCATAAAGCGCTATGTTGGTTAAAGACAAGAAAAGACATGTCTGGCAGATTAGCAAGATGGGCCTTAGCGATCCAAGCGCATGACTTCGAAATCGTACATTGCTCAGGAAGGCAGAATGTAATAGCGGATTTCCTAAGTAGGAATCCTTTGAGCGAAGAAGAAGTGAATTCAAAGGAAGGAGTAGACGACGGTCTTCAGGTTTTTTCCTTAGATGTAATGAATGTAGCGCAACGCCAAAATGAAAACGAATTTTGCCAAAAATGGTATAGATTAATGTCGGCGAGAAGAAATAATGGATATAAAGGTTTCGTCGTCGAAAATGGAATTTTATATAAATGTGTAATAGATAACAACGTAAGAAAAAAATTAATTGTGTTACCTAAGTGTTTGTTTATTGAAGTGATGTGTGAATTACATGATAACGTACGAACAGGTGGTCATTTCGGAATAATGAAAACGCTAGCAAAATTTAAAGCACGTTACTTTATGCCTAATGTGACGAAAGAAGTTGAATAGTATATTTCATTACGAGTGCGGAAAGCCTGTCATTGCAAAGAGTTCCGACAAGTGTCTACCCGAGCCGAGGCGCAGCTGAAGGCGAGGGTTGACAGTCGGAACGAGTTGCAATGACGGTTCCGCACGTGTACTGAACGACTATTTTTAATACAGTTGCGAAAAAATTAAGCAATTTTATAAAATATACAAAATGGCGCCAGCCGTGAAAGATTATAAACAGAGTTTTTTTTTTGTTTTGTTTACCCATTCTGGGTAGGCAAGGGAATTATGCCCATACAGCCAAGTCTTTACTAGATTTTTGCATTGACATGAAATGAAAATGAATTTAATGAGATAAAATGAAATGAAACCTAACCTAACTCATTGCATCAAATCATTTTACCTGATATTGAAAAAAATTAGCAGCTTCTTTTCAGAAATATTTGCATGAATCGTAAAAACTTCTATGAATTTTGTTTTAAGTGAAACCTTCGTGGTTGATTTTTTTCTTTTTATTGGACATTATTTTGACATTTGGGAAAGAGAACGCACGAGTGCGGAAAAGGTAAAGAAAAAGCACAAGTGTGTAATAGCCCACATCCCGAACGCTAAACATCCCTGCAATACGCCACTTTTTGAGCAACTGTATTAAAAAAGTATATAAAGGGTTGTATACCGTGCCAAGAGAAGAAAACGTATAAGAAAGTGGTTCCTTTACGTCCAATGATAATCGAGCGTTTATTTGATAGAATCGAGATGGATATACTAGGACCGTTTAATCGTTCGTTGGAAGGTAATAAATATGTGATAGTATGCATCGAGTGTTTTACGAAGTATGCCATTTGCAAACCAGTGCCACGAGTAACTGCACAAATAGTGCATGATTTTGTGATAAATGAAATTATTACAAAATTCGGAATGGTCCGCGAAATATTATTTGATAGAGGTTCTATATTCACATCTCGGTTATTTAAGTCATTATGTAGACAGTACGGTATAACACAGTCCCTGGCTACCACTATGCACCATCAAACCTTAGGTTTGGTAGAGAAATTAAATCAAACTATTTCATAATTCATTATCGAAGTATGTTAATTCAACCCAAAGGGATTGGTGTAGAATTTTACCTTTTGTGGTTTATGCATATAATTGTTCTATTCAAGCTTCTATCAAATTTTCTCCGTATTATTTAATTTATGGTAGAGAACCCGAAATTCCGTCAGACGAGAGGTTAAATCCTGATAGAGACGTAAGCGCGCACAGGAAAAGAAATGCATATATAAATGCGATTAATAAAGCTAGAGAAAATTTGAGGAAAGCTTGTCTAATACAAAAACGTAATTATGATAAGAAGGCTTCAATCGTAAAACTTCGAGTAGGACAATTTGTTTTATTACATAATCCAAAACGGATGACTGGTAAAAGTAATAAACTTAGTCGACCGTATAAAGGTCTATTTCGTGTATGTAGATATATAGGACGTGACAATTATTTGGTAAAACGAATTCAAAATAACCAAGAAATGATTGTGCATGTTAATAGATTGAAACCATTTCAATTTAGGTAATTTGACAAATATAAATCTTTTAAGAATTTTTTTTTTTTTAAATTAATATGATTCTGATTATTTTTATCTATTGATTAATGATAGTTTATATCTAAAAAAAAAATATTATAAAAAAAATTTCAATTTAACATTTGTATGATAAAGGGTGTTTCGATAAATGTAACTTGAGGTCAAATGTTGATTTTACTTTTGAGGTCAAAGGAATTTAAATGTTATGTGTATTATAGTAAGTAGAATATTATCTCATTCCATTTATTTAGATTGTATGCAACGATTAGAATTTCGTTGGACTATTAACTAAATATTTGGAGGATAATGCTAATGATTTTTTTTCATGTAATAATTGGGAGCGCCCCATCATGCGAGACCGCTGACACCAACAAAGATGTCGCGACTCCTGATGAGGAGACTCCTCTGGCGGTTGGACCGATTCATCGTGCAAGACCTGCCGATGAAGATCCAAGCCGATAATTTTAATATTTTATTATAATAAGATGGTTAGGGTATTGTATTCATTTAACTTTTAGTTTATAAGTGTTTTATTTTTCCTTAATTTTTTTTTTGTTATAAGAAAATTTCCTTAAAGGGGCGGTATAACTATCTATCACGTATTTTGATTTTTGGTCTTTGACACTAATCAGTATTACCGAAACCCTACGAAAAAATTTTCTTAACGCCCATTGAATCTCCATCAGAGAGAGGGTGATAGCTGTTTCGGCTATACGGCGGAGATTCGCATGTAGTTACGAGTGCGGGATGAAGTTATCTATCAGAACATTAGGTTCTGTGCGATAACGAACTTCTTGTAGGTAAGTTCACCGCGAACTTAGTGTAGGCAGGTAAAATCTCATTTAGGTAGGTAAATATTTTGGTCTAACTTGTGATTATTGTAATGTCATATGTCTCACTTTGATATAGGTGGATTCGACAGACCTCCACAACATATGATATAATGGATACTGGCCAATGTCATTCCGCCCAGGTTGATCCATTTTGTATTCTTACAACCCCGATTAAGTCTTTTGTTTTGTATCTATAACTTGTATGATATTCTAGCGTTTGTCACTTTATTGTATTTTGGACTGTAGAGTCAATCTGAATTCACTTTACAACGTCGATAATATTGTAACGACGTTTTTTTGATTAAAGCTTAGCTAGACGGGATCTTGTCTTATTTTTCTTGGGTTTTTTAGGCAAAGCTCTACTGACAGAGATTTGAGTTGATTGTATGATATTTTGGTTATTAAGTTGAAACAGTCGCACTTGAAACTCTAGCGGTAGGGGGCTCATCTATGAGTACTCCCGTACAAACTGTATATTCCCAAAATAGGTAGATTCCAACCGTAGAATTAAGGTGACTATGTAATTAAAATTTATTTAACCGACTTCATCGGATTAAATAAATTTAAACGTGAGGTAGGTCGTAACATACTGCTTGAGCGCGCCTTATATTGAGAAATAAAGAAGGCTATGGCGCGAACTGACAGTATGTCATGTTTCTAGTTTATTTTGAATATTTTCGTTCTGACGAAAAACGATTTAGTTTTGTTAGATTATTCTCGCCCCAACCTTCAGAAAGGGCTGATCAATGTTTATTTCGGAGAAAATCTCTGAATTCTATAATCCGCGAATCGTACCACTCCATCATATTTAAATAAAAGTGTTCCAAGTGTTAACCTTTATATTGTTTCTGTGTAAAAAAGTGCTATTTCTATTAATAAACATAATTTACTGATAATTAAATCTTTAACTTCTCACGATCCCTCATTGTAGTACTGATCAGATAAATTAATCAAAATAAATTAAAAAAATAGTAAATATCCCGGTTCTAAATTTGATTTTAACGCTTGATAATTGTCCTCATAATGGACTGGTAGAAACTAAAAACTGTTTTACTCAGTACAGTTCAAAGGCTAAATAAAATACAAATTGAACAAAAGTCTTACCATCTCGTATTGTCTGCTCCAGCCTAATAAGATCCTTAGTTCGTTCAATCTTGCTATTCAAATATGCAATCGCCGCCAAAGCCTTTGATGACGTCACGTTGTTTCCATCACTTTCATCTGAAAATAAAAACAAAATAAACAAGGTGTTCCGCTTGATGGCCCATAACTCTAGGGTATTTTATTTATTTATTTATTTAACACACTTTATTGTACACCAATTAAAAAACAATTAAAAACAAAGAAATACAAAAGAAATGTACAAAGGGAGGCCTTATAGCTAATAAGCTATTTCTTCCAGACAACCTTTGGGTGAGAAGTTGGATTCCAAGTTATAGGGTGTCTTGGCATACATGTACTACATTAAAATTAAAACAATTAGGTACCTATATACATAAATATAAAGCAGTTACATACGAATAATACACAACAATATAATTAAATACACATACTTATATAATATACGTAATACAATATACTTAATATATATTTATATATACGACTCTAAATAAAAATAAATATAAACATTGTAACTAATTAACTTGTACTATAACGTCGTGACTTTAGAAAAGAAATATTGCTTGACCAGTTTTTTTAAATGTTGTAATAGTTTGGGCAGACTTGTATTATGGGACCATGTAATAAAATCAAATAACATGTAAATAATTTTAATTTTTCATACAAAATAATTCAATAAAGTCAAAACATCTTATGTACGTGGCATATTCTATCCCTTTTATCGCTATGCACAGGTACAGTTCGCAACGTTTTGCGTTGTACATTGTATGCAACATTCCTCAACGTTTAAAATGTTTTTGTTGTTTATTGTATGGCTTCAGTGACACGCGTCTATTGAATGAATGTTATACAGATTTAACAAAGGGTGTTATTATGAACTCATAATATTTCTTCCATGCTGGACTGGGAGCGTAAGAAAAACATAGAATGTGCCAGATGCTTCTCTTCCCGGGCATACTGTAAAAATCAGTTAAGGGACGGAGGTTTTATTAGCGTTTTTTGCTGGCGATAGCATGACTCCCTATTACTGCAACAGTCTCACTCCAACATAATAACACCTCCAAATTTGTCAAACGTGACATCAGATGGTTTTATAGCCTCTGGCGTTCTGCCTACCCCATAAGGGATACAGGCGTGAAGTTATGTATGTATGTATGTAATATTAACATTGATGATATCATGGAAAGTATGAACTTTTGAACCACACATTCTTTGGCAAAAAGTCTTTTTTTTAGTAAGGAACAAAACCTCAAAGGCGTGAGATATCAAAATTATATTGTATAGCCCAAGGCATAATGAAGTCTGTGTAGGGTCGGTTTAGAAGAGCCCCATCGCCCCTGGATAAGCGCCTCGTAAAAGGCGACTAATACGAGTGACCCCCGCTTGGTGGTAGGATCGCGTCATGTTCCGACTGCCTAGCAACCACCCTTATTTATTTATTACAGGAAAACTTACAGCTAAATATTTATACATAGCAATAAAATAGAAGAAGGCCATTTAACAGTTTTCACAGATAAGTGATAACAAATATAAGGGACAAGCAAATACGAGGGTGGATTGAAAAGTTCGCGACCTAGTCAAGAAAACAGAACAAAGTACATACAAAAATATTTTTATTTTTCGACGTAATCTCCATTTAGCTCTATGCACTTCTTCCATCTGCTTTCCAGAGCTTCCATACCTGTTTTAAAAAAAGATTCCTCAAGGTCTTCAAAATACAGGTTAACAGCGGCTTCGACCTCTTCATTCGTTAAAAATTTCTGCCCACCGAGGTGTTTTTTCAGGTTTGGAAGCAGATGAAAGTCCGAAGGTGCCAAATCAGGAGAATAAGCTGGATGTGGCAACAATTCGAAACCACAATCACGAATTTGAGCCATAGACTCGACAGACGTGTGGACTCGGGCGTTGTCCTGGTGAAACAACACTTTCTTTCTCAGTAATCCTGGGCGTTTCTGTTTAATTTCTTCACGTAAACGGCGCAGAAGGGTGCTATAGTACGCAGAGTTTATTGTTTCGCCTTTTGGAAGGTAGTCCACCATAATGACACCCTTTACATCCCAAAAAACCGATGCCATCACCTTGCCAGCCGACAGAATTGCCTTTGCTTTTTTCGGAGTTGGTTCACCTGATTTTTTCCATTGTTTGGATTGTTGTTTTGATTCTGGGGTATAGTGGTGAACCCAGGTTTCATCCATTGTCACAAATCTGTCAAGAAAACCTTGTGGATCAGCCTCGAACATCTCCAAACAGTCGCGAGAAATCGTGAGTCGAATTCGCTTTTGCTCTACTGAAAGCAATCTGGGGACCCACCTAGCCGAAACCTTAGAAAAGCCGAGTTCATGGACAATGATGTTTTGCGTTCGTTCATATGAGATGCCTATAGTGTCTGCAATTTCTCTGATAGTCAATCTACGGTCTTTCAATATGAGATCACACACTTTATTGATGTTTTCTTCGGTCGTAGACGTCATTGGCCTGCCGGAGCGAGGGTCATCTTCGATGTTCTCTCGTCCACGTTTAAATTCTGCAACCCATTTTTTCACAGTGGTATAAGACGGGGCAGATTCCCCTAATGTTGTTTGCATGTCATCATGGATCTCCTTTGGTGTTAATCTTTTTTTAAACAAATATTTAATCACAGCACGTTGTTCAAATTTCTCCATTAGTGAAAATTTGTTCTACACACGTATTTATATTGTTCGTAAAATTTTATTTAAACAAGATATCAAATTAAAAATTCGCGGGCTGACAATTGAATAATGACAGTTCAAAATGACGGCAGAAAACATAACAAAAGTTTTTTTTTAAATGGCCAGGCCGCGAACTTTTCAACCAATGTAGTACATAGAAAGCACGAAGAAAACATAAACACGGATAAGAAAAAAAAAAGAACTACATAGGGTCGACACTAAAATAAATTAATAATAACAACAACAACAAAAACATAACAGAGATAATAAAAAAAAAGAAATTAAGATATAAAATATTATTTTCTAGTTAAAAAAAAATAATTTAAAAAGAATTCAGCTGATAAAGCCGCTCTAATAGCCGGGACACCAGAGCAAAACACATCCAGATTGTCTAACCTTCGGATTGCATCGTTAACGAAGCCACAAGATCTTGCAATAAAAGAGTTCTATCTATAGTTAGTATTTGCAAAATGTACATTTAGGAGAGTAGGGTTTCTAAGGGAATCTTCATATAAAATCTACCGGCAATATTTTATAAAGAGCCAGTTCTTTCCTAAGCCCGTATGCTGTCATCACCGACCTCATCTTCACTTACCGTCAGGTGAGGTTGAGGTCAAACACAGGCGTAGTCTTTAATAACAAAAAAAAAGCTCAAAAGCAATTATTATGGAATAAATTAGCTTACTTACTAAAAACCCTTGCTTTTGTTAGTTGCTCAGTGTTTTTACATTCTAAAAGGAATAACGGCTCAATGCGACATTACAGTCGTTATGTCTAATTAGGGATCTTCAAACGCAACAAATAAATAAATAATTCTGACACTCACACAGCATTATCTAGCCCAAATTAAGTTTCTTAAAGAAGTTGTGTTATGGATACTAGATAATTGATATACTTAAGAAATATATAAACATACTTATTGAATAAATACATATTTTTTATTGGAATAAACTTAAATAAACATATAAACATTCATGACTTGACGGCTAATATGATACCGATATCCGCCGCCGCCGGGATTCGAACCCAGGACCTCTGGTATAGAGGGCAATGTATGTTACCACTACACCAGCCGTCAACAGTGCTAATCTTCTTACTAATATTATAATGTGAATGTTTAGATGTATGGGTGTTGGTTCCTCAATAACGGCACCACGGCTCAACTGATTTTAATTTTATCCCGAAATTCCCGCGGGAATCGAAATTGCGCGGGCGAAACTGCGCGCAACAGCTAGTAATATAAACTGTTCCGTTACTGGCTGAGTGACTGCCAGACAACGTACAGGCCCTAGAGGGCTGATTTGAAACATATAATCCCTAGGGGTTATGGGGGAGCACTAAGCAAGGAATTTCCACGGAAATGGGAATTATTCGACTATTTAGTTTGTAAGAAAAATCATATTCCTTGAGTGCATGGATGTGATACTTGGCATAAAAGTTCAATGAGTGACTGGTTGTGTTAAACATAAACAATGTTTATGCGCGCATGAAGTCGCGGGCAAAAGCTAGTACTATAACTCTAAAATCGAAAAGAACACTAAAATTTGCACCATAAATTATGTTTTTGATTGGAATCGATAAATTGGTCTTTGCCATTTACGTTTTAAAGATAACTTTATGTAAATGTTGCCCGCGGTTCAGTTTTTAATTATCTATTCGGAAGGTCCAATTTCGCATCATTTTTTTTAGAACATTTCGGCACGAAATACGCGTATAATGTATGTAAGTAAGTAAGTAATTAAAACGTTTATTTGGTACAAAAAATCTGTTGTTTACAAAACAAAAAAATAATAATTCTACTTATATCTATAGACAAGAAAAAATATACTTAACAAAAAAAAAATTAATGTACCAAAATGGCCTTCACTCAGCATATGCTGCAGTGCCCAAGGGACCGCAACGCTGATTTTCAGTGACAGCCAGAGATCGAAAAGAAATTTAAATTTAAGTGCAACTCTGCGTGAAATAACATCATAAAATTAATATTAAAAGTCACTAAAAAGAATTCTAAAATATACACCATTAAAAAAACAAAACTAATATAAAAAACAAAATGTAAAATTAGAAAACATCATGTCCATATTACAAAATTAAAAAGTATTTCTAAATATTATGTCATCCTGTAAGGCTTCAATAGTGTTGGGCTTGTCCACAGAGACTACCGACTTTACACAACCCCACAAGTAATAATCAAGAGGCGTTAAATTGCATGATCTTTGCGGCCAACTCACAGGTCCATTTCGAGAGATAAGCTGCTCACCAAATTTACCCTTCAACAATAATTGTTTCACAAAGCTGTGTGGCATGTGGCACCATCTTGATGATACCACATGTCAAACAAGTACAACTTATCCAACTGGGGCAACAAAAGTCACATTTCATGGGTCGATATCGTTCGCCGTTAACTTCCACATTCATGAAGTTATCTTTAAAACGTAAATGGCAAAGGACAATTTATAGATTCCAATAAAAAATAATATATATGATGCAAATTTCTTTGCTTTATTCGATTTCAAAAAACAATATCACCCGTTAGAATCCTCGAAGTTTGAGATTAGGACTTAAAATTTGTGTGACGTCGAATAGAGTGACGGAATATTTAACGGCGTATTGGGACATACTGGCAACATCAACGCTTTAATACAGGGTTAAAGCATTAGATTTAAATATTTCATTAGGTCATATACATATCCTTGGAAAAAGTTAAAGAGCATTCAACCGAAACAAATAATTATCTGATTAGGTAAGTTTTTAACTATAATGGTAAGTAACATTCATATAACTTTATAAACACCCTGTATATAAAATACCGCGACAATCACACCGACTACATGGCACCAAACTAAGCAAAGCTTGTTATATGGGATACTTTATAGCGAACTAGGGGACACCTATAATGTACAGAAGGCAGCAGATCAAGCTCCCCTGTCAAATCTCCCCAACCAATTTTAACTTAATGTCGAGGGCATAGAGTTCAGATTCATGTAACTTTTTTCACAGATTTGTAACGCTTGATGTGCTGCGTTCTGTACATAGATAGATAAACACCCAGAACCGGAACATTTTTCTTTTTTTCTTGTTCGGGAATTTAACCCGCGACCTCACGATTTCTACAGTAGCGTATTAGAGGCGCCGCCATGGAGACTGTCAAAAGTTTATCAATAGTCAAATAATAGGCTCTTAAATATGAAAACATGGTCGAATAAAAGTTTTTCTAAGTACTTATTTCTTTTTTTTAAAACCCATTTCTCCTCTTCTTCCTTAAAAATATTTACTTTAAGTGCAATTATAATATTTTACAGGTATATTTTCTGAAAAGTGCTACCAACCCTTTGCTTGTTTGCATTTGACATACCGTAAAACTACACAATTACTATGGTCCAGATTTTACACATTTCTTGTTTACTTTCTTGTTATTATAGAATTAATTTTCAAATATAATATCTGTTGACGTTTTCATATTAAGTAAAACGTAGTCTTTGAGTACATATATAGTCAAATGTATTTTGAATCATATTTTGTGTTTTTTTTTTATTTAATAAATATTGGACTATAGTTGTATGGCAATGTTGCTTATTGCGATGAATTTTACCATAGTTGAGAGCTTTATTTTATAGAATACTGAGTACTCTAAGGCATACATTAGTTACCTTCAATTTAAGTCCAACTAGGTATTTTTTATGCACTGTAACCAATACTAATAAACAAAAGTTTTCAGCACTCACAAAGCCCGCGTAAACAAGTTCTTCTTGCGAATATCGAATGGCATCAATACATGGCGCCACCTGTCAAACCATAGTTGAGACCCTGGACCATAGTTGTGTAGTTTTACCGGTACATATTTATATTTGGAAAAGTCGGCTAAAGGCAAATTGTTAAGAGTGCAGTTATTAGAGCATACATGCATATATTTTGTGGTTGTTAGGATTAGCGCACTCAAACATACAAGTGTATATTGTGTGCAGTCTAATGTTGCAACATAATATTTACCTAGATAATCACCATCATGTCCTGGAATATAAAAATTAAAGACAAATCAAAAACAAAATAAAAAAAATTTTGAAAGCACGTCAGAAATTTAAAAATATTGTTATATTGATAGTTTAACTCGGGAAGTAATAACTGTCTAATGGCTAAAGATTATTTTTTCCTAAAAGAGTAGTTTTTCTACAATAGGTCTCAATAAATAAAATAACACGTATTCTTTGTTTTTGTAGAATTTTCAATAATTTTTAGATATATAAAATTTAAAAAAAAAGTGTGTTAAACAATGTCGTTGGGTTTAAAGGACTAATTGATTCATCCTACCACACCTTCGTCCAAAAGGGACGAAATACTGAATTCAAAAAAATATTATATTTATTCTACGATTCGTCCCATCGAATTTATTCCAGTAAATTATGTTATCGAGTACAGTCAGCAAACAAACCAATAAAAAAAAGTCAGTATAGTCTAACAAAGTAGACGCTGGATTTTTTATTATTATTCTTCTACACTCGTCTAAATTTTTGTATAACGTAACATTTTTACAACTACCAACACCATCTAATTAATAAATTGTGTACTAAAAATCATAGAATGGCTTAATACCAATAAGCCAGTTTGAATTTGGTGAATAATAACAACATTTCTGTTACAGGGCTATAAACAAATAATCATAATCTGTACTCACTATAGGCGGGTGAGCCGTAATCATCCGAAATATAGGACACGTTGGGCGTGTAGACAGCACTTGAGAAGTCAGCAGCTGTCATTAGGCCGGATAACATCTTCTTTTGCGGAGAATCTTCTAGTCTGGAATTAAAAACATAAATAAATAAGACTTTTCAACTATAAATTTGTATACATATCAATATTCTATACTCTGTTTTCTCTTATTCCTTACAATTGATTGAATCAGACGCTACGTTGCGGAAACTTGTTAACAAGCTATATTTCTAATTCCCTAACTCCATAACTTACTCGTTCTATTTGTATAAATAGGAGACGGGCATTACAAGGTTACTTTAAATTCTCCTTCTATTTTTATTTCTTAATAAAGTAACTTACATTACAAACATTCATATATCTATACTAATATATAAAGCTGAAGAGTTTGTTTTTTTGTTTGTTTGTTTGTTTGAACGCGCTAATCTCAGAAACTACAAGTGGGATTTAAAAAATGCTTTTTGCATTTGATAGCCCAACTCTTGAGGAAGGTTAAAGGCTTATATTCTATCCCGAAATTCCCACGGGATCAAAAGTTACGCGGGTAAAACCGCGCGCGGTGGCTAGTACATCTATAATACTCGAGGAAAACAAAATCGTAAGAAGAACGTCCTTTCATAAAAAATGTCACAACCACTCTACATATAAATAAATAAAACCCCCAGACAATCACACCAACTACATGGCCTCAAAGTAAGCAAAGCTTGTGTTATGAGATACCATGTAGCGAGCTAGGGAGAGCCTTGGTCATGTCGCCCGGACCCGCGCCGCCCTCATCCAGCGTTTGACTTTTAAAAAGTGTATAAGCATGCCTACTGTGAATAAAAAGTTTAGAATATAAAATACATGTATAGATAAACGTCCAGCCCCGGAATTTTTTTTTTTCTTTTTCGGTGCAGGTATCTAACCCGCAACCACTGGCGTCTGAAATAGATAGGTTAACCCCATCGCCAAAGTGGTCGTCAAATGTAATTATTATCAACGCTCTCAACGGTCGCTGAGGAAAATAAAAACATATGCAAAATGCATGCCGTGTTAGCTAAGCAAAAAATCTGTTGTATGCTTCTCGACTCGTTTCTCAGCCGTAAGATAAATTAATAATATATCATTTGTCAGATAATTATATGTAACTGAACACGTTTTGCATTATTATTAACATCTTAACTGGATTTCAAGGTGACTGCACCTTCCGTTGTTATCATATAAAGTCGTTATGAGAATTCTTGGTAGCCGCGATGGTTTCATCGAAAATATAGATGGGACGGTATTGATTAATGATGAAAGTAGAAATATTATGTACGGAGTATGATATTTTGATTTGATTTGAATACGACCGGCTGGTGTAGCGGTAACATACATTGCCTTCTATGCTAGAGGCCCTTGGTTCGAATCCCGGCGGCGGCGGATATTTGTGTGATGAACACAGATATTAGTCGTCAAGTCATGGATGTTTATATGTTTATTTAAGTTTATTCGAATAAAAAATATGTATTTATTCAATATGTATGTTTATATATTTCTTAAGTATATCAGTTATCTAGTATCCATAACACAAGTTCTTTAAGAAACTTAATTTGGGCTAGATAATGTTGTGTGTCAGAAATATTTATTTATTATTTTATAATTATTTCTCATTGCGACGTAGCATTGTATCGATTGAATATATCATTAAATATATCAGCAACGTAAGCCAAAAACCGGCAACCAGCTCTGGGCCAGCTTGTGGCTCAAATTTATGTCATCAAGGGTTGAGACCTTTGTCCTTGTTAGGGGCATAAAAAAAGCCTTGCGCTGATTATAATCAACTATCTTTTTAAATTTATACGTTTTGAAAAGTAGGCATTTAAAGGTAGTTTGTTACAATCACAAAAAAATAATTTCCTCCACAAAAAATGCATATTTTCGTAATCTTCTGAATTTCACTGGTTGTAGTGCAGCTTCAGGTCAAAATGAGCTCAGTAGGAACTTTGATAACTCCATACCTACAGATCGACCTTCTAATACCTATTTGAATACGATTCGTGTCTGTTGTATGTTATTAAGTGTTATGCTCTACGAGACATACCGAAGGACGGCGATTGTCTAAGCGTGAGAATGCCCTTGTTTAGGGAGATAACCTTGAAGGTTAAGGCAAAAAACATATAATTATATGTAACTTAAGATATTTTTTTGTTTTTAAGTAATATTTCCGCACATTACAAGGTTTATATTGAGGTCGCACAAAATACGAATTACAATTTAGCTACCTAACAGCCCATTCACACATGATCCGTTTTACTGGATACCTTTTTTGTACCGTAAATACTTACGTATACGGAATACTGTGCCATATGTGAAGTCGCTCATACAACTCCATACGCCATTGATGAAAAAAAAACGTATCCTATAAAACGTATCCAGTAAAACGGACCCTGTGTTCGGGCTGTTAGGTATATATGCTTGTTTGTGAGAAGTTCGACAGTTCATATGTGTAGTTGATATTTTGTACCGAGATAATCGTGCAAACAAGTCATCTTAGATATTTAAATAGTTCTTAAAACCTTTAGAGAATATGTAAAAGATCATTTAAATACTTGATTATTTTCCAATAAGTAATATTAGTTATAATAAATAATAATTAAATCCCCAGACAAGCACACCAACTACATGGCCCCAAAGTAAGCATAGCTTGTGTTAGGATACCATATAGCGAACTAGGGGGGAACCTAGAATATAAATACATAAATAGATAAACACCCAGACACGGAACATTTTTTTTTTCTGGTTCCGTGCGGGGATCGAACCCGCAACCACTGGCGTCTGAGGCATATAGGTTTACCCCAACGCCAAAGTGGTCGTCAATCGTCTTAGTTGAGTTGCAATTACGTATTAGGTATAAATTTCATTAAAAGCCTATAAGCAGCAAGATTTTATTTAACTAACACATATGTGTTAGTTAAATTCTTTACTTTATTTTTATGCTGTTGGTGTACAATAAAGAGTTGATTATTATTATTATTATGTGCACGATTTAAAATAAAATAATTTGATGGTCTTGCCTATTATCGCCTCTGAGTAGATGTATATTAAAGGGCAACTAATCCAAGTGATCTCCGCTATTTGTTAGGTCCTTTTCAGGGTCCGCCTGATGTCTGTTACAAGGACAATGTTATACAAGGTGTTCTTTTTGATATCCCATAACTTTGATGTTTTGTTCCTTAATAAAAAATAATACTTTTTGCCAAAGAATATGTAGTTCAAAAGTGCATACTTTCCAAGATATCATCAATCTTAATATAATGAGTTCGTAAATTATCACCCTTGTAATATCTCTTTAACATTCATGCAATAGACGCGTGTCATTGAAGCACTACAATAAACAACAAAAACATTTTAAACGTTGAGGAACGTTGCATACAATGTACAACGCAAAACGTTGCGAATTTTACCTGTGTATAGCGATAAAAAAGGGATAGAAAATGCCACGTTGTCATACTTCGCATAAAGGTGTTTTACATAAGATGTTTTGATTTAATTAAATTATTTTGTACTAGCGACCCGCCCCGGCTTCGCACGGGTGCAATGCTGATACACGCTCTTGCCGCACCGGGCGGCCCGCCGCCGGTACCGCCGCAAACGCTACGTCCCGCAATTTTTAAATCTGTAAATATTCACTTAAATCATACGGAGTAAAGGGCCATATAGATCTATATTAAATAAACAATGTATTCAAGGTATTTAATTGGTTAAGGATTAATGCTGTATTGGTTAAAATCGCTTCAAAAATTAGCCATTATTTGTCGTAAAAAGTAAATGACAAAAAAAAGTTATTGTGGGTTATCCATAAGAGATAGACATATACCATCACGGACTTTTCTGTAGACCTTTTCAATGTGTACAATACTTAGTACATTATTTTGATAAAACTCGTAGGGTTCAGCCTGCGTTTGCAATTTAAGCGGAAAAAATGTAATTATTTACGACATCACATTAGAAACCTCAAAAATAACAGTACTTCTCTACTATTTAATGGATGTTATTATACATATAAACCTTCCTCTTGAATCACTCTATCTATTAAAAAAAACCGCATCAAAATCCGTTGCGTAGTTTCAAAGATTTAAGCATACAAAGGGACATAGGGACAGAGAAAGCGACTTTGTTTTATACTATGTAGTGATGCAGAAAATTGAAAAATTATTTACATGTTATTTGATTCTATTACATGGTCCCATTAACACCCTAGAGTTATGGGAAATCAAGCGGAACACCTTGTATAAAGAGCCAGTTCTCTCCTTAGCCTGTGGGCTTTCATCTTTGATATCGATGTCACTTATCATTAGGTGCGGTTGAGGTCAACCGCGACTTGCACGTTATTTATATTACAGGTTAAGTAAACAAAGCACAGCGGCAGCCAAACACTCAGTGGCTTATGGTACGTACAGATTGCTAGTAATGTAACATTCTGCGCACGTTGCGTATTTGGACGTGTAGTGCGCAGAATGTTACATTACTAGTACCATTACAGCAATCTGTACGCACCATTATAGGAAAGCCCCATGAGTCTCCATGAAATAATCAAGATAGGTACTTACTCTCTCGAACTATTCATGGTTGTGTTGACAGATATCGGACTAGTCCCCAAATCCCTGGAGTGGGACTTAACGTGATGCGGCCCTCTGTGGTCTCCGTGTCTTGACGATGATGATGACGAAGGCTCCTGAAATGAAGACCATAACACCTCTTGCATCATGAATTGTAAAACTTACAAATATTCAAACAGAAATCTGGACGCACAAGGTTTTGGAATGCGTTTTTGTATGATAAAATTACAAAATGTACACATATGAGGTAAAATAATTTGATCTTATTGATAAATACCTATACACGGTTGATTTGTAGTCACCAGCCAAATTTAAATGGTAGTTTCTTTGATACGATATAAACGTTTTATTTTACGTTTAGTATAGCTCAATACAAAAGAAAATAACGATTATGGCTCCACAAACTTTTATGCAAATAGTCGCTGCTGATGAACATAGCTACTACGACGCGGCATTCCGTTGATAATACTACGACGTAGAACTACAAGATGCTTTGTAAAAGCGCGTAGTTGTCTTTATTTTAATGGTAATTTAGAGAGACCATTGTTTGCTTAATATGATAGAGGATATATTTATTTGTGTGTAAAAAAAAATTGCAAAAATCGTTTCTATAAATGATACTTATTGTGGTTATTTTAGTTTCATATTATGCATATTCATTTCTTTCGCCGAAAGTCTTGTCCAGGCTGGGCTTCATGCTGACTACCACTATTCCTAAATAAGCATCGTACTTGCCACAAAATAGTGAAAATACGCGGCTCTTAACTTTATACGAAAACGAAACAGGCTGTATTCAATAAAAGACGTAAATGACAGCGATCTGATAATAAATTAGTCTGTAAAGGAAATGAATTTTGGGGTTAAAATCCATACAATTTTAACATACTTAGTATAGATTGATGCCAACCACAACCAAACATATAAAGCTTCTTTACTAAAGAAATGAAATAAATAATGAGCACCAATCACTGGGCGAGATGTAAAACAAATCAGCAATAAATAAAATCCTGATTAAATACGCCAATCATTTGCACAAATATAACTAAAGTTTTGAACGTCAGAACGGACACTTGTAAAGCTGAATATTATTAAGCAGCGTCGTTTGATCTTTCGTGCAAACATTCCTCACGCTCCATTTAACAGTGGGCACGTGTAAACCTAAGGGTGTTTTAGTTTTAGGTCTTAACGTCCCAGTTATTTGGCTTTAAAGTGAACTATACCCTGGCAAATAATTCAATGCAGTAAAATAACAGTTCCAGTGTGCCCACTTTAGGGAAGAAAAAAATAGTGATGCAGTTTAAATGAATGAATGATTTTTTTTAAACATAATATCTTAACGATATGGGAAAAAATATATTTTGAGTCACAAAATATTTTATACATTCATTTTCTTATTTCTAAAGTGGAGATGCTTTACGTCACTTACTTTTTCGTTATCTTTACAAAATATGCAAAAAAAACTAATTTCACTCCTTATATGACCGTTTTAAAGCACAAGGTATGTTGGTAATTATTTATTTTCGTAAAAGTTACAGCAAAGATAAATACACACTAAAATACACATATTTATAATTTTTTTTGAAATTGTGTTCTACGATTGTAAAAGGACCATTCAATTTCAATTATTCTCATTCAGTACCTTACACTACGAAGATTACTGGTGTCATTACCTATTTTATTTTTTGACATTTCAGGCTGTCAGTTTACTACATTGAATTATTTGCCAAGCTAAAGTAATCCATGCTTCTATGTTGGATTGGAAGCGAAAGATAAAAATAGAATGTGCCAGCTGCTTCTCTTCCCGGGCTGTAAATTAGTTAAGGGACAGAGGTTTTATTGGCGTTTTTTGATGGCGATAGGCTGAACCCTCCCACTGCAATAGTCTCTGTCCATCATAATTATTCCTCCATACATGCCAAACGTGAAATTAGATGGATATTATAGCCTCTACCCCATAAGGGATACAGGCGTAAAGTTAGTGAATGCTACATACATAATTGTTGTCAGTTGTTGCTCGAAGTGACCCGCTAGGAATCGAACCTATTGGACTGTCTCTGCCTGCGGTGGTTTTCTTTCTGAGCCCTCGTGAGCGATACAAGAAGAGATTGATGAAAAATACTGATTAAAACACTGGCAAAAAAAGCCATAAGCCAAGTTAGATGAAACGGCACTTTATTAACTATTCGCGGTCATAGCCAATTCAAATATATTAAATCACAGTTAATGTACATTTTGTATAAAAGGTATTTTTTACCTACGTTCAACGATTCATATGTGCAGAGATTCAACAAACAAGCAATATTCACATGGACAATTGCTTGTTGTTGCAATTCATACTTCAAACAAAAACAGACGTGTTTCGCACTAGACAATCTTCATTTTCGATCTCTCCATCACTATCCGTACAGAGCAAAAGCAAAGCTCAACAAAAACCTAAGGGCCAACGCGTGACGCAATTTCGCTAGTAAAATTTCTTAACCCGGGCGCTACACTTAGCTTCAAAGATTTGCACAAATCTTTGACGACTTTGCAAAGTCATTTGAACACATATTGACGTAACCTGCCAGACTTGCTTCGCAAACACTTTTCTCCACAGTATGCTAGTAGACAACAAACAAGATGGACAACGATTTTGTAGACTCGGTTAGCCTGTATTATTTGTGTGCATGTAATTATATTTTTTTTATTTGTTATTTTTCGGGTTCCATGTAGATAGTTGCCCCTGTAACAACTCTACAAATTCCAGAACGCACTTGCTATACCCAGTCCATTATATGGCCGCATGCAGTGTAACATGCACACAACCGTCCCGCTCAACAACGCTCGAGCAACTGGACACTGAACAAGTGTGGCTAGCCGCGCAAACATTTGCACAAATACAACTTTGAACACTTTGATGTGTGGAAAAAGACCGACACCGGATGGCAAAGTGCAAAGCTTTGTGCAAACGTTGAATACATATGCAAAGTCCAGCGCCACACATTTGTGCAAACATTTGTTCAAACATTTGAAGCTAAGTGTAGCGCCGGCATTAGTGTGCTTTACAGTCTTGTCAATGGTTAAAATCGAAAAACAATGTACCGGCGTGTAGTAAATACGGGAGTCTAGTAAATACGACACGCTCGTGTGGGATCTACCCACAAAGCAGATACATAGTAGAGCTGCTATAAGCAAAGTTGCACAGCTTAAATTTGGGTTGTCCTGACGTCACAGCCTTTAGTTCAAGCTATTCCTCGCTAGAGGCACTGGCGTCAGTACGTCGCTGACTTCTGTGAAGTATGTACACGGGTAGATATTAAAAAAAAAAATCCTCCATTGTTTCTCGCTGTAAAATTTAGGTTTCTATAATTTTATAAAGGAATTACATTGACAATCCAAATAAAATTAACTTACCACGAAGATAATTTCATTCATAATTATTTTTTACAAATTGTTTGTTTTCCAATTATTTGTGTCCAAAATTCCAGATTGTTATTTGTTGCCTAGGTGATTTTTATGCCGCGAAAAAAGGTTGCGCTATCGAGCGTCAAGTAGAAATACTTTTATTTCGCGGTTTTTTCTGACAGATTTGGAACGTATGTAATTTCGTTAAAAAACTAGAGCCACCTAGTAAAGTACAGCTGAACTTTTTTGATGATCATGTGAATATTTTATCCTTATGTTTCAACCGGTTTTTACTACTCGCTGCTAGGTGACTAATGCCAACGCCTGTTTGGCTATGATTGGCCATAACCCACCGCTTACCCCTCCCGCACCCCGCGCGTAGGCTTCACTTGAGTCCCTAGAAAAAACTGGATAGGGCATCTCCTCTATATATTTCCTCCGTGGATCTACCGTACGCGCGTACGGTACGGACGTAGCAGTTTTGTATGAATACGAACGTAGAGCCGCGTGACGCAGCGTTGGCCCTAACACTCCAAAAAACATAGTGTTTTTAAGTTTTTGCATTCAAAATGCTCAATTATTCTTAAATAAATGAAAATTGTGATAAATAAAAAATTACTCAACCAGGATTCGAACCTGGGACCTCTCGTTTGCCGGACGAGTGCTCTTCCACTGAGCTACCGGGGCCTGGCGGTACGCCTCGAAATTACTTGCCATATTTTTGTTTTTACGTTATATTGCTAGCGTAGCTCCATCTTATGGCTTTGCAGCTAAGACCACCCGAGACCAATTTCTTTACAGAAATTGTGAATCCCAGTTAAAGTGAAGCATTGCAATGTTTTGATAATGTTTTTAAGTTTTTGCATTTAAAATGCTCAATTATCCTTAAATAAATGAAAAATGTGATAAATAAAAATTTGCCGACCAGGATTCGAGCCTGGGACCTCTCGTTTGCCGGACGAGTGCTCTTCCACTGGGCTACCAGGGCCTGGCGGTACGCCACGAAATTACTTGCCATATTTTTGTTTTTACGTTATATTGCTAACGTAGCTCCATCTTATGGTATTGTTTTTTTTTTATTTATCACATTTTTAATTTATTTCCAACAAACATACTCACACTAACATGATGCGTTGACGGCGACTGGACTCTTGATCTAATGACGTCATCAGACACCATAACATTGTCCCGCGCCAGATCCGCAGTCGACGGTGATTGGCTGCGGCTGCTGCCCTTGCTATGCCCATGCGCAACATGCAATGTGTCCATCGTGACCGGACCGTACGGCTCAACCCTCCACATTCGACTCCTTTGAACCTTTTAGGCGTAATGTTTCATTTGCGTGACTTGTTCCTTCGCCATTTCCTTTGTGGAATTCTGCAAGTAAGATAAAAACGTGATTTAGTTTAATTATAGTTTGAATACTAAACTAAAAAAGTAGGGTTTGCGATTGCGATCTATTTCGTGTTTAGGTACTAAATTTGTAAGGATGTTAATACTTTATATCCAAAAGTAATTGTGATAGAATTTGGCAACGTATATCATTAACTATAATATATATGAGCTATGTTCGATACTGAATTTAACGAGCTAATACAGCAAACCAATTCCAGTGTAGATAATTGTAACCACCTAAACCAAAGAGGGATATTATAAGAGGCATGTGTTTAAATGTGTGCATAAATAATTGCGGTTTTTTAAGGCGAGAGATTTCTGAGCAATATTTGGAGAAAATTGGAGCGGGTGTCTCCAAGATTTTCAGCTCTAGAAGAGTCTGAAGAAGTGACAAGATTCAGCCAAAATTTGAAAAATAAATAAATAAAATTTAAAGGAAGTATTCAAAATTAATAAATCAGTATTTCAAGCTACGATGCCACAGATTATTATGTCAACTTGGTTATTACTACCCTTTCTTGTATCAGGGTTAAAAAATTAAGTTCGCACAAGATAACACCTAATTTAAGCAATTATATAAATAAGTCAAATATAATATTAAGATAACTCCAGTTATTTATCATTTGACCCATAAGACCAATATGTCTAAAGATAACTACTACTATAAGTAGGTTAAGAGATAAGCGTCGTACAATCGGCATCAAAAGATGATGAACACATTGCAATTTTCAAAGTCGGTTTTCACCATATTGTGCCTAAATAACGACTTATAAAACATAGAAGTTAAATAACCGAAAAAAATGTGATAAATAAAAATTACCCGGCCAGGACTCGAACATTTTATTTTTTTATTTTTATTTTTACGTTATATTGCTAACGTAGCTCCATCTATTGGTATAGCTTTGCAGCTAAGACCACCAGAGACCAATTTCTTTTCAGAAATTGTGAATCCCAGTTAAAGTGAAGCATTGCAATGTTTAATAATGTTTAAAACTCGGACCTGGGACCCCGTGAGTCCTGGCCGGGTAATTTTTATTTATCACATTTTTTCGGTTATTTAAGAATAATTGAGCTTTATAAATGCAAAAACTTAAAAACATTATTAAACATAGAAGTTAGTCAATATTAGTAGTTATTGAGGCACAATATGGTGAAAAGCATGGTTGTCTCGGTTCATGTCTGTCATGGTTGTCTGTAAGAAATCGCTCGTCAGCGATAAGACCGCCTAGTAGTACTTACACAACACACTGTTTTTTTTTTATCATTTACTATCTGTACTGTATACTGAAGTGTAAATAAATAAATAAAAATAAAAGCGACTTCGAAAATTTAAATGTGTACATCAACTTTTAATGCTGACCGTACCTATCTTAATTAGGTATTTATTTGATGCAAATTAAAGAAATTAGTTAGATGTTGACTTTAACGACTCATCATAATGTAATGATTTGATTAACCATTGTGTTTTTCTTTTACTCCCAATCCAGCATGAAAGTGACACAAACAATAAATTCTTGATTAGTAAACTACACCCTTTATAGGGCATAGCATAGTTAATAAATTGATTGGTTTTGGCCATTATTTCAAACATGTGAGTGCCCTATATTCCCAGTGCCCGATTAAGGACTAATTTTTCCCAGAACCCTTAGAAGTAATATACCCAGTAGTAGTAATATGGCCGATATTTCATGAAGAAAGAGTAATGTTCACGGTCCATACAGTTTCTGACCTCTAAAACTACTTTTTGTTAGGTTTGTCAATGTATAAAGATGATATTGTCATTGAAATGCTGCCTGTTTATATCTAAACTATTGGTGCAGGCTTGATTTAGTTTCTTAGAAACGATATCGGAATTTTCATTTCAAGTGGATGATACTTACTTATAGTCTATTGAGTAACTTTCGAGGGTAAAATATTAAAATCTTTGCTTCGGTTTCTAATATGAGTAAACGATTTGGAATTAACCGAACATGAGCTATTATTTGCACTATATGTTGTTGTAATACATTTCATGAGTTGTCAAAAATCTGACAGGTCAGCTATGAACATTACTCTTTAGGCAGCCACTCGAGTAAAAGGCGGCGACGATGTATCTCAAAAAATAACAATTATCCTTCAGCATAAATGCTTGATCTTTAGTCTGAAAACACGTGTGACCTTTGACCTTAAACCTGTCCTGACCTGAAGCCTCGAGAAGGTCACAACTCACCCAAATTAAATACTTGAATACCTAGTAATGTCAGACTTGTTATTTATAAACTTTCAATGTATTTTTATTTCTGTATTCTTATACAGCTGAGCTAAGCATAAATATGCAATGTTAGTAATGGTTCATTCGGGACAAATACGCTAGTTTCCTTTGAAAGCGATAAACATTTCATTCATACAGACAATATTTCAAAAAATCTAAGAGGTAACAGTCAGTCAAACAGGCAGAATCTACGGTTTTCTTTAATTTATATGGTAGAAATAGTTTGTTGTACCTATAGGTTCACTTAAACATTCTAACTATGATTGTTAATTAACATTTTTAAGATACATCTAATATTAATGGATAATATTAATTTTTCAGTTATTAATGGACCCTTTAAATTTCACCGGCGGTTCAGAGTCGAAGGCGCCAAGCCGGAATATTTTATTTATATTGTGATGAAAAGGAATGTATCGAAACAGGTAAAAGCTTCAAAACAACTTCCCAAAAGTTTCCCTATGTAATATAAAATAATAGACATTACAATATTTCTGTTACCAGTCAGAACCCCCTAGGGCAACCAAGATGATGAGAACCTCGACTAGTGCATTTCAATATTAAATCTCGATGATCCTCGAAATGCTGTCTTAAGTTTTCTTATCTTAAATAAAGCACTTTTTAACCGGAATTATCGCGATTAATTAGGCTGCAAACTGGACGACAGCAACAGGGAGAGCGAGATTTCCACGACACGATAAAAAGTATTGAGTTTGTTTGAAACTGCGACAAATCGCTCGAGCGCCCGCTGGAGTCGAGAACGGCCCAGATTCCCCGCGTCGCTACACGCGCCGCTGTCGCTGTAGTCCAGTTTGCAGCCTAAGGGGACGTTTAAGCACAGGCGGCGCGTTGCGCGGGTCTACGCGCGTTTGTCTTCCATGCCACCTGATGGCAAGTGCGCATGAAGACTATGGTGTTACACGTCCATCCACGAGAAACCTATTCACTCGATACTTAAAAGTTCCAGGATTGTAGTGGTCAGGAAAAACAGACGCAGGCAGATTGTTCCACACCTTGGCAATCCGTATCAAAAACGAACTATCGAAGTGTTTTGTTCGACTTTTTGGTAAATCCACTATATAGGGATGGAAGTTCTGTCTGCGTCTGGTAGTCCGGTGGTAAAAAGGAGTGGGTTCAATTTGGTCAAAAAAGTAAAATTAAAAATTTTAAAAACCCCCCGACACAAAAAAAGACCTTAAAAACTAACAAATAATATTTTAAACCTATTCTAATTATTATCGTCCCATATATAATTGACTGTAAGACTTGTACTTTAAAATATTTTTATTTTCCGAGCTTCGTCGCCGCGTCGGGGACCGCTCAAGTATATAAAGTATTAAGCCTACAACAGCTAATTTATTTTTACATTTAGGTATGAGCGATCTTAAGTTTCATGCATAGTCTACGCTCTACGTAATGCCGCGCGTGGCGAGCTCGGTGTGCGGCTTGCGGCGCGGGGGTGGGCGTCACCAAGTGCGGCGACCCGAACGGGCAGACACGTGAGGGCAGACGACGTTGACGGTTGTGTCGATTTTACGAATTTTTCGGAGTGAATTCTTTTGATGCAATCTGCAACTGACAACTGTTTTTCTCACTTAGCGGTCCCCCGACGCGGCGACGATGCTCGGAAAATAAAAATATTTTAAAGTACAAGTCTTACAGTCAATTATATATGGGACGATAATAATTAGAATAGGTTTAAAATATTATTTGTTAGTTTTTAAGGTCTTTTTTTGTGTCGGGGGGTTTTTAAAATTTTTAATTTTACTTTTATTTTGTACTTTTTAAAGTAGGTTTTAATATTAGGAAGATGATAGTCAGATCCCCTCATCAACAACAAGAGAGCTGATGATCTTCAAACGGCTGATCAGGTCATTGTAACCTTGCCATACACTTTCAATTTCATTGAAGTAATACGGTACCAAATTTCGAATCGATAGGATATATGGAAGGTAGTCAGATCCTCTCATCAAATATTAAAGAGCTGATGATCTTCAAACGGCTGATCAGGTCATGGTTCCCTTACCATATACTTTCAATGTAATTGTAGTAATACGGCACCAAATTTCGAATCAATACGACATATGGAAGCTATTCAGATCCCCTCATCAACTATTAGAGAGCTGATGATCTTCAATTGGCTGATCAGGTCATGGTTACCTTACCATACACTTTCAATTTCATTGAAGTAATACGGTACCAAATTTCGAATCGATAGGATATATGGAAGGTAGTCAGATCCTCTCATCAACTATTAAAGAGCTGATGAT
The DNA here is from genome assembly GCA_944452665.1 of Stenoptilia bipunctidactyla. NCBI lineage: Eukaryota > Metazoa > Arthropoda > Insecta > Lepidoptera > Pterophoridae > Stenoptilia > Stenoptilia bipunctidactyla. The sequence goes on from OX101743.1 coordinate 8,289,317, forward strand.
CTTCAAACGGCTGATCAGGTCATGGTTCCCTTACCAAATACTTTCAATGTAATTGTAGTAATACGGCACCAAATTTCGAATCAATACGACATAAATGGAAGCTATTCAGATCCCCTCATCAACTATTAGAGAGCTGATGATCTTCAATTGGCTGATCAGGTCATGGTTACCTTACCATATACTTTTAATATCATTGTTGTAATACGGCACCAAATTTCGAATCAATACGACATATGGAAGCTATTCAGATCCCCTCATCAACTATTAGAGAGCTGATGATCTTCAATTGGCTGATCAGGTCATGGTTACCTTACCATGCACTTTCAATTTCATTGAAGTAATACGGTACCAAATTTCGAATCGATAGGATATATGGAAGGTAGTCAGATCCTCTCATCAACTGTTAAAGAGCTGATGATCTTCAAACGGCTGATCAGGTCATGGTTCCCTTACCATATACTTTCAATGTAATTCTAGTAATACGGCACCAAATTTCGAATCAATACGACATATGGAAGCTATTCAGATCCGCTCATCAACTATTAGAGAGCTGATGATCTTCAATTGGCTGATCAGGTCATGGTTACCTTACCATATACTTTTAATATCATTGTTGTAATACGGCACCAAATTTCGAATCGATACGACATATGGAAGTTAGTCAGATCCCCTCATCAACTATTAGAGAGCTGATGACCTTCAAACGGCTGATCAGGTCATGGTTACCTTACCATATACTATCAATATCATTGTTGTAATACGGCACCAAATTTCGAATCGATACGACATATGGAATTTAGTCAGATCCCCTCATCAACTGTTAGAGAGCTGATGACCTTCAAACGGCTGATCAGGTCATGGTTACCTTACCATATACTTTCAATATAATTGAAGCAATACGGTACCAAATTTCACATCGAAAGGACATATGGAAGGTAGTCAGATCCCCTCATCAACTAGAAAAGAGCTGATGATCTTCAAACGGCTGAACAGATTTTCATGAAACATGGCTAAGAACACTCGGGATAAAATTATCTATAACACAAAAAAAACTAAACGAAAATCGGTTCATCCGTTTGGGCGCTACGATACCACAGACAGATACACAGATACACAGACACGTTAAACTTATAACACCCCTCTCGTTTTGCGTCGGGGGTTAAAAAAGAGCACTCGCACACTCACCAAAATGTAGCCGATAAAATACTGTCAAACAAGCAACCTTAAGTGACCAATAAATACGCGATAAATCCCGTTAAAAAGTGTTTACTCAATCCTCTCGATTTAGAAAACAATACAATGTATGAACGTTGCCATGTGAACGTAAATCCAGATTTTGGTTTTCGTAATGTTATCATCGTCAATGTCTAGACGCTAGGTCGATAAAGCCTTGTATTGTTAATCTTAACCACCGGGAGGCCTTGAACTAGGCTCAAATGTCTGTCTAATGTCATTATTTGAAATTACATTTATGTTAATAAATAATTAAGTGAATTAGGTATTTTTAACTTTTACTTGGCACTTATAACTTTTATTTAAATACAAGCGAAGAGTGAAGGTTTTATGGATAGAACCACATAACTTATTGAGCTGAAATTTGCTCGTGCTTGTATAAGCCATCTTTATCTTAATCACTTTCCATGCTAAGAGCCGACTCTTTTTTTTTCAAACCAAAACAATAACAACAATATTGCGGTATCTCTACAAGTAGGTACTACAGACGAGCGTTTGTCATACAACAGCAAAAGTCATTGGCCCTTCCCTCGTGCGCATGCGCATATCAAGAATTATCACTCAGATATTTCGAATACGTACAGACGCGTACAATAAGTACACAGGCCATAATCAATAAATCGTACCTGTCGTACCTACTTTTAAATAATAATCAACGAATGCAGAGCATTAAAAAAAACAACTTCACGCCAAAACGATAGCTGAAGTATAAGGTCGTCAATGTAAAAATATATATGTAAAAATATAATATATAAGTATGCACCGACTTGAAAATTTTTCGGGAAGTTCTAATCGTTATCGATAAAATTTAAGTCTGAACTATCCTCTATCATATGAAACATGTATCAACATCGATTCATAAATGTCCAAAAAAATCGTGTAACAAAGATACATCAAAAAACACACACGAATTGAGAACCTCCTACTTTTGGAAGTCGGTTGAAACTTAAGTAAAAATGGAATTTGTAGATCGTGGATTCAGAAATAAACCGATTTTTTCGATAAAAGATAGCGATGATACTTACTGGCCACTTACAATCCAAGGCGGGTCTTATTAGTCAGAGTGAGTCATTCGAATCGGTATCCTTTCACGACACTCCTATCAGGGACGTGTAGGGATATTGTTAGCTTTTCAGTTCAGTTCAATTCGGTTTTTTTTTTTTTTTTTTTAAATTCATATCTTTAACAAAAGACTTAAAAAAGTACTTCATCTAAAAAAGCCACATTGATGCATTCGCCTGTACGTAATAGGTACATTAATTTGATTAACTGTCCATAAAAGGCTTGCTACTAAATACTCTGCGGGCGGTATGAAGAATTCAGTACTGCATGCCAAGATAGTGTTTTTCCTATTTAATATACCCACGTCACATTATGGCAAGAAACCTGTAGGTATCTAGTTCAATATGACGTTCAATACAGTATGACGAGTTTTGATTGTACTTTATAAATAAAGCTATTCATAGCTTGAGCCCTGCTGCAGGTGTTGTTGATATGAGAATAGTAACCAATAATCGATACGATGATAACACGTATTAATTACGACAGGACTAGAATATATCTGATACCGTAGAAAGAATTATACTACACACTTGCTTGTAATTAAGGCTCGTGTTATTTTCAGAATAATTTATTCAAATTCAGTAAAATAGATAGAAACAATTTTATGATAATTGATCCAGTACCTAGCCCTTGAAAGCAAAGAAGCAAGGCATTTTATAGCCCCGCGTATTATAAACAAAGTTTGTTTTGAGGGGTGGATGGGTAATCGTGGTGAAACAGCCATTTTTCTTTTTTTTAGTACGAATTATTTTTTTAGATAGTGACCTACAACACTGTCAAGTTTAATCATAGTCCGGCTCGAAGGACCACTAATTTGTTTGGGTTTGACGAACGGAATCCGTACAATATTTTATAGGTAAAATGCTTACTAAAATGATAGTCCAAAAAAACGTGAGGGCGTTATAATAAATAATAGAGTAATGTCAAAGTTAAATAAGAAGTACCAATATAAAATGATAGATGATATTTCGTGGATTTGCGTAACCGTCGCAGATGCATGCAAGTTATGCGGTAAACTAAAAACACCATGGTGGCTGGAAATAAATTGCAATGTACGGTAGTTCAACGAATTTAAATTACAAAAAATATTAACTACAATAAACTTAAACTATTTATAAATAAATTTGAAGTTAAGTATAGCCCGCAATTATCTACAAGCACAAACTGTAGTCAACAACAACAACCAGAAATCTCGTAAACTTACTAAGTAGGTACCTCTGATTATTGACGGCCGTACAGTCACGTCTCATAATATGCACTTCGCAACTTATTTTAACCGAATAAGTTACGAAGTGTATCTTATTGTATCTTATTGTAGCCGTACATGCGGCAAATTGAAGTGTGCTCGCTCGCAACACCTTGCTTCTGAATGCATAATTAAGGTTACGTTAGTGTTATTAGATTCATTAATTATTCGGTCGATTCAACTCGATTTTCTTTATCGTTTAGGAATAAGTTTAGAGGAAGATTTTTTCTTTTCTTCAAACATTGCGAGTTCAACTGTTTTCAAAATAAAGTTAATAAATCATTAAAATAAATAATAAGGAAAAAACAAATGAACTTTTGTTTGACTTGACATGTGATAACCTTAACATTGTATGTAGGTTGTATGTAAAGTGTATTCGGGTGAATAAAACATAACCGAGGCATGAACATGATCTTTAACATGATCTTTAGCGGTGTCATAAAAAATGTATCGAAAAGATCTATTGTGATGAATGCCCGCTAAGACACGCCCAGTTTAATCAATTCGATATAGTTATTAATCTGATAAAATTAAATTCGCCAGTCATCATTACTTTGGTTATCTTTGTTTCCGTTATTTTCTTTACCTTCGTTTTAGTTTTACTAACTTTGTATGAGTAATCCACAAGCATCGTCGTATGCCAGTTTTATAGAAACTTGAAGTATACACGAGTTTATGTCCTTTAGACAGAGAGACGCAGTGAAACGTGCGTTTTTAAATCATACTTACTACTTAGTTTTTTTTCCATGCTAGACTGGGAGCAAAAGAAAAACATAGAATGTGCCAGCTTCTTCTATTCCTGGGCATACTGTAGAAGCTAGTTAAGGGACAGAGGTTTTATCGTAGGTTTTATTTTGTGGGCGATACGCTGACCTCCAGTCACTGCAATAGTCTCTCTCTTCCATTATTATGGCTCCAAATTTGTCAAACGTGACATCAGATGGACTCTGGTGTTCTGCCTACGCCATACGGGATACAGGCGTGAAGTTATGTAGTTAATATGATGAGTCGTGAAAACTTTATATAACACTAATAAAACTACATACTTAAGTCTCTATCTAAAACCTGACTTCAAATACCCATAAAAGAACAACTAGCACTTTTCTATCTACGTAACTACTAAGTACCTACAACCTATTTAATACGACTGATCTGTGTGCCTAGTGCGAGTTGCAAAACGTTTTGCGAATAACTTTACCATCTCGTTAATCGAGCTTACTTTACACGTATCGACTATCGAAAACTTGCGAGTGCGAGTTTCAACCCAAGCTAACCAATCGAGTCGCGTTTACTCACTGTGAAATGTGATGTCCGTAAGCTTCGTGAAACAAACCGACCATTTTTAGGAGACTATTTCTCATATTGGGTCTTGTAGAATACGAATATCTGTTTAAATCGTTGGGGTTATAGCAGTTTGTTTATGTTAGCAAAATTGTTTATGTTATGAGTTTTGAAGAATGGGTTACAGTGAGCCAAGAATGTTTATATTAAAATGAGGATATGTCCTATAAATGAAAAAAATATCAAGTAAGGTCTAGAAACGTTTAACTTTCATAAAAAAAAATAATTTATTTTATTACTTAAATACAAAGAAACCCGTCGTCGTGACGATTTTAGACTTATTCTAAAATAAAAATTTTAACATCTTTTTGAACAAACGATATCGAGCCTTATAGGTAATTTAGGTTAATCTACCAATGGATTATAAATGCGCGAGCTCTTTTTCCAATATTTTTCATTATAATTGCACTCAATTTGTCCTTAAACATATTAAATAAGTATAACACGCAAAACAAAACTAATAAACTTATGTTTTCACGACCATCTCACTGCGAGAATACAAGTGAGAAGTTTTCGAACGCGTTTACGTTTACGTTACTATTCGAAACGTCAAAAACACAACTCGCACTCACAAAACATTTCTAACTACCAATCACGTGCAATATCGTTCTCACTTTCGAATGCGAGGGAGTCGATTGTTTACGATGTAAAAACTCACACTCAGGAATTAAGTTTCCCATTTGTGCCACTAGTTGGCGTTGTTTCGATCCCATACAAAACGAAGTTTACGTAAACGAGATGGTGAAGTTAAAAAAACTCGCACTAGGCACACTGATATCATTCAGTGTGCCTAGTGCGAGTTGCAAAACGTTTTGCGAATAACTTTACCATCGCGTTAATCGAGCTTACTTTACACGTATCGACTATCGAAAACTTGCGAGTGCGAGTTTCAACCCAAGCTAACCAATCGAGTCGCGTTTACTCACTGTGAAATGTGATGTCCGTAAGCTTCGTGAAACAAACCGACCATTTTTAGGAGACTATTTCTCATATTGGGTCTTATAGAATACGAATATCTGTTTAAATCGTTGGGGTTATAGCAGTTTGTTTATGTTAGCAAAATTGTTTATGTTATGAGTTTTGAAGAATAGGTTACAGTGAGCCAAGTGTGTTTATATTAAAATGAGGATATGTCCTATAAATGAAAAAAATATCAAGTAAGGTCTAGAAACGTTTAACTTTCATAAAAAAAAAAAATTATTTTATTACTTAAATACAAAGGAACCCGTCGTCGTGACGATTTTAGACTTGTTCTAAAATAAAAATTTTAACATCTTTTTGAACAAACGATATCGAGCCTTATAGGTAATTTAGGTTAAATCTACCAATGGATCATAAATGCGCGAGCTCTTTTTCCAATATTTTTCATTATAATTGCAATCAATTTGTCCTTAAACATATTAAATAAGTATAACACGCAAAACAAAACTAATAAACTTATGTTTTCACGACCATCTCACTGCGAGAATACAAGTGAGAAGTTTTCGAACGCGTTTACGTTTACGTTACTATTCGAAACGTCAAAAACACAACTCGCACTCACAAAACATTTCAAACTACCAATCACGTGCAATATCGTTCTCACTTTCGAATGCGAGGGAGTCGATTGTTTACGATGTAAAAACTCACACTCAGGAATTAAGTTTCCCATTTGTGCCACTAGTTGGCGTTGTTTCGATCCCATACAAAACGAAGTTTACGTAAACGAGATGGTGAAGTTAAAAAAACTCGCACTAGGCACACAGTATGTGACAAAAGTAGTCTACGTCATATTCAATGGAATGCATAATGCATGTCTATGTTGTTAGCTTATTATCATCTTCAAATCTTAGCATATTTTATACGGTCTTGTCTATTTATACGATCTGTGACATATCTACGTACCTACGTGTTCTTCGTTATTATTCTAACGTGCAATGTTCACTCGGTACTTATGATATAAATGACATTGAATTAAACAGCCTTTATGAGTATTGTGAATGTGAACAAAGACAAACAGATCATGACTAACAGTGGATTTCTATATAGAAATCTTAATATTAATCCATTTTATACAGGAGAGACTGTAACATGCAGGCATTAAAGCCATCACCACAACTCTTTGTGAGCCAACTGCAGGGCCATGAGTCTCTCCCCTGGGTGACGAGGAGGTTTAGGCCATTAACCTCCACTTGGCCCACCGCTGGTTAGGGGATGTCAGAATTTTATGGGCGCCGAAATGGCTTCTAACAATAACGATTACTGTATACAAGAATACAGCACCCGGGACCGACTGCTTCACGTGCCCTCCGAAGCACGGAAGTCGCCGTGAGAAATGTGACCGCGCCAAATGTAAGCAACCTACGATACCGATTGATATACCTACACAGGAGTCACTGCGACATACATTTCAAAAAGTAAAATATTTTATAACTTCTAAGATCCCTAAGATAAAAAAATGATATTTTAAAATATTTCAAAAATAAATATGATCGATTTCCATTCGATCTGGAACATTTCAACATCGGAACGATGATTGAGGCGGCAGAATTTATATAAAGGGTGATCGCTATCCAGGCTTATACAGGGGCAGAATCTAGCTGACTTTTCCACAAGCACACTTCCACAGTGTTGGTCTCTGTGATTTATTATCATAGTATTTCAAAGAAGATTTAGGTACAACATCTACGGTAAATCCGTTAGAGATGGCCATACTAGATGGCACTACAACGTAGCTAATATGCCGCGAGTTACGCTTGGGAACAGAAGCGACAATGTTTCTGCGCGTATTTATGTTGAAAAGTGAGTAAATAAGCTTTTATTTTAGATGGTACTAGCTTTATCCCGCAACTCCGTATGCGCTTAACTACCCTTCTCGTGGAAATTTCAGAAACTATACAACCAGACACCCACTAAAAAAACCTTTATACCAAGTATCACACCCATGCACTCAAGGAATAAGTTTTTTTCATACTAACTAAAAATCATATATTTCCCGTGCCCGTGGGAATTTGGGAATTTTTTTCGTAGCACAACCAGTCACTCTTTGAAGAACCTTCATTCCAAGTATCACATCCGTACACTCAAGGAATAAGATTTTTCATACAAACTAAAAAGTCCAACCCCTTCCCGTGGGAATTTCGGGAACTCCTTCCATAATACAAAGAGACACTTATTGAGGAACCTTTATATCAAGTATCACATCCGTGCACTCAAGGGATGGGATTTTTTCATACAAACTAAAACATCATATATTTCCCGTTCCCGTGGGAATTTCGGGAATTCCTTTCATAACACAACCAGACACACATTGAAAAACCTTTATGCCAAGTTTCACATCGGTGCACTTAAGGAATAAGATTTTTCATACAAACTAAAAAGTCCTATATTTCCCGTTCCCGTGGGAATTTCGGGAATTCCTTCCTTAGTGCACCCCTACATCTCCTAAAGAATGTATGTTCCAAATTTCAGCTCTTTACGCCCAGTAGTTACGGCTGTACGTTGTCTGTCAGTCACTCAGTACCTCAGTCACTCAGTCAGTAACGGAACAGTTTTATATATATTGATTGCAAAAATTTTATAATGTGGTCAAATATTATCTCGAAATAACGTCTACCTATTCTAACATCGAAATGGAACCCGTTAATGTTAAAGGTAGAACTACGACCAACTCACCCTGAAGAGATGGCCAATCAAATTTTATTTTTGAATTGGTTTATTGTGCGTTTTCGAATTATAAAACATAATTTCTCGTTGATTTTTATAAGACTAATTATTGATAATCGAGAACAAAAAAATTACTGTAACAACGCTTTTTATATTTTTTCTATTACCTTGATAAAACTATGGCCATCTCTAACGGATTTACCCTACAGCAAATTTATCTTCAAAATAAAAATAGTTAAACAAATCAATTATAAACGATACAATTCAAAAAATCTAATACAACTCACATTATACAACAAAGATCGCGTGATAACATGTTTAACCCTAATTTTTCACTCGATTACTAGTTGCTGAATGTAACAGTATGATGAATTTAACCATTAAATATCACGCTACAAAACTGCAGTATTTAGTAAATAACTCAATCTATACTAATATTATAAAGAGGAAACCTTTGTATTTTTGTATTGAATAGGCTCAAAAACAACTGGACCGATTTCAAAATTTCTTTTAACATTACTTAGAGGGATTCTTCCGAACCCGTATAGGCTACTTTTTATCCCGAAAATCCCGCGGGAATCGAAATTGCGCGGGTAAAACCGTGCGCAACAGCTAGTATTAAATAAAAGTAAGTTTAATAAAGAGTTGTCACAATATAGGTACACCGAAACGTCGCGTAAAAATATAATCAAACAGGATAATAACCAGTCAAAATCGTATTTCATTTTTTAGTACACTTCGCATAGTTAGTTGTACTAAGAAATCGCTTCCAAGCGATAAGGCCGCTCTTTATACATTATTTTTTCTTTTATTTGTTTTTTTCTGTTCTGGATTTGTTTGTGTATATAATAAAGGGTAAATAAATAAATATTAATAATTCAGCCCCTAGGTTTTCTTGAGAAAAAGCCTATAAACGTTACCAAAAGTTGGGTGATCAAATGAAATATTTTAAAACTGAATGATTTTGCTAGATTAGAGTAGCACTTTCAAAAAAACACAGCTGTATTTAGTTAGGTATTAGTATTGATGGTTAATAGTGAGTAAATTTAAGGAAAAATAACTTAATAGGTAGCTAAATAAATGATGAAAGTCCCAGGCGCGGTCCCAGGGGGGGGGGGTCACAGGGGACATGACCCCCCCCAAAATCATGAAAAGATGAACCCCTTAAAAGAGAAGGAGGAAGAAAAAGGTACTTCTGATACAAAAAATTGTCGTGACCCCCCCCCAAAATTTCAGTCTGGGACCGCGCCTGGAAAGTCCTTGGTTGTTAAACTGAAGAAAATAAGATTTCTGTTGTGTTTCATTGAGATCGATCTGTCTTCAGCGATCGGTGATAGATTATTTCCAACCGATACATGTATAGGTGCATGACTTATTTCAATGCAGCTACGAAATAAATATTATTTTAACTTCAGAGTTTTAGAGAATTTATATTTTCAACCCAAGAGTTTATCATAGCAATCTGTGTTTTGTTTGTCATGGCACTGTTTAGTTTGTTCAGTATTTGGAAAAAAAGTAAGATCAAAGTTTTGGATTAGAAATAAAAATCCGCTATTTTGTTTTTTACTTTATTTGTTATTATTGGCGTCAGTGGCAAATACCGAAAGGTTATGGGTATTATTCGTTTTATTAATTATCATTAATAATTAAAAAATAACGTTGAAAACGAGCGGTATTCAATCCCTGCGTCTCCAACAAAACGAATAATAGCAAATACATATATGTATATCATGACCATGTCACAGACTTTTGCACTTTGCACGCCTTCAATTAGGGCATTTTTCGCATTTCAGAAAGTCAATCAAACTTTAAATTAAAATGACAGTTATACATTGTTATAATCATTAAAATTGAACTTTGATATTATTCTCTTTTTTTGACTCAATACATAAAATAAATTATAAATAAATATAATATTTAAGAGTTTGGACGACACCCAAAATGAAGTTTGGCTGCGCTACTGGCTCACAATGACAACTTGATAAAATGACTCGCCATATTTCGCTCACAAGCTGTCTTCGACAGGGCTAGCATGCAACCATCGATAAATAGTCGAATCGACAAGATAAATATTATTTTGTTATTTTATCCTAATATGTTAGCTAATATGCGCACCATAATAGATAGAATCACTCGATTTGATACCATGATTTAGACCACAACACCAAATGCATAATCTTAATAAATTAAATACACTAAATACCATATTCTAAGAAAATATCGATAAAAGGCCCGATTTATCGTTGTCGACGGTAGCATGCTAGCCCCGCAAGACTCCCACGCATTCTTGTTCTAAGCATTCTTGTCTTGTCCTGCATGTTTTGTCTGTATTTAAAGTCTTCAGATACTTTATCTCATCACCTCGTGTAAGCTCCAGTTCATCTATTAACCCGTTAATTTATGGTTGCCTGGATTATATCACCTTTTGAGGATCAGACCGCAGTTTGAACTCTATAACCTGTATCATATTGTAACTATGTCTGAATGTGTACAATGAAGAACAAATAGATACACTTATGCGATGATGAGGACTTTAACATTTCATTCAACTAACATTAAAACTTTAAAAACAAACGACAACAGCTCAGTTCTATCCAAAAAGGTAAGTTCAACTCTACCTATGATGAGGCAAAGGCTTTATTTCCAAGTTCGTAATCAAATATTTTCGCAGTCCAAAAACCTAATCCCGATCTCATGGAATATTCGATGGTTATTCCCTGCCTATGTACAAAATTTCAGCTAAATCCCACAAGAGTGACAAACATGAGTCCTTAAAAACTTTCACACTTTTTATAAAGTAGGATGTGTCATATCTTGCTTCCATGCTGGACTGGGAGCGGAAGAAAAACATAGAATGAGCCAGCTGCTTCTCTTCCCGGGCATACTGTAAAAGTCAGTTAAGGGACAGAGGTTTTAAAGGCGTTTTTGTGGGCGATAGGCTGACCCCCTGTCACTACAATAGTCTCTCTCCATCTTTATAATACCTCCAAATTTGTCAAACGTGACATCAGATGGTCTTGTAACCTCTGGTGTTCTGCCTACCCCATAAGGGATACAGGCGTTACGTTATGTATTTATGTGTCATATCTATACTGTACTTATTACTGTAATATCAGTGATCCAAATTACTTGTTATCAAATCACACGAGCGCAACGTACTTTATATTGTTCATGGAGTACTTAGTATTACCTACGTGTTTTAATGTCCATTGTAATATGCTCTGTTAAATATTTTGTCGTCAAGCGCTATTTTAAAACGATTGTTTGTTTCATCTCATTTAAAGTACTTTTAATTTGTATATTTTATTCATACAGGTCTAAATTCACACAAAGTCTATTTTCTTTAAAGAAATCGAATAAAAACAACTAAATATAGACTATCTTTGCTTCATAATTATAGACTTAACTTACGTTTGACCTAAATCTCACATAATGTCAAGTGACACTTAAAAAACGCTCTCTGAATACATCAAAGATTTCGACGACCACTTTGGCGATGGGGTGACAGTAACACTACCTGCCTCGGGTCGCGGGTTCGATCGTCGCACAATATAAAATGTAACTAAATGGCGTGGCTACGTATTAATGGTATGTTTGTTTGTCGTCGTTTGGGTGTATCATGTATGTATGATAATTGATATGTCATGATAATAACTGATCTAGACTGGGAGCGAAAGAAAAACATAGAATGTGCCAGCTGCTTCTCTTCCCGGGCATACTGTTAAAGCCAGTTAAGGGACAGAGGTTTTATTGGCGTTTTCGCGGACGATAAGCTGACTCCCTGTCACTGCAATAGTCTCTCTCCATCATTACAATACCTCGAAATTGGTCAAACGTGACATCAGATGGTTTGATGGCCTCTGGTGTTCTGCCTACCCCATAAGGGATACAGACGTGAAGTTATGTATGTATGTAATAATAATAATAAATACTCTTTATGGTCAACAGAAATCAAATACATAACAAAATTTTATAAAACAAATATGGACAATATGGGCGGCCTTATCGCTCTAAGCGATTTCTTTCAGGCAACCCGTGTCATATGTGTGTCTTGACAAAAAAAAATGTATAAGTACGTATGCATATCCGTTATCTAGTACCTATATTACAAGATACGTTAGGGCTAGCTTACGCTGTGTGAATATACCTATGTCCAACATAGTCAAGAGACGAAAGAAACATTCTTTGCCTCCTAATATTATCTTTATAAGTGTAGAATCCATCTACGACCTCAAAACGCAATAACAATTAAAACACTAATTACTTACACAAAAACAATACTCTAACAAGCAGAAATCATACTCCATAGCATAGGTACTACAAAGAACATTCACAACCGTGAACGCTATCAAAGTACTTAACGCACCACAGCTAATTTCATTATCGCCTACATTTAAACAAATCACATATATTCTGTATCGATTGCGAAACACGGTTATTAGAATGAACTCGCACTGTACTACGGTTGTACTAATAAAACACTAGAAGTTAAGGGTATTTCACACAAGGGCCATGTAATCACGAAAATTGAAATCTAATAGAATATTACATTGAAATAAAGATTTTTTTTCATGGCTTTTATATCCACCAACCGGCAATGGGCCAGCTTGGTGATTTACGCCCTAAACCTTCTCATCACCCAGGGCTGAGACTATAGCAGTGCAGTGGACTCATTACAAAGAGTTGTGATGATGAGGTTACAGGGAGTTTAATAAGTTTAAACGAGCTTTCCCGTGAAATATCAGATAGAAATTTTATATGCTGTTCCGTGTGCATTTCCTAAGTGCAAAATTTGAGATGAACGCAGTGTTAGCGTGATAGAGCGGCCAACTCCATCCATGTATTTTCGAATATATTCACAACTTTATAACTAATGGAGATTTCTGTAGTCAATTGTTAAGTGATTTTTTTATCTTTTTCAGACACAAAACAATTTAATAATGTTCGTAATGTAAACAATCGTATACTGGATTTAATAATAAGCAATACGGATTGTCGAGTTGAAGGTTGTCAATCACCTTTATTAGCGGAGGATTCACATCATAGGTCCCTTATTTTGGAAATATCAGTTGTAAACATACAATATATAAAAACAAAGTTTTCGAGTACTTATAATTTTTGTGGAGCTAATTATGAGGATTTGAACGAAGAATTACTAAAAATTAACTGGCGTGATACGCTGGGTTCCTTATCGTTGGATACTGGTATAGATGTTTTTTATAATATCTTAAATAACTTAATATCACTTTATGTACCCTTTCGTACTGTTAAATCTTCTTGTTCTTCTCCTATATGGTACACAAAGGCTTTAAAAAAGGTTTTGGCTGAAAAAAGAAAGTACCATAGGCTATGGAAAAGTTATAATAATCCATTAGATTATGAAAGTTTTAAGATACTTAGAAAACGGGCAAAATTATTGGAAAACGAATGCTATAAAAATTACATTGAATTCTCTGAACATAACATTAAGATGAATTCTAGGTATTTTTGGACTTTTGTTAAAAATATAAAATCGACAAACAAATTACCTCAAACTATGTACTATAAAGGTTGTGCTGCAACTGAAGGGGAAGAAATTTGTAATTTATTTAATGAACATTTTCGCTTAGTTTTTGAACCGGCTGATTCAAACTTATTACCTGAACACTTAGACCCCCCTCAGAATGCTCCAATTGACATAAGCACTATAGAAATAACCCAAAGCGTTGTTCTGAAATATTTAAAGTCTGTCAATGTAAATAAAGGGGCTGGCCCTGATGGAGTACATCCGTTGCTTATAAGTAAGTGTTCTTCCGCGTTGGCTTTACCTCTAACGATTTTATATAATAAATCATTAAAGGAAGGAATAGTCCCAACTATTTGGAAAACAGCATGGATTACCCCTATTCCTAAAGGTTCAGCTAGCCCAGACATTGAGAAGTACCGTGGCATATCCAAATTATGCCAATTCGGTAAAATTATGGAAAAAATTGTTACAGATCAAATTTTTCAATGTGTTAGAACTGTAATAAATCCTAATCAACATGGTTTCTATCCAGGTCGCAGTGTGGAGAGTAATCTCCTTATCTTCACTGAACTAATATTAAATGCAATGAACAATAATCACCAATTAGACGCAATTTACACTGATTTTGCCAAATGTTTTGATAAAATTTGTCACTATACCTTAATGATTAAGCTTTGGAACCTTGGAATACACGGTGATTTGTTCCGATGGATTAAATCCTACATAAACAATAGAAGCCAGGCAGTTGTTCTTAGCGGCTATTTATCACAATATAAAACCATAAGTTCTGGAGTTCCCCAAGGTTCACACTTGGGACCCTTATTGTTCAACTTATACATTAACGACATTAATAATTTTGTTCAGGGATCAAATCTCTTACTTTATGCTGACGACACAAAAATTTTTAGAATAATAAAAACTGTAGAGGACTGCGAAGCTTTACAACGTGATTTATTTAAGTTTGAAAGGTATTGCCAAGACAATAAAATGTACTTAAATTTGGATAAATGTCATGTTATTAGTTATAGTCGAAAACTAAATACAATCACGCATGATTATAATCTTTGTGGTAAAAAAAATTCTAGAGTAACACAGATTCGTGACCTGGGTGTCATCATGGACTCCAAACTTACATTTATCCCTCACATAGACTTTAGTACTAATAAGGCTTATAAACAACTAGGATTTATTTTGAGGATAGGCAAGCCTTTTAAACACTCCTTGACTTACAAAGTCTTATACAATAGTTTTGTTCGTCCTAATTTAGAATTTGCTTGTACTGTCTGGCATCCCTTCTTTAGGTCTCATATTGATAGAATTGAAATCATCCAAAAAAAGTTTATTAAATCTCTTGCCTACAGAACAGGTTATTCTTACATTGACTATGAAACCTCTTGTAAGCGATACAACTTAATGTCATTGGAAACCAGACGAAATTATTTTAATGCCATTATGATGTTTAAGATCTTGAATAACATTATTGATTCACCCGCATTATTGCAAAATATCTTATTTCGAGTGCCTCGTAGATGTGAGCGACTAAGTGTTAAGAGAGACTTATTTTTTGTAGAAAAAAGCAGAACTTGTTATGCGCAAAACAGCTTTGTTAAAAGAACATGTACCTTTTATAACTGTTATTTGAAGGATATTGATTTGTTTTTAGGCCACTCGCTGGCCTCGTTTAAAGCTTCCCTAGTAAGAACATTGAACTTGTGAAATTTTGTTATCTTTTTTGTATGGGTTTTTTGATACTTATGTTATTTTTTTTTTCTTTTTGTTTTTGTATGCATGGTGATGGGTAATTCATTTGTAATATTTAGGAAACTAAAGGTCTAAATTTGTAATTTTTTTGTAATATTAAGTATTTTGTGTGACTGTTTGTTTCTTATGATTAAATAAATAAATAAATAAACTTTAAACAGCACAATTTCTGATTGCGTGGAAATACCGGAATAAAAAGTATCATATGTATTTCCAGGCTATAATCTATATCTTTACCAAGCTGTGTAGGTACAGATACGTCTACCCATTTTTGCGTGAAAGAGGAAGAATCATCCATTTATACTGACAAAAATTTCGCATTTATAGTATCAGTAGGATAAGTAAAATAATATATAAAATACTGTCGTAAGTCTTAATTGTTAATTATGTAAGTACTTAATAAATAACATAAATTCACAACTACTATAGGTACAGGAGGAAGATTTAACAGTTTCACCCACTGATGTTCACAAACCTACATGTTTACAATGTTCGCACATAAGTACTTAGGTTTTATTCTAAAAGTGTTATCACGTGAATGTTATTGATGATGTATGGACTATGGATGTTTTTTTCCTCTATCGAGTCACTTCTAAACAACTAATTAGGTATTTACAAAATTCGGCAATTGGGATGCTTTTTATTTCGGTAGCAAGCTCGTTTACACTGTCAAATGATTTAGGTGTCAAAGGAAATACTGAATCGGTAATAACCAATGTAAAGGTGCCTTTATAATGACGTTGTGATACCACAGATTACTATAATAGGTTAGCTCTAACACCTGGCGGTTCACGTGAATCCGCTTATGGTAGGTAGGTAAGTACCCACTTTAGTCACATATTGTTATGATTCGGCGAATGTAGAAAGTCAATTATTATTCTACTCTGGTTTTACAGAAGTTTTGTTTTTTTACAAGCGACGAAAGTAGTTTAGAAGTTATTTATATTAGTGTTGCAATTGACCGCAATCTCAAGAGATGATACGTGATGATGTAGCTATGGTATGGCCCACGAGAGAAAAAATAAAACGGCATTGACTCGACTTCTACAAAGTTTTACACAAACTCATACGATACTCATACTTCTACGATACTCATGTTTTAGTCGTTTACGACATATTTGCGATAATTTCCATACACTTTTTTTGTGTCGTTTTTACAAAAAGGGTACATTGGTAGAGAGACGTCAATGCACTTTTATTTTTTATCTCGTGGGCCATACTTTAGCAGAGTTTTGGGGCAATCTGCCTTCATAGTAGATTTTGTGAGAAGAGTTATCATCACTAAGCAGCAGTTGTTTGAATTATTCAACTTTTACACCCTCAAAGGGTACAGCTATTCTTTTCAAAACTAACGAGGGTCAAATTTTAAGTTATGGTTCCTTAAGCCACATATTTATTTAATAATTTATGTACACACATAGAAACTTAATTAAGAAAAGTAAAAAAAATGTACAAAGGCAAAGCTTATTTCTATAAGAAATTTCTACCAGCAAGCCTGAGGCTGGAGAATGAGAATTAAAAAAAAAACAAATTAAGTGCGTACAACTTACTTAAAGCCCAAATACTTACACTGTTGGAAACAAAACATCAAACCAAGGTGACCTTGCTAGTTTACAACGTGTTTCCAACAGTGAAGACGGCTGTTGACAACCAAATTACATGACCTTGGCGGGTTGGAAACGGCGGTGTTTAGAATCACAGACATACATCTACATAGACAACGCAAGTGCCACGATTTGTATTGGAACCAAGCGTGCCGACTTTTTAAGACCTATTGTGACGTCACAGCTGATATTTATTACTGGAAAATACAAAAAGATTCAGAGACACCGATACCGCCGATGAAATCGATTATTATGAACGATATTGATATTGTGGACTCGATTTTCTAACAGACATACATACACGCATATTACAATACATATTAAATCTAGAGGCGACCAACCTTGACGCTTGGTCGGGGTTCGGACCAGGGACCGGAACCGCTTACCCTTAAAGAGGTTTTTGATTGGGTTTTTCATAGACTTGTTTTAAAAAACCCTATCAATTTGGTAACCGTATCGAAGACTTACCCTAATTTAAGGCTTACCATATCAATAGAGTTAGCTTCATGTAAGCAGTAAGCCTATCGAAAACCCTATTGAAGGTTACCGATACAACAGGGTTTTAAAACCTGCAGGCAAATTTAATCTCTAAGAATATCAAATTATCAAAAATATCACCATCTATTCAATCTCGCACTTCGAATTATACTTCCGAATTCAACAGCATGCGCGGAAAAGAGATAAAAATAGGCAACCCTATCACAGGGTAAGCGCATCCGAAAGTAGTTAACTTTATTCAAAGTGTTACCACGTCGATAGGCTTACCATATCAATAGGGTTACACTTCCATATGGTAAGATTTTGATAGGGTTACCCTATCAATAGGCTTAATCAAATAAAGGGGTTTTCCGGTCCCTGGTTCGGACACGCAAAGGATATGCATTTGCGTTATCTATGTAGATGTATGTCTGTTTTTAGGACAGTGTGTACGCTTGTTATTGTATATTTTACTATGTAACTGTAACTACAAATGACTCGAGTTTTGAAGCTTTTTATCCTGCGTTTCAACCTGTCCTTCTTTGTATCCTCAATTGCATACAAAACTGCCATCGCGAAGATGTTGCCAACGCGAGAGATCAGAGCACACTGACGATTAAGGGGCGTGGCCTGGCGTGACCTTGGCTTGTGTTCTTGTTTGTCTCCTTGTTGGAAACCACCGTTTGTAACAGTGTGGATGACTCGGAATTGGTTGACAACAACTTAACCTTTCTTAACCTTGGTTGGAAGCATTGGTTTTCAACGTGTTTTCAACAGTCTGGCGGCCCTCTTACAAGCAAATAAATATATAGGGTAATTGGAAAAATGCTGGTGAAACTCTACAGAGTGATTAGGTATCGATAACCAAGTATATTTAAAATGTTAAAAAAATTAAAAAAAAAAATAAAAAAAAAATAAAAAAATTCACTATATTTTTTTTGTCACTTAGAGATAAAGTTCATCAATTTAAACAACTTTCCCCAAGAAACGATGTATCTAAAACGCATAAGAAAAAAGCTATTATGAATTGTTTTTACGTGAGCAGTCAGCTGCTATGTGGCACAGTGACCTACTTTTGCGCCCGACTTCGCAACCTGGCGTCAACGACCTCGAGCGGCCGCGCCGCGCGCGCCGCCGCAGCCATGCCAAGCAGCACCTTCCCCGTGTGTGAAGGTGTGCACTAAACTACAATCGACCAACATGCTAATAAAATAATTATAAATCAAATTGTACAACTTGCAACAACATGCCTACGAGTGAATGGCTTGCTCTGTTGTATTTGTAAGTTTAAAGTGTGTATACCTATCTAATACGCAGATTTTACTACAAAATAAGACATACCTAACGATTCCTGCTTCCTGAAGTTGCCGTGACTTTAAAGGCCAATTATTTGAACTCCACTCAGGTATCTTGTTGTACTTATCTGTTGCACTTATCACTTTTATTGAACACCGAACTTACAATAGAGAATAGCTATGCTCTCTGATACAAATTTTCCATCACACTTTACCAGGCTTTGGACTGGCGCGTTTTAGTTTCCGATTTTAAATACTCATCTTTTTCTGATTTTCGATAGATATTTGTAATTATTTTATTAGCATGTTGGTCGATTGTAGTTTAGTGCACACCTTCACACACGGGGAAGGTGCTGCTTGGCATCGCTGCGGCGCGGCGGCTCAGTTGCTATGTGGCACAGTGACCTACTTTTGTGCGCGACCTGGCGTCAACGACCTCGAGCGGCCGGCTGCTCACGTAAAAACAATTCATAATAGCTTTTTTCTTATGCGTTTTAGACACATCGTTTCTTGGGGAAAGTTGTTCAAATTGATGAACTTTATCTATATGTAACAAAAAAAAATTTGTGATTTTTTTTATTTTTTGAAAAGTATTTTTTTAAATTTTTTTAACATTTTAAATATACTTGGTTATCGATACCTAATCCCTCTGTAGAGTTTCACCAGCATTTTTCCAATTACCCTGTATATTACATACACTGCATACTAAATATATACAATTAAATATATAAATACATAAAATATATAGCTATGAACTATTGTTGAAATGTTATCAATGAACGATCTATAATATAAAAATATATAATTATACGATTTAAAAACCTAAGTTAGAGAAAGATAATGTTCTCTAACTCTTTTTTTGAGTATATTTAGTGATTTCGACTCACGAATTTTGTAAGGAGTTCCACAATCTGACAGCATGGACAGTGAGTATGCAAAGAAATCGTTTCTATGGGACTTCATTTGTAGGAATGTACGCTTATGTGCTCTACAAAACGCATCTACAGGATTAGTAAAGGCAAACCGCTCACATAAATAAAGAGGAGAGGAAACAGAACATTCAAAAGGAGACAGAGGATACGGGTATTTCCACGGGTATTACCTTTATTTAAGGAGACTATTTGCAAGTATTTGCAGTCACAAAACTAAATAAAAGTAAACACAAAGTAGGCAAAAGTAATTTAAACGCTGAAGGCTGGCAGCCCTATGACATGTGAACGGACCGCAGCGCGCTGTAGGCATTTATTTCAAAGATGCGGCCGAGTTCGTGGCGAACAATTAAAAATGCTTACATTTGCAAACTTCACGCCTGTATCACTTATGGAGTAGGCAGAACACCAAAGGCTGTAAAACTATGTGAGGTTTGACAAATTTGGTGGTATTAATTTACATGATGGAGACTATTGCACTAACAGGGGATCAGTCTATCGCCCGCAAAAACGCCAGTTAAACTTCTGTCCCTTAACTGACTTTTACAGTATGCCCGGGAAGAGAGCAGCTGGCCCATTCTATGTTTTTCTTTTGCTCCCAGTCCAGCATGGAAGAACATACAAATGCTTGTGGACCGTTATCGTATTGATAGAACTTTCTCGACCTAGGCGTCATAGTATCTGTGCCCTCGATGACTGTAGTATGTCTTCACAAAGTTTATTTGAAACTTTGTGGTGAACGCTATAAGTTAAAAAACTAAATGACAATAGAATTTGTGATATGGTATAATATTTTTAAGTCGACATCACTGTGTAGGTTTAAATCATAAAATTATAGTACGAGCGTGCGCACGAGTTCGCTGCAATTTATAAAATCGAGCGGCATTTTAAATCGCCCACGTCAGTACGTTACAACAGCTAGAGAAACAGTAACACTATTATTAATGTTACTATGTGATTTTATAAGAGTCAGAAATATGTGATATTAAATTATACTGTATATTTAAATAACAAGTTTAGCCGTGTATCTTTAAACCCATCCTCAAAAGTAAATAATCAAGGATTTTTTTAGTCTACATTTCAGCAAGTGTACGAAATTATATGACTAATTTATAGTAATTATAAATTTTAGTCGCTATTACTTGAGTTCAAATTCCAATGTCCCTTCGAATCCACAACATCAACAAAATATTTTGTTGCAGAATAGGCATTTTCTGATATTTATGAAGCCACCTGTCGTGTGGCTTTACCAGCGTAACTGATCCCGTTAGAATTTCTGGATAAAATATATCCTATTTTAACCTTCATTTCGAATTTGTCAAATTAGACCGATAGGTAGTTACATAGATAAGCGCATTTAACCAAACAAACTCTGCAACTTTACCTGTTTTCTGATAAATAAATGATTATTATTATTTGGTATCTTAACAACTACAGGCTTTTGAGGCGGAAAGACCCGACGATTTGACCAGTCGTCGGTCGGGAATCAGGGCAAGAGAGAGAAAAACCGGTGAACTATTCGGATAGTTTCCAGCAGAACCGCTTTTGCTGGATTATTATTATTTTTAGGCACACTTACAACTATGTACACGCCTTTCGGCGGAAAAGACCCGACAGTCTGACCAGTCGGTCGGGGTTCAGGGTAAAAGAGAAAGAAACCGGCGAACGATTCGAGCAGTTTCATACAAAACCGCTTTTTGCATGCGTGCTGGAAGCGAACCACTGCCGGATCCCAACCTTTCAAGGCATCTGACCAATGTGGCTGGGGTCAAACCTTTTGCGGATATTACAACCGGGATGATTTCGGTGGACAATACTTCCCACATTACTGTCAAACATTACTGTCACCTTATGCGCAAGGTCCAAGTTCCTACTTTTTATTATTATTTACTAGCTGACCCGGCAAAAGTTGTTTTGCCATATAAATTTAAAAAAAAAAATAGATGTTGGCCGATTCTCATAGATACCGGATAAGCACAAAAAATTTCATCAAAATCGGTCAAGCCGTTTCGGAGAGTATGGCAACGAAAACTGTGACACGAAAATTTTATATATTAGATTATATTAGTATAGATTTACTTTCATTTGCCTACATTACGTGACTAACCCGCGATTCATGATACGATGATATTTGGCCGATAGCTATAAATATGAATTGTGGTATTTAGCCGCCTGAAAACTAAAAAAAAACATTTTGCAAATGACACTTACATTAGGTGCCCATACAGTGACCTTACTCCCCTGTTCGTTCATAATCTGTCCTGATGGAAAGATGATAGATAAGATGACGATGATAGTTAACTAACACCCTCAGGTTTAACTAGAGTGGAGATATTTTTTGGCAGGCTTCAATATGGTCAAAGGTGCTATCGACCCCCCATCTAAAGTAAATATTATCGGAAATTATCAAAATAAATAATATATTCTAAAATTTAGTTATCAATTAAGAAAAAATATTTCTACTTGCAAAAGTACAAAGTACTGAAACCACATTCATAAGCGTTAACACTTCCCACACTAACTCGGTGACATTCAACCACACAGAACATTATTATAAAATAAAAGAACAAAAATACAATATTGAACACACAACCATACACATAGAGCTATCAGTTTCAACCATCTGTAACAATCAAGGACCTTATTACCAAGTAACATGAGTCATTTTAAAACAGCTGCAAGAGCTGTTTGCAAGTATTATCTACATACTATATAATAATTACTGCAGTCTGTATCCTACTAATTGCGCCTTTCCTGTTATAATCATGTTCCTGCATTGAGATGAACTGCAATTGAAAAATAGTTTACTTGGAGTGAGTAATTGTTTAAATGCATAATTGAACAAAGAAGTTGTAAAGCCAACATAAAAAGAAGTGTTTGACTTTACTGATCCTTTGATTCTAATAGAGTTTATATTTTAATGTAGAAAGACACTGAAACAGCAAAATAAAATGTCAAATATAATTATTTGTGAAAAAAAGTTGTCTTTTGTCTTTTTGTTTGATGTTTATTTAATATGATAAATTTGAAACCTTAAGACAATTGTATCACTTATAGAAAATGTACACAGTTATTTTAAATTCCACCTTGGACTACAGTAGAGTATCCAATGTCAATGACAATGAAAGGCATCTGCACTGACAGCCAGTAATAATTTTTTTTTTTTTATATGTTAGAACCGCCAGTAAAAATGTATATCCTTAATCTAATCAATTTTCACAGAAACAAAAATGCAAAATTAAACCTCTGATGAAGGTAGCCACATCATTTAAACACAGATCACAAAATACTTGGAAGCAAAAAAAATTTGTTGAATGATATAAAATGTATGCTCATAAAAAATACACAATAAAAATCAAAATCATTAGAGTAAAAATTATAAATATAACAAAATAAATATTGTAAAAAATATAAGAAATTTACAGTAATAGGACCACTACCTAAGAATTTGCCATTGATTATAATTTTTCTCTCTAGGATAAGTGTAAATAAAGTAAGCAAACCACATAAAAAATAAAAAAAATAAAATCCCCAGACAATCACACCAACTACATGGCCTCAAAGTAAGCGAAGCTTGTGTTATGAGATACCATGTAGCGAACTAGGGGGGAACCTAGAATATAAATACATATATAGATAAACACCCAGACACAGTTTTTTTTTTTCTTGTTCCGGGCTTGCTGATGAAATTTTAGTGTATTTTAATTTTAAGCATCACTCTAGATTAGTTAGAATTTTTCACTAAAACTTTAAGTTAAGATTTTTGCCTGCTGTTTTAGAATACAGGTTTTATAGAATATGAGTGTTTGCCCGCGACTTTGTACACGCAATAACTTAAAAGTCCTATTTTCCGTTCCCGTGGGAATTCCTTCCATTATACAGACACTTATTGAGGAACCTTGATACCAAGTATCACATCCGTGCGCTCAAAGAATAAGATTTTGTCATACAAATTAAAACATCATATATTTCCCGTTCCCGTGGGAATTTCGGGAATCCCTTTCATAACACAATCAGTCTTTTTTTGAAGAACTTTTATGCCAAGTATCATATCAGTGCACTCAAGGAATAAGATTTTTCATACAAACTAAAAAGTCAATTAATTCCCGTTCCCGTGAGAATTTCGGGAATTCTTTCCTTAGTGCACCCCTACATCCCCTAAAGAATGTATATAACAAATTTCAGCTTTCTACGCCCAGTAGTTACGGCTGTATGTCGTCTGTCAGTCACTCAGTAACTCAGTCAGTAATGGAACAGTTTTATATATAGAATATAGGTTTGGAGCTATCATTTTAAGTTTTATGGAAATGGTGAGTACAATAGGAAAGAGAGTAAGACATTTTAGTTATGACATTAGCCACCCTTATTTTGCAAACAATTTCATTTCATATATTTTATGGAATTAAAATTAAGCGTAAATATTTAAAAGAACACAATTAAGTACTAAGGTTTATGAAATTTCCTTAAGTTTTCATATTCTATCCATTGATCAGTTACTTCAAATACCTACTAAACTTACAGATTAGAATTACTATCTTTTTATTTTCAGTAACAAGATATGATCAAAAAGTTTGACCAATGAGTCAATTATATCAATATTTATTTTGCATAATCATATTTATAAATGTATATATGATAATTATGAGAAAATACCACTCTATGACTATGTAATATTAACATAATTTATAAATAATATGATTGTAATATTTATGACCTGGTAGTTGGTTGGTGGGTAAATCTGGGACCTGGACAATGTGTACTGAAGATTTATTAATTTATTCATCAATTTATAGTAATGTTTCGCAACTTGTGACTTAGTTAGAGCAGCTCTTTGCAGGTTCCGGTAATAAGAAACAGATTTTGGCAACATTAAAAAGGTAAATTTGTTAAAGCAGACAAAGGAATAGTAAATTCAAAACTCATTTATTTTATAAATATTATGTTATCACCTATCACCAGTTTTGTGTTAGTTATTAATATTTCTATTATTCAATATATGTACAACACAAGTACTTTATTTATTGTAAAAAAATATTTAAGATTTCTCTTTTGAAAGTCGATATCAAATTTAATCCCAATTAATATGTAGTAAGAACACTAATGCAGTTATGGAAAACAATGAAACCAGTCGATAAATCAATCAATAAATATACCCAGAGTGTACCAGTGACTCAGAGGTTTGGTATTTAAAGATTATGCTCTTACAAGCTACTATGGGTTCAGCAAAACAAGGAAATGACTCACTATGACCCATTGAAAAATGTTTAAAGTTCTCACAGCCAACTGTACACATGAGATGTTAATAGTTTAATAATTAGCGAAATATAACGAAAAACATTATTTTAATAGCACAAAGGAAGTGTGAAGTAGATACCAATAAGACTACGATAAGACCTATTAAAAACTAGAGTTAGTTCAAACCGCAAAACTTTCGTGTGTTTTGACTTTAATTTTCGTGATAAATATCAACCCAATATTTCAAATAGATCTTATGGCAATAAGTAAAACAATCACAAAACTACACTTTTCGGCTAAGATTTATAATACTTACTTGTGTATATACGGCAATTTAACAACAAATAACAATTAATTGTTGACAAAAGATTAGTAAAACACTGCACTGAACTCACTTTAAAACGCAACGTCTAAATTATATAAATAAAATGTTAAAAAAAGAAATCGCATTCAGAACAGAGCTAAATAAAGAAAAGTAATACACTCACGGAAACTTTAACACTGGGACAGTTGTAATCTTTGTTATATAGAAAATTAATGTGACACACAATTGCTTTTATTTCTAATAATATTTTTTAACGCAATAATTATGATTTTATAACATTATTACATTAAAGAATGACAGAAAACAACGGCGGATGGATAGATGAAAAAGACGTGTGCTGGTTGAGTGAGGGAAAGAAGATTTGATTGACTGTCAGTATTTTTTGTGCCAGCCACCAGATGGCGTGCAATACAAAAACAAGGAAACCTAAAGTTCGCACAACTTTTGTAAAGTAAAGAACTAAGGTAATAATAGTACTATTTCTTCATTTTTGACTTCGAATGCATGCACTGAGTGCTCCGAAGTGTATTTGACCAAGCCAAATATTTTATCCGCAAAAACATTATGCCTTGCAATCAGTTGACTTTGTGTTCGATTAAATGCAAGTTGTGAAAAGAGAGCCGAACAAGATGGTGCACCGTTACTCAACAAACCACTAGTTTTGTTATTTTGGGGTTGTGTAGTCTCTTGTTGTAGTATCTTTTAACTTTAAGTAAAGAAATCTAATAATAAATTGAGAATAGCAGATAGCACCAAATAATTGAGATAAAGAAAATAATGTTCAATAAAACACATTATTAACAAATTTTACAAACACTGTTTAACAAAATTGCTACATTACCTACATTTTTCTTAACATTACAACATACTTTTATGAATTAAGCTATCATCAAATAAGTTTGATGAAATTCTATGATAATGAGTTAAAAGAAAAAGTATGCTAAAGTAACAATAGTAACTTATCTATCAATATCTTTTTTTATCAGCTGTATGTACTGGTCATTAGTTTACCAAGAATTGAAGTGTATGAATATTAATCTCAAGAGTTTATCAGTATTGATAAGCTAACATTCAAAACAATGCCATGCTATTGCTTTAGTATAATTCTTTAAAACATGTAATTACTAATAATTAGGTTATACATATACACCTTATGGTGATAGTGAATGCTAAATTCCTTTATTATTATTTATTTACTTCACAATTTAATTCAACTTATGAGAAGTCTGAGAAGACAACTGGATCTCGAAAGTGTAAATTGGACTCTCTAGATGCTAATTTAGTCTCAAAAGAAAATAAAAACTCAACTTTAATGAATTTGAAAAATAATGTTATTTTCAATCTACTTGTAAAAATTATAAAATAAAATACCAAATAAAATTAATCCAGCCAGGATCTTTTTATCTATAAAAATTATATTGAAGCATTATAAAATGCAAATTAAAGCTTTTAAAATATTTACTTGTGACTTTATATAGGCATTGGGTAAAGGCATACTGTAAAAATCAGTTAAGGGACAGAGGTTTTTTGTTTTTGTGGGTGCTAGGCTGACCCTCTGTCACTGCAATAGTCTCTATTCATCATTATAATACCTCCAAAGTCAACCGTGACATCAGATGGTCTAATAAACTCTGGTGTTCTGCCTACCCCGT
Organism: Stenoptilia bipunctidactyla; assembly: GCA_944452665.1. Taxonomy (NCBI): domain Eukaryota; kingdom Metazoa; phylum Arthropoda; class Insecta; order Lepidoptera; family Pterophoridae; genus Stenoptilia; species Stenoptilia bipunctidactyla. The sequence goes on from OX101743.1 coordinate 8,316,628, forward strand.
AAGGGATACAGGTGTGAAGTTATGTATGTAAGTAATAATTATAGAAAGAATACAAACTATACCATTGTGAGAGTAATAATTGTACTTTAATCAGATAAGATGACTAGGTAACTTCATCTTCATCACAAAGAATATTTAGAATGAAGCCAGATTATAGAATGACTAAGAGATTTGTTTTTCAGAGTTCAAAAATTATAAGCTATTGCATACTTCCATGGGTACAACAAAACAAAAAAAATCTCGCTCAAACCCATAAAATATGTTCAAGTTCTCATAATTGAACACACCATATTATTACAAAAAAAGTATGCCATTGATGTAAATAAGTGACAGAAACCTATGTTTTTTTAGCAGTTTTTATCACTTAACTTTAGTCCTTTGACCAAAACTTTTACAGATATCTTGCAAAATATAAAATATATGTTTGGTTTTCTAATTTAAACTTAAGAAAACTGCTGAGATTTGAACAGTAACACTTACCTGTGTTTGTATGGGTTTTAGCCGACAACTATCATCGAATTGTTGCTATTAATTAAGCGACACACCGCATTGAACTCCCGTTTTGACGCACCTCTTAGAAATATACATAAACTGTTTAAATGAAATCGCAATCAGAACGGAACTAAATAAAGAAAAGTAACACACTCACTAGAACTTTATTTGACACTGGAACCGTGATAACTTCTGTCAAATAGGTCAATAATTCAACACACAACTGCTTTAATATAAATAAAAAGTTATTATCACCATAATATGTTCATAAAATATTATTAAACTATAAAGGAAGGAATGACAGAAAACAAGGCAGGCGATAGATAAATAAAGACGTGTGTTGGTTGAGTGAATGAAGGAAAAAAAATTTGATTGACAGTATTAAAGTTACTTTATCACGCCAACAGATGACGTTTAGTGCAACAATACCACCATAGACAACCTGAAATTTTGGAAGACCTAAAATTTTCTGACAGCTCATTAAAAAAACAAAACGGTACAAATATGGTACAAAAGCCTTCGATAGATGGCGCTTTACAAAAGGCGAAGTCTTATCTGTCTTATAGCCATTTATTGTACACTGCGTTTTTTAAAGTAAAATAAATTAATTGACGTCTGTATCAGAAATCGCACTTATTAATAACCATAGATGGTAGATACCACTTACTTACATTATAGGATACAGACTTAACGCCTTCGGCTTTTTAAAAGTGCCATCTATAGAGGTTTTTTGAACTAATCTTTATGAACTGTCAGAAAACTCCTCATTTAAAATACTTAGGCTACAAACTGGACGGCAGCGACAGCGGCTTGGGGAATCTGGGCCGTTCTCAACGCCAGCGGGTGCTCGAGCGATTCGTCGCGGTTTCATACAAACTAAATACTTTCGTGTCACGGAAATTGCTGCCCACGCCGCTGTCGCTGTCGCTGCCATCCAGTTTGCAGCCTTACACCTTAACATTTAAGGCAAATATCAGTACACAATGTTAACATTATGTTGTTAGACGGAACAAACACTTAATTAAATATTTTTCGAATTACAAAAGGTCTTATTTATTATTATATCAGCCTGCGCTGCCCCACGGCTGGGCAAAGGCCTCCCTTATGGCCCACATAAAAGTAATATAAAACGAAAGCCATTCAAAAAACTCAAAATAAAATGTTTCCTTTATTTAACCATAAAACTCACCTACATATATTTTTACCTTTTGTCATTTACTGTACTAAACCATACTAAGTTTTATTAAATTAATAACAGTAGCAGATTGACAACACAAATGTATGTGTAGAATATTGTTAAAAATATTACAAATTTTTATAATATTTTTAACAATATTTAAAAGAACGTAAAAATATTGTTAAATCTCTTTTGCAATAATCAATATACAAAATGGGTTCCAGTATTTTAATGTAAAAATACTGATTTAAGTATTTAAGGGAAAATAAGAAGCAAGCCAATAATGCTTATTATGAACATACAAAAAGTAATATTTTTATGCTTAATATTAGGTCTTTCATAATACTATCAACAATATTTATTATCTGTGCAATTTTTAATTTCAGCGCCATCTATGTGTGGACTTTGAAATCAAAATGTATACCTATCTCACTCACACTCGTGTACCCAGCGCAGCTGAACGGTTCAATGACTTTCAAGACTAGTTTCTATTTTCTCTCTGGTTCTGTCGTCGGGTCGGACCGCAAAACAGGAGCTCTTTGTTTGCGTTTCACGTTCGCGTCGTACGGTATCGCTCGCGATTGCAGATTTTTCGTATCGCCACTGAGACGGAATGTGCCCTGATAAGTGGAAGCGTGGGTCTCGCTCCTCTCGGTCGATGTGAAATGTTGTGTAGTGTGCAAGAGTGGCGCCGTCAACGAGTGCAAGTGCAGTGAGGTGCAGTGGTGAGTTCTGGCGAGCGTGGCTCGAATTGGCCACGCCGAGCGAAGTGCGCGGAGGTGGCGGCGGGCGCGCGGCCATGACCGGCGACATGCCTCTAGGGAGCGCGCACGCTTTCGGGCGCGCGTTGCTCCGGGATGGGGCGCTGCCGCCGCTGGAACCAGGCCCGCCCGCGCCACCAGCGCCGGCCGCGCAGCCGCCTGACAAGCGTCCACCGGCGGCCGCGGCCAGCCCTGAGCAGGTCATGAAACTCTACATGAACAAGCTCACTCCGTACGAGCATCGCGAAATATTTGACTATCCACAAGTGTATTTTATAGGCGCGAACGCTAAGAAACGTCCCGGACTGATCGGGTTTCCGAACAATTGCGAATACGATAACGAGCAAGGCTCATACATACACATCCCGCACGATCACATAGCGTATAGATACGAGGTGCTGAAAGTGATCGGTAAGGGAAGTTTCGGTCAGGTGGTGAAGGCATACGACCACAAGAAACGAGAGAACGTCGCGCTGAAGATGGTTCGTAACGAAAAGCGTTTCCACCGTCAGGCGCAGGAGGAGATCCGTATATTGGAGCACCTCCGCGAGCAAGACAAGGATAATACGATGAACGTGATCCATATGTTCGACTCGTTCACATTCAGGAACCACACATGCATCACATTTGAGTTGTTGTCGATCAACTTATATGAGTTGATAAAGAAAAACAAGTTCCAAGGTTTCTCGCTGCAGCTGGTTCGCAAGTTCTCGCACAGCCTGCTGCAGTGCCTGCACGCCCTTAACAAGAACCGCATCATCCACTGCGACATGAAGCCGGAGAACGTTTTGCTGAAGCAGCAGGGACGCTCGGGAATCAAGGTCAGTTTATTTTAATATCTATCATCTGTTTCCGCAGTTCAGAGACAATACCATTTTCTACTCTACCTATCAGTAAGTAGGTCAGGTTGTGAAATATGAATTTTATGTTTATTTATTACCATCGAACGTTTGCGAGTTCAGTAGCGCTCCAAAACGTATGTATGTCACTCAAAAGGTCCAATTACGTTCACATGTTGTTCCCACATCTGGATAAAATCAATAAACCGGCAATGTAGCTTTTTTTTGTCGGTAAATAGTTGCATGCAGTGGTGTGCGTGCATTCACGAACGATCAGCTGGTCATGCCCGCCCTTAGCTCTGCAGCCAAGCGCGATACAGGTTTTTATTAACCTAAATAATAATAATTTCGTAATACTAAACTGGCTGAACGGCCGATTCACACTGCTTGTTGTTTTAGATAGAGATTGCGTCTATCTTTCTATAATCACTATAAAATACAGAGCTCCCGAATAGTCGTCGGTTCTAAATTTAAACTGCCTTTACGCAGTACCACACGACGACGCTGTAAAGTTTATTTTATTTACCCGGAATCTGTTTTGACGAGCTTTGCTATTCCTATCTATCTTATCCTTTCAGCGTTATCGTTTCGAAGTTAATCCTATCCATTATTAAATGCGTCGTTTATAAAAAACTTGCATTACAAATTTCTATTCATTGTATGAAACAATGAAGCATAATGGCTAGGTAGACAGTAGGTGGCATTTAGCTCCAGAACTTGTTGTGACTTTGCGACTGGTTAAATGGTTTACACTTACATCGTTCTCGTGCGATTATTGCGGACATTTCTTCATTATCTTACGAAAGGTGTTTAATGAATTCATAATAAAAACTAAGTAATTACTAGAGATTCGTTTCGTGAAGTTGTTTTTTTGTCTGTATTTTTTTCTTGTTGATACTAATTGAGTTTTGTACTTACATAACCTGTTTTGTGAAACAAGACAGACAGGACCATTTTAAATAGTAACTCAGACGATTATAATAAAAATCAACGAATGCAGAGCATTAAAAAAACTGACTTCACGTTAAAACTTTGTCAGCAGAGCTAGCATGCTACTATCGATAAATAGTCGAATCGACAAAATATATATTATTTTATCCTATTTTGTTAGCTTACATGCGCACCATAATAGATAGAATTACTCGATTTGATACCATGATTAAGCCCAAGAACTAAAGATGCCATATTATTAAAAAAAATACATACTGTAAGTGCCAAATTCTCAGTAAATATTGATAAAAGGCTTGATTTATCATTGTCGATGTGTGCATGCTAACACTGCTGAGTTATAATGTCATCTACGTAAAAAAATTCTAGTAGTACTCAACCGTACTCAACCGATTTCGATGAAATTTATATGGGACCAACTATGAAGTATCCTCTATAACAGTATTCTAAACAAGGATTTCAAAATCGATATTATTATTGTTATACAAAAAAAGAAAACATAAAGACGAATTGAGAACCTCCTCCTTTTTTGGAAATCGGTTGAAAAGAGGCATGCATGGGACCGTCATTTTGTTGTAAACGAAAGTTACTTATTAATACGACGGTGTTTCTATTTAACATCGAAAATGAAAAGGGTGAAATTTTAAGCCCTTTTGTGTTGGTGTGCATACAACCTAATATTACTAAATTTAGGCTACCATGAAAAAATAACAGTATATCGAAAGCAGGGCGTTCTTTTTGATGCAGCTTGTGTTTTTAAAAATTGCGGTAAGAAATATAAATATTGGAATAAGTAGTCACAAGATACACCATAATATGTAGATACAATACAATATATACTTAAGTACTATAATTACATTTATAAATAAAATATTGACTATCCTACTAATATACAATTTTAGGATATTAACGAACGGAACTATTTTCAAAGGATGTTCTCCAAATGGACGACAGCTGTTTTTAAGGGCACGGCTAAAAGGGGGCCATAAAATAAACCCGAAAACTAAACCTTCCTTGGCCGTCTGTCCCAACTTTTAAGGGATCTTTATATTGAACCTTAATAGATTGAGACTAGCAAATAATTATGATTTATTCACATTTCAATGTATGTTAATGTAGGAAATTGTTTTTGTTCCATCTTTTTACACCATTTTATAAACGTTAAACTTATAACTGGTGGTGAGTATAGGGTAAAAATAATACTAAAATGAAAAACATCATACAATCGGTCCAATGTGACTGGAACTTGCGCAAAGGGTTCCGAACTAACAGTTAAGGAAACCTTGATTGTACGGAACACTCGCTGTTCTAATGAATCCTAATACCATCAACACATAGTGTTCTTTAATTCAAAAATAATCGATGTCACTTAATTTCCCGCCAACGGAACGGCAAACAAAGAATGAAACGAAACCTTCAACCATTCACTAACGGAATAACCTGCAAAAAGATTGACCTCAAAGAACAAATTACTTTGCAAGTCCCTGTCAAGATGTGATTTTATCATCCAATGTCATGTCAGCTGCGTAGACACATCTCGAGATTAGGCACAGAAGATATTGCTTCACAATTTTTTTGTTCTTGCTAGTATTGCAGTTTTTGTTGGCAATTGTTTGTGAATTAGTTGGCTGAAACAATTGGTTTTTAGATGAAGCCTAGTTTTCTTATTGAGGTTAAATTAAACATGTAGCAATGTAGTCAAAATCCTCTTTATTTAATCTCTTACAAAGCCTTACTTTGGCAAAGTTCTACTTCGTGAATATCAAAATATTCAGGTTGACGACAATGGATTTCAACAAACACTAACCACTATTGTACAGCACCCGGGATGGCTTAACATACACTCAAAAGCACGGAAGGCGTCGTGATAAATTGATAATCAGCGGTCAGCCATTCTTGTTACGATTGGCTTGTACGATGCTAAATCTGCGATTTTGAACGATATGATGGTGCTTACAGATTACTGTAATGGAACATGCGCAGAATTTTACATTACTAGTTGCATTACTAGCAACCTGTACGCGGTCGTATGTTACAGAGTCCATTTTGGGTCAAACTTTTCTGTTTCCTTTTAAATTCTTACTCTTCAGTTCATTGATATAAAAAATACAACAATTTTCCTCAAAGCTCAATATGTTTTTGTAACAAAGAAAACAGGATAGATTGACGTTTATCTATACATATAATAAAATGGTAGGAAAGTCAAAACTGTACATTGAATATTTTTTTAAAAGAATACTTGGGGTATGATCTATAATCGAAACAGAAACAAAAAATATAGTTTTTAGAATTTTTGTCTGTTTGTCTGTTTGTCTTTCCGGGATAAACTCAAAAAGTACTGCATGGATTTACTTCAAATTTGGCATGAAGATAGTTAAGAAGTCGGGTCAACATATAGGCTACATATTATCACGCTAGCAGTGTTATAATCGTAGGTGCGTTTGGTGCTGCATAGCGTTCACGCAGACGACGTCGCGGGCAGCAGCTAGTTTTTAAATAAAAGTTAAGCTTGAACTTAATAAAAACCTGCCATTAATTTCGTCTGTGTTCCTATGCAAAAATATCTACGGAATATACGGAATTCCTGGAAATAAGTTCTACTGAAATAACGCATATTTATCAGCTGAGCTTTCGAATTCCAAGTAAGCTTGGAAACAAGCTTATCATCAAGTTAGTACAAACAACAAACAAACAACACATATCTTGATTATTTTATGTTTTGACATTGTTGAGTAACATTTAGCAGCATTTTGTCAAGGTAAGTAAGTCAAACCGAGGGAAAGTTTGTGAATTGTATGAACAAGGTTGAGGAAATCCATGCGCAACTGTATAATTTAAATTAACTTTACTTTGTTGCTTTTGAAGAGTTATTTTCCATTGGGTACCTACCTACATAGTTGTACTTAAATTATCGTTAGGTCTCTATCGATTTCTTTAATATGGATTAAAAAGTCTCTTTATGTAAAACTTTTCGTAAAACTTACTTACTTCTTACTTACTTTCAACCGACTTCCAGAAGGGGGGGTTCTCAATTTTTTTGTACGTTTTTGTTTCATTATTGTTACGCGACAATTTGGTCAGAAAGTTACGAATCGCTTTCAATTATTAGTATTTCATTTGATAGAAGATACTTCAGACGCTTCATTTCATTTCAGCAAAATCGATAAAATATTTTTTTTAATTTTGCAATTTTGCAAATATGAGTCGGACGTTTCACTCCAACCAAAGAATTGAACCTATTAAATCTCTTTTACGATATCACGATAACCATACGATATCACAGGTTAAGCAACGTTCGGCGCGGTCGGTACCCATCCAGGGAGACCGCCGACCATTCATTTCTCACGGCGACTTCCGCGCTTCGGAGGGCACGTTAAGCAGTCGGGCCCGGGTGCTGTACTTGTATACAGTAGTCGTTAGGGTTTGTCAGAAGCCATTTTGGCGCCCTGAAAATTCTGGCATCCACCACCCAGCACTGGGCTAGCTTGGTGGATTATGGCCTATACCTCGTCACCCAGAGGAGAGACTCATGCCCTGCAGTGGACTCATTACGAAAAGTTGTCGTGATGATGATGATGATGATGATGAATCTCTTTTTGACTTCATCTAACCTAACTTATCTACTCTAGCTTATCTATTTTCAGCATGAGTTTAAATCCCCCGGTCATTAGAAAACGTAAAAAAACTTTCTCTAAGAACTCTTAATAATAAAACCAGTAACTAAAAAAATTATTAATTAAGCAAAAGAAACCTAATTTACATATGCTTTGGGTGCAATGTACTACAGCTTTTACTGAAATGAGTTGAGTGTGTTTTTTTTACCTTGTTGTGTGTGTTGTATGTTGCATTGATATCCTTTTAAGCACTGTATTTTTTTAATGTACAGTTAACTTCGGGTTTAACGAACGTAGTCCGTTGGTTTTAACAAGTTTGGCTTACGGCTTACGATTTACGAACTACAAATCAGCCAAAAATTTAAGCGGGTTTATTTAAAGGTAAAACTATTTTCGGTAAAATTTTGGGATATCGGAATTTTGGTTTTCGGAAATAATTTTATATAGTTTGTAAAAGAGTATTTTTGGAATCTTGAATATCCTTTTGGGTTATTTAGTTTTTTTTTTTTTTTTGTTAAATGGAATGCTCGTGAAGTAATGATTTGATAATGTTTATAAATATTGGTAATTGTCCTCAATCATCATCACTGTTCGTGATGTGTATGAAATATCTTTACGGGATTTATTTCAAATTGGGAAAAAAAAGAATTTTGTGAAAAGCTTCAATCAATAACCAGTTTTGAGCTACGTTTGTATGAAAAGTACTCGTGTTATCAAACTTTCATAGGGAACATTGAGTGATTCTGTTTTGACATGTTATTTGCTTTTGAATGATTGCAATGTTATTTTTTTGCATGTTTTATTTGCCCAGTGATCTAATAGTTCGTAATATTTCTTTTATCTCATACCTACTTGAGATGGCAGAGTCTAGATTAGATTGGCATACAAACTTAAGTTAAATTTAAATTACCAGAATGCAAAATGGCCTTTTTCTGTTTGCTTGCTAGTTCTATAAACACATATATTGATTATTACACTAGGTATTTGGATACACAAACTAGTTTTAATACACAAATTATAGTATCACTTCTATGTTATAAATTAAAATATAGAAAACACAGTGAAAAATAAAAAATCGTAAAATCGTAAGAACGAATCTCTACTTTAATTTCACAAAACAAGCATAATAATAAATTCCTCCAGACAATCACACCAACTATATGGTCCCAGACTAAGCAGAGATTGTGATGCCCATGTAGCAAACTAAGGGGAAACCTAGAATATAAATACATATGTAAATAAACGCCCAGACCCGGAACATTTTTTTTCTTGTTCCGTGCGGGAATCGAACCCGCGACCACTGGCGTCTGAGGCAGACAGTGTTACCCCATCGCCAAAGTGGTCGTCAAAAAAGCAAAAGAGCGAGATGTCTTGAAGATATCAAATAAACAAGAACTTCTCTTTCTCTCCTACAGCGTAATGGTACACCTATTTCGCAAGTATGTAGAGCGCTTTAGTTACCTGTCCCTGAACCCTGGAATGACAGGTGGGCGACCAAGGGACATAATGTTCATTGTTTGCTGTCTTTGGACCCGTGTTGGACCAGTCAGGTGGTTTGACCGGCGTTTTTTTGCAATACTTTTGTGTTTAACAGGTTTCCGTTTGCAGTATTATTCGTTTGAACTATCGATTTGGTCTGGTTTTTGAAACTGCTTCATTTTTATGACAAAGTTTCTCTGTGCGTTGAGTTGTGAATGGGTCATAATCTTTCAATGGGTTTTTTGAAACTTCTTCCAGGCTTTTGAAATATTTTCGACAGACTAGCTTGCTTTTTGAAAATACTTAAATTCCGCGGAGTTTTTATGTGTCTTGCTCTCAAACCATTCGATTTTTAATCGACCCTGATAACTCTATCTTAGCAATGCTGACTAGACGAATACAAGAAAAGATCCCAGTAGGTCTCAGTCAATCAATAAATAAAAATAAATATTCAATGCAGGTAACTATATGACACAGTGCTTAATGAATTTCGAAATTAAGTAAGTATGTAGTCACATTTGATTTTTTATACGCAAGTGGTTGTTTAAGAAAGACGTAAACTATAACATATACTTGCTAAGTTTCTTAAGGTGGTTTCAGAATGAATGCTGTTTAAAAACAAGACAAACTTGACTCGAACCTCGTAAACACTCTTAGGAGATGGTACGGAATTGCTGGCGTCGAGCCATCAAACCCGATGAATTTTTTGGGTATCGTAATCAAAATACCTACGTACCTAGGACAGAAAAGGACAATACCGCGTTTAGCAACTTGATAGGACGTGTATTTTCAGTTCGGTGTTCACAAACAAAAGACTTGGCAGTTGCAGTTTTAGTGCATTATTTTCTTTTTCAATCAAAAAAGTAGGTGTAAAAACTAATAACATCTCGTATTGGCAATATCTATAAATCAAAATGAATAAATGGAAGCAGTAACATAAACATAAAATGTAACCTGCAATATGCAGATAAAAGTGATAAAATTAACTAGTAATTTTGATCGTCGCCGTCACAAATCTATAAATAGTAGTCAAGTCACTCAATATTTCATCGAATTGAAAATTTTAATCCGATTTTTATTAAAAACATATAAATTGAATATGAAATTAATGACTGGTTTTAATATACAATTTCCATTTTATATGCGCTTGCGCACACATCCTAGTGCGAAGTAGACGTTTAACGACTGTCATATATTATTTTGTAAGGTGTAAATTTCATGTCAGAAATTACTAGTGAATATTCAATTAATAATAGAGTAATTAAATGCGTGTCATGACTTAAACGGACCAGTTTTAAAGATATAAAGACAGAAAGAAGAGATAGAAAGACTTGCATGCTTTTAAAAAATCTATAGTTGACAATGGTCATGTCCTAATTGTTTTCCCTTTGTCTATTCAGCACTTAAGTGGCGTTTTTTAAAGTCACATTGTTGCCAACAACCATTAAGGAACTAACGCTAAAAATAACGCACCGTACGATTTACCGTTGCTTCTATAAAAAATAATGACCATGCCTTGCGATTTCGCCGCGAAAACAAACACTTTCGCAATTAAGCTTTTTATCTCCGCAATTAATTACCCAAGATAGGCAAGTAACACGGAAGTTAGTAAGGTACTAGGGGTATTAAAGGCAATATTATAAGGCTAGTCATTTGTATTGGTTGCAATGTGGTATATAATTTCCACATTTGATTGCGCACGAGATGACGTATTTAATTGTGCTGGATTATGTTTTTACGGCATGCAATCGGCATATCTTTGAGATCATTTGTGATAATGCACTGTTGGAGCGGTAAAAAGCTTGATTATATGTTTCTGTACTAACACAGGTCGTGTTGAAGGTGATATTTGTAGACAAAAAACTAAATTGAATCAGTTGCCGACAAGTTTGACCTGGACAGATGTGATTTGATATTGATTTTTTTTTTTTTTATAAGTGACTAAACCCGCGTTTGACCTCAATCTCACCTGATGGTAAGTGACGATGAGGTCGAAGATGAAAGCACACGGGTTTAGGAAGGAACTGGCTCTTTATACAATATTGCCGGAACACATTACCGCCGGAGCGGTAACATTTGGCGGCAGACTTTATATAAAGGGTGGTCGCTAGCCAGGCGGACCCAGAAGGGATCCTACCACCAAGCAAATCGACAAATGATCCAAGGAAGCTAATAAATCTAAATGGTAGCAACTTTTATGTTCTCTTACAATTTCACAGACACTGTTGCATGTATCTTTATCCATACTAAGGTAACCAAGCAAAAAGACTCTTTGTATCTATGAACGCGCCATTTTCTGAAACTACCATTCGTATTCGAAGAAATATTTAAAGAAAGTTATGGGCTAATTGGTTAAGAATTTCCCACGGAACTTAAAGTTCAGGTAAAACTTCACAAAGCTGCTAGCACAACACAAATAAATCATCCAATGACTGATGCACCGCCAGTTTGCCGACAAATATTAGCAGCAAACCTTGACTTCGAAGTAGAATGCTCGTAATAATATGAAATCGGTTTGAATACTACACCTCTTTATACGTTTTACCTTAGCCATGGAACTAGAATTGAATATTCTTACAACATGCAACTAATGGCCTCGTGTGCTTATGTAAAACGTAATAAAAGTGGCGTATGCATCGCTTTTTGCTGTCGGAGCGTGTCGGAATAAACAAAATACTATCTAGTGGCACAGACTGAGATGTTTTGAAATTCAAAAAATATTAATTTGAAGACGTTTAATTACGAGTAACTCACGCGTGACGGTGTTGGCAAAGGTACCGAAATGTCGAGTTAAAATGTATTTGAACGCGGTAAGATCCGGTTAAAAATTTTTATTTAGCTCTATCCACGGTTTTACTAGACAAAGTTTTAAACCTCCTAATTTCTTGATAAAATATATGTAGAATTTTCTTCAAGGGTTGCTGCTACAAATGCAGAAAGTGGTTTCAAATCCAAGTTTCCCAGATTAGCGCGTTCAAACAGACACATAAACTTTAGCTTTATCATATTAAGTAGTATAGATAATTAAGAGGTTTTATTGACGTTTTTGTGGGCGACAGGCTGACCCCCTGTCCCTGCAATAGTCTATCTCCATCATTATACTTCCTCCAAACGTCGTCGTGTCAAACGTGACATCAGATGGTTTTATAGCCTCTGACGTTCTGCCTACCCCATAAGGGATACAGGCGTGAAGTTATGTATGTATGTACACACACATTATAGATACAGACATTGTATGGCTCAACAAGAAAAATGAACTAATATGGGAAGACACTGGTCTCCACATCACAGGAAATCCTAGGGTGGAGTCCAGAGTACTGCTAAATAATTTGCATTTTATAGCATCATATAATTAAGTATAAGATCATTGTGAAAAAAATGTGTTTGTACTGAAATAAATATTTCATTTCATAATTAATCGTGAAATCTTATGACAAAATTACTTACTTCTTATCATCTAATTTTCTATTAAATAAAACACTTTTTAACCGGATTTATCGCGTATATTTACATTTTAAATTTTGACTCGACGTTTCGGTGTCTTTTCAGACCCCGTGGTCACGAGCGACTGAGGTGTCAAGCGTCGGATTGATAGATTGAAAAAGTTATACATCATCATCTCCATCTGTTTCTCAGTCTTCGAGCGTAGCGTTCTGGATTGACACAAAACGAGCTGACAGTATCTTGAGTTTCAGGTCGTGCAGCTTGCTGGATGTTAGATTTAATGTTTTTCAGGATAGGGTCCCATGTCGGTGATAGTTTCCAACCATCTTCTCTATTGAAATTAGGGTGTTTTTTAATTTCAATCGCTTCTCTGATCATTCTAGGAATGTAATGCTTCTCTCTAGATAAAATTTTCACAGAGTCAAACCTTAAGTAGTGGTTGGGCTTGTCCATGGAATGCTCACAAACTGCAGACTTTGAAGCTCTTTTCTTTTTTTTTTTTAATGTAAATATACGCGATAAATCCAGTTAAAAAGTGTTTTATTTAATAGTATGAATCGCGAAAACTTAAGACAATATTATCTAATTTTCTGTTATGTTTGGAGTTGTACGACTCGGAATGGCCTTAAGTGCTCCGATATCCCTCGGTTTAGCCGCACGACATACAAAGCGATTGATGTAATTGAAGTGGTCCGATCCACCACTTCAGGGCTGAAAGGAACCTTCCATTCAGCGTAAAAACAGATACTTTATAAAAAGACACATTTTTATTGAGTTTTCGCCAGGGACCGGAAAACCCCTTTATTTGATTAAGCCTATTGATAGGGTAACCCCATCAAAATCTTACCATATGGAAGTGTAACCCTATTGATATGGTAAGCCTATCGACGTGTGTATTTATATCTCTTTCCGCGCATGCTGTTGAATTCGGAAGTATAATTCGAAGTGCGAGATTGAATAGATGGTGATATTTTTGATAATTTGATATTCTTGGAGATTAAATTTGCCTGCAGGTTTTAAAACCCTATTGAATCGGTAACCTTCAATAGGGTTTTCGATAGGCTTACTGCTTACATGAAGCTAACTCTATTGATATGGTAAGCCTTAAATTAGGGTAAGTCTTCGATACGGTTACCAAATTGATAGGGTTTTTTAAAACAAGTCTATGAAAAACCCAATCAAAAACCTCTTTAAGGGTAAGCGGTTCCGGTCCCTGGTTTTCGCACGTTTGGTTGACTAAACTCACTATAAAAGATCGAATGAAAACATAGTGTCATTCGATCTTTTATAGTGATCCATGTCATTTTGTCTATAAACTATGGCATGGTTTTTTGCCGTAACTGAGGTCCCAAAGTTTGGTACAGAGTGCATTCTTTCTTAGACACTGAAGTTCTGGTTCAATAAGGGACCACAAGAAAAATAGAAGTAATAAAAACTTGTACACTTGAGCCACCAAAATCTTTAAAATTTTAATAATAATAAAAAAATTAAGAAAGTAATCTCTAAATATATTTGTTATCGTGTACAAAATACGGGATACTTTGTTTATTTGATATATGGTACCTTCAGGATAGATGTCGAAACATTTTAATAAACTTATCGATTTATCGATCCATCAAAATATATTTTGGCACACTCATCGGCACACCCACTCGGTTTAGCAATACCCTATTTCGCAATCTGTTTGTCACAGAAAATGATTGATTTCCTGCCATCATGTTTCGGTTAAGGAACATAGAAATGATTTTATATATTAATGTATAATGTAGATTTATGATACTTTTATCATGTTTTTAAAAGAGTCTAACCAGTCTTCGTTTAGTTAGCGACCGTCGTCGTCGCGTAATATCGTTGAATATTAAGTTATCTGTCTAGTATTAAAGCTACAGCAAAAAAATAGGTGAATACATACATATCTTATACCTGTATCCTTTATGGGGTAGGCATAACACCAGAGGTCCATCTGATGTCACTTTTGACTTTGGAGGAATGGAGGGATTGGAGGAATGATGGATAGGGAGGGACTGTTGCAGTGACAGGAGAACAGCCTATCGCCCACACAAAATAGGTAAATATAAATGTAGGAAGATGAAGAATGATCCTGTCAGTATCCCTTGCAGCAGTTGTGACAATAATACCTTTTAAAAATACAGTATATGTCTAAGAGCATATCTTACCTGTAGAAAAAAAGAAGTATTTCAAGCAAATTTCATTCCTGTCCACCGAACTTGTTACTAATTGTAGATATTTACCAACTGTGGGTGAACTACCCTACAGTTCGGGGTTGTTTCTGTATAGGTCACATTATGGCGTCCTACAGACGTTGCGAGATGGAATTGGGTCAACTGACGCGACGCCCGCATCGATTTTGCTGTCTTACGCAAATCATCGGTAACGTAACGGAGAAATTGCGCTTCTTTCGGATAGTTGCGGAGTGGAATGTTCTGTAAATGAAAGTAGTGTTGAGTTGAGAGCTCTTCTGTAATCTTTTGGGAATATACGTATCATGTAGCGCGAGGCTTTTCTTTCAGTTCTTCTTAATAACAATCTAATAAATAAACGATACTTCATTACTGCTTAGCTATTAAGTTTGTATACCCAAAAAAGTCCGTATAAGAAGAGCCTAAAACTAAGTAACGAAGTTGAATAAGTATGTTTTCGGCGGAAGAAACTTTCCAAACTTTAGGGTACTTAAATCTTATTTGAATAACTTGCGCCCCGTAACTTAACCAACCATAAACAACTGTTCCTTTACAGTCATGCCCCAATTCAATCAATGGATTTAATAAATGTAAAGTAACAATATTTTTACTGATCCTACTCACGTTATGCTGACCTAGAAACACCCTTTATCCCTTTGTTACCAAATACCATGACATCTTTGCCTTTGATAGCGCTCCCTTTGAAACAACAAAGGGTAATATTTAATGCCACAATCATTTTATTATCCTCGTAGGTAAAGCTGGATAAGGGAATTAAGCCGAATGAAATCCAACTTGAATAAAGTTGAAAGCTTTTAGTCGGCATGACAAGTTTCCACGGTACGCTTTCAGAGGTTGCCAAGTTTCGGCGCTTTAAGCTCGAGACCACTTCACGCCGGGGTCAGTTATATAGGTCTTAGTTTATTTTCTACTTCGGAGACATTTCAATTTGACTTCTAATGCCTTTAGTGACTGCTTTAAAAATTCAGCAAGTTATTAAGTTTCAGTACCTATAACTTCGTGTAGGTATGTGATCTGATTATTATTTCTAATCCCGCGGGAATATTAGGATAAGAAGAAGCCTATGTGCTATTCCAGACTGTACACTATCACTATGCCAAATTTCATCCAAATCCCTTTAGCCACTCTGCCGTGATTGACGAATAAACAAACATCCATCCATACATCCAAACTTTCACATTTATATTATTAGCAAGAAGTAAGATAGTAACAATATTTGCAAAGAAATGAAATTGTCCTCACTGTCTCCGTTTATTAAGCAAAGCTTTCTTATCAATTAAAAGTAGATACGTACATACATTCATACATACATAACTTCACGCCTGTATCCCTTATGGGGTAGGCAGAACACCAGTGGTTATAAGACCGTCTGATGTCACGTTTGACAAATGAGGTATTATAATGATGGAGAGAGGCTATTGCAGTGACAGGGAGTCAGCCTATCGCCCACAAAAATGCCAATAAAACCTCTGTCCCTTAACTGACTTTTACAGTATGCCCGGGAAGAGAAGCAGCTGGTACATTTTAAATTTTTTTCTTTGCTCCCAGTCCAGCATGGAATAAACAAAGGTAGATACGTCTGTTTCAAATACTACGGTATATAAACGTATGTAAACGGAACCATTGAAGAGAATAAATGAAAATAAATACACACCCACGACAGTTAGTGTAACGTTAGTTAAAAAAGTTAGTAACAGCCTCGCCAGAGTTTTATTTTCTACGTTTAACTAACTGTATTGGACAAAGGAGACAACTGCACGAGATTTATTGTAGTTTTTAAGCCCCGCCTGCTTGATTGGACTATTGATAGGTGCTATTTTATGGACAGAATACGTGTTAAAGACCATTAGGAGGTGGTTCAGTTTGAGCTCAAAATAAAAATATTCTAACTGTAACTTAATCAGTTGTACAAGCCTTAATTAAGGTAAGTAGCACAGCGACTATTTCAACCTATAACTTAACCGATTAATGTATACAGCAATTAAGCTCATTAATTTAGCGCGGCTTTTTTGGTGAAGCAGGTTTCCAAAATGCGGTCGGTTTTTTAAAAGCGTTTTTGCATTCAGTTCTTAATATTTTTTTGGTCACATTTTTTATAGATTTTCATTGGAATTTAAACCTTATTACAGCTGAATAAAGCAATGTGTATATGTTACGGTAAGAGTGAATAATTGAAGATTATTAATAGTTATCTATTATTATTAATAATTACCGGCTGGTTAATGCTCCGCTTTGCTTCGCTCCTTGCATTAACCGCCGTGGTTAATTTTTTTTTATAATCACACAAAACAGAGTATCACATTTTCAATACTATGTCCATGGTTACATGCCTCTGGCTATATGAATTTAACCTTGACTTTCGGTAATTATTCATAATCTTCAATTATTCACTCTTATTCACACATATATACATTTAATTGACGACCCCTTTGGTCGCTACATGGTATCCCATAACACAAGCTATGCTTACTTTGGGACCATTTAGTTGGTGTGATTGTCTGGGGATTTAATTTATTTATATTTATTTATTATTAATTGAATGTACTTTTGAATAAAAATATCTAAAAATCATCCAAATAGTTGCCATATCGGAATAGCATTCTTAACGCGTCTGATGTTAGCTAGGATATTCCTTTTACAAGTACCTACTATTTTGGCTTTTTTATTAGTTTTATTTAAGCAAACCCAGGGCCCTAACCTAGCATGTTAATAAGGGTGTAATTGGAGGCAGAAGTGGGCATTACCGCAAGTAGGTCACTAGATGGATAGTCAGCGTATGCCACATCGATCGATTCAGGAAATGCGACGTAGTCAGATAAAATCACTGTGTTTAGGTTTATTTTGTTTATTAGGTAAATACTGTAATTGCGATTAAATATAGTTACCTACCTAATTAGATCTTTGTTCTATTCGCCCCGTGCTCAAGAGGTAACAACAGGTTAAAAGTAAAACCATCTTTAACTCGATAAAATTCATCGTGTAAACTATATTTTGTTATCTTTTTAAAACAGTCTGCATACCTACAGCCACTATTTAACACCAGCCACTTCGCGCGGTTCTTCTCGGTTATCTTTTGATAACCTAGGGATTTCATAATATACCTACTTGGCTAAGAGTTTAAATGCAAATAAATTTCAAATCCCGCTAATTGTTTAGAGATTAACGCATTTAAACAAACAAACTCTACAGCTTTATTGTAAAAAAAATAAAACTGACTTTGATCGGATTAAAATTTTCAATTCGACGAAATATTGAGTGACTTGACTACTATTTATAGATTTATGACGGCAATGATCAAAATTACTTAGTTAAAATTTAACCTAATGAAATATGGAAGTTAGGGGTACGTCTACTTCCTAAGTTTGACTCTTTGTATCTATTTTTACAGTCATACATTCAAAAAGCTCTCTGACAATAGCGCCTAATCGATTAAAATACTTTTAAAACCGATTTTACTGCTTTTACTTGCGTATTTACATTCAACATCGTCATCTAACTCTTCATCAACTCTGTCGTCAGACATTTTCTATTATTCATGTTATCTTTTTTGTTATTTTTTCCTCTCTGAGACATATTATCATGATAATTAATTTAAAATGTATGTATTACTTGTCTCTGTCTAATGTCAATAGAGCATTTTTTCTTTTTCTACCTTAAATTGACATCTAATTTTAAGTTTATTATTAACAAGGTATTATTTAATGTATCGATAATTTTGAAAACTTTTTTTTTGTATAAATATATATAGACTATCTAATAAATGAGGCACCAAGCAAAGGGTATTTTGGAAAACAGCGTTGCCTCACGGCAACATTCATGCTGAAAATGCCCATTTGACGCATATGTATTTTTTTTCTGTTAATTTCAATAATGTGTTCAAATTGTGTCAGTAAATTATTTTTTATTTATTTTTATTTAACATTACTTAGTATCCTTACACCCCGTAGTTACTAGATAAAGAGTATTTTGTTTAATTGAACGAATCGTGTAAACTTAAAAAAATACAGCACCAAATCGCCTACTAATTTAACGCGTCAGTCACTCGTGATTCCGAAAACAAAGCGTTTATCGACATACAACGCTAACTCCACGATTGCCCCCGTTTTGTGAGTGCCAATCGCGGTAAGTGGTGAGGTGGAACGTCTTGTGATGGAGGGCAGCTCGACGTGTAGTGGCGACGAGAGCCCTCCGCAGTTGGCCGCAGAATAGGAATATGAATAACCTCTATCTGTCGAATGTCGCATTATTTAATTCGTTTTTTAAACTTTATTTTCACGATATGGTGAAAAAGCTCGGAATCCATGCCAACGTTATACGACGACAATGACTCTTCAGAAAATGAATTTTCGTCATAAGAAATTGAAAACGCGGAGTAATTTTGTATCTTAATGTAAATAAACTGTAAATTAAATAATATTGTTTTGCGTATACCTACTAACTAACCGGTACGAATTGACAGCTATAACGTTACAATATGGTGCTAAGTCGATCCTATTCTTAATTAAAATACATACATACATAACTTCACGCCTGTATCCCTTAAGAGGTCATCAAACCATCTGAGGCCGGCGCCAGACTTAGCTTCAAATGTTTGAACAAATGTTTGCACAAATGTGTGGCGCTGGACTTTGCATATGTATTCAACGTTTGCACAAAGCTTTGCACTTTGCCATCCGGTGTCGGTCTTTTTCCACACATCAAAGCGTTCAAAGTTGAATGTGTGCAAATGTTTGCGTGGCTTGCCACACTTGTTCAGAATCCAGTTGCTCGAGCGTTGTCGAGCGGGACGGTTGTGTGCATGTTACTCTGCATGCGGCGATATGATGGACTGGGGCAGCGACTGCGTTCTGGAATTTGTAGAGTTGTTACAGGGGCAACTATGCACAAGGAACCCGAAAAATAACAAATAAAAAAATATATAATTACATGCACACAAATAATACAGGCTAACTGAGTCTACAAAATCGTTGTCCATCTTGTTTGTTGTCTACTAGCATACTGTGGAGAAAAGTGTTTGCGAAGCAAGTCTGGCAGGTTACGTCAATATATGTTCAAATGACTTTGCAAAGTCGTCAAAGATTTGTGCAAATCTTTG
This sequence comes from Stenoptilia bipunctidactyla, assembly GCA_944452665.1. NCBI lineage: Eukaryota > Metazoa > Arthropoda > Insecta > Lepidoptera > Pterophoridae > Stenoptilia > Stenoptilia bipunctidactyla. Next base: position 8,336,699 of record OX101743.1, read on the forward strand.
AAGCTAAGTCTGGCGCCCGGGTGATGTCACGTTTGACAAATTTCGAGGTATTATAATGATGGAGAGACTATTGCAGTGACAGGGAGTCAGCCTATCGCCCGCAAAAACGCCAATAAAACCTCTGTCCCTTAACTGACTTTTACAGTATGCCCGGGAAGAGAAGCAGCTGGCACATTCTATGAAATACTTTGTGCGAAGAAATAGGGATGTTTAGTTGTCGATAAGATAGCAGGGTTTTAGGGTATAGGGTGATTTAGGCAGCTATAATGTTTAATTATAAAAATTGTTTATTAAAGCAACGGATTAGTGTTTCAAATATGGCTGAGTTTTATTACTTCAATAACTGGAATTTGTATGATTTCTAGAAAGAATAGGTAAAAGAACGTAAGTGGTCAGGTGAAACGCCTTGTGACGGAGGGCAGCTCGATCGACGTGTAGTGCCGAAGAGGGCCCTCCGCAGTTGTAGAGGGACATCTGACTTGTGCCGTGGCTGTAAGCAACTAGATTATAGGGTTCTTTGGTTGTCGGTAAGCAACTAAGGTGATTTGGGCAGCTGCTTGTTTTATAGGGAAATTGAAATTTGTTGGTAGTAACGTTTTGACGACCGGCTGGTGTAGCGGTAACATATATTGCCTTCGATGCCAGAGTTCCTGGGTTCGAATCCCGGCGGCGGCGGATATGTGTGTGATGAACATAGATATTAGTCGTCAAGTCATGGAAGCTTATATGTTTATTTAAGTTTATTCTAATAAAAAATATATATTTATTCAATATTTATGTTTATATATTTCTTAAGTATATCAGTTATCTAGTATCCATAACACAAGTTCTTTAAGAAACTTAATTTGGGCTAGATAATGTTGTGTGTGTGTCAGAAATATAACTGTTTAAAGAGGGTTTCAAATATGGATTTATTTTAGTACTTGTTTTTAACTCTTTCTTTGTTAGGCATTTATAAAATTCATTAAAAAAAGATAGGTAACCAATGACCGGAATAATAATACGTAGCCTACTCTGTACTGATCGTACGTAATACGTAATTGAAAAGATACAAAAATACAATGCATTAGCCTATTAAGGCGAAGTTAATGCTAGTTTCTTCCTAACGGGAAGTATGTATGTAGTAACCTTTCTGTATGTTATACAGAGTTAAAGAATGTTACATTTCATATTCCTTTTCACTATCAATACCACAACATAACGTTAAATTTTAAACTAGCACTTCCTAGTGACGCATACACCTCACAAACTTTCCGATTTTCTGCATTTGTAGGAAATCCCGCGTAAAAGTTTAAAACATTGATTCTAAATTTGAAATTTCAAAACCCGAACATTCCGGATATTTCTAAAGAACTTCAGTATCTTAAATTCCGCTTGATTCAGTGAAACACTGCTACTGGAAACTGGAATACCGCCAAAACAATCCAACATTGCGCGAGGATCATAATAAAAGAATGATTGTTTCTAAAACACAATGAGATTCTGCTTCACAATTTCATTGTCTGATATTACATTTTTTGGATTCTAATTTTCGAGCTGGAATTTTTGTGTAAATGCGGTTGTAAACTTTTGTTTGGGTCTTCTTGTATTGAAACGTAAAAGCGCCTGCAGTGTTCAGGTTCACAATAATGAATCATATTTTTCAGAGACTTTACGTTCGACGTATAATCAACCGACTTCCAAAAAAGGAGGAGGTTCTCAATTCTTCTGTATGTTTTTTTTTGTGTCTTTGTTACACTGTATTTCAGACAATAATGGATCGATTTTGAAAATTCTTGTTTCATATGATGGAGATACTTCATAGTTTGTTCAAAATAAATATTATGTATCCTAATATACAACAAAAGAGCAACTTGTGATTAAAATACCGCAAATGGTTGCTTCGATACAGGCTATGGCCTAGTGAAGCAACCACTAGATATTAAGTATTTCTTGTCAATTGTGTTCCTGGTTAATAATTTTTTTTTCATTTTCATATAAATTTCATCGAAATTGGGTTGAGCACTTCATTGAAAATTTTTAATTTTTGATAAAATATGTATGAGTTCGGAGAATGTTTATGTGGCTGACATAATATCTCAGCCATAGTTTGGCGTGAAGCCGGTTTTTTTAATGCACTTCATTCGTTGATTATAAATTGTTAAAATCGAATATTGTTTTAGTATTGGTGACTGAACCCGCGTTGTACTTACTTCAATGAATAAAATAAAATCAAAGTAAGCATTGCTTGTGTTATGGGATACCATGTAGCGAACTAGGGGGGGAACCTAGAATATAAATACATGTATAGATAAACGTCCAGACCCGGATTAAATCATAGATTCGCTGATTTTGTGGAACCTTTGATTCTTAACCAATTTGGAGACATTCAGATTCATAGTTCACCAGGCAAAGAATAATTTTAAACTTAAACTCTTTTAGGTAAAAGGAAAACGTGTTTTACCCTCTTATCAATAGAGCATAATCTCTCATCACTCACTCTTTTATTTAGCATGTTTATTTCAGTTATTAAGAATAGAATCTCATGATGATGAAGATCCGATTTCGTCCTCGACTTGTACTTTTTATATATATTGTAAAGATAGGAAGTTTGTCTTCCATGCCACTTGATGGAAAGTGCGCATGAAGACTATGGTATTACACGTCCATCCTCGAGAAACCTATTCACTCGACACTTAAAAGTTCCAGGACTGTAGTGGTCACTTACCATCACATGAAGTTGAGGTCAAAGCGGGTTTGATACTAACAAAACTCTTTATTTTATTCTCGTGATGACGTCATAAACATAAATTGATTCCTTGACATTGACACCGAGCGTGTTTCCAAATACAATGTTTCTATGAGCAGTGATAAATCGAATTTGGATAGACAGAAACGATATTCGATTATTAGTTATTTCTATTGTTTACTCTGTCCTTGAGACTATGTATTCTTGGCTTTGAATTATGTCAGCGACGAAAAGGGTTTTTTTCTTGTTGTTAGTAGTTTGGCAAAGGGCGAAGAAGTATTGTCAAATTTCATTTCTTAAAATAACCCTCTGTAAGTATTATTAATTTTGTGGTCGATTGAAAGTGTTCGAAAACTCAGATGTTCTTATTTCGGCCAGACACATTAGCACCATTAGTTAATAGTTTCTTTAAACGCAAGGCATTACAATATGTTCGTGTTTTTTTATATAGGTTATCTAATATACTGCGCTGTTCAATAAAAATTTATGTGACGGTACAGTCTACGACATATTTGTGGTTACAACAATGAAATTTTAAGCTAGGCATGCCTGATTTTTTTTACTATGAATTAATGTTTTAGATCTTCATAAATCCCATGAAATTATGAAAATATTTATAGGTACTACAAAAGTTATGAGATAGTTAAAAATAAATACTGTAACCCGCCTCAGATTATATGAAAACTACATTTACAAGATGGTGGTTGGCGAGTAACAGAATTTTCCGAACGCCGTAAATCTGTACCACTGATAAATAACTATTTTATTCATTGGTTGATTAATATTCATTATAGTATTGTATAATATTCATTATAGTTTCTTTGGCATAAGCAACAAAATATTTAAAAGTAAGAAATCCGTTTATCTAGACAGTTTTCCGTTACGTAGCAAAATAAACTTGACACGCAAAGCTTGGCATGAAAAAGACATTTGTGATATTTTTCTTTTCATTTACGTAACAAAGTCTTAAAACTCGCCAGAAGTTATATACGAAATGCCTTTTTATTCGGATTGGTGTTTTTTTACAACCGGACAAGGTTGAATTTGATTTGTGCGGATTATGACCAGTTTCTAAGTACGGTGATTAGAGCGTTTTTATTTGGTTTAACGGTTAATTGTTTAAAACATGTCGTTATTATTAGAGTAAGCCGGCTCAGGTAAAGGAAGTGTGAATGCGAATACTTGTATCAATAAAAACGTTAGAATTATCGGATTCGTACGAGAATTGTTGGCGTTTTTTATTATGTCTCAATTATGTCTACTCACACTTTTCTTAGATATGCGATCAACTTTTTTTTTTTATTTGATTAATTCGCTGATCCATCGTATTACTTCTTAATAGTTGCAAAAGAAACAACTTGTGCACCTATATCATCGTGTATCACGTATCATGACGTGTTCTCGCAAAAAGTAACAAAATGTCAGTTAAGCCCGTGACAACAGAAGAGATGGATCCCTAAATGCCACAGATTAAAAAAGCTTTATATCAAATCAAAAACTTTCAGCGACGTTTTATACTTGCGAAGTTGATCTAGAACTACGAACTAGCTCTTGACCCCGTTTTTTGCCCTCTAAAAAAACAAAACAATACTATATATATCTTCAAAAACACAGTGAACTTTTTTTTATTTTAACCACAGAACTGCCTCCCACGCATTAGAATGTGGGTCATGAAAAGCCCACGCAGCCTGCGGCCCACGTTTCACCGGCTAAATTATTGCAAATCTATTGTTACTGCCTAGATGTCTGATTGATGCTGGTTTTGTGGGCCTGTCTGGGACTTTGGTGGAATAGAACGGTTAGCAAATGTAGTGTTAAAGAGTTCTTGACAAAGTGTGTCAATTGTATAGACTTATCCGTCGCTCGTTTGCGACTGTAACTGTGTTCATAATATGTGTAAACAGTTTGTACGCTTAGCAAGACCCATGCCATAAGACGAACGGAGTAGATTGCTACTTTTTTAAGATAGGCGACCAAAATTTTTTTTATTTGAAAATTTCGCGAATCCGTCGTGTACATAGAACTTTCGTTTTACTTCTTAGATTCAGGCCATCGAATACAGCCAGAATTTAAAACCCGATAAAACTCAAAATGGTTGTCATACTTTAATTCTACTTACCTCTCTTACTTTCTAGGTAAAAATTATATCGAAGTCTGTATAACTTCAAAAGTATCTTAGTTTAAAAAACCTTCTGGGAGTGGTCAAAATAAACTATGAGGCTTGTTACTTCAGAGTTACATCCATCGCTTTCCACTTTCAATTCAATTACATATCTGGCACTATACAGTTCGGGTTCAAACACATTATTGTAAAAGTGCATGCGCAATCGCAGGCTCGTAAAAACACCGATATCCGGTTCTTTACCGTCGCGTCTTTGAGGATCCTTTTGGTAAAAACTCTACAAGTTATTAAAGTTTAGTCTCGTGTCTCCCTTTAAAACAATCTGAGAATTAGGGTATGAACCTACATTTTAAACCTTATTGTGAGTAATTACAATTTTAGACTAGAGTTTATCCATCTCTTCTCTTAGTTAATAGCTATAAAATGTTCAAACTCTTACATACAACAAGTTACAAAATTGTGTTCGACCTTTTCGTTTCCTACGATCACACAAACAAAGATCGTGTTTACTCATTAAAGTTGCCGACTGCGACTGTACCAATAAATTCGAGTACCAAACGAGAATTACGAATACATACGCTTCAAAATACCAGGACTCCGTTAGTTGACCTGCTCTAAATTAACCAAAGTTTTTTGTTTGATTGAGGTCAATGAATAAATCTGAGCTGTTTTTTTGGCTTTTTTCAGCTGTCCCACATGATATCGCGATTTGATAAATTTATTATTAGCTTGGTTTTTAAGTACAGTTATTAATGTATTCAATTTAATTGATGTCTATGTGAATCATGTCGGTTTTCACTGTCATCTTTCTTGAGCGATACGATAAGAAACATAGGTAACTAATATAAGAATTTTGTTACTTTCGTATGCTGCGATTACATTATTATATTGAATAGGTATTCTATTTTGGCATCATTTTCCATAACTTATACCTACGTTTAAAAAAGGAACTGTCAAAGGTTGACCTGGACTCCTGGGTACCTACACCTTTCTTAAAGCATTACCTCAGCATCTTAATGATTTCATAATTAAAGGCGTTCGATAATTAAACGAGACAAGATCGTTTTTCAAAATTGATTGTTAGAATCGAGCTATCGCATATCGTATGAAAAAAATGTTGTTTTTTCTCAAATAATTGCAGATAAATCTGGCCATTGGCCGCATAGTCACGTTTAGCAGCCAAGGTCTTCTCTAAACGGGCAAGACTAAGTATTACAATAGTACACACAACACCGATTTTGGTAAGACTTTGGACTTTGTGGCGATCTTATATTGGCGATGTAAGAGCAACCTGCTTTTGTTATCGATATGTTCCTGAATGTTCAATAGATTCTAGTTAGTCAAGCTTAGAATCCTTGCAGCGAGATAATTTTTTTGTTGTTATGTTGTATGAGCGATCGTTTTTTTTTTCTAAGGTTTTTTTTACTTGCTGTTTTTTGTAAGTAAATTTTTTTTCGAACTGCTAAGTAGCGGGTCAATGATCTGATTTAATCAACGTGTATGTGTAGCATTTAACTAAGCTTGGCGATTGGTATGAGAAGCAAATAGTTTTATCTATGACTAGCTGTTGCGCGCGGTTTTACACGCGCAATTTCGATTCCCGCGGGATTTTCGGGATAAAAAGTAGCCTATACGGATTCGGAAGAATCCCTCTAAGTAATGGTAAAAGAAATTTTGAAATCGGTCCAGTAGTTTTTGAGCCTATTCAATACAAACATACAAAAATACAAAGGTTTTCTCTTTATTATTATAGATTTGAATTCAAATTGCTTAAAATAAATGGTGTAGAACGATGTCCTTAGTTTTATATAACGTATTTGACTGAATGACGTTATTTTGTACAAATCGTTTTAACCGCAAAATAGGCTAAAAGTTAGTTCAATTGTCCGCTCTTATTGAAAAAATATATAGTTTTTGTACACCTGACAGAGGATTACGTGAGCCTATTCTAAAAAAGCCTTTTTTGTGCCACGAGCTACGGGAATGATCAATTTGTTATCGTCAGAACTTTTTCGACCTTCGTCCAATTTGGCAAACAATGCAGCAAAAATCAGTTGTTACGAGCTAAATTTATTAAAATATGTTTTGGAAATTTCTTCTGTAAAATTAACCAATAAGATTTGACGACCACTATGGCGTTGGGGTAAACCTATCTGCCTCAGACGCCAGTGGTTGCGGATTCGATCCCCGCACGGAACCAGAAAAAAAAAAATGTTCCGTGTCTGGGTGTTTATCTATTTATGTATTTATATTCTAGGTTCCCCCCTAGTTCGCTATATGGTATCCCATAACACAAGCTATGCTTACTTTGGGGCCATGTAGTTGATGTGATTGTCTGGGGATTTTATTATTATTTAAGATATCCTACATTGATGAGTAGGTACTTACAATAAGTACCATCGTATCAAACCCTATAAATTAGCATAGTTCATACTTTAATAGGTACTCGTATTTGTAAATGTTGCTAGTTATCCTATGCAATAAATAACATTAAAGTTTACAGGTTCGGTATTTCAGTCCGCTACTGAAGTCTTAAACTTTTACGTACTTTTGCTCGTAAATTTACGTGAATTTGCTCTTTTACAAATCTTTATCCGTCGGGACACTATAAAAATTTCTTACGAGCAAGTTTTCCAGAAATTAAGTACTTACCTATTGGTTAAAATTTACTAAAAATAGATAGATCATGTCCATGTGGGGTCGCTTCGGTCGCAACGCTAAAAATACCGTCCCTGTAACTGTAAAGCATGCCATCAATTTTCCAAAATTTTTCGAACTACACCTTTGAAATCGTCTTCTTACCACTTAGTAAGTAGAGGTCAAAAGGCAAATCTTGGTGAAGCTCATATTAAGGACACGTCGAAAAGTGAGAGATAATTGAATCGAAGAGATAATCATTTATTGTAACAACCAGTGCATAATCATTACATACCTAAAAAATAAAAATATAACAACAATTTAAAGAAATTTTGTTACACCAATGTAGACAACACCAAGACATTGGTGGATAATGGGCGATTATTATCTTCATGAGCTGAGAAATGCACACTTCTCGATGGAGGCCTCCCTCAGGATTCGTCATGTCGTCCGGACCCGCGCCGCCCTCATCCAGCGTTTGACGTTCGTAAAGTGTATAAAATTACCTACTACGAATAAAAAGTTTTGATTTTCATTTTCAAAATTACAACTTTACCTTAATAGCTAATTGATAGTACCAATGCAAAATAAGTTTTTATGGTTAAATGAATACGTTTACCGACATTTACATAACGTATTAAAACCCAAGTAACTTGTATCAAGAGATTCCTACTGGATCAAAAATTAGATAGATAGATAAAACATTTATTTGCCAAAAACAGTAACACACACAATATGAAAATAATAAAAAGTAAAAGAGTAAACCAAGATAAAAAACAAAAAATCAAAACTGAACTATTGAGATAACTAATCGGAAAGGAAAAGAAATTGCAAGTAAAACTATTTTAAAACAATATTAACAAACATAATATTAATAATAATAATTAAACAATTTCATTTTTGACCACCAACAACAATGTATAAGTACTGGCTTACGTTTTAAATCTTGAATAAATAATGTATAATTTATACAACCATTTTTATTTTAAACTGTATGCTGTGCTACCGTAGGCAAAAGGGCATAGCTCAGCTACAAATCGCCCGAGGGCAAATGGCTGATTTTCATCTATACCTATTTAAATTACATTCAGATCTTACTATATAGGTAGAGATATTACACAATAAAATAAAATAATAAAAATAATTAACGCATTATGAAAAAATCTTTTTAATATTTTAATTGAAGATAAATAAAGCTTTTTAATTTGTTATAAGAGTATGTTATGTAATAAGTTATAATATAGGTATAAAGATACATTATTTAATAAATAGATACAATTAGGCCGCTCAAAAGTTGTCATTATCACCGTGACAGTTTCTGAAGATTTATTCTACTATATTTCTGTTACTCACGCAGTAACTATTGAAAAGATTGGACGGAATTATTTATAAACAGGTAGACCATGTTGTATGCGTACTCGCGAGGGAATAAATTCGGAATACATAAACTACATATTTCGTAAAGTTCAACCTTCTTACAGGATTCGAATTTCAGGTCAAACCTCGCTCAAAGTTTGCGACTGTTTAATATCAAATGACTTAACCTTTATTTGAACTACACATCAACTCACATAATAGCCGAGGTTTCGATCAAACGTCAGGAATATCGTAACTGTTGTCAGTAATTCTGACAGGAACTTTGAATGGGTATCAGCCGTTAACGGCTTTTAACAATAACCGACCGTTATAATATAATCAAGACTCTTGGGAGTTGTATGGAACTGATCAATTCTCTATTGACGTTAAATGTCGCTGTTGCGCTGTTTAGCCGATTTCAAGAAAGAGGTTAATGAGTCAACTGTCGGCTTGTTCGGTTATGAAATCTCACTTTTGAGTGGCAGTGCGCTGTTAAATCCGGATAGAAAGTTTTTTAGACGAAATAAAGCCCCTACAAGGTGTTCCGCTTCCGCTTGATTTTCCATAACTCTAGGATATTAATAGGACCATATAATAAAATAAAATAACATGTGCATAATTTTCAATTTAATTTTTTTTTGTTTGTATTTTTCATACAAAATAATTCATTTACTATCCCTTTTTTATCGCTATGCACAGGTACAGTTCGCACAGTTTCGCGTTGTACATTGTATGCAACGTTCCTCAACATTTAAAATGTTTTTGTTGTTTATTATATGGCTTCAGTGACACGCGTCTATCAAATTAATGTTAAAGAGATTTTACAACGGTAATAATTTATGAACTCATTATATTAAGATTGCACTTTTGAAGCACATATTCTTTGGCAAAAAAGTATTATTTTTAGTAAAGAACAAAACCTCAAAGTTATGGGATATCAAAAAGAACACCTTGTATATTGTTTCATCAAGAATTAGGCTGTCACTTAAAAATCTATACTAATATATAAAGCTGAAGAGTTTGTTTTTTTGTTTGTTTGTTTGTTTGAACGCGCTAATCTCAGAAACTACAAGTGGGATTTGAAAAATTCATTTTTGCATTTGATAGCCCAACTCTTGAGGAAGGTTATAGGCTATATTTTATCCCGAAATTCCCACGGGATCAAAAGTTACGCGGGTAAAACGGTGGCTAGTATTTTTTTATAAATCCGAACACAAGCTAAAGAGAATCACTCGTTTAAGCAAACATAGTCTTCAGCTCCATGAAAATTGTTTGAATGACCTACAACAGAACTCATTTAGAGCATTGACTGACAGTTTCGCTCTACATCCGATCCGAATCCGATAAATCACGGTCCGGCGCGATGTAGAACTATATCTTTGGTAGTTAACGCACTAGATCTCTATCACAATACTCTGGTCCCAGTTTGTCGTGTTCGTATAGTGCATCCATAGCTCATTGCACCTACTAATTTGGTTGAGGCATGACATTGGTTCTCACAATTAGCTGTCTTGTGTTTTTTCATGTCACGGTCAATTTGTGCTGAACCTATATTTGATAATTCTGACTGAAAAAGAGTGCCAAGAGTTTTTTTCCGCCGGCTTTTTCTGTCTCTTGGTCTACTGTAATATCTTATTTAACAACTATCAACAACTAGTTAAAGTCGAAGTATGTGATGACCGACTTCATCAAGTGTTTTGAATTCCTAAGATGAATAAAACTTTTTGAATTTTTTTTTGATCCGGCTACCGTCATTTCAATCGTACCGATTTCAATATCCGTATTTTCTCGGATTCGGATCGGGTTCAGAGCGTAACCGCTCTGAAAGTTAAGCTTTGTATTTTTAGTATTAACCCGTCACGCGCCTTATGGGCCAGCGTATGGTCATAAGCACTTAGTACGTGTCCCATATTACAAACTCGGGTTTTTTAGGCCAAATATGTTACTTGCGAAGGCTAATTGGACACCAATTGATTTTCTCTCTCCTTTTCTTTTCTCGAAGAAGAAGTAGTAGTAGACAACACCAAGACATTGGTGGAAAATAAGCGATCATTATTTTCATGAGCCGAGAGATGCACACTTCTCGACGGAGGCCTCCCCCAGGATTCGTCATGTCGTCCGGACCCGCGCCGCCCTCATCCAGCGTTTGACGTTCGTAAAGTGTATAAAATTATCTATTACGAATAAAAAGTTTTCATTTTCATACATTTTCATTTTCTTCTGTGTGAAATCCGTCGCGGTTTCACATCTCCGATTGTCACTGTAATAATATACTTAACTCCCTAGTAACTTTCTTGAAGGATAAATTCGTTTCTCGAGATGTTAGGCGAACCGAAAGAGATAAAAAAACCTTATGACAGGCGCTGGAATGAAATGTGGCAATATATTTACATCGAAAGAGCTGATTCCTTCAATCAAATCGTCTCATTCATAGCCAATTGACTGCTGCTGCGGTGACGATAGCAACTCAACACAAGTACCAAAATATCCCGTCACGCTAAGAACATTATCAACTTTAGCACGCTCATCTTAAAGTTCACAATCTCGACGGGAAAATTATTGATCACGTGACGCAAATTTTGACCCCAATATCGGAATCTAGTCACGATTAAAAGTAATTTGAATCGATTACGAAAGTTGATTCTGATAAAGTTGATTGTCTGTTTTATCGATTGGTGATATCGAAAAGATATTGTTTCTATGGGCTTAATTTTTTAAGGCTGCATTAAAATAGCAATCCAGCAGTGCGAGCACAGAACTTTATCGACTCGTATTGTTACGAATGTTCGTATAATATGGAGATGGTTTGTTAGCAATCATTAAAATCTATCCATTGCCGCACGGTCAGCTTAAATAAATGCGTGCCTTGTTAATTTTGAATGTTTGTAAGCATGTTGTACTCTTAAATAAATGTTAAATAAATAATACAACGTAACTAAAAACTTGCAACCGACTCTATACTATACGAACATTCGTAAGCAAACGAGTCAATAAAGTTCTGTGCTCGCACCGCAGGCTCGAGTGTTTGATATTATAGTTTCAGCTTGATACATCTACGCGTTTCTGAGAAAAAGAGTACCTATTGACGGACAGAAAGACGGACCCTAAAGTTATATTAAAGACTTTTTTCTTTTGAGGTAGGAAGCCTTAGATTAAAACACCAACCAATAGTTCTTTAACTATCGTGACGCCCAAACGAAAAATATGGTGACCTAAGTTTATTTTCTTTACGCAAAACCACTGAACAGCATTTATTCCTATAGAAAGTGAAGCTGAGTGTGATATTCAATGATTTTTATATGAAAAGGGTAAAAACTCGATTCAGCCAAGAAACAATGCGTGTTCGTAAAATAAAGATAAGAGCAATTCAACCCTAATATTAAAATTCAAAAAATCTAGACAAAATAGATTTTCAACCTTCACCTGTGCGCCACACATATCAATTTCCAAGTTCCCACAACTGCAGGATATCTAAAGTAAGTCGTAAACGATTATCGAGGACCGTTCCGGCGATTGTTTGTGACGGTGCGCGTACGCAGCCCGTCCGTCACAATGAACGGAAACGCGCTTCTTAGCGTGGCGCTGTCGGATTTTGTACTCTGCTTCGTGACGTTAAAGAACGAATTACGCTTTGGACTGATTGAAATATATTATTTATAAAGTGTGTTCTTGGTTTTCGTTTATTAAGATGGGATAATGTGTTGTTGGTTTTTTTTTTAATCTACTTACCTACTGCAATACTTTTAAAAATAATTATTAAATTGACTTGAACTTGACCTTGTACAAAAAGTTTTTAGTAGGAAGACATTTTTCTAATTTCAAATGCACCCTATTGTTGTCACAACCATTTTCTTATTCAGTTAGGAAATTTTACGCCTATCTGTCCTAAGTATCATAATCGCCTCAAGACACCCGAAGATACAAGATTATTGCTTCGAAAAGCGCCACCACTGTTGTGCCAGCAACAAACTCAGCTAGCACCTGTTCTTCTAGATACTTTGATAACCTGAACCACCGCGACAACTCTTTTAATGAACTTCGCCCGCATATATGATCGGTCTTGTTATGTTATCTTCTACTAGTGTTTAAGGAGACCATCTTTTCTGAACCTCCATAATTAAGATACATAATCAACCTCATCGTCATATCAGGAGAGATTGAGGTCAAATAGTCAATCACATGGCCAGCGAATACCCCTGAGCAAGATTGAAACGTCCGATTGTGCAAAGCGGTTGCTTCTTTACCGGATACGTGTAACGTTTTACCGGTGCTCAGTTCGTCATAGACTGTTTTGAAGAAAATTCACTTTGATGTAAAGGTCATCTAATTTAAATCTTTTCTTATTTTAAGTCTATATCCAGAAGCAGTCTGTCCCGGGTACTGTATCTGTTCGGTGATTTACCGAACATTTACTTACTTTGCAATATTGTTTGACGTAGGCATCGACCTACTTAATTACCTATGTTAATAACTTTGTATCGATAATTTCAGTGTACAACTAGCGTCACACCTGGGTGCATTCTAATATTTTACGTAACATTTATATTTTATATTATTTAACATTTTTAACAGTTTAACATTAAATAAATAATTGATAAACATTTTGAATAGTTTTTTATACAATAATATTTAATCACCGCAATACTCGCCGCGTACACGACAATATCCTTGTTAAGGTTTGTAAAAGAAATTTCGTCGCCCTGAAAATTTTTACATCCACCACCCAGCACTGGGTCAGCTTGGTGTATTATGGCCTATACCTCCTCGTCACCCAGGGGAGAGACTCATGCCTTGCAGTGGGCTCTTTACAAAGAGTTGTAATGATGATGAAGCGCTATTAAACTTTGTCTAATTTGGATATTAGAGAGGCTAAAGGCTGCAAACTGGATGGCAGCGACAGCGGCGCGGGCAGCGATTTCCGCGACACGATAGAATGTATTGAGTTTATATGAAACCGCGACAAATCGCTCTCACGCCCGCTGGCGTTGAGAGCTGCCTAGATTCCCCGCGTCGTCGCTGCCCGCGTCGCTGTCGCTGCCGTCCAGTTTGCAGCCTAAGAGTATCAAATGTTCTTTCCTATGATATTTTTGTCTCAATCAAAAGGTACTTTTAAGTTTAAGGTACTTTTAATTTTAATAGTGAATTGGTATATTCAAATATAATAGTTTCTGCAATCTATAAGTAGTTGATATAAAAATTCTCTCATTTAAAAGCTTTTATTTGTAACTTCAGTAGCTACATTTTGTATGTTTCTATATATTAAGATTTTAACTGTATGTTTTAGTGTAAGCATCTGTTGATGGACCAAAATAAATCAATGCTATGTAGAATAAAGCAATAAAAGGTTTTATATTATCTTGATGCTCGAGTGCAAAATGCATACTTAACGATATTTATAAACTGCATTCAATCACTCCAATCAAAAATTGACTCATAACCCATTGTCCCAGTGTTTTGAACGAGCGACTGTAATGAGTAATCGAGACGCGCACACTTAAACACGACGCGTGTAGTTTTCGTGAGTTCATTGTTTTTGAAACGGCGCGATATTTACAAGTCTTGGTGTAAATAAAGATTCCGTTTGTTGTGACAGCTGATCCGAGGTCAATGTTTCGTGCATGGAGAACATCTTTGAATAAAGAAAGACGTTAATTTTTCGATTCAGTTTTTGTAGGTCAGCTGTTCTTTTTTAATTAAACGTAAAGCATAGAGCTCCAGTGCCTTTAAATCTTTTAAGCTAAGTAATTTTGCATTAATAAGTAAGCCTGATGAACCTTAATCTTTGTGTTTTTAATTTGAGATTAATCCTGAGAGTTCAAAAGGCATTAATTATTTGGTGGTGTCTAAAATTTATCTTATATGTTTCTTATTATCTCTTAATACTTACTTTTTTAGAAATTCTTTCTTAGCGGACGCGTATATCCTATTAGGTATGTTACGAAGCAATTTTTTTAAATGATTCCATTCGGTCTAGCTTCACTTAATTTTTACAGCTATTTCTAAGTACTTGAAGAGGAAGCGGATATCTTTCCGTACGATCATTCATTTCGCACGGGCACTGATCGATGACTAACTAATTACTTCCATTTCGTATGCGTTTTCCATATGCAATCATCGAGTCAGTTCATTGGGTTTTCTTGAAAATGTTATACGGAGTACTGTTTCATGTTTGGGTCTGTATATGATCGTTTGTTTAATGTTCTGTGAAGAGTCTTATGTTTACGAAGCTTTACTTATTGGCTCATAATCCACTCCATACAATTATCAGTTCTCGTTCGTATGTAGGATCCGCAAGTATCTCGGCTCAGGCTGAGCGCAGTCCGCCGGGGCTCGCGGGTAATGCCAATGGCGGTACCGTGAGCTCCATCTATGGCGGGTGAGGTACACCTGGAGGTTTTTAGTGGGTAGGTCCGGCCTTAATCTTAATAAAAAAAAGGATCCGCACGTATATGTAGTTGTTGTGGCATTTAGGAAGGAGTTTTTATTTATATTGGATTTCAAATATACACTTGTAATATGGCAACCCAAATAAATGAAGGCTGGTTTATTCGATAGAAAGATAATTTGATTTAGCTTTTCACTTAATTGTATAAAAATGCTTAACTGAAGATTAATTAATAAATTTAATAAATATACTCTCGTAGGCATTTTACAAAATTAGCAAACTCAAACAAATACACTCAAGTTTTGAAATATTAGCATAAATCAAATTATGTTCTGAAGCGTTAATCACTGTTTAAGTAAATATTAGCTTGATGTGCAAATATGGATTTAAATGTAAATATTAAATGCGGTAGTGATTTTTAATACAAACGAAGAACATGACATGATAATTATAGTGTTCTAATCACCTGACTATATTAATAGTGATTTATGGACGCACTACACGATTGTCATTATACAGGGTGGAATTTTTGAATGCCCTGGAGGGAAAGTACTCTAAATAATAGAGATAGCAAATTTTATTTCAAAGAAACATTCCTTTATTTTGGAAAAGAAATAAAACTGCATTAAAAGATTTTTCGAATAATTTGCTTGCTTCACCCAGAAATCGAACTGACTAAAATCTAAAAATGAAGATATCATGGTTTTTATTTCATTAAATTAAACTAGTATGTTAGAGAGATTTCATTCTTGTGATTGATCGATGTGACCCTAACAATCGATGCAATAAAATTAAAGGGTGTCATTTGTACAGATTGTAGTCGATTAGATTCCCGGGCGAATTTTCGAAAATCTATGAAGGCAGCTCTATTTTTTTTCCATAATAAAGGAATGTTTCTTTGCAGGGGGCCTCCAGGGGGCATACAAAAATTCCACCCTGTATATGGGCATTATTTAACATGAATTGCATTTAATATCTTAAGTTTTATTGCTAATACATTATGACAAAGGTGATATTGACGCTGGCCTGCTTAAGGGTATTTAATGTTGTTACATTCCAAATAAATTTTTATACGTTATTGTATTGAAAGAAAGAAAACATCATTAGGAATTAAAACAAATAAAATTGCTTAATGTATGATCGCTTACTTACTTTGCAAAAAGACCCTACACAGACAACGTTTTTGTTATACCTAAACCTATTTACCAAAACTGTACAGTTGAGCTATCGTGCATGTCCTACGTATATTAAAATAAAACAATTTTAATATCGAAAAACAATATAATTCCTACTCCCAGCGCGCATTATTAACCTATCATTTTATTACATCGATAAAATATTTGAAAAATATATCGCCAAAAATATATTTTTACGATCCAGATGGCACTCAAATTAAATCTAATTTTGGCGTAGCGTCCATTAAGGTTCCTAAAATATGTGGTCTCAATTTTTACCTTGTGCTGTCGACTATCTCGCTCGTACTTATAAGGTTGGTAGGGATCCGCAAGCTATCTATAGTGTCATCAATATGAAGGAAAGGCGGACGTACACAGACATATATCTACATAGAAGTGTCACGATTTGTATTGAAACCAAAGCTGATATTTAGTGATTGGAAATACAAATACAAACAGATTCAAAGACACCGATGCCGCCGATGAAATCGATTATTGATAACGATATCGATTTCTAATAGACTGAATCTAGCGGTGACCAACCTTGACGCTTGGTCGGGGTTCAGACACTCGAAGTACATGCATTTGCGTTATCTATGTAGATGTATATCTGTGCTCTGAAAGGACCAAAGTTGTTTCCCACACGAACACAACTTGAGATAAGTTTCGATGTGCCATTTACTAATACGAGCTATACATTAGATTTTTGAAAGGTGCTAAACCTTGCAATGTTTGTAGGAAAAAACACATTAACGCTTGTGAAAATGGATTGCGTTGAGGTAACGTATCTGAATGAGACAAAAAATGATTACTACGACTCAGTGATTCAATTGGGAACCCAGGAAATGTAATCATGTGTCTCTTATTTCTTTTCATCTATATTTCAACTTATCAGCAATGGGCCAACTTTGTGAATCATGGTCAAACTAAAACTTCGTCGTCATCCGGAAAACACAAGGTCCTGCAGTTGACTTATTAACAAGGGTTGTTCTGAGATACTTGTTGCATAAAACGGTCAATTATAACAATTGCTTACCCATGTTTTCCATTTCTTAGGCCCTATTAGAAATCTGTTGGAAAGATTTAGAAAAAACAAAATCCCTCAATTTATAAATGATATATAAATAAAATCCCCAGACAATCACAGCAACTACATGGCCCCAAAGTAAGCATAACTTGAGTTATGAGATACCATGTAGCGAACTAGGGGGAACCTAAAATATCAATACATAAATAGATAAACACCCAAACACGGAACATTTTTTTTCTTGTTCCGTGCGGGAATCGAACCCGCAACCACTGGCGTCTGAGGTTTACCCTATCGCCAAAGTCGTCAAATCATGAACACCGAATAGCAATAACCACTTCATCATGTCGCGTAACTGCTCGTTAATTACGCAACTGACTAAATTCGTATCGTTCAGAAATAGATATTGGGTTAGTGTGTTATTAGGGTTATGTCAACGTGACAGCTTGACAGTGACAGTTGCAGAAGTGAAAACTCGTGCGCGCAAACTCATTACCTATCGCAATCTAGTAATTATTTCTCTCGGACAGAACGATGTTGTCAGATGTAATGAAGTGGTTACAAATTCATCATATCAATCGTGTTTTTATTTATGACAACCATTTGTTGGTAGTTATGGACAATTTGCTGTAGTCGCTGATTTCAGCGTAACTTTTGTTTTTTATGCAAAAGATTTTAGTTTTTTTTTATTATTTTTTACATTCTGCCTCAAATTGCAGTTGTTTACAACTGAGACTTCTAATGGTTTCGCCCTCAAATGTCGGGGGAATGTCGTACTTTTCTGTTTTCCGCTTTTCGATCGCGATGCGACAGTTTTTCTCTTTCATAAATTTCGGCGTTTCCTGTCTATGCTTGAAAAGGATTTTTATTATAGTTTATGAGGCAGCCTGTTGTAAGGGAAAGTTTTCTATAATACCTTAGACATTTTTTTTGGGTGTTTGTTGAAACTTTTAATATTGCCTTGATTAGCTTAGATCATGTATTTTTTTATGTATAATATTTTAAATAAAAATGTTTTCTTTTTCAGGTAAAACATCTGCTCATATCATCAATTTTGAGGCTTACATCGTGAGTTAACCCATTGTTTCGAGACTATTTGAATTTCATTATTTCTAGAACAATAGGTGTGTCACATTGTTACTTTAAACATAAAAATTGCACGGAATTATGAATGAAGTCCTTCTGAGTAATGTTATAATAATATAAACGATCATGTGCTTACTTAGTGATATTTCACTTACTTTGAAATATTTCTGACACTCACACAACATTATCTAGCCCAAATTAAGTTTCTTAAAGAACTTGTGTTATGGATACTAGATAACTGATATACTTAAGAAATATAATAAACATTTTAAATAAACAGTTTTTATTAAATAAACATATAAACATCCATGACTTGACAACTAATATCTGTGTTCATCACACAAATATCCGCCGCCGCCGGGATTCGTACCCAGGACCTCTGGCATAGAAGGCAATGTATGTTACCGCTACACCAGCAATCTTATGATAAAAATAACAATCGCTTTACAGATATACTAACTCTACAGGGTGACTAGGGGGTCATTTTAGAAATTCCAGGACGTCATAGTTTGAGATCATACATGAAGAGAAAAAATAAAATAAAAAATAAATATTAATTATTTACTGAGTGTGTACTAACCGAAAACTGTGTGTTAACCGAAAGTTAAAGAATAATTACGCAACGCATGGTTACGTAAGCGTAATGCAATAGATACTAAGCGGGTGGTGGTGTGCGTGTGGCGGGAACACTGCTGTGTGCGTGTTGACTGAGGCAGCGCGCCGAGAAAAGTGTAGTAAGGTCTCTTTATTTATTCATAGGAATTTCTGGTGAAAATTTTAAATACCTACTTTTATTACATTATTATGATCAGAATCGAGTACAGAGTGCTCTCCTTCAGTATCTAAAATTTGTCACCAGTCACCCTGTATATTGAGACATTTCGAACAGTATTACAGTTTGTCCTAACTTTAACAATCCTTGAAACTGCAGTCGAATGCTGTATGGACCGTTAAACGAAAAGATCTCTATAGTTTTACGTTCGCTTCACGAGAGTCTAGACAGAGTACCCAGTTTGTACTACATTTTATCCGTCTAGACTAGACGGTATACTTTACAATCTAGATTTCGTCAGACACTGTCTCGCGGATTTCGGACAACAGCTGGTGAGGAATGGGTTGTCGAAAATGAAAGCCCGCTTTAGCTATTGTCTTCAATGATTCTGCATAATCTAGATAATAAGTGCTTTATCATATAAGCCATAAGAGGTTTAATTTTGCGTGTGCGTAAACTTCATTGCGTGAAATAGTTGCTTGGTTTAAACTGCTTGTTTTAAGCTGTTTTTTTATAAGATTATTACCTATTATAAGACTATTATAAGCTTTTAATTTATCTATGTTCGGTAACTAGCGGTTTTGCGCAATTTCGAATCCTGAGGGAATACCGTTATAAAAAGTAGTCAATGTGCCATTATAGACTGTTCACTATCACTATATCATCTAAATCCGTTGAGTAGTTTTGCCGTGATTGAGGAACAAACATCCATCCATCCATTCAAACTTTCACATTTATAATATTAGTAAGATGTACTTAAGCTGTAGAGTTTGTTTTTACACCCTAATTTCAGTAACTACCTAACTATCCAGATCTTTAAAGGCTATATTAAACAGGCTATAAAGGTACCTATATATATAGAAAGAAAGAAAATATTTTATTCTTAAAACAATCACCACTGAAATTCGTACACTAATGCTTACAACTAAAACTTAACCTAAAGAACATAAAAATACTTAATAATTGTTACAAATACCAACGATGATTATTATAAAAAATGGTTACCAACTCAGCATATAGTCGGTACCCTAAAGGGTTCACGACGCTGCAGTGCTAGCACGGATCTTTTGTCGATCGTAAGTGTACGAATGCTCGTATAGTATGGAGTCGGTTGCAAGTTTTTAGTAACAATGTAATTTTTTATTTTACAGTTATTTAAGAGTAGAACCTGTTAACAAACATTCAAAATTAACAAGGAACACATTTATTTAAGCTGACCGTGCGGCAATGGATAGATTTCAATTATTGCTTGCAAAACCGTCTCCATACTATACGAGCATTCGTAAACTTACGATCGACAAAAGATCCGTGCTAGCACTGCTGGTTTTCATTCGGCACCAAGTGAGTGGTATCCCACGGTTGGTCGGGCATGAGATATTATCCAGAAATTCCTAAGGTCCCAAAATTTGCGCGGGTTGGCTGCTAGTAGACGCACATTATTAGGTCACGTAAAAGTCTGCGGGATATGATCTACCTGCGCACCGAATTCTGTATAAAAAATTAAGTAGTGCATGAAAGAGTTACCGAAAAACTTTCACGTACATAAAACTAGCAGTTTACGTGTTTTTGAACGCCGTAATCTTGATGCAAACATGCTAAATTCTTCAAACTGAGGCATGACAGATTACCAATTATCTAGCCTCACTTACTTTCTCTTACTGATTTACTTCGTAATATTAGGAGGATTTTAAACTTTAAATGAAACAACACATATTTTCATTTTTATATTCTTAAGGCTTGCAAGTTGCATATAAATAACTAACTTGTTGCAGACGCGTTATTAAAAACAGCTCTACGAACTCAAACCATCGTTTACATTGATTACTCGTCTCGTATGATCAATAAAAAAAGTTTAATCAGCGGTTAACCGCTTTGAATTTAACCGTATTTTTAGATGCAGTAATTTCTCTCTTACGCAAGTTGCTAGTGACATTTTGACGCACAGAAATAGTGTCTGCTCGGCCTATATCTCAGCTGTTACATGCTAATTCGTTGGCATCAGGACAATTTAGTGGCTGTTTAACTTGTAAATAGCACTATAGCCAGTTCCAGTTGCTTTGAAACGAGGGAGAGGTGATGTAAGGGTTTTCTAGCCTTGGTGTGAACGTTGAATACAAACGGTTGAATTGGTTTAACAGTAGTTGTTCTTTTTAAATAAAGAATAATCTCGGCGACACCTTTATCGATGGGGTAACACTGTCTGGGCGTTTATGTATTTATATTCTAGGTTCCATCCTAGTTCGCTACATAGTATCCCATAGCACAAGACAAGCTCTGCTTACTTTGGGACCATGTAGTTGCTGTGATTGCCTGGGGATTTGATTGATTTGTACCCTCCCGGCACACGCGATTTGAGATCTATTGATTAGTTAAATAAGACTCGTATTGCAAGTATTGCAACGCGTGTTGAAGCGTGTTAAACGCGTGTGGGACGCACGTGAGGCGCTTGTGACAGTGCTTGGCAGGATCCAGCGATTTGAGATCTATTGATGAGTTAAATAAGACTCGTATTGCAACGCGTGTTAAAGCGTATTAAACGCGTGTGGGACGCACGTGAGGCGCTTGTGACAGTGCTTGGCAGGATCCAGGATCCATCAGCCTAGTCACTAACAACGGCAACGTCTGCTTCAACGAAGGTCAAATCCAAAAAAAACTAATTAAAAGAAAAGATTACCTCGCTTCAGGGAATAATTGACGATACATGACGTTTCTTCTGATTCGTATTACGTCAACTGTTTATCGCAGCGCAGTCATGTGTTTTCATTATCGGAATTACGATTACGTTTCGATTGTT
This sequence comes from Stenoptilia bipunctidactyla, assembly GCA_944452665.1. Lineage (NCBI taxonomy): Eukaryota > Metazoa > Arthropoda > Insecta > Lepidoptera > Pterophoridae > Stenoptilia > Stenoptilia bipunctidactyla. Next base: position 8,358,781 of record OX101743.1, read on the forward strand.
TAAGGACATTCTAGTCATGTTTAACTTGAAAAACCTTTCAAGGGTCTGCTTTCGGAATTGATTTAGGTCGTTGTAATTAAAAGGTTAAGGGCTTGTCTAGTTTTAACGTTATCAAAATTAGTAAATATTTTCAAAATTGTGACCTCTACATTCAGGCCGGAGCTTAACTGTACTACATCATATTGTTTTAAGTCAAAAACAGCCAATTGATTATTACAACATCAATAAATAACTACAATTAAATATAAATATCCTGTCCATCTGTGACAACCAATTCGACATATAATTTAATTCACACACAAAATATTCTGGAACTCGGCAGTTAATTTAACCAAAGTTTGTTAAATCGACTGTTAAACTCGCTCCCGGCGTTAATTGTGTGCATGATGGTATAAATCAGTTTTCCCGTTGTTATGTTTAATATTATTTCATTTGTTTTTGTATGTGGAATATACGAGTAACTCTCCTGCTAGTGTTTTTACCTTTTTCATTGAAAGATAGCACTTCTACTTCTTTGCTGGACTGGGAGCGAAGGAAAATCATAGAATGTGCCAGCTGCTTCTCTTCCCGGGCATACTGTAAAAGTAAGTTAAGGGACAGAGGTTTTATTGGAGATTTTTATTGTGAGCGATAGACGGATCCCCTGCCACTGCAATAGTGTTTCTCCATCATTACATTGCCTCCAAAGTCAAACGTGATATCAGTTGGTTTTTACAACCTCTGGTGTTCTGCCTACTCCATAAGGGATAGAGGCGTGAAGTTATGTATGTATGTATAGCAATCTTGTAGTAATAGATTGTATGTAAACCTTTCTTATTGATCATTTGAATTCAAGCCAAAGCTTGTGGTTTTTACCGGTATTTTTTTTTGAATTGACTGCGGCTTATACCGATAGGCTTACGTTAAATTTGGTTTTACTCGCGCAATTTCAAATATAGGGATAAAAAGCCTATGTGCTATTTGTACACTATCACTATGCCAAATTTCATTCAAATCCGTTGAGCCGTTCTGCCGTGATTGAGGAACAAACATCCATACACCCAAACATTCACATTTATAATCAATCAATATATATAAAACTGTTCCGTTACTGACTGAGTGACTGAGGTACTGAGTGACTGAGGTACTGAGTGACTGAGTGACTGACAGACAACGTACAGCCGTAACTACTGGGCGTAGAGAGCTGAAATTTGGAACATACATTCTTTAGGGGATGTAGGGTGCACTAAGGAAGGAATTCCCGAAATTCCCACGGGAACGGGAAACATAGGACTTTTTAGTTTGTATGAAAAATCTTATTCCTTGAGTGTACGGATGTGATACTTGGCATGAAGGTTCTTCAAAAAGTGACTGGTTGTGTTACGAAAAAAATTCCCAAAATTCCCACGGGCACGGGAAATATATGATTTTTAGTTTGTGAAAAAAAAAAACTTATTTCTTGAGTGCATGGTGTGATACTTGGTATAAAGTTTCTTTGCAGTGGGTGTCTGGTTGTATAGTTTCTGAAATTTTCACGAGAAGAGTAGTTAAGCGCATACGAAGTTGCGGGATAAAGCTAGTATGTAATATGTAAAATTTATGCAATTTATATCAGCCTGAAAAAGATCGCTCGATAAGGTCATACTGAAGAGGTTTCTTATGTGTTTTTCTCGGTTTTCCAACTTTTGTTGCGTACATGTTATGTACCAAGAAGCAAATAAAAAAAAAACTATTTGTTTATAAGTATTTACACTAGCCACCGCGCGCGGTTTTACCCGCGTAACTTTTGATCCCGAGAGTTGGGCTATCAAATGCAAAAAGAATTTTTCAAATCCCACTTGTAGTTTCTGAGATTAGCGCGTTCAAACAAACAAACAAAAAAACAAACTCTTCAGCTTTATATATTAGTATAGATATAAAACATTCCTAGTGACTGTCTTAAGAATATCGTTAACTCAAATCCAAGTTGCTCTTAAAGTGTATTTACATAATCAATGCCTAAGATTGAATATAATCCTTTTGTTTATACCGTGGTTTATCAGATTTGAATTGTTCATATTTATCTGTCTGCCGACACGAACCTGGCATTTAAATGAAGAAGACCTTTTAGAAGAATTCTGTTAAAATGTCGGATTTTGAAATAGGTATTTATTTGTACGGGTTTCGATGTTATCGATCGCAAATTAGCTACTGAATATCTTGGCTATAGTTCCTTATACAGATTGTTCCAAATGTAGAGACTTGGTAGCATCCATGAGAGGTAATTGATACTAAAATGCTTTATTTGCCACTAGTTGTTAATTTCGAATCCCGCGGGAATAAATAAATATTTCTGACACTCACACAACATTATCTAGCCCAAATTAAGTTTCTTAAAGAACTTGTGTTATGGATATTGTGTATAAACATACATATTGAATAAATACATATTTTTTATTAAATAAACTTAAATAAATATATAAACATCCATGACTTGACGACTAATATCCGTGTTCATCACACAAATATCCGCCGCCGCCGGGATTCGAACCCAGGACCTCTGGCAATGAAGGCAATGTATGTTACCGCTACACCAGCCGGTCGTCAGGAAAAAGATTAGCCTATGTGCTATTCAAGACTGTATGTACCTACACTATCACAATGCCAAACATTTTCCTTTCTGCCGTGAGGAACGAACACCCAAACATCCTTCCACCCAAACTTTCACATTTACAATCTTAGTTAAGTTTAAATTTTAACCTGATTTTCACCTGATTTTAATCTAATATATAAAATTCTCGTGTCACAGTTTTCGTTGCCATACTCCTCCGAAACGGCTTGACCGATTTTGGTGAAATTTTTTGTGCTTATCCGGTATCTATGAGAATCGGCCAACATCTATTTTTTTTTTTTTATTTATTTGCAAAACAACGTTTGCCGGGTCAGCTAGTTAATAATATGATTAATAAGGAACTGGATTGTTATACAATATTGCCGGAAAACATCATGATGGCATCTGTTTTCAAGGGTGTCGTAAGAGTTTCTTTCATAAGGCGAGCACATCATCATTCATATCGTCACTTCGCTTCGGCCACATCTGTCCTCATCATGAATGTATCGTTAAAGTTATATCACGTTAACGTAATACGTTGTTTGGTTAACTCCTATGTTGTGATAATTTTGTACAGTAAAACACCTATCACAACATCTTTACTTTCACAAGCAACCGCAAGCTTTCAAGAAAATACCGCAAAGTTTCTAGCTGAGATGAAAATGCATCACACATTGAATAAAAGCAGTTAGTATGAGAAATAATAATCTTAATATATAAAACTGTTCCGTTACTGACTGAGTGACTGACAGACAACGTACAGCCATAACTATTGGCCGTAGAGAGCTGAAATTTGAAACATATAATCCTTAGAGGTTGTGGGAGAGCACTAAGGAAGAAATTCCCAAAATTTTAGTTTGTCTGAAAAATCTTATACCTTGAGTACACGGATGTGATACTTGACATAAAAGTTTACCAAAAAATTACTCGTTGTGATATGAAAGAAAGTCCCGAAATTCCCTCGGGAACGGGAAATATATGATTTTTCAGTTTGTATGTAAGAATCATATTACTTGAGTGCACGGATGTGACACTTGGCATAAAAGTTTTCAATGAGTGACTGGCTGTGTGATTAAAGGAATTCTCGAAATTCCCACGGGAACGGGAAGTATATGATTTCATATTTTGTTTGTATGAAAAACCTTATTCCTTGAGTGCACGGATGTGATACTTGGTATAAAGTTTCTTCAATGGGTGTCCATTTATACTATGGAAGGTATTCCCGAAACTCTCACGGGAATGGGAAGTATTAAAGTTTCTAATTTGTATAAAAAATCTTATTCCTTGAGTTCACGGGTGTGATACTTGGCATAAAAGTTCCTCAATGAGTGGCTGGCTGTGTTTAACATAAATAATGTTTATGCGTGTACGAAGTCGCGGGCAAAAGCTAGTATTTAATTATATAATAACTCATATCGATAAGACTCTACAAGGACAATCTAAGTTGTCTGTAGCACTGCTGCGTCAGGATTCGCCTTATACCTTCGATTGCGTTTAAATAATTTGGCACCAAAGAGGTGTAATCTCTGCGGTCATTTTATGAAGAGCCACCAATCGTAAACCCGAACGCATTGTTACTAACCATCAGGAAATGTTAATATACAACGCGGTATTAAACTATAATAATTAATATAAATTATAAATTTTGTATCCTAAAATTAGTTTTTCTCCAAAACCGTTCGACTTTTCCATTATTAAGGTTGACCTTCACATTGACTCCAGGCTGTCAAGGTCTTCTTTTGTATTCGTTTGTTGCTAAGCGATAATTCGATGTAGAATAAGCTTTCGTAGGTAATATCAGAATGAGCTTTTGGCCGCCAATCTTTTTCACGAGTGTAACATACTTCAGCTATACAACGTGTAACATAATGAAGAGATAATACTTAAGGGGATTGTATGTTTGGTGGTATAGTTTATAAGTAACAGTAACATAAACTTGTAATCCTTACGGTTGGTTCGGAAAACAAGTTCAAAGTTTAGATCAAAATATCGAAGTGTCAACCCTAAAAACAGCTGTTACCTTTTGATAGGATCTATTCGATAACAGATGGCGTTAAAATAAAGCGATAAGTAACCAAGAGAGATACTACAAAGTGTAATTTTGTGCCTACTAAATTAGACGACAACAACGTCTCGGGAATGTTTTTTTCGGTAGTATCTAAGTGCAGAATATTTTTAAAACTACCTTTTCACCAATATGTGCGTTTATCACGCGGTTTACCAATTTAAAACTCTACTGAAATAATAGGTTTGCACGTTCGTACCGACAACACGTTAATTTTAACTATCCGTGAGAATATATTTTCTTAACCTTAAACTATGATGCATCACTGACAAGGATATTTAACTTCTTGTTTATTCTCACATACTTACAACTATCATCACCACCATACAATAAAGCTTGAAATAAATTTTAAGTAATCCAGCATTCTGCATAATTTTTATAGTCTATGAAATAGCAAGTTCGATGCCCTTTGTCTGCCGCGGATCGCTCGCTCGCTACTCCCGGGCTCTCACGTTTAAGTGTTACGTATTTTAAAAACGTTTAATACTTAGAAGTCACACTGTTTGTGGTTATGAACGGATGCTGAGGCTCGGTAGCCTTCTATTTCTAATACTTAACAACATACATGATCGAAATACATTTACGACTAAAATCAAAAATGTTATCAAATTAAGCATAAGTAATCATAAATTTAAGAGAAACGTAAAACAAAACATTAATTTAGGTACTCTCAATAAACAATGATATCAAACTTGTCATACAAAAAACTATCACATTTCTTTAGAAATACGCTATTGCAAGAAACTAATATGAAATTATTACAAATCTATCGGTAGGTATTACGTGGAAATTCTTTCGCACGGCGTCAAATCGCAACTTATAAGTACCTAATGAAGAGAGACTCAAATAGACAATCAAACTTACCCATAATTCTAATAAAAAACGAAGAAATATCCTCTCTCTCTTACATTCAAACTTTCTAAGAATTATAATGGAAACATATTCGGTAAATACCTATGATTTTGTAAACCTCAAACTATGATACAATACTTACAGCTTCTTGTACTTATTGTATTCTCCCATACTTATAACTATCAATACATACGACAACAAAGCATTAAATTAATAAAATTAGCAACTAAGTAAAGTCGTTTTCATAAAAGATAACCCGTGCATAGCTCTTATAGCAAACACACAAGGTCTATTATCGCTCAAATCGCGGGACTTCTTTCGGCGTCTCGTCGCGAACTTGCGCCTTTCGGAATTATACCCTTTGAGATTTACCGCCGCCGCGCCGCCGCGTCGCTTCCAAGCCAAACTAAAGGTTGTTCCGTTCAATATTTATTATGAACAAATTCTGAACTCAACTAAATTTTTTATTTAAAAAAGTTAAATTACTGATGACTAACTAATTATTGTTTTTAGTTGCGGTTGTTTCAGGCAGCTGAAATTATTTTCAAACGCTATAGGGAAAAATATCCTAAGTATACCTGTGCTGAAACTTTATTTTGTATGAGGAATCTTTATCTTTTATTATTATTCTCTTTCTTGAGAAACAAAATGGATTTTTTTCTTTATTTAAAATGTGTGAAGCGTAAAAATAAGTTACGTAAATTAACAAATAACAGTTTTTAATATTTTGATATTGAACAAACAACTTAAAAACTATTGAAGTGATTTCACGATTGAAAACTATTTATTTGTAACAGAATAACTTAACAATACAAAAACATAATATAATGAAGTCATTTCACTGTATTATGAAATAAATTGGGTACTAAGATTTTGTTTATCATATCGCTATAGGTGCGGAAAAACCCTAAAAACATTAGGTACTAGAGAACTGTTTGGTTCGGTTATTTATTAGTAAATTAATAGAAATTTATTTCAGTTCTTTCATGTCCGTTTTGAAGTGTGCACGTCAGTTGCTATCGCTATTTTATTCGAAGTTTTCTTAAAATTTCTCGACTTGACAGTATTGGAGAAAGTATTGTTATACGACATGTGTATTCAAACAACAAATGTTACGATATGATGCTGTATGTTGGAGCCGTTAGTAACCACAGCATCAACGAAGCTCGAAGACTTTACAGGCAGCGGTTTGTGGAGTGCAGGCCGGCAGCTGAACAGCGCCACTTACCCGGCTATGGCGTGTTTTGAAGCATGAGTCTGCGGCTCAGCGCGCCGGTTCTTTTCACGCGAAACCCAGCGCGGCCATCTTCGCGTTCCGAGAACTTAGAAGAGCAAGTCTTGGATCATTTCGAGGAGGATCTGAGGAGCAGCACTGGACGAGTTGGCGCTCTTTTGGATGTCAATCACATGGTGATATGGCGCACGCTTAGTGATGATGGCCAACATCCTTATCATTCCCGATGGACGCAAGAGCTGATGATACCAGCGGATTTGTGACCTCCTTGGTTAGGCTTTTGTCGGTGGCACAAATGTCATGTGGATGTGTGTGTATTGAAAAAGAAGGCAGAAATTGTGAGCCGTTTTTGTAATTCTGGCCAAGTGTAAGGGAAACCCTAGATACAGTTGTGAGTGTTTTTACGCAAAGTGAACTGAATGTCGATTGAAATAAGTGCGATACTTGCCATAAGAGTTTGTCAGATATTACAATTTAAGTTGTAATAATTATAACAAACACTCTTTATTGTCATTAAACGTAGAAATAATTATGTACACAATATTTAAGCGATTTAAAAAGCTTTAAGCGATTATTTTCAGGCAACCCGATTTCTTCCGGGCAACCCGTTTATTATTAATAAATAGAAACTTGAAATTTGTACTAACATGTTGTTTTATTTGTTATCATTAGCTAGAAAGTGTGATAAAAATTGTGTCATTCAATGTGCCAAACGATAGGAAAGTAACAATCAGCTGCGCTGATATCCGCGCTACTCGCAGTGGGAGGCCGCGGCGGCGTATCGCTCGCTATTCAGCCGGTGCGGGAAAGGTCATAAGGTCACTGATTGCGGCGCAAGTCTATTTTTAGCTTGTTAGGTTGACTAGGGTTGTCAAAATATTTTATTGTAAAATAATTAAAAAAATTGTATGAAAGTCTATACCAGCACTGATCATGCTAATTCTTTTACTGTACATTCTACGTATGGTATAGAAGCTAACCCTAAAGTTTTATCTCTCCATTTTGTTACACGTTGTATAATTTCGCTGATCGTAGTTGTTTGACTTGCATTCAAATTTTACCCAAAAATTGCTTCACCCTCGGACCCTCCTAGAACATTCAAACATCAGGCATTTCATACTTACAAACCTTCATGTTCATACGAGCTGCGTCACGCGAGTTTACGCGCGTATTTATACAAAACTGCTACGTCCGTACCGTACGCGCGTATACTATACGTCCGTACATCGTTTTACGATTTCTAATCGAAGTTTAGCCAAATAGTAAGAGGTTAGGCATTCCATTGACACGACTGTAAAGCACACTAATTAAATTTTACTAGCGAAACTGTGTCACGCGTGCCGTAAACGCGTACGATACGGACGTACGATACGCATAGGCACGCAATACGCAGCGTTGGCCCTTTACGTTTGAAATGAACCTACTGAATGCATGATCTCATACAAACCCAGGTGCGAACCAGCCTCAAGATATCCGACATTTAATAACTGAACTTTATGTAAATACCCTTTCCACTGTCGACATTAAACATTAAAGTTTACCGAAAACTTTCCAAATTATACCCCCGCGACGTCAAGGTCCGCGAAAACGCGAAAGTGTTTGCTATCTGTGTCACTCGCGTCCTTTCGAGAGATTTCTGTTTTTTTTACGAGTTCGTGTCTGTGACCTTTTAGCACGCGTCTTCCGGAGTCGTTGGCATGTGTGGCGTTTTAGCAAGGCCATAGTCGAAAATTGTAGGTAGCTCTCTCCCGCGGTAGCACCTTTGTTGTATTTTAATTATGTAATCTAATGAACATATCAACTGTGGCGTTAAAGCTTGTTTATATATTAATCTTAAATTGTGTTACATAAAAGTGATTTCTCAGCTCTTGTTGAATTCGTTTCTTTAAGCGCCGATTAATTAAAATTAAATGCAATTTTATGCACTTAAAAATTATAATGTAAACCAAGCGGCTTAAATCACATCCTCTAAGCACTTTTAAAAATGGATTATTCAAAACCGAATTCCATTGTATAAATAACAATATCAAAGGTTATAATCGCAACCAAAATCAATGTAGTCCGCTGTCCGACCCAAATGACAATATCTCAGCAATACAAAGCCGCAGCAGCGATCTGTGACTGCAATTAACAGCAACGTGGGAAAGTAACGACATGTGCCGACCAATTTCAACGGCGGTAAGCGCAGAGTACCATGTGTATGAGATTTATGAAGCTACGAATTGGTTTGGTCTGTTGTGGTTCGGCTTTTATGGACTTAGGGCTGTAGGGTTGACTTGGTGTATTGTATTGTGTCATTAGGAGAAACATAAAGCACGAGTCTTTCAAAATGAATGTGCATCTTTGTTGATAACCTAATAATATTAATCGAAAAATGTCCATTGTTAAATTATGCCATTAAAAATATTAATTAATGGAATCACAAAAAGCTTTGATCATTAATCCCGTACGAGCTATGCATTTGAATAATGCCTACAAGAGCAGCTAGATAATCTAAGTAACAGCTGAATTTTTATTTTTTACGCTGTTGAGTAAAAAAAGTGATTCAAATAATAACAGTGAGTTAGTGCGTAATCTGTAGAATTGTAATCCTCTAAAAAGCTAAGAAGCGGTATAATATAAATCGTTGTATGGATAAACATTAGTACCTAACCTAACGAAAAGACGTGAGTAATGCTCAAAGCAGATGATTTTTCACAACTTAAAGATGCCCTTCTAGAAAGAAGAACGAATTATCTGAAGTTGAGAAGTACCATCCATTGCCATTCCGTATCTACTTAACTTACGTACAGTATGGTTTCGCATTGCACGTTTGTGATTGGTCAATCAGTGAAGCTATCTCCGGATAGCTTAACGAGGTAGTTTACTTGGATTGGAAGTAAGCGTGGTTGTATGCTGTATAGGCTGTATGTGGGGTAAAAAGTATAAAAAAATGTTTTGAGAAATAGGCCTCGCATGTTTTATCGTGTCTCTCTCTACACAATAGTTTTTGGCCACGCTCACTTGGAAATCGTCAAACAATTACCAAGAAATCTTATTTTGAAGAGTCGGGAGTAAATAAAATAAAAACACTTATTATCTAAATGTCGCAGAGCAAAAATTGTTACTTCACACGTAACCGCTTACAATATGTAGCAAAGTATTAAGTTTAAAGTAGAATAACATTACACACATAGCTTAATTCCGAAGAAATTCTACAATACGTCGTTAAATCGTTGCGCAATTTAAGAAGTAATTCAATACAAAATCCTTTTCTAAATACAAAAATTTACATAACCCTATCCAAGTACAAGTAAAACACAATAAATTGGAAAGCCGTGGATCGTCAACCGCGACATTGCGCGCAGCATTGTCGCACAACCCGCGCTCGCGCATCAAATATAGATTTAGGTTTACGCAGCCCATAGCGTTCGCTTTCTACACTTGTAGCGCCATTACGCAAAACAACCGGATGCGTATTGTTCACATAGAAATTTGGGTATCATCAGAATGCTGATTTTGTGGAGAAAAGCGTTATGTGCCGCAACATCGAGCTATTAAACAAGCTTTTCACTTTGTAATGAGCTGTGTTTATGCGTTTGTTTGAAAGTGATAGAAGATTACCTGCCAGTAAAGCCAGATTGGTTCTGGGCTGTAATAGAATTGTTGTAAGAGAGTGGTCAGAATGAATTGCCACTTGTCTATTTGCAGTTCAAGACAATGATCGTTGTAAATATATTTGCTGGATATTTAAGAGGTTCGCTAATTGGATGGTGTTGCAAATATCTTATTTGAATGGCAAGTAGTGACCACAGATATGAAGCACACAATTGTGTGCCTTTTGTTTGTGGTCACACTGAATTTGTGCATATGAAGTCTTGAGAAGTAAGCTGTTTAAATAGAAAAATATACAAAATTTTCATTGTGATCCCTCTTGCGTGCGACATTCATGTAATTGCATAGGACCTTCAATAATGTATCACATTATAAACGTTTATTATTACTTTACGAAATCAAAATACTAACCATCATCACTGAAGTGACTCGAAGCTGTGCGGATGTATACTACGATAACCCCTTCGTTCCAATGGGTGGTCTCCGTAATAATATGTAATCTATACATATAATAAAATGGTACGAAAGTCAAAACTGTACATTGAATATTTTTTTAAAAGAATACTTGGGGTATGATCTACAATCGAAACAGAAACAAAAAATATAGTTTTTAGAATTTTTGTCTGTTTGTCTTTCCGGGATAAACTCAAAAAGTACTGCATGGATTTACTTCAAATTTGGCATGAAGATAGTTAAGAAGTCGGGTCAACATATAGGCTACATATTATCACGCTAGCAGTGTTATAATCGTAGGTGCGTTTGGTGCTGCATAGCGTTCACGCAGACGACGTCGCGGGCAGCAGCTAGTTAAAACATAGTTGTGTCAGTTCAGGTAATATAAATGTTTTAAATAAATTGATATTAGATATGTGACATAGTAATTTCTATTTTATGTTCGTAAAACTCATGTATAAAACCCTTTTTTGACTGTATAAAGTCGCGTTAGATAAGAGCGATCGTTCGGCACCACGGGGTCTAAACAGAAACCGAAACATCGAGACAAAATATAAATTATATCCGGTCAAAAAGTATTTTAATTTATGTATTGAATAGTGAAAAGTCAAGCAATTTCTAAATTCTCATGTAGATATTCCCAATAATACCTACAAATGAATAATTTACATAAACCAACTCCAAAGTACGAGGAAGTCGACCGTTACAGCTTCCCGCGGTAGAAAAGTTGAAAAGCTGCGAGGTTATTTGTAAAAACCGCGGGTTCCACAAACAAAGCCTGAACTCATTTAAAGTAAACCGGTTTAATTAAACCGCGCGGTAATTGGGGCTTCCTGTGCGCAGGTTATTTGCACCAGACGACTTATAGGTGGACGCTTCAAGCGCGTATTGAATGACGTTGATTTTGGTTCTGTAGGATTGCTCATTTTGTTTTTTATTTTATTTTCATCGGACGATAAACGTAGTTACATTGCAAAATACAAAATGGGGTTATAGATAACAGAGCACCATTGAAATGTCGCCTATTCTTTTAATATTACTATTTCATGCTTGTTATATTATTTATCTTATTTAACAATTCAGACAGATAATCAACAAATGCAGAGTATTAAAAAATCCGACTTTACGTCAAAACTTTGGCTGAGTTGAGAATGTCATCAAGGTAAACATTCTCCGAAATCATACATATTTTTTCAAAAGTTTGAAATTTTCAATGAAGTACTCAACCGATTACGATACAATTTAAATGGGACCAACTATGAAGTATCCTCTATCATATGAAACAACAATTTTCAAAATCAATTCATAATTGTCCGAAATATCGTGTAACAATGACACAAAAAAAAACATACAGACGAATTGAGAACCTCCTCCTTTTTTGGAAGTCGGTTGAAAAATTAGAAAATACGAAAAAAAAAAAGCAAAAAAATATATTTTTTCTACAGGGTTAAATTTAATTAGCGCATCACCTCTTGCAGGCAGCCTCTCCACATCAATCCCATTTGTAATTTTAATAAGTTGTACAACATTTGTTGTGCAACTTATTAAAATTAATAGTTTTTTAAATTTTAGTTTTCCCATACTAAAAATATTTATAGCCATAGTGGCGTAGCTTTATTTACTCTGAGAATAGGTATGCCACGCACTTTGCATAGTAAAATATCGCTTCAAAATAGCACAGATAAAATAGCATAGAAAATAAGTTTTCTCATAACTCTACATTTTGAAAAATCAGCACTTCTTACAGTTAGGTTAGGAGAAAACGGTTTTCTTTCTTTTTAATTTTTGTGTTATATATCAAGATTTGTAAAAAGTCGTAGAACAAATGTTGTTGGGTTGGGATTGATGTGGAGAGGCTGCCTGCAAAGAGGTTATACGCTAATTAATATTAACCCTGTATATCGGGCTTCACTTATTTGGGCAGCTGACTTACAAAAATCCAAAACTCCTTTAAACAACTTGTGCTGTATTTTTATTTATTTATAATCAGTAATTTATGTTCTTATGTAGGTACTAGGACATTGGAAACCAAAAACAGTTCAATTGATATTATTGCACAATATTGCCATGCAAATATTATATGGGGCGAATAGGGAACCAGTACCTAAAAGGCGAAACTGTTCCATCCATCTAATAGACGTGTATTAACTGACTGTATACATGTTATTTTTTTATTTTTTAAATTTATACTTTTTTTAACCAAGTGTTAAATGCTATTTAAGGTTTTCTTTATCGCTTCAGGAACCCTAGTAAAAACAAGCTTGTTTTTTTGACGGAGAGATTATCTGTAACTAGTGGTATGGTTTATTGACCGTAAATATCCTTAAGCATAAAACGAATACGGATAAAGTATTATAATAATTAATAACCAGCTCAGGTACCACGTAAAGCTTAATATACAGGGTGACTGTAGGGTCATTTGAAATTCGAGGACGTGATAGTTTGAGATCACACATTAAGAGAAAACATAAAATAAAAAAATAAATATAAATTACTCACTGAGTAAACTTATTAAGTTAAAGAATTCATTACGCAACGCATGGTTACATAAGCGTTATAGATACTTAGCGGGTGGTGATGTGTGTTGTGGCGGGAACACTGCTGTGTGCGTGTTGACTGAAACGGCGCGTCGGGAAAAGTGTAGCAATGTCTCTTTATTTCTTTATAGGGAATTCTGGTGAAAAATTAAGTACCTACTTTTATTATATTATTATGATCAGAATAGATTACAGAGTGCTCTCCTTCAATATCTAAAATTTGTCACCAGTATCCCTATATACCTTCATACACGTAAAGTTCAAGATGTACATGGGTACAAAGGTACTCTGTTTAGGGCCTAAAAAAGGGTTAGAAGTCCAGGCTTAGAATTGCATACAGCACAAACATGCGATGTTTTTATAAATATGAAAGTTTAGATGTTACATGTTTGTTTCAAGTGTACATGTTTGTTCCTCAATCACGGCAGAAAGGCTCAACGGATTTAGATGAAATTTGGCATAGGTAATGATAGTCTACAATCTGGAACAGCATATAGGCTACTTATGACTACTTAAAGTTTACTAGTGCTATGTTAAGTAATAAATTTTTCTAATGTTATAAGTGAGCAATCTACTTTAGGCGCAGTGGCCTAGGTTACCATTGCGTGACCCCCTAACATAAAGTTATACTAGAGACTTCCGTGCTTTGGGAAACATATTGAGGTCTCAATCTCGAAAATGCCGCGTTTTTGTAACTAGCGTGTTAAATAGTTAATTTAAATCATACAGATATATAAAATATAAATTAATATTACAACATAACATTACTTGTAATATCTAAGTTATTATTACAAACTTCCATGCTGGACTGGGAGCAAAAGAAAAACATAGCATGTGCCAACTGCTTCTCTTCCCGGCAAACTGTAAAAGTCAGATAAGAGACAGAGGTTTTATCGGCGTTTTTTTGGGCGATAGCTTGACCCTCTGTCACTGCAATGGTCCCTCGCCATCATTATAATACCTCTAAATTTGTCAAACGTGACATCTGATGTTTTGAAGCCTCTCTTGTACTGCCTACCCTACAAAAGGGATAAAGACGTGAAGTTATGTATGTATTATTTCAAACTGAAATGCTTAATTACTTAAATTGGTTTTCTTCCAATTGATAAGTAATTGTGATATCGAAAAGGGCATGTCTAAAACACGCACTTGTGTTCACATCATAATTACTCATGTAGTTAAGTCACTAATCATTAGAAAAAAATCTCAGAGAATAATTATAAAGTAATGGTTTATAAAATAACCGGTGACATACAATATGAAGAACCTTGTATAAAAAACTTGGAGCAAAAACAATGCGTAAGCGCAGACTCAGGGATTTGGTATTTACTAATATGACATACAGCAGAGAAATATCTCCAGTGACACTGAGACAGGTGTTCTTTATCAGTTTATAGATATCCGTATCCGGTTAATTAGTAATTACTGTATAATTAATGGCAACATTTTTTTCCATTTGCAAGGAGTACTAGTGAGAATTTTTTTATGCGACAACTTCAATGCTGCTTTATATAAAAAAACTGTTCTTTAATCACGTGTTATACAGTGTGTCCGCGCATGTAGTAATAAAACTTTAGGGGCAGTTGCTATACACTATTTCATCGACGAAAATACTCCTTATTTAGGGGTATTTTCGATCAACAATAACTCTTATAATATTAGACCGAGAGCAGTGAATCTTACACCATTTTATTTATTAAACATCTCAAATATTGTAATGAAATGAGAAAAAAAACATGGGTCAACGGTGTGGTTTTCACAAAATTTCCGATTAAAGCGGCCAGAAGCGCTAAGTTTTTGTAAAAAATGTACTTTGTCCCTTCGGCAATCAACAGAAAAGCTATTATTTTAATTTTTTTTTATGCATATAAAACAACACAAAAATAAAAATGGCTGCAGATTGGCAGGCTTTTCGAATTGACCTGTTATATGGAGTATTTTCGTCGATGAAATAGTGTGTAGTAACTGCCCCTAAAGTTTTATTACTACATGCGCGGACACACTGTATAAAATCGTCAATTCCCCTTGAACATGGTGTGTCTGTCTTACTGTAACTACGATGTTTGAGTCCAATCAAAGTGGATTTTTGCGCTCTTATCATTTCATTGATTTATTTTAATATAGTACGTATACCCTAGCACTAAATGAATATGTCAATAAACGACAGGGTGGCAATGCAAGTAGGGACGATCAGTTAAGATTAATGTAATTAAGATTTTTTATCCCTCAATCCATGCGCTATGATTATTGACAACTTGAGTAGGTTTTTGTCAATTTTATACCTTTGTGAATTATTCTTCGCGAAAGTCATTGAAAACGTATAATTCACGCCTCTACTATCAAACACTGATGTATAAACATTGTAATATAACCCCAATATAACACACATTGTATATAACAAACAACCTATGAATCACGATGAAGACACAAGGATTCGGTTCCTTTTACCATCTCATGCATTTATTTATTGCTTCTATAAAGCGGACATTTTTTATTAAGTTCGTGGAAACTATGACTTTTGATACAACCCAAGGAATAGACAATATCAATTTGTGTGTAATAAAGCTGCGTGTTTTTTATGGGAATTCTATAAGGCATTTATTTTTGATGTATTAGACAGTAGTTAGAAGTCAGTCTAGACGTAGCCAATTTTACTTTTTACTAGTGACTCGGTCCAACGATATTGACTGTGTAACAATCTATGAAAGGACCTTTGAATTGAATTTTTAAATTCACTTAAATGTCCACTGCTAAATGTCAATGACTTAAATAAGGCAGTATTTTTTTATGAAAGCCGACAAATGGACACTGAATCCACTTGATGACATGCCACAGACATAATTAACAATAGGTGGCAGGATTGGAGATGCATTACCGATCCAACAGTGTGGCTGGAAATTCCTGTGATTATAGGGGTGGTTTTAAGCCTCTATGTTATGTTATGTAAGACTCTATTCGTCCCTGGACATCTGAGATTCCTTAGATGAGAAAATATGAATGAAAAAGTATGAATATAATAAACATGAAGAATTTGTTACTTTGAACGTATTTATCCCTTAAACTACCAAAACGTAAAATACTTTAAGGTAACCTATTTTTTTTGAGTTTTACGTTACTGTCACTCAGA
Organism: Stenoptilia bipunctidactyla; assembly: GCA_944452665.1. Lineage (NCBI taxonomy): Eukaryota > Metazoa > Arthropoda > Insecta > Lepidoptera > Pterophoridae > Stenoptilia > Stenoptilia bipunctidactyla. The sequence goes on from OX101743.1 coordinate 8,375,212, forward strand.
TTGCTTTATAAGGAAAAAGCAACTAATTTTCCAAATCTGAGTATGTATTTGCATATTATAGTCATATTACATAATTCATATTTTACCTACTCGATATTTTGGTTTTTTTATTTCTCAAGCTTAGTTCGATTTATTGATGATGACGTCATATATTATTATGTATATTACCAATATATTATATCTAAATGAATATACGCTATATATAGAGGCAAACTTAATTCAACAGCATTCTGTATTGTCCCAAAAATAAAGCAGTCGGCTTTGCCTCCATTACTTATAACTTCTCATAATTACTCATGCTTTAAGTCAGATAGATCTCTTTCTATACCTTCTCTCACGGTAACGTGCAAATTTCCTGCTCCTGCACATATAATAGGCATATTTAATAGTGGTAACACTAGATGCATATATAGATAAGATTAGTAGCGCGCGTGCAACGAAACAACAACTTTTTAAACAAACATCTAGTAACGCTGTTGTAATCTTTATATCAATGGAGTTAAGGTTGCGATCTGGTTTTGTTTTTGTAGTGTTTTCACGCTTGTGGAATATGATTTGATCCGTATGCAGGGAAAGCGAGGCCTCTTTCTCCGATTAAATTATGAGAAGTGATCTTGATAGTTGCTGGATAGGAATATGTAAATGTTTAGTTTTGTTTGTTGTTTTTTTTTTGTGACAATTGTCAATTGTGAATCTTTTTTTCTTCTCTGTCGTTGTAAAATATTCAAGAAGGTACTCAAAAAGATATTAAAATTGATTTGATATTAGAAGGCACTACTTATAAAGAAGCCTATCCATAGTTAATTAATGTATCTCCTACACTTTATCTATTAATCTTATGACCAATCTACAGAACAACGACGTTTTAACTGATCATGTTATTTTTTGTTGCAGGTAATTGATCTCAGCTCAAGGCTTGTATTCTGGGCGAGTGTAAACCTTTGAAGGCAGTCGATAACCCTCAAAAGGGCCGTGAGTACTTTTTGACGATAAACGTTATCTTAGACCGACATTGGACTTATGGCTGTATTAAACTTTTGAAGAAAATTATCGAGAACTGGCTATTCGAAAATTTCCTATAATAGTAAATTCAATTAATTATTAGCAACGCCAACCTAATATTAAATATTACTATTGTGAACAAGCGGTTAATAGTTTTCTGTCATGTTACATTTTAAATCAGTCGTAGCAGATTAAATCTTGTTTATTGGTAGAAACTGGCCTCTAAAGACCATTGGATTACTAGGCCGATTGGAAATGAAATTATACGCTTGCTAACACAATAAATTAACAATTTTTGATTATAGATAGACGGAGTGTGGGTAGGTGGTACAAAAACGTTAGCTGCTAGTTGTTCTTTACAATCGAGTACAAGATATATCCTTCCAGTGAAATAGCTCTGCAGTTTTCGTTTAAAAAGAGTTTAATTATAATAAACTTTACTTTTCTCATGGGAATATCAGGATAAAAGGATCGTATATGTATAGATACATACATAACCTCACGCCTGTCTTTCTTTGGGGTAAGCAGAGACAAGGGAACACCAGTTGCTTCGATCCAGACATACATCTATCGCTTCCTCCACGTCCATTATTAATCTTTTCATACATGATCGCCGGTAACGGGTACTTTTAAATAGGCCCTTTTTAGGAACGTCGCCAATTAGATCCGCATACGTTCCCCTAGGGCGGCCCCTTCCGACAGCACCATCCATTCTTGCTCTGTACACCTCTTTCGTAAATCTACTTTCACTCATCCTTTCCAAATGCCCAAACCACCTTAGCATACCCTTTTCAATCTTAGTCACTATATCTTATTTCAAATAAAATACTTTTTAACCGTCACGAGCGACTGACCATGGGGTCTGCAAAGACACCGAAACGTCGAGTTAAAATTTAAAATGTAAATATACGCGATAGATCCGGTTAAAAAGTGTTTTATTTAATAGTATGAATCGCGAAAACTTAAGACAATATTTATCTTTTTCAATCCGCATCTCTCTCTTATTTCGCTGTTACCCTATTACTCAATTTCACTGCGCACATAATTTCACTCCTCAAAGCTCTCATCCCCACAGCATTAATCCTACTTTCATGTCTCTTCTGCCACACCCAAGATTCATTACCATACATTACAATGCGTGTTGGCGCCAAAACTCCCTCAAGTGCGGCAAGACGATATGTATATTGTTCTAGAATATATTTCCTACGTGTGTGTGAAGCAGTTACCAATATTTCATCGTCACAAACGTTCACGTTTCTAATAGAAGTAGAATGTTTTTTTAAGGATAGACTAAGCCGGCGTTTCAGCTCAATCTCACCTGATGTTAAGTGTAATAATAATAAAATCCCCAGACAATCACACCAACTACATGGCCCCAAAGTTAAGCATAGCTTGTGTTATGGGATACCATATAGCGAACTAGGGGGGAACCTAGAATATAAATACATAAATAGATAAACACCCAGACACGGATCATTTTTTTTTCCTTGTTCCGTGCGGGGATCGAACCCGCAACCACTGGCGTCTGAGGCAGATAGGTTTACCCCAACGCCAAAGTGGTCGTCCAATAATAATCGTAAAGATAATAATCAACGAATGCAGAGCATTAAAATAACCGACTTCACGTCAAAACTTTGGCTGAGTTGAGAATATCATCAACGTAAACGTTCTCCGAAATCATACTTATTTTTTAAAAAGTTTGAAATTTTCAATGAAGTACTCAACCGATTTCGATGAAATTTAAATGGGACCAACTATGAAGTATCCTCTATCATATGAAACAACAATTTTCAAAATCAATTCATAATTTTCCGAAATACCGTGTAACAAAGACACATAAAATACAGACGAATTGAGAACCTCCACCTTTTTTTTGGAAGTCGGTTGAAAAAGCACACGGGATAGAAAGGACTGGCTTTTGATAAAATATAAGCGGAAGACATCACCGTCGCCGGAACGGTTATATTTTAAGATCGCGTTGTATACAGTAGCTAATATAATCACTTTATCAACACCATATAACTCAAAACTATGATAACCAAGGTTACCGCAAAACTGACCAATAAAACTGCGGAAGCTCTGTCAAAAACGTCTATAAACATTTGATTTTATTTCCCACATGATTACTAATGCTGACACGGTTAGCGTAGGCCGCTGTCAAGACTCTATGAATAATTTATAAAAAACGCTGACAACGGAAAAATGTAAATTTCGCTACGAAGCTGGTCTAGTTTGATGTGGTAGCGTTGAGAAAAAATGTATATTTTACTTATCCAGCTGGGAGCGAATGAAAATCTTAGAATGTCAGCTACTTCTCTTTCAGGGCATACTGTAAGATTCAGTGAAAGAGTTACAGAGGTTTGATTGGCATTTTTGAGGGCGATAGGCTGTCCCCCTGTCAGTGCAATAGTCTCCCTCCATCATTGTAATACCTACCTCAAAATTTGTCAAACGTGACATCAGATGTACGGTTTAAAAGCCTCTGGTGTTCTGCCTACCCCATAAGGGATAAAGGCTTGAAGTTATGTATGTGTATGTATGTTTATAAAATAAGAAAGAGGTCTTGTTTGAAAAGATATTATTTTGGCAACTATAAATTGATTTTCCCGATACTTTTCTCATTTGGTAGAAAAGATCAAAAAGAACACCTTGTATAATATGTTAAGATGACGTTTCACTTCAGCCAAAGTTGACTTGAAAAATGGTTTAAGTCCATATTTAAATGCTCTACATATGTGGATTATACCTGTTTCTTGTAATAGGGCGATACGGAAATTTTGGTTTTGTTTTTACACCCTGTACAAAGGCAGAAATTAATTTATGTAGTTTGGTTAAGTAGGAAGTGTTTTGTTTAAGGGTGGATGACCCAGTTAGCCGAAAAGCTTTGCCATGCTTTTAGAATTTCTTTTAATATACCTACAAAGATAATGGTCTTAGACGTGGTACAAGCATACAAGGTGATCAAATAAAAAATGATTTAATACCTACATATTTATGTTTATTGTTTCAGCTTCATGTCTTTAGAATTTTCTTGTAAATAAAAGTGTCTTCCATACAACGGTGTCTTACATATAGGTTTCTGTTCTAAGTTCTGATACCCAATTATTTATCTATTTAACCTGTTATTAAATTTTTCTCCAGACATAGATTATTTTCTACACCAATATGGCGTATAACTTATTAGCCGAACATTGCTATCTAATCTAACACGTCTTTAAATAAAGAATCTTCTGTATCATTACTATCGCGCAGCAGACACAGTGGCCTAGATTGCCAGATATGATAAGCCAGATATGACTTAACCGTGGGAGTTGCGAGTGTGGTTTTAAGCCGTTTGAGGCAATTATCGGTTTATTGAGTGTTATTTTATTATTTATTTTTAAAGCTACAGCGTTTCGGGTGACCTGACAATATGAACAGTCGGGATAGGGTTTCTAACTGTTTTCGTAGAAGTAAAAAGTATATTTGAGTGTGAAAAGAATATCAAACAGTATTTTGGAAAAATGAACAGTATTCAATTTATTTAATCCGCTTTTTGCATGCCTGAATATCACGCCCTTAAAAAAATACGTAATTTGCATTATCTTTGAAATGATCTGAATCTTTTGAATGACACTTCATACTTTTTGCGGACTCCAGTTGTCAAAAAACGGCAAAATAATAATGTTTTACATTTTGTAACTCAAATTCTAATAAATTAGAAATAAAATCTTGTTCAATTTGTCAATACTTATCTAAACCAGTACTCGGTACTAACGCCTCATAGGTAGGTAAGCATCGATTTATTAACTCTACACAAACATAAACTACACGTTCCGCAAACATTTGATCAAACAGCTGCATAACACAACACGTGCGCAAGCGCAAGTTGAGTAAGCATTTTGAAACAAAAGCAGCAAGTGATTGTCAATTGTCATTCTCTTCCACATAGCGGCTAGGTCGTGCGCAGGTATCGTGCAAACCCTAATAGGGAAGCTAACGATACCGTGCGTGTGAAGACATTGATAGCTCAGAGGTAAACGTCACGATTGATTCGATATTTAAAATCTTGAACTACCGTTTTTTTTTCTACTTAATCAGCATTCTGGTTTGTGGTAGTAGTCAAATCTTCAAATTCGGTTCTTCTTAGGGTGCCCTAAATGTAAAGACTTCCCCAAAAGCTGGAAAATAATGTTTTATGGTATTTCCAAAAAATACGATAACGTTGATATCTTTTATCTCTTATCTTTTGGCTATCAGTCTCGGTTGTTGTAGTTATATTTGTATAAGTTGTTATTAAGGCATTCCTTTATGCCTTAATATTCAAGAATGTATTTTGATCCAAATTGTTCATTACCCCTTCATTCAATGCGTTCATACCCAGCCTCCCAAGCCATCACCAATCAAACCCTTTATTCCGTCATACAAAATTTAAGAATCGATATCTCGTTTGAGTTATTCAGAATCGCACATCATGAGCGCTGGTCAGGCACAAACGTGCAGTTCAACCCGGAAATTGGACAGCCGGCCGTCTGCTCAGATGTGCTACTCACGCTGGGAGCTGGATTGTTTTGTAATTGGAATCCGATTGATACTGGCTGAACAGAGGAGGTTGCATACCTAATTTGTTTTTTTTTTTGAAGACTTTTTCTTACTGTTATTTTTTTTTTTAAACCGGCCAGTTTATGTCAGAGATATGTATTTATGACGAGAACTTTCTTACCGTGTCTGTCTCATGACGTGATACTGGCAGTAATAGTACGTCGCCTAGTAACGACGGCTGGTTGCCACTATAACCAAAGAATTGAATTGAATTCTAAAAAGATGCTGAAACGTCTGTTAAGATCTACGTATTTTGTTTAGTTAGAGAAGGTTGATCACTCGGATCGCTCTTATTTTTATCCTTTTGTTTTAATTTTTATGCTTCAATCTACTCCATGTGAGTAATGAAACCGGCTTCTTACCAGATGTAATTTAAGTTAAGAATATAGATATTAAAGGAAATACTTTGCTCAAGTAATAATGGAAATTTATATAAAAACAAGTAATTTTTATGATTTAAATATTCTTGTCAGTTCATATCTGTCTTTGTCTCAGTTGGTGTTATTTTGTTTTGTCTAAGTTTTCGCGATACTATGAAATAAAACACTTCTTAACCGGAGTTATCGCGTTTAATTTATAATTTACTGAAACAGATGGAGGTGATGATGTTTAAATTTTCCACTGTCAAGACGTTAACACCTCAGTCGCTTGTGACCGTGGGGCCTGCAAAGACACCGAAATGTTTTTTTGTATTTTTTTTTTGTTTGGAGTCGTTTTACTGGCTTGTGGTTTTCTTGTATGCTTTAAATATATTCTTATTGTTTTATGTTATGCCCATAAAGAGTTATAAATGTTATATTATTGTGCATGTACGTAGCAAATTGGCCGTTGTTTCTCTTCATGTGGGTCTTATGTATGGAGTTACTTATATCTGCGGCTAAAGTAGAGTTTATTAGTACCGTTAATATACATGTGTACCTAGTCTTTTCCTCATTTTAATAATAAAGTTTGTGGGTATAACTACAGAGTTATAATGATATAATTTGTCACAGGCGTCGCGACATAGTAATTGATTTCGCTTTCTTCTTTGTCATTGAATGATATTTTTACAGTAGTTTTTATGAAGCTTTTAATTATTAAGGAAAGCTTTTTTGTTCTGATGAATACCCGTGTTGTTTCTTTAGATAACGCATTGCTATACTATATACCTTCCCATTGAAATCGCCCATGTGTTTCCGTATTGGAAGACCATTTTGAGACGTTTTCGACAAAGCTCAAGGAATCATACAAAATTTTTTGATTGGTATCTAAAGACGAGATCGACCTCAATTTGACCTGATGCTTAATTACAATTAGGAATTAATTTAAGCTCTAACAAGGAACAGGCTTGCCATAGGTACTAATATATGTATAAGCAAGTCCTTTCGTATGTATCATTGATCGTAATTGATTAGACTTATGGGAAAAGATAACGTTATTACATGCTATGCAGTTTCGCATTTTGAAAACGAAGTAAGTTAACAAATCGGTTTTCATTGAAGTTTACCCATAACGGTCGGTAACGCATCATTAATGATCTTTGATCCATGATGTTATGGGCATTAATTGGCATGTACAAACCGACAGTATAGGGTAAAACCGTTTAGGGTTGGGGTATGCGCACAATATGCCGGACCGCATCGCAGTGAAAAAATCGCATGCGCGCCTCTCATACATTTTATATGAACTATCGCATAGTATGCCGGGGCGGGGCGGGCCTCATTTCATATAAAATGTATGAGAATGACGCAGACGGATTATTGCGCTGCGATGCGCCCCGGCAGAGTGTGCGCGTACCTTTTGAAAGCCCTACCACTCCGGGTTAAGCGTGTCTTAAAAAGCGACTAATCTGAGTGGACCCAGCTTGGTGGTAGGATCCTGTGAGGGTCCGGTTGGCTAGCGACCACCTTTCAAATATTAAGTTTGCCGCCAAATGTTACCGCTCCGACTAGGATTGCCAACCGTACTGTTTCTAACAGTATTATACTGTTTTTCACAACATTATAGTGTTTACTGTTGAACTAAAATAAAGTATACAAAATACTGTTTTCCGCATAAAATTTTAAACACTATGCGCTAAGCTTAAATTTATAATTTGTACGAGAAGCTCTAAATATATCTTTTTAAAACATAATAAATTGAATTCTGTTTGCTTTTCCAAAATACTGTTTGATATTCTTACATACATACATAACTTCACGCCTGTATCCCGTATGGGGTAGTCAGAACACCAGAGGTAATAAAACCTTCTGATGTCACGTTTTACAAATTTGGAGGCATTATAATAGTGGAGAGAGACTATTGCAGTAACAGGAGGTAAGCCTGTCGCCCACAAAAAAGCCTCCCATAACACCTCAGTCCCTTAACTGACTTTTACAGTATACCCGGGAAGATAAGCAGCTGGCACATTCTATGTTTTTCTTTCGCTTCCAGTCCAGCATAGAAGCTGTCTTTGTTGATATTCATTTCAGACTCAATTATACTTTATTTCTAGAAAATAAAGTCGGCAACCCTTGCTCCGACGGCGATTAGATCCGGCAGTATTTTATGAAGAGCCAGTTCTTTCCTAGGCCCGTGTGCTTTCATCTTCGACCTCATCTTCATTTACCATCAGCTGGGATTGAAGTCAAAGCGGGCTAAGTCTATAATAAAAAAAAACAGACTTTTGATGTTTCTCTGTTACAAAAACAAAGAAGTGAGTAACTCCCTGTCCTTCTACGAAGTTATTATTAAATATACGTATTTTTTGTTCGGCACGTTTCTCTGTTGCGGAAGTGCATTAGTCGCCTTGAGTCATGCAAGCCCAAAGGCTGAATAGACTAATACGAAATCATTGAATTTAATATGATTCCACTTAAGCAGAAGTACAGTAACAAGGGTATCGTGACTGCGGTGTCCTTGTTCTGTGGATGTGTTTCCTGAGAGACTTGAAAGGAGATTTCATTGGAACGAATCATCCGAGTGTCGGAACGATTTTGGAAATGAATTTAGTATTGAAGATGCTCCGTATATGGAGTTGATACATTGTTTTAAACGATTATGCCGGATAAAGTTATGCTTATTCCTTTAATTATTTTACAAAGTACCTTCATAATACCAGAAAGGGATTTCACGTAAGTAGACGTTAGATGTTAATCGATTTGTAGAGCAGAAGTGAATCGATGTCGATTTTATCGAAACGACAAGACGATCGATAACTTAGAATTACTAGTTGTAAGCGTGTCGATAAAATGAAAAGACATTTTAGTATCGGAATACTTACTGTGTTGTACAAAGTGTTTTAGGTCTATTTTAGAAACTCGTCAATGTTTACCACTAGATTACCTATTCAGAATTGAATAAATGTTTTCATTTAAAAAAATAAGAACCTATATTTATTGTCTTCAAGCTTTATAAACTTTACCAGGCTTGTTGACTCAGCACTAGAAACTAAGATTACACTTAAATAAAATCATCCAATGAAGTTTTGTATTCTAAACTTGTATTGTTTAGAAAAGCATCACCACTCCGGATATCCGCTTTGCATATCTTCTGTGGTTCGGGTTTTGACATTTTTTGATAATCCTCAGAAATATATCTCGGTTAACGATCACCTCTCGCAATAATCAAAGTGAAACTTAAAGCCACGCTGAACCTAAGTACCTGATTGGTGCAACAGTATACAGGTTTATTTGTAAAAGCCACGGTATCTGTTTAAAATACCTTCATGTGTGATCTAGCTGACCCTTTGCAGTCATCACATCTGAAAGATATTAGAATTTCGATCCAACGACGAACAAAATATAAGTTCGTTCTCAATACAAATTAGTTTCACAAAATCACGTAAATCTGTTACACGAAACCAGTTTCTTAATAGCTTGCATTTGCTAATTAACGGTACTTAGTTGTAAGCAGTGGTCATATTAACATGAAAACATGTAGTTAAAGTAGTTGAAAGCAATTGTATTAAAACATCCAGCTAGCTTGATTCATCCATCCACTTTGTTTTTTACTACTCGCATTATCAACGACCTTTGTTTGATAGTGGTTTAACTATACAGCCAAGGATTTCGATTTCACACTACGCAATTACATATATTATCAGTATGTATTAGTAAATAAGGAAACGCATTGAACCGTTAATGAGGAAACTCCCATAAGTGGTAGAACGGAAATAAATATTGGTACTCTTGTATCATTCAAAGTATGAGGATTCGGGTTTTCCCTACTGAAAAACTAGCTTGTTTTGTATAATTTTAAATATGTCATAATTATCCCTGTATCCTCTTCGAAACTATACAGGATGACTGGTGGGTCTCTTTCGAAATTCGAGGATGTGATAGTTTGAGATCATACATGAAGTGAAAAAATATAATATTAATTATTTATTGAGTAAACTTAACCGAAACGTAAAGAATTCATTACGTTACGCAATGAATTATTTATGGCATGGTTACACAGGCGTAATACTATAGATACATAGCGGGTGGTGATGTGCGTGTGGCGGGAACACTACTGTGTGCGTGTTGACTTAGACGGGGCGTCGGGAGAAGTGTAGTAATTTCTCTTTGTTTATTTATAGGGAATGCTGATGAAAAGTTAAATACCTACTTTTGTTACATAATTATGATCAGAATCGAGTACAGAGTGCTCTCCTTTAATATCTTAAATGTGTCACCAGTCACCCTGTATAACATACTACTAAAAGCTAACTTTACGAGGTGGCTGATCTAAACGCTATCATTATTGCCTTTCCGGAAGCTCTGATCGTATCAGCAGCTTTTTTTTCTTAGTATTCAATAACTCAGGTTACCCATATGTATAGGTATTATCATCCAAACATTTTCACGCTAATTTTCATTAGTAAATTCGTCATTAAAAATCTTAACTGAAGTTTTACCTTCTTCCATTCTCACAGCTATTCTCATTTTCTTAGCACCCTAACAGAAATAACCTGCAGTTTTAAATAAGGTATTGTTTTATCGTCTAGAATTAAACTGTTGGACACTAAATTACAAAGGTCATCTTAGATAGCTTAAAAGCCTTGGTGGCTTATATTTTTTGCCTTTCAATTTCGGCCAGCCGCCAGACTCAAAGTCAATACAATTTAAACCATCAAAAGGCGTAATCAAGTAATTGCTAAGCGAAGTACGTACTTTGATGAGTTTCTTCTATACATGGCTTATACTCCCTATATCTTATTATAATTTTATAGATAATACATCAATGAAACACTAGAATAAATATTAATAAACTCATCAGACCTTACTTGTAACTTAATTAAGTATTAAATTATTTACTTATAAGGGAAGTTATTAAAATTTATTATACGTAGGTAGAAATAATGAAATAGCAAAGATCGATAGTTCAAATACATTTTTTTATAGTTGACGAGCGATTATGAACTTTATCAACTATTGATTAGATAGTGTGAAAACCAACCTCAAAAGGTAAACTAAATGGCGCGGGCGGATTCATATCGACATAGATAGAATGATTAATAATTGAATAATTGTTACTCTATTTGTTAATAGGTAAGATTGCTTTTCATTATTTTCATTATTTATAGATAAGTAAGATTAATTGCGTTGGAAGAGCATTGTATGATAATTTGCTAATATTCGACATGACAAAATCCTTTCAACGGTAATTCCTGTTACCTTTACTATAAAATAAGGCTCATGCGTTTCATTCCTACTGGATTAGAACAAGTAAGATTCGAAGAAAAGGTTATATATAATCTATATGTTTGGATGCAAAGTAGAGCGGATAAAACCGTGCGTGCCTTCTTGTATATAAATCAAAAGATTCTTTGGCTCAGGTTTTTTATATTTCCTTGTGTCTAATGAGGCTTTTAAACTTTTCTATCTAGTCTATGTCATTTGAAGACGTATCCAAAAGTCCACTCTTTACATCATCTAGGAGTGTACTCGGAAAGTAGTGCTAAAGTATTTCAAGTCCGCCATGGTGCAGTGGTTGAGTGCTCGGCTGCGGTGTGATAGGATCGAGCCCAGCCAGGCCAGTTTAGAAAAAGAAATTTTCTAAACTCACTCGAGTCTGAGTGTATAGGATAATAATTGTTTTAAACTATCGCGGTTATTTTCACTATGATTTAATGGATTTACGGGATTCTTACCACGATTTTTGATTTATATTCGCACGTCCGATATTTCGATGCTGTTACAAGCACCATGATCGCGGACTGGCAGATGTAGATAGGTGGCGGTGACAGTTAGAGGCAGTAATAAGTGTTTTTAACTATCGTTGTTATTTTCACTATGATTTAATGGATTTACGGGATTCTTACCACGATTTTTGATTTTATTTTCATATAAAAGCATATAAAAGCTTACTTTGAGTTCAATTTTGGCAATTTATTTATTGGTCACACCACGCCGACTAGATACTATCTAACCTCGATCTAGCTTTAATTATGAATGTAATTCCAAAAGGATACGACCGGTAATGACCCCGGTCATTGACTTCACTAAAGAGCAATGCACTAACAAAATGTTAGAAAAAATTAAAACGGAAATGATGACGTAAAATTCTCAGTTTTATAGCGCGATCGGACATTTAGAGTTTCATGGCTTCAATTATTTTGAGTGGTGTATCAAAACTCTTTTACTGCATACAATGACTTGCCTTTCGTGGACATATGATGACATCTTAGCCGATTTTGGATAAGCCTAAGTCCGGAGTAAGTTTTTTAGTGGTTTTTGATAAAACAACACATGAGCCGGTTTGAGTTGTAAACAAATGTGAAGAGATATTAATTTAATATTGTCTTAAGTTTTCACGACTCATAATTTAAAATAAAACACTGTTTTTATCCGGATTTATCGCGTTTAATTTATATTTTACTTTTTAACTCGACGTTTCGGTGTCTTTGCAGACCCCGTGGTCACGAGCGACTGAGGCATAGATGAATATAGTATAGATGACCGTCTCGCGGTTTTTGCACTTTAGCGCCATACAGTATCCACTCTAGGAACCTTTTTTGACCAAAACAACCCTAAAATGCAGCCCGGCCGTACCGCCACTTTCAAATTTTCAGAAATTCGTAGTCCCAGTTATTATTGTGCAAACTGCGCAATACTAATAAGTTGAAATAAACTGCACAAAGCATGATGCTATGCGAGTTGGGAGTAATTAAAAAATATGCATCTCAGATAATTATTTATTTTTTCTTAATTATTTGTGTTAGATATAATAATTATAGGCCATAGATTTGTTCGGGTCGTTTTCGTCAAACTCAATGTTTTGCCACACAAATTGTTCACCTCCTTGCACCAGTCATTTAAAATCAATGCAATTCCTTTTCTTAACTCACTATCTCACTAGAAAGTCAGCATCCTATGTAAAAATATCACTTCACAAAAGTAAAATCTTTGATTTGAGATCGCAAAAATGCGAGGAGTGAACACTCTACTCAACTTACTTTGTAGAAAACACTAACAAAAGAATTCAGCGACAAAAAACACACAGAAAAATAATCAAATGCAACGAGTGCAAAAATTTGATTGGTTGAATACTATACTATAAAAAAATACAAAAAGTTCCAGTAGTGTCCGGCGCGTAGCGCTAGTAGTAATAGAATTTTGGTATTTGTATGGAAGACAAACTAGCATGGACTGAGGTGATAAAACGAGGTTTTGAGGTTTTATTTCAGATATTAATTTACTTCCATTAGAGACAGATATTATGTTATAAATATTTAATAGTAGTTCGTTTTAGTCGCAATTACAGTTAAGGTTAGATGTTTGTGAGAGTCTGGTGCTCGAATTACAGAAATATGCGGTCTTCATATTACCACAAACTAAGATATAGTTTATGCTTAAATTACGTATACATAGATGGTAAGTCAATTAAGATAGTTGCAATTAATATTTGAATTAATAAAAAAAATATAAACTTAACTAAATTATTGTATTGTTTAAGAAATGGCCTCGTTTCATTTTTTATTTTCCTAATTATTTTTACACAACATGAGTGGGATACAAGATTGATAACGTAACCGAGTCATGTTAATGTTACTGTTAATCGTAACAGTAAGAGATAACACGTCACTTTATAACCCGTCCGAATATCGGTGGATTTCAATTAATACGCTTCAAATCGCCTCGGATCTGGGTCAAAGCAACGGTCCTCATCCTCGTGATGAGTCTGAATCATTAACCTGAACACCCACATTTGGACAAATGACAGACCTCATTGCGAGAACATTGCCCCAATCAATTCGTCATTATTTTTGCGATGTGAGAATAAAAAACGCTGCCTACGGTGCCGAAGTTGGACAAAAAAACAATGGTCCGCGTAACGGCGTTTGCGCATGTCGATGCATATGAAAATGTGTCAGGCTTTGTGTTTTGTGTAACCTAGAAAGGAAAGGATTTGCATCCTTTGATTTGGAGCGTTTGATTGTTTTTTTTTTATACTATTTGGGCTTTAAAACCAAAATTATAATGTTGAATATTTACAAAATGTAAAACACAACCTTATACACAAAGCAACAGCATATAAAATTCTATTAAAATTGCACAAGTTTATCCCGTTGCCACGAAAAAGGAACAGACTTGGCGTTGCAGATAGGTACATCACTGATTTTCAGTCAATACACTAACTCAAGCTAACTATAGTCAATCCAGTCCTACTCATTAAAATACACTAAAGTACAGAAGGCAGCAATTGTCATTTGATCAAGCGTTACATTACCTGTCAAATTTCCCCAACCAATTTTAACTTAATGTCGAGGGCATAGAGTTCAGATTCAAGTGAATTTTTTGGACAGATTTGTAATGCTTGACGTGCTTAAAATAAGCACTATAATATCGGTCCTATAAATTAGCGACTGAAATATACTTGCGCCTCGACTGAGACGTACGAAAAGATGTATTATTAAATTTTAAAGTATAAACAATCCGCATATTAACTTAAACCTCAATCAAAAATTGTTTCGGTATGCAGACACTCGCGACTGGCCACATGCCGAGCGCATGCCGAGATCGGTTCAGATCAGTTCTTAATATCTACGACGTTTGTTGAATCAATGGAAACGTCATGCGATTTGCGTACGACCAAGAATATAATGAAGATGTCCGGTAATAAAAATAAAAGAGCCCGTTTCAAGGAGATCACATAAATTTTAAGGATAACCAAATAAATCCGTTGCCTTGCAAGTACCAATATATAAATTTATTCAGAACTGTCGTAAATCTCATTCTCAATGTAAACGGAAATAACAATAATAATATTGCAAGATCTTTCAGATTTAAACAACTTCAAAATAAGTTCCGAAAGCTGTTCTCTCTTCTTACTAATTTATTTATTTTATTTATTTATTTTCAAGGGAAACATACATTTTTCTACAATTATATATATAAAAAAAAAAAACATGGTACATGTTACAATGCCAACGCCCGGCCCGGTGGCTTGGCCCGGCACCGGGCCACATGGGAGAAAAAAGTTTTAACTGGACCGGTGATGCGTTTAACGGGCCAGATGACACTTGCTTCATCATTTCCTGAATAAAATCTTCTCCAAACGTGGCCTCCTTTGAATGTCCTAACTACATGCATCTTGAAAGGGATTGAGCTTATAAATCAAACTGCTTAGTATACAAAGATCAGATTTTATTGATAATTATGCAATATCACCTTGTCATAAAACAAAACATGAGGCCCGGTGCCGGGCCAAGCCACCGGGCCAGATGGGATGCACGCAGAAATAGCTAGTATTAAATTATTTTATTGTATAGTTTGTCATTAGTCCTAATCAACTACTGCTATTAGAATTATAGCCTACCCTTAAAAGGAGGTGAATCTTGTGTAAATTTTAAGTCTGTAGTAGGCTTTTGAGATTTCATTTCTGTCCACGTCTGAGCAGCGGTCTTTGAACATCAAAGGTCTCTTCGGACGTGAGACTATGTGGTTTCATACTCGTACACTGAGGTACATGGAACATTTACGGAAACTGAACTCTATGCTGTGTCGGGTTCAAAAGCCTTTCATATGCCACTAGAAAGTGAATTTATTTAGAATGTTAACCAAAAAACTAGGGATTCAATTACTGTATATATGTTTACCGTCGTGATCATGGCGCTCGCAAAAGTACCGAAATATCGAGAACACAAAATTGATAAAATACATCGTGAATATCCTGCCTCTTAACTTAATTTAAATGTTGATGACCAAGGTGGTAGTCTTAAAAACTTATATTGTACTAAATTAGTCAAGTTTTGATAAATGTACAAAGTTATTTTCTATAATAAACAACTGACTAAACGATCTTATACAGGGTGTCCCAGAACTCAACGTCAAGCCGAAACGGGGTGACAGGATTGACTGTAACCATCATGAGAAAAAACTGAAAAAAATTCTATCTCATGCGGTCTGAAAATTGTACTATTTCACAATTGTGATTAAATGCGCAAACTTTAGTATTTTTTTTTAAAGGAGGTCCTTCCAAAGTCAACAAATTATAAAAAAAAATAATTCATAGTTTTAACGAATAGTCTTAATTCTAGAAAACTTGGGGCAATTGTGTCATTGTTTTTGACTTAGGTTCCAGAACCGTTATTTAGGACTAAGGTTCCAAAGTTTAAATGATCAAAAATAATAAAAATTAACCACTATAATCGAAAAATGGTCATAGTTTGACCGAATTTCTAGGTTTTTCTTAAATGCCCATAATTTTCAAAGATTTTTCTCATGATGGTTAGAATCAATCCTGTCGCCCCGTTTCGGCTTGACGTTGAATTCTGGGACACCCTGTATAGAAGAACGCATCTAACAAAATAATCCAACATACATTAACTAAACTGCAGACAGAACTTGAAAAGTTCAACAAGCACTTGATTTCTCAATCTTCAAGCTTTTAAGGAAAGCGATCGAAACTTAAGATCTTACTGATTTTTACATTTAAAATTCTTTTTAGGAGTTGTTTTTCATCGAAATTCGAGATGGTTTATTTAATTGTGTCAGTATACAGCTCTAAATGGTTCCGTGGGTAATAAAAATCACTTTGACGATCAAATTTTATATGGTTCGTGGCTAATTTTGGTATATCTTCCAAAAAATACGTTACGGATTATTTCGTAAATTGATTGTGTCTTCACGTGGTTACATATATTTTTAAAAGACTAAAATACACGTAGTTTAAATGCAACTCGAGATACATTTGTATTTACTGGTTCGATTTCCGCTTACAGCCAATATCAGTTCCGTGTACAAGGAAATTGGTTGTATGGGTGTGTGAAAAGGGCTTTCGTTGTTGTTTTATATTCATCAGTTGTTCTTTATCTGTTGTAGTTGGAAGTTATCTTTTAGTATCTCAAGTTATAAAGTCAAACTCAAACCATAAAAAAAACATGACATTTGAATCTCGAGATTAATTCAAAGTAGGAGCTTATAAAATATATCTATCCCTTTCCACAGTCACGGATAAAATTCCATGTTAAATATTGGATTCTCCACGCGCAAGCTTAAAAACAAGGTCCAGACAGCCGTTACACAAAACGCAACTTCTCAGAACAGACGATTGCAATTATACGGTCAACTTAACGCAGTGTATTTTTAATTCTCTACAAGCTAAATATACACTTAACCTTTCGCAACAAGGTCCATATTGACTTGTTTTCCGAGCGAAAAAGACGAGTTTTGTCCAGCTTCGTACGTGGTAACGGTAAAAATGTGCTCTACAGTGAGATGCATATTGCGATTAAAACATGCACTTATGTTAACGACCTTATTGCGTAGTGCTATAATAGTTTTTTTGCTTAGCATGCAAAACCCGTGCACCGATAGATGTATAGGGCTTTGCATTTTTATTGGAGTTTCAAAAATATCTGTATTCGAGTGGAAACTGAGCCATTTGTCATGGAAATGCCGTGCGACATCGTGCTAGCTCTAAAGTTGTACTAGTTTTGGTTTTTTATTGGATTTGTTTGTGTGAAAATGTATAAAGGTTACTGTTACGTGAACATTGTAACACGCTTAAGGCCCAAAACCACAATTTGGTTCAACCAAATTGAACCACACGCGCAATCCACATAAATAAGTTGGCCTGTACTCAGGAGTGGAAGTGTTATCCTGAACAGACTCTTTGTATTATAAAGTTGTAATTATGATCTTAAAGGTTACGTTACCTACCCATTATAACATAGAGAAAAGACTATATAATAATTGTTTTAAACTATCGCGGTTATTTTCACTATGATTTAATGTATTTACGGGATACCACGATTTTCGATTTTATTTTCGCACGTCCGATATTTCGATGCTGTTCATGAACAAAATGCTTTAAAAAAGCACTAAAATGATAACTAGAAAAGCTTAAAAAAGTTGTAAAACATTACGAACGTGAAAAAGCCACTTTTTAGGACGAAAACGCTTTAAGTACTTGTAAGAGCGTGGATTCATCTCTATGGTACGGCGCCGTATGCTGTGCCGCATGGCACATGGTTCATTATCCAAAAGTAAGTAAGTAAGTAAAGTAAGACGGCGCGGCGCAGTGCCGTACGGTGCAAATCAGTGCTTTCCTATAATGAACCATGATGGAGATAATTTTAAAGGCTAATATGAAGCGCGGAGCAGTGCGCCGTGCCCGACGCGTGGAAAGATGCGTCGGCGCACCGTGCGCCGTTTATTAAAGTTTATTAAAACTCTAGACCAAACTTTGGACTTAGATGGTATTCAATCGTGCATTGAACCTAACATAATAAAAAAATATTTTATTTGCTTCTTTTACTACGCATTGCATTTTTTTTTCTATTGCGAGTTGCCTAATTTCGTTTTTTACTCCATCTGTCAAAATATTCTATAAATTTTCTTATTTATTAAAATGATAAGACACTAAACGCGATTTCTAGCGCACCTCAATCGATAAATCAAACGAGAAACGCGATAATATCCATCAGTCTTTCAATCGAATGCAAGCTAGACACAGACATACATCTACATAGATAACGCAAGTGTCACGATTTGTATTGAAAACAAGCGTGCCGAGATTTTAACACCTACTATAACAGCTTATATTTAGTGATGGGAAATACAAACCGATTCAAAGACACCGATGCCGCCGATGAAATCGATTATCAAGAACAATATGGATGTTGTGATATCGATTTTCTAACAGACATTATGTTCTACGTTATGTTACGGTAATGATTGACGACCGGCTGGTGTAGCGGTAACATAGATTGCCTTCTATGCCAGAGGTCCTGGGTTCGAATCCCTACGGCGGCGGATATTTGTGTGATGAACACTGATATTAGTCGTCAAGTCATGGATGTTTCTATGTTTATTTTAGTTTATTCTAATAAAAATATGTATTTATTCAATATGTATGTTTATATAATTCTTATGTATATCAATTAACTAGTGTCCATAACACAAGTTCTTTAAG
The DNA here is from genome assembly GCA_944452665.1 of Stenoptilia bipunctidactyla. Lineage (NCBI taxonomy): Eukaryota > Metazoa > Arthropoda > Insecta > Lepidoptera > Pterophoridae > Stenoptilia > Stenoptilia bipunctidactyla. Next base: position 8,394,157 of record OX101743.1, read on the forward strand.
AAACTTAATTTGGGCTAGATAGTGTTGTGTGAGTGTCAGAAATATTTATTTACTTATTATTATTTATTTATTATGAATCGAAGTACTTACATGCATTTGCTACATGCATGTTATCTGCGTAGATGTATGTCTGTGAAGCTAGACTCACAAGTGGATCCAGATAGATATTTAGCTTGCAGAAGTAATATCGATTATCTTGTTGAGTCTCTTCTTTGATCTGCTCAGTGATGAATTGCTTCGATACATCTACGTTACTTGAAACTTTTAGTTTAGGTTAAACTGAGATTATAGTCTGGATTTGAGTCTGTGTTTTGAAATAGTACCACCTAACTAGAAGCTGGTTCTTTTAGTTAGTTGCTGGTGTAACCAAAGATATATGTTTTTTTTTTTAATTACGTTTTTGAAGGCGTTTAAAAACGCACGAAGGGTTATAATAATAATAATAAATTCATTTATTTCAGGCAATATTTACAATGAGATCTTAACAATTGAAAACAGAGGCCCATAGAATAAAATTTATAATAGGTACTATTCATTCGGTTAAAGTATTATACATACGGGATACTTATGTTACTAAGCTGTTGCATTACTTCAACGTTTTTAGGTCAAAGTCAAAAAATGGACTATGAACTTATTATAGAATGGTAGGATAGGTGCAATCTGTAAAATGTGTTTTTTACGGCGTTCGCTAAAGGTACGCGCACACTATGCCGGGCGCATCGAAGCGCAATAATCCGCCCGCGTCATTCTCATACATTTTATATGAAATGCGGCCCGATCCGCCCGGCATAGTGTGCGATGCTTCATATAAAATGTGTGAGAGGCTCGCAGGCGGATTTTTGTGTTGCGATGCGCAGTGTCATATTGTGCGGCGTACCTTAATACGACCGTCCCGCTTATTGCTACTGCATAACAGCTGTGCTTTGTTTCGAGTAGAGCCCAGGATTAAACTTAGCCCAATAGGATTACTGGTTCAGGGTACCATCTTATATCCTAGGGTTTCGGTAAAAACTGTATACTAAACAATTTTCAACTCGTGCTTTTTCATCAAAGGACGGATGATTTTACAGTTCCTTAGGGTGATTCGAGGCCTTATTCAAACGAGTCAAACTGTTTTAACAATGAACTGTCGCTATAACCTAACTTTAGTTTTAATTTAGATGATTGTAGTGAAAAATTATATCGATACCTACATAAATTGCATATCAAGCTGTTTTCGGTATAGATAAGATAGCCATTGATACCGAATATTACAATCATCTTTGTCATAACGTGTTTTATATTGAGGTCAAATGAAAGATAAAAGGGAATTCTTTTTACGGATGTCAATAGGGAAATCTTCTAAGTGAGGGAAAGAACTATTTGAATTAACTGTGATTAACTCCACAGTGATACCATTCTGTACATAAAATTTCTCCAATTCTTCCTCTAGGTGTCATAAAATCTTATTAGAGGTTACACAGGTGCGTTTTTTTTTGCTCTGCGCTGACGTACGGTAATCGCAAAGCGTACGATCATATTATTACTACTAGCTGCTGCCCGCGACGTCGTCTGCGTGAACGCTGTGCAGCACCAAACGCACCTACGATTATAACACTGCTAGCGTGATAATATGTAGCCTATATGTTGACCCGACTTCTTAACTATCTTCATGCCAAATTTGAAGTAAATCCATGCAGTACTTTTTGAGTTTATCCCGGAAAGACAAACAGACAAACAGACAAAAATTCTAAAAACTATATTTTTTGTTTCTGTTTCGATTGTAGATCATACCCCAAGTATTCTTTTAAAAAAATATTCAATGTACAGTTTTGACTTTCCTACCATTTTATTATATGTATAGATAGTCTGGCTAATGAAAGTAGAGAATGAAAAAATCTGGCGAATATAAAAAAATCCCATCATGGTAACCCTGATTATAGTACGACTCATATGGATTAAAAAAACATGATCCTACTTGATTAATTTTTTTTAAATGAAATTATCGTAATAAATAACAATTTTGGTACTGTCCTACTTTTTGATGAGAAATAGGTATGTAATTAAAATGATCGGCAACTAGTATTAATCAGGCTTAAAAATGAAACAATAAAGTCACTGGTATCGCTGTGTCCTACATTGGTTATGAAACTAACATTTTTTTTTTTTTTTATTCATTTTTAAATATGCAAATTCCAAAACCACCAACAACCGTTCGATTGACAACAGTGACACTAAAATAAGTTGTCATATAAAAAGTTTGCAAAAACCCCCATTACTTTCTTTAGCTAGACTCTATCATTCCTTTCGGAAGAAGCCTTGGTGAGCAAATGGAGAATCTAAACGTAAGCTAGGTTTTAGTTAGGTACCAATAAAAAACAAAAAGAAACATATTGGTGCCGTGGCGAAGAGTCGTTTCGGCGCCTAGTATTTTCTGATTTTCCAGTAAAAACATTTTTTGGCCAGAAGTTGCTTTATAGTCCACAACAAGTAGTAGGTGTCAGCTTCATTTTATTTGTTTATTCAGCTGGGAATATGAAGATAAATAGAAGATTATATTTAAGATTCTACATACAGTTATATAAAATGCAAATATATCTATACTAATATATAAAGCTGAAGAGTTTGTTTTTTTGTTTGTTTGTTTGTTTGAAACTACAAGTGGGACTTGAAAAATTCCTTTTGCATTTGATAGCCCAACTCTTGAGGAAGGTTTTATCCGGCTATATTTTATCCCGAAACTCCCACGGGATCAAAAGTTACGCGGGTAAAACCGCGCGCGGTGGCTAGTATACAATATTTTTAAGATAACTTGTTAGCCAGCCAGTCAAACGTTCACCACGGAACATTTAATCGCACTGAAATAAAACCTCGTATTCTGACATATAAAGTATTTTTAACATAAATTGATATTGCGTGCCTTTCTCCTCTTATTGCGTCCCTGGGCAGATAAAAGTGATATACGTTGTGTTCGCTCTCAGACTTGCAAAAATCGAGGCAGAACACGATTGTGAGGTTGATATAGACACGTCTCTTTAAAATAAATACGTAGTGAAGCAAAATGTTATAATAATATTTAAATATTGTATAATCCGTGTGTGTACTAATCGATATCCTAGTGTGAAGACTAGTAAGCTTATTTTACTAATAAAATTAACCCCATGTCACGAATAAGTAAATTCCTACTTAAGTATCTGACTATAAGTCCACTATTTATTTTATCACAGTTACTGCACATGGTATCCTAGAGTGGTGACTAGTATACTTAATTATGTCAAACGCCCTTCTCATTTTGTACTCCTATTAAGTAGATATTAATTCACGCCTGTATCCCTTATGGGGTAGGCAAAACACCAGAGTTTATAAAACCATCTGATGTCACGTTTAACAAATTTGGAGGTATTAATGATGGAGAAAGACTATTGCAGTGACAGGGGGTCAGCCTATCGCCCACAAAAATATCTCCAATAAAACCTGTACCTTAACTGTCTTTTACAGTATGCCCGGGAAGAGAAGCTGCTGGCACATTCATGTTTTTCCTACGCTCCCAGTCCAGCATGGAAGAATTGAGAAATACATAATTATTATTCTGTATTCAAAAAGCAACACATGACAATCTGACAATTGACTATTATTGTTACTCATTATTTGTGTATCTCCAATTGATACCTACAAAAATGTACTTAAATTTAAAACTTTCAACGGTAATGTCGATAACCTATAATAAAGGAAATCGGGTTTTATAGGTTTCAATTTAATCTGATATTTACAAGTACTGAATTTGCAGTGCTCTAATACCAGTTGTAAAAATACTTAATTATCGAAGTTTAAATAAACTACCCATTTGAAATAAGTTGTATTTCGAAAACCCTGTCAAAATGTTCTTACTTAATGGGAATTTATGAAACATTAACTAGAAGAAACTGCGCAAAGTAACTTAGGTAACTTTGCTTAACCACTACTTAAACCTGTCTAAAGTTAAAACTTAGTCAAGTTGGCTTTACTCGTCTGAGGTGCCTTTTAAGTTTTGTATACATCGGAGGGAAATATACTTATTTGTTAGTATAAGTGTTACTTGGTTATCATAACATTTTAACGCTAGAAGTGTAAAATAAACGTGGAGCCTTATTTAGTGTAGGTACAGCAGACAGTGAAATTTCCCCAACCAATTTTAACTTTGTGTCGAGGGCATAGAGTTCAGATTCAAATAAAAAAAATGACAGATTTGTAACGCTTGATGTGCTGCATTCTGTACCTATTTTTGAACATTGAATCCTATTCTTTAAATTAAGATTTGTAACATAAGAATTGACAGTTTGAAATGCAATGATTATTAAAATAAAAGACAATAGTTCTTTATAAATATTAGATCTATCTACTATGAAACATGACCAATCATTTGATCTGAAAAAGAATCTGCGGTTGAGTGACAAGTCATAAAATAGTAGAAAAGAAAATATAAATTGTATCTTATACACTCAAGTTATGTCCGTTTACCATTATACTGTAAATAAAACATATTCATATTTCCGTTCCTACAATAGATTGCCTTGAGGCGCAGAAAACGAGCTCCTCTTTGCAAAACTGACAAGAAAATACAATTTTGTATGCATAGTCTTTTATAGACACACTATTCGACTTTAAAATAAGCTTGTTTTATGGACACCTCGCAGGTGAATCTAGGTCCTAAAATACACCGGATTTTCTTCTTCTTCTTGTCGCTTACTTAACTAGGCCTCTTAAAAACTTAAGGCGACATATTGAAAAAATGCATTGACTTTCATCGCAAACTATGAGAATATGACATGACGAGTGGATCTGACATTTTGATATGTGTAAATTCATATCTTTATGATTTTGATTTTGACTCGATAGTTTTACTTTTCGAAAACACGTCTAAAAACATACTTTTGTCAAAATTACTACGTAGTTATGCAATCCATATGCTTAGAATTTACTTAAATTCAATCTTCACATTAATGTTCGGACTTTGGTTGCTCAAAATTTCAATAGCATTTACCGTTATTTTTTTATCGATTTTTGAAACGATTTCAGTGTCTGAGCGGTGTCGATGGTGGCGATTTCTATGCAATACGCGACCTTATGTGGGCGTGTTAAGGTGCTAAGATTTCAAGAAAAAACATTTCGATGTGTCGTCTTAAACTCAAATCCTCTCAAACCGCAGAACCCTTTACCAATGTACCATAGAGTCCATAAAACAAACAATTCCAAAAAATCTATCAAGTTCTAACATTGCTGGCTGTGGAAGTTTCTATTACGTTTGAAAAATATATGGCCTTACTGTATACAAGTACTGTCAGCAGTTACCAAGTGTTTATGTTATACACAACTGAGTCTTATCTCCTGGTTTTTACCACTTTCAAAAGGGCGATAGTAGTCCTCTTCACCCTCCACTCAATAACATGCCGACGCAAGATAAGACAAGTATGTCTCATTTAGACATATGCCGGGGCAATGTGTTTCCGGTTTATACTAGGGACTCATCAAAATGTGAATGTTAATTAAATGTAATATACAAGCAGAAGTGCGCGGATTTACTCGCGTAGCTTTTGATTGCAAAGAAGTTTCTTTATAAAATATAGCATATTTATTACCTTCGTCAAAAGTTAAGCTTTTAAATGCAAAAGTAGTTTCTCAAATCCTATACCTAGGTACTGTCTGAGATAAGCGCTTTCAAAAATTCAAATCCTTCAGTTTTGTTATACTATTAACAAGAGTCAGATAGAGTAAATTCCACATTCACTACCTCATCATAAAACCAGCTACGTTTACTCTCAAAGTGAAAAAAAGGCCTTTCCCGAATAGTATAGATGTACCATGTTCAATACCTGGTATGATGGCTAAGTCGCTAAAGAATGCTTCTATTCTTTCTCACACATTTTTTTCTCATTTCTTCTTTTTCAATGGCGAAAGATGATATCATATAAATTGATATATTCTCCAAATTTCCACTTTGATAATACCTCCAAATTTGTCGAACGTGACGTCAGATGGTTTTTTAGCCTTTGGTGTCCTGCTTACCTCATAAGGGATACAGGCGTATGTATGTATGATATATTCTCGATCAACCAGGCAACTGGCTAATTAAGAATAACATCAAACTTTCTCGCGGACAACGCTTCGCTCTGTCCCATAGACCACACGTTGCTTTATCGATCTGAGTCAATTCTACATAATGTTTACTGTGCTCAGTGGACCGGCGGAGAGAGGACCACATGCAATGATGAGTAACGGCGCAAAAATGCTGTGTCTTAGGGTTCCGAACGTCAAGAGGGAAAACGGAACTCTTATAGGGACAACAAAGCGATCTCTTTCAATAGCATTTCAGGAAAGCGTAGAGGTATTAAGCTGAAGTAATTGTCAAGAATTAGGACTGCCATCTTTTGAAGCAGAGAAAAAAATTACGAGTTAGACGAATTCAAAAGATACAACTGTTGATGCTAAATTATGAAGTTCGGAAACTCAAAATTTGTCTCTTGCCACTGACGAGTCATGAAATTTGGCAAGAAGTGAAAATTTGCAGTACAAATAAAAGAAAAAAATGCGAAAATGAGTGATTTACGTACTGAATCCTCGATACGCGAGCCCCACTCGCACCTGACCTGTTTTTTATGGTACACTCTTGGTGGATTTACACTATATCCTATTGTAAAGGAATTATCTGTTTTACTGATCAATGCAGAAATGCAAAAAATGCAGAAGTCCATTCCTAAGCAAGGAAGATTAAAATATTATTTTTTTTTTTTTTTACTTAGTAGAGATGGGACGTTTGTGTTCCATGCCACCTGGTAGAAAGGGTGAACTTCAAGACTAAGATGGTACACGTCCATCTATGAGAAACCTTTTCACTCGACACTTAAAAGTTATGGTTGCGTTTTTATTTAAATATATTGTTTCTTATTTTAAACTTTTTCTACGTGTCGAACTGTTTGCTGTACTGTTATTGCGATCGGATTTCCCACGATGCACAAACAAGGTATTTATCTCTTTCAAAAGCGGCACTTTTTCATTGCTATATGATATTTTAATATCGATGTTTAATTCAATCAAGCTTCGGCTTGATTAACGGCACAAAACCGATTTGGTATAAACTTAAATTCATATTTTAATATGAGATACAGAGCACTTAATATGAATAAATCATACTTTTGCTACAGAAAACCATTTTCCGGTTTTTTTTTAACAGGTGCGCATCTTCAGGTGCCTGCACTACGCCAGTTTGGTGGTTTACCTTTGGCCTCGTCATCCAGGGAAGAGATTCATACCCTACCGAGGGCTCTTTAGGTCCGCCTGGCTATCTAACTTACCTAATGTAGTGTCAGTCGCCTCAGTTATAATGAGTTAATGTATAAAGATGATTCCCTTTTTGCGCCCTTACTTCATTTCCATCCTTATCGTCACGTAGCATCAGATGAAATTAAGGATAACCAAGAGTTTAGTTTCCCAAAAAATGTCTGTTTTGTTAATGTACAAAGAAGAAAAATTTCGTATTTCACAATAGACACTTCGTGTGGTTTTATCCGCTTCTCTTTTGATTCAATAAGAATTTCTTCATAAAATATCCGCTATAATCTTCCTTCCGAATTGAGCTATCAAACGCAAGAAGAGTTTCTCAAATCGAACTCGTAGTTTCTAAGATTATCGCATTCAAACAAACAAACTCAGCTTTATCACTAGAATATAGATATCAAAAGTGTATGTAAATACGACTCCCGCGTCGTTGTTATAGATAAAGTATGATGAATACCCTGGCAGATGTCGTCGAGAATAGCATCGTTGTCATTTTAATAAATGTCTCTGTTATATTAATCATCTAATTCTATACGAGAATTGTAGTACCTACTAGCCATATTATAAATGTGACAGTTTGATAGGTGTCATGGTTTGAAACTCTTTCACGCCAAAAAGTACAGATATTTTTGTCTAAAGAATCTCATGGAACATTTTATCCTAGCATTTTCACAGGATCATATGGGTCGAGTCTCGAGGAACGTTTTACTTGACTAAAAGCTTGTTCAGACCTTACTAGTTTTTTTCTCGATACGAACAAGAGCTTACAGAGACTTTCAGACCTTTAAAATTTCACTTGATTTTTAGTGATTTCTACTTAACACCAGTTTATTTAGGGCTACGTATTAACGTGTCAATTTATAATTGTGTGCCACGGGATCAAATGTGCTAAATTATTTCGTTTTTGCGTATTTTCCTTGTTTCGAAGAAAGGTGATTTTTATGGTTTTTTCGTGGATCTCATGGGTCAAACTGCAAAGTTTTGAAACTTCCTCAATAAAGCTATAAAACATTTAAATAATTTGAATTTACTTTGGAAACGGGATATTTACTACACGTTTTATTTATTCAAATAATAAAACGTTTTGTAAATATCCCATTATTTACTTAACGTCGTGATCATGGGGAAAATCGAGAATTCAAAATAATGAAATAGTATTCCGGTTAACAAAGATTAGTGATCATATATTTTTATCTAACTGACAGTTTTTGCGAAAACCGCTTTCGAACAAGCATACAATGTCTCAGGCTTTATATTATAAGTGCCTATACATTGGTTTATTTATTTATCAAAGTAGAACGCATAACTGTGATAAAAACTCGTGGATTCAATTTCAAGATACGAAATGAGTTCCGAATTTTATCTAAATCCGCCTTTTACTACGCAGTTTTGCACTTATAACAATATCACCTCTTTAAAGCATATTAGGCCTACTTTAATCAGAATTCAGTGTTTCTATAACGTATTATTAAGTATTTAGTTACATTATCCATTATACATTTAAGTAGTTGTTGAATTATTAATGTTAACTTTATAACACTTCCATTATTTTGCTAAATGTTAAGAACATGCATCTTGCTATACGGATGTATGTACAGAAGGCAGCAGATTAAGCGTTCCAAACCTGTCAAAAAACTGTAATTGAATCTGAAGTTAACAATTGGTTGGGGAAGTTTGACAGGTTTGTAAAAGAAAGCAAGAAACGGTTTATTCGACACTTAAAACAAAAAGAACTTAAGATAAAGTAACATAATAAAATTCGTCGAAAACGGCAACAGCTCAGCATATGCTACAGCCGCTTGATACTGCCTTGATACTGCAGGCTGCCTTCTGTATAATCGTATCGATACCTACTAAGGCCTGCATCCTGAAAGCTAACTCAAGCATTGATCATATCACAAGATCAAATTACTAGAAAATACTGGAAATAAAGCCTTTTTATTATTATTTTATTATTATTATTATAAACATGTTGTACTCTTAAATAACTGTTAAATCAAAATTACAATGCTACTAAAAACTCCATACTATATGAACATTCGTTAACATACGATTCGATAAAGTTCTGTGCTCGCTCCGCTGCATAGAGAACTGTTAAAAAGTCTGTACTTAGGTGATTCTCAAGTTTGACTTAGTTTTCAAAGTACGAGCCATACAGGCGCCAAGCTTATCTAGATAACTCTTCGAAATTAGAAAGCGATGATCGTTCATTCTTTTCTGAATGTGAGATACTCTGAGCTTCCTGGAAACCAGGCGGGCATCATTAGCGCCGGCGTCATTAAGTGGCGGAAAATTACTGGTCTGTTGGAGTGATCGATACGGTTTCCTATTTCCTGCTCGTGATGAGAGATATTAGGCGGCTTTGTTTTTATATGTATGTCGTAGTACTTGTGTGTTTTGAGATTTGAGTGGGTATGTGGTTGTATTTAATTACTAGCCACCGCGCGCGGTTTTACCCGCGTAACTTTTGATCCCGTGGGAATTTCGGGATAAAATATAGCCTATAACCTTCCTCAAGAGTTGGGCTATCAAATGCAAAAACAATTTTTCAAATCCCACTTGTAGTTTCTGAGATTAGCGCGTTCAAACAAACAAACAAACAAACAAAAAAACTCTTCAGCTTTATATATTAGTATAGATTTTTACATAGAAAAATTAAGAAGCTGCCGGTTTATATTCCGACAATTTCTTCTTGAAAGGCGATTAATCTGATCGTCCCCTATTTGGTTTGGTAATAAAATCCCATCTGTTAAAACAAACAGGAGCTCAAAAAAAGTAATGGTTACCATTATCCGACAACGTTCACATTTATCCATCGTATCAATGAGCTTTATTGTACAAAGCAGTCCCGGGTGCTTAATACTTGAACAGTAGTCGTTAGGGTTTGTCAGAAGCCATTTCGGTGCCCTGAAAATTCTGGTATCCACCATCCAGACTGCCACTGGGCCAGCTTGATGGTTTATATCTAAACCCCTTGGTCACCCAGGGGAGAGCTTCATGACCCTGCAGTAGTGGCCTGTTTAAAAAGAATTATAATGATGATTATGAAAACTAATAGATATGTTTATAATTAAAAAAATGTACTATTGTAATATCGAAGCTTATACATGAACTTTATTGCTTATATATTTTTTTTCGCTGTCTGTCTACGAAGTATTAGCTTCATTCATAAAACTGTTCAGCGGGGCTGTCATGTGACCATCTTCTACGATCATTCGGGCCTTAATATCGATGTTTTCTTAGAATTATCTTAGAGTAGGTGTGTTATTTTTTTAGAATATGGCAGCTTTGTTTCTACGGTCGAATCAAGTAATTCTACCTATTATGGTGCGCATGTTAGCTAACATGCAGTGCGATCACAGAACTTTATCGAATCGTTTGTTTTTCAAATCGGTTTTTAAGAAAAAATTGAAGTCTATCCATTGCCGCACGGCCAGCTTAAATAAATGTGTGCCTTGTTAATTTTGAATGTTTGTAAACATGTTGTACTCATAAATATCTGTAAAATAAAAAATTACAATGTTACTCAAAACTTGCAACCGACTCCATACTATACGAGCATTCGTTAATATACGATTCGATAAAGTTCTGTGATCGCACTGACCATAGGATAAAATCATTCGGTAATATTTATCTTGTCGATTCGAGTCTTTATCAATGGTCGCATACTAGCCCTGCAGGCTTGAAAAACCATAACATGCTACAAACTACCAAGTTTATAATATTAGAAGGATTTGACCTTTTATTTATTGTATTAGGAAGACGTATAGTGAAACACTAACCGTCCAATTATCCCCCACTGACAAGCGAGTGAATGTGTGTCAATTAATGCTGCGCGGACGCATATAAATTAGTGTAACGGTTATTGTTTTAAGTGAATAAATATTTTAACAATGCGGCCAGATGGGTTGCTCCATTGTTTTTTGTATTCTTTCTTGCTTGCATCGAGTTGTATGGTTTTGAGTTTTTAATAGATTTATGTACTAGGTACTTTAATTTTGAATTTTTCTCCTAATAAGTACTTAATTTTGTATAAAAACCATTTTTTTTATTAAATAAATTAATTTATATGAAGTATGTTGAAGAATTTATTAACTCATATATAGGGAATCTAAATCAAATAATTTCGTTACTTTTCGCCTCGTAACATCAACACAGCGATTGAAGAAGTAGAGTAGGTATAAAAATAAGCTTATTATTGAACACAGTATTCCTACTAGTTCTATTCCTACGTAACTAGTTCTATTCACGTAACTATTGTAAATTTAACTGTTAAACTGAATACTCAAATCAATATTCAATATTTAAAAAAATCCATGTTCCGTTAAAACCAAAATCCTCAGCTAACCTCCACAATGAAATAACACTTTTACTGTTCACCGGTCAGCATGACCGACGACGGATGTCAAATTGAAAAACAAACAGAGCGTATGCGACGGAGCATTGTGTGTGTACGTCTGTACGTAACGGATAGACGCGCGGTGACGTCATCTGGCCCACATGCTCGGCCGTTGCTCGTCGCGGTTCATTTCATCCAGCCACAGTCAATACATACATACATACATAACTTCACACCTGTATCCCTTATGGGGTAGGCAGAACACCAGAGGCTATAAAACCATCTGATGTCACGTTTGACAAAGGAGGCATTATACTAACGGAGAGGCTATTGCAGTGACGGGGGGTCAGCCTATCGCCCACAAAAAAACCTCTGTCGCTTATCTGACTTTAACAGTATGCCCGGGAAGAGAAGCAGCTGGGATAGTCTATGATTTTCTTTTGCTGCCAGTCCAGCATAGACTGAGAGCACATTTTCATTGAACTTTAAACCTTATTACCGACAACCGAATAAGTTGCAAAGTGTACCTACATTTTAGTAGACGTGACTGTACCACCGCAGACGTGTGATTCGTGGTTCATACCGCATGGGAACGCTCATTTAGTTGGTGTTTTGGTCGAGTGATGGCAATTTGTTGGTTGTAGGTAGTTTTTTTTTTTTAGTTTTTTTTTTTTTTATATGTATTAATTAGAACATCTCAAATAGTTTTTGAAGCTGAAATGTATTTGTATTTAGAAATGTCATTATTTTATTCTATAGCAATATGGAACCACAGATAACTGCAGCTCTGCTTATTTCCATCGTCAAACAGCATTCGGGATGGAAGGGCAGGGTATGCAGTGTAATTGTAATTAATGGCACGGGGACTTACCAGCTAATGCCCCAAAAACATGTTCCCGGACTTGTTTGCTTTTGGTAACATCAAAAGCCTTTATTAAATTCTAAATTTAAAACTATAAACTATTAATGCTAACTGAAGAAAATTAAGTTACTTGACACCCTGTATTATTAATAAGAGTTGAGGCGTATCCTCTAACTAATGCCTCTGTCTGATGGAAAGCTATGACGACGAAGACCTGGTTGTAACACTTCTATCTTAAGGGTCACTCTTCTATCTTAAGGGTCACTATTCAAAGCTACCATAAAGTATCACGTACAGATCTGCGTCTTGCGTTTGTCTTTTAATAAGCATATAATTAACAGGTGAAGGTCACGCATTTTTCAATTAAATAATGTGCCTTAAGTTTGACATTGAAGAAACAATGAGAACGTCAAAAACTCTGCCATTACCTTGGATAAATATCTCTAGTTCCTCTGCATGATCTTCTAAACTTAAGGCATTGAATAGATAGACCCACGCCTACTTTCAAGCTATGTGTTAGTCAGGGTTTTTTTCGTCACTGGTACTCAAATTAAATTCCGTCATCTTCACGAAACACCAATCATCCTGTGAACTCAACACAATGACTGTCAAATTTTAACCGTTCGAGACCGATGGCCAGTTTTCACAACCTTTTGAAAAGTCACTCGCTCGATGATGCTCCCAAAATATCTGATTCACGTCATGCCTGTCGAAGGATTGTTGAACTCGTGTCGAATCGGTCCAGTGTTCTAGCTTGAACCCGTGTAGATCGATTTATGTGTCAACGATCGATAAATTTGATGTGAATTTAGGATTTGTTGAGGTTAGTGTAGGTTGTTGTACTGACTAACTTTCCTGTTGATATTTGAGGCTACAGTTTGCTATAAGGTCTTAAAGATGACGAGCTTTCTACACAGATATACGTCTTCTGATGTGACTTCGTATATCTCCTCATATACAGAGTCTAGATAGGCATGCATGACATATTAGTTTCGAAAGTAAGCCAATCCAAGAGACCCAGCTCCGGAGACCTTCTGTTTACAACCTTCACTTACTTTGATGTTAAAGTGATTCAATACATCGTCGTTACAATTTTCATGCAGGTCTTGGCAAGAACTATCTGGAAGAGCATAAGCCAGTTTTGTATTGTGAAAATTTAATAAATTTAACTTATAAATGCTACCATACCTTAATCAAAAGTTTAAAATAGTCATTAATTTCAACAGAAAAAAATAGTCTCATAAACAGTCAAAGTATCACAAGCACGACTTTTCGCAACGAAACTTAAAACAAAAACTCAAGTACCTACCTCAAAAGCATGTCTAAACAAGTCCACTCAACACTGACCCTGATACTCGCATCACCCATCACTCCTCGCACAGCAATCATCAGCGGTCCAGTTAGACGCTGCAGGCGCCGCCGGCTCCTCGATTCAGGGTCACAAGGCCTCGTGACCCGCTGTTTGCTTGTACCGTAATTTGACGCTGGGAATTGTTGCGTGTGTTTGAGGCTTTGAGATGACCCATTTGGATTTGGTTAGGTAGGGATGCAATTTGAATTTCGAATTTATGGAGAATGTGCGAAAATTTTCCTCTTACTAACTTTTTAAAATGGTGTATCAATTATAATTAATTGTATGTAAACACATGTGTGCACATGGATATTACATATACATTTGAATGAAAAGGTTGTGTGTGTGTGTCCTTAAATCAAATGACAATCAGAGGATAATATTGAGGAGAGCAAGCACGACTTTGCGATTTTACTAAATAATCTAAAATTAAATCGCTTAATTTCTATCTTTGGTATGTATGAGATATGCAAGGGCAGCTTTAAAAAAAAAGGAGGTTAGGTTTAATTGTAAAACCTTATCTCTCCTTTCAAATGTTTATAATTAATTGCAAGATAAGAGAGCACGAAAGTGACTAAATGAAAATTTGCAATCTCAAAACACGCAATGCACTATCAAATGAAATCAATTTAATCAGACTCCTCTGAGTTGTCTACTCGACTGATGCTGGCATCGATAAAACATAAATTATAATTCATGATTTTATCGATTATCGAATCTATAAGAAACTCAGTTACATAGTTAGATAAATCAATTTAAAACTGAAATAGATTATCATGTAATAAGTTCTTTTTGTAATTAGGGGCAGTCAGGTAATCGAATAGAAGGTATTACAAGTTAAAGCTATAGTTATACACGCTGTTTTGCGGGTACACTATTTTATTTCACTCCAATCTCAAAACGTTCATTCAAAAACATGCGCTGATATTATGATGGATGTCATACGTGAAACAAGCAGTATAATGGAATTCTACACAGAAAGACACTGCTATTCTATTGGGTGACTGGTGGGTCACTTTTGAAATTCAAGGACGTGATAGTTTAAGATCATACACAAAGAGAAAAAAAATATATATATTCATTATTTTCTTAGTAAACTAAACCGAAAATTAAAGAATTTATTACGCAACGTATGGCTACGCTAGCGTTGGCAGCGATCCGCTTGCCAGGTCACGTGCCGCGATTGATTCATTTGTATGTAAAGTAAATAGTAACATAGCAGTATTTATTTGTTGGGAATTCTAGTGAAAAATTAAGTACCTACTTTTTTACATGATTATGATCAGAATCGAGTATAGAGTGCTCTCCTTCAGCATCTAAAATTTGTCACCAGTCACCCTGTATACTTTGTATAGTGTCTTAGAGTTGCCTTAGAATATTTCTATCCCCTGGGTAAGCTTGTCAAGAAACCGACATCCCAACAGACCAATAGATTTCCAAATCTATGCTAATATATAAAGCTGAAGAGTTTGTTTGTTTGAACGCGCTAATCTCAGAAACTACAAGTGGGATTTGAAAAATTATTTTTACATCTGATAGCCCAACTTTTGAGGAAGGTTATAGGCTATATTTTATCCCGAAATTCCCACGGGATCAAAAGTTACGCGGGTAAAACCGCGCGCGGTGGCTAGTCACCTATAATATTTCATCGGTAATGATTTATTTATTAATATGGTGCACACAAAGGTAACTATCAGCTTTCTCTGCTATGAGAAACACACTGTAGGATAAACAATTCTAATTGATTTTGTACTAAGGTTTAACACCATTTAAAGCCTTATTACACCTGGTCTTTAAATCTCACATAAACAGCGATTTATATCCGTACAAAAAATGTTTATCTTCTGATAAGGCATCGTGAAATATGCAACCCATTACCACCAGCTTATAAGTAATGACTTCTCGGAAGAATCCACGAGATTATGCGTAATTAGTTCCTACAAGAGACACACAAATCATTGTGTCGTGCTGGACAATAACCCTAATCCGTAATTACGAGGTCGTTGCTCGAATTACCCGGGTTTATTGTTCCGTTCATACTGACTTTATTTCGTGTATCAACAACGTGCGTTATGACCACCTGCAGAGGTTATTTCGAAGGAATTTGAACCTTAATACTAAGAGTTATACTTTTTTTGTTTTCAAATGAAACTGAACAGTCTAAGAATATGTCGATCTTTATCTCGGCCTTTTTTTGTATGAATCGTTCGCAGTCTTATGTTGCATCTTGCACAGTACGATGAAAAGCGATAGTGAATATTTAGTCGGAGTAGTTTATGGAGCAGTTATTGGTTTAAAATTGTTGGTGATTGTATACGCACCGGCGGCGGCGCGGGTATTGCATTGCATCGGGTCGTTCCGTAGGTAGGTTTAGCACCTACGCATAAGTAGGGCAGGGTAACCAGTTTTTCTGCATGGCAACAGAAACGATTCTGCTTATACACAAGTACGGTAATGTAATTGAGTTTCCTTTAGTCTCATACGTTTTTAATGTCTCATCTTTTATGAATCGCTTTGAGCTGAATATCAACTGAGGGGGAATCAATTAGGTAAGGGAGTTATAATACGGTATTGACTTTCCATTAGTCTCTAGAATATGAGTTTCGCCTGGAAAGTCAGGTTTGATGAATTTATCATCGTTTCCTGATTATCCCTTTAAATAATGTATAACCACGTATAACGCCAAGCAATGAAAAACGGATGAAGCAATGATGCTTGCTCATTCTAAAATCCGCGTGTTTTAGCTACTGTATATCACTAACTTAAATAAGTTATACAGAATACATCAAAATGGCGATTGTTCGATTAAAATGGACCTACCGACCTACAAAAATGCATTAAAAATTTAATACATTTTTAAGAATTACAAGACTAAAAGCAGTTGCAGTTGTTATAGTTAAACTAAGAAATAATCGTATTTCACCGCCCGCTGGAAAACTTGAAAAAGCTGACTGTCACAATAAGTCCTAGGAGAATCCTTTGTAATCTGACAAACTCTGAAACTTGGTAGAAAACTCTTCATTAAGTCTTAACGTAAAGATGTTCGCGGTCCATACAGTCCCTGACCTGTCAAACTCCTTTTTGTTAGGTATGTGAATGTATAAAGATGATATTGTCATTGAAGTGCTGCCTGTTTATATCTAAACTATTAGTTCCGCAATATTCTGTAGAGAACACACGTGTGACATCTTTGAGCTCATCTACATTAAACCACCAGGTGAGATTGAGGTCACACACGGGCTTAGTCCCTCTAAAAACACACTATCGAAATTAATTATTTATTACAATACCTGCGATAGTACATTTTTTTTGTTTGAACTACATTGCCATTAAATTTTAACTTTCAAAAATCAAAAAAATCTGTACGTACCTTTGGGCATCTATGGTACGCATCACCATGCTAACACGTTTAAAAACGTTTAATTGATTAATACTATAAGAGTATTACTCTACTATATCCTGAATAAGGATGCGATATACCAGGTCAGGGACACCACAGAGGTCGATGCCCGCGCGAGTCTAGACTCCGATTGTCGAGAATCGACAAGAAACGGATTTATTGGTGACTCGATAACCCGGACTTTCCGATTCCTACGAGATATCGAAATATAAAAAATATAAAAATAAAATCCCCAGACAATCACACCAACTACATGGCCCCAAAGTAAGCATAGCTTGTGTTATGGGATACCATATAGCGAACTAGGGGGAACCTAGAATATAAATACATAAATAGATAAACACCCAGACACGGAACATTTTTTTTTTCTTGTTCCGTGCGGGGATCGAACCCGCAACCACTGGCGTCTGAGGCAGATAGGTTTACCCCAACGCCATAGTGGTCGTCCATGGTCGTATATTGGGGTATATATATGGTGACAAATATGTCGGAGCCTTTGTCTTTTATGCCGAGTTGAGTTTTTCATTTCGGAGCCTAGGATTCTAGGAAGATAAATACGTAGTCTTGCATTGTTGCGAGCTGTGAACATGTATCTCGAAATAGTTTTGAACAACTATTTGTCTCTATTTGTGTAGTAAGGTATTCTAAACTCCGCAATAGGTTTATAGAACTTCCGTTGAAGTTTATGTGTCTACTAATGTCTTATGTATTGGAAAATTTCTGAGAAATTGTTATTGTAACAAATTGTAATTTGAATCATTTGAAAGGATTACTCAGTAAAAAAATTCTAGGAATCGAATTTGATGCTGTGATCGCAAACTCAATCATTGCGTCGCGGGAGAACTACTACTTTAATTTGTACCCTATAAACTATAATTTATTAATAATGGTTTAATTTTCAATCCGTCATGTTTAACGGCTGTCTGATATTTGGTAGTCTTGGTTATCTTAAAAACATAAACATTGTAGGTATATTAAAGGCAAACCCACTACAAATGACTCATGTTAATGTTAATCAAATAATACCTACAAGTAACGGACTCCATATGAATACAAAACCAGTGAAACCATGTCGACATCTATCTTATTCTATCATCTTATAGTATCTTATATATCTTATAGTATCTTATAGTCTATCTTATAGTCTATCTTATAGTCTATCTTATAGTAAAAAGTCGCTTGATTGATACAACAATTTGTCGGACGTGATTGCACGTTTTCCTCCAGTCAAAAAAAAAGAAGGTGAGAGTTACAAAAGTCAGATCGAGGATTGAGGTTTAATATTGCAATCCACTAGTAATAAAGTTTAGTTTATTATGTGAAAAAAAAATGCTTCTATGCTGGACTGGGAGCGAAAGAAAAACATAGAATGTGCCACCTGCTTCTCTTCCCAGGCATACTGTAAAAGTCAGTTAAGGGACCGAGGTGTTATGGATATTTTTGTGCAATAGTCAAATTTGTCAAACGTGACAGCAGATGGTTTTATTACCTCTGGTGTTCTGCCTACCCCATACCGGGATACAGGCGTGAAGTTATGTATGTATGTATGTAAAAAAACATATTTTCTTATCCGATAGTATGCTGTATTAAGAGTTATCCAAATCGGAACTCTAGGCTCAGAAAACAATACATGTGTTCTCGTGCTTAATTCACGTTTCTATTTTCCTGTTACACTTCTATTATTCATTGTACTGAATAGGCATTACATATTTTTTCCTCCAAACCATGTTGTGTCTGACCATGATATTTTTTTGTTACAGGTAATTGATCTCAGCCAAGGCTTTGTGAAATCGTTTAAAATTCATCTGTAGACGGCGCGTGTAAGTGATATTAAACTATATTTATTACCTTCGAAGGAACCTTTTCATAATTGTTATACTGGGTGGAATTTTTGAATGCCACCTGGAGGGAAAGTACTCTAAATAATAGAAATAGTAAAATCATATTTTTAAGTTTTTTGTATTCAATACTTAATGCTCAATTCATTTAGCACATTTTTCAGTTATTAGTAAATTGAATTGAAAAGAAACATTCCTTTATTTTGGAAAAGAAATAAAACAGATCTTCTCCAGAATAAAATAATGTTTCTTTGGAATAAAATTAGCATCGCCATAGTTTGTTTAAATCCGCGTTGGGTTTTACTTACGATTAGACTGAAATCTGAATTGACTGAACTTATACATCGGACATCTGATTTAGCTCTTCATAAATATTGCCGAAATACCTTTTCCAATCATAATATTAGTTGATCGTAGACACGTCAATTGATTCGGCAATGCGATCACAGGACTTGTAAGTATTGATTCGTGTTTTCACGAAAGTTCGTATAGTATAGAATGCAACTATTTAAATCTAGCCACTACCTCACGGCAAGTTTAAATAAATATGTGTCTTACGAAGTTAAATTAAATTGTTTTTGAACATGTTATATTGTTAAATAAATGTAAAATTAATAAATGCAACTCCATACTATACGAACAATAGTAAACATACGAGTCGATAAAGTTCTGTGGCCGGCCACGCTGCGGATTACTCCCTTAACACTTTGATTGCCACTGCACACGGTACCGTGTGTGGGTTGTCTTACAAAAGTGGCCGCATACACGGTACCGTGTTTCTAATCCCTATAACTTAATAAAATAAAATTAAGTCGGCCTTTTCATTATTAATCATATTTTACCGTGGCCCTTTTGAACAGTCGTTAATTATTTCGATTACAAATAAAACCCATGAAACAAAAATTCGGCCCCAAGCAGTATCCAATAAAAATATCAAGGCCCTTTTGGTATAAAATTACCGTATTTGGTATAATATGGGGTTAAACGTGTTAACGACACGCTAATAGAAACTGTACAGAGGAACTAGGAGTTTTCCACGTATAATCCCAGAAATCGACCTCAAGAGATTATTCAATTCGTGTCTCCACTGAAGTCGTAAATTTGAAAATTAATTAATTTAGGAGTGATAAAGTTCAAAGTGGACATGACGACTACAAGACCTATTTAATCACTGACGTGCTCCTGACAAGCTAAAGTTAATTAATGTCTCGATTCCAATACTTAAATGTATAGACTGAAAAATATACTAGTACTAGCTGACCCGGCAAACGTTGTTTTGCCATATAAATAAAAAAAATAGATGTTGGCCGATTCTCATAGATACCGGATAAGCACAAAAAAATTCATCAAAATCGGTCAAGCCGTTTCGGAGGAGTATGGCAACGAAAACTGTGACACGAGAATTTTATATATTAGATATTATCTTGTCTATTATTGTTTCGACCGTGTTTATATCAAGCGAAATAAATGACTTATTCGTTGTGTAAACATTCACAAGTTGACTTGTAATGTAAATACAAAGGATTGTAAGCAGTTTTTGTTTAACATGAACAAAATGTAGCATTTATTTATAACTAGTTGTTTCGCGCGGTTTTACCCGCACAATTTCGAATCCTATGTGCTATTCCAGACTGTACACTATCACCAAGCGAAATTTCATCCAAATCCGTTAAGGCGTTTTGCCGTGATTGAGGAACATCCATACATCCAAACTTTCACATTTATAATATTAGTAAGATAGTAAGATAATAGATGATTAAACGAACTTCTAAGTGAAGTTCTATCGCTATTATATGAGTCGCTTCATTCGAAGATATTATATAACAGGTAGTCCTTTTTAGGTACTAGGTAACTTCGCATAATTTAAAGTATCATAAAAAAAAACACTGTGGTGGGGCGCCGCGTGGCATGATCCACCCGGTTCGCGCCAAGCCCTCATTCTTTAGAGACCCTAAACGAAACTTTTAAATGGGTTCTGGGGTGGGTGGGTACGTCATATCTTCGAATGAAGCGACTCATATAATAGCGATAGAACTTCACTTAGAAGTTCGTTTAATCATCTATTATATTTCGTCGCTTCATTCTTCAGATATTATATAACAGGTAGATTTTCAGAGATAGAAAGTTTTGTTTAGGTATATACTTGGAATTGAAATAAGTAAAGATATAAATATGTAATTACATATTTTATTATTATAGTACTTAATAATTAGTATTATTACATAATGAGCTTCAAATAATCTTACTTTATTTGAGTCGCTAGAAATTATAATCAGCTTAAATTAATGAAACTTAGTGATAGTCTGTTTATAGACACATAATTTTTAATGTAGTAATTTACTTAATATCAAAATACGTAATATTCAATAACTATTTTTAATATTAGGTTAAGTATTGTTCATGTCTCGATTAAGTATCGACAAAGCAAAGTTATTTTGTTGATCATCTAAAGGCCGATGGTAAAACTTTGCGAACACCTGTGAGTTTTGTGTCCACCCGGCCGTTTTTCGAATGACATCGACACTGATACCGGCCGCGCGCGCGGCTGAGGTCGACGCGTGTCGTGTGCTGTGCGCACTAAAACGCTCATGTTAATGTCGCTCGTGGCGAGCGTTTGCTTAATCCATCGACTTAGCGTCTGACTTGATGCAGTTCTGTGGGGAGCTTTGAATGTTACGAAGAGATTCCTGGAGTTTGAACCTCAGATATTTTTTGTAATAAAAATATATTCTTTTAAAGTTGATACTGGGCATATGTTGATATTGCTTTGAAAGTTTGGGAGAGATAATAAGGGCTGTTCACGATTTGGAGCGGAAGTCTTGATTATATCTGTTATAATAATATTTACTTTATCAGATTGAAAAACAATATTTTCTAATTTAAGTAAAGACAATGTCTGTACTCTTTGACCGGTACATAAAGCTAATAATGTAACGAGTTTTTTTGTAATATTTTCTAATGATAAATTAATATTTGGATACCAAGAAGACAGTTGATTTAGTACTAAATTTGGATCCCAAGTAAATGAATATTTAGGCTTAATATGTTTAGTTTTATAGGCTCCTATTAAGAGGCGTTTAACACAACTGTTATCAATTATCTCTTCTCCTAATAAAAGAGATAATGCAGATCGATGTGTATTTAATGAACCGTAAGAACATCCCTTATTAAATTGCTCGTTTAAGAATCAAAGAAATAATGGAATGGATTTTTCGAAACTATTAATTCATAACCACACTTCTTGAAACCATAACTTCAATGAGACGTTGTACTGGCGAACAGTAGTGTCTGCGAGCGAGGCGAGCATCAACGTGAGAGCCTCTGGTGGGCAGCTGCGCCGGCTGAACGACGCCTGGAGAGCCTCGCGGCACCCAGGGTAAGGCTGGAGTGCAGTGGGTGCTGACTCCATGGCTGGGAAGGCCAGAAGGGGAATACAAGTACCCCTTCGGCTTTATCATCAATGATTTTTCGTATACATTTTAATACAAGAGAAAAGGGAGGAAATGCATAAAAATCCAAGTCAGCCCAGCTTATTGTAAATGCATCAACTGCGACTGCATCAGGTTCAGGCTTCCAGGTGACAAATAATTAACATTTGGCATTGGCTCGACTTGAGAACAAGTCGATCTTAATGGGCCCGAAACTATTTACAATAAGTTGGAAAGCGCTATCCGAGAGGGCCCATTTCTGGACTCGAAATCTGCTCGATTTTCTTTGGTGTTAACATAAGAAGCAAATATCCATAAATTGCGTTTTTCACACCATTGCCAAATTTCTCTACTTAAAATATTCAAATGTGGGAACTGAATACCTCCCATCCTATTAATGTAGCTAATGGCGGTAGTATTGTCAATACGTAATAATATTGCGCAATCTTTTCCTTCACTAGCTATACTTTTGAGACCTAACAAAACCGCGAGTAATTCTAAAAAGTTCATGTGATTTTCTTTTTCACTGTTCGTCCATGAACCACTATATTTATTATTTTTGCATACTGCTCCCCAGCCTGTCCTAGATGCGTCGGTGTAAATTTCTGACTTATAATTTTGAGTAATGATTGGACAAGAAATAATATTAATATTATTTTTCCACTACCATAAATCTTTTAGTAATATCTTATTAAGATTCATTTTCACCTCATAGTTTCCTCCGAACTTATTTAAGGCTAAAAACTTTTGTCTCTCTAATATTTTTGTATATAAGAATCTATATTTTGTGGCTGGACAGGCTGCGATCAATACACCTATAAGTTCAGCGAAATTTCGTAATGAACAAGTTTTAAGATTAATGTACCTATTTATTAACTGTGCAATGTTATGCCGCTTATCGCCAGGTAACGTAATAGACATCTGTTCTGTGTTGAACATAAAACCTAAGAATTTGATTGACTTTTTTGGTACAATGTGACTTTTATCGAAATTTACAATAAAACCTAGACAATGTAATAACTTCAAAGTTTCTCTTACATTAATCATGCATTCTTCATATGTATCTCCAATAAGAAGATCGTCTTAATAGGTAGTAGACTTAAAACCTTGTTTTCTCAAATGACTCATTACTTCACGCATAAATTTTGTAAATACCCACAGAGCTACCGATAATCCATACGGCATTGCTGTGAACTCGTAAGTGATCGGCTCAGACGAATCATTTTCTTGGAATTCGAATCGTAGGTACTTTCTGTCACTAACAAAAAACGGCATAGGTAGATATGATTCTTTCATATCTATGTTGGCTAAGTATCCATTACGAGGAATTAATTTCGAGGCTGTTTTTTAAGATTCCATTTTAAAATGTACTTTTGTTACGAACTTGTTTAAAGATTTTAAATTTAGTATAAACCTTTTTTCTCCGTTAGGTTTCGGAGCTAAAATTATATTTGAAATAAATTGATCATTTGAAGGAGAACAAGGCTTTATAGCCCCTAAGTCTAATAATTTGTTTATAGCTATTTTTATGTCTCTTTTTTCACATGATGACAAATTATTTTTAGGAATAGAATACTGACAAATTTGAGTATCAAATGGTATTCTAAATCCACAATTTATCCACTTCAATATAACTTCGTTTTTAGTTACTTTTGTCCAACAATCATAAAATAAATTACTTCGACCTGCATGTACCTTGATTAATGTTGGGTCGGAGCACGCGTCCTGGACTAAGTCTGCGGCTGGAACTTGGCGTTGAACGCAGAGTTCGATTGAGGGCGCCGCTGTGTTTGAGCTGCTATCGGTTTCCTCTGACCTCCCCGCCCCCCCCTGAACGACGGGTAACGAAGAGGTCCTGTCCAGTTTCCCTGCTGAGACGACCGGTTGACCGTTGATATTTGAGAGGAGACTGTTTTGGCTGGGCCTTTTTTAATTACGGCTCCCTACTTTTCAATGGCTTTACTTGCCTTTATTTTTTCCGGCAACGAACTTCCGAATAAAGTTTCGTCTCTTTCGGAGTCTCGTATAACATGTTTAAAGTTTGTATCCAAATTAGGTAAAATCAGTTTTACCCTATCTTTGGTGAACATAAAGTGGAGGTCTGATAATAGGCAGCATCCATCACTTACGTGACGGAAGGCCTTCATTTTGTTTTCTTCCTTCTCAGGGAGGACGTCCATCCCTCGATTTATGGTGGTAATACCGTCCCCAGCTGTTGCTGAAAGTTTTGGTTTTTTTTTTTTTTGTCACGTGTTCGTGCTATGTCAGTTATGGCTGCTGAGATTTCAGCATTTATTTCAGCTATGATCGTATTGAAAACAAAAGGTGATCGATAAGATCAAATAAAATTTATTAAATTTTACATCATTACGATATTGAGCGGATAACGTGATATATCTATTATAGATTACACGCATTTTCTGCTCTGATTATTTAAATAACCTTGGAGGCGACATGTTTATGTCTAATTCATATTAAAAAAACGCCCATAACGTTATTACAGACAACGAGATAGATCTCCTTGAGATTACCCGCATTTTCTGTAATCGTATTGAAAACAAAAGGTGATCGATAAGATAAAATAAAATTTATTAAATTTTACATCATTACGATATTGAGCGGATAACGTGATATATCTATTATAGATTACACGCATTTTCTGCTCTGATTTTTTAAATAACCTTGGAGGCGACATGTTTATGTCTAATTCATATTAATATAACGCCCATAACGTATTACAGACAACGAGATAAATCTCCTTGAGATTACCCGTATTTTCTGTAATCGTATTGAAAACAAAAGGTGATCGATAAGATCAGATAAAATTTATTAAAGTTTACATCATTACGATATTGAGCGGATAACGTGATATATCTGTTATAGATTACACGCATTTTCTGCTCTGATGTTTTAAATAACATTTTTAAACCGAATAAGTAGGTCTTACCTTGTAAGATTTCTTCTTCATCGGAGGAAATAATTCGCTGTTATTTTTGTTCCAACTTTTTTATCTTTATATTATAATGTTGAAGCTGTTCTTCTGCTGTACGTTTAGGCATTTTGTAAAAACTTAAGTAAATGATTAAAGTAAATGACGTATGCTTGTTACCACGCACGAAAAAAGAATGAGGGCTTGGCGCGAACCGGGTGGATCATGCCACGCGGCGCCCCACCACAGTGTTTTTTTTTATGATACTTTAAATTATGCGAAGTTACCTAGTACCTAAAAAGGACTACCTGTTATATAATATCTGAAGAATGAAGCGACGAAATATAATCTTATTTGCAGTTATTATTTGCTTTTTAGAATCTACATTGATGAAACTAATTTTATAAAACCACATGGGCTTAGCGTTAAATATTGGCTGAAATAAATAAATTTATTATTATTATTATGAAAGCCAAAGTTAGATTGTATAATTCAATCTCAGCCGAAAGACCGGAAGACTGGACAAAGGACCCCTAATGATTTCCTCTGACCCGGGCGTTCTCTGCCCAAATATATCTCTCACCTTAGAGTAATTAAAACTTATAATTCTGTGACTATGCATGACTTTTTTATTTTAGACTAAACCCGCGTTTCAATCGTAATTAAGCGGCCATTTTGATTTATGACGTTTTTTTTTTTTTTTTAATTTTGAATTTTACACGAGGGTTAATGACGATGAGATCGGTGATAGTTCGAGCTCTTAGTATTAAAATTTTATTAAATTCAATTCAGTTTTTTTTTTTTCAAAATTTATTAACGAAAGAAATCGTGGTTGGATATATGGCGGCAAATTTTTTATAAACTTCTTGCAGGGTTGACCTTGAACGGGTCGTACGATTTATTAATTTATATTTTATTTTTTAATTATACACAATATTAATTAAACATTATGCCAGGTTGAAGCTCGGCTAGAGTCACTCTACCAGGGCTATTCATGACCAAATTACACGGATCATAGATAAAGATATCATTACTAACCTATATTAGGGAAGATCAGTAACATATTTAAGACTTTAAAGTTCTAAGATCGCGTTCATAGAATAATGCTTAAGACTCTGCTCTCAAGCTTTGACTTTTTGACAACTTTCTTTGATAAAAATATTTGTTTCGTTTTACTGTAAATCGATGAATACAATTTTTTTTGAGAAAATGTACTAAAAATAACTTTTGAAAGCTGACAAAGACGTACACTTTAAATTAAATCACAAGAAAAATCACCACTGCCTTCCTAAGTATAACAGTGCTAAGATAGCATTTAACCACTAATAAGGTAATTTAAAGACAGTTTTTTGTGCGCGCATTGTTAAATTCGCGAATAGTCTCATTTCGGGCACTCTTGCGCAACATCACCGTAGAAAGTTTTCACGCTGTCTGCACATTGACTACTGAATGCTAAGTGAATAGTTTTTGGCAGTGGGTAGAGCTAGATTTCTGAGATGAAATATTTTGAAGTAATTAATGTATTATTATTATTTACTTGGTCATCATCATAAACAGCCAGTAGACGTCCAGTGATGGACAAATGTCTCCCCAATTTGCTTTATACATATATAGGAGGCAAAAATGACATGAAAGAGATTTTTTTTTACATTTTTTTATTAACATCCATAGTAGACCTACTTAAATGGAAAAGTTTGTGAGTATTGAATGTTTGGATGTTGTCTTTATCAATAACTAGTATTGGTACTTTGTATTCCAATATGGGACCGGAATTAACCTCGAAAAATATTTTATTTATATTTATATATGGTTAATAAGCTTTTTATTTGAATCAATTGTTGATCTTTCGGGACATCGTCACATTTCATCAGATAAATCTGATGTCTTTTGATTACGGTAATATGAACATTCAAAATTATTAATTGTAACGTAATTACTACCTAGTTTTATTATGAACTATCGTCTTAATTTAACTACAAAAGCTACACTACAGTTTATTAACAGAATACCGTAATAAATCTCAGATCGATACTGAAAACCTTGCTGGTAACCACTCCTAAACTCGACCTTATTACACGGTACAAAAGGTGATATTGCATCCGAAGTGTGTACCTCATTTGACTTGTCTTAGATGTCGGTCACCATGGACGAGAATAATATTCACAAGCCCCCGAAGGAACGCCCTATGCCCTAATTGTTTGCAAAGGTCACTTCTAAAGAGGTCGGGCAACTCGTGCTGAAATAAAAAAAAAACTCTGTCTCGGGTTTCCGGCTCAGTGGCTGTGAAGGGAAAACAGGTCTTGGTGATTGTTGGTGGACGTTATCAAGGGTCCGATCAGTCACAACTGTCTGAATAAATACAAAAATAAGTGGAGGACAAAAAATATTTATGAAAGATTTTTTTGTTTAAAAAATGTAAATTTTTAAACATTTATTAGATATATTAACGGATATAATACCGATAATATCAAACACTGAAAATTTTCAAAATGTTTTCCTCGCGTAACGTACCCAACAGCGCCATGGAGGCCGTCAATTATTTATACATATTTATTGAAATATGTCTTTAAAAAAAACTCCTAAAATTCGTTGCTTCGTCTCAACAGAAGTCACCCAAAGTAGCGGTATATTATCGCCTTTCTATTATTTATAGTTAATTGGCCTCTTCTTAGCTGGTCAAAACAACTAGCACGAATTTTTCGTAACTAAGTCGTTTCTTGCGGTTGACTGCGGTCCATACGTCCATAACACACGCCTAAGGCTTACTCTTGGCCTAAATATTAAGCAAAGTAGTTGTGTGTAATTAATTATTACGCCGAAACTCGCACTTTTTATAAACATAAACAACATGACACTATGATGCTGATGGGCCAGTTACTGGCTGTCAATCGTGTCAATATTACTTACACGAATGACAGGTTCGTTAGTGATGCCCGATGGCGCTGACTGATAACTAACCGTCGTGATAAATTGCTGATATAAAACATATTTTTATCGCGATAATTATTTCGGCATCATTAATTTGGCCTGCGTCAGATAGGCCAGCGAGTTTAGTCAACTTTATGGAGTTTAATTGGAAATGTTTGGGTTGTATATAGCCCGACACAGCTGACATTGGTTTTAAGTAAATATGGAAAGTTTTACAGCTAGTGTTTATATTACAGAAGCTGTAGTAGGTTCTCTCGGTAGCCGTTTGGCATTTACAAATATTAAAATTTACAATAAATTATATACATTTTGAAAAGGAGGCGGCCCTATCTCTACAAGCGATTTCTTCCAGGCAACCAATTCCTGGCTTTTAGTTGTTACTGCCTGAGCAGTTGTGCTCTTTTCAAAATAATATTTTCTCCATTCCTTTGACAAAAACCGTGATGTTTAATAGCTTATAGTGAGCCACGAGAACTAATCTTAGACTGGTGCAAACCACATCAAAATTTTTCCAGTAGTTCCGAGGATAACCCTGAAATTATAGACAGGATAACAAAGCATTTTCCATGAATACAACCAATTGTTCCGGTAGATCGCAGTCTACCCGACCCTTCGCCCACAGTTTGTTAAGGTTGGTTTTTGTTGACGAGGGAGAATATCTTCCGATAGATCCGATCGTGATAAGAAATGTTTCATTCTATCCAGGTATACCGGATAGAATGAAACATTTCTTATCACGACTTTACTATAGACCTAATATATTTAACCTCTGAGCAGACTGTTGCAATAATCAGCTGCTTGTTGTCATAGGACTTCTAATGATAAGAATGCGAACAAGACTTTGACGATACCCATTACCTACTGACTTTCTTGCTGGCCCATCACAGTAACCATGCTGCCCTTTCCAAAGTAAAAAATACAGCGACCTTGACACAGTCGAGACATTTTCACCACAGTACAGATATCTATGGTAATTGAACTTCATACAAACGGACGAAACGCGACCTATACCTACGCGGTTCGATCTCGGCATGCGGCCAGTCGCGAGTGTTTGCATACCGCAATAATTGTTGATTGAGCTTTACTTTATTTATACTTTAAAATTTAATACGAGGGTCAAACTGAAAGTTCTTAGAAAATCTAAGCATTCTAGCAAGTTATTAGTTTTATTATAACTTTTCAAAATAGCGTCCATTCACATCAATACATCGCTGCATTCGATGGAACCATTGAGAAAAGCACCTTGCCCACTCGGCCTTAGGGGTCTCTTCGACGGCGTTTTGAAACGCAGCCACTGCTTCTTCGGCGTCCATAAAATGTTTTCCTCGAAGTTTTTCTTTTATTTTCGGGAATAAATAAAAATCGCAGGTTGCGAGGTCGGGGCTATACGGCGGGTGACCCAGTAATTCCACGTCTGAGGTCGCCAAATAGTCGATCGTTTGCCTGGCGGTGTGCGACGAGGCATTGTCGTGATGAAGGAGGATCCTGCTGCGAGGTCGTTTCTCTCGAACTTTTTCCAAGACAAGTGGCAGACAGTTGTTAGTGTAACACTCTGCATTAACCGTTTTCTGATCCTCTAAGACAACTGTCGCGTAATGACCTGTCTTTCCGAAGAACGAGGCCACCATCTTTTTTCCAACACTTCGACCTCTCTTCACTTTAGTTGGCAACTCTTCGGAAGGAAACACCCACTGAGCAGACTGTCTTTTGGTTTCCGGATCATAACAGTAAATCCAGCTTTCGTCACCCGTTAGTATGTCGAACACAGCATTTGAGTCACCTCCGTTAAATTTTTGGATCATTTCTCGGCACCAATCAACACGGCGGAGTTTTTGAGCCTCGGTCAAATTATGCGGTATCCAGCGGGCACAAAGCTTCCTGACCGCTAAATTTTCATGGAGGATTTTGTGCACTTGACTCATACCTATGCCTAGACTTGTCCGAATCTGCTGATAGGTCACTCTTTTGTCAGTCTCTATCATACGCCGCACAACACTGATATTATCTTCAGTCGTCGCTGTAGAAGGCCGTCCCTCACGCAAATTATCGGTGAGATTAGTTCGACCACGTTTGAATTCATTAAACCAGTTGTAAACTGTGGCACAAGATGGGGCTTCATCGTGAAAAGCCAATCGAAGTCTATCATAACTTTCTTGTTGACTTATATGACATCAAAAGTCATAAAAAATCATTGCACGAAAATTTTCTCGGCTTAAATTCATTCTGACGTGCACAGACAATTTTCAATTTGCCGCCAAATCGTAAAACAAATGACAAATGAATGAAATGAATACTCAATATTATTGGTAAAGAGTTCTATTTTCAAAATTTAAACTTATTTTTTTAATATAATGCTTTTAAGTTGCCAGTTCTAAAAACTTTCAGTTTGGCCCTCGTAATACATCTTTTCGTGCGTCTCATGCGCATGTATTTAATTTCGGTCCCTAATTTATAAGACTGATTTGTAATATAACGTAAACATGGTTTTTTGACACAAAACGTATTTTTGTTGAACATTTCCTATTCAATATACAAAGTAGGTATTTTATATTTTATTTTTCACTTTTATTTGTTTATATAAAAAAGTATATTTGCAGTCACAAAACTAAATGGAAGTAAACACAAAGTAGGCAAATGTAATTTTAACGCTGAAATGTGATTACTGTAGATTATTATAATTTAAAATACAAACAAAGTGACTTAGATTACACAATTGGCGGTCTTATCGCTGGGCAGCGATTTCTACCAGACAACCATGGACATAGTATACACAGTTGAATGTCCTTAGACGATTGTATGTATTAGTTAGTAGTCATAGGATTGCATTCTGACAGCATATAAAAAGAGGTAGGTATTTAAGTAAGAATTCAGTAGATTCACTGTCTATAATTCATAGAAAATTGTCTAAAAAAATCTTCATAAATAGTTATCTTAGTACCCTACAAAATTTGAACCTTAGGCCTAGCATTCACCCTAGCGCTGAAAAATCAACGAACCTGTTTGTCATAAATAAACGAGTGAAAAAAAAGCCCTTTTTGAATACTAAAACAGCAGCTTTCATGCTATAAACATTGATTACTATGCAGAGAGCGTAGAGGATAAAGAGAGGGATATTTGGACCTCCAGGAAATTAAATGATATATCTACTAGCCGACCCGGCAAACGTTGTTTTGCTATATAAATAAAAAAAAATAGATGTTGGCCGATTCTCATAGATACCGGATAAGCACAAAAAATTTCATCAAAATCGGTCAAGCCGTTTCGGAGGAGTATGGCAACGAAAACTGTGACACGAGAATTTTATATATTAGAATATTTGGTTACCATAGCCACTTTTACATTGCTTTCTTTGTTTGAGGTTAGACTTCATATAAAAGCGTACAACGTAGCTTAACGTACAAAACGCAAGAGACACAATGATGATTATTCGGCCCTTCAGGTTATTTTTAAACCTTCACTAGTGATTTAAATCATTATACCTACCATGTAATATTGGCAAAGCAGTAAATCCCTTATTAATCTTATCATCTACATTTAGCGATTACACCTGAATGCGATTTTTTAACACAGATCATTGCCCCACAGTTTCAATTAGAATGTTTAATCTGCAGAAATAAAACGGATTATAGGTCAAGTTTCAGAGCAATCGTCTCGTCGACTGAACATCGTTTAGTATTTATAGTGACTTTTAGTTTTATCGATAAAGATATCGATATTTTAATTTCGCTTTGGCTAAGCATTCGGTTTTACTTTTGACTTATCAACGGACTTAGTTTACTATCACATAAGCGAGATGTCAAGATT
Source organism: Stenoptilia bipunctidactyla (assembly GCA_944452665.1). NCBI lineage: Eukaryota > Metazoa > Arthropoda > Insecta > Lepidoptera > Pterophoridae > Stenoptilia > Stenoptilia bipunctidactyla. The sequence continues at coordinate 8,426,326 of OX101743.1, forward strand.
CTGAACATTGTATGGTTGCGACGACAAAGTCATTTATAAAAAAAAATGCAAACAACCAACAAGCTATACCTATTTGATTCGAAAAACGCAATCTAGAAAATCCAAATTGGACTGAGATATAAAATTGGCAATTCAATTGATAGTTAAATCGCCCGGTTAAATAAATTGACATAATTCTGGAATAATGGTTTTCGTAATAAAGTCTAGGGGCTGTATGAGTCATTTTTTTCGTAGCCATCTTATTTCGTTCAGATATTGAATTAGGACCGGTTTTATATCCTTTTAATGGGGTTGTTTATTATTCAGCCAGCGCGCTCGATCTTTCCAGTTTTCATTATTCTTTATATTTATTCTATCTCGGGAGATAGTGTTATAGTTTTTCTTTATTTATTACTGGGATTTGATATTTTCGACCTACTTCCAAAAAAGGAGGAGGTTGTCAATTCATCTGTTGTGTCTTTGTTACACGATGTTTCGGACAATTATGAATCGATTTTGAAATTATTGTTTCATATGATAGAAGATACTACATAGTTGGTCCCATATAAATTTCATCGAAATCGGTTGAGTACTTCATTGAAAATTTAATTTTTTTTAAAGAAAATGTATGATTTCGGAGAATGTTTACGTTGATGACATTGTAACTCAGCCAAAGTTTTGACGAGAGATCGGTTTTTTAATGCTCTGCATTCTTTGACTATTAAAGCTAAAAATATGTTTGATTACATTGTTGGTAAAGAAATGTTATTTATTTAAAGTACAATTATTTGAACCATAAAATTATGTTTATTCCCATTATGATACACTTTGATCCGATTTTTTTTTATATTGCCTTATTTTTAATTACTCCTTAAATCAAATACAATGATACGGTTTTAAGCGAATCTTAAAACGTTTTATTACATTTTAATTAAATGTTTAGCCATTTTACGCTGTTGTTTACGCATGTTAGACACTGGTCTACTTGGTTGTGAGTGTGACTACATGACATCGTCTTTTAACTAACTGAAAGGTAGATTTCTTTAAAATCACATAATAACTTTTTGCAGTACCTATAGTATTGTAAATAATAAATGGTTTTTTACTGAAATAAAACTTACAACATATTCAAAATAATATGAGTGTTCAACAAACAAACCTTCATTCATTTACAGTCGATAATATAATTTTATCGACAAACGGCTGCCATCCTTACAGCGATTTATTTTCGTCGCAACTGCCGGCGTTAGCGCACAACGGATTTATTTACGGACGCGTGTGCAAACTTCAGATGTTCAGGAGTTACATTTTGTGCGCCAGTTTAATGCCGGAGCTTTTTGGGCTCAGACGTATGTTCTTGTAGGAAGGATCAAAGAAAACGTTTATTGTACTACCATATTATAAAGTCATCTTCATAATTTCTTATAATATAATTTCTATAGATATGTGAGAGGGCAATGTAACTTTACCATCAAGTAAGTTTAAAATCTGAGGTGACGAGACGAGATAATATTACAAATATACATGTTTTTTATCCAAACTTAGGTATATCTTAAAAACATTGTAAAAGTAAAAGAATTGAAAATGTTAAAGTTGTTATTCTACAACTACCGAATAAACTAAAAATAGTAACATTTCCCCTATCACAAACAATACAATAACTTACCTCCGAAAAACACATACCTATCTCTGCTACAAATAAATACTTCCCTAACAATTGAATTCGCAAATAAAAATTGCAATGTAGCTTCATTGCAATATTTTTCGCATAAAAGTATTATACTGTTACATACGTTCGATAACCGTGTTCGGTAACCGGAATATTGATCATAACACCCCTATGTATGCGGGGAGATAATTTAGTTAGTGGCAAAAGAAGGGTGTGACCATTGCGAGGGACTATATTATGAATTATTGATTTAGTTTTCAGATTCTTTATCTTTTATTATGAGTTATATGGGAAATTGAAGCTGGAAGCGGAGTTTAGATAGTTCGTTTTGTTAGAAGATAGATGGCGCCAGTTGTCGCGCCACAATCATTACACAGGCTTTGGGCAAAGCATAGGGAAACATTACAATGTTCTGGAAATCTGCAAATATTTAAAAGCTCATCAATTTGTTTCTTATTTATATGCTGGTTTTTTTTCTTTGTTCTAGAGTGCAAGCGCATTTTCCTTTGCCAATTATAGTGACACTAAATCCTACTCATATTATAATTGTGAAAGTGAGGACCGAGATGTGGCTGCGATCAGCTGCACAACTTATTTTGGTTGGTCTGCAGATATTTTCCATAGTTCTGTTGTATTAGTTCTCTGGTTCTAGGGATTTGATGGCTTGAGAAAATATGGCCATCGTCTTTTGTTTACATCGTAATTGGCTCAGGCCTTTTTAAATTTCTTTGAGATCGGTGGCAAAGCGCCAAATATATCGAAAGCCTTTCTGAACCTTAAGCACTGGTTAAAAATGCCCTGCTGATCAGTTGAGATACGAAACCTTACCTGTTATTAAACTGTGTAATAACAGGTTACAAATAAAATTAAGTTCAAAAACCGCTACCTGTTCAACATGTCTGGTAAGGAGTACTAATCCTTCCTCGAATCTAGAGATAAAGAGATAGGAGCGCTCTTTTATTTTGACTCCATGCCATCGACCCCAAAACGGTCTCGTGACCGAAAACCATACGCACTCCGTTCCTTTCTCGATTACCCTGTTTACAATCACGTCATCTCTTTCATTTTTCGTAATAACTAAAGTGTGCTTAAATCGATTCGTCCCGCCTCCTCCCGTAGCCGGACACCCTACGTGCATCTCTTTCCCTCTTTCTAAACCTGTCGTGTCGCGGGATTTAATTTGCCTTTTTTTGCTGGCGGTGAAATGTGACGTGTAACGCGACCAGTTTAAGATGGTCCCGTGAATGCTGGTGGATGCAGCGGAAATGCATGTCGCTTTCGAAAGGTCGGGTTTTTATGGTGCTTTGGAACGGATTCACTGAGTACAATGGTAGGGCTTTGCGATAGACGGGAGAGCTTGAAAAGTACGCCTAACGGTTCGACGTCGATACTATGTTTGTCGAAAGACATTTTTAATTCGATTATATTTCTAATTTTGGAATTAAAGTATAATTAAATGGTCTTTGTGGCAGGATCGCCTCGCCTGCCTCATTTTGATTTCCAGCTTTTGATAACAAGTTAGGAAATATTTTTTGAGATTGGACGTATACTAAGATATCCATTAGTTCCATTGTGTGGTCTCTATCACACCAGCTAATAAAGCCTCCGTGGTGGTCAGTCTTAGTAGGCAATTAGGGGAATACATTAAAATTTCCTTTCATTTACCTTTTGTACATACATACATACATAACTTCAAGCATTCTTTTAACACAGTGCCATATCTTAATAAAGTAGGTACAAGTCATTTTCAAAGGCACTTGATTTGTTTAGGTGTATACTATGAATAGGTCTATATGAATAATGTGTTAAGCTTTAGCGTTGTTTGAATAATATGTTTCAATTCAACATTCCACTTTTTTTAACTTCCATACTAGACTGGGAACGAAAGAAAAACATAGAATGTACCAAACGCTTCTCGTCCCGGGCATACTGTAAAAGTCAGTTAAGGGACAGAGGTTTTATTGGCGTTTTTGTGGAAGATAGACTGACCTCCTGTCATTGCAATAGTCATTCTCAATCATTATAATACCTCCAAAGTCAAATGTGACATCAGATGGTTTTATAGATCTGGTGTTCTGCCTACCCCATAAGGGATACCTACAGGCGTGAAATTATGTATGTATTCCACATTTTTATAATTCCCGAATCTCTATACGAGTTCAGCTATCGATGATCCTTCGTTACTTACCAAACTGTCTTTCGAACAGCTGACCGATGGGGTGAGTGACCCGTCGAAGTTCATTAACATGAAATCAGTGCATTATCATAGTTATGTATGCAGACGGTAATGGACATGTAATGAGCGGGAGTTCAGTACTTAAAGTGAGGGGTTCTATTTTCAAGATTTATGGGCTGTGTCTGAGGTTTTTATATGACTTAAAAGAAAAGGAAACTAACCAAAGTTTCTTGTTAAGTAGAAATATATTAAAAAATTTAATAAAAAACTTTTTTCAGCATAGGTTTACCCATAGATCGTCCCGATATTTTCTAACTTATTTATTAAGAAAATATACATACCTATGTAGGTGTATATACAGAAAAACGGAAGTAAAAAAATAAAATATTGAAAATATCTTTTTGTCATATCTTGACATCTAAATACCTATGTATTTTTAGATTGGTGCCACTTTTCACAATTCATGTGTAAATTTTGTAATAGGTAGGTAATATAACTGGCAGTCGTTTCGGAATTTTTCGTTTATACCTGAAGTACCTACAATGGGTAGAAGTAAATACTTAATGTGTTCGTACGTATGTTCCGAAGCCGAATGTTTTGGAATTTTATAAGCTATAAAAGGTCAAGGTCTCAATTTGAGCAACGAAGCCAAAGTTTATTAAAAGATCTTTGGACCGTAATAATCTATTTTATTTATATGTAAATGCTGAAGACTTTTTTGCTCTAAGGCTGCAAACTGAATGGCTGTGAGAGCGAGAGCGACAGCGCAGCGGTGTGGGCAGCGACATAGGGTATCTGTGCCGTTCTCGACGCCAGCGGGCAGCGGACCGATTTGTCGCGGTTTCAATACTTTCTATCGTGTCGCGGAAATCGCTGCCTCTCGCTGTCGCTGTCGCTGCAGTCCAGTTTGCAGCCTAAAAGCGCTTATTTCTGATCTGCTTGTTCGATTTGAAAATATTTTTTTACGTTTGATAGCCGGCTGAAGCAGCTAAACTGCAAGTACAATAAAAAAAATCCGACGGGGTTGGTACAAGGATGATGACTGATAACTTCCGGTCATTAATTTAGGCCCGCGTAGAGTCGGCCTAAAATAGCCCTGCCGCCCCTGAATAAACGTGTCGCAAAAGGCGACTAATCCGAACGAGCCCCGCTTCGTTGTAGGACTCCTTCGGGACCCGCTGCCTTATCACGTAACTTGCAAGAGCAAAGCGATGGCATGAATTGATGGCAAAATTTGCTAAAAAAGAACTAATTCGTATTACGTTACAGCAAAAACAAAGCTATAACAATCCGACGACTGTGCTGCCTCTATCGTACAATCGATGTACTAAAAGTCATACTTTTCGTGTGTACTTTTCTGCGAAATTTTAAAAGCAAACATCTGTTTCACATTTTATTAGATTTCTTTTTAGATACCAAATTGTTTTTGGCGCTAGTATCGTAGCAATAAATGCATTCTGCGATCAACAAACGATTGAACAGCTATCGGTTACATAATACGATGTAAAGCAATGGATCGCGCGTCCGTGGCGTGATGACTGCGCCATTATAGCTGATCGCTAATATTTACGTAATAAGGCTGCCGGTTGGCTAGCCACCACCCTTCAGATAAATTCTGCCGCCAAATATCACCGCCCCTGTGGTGCTATATTCCGCAATATTTTATGAAGAGCCAGGCCACAGTACAGATATCTACAGTGATTCAACTTCTTACAAACGGACGAAACGCGAGCTATACCTACGTGGCTCGATCTCGGCATGCGCTAAGCATGCGGCCAGTCGCGAGTGTCTGCATACCGAAACAATTGTTGATTGAGCTTTACGTTAATATGCGGATTGTTTATACTTTAAAATTTAATAATACATCTTTTTGTGCGTGTCAGTCGAGGCGCAAATATTTTTCGGTCGCTAATTTATAAGACCGATTTGTTATTCAAACGTAAACATGGTGTTTTGACACAAACCTATTTTTGTTGAACACTTCCTATTCAATTTATAAAGTATTTCATTTGTTTATATTAAAAAAGTATTTTTGCAGTCACAAAACTAAACACAAAGAAGGCAAATGTAATTTAAACGCTGAAGGCGGTCAGCCCTATCTCATGTGAACGGACCGCGGCGCTGTAGGCATTTATTTCAAAGATGCGGCCTAGTTGAATTACTGTCGATATCTGTACTGTGGTCAGGTCCTTAATAAAACCATATGTTGTCATCATCAATGCGGGTTTAGTATCGAATAAGAACATTGGTAATATGTGGTAATAATAATTGGTATACTGTTTAAAAATAGTAGTTTTTTCGGTCAAAGGTTTTTAAACTACGTTGCTAGTCACTTTGTACTCCGAATCGAATTATTGGGTCATGTCAATGTCCTTAACGATTAGATTGTATTCTTGCGGTTCGCTTTGTCTCGTTTCTGTCTAGGTTTACCGATTCGGAATTAATTTATCGATTTAATAATCGATATTTTACATCGCAGTACATTTGTTTGGATTGCGATATGTAAATAATAGTTATGGGGCGCTTGTGGCGATTTATTTTAATTGACTCTTTCGAAGTTGTATTTGTCAATTGTGATTTCATACGTAAATTAAGCAATTTATTGCCCTGTCAGTTGAATTATGTTGAGCATATTTTTACACAGAACCCTCTGGCGAAAAACTAAATAGATATATTATTAAAATTAGGAGTTTAATTAGGATTATTACGTATTATTATTACTTCCATCCCTATTTAGTGGATTTACCAAGAAGTCGAACAAAACGCTTCGATAGTTCCTTTTTGGTACGGATTGCCAAGGTGTGGAACAATCTGCCTGCGTCTGTTTTTCCTGACCACTACAGTCCTGGAACTTTTAAGTGTCGAGTGAATAGGTTTCTCGTGGATGGACGTGTAACACCATAGTCTTCATGCGCACTTTCCATCAGGTGGCATGGAAGACAAACGTAACCCTTACAATATAAAAAAAAGTCCTGATCACATGGAAACCTATATTATTTCTACATAGTCTTGGCTAATGTATTCTAAAAGTGAACGATTTTTAATAGTCGAATTTAAGTTCTTTCAAAGATAAGAAATAAATAAATTTTCATTCATATTGGCTTTTTTATATATTAGTATCAGCGAGTATTTAGAAAAGGTTCTTCACAACCGAGCCAGTTTGTAAAAGATCTTTTCCCAAACTGGCCTGGCCGGGACTCGAACCTGATACCGCAGGAACAGCTCTACCAATGCTCCACAGGCTTCCATCGACTTAAAATTCAAATTGATTGAGATCTCTTGTGACCACGGTTCCTTTTGAAACATCGAAATCACGAGTTAAAGTGTACAAAAAAAGCGATAAAAAAAGTTAAAAAGTCTTCTTTTTCATATAAATCTTAATCATGAAAACCTAAAGACAATATTAATAAAAAGGCTCTACTCACACTGCTCTCGTATAATCGAGATTTAACCCCACAGTTGAACCCTCGCGACAATTGATACTTTTTTCTTTGCATCGTTCTACTTAAGACGCAAACAGACAACAAAGGATTCGCTTTCAAACGGTTCAGAAGGTCAGTATCACTGCTTGTCGCGATCTGTGTGATATTTTAATAAGAGGAGGCATTTTAAATTGGCTTTATATGGGAATGTGAAAGTTTAAGTTATTAGGTATGCGTTCGTTTGCATACAGGGTGCGTTTTTGTGGCGTTCTTTTTGTTATTGGCAATTGGTCTTTGTCTCATCTGATGGTAAAGCCGGTAAACTAAGTCAGTTAAGTTCAGCTATATTAAAGTAGTCCGTCCAGTTAAAAATTAACATAGTTTGCGTTGTACGCACATGTATTAAGAACTGGCTCAACTATGCGAGCTAAGCTAAACTTAGTTTTCTTGGCGTTGGACGATCGGGTTAAGGGACGTTACATACGGATGTTGGAAGTAACGTATAATCGCGGGAGTAGTAAATTTTTATGGCATACTCTATGAGGGGTGGTCTGTGAGCTCGTTTTGTGTCAATCCAGAATGCCACACTTGAAGACTGAGAAACAGATGGAGATGATGATGTATAACTTTTTCCATCTATAAATCCGACGCTTGACACCTCAGTCGCTCGTGACCACGGGGTCTGCAAAGACACCGAAACGTCGAGTTAAAATTTAAATGTAAATATACGCGATAAATCCGGTTAAAAAGTGTTTTATTTAATACCTTGAAAGGGTCCTACCATTAAGTGCAGGTCTCTCTGATTAGTTGCCTAATAAGACATGCCTATTGTAATGCGACACTATGCGAATAATATGTAAAAGAAAATCTATACGCTGTTATTCTTTAAAAAATGGATTTGTTTGAACTTCTTCCTATTTTAATCGCCATTAGTTTAGTTGTGTTTCTAATTAAGGGAAATTACAGGAACAATAGCGTTAAGCAGCTTGCCTGAGTTCTAAAAACCATGGAACCAAATATTTTAACCATCATTTGGATCCTTCGTTTGCCAGCTTTCATCGTATAAACAAAAAATTAGTCCACCAAATAAGGAGCAACGAATATAGCGAGTCAGCAGTACGATCACAGAACTTTATCGAATCGTTTGTTAACGAATGTTCGTATAGTATGGAGACGGTTTTTAAGAAAAAATTGAAATCTATCCATTGCCGCACGGCCAGTTTAAATAAATGTGTGCCTTGTTAATTTTGAATGTTTGTAAACATGTTGTACTCATAAATATCTGTAAAATAAAAAATTACAATGTTACTCAAAACTTGCAACCGACTCCATACTATACGAGCATTCGTAAACATTCGTTAATATACGATTCGATAAAGTTCTGTGATCGCACTGCTGAAAAGATATCTCGTTCGAACCGAATAACCGCTAGTAGAGAACGGAATTTGCTCACACAAAGAGCTTACATAACGCAGGACGTCCTTATTAACAAAAGCGACCTATTAAAGGATAATAGATCAGTGGAATAGATTGAAATCCTGACTTGAAAGGAGAATTGAAGTCACTCTATTAGTGTATTTAAATTTGGCTATAGCGTTTGATAAGTTTTGAAGCCGATTGAGACATTGAGTTTTTACTATTCATTGTATTTAATAAGAGACTTTTAAAATCGGATTTCATTGCGTATAAATTATGTTGTGTATAGAAACTGTCAAACATGAGCTAGTTTAGAAAATTGATTTTGCGACATTTTTACCTTGATTCCCGGATTTTTATTTCGCGCGTCCGATATTTGAATGCTGTTGTTATAAGCACCATGAGAGCGGAATTTAAATGTCACAATAAAAATATCGGACGCGCGAAATAAAAATCGTGGTAAGAATCCCGCAAAATCATTAAATTGTAGTAAAAAGAACCACGATAGTTTAAAACAGTTATTAGTTTAGAAAAGTTGTTATATGATACGGCCTCAGTTAGGAATCGTCTCCTGTACTTACTTGCTTTGCGGTCTCTTTTCTGAAAACAAAACTATCAGGGTCCTTATTCCTCGCGTTCCGATAATGTAAAACTTTTAATACAATTAATTATATAGGCATTCAAACAGAATTCACAATAATTTTTAATTGCAATAGAACGCGAAAGTATTTGCAACTGCAAAAGGGGTAGGGAGAGTGGATACATTTGTTTAAATTACACACCCCTTATGCGACACAAGGGTTGATGAATGTAACGAACTACTGCTTTAGTAATAAGTAGGGGTGGATTCCTTTCAAAGGGGTTGTTTTGGAATATTTCCTGGTATAACTGTTGCTTTTGATTTTGTTTTGTTTTAGATTTTGTATGTCGTTGAAATTGCTGGCTGTTTTTCGTAGTATTTTAGCTTTGAGCTCGTTTAAGTGGTCGATGGTTACGAATAATAATAAGGTTGATTGTATTGGTATTGACATACAAATTGTTTATGGAGTGTAATAATGATAAGGTTAAAAAATGTAGTTGTTTAGAACAAACTGCAATTTGTAGAAATAAGCGAATATTCGCTTTTTTGAGAGTAATATTAATATTGAAACAAGAACTTGTCATGCAAATTTGATTCAATTTAAGTAAGCGACCGATACTTCGTTGTCATATTCCTTATATAACCGTCTCATATTGTTGTATCAGCAACATCTAGATTCGGGCATATAAAAAAGCCTGAATCGGGCCCAACTAATCTTATTTTTATTACGAAACTCAAATGAATCAGGTTGATTAATCGTCTCAAATACAAATAACACAGATCATCTCAGCTTAAACGACGAACAATAGAATTACAATTGAATATGATACGTCAGATTAAAGAGAAGTATTAATAATAATCTACCTCCGGTCGCTCCGTGTGGTGGACATTTGCATAATTATATGGATAGGGTCTACCCTGCGTATGCGCAGGTTTGTATGTAATAATAATAATAGGTTTCCTATATTCCACTATAAAGAATAGGGAACACTATAAGAATACTACATCGCAACCAAATAAAAACTAGGTGATTATTTTTTGGAAAAAAAGTATGATACCTACCGGAAGTTCACACGCACTGTGCTGTATGCGAATCCTACTCTAACCGTTGCTCCACAGAAACCGTCATTGTTCTTTTTCAGCTTTCTCTGTAATTAAATTGATTACTATGGCTGATACAGTATCGTTATGGCTCGGTACTACTCTTGTGGTGGACAGTTTCCATGAAAGATACGTTAGGGCGTGGATCATCTCTACGGTACGGCGCCGATGCCGTGAGACGGCGCGGCGCAGTGCCGTACGGTGCAAATCAATGCTCTTCTATAGTTAACCTCGAAAAAGTTGGGAATCATCTCGAAGGTACGGCGGTACTTCGGCCCTGCACAGCTTCTTAACTTATAGACAGCTCAAGTGCGATCATGCATGGAGTACTGCAGTCATCTTTGGGATGGTTCTGCCAAATATCAACTAGAAGCGCTGGACTCCGTTGACCGAAGAGCCCGTAAATTAATTAACGACGTCGACCATCATCATCATCATCATCATCACAACTCCGTGTAATGGGCCCACTGCAGGGCATGAGTCTCTCCTCTGGGTGACGAGGAGGTTTAGGCCATAATCCACCGAGCTGGCCCAGTGGTGGGTGGTGGATGTCAGAATTTTCAGGGTGCCGATATGGCTTCTGACAAACCCTAACGACTACTGTATACAAGTATACAGCACCCGGGACCGACAGCTTAACGTGCCCTCCGAAGCACGGAAGTCGCCGTGAGAAACGAATGGTCGGCGGTCACCCATCCAAGTACCGACCGCGCCGAACGTTGCTTAACCTGTGATATCGTAAGATACACACAGTAACCACGGCGCCACGACGACTTCCTTACAACGTCGACGTCGACCTTACAACCAAAAAACTGCAGACCTTAGAGCATCGTCGTACGTAAGGTTGCGTGTTTAACCGTGTACTACAGGATACATTTTGGTGAGTGCGCCAGTGCTCTGTTTGAACAAATTGAACCCTCACCCTTTAACCATCGGACTACTAGACGCAGACAGAACTTCCATCCGTATGTGGTAGATATTCCGAAAAGTCGAACTAAGCGCTTTGACAGTTCCTTTTTGATACGGGTCGCCAAGGTTTGGAATGAACTGCCTGCGTCTATTTTCCCTGACCAGTATAGTTCTAGTACTTTTAAGCGTCGAGTGAATAGGTTTCTCGTGGATGGACGTGTAACACCTTAGTCTTCATGTTCACTTAACATCAGGTGGCATGGAAGACAAACGTCCCATCCATAATTCATAAAAAAAGGAGATAATTTTAAGAACTAATATGAAGCTCCGAGCGGTGCGCCGTGCTCGGCGTGCCGCATGCCGTGGCACAGCGCGGCGCCGCGCCGTAGAGATGGATTCACGTCTTTAGTGTGAATGGCACTGAATATCTCAATTTTCGATAGTCTATTAGCAATATTCATGAACACAATGTCACGTAAGATAAGTAAGCTATTGTTAAAATACCTGCGCGACCTTGTAAAATGTCACACGTGCTAATATGTAAGCAATTTTAGATTAAAGTACGACAGGTAATTAAAGTTAGTTGCTATCAAAGCGTTTCAATCGGCTCTTTTGAAAATTGACTCGATAGGAATAGTAGATAAAACATAATATCTATGTCCAGTTCATAATCCTTTCTTAATTCATTTACAGTCAACTCTCCCGCCACGTAGGGACAGTTTAAATTGTCGTAAAAGGCGACTAAACCCCCCCAAGACCCCTTCTAGGTCATCATCATCATCACAACTCTTTGTAATGAGCCCACTGCAGGGCATGAGTCTCTCCCCTGGGTAAAGAGGAGGTATAGGCCATAATCCACCAAGCTGGCCCAGTGCTGGGTGGTGGATGCCAGAATTTTTAGGGCGCCTAGATGGCTTCTGACAAACCCTAACGACTACTGTATACAAGTATACAGCACCCGGGACCGACAGCTTAACGTGCCCTCCGAAGCACGGAAGTCGTCGTGCGATATGAATGGTCGGCGGTCACCCATCCAAGTACCGACCGCGCCGAACGTTGCTTAACCTCTGATATCGTATACTTCTAGGTCCGTCTGACTAAAAAACCCTAGAGTTTCTCAATGCCCAATAAATACCAGTCAATAATGTATAATTTTAGGTACATACATGTTACAAACATCAGTCCATCCTTACAAACTTTCAGATTTGTAATATTTTACGTTTATTTTTCAACTTTTATTTCATAACAATCTAAATCACCGTTCACTACATTAATCCTTTTAATTTAATGGCTGGGCCGTTTAAGGCTGTGCTTCTTTGAATTTCGCGTAAAATTAGGCTCCGCGGCCCGGGCCTTACCGTTTTGGGCTCTTGAAGAGCTGCGTGTGAAACGAAGGGGTTAGGGCGCTCCGTAAATCGCTGTCAAGGAGCTTTCTTGCGTGATATATTGTTTGTTTGTTTATTTAATATGCAGTTTGTTTATGTTTATGTTGGAGGTTTGTTTGGTTTTTTGTAATTTGGTTTGGATTATTATAATATGCTTAATATGTGTCTACTGAAGAGTTTGTTTTAAAGAGCTTGAAATATGGCTTTCTATTAACCTTCTCTTTCTGTTTCATAGAAAAACAGCTTATAAATCGAAGATTTCTCTTTCTGACCGTAACACACAATTGATTTACTTTGGATTTCAATACATCTTGTTTGTATGTTGTTTGTTAATTTAATAAGTAAAATTGATACTTGTAAGTACCTATATTTTAAACTTGGAGGTATAATCCAGTTATTATTTCTGAACTAACGACAAAAAAATATCGTTGAAAAAGATCTAATTGTTGACTAACTCTGACCGAGGACAAAGCAAGCATTTCCTACAATCATAACTGGACTGCGCATAATTTATCCTTCATATACTTCACATTTCTTTATGCAAAACGCGTAAATCACGCCTGTCTCTAAACAAAGGACCTCCTTATTTAGACGAAAGAGGGTGCGTAAGCGCAGCGCAGTCGTCCTTCGCGGAAACCCGCCTTTGTGTCACGCAATACTCGCAATTATATAAATACTGTGTAAGGTTTAATTTATCGTAGAGAAAGATATGATTCATTATTGTGATAATGTGTCGGGTTTGAGTTATGGGCGATAATTTGCGTTGCGTTCGTGTAAATTCCACGGTGTAATGCAAGGATTTTTGCTCAACATATGACTTTTCTATTGCATTCATATCTTATTATAAAGTTTATGAGTGAGTGAGTGTAGCAGTTGACATATTATTGATGGAGTGACTGAATCCGCTACAAGTAGATTGACTTGTTTTGTATTAAATCAATTTTCTTTATTTATTCTACAGTGTATACAGTAAAACAGACTAAAAAATAAAAATACTGTTTATTTAGCGGTACATTTAGGCAGTCTGATCGTTGTAGAGCGATTTCTACTGGTCAAATTAGGCCACATTTTGAAATTTACACATTTTTGCAGATTTGTTTTATATGTATTTATATTTGCACTCAACAAAATAAGGTTGAAGTGAGATTATCAATCTTAAAATACTAAATAAAATAGAGTCAGAAAAGAAATTGATCGATTTATTTTGTTTATTTATTTATAATTTTTCAAAAACTTCATAAATTGTCAAAGTGCATAGGGTTTATTAAGCAATCAGGGGCGCCCATTTACATTTTGTTTTACAAACAATTTGAAATTGGTTAATTAAGTACATTTGCACCTCATACATGATTATTAAATGTACATAATAATGTCATTAATACACTTTAGGTTAAGACAAAGACATGCACAAAGGCTGTATATAATCTGAAACTGTGCCAAGAACAGTCGCTCATAATCATAACGCTCAATTTGATGTGACGTATCTTTATAATAGTAATTAAAATTAACGTTCGCATACAAAGAACGTGATGTGATATGCTGGGAGGGTTTAACTTTGATTAATTAGCACATGGGTCGCTTTGTATGTATTTTTATTCGCTTTGGAGACTGTTTGATTAAAATAATAAGAGCTTTTCGAGTTGGCTTGTGTTTAGCAGGGACTGCATATCGGTATAAAATTTTTACTACACAACAACTGTACAAGTTATTAAAATCTAAATTAATTATATCAGTACCCAAATAATGTATACCGGATTAATTTCTGTAGATGTGTTAAGTACAGAAATATTTTAACTTATTTAATTTCTGTACCGAAATGTATAGGTCAGCATATGTACCTACGCTTCATAGGCTTCAACTAAACTATCGAACATTCTACAGTTATTTAAAAATAAAATTTTGATATCAATATTAATATTAATACCGGAAAATTTCAGTTAACTGAAAAAAAAATCAGTTATGCTACAATAATAAAAAAGGTACAAGAACTATTTCAGTATGAATTCCTGTACTGTTATTTTTAAATACAACTAATTTAACGGTGTGACGTCATATAGAAAAAAAATGTACAGAAATTCATACCGGTATACACTCCTTTGTTTAGACGTCGTTTTTGTGTTGAAGCACAGAATAAGTAATAGTACCGGGGTTGAAGTACGACTCTCTTTTTCCACCGGCAGCGTATAGCAAGAGGTATTCGATTAATAAAAGATGGCGCTCTCGTAACTTGATGTTAAAATGTAAAATTACATTAAATGGTATAAATAAAACTCGTTTCAAATCGTTTATTTTATTATGATAGCAGCTACGTCTGCCTTTTGACCTCTGAGGCATTTCTTCATAAATTATAAGGTCTTCTAAGCCTTCCCCAAGAGTCAAAGCTGGATAGCCAAAAATATTTCTCATATCCGACTGGTAGATTTAGAGTGTTCAAACATACAAACATACTTTTTTGTCATATTATAGTAAATAAGCTTTTACCTAATGGTGAAAGCTTAAGAAAATATTCAAATACATCACCCGTTGATTAATTGCCGGCACGAGAATTTGTAGTCTCAAAATGTTAGCTAGGTAAAATTTCAAAAGAAATACTTAAGTCTTGAAAAAAAAGGTTATTAAACAGTTTCTAAAAATGCAAAACTTATCCAAAACAAACAACTATACCTAAACTTTGCAAGTATAATTCAATGAATACTGCAACTATACTAAATCTAGAGAAGAATTCCCCAGTATCTAGTTACTGAGAGTCCGATACTTGTTTGCGCGTCTGTTTCCACGTAGCTCCGCAACTGACACCGGAGCGAGCGAGTCTTTGTCATGATAATTAGAGCGGTGTGGTCTCGTGGAGTGTATTCTGATTGATCAGCCATTTTGATTGAGCTTGAAGCTGTGGTTTGCTTATGATTGATTTTAATTTAAGATGTTAATATGGAGGTTGGTATGCGTTAAGTCGAAGAAAAGTTTGATTAAATTTTGTTTATGTAGTTTTTTGAGGAAATATTTTTATGAATATGGTGAGCGACTAAAGCGATGAATAAGCGACTATTTGCGAGTGCTTGGCTCTTGTCGTAATTTATATTTGATGATGAAACGAAGATGAAATGCAGTGTTAGTCACCAATAATAAACATTATCTTGTTCGTTCATCATTCTTTACTAAATGAACATGTGGCCATGTGCACGTTGCATAAAAAAGAAATCAAAGGTGTTTTTATGTAAAGTTTTCTTTCTTGTAAATAACATCTAGGCTGAGAATATGCTCTACCTAGTTTATAAATACGCAGCTGTATTTAAACAATCCATATTTGTATTTAAAATTGCCGTTCTCTTACCACATATATGAGAAAAAGTGACAACCCTAAATTAAGAAAGTAATCTTTATTTATTTATATTAAAAGTTATCAGCATTTTTTTGCTGACGACATTTTCAGGGTTTGGAGATTTGGCAACTTTGTCGGCAATTCGGTCTAGACGTAATTTGTTTTGCCTGAATACTAATTTCCTTAGACTGTCGCTTTCTTAGTAAAAGATTTTTGGCTAAATATAAAAATCATTATGGTTAGTTAAGAACTTTATCAAAGTTCCAGCAATTAGGGGTGTTTTCTTTCGTTATACCAAACATAATTAATTTATTTGCAAATAATGGTTACTTTGTATTTTTATCTAATTTTCCCCTTTCTTGTTTTTCAGGTAATTTATTAAACTGCTTACGACAATCATCTCGCAACGAATAATTGTAAGTTGATTTTAAAATCAAACAATTGCATTGATGATTAAAGTGTGGTGATGAATAAGGTGAGTAGGTACTATTAGAGTTGCACTTTTTCCATTCTTCTAAACGCTATAATTTCGCAAATAACTGTGCATCGCTATTTTTATCAACGATCCGATGAAATTCCCACAATCTTTTAACATTATATTTATTGCCCCATTCAACTGTCACTGTTAGCCAAAACGGGTGTGAACTTCTAAAACGGTTTAGCCGTTTCTGCTCACCGTCTGTTTAAGTGTTTTGCTTTATAGCCTTTGAATGAATGAAAAAATGTTATGTCTTTATACTAGGAAGTGGATGTAACTGTTTTTTGGCTTTATGTGCAGGCGCAGGATTCGAGATATTATCCTAATCTTAATACGGTTAATGGTTCGTTTTGTATTCTGGTTGTTAACGTTTTTCTTTTGTTTTTTGGAGTCTGTTCTGATGATGAGTCAGGTTTTTTGTAGGTCACGGTTTCTGGGTAGTAATTTTGAGGTTTTCTTGAGAATTTTGATTGTTATCCGAGTAGGACTTTAGTCTGACCTTTTAGTATTATCTGAGGTGAGGGGTTAATGATATTCAAATATACCTACGGCTTAGAATAATCACGTTTTTTTTTATAAATACTTTTTGTATGTTTGCCCATTCCTATCTTAGAGTTACCACACCATTCGATCGACGTCGACTGTTCCCTACCTATTGTATTCATACAGACAGCGCAACACTTGTGATTTGGTTACTAGACTTAGAAATTTTTACTTTTTTCCATTTTTATAAATCAATGTACATACATACATAACGTCACGCCTTTATCCCTAACGGGGTAGGCAGAACAACAGAGGCTATAAAACCATCTGATGTCACGTTTGACAAATTTGGGGGCATTATAATGATGGAAAGAGACTTGCAGTGATAGGGGGTCAGCCTATCGCCCACAATAACGTCAAAAAAACCTCCATCCCTTAACTGACTTTTACAGTATGCCCGGGAAGAGAAGCAGCTGGCACATTCTATGTTTTTCTTTCGCTCACAGTCCAGCATGGAAAGTAAATCAATGTATGATGCATTATACTGCAAATAATTATTTTCAAATGCATCTCCAAGAGCCTCCTTATAATTTAACCCTATTATTACTCATGTATGTCAGCAAAATTACTTAATATTTATTTAATTAAAAATTAAGTGTGTGTGTTCGCTTTATGAGCGTAACCATCTGTAGGTACCACCTTCCTGCTTACTTCGCGTAACTAAAATAACAGCGCTGTACTCGTCGACGAGATAGCAAAGATTTCTTCGTCGAGCTCAAAGATGTTAGCAAAATACGACAACCATATTTTGTTAAATAATAATAATTGAAAAATGTTAAATAATAATAATCGAAAATGTTAAATAATAATAATTGAAAAATGTTAAATAAAAATCACTCGACCAGGACACGAACCTGGGACCTCTCGTTTGCCGGACGAGACTGACCTACTGAGGCCCTGGCGGTACGCCTCGAAATTACTTAGCATATTTTTTGTTTTAACGTTATATTGCTAACGTAGCTCAATCTAATGGAGCTAAGATCTTTAAATTTTAATTTTTATGTAACACATTTTTTTTATTATTTAAGAGTAATTACTTAAGTATTTTAAATGCAAAAACTTGAAAAATATTACTTAAAATTGTCAAACAGTCGACGAAAAACAGTTCTTACTCACGCCGTCATCAGCGACGAGCGCTGGTGTCGCGTTATGATATAAGTGAATGTTTTAGAAAAAGCCCTAATTTTTGAGTCATCAGTAATATGGTACAGTCTCTGTCTATCTAATTACAGTAGGTATCTTAATTTAACCCTAGTCACTGACCAAAGTCATACGCAAATATACTTATAGGTTATAGTTTTGTAGTTTACCCTTGCCATAACATGTATCTGTTAGATAAGATAACACTAAATAATTTGGGCAAATTAGCTGGAGCAACTGAACCGTATCGTCCCTGCTTCCCACGGGTCACGGCCTGGCACCAAACTGCAGAGCCCAGCAAATGTTATTATTAACTAAGGTCGAAAAAGGTTACGTCATTACCAGCTGTAGGTATTAGGTTTTTCGATTTTATTTTAGTTCGGTATGTTAGTTTTATGATAATGTAAATAGTTTGAGTAGACCCTTTTTTGAGCCCTTTTTGTTTTTGGATTGTACTTTGTAATGTAATATTAGTAAGATAATATTATTGGTATGTTGTAGAAGTAATTTAGATAATAAAAATAAAATCCCCAGACAATCACACCAACTACATGGCCCCAAAGTAAGCATAGCTTGTGTTATGGGATACCATATAGCGAACTAGGGGGGAACCTAGAATGTAAATACATAAATAGATAAACACCCAGACACGGAACATTTTTTTTTCTGGTTCCGTGCGGGGATCGAACCCGCAAACACTGGCGTCTGAGGCAGATAGGTTTACCCCAACGCCAAAGTGGTCGTCGTAGATATTAAAAGCAATCATAGATATTATAAATTAACTAGCTGTATCACGCGGTTTTACTTCTTATCCCGCGGGAATGTAGGGATAAAATTATCTTTTATGTTATTCCAGACAATAAACCAAATTTTATCCAGATCCATGAACCCTCTTTTGCATGAAAGAGTAACAAACATCCATACATACAAACATTCGCCTTTACGATATTAGTAGGATCTCCCTCTTAATTTCAAATTGAGTATCGTACCTACTTTTTTCAGTGTTAGTATAAAAAACCCTAATGGTGCGGACAGATTGCTAGTAATGCAACTAGTAATGTAACATTCTGCGCACGTTGCGTATTTGTACGTGTGGTGCGCAGAATGTTACATTACAAGTTCCATTACAGCAATCTGTACGCACCATAAGAGTTTGAACGAAAACTATTTCGAAGATTACAGGTCGAATTAAAAAGATTATTGAAAAAGTTATAAAAGGCTATATTTTACTTAGATATTTTTACGGTACCTATCTTAAGTTGCTAAGAATTCACTAATCTGCTAGATTGTAACCTAAACGTGAAGGTTTGTGAGGTTGTATAGTTGTTTGTTAAAAAGTACTTAATTTCGACGAACCTTGGCCATGTCATCGCTTCGGAGATGTTGTGTTCCGGTGCTATTTATTATGACAAGTCAGTGTCTTTCTATACATTATGTGCTTGCGCGTCGAC
Source organism: Stenoptilia bipunctidactyla (assembly GCA_944452665.1). Classification (NCBI taxonomy): domain Eukaryota; kingdom Metazoa; phylum Arthropoda; class Insecta; order Lepidoptera; family Pterophoridae; genus Stenoptilia; species Stenoptilia bipunctidactyla. The sequence continues at coordinate 8,445,894 of OX101743.1, forward strand.
CTCAACGTCACTTAGCATCAGGTGAGGTTGAGGTCGAAAGCGGGTTTAGTCTGCAATAGGAAGAATAATAGCGTGTGTTTCTATATTTAATAAAAAATATGCTATATGTTTTTAAAATTTTAGACTAAAGACTATAAATCTTACAAATAACAAATCCCACGCAAATTAGCAACTATAGTTGCTATGGAGACCACTTATCTACTATACCACCTGAATATTATATTTGTAATCCTAATAATTGTTGTGGAGCTTGATTTACTCAGCGCCATCTAGCTCTAACTAAAGAAAGGACATATGCTTGTGTTAAAGGAACTATACAGCGGATACACTTACTACTATTTTTTTTTCGTAAATATATGACGTTTAGATATCACAAACAACATGCACACACAAAATATTTGCATAGTGCGGGAACCGAACTTGCGACCACATAAAGTATAAAAGCAGACAGTTTCTATATACATGTATATTGACTGTCTCCATGCAGTGGTCTAGACGCTCTTACGCCAATCGTGAGGTCACGGGTTCTATTCCCGCACGGAACAAAAAAAAACACCGGATCTGGGCGTTTATGTATTTATATTCTAGGTTCTCAATTCGCTACATGGTATCTCATAACTTAAGCTTTGCTTACTTTGAGGTCATGTAGTTGGTGTGATTGTCTGGAGATTTATTTATTTATTTTATTATAGTGTTACCCAATCGCTTCCATGCTGGACTGGGAGCGAGGGAAAAACGTAGAATGTGCCAGCTGTTTCTCTTCCCAGGCATACTGTAAAAGTCAGTTAAGGGACAGAGGTTTTAAAGGCGATTTTATGGGCTGACCCCCTGTCACTACAATAGTCTCCCTCCATCTTTATAATAATACCTCATTTGTCAAACGTGACATCAGATGGTCTTGTAACCTCTGATGTTCTGTGTTATAAGGGATACAGGCGTGACGTTATGTATGTATGTTACCCACCCGCTACAGCCGTAAAATATAATATTTAAATGCACGATACTTATAAACTTGATACACCCAGATCTACGTCAGTGAGCCTCGTAAAACGAGACGAGGTCGGTCCCGGAGACTGAAATGTAGGCCAATGATTACGTATGTGTCCTAAATATACGGAACCCGGTGAGGAAACCCTTAATATTTGTTTTTGACGAAAGCCCTGGAGTTTTTATTTGATGGAATCGATATCTGTACTGCTGGCTTCGTATTGTTCTGATTTTTAATATTGTGAGGCTTCAATAAAAGAAACAGCATTTGTTACTTGAAAAGGCAACAGAAACATGAATGTCGGTTTGAAGCCCCGAAAAACTCTAAATAAGGGAATAGCATAGTTGATGAATTAATTGATTTTGGCCTCTATTTCAAACACATAAGGTTAAAAATTCTAATTTCTGTATCCCCATTGCCTGATTAAGGTTTAAGTTTGGTATAATTAAACATTACGGTATGAAATACGCTCAAAGACGTCTTTCTAAATATTGAAACGATAATTTTTATGATCTCTCCTAATCCGAAATCTACTTTATCTAAAACTAGCCACCGCGCGCGGTTTTACCCGCGCAACTTTTGATCCCCTGGGAATTTCGGGATAAAATATAGCCTATAACCTTCCTCAAGAGTTGGGCTATCAAATGCAAAAAGAATTTTTCAAATCCCACTTGTAGTTTCTGAGATTAGCGCGTTCAAACAAACAAACAAAAAAACAAACTCTTCAGCTTTATATATTAGTATAGATAGATAGATATAGGCTAATGCTGTATCACGAAATTCCCACATCCTTGATAGTGGAAATTTCTTGTTACAAAAGCGAAAAAATACTTTCCCAAACCTGAAATGTTATTTCAGAAACCAGCTAATATATTTTCTAAATCCAATTTTCCGAGTACTTTCAGAAACCAGCTCATGCAAAACGAACGAATTAACCTTTATTGTATTTGTAGATAATGTAGATAAAAAACCGCTCCCGAATATTTTACTTAACTTCGGGACTTAGCGACGAAAATGGGTAAAGATTAGGTATAGTACGTTCGTGTATTTTTTTATATACATGATCTGATTATTTGCTTAATACATACATACATACATTACTTCACGCCTGTATCCCTTATGGGGTAGACAGAACACCAGAGGCTATAAACTCATCTGATGTCACGTTTGACAAATTTCGAGGTATTATAATGATGGAGATAGAAACTATTGCAGTGACAGGGGGTCAGCCTATCGCCCATAAATACGCCAGTTAGACCTCTGTCCCTTAACTGACTTTTACAGTATGCTCGGGAAGAGAAGCAGCTGGATTCATTCTGTGTTTTTCCCTCGCACCCAGTCCAGCTTTGCTTAATTGAATAAATTTGAAATAACTAATTCCACCACAAAAAGCCCGCCCCTTGTAACAAAATCAAAACGGAGGTTGTTATTTAAAAAATATCTAGTACAAAATACTCCCGCATGTTATAAATAACGATAAAATGGTTATCAGATATTCGAGCACGAGAACGCAGATCAGTTCAAACAATTAACTATGCGGGCTCCTGTTTTACAATGTTACTCTATCTATCTATTTTTATATTCGTAAAGATTACGTGAATAAGAATGAATCTTCGCTTTTTATGCGTTCAAAAACGATTTAACCGATTTTGATAAAACTACTATAGTTACTGGACTCGCACAGGAAAAACATAGAATATGCCAGCTGCTTCTCTTCCCGGGCATACTGTAAAAGTTTTATGGGTATTTTTGTGGGCGGTAGGCTGACCCCCTGTCACTGCAATAGTCCCTCTCTCCAAATTTGTCAAACGTGACATCAGATGGTTTATAGCCTCTGGTGTTCTGCCTACCCCATAAGGGATACAGACGTGAAGTGAAGTTACGTATGTATGTACTACAGTTAGTTAATGGCCAGGTATATTAGTAATTTCCACTGCTTGTTTATTCGCCATCATCAAGCTTGTATTTAAGCTTACTATCCTACTTATTTTATAATCCTACTAATACTAAATAATATTGTGAAATGTGAAATATAATAATAATAAGAACTAAAAGAGGAACTCAGCAGAATGTGGAATCTCCGAAAGGTTACAATAGTTCCCATTGTCCTATCTACTACAGGTGTAATTCCCAAACAACTACACCAATCAATTTCATCATTAGAATTACCGAAACACATATACATCAGTATGCAAAAGTCTGTCATCCTAAATACTTGTCGCATTGTCAGAAAATTTTTGCAAGCTAGTCCTGAAAATCCGACAAACACATGAGTAAAGTAGACATTGTTGATTTTAACTTGGCCTAGGCCCGTTAAAATCTACTAAAACCGGTAGTAATACCGAGCTTAAAATCCTGAACACAAATAATAATAATAATAATGTGAACGTTTGGATGGATGGATCTTCCTCTATCACGGCAAAACGGCTAAATGGATTTGGATGAAATTTGGCATAGTGATAGTTTACAGTCTGGAATAGCGAATAGGCAAAACCGGGTAAAACCTTGCGAAACAGCTAGTTAACCCATAATTTTAATGGTATTTTTATGGAGGTCGGAAGGCACACAATACTTTTCCATTTCAATAATTTACTATTTCAAGGAGGATTCTTACTCAAGTCTCTAGTCGGATTTCACTATGTGTGTTAGTGGATTAGTAAGTACATTGAATTTTTTTTCATATAGAAAAACAAATCTGGACTTCGTTGTTATGGCAACGCTCATACACTATAGTGTTTATATTTTTTTTATTCAATCTATACATATAATAAAATGGTAGGAAAGTCAAAACTGTACATTGAATATTTTTTTAAAAGAATATTTGGGGTATGATCTACAATCGAAACAGAAACAAAAAATATAGTTTTTAGAATTTTTGTCTGTTTGTCTTTCCGGGATAAACTCATAAAGTACTGCATGGATTTACTTCAAATTTGGCATGAAGATAGTTAAGAAGTCGGGTCAACATATAGGCTACATATTATCACGCTAGCAGTGTTATAATCGTAGGTGCGTTTGGTGCTGCATAGCGTTCACGCAGACGACGTCGCGGGCAGCAGCTAGTAGGTATATAAATCCACTATCACTCTTGTGACACTGAGAGTTCCTCGAAGACCGAAGACTGTCACTTTGACATTCGGCTGAATCTAAATAAAAATAGAGTGTAAAATAAAATGCAACACTTCTTAAAAAAGTTTTATTTTTAGGAGAATTTTGTATACAAAATACAGCTTTACCTAAACTTAGAACTTTTTTAGTAAATAGGAATGAAAATAACTTAAAAGTATATCTTTTTAGTATTACAAACTGACTTACAAATATTTATATTTTTGGCAAAGTTTACAGGATCATAATATATGTTTATATATTAAATGCTAAAAGAATACTTCCATTTTAAAAACATAATACTAACAAAAATATTGCTGTTGAACTTTAACGTTGTTTTAAAAAGCTTTTACAAATTAATTAGGCCACCATGAATTATGTGTAAAAGAAAAAAATATTAACATCATAGAAAAAAAAATTGTATTTACTTTTCATACAATTAAATGTTTACACGACGAGTACTATTTAAATATTCTGAAAACTTTGAAAAGTTATAATTTAAATTTTTTACACATACAGTAGCGCCGCGAACGGATTTTTCATGAACTATTGGAAATCAAATTATCTTAGATACAGTTAATATTTTGTTCCAAGGTTTTTCCGAGTTTTCGTATAATTAATCTTATATTTTCAGTTACAGGTGACAGAGAAATACCTTCCAGCAAAAGATTTAAAAGGTTACATGACTGTTCAATGCCAAATAGTAATGTTTTGGGACCGGCTTGTTTGTACAAAGTTTACCAATAACACATTTCATTTTTAAATGTAATAAATTGGAAAAAAGGTTTTTTTATATCATACTTTACATGTTATTGTACAAAAATAACCAGTGAAAGGTTTTAAAATATAAGTGAACTCTATTTTGCTCTACATTTATATAAAAATGTATAACATAATGACTAAGCTTTTTACAATTCGATAAACATTATTTATATCTTTAGTTTTCTTTTTGCAACATAATTATATGAAAATAATTGTTTGAAAAAAATGAAAAAAAAACTCAGAACTATTATAATCTTTTGAGTATAAATAATTTTATTTGAATCTTTGGTAATGGCCTTTTTTAAATGTTGGGCCTTTTAATATAACTAATGATAACAACATTCTTCACAATCACAAATATCACATTATATTAAAAAAAATACAAGCCCATCTTTCATTTTCAATTTATATTATTTTATTTATTTTTGTATATGTATTTATAATTCGTTTCATATTGGTGAGGACCTATAATTGACCCACTATTACTACTGTATTTTTATTATTGTTAAAATGGCTGTTGGTTTTCCTAAAATAAATAAATACTTGTTATAGAGACGTCCCTTACGTAGGTACATAGTTTTTTTTTTTTTTTCAAAAACAATATTTTAAGGAACTAAGGAAATCTTCATTATCTCTTAGAAGATTAAACAAATTTAATCTTATTTTATATTTAAAGCTTAAAAATACATACAATTATGTAGACAAACTTGTAGTTTGATTTTTTTTTAACTAAATTACAATTTTTCTAGTACTTTATCATACTTATTACAAAGTAACTTTAAGAATCATTTAAAATAACTTAAAACTAAATGAGCCTTTACATAATATTTTACACCTTAACTAACTTATTCTATTCTTATAAACATACCGACTCCTACAGATTTGAAAACAATTTTACAACGCTTTAGTTTATCTTTCAATAAATAGGAATACCTAAATTGATTTTTTGTTTCATAAATTCCATATTCAGTTCAATCCATACACGACAGCGACTTAGCGCTTTACACAAAAAATGCAAAATTGAGCAAACACCAACTTCACCTGACTTCAAAGCATTTAACTCTTCGACGTGAATATGTTAAGGAATTTTGACTTGATGCTCAGTAAAGTAGTAAAGGACCGCTTAACCTTCTTCTTCGGCGCTCTCTCTTGTCTTAAAAAGGGCTCAGAATGCCATTTCTGCATGTTGCCCTGCGCAACAACTTCCGGCTCCTTCGGCTTGTCCGCCAAGTACTTGTACTCCTTAACAACCTTTTCTTCTGCAGGGTCGTATCTGTATAGTACAGAATACGTCCTTTTGACTTTCTTTAGTACGCGTGGAGTATTAGCCGTTCGGTCGCTCTTGCAACGTTTGATCTTCGAACGACCGTAGAAGTCTTCGTAGTTATCCGCGTCCACGTATACAATACGCTTCCCTAGAGCCTGTTCTCTTTCTTTCTTCAAACTCTTCCAGGATGCTATAACAGATTCTCTTCTAAAAGTCTTGTTGGGATTATGCCTGCTGATGAAATACGTCTGGTCTTCCTGAATGTTGGAAGTGTCCTTCAGCGGGGAACCGCGAAGACTCGGACTATCTATCTCGTACTCATCTCTCGACACCTGAAAATAAATAAAGATATCTTTAGAAAATTAAATTCAAGTTACATAAATCTGCGGAATTGCCTCGTAAACAAGTTAACAGCGTGCTTAGGGATTATTTAGAACGGCGATAATCGAAACTTATGAGGTTTAAGCCGTCCCGTTCTTTCGTAGGTTCGGTATATTCTATCCCTTTTGCTCCATGTTATTATCAGCCCATATGTCTAACAACACCTGTCGGATAACCCCTGTCCAGTTGGAACGTCTCGTTAAAAGGCAATATCATTAAATATATATTTCTAGGAAGTTGCAGTTTAAAAATAAAACTTAAACGCTTTGGAATTTCTCTAAGGTTAACCTATTAAAACATATATGTAATAAGGGACACTCGCGTCATAGGTTCCGAAATAGATATCACATTGTGGCAATTTATTGTAATAAACGAAACATATGGAATGGCCTTTCGTTGTTTACAAAACAGCTTTTGAACTTTTATTAGCTTTTACAATAACGATGCTCCGCGTGAGAGGTTGCGCAAACTAAGCGGTTAAAAGAAATTTTCGACGTCGCTTCTTACGTTTTATTTAATTTCGTTTCGAGTTGTGTAATTTTTTTATGAGATTTTCTTAACTTTTCGAGATTGAGAGCAGGTAACCGCAAACGAATATTAAGTGTGACCCTAGACGAAAATAAAGTTGGAAGAATATGGACTGGCCTTAAACCAGTGACGTCCCGCAATGAATGTTTATAATTAATGATTATTTTAAAACATTTCTGGGAACAGTGACCTCGTTTCATATTCTACCTAGATGTAACAGAATAGTTTTAATCCCGTATTTTTGACATCACAAATCTGCTTAGCGTTATGTTTTGACACGCGGCGTTTTGTTACATTATTTTCATCTTGTTGACGTGAAAGAAAAAAGATGCAGCGGGGCACTGTTTGCGAATTTAGGTCGACCGAAAGAAAATGGGGTCACTGTGAAAATAGTTGTTCTATTACCGGAGTTAGTTAACAGGCACTAATTAAAAGAAAGACGAAAAATTATACAACCGTCTAAATGTAAACTCGTAACAGATGGTTCCTTTTACATAACAGGTTGTGACCTTGTGCCTTTTTATTTAATTTGTAATATCTTGGTGTCTTACAGACTTCGGAGGCAGACTTTTAATGAGTTATCTAAAAACTGCTTTTTATAAATATTTGCAATTCAAAGAGAAGTTTTTTCGTTTGAATTTGTAAATATTGAAGAGGTTTTTTCCCTCATATGTATTGATTTTAATGAGTTTTTTTTTCATTGCAGGTAATTAAGTCCATCAATGCGGGTCTAAGTAGTATACATTCTGTTACGTAAGTCTTATCCATAGAGTGATATCTTATTTGATTATACATTTTATTTCATACTCAATCGTTTCGGAATTAAATAATAGATCTTCGAAAAACAAATATATTACCCAGACTAAATCCGAAGGTGAAATCTGTAAATCGTGCCATTTAATTCGCTTCAGTTGGATTTAGATACTATTAGGCATATTTCAATGCAACTTCTATTAGTACATAGCTGCATAACAGTATCATAACGAATTTATGGAAGCATCAACCTTGTGGGGTGTCAGAACTGCTTTATCTTTAACTTTAGAATCAATTAAACTATTTCGGCACTGGCAATAAAAAGGTTAAGAATCTCAAGGAGGTCTTATGAAAGTGTTAACATATATATATATATATATATATTTTTTTTTTAATAGTACTAGCTCTGATAATCGTCATATATGTAGGCGGCTCGACTAACAACTCGATCTGAAAAATGTAGTGTTCATCTGCTTCGCAATTACATTAAAATTTTTTTTTAAATAGTCTCTATATAGTCTCTCAGATCACAGACATGCTCGTTAGCCTTAATATACAGAATCGTTATTTATTTATTTCTAAAATTGAAGCTACCTTCGATTTCTATTCCCGACTAGGAAAATAAACCTGCAGCCAGCGGCCAGTAACCAAAGCGTCACTGTTTATTTTAACCGCGTTCACAAATACACATCTAACTGAACTTTAGCCTTTTCTGCAGTTTAAAATAACCACATGAACCATCTATTCTTAACTCCTCGACATCTTTAACTATAGATCCGGCAGTATTCTTAGAAGAGCTGAAATGCTGTATAATTGCCCAATTGAAGGTTAATAACCTATATTTTTAGTGACGATTATAACTTGTGTTTTTAAGTGTCGTACGTCGGATTCGGTCTTGAGAAAAGATTATTACGTTAACCATCAGTTGAGATAGAGGTCACAATATTATTTAGAGCCGTAATGATGACCACTTTGGCGATGGGGTAACACTGTCTGCCTCAGACGTCAGTGGTCGCGGGTTTGATTCCCGCACGGATAAAAATGTTCCAGGTTATATGTAATATATAGATAAACGCCCAGACCTGGTATTCCATATCACAAGCTAAGCTTACTTTGGGACCATGTAGTTGGTGTGATTGTCTGTATAGCAAGTATTTTAAACCGCTCTTAATTTTAAGAGCGAACTTAATGTCGTAGATACCATACTTAAGAGTGGTCTCAGAATTGAGAGTTGATTCATTATTATCGTTGATTAATTTGATAGAATTGCTCAATAAGTTGATTTTCGTCTACGTGACTAACGGCAGTTTATTAAACCCACGCACTTTTTTCATATCTGTCGTCACATTTCGGATGAGTAATATAGGTAGATTTTTGTCTCATTATCATAACATTGAAGGCTCGCTATTATGTTAGTATGTCTTACGGTGCTTAATGGTGGTTTGACCCGAATGGAGGTATTTAAGCCGGGGTTTCTTGAAGTCGAGAGTTAGTCGAGGTGGCTACAGAAGTTAAGTTTATTTTTGCGTAATAATATTAGAACATTACTAAAATTTGGTTACTTAAGAATAAGACAAGGTTTTCAGACGAGTTTTTTAGTGTTATAAATGCACTTGTGGACTTGTGGACATAAAAGTGGACACATATAAAAGGAGAAAGTTATCTAAAAAATCTCAGCAACAATCTTCCGATTCGCGAATTGCCGCGGTCCGGTTGTAAAAATCCCGTTTTTAACTTATACTCGTTTAACGTGTGATGTTTTGATAGATGTAAGTAGGTATAGGACCGGCGACTTTCTAAAGTCGTTATCGGTTTGTGACGTCACGCGCTTCTCACAGCTGTCTCGTAAATTCGACTTTTCATTTAGACTCGTGGATGCTGATTTATGCGTGCCGGGGAAAAGGCTACGCTAATTGGTTGCGTAAAAAACGGATGCTAAACACCGTAACACCGGTTTTTATTGCTTAGAAATCGCTTTTGTAAGAAATCTAATGTTTTGCTGTGCTTTTTGTCCTGAGTTTTTATAGGCGTGATGGGTTGAGAGGAAAGAGGTATGAAGCTTGTAACATATGGGCGTATTAAGCTGAAATCTCTTACACACCATATTTTAATACTGATATTGACACTTTTATATTCATTGTGCACGACAAAGAATGCATTTGTGTCACGTTAATAAAGGGCACAACATTTAACATAAAAATATTTTAAGGTACCTATCTACTTTTTAATTATTTTAGTATTTTCAGCTTTATAAGGGAATCTATTTATTTTCGTATATTTCTGACCGGGCTGACCTAGTTTTCTTCTTCTTGCTACCAATGCGCAAGCTGTTTATTAAGTAATTATTTTTTAAATCTACATATTGAATACTAAATTATTAAAAAAAATTACTATACAGTCGAAGGTGTTATTAAACAATTAACAGAAAATTATCGTACATCGTTTAATCTACTATTAAGTTTTACTACCAAATGTTACTCGAGTATAAACTGGCCTCGCATAAAAGTGTTTTTAAGAAAATATTATCTTCAACCTTTTTGTTAGTTTACATTTTTATAAAAAATCAAAATAAGAACGTGTGATGTTTTTGTTGTGCACATCACGACTAATTTAAATTTTAAAAAAAGAATGCGCTTAAGACGCTTAATCGATTTCGTATTTCGACTGCGGAAGGAGCTTTGGAAGTGGTATCAAGCAATGTCAAGAGTTCCGCCACAAAAAGAGCGATCCATATTTGAACGCAAAGCACGCGTTCGGTTCAATGACAGCCGGCCATAGATAAGTCAGTTGCCTTTTATAGCGCTTTGGCCATGCACTTTGCGCAACCGTTGTCCCTACATAGGCAAAGTATGCCGACTCTACACCTTGTATTTTACACTTTTATTAGTCTTCGTTTTAACACTTTTTTTTTGTTTTATTTTCGAGATTTCACCAATAAATACCTATCACTTTTATTACTGTCATAAATGACAATTGCATCATTATGCGTTCTGATGTAGTCACTTTGATAAATAACAGTGTACGACTATACATAATTCTATTTAATAAAAAAAGTGTAAAGTTTTCTTTAACATAAATAATTAAACTTACCACACTCTCCCAACTTGCACCTAGGATAGATTTGTCCAACATTTTCACCACTTTGTTTCAACTTATACTTCGTATACAACCAAAAAGTCCGCAGCACTAATTATTTTTCTCAACGAAACTAATTTCAGATGTTGACTAATCGGTAGACAAAAATGTAGAGTACGCGAGATTGATCACGTTGTCCCAACGCAAAGATTAGCTTCAGAGCAGTGTTCACACAACGAGCTTTTCAGAACAACTGAAACGAAAACGTTTCAGCATCAAATATATATCGGGATGCGAGAGGGTTTCAGGAAGAGGCATCTTTAGTCTTCCACTTAGCGTGTAGTCACTGTATAGTATTTTGGGGTACATGTAATATAGTTCGGGGAAGCCCGTCTAAATGCGTCTCTAAATCTTCGGACAGTGCAACGTTCTTTACCTCTCTCACTTGTCTTTTTCTAACCGGCTTATGAGGTTTCCCGGTTAATTTCTCCGAACGTGTTCTAAAATTTCATCCCTTATAAAATTTATCTTTGCTTAAAAAAAAAACAAATGAAATGTCGGTCACTGGCCAGTGCACTCGTATTTCGATAACCGGCCAGTATCTACGCACAAAGTTTGAGTTTTAGGTTTTATATGCCGTGTTTACGAGTGTTCATGGGTTAGTGCGGTTACGGGCGGATGCACTCGGATCGTTCGCCTCTGACGTCATTCGGCTTCCATTTTCGAATATATGCTAGATGCGTTTAACCTGGCTTCTTACATCAAGTGAAAGTTGAGAAGTAATTAATTCATGTTTAATGAGAATATCACTCGAAATGAGTTTTAATAAATATGTAATAATAGGAAGTCAAATTCTTTCTTGGCAATACATATATTTTATGTTGCTGGCATGATAGAAAAAGAGTATCCTAGTAGCCATTTGTTCCCTTTGGACAAGCTCGAATGTTTTTTCGAACTAAAGCTTTTTCATGGCTGTTATCTTAGTAAATTTACCTTTCAAGACTTAAAATGTTGACTAAAGCCGTTGACTTAGACGGAGAGTGCATCCATAAAATATAACATATCTGTAATCATACTTATTCGTGTTACGATGATTTCACTCGAAATGGAAATCCGCAGTTTCGTATTACTTTCACAAACAGCTGGTAGCATTGAAAGCTTCGCAATCACAGACGTACCAACAAACGTAATCGAAATTTCACGTTTAAAAATAATGATGATTCTCGAGCATGAAGTTCATGGTTCAAACCTCTTTTATTAATAGTAATCTTGTAGTAAAAAAAAAACTGTGTCTCCGAGTAGATTCTCTTGCCAGTTACCAGAGTAAAGACCGTCTACGTTGTACTCCAAAATATAGTTGTGTTTCTAAAAGTGTACTATAACAGATAAATAAATATACTGCTTTTAGTATAAACAAAGGTTCTTTATATCCGTGCAAGGAGAATTTATTCAAGGAACATTGATTTTAGTGTAAAACTGTAGCGTAAAATAAACACAGATATTGTTTTTGAATTTCAGTAACTGGAATACACGTATTCCGTTACAGTTAAGGTCGAAAATATATTGAGGCGTTTATTTTTAGCTGAAAACAAAACATGGCTTGTTTGTATTGGAAATTGTGGATGACTACGTACATATGTTTGTTCTATTTTTAAAAAGAAATAATAAGTCAAGCCACAGAATATTTTTTTTGGCCACGTGATCAAGCTTCTAGACAATGACTTTTGCGAAAAATGTGTCTTGAAGCAATTTATACTATAATTATACCATAATAATTTATACTAAGTAATATATCATTAACATTGCGATGAAAAATATTATGCGACAAGAAGGGCTCCCGTTCCGAAAGACGTAGTCGGTACGGTTAGGTGCGACGACGAGCGCAGCGAGGAGTTGCAGTTAGGTTGCATATAGTACCTAATATATAATATATATAAACCCTAGAGCTTTTTTAAATAGCCCCGACGTGGTTTGTGGCACGGATTGTAATTTAGAAAGCATGTTAAATTTTTAGAGAGGAATAATGCTATTTAAAAGAAGTTTGTTTAATTAGCACCCTTTTTAAATAAGTTTTTTTTTATTCCTGGTTTTTTGTTTTTTTGTTTTGCCTTTCATTTTCATTTTTCAAAGGCTCTTTGATATTATTTTATTTTATTTTATATTATTTCGGTGGACAAAAGCTTTTACTTAAAAACAAGGCTGTTATAAAGCGACGGAAGCACCATACTAAAAGTATTAGGGGTTGCATTTGAATTAATTGTTCAATTCAAATTTTAGAAAATTCAGTATAGTTTATAGTCTATGCTTCAATTTAGGTTTTGTTAAGATCAACAATACCAAATTGAACTCGTCAATGTTGGCATAATAGAGTAACAAAAATCCAAAAATTGTAACACAACTTGTTTAGTAAAATGTAAGTAGGTATATGACGTCTTACGACCTACTTACCTCATTTAATTAACCCGGCCCTTAAAGCTTTATAAAAACACAATTCACCCCAAAAAAGGGCCATAACTCAAAAAAATACAATTTCTCATCCGATGAAAGTAATAAAACTCCTGAAAAACGATTTATGCCCTAATGAGTTAATCATAAGCAATAAACAGTGAAATTTCGTAAAAACGCAGAGTTACTCTTGGACTGCATCCAATAATTTTACATTTGGTCCGATTTGTGTGCACATTGTGTAATTACTTGTTTTCAGATAAACCGTTTTTGATGGATTTCCAGTGATGAGTTGTTTGTAAACAGTTTTGGAATTTTGTTTTCGGCGTACCTACGCGCAGATTTGTTATCAATTTGGAGATAGTTGCCATTTTGAAGTATGTGGGTGGTTGTTGAGAGATGTGTGATTTTTTTTGACTTTTGAGATTTAATAAGTAAGTAAGTTGTTTTTGTAGTCGGTGGCGATTTACATAAACCCTAATTATACAATAATCTGTCTTGACAAAGTGATTAATACATGTTATATCCGCTTGCAAGGTAATACATTTTTATACAGGGTTGATTTGTAGTCACCGGCCAAACTTTTTTTACACAATGAGCATAATTTATAGAAACAATTTTTGCAAAAAAAAGGTTTTATTTTTTTCAAAGGAAAAAAATACATATTAACCAAGACATGGTCACTCTAAATTACCATCAAAATAAAGATGACTACGCGCTACTACAAAACATCTTTTAGTACTATGTCGTAGTATTTTCAAGGAAATGCCGCTTCGTAGTAGCTATGAACATCAACAGCGACTATTTTTTTAAATGTTTGTGGTTCCATATTTCTACTTTTTGTACTGAGCGACACTAAAATAAATATGCAGGTACGTTTATATCGTATCAAAGAAACTAACAATTAAAATTGGCTGGTGACGAAAAATCAACCCTGTATGAGCTGTTCAAATTTTAAGCAACTTGATTTTCAAAAATAGGTATTTGCTCTCAAGTCATGGTTGTTTGTTTGTCAATTTTGGATACTATTTTTTGTTTTTGGTTTTTATTATTCAAATTCTTAACAAAACTTAATGTAGGTCAGATAATCAATTGAGAATGTTTAATTATTTATTATCTTACATGATGCATTTCCACAAACGAGGTTCACGGCAGGCCAAACAATTCAGCTATAAATAATAATATCGACCCAGTTCGACGCAGAGCTACGAAACGCTACACTGGCGCTGCGTAGAGGTGACATAATCTATCTCTGTGTACTCCACGGACAAACGGTTTATTTACCATGTTATGTCACTAAACGGCGTTTAAAAAACGAAATTTAGGTTGCAACCTGTTTATGTGTGAGATGTCCCGTAGTTTTTACGGTGCATTTTATGGCTAGGTCGTGGAAGTTGTTTGACAAACGTAATTTGGCACAACTATTAAAGTAATCGCGGACAGCTAATAAACTTTTATTGATGCTCTTGTTTTATTGCCATGTTTTTTGGTTTATTTCAAGTAATTATTTATTTCTCATAGGATCCTTGATAGTGTCTTATCTCCTAATAGATAGGATAAGCATAGTTGTAGGTATACTCACGTATAGTACATCGAGGTAAATAAATAAATAAACTAATTAATAGTTTAGTTCGTTACCTGTGTAACTATTGTTCACTAAGGTCACTCTTAATATAAAGTAACATCATAAAAAGATCATCAAAAAACAGTAAATATTTAGCATTCTAAAATTTTGATATCTACTATCACTACAGGATCACAAAATCCACGTCCAGCAGAGTATAAGATTGCGTAGTGATAAGCTTTATGTCAGTCAGTCCGGAAGTTAAAAGCGGCTTTTTCAATAAAAGCTCATTTAATGCGAAATTGTAATAAGTTATTTCCACCGGACACCAGCTTTAATGTGTCCCGGATGAAAGGGCAGGATAGGTAATTACTGGCATGAGGACTTATCATCTTATGATCTTGTCTATTATGGCACAGGGTCAACAACACGTCTGTTCATGCGCTGTGGTCAATACCTTACATCGGGTTTTTTTGAACGATTACATACCCAGGATATATGTACATGTTGTATCTGAAAAATATTCACAAAAATTGAATATACAACCAATCGATGTGTTAAGATAGATATTAGACATATGATTTATGAAAACACTAATTTACCTATTGACCATTCCAAACGAATTGCTTCCATGCTAGACTGGGAGCGAAAGAAAAACATAGAATGCGCCAGCTGCTTCTCTTCCCGGGCATACTGTAAAACTCAGTTAAGAGACAGAGGTTTTATTGGCATTTTTGTGGGCGATAAGCTGACCCTGTCACTGAAATAGCCTCTTGTAGTTGAAGTATTTTCAAAGCGATATCTTGACTCATACGTATTATTTCTTGATTTTTAATACTGAATTTTAGTAAGCCTGGAGAACTGCTTTTGAGACTGGTGCAAATCAGATCAAAATCTCATCAGTAGGTCTGACGATTAGCCTAAACATACAGTCAAAGACGTTCCTTTTTAAAATCCTTTATTGAATTGAATATGTTTATTTAAATAACAAATATTAACCAAAATAAATTTTTATACTATGATTATACAACTACAACTCAGCATATTTCATAAGTTCTTAGTGTTCACAAGGCGTATATCCTATAGTACCTTATTTTAAGGGGCATTTACGTATACATTATAAACTCTCGTTTAGCAAACGATATCAAAAATATATTAAAAAAAGTCACTGTAACCGACACTTTAAGTAAGGTGGCCTAATTTCTGACGTCGCCAAATGTGCCGTCGACAAGGAGTATCTTAATTAAATTACGTTCGGGAATTCCAGTAATTGAGTTTTCCACGTGTGATCATTTCTTTTGAAATTCGTGTAATTTTATATTTAGGGTAAAACGAGACACGTTTGGAAAGAAGGGAGTTATGTAATATATTCAATTATCGAAGTCAAGTAGATAATGGAAGCTACATAAATGGTTTTGTTGAAATGAATATTTGACTTATTTCTTTTTAAACTGGAGGAAAAATTACGTAGGCTTGATATATTTTTGATAGCATTTGGCTTGTAATTATAATAGACTGAATTATTATAATTATTACAATACCTATATACATTGACATCATTCTATGTGTCCATGTTGGACTGAGAGCGAAAAAACATAGAATGAGCCAGCTGCTTCTCTTCCCGGGCATACTGTAAAAGTCAGTTAAGGGAACTGAGGTTTTCATTGACGTTATTGCGGGCGATAGGCCGCCCCCTGTCACCATAATAGTCACTCTCCATCATTATTATACCTCTAAATTTGTCAAACGTGACATCAGATGGTTTTATAGCCTCTCATGTTCTGCCTACCCCATAAGGGCTACAGGCGTAAAGTTATGTCTGTATGTACATTAATATCTCTGGCGCAATTTTAACGGCCAGTTCCTCGCTAAGGATTGATTTCATGTCTAATTGTAAATGTTGAAATATCATAACTGCGATACGGTTGATCTTAAACTAGTGTGCCTTGAGTACAATCTTCCATAACTAAATGTGTAGCCACTTCGGATATAACAAATCCTAGCTCAAATAAGTGCACCACTTTCTCTAATTACACCACAGCAGCGTCCTTATAATAGTCCAATCTAACTATTACATCTCCCTTCCTTGTCTACGGTACGGCGACAGCAATCATGCTGTCACGCTCTCTTCACGCCATCGAACAATTACCCCGTTTAATAACACCTCCTTTTATGCTGCCATGGTTGTAAGACTTTCTTTTGTTTACTAAAAACTCGTCTTTGTACAGAAGGCAGCAGATCAAGCGTTACATATCTGTCATAAAATTGTAATTGAATCTGAACTCTGTGCCCTCAATATTAAGTTAAAAATTTGTGGAGGAAATTTTACAGCTCTGTAACTCTTCTTCTCTTCTATAACTCTGAACTAGGGAAGAAGAAGTAGTAGTAGACAACACCAAGACATTGGTGGATAATGGGCGATCATTATCTTCATGAGCCGAGAGATGCACACTTCTCTTGGAGGCCTCCCCCAGGATTCGTCATGTCGTCCGGACCCGCGCCGCCCTCATCCAGCGTTTGACGTTCGTAAAGTGTATAAAAAAGTTTTCATTTCACTATAATTTGAGCCAAATAACCTTACCCAAAAAGCAATAGAAATCCCCCTGATTAATCACTTTCCGTCGTTGAAAATCGTACGTAAATTCGTTCAGCATGTAGTGATTATTTGGGGATATTCGTAGACGAAACTCGACTCAAAATGATTTTATGAGTATCATCTTATAGGAGCTTCGAAAGGAATTGGGAATATTTCTATGGAGCTGACTTCCTTTCTGACCATTTTTTAATTACGTTACTTTATTTATTTGCTTCATTATTATGAGTCACCTTTGTGTAAAAAATTTAAACGACATTCCTTTTATTTACTCTGTACCCTTAGTTCAATGAAATTATACCCAAAAAAAAAAACTACTCACAGATACTGCAATAAAAAGTCAAATTTATATATTTTTTCAAATAAAAGTCCACCGACATATTATTAATACATATAATACTCAAGTGATAAATATCACCTGTCTCGCTCGGTTCATCGGAATCCCAGCGGTGACGTGTTTCCGAGAATCTCCCCTGTGAACGCATTAACACGTAATTCGGAGATTTTTGGCAACACTCTTTACTCTCAGGGAACATCAGTAGTGCTCCCAATTCCCGATAAATCTCGCAGGAAAACCACATGAAATGCGCACCGTTTGGGATGGACGGCACGTTTGTGAGATGCAGTAGTGAAGCTTGGATCCGCAAATTGCTCGGGTTGCAGTTGTTGGAGGTGTGTTAGTCGGAAATTCATACACCATCTGCTTTAGGGTGATGATGTGTTAGATTTTCCTGCTTTTTTCTAAATTCGTCTGAAATATTGCGATTGTGAATATTTTTTCTGCTACTTGGTATATATTAAATAAATATTTCTTTGGTTCATACCAAACCGATAAATAAAATTTAGTATTGTGTAAACATGCACACCTACCAAATACATCAATATTAAAAATTATCTGAAATAAAAAGTGGTTGTCATTTGTAAAATAAAGGTTGCCTGAAAAGATCGCTCATGAGTGATACCTAAGGCCACCTATATTTTCTTGAATCCAGGTTTATTCTTTTGTTTATCTGTAAAGAAAGTGTTTTGCATCGGTTTGATTCTAGCAATAAAGTGTATATGTATCATATTGTATTGTCCATGAATTGACGGCAAAAATCTATGTTCATCACCATCAGTGTGCTTGCACAGTCGTGTCAATGGAATACCTACTTAATTTGGCGCATTTCGAACGTTGCAGTTTTGTATGAAACGCGCGTTCGAACGCGTGACGCAGCGTTGGCACTTAATCCCTTTTAATTTCAAACTCAGAAAATAAACATGGTGAATAACGATTTTCTTTAATAAAAAAAGTAAACTTTCCACCGCAAAGTTTACTTCTTGTTGTTTTCTTTCGAAACCTTACAGTTCTATGTGGTTTTCAATAGAAACTGAATCCTTAGTGTTCCCCGGTAACAAGGTTGTCTGGGGTTCGGTTACTGCTCATTAAAATGATTTTACGGATCGTCGTGTCGCCTAATTAGGAAACTTGTAGGTTCTTGCGGAAAACTGCTGGTTTTGATGCAGTTAATGGTGTCTTTTTAATTAAGCTTCGGTTAGAGTTTGTCACTTTTAGAACTTTTCATCTTCTTATAAGTTTAGATTCTCATCGTTGACAACCCTAACTATCCATACAACGAGAAGTATTCTATATTCAAAACCGGATCAGCTAGTAACCGACTCATTCCTTGAACGCACCCGACCGTGGATGCTCCCATTCAATAGCAAACTCAGTCAAACGTCTCTCACGACCGAAACCTATCATTAAAACCTTCTTTCTACCAACATAAACATAGCACTGGTTGATTTATTCAAATGAATTCTTTATTCAAACGGAAAAAGATATTTCCTTTTCAATTATTTATTATTAATGTGGCGAAATGACAAGACTTTGATACTGATCACTGACAAAAAGAAAATTCGTAACAGTATCTTTGGTTTGAAAATGAGTACCTATTTCCTGAAAACATAAATGGAATTATAGCTCCATCCAAGTAATGTAAACCTTGTTTGAAAAAACATAAACAAAACACACTCAACTTACAAAATCATCGATATTACAAAAAAATAAAAACGTAAATTTGAATATGGAAACCCCGCTAACCTTATCTGTTGTGACAAATATGGCGTCATTATCTGTTGCGGTAGTTAATATTAGGATTTACTGCCTCGTTATTGTCATATTTGACCAAATTTAACTGAGATTATAAAACTGAATGTTAAGGTTTCATGTTTCTCACGTTTTTTTATTATAGCGGCTAATTTAGTGAGTATATTTGAGAGTGTGTCAAGCGTATTAACAGTTCGGTTTTGCCAGCTTTTAACCTTAATATGTCGGTAACACGAGATTTGTATGTAACTTTCGCTAAGTGCACACTGTTTTTTTTTACTTTAACGCCCTTTCATGAATACCAAAGGGGACTTTCAGGGAATGCAAATAATTCCTTTGCTTTTCATGTTCTCGGAAAAGAAATTAAATGTAAACTTTTCAGGAAATTGTTTTGTTTTGCTTTGACTCATTGCGTTTTTCAATTTTCGAAGAAACCAATAATTGATTTCGTCTTTACGTACTGATTATTTAATTTGGTCAATCGTTTTACGAGAAGAGAGATAAACCTAAATATTGGGTCGTAAAATGGCGATCGTAATGTTTGCGGTTTTTAAATGTTTAATTTTATACTTATGCTCAGATTTTCTGCGAATCCAACGCGAATTTCTTTTTCACTCCCTTATGTTTTCACTAAAAGGTTTTTGGAATGTTATTGGAATTCAAAGTTAAAAAATCCTGTTTGTAAACAAATATGAACTTTGTTTGAACTAGCACTGCTGGACCAGTTGGCTTGAATCAAAATCTTCGGCGGTCCAAATAATAAACATCTCTAGCCAGAGGGACCGTTAAGGGATCTTGCAACTTTTCAATTTATTCGCATAACGTGTTACGTTTCCGAAAATGTTTCAACGAATTGATTAACATTTCAACAGAAATTTTAGGTAATTTTCAGCATATTTACCCTCATTTATACACCAAACGTACTTTTTTACTCAAACAATAAATGAAATAATTTAACCTATTTAAACAAAAGGCTTAGTTACATAACCAAATTCAAATAAACTATCATTATAACAATTGAGATGAAAACGAAATTGTCGCAACAACAGTTGTTTTTGCGGTCGAAGAAAAAAGTCTACACGACAAATAATTAATCCACGACACCAATTTATTTTAACCGCAAAACTAGGCCAAGATAACCTAAGTGCTGCTAAATAGAAAAAAAAGCGAAATGGTAAACAACCTTCGCGGAACGAATCGCGAAACTGACGTTTGTAATTAAAAAAAAAAATGCGTTTGTCAGCTGTCGACATTTGAATTTGTGTTTGGAACTTTCTAAATTAATGAATGATTTGGCCATCACGGCTTGCTAGGTTTGGTTGACTGATATGAAAGAAAGATAATTATTTGTTTTAATATAGTTTTATTTACATTTATGTTATGTATATTTTGAGGACCGCTGCGCTACTGTTGCGAAGGGGTAACTCTATCTGCCTCAGACTTAGATGTCAGTGGTCGCGAGTTGGTTGCACAATGTAAATTATTGTGTGCATAATCAAGTTTTTGCATTTAATATGTTTGCATTTACGAAAACGTAGCATAGTTATGTGCTTAGAGCTTAAGTATGGCTCTGTATAACTTAATTTATCAAAAAAAATAATCGTATATTTTTGTTTTACTTTTTATTTTATTCTACACATTCGTGCTAAGTGATGTTTTTTTAGTCAGTGCTACATTATCCTTAATTAGTAAGTTCTATTGCACATCGATTTTATTAACGTACTCCGATGCAAACTTCTATCAAAGCTACACGTCGCCGATCTTAGTTTCACGATAGACCTTTTCTTATTTTCTCGTATGATAGTTAAGTTAAATTAAGCGTTACAGCCCGTTCACAAATGGTCCGTTTTACTGGATACGTTTTACCGGATACGTAATTTTTTCATCGATGGCGCATGGATTTGTATGAGCGACTTCACATATGTGCAACTTCACATAATATATTCATTATACGTATTTACGATACAAAAAAGGTATCCAGTAAAACGGCTCATGTGTGAACGGGCTGTTACATCGTAGTACTTTTCAGTAATAATATGGCTATACTACGATTCTGTAGTACACATAATAAAAATTCTATAAATTGTTAAACTGATAAATAAATAAATAAAAAAAACTCATATTGTAGATACCTCCCATAGATGCTTGTTAACTGTTAGTAGTGTTCACTCAACCACCGCGCGCTGGGTTAAGTGAACACTAACTGGGACCTCAGTATTGTCGTGGTTTGCTGAGGCGTAGGGATCAAGGTACCATCAGTGTCGAATGTGGTAAACTTTGCGGGGAAGTATATTAGTGGATTCCTATTTTGAATGGAATTTTTTAAGATTTTCATACTAAATATAGGTAATTGTAGATTTCAGTTGCCATTGCAACGCTCATACATTATGTTTAAAAATCCAAGATTGAGATTGAGTAATGACATCTACTTAGGTATACATCGTACCGCCAGCTTAACTCAAATCGATTGAATTTCTATCAAATCAAGGTACGAAAATCTACGTCAGATTAAACTAATTTTGCTAAGCAAACATGACGAAAACACGATTATGAAATACTTTCACGGAGCGATGAAAAGACAACAGTTTGTTAGAGCGCCCTCGATTTCGTATGACGTCACTGAAAAACACATGTTTCGGTGCGAAAACAGTATCATGTGTCTGAATTTCAGGGCGCACCTGACAGGCTTTCGTTTGATGCATTACTTCTGAATAGATATTAAATATAACAGCATTACAATACTACATCTTTTGTAAGACCTGTGGCCTAAATCATGGCATATGGCACTATGGTTTATTGTCTTTTTATTTCATATTAAATTCTTATGCTGTCAACTGAACTTTGTATTGCACAATTTCTATATTAAAACAAAACAATATCGACTACGGGAACAATTATTTTCAATAACTTCAAATATTTATTGGAGAATAATATATCTTTTAAAGGTCACGTTGAAGCAAATACTCACAAAATTACCAAAATTTTCCTAATCAGGTAGATTTCATAGAGGTGTACAAAGAAAGAATGTATGGTGTTGTCGGAAGGGGCCGCCTTAGGCGAACGTATGCCGATCAAATTGGCGACGTTAAAAGTACCCGTCACCGGCGATCGTGTATGAAAGTATTAATGAACGTGGAGGAAGCGAAAGAGGTATGTCTGGATAGTAGCAATTGGTGTTCCCCTGTCTCTGCCTATCCCAAAGGGAGACAGGCGTGAGGTTATGTATGTATGTATTTATAGTCATTATCTGTGAATTGGCTTCAAACATTGAAACTATACAAGTAACACCTAATATATTAAAATCTATCAAACTGTTTAATTTAGGATGTAGGGATTGAAAGTTAAAAAGCTATACAATACTCATGTGTAGGTAATTTAGGCTATATGCTAACAAACTCTGACGTGCTCGCCATCCACACCCGCAAACCTGCCAGTTTACAAATATGACGAAAACCATTTACAGGAGCTTGTATAACCCCCATAAAACACGATAGTCATCTCCTTTGTGCATTTAACGTATGAATGGAATTAATTACCTGAGCTCATTAACAGTGCTTCCATGCTGGACTGGGAGCAAATGAAAAACATAGAATGTACCAGCTACTTCCCTTCCCGGGCACAGGTACTGTAAAGGTCAGTAAGGGACAGAGGTTTTAGTAGCATTTTTGTGGGCGATAGGCTCACCTCCTGTCACTGCAATAGTCTTTCTCTGTCATTACCACGCCTCTAAATTTGTCAAACGTAAAATCAGATGGTTTCAAAGCTTCTGGTGTTCCGCCTACCCCATAGAGGATAAAGGCGTGAAATTATGTATGTGTGTAGGTACTCATTAACAATCGTGCCCCGCGTGTTGTTTACATTCGATTGCGCGCGTGTTGCGTGAGCGCAGGTGACACGCGAAAAAATATATTGTGATCCTCTTTTGATCGATGATTCCTTGTCGTTAAGGCTTACTGTAAAACATAATTTTTGATCACTGCATAATATGATAAAACAAGTTGCTTACCGCGTCTGTTCTGAAGCGAGAAATTAATTTTACTTCAGTATACAGCACAGGTAGATACAGAAAAAGAAAAAAACAGCTTCCATGCTGGATTGGGAGCGAAAGAAAAACATAGTGTGCCAGCTGCTTCTCTTTCCAGGCATACTGTAAAAGTCAGTTACGGGACAGAGGTTTTAAAGCCATTGTGGGCGATAGGCTGACCCCCTGTCACTACAATAGTCACTCTCCATCTTTATAATACCTCCAAATTTGTTAAATGTGACATCAGATGGTCTTGTAACCTCTGGTGTTCTGCCTGCCCCATAAGGGATACAGGCGTGACGTTATGTATGTACCTATGTAAAAAAACCAGTACAACTTGGCGGTCTTATCGTTGAAGAGCGATTTCTTCCAGACAACCATGTTTTGACTAAACCGGCGTTTTACATTAATCTCACCTGATGGTAAATGAAGATGAGGTCGAAAAGTACTGAATGGATTTTTGAACGATTTTCAACCATGGACGTATAAAACTAAAATCTAGTTCTTGCGCTCAATCAATATGAAACGGAGCAATTGAAATCAGTACCAAGATATTTCCCGTCATTCCAAATATTGTCGCAAGTATTCACATTCGACATAAAGTCATAAGCGTTTATTCGAATTTGATTTACTAGTTATCGCCTATTTTCCTACAGAATGAGATTTCACTCGTGTACTATTTATTTACAAGCATTTGCCGGCAAATGACGTAAAACCCAAGTTGATTAGATGTAGCCACTGCAAGAAACGACTCCGGATGTTTTGATGTTAAACAATAAGTGTTGCTGCAACAATGGAAACGAAAATACCTCCCGCCCTCCTATATTTATACAGTTGATATTGATATTAATATTAATATCGTGCTCTTTACGACGTGACTTGTCGGAAATGAATAATGTTTTCAATACTGACGTTTATGATAAAAACACTCGTATGTGATTACGGTACGTTTGTGGTCTCTGTGCTGTGTCTGTTTAATTCACAGTTTTGTATGTAAAGTTGTATTTGCTTACATTGTTTAGTACAAAGTTGTAAGCTTATTTTTTCTCTTTGAAGCTAGGAGCAGAGTATTAAGTGTATAATAGAAGAAAATTATTATTCTAAATGCGCACTATAATACTACTAAATCGTATTACAATTAATTACCTCCTAAAATACATGTTAGCTTTAAATCATTCAGAAAACATAATGCAGAAATTAACTGGTAGGTACTTACTCCGCTTACGTACGCTACGAGTACAGTCACATCAAATTAAATGTATACATGTTCATTTGGAATTTGAACCTTATTAAAACCGAATAAGTTGTGAAATGTATACAATACAATAATTCAATAAAATAATAAATACCTTCCATGCTGGACTGGGAGTGAAAGAAAAACATAGAATATGCCAGCTGCTTCTCTTCCCGGGCATACTGTAAAAGTCAGTTAAGGGACGGAGGTTTTATCGACGTTTTTGTGGGCGATAGGCTGATCCCCTATCACTGCAAGTCTCTCTCCATCATTTTAATACCTCCAAATTTGTCAAACGTGACATCAGATGATTTTATAGCCTCTGGTGTTCTGCCTACCCCATTAGGGATACAGGCGTAACGTTATGTATGTATGTATGTAAATAATAAATACTACTACTCTATTACTTCTTAAATAATTGGAACAAAAAATATTTTGAAGAAAAACAAAAATCAAACAATAATAATAACCAATATTTTAAATCCTACACAAAAATAATGAAACACATAGATTGCATTACATACCTACCTCTTTCTTACAAATATGTATATATATATAATTTAATAATAAACATAACAAAATCACTTGGGTATACAATTTCAAAAAATTAAACGCTTGAACTTTAAAAATGAAGTAGAATGTCCTCCTCTCTCCTCTTTCAAATTGCTATGCCCAACAGGGTCCATACATACATACTACCAAATAATTTAGACCTAATTTACCATTGTGGATTGCTATAAACTATTGAATTGACTTGAATTTTATTAGCCGTGACTGTACAACGCGTTTTCGACGTAAATCTAATTTACCTTAGTGTATTACTGCTAACAGATCTCAGCAGAAATAGAATGAATAGGTTCTGTTAAACGGTTTCACCTGATTCCTGGGAATATCATTAACTGGGAAGTTCATCCTTCTTATTGTATTGGAAAAGTCGTTCGTTTTTGTATGAGTTTACTGTTCTTAAGTTTATTACGTTTTTGTTGTTATTAGCGTTGAAGTCGTGATCTATTCCGATATTACGATGTTGTGTTTCCGCATAAATAACGAGCCCGTACTATTAAGATAAAAAATTGTATGTTGAAAAATCCATTATTTTATTGCTATTTGCGAAATTCATCCACCATCACCACAGTCCATTATAAACTTCCATCAATCCCAGCTTCACAATCTTAACATATATTTAAATATCATCTAAAAAACACAAAAATCTCTATGTCCGTTATTGAGTTTAAAACCATCCAACCGATGTGTCCCAAAGTTTCATTCGAAAGGCAATGTAAAGATCTTAGACCACTGAAACAATTCTGAGCACGGACTTAAAAACCTTAGGATTATAAAGTAAATAGATGTCTACTAAAAAAAGTATTGAGATTTTTAATTCTGTCAAGATTTCATATCTAATCAGGACGACCGGCTGGTGTAGTGGTAACATACATTGCCTTCTATGCCAGAAGTCCTGGGCTCGAATCCCGGCGGCGGCGGCGGATATTTGTGTGATGAACACTGATATTAGTCGTCAAGTCATGGATGTTTATATGTTTATTTAAGTTTATTCTAATAAAAATATGTATTTATTCAATATGTATGTTTATATGTATATTTCTGAAGTATATCAGTTATCTAGTATCCATAACACAAGTTCTTTAAGAAACTTAATTTGGGCTAGATAATGTTGTGTGAGGGTCAGAAATATTTATTTAATCGTTGTTGCTACACGTAAACCACTTAAAATAGAATATTCTTATCAAATAACTTATAGCTACGATTGTGTCTATGTATTATTTATAATCTATCTAAAAACCACACCTTCAATCCCACCAAACATTTAAAAACATATATTTAAATATCATCTAAAAACACACAAAAAAATCTCTATGTCCGTTATAGAGTTTAAAACCATTCAACCGATGCGATGTGTCCCAAAGTTTCATTCGAAAGGCAATGTGAAGATTTGAGACCACTGAAACAATTCATTAAATATTTGGTTTTTAGCATAGTAGCACACAGGTGTCCGCAAGCTTATATTATTATAGCCATTATAACAATTACCTTTCATATCAGTACACACAGTCATACAAGCGTTAGTACTAATGAATAACCAATTGACACACATTTAACAACCTCATTTAATCAGTACCTCGTTGGTGTGCAAGCGCTTCCTTGAAAAAACACACCCGCAAATTAGCGCAGTCAATAAATGCCAAAATATTTACCCAATTTGCAGGGAATTTACAGCTTTGGGTTACGTCAGCTACTCTCGGAATAAGATTTCGGCTAATGCGGTGCCCAATTAATGGGTTCCGGAGATGTCTGCACTTCGGTTCTGAAGACTATTTGGGTTTTGAATGTTTGGTGGGATTGGAGGAGAGGTTTTTAGATAGATTATAAATAATAGATAGACACAAACGTAGCTATAAGTTTTTTGATAAGGATATTCTATTTTAAGTGGTTTACGTGTAGCAACAACGATTAGATATAAAATCTTCTCAGAATTCAAAATCTCAATACTTTTTTAGTAGACATATATTTACTTTATAATCCTAAGGTTTTGAAGTCCGTGCTCAGAATAGCCCTTTTAATTCAACAACTGCAGGGCTATTCTCCTAAACAACAGCGTCGAGTTCATCGGTGCATCAGCGAAGAGTGACATAATTGTTATTTACATAACACATAACTCGACTCGTTTGACATTTCGTCGACGAGTTCGTCGTCGAGCACAGCGCTGTTGTTTTAGTTACGCAAATAACCCTGCAGGTTAGGTTACTTGAGTAGCAATGGATCACTTTGCATCAACACATAGAAGCGTCAAAGATGTATATATGTAGACTGCGGCCGTTGCGGGAATGCGTTCCTGACAGCTCCTTATGTCCACTGAATAAACTTTATTTCCGATTCGACGGGGAAAAAAGCTATGATTTTGACAGCTGTCAGGAACGCAAACTCCCACCGGCCGCACTATAGTATACCGCGTTAATTTAAATCTACATAGTTTCTACTTCACCCGTGTCTTCTCTTTTGAATGCTATCGTAACATTTCAAGTGAAAAGTTAAACGCGGGTTATTCACTAAACTCACACTGCAGTTGAATAAACCACGTCACGTTTTCTCCAACGTGCTCGCCTCTGCGACCTAGGTTCCTGTGACGTCACTACCGCCATCTTAAACTCCATAAATCAGGCTGGTTTCCGGCATTTGCCGTGTCACGTCGTGTACAATTCGATTTACATCGATATCGACAATCACTTGAGTTTCTGTCGACTCGATAACACGGTGCTGTTTACCCGTGCCATTCATATACGTTGTAGGTTCAAGTATTGTGGAGTTGAACAATGGATTTAAAGTCCTGATAATAATGTAAACCTTCTTTCTACTTATAATATAAATGTGAAGGTTTATGAGAATGAATGGGTGGTTGTACTTGTTTCTTTCACGCTGTAAGGACTAAGCGAATTGAATTGAAATTTCGTGCACAAAACAAATTTTACTTTTTGAGCAAGTTGTAAGTAAATTTAAAACAATACGCTGTAATATTACTTGTGTTATAGAACCAATCAAAAAGCCATAAAAAAAATACAAAAAGGAAAAAAACATAAATCTAGGACAATTGGGGCAGCCTTTATGGCTTCAAGCGATTTCTACCAGGTAACCCGTTGTTATAAAAAAATATTATTTCCGAGTTTTTAAAGTATTACAAAGTGTGGTTTTCTACTTGAATCACGGCCTAAAACGCCGTCTATCAGCGGAGCCCAATTCTTTGTATTCGGCATAGTAAGCACTTCCATGCTGGACTGGGAGTAAAAGAAAAACATAGAATGTGCCAGCTGCTTCTCTTCCCGGGCATACTGTAAAAGTCAGTTAAGGGTTATTGGCGTTTTTGCGGGCGATAGGCTGACCCCCTGTCACTGCAATAGCCTCTCTCCATCATAATAATACCTCAAAATTTGTCAAACGTGACATCAGACGGTTTTATAGCCTCTGGTGTTCTGCCTATCCTATTAAGGATACAGGCGTGAAGTTATGTATATATGTATGTAAGCAGCCGTGTTATAGAGACTTGCATCCATGTAAATCGAAAAATTGGAACTCAAGGCTAGTATGCTTATTTATTTATTGAGCTAAACCTTATGTTTGTGTATTTTCAAATCCAAAAGTGAGTAACCGAGGTGTCACTAGGCCGGTTTTTGAATCTATCTCATGTAAAGCTTTAATTACCAGCTGATTTCAGAACAGAAGAAAATAAGGTTATTGTGCCACTAAATCCATTTCAAATTGCCACTTACGCACCCACTTTTGTATTGTCTGTCGCGACAGCTTCCAATATTTCCCCGAAGGTTTTCTGGATCAATTAAAGTGACATGGCGCCCTGCCACTTGTCATATTTCTGAACACTTCGCTCAAGGGTTTTGTTTGTGATATTATTCTTGTTTTTCTACGAATTTAATGGGACATTAACGTAATGTTTAGAGTTTTTTGGCGAAGGAAACACACGTTTCGTATAATTATTCATGTGGTCGTTAGTAGCCGAAGCTTTTCAGTTTTTTAAGCGTTTTCAGGAGTTAATTAAATCACAGTTGCGTAGTTTGTATATAGGAATAATGAACAGTGATAGCTTGAGTCAAATTTCAATTGTTGCTTCTGAAAATCTTTTGTAAGAGTTTGCATTAAATTAGTCAGCATAAAAAGACCTTTTGCCTTTTGATAAGCTAGCTAATCGTCGCACATGGTGACTATTGAGTAGTCAACATTTGATTTTCAATATCTTGCTTTACTAATTATAGCATGATGATGAGGGATTTTTGGGAAGTATAATTATGAACATAACGTATCACCTGATATTATAAAAAAAGTTTTTTTCCGATTAATGTATTCCTACCCGGGTTGCTTTTTTTTTCTCTCTTTATTTAAATCATAAAGATTAAGTCAGCCTTACACTTTAAAATATTACAATGAATTACAATTAACATCGAGATCTCTTAAATATAATGAGTGAATCAAGAAACTAAGCAACCTGTCATATAATGAGAATAAACAAGATTCAACATCGTGTCGTACGAAACGATGAATTCAAAATACCATGTTTGATCGTAAATCGTAATCCTATCACCATCTTTCCTGTCGCCGCCGAACATTATCTCGGCTGATATAATTTTTGAACGTAATGTAATCTCTATTTATTTACGTATATACATCATAGCAGAGCAATATTTTTTCGGAAGCGTTGGCAACTCGCCAAAACCAGGGGCTTCTCCGAACGAGCAAATTAGGTGGACATTCATCAACTGAATAACTTTAATCTTGCTCCGCTATGGAGGAAATTGAGAAGAATTATTCATATTTAAAAGTGTTTTATTCGGCTGAGAAATAAGCGGTAATAAACTATATGAATATATTGTGCTTTGATAGGAGAGGAAGTATGGACTGTTGGTAAATGGGTCTCTTCATAAATTGATGGTATTTGTCATATGTTTGGTTTTAAGATTTTATGTTAATGTATTGTATCCCATTTGTAGAAAAAGTGCCACTACTGTCAAGTCATAAGTGTTATTTTTGTAGTTGTGAATCGTAAATCATGATAAAACATTTTTTCACCAAAAACTAAAGCCTTATTATAATAATTATCCTTTTCCTTTTTCAATTTATGAATGACTTAATGTTTATTTATATCAATTTTATTGAAAAACGAAAAACTTCGGTGAGATTCTTGAGACCAAGTTCTTCTTGGAATACTAAATTAATTTAGTAGAACTGGGGGGTCAACTAATTAATCTAGAATAGATCCTGCATATATCGCAAACACTTCAGCGGAGATAACTGACGACAAAATTAATGGTTGGTGTGTGTACTTATTATTAGTATCACCTCTCTTTGCTAAGAAAACAATTAAAACATTTACCAGTTTATTTCAAAAAGTTGCGGTTGACTATACTTTTTAATTGCTTCATCATTAATGACAGTTTTCTATGGAAACGGCTCTTTTTTGCGGAGAAACTTTTTCTATGCGGTTTTTTTCTTTTTTCAGCTTTGCTTCGTTGAATATTTATTAGGTGGAAACACGACGTCTTTAAACTATTTCTTTGTAATTTTCTCCTGCCCTGATTTTATTTTATTTACTATTAATTTCATACAATATATTTCCTGCACAGGGAGCAAAAAAAAAGGATTGTTCAGCTGCTTCTCTTTTCTCAACAAATACAAGAAAAGGTTCATAATTAACTTAAATTTCCGATTTCCAAAGGTAACGTAAACGCAAAAATTACTTTACTAAATAATCTGACTGATTATTGAATGGAAGTACATATTTAAATAAAGAAATAGTCCTTTCAATATTTTGCTAACTAAATAACAATTCCACCCTCGACTCGACTATTAAAACCCAACCAGTTTATTAAATTACCTTCATTCGGCGAAAAAAACAACATAAAAGTATATACTCCTTTGTTTGGTGCGTAACAATGGGCAATCATGAGGGACGAACGCATCGACTCCACGTCAATATTTACGTACTGTACAGTCTGCGCTCGCGCATGGATTGGTGCGTGGAATACGAGCAAAGTTGCTTTCATGAAAGATGTCCCCTGTGCTCTTATGTCCAACAAAGAGTTTATTATCGTTCAAATTAAGAGACTTCTTGCGATATAGGAAATAGCGTTTGTGCCTTTGAAAGTATTGTGACAAAGAGTTGGAGCTAAAGTAAGGAATATTGTGATTTATTAAGAATCTTTTGATAGTGTAAACAAAGTACGCTTCTATATTTCTCCGAAAACTTCTAAACGAAGAATCAATTTTGATATGATTTCCTCTAATAGGACGAGATACGAGAAATGTTTGTGTATGTTTTAGTAAATATTTTGATCAAAATGTATCAGCTATGCGTTACAGGGTTTTCCAAAAGTTTCATGACTAACAGCCCGTTTACACAAGGTCTCCATTTTACTGGTCATTGCCATCAATGAAAAAAAACGTATCCAGTAAAACGGATCAGTAAAACGGAGACCATGTGTGAACGGGCTGTAACGCAGTAAATCTTTAGATAAAAACCGCTTCAACCTGCTAACTGCATTAGTCAAAAAATATATTAAAATAGTGGTGCTCATTATGAATTAATATATTATCAAATAAAAATTCTCGCGACATATCGCCTTAAAAATCAGCTTAAGCTTCATGTGTATTATTTTTATTGACGACTGTCTGGTGTAGGGGTAACGTACATTGCCTTCTATGCCAAAGGTCCTGGGTTCGAATCCCGGCGGCGGCGGATATTTGTGTGATGAACACAGATATTAGTCGTCAAGTCATGGATGTTTTTATGTTTATTTAAGTTTATTTTCTAATAAAAAATATGTATTTATTCAATATGTATGCTTATATATTTCTTAAGTGTATCAGTTAACTAGTATCTATAACACAAGTGCTTTAAGAAACTTAATTTGGGCTAGATAATTTTGTGTGAGTGTCAAAAATATTTATTTATTTCTTGTCTAATAATCTATGATGATTTTTTTTTATCTTTTAAAAGGATAAACTAGCCAGTAGAAGTAAAATCGCACAAACCACAGATAAATCGAATAATTTATATACTCTTTTAAAAAAGTGTTAATTGCCAGTCGTCTTTTTAATACACTGTTAAAAGTCGGTCACATAAATAAGACCACACGCCTCGTGCTTCTGTTTCACTTTCTTTTGATGAGTGAGATTAATAAGGCGACTAGATGAAAGCTGCGCGATGCATGCATAATACTATGAGTTATAGGCTGTAACAGTTTCTTGAATTATTCGAAGAATTCCGGAGATTTCGGGAATTTCTGATCTGTCGCCGTTTCAGAATTGGGTTTGTAGTCGTGTGTTTAGAATTAATGTTTCTAAACCGAGATTAATTGCGGTTTTACTACGGGGTTTTGATTACTTGGGAAGTTTAGAGAACACGTTTTTTTTTTGTTTTTCATGTGATCAAGAAAACTGGTTTTAAAATCCCTGGTGTTACACTCGTCTTTGCATATATATCCTGGCAAATAATTCAATGCAGTAAAATGACAGTTCCAATAAGAACTGTAGGGACGAAAATAAATAGTGATGCGGTTTAAGCGAATTATTTTTTTTAATAAAATATCTTAACAATATAGGAGAAAAATAGGACTCACAAAATATCTTATACTTTCATTTTCTCATTTCTAGAGTGGATAAGCTTTACGTCACTTACTTTTTCGTTGTCTTTAAAAAATTGCAAACAACTAATTTCACTTGTATTGTGACCGTTTTAAAGCACGTTGTATGTTTGGTAATTAATTAATTTCTTAAAAGTTACTGTAAAGATAAAGTGCAGACCTCAAATTCAGGTATTTATACATTTAAAAAAAAAAATTAAAAATCTAAACGAATGAAAAAGAACCATTCCATTTCAATCATTCTCATCCATTACCTTACACTACGAAAAATTTTAACTGGTATCATTATTTTTCTTTTTGATATTCCTGTCAGTTTACTTACTGCATTGAATCATTTGCCAGAGTATAGGTATTATAGTAGCAAATATTCTATTAAACAGTTTATTATCCCATGCCAGAGCCTTAGCATGGCATAAAAAGCAGATATTCTTTGTGTTTGCTGAGGTTGTATGTAAATCTTTAAGTTTTCACCTTTTACTATTTTTTACGGTGACGAAGCGCTTGATTGACCTCAATCTCATTCGATAGAAAGTGTAGATGAGGTCGAAGGGCTACTGGCTCTTCATAAAACAATGGAACACATTACTGCTGGAGACATTATATTTGGCGACAGAAAAAAACGGACACACTTTAATTTGACGATCACTCTTATCCATGGCTAAAAACGAAACGTCTATTTCTCTATTTAATGCTTTGTTAATACTATTATAAATGCGAAAGTTTGTATGTATGAATGTTTGTTCCTCTTTCACGCAAAATTTGGTTGACGGAGTTGGATGAAATTTGGTACACATATAGACGATAGACTGGAATAACATATACTTTTTATATCTATATTCCCGTGGGATTGTGAATGAGAGATTTTCCGACAGCTCATTAAAAAACAAAACGGCTCAAAAGGCTTCGATAGATGGCGCTTTACAAAAGGCGAAGTCTTGTCTGTCATATAGCCATCTATTCCACACTGCGTTTTTTAAAAGTAAAATAAATTGATTGACGTCTGTATCAAAAATCGAACTTATAAATAACCATAGATGATAGATACCACTTACCTACATTATAGTATACAGACTTAACCCCTTCTAGAGGTTTTTTGAACTAATCTTTATGAGCTATCAGAAAATTCCTCATTGCGCGGGTCAAACCGCGTGAATCAATCTTTCATAAACACAAGCTAAACGTATAGATCGAAATTTGTCAAACGTGACATCAGATGGTTTTATAGCCTCTGGTGTTCTACCTACTCCATTAGGGATACAGGCGTGAAGTTATGTATGTGAGCTAAACGTGTCATTTCTCCATGTTCCAGGTGATAGACTTCGGCAGCTCCTGCTACGAGCACCAGCGGGTGTACACGTACATCCAGTCGAGGTTCTACCGAGCGCCCGAGGTCATGATGGGATCCCGGTACGGGATGCCCATTGACATGTGGTCTCTGGGCTGCATACTGGCTGAGCTGTTGACAGGTTAGTTGTAATCTATACAGTTATACTATTGCATTAGAAGCTATTAAATTATCCTAATAACACTATTACTAATGAGCTAGATTCACCTGCGATAGTTTGCGTTACATCCTCTGTGTATGTTTTAGTGAAGTTTCGGTGAAGAATAAACTTATGTTAAGTGTGTGGTTAGAGAATTGCAGCATTCTCACTTTTATGAGAAATTTGTTTACACAGCCTATGGGGTTTTCTAAAAAAAATATATATATAAGAGGAACTCGTCGTAACAACGTTCGGCCCGGATAGTACAAGGATAGATGAACACAATGACTCCCGTGCCTTGGAAGGCACGTTAAGTCAATTTTATAAATAGTTAAAATGAAAAATAAATGGGAAAAAGGGTAGTCGGTCCCGAAAACTCTATACATTATACTTATAGTTGTCGTAAGGGTTTATCAGAATCATTCTTGTTCTTTTCATACAAACTTTCAAAGATTTTTAACACAGGATGGTTCATTTAGCAGCAACAAAGCAGCGAAACACAAAACAGGATTGCTACAAAACAAGTTCAAACAACTAAATTACGACAGTACACGCCAGGGAATCCATCCAGAGCACAACTTAGCATCTGTGAGATCTTTCCAGACAGATAAACTTACAGGAACAATACGAGTTTACCTTGTTTCCTCGGATCAAATGAAGAATAGGATAAGGCCGGAAAAATATAGGAAATTAAACGGAAAATGTTTAGGAAATTTTTGTATGACGCGCCACCGTTCAAATGTAATATAATCTTCATAAAAGTATTGATGTTTGGGCTCCTTTTTCAGGAAGTATAATTTTGTTATTTATAATCTTCATCATGAGCTGGATACTTTCGAATTTAAAGTTTCTGAGTTTAGCTCTATATTTTTAGAGAGTTCATGATTATGACCATCACAGTCCTATTAATAATCATAGGTATCACTGAGCCATTAGCAACATTGGCATAGAACAATTGGAATTGTTTCTGCTCTTGATAAATTGGTATTCATCATTTGTGTTTATAATTTGAGACTAAATTGTATAATTTTTTTTAATGCTTGGTAGCCACCCTATGACGCTGCGTATTAGAGCTACTCGTATATATTATTCATACCGTATACATTATAAAGAAAAACAACTCACACATTGTTTCCTGACAATTTGCTCCAGTAATGCGTTAATTCCCTTACTAAATTTACTTTTTGCAATGATAAGAACATTATAAAATTATAAGCATAATGAAGTGTAGAATGAAGATACATAATAGGAAATCAATATCTTATGGAACCTTTCATAATATTTCAGGATTTCCACTGCTGCCGGGTGAAGATGAAGCTGATCAGCTAGCCTGCATCATCGAGCTCCTAGGGATGCCACCCCAGAAGTTGATCGAACAGGGCAAGAGGTCCAAAAACTTCATCACCAGTAAAGGATTGCCACGATACTGCATGGCAACGACTCTGCCTGATGGTACTACAGTTTTGAATGGAGGTACGTATTTGTTTGGTTAATAGTGACCTTTATCTGCTAAGAATAATTTGTTATGATAAATGGAGCTACCAAATGCTAGTCTGTGACATGGTTTGTTTATAACTTCAAGCACAACGTTCATAGCTCTTGTGTGATCAGATAACTGAAAATGTATATCAGCTGCGGCATACAGAGTTGAATCAATATTATCCGAAACGAGACAGTCAAATTCTCATAATATTCTCTTATGTCAGATGAGACAAAAACATTACTCAACCGATACACCGCAAGATCGCGGTTTCTGCGAATCCTCAGGTCAAAGTAACTATCGAATTTATGAGTGTCCACTGACTCAGCACCTCGTGTAATGTTCTATTTCAAATAATCTGAGTTAACTCCGCCACCTGCTTAACTGCATGATGACAGTTCTATTTTTAAAATCCCGATTCAGAGAGATTTTCATACCGACGTCACTGTTAAAATGCAGGTTCACATTCTTTGAGTCAGTCACGTAGAGAAATTCCACTCCCACGCATCTGTTTTGATACATTTGACAGTTTCGTAATACAATGATGAAGTTACACAATTATCAAGTTGGTGCGGACCTTGAAAATGTCAGGAATTGGGTCAGAGACGCCGATCAGAGATGGGTCAAGGCATCGGAGACAGATTCGAGTGCCTTGACATAGGGCTCGAATGGCTTTTTAACAGTTCATGGGTGTCTGAAGAGTTATCGAGGTTTCTACTATTTGATGATGTGACCGTCGTTATTCTCGCTTGCTTGTAGCATTGATTTAATAACGTCTGTTTTATGAACTTGAATTCCTGAATAGACCTCATAGGATGTCACTGTGCTCCTGTTTACATATAATAATAGCGTTGCTGAGTTAAGAAGTTAATGGTAATTAGAGTAATGCTAATGCGAGAATCGATACTCAAGTTTTATGCTGTGATCGTTTTAAATAAAAAATATATATGGCATCAATGCTTGTGTAATTATGTTTAATTGTTTTTAAAAATACAGCCCTTTAAGTCCATGCTGGACTGGGAGCGAAAGAAAAACATAGAATGTGCCAGCTGCTTCTATTCCCGGGCATACTATAAAAGTCAGTTTAGGGACAGAGGTTTTAAAGGCGTTTTTGTGGGCGATAGGCTGACCCCCTGTCACTACAATAGTCTCTCTTCATCTTTATAATACCTCCAAATTTGTCAAACGTGACATCAGATGGTTTTAAAGCCTCTGGTGTTCTGCCTACCCCATAAGGGATACAGGCGTGACGTTATGTATGTATGCTTATGATTATGCCCAGCGTTAATAACGATAGTGTTTATTTAGTTCATGTCAATTATCACGAAAGTAGAAAGCTTCCATTACTGAAAAAAAAGAGTTTCACAAAACTGTGTATCAGAAGCTAGAAGGTTTCTAATATTCGATTGGTACGCGTAACTTTTGATCCAGTCGGTATTTATTCATAAAGTAAAGCCTAGATTGTGATATCTGATTTCCAATCTAGTTTTCTTTAATTGCTTCCATGCTGGACTGGGAGCGAAAGAAAAACATAGAATGTGCCAGCTGCTTCTCTTCCCGGGCATACTGTAAAAGTCAGTTAAGGGATAGAGGTTTGATTGGCGTTTTTGCGGGCGATAGGCTGACTCCCTGTCACTTCAATAGTCTCTCTCCATCTTTATAATACCTAGAAATTTGCCAAACGTGACATCAGATGGTTTGATGGCCTCTGGTGTTCTGCCTACCCCATAAGGGATATAGGCGTGAAGTTATGTATGTATATGTATTTTCTTTAATACTCAAGTTTCCTGTATCAAAACTCCCATTGCCTACTAGACGCGGAGTCATGTTTTTATGACCTAACCTGGGCGAGTGTCAGGCAAATGAATCAGACAAAGTTGTCATTGATCATGTTTGTAAACTGTCTGGGCTTTTTGGTAAGCCGCCAACTGATGAGCGAATCCCCTGTTTGTCTCAAATTCGAGCACAGTTTCATTGTTCGGATTTTATAGCGGTTAATAAAGTGAACTGTTATTCGCGGTTTGGATAGAGTAATTAAGAGATCGACTGTCGGTTGGGCTCTCGGTTTTTGGATAAAGTTATGAAGTCACAGTACGACAAAGACTGTATGTTTTATTTTTGTTCTGTATTGAGAAAGTATAGCACGTATTTTGTCTATACTTTCTCAATACAGAACAAAAATCTGTCTGTTTCTCCCATGTATTCTACAAAACCACGCTACGGATTTTTATACGCTTTTCAACATAAAAGGGCGGTAACCAAGTAAGGTTTATATCATAATTTATATGTATAAACTATTATCAGTAAAAAATAACGTTATTGATTCAAAGATTCAGCGGACAATGTTTTATAAGCATAGGTTTTATTACCATTTACCCAATTTGTTCTCCTAAAGCTTTTCTGATAAATAATCTTTGGTAAAATAAACTCTTTTTCGTTTGTTATTTTAGTATTTGCCATACTTGTAAATCACACCAAAACCACCTGCTTGTCACTTACTCTGAACTTACCGACATCACAATAAAGCATATTTTCGTTTGCAACATTCCAGGTATGTCAAGACGAGGCAAGCCCCGAGGTCCTCCAGGGTCGAAGAGTTTTGTCACGGCGCTTAAGGGATGCCAGGACCAGTATTTCATTGATTTTATAAGACGGTAAGTTCTTGAACAAGTTTATTGTATGATACTTACTTTCATCTACCATTTCTTTTGTAAGTATGTCGTTTACGCACGATTGTGTTGTAGCCATATCGACTTGATTCGATCTCTATTTGTTTGCAAATCAAGTTCTTCATATTTTTTTAAATGATTTTATCGCTTTAGCTGTTAAACCATCTATTAATATTTTAAAGCTTTTTGTATTTAATAATGAACTATTCTTTAAAATCTTAAATATCTCAATATACTTTATAATAATAATATAAAATATAGATAATAATAAAAACACTCAACCGGGACTCGAACCTAGGTAATTTGAATTTTATTTAGTATATTTTATTAGATCTTTACCATCTATTAATTTAAAACTTATTCAATATTGTTATACGGGTATTTCTCTACTAAATGGAAAATCGCTGTCCCAAGCAAATTTCATCCAATAAATTGCAATAATTCTCAGTTTTTTTGTATGAATAATGATATAGTATTAGATGTTCTAGACCCGCCACAGCTTATCCAGTATTTTAAAACAATTTATGTTTGATTAAGTCCCACTTCCCAAATTACAAACCTTGTGAGGAATATTGCTTTTTTTCCGGTGAAAACGGGATAAAAATATTAAAATACTTTAAAAAAAGCATTAGCTATCATTACAAATCATAATTATATTTTTATTTTAAATATTAAATCGAAAAATCTATATGTGAAAGTTGTCTTAAATTTTTTTAAACAGCCATCTGATAAAATTTGAATCCTGCATTTAAGTAAAATTTTGTAACAAACTTTCAAATCGTGAAACGGACTTTAGTCACTGTCAAGATTTTTTATAAAATCGTCTATAACTCCAAAACCAGGACGAAAATCAATTGGCTTTTCAAAGATATACATTGTATAATTCATTTAATTTAATAAAATTTGCTTAGGGACGGTCTTGTATGGGCCATTTTACAAATAGCAGTGAAACACCCATACCAATATGTTTCTTCTACTTATTTAGTAACAGTAAAGTACAGCCTTCATCATTATCATCACAAGTCTTTAATAAGGTTCTGGGTGTCGCCCCTTAGTATCGGAGAGATTTCAGCTTTGTACAACCGAACTTGTCCAGTGACAGTGGAAATTGATTCTTACAAGCCCTCACGATAAGACGATCATTCACTTTTCATTTCGTCCCTGCGTATCGTCAAGACGACTCACCCGACTGGCTTGCGCTTGGCGGCGTCAGACTTATCGCATCATTTGCAAAAATAGCGGACATTCATAGAGAGGCGTCAATGCACTTTTCGTGAAGCGTTACAGCCCGCTTGATCACACATGATCCATTTTACTGAATACCTTTTTTGTATCGTAAATACGTATACTGAATACTGTGCCATAAGTGAAGTCGCTCATACAACTCCGTGCGCCATCGATAAAAAAAAAACGTATCCGGTAAAACGTATCCAGTAAAGCGGACCATGTGAACGGGCTGTTACTTCGCTCAAACTTTTTTGGCGACCGGCTGGTCCACATTTACTTCTATGCCAGAGGTATATATCCTGGGTTCGAACCCCCGTCAAGTCATTGTTTATATGTTTATTTAAGTTTATTTTCTATTTTTGTTATTATATTAACAAACCCGCGTTCGACCTCAGTTGCACCTGATTGTAAGTGAAGATTAGGTCGAAGATGAAAGCACACAGGTTTTGGAAAGAAAAAATATGTTTATATTCAATATGTATACCTTCCATGCTGGACTGGGAGCGAAAGAAAAACATAGAATGTGCCAGCTGCTTCTCTTCCCGGGCATACTGTAAAAGTCAGTTAAGGGACAGAGGTTTCAAAGGTCACTACAATAGTCTGTCTTCATCTTTATAATACCTCCAAATTTGTCAAACGTGACATCAGATGGTCTTATAACCTCTGGTGTTCTGCCTACCCCGTAAGGGATACAGGCGTGACGTTTTGTATGTATGTTTGTCAATATGTATTATATTTTGTATATTTCTCATGTTCATTATCCTATCTAGTAATAACACAAGTTCTTTAAGAAACTTAATAGATAATGTTTTGTGATTGTGAGAAATATTTATTTGTATTCTTTAATACGAGCATAAACTAACCGAATTAACTCGATATTTCAGGTGTCTAGAATGGGATCCGGACAAGCGGTTGACGCCGACACAAGCGCTGCGTCACGCGTGGCTTCGGCGCCGATTGCCGCGGCCGCCGCACGATGTTGGTTAGTACCGATATTGAACCTTACCACCTTAGAAATAAACCTATAAATGTTGATGGAAAACACAGCGGGATCTATTCGGCATTACAATAGCTATATTTAGGCCTCTCTTAAGTCAAATTTAAAAGTTTGTTTCAAAAACTGATTTTTAAGCTACTTTTTTGATATTAGAGAGATTTAAATCTATACTCTGGCAAATAATTCAATGCAGTAAAATGACAGTTCCAGTGTGCCCACTTTCGGGAAGAAAAAAATAGTGATGTAGTTTAAATGAATGAATGTAATTAATAATATCGTAATGTATGGAAAAAAAATTTTTGCTTAAAGATTTTTCTTTTCTTATGATGCTATTAGCGAAGGGTAACTTGAAATTTCATTTTTAACGACAAAACGAATTTAAAAAGCAAGAAGTTATAAAGTCGATTTTATTTCTACTGTAACCGTTTTAAAGCACAAAGTATGCTCGTTATTTAATTATTTTCATTAAAGTTACTTTAAAGATATAGTACACACCTCAAATTCAATTATTTATAAATTTCTTTAAAGTTTTATGCAAAACGTTTGAATACTCGTTCGTTTTCAATCATTCTCATTCAGTACTTACACTACGAACTTTTTAACTGCTATCATTATTTTTCTATTTGACATTTCGATCTGTCAGTTAACTGCATTGAATTATTTGCCAGAGTATAGAGAGTGTTATGTCGTATAGAGCCCAGTAGGGAGTTATATTTATCTCACTTGTTTTGTAAGTGTGTGAAAGGGACGCCTTATTAAACAGGCGAGATGTAAATATACCTCCATGCTATTTGATTCAGCAAATTGTAGTTACCTCCATTACGAGTAGAGTCAAAGGGTTAATGGTTAAAACTTTTGTTGGGTAGTGTTGATTGTGGGTAAAAATGGTGATTACCTTTTTGAGTAAAAGGTAGAGCATCTTTTATTTATAATTATTTATTTGGGGTAAAACAAAGAAAATGAAAAGCTAAACTATTTATTAAACAATAGACGAAAATAGTATAAAACATTAATATGTAGGAAGGGTTTTGATAGTCAAATTTATATGAGTAACTAAATCAAAGTAATTGATGAATCAACACTTGATGTCTTGTCTCTAATTTGAAGCTTACTTGATTATTAATACACTACACGAGGTTCCGGGTTCTATACTCGGCCAAACGAATTTTTTGAAATTTCATTCCAATTTGACCGTATAATAGGCCATCCCCTATTTCCAACGTGTAGTTTCCGTAACACAAACTTGTTAAGATTTACTTTGGGTATGAATGAGACTTAAATGTTCCTCAATAAATAGAATGAAATGGGGAGACATATCCATTATATTTTCTTTTATATGCATGGAAATAAAGAATGCTGCTAAAATCACTAACTGCATCCAAGCGGGTTATTTTGAAACATATTTTTGTGCATTGAATCATGAGGTTGTGGATTATTTACCTGTATTTAAATTTGTAAATGTATGTCAGGTTTAAGTGCAGTATTGTGACTTTCCAAAAGGTGAGATTGAGGTCAGATTTGGGTTAAGTTGTATTGATAAAAATATACTTAGAATAGTAGAATTAATACCCTCTTACACCATTTATTAGTTATAAGAAAATATTGTTATTTTGAGACGAATCGGTGAGGTAGTGATGATAAATGATTTAATTTTAAAGCAATCCTTAAGTTATTGCTGCTCTGATCAAGACAATAAGAAGAGAAGATACGGTATGCATTTTGGGATTTAATAATAGTAATTGTAAAAAGAAAAAAACATGCAATACCTCACTTATATCTAATGGGTAAAAGTAATAGATAATTATTCAGAATGTTTCCAATGAAGGGAATAGGTACAGAAGGCAGCAGATCAAGCGTTCCAAACCCGTCAAGAAATTGTAATTGAATCTGAACTCTATGCCTTGGACATAAAGTTAAAAATGGTTGCGGATTTTTTATTTTTTTCTCATTTTATAGCTTTTTTTTTGTAATCAAGTTTTAATTTTGTAATAATATATATTATATGTAACGTTCAATTCGTGCTGAAAAGGAGGCTCCAGCCCCTAATT
The DNA here is from genome assembly GCA_944452665.1 of Stenoptilia bipunctidactyla. Taxonomy (NCBI): domain Eukaryota; kingdom Metazoa; phylum Arthropoda; class Insecta; order Lepidoptera; family Pterophoridae; genus Stenoptilia; species Stenoptilia bipunctidactyla. The sequence continues at coordinate 8,488,772 of OX101743.1, forward strand.
ATTGTGAATTATAAAATTGAAACTGAAATAAATAAAACATTCTTAAATTATTATTATTTGACAGATTTGTAACGCTTGGTCTGCTGCATTCTTTACCTTATTATATTTTATTAGGTACTGCCAGTTAAAATATTTTTATGTAGATGTTACAGAAAGGTTGGAAAATTGTGTACCATATCTTCTTTCTTTCGTTTAAATCAATAGTTGAATTAAAAGTATTAGTACAATTTGATTTAAAAAGTATACAAGTCCCGAGGACTTCTTATGTTTTGCTTTATTAAAAATATAAAATCAGAAATTAAGAGTAGTTTAAAAATTATAGGAATAGCGTATACTGTTCTTGAGTTCTCACAATTTATTATTTTAAGTAAAAGTTTATTTTGTTTATTGTGCGTTTCATTTTATTTTACAATAGATGAGTAGTTACAAGTATCGTAACCACAATTAACTCTGTTTAAAACCGTCTTTTATTAAATACAGGGGTGTGTTTTAGTCACCAGCCAAATTGTAATGTTATTGTCTTTGATACGATATAAACGTTCCTGCATATTTTTTACTTTTACAAAAACTTTTTTACAAATAATCACTGTTGATGAACATAGCTACTACGACGCGGCATTTCACTGATAATACTATGACGTAGTACTACAAGATGTTTTGTAGTAGCGCGTAGTCGTCTTTATTTTCATGGTATTCATTCATAATTTAGAGTGACCATGCTTTGATTAATATGTTAGCGAATATATTAATTGCCTTGTAAAAAAAAATTTGGCCGGTGACTAAAAATAACCCTGTATTAATCGTGAAATCTTTCAAGTCCATGTGTGCCAGTACGGACTGGAACTCAACAACATACGTCAACACAACCGATTAGTCTCAAACTTTCACGAATGACAAGTACTAACCCGGGGCATGGCACCACAGAGGAGACATCCAGCAAGCTGCCTCCGAAAGCGACCGCCCGGCTCGGCACGAGCGCGCTCTCTGAAGCCAAACTCACGGCGACGCTATCTGAAGACAACGCGCGCTATTGGTCGCCCGCCAAGCTGCCCCACCTCCCGCCGGCTTCCTAGCGCCCAGTTCGCAAGGTAACGGAGTATAGACCATGTTTATAGTAACATAGGAGCCAATTTCGTGCCGCAACTTACAGTGAGGTACGTGTCACTTTCGCCCGCCAACCTGCCGCGCTGAGAGGGTAGTTCGCGAGGTGACAACGCGTCACACGCTACGATAGCTCTTGTTTACAGCACGCTATGAGTCACTTTACAATGCGCGCTATTCGTCGCCCGCCTCCTAGCGGTCAGTTCGCAAGGTAATAGAACTATAGCTCTTGTTTACAGCGCCCTTTGCCTATGAGTCACTTTTGCCCGCTAAGCTGCTTCATCTAGCGAGCAGTTCTCAAGGTAACACAACACAAGCTGTAATAGCTCTTATGTACAGGAAACTATGAGTTACTTTGCATCGCGCGCTATTGGTCGCTCGCCTCCTAGCAGCCACTTTGCATGGTAACACTACATTACAGTGAAAAGACAGTCTTCGCTAATGTAGACACTATAGCGAAATCCATGGTATACCTACATGGCAAAGAGAAGAACTAATATCTATTTCGTGTTATTAACATTAAGGCTGCGTCTCCAGTAGGCAAACTGTTAGGGGCCGACTGAGTTTGCCGCGTGTCGATTTAGTACGCCCTTCCATATATTTGAAATGGCGTGACGACGGTTTGTTCGCGTGGGAGTCAGCTGGTCATTGAGAAAGTCGCTGAACGCTGCAAACTGCGTACAGTGTGCGCAAAACTAGAAAACCGTGATCACTCCATTTTAAATATATGGAATGGCGTACTAAATTGACACGCCGCCACAAACTCAGTATTACATGTACATGACATAGTAATTCGCGATAACAACCAAAAATAGCTTACCATCTCTTTTCCTACAAGTGCCTACAGTAAAAAGCATCATGAATTCTTGATAGTAAAGAGACTAAGCAGGTGGCGTAGTATAAACTTTCTCTATCTATCTGCATACAATACGCATTCTTGCTTGCTGGCTGCTGGATCGCCACTTCACGGACTGTAAGTAAACTTTATATCAGTATCAGTCTTAATAAAATCGACCTCGTCTGATTACACCGCTCTTTATTAGAGATTGCTGCCTTTCCTCTCTTCGTAAGGTAAGTAAAATTCCTTTATAATTCTCCATTACAATTCTCCTGTGTGTTATTAGTGAGTTTTGATCTTCTTACTTTCCGTTAAAAGCATGAAATTAACAGACATTATCAATTAACAAAAGAACATGCATGTTGTATGACAATTTGTAGCCTACTCAATTTTGGATTTATTTGGGTAACAATTTTGCTTATTAATTGGGCTGATTGGGCACATTTTAAGCTATGCGAATTAATTCATATAGGTAAAACAGAAAGTTTTATTTATTTTGAAGTCAACTAGAAGTAATAATTATTTTCTAAAATACCGAATATATTATTTAGTATTTGTAAAGTATTTTATTGCTTTTACGAACATGAATCAATTTATTAAGTAAAAAAATTACAAATCAGATTAGATCATTAAGTTTGTCAAAATATTTCCGCACCATCAATAGCATTGAGCCAGAGATGATATGTTTCGGAAATGTTCTATGAAGAGTCAATTATCAAAGTCAAAAATGCAATTTCATAGTTTTAAACCTTAAAATTTTAGACCTGATAAGACTACCTATCTATTAGTTCTTCATAAAAAGTATATTTATGTCTAAATCTCACGCAATCGAGTTTTAGACCGGGTACATATTGAGCAATTTACAAACGCATACACATGCAAGCGCGCGCTTTTGCTGGTTCTCAAAGCGCGCGTTTGAAAACGCTCAATGTGTACCCGCTCTTAGGGCAAATTTTAAATAAAGAAAGAAAATGTATATTGCCAAACAACAAAGAAAAAAAAAAATACAAAACACAAACATAAAATCAAAATATTTACATTTAAAAATTTAAAAAACTATTTAATTACTTAAAACTACTTCATGTATTGTCTGGGCAATAGGACAATGCTCAGCTTGTGCAGTTGCATAAAGGTAAACTGCGCTGGTTTTCAGCATGTCCTCAAAGTAAATATTTACAATTCAAATAGATATTTGTACATTTAAAGAATCGTTACGTAATCCCTATAAATAAAAATATCAAAAACAAACAACAACAAAAATATAAGTCAAACAAAATTTCAGTATAAAAATTATTTTATACCATACCTACTCTAAAAAGCTTATTTTATTCACGCAAAACAGTGAATAAAAAGGCCTGACGAGGCCGATGGTTCTCGATTCGGTTAAAATGTACTTTAGAAATAGATAAACTGCTTGAACAATGTTCGGCGGAAAAGAAATAGGGATGGGTATTCACTCACCTAAGCTTCCCAGCGCTGGATCTCGGTTAAACAAGTATTTTCAGAGTTCAGATACACCTTTCACTATAGATTTAAGCACGCACAGTTTAGAATAAAGTTCTTTTTATAAGGTTTATGACTATGGTATCGCAAAAATGGATTTTGATGTTGACGTGACCGGTGGCAAAGCGCAACTGCCCTCCCCATGAGCGAAAGAGATAGGTAAGGAAGGCAGGTGAAGGAGTAAAAGGGATGGGAACATACCTAGCATTGTTCAAGCAATTTGTAAAATATAAATATAATAATATCACCTATATGGCCCAAACAAGGCCTTTTATTCACTGTTTTGGTGTTTGATAATGATAATAATAAGAAAATTACGCTGTATTTCAGTCATTGCTCTAATTTTAATGTCCATTTCAATCAATGTAACATTTCATATTTCTTGATTGAATTTCTATTTTCGCTTAAATTATGTCTTTTTCTCGTAGTCATGGTAAAAAGTATAGTATGCAACTCCTGAATAAAGTACGAATTTATATCGAGGGCCATGAATCACTCGCGTCGCTCAGGATTCTAACAGTTGAATCACTCGCTGCGCTCGTGACTCATCTACGGCCCTCGCTTTAAATCCGTCCTTTATTCACTAGTTGCATAATATACAATATTTTATGCTTAGTAAATATATAATATAGTAAATATATTCCTTTTTTAATGTAGTAATGAATGTGTCAGGTGTCCTCGCTTGATGCGCCGCGTCGCGCGGCGGGCGGCGGGCGGCTCGAGCTCGAGCGGCGCTCGCTGGACCTCGAGCGCGAGCTGCGCAGCGCGCGAGACTCCGACGCCTCGCTCGACGACCGAGACCACCTCGTCTGAGGCCCTGCGCTGTAAGTGAACAGTTTGTGACCAGTGCTAGAGAGAAATCAACCTTCGTGCGCGGAAATAAACTCGTGAATCGATGGAAACGGTGAACGAAAATAAACGAGTGAAAAGAAAAATGAAATAGAAACTTTCGTGTGCGAATATAAAGTCGTGATTTGATTGAAGCGATTCGAAACGATGAAAGATAGAGGAGTGTGGTGATAAGGTCGTGATTTCGATTGATGCGATTGAAGAAATGTAATGAGGGATTTTTCGCATTGAGAAATATTGTGTTTAGGTTGGAAAGTAACTGCATGCTAGTTATGTAACAATTTGAGCGCTTAGTCGGATATATGTGTCAAAAGTTACGTTTTTTTTAAAGTTGTATCTTTTTTTTTCGTCAAACAAGCAGAGTATTTCTCAAGTTGCGGAGAATCTTTTCAATCACGACGTTGTTTGTGTAAAGCGTTTGAATTAAAAATTCGGTCTTCATATAAGACTGATCAATCACATGGCCCTCTCTTGTAAATCGTTTACCCATTCTTTTCAAATGTTTAACCTTTAAGTAAATAGTGTCTGTGTCCACTGCCTTTTTAATGAACAAATTAAACCTTAAAATGAGCTTCTTTATATCGATCATATGTAAGAGTGTTGTTAGTTTGTGCAGTTTTGTATAGTTCCGCGATTTCATTTCACTATCGTGAAAGGCTTTGTATACTGAACATGTTTTTTGACTGACCTTGAATGTTCATATGTGTGTTTGCCCCACACAACATTCAATATATCGTATACAAAGCTTATATCGTTATATCGATAATGTAAGAAAAAACAAATGAAATGTAAAAACATCGATAGATTTGTGTGTTAGCGAATGTAAATTAGAAACTTTGTAAAAAGCACAATCTTTTCATGTTCCTAAATAGTTAATTTCATTATATATAAGAAAGGGCAGTGGTCTTATCTATGAATTGTTCACTTATAGAGTTTGTTGCGCGGTACGAAACGGCACCTTCAGTGCGAGTGGCACAACTTGATCTCAGTTTTAAAATAAAGACTTTTTACGAATAAATAATACGGACATCTAGTGGAATTGTGCGAATAATGTAAACTCGTGTTTTACTGTTTTCTATGTATATTATACATATTAGCGATAGTGAATAAGTGCGGGGAATATTGATGTTTAGTGCCTATTAAGTATGGTTTAGTGTTTAGGGACCCTTGACCACAGTTTAACATTTAACTCTTTGAACATTTTACCGAAAAACGACTTTTATGCTTCCTTTTGAGAGATGAGAATTTTACGAGAGCACTTTCTGATCCTTTACCTACTCAAACGTTGTGTTAGTAAAATCTTGTGATTGAATTAACAAGATTCTTACTGATCTCTTTGGACGTAAATAAAAGTGCATTATTAATTATAAATGTTTCCGAGGCAATATTTAAGGCGATACAGTAAAGTTATTGCTGTTGTATTTGAAAAATGGAATGTTGTTTTGTGTCTATATAAGTATGTTCAATGCAAACGTATCCACTCAATAAAAGTAAAAATTCTCTCTCAAAAGTCTCGTAGGTTAAGTGAACTATAATAATACGCGTGACTAAAACATATAAACAATTTTCTACAAAAAAAACGAATTGTCATTTGTTTAGTTACTAATGTTTAATTCTATATTTAAGTTCATAGTAATGTGTAATGTAATTAGTTATATTTTCTCTCAAGTGATAATACATAGTAAAGCTGTATTCAGAACGAAACGGTGACCTTATAATCGGAATTCTTGAAAGGATAGTATAATTCCATGGCCTTTTAATGCTAGGTAAGATGCGGAAACAATGATATAAATGCAATATTGTTTCTTATATCAAAATGTTCATAAATGTTGTGATTTGTTGAAATTTTTTACTAGGTGCAGCTGGATTTTTTGCGCTTTCATATATATTGTAACTGATAATGTCTGCCTGGCCATTGTTGTTGTGAATTGGTCGTATCTCAATTTATTTGATTTCCCATCTAGATAAATAAAGTTCCTGTAAGTTTCCACTTTTCTTTATAAGTATACATATCGAAAACCATCCGTTTATGCATTTGAAGTAAGCACAAGTCTAGATAAAACAAAAAGATTTCTTAGAATGATTGAAAAGTGTACTAAATTAAATACTAATTTTCCTGTTCTTTTTTAAAGAGTGTTGCTAGTAAATTCGACTGTTTAAATCTTGAAATAAGTTGTAGATTGATCAATCACTTTTTAATGACTTGTGTCAGTGAATGTACTTTGGTATTTGTTTTTTGTTTTAATTTCGGACACTTTTTTGATTTTAATAAGTGCAATAAGTTTAATTTGTTGTATTTTAACTTTAATTTGTCTTCCTCATTATATTTTGTAGTATTATACAAAGGCCTATAGGTGTATATTGAAATGAAACTGCATTTTTATTTTATTTTTTATTTCAAGTACTTAGTCAATAGAAGACGGTTTTATTGATTGTGTATGTAACTTTTAGATAACAACTTGTATTTGAAAATTCATAATGAAATTGTTTATCACCTCTTGATTTTGAAGACGATTCTACTGTCAACTGTCATGAAACACAAATTTTATAGTCTGTTCATTTTTATAGTTGTATCAGACAGATTCTGAACCAATCACTTGTTTGGACAGACTTGATCTAATTCAACTGTCCAGTCATGTAAAAATTGTTTCATAATTTGTTTTCTTTTGGAAATGTATCATGTTTTAAAATGTTTACACAATCATCACTTAGTATGTACCATTTAGTAACTGTTTTTAACGGATAAAAAGTGAACCGTCTTAACATTTTGTGACTTTCATGATTTTAAAGGACATAATATAATGATTTTATGTGAATGACTGTATCTCACTATACTCAATGTAGCATTTTTTTTGTTTTCTTAATCTTTTTAAGTTGACTGCCTTTCGTTTCTAATTTTATTATTATATGCTCAATTGTAAGTTTAACTTGTATTTAAGCAGCAATAGTCAAAGTGTACGAATCGTTGCTATGACATTAGTTTTATTATTTTTGCTCTCATCCCTATATATTGTTGTCATTATTGATTAGTCGATAACTCTCTCTTAGTAAATTGCACAAAAATAAGGTTGTGATTTAAAAACATACCTTAACAATGATTAATCTGATATAATTAATGGTCATGATAATTAAGCAAAATTGGGTACAATGTTAAATAAACTTAACTTAAAATATATCAATAATGACTGCAATAATAAGGTTATTGCGATATTCAGATAGCTATTTAAGATATTTAGTCAATTATCATATTAGATTTTGTTTGATCATTGAGGCTGGTATAAGTCAATTCACTTCAACCGTCTTGTAAATTGTGATAGCTTATGTTTTATCCTTGTCTTATTTTACTGTAAAGGTGATTTTCTCTCTCCCTCACATAAGCTATCCACTTGGCATTGATCAGTATTAATCATTTTGTTTCATCTTCGACAAATTTCATTATGACTACTGCCAAGTACATTTAATTATTATTATAAATAGGTGTTTATTTGCTGAACGCGGTTTGTCTATACGTAGCTATAGATATTCGTTAGCTTTCTTTGAACCGCAGCATTTCTCTATTGTCTAGTTTTGCGGAATTTTGTGTTCTCATTTTGTATGTGAAGCCAGTTTCGAAGTTGAAACTCGTAGCGACAATGTGAATACTATACAATTTAAATAAATGAATTATATAAATATACTGATTTTTATTTTTAATACCCTAAAGGCCGGTATACAATTCTCTATTTTAACCTGAAATGCAAACAGTTCTCAACAAAAAAGACGCAGTTGTTGCGACGAAGCGACGATGGGAGTTGGTTGCATTTCACGTTATATTAACCTTACTTGAACCCGCTTAAATAAAGTGTACCGAGAAGTATAACAAGATTATAATTTGAACGTTTTGTTTATATTTTGTATGAAAACTGGATGAGTGCCACCAAGCAATCATAGATCTGAGTGACTTTGTCTCGGTGCGAATTTTCCAAAAATGTGTTTACGCCAAGACGAGTTCGTTGTGTGTGGCTCCTATCTGGGCACTAAAATTCAATAAAACCAACATTTAATAGTTCCTCAAAAACTCTGAGTATGAGAAAAATCAGAAAATTTGTTAAATAAAAATAACACCTTACTTAATTAAATTATATACAGGGTGACCGGTGACAATTTTTTTATTCTGAAGGAGAGCACTCTGTTATCGATTCTGATCATAATTATGTAATATAAGTAGGTAGGTACTTAATTTTTCACTAGAATTCCCTATAAATAAATACCACTATGTTACTATTTACTTTACATGTGACCTGGCACGCGGACCGCTGCCAACGCTAGAGTAACCATGCGTTGCGTAATCAATTCTTTAACTTTCGGTTAAGTTTACTCAGTAAATTATCAATATTTATTTTTTATTATATTTTTTCTCTTCGTGTATGATCTCAAACAAACATGAATGTCAAAAGTGACCCACCAGTCACCCTGTATACTTGGAAACTACGACAAATACCTATAGGACCCAATACATACTGATAGTCTGACAATTACAAGGTACTGTCAGCTCGTATTGACCGTCACTCACGTAGTCTGAAACACAGATGACGGTGATGATTGTTTGATAAAAATAAAATAAAATCCCCCGACAATCACACCAACTAGGTACATGACCCCAAAGTAAGCATAGCTTGTGATATGGGATACCATGTAGCGAACTAGGGGGAACCTAGAATATAAATAAACGCTGTAGGCGGTGGGTTACCTCAGTCCTTAGAGACCAAGGTATTTGTAAAGACGTTATGCAAAATATAAATATACGCTTTTTTATCCCGTTAAAAAAGTATTTGACGGCGAGTAATTATACAGGGTTTATTTTGTAGTCACCGGCCAAATTTTTTTTACACATTAAGTATCATTTATAGAAACGATTTTTTCAAAACAAAAGTTTTTTTTTACAAGGAAATTAATATATCCGCTAACATATTAAGCAAAGCATGGTCACTATAAATTATCATTAAAATACAGATGACTACGCGCTACTACAAAACATCTTGGAGTACTGCATCGTAGTATTATCAATTAAATGCCGCGTGGTAGTAGCTATGTTCATCAACAGCGACTATTTTAAAAAAAGTTTGTGGTTCCATATTTTTACTTTTTTGTACTGAGCGACGCTAAACATAATTGTAGATATGTTTATATCGTATCAAAGAAACTTACGTTTAAATTTGGCTGGTGACTAAAAATCAACCCTGTATAGGTAGCAAACACTTTTGAATTGGTAGGTACATCATTTTTTAGGGTCATGGGGAGAAACTCCTGGTGTCAAGAGGGTAAAACGTAAACTAGGTGCTTATCAACAGTGCCGTTTGGTTAGTTATAAAAGCTCTAGCGCGCTGTAAACATTACTACAAGTATACAGAACCCCGACCAAAGTGATGCTAATGTTGGATGAATACCAATCATACACAAAAAAACTTATGTGGAACGTGATGTCGGTACAGAAAAGATGTGATTTCTGTTCTGTTCTTACCTTCGTACTACGATAGTAATAAATTACTTGTTCATCATAAAAACAGTTGAAGTTGGTTCCTTTCAGTAGGCGAGACGGAGAAGGATCTATGTATGCTCCCATCTCCTTTTGGACATTCATCATAACAGTAGGTGAAGGGCCTTGTTGGAGCTGTAAGGGCTATGTCTAGCTAAGCTAAAGGAATGGTCTCTTTAGGTGCAGAAGGTCCAAGTTGCAAAATGCCTAGCTCGCAAAACGTCTAGGTCGCAAAGAGTCTAGGTATTCTGCATCTAAATTAAATGTAGTTTATGCTACTAAAAGCAAATGAACATATTGAAAAATGCGATAACCACAATACTGAAATCCTGGACATCAATCATAGTCGGCCCAAGAGTGTTTTTTATAAAGCCGAATGAAGCGAGGCAACCTGACCGAATTAAAATCGATGGGTTTCAATTCATCATAAATCCACAAAGAAGTGGTTTCTTGTAAGTGACAGGACACTTACTTATTATTTATACCTTTTTATTGTTGTATGTACCAGTGTAGCTGTTGTTGGAAATCCTAATAAATAAAAAAAAATACATCGTAACTTCTTCCTACTAGGTATTATAGTTAACCCAATAACATGGTCCAAAGACGCTTTTCGTTCGCGCGGCCACGATTTAGTTTGAAATCATAATTTTTGTTAGAATTATTGGATGTCAGAAATATTTAATGCTCTTAGAATTGTCAAATTACTTGACAAAGGAGCGGGTTTACCTAGTGGCGGGATCACGGGCAAGCCGAAGCATTCAACCGCGACACCACCGCGCCGCCGGCGTCATCCGCTTGCGCGGAACCCTCAACATGCAGCGTGCCGAGACAACCAGGCACCCCGCTCCTCTACGAATTCCCTTGAGAAGGAGCGGCAGATACCCCTGTTGTCCACCGCCCCGGGAGTTCACTATGCCCGGAAAGGGTTAGGCACCGGAGAAATAGCGTCGCTTTAGATCACCATAATCTAACCCCCCCAGCCGCGCCTCAATCTGGTGGAATCACGTCGCGTTAGACCACCAGCATCGGCTATCGGCCTGCCATCGTCCGAAGAAATCGCTAAGGCGTTAGATCTCCGTAATCCGGATATCCGCAAATAGGATTCGAGAAGGTGGGTGTACCCCTTTCGCTTCCCCACAGACTGACCTCCACAGCCATTTATCCCACGGATGAGGCCCTATGGAACCCGGGGAATGGGGTAATTTTTTACATAGGTTTTCTTCCTCGCAGCCCCGGTCCTGTTTCTGCCCAGGTTTACGGATTGAGCGACAACTCGGAAGCCGAAGCAATCCAAACCTGCCGTCCCAATGAGCAGCTGGTGGCCCAAACCAGCGGCTCATTGGGACTCATCGGCCCCTCATAGGGCCCCGCAGCTGGTTTTGGTCCGCGTCCAAATTGTATATATTTGTTGATATCGGGCGTACTCCCCATATCAGGGAGGCGTACCCTATCCGCCATCCGGGGACGCGCCCGATTGGAGACCAGCAACTCCACACGAGACGTACCTAAGTACCTAGTTTAAGTCACCTCGATATAAAAGTAGGTAATTCCTTTAAGTGTGTACTTATTACGACATCTTATAAATATAGGACGTAACTATGCGCATAATAACTAAGTACTTGCCTACAATAAGCGGTAACATGCGTGTACTCCAAATGTAATAATCTTAATTAGCCGAAACCAAACTAAAGTAAATTGGCTCAAAGTTATTAAAGTAGCTGATAAAGGTACACTAATACGTGCTTTTCTTCAGAAATATGCGACTAGCTTAATGGAACACAATTAATTATTTAACATACAGGCAGTCTATGTTAATACAGCAATCAATCAATCTATGTTAGTACAGAATAGGTACATTTGGTCATTGTGCACTCTTTTCAAACTTACCCTGAGGTAATAGGACCCTAACTAGGATTTATTTTTCATATACTAAACAAAATAGTTGGTAAGGCATCGAGAGCTATAAGCTTTGTACATACTACACCTGGGATCGGAATTCAACAGCATAAAAATCTTTAAAAATATTATACGGTGCCTACGTCCGGAGCCACTTGCAATATGCACCGTCTGTATGGAACCCTTCTTATGATATCTATATATCCCGTATAGAACGTATACAGAAACGTTTCCTTAGGTTTTTACAATATAAAACGCGTACATTATGATAGTGAATACCTGGCTAGATGTCGGCGGCATCATATCTTGCCTTTAAGCATACGCAGACAAATATCGGATACTGTTAGTCTGGTAAAAATAGTACAAAGTAAGCTAGATTTACCTGAGCTTTTAGCTAACAAAACTGTGCGCACACACAAAACTCTACCGAAACACAACTCTTCTCTATACTGCCACTGCCAGCACAAATTACAAAACAAAAGAGGTTCCTATGCAGATCTAGGGCTGAGGTAAACAAATGGAATCGCGAACTAGATGTTTTTGACTTAATTTTTAACAGCATCACAAATATCAAAGCAGCTGCGGCAAACGTTTTCTTTTGTGCTTAAAATACTATTAATCTTTTTTTTTCTAACTGTAGCTTGTCGTTATATTGATTTATTTTGAATTGACGTATTTAGTTGAATTAAGTGACTGTGTTTTGTTTTTTATATGTAACTAAATGTTTATCTGTAGAAACTTTTTTGACCTTTTGTCATCTATAATTACTATGTTGTTTGTAAATTAGCTGTTAGTTTTCCGAATAGTGTTAAATAAAATAAAATAAAATATGAATGCGAAGAAAAACAATTTATGGAATATGTAGTCTGTGTCTGCTTTTCCTACGCAATACCCACTGTTCTACATTTAAGGCTTAACTCACATTACCACTGGCTAGTCGCGGGCCATTTTCACTTTCCATATGGTTTTTTAATTAGCCTACATAGTCATACAGGTCATAAGCTCCCAAGCTAGCTCAGTGCTTCAAAAGATATTCTATCGTATCGAAAAAAAAGCCGTTCTAACCTTATATCCTGACAAAAATAATAATAGGTACTTAATCGACGAATTCAAAGCATTTGTAACCCCGACTGTCCCTTCCTTTCGATCCCTTACGGTAAGGGCCTTACCAAAACTTTGGCTGAAGGTAGTCAAAGGAATTTCTTTTCATAGTTTTCGAATTGCGCATCTTTTTGAAAGGTCCTATTCAACTTTTAAAAATATTATTTAGATACATGAGAAATAATTGCGCAACAAACAATTAAAAAATCACGCAAATGAGTTGATAATATTTTTTGTTTTGTAGTCGGTTGAAAATGTATAATGATATAAGGTATAATGTTTTCATGCTCACACTCTCACGCTACGTCATGTAGAGCACATAAGCATAGTTTTCTACAATCCATTCTCATAAAACCGATTATTATTTCTACCTTTTCACTATCTATACAGTCAGATTGTAGAATTCAAAACTTCAAGTCGTTCGTGAGTCGTAAAACTAAGTATATCTATTTGAAAATAAAGTCAAAGATATACGTTTCTCCAGTTTTCTTTGTGTTCAGAGAAATTGAAGAAAAGTGGCGTGGCCAGGCGGTGTCCTTTGCAGCCACGCCACCTCATTAATACCATTGAAAAATATAGATTAACACTAATATTTATTCTTAAAGAAATGTCTCACTATTAATTGTCGGTTCTGTGAATATAAAAATAGTTCCAAAATCAAAACTTTATACAAAAATCTTGAAACAAACAGTTTCATAGAGTACGGGTATACTTTAAAACTGGTAACAGAATGATAAAAACGATTTAACAAAATGCAATACTTTTGAGTACAATAGATTTATGCAATTTTTCATATTTATGTTTTTCAAAACACCAAACCTATTGTGGTCGTGCCAGAAAGGTACGACAACGACCTACATCAAAGATATGAGAGTACATTTTTTAAACTCTACATTACAAAAAAGTACACTTTTTTCATGAATATGTAGGTACCACATTGATTATTAAGGTAATCATTCGTGGTCGTGTTTTGTAGCATCACACTTAAAGACCGGGCTATATTTAAGGGTTATAAGAAAACTTGTAAAAATGATTCTTGTTGAGTTTCTTATCGACATTTATTTTACGATAATTACCAACATTTAACAAAATATTCGTTCTGATAAATTTGCTAAATCATTCTGTTACCCGTTTTGAAGCGTTCCCGTACTCCATGCTACTCTACAAAACAGTTTGTTCAAAATTTTAGTATTACCAGGCCTGGCTCACTCCGCGCGGTACATACGTTATTTACCTACAGCGAAGCGCTCCGCCGGCGTATTTCGAATTAGTCGTGTGTCACGCGCGCGCGTTGTAGATACCTACCTACCTAATAACACTCACAGTAATTATATGATCGAGGTCGCAAATAATATTTAAAAATGGACATAAAAGAAACAAATATTCAATTAGATTATGTTTAGATTTGATTATGTTCAATTTAGTAAACAAAACATAGGTAGTATTACTAATTATTCGTCGTAACTTTTTTTTTCCATTTTGTACTTTAGGTAAGTTGAAATAATATTTTTTACAAAGGTAGAATAACAGTAATACCTACATCGGTAGATACTTAATTACAAATAAGGAGATTAATTATTCTTCACTAGGCAGCAACCCTAACAGCGTAAGAAAAGATAAGAGGCATGCTATAGAAAGAGACAAAACTTCTAGGTATATAAATTTGCAGGTACGTAATGCTGTGCGAGCTGAATTCCACCGTATCACGTCGTAGCAAGACTCGAATTTATTTAGATCTTCTTGCGGAGTAATTCTTCTGTACCAACGGTACTATTACTTATTCTGTGGTATTACTAACGACAATAACCATACATTTCTTTAAGGATAAATGGACGTAGTTTAGCCATAACGATCACGGAACATAAATTATGTTCCGTGATAACGATACATCCCACACTGAGTATGTTATGAGATATTTCAAATTTAAGAAAAATCATGTTTGAAATACACTATAGAATATTATGTTAGATAGAGACTATTGCAGTGACATTAGGTCAGGCTATCACCCACAAAAACGTCAATAAAACCTCCGTCCCTTAGCTGACTTTTACAGTATTCCCGAGAATAGATGCAAATCGTTTGTTCTGTGATTTTCTTTCGCTCCCAGTCCAGCATGGATATAATAAGACAATTTTGAGCTTGCTATTATAAGCCACAAAAATACGTGGGGTCATTGCGAAGAAGAATATGAGAAAGGATAGAAACCAATGGTGGGGTGATGAAGTGAAAGATAGTGTACTAGAAAAGAAAAAATCGTGGCTAGAAGATGAAACTTAATGATGATGAAACAGCACCAAAAGAAAAGTGTGATAGGTTAAGAAATACTGTAAAAGAAATGGTAAGCAAACAGAAAGAAGAATGTAAAAACAAGCTTGACTAGAAAAGCTCAGAAAACTTTTTAGTCAATTTCAAACTGTTCTGGCACTTAGTCAGAAGAGCCCGACGGCAAGTTGGAGACTCGAAAGTGGGTGTGTTAAGGGATTAGGATGGGTATATTGTAAGTGAGCATGAACATATAGTAAAACAATGGAAGGGATGAATAGAAACGCGAGTGCTGTGTTGGAAAGTAGGTCCCCACTTTTGAGTGGTGAAACCAATCGTAAAATTGAGATAAAAATCGAAGAAGTAATGAAAGCAATGGCAGGTTTGAAATTGGGTAAAGCGGCAGGGTATCATAGGGTAGATGCTGAAATGCTCAAGACAGGTGAAGGTGTCACTGCAAAACTGTTGTACCAGATAAGTATTTAAAGCCTTACGACAGTAAGACTTTTCCAGCCTTAATAGCCTTACTTACGCCCTGGCAACAAGCTATCGAAATTACTTAGCATACTTTTTTGTATTTACGTTATATTGCTAAGATAGCTCTACAAAAAAGCTAAGGCAGCTAAAATAAAGTGGTTTTACACTTTTTTCAAATAATTCTTATAGGTTTGCCTCTTTATTGATTAATGCCTATAAAGTAAAAGCAAATAAGTTTAATTATCAAAAATGATCCATACAGCTTGGATCTTTTTTGATAAATTTTAAAAGAATAAATAAAATAAATATAAATATTTCTGTCTGACACTCACACAACATTATCTAGCCCAAATTAAGTTTCTTAAAGAACTCGTGTTTTGGATACTACTACATTGGTTGAAAAGTTCGCGGCCTGGCCATTAAAAAAAAAAACTTTTGTTATTTTTTCTGCCGTCATTTTGAACTGTCATTATTCAATGGGGAGTTTTCTGACAGCTCATTAAAAAAACAAAACTGCACAAAATTGGTACAAAAGGCTTCGATAGATGGCGCTTTACAAAAGGCGAAGGCGAAGAATTTATTCCACACTGCGTTTTTAAAAGTAAAATAAATTAATTGACGTCTGTATCAGAAATTGAACGTATAAATAACCATAGATGGTAGATACCACTTACCTACATTATAGTTTACAGACTTAACGCCTTCGGCTTTTTAAAAGTGCCATCTATAGAGGTTTTTTGAACTAATATTTATGAGCTGTCAGAAAACTCCCCATTGTCAGCCCGCGAATTTTCAATTTGATATCTTGTTTAAATAAAATTTTACGAACAATATAAATACGTGTGTAGAACAAATTTTCACTAATGGAGAAATTTGAACAACGTGCTGTGATTAAATATTTGTTTAAAAAAAGATTAACACCAAAGGAGATCCATGATGACATGCAAACAACATTAGGGGAATCTGCCCCGTCTTATACCACTGTGAAAAAATGGGTTGCAGAATTTAAAAGTGGACGAGAGAACATCGAAGATGACCCTCGCTCCGGCAGGCCAATGACGTCTACGACCGAAGAAAACGTCAATAAAGTGTGTGATCTCATATTGAAAGACCGTAGATTGACTATCAGAGAAATTGCAGACACTATAGGCATCTCATATGAACGAACGCAAAACATCATTGTCCATGAACTCGGCTTTTCTAAGGTTTCGGCTAGGTGGGTCCCCAGATTGCTTTCAGTAGAGCAAAAGCGAATTCGACTCACGATTTCTCGCGACTGTTTGGAGATGTTCGAGGCTGATCCACAAGGTTTTCTTGACAGTATGTGACAATGGATGAAACCTGGGTTCACCACTATACCCCAGAATCAAAACAACAATCCAAACAATGGAAAAAATCAGGTGAACCAACTACGAAAAAAGCAAAGGCAATTCTGTCGGCTGGCAAGGTGATGGCATCGGTTTTTTGGGATGCTAAGGGTGTCATTATGGTGGACTACCTTCCAAAAGGCGAAACAATAAACTCTGCGTACTATAGCACCCTTCTGCGTCGTTTACGTGAAGAAATTAAACAGAAACGCCCAGGATTACTGAGAAAGAAAGTGTTGTTTCACCAGGACAACGCCCGAGTCCACACGTCTGTCGAGTCTATGGCTCAAATTCGTGATTGTGGTTTCGAATTGTTGCCACATCCAGCTTATTCTCCTGATTTGGCACCTTCGGACTTTCATCTGTTTCCAAACCTGAAAAAACACCTCGGTGGGCAGAAATTTTTAACGAATGAAGAGGTCGAAGCCGCTGTTAACCTGTATTTTGAAGACCTTGAGGAATCTTTTTTTAAAACAGGTATGGAAGCTCTGGAAAGCAGATGGAAGAAGTGCATAGAGCTAAATGGAGATTACGTCGAAAAATAAAAATATTTTTGTATGTAAGTACTTTATTCTGTTTTCTTGACTAGGCCGCGAACTTTTCAATCCACCCTCGTAGATAACTGATATACTTAAGAAATATATAATAAATATTGGATAAATACATATTTTTTATTAGAATAAACTTTAATAAACATATAAACACCCATGACTTGACGACTAATATGTGTTCATCACACCGATATCCGCCGCTTCCGGGATTCGAACCCAGGACCTCTGACATAGAAGGCAATATATGTTACCACTACACTCGTCGGTGACTTAAAATGGTTATACAATAATAGCAAATAAGTTCAATTATCAAAAATGATCCGCGCAGTTTGGATCTTTTTTGTCATTTTGAATCGATTTGTATGTGTTTTTTTCTTGTTTTTATTTCTTATCTGTTATTTATTTGTTACTTTTAACTCCGTAGTTTTTTTTGTAATTTTTCTTGTCTTTTTATTTTTCTCTTTCTTTTTTATGCCTTATAAGGGTAAAGTTATTTTATGTTTAATTGTTTTGCTTGTTTCGTGTTTATTATTTGTTTTGTTTTTATTTTTTATAATCTTTTTTTACTTTTTGGCTTATGTTTTATTTTGTTGTGCTGTTTTAGTTTTCCAAATTCCGAATAAAATTGAGTTTAAGTCTGAAAAAAATATAGAGTAAAATTTAATATTTAAAAAGAGCCAAGCGGAATGGATTCTTTTTGAGAATAGTTTTTAACGACAGGCCATATGTGGGATGGTATCGTGATAGCTTTTCTTATGTAATTTTTTATATTTTTCTTTGGGTGTTTATACTTTTGTTCTTATAAATCTTGTACGAATTACTTTCATGGCGTGTATCCACGAAGTAGAAGTGTGTACGTAAATTGTTATATACCTACTTACGTAAATAAACTACTTATAACTAAATATTTTACACTATTAATTTCTTACTTATTGATCTTTACCGTTGAGTACCTAGTTTTGCAAAACTACCTGTTACGGAATGTCATCTTGTGTACACATCTGATGCAGTGCATGCTTAGTATTGGATGGGAAACACACCTGTAGAAACATAACTATAGTAGATAACAGCATTGTTTTTAAAACAGTATTTCACACCTTTAGAAATGTAGAGACCTAATAGGAAAAAACGGATTTTATGTTAATGTTAAGCGGTGTGTGGCAAGTGAGCTAGATAGACCATAGTCCCAATAATAAGTAATCCCTTTCTACTGTCTTTTAAGTCACCTTTTTAAAACCATTCGATGATACAGTTCATAGTCAGTCTGTCAAAAAGTCAACTACCAAAATTTTTGGATTAGGTTTTTATAATCCTGAAGGTGCGAATTAATTATATTACCTACTTTCTCTTTAATGAAAAGTTACCAACAAGCTTTTTAATGCATTTGCACAGTATATTCTTAATGACATGTACGATTTAAAGCACTGTATTTACATACTTAACCCACAGCTCTAGTTCTTTTAGTAAGAATCACGTTTAAGATAAAGTCGTTTAATGCAATCGACTTGATGCCGCGATGTCAAAAGTAAACCATCGACAGTTAGTAGCGCGTCGCCCGCGTTCGCAATGACACTCGCACAGTAATACCTACGCCGCCGTTTTTGTTTCGAAAAAAAATCTCGCGCCAAAACCGGACAGCTCGTTTTTTTTTACTGACGGAAAAGTGAACAGTGTTTTTTGGTGTTGCAGTTTTAAAAATCATAGGAGTTGAAAATTATCCTCGGTGAGTAATTTTGTGCTACAAAAATTTCTAGGATAGGATATCTGTAAAAAAGTGTTTCAAATATGTGAAATGAAAATAGATAGGTATCTATTTCTAAAATTCGAAGTGAATAGATAAAAAGAAGTGTTAAGTAATCATCATTTAAATTACATTATTTGTTGTAAATCTGTTTACTTTATAATAAACATTCAACGACGGTTTACAGCGTAAGATAATATTATATTAAAACAAAGAGACTTTTTCTGCCTTATGTAAGATACGTAGGTATATCTAATTTACATAAATTTGTTAATTTCATAAGCATTGTCTTTGTTGTGTCGAAATAATACACGTTATGTATTACACTGTTTAGAATGTCAATAGAAAAATTAGAAGTAGGTATTTATATGTTTTTTTAAATTGCATTCGTACTAAGTGCAGTATGATATTTTTGACAATGACAATCTTACTAATGGGCTTACTCATAGTGATTGATTTAATTCAAAATTCCTCGAGAAAATTGTTCAATGTGATGTGATAATTAATATTTTCTCAGGAGATAGTACCTACAAATAATAAAACGTACGAAGGAAGACACCATAGACCTCTATGCAATCTAGATACCAACTTGGTTTTTTAATGGTCTGCATTTGTTGATATAATAATAATCAAGACTCTACATTTTTAAGTCCGTGTCAAAACTTTGGCTGAAGTGATACATCATCTACGTTTAAGGATATTTTTTGTTTTCATATCTTTTTTCGAAAAATGCATATTTTCGAAAGTTACTCAAATCATTAATTTATATGGGACACCGCTGAAGTATATTTTATTCTAGTAAGTTTGTTCTATTCAACTAGTACCTATATAAGATTCATAATAGAGCAAAAACATACAAAAATAGTAGACAAACATACATTAATAACATAAACACGAGAATTGAGAACCTCTTTCCCCTTTTGGAATTTGGTTGAATAGGATTTCCTACTAGATTTCCCTACTATTTTGCAGGACAATAAAATAAATATTTTGCTGATCGACCGGTGAAAAAAAATCTTAAACTAATTTAGTTATATTCCGCAATATGCGTTGAAGTGTGCTAAATGGGGAATAGCCAACTATACTCCGGCAAATACTTCAATGCAGTAAACTGACAGTTCCAAATGTCAAATAGAAAAATAATGATAAGAGATTTTGTCATTTGTTATGCGTAAAATTTTAAAGAAATTTAGAAATAATTGAATTTAAAGTGTGTACTTTATCTTCAAAGATGCTTTGATGAAAATAATTAATTACCAGGCATACCTAGTGCTATAATAAGGATACAGTAGAAGTAAAAATCGACTTGATAAGTTCTTAATTTTTAAGCTCGTTTCGAAAAAACAAATGTCTTTTTACATACACTTTGATAACATTCATTCAATTAAACCACGTCACTATTTTCTTCCCTAAAGTGGGCACACTGGAACTGTCATTTTACTGCATTGAATTATTTGCCAGGGTATAGGTACATTTTTAAAATACACGCATTTTTACTTTTGCACGCATACTACACTTTTGATGAAAAGGCATACCGCCAATGACGGCTACCATTCTTACCATTCTATGGTCATGCATTTATGTTTTTCCCTTTTCTCAGGAAACAGAAATTATTTATTTTAAAGAAAAAAGTTAGGTAAAAAACACGGCATTTGAGAAATAACTGAAGATCAAACATTAAAAATATTAAAAAAATAAAAAGCATCAAATAAAAGTATCAAAATATTTATCTGATATTGGGTTCGGAAAATATCATATTAATAGATGACGCGATAAAATATTAATTTTTAATTTCGTCATTTTCGTCATCACTACTTTCATCGATTTTTGAAAAAAGTTCAATGATGAAAGGCTTTTCTAAATATCTCTCTTTCTTGCGAAATCCTTCATGTAATTTCTTTACATGTGAACAAGGACTGCGCCTTCAATTGCTCCTCTGGCATTTAATGCATTTTCAAACATTTTTGAGATTTCACAGGGTTGCTTTCCAACTTTGACTTCTGCTATTTTTCGTTTCATGGAAACTCTGATCATTTCGATCATGTTAAGATCACACCTATATGGCGGTAAACGCAATATCTGCAAAGTTAGCGGAATTAAACTAAGATGCAAAACAAAGAGCCCGTAAGAAATACTTAGTATTTAATAGTGTTTTTCTTATTCCATAATAAATTGTATACTTATTAGAAACCGAAATAATATTTTACAATAATTTACTATATCATGTGCCGTATCAAAAAACAAATGTTCTATTGTTCTTAATCATCGTAACCATTTCTTTCTTCAGAATAAAACAATACAGCTATGGTGAAAGGTCCATATAAATATCTGCTGAGTTTTATTCACTTTTCATAAAGTCCTTACAGCAGTGGCTAATCTCCTGGAATCGTAGTTTCATTAAAGTTTAAGAAAAAAAATTACATTTCAAAAATACAACTTTCAAATTATGGCAAATATGATGAATAAAAATTACCCGACCAGGATTTTTTATTTTTTATTTACATATCATATTTTTCATTTATTAAAGAATAATTGAGCATTTTAAATGCAAAAAACTTAAAAACATTATTAACTTTCTTGGTTACTCTTTTGATGGATTTATAGGGACTTTAAATTGTTTTTCTTTCTTAAATAACTTCTTTACTTTTGCCACCACCATAAGTAAGCCCACATATTATGTATTTTGGTGTATTTTTTTTTGAGACGGCAATAGTCATGAAGTGACTAACTAACCACACTAAAAATTAACTAACCGCAAGTTTTTATTTTTTTTGCCACGCGCCAAAAGACCCTTGGCGTGTCTTACGGCCTATACATTCATAGATACACCGCGGTCGCGAAAGTTTACCTCCAGCTGTTAGGTTGGCTGCCATGAATCCTGGGTTGCCGTATTAAACTTTTATCACAAAATATCGTTTGTATTATTAATAATGTATGCAGCTATATTTCATACCTTTCCATTAGTAACTTTCTATTTGATATTTGACCTTTTAAACCGAAAACCTACTGGTACAATTTTCCAAAATGTAGAACGACCTCCTCGAAAAATTTAATCGACTCTCAAATGTGCTTTAGTTTCCCTAATGACGGTATCTCCTTTCAAACGTGTTGAGCATTTTATTTCGCCCTGCACACAGATCAAAATGTATTATAAGATTTTTTTATCTTGCTTGCGTCTTTTTCTTGGTATCGACTTCTTTATGTGGAAGTTGCGACTGCGCTTTCTTTACTGAAAGCTTTTTCCGATATGCCTGAACAAGAAATAAAGCTAAATATTTTCTATTCAATTCTTTTGCGATGTGGAATTCACCTGAAATCCGGTAAAATGTTTATGCAGCAAGCCCCAATTTTCTCGATGACGAACATGTCTTAATGTATCTAATTATAGGCCCTTTGTTGTCTTTTTCGTTTGCGCATAAAGTTCACACTGATAAAACAATGTTTCTTTGAATACTTTGCATCCTTTTCGGCATGATACAAATTAAATTTAACACAAAAATAATAGAAAAGCGCAGGCAATTCACATGAACTGTTATGAAGACTTTTAAGGAAACTGGACAGTAAGGCCAACATAGAGATAATAAACTTCAGAGGTAAACCAACTGTAAAAGCACTGTACATTCGGCATATTATTAAGGTAAGGTGTGTGTGTGTATAAAGTGTCTTTTTTGTTAAAGATATTGGGTGTCGTGTCACCTTTCGCTAAGGTATAAAAAACCTATTAATTACCTAGTATTACGTATTAAGAAAGCTCCTATTCAAAAACGTTCTATAAGGAACGTATTACTTGGTGGTAAGCAGGTGTTCTTTTTCAGTACAATTTTAGGTATTTTACTATAACAGCAGGACTTATTTTTGTACAAGAGCATGTTATAGGCTGGTTATAACATTATTTTATTATTACCATTGTTACTTTCAGTGGTGTAGCTTACTGTACACTTGGTAGCCGGCAGATATCTTACCTTTCTTATCAATATTATAAATGTGAATGTTTGGATGTATGGATGTTTGTTCCTCAATCACGGCAAAACGGCTCAACGGATATGGATGAAATTTTGCATAGTGATAGAATACAACCTGGAATAGGTTTTTTTCTTTTTATCCCGAATTTCCTGCGGGATTCGAAATTGCGCGGGTAAAACCGCGCGTAACAGCTAGTATAAAATATGGCGGAAAGCCTTTACGGTGTAACTGAAATTAAAAATGATATTAAATAACACTTGGGTTATTTTTCGTGAAAAATTTATAGGATATGATCTGAAGCCTACGTTAAACTATATTGTTATTAATTACAGGATTCATTAGCAAATAAAACAAGTTTATAACCGGAATTTTAATGTGTTCAATTATACATAATTATAATTAATTAGTCATAACTATATATTGTATTTGAATGGACGTCATATACACGGTGTCCCGCAAACCCTATAATAAACCCTTCACGGATGTATTGTAGTAGGTACCCATGAGAATTACAGAAAAAATATAAAAAAAGAAAAAAATCTAAATTTATTTTTAAATTTTTGTATGAAAAAAATTAGCGATGTAACGATACATGAATTTGCCGATACGATACCGATACCGATTATCGAGAAAAATAATCGGCGATACCGATACTGTTACCGATATCGATGGCTTAGTAGTAAATACACCTAGTAAATAAAGAATGATGTGCTTTATATGCATAAAACTTACTTATGTAACACTAGCTGGCCCGGCGAACTTCATACCGCCTCTTACACTACCCTACCCTACCCTACCTTTCTTACCTTTTAAACCTTCCCTGGGCTTCCACGAATATTTCAAGAACAAAATTAGCCAAATCGGTTCAGCCGTTCTCGAGTTATAAGCAGACTAACGAACATCAATTCATTTTTATTTATATTATAGATAAAATAAATAAAAAATATTATATAAATAAAAAATAATGAAAAAAAGGTAAAATATCATATCAACATTTATTTGGGTAACATTTATCAAGGAAACAAATCAAAAGTAAATTAATATTAATAATCAAAGTTCACTTAAGGGAGATTTTTGTTAAGGAAACAAAGTTTATTCAAATTACTAGCAGATAATCTGTTGCGCAAATCATTTTGTATGAGGCCTGCAGTTGAAAAAAGACGTTCTGAGGCAACTGAACTCATTGGGTAAGATAAATATGCGCGCGAATTTCGCGAATTTCGCGCACTTTTCAAACTGTGTATCGGCTGTATTTAAATCGGCGATGCCGATATATCGGCCTGCCGATTATATCGGCCTGCCGATTATATCGGCCGATACATCGGTATCGGTATCGGTATCGTTACATCGCTAAAAAAAATGTCGAAATTTATTGCTTTCATACAAAAATTTAAAAACAAATTTCGATTTTTTCTTTTTTTATATTTTTTCTGGACACCCTGTATACAATTATGTTATTAAAATTTTGTTAAGTAATTTTGAGTTAGAGCAACAAAATTGTATAAAAGCACAATAATTGTTCAATAATGTAAGTCTTGTTAAGCTAAAAAGTTCAATATATGTTGCGAGTTTCGATAAATTACATACCTACACTCATTATAGCATAAGCAGTTAAAGTAAGTGAACTGTTTAGTCATAATTAATATATATAGAATTATTCTGATTTCTATTTACATACATACATACATAACTTCACGCCTGTATCCCTAATGGGGTAGGCAGAGCACCAGAGGCTATAAAAACCATCTGATGTCACGTTTGACAAATTTAGAGGTATTATTATGATGGAGAGAGACTATAGCAGTGACAGGAAGTCAGCCTGTCGCCCGCGAAATCGCAAATAAATCCTCCGACCCTTAAGTGACTTTTACAGTTTGCGCGGGAAGAGAAGCATCTGGCACATTCTATGTTTTTCTTTCGCTCCCAGTCCAGCATGGACTGGAATGGAATGATAGATTTCTATTTCTATTATTCTTTTACGATCACTGAGGACTTCTCAATCCAAAAAAAGATTCCGTGTAGGGTCGGCTTAGATTAGCCTCACCATACATAGGTCGCGGCAATAAGTCTAGCGCGGACCGCGCACAATGCGGTCAGGTGCAGCCGCCGCTGTAGCGGCCGCCATTAAATAGCGCCATATATCGCGATTCAGAGCCAAATTATTACTTTGTTCACCTCGCTTTTGAGACCTCAGGGTGTTGGGGGTCGGAGGCATTAGCCTTCATAAAGAAGATTGGGTGCCGATTGAGGGAGAGAGGCTTGGATGCCCGCTCTGGGTCTTACTTGGCGCAGAGGTTGTCCATTTCTGTACGGAGAGGCAATGCGGCTAGTGTGATGGGTACCTTTACGCCCGGTATGACTCGGGGAGGCCTCTTCAATTAGAAGAATAGGTTTATTTTTGTATATATTTAGACACTAAGAAAGGTCTTTTGTATTTAAAAGAGATATGTTTTAATTTATTTAAGTACTTTGTTTAATGTTTTAATAGTTTATTCACTAATTTGTAAGTTTTTTTCCTTTTAATAAATAACTTGGTCATTGTGTAACTTGGAGGGAAATCTGCGCGTCGGTACCTGTAGCTAGGGTTGCTAACTTTTTTTTCTAGAAATAAAGTATATTTGACTCTGAAAAGAATATCAAACAGTATTTTGGAAAAATAAACAGTTTTCAATTTATTTAATGTTCTAAACACCTTTTTTTAGGGTTTCGAGCACAAATTATTAATTTAAGTCTAGCATATAAAGTGTTTAGCTTTTTATGCTGAAAACAGTACCTTTTTATTTTGTTCAACAGTAAACAGTATAATGAAGTGAAAAACAGTATAATACTGTTAAAAACAGTATGGTTGGCAACCCTACCTGTAGCCCCTCGTCCCTGTAGTCCCCCTGAGAGACCTATGTTTGATTCCTGCGCAATGCTTTCTACTTTACCTCAGCTCTAGAGCTATGCACCGCGACTTGTACCCTAGATAAAATAGTGGTTGTATGGCAGAGATCGCTTCCCAGCGATAAGACCGCCAATTGTATTTCAAAATTATTATCATGTTTTTTCCTTTTTTTGTACTATTTTATGGCATACAATAAAGTGTAAATTATTATAAATAAACCCGAGGTAAGGGACCCTGTGTCTCGTGCCCTCTATTCATATAATTCTATTACCAAAAGTCACCGACCGCATCGTGGTTTGACCACATTTTTTATGAAGAGCCAATTCCTTCTTAAGCCCGTATGTCCTCTTCAACGTCATAATCACTTAACATCAAGTGAGATTGAGGTTAAATGCAAAATTTGACACTGAAAAAAGTACTTCAGTACTACAGCAAAACATACAATCAAACAGCCTTAAAGAACTGGAGTTATATTTATTCATCCCTAAACCTTCAGACTTGCGGTAAACTTAAAAGTTTAAATTATTGAAAAGGACGATTTAACTGACGGTTAAAAGGTCACAATAACATCAACCTCAAAAGAACTAAATGAAGGTTAAGGGATAAACTATAACTGTGTGATTTCATTCGTATATATGACTTTATCAAGAATTCTATTATTTTTTTAAAGATCTACAAACAGTACACAACTTATAACATTAGGTACTAATCATACCTATATTTATGTTTATGTAGTCATGTTTAGGTGCAGCGCAGACGGCACACTTTTTGTGCGATCGAGTCTGCGGCGCCGGACCGCAGACTCGATCGCACAGAAAGATTTTAGTTATTAGTAAAAATCGGTGGTTAACTATTTTTCTTTTTATTCTCAAATTTTGTAACTGGATGTTAATTTGCAACCGAAAGGAGCCGGAAACAAGTGCTAATTATTTACAGTCAAATTCATAGAAAATAGTTAAAAAGCATTTAAAGTGCATTTTAGCTACAACACTCTTTAAGGTTTATAGTGTGTTGTAAGTGAAGGTGATTCATAGACATCTGAAAATCCTATTTTAACTAATAAACCGTTATTATACGGATTACATTACGCATGAGCGGAAACGTCGCATTTCATTGCACCAGAGATAAAATTATGTTTTTTTTTTTGCCCTAGGGCTATGGATATTTCATTTACTTGCAGTTATAATTGGCATTTGACAGGTCGATACAGACATTTCATTTCATTACTTATTTTTGTTTTCGTCAGTTTCGTCACAAATTATTATAGATTTATCGCCTTGGTCAGTGCCTTCGTTTATTAAAATTTTCTGTGCCCCGACTCCCGACTATTCTTGGAAAAATACCACCAGTTTTTTTAATGCGGATGTGTGTGCAATCTATTGCCCCGATTACATTTGGGAAGTTCCTGATTGCTCGGAACTCCCTCATCACCTGTTCTTGCTCCTGCACAGTGTTTGGCATGAAAATGAACTCTTTACTTAATCGGGCAAGAGCTCTTGCTACTCTAGCGCAAATGCGGCATACAGTAGCTTGGCTTATGCCATGAAGCTCACCACTGTCATCCTGAACCTGAAATTATTGAAATAAAATATTGTTATTGTGGGTGAAATACGTACAAGTATTACAATAAAATATGAACTCTGTACAGGGTGTACATGGCTTTGCTTCACAAGAGATATCCTCTTTGTAATACCTATCGCCTTATAGTGAGATTTTCTTTTGTGAGGCAAGGAAAATAAAGAGCCAGAAATGGTCAATATAATTACATCAGACTCATCTTCACATCCTCTCACCGCACTCAGATGGAAACACACTCCCTGTACTAACCTCATTTCTCGCCCAGCACCGCAACGGATACTGCAAACCCTCTTGGACATCGCGTAATTTCATTACGAACTAAATCGGTAATACGCCGTACAGTATCTTTATTAAAGCGATATCTCTTTTTAAATTCAATATCGTCTAGAGTAAAAGGGTCTTTTCTTCGTCGGTACTCCTTTCTCCTACGTCGCACTCTATTTGCATCAATACGAGCTATCAGCTGTATGTTAATCAAATTGTTCATCACATCCATCATCATCATCATCATCACAACTCTTTGTAATGAGCCCACTGCAGGGCATGAGTCTCTCCCCTGGGTGCAGAGAAGGTATAGGCCATAATCCACCAAGCTGGCCCAGTGCTGGGTGGTGGATGCCAGAATTTTTTAGGGCGCCTAGATGGCTCCTGACAAACCCTAACGACTACTGTATACAAGTATACAGCACCCGGTACCGACTGTTTAACGTGCCCTCCGAAGCACGGAAGTCGTCGTGAGTAATATGAATGGTCGGCTGTCACCCATCAAAGTACCGACCGCGCCGAATGTTGCTTAACCTGTGATATCGTATGATACACACAGTAACCACGGCGCCGCGACGACTTCCATCCATCACTGACCACAAATTGACGCGACGAAAAAAATAATCACAGGGAACTAGGAAGGAAGACGAAGAGTGAAACTGTGCAACTCAAATTATCAATTTCAATAACTCGTTAATATTCGTTAACCTTCGGGTAGACTCGGCCGGTAAAATGGGCTTAAAGAAGCCTCATCCTGATTGTAAATTTGACATGTTTAGAAAGCCGTTATAGTATGTTTACAATGTCATTTATCGTCTATGAATCACCTTTTTTTGGTTGTGCTTTGTAAACCCTCTGTAACGCTGTTTTAACGTGGACAAATTCTCTATGAATTCGACAGTTAGTTTGTAAGCCTTTTATACAAAAGTTTGTCAAATTATTGTGCGCCGGACTTTTTGCGCGTCGTGTGCGTTACTGCATATATTTGCATAGGTTCTATTTTCACAGACTAAAAAGTGCGTCACGGATAGTCTGTCGTCTGCGCAGCGCCTTAGAATGATGGCGATCATAGTACCGACCAGGCTGAGAGTTGCTTAACCTGCGATATCGATTGGTATACACAGCAGCTACTGCGCCACGATGACTTCATCAAATTATGTAATTATCTTACTTATATTAAAAATGTGAAAGTCTTCATGTGAAAGTGAAGATGTATGGATATCTGGTTGTTCTGAATCTGAAATTTGACATGGTGATAGTGTACAATCTGAAATAGCACATTGGTTACTTTTTATCCCGAAATTCCCGTGGGACTACAGCTAGTGTACAATAAATTGCAAAGCGAGTCCTGAAGCGCGTGGCGTGCGCAGGGAGACTCTCGAGTCACAGAGTGAACCTGGACAAAGATCTGATGTTATATCTTTTTTTTTCAGACGAGTTTTCATCTAAGTCATATTTTCTACTATTAATCTATTTAATAGATAAAGATTAAGGAAATAGTTCAATTAAAAATATCTGACCTTCTGTGTCTAATTAAGCGCGATAGGGAAAAAAATCTCCACAGTCATTGCTACGTTGTGTAAAAGGTTTGAGATTTAAAAGTATAGGTACGAGTAGTTATATAAACCCTTTTGTCTACAAAGTAGTTCGGTGATACATAGTTTTTATTATTTTTTATTGATATTGGTTTGACACGAATCAGTTATGTTTAAGTTTCCGTAAGTCTAATCACGCGCAAACCTGTAATAGTAGGAAATATCTTTACAATATTCCATTTACCTTAATAATTTTACATTAGCACAAAAAATACTTACAGATAAAAACTTTAGTGGGTATACCTTTTTTTACTTGGTCCTCCATGGATATGATGATGGAGCGACAAAGTTATGTCTGGACTTTAACCGACTAAAACCCCAAGGTGTTCCACCACGCACCAAATGACGGGAGCACGGGTACGCTTACGCGAACCCGCCGGTGCTTTTCGCTTCCGCGAACCCGCCCCAAATGCAGCGTGTCGACAACAAGAGACACGCCGCACCTCAGTGAAGCTCCTTGAGCAGGGGCGAAGATACCCGCGCATTCACCGCCCAGGGACTTCACTTTTGCCGGAAAGGGTTAGGGACCGGTGAAATCGTGGAACCGACCGCAATGAAGATCTGAAGTTACTGCGGGGATAACTGTACCTCCGTGTCCCCTAAGAAGATGGGGCTGACCCCCACAGCCACTCATTCCGTGAGGCCTTCGGGAACTTGGGGTAATTTTTTATAGAGGTTTTCTTCCTCACAGCCATTAGGCCCCTGTTCCTGACAGGCTTACGGGTTGACCGAAGACTCGGATGCCAAAGCGATCCAAGCTCGCCGCTCCTCAGAGCATTTGGTTGCTCAAGCCAGAGCTCGCCACTCCTGTGCCCTCCTCAGTCCACTCTGCTAATCAGTGAAGTACTGAGAAGGCCCATCCACGCCGGTTTTGGTCCGCGCCGTCGAAACTGTACCCTCCATATCTAGGGGAGTTTCCCTATCTGCCACCTGGGGACGCGCCCGATGGGAGACGAGCAACACGACCGTTTAAAGAGTACAGAGTGCAGAGTATCGGAAGTGCTTTATTATATGAGACATAGGAATAGTTTGTTCTATGATTAACATTAACTTTTTCGCGCGGTTATACAATTATAAATTCAGAGTTTCAGTATGAAGTAACCTCCCCAAGAGTAGGGCTATCAAAAGCACAAATTTTTTTTTAATCCGATTCGTAGTTTCCGAAATAAGCGAGTTCGAACAAAAAACTCTTTAATATTGTCTTAAGTTTTCGCGATTTATACTAGGTACTAAATAAAACATTTTTTAACGCGTTTAATTTATATTTTACATTTTAACGCGAGGTTTCGGTGTCTTTGCAGACACCGTGGTTACGTCACTCAGTTAAAAAGTGTTGTATTAAAAAAACTCTTTAGTTTTATTAAATTAGTATACAGTCATATAGATCACATGTTTCAGCCGCTAAGGTCGCCGTCTATCTTGCAAAAATGGTTTATGGCTCTCCGGGATAAAAGTAGCGAACAAAAGCCAATCTACATCTGAGCCAACGCGGGCATGGTTACTAAAATGCAACGCAATGAAAAATACATAAATTACATTATCCTTTACATTACAGCACCCGGCTATTTTAATTTCTTTATTCAACGATCTAACTTAGTAAAAAGGTCACTTATTTTCAATCAATCTTCAACCTTATTACAATTGTAACTAGGATTGATTATCACTACATTGATTGAAGGTTTCGAGAATCGACTAGCTAGGCTGTTTATTATCAAGCTTGCAAAATGACGAAACAGTAAGTATTGGATCGATCTACCATACATTTGAACATTGAGATATTAACATAGTAACTCAGCATTTGAATAGATTTCCCGTCATAATTTGAATAGATGTTTTGAAATTTCGAAGACAATTAAGAATTATGAGAAAAATAAATGTTAATACAATTGATTGTAGGTGTGTTTGTGGTAAGAAACGATTATAATAGCAAACTAGAATCATTGATAGATTCTATATCCTGGTCACTGAAGGAGGGCCTGGCAGTTTTGAAGGTACCATTTGAAAGATTATTGTCTTAAGGTGTTACTAGTAATTTCACCAATAAAAGACATTTTCAACTCCCTCCGTATACTTTGTTATGGTGAAAAGTGACTATGCAAGCTAGTGTATCGCAGAGCGGGGACTGAAAACTGCTCGCGTCCGCAAGCTTTAGCCCTCGTTGCCTTGGACGTTGAACACTTCCTATTCAATTCACAAAATATTTAATTTCATTATAAATTTGAGTATAAAAAAACTATATTTACAATCGCAAAACTAAATGGAAGTAAACACAAAGTAGGCAAATGTAAAGAAGGCGGCCCTGTAGCATGTGAACGGACCGCGGCGGCGGCGCTGAAGTTAAAATACTGTTTAGTACCGTGCCTTTACCAACACCCTATTTCTGCCCACGGACATCGACATAGCTGGCTAAG
The DNA here is from genome assembly GCA_944452665.1 of Stenoptilia bipunctidactyla. Lineage (NCBI taxonomy): Eukaryota > Metazoa > Arthropoda > Insecta > Lepidoptera > Pterophoridae > Stenoptilia > Stenoptilia bipunctidactyla. The sequence continues at coordinate 8,520,671 of OX101743.1, forward strand.
CGAAATATTCGTCCAGTTATGCAGCTTAAACGATGAACAGGTACCGAATAATGGCCTTTATTTATGGATTTTAGTCATCATTATCATAAACCTTTTTATAAGTCTACTGCAGGGTATCTCGGACTCTGAGTGACAAGGAGTTTATACAGTACACCTTCAAATTGGTGTAATGCTAGTCAGTGCATGTCAGAATTTATGGGCTTTGACAAACTCTAACGTCTAGTATAGGTCCTGCTGGAACCGACAGCTAAACGTGCCCGCCGAAGCACGGAAGCTGCCATGATAAGCTAATAGTCGGCGGTCACTCATCTTTGGACTGAAATTGTGCAAAAACTGGAATATCGAATAATGTAAATAAGAGCCACTACACCACGAAGTCTTTTTGGATTAAAAACAACAATAGGTAATTAATTTCATGATGTTGATACTTATTAAAATGAAAATTGTCTTGATTAAAAATTCCTGATTTTCAACAGGTACGATTTGTCAAGGTTTTTAATATTTACTTTGTTTGAAGTATTGCTGACTAGCTGTGTTTTTTTTTTCTTTTTTTTGTGTTCATTTAATAAAACGACCACAATTATTAAAAGAACAATTAATAACCAAATAAAATAAATTAATAGGTACATATGTATATACCTACCAAACAGCCGTGTTTGGTACTCCAAAATAAGTCCAATCTTCGATCTTTGATTTCAAACACTATTATGTGCCATGACAACCAACATCCAGAATTTTGTTTCGTTTGAAACAATCTTACGAGTATATTGAAAATGTTGTTTCAAGAAATCTACAATAAGGCAGGTTTTCCTCGTTTATTACACTACCCAACAAGACCCGAGTTGAGTTAGACAAGTTTGTATCCTTTTTTTTTTGTTTGTCTGGAGGAAAATATGCTGTCATGTCCCCGACCGCCCAAGGGGAACGGTGGGGTATATGGGGATGATCCGGCAGAAGGCCGAACCGACCCACTAAAAACCTCGAGGCTTACCTCCCCCGCCATAATTGGAGCCCACGGTATAGCATTGCCCGCGAGCCCCGCGGGTTGCGCTCAGCCTGAGCCGTGCGCCTCCCACGTAGGAAATGGCCCAGTACACGCGGCCATTTCCCCACTCATAGCCTGTATAGCCGCTGTAGGTCCCCTTCTCCGTCGCCCCCTCCGCCCAGCCTACCCTAACCTAAAACCCAACCTAAAACCTTACCTAAAACCTAACCTAAAATTTATCCTAAACGACGTAACTTAACCTAAAACCCAAACTATCCTAAAACCTAACCTAACCCAATACGAAGGACTGGACGCCGAAGCAATCCAAGACGCCAACCCCAGAGCGTCCGGTGCACAAGCAGAGCTCACCGCCTCTGTGTCCTTATCGGTCCACTCTGCTATCAGGCAAGACCTCCCCGGGAAGGCGCAGCTGCCGACCAATGCGGAAAGACGCAGCGCGCCACCGCCGTAAGAGTTTCGCTTCACCCGATCGCTGGATTGCGACGGGCTACTGAGCCCCCCGCCACGACAAGGCACACTCTACTTGAGGGGTAGACGAATTTGTGTCCTAAACTGACCCTGAAAATGTCAATTGAAATCGAACTCTTATTCTTACTCTTATTAGTGCTTGGATGGAATAGCCCTACCGTCCCTAAAGAAGAGTGTCGTAAAAGACGACATGGTGGTAGGAGCTCTTCTTTTTATTATAAATAAATGTTCGTATTCGACCTCATCAACACTTACCTTCAGGTGAGATTGAGATCAAACGTGAGGAGAAAAAATAGAATAAACAATAAATATCAATTATTTACTGAGTAAACTTAACCGCAATTGATTACGCAACGCATGGTAACACTAGCGTTGGAAGCGATTAGCGTGCCAGGTCACGTGCCGCGATAGGCTCAGGAGTAAGTAACGTAAATATTAACAAAACTTTATTTATTTATAGAGAATTCTAGTGAAAAATTAGCTGCCCACTTTTATTACATAATTATGACCAGAATCGAGTACAGAGTGCTCTCCTTCAGTATCTAAAAATTGTCACCAGTCACCCTGTATACGTAGAGGGTAAAATCTGATGTCATTATAAGTCACAGGGGTAGGTATTAAGCCAATAAGGTTGTAGGACGTGCAAAGAAATGACATACGCACTACTCTTTTTTATACTTATTTTTTTTTTTTAAAGTCGTTTAAATAAAAGTAGTCATTCAAGAATAAGAATAAAACAGAAGATTATAGTTGACACAGCATTATTAGACAATGAAACATTTTTATCTTGTAACTATGACGACCGACTGGTGTAGAGGTAACGTGTATTGCCTTCTATGCCAGAGGTCCTGGGTTCGAGTCCCGGCGGCGACGGATATTTGTGTGATGACCACAGATATTAGTCGTCAAGTCATGGATGTTTATATGTTTATTTAAGTTAATTTTTTAATAAAAATATGTATTTATTCAATATGTATGTTTATATATTTCTTAAGTATATCAGTTATCTAGTATCCATAACACAAGTTCTTTAAGAAACTTAATTTGTGTGTGAGTGAGTGAGTGTCAGAAATATTTATTTATATTTATTTATTTATTTATTGTAACTACACGATAAACTACCCTTCCTGTGGGTATTTCTGGAACTCCTTCCATAATGCAACCAAACCTATTGAAGAACCTTTATACCAAGTATCACATCCGTGAACTCAAGGAACAATTTTCATACAAATTAAAAAGTCCAATATTTCCCGTGGGAATTCCGGAAATGGTTTACAGCCTAGCGTCCTCGTCACCTAGTGACTCAAAGCCTCACTGCAAAGATGTGTGACGATTTGATGTCAAAATATTTTTTACCGAAAATGACGAGTAAATCTTAAACATGTGCCACCTTCCGGTGCAGTATAAAATCAGGCTAAGTACTTACAGATTATATATTAGGTGCAGTAACTACCTTTGTCATTACCCACATATTTCCTTCCTTTATTATACTTTTATTATAGATAATATGCAATTTAGACGTAAGTAACGGCTTCATGAGCATGAATCTACAATTTTATTCGTCCATGACATGTAATGTTTGGAAAAAACATCGCTTTGGAAAAGGTTGTTCGTAGTCATTATTAGTAAACATTCCGACTCTACACTGTACAAACTGTGATAAGTGAGATTTTTTGTTCTTTTTTCTTATAATAGTAGAGTTTACAACATGAGGTTAGGTAGAGTCATGTCTAATATAGTAATCAATAAAAATATTTATACAGTAGATACTATTGAACCTAATAAATATATTTTAATCCCCAATATTGATATTATTTAAAAGTTTTTTTTTTTTTAATCTTTATTTAGAAAGCTATACACCTATAAGGTTAAGACAGCTAATAAAAGTTAATAATGATAAAAAACATAATTATAATATAATTTTGAAAATAACATGGTTGGGAAGCCTACTGCTTTTTTTACTTTGATGCCAGAACTGTTAAATGCTGCGTATAATATAATGCTTTATACGTAGTTGTTCGTACAGGTGTGTATTTTATATATTAAATATATTTTACACTTATATCCCAATCTTTTGTCTCCGATTAGTTCTACTCAATCATTACTCTTACTTAACATCCTTTATCAACAATAAAATAATGAAATTATTTTCCCATTAGCAGTAAATATGACAAAATTATTCATATTTTTCTTGCTTCAAAACCACATTTTCAAGTTAAATATGGTGTATGTATGTACTTATACTCTATTCAATAGAAAGTGTTAACTATGCTAAATTGGTGGGGACGTTACACAATATTTGATTTTGGTATAATGATGTCATTTCAGCGGGCTAGACTTGTCAAAATTCGCATTTTTAAATTTTATGAATAATCAAATCCTTTAAGGTGTGTAATCTTATTGGTGCAAAGTTACAGCGGATTTCAATGTACCTATTTTGATTTTCTAAAACTAACAACGTAAGAGCGTTGCCATGATAACCGAAATCCAGATTTCTATCCGCTACAAATAAGCTTGGGTTAACGATCTATACAGGGTAGTTTTTTTAGAACACGGCACACTCAACTATTCTACACACAACTCGCCAAAACAAATGGGCATCGTTCATTTTTTTAAATTTATTTCATACGAAAAACCGTTTCGAGGAATAAGGTTTCTGATTCATTTAGTCGATTTAAAACATTTAAAAATATTGGGGTTTAAGAGATTTTTTACAAAATACATTTAACCTTTATTTAACCTTGATGACGTCATCAAAGGCAACAAGCGATCAAGTGTTATGTATGACTTAAAGCTGTTTAAAAAAATTCAAACGAAACTCTATAGCTCTATGGTGGTTGTTTTGTTTTGTTTATATTTTAACGTAACCTCAACGTAACAAACTCAGCTTCTTTATTTTTCCCTGCGATTGATCTAAGTTTAATTAACAATTAAAATTTTAAGAATAATTATTTTAATTATAGATTATTTATACAAACTACAAAGAAAAGAAACAGAGGAAATAAAGACGGTTAAGATTTGATTTGAATCAATGTTTGAAATGTTGGTTTGTCGTCTGTTGAAAATCCATTGGGTGACAGTGACATAGCATGACTTTAGCACACAGACACAGCTAATGTTTTTTTTTACTGACTGACACATGTTTATAAAGTTAATGCCACTGATGACGTCATCACGTACATATTTCATAAAATCAATATAAATTAAACGACACCGTTAAAAATAAAACTATTCAAATTGTTCTCTCAAAATAAGCTAAAGATTAATATAACATAATAAAAATAATAGGTTAAAAAAAGTGAACAATGCCCATTACCTACAATCAAAATTCACCAATAAATAGGATGCATAACATTTATTATAATAAACAATTCTCACGTATTTGTGATATATTTAATGACAGCAAGGTAAAGTTTCGGCATGATATATTAAATATGTTTTTTAAAAATGATAAGCATTAAAAAACAGACACAAACACTCATACAAACATACAACACTTACACTCACTTAAAATATAACATCACCAAACACTCCTAACACTCCATAACCTAACACTAACTGTCTTAACAAAATATTAATTTACCAGTAGTTTTATTTTTATTGCTTTGTTTAATTTTTTTATCCTTTGTTTTTTCCTTTCCCGATATTTTGTTTTTTATATTCTTGTTTTTATTTTATAAGTATTTTGTGTACCTGATGGCAAACCTAAAAATTGTAAATCCATAATTGGCTGTCAGCATCGTTTTAAATGTGTATTTTTTTATAATTAAGAGCTGTGAATTTGGTTATAAATAAATAAATAAATTAGTCACCACCCAAATTTTTTTTAACACATTGAGCCCGATTCGCCATTGAATTCTCTTATTTTAAGTGATTATTAATGCCAAAAAAGAATGAGAAAAATTTTTTTTTTGTATGAGGCATTTCACGTCGTAAAATTTGACACTCGAGAGACTTAAAAATAAAAAAATACAATGTCGAATACGGCCCACTAAGTATCATTTATACAGGGTGACTGGTGGGTCACTTTTGAAATTCAAGGACGTGATAGTTTGAGATCATACATGAAGAGAAAAAATATAATGAAAAATAAATATGAATTATTTACTGAGTAAACTTAAACAGATTACGCAACACATGGTTACGCTAGCGTTGGCAGCGATCCGCGTGCCAGGTCACGTGCCGCGAACGACTCAGTTGTATGTAAAGTAAATAGTAACATAGTAGTATTTATTTATAGGGAATTCTAGTTAAAAATTAAGTACCTACTTTTATTACATAATTATGATCATGAATCGAGTACAGAGTGCACTCCTTCAGTATCTAAAATTTGTCACCTGTCACCTGTAGAAACGATTTTTTGCAAAAAAGGTGTGTATTTTTTAATGAATTCAACATATTCGCTAGCATATTAAGCAAAGCATGGTCACTCCAAAATTATAAATGAATACCATTAAAATAGACGACTATGCGCTACTACAAAACATCTTCTAGTACAACGTAAAATAAAATGCCGCATCGTAGTATGTATGTTCATAAACAGCGAATATTTGTAAAAAATTGTGTTAAAAAAAATATTTTTTTTTTAACTGAATGATATTAAAATAAATATGCAGGTACGTTTATATCGCATCAAAGAAAATAAAATTTAAATTTCGCTGGAGACTAGAAAACAAACCTGTATGTATAAAATACTTTTGAGCAGGCTTTTATCTACGTTTCAGTGTCCACAGAGCCAATGGTCACGAGATAAAAGATAAAATTCGCGAATTGTTCACTTCAGTATAGAGGAATTTTGAGATTATGTTTCAATGAGAGCTGATATTCTGATTTACGTGGAATGAAGCTTCGCCAAATTTCACCATTTCTATAGAAAATACTTTAAATTTAAAAAAAGACATTCAATTAGGTTCATCTGTTTTGTTTGGAAACTTAAATGCCACATGTCTAACTAACATTCCTCTTTTGCTCCAGGGAAAGAATCGAGTAATCTATACATATAATAAAATGGTAGGAAAGTCAAAACTGTACATTGAATATTTTTTTAAAAGAATACTTGGGGTATGATCTACAATCGAAACAGAAACAAAAAATATAGTTTTTAGAATTTTTGTCTGTTTGTCTGTTTGTCTTTCCGGGATAAACTCAAAAAGTACTGCATGGATTTACTTCAAATTTGGCATGAAGATAGTTAAGAAGTCGGTTCAACATATAGGCTACATATTATCACGCTAGCAGTGTTATAATCGTAGGTGCGTTTGGTGCTGCATAGCGTTCACGCAGACGACGTCGCGGGCAGCAGCTAGTATACTCATAAAATAATCTTGCTATAGGAATAACCTTAATGATGAAAAACCTAAATCATCAGAAATGAATATAATATTTTCACCAATCTGTAAAATGGGGGCCCCAATGTTGACCGATGATCTCGTCAAAGTCTCCGGTAAACGCTGGATGAGGGTGGCGCGGGATCGAGGGACGAGGAGAACCTTGGGAGAGACCTATGTCTAGCAGTGGACGTCTACAGGCCATTGATAATGACGATGATGACTATCCATAGCCATGAATATATGATGATGATGATAAAAATTCTTATTAGTCTTACTTAATAAACGTAATAAACGTGAAAGTATTGAGGCAGGATAAATGTTCGCTGCACTCTGGCCAACACAACGCATGAATGAACGAACATTAACTAAGAAGTTGTTTTGGGATCAAAATGTACACTGGTAAAGTTGCGGGATAGGATGTTTTTTTTTCTTTTTACGATTTAGACTACATTGAAAATTTATGTTAAAACATTATAGAAATAAGTAAGTATAGCTAATAAAAAAACTTTCATTGTAAAAATATAATACAACAATAGCCTTATTTAATTAAAAAATATAAAATGATAAATGGTATTAATAATATATTGAAATAATAAATCATTATGTTTTATCACAATTGGGTATTAGCTGGTATTAGATACAATAGTCTTTAATAGTATACCTATAATATCAGATTTATGTAATAGTGTATAGTTACTTAATAGTAGTAGGTATTGCAGTAGTAGGTATACCAGTAAAACCTATAAGGAGTGAAAATAAGTATATCACATGATGTGAAATTTATTATCATACATTTCTTAATATGAAGAATATCTATAAAGATCCATAATTTAATTTTTGACTTCTTTTTCACTCAAATAAACAACTTATTAATCTACTCATAAATAAATGAAAATACTTGAAAAATATTAAATTACTTCCATGCTGGACTGGGAGTGAAAGAAAAACATAGAATGTGCCAGCTGCTTCTCTTCCCGAGCATACTGTAAAAGTCGGTTAAGGGATAGAGGTTTTATTGGCATTTTTGTGGGCGATAGGCCGACCCCCTGTCACTGCAATAGCCTCTCGCAATCATTATAATACCTCATTAGTCAAACGTGACATCAGTTGGTCTTATAACCTCTGATGTTCTGCCTACCCCATAAGGGATACAGACGTGAAGTTATGTATGTATGTATTAAATTACTTTTCCCGCCTCCACCTTTTCAGTTAAACAGACTTGCCCACACATACAACAAAAGTACCTACTTACTTAGAAAATAATGACTACACTCTTACGAAACAAACGAGCAAACCATATCATTGTTTTTTAATGAACTTCATCTGCACTGCTGTTTTTGTTCGATTACAGGTAATTGCTCATTATGTTACCCTATTCATACTATAGACGTGACAGTTTCAGGTTGTAAGTTGCTGTTTCAGGCTAAAGTTTCTAGAATCACTCCCAGTAGATGGGTGAAATAGGGAATAACATGTACTAAGAATATTTTTTAATGTAACATTCCCACGGCATGTGATTATACCAACGAGTTTAGCAGCGAGAAAAGCTAGTAGGTAGTAGGTAGCTTAAATTTAGATTATACGAGTATCATCATCATTATCACAACCTTTTTTAAGAGGTCACTGCAAGGCCGAGTACTTACCTCCTCTTGGTGACGAGGAGTTTACTGTGTTTACTATGCGTGTACTGTTTCCACTGACGCGGAGCGGAGATTTTAGTCAATCGGTCAATTCACAACTGGTGAAAAACGCTGAGCTTCGCTCCGCTCCTTTACTCCTCAATGGAAACCCTACCTCAGGCCGTAAATGGCCAGCTGCCCGTTTAAGGTGGTTTACGTTCGTAGCTTTCGAATATTTCTTAACCGTTTTTTAGTCACCAGCCAAATTTAAATGGTATTTTCTTTGGTATGATATAAACGTACCTGCATATTTTTTTTAGTATCGTTCAGTAGAAAAAAATTAAGATATGGCACAGCAAACTTATTTTTTAAGTAGTCGCTGTTGATGAACACAGCTACTACGAAGCAGCATTTCATTGATAATACTACGACGTAGTAATACGAGATGTTTTGTAGTAGCGCGTAGTCGTCTTTGTTGTAATGATATTCGTTCATAATTAAGAGTGACCTTGCTTTGCTTAATAAGTTAGCAAATAGGTTTATTAATTTCCTTGTAAAAAACACATATCTTTTTTGCCTAAAGTCTTCCTCAAGATCCTTGTCAAAGTTCAGGCAAACAAAGTTGCTGTTCAACAAACACTTATTTTATTTACAGATTTGCTATGGTACCTACGTTGGTACCTTATATTTAATTGCTAATACATAGTGCTCAAGTAAAAATTTATCTTTGATTCAAACATTTTATGTTGATAAAATTGTGCTCTTCACTACATTTTATAGGGAACGAAAAAGATTACGTATTGTATTTTAGAACGCATGTGTAATAGTGAATATTACTATTACCACTAGTAATGATTTTCATGATATTTATGACGCCCGGTTATAAACATGTTTTTGAGATTGAGTTTAAAATTAAGATGAAAATTTAAAATTAAGATGAAGATTTGTAACTCAGTAACATCAGTGCTTTTGGAGTAGGTACCTACCTTCTAGCGATTGGGCGTGGTTAATCACGCGAAAATTTGATCCCCTAATTTTATTTTGGGGATTTCTAAGTTAAATATTCTCATTAACCTTCCCCAAGAATAGGGCTATTAAATGATAAATATTTGGATCTTGAAAACTTACATACATACATACACAGCTTCTCGCCTGTATCCCTTAACAGAACACCAGAGGCTATCAAACTATCTGATGTCATATTTGACAAATTTGGAGGTCTTGAAATGGAGAGATACTATTGCAGTGACAGGTGGTCACCCCTCAATTGATTTTTCCAGTATGCCCGGGAAGAGAAGCAGCTGGCACATTCTATGTTTTTCTATCGCTCTCAGTCCTGCGTAGGAAATAAACCTGCTAATAGAAATGTATTCCTACCTAATGAATGGGCAACCTTATAACACAAAGAAAGGCTTAACGACAGTGTTGAAGATTTTATGATCTTAGATCTTTCATTTTAAATTGCAATTGGTTGCTTGTTAACATTTTGTTGCACAATTATTTATTTCTCTTCAATATTGAATAGGTACTTATTTCATTTACAATTTACTCAAAATATATATACAAACTGTGGGATATAAAACTATAATAATAAAATCCCCAGACAATCACACAAACTACATGGCCCCAAAGTAAGCACAGCTTGTGTTATGGGATACCATATAGCGAACTAGGGGGGAACCTAGAATATAAATACATAAATAGATAAACACCCAGACTTTTTTTTCTGGTTCCCTGCGGGAATCGAACCCGCAACCATGTGCGTCTGAGGCAGATAGGTTTACCCCAACGCCAAAGTGGTCGTCTGGACAGATACTGCGTAATCAGCCCTCAAACGCGATTGTCCCTTTTATAAAGTTGCAGGTCCGTTTTCAGGGTCTGGTAAGGCGGGATCCGTGAACGTATAGCCTATGGCCATGACCTTGTACAATACCTACATAAATCAAAACTTCATAGTATTTTCAATTAAAATACAGTTTAAAATTAAGACTATATATAGTTGCCTGGAAGCAATCGCTTAAAACGATAAGGTCGCCTAAATTTTCATTTGTTTTTTTTTCGTTGATATTGTGTTAAAAAGTTTAATGGCAATAAACAGTATTATTATTTGTCTGATTTTTGATAATAGCCTTCAAGGTGATGGCCGTATAGTCACGTGTAGGTAATATTTGGTCCTTTTATTGCTCATATTTGCTTTAGACTCCTATTCCTTCTTATGGCTATACCCATGTGCTGACTTCTTCGACCTCATCTTCCTGGTAAGTGAGATTGAGGTGAGTTTAATCACCGATAAAGATATTCATTTATTTATTTTACAATATTACTATCACGTGGCTTATAAAAACAACTAGGTGCGGTTTGTTGTACTACAATACCATAAAACTTAGCATCGTTACCTATTTAAAAAAGTTTGAACCTCTTCCTTTAGGTATTGTGAAAATAAAGAAATAAAAATCATTTTTAAACTAATTTGTTAAGGCTTGAAATAATACCCTAGACGAACTGAACTCTGAACTTGGCCAAGTTCATCGCGACGTCGACGCGACGATGGTTGTGACTTGTGACAGTGACAACGATGTATTCGGAGCATTAATAAAAAAATAAAAGAATGGAAGTGATCTTGATTATTTTAAAGCAGAATTATTGAAAAGATCGCTTAAATATTAAAACTATACAGGGGGACTGGTGACAAATTTTAGATATTAGAGATCACTCTGTCTGTACTCGATTCTGATCATAATTATTGGCTAGTAATTAATTAGGTCAACATTAATATTGGGTAGTATTTAATAGAGTAACTGTAAATAAAAATTTTAGGTGACAAAAATAATGAATTTGGCTTACTGTTTTAATTAAGTGAGCGACTAAGAGCGAGTGACGAAGAATCAATGAAACAGCGACTTAAACACATTATTTAAGGATTCCCCTCTAAAAATCTAAGTTGTCTTCTAAATTACTATGTCAGCTACAATCCGTGCCACAAACTACGTCGGGTTATTTAAAAAAGCTCTACAATTTATGGCGCTTCGCCGGCCACTACCGCGGCACCGGGCTGATCGCTTCGCTCGCTCGGCTCGCGCACGTATATATGCAACCTAACTGCTCCGACTGCGTACCGACTACGTCTTCCGGAACGGGAGCCCTTCTTGTCGCATAATATTTTTCATCGCAATGTTAATGAATATATTACTTAGTATAAAATAAATGTATGAATATAGACATTATGATTTTCAATATTTTGCACCTAACCAACCTACTTGTTTGCTTATGATTAAATAGCCTGTGTTTTAGTCGCTCACTTAGTAATTCAGTGGCACTATTAATATTTAAAACCGTTCTTTTTCATATCCTTTTCAAGACAGTGCAAATTTGTTTTTTAGGCGCTCGTTTTATTATTTCCAGACCAAAGTTTTTTTGTCGTTCGTTTTATTATTTCCCATAATTATTTAATAACAGTTACTTTGTTCACGTTTCCCGACGCACCGTCTCAGTCAACACGCACACAGTAGTGTTCCCGCCACACGCACACCAACACCCGCTATGTATCTATTGTATTACGCTTATGTAACCATGCTTTAGCTTTCGGTTAAGTTTACTCAGTAAATAATAAATATTTACTTTTTATTTAATTTTTTGTTCATGTATGATCTCAAACTATCACATCCTCAAATTTCGAAAGTGACCCACCAGTCACCCTGTATGAAGAAACTTGTTTGTTAGTCGAGTTCCTCAAGGATATCTAATAGGTACTCGCCATAACTTTTCACGACGCGACGTCTGCAAAGACATGGAAACGTTAAATTTTCGGAAATCTGGTTAAAAAGTTTTTTATTTAATAATAAATCTTTCTTGATTTACAAAACTCATAATCAGAAGAATCAGAATCATAAACCTTCATATAATGTTCAAACCATATCTAACTTTTAGTAACGTTTATTTATAATCTTAATATAAAATATGTTATAATAAAAATTCTACTTATAAAACTATACGGCTATTACGTTATACTTGACGTAGGTTAGTATAGTTAAGTACCAGCAGAGGACGTCAAACACCTTATAAAAATTACTTTGCTCTGCAAAATGACGCTTTATAGTTTATAACTCTATTGTGTGTAAGCCACGATTATTAAAGATAAACTGAACTGCTTACTTACATAGATAAACGAAATTATCACCGAGAATAAAGAAAAGTAAAATAATAAACGAGAATAAAAAATATGTTTTATGAATAGATCAGTTATCAGAACTATTATTTCCTTTTTCCATCTATTCTTTTATAAATCCGTATCTTCAAGCTCATTCTCATGTACCTACAGAAGACCAAAAACAACCTTTTCACATCTGTCAAAAATGTAAGTAATTGAATCTGAACTCTATGCCCTGGACATTAAGTTAAATATTGGTTAGGGAAATTTGACGGGTTTGTGACGCTTGATTTGCGGCCACCTAGAGAGATGGAGGTGAAGCGCGGGTTTTGTCCCGGTTATAAACATCTGAAATGTGATCTCAAATTATCGTCGCAAAGTGATTTGTAGTGCTGTATACCTACTCTTCTTCAAGAAGTCGAACCATCGCCCTTTGAGGCTGCAAACTGGCGGCAAAAACAAAACTGCAAAAACGGCAGCGACAGCAAGAGCGAGCAGCGACGCGTGCAACGACGCGGGGAATCTGGGCCGTTCTCGACGCCAGCAGGCGCTCGAGCGGTTTGTCGCGGTTGTACGAACAGATGTTTGTTCCTACTCCACGCGTCGGAATGTTGTATATATGCTAGTCGCTATAAGAACTTTGATAGCGCGATGCAGGAATTATGTCGTGTCGTCATCGTTCGATGGAGCGTCGCTAAATGTCGCTACACGGTTTCATAAAAACTCAATACTTTCTATCGTGTCGTGGAAATTGCTGCCGGCGTCGCTGTTGCTCTCGCTCTCACTGCCCTGCAGTTTGCAGCCTTACAATCGGCCACTAGACGCAGACTAGGCACCCGTCCCTAGATTGTGGATTTTCCATAAAGTTTTCGAAAATCCTTGATAGTTAGTTCTTTTTTGATAAAGGTGCTAATATGTGGTGTAAACCAGCGATTTTTGATTATGTAGGGTCTTGCGACCAGCGACAACGATAAATCGGGCCTTTTTATCAATATTCTCTTAGAATATGGCACTTAGAGTACCTACCTATGAATTTTTTATAGAATATGTCATCTTTGGTACGGTTGGCATAGTCATGGTATCGAATTGAGTAATTCTATCTATTATGGCGCACATGTTAGCTAACATTATAGGATAAAATAATATTTATCTTGTCGATTAGTCTTCGTCGGTGGTCGCATGTTATCCCTGCAAGATAGTAGTTTCAAATACCTCGTTTTCATTGTCATTTTCAATCAGGTGACTGGGAAGACATATGATATCCAAGTTAGGTTTTTCATAGTTGCGGTCATTTATACACTGATAAGATTACGAATTATTAGGTGAAGGAAGGAATATCTTCTAGTACTTAGATATAATAATCTTGAAGTAAGATAATTCAGAAGACAAAAAAGTATTATTCTTTAGATGATTTTCTTGATAAGGAATGGTTATTGTAAGAAGAAATTGTACGTCATCTAGAGAAGAAATTTTAAATACTCGTAACTGTCTTTTGACAAAATGCCGCGATCTGTTATCTCATTATCTACGACGATCCACGGTAAATAGAACTCGTCCTTGGATGAAGCTATTTCACAAGTTAATCTTGTTGAGTGTTAACATAACAATATATTTTTTTTCTTCAAGGTTCATTATTGCATTCATATTTTTTCGCTCACAGATGAGTCTGGCTAAAACGAAAGTGTGAACGCGAAACCTAATCTTACGGAGCGCAGAATGAATCAATAAATAAATAAATAAAATCCACAGACAATCACACCAACTACATGGCCCCAAAGTAAGCATAGCTTGTGTTATGGGATACCATGTAGGGAACTAGGGGGGGACCTAGAATATAAATACATAAATATATAAACACCCAGACAGACACGGTTTTTTTTTTCTTGTTCCGTGCGGGAATCGAACCAGCAACCACTGGCGTCTGAGGCAGACAGGTTCTTGTCGACCCCATCGCCAAAGTGGTCGACATTAATGTTGACCTAATTAATCAAATTGATTACTTTAATGTATGTATGTATCGACGATCGACCGAGACGGCATCGATCGCCGTCGATCGGTTTTTCTGATCGGATTGGCTTAGTAAAAACTATCGATCAACGGCGTCGATTGACGATCGATCGATTGGTGTGATAACACCCTTACATTTATCCACTCGCTTGCTCTCGATTTCAAAAAAATCGTCGAACTTTGCTAGTGAAATTTGACTGTTACAATCGGGGCGGCCGTCATTAGAAAAACTTGATTTATAATCGATACAAGTGGCCTATAGTAAATACAAATACTGTTTTGTGTAGACAATAAAATAAGGAATAAAATAACGTTGTGTTATTTATCAAACGTCATGTGTATAATATTTGATTTGAGGCTTAGTTAAGGTCGAGCATATTTTTCCGGTTTTAGTCAAATAAATTGAAATAGAGAAAAAAAATGCGTGATAGGTATATAATTTTATGTCATTTTTATAAAATATAATAGTTATTTTAACTGTTAAAAATAAAACAACAATTACTTTGATAGTAAAATCTTTATAAAAACATGAATTCTGCGAGCATATAACACAAAATGGCGACTTGAAACTTCACTTCGTATTTTTTAAAGGAAATTGGTTTTCTAATTTAGTCATTTTACGTTACGATGATGGATAAATTCATTGTCTATGGTTTAAAATATTTTTTAGGTGAACCTCACATACTACAAAATAGAGTTCTGAGTCGTTTAATTAAAAATCAAATTTGGCAACGATTGTTGCCAAGAGCAAAGTTGGAGAATTTGGATTGGAAACGATCGTTGCCATAAGCAAGCGATTCACACATCAATACACATACAATGGGCCGTATAGATGTTACAGTAATAGTAAATAATTTAAGATTATTAATAATTATCAATTATTGTTAATAATTACCGAAAGTCAAGGTTAACTCTCTGCTTAACTCTGTTTTGTGCGATTATAAAAAAAATAACCACGGAGATAAATGCAAGGAGCTCCGCTTTGCTTCGCTGCTTGCATTAACCTCCTAACCAAACCGGTCCATGTCGGTTCTGTGCAACCAGCCTCAGCCTAAGCAACCATTATTAATAATAATAGATAATTATTAATAATCTTCAATTATTCACTCTTACCGTAACATAGACATTACACTCTCAAATTTGAATTCTCTAATGACAAACTTAGAGGCTACAAAATCAGTTTTTGTTAGTTAAGTTTTAAGTCATTTGACATAAAAGAGACTATAATAAAATTTTAGTAAAGTCGGATCGAGCTCAATAATTAGGTTCAAGTACTCGTATATAGGATACAAATTACAATTAATATTGTCTTAAGTTTTCACGATTCATAATTTAAATAAAACTACTTTTTAACCGGAATAAAAAAACATACATGCAATTCTGGTTTCCGAGACCTGGTTGAAGCCCTGCCTGCCCTCGACTTATTTTGCTTTACCTGGATATGTTATGCTTCGCAATGACCGTATCAATCGCACTGGAGGCGGCGTAGCTATATACTTGCGGTCACATTTACCGTATAAGATACTGAGTGCTTCTGCCACTGCATCTGAGTCTACAAACTCAGTCGAATATCTTTTCGCAGAAATTAGTTTCAGTACTATAAAGTTACTATTAGGTGTAGTCTATAGTCCGAACAGTACTGTGAACTACTTTACAACTTTGGAAAATAAACTGGAAGAATTGATCCCTCTTTTCAACCACACTATCGTCATGGGCGACTTCAACACTTGTCTGTTGAAGAACGATAATCGTGCAGCTAAATTGAAGTCCGTAGTTAACGCCTGCAATTTGAATATCCTCCCGTCTCGCGCTACACATTTTTTCCCTGACTCCACACCGTCATTATTAGACATCATGCTCGTGTCTTCCTTAGAGCATGTTGCTACCCATGGCCAAACTGAGGCAAATGCTTTCTCTTATCATGATCTGATATATTTGTCATACAAAATCAAAACACCTAAATCAAAGCCCAAGACACTTCTGCAGCGGTCTTTTGGTGGGATTAACTTCGATCATTTACTTCGCGACGCACAGCAAGTCCAATGGGATGCCGTAGTAAATGCTGAAAATATCGATGATCAAATTGACATTTTCAATTCCCTTTTGATTCAGCTTTACGATCGGCACGCCCCAGTACGAACCGTTAAGATCAAACATCTTCCTGCTCCGTGGCTTACTGAGGATATTAAAACAATGATGAATAAACGCAACCGCGCTCGTGTAAAATATCGGAAGGAACCTAACTCGGCAAATTTTGAAAAGTATCGACATTTACGAAATCGCTGCAATACTATGTGTAGAAATGCACAACGACGCCATATCCACGACTCTATTTCAAAGGGAACTCCAGCAAAAGTTTGGAGTTTTCTCAAAACTTTAGGTGTTGGCAAAATTAAAAATACAACTCTCCCTGATAACTTCGATTTAAATTCAATTAACCAGCATTTCTCAACTTCCAGCGCCATAGATAGTGCCACCAAAAATCAAACATTAAATCAACTTTCCTCTTTGCCCGCACCTCAATACGAATCATTTAATTTTAAACAATTTACCGAATGTGATGTTAAGAAAGCTATAAATTCCATTACCTCCAACGCCATTGGGTCAGACTCCGTTAGTCGCAAGATGGTTATACTTCTCCTTGACTTTCTTTTGCCCTTAATCACATACTTGCTAAATAAATCCATTTCCTCAAACAAGTTTCCATCTTTATGGAAAAACGCCGAGCTTATTCCTTTGCCAAAAAATAATTCACCTAGTTCATTTAAAGATATCCGACCTATCTCTATACTCCCTTTTCTATCTAAAGTTCTCGAGCGCCTTGTTCACCAACAACTTATTAATTTTCTCGACAAACATAAAATATTAAATGATTATCAATCTGGCTTTCGATCTGGCCTCAGTACCATTACAACATTGGCAAAAATCACTGACGATATCAGAATCGGCATGGAAAACCAAAAGCTAACTGTTCTTACGTTGTTGGACTTTAGCAATGCGTTCAACACTGTTGATTTTGGTATTTTGCTACAACTTCTGCGCTTAATTAACATATCTCCATCGGTCATTGTCTGGTTTCATTCTTACTTGTGTGGACGACGGCAGCGTACAGTTATCGGCGATACCGTTTCATCTTGGGCCGAAGTACGGGCAGGAGTCCCACAAGGTGGCGTGTTGTCTCCTCTCCTTTTTTCTATTTTTATAAATACAATTTCTAAAGAGCTATCTTCTTTCTACCATATGTATGCAGACGATGTACAAATTTATCTACAGACTAGCCTGGAAAATTTGCCGGCTAGTATCGATACAATAAATAACGACCTCTCAAAAGTATTTTCGTGGAGCACTGCTCACGGCCTAATCGTAAACCCATCAAAGACCCAGGCGATTATTATTGGTAGCCAGAAAATTATCAACCGCATAGATTGGTCACTCTGCCCTAAAATTATATTTAATGGAGAGGCTATTGCTTACAGCAAAAACGTAAAAAACCTCGGTCTTATTTTTGACAGTACGCTATCCTGGAAACCTCAGATAGACGAGTTAAGCAGAAAGATGTTTGCAGCCACCTACTCGCTGAAGCGCCTACGCAATCTCCTTCCTTTTACCACCAAAATATCGATTGCACATGCTCTCATTTTACCTATTCTCGACTACGCAGACGTATGCTATCTGGATGTCACCGAAGACCAACTCAATAAGCTTGAGCGCCTCCAAAATCTCTGTATAAGATTTATATTTGGACTACGCAAATATGATCACGTGTCTCAATACCGCGCTAAACTCAAGTGGCTTCCTATTCGCTTTCGCCGGAATATTCATGTTCTCTGTCTACTGTATCGTCTACTGTTCATTCCTACTGCACCGCGCTACTTTCACGAGCATTTCAAATTTCGTCACTCTCAACATGAGCGTATTCTACGGTCAATTGACAACCTTATGCTCAGTACACCTATACACTCTACGGATTACCTACATAAATCATTTATGGTTCGAGCAGTAAGCTTGTGGAACGAACTTCCTCTAAACATTAAATCCGCAAAATCACTTCTATGTTTTAAAAAACGACTTAAATCCCACTACTTGTCAGTTATTGAAGTAAGCTAATCATTAATTTGTGTACTATGATATGCATATATGTATACAATTTATATATAATAGTAGTATATATATATTTATATGTATGTATATATTTATTTGTCTATTATATTGATATGTAGTCTATTTTTTATTGATTAACTAGTATGCCTTA
The DNA here is from genome assembly GCA_944452665.1 of Stenoptilia bipunctidactyla. NCBI lineage: Eukaryota > Metazoa > Arthropoda > Insecta > Lepidoptera > Pterophoridae > Stenoptilia > Stenoptilia bipunctidactyla. The sequence goes on from OX101743.1 coordinate 8,539,500, forward strand.
ACCCCAAGCTCCTTTTTACGATTATTCTATGTCCATGGTTGTCTGGTAGAAATCGCTGCCCAGCGATAAGACCGCCAATTGTGTAATCTCAGTCACTTTGAATGTACTGTAATTTTTATAATATAAGGTTAACAATAAAGTATAAATAAATAAATAAATAAATAAATAAATAATCGCGAATAATTTATATTTTACATTTTAACTCGACGTTTCGGTGTCTTTGCAGACCCCGTGGTCACGCACGAGCGACTGACCAGTCGCTCGAGTTAAAATGTACAATATATATAATAATATAAATTATATGCGATTAATCCGGTTAAAAAGTAGTTTTATTTAAATTACCATTACTATTATTGTCTTTTTTATGTACCGACAAGAAGCTTCACTGGAACTTTTATTTGTAAGTTTACAGTTTCAAGTTAAAGAAATTATGCAAGTTTGCCGAACTAATTCCTAATGATGTCAAATCGAATTGTTCTGTATTATTGTAAGGGGTGAAATTTTATATTGAGCCAGGTTAGCTTTGTTTATATTGAATTTATGTCATAACAGCCTATTAAAATAAGATCGTTTGAATGTAACATAATCATGTTGATATGTGTAATGCACGGCAGTTTCTTCTCCTTGTGTTAGGCGTTTACGGAAGATCAGCGTCTTGGTGTGTCCGCACTCCATGACTTATGCTGAGTAAATGCCTTTGTTATATATATTATATTACAATTGTATGTTTTTTTCTTTGGATGTTTATTTATGGTTTGGCACCGAATAAATTTCTTTTCTTTCTAATATCGAAAACATTAGTTACTGAAAACATAGTTCCAAAGAGTCGTCTCCTTTTTCTAAGAAAAGCGTAGTGGTAACCAGGCGATGTCTATAGCACTTTAGGAGGTGCTTTTTATTGTAGGTAATTCTTACATCTGTTTGTAATGAGCCCACTGTAATGGGCTATGAGTCTCTCCCTGAATGGCGAGAAGGATGACCTAAAGGCTAAAAACCAAGCTGCCCCAGTGCTGGTTTGTGGATGTCAGAATTTTCAGGGTGCCTAAATGGTTTCCAAAAACCCTAACAACTAGTGTATACAAGGTGTTCCGCTTGATTTCCCATAGGTAGCTCTAATCAATGTGAATAATTTTTCAATTTTAATTTTAATTTTGTTTTAATTTTTCATACAAAATAATTCAATTAAATCAAAACATCTTATGTAAAACACCTTTATGCGAAGTATGACAACGTGGCATATTCTATCCCTTTTTTATCGCTATGCACAGGTACATTTCGCAACGTTTTGCGTTGTACATTGTATGCAACGTTCCTCAACGTTTAAAATGTTTTTGTTGTTTATTTTATGGCTTCACTGACACGCATCTATTGAATGAATGTTAAAGAGATTTTACAAGAGTGATAATTAATGAACTCATTATATTACGATTGATGATATCTTGGAAAGTATGCACTTTTGAACCACATATTCTTTGGTAAAAAGTATATTTTTTTAGTCAGGAACAAAACCTCAAAGTTATGGGATATCAAAAAGATTACCTTGTATAAGTATACAACACCCAGCACTTACTGCTTAGCGTGCCTTCCGAAGCACGGGCATCGCTATGAGATAGAATGGTTGCACTGCGCCACGACGACCTCATTGTAACCTACCTAGGTTTGTTGTAATTGTAACGCATTTTTACCGAAGTGATGATATTTAGCGGCGAAAGGGAACCTCCGAAACAGGATTAATCGGATTGGTCGCCGTTTACCTAAAACACACAGATCAATATTTTAAACCTACGCAGACGATCCTTAGCAAGAACTTAGATTAGGATTAGGAAATAAAGTATTCAATTTAGGAAATCTACCTAATTTGCAAGAACATTAGTTAATGCGTCGTTTTCATTACGAGAGCTTTATTACTTAATATCGTTATGAATGGTTGTGTCCAATGGAACCAACATGGAGTGAAAGTTGACCTCGTTTTGGATCCTCAACATATTATCATCACTACTTACATTTATAAAATGAAATCCCTCCGCCTTCTGTCTTTCTGAACGAGAAAATCTCAAAAACTACTTAACTGATTTTGCCATAGTTTTCACCAATAAACGAAGAGATTTATGAAGAAGGTTTTAGTGTGTAATTTATCAGGGTTTTTTTGTAAATTGACTGACAAATCATCTTATTTGTTGAAGATGTAGAATAACGCTATTCTTGGAGCTTTATTCTACAGAGCGAGTGAAGTCAGGTGGATCATTTCATATTATTTTAATAATCGAAGAATAAACTTCCATGCTTGATGGGGAGTGAAAGAAAAGCATATAACGTACCAGCTGCTTTTCTTCCCGGGCAAACTTTAAAAGTCAGTTAAGGGACAGAGGTTTTACTGACGTTTTTGTGGCCGATAGGCTGACCCCTTTTCACCGTAATAGTCTCTCTCCATCATTATAATACCTCGAAATTTTATCAAACGTGACATCAGATATTATTCTATTATTGGATGGTTTTATTGGCCTTTACTAAAGAACTCTTTTCATATACTTAGCCAGTTAACGATTCTTTCTATCTTTTTCATTAAAATTCAGATGATTTAAGACACTTTAATTATTGACTACTAGATAGATGAAATAAATTCAGTGAAATGACTGTTTTTAATTAAAACTTTGTTTTGAAAACAAATTGGAAAAACCAGACAATGTCTTTTTTAGAGTTTGTACTCACGTTATAATATAAACTGTAATAAAGAAGTCTTTATTTAAGCTAAATGAGAGTTTTTGAGATAACATCTTTGTCATAAATATGCAGTACCTAATCATAAGAAGATAATAATATTTAGGTATCAGTCGAATTCGCAGCATCTGGAGAAACGATTTACCTTCAGCTCACCTGACGGAAAGTAAAGATGCGTTCGAAAATGACAGCACACGTTCCTTAGGGGTCCGTATCATGCTACCTACCTACTATTGTCTTACCTACTATTACCAAAATTCTATTACTACTAGCGCTACGCGCCGGGCATTACTGGAACTTTTTGTATTTTTTGCAGCGTTTGAAATCGATATATATAATACCCTGAAAAGTTTGGTACGTTGAGTAGAGTATTCAGATTTTACTTTTGTGAAGTGATATTTTTACATAAGATACTGACTTCGTAGTGAGATAGTGAAAAGATATTGCATTGATTTTGAATGACTGGTGCAAGGAGGTGAAAAATTTGTTGTATGGCAAAAGCATTAAGTTTGATGAAGATGACCCGAACAAATCTATGGCCTATAATTATTATACCAAACACAGATATAAAATTAAAAAATGAATTGTCTGAGCTGCATATATTTTTATTATTCCCAACTCCCATAGCATCATGCTTTGTGCAGTTAAATTCAACTTATTTCTATTGTGCAGTTTAAATTTGATTCGAAAAGTGGTGGCCGGGCTGCATTCTAGGGTTGCTTTGGTCAAAATGGTTCCTGGGGTGGATACTGTATGGCGCTTAAGTGCAGAAACCGCGAGACGGTCATCTATACTTTAGTACTTATATTCATCTATGGTCCGTATCGGCTCACATAAAATTCCAACTCTTATTTTTGGTCTTCCTACCGATTTGTGTTCATAATTATCACTCTTCAGAATTTTATTTTTCATACTCTTTTTATTCATACATTTTTAGCACTATCAACGAAGCTCCTAACAGTTTGTGATCATAATTTTTTTGTTCATAATGCTGCTACCAAGAATGAAGAACCAGTTATAATTCATATTTTTCTTTTCCATATCTTTTTTCCCCATGACATTTAATGATCATATTGCGTTAATTAAAAATGTAGGTACTTAGTTATTAAGAACATACTTCAATTCATAACGCCGTTGTTCAGAATACCTTGCTTTATAACAGACAATATTATCATATTTTTTGTCTTGATGACAATATGGATAAAAATATTTATGAGTATAGTTATTTATTCAAATGATTATGAGTTTCGATCATTAGTTTGAGCAAATATATTAAATCAAATATTAGTAAAATCAAAGTGCATGAAAATTTATATTATGAATTTCAATGATTATGTTTTTTAATACGTAGTGTTTAAATGTTTTATGAAGAATGATCATTATGATTTTAAATGGTATGAGAAACATTATCGGACTTCCGATTTTAGGAGTTTAAAAGCTATGAGAAACAATGCGCACACACAAGTTCCTTAGGTACTATATATTTATAATAGTATTTATTAATAGTGTTCTAGTATTCTAAGTTATATGACTCATTTACTTTTATTTAAGTGTAAAAATCTATCTAATAATTCAGAAATAAAATGATATCTATCTACTTTATGTACCTATGAATGAATTATGAAATCATCCATAAGATAGAGTGAGAAAAGATTTCTAGTTCTAGACATAAATCTTTATCAATTTATTGTACAGCCTGCAACAGAATAATGTATACCACCATCTGACGTCGCACGCACACGCGCGTTCATCCATACTCACTCACACCACGAAAGTCACCCAATCCAAGCATAATAAGTGGACGTGCTTACGCACACACGCACACTGTGAAAATACTTCACTTCTGCTGATTCATTAATTTGTTAAACTCGTTCTTAGCTACTCTCAAGTCTCACATGACAAGCTATATGGATGAATAGCAGGCAGACAAGATAATATGATGCTAATTTCACAACTGCATGTCATAGCGTCCATGGCCTAGCGGTTTATGTGTCTAGGAATGAGATCTGGACAGGTCAGGTATCGAATCCCACAAAAAACTGTGATTTCATATTCATTTTTAGAGATTGAAAGAAGAAATATATTACAACTTTTTTGATGTTTTTTATTAAGTTTGAATTTGAAGTAGGTAGCTATTATTAGCGTAACTATTCGAAATAACAACGATGCCTCATTTCTTAAGACAATATAAGTGGAAGACCCCGGTTATCTTTTATTGTGTTGCTAGATTTATTTTTAGCTTGTCATATCTTTAGAAAAAAAAGTTAAATCTACCCTCTATTATTTAATATTGTGTAGTCGTGTTTCTAGATGGTTTGCATTCGTCGTTACTTGTTACTACTATCAGATTGTTGTGCCCAAATGAAATCAAAAATGAATTATCATTTAACATTGCTGCAGAGAGCTGAAATCATTGTTTCATTCAATCAATACTTTTCTATCAGGGGAATTGCACGTCGATTGATGATATTTGTAAGTTTTAAGTTAATTATTATTCTGACTTAATCCTTGTATTAAACGTGATCATTATTTCTATGTTGATAATTTTATTTTCAGAGAAAAACAGTGCAACTATCTGTTCGTCGTTAAGAGGAACCGGGGGATATATCCATTTTTACCCACCCGTTCGACGGCCACCACATATGATGTGAGTTTGCAAACTGTTTCACGACATTTGAAAGCAAGCAACATATATTGTTACAGGTAAATAAAGAAGTATATAATCCGATGTTAGATATACAATATATTATAACTTAAAATGAATTAACTTTCTTATGCATGCAATATAATTTGTTTAAACTTCAAGAGAACTTAAGTTTATTTGTTCATTTACAGGCTAGCAAAAGAGATATTGATGAACGAAAGCAATATTTGGAATTTGATTCGTCTAGCAATGTAGTTATTTTTACGGATAAACGACATTCAAGTCGGACAAAGATGGCCGTAAAATATTATGGAGGAGAAAATGCCAACGTTATGATGCTCGAAACACCCTACCTGTTAGTTTAAGTGGCCGCATTAAACGCCATCGAGAATTTGTGGGGTCAAATGATTTTAAATTGGGATTCATCATAAGTGAGGTCCAGAGCTAAATTAGAAGGGCGGGTTATTTCAACTTTGGGAGATGATGAGAGGATCTGCCTTGTGCTGGAATTTAGTTGACAGAATGAGATCTCAGTTGCAGCAGGTCATAGACTCCGAGCGCGCTCAAATTAGCTATTAATAAAATAGTGAGGTAATAGTTGTCTTTTAAAAAGTAGATAATCCAGAGTGAATGATGTTATTGTTGATTAGCTTAGAAATAAGCTTAGCTTAGCTTATTTATAGTTTCTGGCTAATAACATGTTGATTCATATTTACAATGGAATTATTACTTCAATTATTTAATAAGTTCATACGCCAAGTGACAGAAAAATTAAAGTGAGAACTGTCATTCAAATCTTTCAAATAACAACTATTACCTAAACTATCATTGTTTTTAAAATTTATCGTTTAACAAATTTGTGAAATAAAAATTCCTAGTCAGACGCAACATATTGTGAAATGCAAAAAATAAATAATTATCTGGAAAAGATTGTGTTGTTTTAATTAGTAGTTTTTCCTCCACCTTATTTTTCGATTGCTTGCACTATATTTGATTTATAGATTAATTAGAATATAAATATAATTAGAATATAAAACATAAAAATTATATTTATATCATTTTAAATTATAATAAATTATTTAAATATTTCTTAATTTAAATAAATATATATTAAGGTTTATTGATGAATATATCTTCATTAAATTTGAACAAAAAAAAAGATATTGAAGATATATCTTTAAACATTATTAATTTAACAATCAATCAATAATTTAACAATAAAAAAGACATATTAATATAGCAACGGAGAAAAAAAAATGCAGACCTTTCAGAGTTCTATAATATAAAACAATAATCTGCACATTATACGGCTGACATAGGCTCGTCGAAGTACTGAAACTAAAGATCTATACATCCGTGTAGTTATATTATTTCTTGTTGTGACACGATGTAGTTGGTTAGCTTAGTTAGAATTTATCTTTAGTTGTGTGTGTACGACTGGTGGTCAACGTTATTCTGAGTCTTCCGCACACATACAACGCGAATGCATATTGTATGTGTGCGTGCGTCTGGGGTGGTATACATTATTCTGTTGCAGAGTGTACTAAAAATATTAATTGATTCTTAAATGACCAATCGATCGGATTAAACCACCGTCTATATTTGTTGTTAAGTATTTTTTAAAGTTTTCGTTTTGTTCACACTGGATCATTAAACGTACCTACCTAAATATTAAATGCAACAAGCTGCAAATACCTAAGCTCTAGACGCTATCAGCTCGTTTCGTGTTAATCCTCAACTCTACGCTAATAATTTAGAAACAGATTGATTTGATTGATTGCTTTCATAACTGTCAACCTGAACTGACCACTTGTCCACGGTATCTGTTAATGCAAGTGCTTTCGCATAGACGGTATCTCTCGAGTTAAAATGTTGCTATAATTAAATACGATTTCTCTTAATCCTTCAATATACCTATACGTGACATCAAATACCATCAAAAAGAGAAAACCAAAGTATAGATAGATATTATGTTTTTTTTGTAATACATTGTGCAATTACATCCAATTAACTCGACATATTTTTCTTCCATTTTGGACTGGGAGCGAAAGAAATAGAATGTACCAGCTGCTTCTCTTCCCGGGCATACTGTAAAAGGCAGTTAAGGGAAAGAGGTTTTATTTTCATTTTTGTGGGCGATAGGCTGACATTACAATAGTCTTTTTTCATCATTATAATACCTCCCAAGTCAAACGTACATCATATGGTCTTATAACCTCTGGTATTCTGCCTACCCCATAAGGGATACAGGCGTGAAGTTATGTATGTGTATTTTTAGGTTCCGGCAACAGAAATTCTTCATTTGTGAAATTTCATGAGATACAGCATCGTAACAGATGAATAGATGGATATCGTTGTCTTAGTAATAGGACCTCATTTAACTCTTTAAACCCTGAAATAATTGAAAGGAGTCTGAGAAAAAAAAGCCATCAGAAAAAATCTCGTGCCTTGTGTGAGCTATGAAGCTTATCAAACACGATAGAAATAATCAGAAGGCAGTTACTCAGTCCTGAGAATGTCGGCTTGGTCATAATACCGGCTTATTCACACGTTACGTTCCGTTATTACTTTACCATTACAACGCTAAAACCAATTAATACCGAGCTAATTTTAACCGTCAGTTTGAGACACGTCCGCATGCCTAGCCTTCCTAACCGACTATCTGTCACTTGCCATCACCCTACTTCAAGATATAACCTATGGCGCTGCAATCGAATGTCAGCCATTCATTGCATTTAGCGCCCTCTTTAACAGTACTACCAACATACTTCCGCTACCATGAAGTCATACAAACATCTTAATATCCATGCTAGTTTGTCTTCGATACAAATACCAAAATTCTATCACTACTAGCGCTACGCGCCGGGAACTACTGGAACTTTTTGTATTTTTTTCTGCGTTCGATATCCATATATCTATAATACCAGGCAGGGCATTTATAGTATAGTATTCAACCAATCAAATTTTTGCACTCGTTGCATTTGCTTATTTTTCTGTGTGTTTTTTTGTCGCTGAATTCATTTGTTAGTGTTTTCTACAAAGTACGTTGAGTAGAGTGTTCACTCCTCGCGTTTTTACGATCTCAAATCAAAGATTTTACTTTTGTGAAGTGATATTTTTACATAGGATGCTGACTTTCTAGTGAGATAGTGAGTTAAGAAAAGGAATTGCATTGATTTTGATTGCCTGGTGCAAGGAGGTGAACAATTTGTGTGGCAAAAGCATTGAGTTTGACGAAAACGACCCGAACAAATCTATGGCCTATAATTATTATATCAAACACAAATAATTAAGAAAAAATAAATAATTGTCTGAGATGCATATTTTTTTATTACTCCCAACTCGCATATCATCATGCTTTGTGCAGTTTATTTCAACTTATAAGTATTGTGCAGTTTGCACAATAGTAATAACTGGTACTACGAATTTCTGAAAATTTGAAAGAGGCGGTACGGCCGGTCTGCATTCTAGGGTTGTTTTGGTCAAAAAGGTTCCTAGAGTGGATACTGTGTGGCGCTAAAGTGCAAAAACCGCGAGACGGTCATCTATACTTTAGTACTTATATTCATCTATGTTAATATCGCAAACTTATCGTTATCGCCAACACGGCCATCCTGCGATGACACACGTCCTCGTGTGTTAATCTGAAACAATCATACCAAAGTGGCGGCTCGGCCACTCCTGACAATGAAGTCAAGATAATTCACAAAGTATACAAAAATGCTCTAATCGAATGTCCTGAAAAACATCAGCAAATGTCACCCGCACTTAAAGGGACTATGCCACACTTAAGAGCCCGGGTTTTTCCCACACCGTTCTTGCCAGGATCACTTGCATTTAAAGAGCTTTTTGCTACACTTAAACGTACCAAGAATTTTCCTTCGCTTTTTTTTAACATTAGCTTTTGTTACCCATTTGACAACACAATCTTTTCACCCGAGTCAACCAATGACTCCTTGAACACAGTACCCAGAAACACTCTGACGCACTCATCAAAACTAACGAACAAGTGTCCACAACACCTTAAATCTCTTTCCAAAACAAGAACTTTCTTTAAAACTTCAATTTAATAATAAAAAATTCGAAATTAAGATTTTATAATTTACGCAAAGCTACCACTGGTTCGGAAGATTCATCTACTGAGAAGAACCAGCAAGAAACTCAATAGGAATGGGTTAACGTCAACGCATTGTACGAATCGCAATACTCACAGTATTAATCATTTTATCGTAAGAAATATAAGCCAAAAAACAAAAAGTAACGTGGAAGCTTCTGGATTATGTCAGTTTTCGCTCCGTGACTTATAACAGTGCATGTTTCTGTTCGGTCATTTTCAGTATCACTCCGTGACTTTTATAGCAGTGCATGTTTCTGTTCGGTTATTTTGAGTATCACTCCGTGACTTATAACAACGCATGCACATGTTCGGCCATTTGAGTTCGCCGATCATAAACCCGCTTGCCATTTTACTTTTCATGTAAATGTTGAGAGAACAATTATTTCGTATTAACGGTATTCAAATTGTATGTACTTATGGTAAAACAACTTTACTTGACCACGATACTTCACGATTTTCACAAAATAATAACAAAAAACAAAGAAATTCCAAACCATAATCGATCCGAGCATAATCCTTTCCATGCAAAACCGTATTATGATACTTCTTTAAAAGCAGTTTTACTTAAGCGACACACAACAATTCAAAACTAAACGCAAGATAAAGCGATTAAACCTTTATCGATATATTTCAAAAACTCACACGCAATAGAACCTTAGTAAGTAAGAACACGTGAAGAAAATAACAGAATTAACGTATTGTTCCTCTTTAAATCTCACAATAACTTTTACGACTTTACTTCTACACTCGTGGAGAATATTTTAACACAAACATTATTTCAAATAACAAGATGGCGAACCCTCCAAAGCACTTGAATTTAATCGAAAAAAGATGAACAATTTCGACGGAATAATCAATATTAACAAAATAATTGTTGCGCACTTCACCGTGGGTGCGCATTTTCTCACATAACTTTTCTATTCCTATCATCGGAGGTCCGAAAATTTTTCTCATACCATTTAAAGTCATAATGATCATTCTTCATAATAATTTTAAAAACTAAATATTAGAAAATATAATCATTGAAATTCATAATATCACTAATTATACACTTTGTTTTTACTAATATTTGTTTTAATATATTTGCTTATACTAATGATCGAAACTCATAATCATTCGAATAAATAACTTTAATATTCATAAATGTGTTTTATTCTAATATTTGTTTTTATAAATTTCTTAATCATAAGTGTTTTTATCCATATTATTGAAAATCATAACATTTTTCATTCTAACTATCTTTATTCCTAAATACTAAGTTCCTAATGTTCATCGTTTTTTTTTTTTTTTTTTTTTTTATATTGTAAGGATAGGACGTTTGTCTTCCATGCCACCTGATGGAAAGTGCGCATGAAGACTATGGTGTTACACGTCCATCCACGAGAAACCTATTCACTCGACATTTAAAAGTTCCAGGACTGTAGTGGTCAGGAAAAACAGACGCAGGCAGATTGTTCCACATCTTGGCAATCCGTACCAAAAAGGAGAACTATCGAAGCGTTTTGTTCGACTTCTTGGTATATCCACTATATACGGATGGAAGTTCTGTCTGCGTCTGGTAGTCCGGTGGTTAAAAGGGGTGGGTTCAATTTGGTCAAAAAGAGCACTCGCACACTCACCAAAATGTAGCCGATAAAATACTGTCAAACAAGCAACCTTACGACGATGCTCCAGCGTCTGCAATTTTTTATTTGTAAGGTTGTTGTTATTTATGAGTTTTCGGGCTCTTCGGTCAACAGAGTCTAGCGCTTCGAGCTGGTATTTGGCAGAACCATCCCAAAGGTGACTACAGTACTCCATGCAAGACCTCACTTGGGCTGTGTATAAGTTGAGGAGCCGTTCAGGGCTGAAGTACCGCCGGACCTTCGAGATGATACCCAATTTTTTGGAAGCCGTTTTTGCCATAGACTCAATTTGTTGTCCGAAGTTTAATTTGGACGTTATAGTGACGCCCAAAAGCCCTAGTTGATCGGTGATGGGAACAGATACATTCTGGAAAGTGGGCGTAAGAGTAAAGGTGCTCTTTTTTGCGGAGAATAGACACGCTTGTGTTTTGGAGGCATTGAATTTGACCAGGTTAGATTCGCCCCAATCGGACACACTCCGCAAGGTCGAATCAACGCGCTCAATCATAGACTCTCTCAAAACCTGGATTTCATGGGCGCTCGTTCGCGCATTGGATATATATCTCTCAACAACAGTGCTGTCATCAGCATATCCAATAATGAATTTCCGAATCACTGAAATTCATAATACTGGAAGTGATAAACATCTATTTGTTTTGTATATTTTCTCAACATAATCAATCGTCTTTATCACTATTATTAAAATTCATACATTTTTTTATTTAGATTTATTTTTATTCATCATTATAAAAATTACGCGTGTACCTGTAGATATATGTAACTAAACTATTTTTATCATACAACTCATACTTAGTTTCAAATTTGTTCAAAACCTTATTTTTCGACCCCTTAACCACGTTGTCTTATTGGATCGACCCTAGAGTGTTTTTGTAAAGCCGGAGGCGCGGAGGGAGAGCAGCCCTCGCCCGCCGTGACAAAGCGCACACAGCGTGCGAGCCGGAGCGGCCGAGGCTGGTCGCCGGAGGCGACCAAAAACGCGAGGCTGTGGAGGTGAGCATGCGTGTTTGCGCTTTGTTACGCGAGGGCGAGGGCTGCTCTAGACGTAGCGCCGGAGACGTTCCACATCTAAATAGCTACCGCAAAGACTGATGGTAGCCATTTTTTTTTTCCTAAACTAACTACCAAAACTACCTGCTACTAACAAATGAATTTAAATTATTTTCAATATTAACTATTATGAAAAATGACATTATGAGTTGAAGTATTTTCTTAGTAACAAAATTATTAATAAGAGCAATATGATCATTGAATGTTATGAAGAAAAAAGATCTGAAAAATAAAATTATGATTTTAAACTGGTTCTTGGTAGTAACATTATTAATAAAAAAAATATGATCACTAACTGTTATGACAACCGTTGGTAGGAATAAAAATGTATGAATAAAAAAAGTATGAAACATAAAATTATGAAGAGTGATTATTATGAACAAAAATAGGTAGTAAGATAAAAAATATGAATTAGAATTTTATGTGAGCCGATATGGACCCCTTCACCGTATTACAATCGTTGGTGCCTATCCATAACGATTTTACTTAATGACGTCACTCATTTTTACAAAATAACCAACAATTATTTTGAAACCTCGGCCAATTATAGGAAAATTTCACTATTCAACAACGCTTTATGATCACAAAACAGTTTTATTTTACCACCGTATAGATTTTAAGAAAACAAATCGAAACACAAATTAGTTTTAAGCATGGGCTTATCCGAGAAGACTATTCGTAAAAATAAATCGAAACACTAATTTATATTAGGATTCAGGCTTATCCCACTTCTGATGTGAGCGATGAAGCTTATTAAACACGATAGAAATAATCAGAAGGCAGTTACTCAGTCCTGAGAATGTCGGCTTGGTCATAATACCGGCTTATTCACAATACAATCTTTATTCGCATTTAGCGCCCTGTTTAACAGTACTACCAACATACTTCCGCTACCATGAAGTCATACAAACATCTTAATATCGCAAACTTATCGTAATCGCCGACACTTGTTCAAAATATATCAAAGATTGATTTTGAATATTAAATTCCGTCATTTCAAGGACAATATCAAAACCAAAGAGTTCCCCATTGTATGTAGATGGAATACAACAATCGCATGCGTCATTTCTGACTGCATTCACAAGTGGGCGGGGAATTACTTTCGACAAAAAGGCATCTACGAGTATACAAATTAATGATTCATTCTATATTTTACTACGCAGAAAAAAAATCTTGAAGGAAAGTGGTGATAAATACGGGCATGACATCAAATCCATCCACGAGCTAAAAGGATTATACTTATTTTATTTTCACATAATTAGGATGGGACATTAACGACCGGCTGGTGTAGTGGTAACATACATCGCCCTCTATGCCAGAGGTCCTGGGTTCGAATCCCGGCGGCGGCGGATATTTGTGTGATGAACACAGATATTAGCCGTCAAGTCATGGATGTTTATATGTTTAGGTATTTAAGTTTATTCTAATAAAAATATGTATTTATTCAATATGTATGTTTATATATTTCTTAAGTATATCAGCTACCTACACTCGAGAGCAAAGAATTAGGGTCAGAGACAAAACCCATGATATCTCGCAAATTATAAATGCTAACTTGATGAATTAAAAACTGTTAAATAGACCATTAATTAATACATAAATAAAATTTGTAAGATTGTTATTTAAGTGATTTTATTATTTATAAAAACAAATAAAATAAATATGCACGAATTACACTTGATGATCACAAATTACATTTAAGACTTTTCTGGTACGAGAGTATGATTTTCCACAAATTTCAGTACCGTGTATTACCTCCACGTGATCTCAGAATGGATGTTATCCGATTTGGCATGCTGTACTTGTACACCAGGTTTCTAAGTCGGTTCTGCGGTATATTCCCCCATTCTTCCACCAGTGCTAATTTTAAATCACGAAGTGTAATTGGAGGAGGTATTTTTTGCTTTACACGTCGTCCGAGCTCGTCCCAGGCATGTTCGATGGGGTTCAGATCTGGCTGCGTGCAGGCCATTCCATGCGCATGATACCGACCTCTTGAAGGTAATCAGTCACTACAGCCGCAGTATGGGGACGGGCGTTATCGTGCATAAACACCTGATTCTCGCCCATATTGGCCATAGACGGACCGACATACTCATTTAAGATTTCTTCTACGTATCTTCTCGCGGTCAACGTTCCATTTTCTATCAAGACTAGCTCCGTGCAGCTCTCTGCAGATATTCCGGCCCAAACATGCACGGATCCTCCGCCGTATGCAACTTTTTCTTCAATGCAGGCTTGTTGAAGCCGTTCTCCTGGTCTTCTGTACACTCTGTGTCTACCGTCGTGCTTATACAGCATGAATCTGGACTCGTCTGTAAACAAAACTCTTGACCAATCCTCTAGAGTCAAATTCAAGTGCTCACGTGTATAACTCTGTCTTGCAATACGATGCTCCTGTTCAAGTTTAGGGCCTTTCGCTGGTCTTGATGGCTTCAAATTACCTTCGTCAAGACGTCGCCTTACTGTCCACGCACTTGGGCTGCTTCCTCCAAGACGTACAAATTGATTTCTCAGTTCAACACCCGTGAGAAATCGGTTTCTAAGCATTTTTGTGACTAAGTATCGATCTTCACGAGGTGTTGTGCATCCTTTTCTGCCAGTTCCTGGCCGGCGAAGGTTTGACCCAGTTCCCTGGAACCGTTGGAGAACACGTTGTACCGTAGATGACGATAGGCCGACCATCCTGGCTGTATCACGCTGACTACGCCCGTCTTCCTGCAAAGTGAGGATTCTTGTACATTCTTCAGGTGTGAGCGACATGATTTGTACTTTCATAATGAATATTGTACACCAGGAAACCCTTTTATAACATTTTTTTGTGACACAAAACAAACAAAATCGATACAAATGATTTGAATTGTTAGTTCAATTTTCAAAATAAATCATAATTTTTGTTTTTTGTTTTTTTCTATGTCATTTCTTAAAAAAGATATTACTTACATTTACTTTTTATATTCGGCATTAAAGAGGCTTCCTATTTTAATAAGCTAACGTTTATAGTTTGAGAGATATCATGAGTTTTGTCTCCGACCCTAATTCTTTGCTCTCGAGTGTAGTATCCATAACACAAGTTCTTTAAGAAACTTAATTTGGGCTAGATAATGTTGTGTGAGTGTCAGAAAAAAGAAAGAAAGAAAGAAAAAATCCTTCATCTCAGCTAGTGGAACCTGATCACGAAGATTAAGATGGTAGTGGTACACGTCTATCTGTAAGAAACATATTCACTCGACACTTAAAAGTACCGACCTACTAACTAGGACTGTAGTGGTCTTGAAAAACGGGCACAGTTAAACGACACCTTGGCGACCCTCACCAAAAATAAACTATATAAGTACGTACTTACTCGTATCTTGAAAGATACGATTAATTAAGTAATTATTATAGAAGCTTTGTGTAGGTATGTCTAGTATGCCATTTAAAGGGTTTAGTTTCAATTGATTCATGAAAAAACATTTGCTGTGATATACCAACTCGTAGCTGCTTAAGGCCGCTTAATGGCTGTACGTACGTAATAAAACGCGTAACGCTTAAAGGCTGCTTAATGGACGGCAGCGACAGATCGAAAGTATTAAGTTTGTATGAAACCGCGACAAATCGCTGGAGCGGCCGCTGGCGTTGAGAACGGTCCAGATTCCCCGTGTCACTGTCGCTGCCGTCCAATTTGCAGCCTGAGTGTTTTTTATTGGTAAGGTCATCGCTTTTGATGATTTTATAAGTTTTATAGTACCTATCTAAATGAAGTGTAGAGCTTAAAGTTGTAATTCAAACAAAACCATCCTAAAATGAATGCCAAATTATATTTAACATACAAGGTCGAACTTTAAACAGTTTCGCTGTCGAAAGAAACATCAATAGGTACCCGAATTGAGCGAATGAAACCACTCGTGCAACCTTGTGACACTCCTTACGGTCCTACGACCCTACGGTCTAGCTAGACTCTTACACAATCAGTCGAACTATTGGATGCTTCCCATAAAGAGAGTTGCAACTGCAGAATGTTTCGTAAGTTGGTACAATTAACTAGACCTTGAACTTGAAAACGTTTCGTCCATCATGAACACAATAGGGACAAATGCGACATTTTCCAAGGTACGGTGCTTAATTAAACACAGGTTTATGCAGCGTGGATTTAATAAGTTGGGGCGAAGTGATAAACACGCAGTGACCATTTAGAGTTCACTGCAAAAAACCCTACCACATGTGGCTCCAGTGCATATCCGAAGGTTTTGTCTTCGTAAGTATTTAAAATGACAACCCTAAGGGTATTTCTCCAAAGACAAAGTTTTTGATGTCTTTGGGCATATTTCTGTAACTAACCAACATAAATGCATGTAATTTCTTTTTTGTACAGTTTATCCTTTACTAGTGCAAATTATATTTTTACAATAATTGCAGCCAGTATAAAATAAAAATAAATAAATTTGTTCTCCTGTATCTGCATTCATATGGCGCGTCCGGCTGTAATTTTCCGGAACATCTATTCGATGAATGAATATAAATTATAATTTTATCGAAAGGTAATAAATTGACCTCTTACATAATAAAATTTGTGCGATTATAACTAAGTACATTGCTGTTTCTAAAAATAAGTAAATAAGAAGTTTCCAGCGTATAATACTGATTAATATGGCATAAGCTGCGCGTAACCGTACTTGGTCAGATAAATAAATTAGGAATATGGCTTCCTGTGCAGGGAGAAGCAAGTCTTCCAATGTCTTAGCTAAAAAGGGGATGTGCAGCTAGGTGACTTAGATCCTGGTGTCATGAAGGCATACCTGATTCATCTGTATTTGGTTTAGGTGGCATTCTGATTACAATGCCTATTTCATAAAATTTATTTTATTATATTAAAACTTCGATTTTTATTTCGTGTGATGCTTTTGGGTTACAGATTGATGTAAAAAAATAACAACAGTAAAGTCTGTAGGTAAAAAAAAAATTAAAGTCTGGAATATCTTGAAAACGGTGACACTTTTACTGAGGTAATTTTTTTTATCTGGTAGAGCACACCTCAGTCTTTCTTTCATTTCAGTTTGTCGTGCAAGTTACGGGACACCCTGTATATATTATATGATGAGTTATGCATGATTGTAAGTAAATTTCTGATCCATCTGTGCCTGATTCATAATATGATCAAACCAGCATATTGATCAAAAAATAAAATAAGTTTTTTTTTTCCTTTCCATCAAGAAAAGAGGGTTTTTATTGCTTAATTATGCTGTATAACTAATTATTTTTTAAAAAGAAATTGCCTTTAAACATATTTTTCGCAGATTTTAGTAAATTTACTATTAAAACCTACAATTGGATTCAAGATCTGAAAAGAGTCACTAAAACTGCCGGAACAAGTTAAAACGCTTCAAAACGTGATAACAGAACAAACTTTCATAATAGACCACACAAAAATCTACCTGAAAATAAAAAATACAGCTTTTTGTCGAAATTTGTGCTACAAGAATCAACAAATTCTGATTCATCTGGACATAGAATTTTTAAACGTTGATATCAAAAACTGCCATAGCAAAAAGAGTCCCTTATTAAAATATACATATGTAGCGTGGTACATATATTTTCACATAAAAATATGCAACAGAGACAAAATTTAAATATAATTTTGGCCAGATTCGGAGAAATATCATCCCTAAATGTTCTAACATCCACCAACCAGCATTAGGCATTGCAGCTGTTGTCATTTTATAATACTTTTTAATTCGGTTCACCAAGGTTTGAAATTAGCTGCCTGCGTCTATTTTTCGTGAGAGTATACGTATACGAGAAACCTGGATGGACGTATACCACCTTAGTCTTTATGGTCACTTACCGTGTAAAAGAAGACAAACTTCCCATCATTACTTTGTAAAAAGAATAATCGGCCTAAAAGTTCCTGGTCACGGGAAATATCATTGGCCCTGCACTTGGCTTGATAAAAATTTTGCGTAGATGATGATTCTAAAATGTATCTTATTCAGGGGATTCTAACAACGATCTTAATATATTCGCGCAGCAACAAGCTCTTTATCTAAGCTATTACTGCTGAAAATGACTTGGGATATCTTACACGGGTCCGCCAATTAACGCAACGCGTGGTGAGGATATTCCCCGACCTCACGGCTTCCCAGACAGTTAAACTGGGAGCGCAGACGTCACGAGGGGACCTTGTACTCCCCTTCTGAATATACTTAATATAAATAAATTGACTATACATAACCGTGACTGTGGTGTTTATTTTTAATTTTTACAGCTTAAGCTAAATTCATTTGCTGATTTCTTTTCAAAAGGATATTCTCATTAATAGCGATCAGAAGGTGCAACAAGAGACTCTGAAAATTTTATTTTAAATGGTAAAGGAGTCTGGTTTTAATGGTTAATTTAGAATACAGTAAGTAATCCATTTTAACTCAACTTTTTGGTTTGTTTTTAGGAACCGTGATTCCTCGTAGATATGTTTAAATCCAATCCGTTTAAAAAAGGAATTTATGCACATACAACAGCATACAACGTTGATACAAGCGAGAGGCATTAAATGAAACCACATATAGTATAAGTGTATACTGTTAATTCGAAACTATTAAAAAAAAGTTTACGAGAAGTCAACAGATTTGGATGTCGCAAGTCAGCAGAAATGTCGCATTTCATCCCAATCAGCAGATTGGGATGAAATGCGACATTTCTTCGCATCTTATCCATGGCGGCAAACTTGTTTTACATCAACCGATCCATCGTGCTGCGCTGATGCTGTCTCAAGTGTGATAGTTCAAGCAATGGAGTACTTCATTCCCCACGCTGATCTATCCCTTGAAACCAAAGCTCGCCCATGGTTTAATACTGCTTGCCTTGCCGCTGAAAAGCGAAAGCGGGAAGCATACAAAGCCTGGGCAAATGCTCGCAGAAGCAAAGCCCTGGATTCGCATGAACTTAAGAAAAGATACAATGCTGCCGCCAAGTCCTGCAAAAAGGTAATCAAAAGAGCTCGTTTTGCCCACATAGGCCGTATCGGAGACAGAATAGCAGCATACCCTTCGGGAAGTAAAGCTTTCTGGTCCCTTGCCAAGTCGGTCGAAACGAACTTTTGTCGCCCGTCGCTGCCGCCACTGAGGAAACCCGATGGTTCTCTGGCCCACACTGCTAAGGAGAAAGCAGATTTATTTGCTAGTATCTTCGCAGAAAATTCTCGTCTAGATTGCCAAGGAAAAATCCCACCCCAATTACCTCAGTTCGGACCTACAATGGGTACCGTTCACATTCGCCAAAAGGAGGTTCTTAAATGCTTGCTGCACCTAGACGAGAACAAAGCTAGTGGTCCAGACGGTATTCCTGCAGTGGTCTTAAAACGCTGCGCAGCTGAGTTGTCTCCTGTTTTGACACGTCTTTATCGACTTTCGATGGAATCCGGTTCCCAAGTCCTGGAAGCTTGCTAACGTACAGCCAGTACCAAAGAAGGGAAGCCGTGCCGATCCTGTCAACTATCGACCAATTTCAATCACCTCCATACTTTGCAAAGTCATGGAACGTGTATTGAACAATCGACTCCTGGCATACCTCGAGACCAACGAGCTCCTAAGCGATAGCCAATATGGTTTCCGCAACGGGCGCTCGACCGGCGATCTTCTCGTGTATGCCACTCACTTATGGAGCGAGGCCTTGGAGGGTCATGGTGAAGCAATAGCTGTATCCTTAGACATTTCCAAGGCCTTTGACAGGGTCTGGCATGATGGTCTCTTAAGTAAGCTTCCAGCTTATGGCATACCGATTGGGCTCTGCGACTGGATATCTGATTTTCTGAGGGAACGGTCAATTCGAGTAGTCTTAGATGGCTTCTCCTCCGACCAAATGGCAATTAATGCCGGGGTACCTCAGGGATCTGTTCTCTCTGCAACATTATTCTTGCTGCACATTAATGACCTTTTAACACCGGGCATTATTAGTTATGCTGATGACAGCACTGTTGTAGAGAGATACGTATCCAATGCGCGAGCGAGCCCCCGTGAAATCCAGAGTTTAAGAAAGTCAATGATTGAGCGCGTTGATTTGACCTTACGGAAAGTATCCGATTGGGGTGAGTCGAATTTGGTCAAATTCAACGCGTCCAAAACTCAGGCGTGTCTATTCTCCGCAAAAAAGAGCACCTTCACATTAACGCCCACTTTCCAAAATGTATCTGTCCCCATCACTGACCATCTAGGGCTTTTAGGCGTAACTATAACATCCAGTTTAAACTTCGGTCAACAAATTGTGTCCATGGCTCAAGTAGCTTCGAAAAAGTTGGGAATCGTCTCGAAGGTACGGCGGTACTTCAGCCCTGCACAGCTTCTTAACTTATATACAGCTCAAGTGCGATCATGCATGGAGTACTGCAGTCATCTTTGGGATGGTTCAGCCAAATATCAACTAGAAGCGCTGGACTCCGTTGACCGAAGAGCCCGTAAATTAATTAACAACGTCGACCTTACGACCAAAAAACTACAGACCCTAGAGCATCGTCGTAAGGTTGCTTGTTTAACCGTGTACTACAGGATACATTTTGGTGAGTGCGCGAGTGCTCTGTTTGAGCAAATTGAACCCTCACCCTTTTACCATCGGACTACTAGACGCAGACAGAACTTCCATCCGTATGTGGTTGATATTCCGAAAAGTCGAACTAAGCGCTTTGACAGTTCCTTTTTGATACGGGTCGCCAAGGTTTGGAATGAACTGCCTGCGTCTATTTTCCCTGACCAGTATAGTCCTAGTACTTTTAAGCGTCGAGTGAATAGGTTTCTCGTGGATGGACGTGTACCACCTTAGTCTTCATGTTCACTTAACATCAGGTGTCATGGAAGACAAACGTCCCATCCATATTTTATAAAAAAAATAAAAAAAAAAAGTAGATATACGAAAAAACTTAATATTTAAGTTCGAATGAAAACATCCTTTGTAAAGATTTGGACTGACATTTTGACATTTCGCGGTGAATGATAACTATGCCTATACTTTCGAACAGGTGATCGGGAAGATACAAGGTGTTTAATCTTTAAATTAAACTAACAAAAAACTAAAAAACATTCCTGTGACCAAACTATTGCTTAAATTGATCTGATTTTTCTTGTGTGGTCTTTTTTTTTTTTTTTTTTTTTATATAAGTGACTAAACCCGCGTTTGACCTCAATCTCACCTGATGGTAAGTGACGATGAGGTCGAAGATGACGGGTTTAGGAAGGTCTGATAATAATACACGAAATATATGGTTTCATTTAATGCCTCTTGCTTGTATCAACGTTGTATAAAGTTGAAGAGTTTGTTTCCTTTTTGCTTTTGTTAGCCTCTTTCTCTGTCTCGTGTCAGTTCCTCATGTCTGAGGATCGTGGTCTGAGCATCAGGGTTTGTACCTGTATCTGGCTCTATCGGTTTTTGTTTTGTTAAACCGCGTAGCGGTACTTTTCAATGTTTTATATGGAATTAATAAAAAAATATACAAAAGATACTCAAATTAATTTATTTGTCATCCAAAAGTGACTAAGAGAACCTTTCAGTGATACCTAATTAAGATGATTTATAAAATTTCAAAGTGTGAGTAGATGTTGTTTTCAGTTTAAAATATTTTTCGCTTCATTATTACCGTTTGATATAAGTTACCGTTTCTAAACACGTGTACATATAATATTACATAGAAGCAATTATTGACGGCTAGCATATTTGTTTTGTTTCGGTGATTCAAATCAATTAAGTATATAAAAATAAAGCCGAAAGGTTTGTTTGTTTAAACGCGCTCATCTCTAAAACTACCAGTTCGATTTGAAATATATTCTCTTATAAGTCATAATCATAACATAAGAGATCCAATTATGCGGGTAAAACCGTACGGAGAGGCGAGTCTATCATATTAATTCTAGTATTAGCATTTGGTTTTCCAAAACCTAAAAAACCGAAGCGCCATAAGCCCTAAAGTATGAGGTTGGTGACCACAACCCCGACATGGTCAATAGTCAAGCGATAAGTCGTCAAAACAAAAAATATGATAATAAGTAAAACATTATGAGTTGACGTATGGTCTTGGTAAGAAAATTATGAATTAAAGCAATATGATCATTAAATGTTATGAAGAAAATAGATCTGAAAAAGAAAATGATTAAGTTTAATTGGTTCTTGGTAGCAACATTATGAATAAAAAAATCATGTTCTCAATCTGTTACGAGCTTCGTTGATACTACTAAAAATGTATGAATAAAAAAGTATGAAAAATAAAATTATTAATAGTGATAATTATGAACACAAATCGGTAGTAAGACAAAAAATAGGAGTAAGAATTTTATGTGACTCGATATGGACCCGTAAACTTCATCTCACGGCAATTTCATCTCATCTCATTAACCAACTCTGTGAACAAGAACAACTGTCGGCAATTTTTTTTTATGATAATGCCGCGAAAATAATCTGTTTTGTGAAGAGCCAGCTACGAGAGCCAGTAAGTTTCAATCCGCTTAAAAACCCTAATCCACTCTTATGATAATAAATCAGGTGCCTTGGAGTCAAATGCTGTCACCAATTAAAAAGCAACCTACGTTTAAATAATTAAGATAATAATAGAATTAGGTCACTATTATACGAACAAATTGAAGTGCAAGAGTTATTTTCAGAATTTAACACTTAAAGTAGCTAAAACTGGAATTTCAAGTGGTTTATTGATTGCCTACGAAGAATCAACACTTGCGTTTATCAGTATTGATAATGTGCGTTTTTCCTAACCTCGTGTTTGTATCTAACTGTCTCAGAATGAGGATTAGCTTTAAGAGTTGTGTTTCATTCGTTCTGTCTTTTTTAATCTCCACAACTGACATTTCCTGTGCTCCTTTTAAATAGCGAAAATTCTTCAAACTCTGTAACGGACACGATAAACATAACATAAAATAATAATATGCGAATTCATGGTATTAAAAATAAAAAATACTTATTCATTCACAAATGTATGTGTGTAATGTATTGTATGTTTCCTATGAATTATGATGGTTTTCCTGACCAATATAAGATTGGCAGTTTTCGTGGATGGACGTGTCTTCATGAGCACTTTCCACCAGGTATCATGGAAGACAAACATTCGGCTTCTGTGTACTTGCATAAGGTCAACGAAAATATAGTTTAGCCGAATAGAGTTGGCTTAAAAAGCCCTACCGCCTCGGGATACACTTCTCGCAAAAGGTGACAGTGATGTGTTACTTAAGACGTGTACATACATCTTCAACCTCATATTTACTTACATACATACATATCTTCATGCCTTTATCCCATATGACACAACAACGGAGGCTTTAAAACCATCTAATGTCACGTTTGTCAAATTTGGAGGTAAGTATTATAATTATGGAGTAATTATTGCAGTGACAGGGGTCAGCCTATCACCACCAAAAACGCTCATAAAACCTCTGTCCCTTAACTGACTTTTACAGTTTACTGGAGAAGAAAAGCAGCTGGTACATCCGATGTTTTTCTTTCACGTCCAGTCCGGTCCTTATCAGGTAAAATTGAAATTGATGCTTAGTCACAGCACAGCTTAGTAGAATAAAAATGGTTAGGTAGGTAAGTCTCACCTATACAGAGTGACTGGTGACAAAGTCGTCGTGGAGCCGTGGTTACTGTGCATATCAAACGACACCGCAGGTTAAGCGCGCTCGGCGCGGCCGATCTTAGGATGGGTGACCGCCGACCATTCATTTCTCATGACGACTTCCGTGCTTCGGAGGGCACGTTAAGCAGTCGGTCCCGGGTGCTGTATACTTGTATACAGTAGTCGTTAAGGTTTGTCAGAAGCCATTTCCGCACCCTGAAATATCTGACATCCACCAACCAGCACTGGGCCAGCTCGGTGGATTACGGCCTAAACCTCCTCGTCACCCAGAGGAGAGACTCATGCCCTGCAGTGTGTGAGTTACACGGAGTTGTGATGATGATGAGTTTCTATATAATTTACTTAGGCCTGGCCTGGCCTGAGTCAATCGCGTCACGTGACCTGACACGCGAATCGTTGCCAACGCTAGTGTAACTATGCATTGCGTGATCAATTCTTTAACTTTTGGTTTAGTTTACTCAGTAAAAATTTGATATTTGTTTTGTTTTTTATTATATTTTTTCTCTTTATGTATGATCTCAAACTATCACGTCCTTGAATTTCAAAAGTGACCCACCATTCACCCTGTACTTTTGTTAAAAAAATAGTTTCTTCATCTCAAGATTCCTTATTTATTTACAACACTTTAAAGTCTAATAAACAGCAAGTCACTTAAAATCACATTGAGAGACAAGCAAGTATGTAAAGTTTTGTAATATTGTGCAGCACCGAAGCCATAAATTGAAGCAACGACCTGCGCACGATTTGCATTTATTTTTATTGCCAGATAAACTAGTTTTGCAAATTGTCCAAGTCTCTCTTCAATTTATCTTTTCCAATATTATAAAGAAGATTTTTTTTGTTTATTTTTATTGTAAACGTTGTTTTTTTTAATATCCCATAACTTTGAGGTATTGTTCCTTACTAAAAAAATTATACTTTTTGGCAAAGAATATGTGGTTCAAAAGTGCGTACTTTCCAAGATATCATCAATCTTAATATAATGAGTTCATAAATTATCACCCTTGTAACATCTCTTTAACTTTGTAGAACGCAAAAAGTTGCGAACTGTACCTGTGCATAGCGATCAAAAGGGGTAGAAAATGCACGTTGTCATACTTCGCATAAAGGTGTTTTACATAACATGGTTTGACTTAATTGAATTATTTTTTATGAAAAAAAAATATATATATTTGAAAAATTATACATATGCTATTTTATTCTATTACATGGTCCCATCAACCATAGTTATGGGAAATCAACAGGTACACCTTGTATATCATGATAAAATATAGTTGTTACACTAACATTTGTACAAATTTCAGATCAATGCTACAAATATTTCTTGATTTTTTGACCTTCTAAAAACATCCGAGTCACTGTTGCCTCCTTGACCCTACTCGACTTACCTAGGCTGGACTACAAAAATCTGGGCGAATAAGGTTTATAATTTAATCAATATGTTTGGATCTACAAAGTGGTCATTAATTCTGGTTGTTTTTATGATTAATTACTACCTACTAATAATTATTACAACGGTATGCTATCTGCGATCACGAGTATTAAGCTGAATACCCTTTTTTTTAGTTAAGAGCTTGTTGGACATCATGCTTCCATACTGGACACTGATCGAAAGAAGAACATAGAATATACCTACCTGCTGCTTCTCTTCCCGGGCATACTGTAAAAGTCAGTCAAGGGATTATTAACGTTTTTGTGGGCGATAGGCTGACCCCCTGTCACTGCAATGATAAGGACGTCATAGAATCACACGGGTTTAGGGAGGAATAAGTATTATGATTATATATTCTGAAGAATGAAAACTATATGGGTCGTAATTTGCTGATTGTAAAACTATCTACAGGATGCAGAAAAACACAAACAAAATTTATTAATATTTCAAGAATGTGTTAAGATTATTTTTACCAAACATAAATAAATAAAATAAAGCCTAGCGGATATTATTAAGCTATTGCATAGCTTCTATCGCGGGCCTTGAGCGTGGGGACCGAATCCAGAAATTCCGTAACGAAAAAAACCTAACACCCCCCACGCCGACCGGCACAGCGGTGGTACTTTGATTTCATAACTTTACATGGGGGCTTTAATAAACAATCAGCGCCATCTACAAGGAACTTGTGGAACTTTATATAAGATCAAACATTACTGCATTAATAAAATAAATAAATTATTATAATTGCATAAGTTGATAAAAAATGCTATGCAATAGCTTTACCGCGGCAGTCTCCGAGTGCTACACGTCTTTTTTTTATATGTGTCATATTTGTACATATAAGGCATGCCTGCAAGCAATTAGTAAAATGTATTTTTTATGGCACTTATAAAATAAACAAGGTCATTAAATAGACTTCGGTCAGGTGTTGATAGGTGTAAAGAACTTATAGGACTCGATGGGGCTTCTGCACGGATGACAAATGTGACTGCAGGTCAACGCAATCTATGGCGCACTTGTTGTCTTGTCCTGTCTCTCCTACTTCCTGCACCTACAGAGACCTCTATGAGGCAAATGGGAATGTCAAGCACTAGGCCAAAGCACTGTAAAATTCTGTTTACCACTGACTCGAGGAGAAGAAGATATGCCTATGTAAATATCTTAAGAATTTTTGAAGAAAATACATTTTATTTTTACTTTGATATGACTTTGATAGAATACTTTTGATAGAATTTACGACGAAAGCAGGTAAATCGCTTGAAGGGCACCATTGATTAATGCATGCGAGTAGCACCCGACATAAGGCCACTGCACAGGTATTTTTGCATGCTTCAGGTCAAGGTCTCATTTTGTTTAGATTGATGATGATTTTTGATTGCAAATAAGTAAGTAGGTACTTAACAGTTGTTATGAAATTTGTTTAACTTGACATTTCGGTGTCTGTAAAGTGGATGAATGATAGAAAATACATGGAAACATCGAGTCAAAATGTAAAAAAATAAATAAACGCAATCAAATAGGGTTAGATCTGTTATATAATGTGAAAACCTTCTACAAAATTAGATATTGATGATAAACCTTAAGTATGAAAAGTACTTACCTACGGTAAGGTGGGGTAAGACAGTCACCGGAGCAAGACTATCACAGCCATAGATCACAGCGCAATCTGTATCTTCCTAGTCTTGTTTGCTGCTGGTTAAGTAGCTTACACTCAAAACATTCTCGACTCAAAACATAGATGTCACTGCTTAACGTAAAAAAGATCAAATCGTGAAAAATCAAATTTGACATTTGAGAAAGCAAAACACGAGGTCGCCGGTTGGTGTTTAAAAACAGAAATTAGGTGCAAAAGTTAGGAAATTTGAGACGTTACAAAACTAATATTGCAATATCATTTACATTCAAGCAATTATATTGGGGCAACTGTATCCCTTATGGGGTAGGCAGAACACCAGAGGTTACAAGACCATCTGATGTCACGTTTGACAAATTTGGAGGTATTATTAAAGATGGAGAGAGACCCTAACGCCCACAAAAACGCCTTTAAAACCTCTGTCCCTTAACTTTTACAGTATGCCAGGGAAGAGAAGCAGCTGGCACATTCTACGTTTTTCTTTCGCTCCCAGTTCGGCATGGAAAACCAATCAATTAAATAAATATTTACCTAAACAAATACAGCATCTTAAAATCGCGAGGTGGGGCAAGACTGCCACTCCACTTGGTGCAAGACAAACATATGACAGTCTTCCCCAAATCAGGTGTTGTAAACAGTTTTCTAGGAACTATTTTCAATTTTGTCTAAAAATTATTACTACCTACTGTATTTTATTATAAAACTGGTTTGAAAATGAAAATGAAAATGAAAATGAAAACTTTTTTATTCGTAGTAGGTAATTTTATACACTTTACGAACGTCAAATGCTGGATGAGGGCGGCGCGGGTCCGGACGACATGAAGAATCCAGGGGAAGGCCTCCGTCGAGAAGTGTGCGTCTCTCAGCTTATAAAGATAACGATCGCCCATTATCCACCAATGTCTTGGTGATGTCTACTACTACTTCTTCTTCGGCTTTAAAAAACGAAATGAAAGTAGAACCCTAGGTAGACCGAGAGGAAAAAAGCCGGCGGAAAAAAAACTCTCGGCACTCTTTTGTAAAAAGTGCTTATTATAGGTACAATTTGGCAGAAATACAGCTCTGCTATGACATGAACAAACAAACAGAAGACAGCTATTCGTGCTTGCCAATATCATGTCGCAGCCAAGCTGCTTACATAGTGATTAATGTTTAATATTTGGAAATAACCTGTGGAGACATCAATCCCACGCTCTTTTGTCATCTAAATAATCTTTGAGTTTATAGTAGCCTTTTTTACATAATGTTTCTTTGATAGTTCTTTTAAATTTATTAAACGTTAGAGATTGAATTGACTGTGGTATTTTATTATAAATACGTATTGACATTCCCATGAATGATTTGGTGCTTTTAGCCAGCCTTAATTTGGGAAACGCTAATTTATGGTCGTTCCTTGTCATTACAGAATAATTTTTATCATGCTTATCTTTCATGGTTTTAAATTTACTACTATTCTTATAAATATACATAATGTTTTCATATATATATTGTGATGCAAAGGTCAAGATACCAATCTCTTTAAACTTTTCTCTTAGAGATTCTCTACTTCCAAGTTTATACATTCCACGAATAGCCCTTTTCTGCAGTGTAAATATCGTGTCAATGTCTGCAGCATTGCCCCAAAGTAGGATGCCTTAGGACATTATACTGTGAAAATAACTAAAATAAACCAGCTTCGCCGTATTAACATCAGTCAATGAGCGAATTTTCTTTACCGCGAACGCTGCAGAACTAAGTCTACTCGCTAGCTGTGAGATATGGGCGCCCCATTGCAATTTAGAATCTAAAGTAATTCCAAGAAAAACAGTGTTATCTACTAGATTCAACCTGTTCCCATTAAGCCGCAGATCAGACTCAACTTGTTTTACATTTGGTGCGGAGAATTTTATACATTTAGTTTTTTTATCATTGAAAGCTAGATTATTTACATTAAACCACTGTACTACATTAGAGAGAGCATTGTTTACATCGTCGTAGTTGGTTTTCTGCCTTATCATTTTAAAAATTAATGATGTGTCATCAGCAAACAATACAATATCGTGATTATTGCCTACCATATAGGGTAGATCATTTATGTAGACTAAAAATAAAAATGGGCCCAGAATTGAACCTTGAGGCACTCCCATTCTCACAACCGACCCAGCTGACCTTTTCCGGTTAACCTCAACCTTCTGGACTCTATCACTCAGGTAAGAATTCAAAAGTTTGAGGTCAGTGCCTTTGATGCCGTAGTGGTGGAGTTTCCTGATGAGAGTGTCATGCTGAACACAGTCAAATGCCTTGGATAGGTCACAAAATACACCTAGAGCATCCTGTGACCCCTCCCAGGCACCAGCTATTACTTCAAACAGTTCAACACCAGCATCAGTTGTCGAACGACCCCTTGTGAATCCAAATTGTTTGTTATGAAGTAAATTGTTTTTTGTGAAGTGAGCTAATAGCTGGTTGAGAATGATTTTTTCATAAATTTTGCTACATGTTGGTAAAATCGAAATTGGTCTAAAATTAGTAGGGTCCGTAGAGCTACCCGATTTAAATAAAGGAATAACCTTACTATGCTTCATTAAATCAGGAAACTCCCCACTTATAATACAGTTGTTAAATATTTCAACAAGGCAAGGAGCTATGACATCTATGATAGAACTTAAGATTTCAACAGATATGCCCCACAAATCAGTTGTCTTTTTAACATCAATTGTCTTAAATGTTTTAAAAATGTCCCCGGTGTCTATGGGTTGGAACTTGAAAGACTCCTTGCACTCACTTACATGATTTTTCAGCAATGATTCAGCCACTACAGGTGAAGAATTTAACAATTTAGTAGTTGAAACTGGAATGTCAGCAAAACAATTTTCGAATGCTGTCGCAACATTTTCATCTACATTAATGGTTTTATTGTCAATTACAAGTTTAAACTCAGTATTGCGATCCTTAACTTTTCCAGTTTCCTTATTTATTATGTTCCATGTTGTTTTCGTCTTATTAGAACTATTTTTTATCTTATTACTTAGATATATAGATTTGGCTGCGGCACATACTCTTTTAAATAATTTTGAGTAAATTCTAACGTAGTTGCAAAAAATTTCACTTTTGTTATATGATTTCTCATGATAGAGATCATATAGGTGCTTTCTACTTATATGTATACCTGTGGTAGCCCAATCACTGAAGGATTTACAATTGTTTGGAGAGACTTTTTTCGGAATAAATACACTCTCATGTTGTTTATTTATTATACTACTTAAATTACTGTATTGTAAATTTACATTGTTGGAGTGGGCTATATGGGGCATATTTTTAATAATACTACATCTAAATCTCTCCAAACGCTTTTTATTGACCGGAACAACCATTATATTCTTATTAACCTGTATTTTCTTTGAGTATTTAAAAGTAACCAACTGACCGCTGTGATCAGAACTTAGTTTATTTATAACTGATGAACTTACCGGAGTAACATTAGAAAACACATTATCTAGGCAAGTTGCACTGGTCCTTGTTATTCTAGTTGGTTCTAGGAACAGGTTACTAAGATTATTACATTTAAACAAATTTATTAGTTTTTTACTCAAAGATGAATTTTCTAATAAATTAACATTAAAGTCCCCGCAAACAAATATTTTCTTAGTTTTATTACATAATTTATCCAATACTTGTTCTAAAACAAGTTCAAAACTATCATAGTGTGATTTAGGGGGTCTATATATACAAACAATTATGCAGTTTGTCAATTCTACACAGGATATTTCAATAGTTTGACGTTAATTTTTGACGAAATTTTTGTTCTAAGTACAACTATCTTTAAATTACAAAAACAAAATTGGATTTACTATGTATTGCTCTTAGTTGATAATTTATTTTTATGAGAAGTCATTTCCTTCCACGAATTAAGGTTAATGGCAGAACTATTTTAATTCTTAAGAAAAAATTAATACTGTGAAATTTTCTTATTTCACAAACAAATAAGACATGGTGAAAAAAATCCACATGGGCAGGATTCTTTCTACCACAGTATTACGTGGTCTATTTATGGTCCTAATAAAGTTTTATTTTTTGCAATTTTATGACATGATTTCCCTGGTTCTACACCTCTGATTCAAGTTATATGTTAGTCTTCTCTAAAAAATAAAGAAAAAACCTAATAAGAAAAAAACTGTTTCTTATTTTGTTAAGCATGAAGTTTAAAATGCTTGTGGCAACTATAAGTGATTTATGATTTATTGGAGAATAAAAAGTCTTCCCCCGGTTCGAGGGGTAAGACTAGCAGTTCAGACAGTCTTTACAATTCCTTCAATAAATCTGATTCTATTATACTTCGGGAATCGTCCTCAATATTAGTATATTTCACACTATGTAGTATCGCTCTCATACGTGTTACCACTTAGCACAATAGTTTAAAGACTCTTTTAAAAAATATACACTTCCGGCTATATTGTTAATTTAATAAAAATAAAAATATGGCGTCTTTCCGGTCTCCATTTACCAACGGTCTGTATCCTGAGTCAAGCCTCATTCGCTTTTGTGCTCACCACGACTGCACACACAAAACTTTATCTATTAAATTAAGTAAAAATTAAGTATCCTAAAATGCCAAAGCGGAAAAATGAACAATCATTGGAGTATATTGTTAAAAAATTAAAATATCTAGAAGAACAGATAACTCGTAAAAAACATCGTCCACGCCGTCGCCAAAGTTCTTCATCGAGCAGCTCATCCTCAAACTCGTCATCGTCCAGTTCAACAAAAGAACGAAATCATAGTTACGGTAAGTCTACCAATTTTTGTTGTTAAGGCCCTTTGTGTAGAAAGTTTTTTGCATTCAGAGTAGTCAGTTGGACTATGTCGCCGCAAGAAAATTATACAAATTCAAAGTTTCTTGCATTCAGAATAGTCTGCGGGACTATTTCGCCGCATGAACTTGATAACCTGTAAAGAGTTTAATTTTAATTTTATTTTACTCAGAATTGTCAGTTGGATTTTTTCGACGCATAAAAATTATACAAATATCTAAATACCTACCTACAAAATTTATTGCATTCAGAGTAGTCTGCGGGACTATTTCGCTGCATAAATTAGGTACCTAACCGATTAAAACTCGGTTTTACACTAAATAAATTCAGATTGGTCTGTAGGACTAAGAAATGATATGTATAAATTATTTAACCAATAAATAGTTTACCAAAAGTTCATTGCACTCAGAGTAGTCTGTAGGACTATTTCGCCGCATGAACTAAAACTACTTTACTCGAGCAATAAGTAACTGTGAAAATGTTATTTCTCGATTTCAGATCGAGCTCTTACTGAATTTGGAGAGAGGCCACCTATAAATGACTGTAATGAAATGCCACAATCACCATTACGTACCTTATCACCCGTGCCATCCACATCACGTGGTCAAGCTCCACCTCTTCATCCGCCCTCACCACAGCCGTCCACAAGCCAAAATGCATCTGCGACAGTAGTTCAAGTGGCACAAACAGATAATCTGCCTGAACAAGATGTTCAAATAAATAAGGGCTATTTAAATCCAGACGTACTCGAGATCCTTGGTGAAGATCCGACTAATGTAAATGATCACGGACCTGCCATTAATGTGGAATTAGCGGCAAGGATGACCCACATTCTAAAGTCAGGGTTAAAGAAAGAGGAACGTCTAGAGTTTTTTAAGAAGTACCCACTACCAGAGAACTGTCTGTCTATAGCGGCACCGGAATTAAATCCGGAGATAAAGGCGGCATTGTCAGAAATGCATTTAAAGCGAGATAAGGCCTTGGAAACAAGACAAAAGAGTGTAGCTACTGTTATTTCTTGTCTGTGTCAGGCTATCACAACACAAATCAGTTCTTCAGAGACACCAGATCATGAACTATTACAAAAACTTGTGGACGCAACACGGCTTTTGTGTGATGTACAGTTTAACGATTCTGCCTCTCGCAGATCTTTTGCCTTAATGACAGTCAGAAAAGAAATAAAAGACCAAATATCTGACACTAAGATTGACAAATATTTATTTGGCGACAATCTTGGAGAGACGCTGAAAGTAGCGAAAGCAGTCACCAAATCCGGTACCGATTTAAAAGAACAGATGAAAAAAGTTACTGGTCCAGCTTCAAAAAACTGGAAGACTGTGCCTGCAGCAAGGCGGCAGGCACCAGTCACATCGACACTGCGTCACCAGCGGCCAGTTCCAGCTGCTCCGGTCACCGCTGCCAGGAACTACTATCAGCGACAGCCCCCTCAGCCACAGCCAGGGAACTACTTCAATGCGTTTTCGAATCGGGGACGGCCAACGCGCAGGCGTTAACGATTTCAGGAACAGAGGTATGTTACGCAGGTCGACTGAGTTATTTTTTCAAACAATGGTCAATGATAACAAATGATAGCAAACTCCTATCCTGGGTCAAAGGTTATAAAATAATGTTTAACAAATCAGTTAATCAATCTAGCCCTCAGATCACTACGATTCGTTCTGAGAAGGAACAATCTCACTTTGATGCTTCTATAAATAAGTTATTAAGTATTGGGGCCATAATTGAATGTGAACCTTGCCGGGACCAATTTGTCTCTAGTGTCTTTCTCATTCCAAAACACGATGGTACAATGAGATTTATTTTAAATTTAAAAGACTTAAATAAATTCATTGATACAAAACATTTTAAAATGGAAGATGTTAGAACAGTTTTAAAATTAGTGTCAAAAGATTGTTATTTAGCAACCATCGACTTGAAGGATGCTTATATGTTAGTGAAAATACATCCTAGTTGTAGAAAATATTTAAGATTTTGTCTATCTAAAGAGAATGACAAAAAATCACACAAGTTGTATGAATTTCAAGTTTTACCATTTGGATTATGCACAGCACCCTACATATTCACAAAATTATTGAAACCAGCATTAAAACTACTTAGATCATGTGGCTTCCTGTCCTCTTATTATCTTGATGATATTTGTTTACTTGGAACTTCCTATAAGGATTGCCAGCTTAATGTAAATATTACACATAGGTTATTGAAATCTCTTGGTTTTGTCCTTAATTTAGATAAAAGCAATTTAACACCATCGCAAAATTGTAAATATTTAGGCTTCAATATAAATTCAAAACAGTGCAAGTGGCATGTGAGTCTCCCAAAAGATAAAAGAAACAGGATAAAAAGTGAATTAATTTATTTTTTACAAATTAAACAATGTAAGATTAGAAGATTTGCACAACTGGTTGGTATGTTGGTTTCGGCTTGTCCAGCTATTGAATATGGGTGGTTGCATACAAAAGAATTAGAAAGGTGTAAATTTCTCAACCTAAAAGGTCATGATGATTATGACCGTCGAATGAATATCCCAGATTTGGTAAAACCAGATATTCGTTGGTGGCTAGCAGTTATAGATAACTCAGTACATAGGATCATAGATAATATATTCTTGCGAGAAATTTATTCTGACGCCTC
Organism: Stenoptilia bipunctidactyla; assembly: GCA_944452665.1. NCBI lineage: Eukaryota > Metazoa > Arthropoda > Insecta > Lepidoptera > Pterophoridae > Stenoptilia > Stenoptilia bipunctidactyla. The sequence goes on from OX101743.1 coordinate 8,573,781, forward strand.
AACCACGGGGTGGGGTGGAGCATGCAATAATAGGTCGGCTGGGGGACAATGGTCAGAAACTGAAAAACAGGAACATATTAATTATTTAGAGCTGTTGGCTGCATATTTTTCATTAAAGATATTTGCTGCCGATTGTCAACAATGCCAAATACTTTTAAGGATTGATAATACAACCGCAGTTAGTTATATAAATCGCATGGGGGGTATACAGTATCCTAAACTTACAAAAATCACTAAAGATATTTGGAATTGGTGTGAACAGAGAAAAGTATACATCACAGCAGCTTACATAAGATCAGCTCATAATACTGTGGCGGACAGGGAGTCTAGAAAGATTCACTCTGACACAGAATGGGAGATGCTAGATATTGGGTTCAACTCTATAGTTTCTCACTTTGGCCTACCTGAAATAGATCTGTTTGCAAACCGTTTAAACAAAAAATGTTTAGTATATGTATCTTGGCAGTTGGATCCTGACGCATTTTCAATTGATGCATTTACACTTAATTGGTCAGATTATTATTTTTACGCTTTCCCTCCAGTAGCTTGCATTTTAAAAACTTTGAGAAAAATTGTGAATGATAAAGCTAAAGGCATAGTGGTAGTACCAGCGTGGCCATCGCAGCCTTGGTATCCTCTTTTTACAAGTTTAATAGCTTCGAACATATTAGAGTTGAATTCTAATAATTTTCTCATTCCCCATTCCAGCAACAACAATATCAGCACTACGACTACCCTGGTTGCCGCAGTATTATCAGCACGGCAATGATGCAGAAGGGAGTACCATCATCGGCAATAAATATTATGATAGCCTCTTTGTCAAATAATACTTTAAAACAGTATAATGTTTGCCTTAAAAAATGGTTTGACCACACAAAAATTAACAAAATTAATATGTTTAATCCTTCAACAGAAAACATTTTAAATTTTCTAGCAGAAATATTCAATAATGGGTGTCAATATAATACTATTAATACTTACAGATCAGCATTGTCACTAATATTTGGACAAATAGAAAAAGAGATGGTTTCAAGATTTTGTAAGGGAGCATTTAGGCTCAGACCATCTCTTCCAAGGTATAATGTAACATGGGATGTCAGTGTTGTTTTGGACCACCTGGGAACTATGTTTCCCCATGACCATCTATCATTGGAACAATTAACAAAAAAGTGTGTTTGTTTAATAGCTTTGGTAACTGCACATAGAATGCAAACATTGTCAAAGATTTTTATGAAAAATATGATTGTTTCCGAAACTCAAATTTTAATAAAGATCACAGACATTATTAAAACTTCCAGTCCTAAGACACCACAACCTATGTTACATCTGCCATTTTTTAAAGAGAAACCTCAAATTTGCCCAGCTAATACTTTAATGGCTTACATTGATAAAACTAAATCTGTCAGAAATTCTGACGTATTGTTTATTTCATTTAGGAAACCACATAATCCTGTTGGATCTCAATCTTTAAGCAGATGGGTAAAATGTATACTCCAAGATAGTGGGGTTGACGTGTCCATATTTTCAGCACACAGCACTCGCCATGCTTCAACATCGTTAGCTTATAAAAAGGGGATTAATCTTAACATTATTCGTAATACGGCTGGATGGACAGGTCAATCCACTACCTTTGCCCGATTTTATAATAGGGTGATTGTTAACAATCAAAATTGTTCTGAATATGCTAAGTCGATTATTAATAATGATTAGATAGGTAAACAGTTAAATGTTTTTGTTATTAATAGTAAAGCAATTATAATTTTAAATGACATTTCCTCTTTTATTTGCTCTCAACATCTACATAGTGTGAAATATACTAATATTGAGGACGATTCCCGAAGTATAATTAATGATAAAACGAACTTACCTGTACGTGAAGTTCTATCATAATTATACGAGGGATCGTCCGAAGATATTAGTAGGGAGTCCCACCCAACCCGTTGTTATTTTATACTTAGTTAAAATATCCCATACATCGGAAATATCATTTTAGCTCTAAACTAAATGAGGCTTGACTCAGGATACAGACCGTTGGTAAATGGAGACCGGAAAGACGCCATATTTTTATTTTTATTAAATTAACAATATAGCCGGAAGTGTATATTTTTTAAAAGAGTCTTTAAACTATTGTGCTAAGTGGTAACACGTATGAGAGCGATACTACATAGTGTGAAATATACTAATATCTTCGGACGATCCCTCGTATAATTATGATAGAACTTCACGTACAGGTAAGTTCGTTTTATCATTAAGTATACTTGTCTAAAACTGTAAAGAAATCTTAATTTAGTGTTGTTATTTTTTTAACAATAAACTATGTTTGTCTTACCCCACCTTACCTTAGGTACTTATTGTATTTAACATTGAACACCCTGTATAGAATTTCCTACGATATTGAGTCGACAATGTATTTTACTATGCAAATGGCAGTAAACATCTTCGATATTGCTATCGTTTGACATTTATTTAAATTAAAGTCACTACTTACTATTGTTGAACTTGCTTTTAACATTGAATTTAAATATCCAACCCCGATTTTACTTAGTTTGCTTTTATCATAAAATGTGATTTTGTTTGCAAAATCTATACATATAATAAAATGGTAGGAATGTCAAAACTGTACATTGAATATTTTTTTAAAAGAATACTTGGGGTATGATCTACAATCGAAACAGAAACAAAAAATATAGTTTTTAGAATTTTTGTCTGTTTGTCTGTTTGTCTTTCCGGGATAAACTCAAAAAGTACTGCATGGATTTACTTCAAATTTGGCATGAAGATAGTTAAGAAGTCGGGTCAACATATAGGCTACATATTATCACGCTAGCAGTGTTATAATCGTAGGTGCGTTTGGTGCTGCATAGCGTTCACGCAGACGACGTCGCGGGCAGCAGCTAGTACTGAATAAATGAATGATAACAAATGGAATGACTATAGATAATCAAAGGGAATGATAGATTTAAAACATAGGTAATATAAGCATGAAGTTTTACAACAAAAATTTAAATTTCTATTTGCAGAGCGGAAAGCTGGATTAAAAAAAATAGGTATTAGCTAGGTAGACAATTTATTTTTAGTTAAGTAGAGACCTTACAATTAATTTTCTAACCATAAACGAACATAAACTAGAAAGACCGAAGCGATTTGAATGAAAAGGTGGCAAAATGTTGGCGGCCTTCATCTTTTAGCAAGCTAGGTAGTTGATGAAATCAAAATGTCCGCAAAGTTAAATGCCGTTTTTCAATAGTTGCTACATTGAAACCAGTACTGATAGATTATTTTACTTAGTTACTAACGAAATAACTATAGTTATCTATCTTTATTACTACATTTATGATTAGCTTCTATCTAAGGATAGGTACCTACTCACACTAGCAAATTTACGAATACTTAGTATTACTTAGAACCTTTACTTAGCTAAAAAAAAGTTAGTGCTGACATGAACACCAGAAAAAAATCTGATAACCTATCTAATGATTAAAATATTATTGAAATCCGCTGTCTTTGCTATATAATCAGTGGAGTCATTCTATCCATGGTCGGACAAAATGCTTAGTTATAAATTAACGTGACGTTCTATATGCAAATAGAAACTTCATAATACACTGAGCATCAGAGTCTTTGTGGGAATCATCATTTCGAAGGTATAGCTCCGGCTACTTAATTTATTTACACACAGCTATATCCAGTCGCTTTTGGGATTGGGATAGTTCTGTCAAGTACAGTCCCGTAATACAAGTACCTACCTACGTCAATGTTATGTAGGTAGTTCGTTAGATCGCAAATACATTTCATTAGACGTGACTGTACCAACTGGAAGTAATGGACTCTGAACCGGCGACCTTATAAACAGGAAAAGCAGAGTCTTGAGAAGGTTGCTTCTTTGGCTATAGGTACAATCGCGACGATTACCGCCTGATCACTTTAAAAACTATAAAGACTCAACAATTATACAACACAAACATATATCTTTGAGCGGCATCGCCCCCGACTATGGGTAATGCTGCTCATGGTACGGGCTAATGACGTTCGATTTTTTTTTATAATATGACATGTAATATACATTTGAATTAAATAAATATTAATAGGATCAACCTAATACAACTTAAGGAAAGTTTACAATCACAAATAAGCATAAATTATTTCCATTTGTACTTAAGACCATTTTCTTTTAAATTTCACCAATATAGTGATTCAATTCAACTTCAATTAAGTATAATGATATAAAATAAAAAATATTATGATTAGATCGAATACAGCTGTTTCATGGCTATTTCTATATAGAAACCTTCTTACTTTTTCGCATATCTGCAGCATACAAAATTGTCACTAAGGGGTAATGACGCTCAGGTGAGGCCCTATCCCTTTGCACTTGCTAGATGATACGTTTAATTTTGACAGAGTTACAGAGGTGAGCGCCTTTCCCCCTCCCTCCCCTACCTCTCGTTTGACGGACGAGTGCTCTTCCACTGAGCTACCGGGCCCTGGCGACTCGCCATCGAAATTACTTAGCATACCTACCTATTCTGATATACGGTACCTATATTGCCAAGGTATCTACAGCTTTGCACCTGAACCATCCAAGACCAATTTCTTTTCAGGAATTGTTAATCTCAGTTAAAGTGAAACATTGCAAAGTTTAATAATATTTTTAAATTTTTTGCATTTAGATAATAATGCTCAATTACTCTTAATAATAACTGAAAACTTTTATTTAGCATATTTTTTCAGTTAGGTATTTAAGAGTAGATAATTGAGCATAAAACTTAAAATATTATCAAGTCCACTTGTTGTTTTGATTATTTTAGATAATTTACTACATAAAGGTCGAATTTTTCCGTATTAAAGCAGCAATAAACACATGTTAAATTGCTAAATAACAACCTCACAACTTAACTACTCGTATGTACCTCTAAACGGTCTCATATATTCGCTTTGACAACCCAAAGCGTTCACAAAATAAGTAGTCACTCGTCACGCGTCACTGGTGCTTTATAATAGCAATAAATTGCTGTATTTACCAGGTATTCTCTTTTGTATGGCAGATGACAGCAAGCGTGACTGCAATGGTAGCCTTCTGACGAACATAGCATTTATATTCTCATTTAAATGAGTAGGTATATAAGTAGGTGCACTCAGACTTAATAGAAATTATTTTTCTTTTTGATCTGCGTTTTAGGACCTTGGAGGTTAGAGTTTGCTCGCGGAATAAGATTGTATTTAGAAAAGGAGAGATTCCTTATTTAATCTATAACTCGCGTTTTACCTAATTTTTCCTGATGGTCCGTGACGATGAGTTCGAAGATGGGTTTCGGAAAGAATTGGCTTTTCACATAATACTGTTGCACCATTTCGTCGGGACGGCTAGTGGCTTTAGAAGCCTACCTACGCGTCTAGAATCTATTCGTTTATACTTTTATCTAAAGTACGGAGCTCTAAAGTCACAAACATTCTGTACCAGCGAAGCCACCTTTAAAAATCTCAAATCTCGTAATTATTAAACATAGTAGAACGAAGGTTAATTCGATTCAGAAAGGGTTTTGATTTACTTAACTGCAATTATAAATTCTGCTGAGATAATTACAGTATTTTTCAATTACAGTCGATGGTTATACAATAATAACAGATATTATCCTTTTTGTTTTAATCACTTTGTATGCAATAAATATCCAAGAAAGTTATGCTTCCAAAACTTACCGAACAGGCTCAAATGCAGTCTTCGTAGGATTTATGATCTCGATTCGGTCGCAGCAAATCAAAAACAGGTTTCGATGGTGTCTTAATCTAAGCAGCTCTTAATAATATGTCAACCATTCTTTACTGATATTATAAATATGTAAGTCTGTCTGTTACGCTTCCTGTTTAAGGTTAAACCAAAGCACCGATTTGGGTGAAATTTAGAATCAAATTAGTTTAAAATGATAGTATGAAAAATCAAAACAGTGTATCTAACACCAAGTGGACGAAGTCGCGTGTAACTGCTAGTTAACATAAGTCGGTATACCATGATAAAAGTTTAGCGATTGTAATACATAACATACCAAAACAGACCTTGGTTTATAGAAAATCCGATGGCAATTTCAGGTATTTTTTGAAAACACAGATTATCACCAATTGCGGCATTAATCTTGAATAATGAGACAGGCAAATAATACACAGATTATGGGTGTTTACCTTATATTTAAATATCACAAAAACACATCATTAACGCCCGTATTATCTTTATGTAGCATTATGAACATTTTATGACTGTACGAGAAGAAACTACGTGATATTTAGCAGTTTTTACAAGGCATACTTAAAATACATTGTAGTCACTAAATTGATGTTCTTTAAAGTTAGATTATTACAATATAAGTTACAAATTACAATTCAAATTGCCAGTTTCACACAGGGTGATAAAAAACATTGAACTGTTGTAGCTACATAAAAACGATCCTTCCTCTTATATATTTAAAGTATTCTATATTTATTTTTCTAACGGAGCGTAATTAAGGAGTTTTTCAATAAGGTCCACGTGTCCCAGCAGCATACGTCGACAGCAATATCTCTTCAAACCAAGGGCGTCGAGAGCGTCACTGAAAAATTAAACATGGTTTTAATATAAGTGACTACACTTTGAAGGAAAACCTTGGCTTCTGTGCATATCTTGAGATATGGCAGGTTAGCGTTCGGCGCGGTTGGTACAGTCACGTCATTTTCATTGGAATTTGAACCTTGTCACAACCAAATAAGTTGCAAAGTGTCTATATATTAATGCATGTGACTGTATGGGTGATCACCCATCATTAATTTGTCACAACGACTTCCGTGCTTGTAAGGGTACGTTAAGCAGTCAGACATTGGTGCTGCAAACTTGTACAGTAGTCGTTAAGATTTGTCAGAAGCCATTTCAGCATCCTCTATATTCTGACCTCGACCAACCAGCACTGGTCAAGCTTCATTGTTACAGCCTAAACCTTCTTGTTGCTCTGGGACCAGTCTCTAAACTCAAGGCATTTTGATGGGCACACCTTTTGGGGTAATTTTCACATCACGATAAGTGACTATGAGACAATTAGGTGCTCTTAGTAGCGGGTGAACTTTAAGATGTCATGAAAACACAACATTGACACAAAACTGTGGGTATGCAGATTTTCACATAAAAAAACATATTCAAGGCTTAAGATTGATTTGTGAAATGCAAACTAGAAATCCTTTAGTATGTAATAAGATAAAACTAGATGTAAGTTAGAATACGAGATGTATTCAAGGATTAGGGCTCAGTGCGATTTTTGATATGTGAAATAGGAATCCCTTATATAATAATAATAATAAAGCCTTTTATTCAGAACAACACAGTAGTTTATAATGTTACAGAATGTCTCTTTGTTCTGTGTGCCTCTTGGCATAGGCCTCCCCCAACCCCTTCCATTGAGCTCTGTCTCTTGCCACTCTTCTCCAGTTGTGTCCGACTGCTAGTTTAAGGTCGTCCTCCCATCTCATCTGTTGACGTCTTTTACAGCGTTTGCCATCCCTTGGGTACCACTCTGATACCGCCCTGTTCCTTTTATTTTGAGAGTCTCTTATCATGTGCCCTGTCCATCGCCATTTTTGCTGGTCTATCCGTTCGGCTATGTCTTTTAGTCTAGTTTTTCCTCTTATTTCTGAGCTTTTGATCCTGTCCTGCTTTTCCCTCGAATCCTGTCCTGCGAGTCCCTTACCACTATGATAAAAGACAAGCAGGGTCTACTACTGCTATGTATCATAGACTAATGTATACTGAGATTTCATAAAGGAATTAAATCAATAAATTGGTTAAAAATATACTCTTTTCTTTAACAATAATAAGTTATTGGTTTATCAACATAAAACTAAGAGAACTTTATGTGCCTTACATATAAAGAGATTTTACATAAAGTGAAATGCCTTTTCAACATTACTTTTCTGTTACCATGTTTGTAAAATGATAAACAGCTTAAACTAGTTGTGATTATACCATACTAAAATAAAACAACTAAAATATAGTCAGGTCAAGTGTGACATGGCCTTGCTTTAAGGTTCACAAACTAAATTAAGGAAAATGCCATAAATTGTGGATGTATGTCTTTAGTATATTGGACTAGTCTTATTTTAATAGCTTTAACATACAAATGGTTACAATGAAACTACATATGTGTACCATTTTGTTTATGTGAAAACTTTGTATTTAGTGACAATCATTTGTTTTATGGTGGAAAAACACCATTAAACTCTAACATAATCTATATACTATTATGTTGTGTTTTACTTCCACGTTAAAAGCATATTTTATTTATCAAAAACAAAAGGCATCATTCTCCTTTATATTGTCTGTAACAGAAAACCTAAAGTTCATTTAAGGATGACTCTATTTATAGTAACATAAATAATAAGAACATGTGTAAGTGGACATGACTTTGAATGAATCAGACTAGAAGTAGTTTAAACTATGTTATGCAGTTGTATATATTCCACATAAAAGTAAACTTTGGTGACTAGTTCTCACTCATTGTTGAACAGTACCTATATTAACGGCTGAAAGCATATTGTATTTATACTTCCTAAATAAGTAAATAAAACATTTTATTTTTTTACAGTAGTTTCAGAGCTAAGAATTGTTTAATACAACATCTTGACAAGTCTCAATATTAGAATTCTAAGGTTAATTATATTTTGATTACATATATTTAGATAGAATTTATATTTTGTGTATGAACTCACCCTTCTGTGTACTCGGCCTGTAACAACCCGAGGTACGACTCCCATTTATTGCCAATAACTTTTCCACAAGTAAAACAACGAATTGGTATTATCATTTTAGCTGTATCTGCAAAAAAAGCAGGATTTATGAAATAAACACTACCATAACAACTTTGAGGTTAGAATGGAAATATTCGTAGTAGTTAAATCATATAAATATAGGACTCACAATAATGGTCTGCTTATTTCTTATAGAAATAGTTTCTATCTCGGTGTGTTAATATAAAGAAAAATAACGAAATAAACAAAGTCAAGTCACGACTATGCACAGCTCACACAATCAACAACAGATTTGAATGAGAGATTGAGAATGAATGAATTAGTTTGACTGACAAATAGATGAAAGACATACAAGCTTTAGTGTTGCTGATGTGTATGATTGAAAAATAATATTTTTTTAAATAAAACTCATACTACAACAAAATTATGAAATAGAAAATGAGAACGATTTCAGTATCAAATGGTATATAGATATGTAGCATGATAATATCAGAAATAAATATATTTTATTAGTATCTTATACACAAAAGCATTACCTAGTTCAGTAGTTATAGTTCGTATGTACTACAATTCATCAACATTACTTTTTTGTTGCAGATTTTGCTTCAAGCCTTGACCACGATGACGTTAGGAACAGAACAACTTATAATAACTGAAGACAATCAAATGGTATGAGCATTTAACTTGTCCTTTTTTAGGGTTCCATATTCTTTATTGCCACAGAACTTAAAAAATAAACATTTGAACAATATTATCAATGACAATGTGGGAGGCCTTATCGCTTAAAGCGATTTCTACCAGGCAACCCGGGGCAAAGGAAAAATATCACAAACTTATAATAATAAAAGGGGTGAGCATGATTCATAGTGCAGAGAAACATCGCTGTTATAATCTGACATCTTAAACTACTAAATATATATAAATAACTTCGTGAAATAAATAAATACGTAAAATATATAATATGCTGATTAAATAATCTCGATTAATAATAACCTAATCAAGTCAAATACCCGCCTGCTTTAAATTACATATTAAAAAGTATTAAAATACCTATATTTAAATTACAACTACAAGTATTGATGTTACATGTACGACAGGTACCTATAGATAAGAAAAAAAGCAGTTTCATTGAAAATTAAAACTTGGAGGTCTTATCGCTGAAGAGCGATTTCTCTTGTACTGACAGCATCGCATAGACAAAACCGTTGGGACAAAAAAAACCTATAGCTCAATTCGATTATTTGTATAAGTACAAAGATACATATCTTTGGTCATAAATTATTTATATTGTCAAGTTTACACGTAGTGCACATATTCCACAGCTGCATAAAATACAAATTTTCATATACAACGTGTAACAAAATGGAAAGATAAAACTTAAAGCTTAGCTTATATACCATATGTAGAATATACTGTCAAAGAATCAGCATTCTCAGTGCTGTTATAGACTTCTATACAAGTTTTTTACATCAAAATATTTTGACAACCCTAGTCGACCTTGTAAACTACAACAAAGGCTTGCGCCGCAGTCAGTGACCTTATAACCTATGTGACAGCCCGGCTGAGTAGCGAGCAATGCCACCGCCGCACCCCGCCACCGCAAGAAGCGCAGCTACCAGCTGATTTTTACCAACTAACCTTTCCATTAGCACATCGAATGACAGAATTTTCATTACTCTAGCAAACGAAAACAAATATTACAACACGTATTTATAACCATAAAAGTAGGTAGTTTTTTTAATACTTACGACATTGTAACATGTTGTAATAGAGTCGGTGCGGCGCATTTCCTATGATTACTGGCACGTTTCCTAGTTCGTCCTTATTTACACTTCTTAATAAACTCTATTGAAGTACATAACTTAACATTTAGTCGTCACAAAAAGGCCACATCACTGTATGTTAGTTCTAACTTTGATACTGTAATAAGACACCATTTTAATGAAAATCTTTATACGATACTGGACCGATCCAAAATATCGTATCAAAACAATAGTGTCGATACAACTCATAACGATCCGTTGCTACGAACCATCCCTAACCGCGACAAGCAGTAAGTAATTTCGAGGCGAAGCGCCCAGGCCCCGGTAGCTCAGTTGGAAATGCACTCGTCCAGCAAACGAGAGGTCCCAGGTTCGAATCCTGGTCGGGTAATTTTTATTTATCACATTTTTCAGTTATTTAAGAATAATTGAGCATTTTAAATGCAAAAAAAACTCAAAAACATTATTAAAACATACTATTCGTTTTCATAGCACTTCCCTACGCTTACCTATTCGGTTCTCGAAGATGTAGATGTCGCAATAACATAAGTATTCAACTCCCTATGAACTTTATAAGAAGAGCAAGAAAATCCATCTGGGGCTGCCATTGAATGAATTCGTTTTGTAGTTTTATATTGAAATTTAAAATATTGATGGCAGCCCTCGACGGATTTTCTTGCTCTTCTTATAAAGTTCATAGGGAGTTGAATACCTATATTATTGCGACATCTACATCTTCGAGAACCGAATAGGTAAGCGTGGGAAGTGCTATGAAAACGAATAGTATGTTGTTCATAATATGACCGACTCTGTGTGAGATCAAGTGAACTCTTAAAAAAGCTTTTCACGTTAATTATCTCTCGTCACATAAATCATTTCAGTCGGGGGATTTTAAATTATTTTATTCTTTTTCAATTACTTTTTAACCGTCGCGTCGTGGGTTTTTCAAATTTTTTATTTTGTTTTTTATTTCAAAATTTTTAAAGAGCATAATATAGGTACCATACATTACATTACACAAAACCTCGTTCCTCATGAGCCCTCTAATGTCCCCACCACCGCTGGAAAACCCATGTCGTTTATTTAAATACATAGTGAAGTATTATAATAAGTATTTACAACTCAACTTTGCTGGGGCTTTGTTGTAACGTAACTCGATATTTAAGAACATTATACCAATCAAATCCAAAGCGATAATTGAAAACGGCATTCAAATCGGACCAATGGTTTGCAAACAAATGTTTACTGCAGCGCCCCCTGGTAAGTTGTTACCGCTACACCTATCTAAGAACATCCACCATTCAAATCAAAAGCGATTCGATTACTGAAAACCGCATTAAAATCGGACCAGTGGTTCTGGAGATAAATGGTAACATTGGTTTGCACAAACACCCTCTCACCCCAAACGCATATACCGTCTCCGTTCCGTCGTGGGTAAAAAAAAGGCAGTATTTCGGATTCATTAAAATTAGTTTTAAGCTTTGTTGTATGGTCGTAATGATAGTTGTATGTAAGTATGTGAGAATAAATAAATAATAATAATAACTAACAATAAATAAATAAATAAACAAGAAGCTAAATATCCTTTTCAGTGATGCATCATAGTTGAAGGTTTAGAAAAGCAAAGTCAAAATGTTTTCTAATAGAATTCTTAGAAAGTTTGAATGTAAGAGAGAGAGGATATCTCTTAGTTTCTGATTAGAATTATTGTTAAGTATGATTATCTGTTTGAATCTCTCTTCAGTAGGTTTAGGATGCGATTTTACGCCTTGCGAAATAATTTAGATTTTTACCGATAGATAATAATTTCATGTTAATTTTCTTCGAATACTATATTTCTCAAGAAATGTGATAGTTATTTGTAAGACAAGTTGTAGTGAATTAATGTTTTGTTTTATGTTGGCCTCAAATTGATGATTTTGTTTAATTTGATAATATTTACGATTGTATTTCGATCATGTAGGTATGTTGTTAAGTATTAGAAATAGTAAGTATATTTTTTATTAGGAACCGTTTGGCCTTGAATACCTATTATGTCTAGGCTTTTTAGTCAACTATTAGCGCAAACGGTATTAGGTATTCACGATATGTTCTTACTGCGTCACGCGAGCCACGCGCGTAGCCACGACTCGTGTGCACTGATTTACGGCACGCGCGTGGACACGAGTGACGCAGCGGTGGCCCTTAATTATCTAAGGACATATTTTCATGGATCGTGAAAATTAACGTGTTATTCGGACGAAAGCGCGAATCTATTATTTCTGTTGATTTATAATTTGCTTCACTGTGATAAACGCACATATTTATTGGTGAAAACGCAGTTTCAAAATTATTTAGATACTATGGAAAAAACGTTGTCGTCTAATTTAGTAGGCATAAAAGTTACACTTTGTTGTATCTGCCTTAGTTACCTATCATCTTTATTTTAACGATATTTGTTATCGAATAGATTTCATCAAAAGCTAAAAGCTGTTTTTAGGGTTGACAATTACATATTTTGATCTAAATTTTGAACTTGTTTTTCGGCCTAACCGTAAGGATTACAAATTTCTGTTACGGTTACTTAACAACTACATCACCAAACATACACCTTAAGTATTATCTCTTCATTATGTTACACGTTGTAGATATTAAAGTGAACTTGGATTATGCTGTGAGTATCGTAAGTTATAAAAAAGAAATGCATACCTACTGTAATACAGTATGCATTTCTTTTACAGATTATCTCATAATCTAGTTAGGGCAACAGTAACATAACTTGTAAACGTAACGAATTAAGCCTAAATTGTATAAGCATGAAATGTAATATACATTGTATTCTCTACTTTGCATGAATAAAGAATATAACTGTCAGATCCCTAGTCATGTGATACTGACAGATGTCAACGTTGCACAGGCAACTGTCACACGCATCATGCTACGGCGCAAATAGTGTAAGACTTCACAGTTGGAGCGCTCATGCGTAGCAATGTAGATAAGTAAGAATTTTTTAAGAATATTTGAGACTACCAACTGAAAATAGATTGCTTATTTCTTATTTTTATTTGCGTGATTTTCTGTTGTAAAGGCATCCTCTTTTTCTTAATTAATTTATTTGCAAAAAATATTATTTTGAGAAACGCCCAAGTTTGGAAATCCTGTGAATGAACGTAAGACTGTCAAAAAGGCAACATTTTTTTTTAATCAATCCTAATCAGTCATTTGAATATATTCACTCACTTGATCAACCACTCAGTTGGATTTGACAGTTAATTGAATAGAATGAAATGCATGCAACAGCTGGTAGAAAAATAAACAAAGAATACTCTAAGCTGGCTAATGGTAGATTATAAATTAGTATTATAATGAAAAAGCTACTGGATTGTCGTGCTTCATAAAGAATTATTCTCTAAATGTATTAAACTTTATAATAGTGAGTTTTATATAAGTTGTGCTTTGGTTATACATGAATTATCTACATTGTTCGACAACGAATAACGAAGGCTCTGTGTTATGAATAATATTTTGTTTTCCTGCAGCCTGATTAAGTAGGTCGATTTAACCTAACCCCGCTTTGTTAACAAATTATAGTTTTAAAACAAACTAAGTGATTGATATAGTAATCTTGATTAAACAAGCGTTGCATCCGATTTTACTTAAACATTTTAAGTTATCAAATTATGACAGAAAATTACTACTACAAGCATAATTGTTAATGTGAACAAATACAATGGACTTTGAAGATGATATTCAGCCCCTCATACATAATGAAAGAACCAATGACAATGACCAGAACATCATTATTGACTCAACAACACAAACGCTCAATGTGGATCCGGGTTTCGAACAGGTAAACTTTGTTTTTTTTTTTTTATATTAAGCATAAAGGTGAAACAACTTGTTAACCTGTATTTTTTTTCGGTTTCTAAACTCTTTTTTGACCTTTGTCTCTTTGGTTTGATGGTAGGTGAAAATTCCAGTACCCAGGATTTGGTTTTGGAATGTTAGGATAGTACTCAACAGCTTTATAATAGTTATAATATATTAAATCATTAAGCCAACAAGTTAAGGTGTAAAGTACAATTTGCATATAATCTTCTTTCTTCAGCCATTATCTGTAAGTATGCCAAAATAAAATCAAACCACATTCTATAATAGTTATAGAGATACTTCTGTTTAGATTCAATTCCAGTAATTTTTATAATTCTGTTATCAAATTTAAGATTAAACCATGCCTAACATGATCTGCTTATCTATTTGTACTATTACTCATGCTTGATGATAACAGTATGAATGTTAACTATTATATTACAACAGTTATGAGATAATACAGTAACATAACACAATAAACTGTGTTTATCAGTACTGTATAATTGTTCAATTAAATATTACAATTTAATTAAATTTTAATGGAGTTGTATGTTACATTATATTTATTACATTGATTTATTGAATTAATTAACTGCCAAGATCACAACAATACTGACAAATATCCCGTCTAAGTTAATTTATTAAATGCTGTCTGTAAAAATTGTCAAATCTGTGAAGCCATACGTGTAGACAGGCTGTGTCCGCCATTGATAAAGGTGTTTTTCCACTGGCTTTTATTCTCCCTTGGTCTACTGTAATATGTTATTCAACAACCACCAACAACCAAAAAGCCGAAGTATATGATGACGTCATCAAATGATCTGAAAAGTTCTTATGATGAATAAAACATTTTGAATTTTAAAAGGCACCTAATCCCAGCGACCCCCGCTTAGTGGCTGGACCAGTCAGTCACCCTATCTAGTGACCCTATGAAATCTGCCGCTAAATACCCCCCCTTTTGGCGATTTGTTCCATCCGGCAATGTCTCCATTTATGGAGACCTATTCAACCTTATCTACATTTACCAACAGGTTAATTTAGGTCAAATGCGGGTTTAGTCATCTATTAAAAAACATAGGAATTGTCTCTGGGAATTTGTTTCCTGCAATCTGCCTGTTTATGCGGGCATTATGCGGGTTAGGGGCGCGGTCTCATACAGAAGGGCACCGTGAGCGTGGGGGCATTTCTGTAAAGAACCGCACCCGCGTAATGGGAAGTTCGCCGTAAATCTCCAATACGAAATATTTTTCCTGACATCTTTAACAATGTAACATAATAAATTAAAACGAAGCTTTAAGTATTTTTACACCACATGCTAGTCACTTAGTCCATTGGTGAAAAGCATAATAATGTGAATCACTCCGCAGCTGCGGGATACAGTTTTATAATATAATAATTAGTCATGAAAGAAGCGGAATTGATATTATAACTACTGCTAATATAAACGCAGGTTAACCTCTAAACACATTCACTTGCCTTTTACCTACCTACGCTATTAAAAGAGGATTAGTCTTACTCAAGACTAAGAGCTTAGTCAATTGATGCAGGGCATTAAAAACTTCACTAATATTTACAAGTCTCTGACAAAACTTGGTGGAGTGAAACATTGTGTACTTACTTATATATTTTCCGCGCACATAAAAATTGCAATTATGATGAAATTCATGTGGATCCACCTCTGAAGTATATTCTTACAAATAAAACAAAAGTCATCAAAATCGAATACGAAGTTATCGCGTAACAAAAATACAAATATCATATACAACCAAATTGAAGACTTCTTCTTTTTAAAATCGGTTAATTAAGGGGAATATGATTTAACCAAGGTGTGATTAGAGATTATTTTTGGGCGATAGGCTGAACCGTCGTTTGAATTCGTCAAACGTGACATCAGATGATTTTATAACTTCTGGCACGGTATTATCTACAGTAATTCAAGTCGGCCGCATCTTTGAAATAATGCCTACAGCGCCGCCGCCGCGGTCCGTTCACACGCGATAGGGCTGCCTGCCTTCAGCATTTTAAATATGTTTGTGTACTTTGTGTTTACTTCCATTTAGTTTTGCGATTGTAAATATACTTTTTGTTTAATAACAAATAAAATACTTTGTGAATTGAATAGGAAGTGTACAAGCAAAATGCGTTTTGTGTCAAAAAACCACGTTTCAAATTAGCAACCGAAAAATACTAACGCCTCGACTGAGACTACAAAACGAGAAAACTACAAAACGAATTCATTCAATGGCAACCCCAGACGGATTTTCTTGCTCTTCTTATAAAGTGCATAGGAAGTTGAATACCTATGTTATTGCGACATCTACATCTTCGAGAACCGAATAGGTAAGCGTAGGGAAGTGCTATGAAAACGAATAGTATGTTGTTCATAATATGACCGACTCTGTGTGAGATCAAGTGAACTTTTAAAAAAACTTTTCACGTTAATTATCTCTCGTCACATAAATCATTTCAGTCGGGGGATTTTAAATTATTTTATTCTTTTTCAATTACTTTTTAACCGTCGCGTCGTGGGTTTTTCAAAATTTTTATTTTGTTTTTTTAAGGTAAGGTTGTCTAAGGATACCTCCCTAATTTGTAGGAGACTGTAAATACAATAATACTCTGAAGTTATATTGTAGAAAAATATATCGTAATTATTGAATGAAAGTACTTGGGTGCAAATTGTTTCGAGTATTCGATTGCTATTTGTTTCTCGCCAGTTCTTATCGACATTCCGTAGTCGTGGTATTTTGTAATGTAATTAATTTCAATTGAGTATCAATGTACTTACCCACAAAATAAAGATTATTATGACTTTCCACATTAGACCAAAACACACTTTGACAAAAATTTCACCTACTAAAAGGAGGGTGCTACCACAGTCGTCGCTGCGAACGGGTATTCTATTTAAGTTTGATGAAGTATGCTGTTCGTCCTCTAGTTTAAGTTTCATGTTGTCCATTACCTTTAGGCTGCAAACTGGACGGCAGTGACAGCGACAGCGAGAGCGACAGCGGCGCGGGCAGCGATTTCCGCGACACGATAGAAAGTATTGAGTTTGTATGAGACCGCGACAAATCGCTCTCACGTCTGATGGCGTCGAGAACGGCCCAGATTGCTGCCCGCGTCGCTGTCGCTGCCGTCCAGTTTGCAGCCTTAGGGTCGGTTTATTTCTAATCGTGTATGTTGGCGATAACGATGAATTTGCGATATTAAGATGTTTGTATGACTTCATGGTAGCGGAAGTATGTTGGTAGTACTGTTAAAGAGGGCGCTAAATGCAATGAATGACTGACATTTGATTGCAGCGCCATAGGTTGTATCTTGAAGTAGGATGATGGCAAGTGACAGAGATACGGTTAGGACGGCTAGGTGCGCGGACGTATCTCGGACTGACGGTTGATAGTAGCTAGGTATTAATTGAGTTGGCATTGTAACTGTAAAGTAACTGACGGAACGGACTCGCGAATAAAGATTTTGTTGAGACTAAGCCAGGGTTATACCCAAGCCCACAGACTCGGTACTAAGTAACTTTCCAGTGATTAATTCTATCGTGTTTAATAAACTTCATCGCTGACATGTATCTCAGTAATTTCGAATAACCCTAGCGCCCCTTGATCATATTAAATCTGCCGCCAAATAGGTATAACCGCTCCTGCGGTGACCTGTCCCGGCAATATTATAACCCCGTGTTTATTTCATCTTCGACCTCATCCACATACCTACTAGTTACTTATCGTGGTTCTCTGGACGAAATCGTTTGTTGGTAATAAGACCGCCAATTGTGTAACAATTTTATAATATCCTTTTAAGAATCAATACTTTTTTTTCTATGTTTTGCAATTGTCTGTGGTGTAAATAAATAAATTAAATAATTACTTTGTTCGCGAATGACTAATCGTTATTATCTACATCTTTTAAAAAAACTAAAACCCGACTACTAAAAACACGCTTTAGTACAAAACAAGAAAATTGTCTCCGCAGAAATATTTATGTATTTTTATTTATTTATTTATTTACAATTGTTCGGGAAACTTACAGCTAGAAATATTACATATAGAAAATATAGGAAAAAGAAAGCCAATTACAAGTTTTCACATATAGATGACAATATAGATAAATAAAAATAACTATCACAAAACAAAGAAGGTGCATTCATTAAAACAATACAAAAAAAAAACAATAAGAGGAGAAAATAAGAAAAAAATTAAAATAAAAAAAACAACACACATTATACATTACACGTCATACTTACTTACGTGTAAAGGATAGCCGTGGTCGTATGCCACTTTGATTTAGTGTTATTTGTACTATGAATCTGTTTTGCTATAATAGGTGGCATACGACCAAGGCTATTTTTAACATCTCCATTATTTTTTCACTTATTTTAGAGTACCTAATAACATATTAGAACTGTGCTAATAAAGCTATTTCATTGAAGCGTCAAGCAAACATTTTTTAGTTCTTTACTTTAAGTCCTCTTGAGGGCGCTGTAGTCAATTTACCGTAACGTCATGTAGCCTATAACCAGCAGACAATCAAGAGGCTTCCAGCGACACTTGTCCAACTATGATAAGTAGTTTAAAAGTTATGAGGGAACAGATGAACATCCATACCCACATACATACATACAGGTCGAAATCATAACTTCAGGGCGACACAGAAGTTTTGCGCAAACTGTAACTGTGTGCTCTATCCAGCTCTGACCTTATGGCCACTATGAGACACTATGAGGTTGACGTGAAACGCGGATTTAGTCAATAATAAAACAGTTTATAATTAGTTTACAAAAGTAGAAAAAGTAGTTACAAAAGTAGAAAATTTGGAATGTTTGTAAGTTTTCTTTTACGTTACCTATGCCATGGATGGATTAAATAGGCATGAACTTTTTGAATGGCCACTCTCCTCTCCATTTAACCAGATTATATGTCGCTGCGAAATTGTAAAACGGGTTAGTTTATAATGCAACGTAGGTTATCTTAGGTTGTTTATAATTTTACTGACCGTGTTACTATAGTGTCATTAGTGAGTTTATATTACCATTGCTTTTATAATATCCCTACGGAAAATACACTGTGTTAGGCTTTGGATTTCTGAGACTTCACCCACGTATAGTACGCTAAATTTTATAGACAAAATACTATACAAGAAAGGGTCGCACCCCTCACCCCTCTGAATGACAGCCATTTTAAAATTTAATATCTCGCATTCCTATGAGTTCACTGAATCTAATTTTTTTCTTGTTTTCATATCGCTCCCATGCTTAAAAGTGAAAGATTATGACATTTGCTAGCATTTAAAGTAACTTTTGTGAAGAAGTTATGCAAAATAGTCCATGAAATCCTTTAGTTTAGCCGAAAAACTTAGAATAATTTCACTACTTTTTAAGTTAATGTGCGCTACCTAAAAAAAATCAGCCCCTTAACGTATCGTTTTTTCTATTAAATTAATTACTCACGTGCTCAATTATTATTATTTTTTTCAAACAAGTAAACCCTTATATTCTTAGATTTTAACTTGATGTTTGGGTTCTTTTTCAGGCTTTTATCACGTGTGTTCTACTTCCAGGTAGTGTATGGTTACCAGAAGAGCAAATGGAGAACCTTCATCACCTACTTCCTGTCCAGCATAGTCCTTGGAGTGCCTTTCCTGGTGTTCCACTGGGTGCCCGTCTGGCTGCTCTATCTTACACATGTGCGGTGCTGTTTTCAAGTCGCTGATAAAATACTTATATTGGTGAGAATATTGCAAAAAATTGTACATTTTTATTCCGTGGTAGGTGTACATTTTAAGTAAATCCGATAGCTTTTTAAGCTATTGCATAGCTTCTATCGCGGGCCTTGAGCGTGGGCACCGAATCCAGAAACTCCGTAACGAAAAAAGCCTAACACCCCCCACTCCGACCGGCACAGCGGTGATACTTTGATTTCATAACTTTACATGCGGGCTTTAATAAACAATCAGCGCCATCTACTAGGAACTTGTGGAACTTCATATTAGATCAAACATTACTGCATTAATAAAATAAATAAATAATTATAATTGCATAAGTTGATAAAAATCCTATGCAATAGCTTTACCGCGGCAGTCTCCGAGTGCCACACGTCTTTTTTTATTTATTTATTAATTTATTAACAAGATATCCAACAGCATTGTAGGTACAAAACAAATCATTTTAAATCTAGAGTAACAAAATATCTTCGCCAATAACAGCTTTGGTCACAAGAAATGAAGATGAGGTCGAAGAAGAATGCATGAACTTTATCGATTCGTATAACCTACGACAACAACGCAACCTACAACCGACTCTGCACTATACGAACGTTCACAAACACACGAATCGATAAAGTTCTGCTGGTTCTAAATAAAGCATTGCTACAACACATCACCGCCGGAGCGGAGATATCAGCGGCAGATTTTTGATGCAGGGTGGTCGCTTGCCAGGCGAAGGGGTTCTACCAGCAATTCTTGGTTTCACGCCAAGTTAACAAAGGTTAGGTATTTTGCTACTGCATGGTTGGTGAGTCTGCAGTTTTAATTATTAATTTATTTGTTAGGTGTCACAGACACGCATCTACATAGACAACGCAATTGTCACGATTTGTATTGAAACAAAGCGTGCCGACTTTTTAACACCTTTTATGACGTCACAGCTGATATTTATTGCTGGGAAATACAAATCGATTCAAATACACCGATGCCGCGGATGAAATCAATTATTAAGAACGTTGTAAAATCGGTTTTCTAACAGACATACATACGCTGGGACTGAATCTAGCGGCGACCAACCTTGATGCTTGGTCGGGGTTCGGACACGCAAAATACATGCATTTGCGTTGTCTATGTAGCTGTATGTCTGTGGTAGGTGCTTTTGCGTTCGGCAACTTTATGTGCATATTATTGTTTTCAGGAAACATATCAGAAGAAATGCAAAAACTACTATATACATAAAGTGAAAGACAAGCATATATCAGATTCGAGGTAAGTAAGCATTCCAGCTCTAATTGTTAAAGAACCTCAGATTACTTAATACCTAATTAGATTACTGAAAAAAGTGAGCTACTGGTGAACATTTCTCACTTTTCTCATTTCTTTTATCGTCCTGAAGCTCATATAATAGCCTAATTAAAAAGAATTTATTTTGTTCAAATCAAACTGTTGAAAATTACAGAGATTCGCGCCTTTAGATTTATTTATCCGTTTTACAATAAAACTTGATTGAATTTCAGGATAAAATATAGCCTATAACCTTCCTCAAGAGTTGGGCTATCAAATACAAAAAGAATTTTTCAAATCCCACTTGTAGTTTCTGAGATTAGCGCGTTCAAACAAACAAAAAAACAAACTCTTCAGCTTTATATATTAGTATAGATTAAAGTTATTCCTTTTTCCAGTGGTTTGTTGAACGCGGGCTTCGAAAATGACATAGAAGGTGAGAAGGAGATTTTGGAGAACGCTGAAGACATGTACATTCCTATTCCACTTGAAGATGGATCAAGACTGAGTAAGTTTATCTGCAAGACCTATTAATATAAAAAATCAGAAAAAAATATTAGTGAAAAAGAGTAAAGTCAAGTCAAAATTTATATTAAAGAACAATATTGAGATGTAGAGTATGTAATCATTATAGAGTATATGGTATCACTCGGTTGGGTATGCAATAATAACATGAGCCAATCATTATTTTATCACAACTTCCGTACCTACTTCGTTCGTAGGTCACGATAAGCAATGCGTCCCGAGTGCTTTGTCGTAAGGGTTTGTCAGAAGTCGTTTCGATGCCCTGAAAATTCTCATCCACCAATCTGCTCTGGGCCAGTTTGGTGGATTACAGCCCAAACCTCCTCGTTATCTAGGGGAGAAACTCATATCTCTGCATTGGGCACATTATGAAGGTGCGTTATCATGATGATTGGTTGGCTATGCAATTACAAATTTGTTTTACTATCCGGTACAAGGATGGTTGACTGTTGAACATTTATTTATCTCTACAACTTCCTGATTTACAAAGTTACACTATGATTTCGGTCCTGGGTGATGTATGCGTATACACAGTAGGTACTCGTAAGAGCTTGTAAGGAACCAATTAGGTGCCCTGGAAATTCTGCAATCTACCAACCAGCTATCAGGGTCAGTTTGTTGATTGACGGCCCAAACTTGCTCGTAACAAAGTCAAAGTCAAAGTCAAAAGAATCTTTATTTCGTAAGTATTTACAGTACCCGGCAATAAATATTGCACATCGACCTTTGGAAAGAGACAATCGGCTAATTTCGGCTTCGTAGAGCGCTATCTCTCTCGCACGAAATACAAACAGTCCGGTATCTATTAGGAGCTGTTAAAAAAATTATGATTTGCTTCTTTTGATAATTATTATTACTATAAATTTTGATAATTATTTTTTACTTTTGATAATTATTATTACTATATATTATTAGTATAAAATACACCAATTTTTCTATAGTGATGGCTTTAGGTTGGGGTAAAATAAAATAAAAAAAAAACATGTTCCCATTATGTTTTCGTATTTAATTATTTTGGAAAATTACAGCTGTAGTGTACCTATTAAACAATATTAATCATATTGTTAAAATGAGACATTGTAATAAAAATAATAATAATTCTAATTCTCAATTACTTCCATTTCACTATCTGTGCTCTCAAAGAGATCAATATCACTGTCACTGTCAGCCGTATTTATCACTAGTCTATCAGTGTAATTGTCTAAACCGTGTTGAATGCTTCTATATTCATTCTCACATTTGATTGCATGATCGCAAACCTTTTTCCAATCTTCAGCCCCGATCATGTTTACTTTTTCAGTC
This sequence comes from Stenoptilia bipunctidactyla, assembly GCA_944452665.1. Lineage (NCBI taxonomy): Eukaryota > Metazoa > Arthropoda > Insecta > Lepidoptera > Pterophoridae > Stenoptilia > Stenoptilia bipunctidactyla. Next base: position 8,596,973 of record OX101743.1, read on the forward strand.
AATAATGTTTTTACTGTAGTTAAATTCATACCCACATTTCTAGAGGCTACATAACCTTTCAGTTGAGACCATATATTTTCTACAATTTTTACAATTTTTATTATTTTTAATTTTACATATCTCAACATTCTTTTTTATTATCATGAATTCATTTTACCTTTGCTTAAATTTGCATGTTAATGATTATAAAATGATATTGTTTTCAACATTTTTCCTGTTTGACAGCTTTACTATTATACACAATTGTAATAAACACACAATACTACTATATTACCTTACAATTAATTTCAATAATATGATTCGGAACACTGTCATACCTTTTACATTTTCACACACACACTTTACACTTACACGCTCAAACATACACACAAATAAACATACCAAAATTCGGAGACTACTGGACTCAGGCTTATTTAATCTTACCTACTATATTTCACTGTCACGTCTTTACCGTGACACTCCTATTTTTTATTACTCCCATCTATTTATAAGTAGTTAGATTATAATGCAAAACATAGATTCTATAAGCTTGGGCCTGGACTCCGTGTCGATCGCTCGGGTGGTACAATGCAGCATTGATAATGTTAAACATAAAATTCCAATGCATAATCGTACATTAAATATCATTACTCAAAATATACGTAGTATCAATTGTAACATGCCCGACTTTACAACCTTACTTGTAAGATCTGAGGTAACTTGGGACGTTATAGTTTTGTCCGAATGTTGGCTTCATACAAATAAGATAATACCCAATCTCAATGATTATGCTTACGCATCGACGACTAGGAACAAAACCCAAAACGAAGGAGTTGTCATTTATTATAATAAATTATTAAAAGGATCTTTTGAGGAGCCTCAGGTTCAAGATGCTAACTGCCTTGTATTAAAATTAGATCAGGAAACCTGCATAGTAGGTATTTATCGCCCTCCTAGTATGAAAAATATAAATAACTTTATAAACTCAATAAATTCACTTCTCTCAACATTAAGTAATTTTAAAAATGTTATTATTTGCGGCGATATTAATATCGATATTGTCCCTAATAGCCCGGATAAACGCTCACATGAGTACCTCAATATGTTAGCCAGTCACTTGATGTTGCCCGGTCACACCTTACCAACTCATGGTCTGACCAGTCTTGACCACATTATGATTAAATCGAAGTTGGATGCTACTTGCTTTGTATTTGATACTTCAGTTACTGACCACGACAGTGTTGCTCTCAGCCTAAACTTGGATGCAATTTTGCCAAAAACAAATAGAGCTAGCCAGCGTATTAACTTCGACAAATTGGATGAGGTAGTTCTCAACGTAGACTTTCCATCTATCCTAAAGTGCGAGGACCCTAACATAGCAGCAAGTCTTCTTGTAGACCTATTCTCATCGGCCATCAATGTGTGCACTGAATCAATCCTTATTCCTAAGCGCAAACTAATAAACAAGCCATGGATCACGGCAGGACTTTTACGTTGTATGAGGAATAGAGATAATTTGCATAAAAAGTCAAAAAGGGATCCTGATAATGAGGTTCTCGAGACCACCTATAAGCGCTACAGACGTTTCTGCTCCTCGGTTCTTAAAAATACCAAAAGAAGTTATGAAAAGCAGGAGATTGAAAAAGCCCGAAAAAATAAAAGAAAGTTATGGGAAGTTATAAAAGGGATAACCTATTCTAACACAGTCACGGATAATTCTACGTATCTTCTCTCCCAAAACCAGCAGCAAAGCGTGAATGATGTGAACACTTATTTTGTTGAGATTGGAATGAAATTAGCACAAACTCATGATTCGCATAACTCTCCTACATCCACTCTTGACTATTCATCCGCACCTGCTAATTCTATGACCTTTTTGCCTATTGACGAAGAGGAAGTTACTCGACTTATTATGAGACTAAAACATAACTGTGCTGTTGGTGTGGATGGCATCTCGAGCAGGATGGTTAAAAGATACTGTCGCTTATTGGTTACTCCAATAACACACATCTGCAACCTAGCTATATCGAATGGGGTTTTCCCCTCAGTATTTAAAAGGTCCCTTATTAAACCTGTGCACAAAGGTGGTAAAAAAGATCGTGTCGACAACTTCAGGCCAATCTCTATTTTACCAACTCTTTCAAAGATACTAGAGCGTGTGATGAATGAGAGATTGATTAATTTCTTGGAGTCGAACAATTTACTTGCATCCTCACAATACGGTTTCCGGCGTGGTAAATCTACTAACGATGCAGTACTTGATCTAATTAACTCAGTCATTACAGCACTTGATAAGAGAAAGAAATGTGTTACTGTTTTCCTTGACCTCGCTAAAGCATTCGACACGGTCCCTATTCAACGACTTTTAGTCAAATTAGAAAACCTGGGAGTAAGAGGCCTTCCCCTAAAACTTTTTCATGATTACCTCAGTAATAGAACCCAGAGGGTTAAAATAGGTGAATGGATAAGTGACGAAGTCCCAGTCTCGATCGGGGTGCCCCAAGGCAGTATTGTCGGCCCTACTCTATTTCTTGCCTATATAAATGACCTCTGCAACCTCCAGCTGACAGGGGGTAAAGTCTATAGCTTTGCCGATGATACAGCACTCTCTTTTACTGGAGACACGTGGAACGAAGCTTTTAATAATGCTCAAATGGGTTTGGATAGGGTCGTTGATTGGTTAGATGGCAATGTGTTGACACTCAATGTTGCTAAAACAAAATTTGTACCTTTCGCGCTAAAATCTTCACAACTCCCCCCAGATACACTCACCTTAACAGCCCACAAATGCCCCTCTAATAGATCGACTTGCTCCTGCCCTAGGCTTGAAAAGACTGGCAGCATAAGATACTTGGGTGTAATAATTGACCAATGTCTTTCCTTCAAACCACACGTTGACTCTCTAGTGCCTAGGTTGCGGAAGCTTATATACATCTTTAAGATCCTTAAGCATGTTGCTAACCGCGAAACGATCAGAATGGTATACTATGCTTTATGTCAGCCTCTTCTGGAATACTGTATTTCAGCATGGGGTGGAATTGCTAAGACTACTCTTCTAGAAGTTGAGCGAGCTCAACGTGCCATACTCAAGGTTGCTGCTGGTCTCCCGTTCCGATACCCAACGGTAAAACTGTACAGTGAATGGAACGTACTTACAGTCAGACAGTGCTATATTCTCCAAACCATCTTAATTATGCACTCCCAACCTTATGACTCTAACCTTCTTAAGGGGAAACGTAAAAAGGGGTCAGTTTTTACCGCGTTGCCACTAAAATCCTCAACTTCACACAACTTTTTTTGTTTTATGGGTCATTATCTTTACAACAAGTTAAATAACCATTTGAATATGTACCCACTTTCAAAACCCAGGTGCAAAACATTAGTCACTAAATATTTAAAGGCATTGGATTACCACTCTACTGACAATCTCCTTGTTGTACAAAAGTAAAATAAAAATGTATAATCCCTAGCAAATTGACCATCAGAGCGAATTTTTCGGTACTTAGGTATTATCATATCATAAATCAATACACTCACACTCACAAATACACACGCACACAACACAACACTTTCCATCTGTCAACAAATATTTTTGTTATACTTTGATTATCTTTTATTTTTTTATTTTTACTTTTATTTTGTTTCTACTTTACTTATCCGCACCCATGTAACCAGCCCAACTGGAGGGGGGGCCTGGTGACCTGTAACACAGGTTTTACAAACCTATCATAGGCACCAGACTCTCACATATAGGGAAAAATTGTAAATTCTATATTTAGTCATAAGTTGTAATTGTTTCCTATTGTGTTGGAGTTAAATAAATGATTGATTGATTGATTGATTGATTGGATTAAAATCCGGATGATATGGTGGCAATCGCAACACAGTGTGCCCATGTTCGGCAAGTACTTTGTCCACGGAAAACTCTGTATGCCTCTCCTTGTGCTGACATATAATAGCGTAAATCTGGGTTTTTTTTTTTTTTTTTTTTTTTTTTTTTATAATGACTAAACCCGCGTTTGACCTCAATCTCACCTGATGGTAAGTGACGATGAGGTCGAAGATGAAAGCACACGGGTTTAGGAAGGAACTGGCTCTTTATACAATATTGCCGGAGCGGTAACATTTGGCGGCAGACTTTATATAAAGGGTGGTCGCTAGCCAGGCGGACCCAGAAGGGATCCTACCACCAAGCAACATTCTACTGGAACTTCGTGTCTGTTTAACCAGTGGATCATTTCCTGTTTAATGGTGTTTGAGTTGGGGGGACTTTCAACATATTTGTTGTGATAGGGTGCGTTATCGATAACTAGAACAGAATCACTGGGTATATTTGGTATTAATTGATTAACCAGCCATTTTTCGTAGTTATCGTTATTCATTTCATTGTGATAGTCACCTGTAGTGTCCGTGGATTTATACGTCAAAAAGGCACCGGGTACAAAGCCTTTTTCATTACCCGCATGAACTATTATCAAACGTTGACCTTTTGAAATTGGCTTTTTTACTCCTTTTTTCTTGTCGTCACTCCAAGATTTCCCTTTAGTGTGGGATGTATGTATGTAAGACTCATCCATGTAGACGATATTTTTTCCTGATTCGCGAAATTTGCGTATTTTATCGAGGTATTCCATCCGTTTGAGACTTACATCGTGCTTTTCCATTAGAAGTTTTCGATTATCTTCCATTTTAGTGAACCGAAATCCCATCTCGTGAAGTATTTTTCTCAACGTCTTTTCAGACCCATTGTAATTAATAGCTTCAGATAATTTAGCTTTTAATGATTTTATTGTTGGCAGTTCATTAAATCGTAAGTGAAAATCATACACCATTCTTCGAACAACATCATAATCAAAATCGTCCATATGCAAACGAAATTGCTTTTTTGGTCTCCCTTTTTTTGGAGTGCTGAACTTTATTTCAGTAGAATGTGTTTCAGTACTGACTTCGTTTAATATGTTGTTCAAAGTTCTTCTTGAAATTCCAGTGGCATTTGCAACTCGCTCTTGAACCTTCTTAAAATAACAACTTACATTTTCATCTTCCTTTTTTTTAAATCTGTCACTTTCGGTTACAAAATATTTATAAACATTGTAGATAATTTCGCGTGACTGACCTCGTAAAGGTTTCCCTCTTTTTCCTAAAGATGCCATTGTGCAATTTTAAATTATTTAAATTTGGGGGTGTTAACAACTCTTAATATATATTTTGAACTGGACGCGACCGCACTTTATCGCACTTGAACAACGACTGACAAACGTCATATAGGTAGTGTGCGACAGAGATAACGCTCTACGAAGCCGAAATTAGCCGATTGTCTCTTTCCAAAGGTCGATGTGCAATATTTATTGCCGGGTACTGTAAATACATTTGAAATAAGTCACAATTTACAAATTGAACTGAATCTACCACCACTTCGGAAAGTCGATCTGTTGAGAAGAAGTGGCAAGAAACTCAACAGCAATCATCTTTTAAAAATACACAATAACAATAACAACAACAACAATTTACAATCTTCTTGCATCCGGATATCTTATAATAAAACTTTATGCTTATCCTTAAATCTATCGAAGGGTTAATCTTAAATATTTTGGAGTCTTATTATAAAAGCGTACACATTGACCCATGAACGAGTTGGTGATCTTCTGGAGTCTACTATTATATTTATACATTAAACACATGATAGAGACTCAAGGCTGACTCATTGGGCTCATCAAAATGTTTAGGATGACGTGTGAAATGTGAATACATATTAGAATTTCACCTTTTTAATCACCTATCTCTTTTCCTCTACAGCATTAACCCAATACCGGTATTTCACGCATAAGAAGCAATGCTTCATTTGGGACGGGGTGCGGGGGCGGTGGTGTTTGTTAGGTGGTGTGGAGAGAGGGGCCACTTGTGCTCAGTTGCAGGCTATGGGGGCTGTTGCGCCGTCGAGCGGGAAGAGGGTTCGAATGTGAGTACTTTTTATATACTATGTTCTTATAAACATTCGCGGTTTAGCTGTTTTTTACTCATAATAAATTATTATAGTTTAGTTTTAAGACAGACAACAGGCAAAATATGCAAACGTTGTCCGTTAATTCGTAAATTTAAAGAAAAATATTTAATTCTACCGAGTGTCATGATCACATGATACTTAAAACGTTTTTAATAGACCCATACCATGTTACGAAGATTAACACCATAAGGTTGGTGTTCAAATGTTTCACCCAATATAACGTATAACCGAGTAGTTCAGCGAGTTCAAATAAACAAACCAAACCTTCAGATTTCTTATATTAGTGTAGAAAGAGACAGAAGAAAGCTTTATAGAAACCGGACCATTCCATGATGCAAAAAAAGCTTTATCAATAATTAAAGTACGCGGGTTTTTTTTTATAAAGTAAGGATGGGACGTTTGTCTTCCATGACACCTGATGGTAAGTGAACATGAAGACTAAGGTGATACATGTCCATCTACGAGAAACCTATTCACTCGACGCTTAAAAGTAACAGGACTATACTGGTCAGGGAAAATAGACGCAGACAGTTCATTCCAAACCTTCGCGACCCGTATCAAAAACCAACTGTCAAAGCGCTCAGTTCGACTTTTTGGAATATCCGCCACATACGAATGGAAATTCTGGCTGCGTCTAGTAGTCCGATGGTAAAAGGGTGAGGGTTCAATTTGTTCAAACAGAGCACTCGCGCACTCACCAAAATGTATCCTGTAGTACACGGTTAAACAAGCAACCTTACGACGATGCTCTAGGGTCTGCAGTTTTTTGGTCGTAAGGTTGTTAATTAGTTTACGGGCTCTTCGGTCAACGAAGTCCAGCGCTTCTATTTGATATTTGGCTGAACCATCCCAAAGATGACTGCAGTACTTCATGCATGATCGCACTTGAGCTGTGTATAAGTTAAGAAGCTGTGCAGGGCCGAAGTACCGCCGTACCTTCAAGATGATTCCCAACTTTTTCGAAGCTACTTGAGCCATGGACACAATTTGTTGACGGAAGTTTAAACTGGATCTTATAGTTCAACAGAGCACTCGCACACTCACCGTCCGCTAGCAAAGAATACTTTGACTAACCGCTTGGAGGCTTAGAATATCCCCACCGGGCCTGGCGCATCGTATAAGGAGATTAATCCAAATGACCCTGCTTGGTGGTAGGTCACCTTTAAGGCTAGCGACCACGATTCATATAAAATCTGAAATTAACACGGTTCCGACAGTGGGGTGTTCCTAGGGTTGTCAACTTTTTTTCTAGAAATAAAGTATATTTGTGTCTGAAAAGAATATCAAACAGAATTTTTTAAAAATAGTCAGTAGGTATCCAATTTATTTAATTTTTTAAACACATATTTTTAGAGCATCTTGTACAAATCATTAATTAAAGTCTATCATTAAAGTGTTTGGCTTTTTATGCTGAAAACAGTTTTTTTATATTATAAGGATAGGACGTTTGTTACACGTCCATCCACGAGAAACCTATTCACTCGACACTTAAAAGTTCCAGGACTGTAGTGGTCAGGAAAAACAGACGCAGGCAGATTGTTCCACACCTTGGCAATCCGTACCAAAAAGGAACTATCGAAGCGTACACTTTATTTTTGTTCGACAGTAAACAGTATAATGTTGTCAAAAACAGTATAATACTGTTAAAAATAGTATGGTTGGCAACCCTAAGTGTTCCAGCAATATTTTATGAAGAGCCAGTTCCTTTCTAAACCCGAGTGCTATACAGGGCGACTGGTGGGTCACTTTTGAAATTCGAGGACGTATAACAGTTTGAGATCGAACGAAAAGAAAAAATATAAATTATCAACGAATGCAGAGCATTAAAAAAACCGACTTCGCGTCAAAACTTTGGTTGAGTTATAATGTCATCAAAGTAAACATTCTCCGAAATCATACATATTTAAATTTTTTTTTTTTTTAAATTGAAGTACTCATTCGATTTCGATGAAATTTATATGGGACCAACTATGAAGTATCCTCTATCATATGAAATAAGAATTTTCAAAATTAATTCATAATTGTCTGAAATATCGTGTAACAAAGACACAAAAAAACATACAGACGAATTGAGAACCTCCTTCGTTTTTGGAAGTCGTTTGAAAATAAATATTAATTATTTACTGAGTAGACTTAAACGAAAGTTAAACATTTGATTATGCAACGCATGGTTACATTAGCGTTGGCAGCGATCCGTGTACCAGGCCACGTGCCGCGATTTAATCAGGCGTAAGTAAAGTAAAAAGTAATAAAACTATTTATTTATAGGGATTTCTAGTGAAAAATCCCTACATTGTACATTTACAAAATTACTTTTATTTAGTACATAATTATGACCAGAATCGAGTACAGAGTGCTCTCCTTCAGTATCTAAAATGTGTCATCAGTCACCCTGTATAATCTTTGATCAACATGTTTCAGTCCGTATAGTGATAATATGAGTTAAGTTGATAAGTTGATAGTGCGCAAATATTTGTAAAATTGAAGATTTTTTGAATACTTTGTTATGAAGAGCCTAGCAAGGACCTTTAAAGGATCAAAACCCATAAACATAATAAACATTTGTATAATATTTTTCTCCGTATTTGTATTTTTCTTTTTATCTGTATTTTCTTCTCTTTTCCAGGTTAAACATTTTCGGCCTAAACGAGATAAAAGTCCCCGTGCAGTCGATCCTAACCCTAGTTCTACTGGAAGTGTTCAACCCGTTCTACGTATTCCAATTGTTTACGATAGCGGTCTGGCTGGCCGAGCCGTATTACTTCTATTGCTTGGCCGTTGTGTTGATGTCGGCTTTCGGTGTTGTCACGAGTGTTATACAGACTAAGAAGGTTAGTATCGTTTGGTTTTTGTTTTTATGATGATAGATGAAGTGATAACCTCAATATTGAAAAAACTATTGAATCAGGCGTTAGTTTGCGGAAATCCATGACAACTACATTAACAAAGTTACCTTGCTAATTCCGCGACTTGTACTTGCACTAGTGATGCAGGATTTTCGTGCGTTGGTTCTCCGCCCTCCCTCCCTCACACAAGAAGCAAGTTCATTGCAAGTACAAATCGCGGAATTAGCAAGGTAACTTTGTTAAAGTAGTTGAAAAAACTTTCTTTGGTTTTGATCATGAATCAAGTTTAAATTCGTTGTCAATACTCTATAGAGAACTGTGAAAAATCTCTACTTTAGTAGAATTTAAATTTTAGTAAGTTTTTATGGGCCTCAATCATAACAGTGGCATTGATTCGAGATATTAATATTTTATAAAAGACTGCAAAATATAGAAAATATAGTCCAGAAAAAAGAGTCACTCATGACCAAGGGTATGTCATGAAAGACGCTGAAGATCAAGTTAAAATGTAAACTATACAGAATTAAATACTCAGCATCAAATCCGGTTTAAAAGTATTTTATTTGACTTAATTTTAATTTATATAATTAATCTGCGTACTTTCATGTTGGAAAACTAAATTAAATTGCTGTATCGAAGTTTAAAATAATAAAAGTAAAACACTTTTAATTTTTTATCGCGTATAATTTATATTTTAACCCTAAGTTTCGGTTTCCTTCGCAGACTCTGTGGTCCCAATCGCCTTAAGACAATATTAAAAAAACAATGGCTCTAAATAAAACTTACCTTCAGATCGTTTACTTATATATAAATGTATAATTTCAACTTCAGAACCAAAACTCGCTCCGTGCGACAGTCGAAGCCTACTCCACTGTGCAACTATGGGACGGTCGCACAGTGGACAGTCGAGCTGTGGCCCCGGGAGACATCATACTGTTGCCTTCGAAGCCCACACTGATGCTGTGTGATGCAGCGTTGTTGAATGGCGCCGCGATTGTCAATGAGAGCATGTTGACTGGTAAGAAGTCGATTGATTCTTTATTAGTCAATCCGGTCTCAGCAACTTGCCAGAAACTTAAAGTAAAATTAAATATAGAAATTCAAATACTATCTTGTGTAAAATCTGTCACTATAGCTCAGTTAGTATAGGAATTTCTCAGTTAGTTTTTATCTTTTTTTTTTTTAATTTAAAGTTATTGAGACCGGCCAAATTTCATCCAATCCGTTTAGCCGTTCTGCTGTGATTGAGGAACAAACATATATACATCCAAACTTTCACATTTATTGTATTATAGTTCGGCCGTTCAGAGAATGCGTTCCTGACACATCGCGATTGAACTGACGACGTAACCTTGTAATGGCGTTGCAGTTACGATAAAAAATATATTTGGTGGTTGTTTACCGTTTTAAAAATTGATATGGGGCTGACATAGTCGATTACGACTCTAAGCTCCTTAAACAACGAATACAGAATAAAAAAAAAAAAAAAAAAAAATTGATGAGCATTAAAACAACATTATTATATCAATATTTAATGAATTTTATAATTTTGTGCCAAGCTGAGTGTCCAATAACTTGGTAAACAATATTTTTCAAAATCTATACTGCGCTATTACAAGGTTATGTCAAAGCTTTATATTTGTAGTGCTGTGCTAATAATAACAGTATCGTAATCTGTTCTTAAACAGGTATACTTTATGAAATAATACGTTTCGTTTTTCTTTTTAAGAATTTGAAAATAATGGTCTATAAGATAACTTTTATTAAATTAAAGAATAAAACTAAAACCAAACTGAATGCGCGAAAAAAAGTTGGTTACAAGCAAAAGGCATATATGCAGATGCTAAAAGCAGAGCTAATTAAATTAGTTAAAGAAAATAAAGCGGCAAATGTACGATACGAAATCGATGAACTGGCTCTGGAGTACGGTCATCGCGTTCTAAGAATTCCATCGTATCATTGCCAATATAACGCGATGGAGCTAATCTGGGCTCAAATAAAAGGTTACGCCGCCCGCCACAATACTTCCCCGCCATTCAGCACGAAAAAGATGTTGATCTTATTAAAAGAAGCCTGCGGGGAAGTCACTAGAGATGACTGGACAAAGGTTGTTGAAAGAATAAAAACCTGATTATGGAACATTTTGACCGAGATATTAGGATTGAAACTGTTATTGATAATAAAATAATTATACATGTAGGCGAAGATGATGATGAAGAAACTACCTCCTCAAGCGAATCGGAGTCTGATTAATATTCTGTACGCACATTCAATTCAATATACTTTATTGCATAGAAATACAGATTGTAACTTTGTAACAAAAAATAAATAAAACAATTTTATTATGTTAATATTACCTTTTCTTGGTTTCCACTTAAATTACTAAAATACAAATTTTAAATGATTCCGCCAATTTAAAACGAAAATAATCTTAAAAATAACGCGGCGTTTCATTTTGGAGGAACGGTAACGAACTCAGTGTTATGTTGTGCCCATCACTAGTCGTGACTAACTGATAGGTGTCAGGAACGCATTCTCTGAACGGCCGAACTATAGTAAGATTCATCGTAATAAATAAACAGCTGGGTAGAAGAGAAAGCTTTTTAAATTAAATTCCCGAAACACATCACCGTTGGTGGAAATTATTTGGCGGCAGAGTTTAAACGTACGCAGTTGAATTTAAAAATGATTTGTGAGTCATATTATCATACTGTTTATAATGCGGCTTTTACTCACATTTACTGTGGAGGAAAGCCGTATTATAAACAATATATGACTGCATGCAGCTACACATTGCTGTAACTTTCATATTGCACTAATTTTTTTGTCTCTTCCTCTACTGGGAAAACGAAATATTTTGTTTCTATTTTAAGGTAGAATTTGCGATTACATACATACATACATAACTTCACGTCTGTATCCCTTACGGGGTAGGCAGAACACCAGAGGCTATGAAACCATCTGAGGTCTCGTTTGACAAATTTAGAGGTATTATAATGATGGAGAGAGACTATTGCAGTGACAGGGGGTCAGCCTATCGCCCGCAAAACTGTCAAAAATACCTCTGTCCCTTAACTGACTTTAACGGCATGCCCGGGAAGAGAAGCAGCTGGTACATTCTATGTTTTTCTGTCATTCCCAGTCCAGCATGGACTTTTTGATTATAATTTGAAATAGCAGAAACACCACCGTTATGGTTACTCTAACTAAGGGCCAACGCTGGGACACAATTTCGCTAATAAAATTTCATTAGTTTGCTTGTACAGTCGTAACAATGGAATACTTAACCCCTAACTATTTGGCTAAACATCGATTAAAATGGAAAAAAGTTGTACGCGCGTGTAGTACACCCGCGCTGGCCACGTCCCACGCGCGCGGATCGCGTGCCGTACGTCCGTACCGTGCGTCCGTAGCAGTTTTTAATGAATACGCGCCTAGACACGCGTTGGCCCTATGGTTGTATGATTAATCTTAGTACAAATGCTATGGGTCTCCGACAGTTAAACGTAACAATTAGGTTAACAATGATATTGATTATCAAACTTTTTCATATTTTTGCCTGTTGTCACGTCCACATGTTTAAACTAAAGTTAAACAGTAAGTAACATATACGGGAATAATTTTAAATAGCGCATCACCACTTGCGGGCAGCCTCTCCACATCAGTCCCAACAACATTTGTTCTACGGCGTTTTACAAATTTTGATAAATAACACAAAAAAAAAGAAAAACAAACATATTTTAGCTCCCTCTGTTATTTATTACTCTGTATTTTGTAAGTCACCCGCCCGCAACCCCGCGCCCGCTGCACGTGGCGTGATGCAAGTAACGCCAGTTTAGAGACAGTAAATATTTTTAGTACGGGAAAACTTAATTTCTTAAATTATTAATTTTAAAAAGCCGTAGAACAAAATATGTTGTTGGGATTGATGTGTAAATTCTGTCTGCAAGAGGTGATTAATGGCGCTAGTTAAAATTAACCCTATATTTTCTTTTTGCGACGTATGTTTCACTTTGTGTAATTGTATCTATATCTATTAAATTACAGGTGAATCGGTGCCCGTCACCAAAACCGCATTGCTAAAAGTAAACAAACCATTCGACATGAAGGAAAATAACTCAAACATACTATTCTGCGGAACCAAAGTGATTCAGACGCGATATTACAACAACGAACCTGTCAAGTAAGTGTTTTTAATTATGTGTCATAGTGGGAGTGTCACTTTGGATTATATGTGGGTTGTAGATTTTCTATTATAGTCTGGCTTATGAAAGTAGACACTGGAAATAGTACGAAATACATGGATTAAACAAACTTGATACCTACTTGTTTTTGTTTTTATAAAACTATCGTTGTCTTTCTATCCTATCATATCCGAGTACCCAGACGTAGATCACGTACTCTACTCCTACGTAACTACAGAACTGTGGATTTAGCGGCTTTGCAACATGATGCTGAGACGATTGATTGCTCAGCTGTAACTACGGAACTATCAATTGGCGACAAAGTCAACTGCTTTAACGAACTGCTTGTTGAGCTATATAACCGGCATGCTCCTCTCAAGCGTGTTAAACTCAAACACAACCCAGCACCTTGGCTCACCAGTCAAATCAAAGACGTCATGGCATTGAGAGACAAAGCAATTCGCAAACATAAGCGTTGTTCTTCGGACCAAGATCTAGCAGCCTATAAAAGCTTACGCAATCAATGCAGTCGAATGTGTCGGCCTTAAAAAGTTCGATCATATTTCCGAATATCGTAAGCAACCCCGATGGCTTTCGATTCGGCAACGCCGTAATGCTAGAATTCTATGTCTCCTATGTAATATCCTCTATAGTCCATCAGCTTAAGATATCCGTGAGTCAAAATCCTTATCTGTTTTCAAGAAAAAAGTACGAGAGCACTTTTTTCTCAACTATAATTAGATATTGATTACCCACACAAGACTCATTTTCATGTGGTTATATAGTATATATTGTCTGTTCTATATTCATCTATGTTTATGTATAGTATTTTATTGTGTTTAAATATATTAAGTTATGGATATTATATAATATTATTTATGTGTGTTATATTTAGTGTACATAGTGTAATTGTATAAGTGTGTACATAATTTGTGAAATAAATATATAAATAAATAAAATTGGTACTCTCCTACTTTTTGATGAAAAGTATAATATTAAAATGATAGGCAACTAAATAAAACAACAAAATACAATAATTATTTTTATTCATTGTAAACAAAATCTGAATACAACAATTGTATATGCAATGAGTCGTCAGAGTCACTGGTATCGCTGTTTCCTACATTGATTATGAAATTATCTAAATTTTAATTATTTTATTCATTTTCAAATACGAAAATTCCAAAATATCAATAACCAAAACCAACAACAACCGTTCGATTGACAACAGTGACACCAGAAAACGACTTTGACATACATGCTAGTACTGCCATATAAAAAGTTTGCAAAAATCCCCATGACTACTTTCGTTAGCCAGACTATTAATTATAGTATGAATCAATGTTGAATTAGGTATTAACGTCAATTTCAAAATAAAATCTTTAAGTACATCTTTATTTTAATAACTTCTGTAAAAACTCGAACTTATCGAATAAAAAGACCTCTATTTCACTATATAAACAAAATACCTATTCAATTCCTTTAAAAATGTTAGGTAGTACAATCAAAATGTCGATTGCCGGCGAAAAGTCTTCAATTAAATATTCGTTTCTTTTCTTCCTTATATTATTTCCTGTTTATTCAATTAACGCCCGATTTTTCAATGTTCAGATAAAAGTTATCTCATGAATAAAGTAAAGTATTACTCGACACGTTTAAGCTCGTATCAAGTTAGTTTTCATTCTTGTATGTCATTGTCATATAATTATAACTAATACCTACGTAAAATAACTTTATTCCGCCGACTCGTACATTATACGTCAGGCAATTTTTATACGACGATTGAAAAATCAGACTTAAATCAGTTTTAAATACAGTATATTTAAGATATTAAATAGTAAATAAACCATAATAATATAAATCTTACTTTACAGGGCCTTAGTTCTCCGTACAGGCTACAACACAAGTAAAGGGCAGTTGGTTCGCAGCATTCTGTACCCTGTACCGGCGGATTTCAAATTTGACAGAGATTCGTACAAGTTCATCTTTATATTAGCTTGTATTGCTGTTATAGGTCTCGCCTATACTGTGGCTTTGAAGGTAAGGGAAGGGAGATATCGATACTTGTAATTATTTATGCTGATTTTTGAATTTAATTTAATTTAATGCTTAAAGTTGGGGTTCGAGTACAGTAAAGAATAAGGTAGTGAATTAAAGGATCTATAGGAAATCCAGCTAAAGTCTCAGCCAGGGATGGTCCGCCCCGGTCACGACTTTCAAGAGACAAGATTCCAGTTGGCATGATTCATTGTCGCATTTAAGTCAATTTATATTTAAACAAATAGAATTTTACACTATAACTATCCGAATATATCGTTTCATTCACAGATCAAAATTTTTGAGTAGGTTTTGATTTTATCTTGTCCGCAATCCAAATAGACAAATTTTAATATCATCTAAGTTTTCGTGATTCATAATTTTAATTAACATACATACATACATAACCTCACGCCTGTCTCCCTTTGGGGTAGGCAGATACAAGGAAACACCAATTGCTACGATCCAGACATACATCTTTCGCTTCCTCCACATTCATCAATCTTTTCATACATGACCGCTGGTTACGGGTACTTTTCAGTAAGCCCTTTTTGAGAACGTCGCCAATTTTATTGACATACGTTCGCCTAGGGCCGTTCTTGTTCTGTACACCTCTTTCGTAAGTCTACTTTCACTCATCCTTTCCAAATGTCCAAACCACCGAAGCATACTCTTTTCAATCTTAGTCACTACATCTTCTTTCAATTCGCATCTCTTTCTTATTTCACTGTTGCGCACCCTATCACTCAATTTAACTCCACACATGCTCCTCAAAGCTCTCATCTCCACAGCAATAATCCTGCTTTCATGTCTCTTCTGTCACACCCAAGATTCACTACCATACATAAGTGTTGGCGCCAGAACTCCCTCAAGTGCGGCAAGTCGAGCCTACTTCGGTATAATTTTGCTTGTCATAAGTGCGAGCACAGAACTTTGTCGACTCGTATGTTTACGAATGTTCGTATAGTATGGAGTCGGTTGCAAAATTTAATTTAATAAAATTTAATTTAATTTAATTTATCTATTTTACATTTATCGAACAATTTTACATTTTAAATTAGCAAGTCACATACTTATTTGAACTTGTCCTGGGGCAGTGGCTAGTTTTCAATTGTTGCTTACAAACCTACTCCACATTATACGAACTTTCGTGATAACACGAATCGATAAAGTTCTGTGCTCGCACTGCTGGGATGTACAATCGCCTCCCGTCCCGGTGTTCCAGTTAAGAAAATTTTCCCTAGAACGGCTTTTGGATCGAAGCTCCGCATACTCTCCTCTGCAGCCAAGGAAACAATATAGATCTCATATCTATAATCAATATAATATAAGCCAGTCAGTAATCATAATATTACTGACTGGCTTATTTATCTAGTTAAAATAATATGATAATAAAAGGAGCTAACCGAACTGCCTAGTTATTAAAGTGCAAGTGAATTTAGCCTTAAAGGTGGAACACCGGAACATTTTTCGATAGTACACTCACGTCTAATACTATGTGTACATTTTCATTGGACTTGAACCTTTGAACCAAGGCGCCATTAACACAATTTCCTGCTCCTAATTAAAACAATTTTAACCGGATTTATCGTGTTTAATTTACATTTACGTTGATCCGGTTAAAAATTTTCAGCTTGATAAGTCATTGATGCTTCTGCTACTAAGGCCCTCTTGTGTAATTAGTTAAACTAATGATAGTGGCGTCCTCTAGTGTTAAATTGTAGTGTTACACGGTTTTATTTTAGACAATATTTGTTTTTTTTTTATATGTATTAATTAATATCTATTTCAGGCTTACCGCGCCCTGACCCCCGGCGACATAGCGATCAAAGCTCTCGACATAATAACTATAGTGATTCCCCCGGCGCTGCCCGCCGCCATGACAGTCGGTCGATTGTACGCTGTCAACAGACTGAAGAGAGCACGGATTGCGTGCTTGAACACCAGAGCTGTCAATGTCAGCGGGTCTTTGGATTGTATTTGTTTTGATAAAGTGAGTAAAAGTTTCTTTTCATTATAGACTGAGCTCGATCTCACTCTGATCTCACCTGATGAAGATGACAGCACACGGGCTTATGAAAGAACTGGCTCTTTATAAAATATTATCGGAACATATCTCCGCCGAAGCGGTGATATTTGGCAGTAGATTTTATATGAAGGGTGGTCGATAGCCAATCGGACCCTGACGGGATCCTAAGTCAGGGTCTGACTGGCTAATTTAAAAAAAAATATGTTTATTACACAGTGATATCCACAGACAGTGATAAATAATAGAACATTACTGCAGCGGCCGGTAAAAGCGGCATTCATGGACGTACGTGTGAAGCCGAAGCACACATACGTAAGTCCATCAATGCCTAGTTGCGGCCAAGACTTGTATAGTACTTTTCTCAAATAGTGCGTGGAAATTAAACTAAGTTTTGTAGTACAATTCAGAACTTTAAAACTAATGACAAAGTTGACGAACAACTAATAACAATATTTTTTTACGCGCCAAAGTATTTTTTTTCTATGTTCAAGCCAGTTTGAAATTTAAATTAAACCTTTGATAAGTTACCTCTTTGGTCGCCATGTTGCGGAGTACAAGATCGTTCCATTTTTAAAGTACCTACACGAAAAATCTGATATTACACAGTAATTTATTTGGCCGCTCAACACGACAGATATGTATTTTCAACCGACTTCCAAAAGGAGGAGGTTCTCAATTCGTCTGTATGTTTTTTTTTGTATCTTTGGTACATGATATTTCGGACAATTATGGATCGATTTTAAAAATTCTTAAAAAGTAAAATTTTAAAAAGTATCATATGATAGAAGATATTTCATAAGTGGTCCCATGTAAATTTCATCGAAATCGGTTGAGACTTCATTGAGAATCTCAAATTTTTGAAACAATATGTATGATTTCGGAGAATGTTTACGTGGATGACATTATAACTCGGCCAAAGTTTTTCGGAAGTTGGTTTTTTTAATGCTCTGCATTCGTTGATTATCATACAACTATTGCCGGCCGCTGCTCGACCAGTACAGCAAGTTCAATTTATCTCGAAGAAGGTTGTCAAAATAAGGATCAAATTCCTAAGCATGTTTGAGAAAAATACATTTCTTTGACAGTGTATAAAAGTAGGTACGTAGTTTTTATTGGTTTTGTAAAATTTGTGAAATTTGTTTCTGGTGAAATAGTATTATGTCACAGTCCAGGGATAGACACCCCTCGTTTTTTAGTTATGTTAATAAAAATGTAGAAACTGTGAGTATAAGGGAAATTAAAAATTATGTAAATTGTTTTTTGTAAAGGTTGTAGAAAAAATACAATAAATTTAATGTACGAGCACTTTCTACTGGCTTTTTCCTCTCGGTCTTTAAGTAATCTTTTCGTAATTTTTTAGCAAAATTTTCCTTACTACATTCAACTTAAGGTTGTTTACTTCTCCTTTTGGTCTTTTATTATTTTAGGAAAAATAATCTTGTTCTTTTTAATATTTTAGGAAAAAGAATCTTGTTTTGCTTGAATCTTTTTTGGTTACTTTATTTTAGCAACCCTTTCCTTACTGCTTCCAACTTAAGGTTTATTTATTTTTTTAGACTGGAACCCTGACCTGCGACGGGCTAGAGATGTATGGTGTAGTGCCAGTATCCTCGTCCGGACAACTAGGGTCGCACCGGGAAGCGAGATCTCTTGCTCAACTCTCCCCCTTGCGACTCGGCATGGCGTCCTGTCACTCTCTTACTCTACTGCAGGGGGAATTAGCCGGGGATCCGCTGGATGTCAAGGTGGGTTGTAATGGTTGGTTTTTTGAAGATTTTTGTAGATAAGGTTAACATTAATTACCGTCGTGATAAAAAAATTGGTTATTCTATCAGTTATGATTATTTATCTTTATTATGTTCTTATTTGTTCGGTTAGCCAAAAATATTTTACAATGTATTATTCACATAATTAATGACTTGACTTCAATTTTAAAAATAAAATCAAATTAACCTGCTATGTAGACGTCATCGTCGAAGACCAGTGTGTTTAGTTGCAGCCTGTTTTTATTAATTTAATTATTGCTTATCAAAATATACCTACATAGTTAGCTGAAGTTAAATAAAATATTGTGTGTAAAAGATCGTCTTCTTTATTGTTTTCAATATAAAAGTATTTTAATGATATCGGGTCGCCAAGGTTTGGAATGAACTGCCTGCGTCTATTTTCCCTGACCAGTATAGTCCTGTTACTTTTAAGCGTCGAGTGAATAGGTTTCTCGTGGATGGACGTGTACCACCTTAGTGCTAACGCAGCGTCACGCGTTCGATAAGGACGTTCGGAATGCGCCAAGCGTAGCGTATGTTACGCGCGTACGGTACGGAAAATGTTATGAAAGTTCGTATGTTTGAATCTCTCTTAGTAGGTGTTATATAAATCTATGGGTAGGTGTGTATTTAAAGATCGCGTAACGCAGCGTTGGCACTTAGTCTTCATGACCACTTACCATCTGGTGTCATTGAAGACAAACGTCCCATCCTAACTTTATACAAAATAAGATATGATATACTTAATATTTGTTACAACAACAAAAAAAAGGTATTAATTATTTTATAATATTATAAAAGCGTTTCATTTTTTTCTATGCTCTTTCGCAATAAAATTGTTTAATTCTTTATAAAGTATAATAAAATTTCACAATTTCCCCTGTTGTCAATTAGATGTTCGAAGCGACAGAATGGATTTTGGAGGAGCCGAACGTGCCAGACGCCTCGAAGTACGAAATGTTGACGCCCACCATCGTGAAGCCTAAACACCAAACTGGGATCACCGTGGACGGATTGAGTGTATGTTATATTTATTTTATCTTATACTAGCTGTTGCGCGCGGTTTTACCCGCGCAATTTCGATTCCCGCGTGATTTTCGGGATAAAAAGTAGCCTATACGGATTCGGAAGAATCCCTCTAAGTAATGGTAAAAGAAATTTTGAAATCGGTCCAGTAGTTTTTGAGCCTATTCAATACAAAGGTTTCCTCTTTATAGTATTAGTATAGATTACTAATATTATAAATGTGGAAGTTGGGGTGGATGCATGGATGTTTGTTGCTCAATCACGGCAATTCCAACGGAATTGGATGAAATTTAGCATAGTGATAGTGTGCAATTTTGAATAGCACATAGGCTACGCAAGATTTCACCCGAACATACTTACATACATTGTAAATTAAATAAAAGATTTTAAAAATAACAATGTTCAGGAAAAAATATAATTCAAAACGGTTTATATAAAGCGCTCATTACGTCTCTTCTATGTCTCTCCTATATGCCTATATTTTTGTCAATCATACTTTTTTCCCTTATTTTGTTTTAATGACGTAATTTTTACCTATTTATCATCCCTCTTATGAGTACCTAGCCGGTTCCCGTAGTTCCACCTACATTACTCCCGTTCCCGTGGGAACTGCACCATAAAATATATTCCTCGATAAATGGACTATTCAAAAAATATGTTTTCAAATCGGACTAGTAACTTTTGAGTAATTTATGAGTTTTATATATTAGTATAGGTATAATAAAGCTGTTTGATTCGTTTAAACGTTTGCGGATAAAACATTAAGTCCCGTTCAAAAACGTATTTTATTCTATATTTTTCTGTTAACCTTACAAAATTAAACATTTAACCTACAGTTACCGTTAGAGTTGGGCATCATCCATCAGTACCAGTTCGTCTCTTCTCTACAAAGATCCTCAGTAGCTGTGAAGGTATTGGGGGAAGATGTCGTCAGGATCTTCTGCAAGGGAGCGCCAGAGATGCTGCGAACCCTGTGTCGACCGGAAACCGGTAAGATTGTTGACGCGACTATTTGTAAAAAACTTTGTGGTGCCATATTTTTATTCTTTTACCTACCTAAGTACCTGCATATTTATTTTATACAAAAATAAATATGCAGGTACTTTTATACTGTACTAAAGGAACATCTAAATTTGGCCGGTGACTAAAAAACAACCCTGTTTTTCATCCAGGGTTCGACGGCTAGTATCTGTGGTCATCACACAAAAATATACCGCTATTTTGATTCGAACCCAGGACCCCTGGCATAATATGTAATTTGCCGGTCATCAAAAATAAAGTATTATCTTTATGATCTTTTTATTAACTGTCAACCTTTCACTATCAACTGTGAGCAATATCTGTAATTGTTGAAAACTTTAGAAATATTTTGGATTCAATAGCTCAATTCTTATACGATATCCGGATGCAAGAAGATTGTAAATTGTTATTGTGTACTTTTAAAAGATGATTGCTGTTGAGTTTCTTGCCACTTCTTCTCAACAGATCGACTTTCCGAAGTGGTGGTAGATTCAGTTCAATTTGTAAATTGTGACTTATTTCAAATGTATTTTAATACTTACGAAATAAAGATTCTTTTGACTTTGACTTTACGGGACCGAAAGTTATTTAAACAAACTAATTTTTAAATTCTGTCACTCCATATTTCTGTTCTCCGATATCATTTTTTTTTTCTCTACAGTGCCACAAAACCTGAATGAGACGCTAAGCTTCTACGCTGAAAAGGGATATCGAGTTATTGGGATGTCCACCCGCGTCATGGAAGTCAAATATATGGACCTACAGAGAATGCCCCGCGAAGAGGTAAATTACAATTGACTGCAAACCAACTATTTAACATTTAAATAGGTAATTTTGATTTGATTTGTAGATAAATTCAGTCGCATATAGTTGGTATGGTATAGCCCTACGGCTCTTGGATAAGCGTTTCGTAAAAAATATAGTTTAAAACTAAAACCCGACTACTAAAAACATGCTCTAAAAAGTGCGAAACAAGAAAATAGTCTCCGCTGAAATATTTATGTATTTAAGTCATGCTGATAGAGATATGTCGAAAGGGTAGCCGTGATCGTATGTCACTTTGATTTTATTTTATGTCATACGACCACGGCTATCCTTTAAACATATCTCTATCAATAGTCGGGTAAAAAGGACCTCTCTAGGTTTCGCCTGGCTACAGAACACCCTAATATAAAATCTACCTTCAAATATCGATGCCCCAGCAGTTATGTGTTCTGGTAAAGTTTTATAAAAGCCAGTTCCGTCCCAATGACTTGTCCTGTAACTTTCGACCTTACCTTCACTTGCCATTAATTTGTATTAAGAATAATAATAAATATTAAAATCCCCAGACTATCAACTACATACCCCAAAGTAAGCATAGCTTGTGTTATGGGATACCATATAGCGAATGTTTTGAGTTAGTAAAAAGTCATCGGCTCGACTGAAAGTAGCCTTACCGCCCTTTGGATGATCATGTCAAGTAATCAGACTGATCTCCGATCTCATTGGTGGTAAAAATGTATAGTAGACAGCCATAAACACGGTTAAAAAGTGTTTTACTTAATAAATACTCATTTCTTTGTCATAATAGACACACTTAGAAATAATTTTATCATATTAGCAAAGACGCTTAAGTGAATCCTCTAGTTTGCATCCCCAAACGTCACATTACAGACTATTAGGCTGCAAACTGGACGGCAGTAACAGCGAGAGCGACAGCGGCGCGGGCAGCGATGAACCGGGGAATCTGGGCCGTTCTCGACGCCAGCGAAGCGATTTGTCGCGGTTTAAGAGACGTTCCGAACAAACGAAAATGTCGATACGACGTCATCAATACTTTAACAATTCATTTAAACGATACGATTTACTATGGACAATAGAAGACGTAAATCCGTACTTTAAACAAAGGAAGCAAAGAGCATCGTAATTACGAAGACCAAAGACAAAATTCAATAAAAAATTCTTTGATAACACTATAATGTTTTTGAATACATTTGTTTATGTCCTGGAGAATATTAAATCGGAATTAAGATCGGATTATAATTTAGGATTATAAGGATAATAATATCTCCAGCAGAAAAATCGTTTTTTATTCTCTCGCATAATTTATTATTTATTCTTCGATTTTTGTGGTTGAAATTTTGGCTGTTTTATTTCTTTATTTATTTACTGCTCTATATTTAAACTCTATTTTAAAACAGCTGAAATAATTTCTTCTAACGACATTTTAAGAGGCTAGTTATCGATATCGGTGGGCAACAGACTACACTATAACCGCTCGATCGCGCACTCCCCGCTAGACTGGCGCTCGCCGCTCGCTGCCCGCGTCGCTGCCGTCCAGAACGCTTCATACAAACTCGATACTTTCTTTTGTGTCGCGGAAATCGCGCCCGCGCCGCTGTCTCTATCGCTGTCGCTGCCGTCTAGTTTGCAACCTTATGTTTCTAAAACAAATTTCTGAATACAATATAATAAATAAAACTACTTTTTAACCGGATTAATCGCGTATAATTTATATTTTACATTTTAACTCGACGTTTCGTTGTCTTTGATGACCCCGTGGTCACGAGCGAAAGTAGTTTTATTTAAATTATGAATCGTGAAAACTTAAGACAACAATATAGTAAACCTATTGCAATATAAAATGTATCTTTTCAGGTGGAGACAGATCTGGAATTTCTAGGATTAGTAATCCTAGAGAACCGCTTGAAACCGGCGACCACCGGTATCATTCGGGAACTGAAGGAAGCTAACATACAAGTGGTTATGATAACAGGTACGTAGTATAGTCACGTACGGTCAGCTTAGAACTGCCCCTAGATAAGCGTAAAAGGAGATTAATCCGAGTTCTGGCAATATTTTATCTTCGACCTCAACCTCACTTACCATCTGGTGAAATTGAGGTCAAGCGTGGGCTTAGTCATCACTCTGCCCAAATGGTGATTGACAATATGTATAATGCCCGGTCAATTTGATTATTTGAATAATATATATCAAATTTCTCGCTCATATTGGACATTTTTCATAGTATCATTTGGTCCATAGCATATACACTTTAAATACCTTGAAATTTTCAAAATCGCTGTTCATCATATTGTTCCTAAATAACGACTAATATTGACTAACTTCTATGTATAGTATACATACATACATACATAAGGTCACGCCTGTATCCCTAATGGGGTAGGCAGAACACCAGACGCTATAAAACCATCTGATGTCACGTTTGACAAATTTGGAGGTATTGTGATGATAGAGAGAGACTTGCAGTGATAGGGGGTCAGCCTATCGCCCACGAAAACGTCAATAAAACCTCCGTCCCTTCTATGTATAGTTGTAATAATAAAACATAGAAGTTCAATATATTTGTCGTTATTTAGAAACAATATGGTGAATAGCAATTTTGAAAAATTCAATGTGGTCATCAACTTTTGATGCTGACTGTACTTGATATTTTAGAGATTTTTATTTCGTATTGTATATTGATTGAACCCTTCAGGTGACAACATCCACACAGCGATCAGTGTGGCCAAGGAGTGCGGTATACTGGCGAGCGGCGAGAGAGTCGTGCATCTCAACTTAGAGAAGGAAGGAAAGAACTGCACTATCCACTGTGATAGCTCTTTGCATGGGGTGAGATGTTTCATCATTTGTAATAAATAAAATTCAATCCCCAGGCATCACACCAACTACATGCTTCAAAGTAAGCACGCTAGTGTTATAAGTTACCATGTAGCGAACTAGGGGGGATTCTAGAATATAAATACATAAATAGAACACCCAGACACGGAACAATATTTTTTCTTGTTCCGTGCTGGAATCGAACCCGCAACCACTGGCGTCTGTCTGGTCTGGTTTACCCCATCGCCATAGTGGTCATATAATTTTATTTCTAGAAGTTGTCGTATGTAATTTTAAGCGTTATGTGCCAATAGATACAAGCTGACAAAGAAAATAGATAAAGCTATACTTAATTTGTAATTACTATTAAATATGTTGGTGGGTTGCAAGATAAAACCAACTATTTAAAGGGACAAAATTTTTCGTGGGCCCCTCGGCACCGATACGCCTTAAGGAGAAGGAAATACGCTCACCCTCTCCCTCCCGATAGCCAGCCGTAGCGGGTGAAGGGACCTTCTCCGGCTATTTTAATAAAAATGGTCTATTCGTTGAAATATGCTTAAAAAATAGTCGTGTTTTTTGGTATATGAACCCCAATATCTCTTGTCCTCTAAAAAAATTATCTAATTTTTGGTAATTATTCGATATTATACTATAGCATTCTATGTAACTCTATGCTATGTAGTAAATGTAGCATAGTTGGCTAATGAGCTGACTCTAGGGTCGCCAACTTTTCTTACTAGAAATAAAGTACCTATATTTTGGTCTGAAAAGAATATCAAACAGTATTTTAGAAAAATAAACAGTATTATATTTATGTATGGTTTTAAACACATATTTTTTAGCTTCTCAGACAACTTTTTAATTTAATCATTTTTAAAGCTTCATATCAGCACAATTGTAACTGAAAAAAATGGAACTCGGTTTTAAATACCGACTGCGGCATGAAAAGGAGGGTTTTTTAATTTATAGTGCTCTATTTCTATCATCACATCTATGACTAAGTATGTGTTAACGTTTCAGTCTGACACATGAAATGTGAAGAATTTTGATTCTGAAAACAGTATTTTGTATACTTAATTTTTGTTAAACAGTTAAAAGTATAATGTGGCCAAAAACAGTATAATACATTTTTGAACAGTATGGTTGACAACCCTAGCTGACTCCTCTATAATCGCCATCCATCGTAACAAAGATAAGCTACATGGTCTTTTAACGTGATGAAAATGAGCTTGTTATTAAATAGTCAATTGAAAACTTTTTACATAAAGAACCTAAATGTTTTACAGTTTTTACTATATTAATTTTGAGCTATGTGAAAAAAGTAATCCAACGTTTAAACTAAACGATATCTCATTCTTATCAGCAGCGATTTTATTAGACAACCGTAATTTTTAAGAACTATTGTTTTAAATATGTTTTGCTTTTCTCTTCAAATCACTTTTGACACTACAAATACTATTTGATATAAAAAAGGACAGAATCTTCCTATCCCTTCACTTAATATTAAGAATATAAACTTACAGCGCATGGGCTAGTAATGAAACATCTTTACAGACACCAATTGGCCGTCGTACGCCTCTAATGCAGTCCTGGCGGAGTTCGGACTCGGGGCTCGGATCACGCTCGGGCGGCCCTGAAGCGGCCCTACAGCCGCCCCAGTACAAGCTTGTCATGACCGGAGAAGTTTGGCAGGTAATGTTAAATAGCAAATCTTTGAAAATAAAAAAAATAAAATTCTAAAGAAACATATTTCAGTCGATCTGAGTATCGAGACCAATAGTACCTATCGTGTGTATAAAAAATGCCTTGTAGTATACATAATACAAGGCAATTTTTTTAGTCACCGGCCAAATTTCAATGTTACCATGTTCTTTGATATAATATAAAAGTACCGTCCCTGCATACTTATTTTAGTAACGCAAATACTACGACGCGGCATTTCATTCATTACGTTTGGTAATACTACGACGTAGTAGGTACTACAAGATGTCTTTTAGTACACGTGGTCTTCTTTGTTCTAAATGGTATTCATTCATTAATAATTTAGAGTGACCATGCTTTGCTTCGTCACTCTAAATTATGAAGTCGTCTTGGGGCAGTGGCTCCTTTAGAGCAACGCTCGGCTGCGTCGGTCCTTGGATGGGTGACCATTTATTTCTCACGGCGACTTCCGTGTTTCGGAGGGCACGTTAAGCAGTCGGTCCCGGGTGCTGTATACTTGTATACAGTAATGATGATGTTTTGCTCAATACGTTAGCCAATATATTTATTTCCTTGTAAAAAAATACCTTTTTTGCAAAAATCGTTACTATAAATGATACTTATTGTGTAAAAAATTAACCAGTGACTAATAAATAGCCCTGTATATTTATTTGTATAATTATTACCTTTGACTGTTGGTCTTCATCTTCAGTAAAATAAAATAGTATATTTTCTTCCCAGAGGTTACTAATTTACTGTTACACACAGGTGCTTCGCGAGCAATACCCCGCCATGATCGGTCAGGTGATAGAACGCGGCGCCGTGTTCGCGCGGATGACGTCAGAACAGAAACAACAGCTCATTGTGGAGTACCAAACTCTGGGGTACTACGTCGGTGAGTCACGATAAATTTGATCTTTTATGCCCCTGTAATAAAGTCTATTTTCTCTTAACGGTGAGTAAGCTCGCAACGCTGGGCTGTGTTCGCTCGGATGACGTTAGAACAGAAACAACAGCTCATAGTGGAGTACCAAACTCTGTGGTACTTCGTCGGTGAGTACAGACAAATTCAATCTTTATTAAACCTGCACTTAAGTCTGTTTTTTTAAACGGTGAGTAAGCCCGTGACGCTGGGCCGTGTCAGAACAGAAACAACACTTTTGCGATATTGCGTCGGTGAGTATAGACAAATTTAATCTTTATTGGCCGAGTGATAAAGTCTATTTTGGTTTAACGCAAAGTTATCGGCGGTGTTCGCGCGGATGACGTCAGAACAGAAACAACAGCTCTTATTGTGGAGTATCAGACTCTGGGGTACTACGTCGGTGAGTATAGATATACTAATTTGATCTTTACTTATCGTGTAATAAAGTCTATTCTGTTTAACGGAGACCAAACACGATTAGCACGCGTGTTTGGGAAGGAACTGGTAATTCCTAATATCTACCGCCAAACATTCAGCTGTATTTAATATTAAACTCAGTCGGTCGTAAGACAACACAGTGTACGCACGCTCACGTCAGTTTGCTCTCCGATTTCCACTGCTTCTCAAAGTTTATTTTAAAAGTCTTTAAAATGCCGTTGTGTTCGCGTTGTGATAACAATGTCAATGATGGTGTGGAGTGCACCGCATGTGGCAACTTCTTCGATTTTCCTTGCGCGGGAATAACTGAGGGAGGCTACCGAAAGCTTGACGACAGAAAAACGATTTGGCGTTGTATCACCTGTAAAAATGCCAGTCGATCTGCTAGCCCTACCTGCCAACGACTCGCAGATTCTCGAACGCCCCAACCCACGGAGCTTTCAAAAATAACGGAAGAACTAAAAAGGCTCTCCCTAAAGATGGAGGCTCTCCCAAAACTGGTAGAAGATATTAAGTTTATCAGGGACGATATCGCAGGCTTAAAGTCCTCCGTAGAGTTCTCACACGCTACAATAGAAGCACTAAGTGATAGACTGTCAGGGCTGGAAAACCGAATACAGGTCGTTGAAGAAAACAAACTTGAGACCTCTAAACTACAACAACGCATAGACATGCTCGAGCAATGTACTAGACAAATCGAACAACGCGCACGTCTAAATAATCTAGAAATCAAAGGAGTACCTATGACAAAAACAGAAAATCTTTTCGATGTTTTGTCAAGGATTGGAAAATCAATAAACTGCGAGATACCTAAGGAACAAATTAATTACGTTGCAAGAGTACAAATGCGCAACAATAAAGAGCATAAAACAATAATAGCCACGTTCAACAATCGCTATTTTAAAGAAAACATCGTTGCTGTTGCTCGCGCTAAAAAGTTGTTACTGCCGAAGGATATTGGACTCTCTGGAGATTCAAAAATATTTACAAATGATCACCTTACTATGGAAAATAAAATACTACTCAACAAAACAAAAGCTATTGCGAAAGAAAAACAATATCAATTTGTATGGATAAAAAACTGCAAAATATTTATAAGAAAAAACGCAACATCCCCGGTACACGCCATCAGCACGGAATCAGATTTAAAAAAGTATTTCTTATAAAAATATACTACCATGTTAATATATTTATTTGCTGCTACAACACTTTGGGAGTCACTGGTAAGTATGCCGTTAGTTTGCTCCGCTCTCAGCCGGCAGCTTCGGCTGACGGTAACGGTGACGGGCGCGCGGCTACGCCCCGCCCTACGCTCTCTCTCTATCTTGCGCTCGCGCTCTTCTTCTGCTTTGTCTGTTTCGCTACACGCACGCTACCACTGAGTATGACTCATTGTAAATATTTGTCTACGCTAATATGCGCGCTTCTTTGTATAAAATTACTATTGTATGCTTGCTTTGATTTTTGTGTTTTTTATTCTTTTGTTTTGAAATGTGTATATTTTCGTCTTAATAATATGTTTGCTACTTTGGGGTTCTGCATACTTGCTGTTTACTTGTTACCTATAATATATATTTTAGATATCTATTATCGCGTTTTAAAATCTCACAATGATTAACATATACTATCAAAATGTCAGAGGACTTCGAACCAAGGCGCCGTTATTTTTGAGGAACGTATTGCTGAACTCTTACGATGTAATTTGTTTGACGGAAACTTGGCTTGTGGACGGGATTAATGACTCTGAGTTATTTGACGAGCGGTATATAGTTTGGCGGAGGGATAGGGACTACGCCAACACCGGGCAGGCGCTGGGCGGCGGGGTGCTGGTCGCAGTGCGCCGCGAGCTCGCGGCAGACGCGCGCCCGGACTTCTGCTCCTCAGCTGAGGACATCTGGGTCGCTATTAAGCTACGTAGGAATCGCGAAATATTTAATCTTTATATATGTGTAGTTTATATATGTAATCAACAGCGCGGTTTCTCTCTGAATGCACAATTGACCAACTTTTCTCAATCACTGACTGATAATGTCCTGAGATCTCCTAGCGACACTTATTTAATAATTGGTGATTTTAATATCCCTAATATATCGTGGAAAACCTCAGATGACTCAATTTTTTACGAACCAACTGACATTCAAGGCAGTTCCCAGACGACATTTTTTGACAACTTAAATATATGTAATTTACACCAATTCAATTATTTGTCAAATACAAACGACCGCATCCTGGACTTAGTACTGTGCAATAGCGGCGTGACTGTAACTGAAACGCACCAACCCCTTGTTCCTTATGATCCGCACCATAAACCCTTTTGTGTTAACCTTCAGTGCTCGAGAGAAAGCGAGCTCGCAGCAAGTCCCCGTACTATTTATCTATACGCACAAGCAGACTTTAAAACAATTAACTCTGAGTTAAGTAAAATAGATTGGGCAAGTACTTTTAGCTCTATGACTCTCTAAGATTCGGTTGCATTCTTTTATAATATTTTATATAACCTCCGGGACTTACATATTCCCAAAAAAGTATGTAAAATTAACGCTAAATATCCACCCTGGTTTAAAACCCCCTTAATCAAAATATTAAAAGAAAAAGATAAACATCATAAAAAATACAAAAAATACAATAATTTAGCGGATTATTATAGCTTTTCCCTATTACGTACCCGCGCTAAAGTAATGGAGGCTGAAATGCATCGTGACTACATTAAGCGGATTGAGAGCAACATTGCCTCTAACCCCCGTGAGTTCTGGACTTATGTTAAAAAGAAGCGGCAATCTAACTCATATCCAGCATCCATGAAATACGATAATATCACTTCTAACATATGTAATATATTTAGTGATTATTTTCAATCGACTTTTCAGCCCTTAACAGGAACCCTAAACATAACTGAGCCTTCTGACGAAAGCCCGACTTCAATTGACTTAAGTAGTATTGAAATAACTAAACAGGAAGTGTTCAAATTGCTCTCGTCTCTAGATCTAAAGAAATCCGCAGGCCCCGACTACATACCTCCAATCTTGGCTAAGAGTTGCGCCAGTAGTCTCGCGACGCCTCTGGCTCTTCTCTACATCCGTTCGCTGGAGTCAGGCAGCGTTCCACTCTTATGGAAAACAGCCTTTATTACTCCCATCCACAAAAAAGGCGCTAGAAATGACGTGCGTAATTACCGCCCAATATCAAAACTCTGCATTTTTGCTAAGATGTTAGAAAAAATAATACACAGACAGATGTACGCTACATTAAAACACACTTTAATTAGCCAGCAGCATGGATTCATTCGAGGTAGATCCACAGAAACGAACATTCTCCTATGTACTGAGTTTTTGACTAAGCACATGTCTACTCCCTCTCAGGTAGACGTAATATACACCGACTATGCCAAGTGTTTTGATCGTATTGATCATAAAATCCTTCTCCGCAAGCTACAACACATGGGAATTAGAGGCAACTTGTACCGCTGGTTCGTCTCTTACATAGATAATCGCTGTCAAGTGGTTGTCCTTAACGGTTACATGTCCCAAAGTAAACACGTACCGTCTGGCTTGCCGCAAGGGTCAGTACTAGGGCCGCTTTTATTTTCTGTTTTTATTAATGACGTTGCTGAGTGCTTTTCCTACAGTAAAATTTTATTATACGCTGACGACATGAAAATACTTTGTCCAATTAATTCATTATCTGACTCTATTAATTTGCAAATCGACCTTAATAATTTTCATATTTACTGCATTAAAAACAAACTTGACCTTAATATTTCTAAGTGCTTCATATGTACTTTTACTAGGAAAAAGCATAAAGTAATCCATCAGTACACCCCAAACAACACCACTATACGGCGGGTAGTATCAATCGACGACCTCGGCGTTACATTTGACGATAAATTAATTTTTGACCTTCATGTAAACAAAATCGTAAACAAAGCATCAAAAGCTCTCGGATTTGTCATGAGGACGGCCTCAGAGTTCAGCAATATAAAAACCTTAAAAATATTATACTGCGCATTTGTTCGGAGTCAGCTTGAATATGCTTCATCTGTGTGGAACCCCCAATACAATGAATATGTAGACCGAATTGAAGGTATACAGAAGAAATTCTTGCGATTTCTTCAATACAAGGCTAAGACACATGATACCGATTACATATCTCGATGTAAGCGATACCATTTTCTACCGTTGAGCAGGCGAAGGCAGATAGCAGACATTTGTAATGTAGTAAAGATTATGAATAATGCTATAGACGTACCAGAGCTTTTGTCTATGGTTGGTATCTGCGCGCACACGAAATCACTTAGAAATCCTACATTGTTACACGTCCTCCCCGCAGGTACTAGCTATAGGCAGAACTCGTTCATAATTAGATCGTGCAACCTCGTGAACAAGGCGCTGCTGAGACTGAACGACCTGGATGTGTTTCTTGCCAGTGTCCCAAGTGTTAGAGCGGCACTCTCTAGGGAATTCTTTTTACCTCACTAATACTAAGTTATTTTCTGTACTTTTTGTTTATTTTTTAATTTTGTTCAACTGCATTTATTTCAATTTGAGTATTGTTTAAAATTGAATGTGATAACTAATATTCTATGTATATGTAATAATAATAATAAGTATTTATTTCGTTGCGTATCTGGTTTTAAACAAGAAAAAAATATTGCAACATTTAATCTTTATGTAATTTTCCATGTAAGTTTATTTGTTTGTGAAAACTGCTTATTGGCCTTATTTTTCTATTGTTCAAATTATATAATAAATAGCTGTAAGTTTTCCGTAAATAAATAAATAAATAAATAAATAAACCTAATAATGTTAAAATAACATACAGAGCAAGCTTAAAATTGAACGGATCGTTTTTAAGATGAGAAAGACTGCTATTTTCTATTTTACAAACTCATCCTTAACTGAAATCTTTGATACTTAATATTGTATAAATAGCATTTTATAAGTAAAAGGTAATAAGTAATACACCTTAAAATAAGTAACACACATCTATCTATACTAGTATAATATAAATATAGCCAAAGAATTTGTTTATTTGATTATTAAACATTGGATTTGGATTTTATTTTATATTTATGAAGGAACACCAACATCTTACAGGCTACCGTTGAACGTTGAAAGTTGTACACAACATTCACTTGATATATTTAACAAAGCTGCAAACAATTATTCTATTTGACGTACATACATACATAACCTCACGCCTGTCTCCCTTTGGGGTAGGCAGAGACAAGGGAACACCAATTGCTTCGATCCATACATACCTCTTTAGCTTCCTCCACGTTCATTAATCTTTTCATACATGATCGCCGGTTACGGGTACTTTTAACTAGGCCCTTTTTAAGAACGTCGCCAATTTGATCGGCGTACGTTCGCCTAGGGCGGCCCCTTCCGACAGCACCATCCATTCTTGCTCCTCTTTCGTAAATCTACTTTCACTCATCCTTTCCAAATGTCTAAACCACCGTAGCATACCCTTTTCAATCTTAGTCACTACATCTTCTTTCAATCCGCATCTCTTTCTTATTTCACTATTGCGCACCCTATCACTCAATTTCACTCCACACATGCTTCTCAACGTTCTCATCTCCACATTCTATTTGACTTTCTATATTAAAACTAAAACCTAATAACTTCAGTACTTATTGTACTTAATTTATTACATAATTTATTTTTATATAATCTTTTACTACTAGACAAACTTTTACTTATTACTATTATTAATTTGCAAAATATTTTTTAATTTGATAGATAGACCTTATTGAGGCTTATTTGATGAATTACAAGGTTCCTGAGACGCTAGTATAATATGATACAGCGCTATATTTAACACTATATTTGTTCGCAGGCATGTGCGGGGATGGAGCTAACGACTGCGGAGCCCTTAAAGCTGCTCACACAGGAATATCTCTCTCCGAACTAGAAAGCAGCGTCGCCGCGCCCTTCACTTCCACACAACCAGACATTGTTTGCGTCACTAGGGTCTTAAGGGAAGGGAGGGCCGCCCTAACCACAAGCTTCGGCGTCTTCAAATTCATGATAGCTTACTCCTTAACAGAGTTCTTTTCAGTCGCTTTTCTGTATTACTTCGATTCGAATCTAACTGACTTCCAATTTCTATTCATAGATGTCGCTCTAATCGTTAATTTCGCGTTCTTTTTCGGTATGACTGAAGCGCATACGGGAGATTTGTGTAAAATACCACCACTGACTTCTTTATTAGGTCTAGTACCGTTACTATCGCTGATTGGACAGATGATTCTTATAGCGGTTTTCCAGTATTTAAGTTACCTATCTTTGACTTATTTCCCGTGGTACGTACGGCATACTTATGAGGGCGAGGAAGCGAATGAGTGTTGGGAAAACTACGCGATATACACGGTTTCTATGTTCCAATACGTTATCATGGCGATCGTTTTCAGTCATGGCGCGCCGTATAGAAAATCTGTGATAACTAATATTCAACTTATGATTAGTTTTCTAATAATGACAGCATTGGCTATCTATATAACAGTATCACCAGCTCAATGGTTGGCGAAGTTCCTGCAGCTAAAGATGCCTAAAGATGTTTTGATGTCTTATATAGTTTTGATTCTAGCGGCCTTGAATTTTATTTTCGCGTTGTTTTACGAAAGGTTTATCATACAGTATTTGATGGAAGTCAAGCAATTAGTGCCTGGGTTCGTTAAAGAAAGACAAGTGAGAAAGACTAAGCATTTAATGATAAAACGACAGTTGTCTGATAGGGACTATCTTGACGGTGAAAGCGTTGTTACTTTTGACAAGGAGCTTAGCTCTACTCTTTCTGAGTCTAGTTCAGGGAAGGGCAGATGATATTATAAAATCAAACATCTATGACGCGATGAAATTTTAGATTTAACAAAAAGTTGTTTTAAGAACCATAATTCAATATAAAAAGATCTTCAAATAGTTTAGTACAAAAATCATTCGTATAATCTACAATATTACTTTTGATAACCTAAATATAATAAAAGTGAATAAGGGTATATCATGATGGATATACGCGTTTTGAAGTAATTATCTTTTTGGTGCACAAATATGCATTTAATTCGATGAATTTACTATATATTCAATAACAGTTATTCCAATATTATTTTTTGCCAACAAAACTTGTATTTACTTTCGAAGAATATCGACGTAAGAAATAAAATTTTATTGAATAAGCAATAAGTATGCACAAAACAATGGTGCTCTTACTTATCACGCACGTAGGAATAAATTAATAACAAAGTTTTTTTTAGAATACATAATTTATAATTATATATAGTATTTAGTAAAATATTTTTTGTAGAACAACATAGTTTAATAACGCATTATTTTTCGATGATTTACTTATTAAAACCTTCAAAAAACATGTATTAATATAATTAAAGAAAATTGTTATTTAAAAAATCACCAATGTAATATGGAATCATTTATTTCATTCGAGTTTTTTGTTATTTAAGTTACATATATTTAAGACTTAATGGAAGCAGAAATTTAAAATGAATTTTTAAATTTAGATTTAATGAAAACAGAATGTGATATGACTATTTTTAACGTAACAAAGTGCCTTAAGCTGTAGCCTTAGGGCTTAAAATACAACAAATACAGTGTTAAACATAAATCGTGAAAAGAAATATGTGTTTCTTGCTGTTAAACTTTAGTTTAAAATGGACGTGACAAAACGCAAAAAAATGGCAACGTTTTGATAAAAGATAATAATATTGTCTCAAGGGTTTGCAAAGACACCGAAACGTTGAGTTAAACTGTAATTATACGCGATAAATCCGGTCAAAAAGGTTTTAATTTATTTAAAAATGTTTTAAATAGTTCCCATGGACACCCTGATTTCGACGTTGAACTGTCATTGACCCACATAGCATGTTACTAAGTGGCAACGCTGCGTCACGCGTTCAAACGCGCGCTTTATACAAAACTGTACCATACGCGCGTTCGATACGGACGTTCCGAAAATGTTATGAAAGTTTGTATGTTTGAATCTCTCTTAGTGGGTGTTATACAAGGTGTTCCTGTTGATTAACTATAACTTTAAGGTTTTGTTCCTTACTAAAAAACAATACTTTTTGCCAAAGGATATGTGGTTCAACAGTGCTTAATTTCCAAGATATCATCAATCAAGGATTGGAATTAAATTGTGAAAACAAAAAACTGACATTAGAATTGTATTGTTAATTAATTGGATATAAGTATATGTATTATGTTAATATTATCTAATTTGATTAAGTTATAATATATAACAGCATGCATAGGGCTGTATGACAGTGAAATATGTGGTCACTATAAACTCCCCTAACAACCCAATGTACAATGTATATATGATGCAATAAATGAATATTTTGATTTTGAATCTAATATAATGAATGTAAGTTCATAAATTATCATCCTTGTAAAATCTCTTTAACATTAAATCAAAAGACGCGTGTCACTGAAGCCATACAATGTACAACGCAAAGCGAACTGTTTCTGTAAAAAAAGGGATATAAAATGCCACGTTGTCATACTTCGCATTAAAGGTGTTTTACATAAGTTGTTTTGACTTAATTGAACAATTTTGTATGAAAAAAAAATAAAAAATTAAAGAAAAATTATTCACATGTTATTTGATTCTATTACATGGTCCCATTAATATCCTAGAGTTATGGGAAATCAACAGGAACACCTTGTATAAATCTATGGATAGGTGTGCCTATTTGAAGATACGGACGTACGGTACACGCGTTCGAACGCCTAAAGCTTTGGTCTGGTGATCATGACGCACAACGCTGCGGTATGCGTTGCCGGATACTCAATCATATGAAAAACGTCGAGAATGTTCTCTTGTTCCGTCGCAGTATGCGTCAGCAGCGAGGGGCAAGCGCGGTAAAGTGGGGAGGTGTACTGCCGCACAGCGCGGCGTCATTCTCGGTTCAACGCTGCGGTGTGCGTCACGGGTGTGCGTCACTGAGTCAATATGGAATTGACTCAGCTCTCTGACCACCTCTCCGCAGGGACACTAAATGCTGCGTTGTGACGCTGTGTTGCGGCGCATACCGCAGCGTTGCGCGTCATGATCACCAGACCAAAGCTTGGCGCAGCGTTGGCACTAAGGGACAATGACATTAATCATTATACTTTAGGGTGACCATAAGGTTGTTGTATTTACTATACACAATGATTATCAATGAAGTTTAATTGTTTCCTTCTAGAGTAAATTGTTCTGCCCTATAATATTGCCAGAGAAGCGAAAATTTCTTTTCACCACTTATGTCTCACTCTGTACAGTTAAAAAGAGTTACCGCATAGTTTTAGTTTTACAATTAACGCATCACCTATTGCAGGCATCCTCTCCACATCAATAAAATTTGTTCCACGACTTTTTAAAATTAATAATGTTTAAGTTTTCCCATACAAAAAATATGTATTGTCCCTAAACTGGCGTTACTCTATTCATACTGATGCCACGTACCTTGCGTGTTGCGGGGTGACGCGGCAACATACTGAGAACTAAGGGAGCAAAATTTGTTTGTTTTACTTTTTTGGTGTTAGATAACAAGATTTGTAAAAGTCGTGGAACAAATGTTAGGATTGATGTGGAGAGGCAGCCTGCAAGAGGTGATGCGCTCAATGAAATTAACCCTGTATATTCAGAGTAACAGGACATAGCAAGATCACAAGAAACTAAATTACTGACTTTCAAATTTGTGCTTTATTCAGACGTATAAAACGTTTTGGTTTAAATAACTTACTTTGGAAACGCCGATTCAGTATCATCGTAATTATGGTGCTAGCAGTAGTTCTGAATAAAAGATAGATAAATATTCTATTTCTAAATTTAAATGCAAATGTGAGTGACAGTGCTACAATCTGCTGTCAGATCAAGCGTTACAAATCTGTCAAATTTTCCCAACCAATTTTGAACCTAATGTCGAGTGCTTAGAGCTTAGATTCAATTACAATTTTTTGACATTTGGAATGCTTGATCTGCAGCCTTCTGTACCTAGTTAAAAACTTAATTTGTATAATATTGTGTAGTCCACATATTGTGTTATAATGAGAAAGATTAATTGTACGTTATAGCCCCGCCCATCATATTGGTGCTGTTCTTGTGACCAGTTTTTGGGTCATTTTTGTGATCTATTAACTTATTATAATTAAGAACCAAAGTTAACGTGACTAGGTAAAACATTTTAATATGTAAGCTCATGGATGTTTGAAGAACTAATTGTTTTTATATGAAAAAATATTTAGTTGTTAACAAATGAATTCATTTATAAATGTATAATACAATTAACTGTATCTAGTATACAGTTAATTGTAAACAAAAAGATTATTTATTTTGGTAAGAAAAACTTACATTTATTTAGTAAATATATACTTTTCATTTATGTTTTCTATTATTTATGTTACCAATATGTAAATAGCGAAGTTTTTTTAAGTTTTTTTAATTAGTTTAAAATATTTAGTTAATCATTTAATTGAATTTTCGTTGTCACTGTAAATCCTTTTGTTATTTGTACCTACACAAAATCATTGATCATTGAATGAATCATTGATTTTATTCACATGTGTTATATGTTATTAACATTTCTTTTACTGAATGTTCAAGTTGATAAAGTGAACACTAAAGATACAATATTAATGATCGTGTATGTCACCTACTAAATCATATTTATTATTTTTTGTCAACTTGCTTTCAAATTACATAAACAATACGCCGTTTGTTGTAAGTAATCTTATTAAACCTAATATTAAATAATCTTGGCGAGACTTTAATTCAAAAATTAAATTTCATCCGACTTACTTTATTATATGCCGTCATTTTAAGAAAAATACATGATTTTATCACACAAGATTGATTTTAATACAATTACCGCTAGTTACTCTATTCTTGGTTACAAGAGTTTTATGAATTAAATACTCGCAGTTAATTATTCAAAATTAGCGTTCGCCATTGGTTCATGCGTATTAACCAATAGGCAAACGTGGTTGTCAAATATATTCATAAAAATCTC
Organism: Stenoptilia bipunctidactyla; assembly: GCA_944452665.1. Lineage (NCBI taxonomy): Eukaryota > Metazoa > Arthropoda > Insecta > Lepidoptera > Pterophoridae > Stenoptilia > Stenoptilia bipunctidactyla. The sequence continues at coordinate 8,635,542 of OX101743.1, forward strand.
ATATGAAGAATGGTTATTGTGTCTTATGATTTATATTTTGTGAACGCATGAAGCAATATAAAATTATGTGGTAATTGAGCTTGTACAAACACTGAAAGACTAATACAATTTTAATCTTGAATCTGTGTTTCAATTATTAAACGTTATCGCCATATCTGACAAACAAAATAAACACTAAAAAGTAATGGCAGAATTTTGTCTGCGTTGTTTAGCAGTCCTTAGATTTCATAAAAACGAAAAAATTTGAATGATTTTTCTACGATTTTCAATATTTTCACTACTTTTCTTTAAAGCCGGAGTTTTTTTTTATTTATTTCTTTTTACATAAAAAATATTACAGCTTATAATAAGAATTGTCGTAAAGCCTTTTTTGGGTTTGGCAAGACAATAGTTCTCCTTACAATAATACATCCTCAAAACTTAAGTTACTTAAATTATAGGTATACAGGGTGTCCCAAAACTCGACGTCAACCCGGAACCGGGTGACAAGGCAAGTCATGCTGGTTATCAGAAAAATGTTTAAAAAAATCTAAGTCACGTGTTCTCAAAATTATTGGCATTTTAAAAAAACACGCAAAATTTCACACCCTGTGACAGTGTTTTTGCTGCTGTTGCCACAAATGTTCACTTTTGGAAACTTTTTTTTTTGATATGTAACCCTGAATAATGCTTCTCTAAACTGTTATCAACATTTCAAATCCAGCTCCTCGAGCTTGCATAAAAATAGGACTTATTTCCAAGAAAAAAATTAAAAATGGCCTAGTTTTAACTGTCTGCATTGAAAAAAAATTGTATTACGCGAGTTTGGCAAGTTGTGTCAAAAGTTGGCGCATTTAGTAAGGATCCCAAAATGGTATGACACGTGGTAAATTGTAGTTGCTATCATGAACAAAAAAAAAATTCGTAAAAATCCAGTGTTCAACAATTTTTTCTTACCTGGTTAAAAAATATTCTAATGGGCCCAAGGTTTTCCAAAGAGTCGTAAATTGTAAGTTGTGACAAAGGAGTCTTTCTAGGAAGTGTAAGCGAGATAGTATTTGTGCTAAAGTGATTGAGTGAGACGGAGAGAGTCACCTTCTCAAGTGCGAGCGAGACAGGTATGGACGCTAAAGTGACTGAGATGGAGAGAGTCATTTTACCAAGTGCGAGAGAGACAGAGAGTGACGCCAGGTATTCGCTATTGTAGATACACATTACAAACCAGTCAGTACGTTACGTTCCTTCGTTTACTGCGCTTGTTTTCGTATTCGTTTGTGTTGATTTCGTACTGTTTACTTTTGGCTATGTTTATGGACTTGTGATTGCTTGCGATTTAGATTCGGACTGTTTGTTTTCTCTTAACGACGACCTTTGCTTTCCTCTGGACTATTGTGTGAGTTTGTGACAAGTGCCGAGATGTCTTCGTATACCACTCGCGAATACGCTAATATGCACCTTATTTATGGTGAGTGCAGGTGTAATGCCAGTGCTGCTGCCAGACTTTACCGCGAAAGGTACTCAAACGCTGCTCGTTACCCCGATCATCGGGTGTTTACGAATGTGCATCGGTTGCTCTTCTCAGAAGGCCGCCTCCCAAATCAAACGCATGGTGGAGGCAGACCCACCAACCCTATGGAAGAAGAAGTTCTACAGGCTGTCGAAGAAGACCCAAGAACTTCAGTAAGAGCTATTGAAACGAACACCGGAGTGCCCAAAAGTTCAGCCCACCGTATTTAAAAAAGAAATGACCTACACCCATACCACGTACAGCGAGTACAGACATTATTACCCGGTGACTACCAAAATAGGGTGAATTTTTGCCGGACGATATTGGAGAGGTACAGAGATGACCCACTTTTTCTAACAAAAATTTTATGGTCGGACGAATCAACTTTTAAAAAGGACAGCTACGTGAACATGCACAACCTGCATGAATGGCGTGTTGAAAACCCTCATTTAACGAGACAGGATCGGTCCCAGTACCGATTCAAAGTTAACATGTGGACCGGAATTTTGAATGGCAAAATAATTGGTCCTTTTGAGTTGCCTGATGCATTAACTGGCGAGGTTTACTTAGACTTTCTTCAAAACCATCTTCCAAATTTATTAGAAGACGTGCCGCTAAGCATTTACAGAGAAATGTGGTTCCAACAAGATGGGTGCCCAGCGCCTTTGTTCTCATATTATTACATTCGTAAAATATTATATTCGCAAAATATTATATTCTCGAATTATTATATTCTCAAAATATTACACAAAGAACAATCACAGCGAAAAATGTTTTTAATTTGAGGGAAGAAATAATAAATATTTGTCATCATCATATAATCCTGAAGATATGCATTAACATAATATTATGTGCATTTATATTGAAGTTTTAATAGATAAACTCTTTGCTATAATAGTTCCTGTCAGATTACAATGAAAAACCTATGTTTGTACTAGTGTCAGTCTTTATTTATCAATTGTTTTTGATGTATAATGTGACATTGTGAAAAATATTTATTGGGAATAAATTTTGCATTCTGATAAATAAATATTAAAATAAAAATGTCTGAAGATAGTGAAGCCAAATTTATAACGAGTCAAAAAGGCAAGTCTGTTTTTTTATATAACGGTTACAAATACAACTTCTTCATGAATAATAAAAATGGTACAACCAACTGGAGATGTTGCAACCAAAGGGACGACTTCGATTACATTAAGTTCGGATAAGAAAGTCGTTAGACAGCCCAAACATAGTTGCAGCGTAGATTTTGAAAGAAATATAATTGATTTGGCAATGGAGGAGTGCAAAAAAGAAGTATGCGAAAATTTAGAACCCATTCCAAAAATATTTGAAAAGCACTTCTTGGGAAAACAAGTTTTTCGAAATAAAGAGTATCTGATCCCATCATTTACCTCCAAAAAGGATACGCTGTACAGGAAGCGAAATAATTTTTTGAATGTCGGTATATCAAAGACTACAAGTAATGTGAGATTGCCACACCACATTGTACAAGACTTTTTTTTATTTGATGATTATGATGATGATACGGATGATAGAATTATAATATTTTCAATGTTACCTGCTCAAAAGCTACGAGAATTATTCCAGACAATTGATATAATATACGGAGATGGTACATTCAAGGTGACACCGTCGCCTTTTTACCAATTGTACACTTTACATATTGATATCGCACGAGACCAAAACACAATTAGTTTTGTACCTATTGTCTATGGCTTATTACCAAATAAGAACACAAATACATACAAAAGGTTCTTTTCTGTACTTAGAAATCAATTTCGTATGAATATTAGTTCATACAAATGCGATTACGAAATTGCTGCAATTAATGCTATACGTGAGGTATATCCAGAAATAAAAGTAAAAGGCTGTTATTACCATTTTTTAAATGCTGTGTTTAGAATGAGTAAAAAAATGAATTTCAATGAAACTCACTTAGGTCGCAAAATCACACAGTTGTGCACAAGTTTGGCTCTGTTACCACCCAATCTAATTCCAGAAGCATATCTTGCTATACATGAAATCGCACCAGAGACGGAAGTTTCACAGAAATTTCTAGACTATTTTAATAACCAGTGGTTACAAAACATTACCAAAGATATTTTTAGCTGTTATGGTGAAAAGAACCGCACTACGAATGCAGTGGAAGGATGGCACAGAAGAATTAACTCTCGAATTCCATCTCGACCAACCATTTTCCAATTTTTAGTAGCATTAAAAGTAGAAGCTCAAATTCAAAATAAAATATTGCTAAAAAGTGCTTTCCACTGCCCTGATAAAAAAAGATCTTTAAAATACATTGAAAATGATAGAAAAATTAATTGCATTATCACAGACTGTTTATCCAACAAAATTCAATCAATAGAATGCTTAACCATGTTAGCGGCGTTGAATAAGCTCCCATAAATTTTCCATATACTTTTGTAATTTTTATTGTTGAGCGGCTGTACCAATCGTCGTGCTTGGAAACAGGTGCCATTTGTGAAAACTTGTATGCACTTCACGCGGGATTTGTTTAGTTTCAGTTATTATTAATTATAGTATATTAATGATTAATGCAAATAATCTTGCAATACTGTATGATACTGCAATTTTGATTTTAATATTGTATTACGTTCGAGTGTTTCCATGATGCCTAGGTATTGGAATAAAGAGAGATTTTAGTTTGAATAAATTCATTTTTATTTTTCACTGTGTTTGATTGTACTTCTAATATTTTGAGAATATAATAATTCGAGAATATAATATTTTGCGAATATAATATTTTGCTAATGTAATAATATGAGAACAAAGGGGACCAATCTCGTGGCCGGCCCGTTCACCGGACTTGAATCCTTTAGACTTTTTTTACTGGGGAGCTGTTAAAGAAAAAGTTTACGAGAAGCCCATTGGGAGTGAACATGAATTACGGCAGAGAATAGCTGAAGCAGCTCAATTTGTAAATAATGGACGATACGCTAGAAAGATAGCTCGATCTTTTTTAAAAAGATGTCGCGCTTGTATTGCCGCCGAAGGAAGGCATTTCGAACACTTATTATAACATTTTAAGAATTATTGTAAAGTTTATTAATAAACATTGGTATTAAAATTTTGTATTATTTAAAATTGAAACCTTTAACAATAAATGCCTATTCCAATGCACACACTAAAAAAAAAAAATTAAAAGTGAACAATCTGTTCATTCAATAAAGATAGACGAGTACATCAGTACAATGTACAATTCAGTTAAATTTAATCAGTGTGTACATTGGAATCGGCTCCAATGTAACCAACGATAAGCTTTGCAATTTCAACCAAGTAAGAAAAAAAGTTAAAAATGGGTTTTCATGGAAATATTTCTTTTTGTTCATGATAGCAGCTACAATTTGCCAAGTGTCATACCATTTTGGAATCCTTACTAAATGCGCCAACTTTTGTCACAACTCGCCAAACTCGCGTAGTACAATTTTTTTTCAATGCAGACAGTTAGAACTAGGCCATTTTTAATTTTTAATTTTTTTCTTGGAAATAAGTCCTATTTTTATGCAAGCTCGAGGAGCTAGATTTGAAATGTTGATAACAGTTTAGAGAAGCATTATTCAGGGTTACATATCAAAAAAAAAAGTTTCCAAAAGTGAACATTTGTGGCAACAGCAGCAAAATCACTGTGAAACAGGGTGTGAAATTTTGCGTGTTTTTTTAAAATGCCAATAATTTTGAGAACACGTGACTTAGATTTTTTTAAACATTTTTCTGATAACCAGCATGACTTGCCTTGTCACCCGCAGGCCTATTATGGATCTCAAAACCATGCGATGATATGAAATAGTTTTGACGTTAAGGCCGCTCAACATTCTCGCGAGAATCTCCCGAGAAAGCCATACTCGTATTCTACTCAATTTCTCTCATTTTTCTCTACTTTTTGTGGGTTTTCTACTTTTGGGGTTTGTGGGGAGTTTGGAGTTTTGTGTAGGAGTCACGATCGCATGTTTCTCAGTAACAAGCGAGCCGCCGATTTAAACGGTTACATCGCAGAGTATATCTCAGCGATTCGCGTCTGCGAATTATCATATCAGTCGAATAAACTACTAATACTGACTTGAATATTCGACTTGAACGATAGTAATATACAAACATCCTGAGTCGAATGATACTTCTAATATTCGTAATTAATTACTAACGATGGTTAACCTCAATATGGCCGACTGACCTTGAAAGAAAGCATTAGAATGGTTAGTTGAATGACTGAATGCATTGACAGGCAGCTTGTGTCCGCTGTTTCACCCGCATAGCTCCCTTTAGAGAGAGGGAGTTTTGAAGTAACTCGTAATAGATTTTAAGAGTTTTTGTAATTTTTTTTATATTGTTAGTATTGAAAATGGTCCAGGAAGATAAAAATTAATATTTAATATGTTTTATTTACTAATAAATAAAGATAAATTGTGATAAAAACATATTGATCTCAAGGCTTTATATTCTATGTATGAAGATAATTATATTAACGACTCGCGAGATTCTCGCGAGAATGTGGAGCGGCCTTAAAACTTATCATACGATCATTATTTGGTATACCATGTAAATTGAATACAATAACCCCCATATATAATAATTAAGTATTTATTTATGAAAGCAAACGAAATGGAAGAACACAAATGAAATCAAAAAACCAACATATCATAGAGGTGGGTGCGATCTCACCTTTTTCAATTGACGTTTTTAAGTCATAGACGATGATTGAAACTTGATTGATGATTGAATTTTAAAAAGTAATGCAACGCCTCTTGCATGCAAATGTAAAGGGACTTCGTTTATTCTTTATGTCACAATTGTTGATCATTGTATCATAGAAATCTTGTTTATTATGTCATGTCATGAAAGAACCGTAATAGGCCTGCCGGTTCCGGGTTGACGTCGAGTTTTGGGACACCCTGTATAATTACAAACACAACACATAACTTTTTTTTTTTAATATAGATTGGACGTTTTTCTTCCATGACACCTGAGGTTAAGTAAACATGAAGACTAAGGTGGTACACGTCCATCCACGAGAAACCTATTCACTCGACGCATAAAAGAACTAGGACTATACTGGTCAGGGAAAATAGACGCAGGCAGTTCATTCCAAACCTTGGCGACCGTATTTAAAAGGAACTGTCAAAGCGCTTGGTTCGACTTTTGGGAATATCTACCACATACGGATGGAAGTTCTGTCTGCGTCTAGTAGTTCGATGGTAAAAGGGTGAGGGTTCAATTTGTTCAAACAGCACACGCGCACTCACCAAAATGTAGTGCACGGTTAAACAAGCAACCTTACGACGATGCTCTGAGGTCTGCAGTTTTTTGGTTGTAAAGTCGACGTCGTTAATTAGTTTACGGGCTCTTCGGTCAACGGAGTCCATCGCTTCTAGTGGATGTTTGGCTGAACCATCCAAAAGATGATTGCAGTACTCCATGCATGATCGCACTTGAGCTGTGTATAAGTTAAGAAGCTGGGAAGGGCCGAAATACACCGTACCTTCGAGATGATTTCCAACTTTTTCGAAGCTACTTGAGCCATGGACACAATTTGTTGACCGAAGTTTAAAGTGGATGTTACAGTTACGCCTAAAAGCCCTAGATGGTCAGTGATGGGGACAGATACATTTTGGAAAGTGGGCGTTAATGTGAAGGTGCTCTTTTTTGCGGAGAATAGACACGCCTGAGTTTTGGACGCTTTGAATTTGACCAAATTCGACTCACCCCGATCGGATACTTTCCGTAAGGAAAAATCAACGCGCTCAATCATTGACTTTCTTAAACTCTGGATTTCACGGGGGCTCGCTCCCGCATTGGATAAGTATCTCTCTACAACAGTGCTGTCATCAGAATAACCAATAATGCCCGGTGTTAAAAGGTCAATAATGTGCAGCAAGAATAATGTTGCAGAGAGAACAGATCCCTGAGGTACCCCGGCATTAATTGCCATTTGGTCAAACTCAAACTCAAATATTCTTTATTTCGTAAGTATTTAAATACATTTGAAATAAGTCAAACAATTTACAAATTGAACTGAATCTACCACCACTTCGGAAAGTCGATCTGTTGAGAAGAAGTGGCAAGAAACTCAACAGCAATCATCTTTTAAAAATAAGAGAAAAATAATACATAGTAACAATTTACAGCCAGGGAATCCCAACTTCTTGCATCCGGATATCTTAAAGTAAAGTCACATAACACTTAACCTTAAATCTATCGAAGGGTTAATAGGTTAATCTTAAATATTTTAGGATTTTATTATAAAATGAAGCGTACACATTGACCCATGAACGAGTTGATCTTCTGGAGTCTACTATTATATTTTTACAATAGGCAATCAAGTACTAGACAGAAACGTAGACATAGATATAGAGGTAAAGATAGAAGCAGAGATAGACATAGCGATAGAGGTGAGAGAGAATACAGATAATGTGGATGGAGATGAGGATAGTCGTGGACAAAGTCAGGACGTGGACGTGGACATGGAGATGTGGAAGTCATAGTCAAATTCAAAAAAGTCATAAAGTCATCAGCAAAACGACCTGGCACCGCTAGCAGCACCCGTTCACGAGTATAACGCAAGCACCAGCCATCACCCTCCTCAACCATATTTTAGGGAAGAGGGTGACCCGACACCCGACGCTGCCGCTAGCCATGCCGCCTGAGGGAGCATGACGTTCTTGCTGTTGTATGGACAAGAAGGAGATGTAGATGGCGTTGGATAAGAAGGAGATGGAGTTGGAGATGGAGATGGAGTTGGAGATGGAGATGGAGTTGAAGGTGGAGTTGGCGATTGAGCACTTTAGAAAAACAATTACAACCAAGGACTTTTATCGTCCATATATTCAGATATTGTATAAAAGCCTTTATTACACAATTTTTGTTTAATAGTTACTTTAAATTTATCAAGTGGTAAGTCTTGAATATTTGTGGGAACCTTATTATAAAAACGTATGCATTGACCCATAAATGATTTAGTGACTTTATGAAGTCTACTATCATAGCCGGCTAGCTTATACTTATTTCTAGTATTAACATTATGTAAGTCACATTTTCTACGGAACATGTTTAAGTTCTTTTTTACAAACATCAGATTTTCAAAGATATATTGTGACGCAAACGTAAGAATATTTATTTCCTTAAACTTATTTCTAAGCGTCGCTCTGGAATTAAGTTTGTAGATTGCGCGAATAGCCCGTTTCTGCAGCACAAAGATAGTTTTAATATCGGCGGCATTTCCCCACAGGAGAATGCCGTATGTCATTAAGCTATGAAAATAACCAAAATAAACCAATCGCGCAGTAGCTTCATTAGAAATATTTCGCATCTTTTTGACGGCATATGCTGCAGAACTAAGTCTCTTCGCCAACCTTTCTATGTGTGGTCCCCACTGTAGTTGAGCGTCTAGGGTTATGCCAAGGAACATTGCTGAATTTACAGGGCTCAATTCTTGTCCTTTTACAATTAAATTAGTATTTACATGCCGGACATTAGGCAATGAGAATTTTAAAAATTTAGTTTTATTTTCATTGAGGAGCAGGTTATTGGCTGAAAACCAATTTTCCACAATTTCAATACAATTGTTTACTTCAAAGCAATGCTTCAATTGCCTACTCACTTTAAAAAGAAAAGAGGTATCATCAGCAAACAATATGACCTCACACTTGTCTTTTACCACAAACGGCAAATCATTTATATAAACTAAGAATAAGAAAGGCCCAAGAATCGATCCCTGGGGCACTCCCATATGTACTGCTGATCCCGATGATCTCTTTCCATTAATATCAACTCTTTGCATTCTATTGCATAGATAGGATTTCATAAAATCAAGTGCCGGAGGAGTAGCCGTCTAAGATTATTCTAAGTCTAAGGACAGGTACAGCTATTACTTCACCATGACCCATTTATGTTAACTCAAATATTCGTATTTGAAATTTCATCTAATTACTCCTTATAATTAACGAAATACAATTAAAATACTGACGACTATCAAATTCGTTGATAACCCGACCAAGTAGGTACGGGTGGTTACAAAAATGCGGCCTTGCGGTACATTTAGGTATCATGTAAAATGGATGGCGTTATACTGGTAATGAACTGATATAGGTAGTAACATAGTACTTTAAATTTATAATTTAGTGTCATGATTTAAATTCATAATGGTTCTAAATCATCGTTGTATTAATTCACTACATACATAGCTTTGCTTTAGAAAATATATCATATTCAATTCAATAAAATAATGTCACTTTGTTAATTCTTTTCATATTCGACGTGTTTAAACAATTTTATCCGCTTATAAAAATAGAAAGTTGTTACTTAACCGTTTAACGCACACCTGAACTTTTTTTTGAAATTACGATATTTTTAAGTAGCTTTGTATTCTGTAGTATAAATATAACAACATGAATTAATAAAATTCACGGAGACCTGTTACTTTCCGAGAAAATCCAAAAAAACCTATGGCCAGTATACTGACCACTGACCGTTCTGAGCCAGTAACTATCTCTGTATAATCACTGGCCTGTAAACTGGACACCTTTAAAAATCGTTTGTTTTTGATGTAAATAACATTATAAAATAAAACCGTTGTATATTTCGTAATCAGTCGTAACAATTACAAATTTAACGTACCGTAACAAAAGTTTCACCTTAAACCAAAAAGTCAAATTTACTTCAGCTTAGCCTAAAAAATAAAAAAACAAACAAAATCAACAACATTCTTCTCTAAATAATCAGTAAAATGTTATAGAATCAAAAAACTAGTGGGTACAAAGCTCTCAACAATTATGCTTTTTTCTTTTGTCCCGAATTGTGGAAGGGAACAAAACATTCAACGCATAAGGCCACATCACATGATACGCATTCGTATACACTGCGTTTGGGTTTTGATGCAGTACTACAATACCTACATCTACGTAAATTCTTTTTTGTAGTTTTGATAAGCCTATGGTCATCGTCTTCTTGAATAGAATGAAAAGTTTTAGGCTCTCCTATAAGCTCGTTGGCTAATTTGCTTCTAAAAACCCAATGTGTTATAGGTTTCGTTCCACTTGGATGAGCCTTTTTCCAGGTGTCCTTGTAAATTATGTAGGAGTTTACGATAGCAGCTTCTATCAGATAAAACCAAATCTTCATCCACCACCGACGGGATTTCCATGAAATATTATACGAAGCCATGTGCTGATCGAATTTGTCCACACCGCCCATGTACTTATTGTAATCAATTATAGCATTTGGGCAAGAAACTTGCTCGTTATTACCATGCGTATTAGTGCGACTTACAAATCCTTTTTTTATCGGATTATGCATATTTGAAACGACACATACAGCTTTCTTTCCTCGATCTCTCCATTTAGAAATAGATATATTAGACTTGGTCATTGCAGAAGCACTCTCTCCTAAAGTCATATTTCGATCAAGTGTAAGTTTATCAGAAGGAAAAAACTTTCTTGTAGGCATAATAGTTCCAACACCAAAGATTTTTTTGCGAAGCAATTTCTCTAATAAAGGCAAAGAGGTAAAAAAGCGATCAGAAAACAAACAATATCCCAGATGCTCAAACACCGAAGCCAATTTTAAAACAATAGATTCGCCTAGACTTATTTCTCTTTGACCCCCTAGCAGTTTTCCTTCATAAATATCAAAATTCACCATATATCCCGTAACAGCGCAACATATGACCCACACTTTGAATCCTCTCTTGATGGGTTTGAGCGGCATATATTGTTTTAGTGTAGATCTCCCTTTGAAAGCTATCATACTTTCGTCAATTGATAATTGCCGATGAGGACTAAATACAGACCCAAAAACATTGGAAAAATGAGTTAGCAATGGTCGTATCTTGAAGAGTCTGTCAAAACCCTCGCTACCCCTAGGTATAAATTTTTCGTTATCATTAGCATGTAAAAACCGCATTATTTTTAAAAATTTACGCATACTCATAATACTGCTTACACGGGATACATGAAATTTTTTATCTTGAGACCAATAAAGCCGCATTGATGGTAAACTATGGAAGCCCATTATAATCAAAATCCCTAAAAATGTATTCAGACTCTCTTCAGTTAGGTTTAGAATCTGATGACATTGTGCGGCATATCTATTACTCTCTGTTATCATGAGGGTGTAAAAAAAAGACGTGTGGCACTCGGAGACTGCCGCGGTAAAGCTATTGCATAGCATTTTTTATCAACTTATGAAATTATAATTATTTATTTACTTATTAATGCAGTAATGTTTGATCTGATATGAAGTCCACAAGTTCCTAGTAGATGGCGCTGATTTTTTATTAAAGCCCGCATGTAAAGTTATGAATCAATCAATCAATCATTTATTTGCATAAAATATGGTACAGATTTAGGACTTAAAATAAAAAAAATAGGTCATACATATTTTACCTTTTTAGGGCATGCATATATAAATTACTATTGTTAAATTTAACGAAAGTCTCAAAGCACATTCGGCATATTGTGATTTTTCCGTAATTCATTTAAGGTAATTTCCAACAAGTTAGTTTTAGACAAAAGACCCGCAATATTTTGTTGAAATATTTTTAGTTGATTTGAGTTGCTATCATTTTTATTATTTAAATTTACTTTATTTACGAAAAAAATTTAATTCATTATTTTCCAAGTTATTTTTTGTCTTTTTAAGAAAGTAGAACGAAATCGTCCCCTTTTTAATTATATTCTGAGTAGTATTCGGATGAGATTTATAGTTTGCATTTGAATGTCCAATTTTTATGTCTATTTTATTTTCAGTCATTTTTAAAAAGTATTACGGAATTGTTCCCTTTTTAGTTACACCCTGAGTAGTAGTTGAATTATATTTATAATCTGCACTTGAATGTATATTTTTTTAACCTTTGAATGTTTATTCTTAATATGATACTTAGTAAATGATTAATAATAATAATAATTTATTATTTTGTCCTTTTCTTTCTTTGGTTCTTAAGCATCGTCAATATTTCTTCAGTGCTTGCGTAAGGTATAGTAAAAGATATAACTTCATATTTTTCGTAAGGATTATTAAATCTTGATCTTACTAATCTATTACCTTTACATTGCTGTCCACCAATTACAAAGATTCTGTGTTCTTCATGTCTATTTTTCTTAGATTTTTTTTTTTTTTTTTTATAAGTGACTAAACCCGCGTTTGACCTCAATCTCACCTGATGGTAAGTGACGATGAGGTCGAAGATGAAAGCACACGGGTTTAGGAAGGAACTGGCTCTTTATACAATATTGCCGGAACACATTACCGTCGGAGCGGTAACATTTGGCGGCAGACTTTGTATAAAGGGTGGTCGCTAGCCAGTCGGACCCAGAAGGGATCCTACCACCAAGCAAAGATGTCACCAATACCTTATCCTCTTCCACTGCCTGGAGATTTTTTTTTGTTTTTAGTAGTGAGGACTCCGGTTCCACTCGTAGACAATCCTTGTTACTCTCCTTCAATGGTGATGATAGTGAGTACGATGGTGATGGTGGCAATGATTGTAATTACTCTACGTTTTCATTGTGTGTATTAGCTATTGTCTGCCGACGACTTTTTTGTCTTTTTGTTTTGTTTCGTAGAGTTTTTAGTTTCAAGCGTTTTGGTGCACATATTTTTGAGTAAGTGCACTTGTCGAGATAATTGACTAACTTCTTTTTTTAAGCCAATGTTTTCAATTATAATATTCTCCATTTCCATGTACGTGCTTTCAAACTGCCTCTGTAAATTAATTATTTCAAGTTTGGTCTGCACTTATATCAGTCGATAAATTAAAACTTTTTGAAGCTGTGTCAAGACTCAAGATCAATAGTGTCTATAGTCGGCGCGGCGAACCTTGATCCCTATGACACTGACAGTAATTTCCACAACATAACCTTGTAGTGCCGTCACCGTTACATTAGAATCGTATTGGAGGCTTCTAAAAATGGCATTTATTTATTTTACGTAGCTATATTCCAATAAAATGATATTCCGTTGGAATTATAACAATTCATTTGCAAGAAATTATCTCAATCTCAATCACACTTTACGTTTACGTTGTGCAAAAGTTACTAATTCTTTGATTATTCGATATAATTCGAGATAATTTCTTGCAAATGTTATGAATTGTTGTAATTCCAACGGAATATCATTTTATTGGAATATAGCTACGTAAAATAAATAAATGCCATTTTTAGAAGCCTCCAATACGATTCTAATGTAACGGTGACGGCACTACAAGGTTATGTTGTGAAAATTACAGTTAGTGTCATAGGGATCAAGGTTCGCCGCGCCGGGTATAGAGACAAATTGTGATCCAGGGATTCACATGAATGTGTGTGCGTGATGCTAGGCGACTTGGCTGCCGGAGGTTTTAAGCCTTTTCCCTCCTAGTAGTGACGGTACTTATCTGGCTATTTGATGTACCCGGCTTATTTTTAGCTTTATCTTTTTTTTCTTGGCTAGGAGCACTTCCGTATACATTTAATGCACTGCCATTTTTTTGTGCTCAGCTGTTAAGGTATTATAAAACCTTTGAGTCGAAATATTTTCGCATTCTTTGTGATAAATTAATTTACAATTTGTACATGTCAGGTTTTGGTGTCATCATTTCTGTTTACTTAGTCAATCAATCAATTTGTTTGTAACTGCCTTTTATTTTATTTAATCCAAAGATTGGATTTAAATCTTTGATTTAATCCTATTAAAACAAAGTAAGTTTCCAATATAAAAAACTAAAAACAAATATTTATAATTTTAAAAGGAGAAAAGAAAAACATAAAAAAGAATTCATGTCAATGCGATTATCAGGGCTTGAACTCGTAACTCTTGATCGGGAAAAAAATATCAGTTTTTTTTTGTGCTCAGCTGTTAAGGTATTATAAAACCTTTGAGTCGAAATATTTTCGCATTCTATGTGATAAATTAATTTACAATTTCAGGTTAGGTTTTCATTATTTTATTCATTATACATTTCAGGTTTTGATTATTCAATATATTCTTTTTACATTTGTCAATTTTTTTAATGTCGTATTTTGGTGTCATCATTTCTGTTTAACTTAGTCATTCAATCAATTTGTTTGTAACTGCCTTTTCTTTTATTTAATCCTCTTAGAACAAAGTAAGCTTCCAATATAAAAAACTTGAAAAAAAATGTATTTATAATTTTAAAAGGAGAAAAGAAAACATAAAAAAAGGATCCATGTCAATGCCATTATCAGGGCTTGAACTCGTAACTCTTGGTCGGGAACCTTTTGAACGTTACCACTCGACCATTCATCGATTTACTCAAATTAGCGAAATAAAGGATTTGTTATGAAAGCCAACTATTGTTTATTTACCTGTCAACTCTAAAAATTGTCATGTTGCCTAGAATGGATGCCTCTCGATAGATGGCGCTGATTGTTTATTAAAGCCCGCATAAAAGCGCAGATTTTTTCGTTACGGAATTTCTGGATTCGGTCCCCACGCTCAAGGCCCGCGATAGAATCTATGCAATAGCTTAAAATGTATTTATAATTTTAAAAGGAGAAAAGAAAACATAAAAAAAGGATCCATGTCAATGCCATTATCAGGGCTTGAACTCGTAACTCTTGGTCGGGAACCTTTTGAACGTTACCACTCGACCATTCATCGATTTACTCAAATTAGCGAAATAAAGGATTTGTTATGAAAGCCAACTATTGTTTATTTACCTGTCAACTCTAAAAATTGTCATGTTGCCTAGAATGGATGCCTCTCGATAGATGGCGCTGATTGTTTATTAAAGCCCGCATAAAAGCGCAGATTTTTTCGTTACGGAATTTCTGGATTCGGTCCCCACGCTCAAGGCCCGCGATAGAATCTATGCAATAGCTTAAAAAGGAGTCAAGAAAAGTTTCAAAATATTCAATGGTGAATTTAGATCGACTTCCTTATTTATACCTACGTAATTCTTGAAAGTATAATTTTTGTAAACCGGTGGATTACTAAACTTTTTATTGCTCCACTTATTTAGGTTTTCAGGGGTACCGAGTGTCGGATCCATAACTATAGGCGGCGAGAGCAGAGGCGGTGGCGGATGCGGTGGCGAATGCGGTGGCAAATGCGGTGGTAATGTGGGGGGTGGCTGTAAAAGTTGTGGTGAAGGTGCTGGTGGAGGAATTTCCGGAGATGCAGATCCATGTGGGAGTTCGGAAGACGACGCTTGCTGACTACGAGTGCTAAGGCTGCTGGTATTTGAAGTAACGTCGTCAAAGCAGTCGTCAGCGTCGGAATCGCCACCAATATCTGAATCGATAGCCTGGTCATCAGTAATGGCCATAATTTGAGCCCATTGGTCGTCATTCATACCCTCCAGTTCCTGGTAACTGTAGTTATTTCTAAAACCAAAGAAAAACAACACTAAAAATCCATACACTCAGGATTATTTTACACGTACCTGCACATCTACAATTCGATTCAAAAAAGTACCTAAACAATTACGATTATATGTTATAACTGCCGAACCCGTTTATGTGTACATATTTTGTTATTACATCGTATAAATAGACTATATACTTCATACAGAATAATACAGTCTATGTGTATTAATCAAAATATACACCTATAAGAACATCACAAACTCACATGTGTATTTTATAACCTAACTTTTTTTCAACTCACCGATCGTTTTGAATTGCAGAAATTACATGTTTTTTTTTACAGTAATTGATTATATTTGCACATAATAATAAAGTATATACAATAACACAATCGTTTTACTCACCTTTTATTTGAAGACATATTTTTTCATTATACTTCACTAATCACTACGAGATACGTCACGTCTGCTTGCTTTGACAACAAATACTAGTGCGGGGGTGCGCACTGGCCAGTTAACAGGCCACGTCAAAAAAAGGCGCGAATTTTTGATTACGTGGCACGTCCCGGAACGCTGGTCAGTTTGCAGGCCGCTGTGCGTTATTGGTTATCGTATTAATTCATAAGGGTCAACTTTGTTTCAAAAATCGTTGTATTATCGACCTTAAGGTGACTGTCCAGTTTACAGGCCACTTTGTATGGGCCATCCTATAAAGGGAAGCCATTAGTCTTAAACCTTTTCTGAAATTTAACCTTATAATAATTTTGCAATTTTTCATTTTGATATGGTGATGATACGTCTATATTTTTTCTTTCTTAATTCACTAGCGTCTTCACTAGTAGATAAAAAACTACTTTTATTTTATAGTACTTTTTGTTTTTATTTTAGCATATCTCTTAATATTTGCGACTGCTGCCTTGTAGGTTAGGGGGACCACTGGGTAAGAATATTTTCGAATGAAGCGGCTCATATAATCATAATCGAACTTCACTTAAGGTAAGACGGTTGATTATTAATTTTTTTCCTATTAAAAAACCAATGTTTTATCAACACGCGAAACTAATTTCCATTTCCATTGTATCGAAACTACAAGCGTAGCACAGACTATTTAGAAGATAGGTACTACGTAAAAGCGTAGCGTCACTTAAATGTCTGCAAAATCAATATTTTACTATTCCATTAAAAAAAATGAAATACATCGATTGATGGATATCTTTTATTGATGGCCAGTACTTTTTAAAAGTCAAAAAAGTATTTAATATATGCGCGATTTCCAAGTTAGTCTCGCATGCATAGTAAATAAACATTAAATAAAAACAAAAATCAAACAGACTGACTTTGAGATTTCTTATCAATAACATGCGCTTTTATAATTTATGAACTTTACCGAAGCAAAGTTTTCAAAAAATTTGTGAGACGGTCTCAGTAGAGTAGGTATTGTTAGATAATCGAAGTTTTCAAAATAATTGCAACGGACAGTGTATCAGTGTATCTTATTATAAACATAAAAACATTTTTTCGTAAAACTTTCTGAGTAGCCGAGACCAACCAACCAACAAAATTTAAAATAATTTAGATTTTAATATTTCTTGATTGAGCAAGAGTGCCAAGAGTTATTTTTACAATTTATGAACTTTGCCGGAGCAAAGTTTCAAAAATTTAGTCATACTCATATAATGATGACTAATTGTTTGCGAAAATACCTACGTTTCTTATGAAACCTTATGGGTTGTCATCATTTTATTTATCATCTTACATGCGCACTTTAATATACAATTAGTGACATCTAGCGACATTTCTAGTATCTTCACAAGAGATAAGCTGCCTTGGAAGAGATAACATTTTGTTTGCTTCTGCTGAATTTATTTATTTTTTATTATACCTGTATGAATCTTATTCTTTGGTGTCATGGTAGCGAATAAATGTTTTATTTACAAAAATAATATTAAAATAAGTAAGTAAGTGGTATCAAACCAACTTACATTCTAAGAGCATGTTTTATCTCCACCAGCACTTCCCTTAAAAAATTGCGTTGAATTTCATCACTGAGTCGTGAACCTAGTAGGTAGGTAAGCGTTTTTTTCTATTATACCATCGTGTTTAACTTCGTTTTGTATGGGATCGAAACAGCGCCAACTAGTGACGAAAATGGGAAACTGAAGTTTTGAGTATTTTAGTCGCAAAGATTATAAAACGACTATCTTCTCGATTTACTTGATGCTAAAGTCATTCCAATAAAAAAATGCAACTCGAACTATATACACACGATTGAGTGACTTATTTGGTTTTATATAATAAAAAGACGCTAGCGCTGTTCAACGCTGACGGCGTGAATAAGAACTACTTAATTTGTTGAGCTCTAGCCTGGCGGTCTCAGGAGAGAGATCCTATAATAGCCTTTTGATTTAAAGTAGAGCTCTGGCATGACTGAGGGAGTCTTCTTTTTTTTTCAACTTGCCAACGCGACCATTAACTTTGTATACCCTCAAATAAATTGTCCACTCGAGCAAGTGGTTTACATTCACCTTTTGACGCTCTGAAACAATAAGTTTTCAAACTACATTAGTATAGATTACCATTAAGAAAACGGGATATTTCCAATGTTTCAAGAAAAGAGGTTCAATCAAAATATTGTGAACTCAATGTAAACAAAAGAAAGGTAAAGTCCCGTTTCTGAAGAACTTTTTACATTGAATAATTATTAAATGAATTATTGTTATAGGTACATCAAAATAAAATTCTTTCGCATTAACGTAAGTATTTGTCATTTGGTACAAAATGTTATCAAATGTTTAAGGTTGTATAATCACTATGAGTGAAATATGAATAAAAAAAAAATCATTTATTTCCGAAACAAAGTTAAAATCAATAATAACTAAAAGCAAAAAAGTCAACATCACGCGGTGTCCCAGGCGATCACCCATCCAAGTACTGACCGTGCCCGACGTTGCTTAACTTCGGTGATCGGACGAGAACCGGTGTTTTCAACGTATGGACATTGGCGTCAAGTAACTATAAATAGCTGTTTTAATTCTATATTATTTAATGCATTTCTCGATTTCGTCAGGGAAGGAAGCGCCCGGCCGCCAAAGAATAAGTAATCAGATAGTAAATAAAATATCAACTCAATACTTAATGTAACCTATTAAAATCATATTTTAACGTTAATCATATTTAAGAAAACCTTATTAGTTAACCTTATAGTTTTTATTTTACTTTATAAGGCCGTCATATTTTCTGACTATTTTATGGAAATAGAAAAATATATTGGTTATTTATATATTGGTTATTTATATAAAAATATTTTATTCACATATTTTTTATCATAACAGGTTTTAAGTGATAATTTTCTTATTCTTTATTGTTGTAGACCATTAAAAAATATCAATGAAAGTAGTAATATTCGCGGGGAAGATATTTCTAGCACTATACCAATATTAACCCAATACGATATAAACTGCAAAATTATATCAACGTTTTAGATAGGTACAAATTTCGAAGCAATTCGTAGGATACACAGGGTGACTGGTGGGTACACTTTCGATATTCGAGGACGTGATAGTTTGAGGTCATACTCAAAGAGAAATAAATCATTTTTCATTATTTAATGAGTAAACTTAACCGAAATTTATAGAATTCATTACGCAACGCATGGTTACACTGGTACGGACATACGCACGGTGTTATCAACACAGTATAGGTAGTTAGGTATAGACGGCTTCACGAACGGTCCTCGACCTAGTAAAACTTTTTACCTATTTATTTATAGGGAATTTTGCTGAAAAATTAAGTAGTAGGTACTTAATTTACGTAATTATTATGATAAGAATCAAGTACATAGTGCTCTCCTTCAATTTCTAAAATATGTCAGCAGTCACCCTGTATACTGGGCACTTAAGTTTTTACTAGCATTGCCTATAAATAAATAATGTTTTGTTACTATGTACTTTACTGACGTCTGAGTCAATCGCGGCACGTGACCTGGCACGCGGATCGCTGCAAATGCTAGTTTAACCATGCTTTGCGTAATGAATTCTTTAATTTTCGGATAAGTTTACTCAGTAAATAATTAATATTTATTTTTTATTATATTTTTTCTCTTCATGTGTGATCTCAAACTATCACTTCCTTGAATTTCAAAAGTGACCCCGTATATCAGGTTGGGTAGCAAGAAAAGTAATAAAAAAACTAAAATGCGTTAAGGACACGTATTTTCGCACTCATGTCTAACCAAAGGCTAGAATTACTTAAATGAATCTCATAAATATGGGTGGGTTAGTCTTTCCTGCTTGTGATTTGTTTGATGTTTCTCTAAAATCCGAAAAATTCATTCGATCCCAAAAAAAAAAATTAACTCCCTACTTTTATAGTGAATACAAACTAAATTCTATGAAATTACATAATATTAGAGTCTTTTTTACACAGTAATATATTCGAAACATTACATACACATTCCCAAGAACAGCCCGCGACTTTTTATCATAGAGTTTAAATAAGGAAAGTAATAATTGATAATTATATAAATGTAAGACTTCATTATTTACATAAACAAACACAAACAACAGAACGCAAAAAATTAATAAGTAGGTGCTTTTTGCTGGTACTTAAGTTAACAATCCTATAGGTATGTTTTTAATAAATAAACGATTTATAAATATTTATCTTTATTTTTATTACTCTGTAATCCTTTATAACTGCTTAGGCGTGTTTCTAGCGTAAGTTACATCTGATCTTATTCTATGACGTTTGTTGACGTGGATAAACTGATAACCTTAAGACACGTACGGGCAAATCTATTGATTTAAATCTTTGAATGTCACGATAAATCTGATTAATTGAAAATTATTAATATTTTACAAAACTATTAATAATAACTACTTACATGTTTTGGTAAATGTGAATAAACGATCAAAACTTATTACTTTTAGTAGTAATTATAAATAATTATCTACTATTATTAATAGGTAACCATTGGATGTCACATTTGAAAAATTTAAATCTATTATAATGATGGAGATAATATTTAAGTGACAGGGAGATTTACCGTAACATATACATCCCATAGGACTTGGAGGGCACCATGCGAGCTGGAGCGGCTGAGGCTGGTTGCTCAGAACCGACATGGACCGGTTAGGTTATTTTTTTTTATAATCACACAAAACAGAGTAGGTATATCACATTTTCAATATTTTGTCCGTGGTTTAGTTACATTTATCACTACTAGGGTTTAATTATTAATAAAAACCGACAAATGTGATTAATTTATCACTTTAACCTCGACTTTCGGTAATTATTAATAATAATAGATAATTATTAATAATCTTCAATTATTCACTCTTACCGTAACATAGGTATACAAACATTTTTTTGGCCTAGCAAAAACTATCGACCGACGACGTCGACTATTCCATTCTGCCATTGATAGACGCCGTCGATCGATTGCTGAATGGTGTGGCAGCACCCTAACTTTGCCTGGGGAAAAATGTGAAATTTATTTACTACTTATTTGTTTAGTAAACAAATTAAACAATTGTCATTTGCCTATGATAAGACATGTGGATATAAATGTTAACATTCATTAGTGTGCGAGTTCAAGCAAATTGAATGACAATCAGAGGTTTGCACCGGAGCAGTGAAAACCGGAGAATCGCCGGAGCTGTACCGGTAAAAATACTTGATTGAATCAATCGGTGAATAAACGAATAATCTCCGGTGAACGTAAGGTAATCAAGTTGAATACTTTTTGTTTAATAAATACGACAAAACAGAAATTTTACGATAAAAGTAACAGAAACAAATTATTAAATTACCTATTTGATTTGCTACCATTAATGATTTATATTTTTTCTGTTGAGTTGCTAGATTTCGAGATACATGGTGAAACCTCATTCCCAAGATAGCCGCGGGCGACAAAATTGGGGGCCCGACGTACTACTTGAATTTAAGCTTATACTGACTTAACTATACATTAAAAAATAGAATTGCATAATCTGAAATTCAGATTAGTTATTCAGATTCTGAATAACTCCCAGTGTAAGTTTTCCTTATTTATATTTATAACAAAATAATGAATGTCTTATGTCTCCGGTGATCACGAAATTTTCGCTCCAGTGCAAACCTGTAATGACGATCTTGTTATTTTTCTGAATTAAGTGGGCCGGTCCCGGCGGCACTGCAATGCCGGGCCGACCCGTGACGGGAGTGGCGCGAGCCCCGATCATCCCTCAATCCCTCGATCAAAAATCAGTTTAATATACTGGTCCCTCAATGAGGGAACTTTCAGATATTAAGCTGAAAAGAACAGATACTACACTTTGATCTTAGCCAAAAGGCCGAGAAGCGATAATTAAATTGTGAAAATTGAGGAGGGTCATTGAACCATTTAGAAAGGGTCTTGTGCGCTTTATTATACAATCAGCTCCACCTAGTGTGCAGCGCAGACTTCTTCAAACGACTTAGTTTCTCTTTCCGCGGCATTTACGTTATACCATGAATTCTTGACAACATAAATAGAACTAAGTAATTAAATCTGTAAAATTTAAACATCAATAGTGCTCACAGTATAGATATTCTATTTCACGAAGTCCGTTCGGCTTTGATTGTAGTAGTGACGTATCCCGACAAGCGCGCTTGTGTGTGTAAATGTAGGTAACGTTAGCAAAGAAATCATAATAATATAATATTTCAAGTCGAGATTTAATAATCGAAATCAAATTTTGGTTTTAAAAGTATATACTTTTTGTAAATAAATTAAATTAGGTTGCAATAAATACAAAAATATTAAGAAGATGTAGACATTTAATTAAGCATTGGTGTTACAGAATGGAAACGAAACAAGTAGTACTATTCAGTATTTTCAATCACTATCAGATAAATTTTCGATTTCCGATTCCGTTTTGCTGTCGTCAGAATCATCTTGTACATTGATTATAAATTCAAAATCGAGATCAAAATATTGAGATAAAACAAAATTTAATCAACATAATTAAGAAATATAAACATCTTATAACACAAAAAAATATTCATTTTATAAATACTTCTATTGCTATATTAAATATCTTTGCATAAAATTTTGATCGAAAACGTATAAATAAATATTGCCTCACTATGGACAACTCTTCTTCGTTTTGTTGCCATGCTGACCTTACGCCGTGAAACAATTTGGCGCGAACTAAATACACTACAGATCCGGACCGTGTCCCAATCGACACTGAGCGCTCTCGAGGTTACGCACACAAAAACAATGTGCATGTGCACTCTTGACAACATTCATAGCCAAACGGACTTCGTGAGATAGAACATCTATACCTATATAGCAAATTAACTAAACTAGTAATTTTTCCATTTCCTCAGAATTTTACAATTACCTTGGTTGGTGATTTATCATTTAAAAATATTATTTAGAATAGAATACAATCAGTTTATTTGCGTATAACACAGAACAATAACAATTAAAGTTAAAAAAATCATTATACATTATTAGGACTAGTTCACATTCGATCTGTTGAGCAAATCATTGATTTTCAGCTACTAGGTACCTTTAACCATAACCCAGATAACCCTGAAACTTATTTTTCTTCATAGATCTTTAAAATATTTTAGTTTAGTTACTTAGGACTCTAAGGTTTCGGGAAAAATCATAAAAAAAATTCAGTTGCCTGGGAAAGCCCGAAAATGTGCGGTGTTATAAGGTTATAGGTAGGTAAGGTTAAGGTTGATATAGAGAAAATTAAATATTATGAAATTTTATTTACTTCTTCTGTGATACAAACTTAAATATCAATTAGAAATTTGTATCTGAGGACTTTTCCCAATACATTGTCATATGGGCACCACAATATATCTACTTAACACCGAAATACCAAGAAAACATTTTCATCTCTGTTGAAGTCATGTTTATGTGTCTTATACATTGGTGTGCATATATTCGTATAAAATAATATATATCCGTGTAATGCACAAACAAAATATGATTTAATTGTTTATAATAAATAATAACCTGGAAGATTGGTCAAATTCACAAGGTTTTTACAAATTCCGGGAGCAAAATAGTGATAACACTTGACAAGGTTGTGCCAACGTTCGCTATGTCTAATTCTTTCATAATTTCAGTAACCCGTAATGCTTTTCTTGATCGTACCCAAAAAACATACGATCCAACTTTAAACTGTTTTAGAAGTGGATAATACTACCAGGTGTTATAACACCTCTGACAAATCAACAGTCAATACGTTATATAAAACTAGCTGCTGCCCGCGACGTCGTCTGCGTGAACGCTATGCAGCACCAAACGCACCTACGATTATAACACTGCTAGCGTGATAATATGTAGCCTATATGTTGACCCGACTTCTTAACTATCTTCATGCCAAATTTGAAGTAAATCCATGCAGTACTTTTTGAGTTTATCCCGGAAAGACAAACAGACAAACAGACAAAAAAACTATATTTTTTGTTTCTGTTTCGATTGTAGATCATACCCCAAGTATTCTTTTAAAAAAATATTCAATGTACAGTTTTGACTTTCCTACCATTTTATTATATGTATAGATGTAATTACCATAGTATTTTTTTCTATTTCATATCACTAACAGTTCTGTTATGTTATAAATAATCAGTCATGAAAATAGGTAAAAAAAACTAATTTGTATTACTTACAGCTTACCTTTCACCAGACATAATAAGTTAAAATAGCTCCGCTGCCAAATACATAATTCATACTTAAAATTTACTTTTTTTATACATTTATTACTGCACGTAATCCAACCTAGATAAACTCTTAATAATATAATCGAAGAAAAACAATGAAAATATCACTTTTTGAAGTCAAAATTTGAGGGTACAATGAATTTGAGCGGTGTTATAACTACACCTGGTCGGGTAATCTAGGTTAAGGATACGCGTTTAGTGCAATAAGGCTTTAAAAATAATGTTACAAAAGAAAGAAAAAAAAACAATACGGTTCCCCAGTACGGTTGCCCGCGACTTCATTGAATGAAGAATGAATACTGGTTGTTGGATATATAATATGATAGATAATATCTTCCTTGATATTGAAGCAGAAATTATTTGTACGAATGAAAAGGTTTAGTAAGAAATAACAATGTTAATAACGTGTTGTAAAGGTGTCCGTATCGACCGCGCGGCCACGGCGTTTTTTCTTACATCTAACCATGCCAAGATTATGTAAAAATTTGTAAAAGTCGATTCCTAAAAACATAAATTTGTAAAAGGTATAGTTAAAAGTTATAAGGCCATTGACCGGTATAAAATTACGTTATCGTCGATATCTCGCTGGAAAAGCATAGCAGAGGTCTGAAGTTTTTTGTAAAACCTGGATTCGAATTTGTAAAAACTAGTAAAAATATAATAAAAAATCATAGGTATACATAATAGGAACTGTAAGACCAAAAACCCATGGCCGCGCCATCGAAACGTTAGAAAAGTACTTTACCGTCGATATCTTGCTGAAAAAGCATCGCAGAAGTCTGAAGTATTTTGTAAAACCAAGATTTAAATTTGTAGAAACGATTAAAGATGCACAAAAAACTCCTAGGGTCATATTTAAGGAACTGTAGCACTGAATCTTTAGTACGGCTGTATTATGACCGCCATGGCAACCCATATCTATACGTCCCCACTGAGGGGCACGGGTCTACTCTCAATATGACAGTGTATAGGCCGTAATCCACCACGCGGGCCCAATGTGGGTTGGCAGACTTCACACACCTCCAAAGTCAACAGCCTTTTACGGTATGCAGGTTTCCTCACGAAGTTTTCCTTCTCAGGCGAGTGAATGGTGGCTGGATGAAAAACCGAAAATCATATGCCCAAGCTGGGAATTATGACCGCACTCACATACAAATTGCATATATCTACAAATTGCAAACAAAACCCAGCCCCACACATTTCGTATCACCACCATTTTTTAGCCTTTGTAAAAGAAGAGTTTGGTCACTAAAATTCGCTAGGAGAACAAAAAGACAAAAGCGTTTAAATAAGCTACCACTGCATATTTGTAAGTATAAATCATCATTTTTGAAAGTTAGTTAAATTACCTTATTTTGGTAAGTTTCAGGAAACTTACCGGTAAGTTACCTTGAAACTTTCGTTTCTTACCTAAACTTTCGGTAATTTTCAACTCTAGGTCAGACAGTGTTTAGTATGTATTTATTGTATAAAATATATTGTTTTATTGATGTCTATATGTTATGTTAATGTAAATAAAGAGGTTAGTATAGCATAACAAAATTATCTGCTAGCGTCTTTATTATTGAGTCCACAAATGATAGTTCTTGTGGGGATATATCTTAGTTCCAATTTTCCCCACCGGGTCATAAGTTTGTAACTTAACAAGGTTATAGTTATAGTAGAGTTTAATAATAAACTGTTTAGTGAAAACAAAAATCTATGCTAGCGCCATCTTCGCATCTCTTGTTTATGATGAACACGGCTTAATCTTTTTACATAGATAAAGAATGTTGCACCTATCTAGTTGTTTAACACAATACATATTACTGAACCCTCAGGACGGTAAGCTATAAAATGGTCATGACTTTGTATTGATTTTAAGGGTCTAGGGGTCTAAAAACAATAGGTATATTGAGAATAAAACTCAATATCCATCTCTTCATCTCTCCATCTCTACGGCACGACACCGTATGCCGTGCCGTTTTACGGCGCCGTTGCCGTGATTCAGCACGCCGCCGTGCCGAGGCATGGACCGCCGCCGCACAGTTCCACGGCGTCGTCGTCGTGCACGGCGCGCCACTCAGCGCTTCATATTAGCTCTTAAAATTACCTCCATCTTAGTTCGTTATAGAAAAGTATGTCGTATGATGGTGCAAATCAATGCTGTTCTATAATGAACCATGATGGAGATAATTTTAGGAGCTAATTTCCATCCACTAATATAGATCCACTTTTTTCAGATGGATTTAAGTTTTTAATTTCAATTTAATTTTGAAATAAATTGGTATGTGGCGATATCATTACAACATACTTACCTACTAAATAAAAGAATTGGCGGAATATACTACAATTGCTTGATCTAAAAAAAACTAAAAGCTTTTCATATATTTCTTTCGCATTTCCGTTAATTCTGCCGTCATGTCATATGGAAAAAAGACGCATCATACCTTTTTTTCAAAATTGAGTTATTTATGTATATTCAGAATTTTCACAATCAGTAAAAAAGGCGCATCTGCTTTTGTTTTTTTTTCTATTCCTATTAGAACCCTGTAAAAACCACTGTTAAACGAGACACATCTGTAGTATTATGGAAGTAAGTATTACTAAAATGAAAAACCGCTTCAGGTCTTTACTACGTTGTAAAAACGCATCTACGTACATGCGTCTTATTCTTCTACAAAATATTAACTTGATCTTATAATGAAAAACCGTTTCTGCATGACACTAAGAAAAAAAGTCGGTTCTGCGTGGATACGTTTTTTCATCTTAGTGTTAAGAAAAATGGTGAGGCGCTTGTGGTAGAAGCGATTTTCCTACTTAGTACAGATGTTCGTGCGGAGGAGAGAGTCAATCTGAACTCTAACCTGAGTAAGTAAAGTTATTAATGTTTAATATTGATAGATGCACCCAGATCTGTGACATTTTCCCGCTGAATCGACTTTACAGAGAGGAGTTCGCAGTCATGAGTCTGCTCGGCAGTTGCGCCTGAACATCTTAACATATTGTAGCAATAACACTTTGAATGGGCTCATTTCAGTGGACTCCATTTATATCTCGTTCTGTGATTTATATACTGAACTGACTTTGAACTTGGCTTGTGCTGAGCGAAATGATCATAGCTGTGGAGCCCCCTATGATGTGCCCACAGATAATCATATCTGTGGATGTGCCTTAGAGAGTTTAGGAATGTAGAGTAGATATGTGGATTCCAATAGCTTTGCTCTCTCCAATAGGGAATTAGTCTAGATTCCCACAGTGACAGTTACCCCATATGAGCGTCACAAAAGAAAAAAAAGACGTGTGGCACTCGGAGACTGCCGCGGTAAAGCTATTGCATAGCATTTTTTTATCAACTTATGCAATTATAATTATTTATTTATTTTATTAATGCAGTAATGTTTGATCTAATATGAAGTTCCACAAGTTCCTAGTAGATGGCGCTGATTGTTTATTAAAGCCCGCATGTAAAGTAATGAACTCAAAATATCACCGCTGTGCCGGTCGGAGTGGGGGGTGTTAGGTTTTTTTTTGTTACGGAATTTCTGGATTCGGTCCCCACGCTCAAGGCCCGCGATAGAAGCTATGCAATAGCTTAATAACAAAATCCACTAAAATAAGCCAAGTAGAAGTTTATAGCTACCATGGGTGAAGAAAGCGTCTCAAAATACAAATCGCACGGCCAGGCTAGTTTTTCTTCTTCTCTCGTTTAAATTTGTCCAATTATTGATTCCAATTTCCTATTTCACATGATTAACTAAGATTTTAACACCGAAAATAATGAGTCATAATGAGTATTTCTTTGGTGGATTAAAAATTTAGGTTTTTCATGTTGTTTTAGCGTTTTTTTCTATAATTATGCAAATAAATGCTAATTGTTTTACTTGGTTAGATAGCCAGAGAGTTGTAGATGTTTTTTTTAAAAGTGCATGGAAATTTAATTTGCACTTATTTCGAGAAAAAAGGTGTATTTTTAAACGATTCTCCCAAAAAAAGAAAGTAGCTTCTGTTTGGAATCAAATTCAAATGAATCATATCATTTTATTAGCACGAATATAGGATAATACATAAGATGTTTTATTTACGTTATACCCACGAAAATAGTGAACAAAATGTAAAAACCTATGAAACAGAAGCACAGCGAACTGACTTGAATGGTACTTGATATTTGTTATAACCAAATCAATAGATTTGTTTCTTTTTTCGAGATATGAGGAAAAAAGACCCTCTTCATGCTATACCTACTGCACATGGTATACCTACAGGTGCCAATTTTCAAAAATACACGAATTAATTCCACTGATTTTATTGATTTCCTCTGACTATGAGCAAGATCGAAAAATAGGAACCCCACCATCAACTACTTTTAGTAGATATGACGACTCTTAAATAAATGAAAAAATGTGTTAAATAAAAATCATCATCATCCATCATCCACAGCCTGTAGACGTCCACTGCTGGACATAGGCCTCCCCCAAGGTCTTCCACGTCGCTCGGTCCCGCGCCGCCCTCATCCAGCGTTTACCGGCGACTTTGGCCAGGTCGTCGGTCCATCGTGCGGGGGGCCTGCCTACGCTGCGTCTCCCAGTACGAGGCCGCCACTCGAGAACTTTTCTGCCCCACCGGCCATCTGTTCTGCGAGCTATGTGCCCTGCCCATTGCCACTTCAGCTCTGCAATCCTTCTGGCTATGTCGGTACATTGGTTCGCCTGCGAATCTCCTCATTCCTGATTCGATCCCGCAGGGAAACTCCGAGCATGGCCCTTTCCATTGCCCGCTGAGCGACTCTTACCTTATTTATAAGGCCCATAGTTAGCGACCACGTCTCCGTCGTTGGTAGCCTGGTCGAACCCGGGGATTCTTAGCACCCCCTGTCCCGCCGTTTCCTCGATCGCTACCTTGATCGAGACTAGCGGGACCGCCGGGGACTAGGGGCCGGGGCCTTTGTTTGCGATTCATAATTTGGGGGGGGAAATGCCGTAATCGCCACGCTTGGCAGGCGGGTTGGCGATCGCAGTGTGATATTAATATACACAAAAGGACGCTGCTGCCCGTCCTCTGTTTTGTCCCTTAGTCGACTCTTACGACACCCACGGGAGGAGATGGGGTAGCGCTATTCTTAAGGCGACGCCACACGCAATAAAAATCACCCGACCAGAACTCGAACCTGGGACCTCTCGTTTACCGGACGAGTGCTCTCCCACTGAGCTACCGGGGCCTGGCCGTACGCCTCGAAATTACTTAACAGCGTCGTAAGTCGTCACTCGCCCCCCCCCCGAGGGGGGGAACGGTGGAGTCCGCTCGGGGCATTGGCCCCTTTCGGAGGTAGCACACGCGGCCCAAAGCGTTGGACCGGTCGTTGGAGTGCCGTAGGCGCGGCATCGGTAGTGGCCTAGCCCCCCTCGCAATCAAGCCCGTCGGCGGTCAGTCGTAAGACTGGCGGCCGTCGGGCGATCAGCGTAGGGGGCTAGGGGGTCAGTTGGCCGGCTATTGCCTCCAGCTGCTGTATGCCCTTCCTCAGGGCAGGCTCCGGGTCCCTTGAGACTCTCAGAGCGCGTAGGGCAGTCCGTAGTATGGCCAGCGCGGTCTTTATGACGGCGCTGGTTGGGTCGTCGGGTCCGGTGGGGGCCGCGGCCGTCTCAACGCGCTGGGCGGAGGTTGGCTCGCGGCGCCTTGCAGTCGGCGCGGCCTTTTCGGCGGCGCCGGCTGGGTTGTCATGTATGGTTGGGGCCGCGACTGGCTCTACGCCTGGGGCGGAGCTACAGTCGCGACGCCGTTGGTCCTCATTGGTAGGGGCCGTGACCGCCTCGACGCGCTGGGCGGAGGCTGGTCGGCGGCGCCTTCTTCTCCTCATCTTCTTCGGGGCGGCCGTCGCCGGGTTGGCGGGAGCCATAAGGCTCGCCTGACCCGGGGCGGCTGGGACATCTCGGGTTTGGGCGACAGTGCCCGCCTTCTTGTTGCGCGCCTCGCGTTGGAAGACGCGGCACGCTGCGCTACTTGCGGGGTGTGACTCCCCGCAATTAGCGCACGTGGCGGGCTCCTCACGCGGGCGCGGGCACTCTGCGGCGTGGTGCTCGCCCCCGCACCGCACACAAGCAATAGGCCTATGGCAGTGGTGGGACGAGTGCCGGAATTTCTGGCAGCGGTGACACTGTGGCGGGCCCCTCCTGCCACGCCAGGCTTCAACCTTGATGCCCGGCATGAGGAGGAGCTCCGACACAGCGTAGATCTGCGCGAAGTCCTTGGTACGGGCAATCTGGGCGTAGTAGATGCAGCCCGGGCGCCCTGAACGAGCGCGGATGGGCTGCACGTACTCTGCCTGGAAGGAGAGTCGCTGGAGCTCTTCCTTGATGTCTTCAGGCGGTGTGTCCGCAGGGAGGCCGCGGATCGCTACCTTGACGGTTCGCTCAGCTGGAAGGGAGTAAGAAAACCAGCTGATTTTCTCAGTCTCTTCCAGCTTCGCGAGGTACCGTTGGACGATGCGGTATTCCACATCGTCGGCAGGCAGGAACCGCATGCCTCGACCATACGGGCGCTCGGAGGCTGGACGGCCGAGCTCGTCCCGCAACTGGCGGATGTGAGTCTGCCAGTTAGGGAGGTGCTCGACTATCAGCGGCGGATACTTTAACTTCGGCTGCGTGGGCGGCGTCGGCGAGGCGGCGGCGGCGCGGGCGGTCGGCTGGGTTGCCGGGGCGTGCGCCGCAGGCCGCATTACCGGCGCGACACCACGCGGCTGCGCTGGCGCGGGCCGCTTTGCGGGCGGCGGCGGTGTTGGCGGTGAGGCCGCTACCGCGGCGTAATCTAGTCCGGTGGTGGGCGCCGGAGCACCGTCCATGTCCGGTGAGGTGGACAGGACCGGCATGCTCAACGGCGTCCCTTGGGATGTCGGCGTGGGGGGCCCCTGGGTAGGGGGCGCGGCTGCGGCGGCGAGGGGTGTGGCGGGGGGGGGGCCGGAGGGCACCTTTCGCCTGCGTGCCTCGGCTTGTCTCCTTGGAGGAAGGCGGGGAGGCTGGGGCGGCGCCTCCGTGAGCATCTGATCCGGCGGGGTGCCCACAAGTTGCGGGCGCGCGCGGACCGGCGTCTGCAGAGGCGTCGGCGGCGGTACGGGGAAGAATTCGTCACCCGCCCCGGGAATGGAGGGCGACGAACTCGATTCCCCATCTTGTAGTCGTGGGGGCAGCGGTGTAGGAGCAGGCAGGCCGACGCATGATCTTGCCGCGGCCATAACCCGCTCGGTGTCCTCGGTGGTGATGTTGTTGGGGTTCAGCTTCATTATCGCCTGCCAGAAGTTGCCATACTCGGCCGGTACACCGACCGGAAGCGGCGGGACAGCGGACGTCCCCGTCGGCGGCACGGTCGACGCTTGGGACGGTAGTACTACCTCTAGATTGGTAGTATCGCCGGTCCCGGCGATCGACGGGGCCTCGGACGCGGGCGGCAACGATCCCGCCGGTTGTCGGGCCAGTTTAACGGCCGGCGATGTAGCGGCCTTGGTGGGTTTGCTGGCAGCGGGCTCGGCGGCGGGCAACCTCTTCGACTGCGACTTCTTCTTCTCGCGGGCGGCGGCCGGTTGGCGGCGCGCGGCGGGAAGTGGCGCAGGAGCGGTCGGCTTCCGCAGCGGAGGTTGGTTCGGCATGACGATGCCGGGCGAATTTCGCGGAGGGCGACTGCCTCTCTGCGACCCTTAGTCGGGGAGCACTGGTCGGCCCGAGGCCCTTACCCGGGGCTTGCCGCTGGTGGCAGACCGGGCAGGTACCAAGGGCGGGACTGGCCCCCTAACCAGGACGACTTTTGTGAAAGGCAGTCACGGGCGCGGAAAAACGCGGGCGCTCAATTCCGCCAGGGCGGAAGAGCGCGGTGCACAAAAGTGAGAGGTCCGAACAGAGGATGAAACAGTAGACGGTCGCGGCCGTGACTGCCTTAACACATTACTTAACACATTTTTGTTTTTACGTTATATACACTCTCAGCACACCCCCACCCTTTATTTCTCCTGTTTGCTTATGTTCGGCTTAATTTGACTTTGACAGGGACATCTCAAAATAAAAAACGTAATAGATCAATTTATATTACTTACATTTATTTAATGCTTAAAATAAAATTTGGAAAAATAATACAAGTCAGTCTCATAATTAATATTTAAAAACTTTGGTTTAGGTAAACTATACATCTTCAAAAAGCTTATTCTTTCTTTTCATTTGTTTCTTCGCTTTGATCTTTGATTTCCTTCCGAACTGGCCCCGTCTGGGTGATAGGAACAGTTCTCTCTCCTTTCAAAGCTTCTGGAACTTTCCTAGGCGCGGTGACAGTCAGGACTCCATCCGAAGATAGCTTCGATTCGACGGCATCTGGAATCGAACTTTCTGGAAGAGCGTATTTTCTTACGAAATGCCTCGAAATGTATCCGTGTTCATCCTTTTTCTCTTCGTGCTTGCCTTCCACGATAATGCATCCATCGGCTGTCTTGACGGAGATTTCTTCCGGAGCGAAATGCTTGACGTCTAAGTTAACTTGGAACTTGTCTTTGTCGGCCTTAATGCTGGAGCCAAGATCTCTTGCCGCTGCTGCTAGATGGCGCCAAGGTCGGCAGTACTCCCTGCTCATCAAAGGTCCAGCAGCAACAGTAAGAATATCATCAGGAGTTAGAGCCAAGCCGAAATGCTGGTCCAGGAGGATGTTTGGGCGGACAAATGGAGTCCAGTCGTCAAATAAGTATGGCAGTAGGGACATCTTCTTTAAAAATACTCGCAAAAATAGAAGTTTGAAATCGCTTTGGCTCGCTTGCAATATCGCTTAAATGCTTGTTCAATTTAAATTCACTGGTAAAGGCGATCGAGTCAACCTTTTATACCTCAAACAAACAAAATACGCCACACAGTATCGACCAGAAAATTCTGGACGTGATATCAAAATATCACTGCTGCT
This sequence comes from Stenoptilia bipunctidactyla, assembly GCA_944452665.1. Lineage (NCBI taxonomy): Eukaryota > Metazoa > Arthropoda > Insecta > Lepidoptera > Pterophoridae > Stenoptilia > Stenoptilia bipunctidactyla. The sequence continues at coordinate 8,668,958 of OX101743.1, forward strand.
CAAGCTTTTGCTCAAAGTCCGCTTGTGTATTCTTATCAAAGGTAAAGTGCGCAGTCTAGTATCGACTACAAAATTCTTGACATAATGCCAACTGCTTTTGTTCCTACCACATGTATGCAGACGATTTACAGATCTATACCCATTGCACTCTAGAAAATCTGCCTGCTGCGATAGAGCAAATAAATTCTGATCTCTATCAGTATGACGTATAAAAATACAAAAATATTTCAGCGGAGACTACTTTCCTGTTTCGTACTTTTAGAGTGTCCGGAAACGTTGAGTAAAATGTAAAATCCGATAAAGAAGTACTTAGATATTTAATTTCAGATTATAGATCGTGAAAATTTAGACAAATTTAGTCTTCTACTAGCTGCTGCCCGCGACGTCGTCTGCGTGAACGCTATGCAGCACCAAACGCACCTACGATTATAACACTGCTAGCGTGATAATATGTAGCCTATATGTTGACCCGACTTCTTAACTATCTTCATGCCAAATTTGAAGTAAATCCATGCAGTACTTTTTGAGTTTATCCCGGAAAGACAAACAGACAAACAGACAAACAGACAAAAATTCTAAAAACTATATTTTTTGTTTCTGTTTCGATTGTAGATCATACCCCAAGTATTCTTTTAAAAAAATATTCAATGTACAGTTTTGACTTTCCTACCATTTAATATATTATGTATAGAATACGAAATTGATCATTTAAAAATAAGAATGAAACAGGTCAAATGTAAATAGGACGCGCGCACAAAGGATGTACTGTACCGCTTACGCTAAGATACCGTTCACGAATATGATGTAAGAATCAAGACTATAGAATTTCGAAAAATATGACATATTAAATTAAGAGTTGCGCGATTATTCAACAGCACCATCTAGACAACATGGAGTCGTAGTACTAGGGTCCCATTTTACCCTTGGGGTATGAGACCCTAAAAAGTAACTGAATCGTAACTAACTAAATATTACAATTTGGGAATAACGGAACACAGGACGGTAGCATACTGGAGTTGTTCATAATGTTATGATGTTTTATGGGAATTCATCCTGATGTTTTGTAATGTGACCAGATTGGCCTAAGGCTACCGAATCGTCATAAGTGATAATGATAAACTACCAATAGACATCTAACAATTTCGGGAATGTGTTCCCAGCTATCCTTTAACAATAGTTTGAGCAACTGTGCAAACAAGGCTAACGTCATGTTTACATTTTTCTGGTCGATAGTAGCTATGACGTATTCTGAATACAAGAGGTAAACCCTTGCAGTCCTTAAACAAAAGCTTCAGCAACAGTGTTTCAAAATCATATATTTATTTTTCTACTCGACACTAGATGGCGCTTTCTGAGATTTAAATCCATCTACAATTACCACTTACTTATTACTCTTACTCGTTTCTTCGTCAGTTTTATTTGCAACTTCATTAATTTATTTTGAAATAACACCTTTTTCCTTCGCATTTATTCAGTAAAAGACAATGTTGCAAGACTTGGCAGGGAACACAGTAGTAAAAGTTGTGTGCCAAAACAAAACGAAAGTAAACATAAACAATATATCACTTTCATTTAATTTAGTTATTTTATATGTAATTCTGGTAATTTGTAATACAGGTTGTCATGTGGTGGCTGCTTTTGTTTATTTAGTGAAAAAAGTAAGTAAGCAACTGGAAAGCTGGAAAGTAAGGCGCTTTGCACACGTAACAACTTAAGTTTACAAAACTGACAACTTAGTTGAGGCAACCATCAACTTTTTTAGAAATTGCCACTTGCTACAACTAGAGAATCTGCAATTGATGCAACTGGTAACCTTGTTGAAGCAACTATCAATTTTTGTAAATGTTCTAAAGGTTTCCAGTTGCAGCAACCACAAATTGGCCTTTACGGTTGTCGCAATTTTATGTGAACCTGGTTTGTTAGGTGAGTCCACTCAGTATTACGATGGACACCGGAGAGACAGCACTCATTTACATTATATTACGTCGGCGTCGCCGACACGGTGGCAACTACAACAAATTATTCGCAGCAATCGTCGGTTTTGGATTCATCCCTTCTTGCAAGATAGGACTAGATTTATTAACATAAATGAGCTTCAGAAACATACTGACAAGTTTAAACAATATTTTAAAATGTCTGTTTACATATTTAATAAGTTGCTGGAAAGTGATTTAAAACGACAGGATACAGTGATGAGGGAAAGTATATACCCCAAAGAACGACTTGCTATTGCTGGTTTTAGAAACTTTTGTTAGCTGCGATTGTCAATTGAAAAAACCAGCAACTTAATCAAAGTTGCTAATTGCGAGTTGCTGCAATCAGAAACTAACTCCTAACTAGAATTGCTGTGTACGTAATTCCATTGAAATAATATATGAACAAGGAGTTGTCAGTTGTCGGTTGTCGCAACAAGGCGCATGAAGTTTATCGTCTGCTAAGCGCCTTATAGTTTCATTGAATTAGCTTTTGCTGCATTTGCTAAAATCTTAGAATTGCAATCGAGTCCTTTCTTTTAGGTTTCTAATAATAGGTACACTACCGGTTTATCGAAAGAGTAAGTTTGACCAGACTTTTGATTCAAAAGACTTCAAAATTAAAAACAAACTTTATTGACAGCGAGAGCGACAGCGAGAGCGACAGCGAGAGCGACAGCGAGAGCGACAGCGAGAGCGACAGCGAGAGCGACAGCGAGAGCGACAGCGAGAGCGACAGCTCCGCGGGCAGAGATGTAGGAGAAAAAATAATATTCCATGTTTACATTGTGAATTTGTTTATTGAAGTGACAAAGATAAAGACATAATATAGTTCTATAAAAGATTTAAATAATATTATTTTATTTCTAATTGACGTAAGGTTATATACAACATCCTCCCCTCAATAGAAATAAAATAAACAAAAATCATACGACTAAAATCGTCAATGAAGGTTAAAGCATATTTGTTTCCTTGAAAAGATTTATCGGTCATTGGTCCACAGAGATCAGAATAAATGAGCTCTAATTTTGATGTTGATCTTTTACATGATAATTTCTTGAAAGGTTTTCTTGCTTGCTTACCTTCTATACATGCTATGCAGGGTTCCTTATCGACGTCAGTATACTCTACGCCTAGATTACTTCTACTAAGTTTATGTAAACCTATACGGCATAAGTGTCCAAGTCGTTTATGCTACAAACGAAAGCTTGCTGAATCACACTGTACTGGTAACGCTGATAAGGTTTTTGGTAGGCTAACTGTACAATCTAAAGAGTACAATCCACCACAACAAGTCCCATGCAACACCGCATCACCTGAACAAACAAAATTATTAGAATTAAAAAATTTACAACCTTTCTTATCAAAAACAACATTAAAACCATTTTCAGTAGCCTTTTTAACAGAAATCAAATTAGTAGTTAAATTAGGGACAAATACTACATTTGAAATCTTCTTAATCTCATGGCCTCCTTCTGATTGAAAATTATTTACAATAGATACATTGCCTATTCCCGCACTTTGTAAAACATCACCATTTGCGATTGTGACATGACCACTGGTAAACTTTTTACTGTCACTCAATCAATCAGATTTTCCTGTCATGTGAGCACTGGCTCCAGAATCTACATACCATTTATCTGGTTTTATCTCCTCAGTACTCGTTTTTAAAACTCCAAATAAACTTGACAGTTTGTTTCTCTTATCCACGACTTCACTGTTAGACTTCCTGTTGAGCGGACAGTCTGGTCTAATGTGACCGGGCTTTTTACATTCAAAACAAACTATTCCACGCTTCTTCTTTTGGTTCTTACATTGAACACGTTGAGCCGTACCATGTTCAGATAAATCATTTTCATTTGATCTCGAGAATTGACTTAACAGCTTGATCTTTACGAGTTCACTTGAAATTGTCACTGTAGAGTTCTCCAATGTCATGATCAGGGAATCGTAACGAGGTGTCAATCCTCCTAGTAAGATTGCTGCTATAGAGGCGTCTTCGATCGCTTTGCCGATATCAGCCAAATCCTGGACTGTTGACATAACGGCATTAATGTACATCTCAATATTCTCAAAATCGTTTAGAGCATACCTGTACAACTTTCGTTCTAGGGCTAGCCGACGACCCATCGACTTGTCCTCGTAAGCTGCCGCTAAAGTATTCCACGCTTCCTTGGCCGTTGTACACTTTCTAACATTTGTAATAGCTGGACCATCCAAAGTCAAACAAATTTTCGCTAAAGTGATCTCATCATCCCTGTTCTTTTTATGTAAGGGAGTCTGATCGCCTTCCGGATATCCAATTATGCAACGCCATAGGCCTTCATGTATCAAATACATTCTGAGTTTGAATTTCCAAATACTGTAATCCTGTCTACCTTTCAAAGTAATCCCAGTTAGAGAATGAAGACTGGATCCACTCGTTGTTGCCATCATGCGACGTCTATATTTTCGCAAAAAATATCAACAAAACAAATAATTCACTTCTATATTGTGAATTTTAAAGGTGACCACTATAAACTATCTTCACAATAACATCACTTCGTGCTGATAACGAATGTAGGAGAAAAAATAATATTCGATGTTTACATTGTGAATTTGTTTATTGAAGTGACAAAGATAAAGACATAATATAGTTCTATAGCGGCGCCGTTTGCCATGCAACGGTACGGCGGCACACGGCGCCGCCGGCGGAATGCGCGTGAAAAAACAAAGTACAATGCAATGAGCGATACATCCAGCGCAGCACGCCGTGGGCGGCACCGAACGGGGCATTCGGCGTTTGCTGTGTAACAGTACGGCACCGCGCCGAAGACATGGAGCCCCGCACTAAACTCTAACCTGTCCATATAGATCTTATAATCTACGAACGCGCATGGCCTTTATTTGTAATTGTAATCTTACACGGACGAAACGTGAGCTATACCTACGCAATTCGATCTCGGCATGCGCTCGGCATGTGGCTAGTCGCGAGTGTCTGCATACCGACACAATTGTTGATTGAGCTTTACGTTAATATGCGGATTGTTTATAATCTATTTAATAATTCATCTTTTCGTGCGTCTCAGTCGAGGCGCAAGTATTTTTCAGTCGCTAAATTATAAGACCGATTTGTAATTCAAACGTAAACATGGTTTTTTTTGACACGAAACGTATTTTTGTTGAACACTTCCTATTCAATTTTCAAAGTATTTTATTTTTTTATATAAAAAAAGTTCATTTGCAGTCACAAAACAAAATAGAAGTAAACACAAAGTAGGCAAATGTTTTATTTCAAAGATGCGGCTGAGTTGAATTACTGTAGATATCTGTACTGTGACAGAGCGGTAGCGAGATCAAGAAAACAAGCGAGCGTAGATTTCAAGGTCTATACTAATTTTAAGAAGACGGTTTGAACTAATATGAGAAGGTAGCAAGATGGTTAACAAATAAAACAAGCTAATTGACTTCATGATTATCGATTTATTAACAATTTAAAACAAAAAATACAAAAACAATAAAAGTCTCGTGAAGGTACAAATCAGTCTCATATTTCCATATAAAAAACCTATGGCTTATATAAACTATAGCCCTTTGCTACGTTTGCTAACTACTAACTACAGTACATCAAGTAGGCACTATCACCAGTGGTAACACGACTATTTCGACTTTTCATTCGATTCTTCGCTTTGATCTTTGATTTCCTTCCGAACTGGCCCGGTCTGTGTGATAGGAACAGTTCTCTCTCCTTTTAAAGCTTCTGGAACTTTCCTAGGCGCGGTGACAGTCAGGACTCCATCTGAAGACAACTTGGACTCGACGGCATCTGGAATCGAACCTTCTGGAAGAGCGTATTTTCTTACGAAATGCCTCGAAATATATCCGTGTTCATCCTTTTTCTCTTCGTGCTTGCCTTCCACAATAATGCATCCATCAGCTGTCTTGACGGAGATTTCTTCCGGAGTGAAATGCTTGACATCCAAATTGACTTGGAACTTGTCTTTGTCGGCCTTAATGCTGGAGCCAAGGTCGCGTGCCGCTGCCGCTAGATGGCGCCAAGGTCGGCAGTACTCCCTGCTCATCAAAGGTCCAGCAGCAACAGTAAGAATATCATCGGGAGTTAGAGCCAAGCCGAAATGCTGCTCCGGGAGGATGCTTGGGCGGACAAATGGAGTCCAGTCGTCAAAAAAGTATGGCAGTAGAGACATCTTCTTCAAATTGATTAAAAAACTTGGAAATCGCTCGAGCTCTGCTCGCCAAATCGCTTGATTGTTTACTTATTTTTAAATTCACTTGCGGTAGCGGGCGATCGAGTCGATCCTTTTATACTCAAAATGCGCCATCTATTGTCGACTAGAATATTCTAGGGGTGTCATCGGTTAAATTTGCACAGCTGCTCAAACTGTAGCTCGAAGTCCGCTTTTGTCTCCTTCTTTTCATAGGCAAAAGCGCCATCTTAGCCATCTAGTATCGAATGTAAAATGCTTTCTATGATGATAAATAAAGTTTGCACTTATGCTCAATTTTTTCGCAAAGGGCTCCATCGGAATTATAAAAAACTAATGATTTGATTTGATCGAATCTGAAAAGCTACAAAGACAGCGAAACCAAATCATTGTGACATTTCAAGGTTAACGCTGACGATCGTTTCAGACTTAAATACTCTTATGTAATGAATTTGTCTGTCACATAAATTTTTTAAGATTATCAAAAGATGTTAAAATTTAAATTCAGCCTATTGCTAAATAACGGACAACAAGTAAACATATTTATTTATTTATTTACACTTTATTGTATGCCTTACAAAAAATACAAAAAATTGAAACACATAAAAAAAAAGATATACAATTGGCGGCCTTATCGCTGTGAAGCGATCTCTACCAGACAACCATAGATGTAGAATATTCGAAAATTTAGCTTGGGGCATACCTATAAACCTACATAAAACATACACTACATAAAAATATACTTAAACTATACAAAAATGATATTTATAAAAATACATAAATGGAATTACTAAACATACCAATAAATATACATAACACATACACATTATAGTACCTAAATAAGTGATCAAATAACTTCACTTGCTGATAAATAGTGGGATTTTAGGAGTTTTTTAAATGAATGGAGTGATTTTGCTGATTTTATATTTAAAGGGAGTTTATTCCACAAACTTACTGCTCGAACCATGAATGATTTGCTTAGATAATCCGTAGAGTGTGAAGGTGTGCTGAGCATGAGGTTGTCTAACGATCGTAAAGTACGCTCATGTTGGGAGTGACGGAACTTAAAATATTCATGAAAATAGCGCGGACCAGTAGGATTGAACAGTAGACGATACAGTAGACAGAGAACATGAATATTCCGGCGAAATCGAATGGGAAGCCACTTGAGCTTAGTGCGGTATTGAGACACATGATCATATTTGCGTAAACCAAATATAAATCTTATACTGAGATTTTGGAGGCGCTCAAGCTTATTAAGTTGGTCTTCGGTGACATCCAGATAGCATACGTCTGCGTAGTCAAGAATGGGTAAAAAACATAGATAGTTCACAAAAAACTTAAGGCGAGTATTTTCGACCGCAGTAGGCATTAACGCTATATGCGACTGCGTGGCGGGCAGTCGTGTAAATGAACACGTCAGCGCACAGAAATGTCACAGTATAATTAAAAGCATTAATATAGTAGTACTATACCTATGGTGTGGCTTGTTATACGAAATTTGTTTCTACGATGACTAAAACTTATGTCAAGGATGATATAATAGAATCTATATTTTTTATTTATCTGGATTTAGTATTGCGATACCTATACTTACTCTTTTAATTTTATAAATATTGTAATTGCCATTTTATAGATGAAATCTTTTTAAATTTATATCCTTACTGAATTCTGTTGTGAAAATCGTGCTATTTTGACTTGAAAGTATATCGTGACGTTAATTTATAACTTTCATAAATTATTTGTTCCAAAATTCATCAAAATCAGATAAGTAGGTAGTTGAGATCTTTTACGTAAGCTTTTATCTCTCATTCCAATCCAATAGGGCTGGTGTTTGAAAAAAAGTAGGGTTTGGGAGCTATTTTCATTACTAATTTTCTACAAATCGGTCGGATGGTTTGGCTGAAATAAAGGAACAGAAAGATAGACTTTCGCATTTATTATATTAGTATGGATCCGTTATTTAGTCACAATAGCAAAAGTTAATTTGAGCTAAATAATGTAGTGTGAATGTTACAAACAAGTAATTTTTTTATGAAATGAAATTCAATCCACCCCTTCGGAATGTGCACCTGTTTACACGAAGTAGTAAATTTGTAGTAGTTAATTATATCTAAAAAATAGTAATGTATGATTATATTCTTAAATGTCTATGTATCGTCATAATGTATTAGCCGTCTAATCTATAAAGCCGAAGGGTTTGTCTGTTTGAACTTTGAACTAGATTATTCGTGAAAGAACCGATCAGATATAATTTAATGTTACTAAAGTTGATGTATAAAGGCTTAAAACTAATTTGATATCTGGAACTTTTGAAATAGAGTCTATTTTACTCGTGACGAAAATAAATACAAGAAGGTATTTTAACGGACAGACATTTTCAATCCATTATTTTATTTGACGTTTAAGTACAGGCAAAGCAATTTTATTTGAACGTAACCCATTCAAACAAATTAACTAACAAATTAACTGATATTCTTTTCGATATTAATAACTAATACCCATCTTAATCTCACCATCAATGCTAATGTCTTATCAGCACTCATCAGTACCTATAAATTACCATTAGTACCTATCAGTAGTTACCCATCTGCACCGATAAACACCTATGAGAAGCCATCAGCACCTATCAGTACCCATCGGAACCCAATAGCATCTCTCAGCATCCTTCATTACCCATCAGCACCTATCAGCACATCTGAGCAGGTGGGGTGCTCAACAGCATCTATCAGCAACCATCAGTACTCAACAGCATCTATCAGCAACCATCATTACCCATCAGCACCTGTCAGCATCCATCAGTTACAATCGTCACCTATCAGTAACTATCAGCATCTATCAGCACACATCAAAAAGAACACCTCTATAATATACAACTTTGCATAGGTGTTCTTTAATACTTATATAATATATATCCCATAACTTTGAGGTTTTGTTCCTTACTTAAAAAATAATACTTTTTGCTAAAGAATATGTGGTTCAAAAGTGCATACTTTCCAATATATCCTCGGTCTTAATAGAATGAGTTCATAAAATATCACCCGTGTAACATCTCATCCACTCAATAGACGCGTGTCACTGAAGTCATACAATAAACAACAAAAACATCGTTGAGGAAAGTTGCATACAATGTACACTGCAAAATGTCGCAAACTGTACCTACCTGTGCATAGCGATAAAAAGCCACGTTGTCATACTTCGCATAAACTTATTTTTGACTGAATTGAATTATTTTGCATGAAAAATAAAAACCAAAAGAAAATTGAAAAATTATTCACATGTTATTTGATTCTATTACATGGCCCCATCAAGACCCTAGAGTTATGGGAAATCAAGCAGAACTTATTGTACATAATATACATGGCAATTTTTTTTAATATCACTTGGGGGTAAAGTTCTCTTAATAATAGAGATAGCAAATTCTACTCCATAAAACATTCCTTTATTTTAGGAAAAATTAAAACTGTATTCAAAGAGTTTTCAAAAACTCACTTCTTCACCCAGGAATCGAACCGACTTAAATCTAAAAATGAAGATTTCATGGTTTTCCTTTCAATGAATTAACCTAGTATGTGAGAGAGATTTTATTCTTGTGATTGGCTCTAACGAACCACACAATAAAATTACAGGGTGTCATTTTTATAGATTTTAGTCGGTTTGAATCCCAGGTGAAACGAGTGAATTCTTGAAAATCTTTGAATGCGGTTTTATTTCTGTTCAATAATAAAGGACAGTTTCTTTGGAGTAAATTTTGCTATCTCTATTATTTAGAGTACTTTCCCTCCAGATGGCATTAAAAATTACACCCTGTATATTTATCGATGTGCACCTATCAGTATCTACGTTGGAATTGATGTGGAGAGGCAGCCCACAAGAGGTGATGCGTTAATATTAACCCTGTATACGTTCGTATAGAATAATAATCCTCCTTTTGTTTTCGTCGGGTGATTATGTAAGAAAAGATTTATGGCAAAAAAAATTATATGCTTTTTTGCACTTGTTGTCTAATAAACTTAAAAAAAATATCAGAAACAAGTTTTTAGCTCTATATTCAGAAGTGATAATTGTTTATAATACTCCTTTCATTTATCAATCAAAATATAAAATGTGACTTAACAAAAATTAAATAATTAAATTGTCGTACTGTTATGTGTAAGCTATGGTCAAAAAGACGATCAATTACGCTGGAAAATTGGGAGAAAAAGCGACACAGGTCCTACCTCCATGACGCCTCGCGTGGTACTGAATTGTATCGCACCGTCGTCTTTATTATATTATATTATATTAGAAAAAATAGAACGGTTTAAGAAAGAAATTATCACTTAAAATTTTCATCTTTTTCGTAATTTTATTATGATCGAGTAAAGTTTTCAGTATCGTGTTTTGATCCACAGATTTATAAAATATGTTAAACAAACTTCAACGTATATTTTTATCCGATCCAGACAAACAATATTGGCCGGTTGTAATGAGTTTGAAAACGCATAGATTACGCGAATGGGGCCCTTAAGATGACCATTAGATTTTTTACTAGGTGGCTTCTTCTGAGTACCGAACAGTGGGATAGTTCAGGGATAGTAAGTTGTCTGACTAGTAATGAAGTAGGTATAATCTTACTATTAATTTAAAGTTTTTTTTGCATTTTATAATCTCACTGTTGCTTAAACTGTGGAATCAGACAGCACCTCTCAGTCTCAACTTTTGGTGATGTCTTTACAAGTCAAGTAAAATTAAATTTCACGATGCCTTATCACATTGATTGATAACAAGCAATAAGCTACTGGAAGGTACAGAAGGCTGCGGACCAAGCGTTCCAATCCTGCAAAAAAAATTGTAATTTAATATGAGATCTATGCCCTCTACATTAAGTTAAAAATTGGTTGGGAAAACTTAACTGGTTTGTAACGCTTGATTTGCTGCCTTTAGTATGCTTGTACATACTAGGTAAGATTAGAAAAATATTTCGATTTTTTTATCCCTATTTTTCCTCATATTAGATGAATCAGAACTATTTATTTATTTATTTAGGTATAAAAAGTATATTTTTACGGTATAAAAAGTCACAAGGAAGCAAGTAGAAAATACTCTAAACATTATGAATTCATAAAAAAAAACTTCCGATGTTTAGAGTGTTTTCTACTTCATATCACAGAATAAGTAATAGTTGGTACAGAAGAATTACTCCGCAAGAAGATCTAAATAAATTCGAGTCTTGCTACGACGCGATACGGTGGAATTCAGCTTGCACAGCATTACGTACCTGCAAATTTATATACCTAGAAGTTTTGTCTCTTTCTATCGCATGCCTCTTATCTTTTCTTACGCTGTTAGGGTTGCTGCCTAGTGAAGAATAATTAATCTCCTTATTTGTAATTAAGTATCTACCGATGTAGGTATTACTGTTATTCTACCTTTGTAAAAAATATTGTTTAAACTTATCTAAAGTACAAAATGAAAAAAAAGTTACGACGAATAATTATTAATACTACCTACGTTTTGTTTGCTAAATTGAACATAATCAAATCTAAACATAATCTAATTGAATATTTGTTTCTTTTTATGTCCATTTTTAAATACTATTTGCGACCTCGATCATAGAATTACTGTGAGTGCTATTAGGTAGGTAGGTATCTACAACATCCCGACGGGCGCGCGCGTGATACACGACCCATTCGAGATGCGCCGGCGGAGCGCTTCGCTGTAGGTAAATAACGGATGTACCGCGCGGAGTGAGCCAGGCCTGTTCATATCAGGGTTAACCTTGCTGCCCTTAAAAAAAGGCTTGAGCAGTAGTGCAACATACTTGACGTCATGGGAAGCATCTTCTAGTCGATACTAGATGGTGTTGATGTCTTTTAAGATTTTTGCAGACTTATCGCGAAAGCTTGAGCATCAGTGGCACTTCACTGACGTCATATCTCGAATATTCTAGTCGATACTAGGGGGCGTACTCTGGTATAAAACGTAGATTCGACCGCGTTCGTCAGTGAATTTGAACTAAACAAGCATTCAAGCGACGTTGCGAATTTGCGAGTATAGCTCGTGAGATTTCAAAGTTTTCTCGGCGTTCTTAAATCGACTTTAAAGAAGATGTCTCTACTACCTTACGTTTTTGACGACTGGACGCCATTCGTTCGTCCGCGCCGCCTCCCAGACCAGCATTTCGGCTTGGCTCTAACTCCCAATGATTTGCTCACTGTTGCTGCTGGACCTTTGATGAGCAGGGAGTACTGCCGACCTTGGCGCCATCTAGCAGCAGCGGCACGAGACCTTGGCTCCAGCATTAAGGCCGACAAAGACAAGTTCCAAGTCAACTTAGATGTCAAGCATTTCGTTCCGGAAGAAATCTCCGTCAAGACAGCTGATGGCTGCGTTATAGTTGAAGGAAAGCACGAGGAGAAGCAGGATGAACACGGCTACATTTCGAGGCAGTTCGTGAGAAGATACGCTCTTCCAGAAGGCACGATTCCCGACACCGTCGAGTCCAGGCTGTCTTCAGATGGAGTCCTGACTATCACCGCGCCTCGGAAAGTTCCAGAAGCTTTGAAAGGAGAGAGAAACGTTCCTATCACTCAGACGGGCCCGGTTCGGAAGGAAATAAAAGACCAAAGCGAAGAAACGAATGAGAAGAAAGAGTAAGCTAGTATTAAATATGTTACCGCGTGACCACCTGTGGTATTGCTACTAGCATTTGCTAGCATATTAGTGTTAACATGTACCAAAGGTAATTTACCAATTCCACATGAGACTGCTTTGTACATTTTCTTAATTTAAGTTTACTTCAGTTAGTGTTAAGTTGTAAATAAAAACGGTTTTATTTTGAACCTTAAACTAAGTCGTTTTATTTTTCAATTCCCGATGAAGAATAGGTAAGGCTAAGGAAACTCAACACTCGCGCCTGCAGCCTTCGGCAGCGGGTTCCGTAGCGATTTCTTTTCGTCTCCCCTTTCTCACTGGAATAACTCTTGGAACCATAGATCGACATTGGGCACTATTCAACATGAGATTCCCCAATTTGAAGCGTTATCAAAGAACTTAAATAAATGAAAAAAATGTATTAAATAAAAATCACGCGACAAGGACTCGAACCTGGGACCTCTCGTTTGCCGGACGAGTGCTCTCCCACTGAGCTACCGGGGCCTTTTTATTTAATACGTTTTTTCATTTATTTAAGAGTAATTGAGCATTTTTGGTCTTCGAATTAAAGTACGTATTTACGTCTTCCTTTGTCCATAGTAAATCATAGTATAAATGAAGTGTGAAACTATTCATGACGCCTTATCGACATTTTCGTTTGTTCGGTACGTCCTTCACCGCGACAAACCGCGCGAGCTGCCCGCTGGTGGCGCCGAGAACGGCCCAGACGCCTCACGTTGCGCCTCGTTTACTATTTTAGTCAACTTTCGCAGAGCGTATAAAAGTTGCTTCAAACTACTACATGCGCCTTCTAAATGCTGTTTCCACGTTAGGTTTAAGGCTGCAAACTGGAAGGCAGCGACAGCGAGAGCGACAGCGGCGCGGGTAGCGATGCGGGGGATGTGGGCCGTTCTCGACATCAGCAGGCGCACGAGCGATTTGTCGCGGTTTAAAGGACGTAAGGAACAAACGAAAATGTCGATACGGCGCGGCGTCATGAATACCTTTACAGTTCATTTATACAATACGATTTATTATGGACAAAAACAGTCGTAAATCCGTACTTTAAACAAAGTAATTACGCAGTAATTACGATTACGAAGACCAAAGTCGAAATTCAATCAAATTCTTTGAGAACACCAGAATGTTTGTGAAAACATTGGATTATGTCCTGGAGAATATTAAATCTCTAAAGTATAATATCTCCAGCAGCAGAAAATCCGTTTTTTTACTCTCTTGCATAATTTATGATTTATTCTTCGATTTTATCTTCCAGACTGAGAGCGAAAGAAAAACATATAATGTTCTAGCTGCTTCTCTTCCTGAGCATACTGTAAAAGTCAGTTAAGGGACAGAGGTTTTATTTGCGTTTTTGTGGGCGATAGGCTGAGCCCCTGTCTACAATAGTCTCTATTCATCATTATAATACCTCCAAAGTCAAACGTGACATCAGAAGGTCTTATAACCTCTGGTTTTCTGCCTACGCCATACATAAGTCATACAGGCGTGAAGTTATGTATGTATGTGGGTTAATTTTAATTAACGCATCACTTCTTGCGGGCAGCCTTTCCACATCACTTCTAACAACATTTGTTCTACGACTTTTTACAAATCTTGATAAATAACATAAAAAATTAATATAAAAAATTTGCTCCATCTTACTTTACATTTATTATTTTATTTATTTATTTTATTTATTTTTAAGAAAACCAACAGCGTTATTACACATTATATCTTAATCTAGTACTTATAACTAAGGAAGGCGAATTACAGGTTTCCCTTTAATTACAATAAAGGACAGACGTGATCTTTTTAAATATTTGCGCAAATAAAATGAAAAGTTAAACAGATACATAAAAAAATGTCATACATATAAAAAGATATTCTACACAATATTACATACAAATAATTACATATAAAGATAATTGAATAGTTTTATTACATAAACATACCTATTATAATAAAATTACACATCAATTTACTTACTAATAATTATTATGCATGATCAGGGCAAGAAGTCGATTTTAGAATGTCTTTTGCTTTATTTTTAATTGTATTTTTGGACTCGGTAAAGAGATCTATTTCATAAAATATATTATTATAAGTTCGAGGTAATCGGGAAATCGGGGCATTACGAGCATAGTTCGTAGATGTTTGGGGAGCAACAAATAGAGGTAAGATCCGGCGGCGTGCACGACGGGCTTGTGCATTATACCTAATGCCATCCACCAGTTCTACGCAATCCACATTACCCTTCACAATGTCAGAAAGAAAACACAGATCTATCAATTTACGTCGGTCTTCAAGTGTTATCAAATTGAACCTTTTACATCTTTCCTCGTAGGTGTCAGGTAACGATTTTGAGAAACGATAATTTAAGTGCTTTACGAATTTTTTCTGAAGACGTTCTAGTCGGTTCGAATAGATGGCGTACTGAGGATTCCATATTGGACTAGCATATTCAATAATACTTCGAACGTAAGCGTTATATACAGTTTTTACCGTATTGATGTTCGTGAATGGCTTGCAGGTTCGCATTACAAATCCTAGATTTTTATAACCCTTGTCCGCTATTTTGTCTATGTGATCCCGAAGAAGCATCTTTTCGTCAAAATGCACGCCTAAATCTCGAATTAGTGTAACTTTGCGAATCGGGACGCCATTGAAGTTATAAGGGTAAGCTACAGGTCTGGTTTTGCGAGTAAAAGTGATATGTTCACATTTGTTAATGTTGACCGTTATTTTATTTTTTGTGTAGTATTCAGATAACCTGTCTAAATCCGCCTGCATCTTCACACAATCGTTTATGTCATGAATTTTCATAAAAATCTTTTTGTCGTCAGCGTACATTAAATGTCTAGCTGAGGTAAAGCAGGACGTGATATCTGACACATAAATATTATAAAATAACGGTCCTAAATGTGACCCCTGGGGTATTCCCGTTGGAATATCAATAAAATCAGACCTGTACCCTCCCATGACTACAGCCTGAGAACGATTGCTAAGATAGGATTTGATCCATCTCAGAAGGTCACCGTGTATTCCTACCCCATATAGCTTGTGAATGAGGATGACGTGATCCACACGGTCGAATGCTTTTTCGAAATCTGTGTAGATCACGTCAATTTGTCCTCCCTTTTCCATGTTAGATAAAACATAATTAGTAAAACACGCTAGATTGGTAACAGTGGAGCGACGCCGTAAAAATCCGTGTTGGGAATCAGGCAGTTCATTGCATACAACCGGGTATATTACATCGAATACGATTTTTTCAAAAACTTTACCGATTGTATTCAGTATTGAAATACCTCGGTAATTTTCGATGCTCGATTTGGTACCTTTTTTATGGATAGGCACTATATGTGCTTTTTTCCATACGTCAGGAAATACACCTTCTTTTAATGATTTATTGAATATAATACATATCGGAAAACTTAGTGACTCAGCGCAATTTTGCCAGAAAAATGGTGGTACTCCATCACAACCAGCCCCCTTAGTGGGATCCAGAAGCTTCAAATGTTTTTTAACCGTTCCCACAGATATACACATTTTATTTATGGTATCGATGGTCACCTTATTAGGACTTATATTTATACTTTCCGTCGATGGTGTACCAAAAACGCTTCTGAAGTATTCGTTAAAGGCGTTACATATTTCTTCACCCTCAGTAAGATTTTTGCCATCGTATTTAAATGTTTTAGGATAACTCGAACCACCTCGCATCGATTTTATGTAAGTCCAGATGGTTTTAGGTTGCTTAGAAATAGATTGTTCGGCTAATTTGGTGAAATTATCAAAACATTTTTCTTGAATACGCTGTTGCCTTTTACGTAAAAGCGCAAATTCATCGTAGTCAAGTCGGTTATGAAATTTCTTCCATCTTTTGTGAGCTTTAGATTTTTCTTTAATGATTTTTATTAAAGCCTGACTGTACCAGACTGGGTAGTTACGACTACCTTTGGCTTTCTTGTACGGAATGTATTCTTCTATCGTTTTGTTGACCATATCATAGAAAATACTTACTGCTTGCTCAGTTGAACATGGTTCTAAAGTAGCTTGCCAGTCAATGGCTTGAAATTTTTCATTTACTACACTATAATCACACTTTTTAAAATTATGCTTAGGCCTAACTGCTTCCACTAGAGGTGTGATTGTAAGATCCAGGACCCTCAATAAGAGGGCTGGATGAGCTCGGTCGAGGTTAACTAATGGCGATGAACAATGATCAACTTCTAGGGGAAGGTTTGAAAAAACTAGGTCCAGTGTATTTCCGGCATAATTCTTAATAGTATTATATTGTCTTAATCCGAGGAAGCTCAAGTCATCAGTCAGCTTTATTGCAGCGTTTTGTACCTCTGCTGTGCCTGTATTGATATGCGTAGGCCCAATAACGTTCCACGATATACAAGGTAGATTAAAGTCTCCAATAAGCAAAACGTTATTTCGAGGAGAATCCATTAATTTCGTAAGAAGTACCTATTATTATTATGAAGCGATATTTTATTGCGCAATGGTCGTGGCATACCTAAGCGCAGAGTTAATACAGTTACGTCTCTAAACAGAGGCTATAAAATTTTGTATGAAAAAACTAAAAGTTTAAAAACTATTAATTTTAAAAAGTTGTAGATCAAATGTTGCTGGGATTGATGTGGAGAGGCTACCTGCAAGATGTGATGCGTTAATTAAAAAGAACCCTGTAACTTACAAATACATATAATACATATATTTGTTTTCTGTCTCTGAAACTAAGTTCCGTATTTTATAAAGGCTTACTTTTTAAAAAGGTTGATCAATAAAACTCCATCAATAAAACTCCTTTCGCTTGGTGGTAGGATCCCTTCTGGGTCCGCCTGGCTAGCGACCACCCTTTATATAAAGTCTGCCGCCAAATGTTACCGCTCGAGCGCTCCGGCGGTAATGTGTTCCGGCAATATTGTATAAAGAGCCAGTTCCTTCCTAAACTCGTGTGCTTTCATCTTCGACCTCATCGTCACTTACCATCAGGTGAGATTGAGGTCAAACGCGGGTTTAGTCACTTATAAAAAAAAAAGCAAAAAATCTATTCTGACAATTCTTCAAAGAGAACTATAAATAAGTATCTGCTACAACAGGCACGTAATAAAGCAAAGGAGAAAAACTACGCTTATTGCTGGATGCGCAACTGCACCGTCATGGTGCGGCGCACTGATAATTCGCCGGTGCTTCATATTACTTCAGAAGAAGCCTTAAAAAAAATAGTATGAGTGAGAATCAGTTTAAATTGTTTTTCTTATTCTAGGGCATTATTATTCGCCGATGACATCAAAATTTATATTACGATTAAGTCTGCTCAAGATTGTCTTGATCTTCAGAAGGATTTAATCTCTCTTAACGATTACTGTTTGCGTAGCAAATTATATTTAAATACAAGGAAGTGTTGTGTTATCTCATATTCTAGGAAAAATAATACTATTTACCATAATTACACTATAAATGACACGCCACTAACAAGAGCGACTGAGGTGAGAGACTTAGGTGTTTTATTGGATGATCGCTTATTATTCCGTTCACATATTAATATGATAACTGCGAAGGCCTATAAAATGTTAGGCTTTTTATTTCGACAAACAGTTGACTTCAATAATAGAGAAACGCTAATAATTCTTTATAACTCACTTGTTAGGTCGCACCTTGAGTACGCTTCAACAGTGTGGAACCCGCAGTACTCTTTATATAAGGACGACCTCCGACGTATTCAGGACAAATTCTGTAAACGTCTAACATACAGATTTGGGACTATTTCACCGGATTTACTGACAAACCTTGAAACGCGACGTGAACACCGTGATGTTATTTTTCTGTACAAAATTATTAATAACATTATTGATTCCCCATACTTAATAAATAAAATATCCTTTAAGTGTCAGAGATGCAATCTACGGTTAAAATTAAGAAGTACTTTTGCTCTTCCAACCTGTAGGACTAATTATAGTAAAAATCGCTTTGTTGTTAGGGCCAGTAAATCTTATAACCAGATATATCAATCCTTAGATATATTTAATTTAAAACCACATAAATTCATATCTGCCATCAAGCACCTCAGGTAATTTTCCTTTCTAATTATATATAAAAAAAAAAAACCTTTCCTATGGATTATATACATCATATATACCTACATTTTTTAATATCTTAAGCTTTAAAAATAACAACTTTAACTTTAATATTATATAATTCTCTACCCAAGGAATGTTATACCTACTAATTAGCAGTGAAAACTTATTTGGCTTGGGAATCACACATTTGTTTTAATTTCCTGTAATTATGATGCTGTATGTTTTCTTAATAAATAAAATAAAAATAAAATAAAAATAAAATAAAAATAAAATAAAAATAAAATAAAAATAAAATAAAAATAAAATAAAAATAAAATAAAAATAAAATAAAAATAAAAAGATCTGTATCCAAGTGAAGTGCAAATTTGAAATATCTTTCATACTAAGCGCCTCAAATAGAAGTGAATAATTTCTTATAATCATCACAACTCCGTGTACTGAGCCCACTGCAGGGCTATGAGACTTTCCTCTGGGTGACGAGGAGGTATAGGCCGTAATCCACCAAGCTGGCTCTGTGCTGGTTAGTGGATGTCAGAATTTTAGGTGTAGAAATGGCTTCTGACAAACCCTAACGACTACTGTATACAAGTATACAGCACCCGGGACCGACTGCTTAACGTGCCCTCCGAAACGCGGAAGTCGTCGAATCGTGAGAAATAAATGATCGGCGGTCACCCATCTTAATACCGGCTGCGCCGAGCGCGCTTAACCTGCGATATCGTTTGATATGCACAGTAACTTGGAAACTGCAGAACGCCATCTAGTGTCAACTAGAAAAATATTGACGACCCTTGGTTTTCTGTTGCTCAAGCTTTTGTTCAAGGATAGTAAGATCCCACTGTTTTGCTTCTCTAATATACGCCTTCTACTAAATACACCGCAAACTTCAATCTCACCTAATAGTGAAGATGTAGTCTAAGATGGAGCAAACGTATGTACATACATAACTTTCACGCCTGTATCCCTTATGGGGTAGATAGACAGAACACCAGAGGTTATAAGACCATTTGATGTCACGTTTGACTTTGGAGGTATTATAATGATGAATAGAGACTGACAGGGGCTCAGCGTTATTGCCCACAAAAACACCAATCAAATTTCTGTCCCTTAACTGACTTTTACAGTATGCCTGGGAAGAGAAGCAGCTGTTACCTTGATTCTATGTTTTTCTTTCGCTCTCAGTCCAGCATAGGGCAAACGTGTTTTGCAAAGGCTTTCCGCCATATTTTATATATCTGCCGGTTACCAAGTGTACAGTTAGCTACACCAATGAAAATGAAGTTATTGTAATAATGAAATAGTGTTATAACCAGCCTGTAACATGCCTTTGTACAAAAATAAGTCGTTTTGTTATAATAAAATACCTAAAACTGTAATGAAAAAGAACACATGCCTAGCACCAAATAATACCTTATAGAACATTTTGAATAGGATCTTTCTTAAAGTACTTTCTTAATACCTACGTAATACAAGGTAATTAATTGGTTTTTTATACTTAGTGACAACACCCAATATATTTTACAAAAAACACATTTTACACACACACACTTACCTTAATAATATGACGAATGTATCTGTGAATGTATAGGTATAGGCCGACAAGGGACTTTTGGCGTGTGGCGAAAAATTGAACTAATCGCGATTTTATGAAGTGTCATTTCATGACTTTTGCCGTCTCATATTTATTGTTGTACTTTTTTAAATTAACAAAAATATTCAAAAAAACGCCAAAATGTATAAAATGTGGGCTTACTTATAGTGATGGCAAAAGTAAAGAAGTTATTTTAAGAAAGAAAAACAATTTTAAGTCCCTATAAACCAATAAAAAGAGTAAACAAGAAAGTTGCCTCTGCAATGTTTGCATATTGCCACACTTTGAAAGATATATTTTTTTTGTACATAATTATTTTTGTTATACTTCCATTAAATGAAACTACGATTCCAGGAGATTAGCTACTGCTGTAAGGACTTTACGAAAAGTGAATTAAACTCGGCAGATATTTATATGGACCTTTCACCATAAGTGTATTATTTTATTCTGAAGAAAGAAATAGTCACGATAATTAAGAATTATAGATCCTTCTTTTTGATACGGCACTTGATATAAAAAAAAAAAAATGAATTTTGTTTCGGTAACAAAAACTTATAAATAACACAAGTAGATTGGGAATCTCCTTTTAGGCATATTGCCTGTGCCAGGAGACCCCGCTCCTCCATAACTTAGTACTAGTATTATTTATTCATTAATTATTTAAAAATATTTAAGAAAAAAAGGTAAATTGATATAGGTAAATTATTGTAAAATATTCCGAGGGTTTCCAATATACAATTTATTATGGAATTAAAAAATACTAGGACACATTATTTCTGTTGTTTCTTACAGGATCTTTGATTTGCATCTTAGTTTAATTCAGCTAGCTTTACAGATATTGCGTTCACCGCCATACCTATCAGTGTGATCTTAACATGATCGAAATTTGTAAGGTAAATGATTAGCATAGAGTCTGACCAACAAAAGCTGACCACGAATTAATTTCAAACTTATATTATGGCAATATTTTAGGTCTGACAAAGAAGTCACATTGACGTTTCATACTTGAGTCATTTATACAAAACGTATTTTTGTTGAACACTTCCTATTCAATTTTCAAAGCAGGTAGTTAATTTTTTTATATAAAAAAAGTTTATTTGCAGTCACAAAAACGAAATGGAAGTAAACACAAAGTAGGCAAATGTATTTTAAACGCTGAAGGCGGGCAGCCCTATCACATGTGCACGGACCGTGCCGCGCTGTAGGCATTTATTTCAAAGATGCGGCCGAGTTGAATTACTGTAGATATCTATACTGTGATCAAGAAATCAAGCGAGCGTAGATTTCAAGGTCTATACTAATTTTAAGAAGACGGTTTGAACTAATGTGAGAAGTTAGCAGGATGGTAAACAAATAAAACGAGCTAATTGAATTCATGATTATCGATTTATTAACAGTTTAAAACAAAAAATACAAAAACAATAAACGTCTCGTGAAGGTACAAATCAGTCTCATATTTCCATATAAAAAACCTTTGGCTTATATAAACTATAGCCCTTTGCTACGTTTGGTAACTGCTAACTACAGTACACCAAGTAGGCACTACCACCAGTGGTACCACGACTATTTCGACTTTTCATTCGATTCTTCGCTTTGATCTTTGATTTCCTTCCGAACTGGCCCGGTCTGTGTGATAGGAACAGTTCTCTCTCCTTTCAAAGCTTCTGGAACTTTCCTGGGCGCGGTGACAGTCAGGACTCCATCCGAAGACAACTTGGATTCGACGGCATCTGGAATCGAACCTTCGGGAAGAGCGTATTTTCTCACGAAATGCCTCGAAATATATCCGTGTTCATCCTTTTTCTCTTCGTGCTTGCCTTCCACAATAATGCATCCATCAGCTGTCTTGACGGAGATTTCTTCCGGAGTGAAATGCTTGACATCCAAATTGACTTGGAACTTGTCTTTGTCAGCCTTAATGCTGGAGCCAAGATCTCTTGCCGCTGCTGCTAGATGGCGCCAAGGTCGGCAGTACTCCCTGCTCATCAAAGGTCCAGCAGCAACAGTAAGAATATCATCAGGAGTTAGAGCCAAGCCGAAATGCTGGTCCGGGAGGATGTTTGGGCGGACAAATGGAGTCCAGTCGTCAAATAAGTATGGCAGTAGGGACATCTTCTTTAAAAATACTCGCAAAAATAGAAGTTTGAAATCGCTTTGCCTCGCTTGCAATATCGCTTAAATGCTTGTTCAATTTAAATTCACTGGTAAAGGCGATCGAGTCAACCTTTTATACTTACTCAAACAAAATACACCAGCACCACACAGTAGAGATATCGACCAGAAAATTCTGGACGTGATATCAAAACATCACTGCTGCTCAAGCTTTTGCTCAAAGTCCGCTTGTGTATTCTTATCAAAGGCAGAGTGCGCAGTATAGTATCGACTACAAAATTCTTGACATAATGCCAACTGCTTTTGTTCCTACCACATGTATGCAGACGATTTACAGATCTATACCCATTGCACTCTAGAAAATCTGCCTGTTGCGATAGACAAATAAATTCTGATCTCTATCAGTATGACGTAAAATATTTCAGCGTAGACTACTTTCCTGTTTCGTACTTTTAGAGTGTCCGGCACTCGCGGCTGCGCGGTCTACAAAAACACCGAAACGTAGAGTAAAATGTAAATAAGAAGTACTTACCTACCTATTTAATTTCAGATTATAGATCGTGAAAATTTAGACAATCAGTCTTCTACACGAAATTGATCATTTAAAAATAAGAATTAGACAGGCCAAATGTAAATAGGACGCGTGCACAAAGGATTCCGTACTGTACCGCTTACGCTAAGATACCGTTCACGAATATGATGTAAGAAGAATATGATGTAAGACTATAGAATTATTCATCAGCACCATCTAGACAACACGGAGTCTTAGTACTAGGGTCCCATTTTACCCTTTGGGTATGAAACCCTAAAAAGTAACTGAATCGTAACTAACTAAATATTACAATTTGGGAATAACGGAACACAGGACGGTAGCATACTGGAGTTGTTCATAATGTTATGATGTTTTATGGGAATTCATCCTGATGTTTTGTAATGTGACCAGATTGGCCTAAGGCTACCGGATCGTCATCAGTGATAATGATAAACTACCTATAGACAACTAACAATTTCGGGAATGTGTGCCCAGCTATCCTTTAACAATAGTTTGAGCAACTGTGCAAACAAGGCTGACGTCATGTTTACATTTTTCTAATCGATAGTAGATCTATGACGTATTCTGAATACAAGAGGTAAACTCTTGCAGTCCTTAAACAAAAGCTTCAGCGACAGTGTTTCAAAATCATATATTTATTTTTCTACTCGACACTAGATGGGGCTTTCTGAGATTTAAATCCGTCTACAATTACCACTTAATACTTATTAGACACTTATTAAAAAGTAAAATTATTTCGTTTATTCGTCAGTTTTATTTTCAACTTCATTAATTTATTTTAAAATAAACACCTTTTTCCTTCGCATTTATTCAGTAAAAGACAATGTTGCAAGACTTGGCAGGGAACACAGTAGTAAAAGTTGTGTGCCATAACAAAACGAAAGTAAACATAAACAATATATCACTTTCATTTAATTTAGTTATTTGTATTATGTAATTCTGGTAATCTGTAATACAGGTTGTCATGTGGTGGCTGCTTTTGTTTATTTAGTGAAAAAAGTAAGTAAGTAACTGGAAAGTATTAGTTTCAATGAATTAGCTTTTGCTGCATTTGCTAAAATCTTAGAATTGCAATCGAGTCTTTTCTTTTAGGATTCTATAAATAAAAGGTACACTACCGGTTTATCGAAAGAGTAAGTTTGACCAGACTTTTTATTCAAAAGACTTCAAAATTAAAAACAAACTTTATGCTGCAAACTGGACGGCAGCGACAGTGACAGCGAGAGCGACAGCGGCACGATAGAAAGTATTGGGTGTATGAAACCGCGACAAATCGCTCTCTCACCCGCTGGCGGCGTCGAGAACGGCCCAGATTCCCCGCGTCGCTGCCCGCGCCACTGTCGGTGCCATCCAGTTTGCAGCCTTAGAGTTGATATCAGAACCCTCAGAGGAGGCTTACGCCTCAAACCACTGAGCTGGCCCAGTGCTGGTTGGTGATGTCAGAATATTCAGGGTACCGAGATAGCTTCTTACTTACCCTAACTTCTGCATCTGGGATCGGCTTTGTCTCCTTCGAAGCGCGATATTCGTCGGGAGAAATTTATAGTTGGCGATCACTTTGGCATTGAGTAAGACGACCGGTTGGTGAGTGATAACCACGGAGGAATTTACATATAGAGGAGTTGCCCTATCTCGTGTTCTCTAGGGACTCAAGTGAAGCCTACGGGCGGGTTAAGGGAGTGGTAAGCGGTTACGGCCAATCACAGCCAAACAGGCGATGGCGTTAGTCACCTAGTAGCGAGTAGTAAAAACCGGTTGAAACATAAATTAAAATATTCATTAAAAAAGTTCAGCTATACTTTACTAGGTAGCTCATATTTTTAATGAATTTTCTGTCGTCTGAAATACGATCAAATTCTGTCAATGCGCAGCATTTTTTCGCACCTAGGCAACAAATAACAATCTGGAATTTTGGAAATAAATAATTCGGAAACAAACAATTTGTAAAAAAATAATAATGGATGAAAATATCTTCGTGGTTAGAAAATTTTATTTCGGTTATATTTATAATAATATGGGATTTTTTAAACATCTACGCGTGTACACAGTTCACAGAAGTAAGCGTCGAACTGACGCCAGTGCGTCTAGCGCGGAGTAGCTTGAACTGTTAAGGCTGTGACGTCACGACAACCCAGATTTGAAGCTGTGCGTCTTTGCTTACAGCACCTCTTCTATATATCTGCGTTGTGCTGATAACAAACATTGCCTTCTATGCCAGAGGTCCTGGGTTCGAATCTCGGTGACGGTAATTATTTGTGTGATAAACACAGATATTATCCGACAGGTGACGGATGTTTATTTAAGTTTATTCTCTGATAAAAATGTGTATAAGTAGGTATATGCATTATGTATGTTTAAATATTTCTTAAGTTTATTATCCGTTACCTAGAATCCATAACAAAAGTTCTTTTAGAATCTTAATTTGGGCTGTATAAATGTTGAAAATATTTTATTATTTATTATCCCGTCATTGGGTATGTGTTCAGTCCGTCCGATAGGATAGTCACAATATTATAAGGTTGGATTCTATGGACAATTTCATCAACAAAAGACCCCACATATGGGAGTGCTACCTCATCCCCTCATAGATAGAGATATTCTAAAGTCGACTTATACCACAGTACAGATTTGACGACCGGCTGGTGTAGCGGTAACATACATTGCTTTCTATGCCAGAGGTCCTGGGTGGGAGGTCCCGGCGCGGCGGCGGCGGATATTTGTGTGATGAACACAGATATTAGCTGTCAAGTCATGGATGTTTATATGTTTATTTAAGTTTATTCGAATATAAAATATGTATTTATTCAATATGTTTGTTTATATATTTCTTATTTCTTTATATACTTCTTAGTATCCAAAACACAAGTTCCTTAAGAAACTTAATTTGGGCTGGATAATGTTGTGTGAGTGTGAGTGTCAGAAATATTTATTATTTATAGATATCTATACTGTACACAGTACCGATAGATATCTGTACTGTGCTTATAGCTTTGTCTTAAGTTTTCACGATTCATAAACAAAGCACTGTTAATCGAATCCATCGCGTATAATTAAAAAAAAAATACCCGATATTTTACATTTAACTCGATGTTTCGGTGTCTTTCCTGCGGTTAATCCTCAAATCTACGCTCGAAGACAGACTGAGAAACAGACGGAGATGATGGCGTATTATTGTTGACGCTATCCACCTATAAATAAATAAATATTTCTGACATCCACGAAACATTATCTAGCCCAAATTGAGTTTCTTAAAGAATTTGTGTTATGGATATTTAGATTTCTAGATAATGGATAATAAACAACATAGGTAGGTACATATTAAATATACAAGGTGTAACTTGAGAGGTAGATCAAAAGTTTCCCAGGCATGGGGAACCTCAATACCTACCAGTTAACCCCCATGTATGTATGTTTAGTTATATTTCGTGGTTCTGAAGATATTTGCGATTTTATGGTTTTAAAAAATAACAGATCGTGAAAGAAAATAAAAAAAAACAGCCTAACTACCGTCGTGATTTTTGGCCTTATTTAGGTCAATACTTTAATAACAAGGCCTTTCATATCATTTAACCACTGTACCCAAACAATAGGCTTTTCAAGTAGCGATTTTCGAAATAAGATAGCGCTACAGCCACAAACAAATAAAAATACTACAAGATCAAGTATTAAAAGGACCACCTTAAAACATAAACCGCACTCTGAGCCCCAGAATAAGGCTTATTGTAAAGCAAAAACCATCCACTATTGATAAGATTAAAAAATAAAGGTAACTATGACAGCATTAACAGCTAACAGGATTCAGCGATGCATTACTCTAAAGGGGTGGACACATGTCGCCGTGCGGCGGCGCCGTTTGCCATGCAACGGTACGGCGGCACACGGCGCCGCCGGCGGAATGCGCGTGAAAAAACAAAGTACAATGCAATGCATGGACGGCACCGAACGGGGCATTCTGCCGGCGGCGGTGCCGTACTGTTACACAGCAAACGGCACCGCGCCGAAGACATGGAGCCCCGCACTAAACTCTAACCTGTCCATATAGATCTTATAATCTACGAACGCGCATGGCCTTTATTTGTAATTGTAATCTTACGATACATTTTCGTAAGTGTGCGTAAACGACTACAGAGCCACAGTACAGATATCTATAACATTAATTCAACTTCATACAAACGGACGAAACGTGAGCTATACTATACCTACGCGACTCGATCTCGGCATGCGCTCGGCATGTGGCTAGTCGCGAGTGTCTGCATACCGACACAATTGTTGATTTAGCTTTACGTTAATATGCGGATTGTTTATACTCTATTTAATAATTCATCTTTTCGTGCGTCTCAGTCGAGGCGCAAGTATTTTTCAGTCGCTAAATTATAAGACCGATTTGTAATTCAAACGTAAACATGGTTTTTTTTGACACGAAACGTATTTTTGTTGAACACTTCCTATTCAATTTTCAAAGTATTTTATTTTTTTATATAAAAAAGTTCATTTGCAGTCACAAAACAAAACACAAAGTAGGCAAATGTTTTATTTCAAAGATGCGGCCGAGTTGAATTACTGTAGATATCTGTACTGTGACAGAGCGGTAGCGAGATCAAGAAAACAAGCGAGCGTAGATTTCAAGGTCTATACTAATTTTAAGAATTGAACTAATATGAGAAGGTAGCAAGATGGTTAACAAATAAAACAAGCTAATTGAATTCATGATTATCGATTTATTAACAATTTAAAACAAAAAACAATAAACGTCTCGTGAAGGTACAAATCAGTCTCATATTTCCATATAAAAAACAATAATAATAATAAACTATAGCCCTTAGTTACGTTTGGTAACTACCAACTACAGTACACCAAGTAGGCACTATCACCAGTGGTAACACGACTATTTCGACTTTTCATTCGATTCTTCGCTTTGATCTTTGATTTCCTTCCGAACTGGCCCGGTCTGTGTGATAGGAACAGTTCTCTCTCCTCTCAAAGCTTCTGGAACTTTCCTGGGCGCGGTGACAGTCAGGACTCCATCCGAAGACAACTTGGATTCGACAGCGTCTGGAATCGAACCTTCGGGAAGAGCGTATTTTCTCACGAAATGCCTCGAAATGTATCCGTGTTCATCCTTTTTCTCTTCGTGCTTGCCTTCCACAATAATGCATCCATCAGCTGTCTTGACGGAGATTTCTTCCGGAGTGAAATGCTTGACATCCAAATTGACTTGGAACTTGTCTTTGTCGGCCTTAATGCTGGAGCCAAGGTCGCGTGCCGCTGCCGCTAGATGGCGCCAAGGTCGGCAGTACTCCCTGCTCATCAAAGGTCCAGCAGCAACAGTAAGAATATCATCGGGAGTTAGAGCCAAGCCGAAATGCTGCTCCGGGAGGATGCTTGGGCGGACAAATGGAGTCCAGTCGTCAAAAAAGTATGGCAGTAGAGACATCTTCTTCAATTGATTAAAAAACTTGAAAATCGCTCGAGCTCTGCTCGCAAAATCGCCTGATTGTTTACTTATTTTTAAATTCACTTACGGTAGCGGGCGATCGAGTCGATCCTTTTATACTCAAAATGCGCCATCTATTGTCGACTAGAATATTCTAGGGGTGTCATCGGTTAAATTTGCACAGCTGCTCAAACTGTAGCTCGAAGTCCGCTTTTGTCTCCTTCTTTTCATAGGCAAAAGCGCCATCTAGTATCGAATGTTAAATGCTTTCTATGATGATAAATAAAGTTTGCACTTATGCTAATTTTTTTCGCAAAGGGCTCCATCAGAATTATAAAAAACTAATGATTTGATTTGACCGAATCTGAAAAGCTACAAAGACAGCGAAACCAAATAATTGTGACATTTCAAGGTTACCGCTGACGATCGTTTCAGACTTAAATACTCTTATGTAATTGTCAGCGACGCAACATAATTTAAGGTTCATAGAACATAGGTACCTAGCATATTTCCAATAAGATTACCATGTAAGTTTGATTGTGAATTTGAATCCTCTCTCGCCAGTAGGATTAGTTGCGCTCCACCGCCGCCGTGCGAGAGCGAGAGAGAAGGTTCTTCCCTTTCTTATTAGATTTTCCAGAAAGTTTGTATGTTTGTAGGTACTACTCGCGCTCTGACGCCGTGTGAGCGAGAGAGAACATATTTCTGTTTCGTTGAGTAGCATAAGAAACTGCGAGAACATTATGTTAGATAACTCTATAGCTTGTAGGTAAACTAGAATGTTCTTATAACACTAGAGAAGCTCGAGATAGTAGAAATTTCTGGAATGTAATGTTGTATGAGCGTACAGGTATAGGTATATTTTAAGTTATAATGTTTTGGCGGTAAATTACGTTCTTTTGAATATTGTTTTGTGAATCTAGAGCTTTCTAGCATGACAATAATAGAAGTAGGTATGGAATTAGAAGTTATCTTGTATGTTCTCGAAATAATTTACGATGTATGTAGGTATGGATATATTGATAATCTGGTTTTCGACTATTTTATGTAATTCTATGGTAAATTGATGTCTGTATTGATATATTTGAATGTTAGGAACGTATTAATGTATAAAACAATATGGTTAAATGTCTTATTTAGGTATTAATGGACAAAGTTTGATATGGTTTTATACTGTTAGATTATTACGTAATTACGATAAATCTTGTGTTTATTTCATGTTAATTATGTTCGAATAGTGTATATCTAAAGAAATATGATGGTTATTTGTAAGACAAGTTTGATATTAAGTTTATATTGAGAGAAATTACGGTCTTATTTTACGTTTGGTTTTAAATTGTTTGAATTGTATAATCCGATAAGATATATGATTTGCCGTAATTGAATTCTGATTATGTATGTTGAAAATTATTAGAAATAGTTTAGTTTTCATTAGGAACCGTTTTGCCTTAGATATGATGTCTCATGTTCTTAACCACTTGTAAGCGCAAACGGTAATAATCAGAAGTTTTTGTTCTAGGAAGTTTTATGTATTAGGATATTTGTAACAATGGCTTTTATATTCAGTTAGAGTAGATTTAATCCTTTCATTTGATATATTATTCTTGAATAGAAGTTAAATGGTTTGTAATAGAATCTTAGGACAAAATCTTACTGATAGTGAAAATTAACGTGTAATTCGGTTCGAGCGTGCAAACCCGCCAGCCAATCAGAATGCACGAATTATTTTGGCCGGGTTTCGTATAAATAGCGGAAGGCTTGCTACGGAGCTCAGTTCGTGTCTACTCGGCGACTAATGAAGAGCAAACTAGAAGAAGTCAGCAAGTCAGAAGAAGTCAGCAAGAAAGAAGACTGTACTCCATATTTTATTAAATCACAATCGTGTCTTTCTAGATCAGTGTAATTAGGCTTAATTCATAAGACTATACTACTAATTCATATGACTATACCCAGTATTGTAATGCCTAACACTGTATCTGGAAATAAAAGGGTTATTGGAGTACACGGCGGTTTCATTCAAGAAATCTACTTTGCTCTCCCTGTCTGCGGTACTTCGGGTTCGTGGGCAGTCTACTGGTGGGAAGCATCCATCCAGCTGGCGCAACTGTCTTCGGGGAAGCGGACGTCAGGAGCGTAGCACTACGTACTTCGGCACGGGCAGCGTGTTCGTCGCACAGCGGTCGCCCTAGTTCGCCCGCCCGGCTCCGGTCATACCTCCCGGAGTCTATCATCACCGACTTTACAGTAATGAATTTGTCTGTCACATAATTTTTTTAAGATTATCAAAAGATGTTACCAGTTAAAATAACATAAATTCAGCTTATTGCTAAATAACGGACAACAAGTAAACATAGATAGTTCACAAAAAAATTAAGATGACCATTAGATTTTTTACTGGGTCGCTTCTTCTGAGTACCGAACAGTGGGATATTTCAGGGATAGTAAGTTATCTGACTAGTAATGAAGTAGGTATAATCTTACTATTAATTTAAAGTTTTTTTGCATTTTATAATCTCACTGTTGCTTAAACTGTGGAATCAGAAAGCATCTCTCAGTCTCAACTTTTGGTGATTTCTTTACGAGTCAAGTAAAATTAAATTTCACGATGCCTTATCACATTGATTGATAACAAACAATAAGCTACTGGAAGGTACAGAAGGCTGCGGACCAAGCGTTCCAATCCTGCAAAAAAAAATGTAATTTAATATGAGATCTTTGCCCTCTACATTAAGTTAAAAATTGGTTGGGAAAACTTATCTGGTTTGTAACGCTTGATTTGCTGCCTTTAGTATGCTTGTACATTCAAGGTAATATTAGAAAAATATTTCGATTTTTTTATCCCTATTTTTCCTCATATTAGATGAATCGGAACTATTTATTTATTTATTTAGGTATAAAAGTATATTTTTACGGTATAAAAAGTCACAAG
The DNA here is from genome assembly GCA_944452665.1 of Stenoptilia bipunctidactyla. Taxonomy (NCBI): domain Eukaryota; kingdom Metazoa; phylum Arthropoda; class Insecta; order Lepidoptera; family Pterophoridae; genus Stenoptilia; species Stenoptilia bipunctidactyla. The sequence goes on from OX101743.1 coordinate 8,700,483, forward strand.
GAAGCAAGTAGAAAATACTCTAAACATTATGAGTTTTCTACTTCATATCAGGGTTAACCTTGCTGCCCTTAAAAAAAGGCTTGAGCAGTAGTGCAACATACTTGACGTCATGGGAAGCATCTTCTAGTCGATACTAGATGGTGTTGATGTCTTTTAAGATTTTTGCAGACTTATCGCGAAAGCTTGAGCATCAGTGGCACTTCACTGACGTCATATCTCGAATATTCTAGTCGATACTAGGGGGCGTACTCCGGTATAAAACGTAGACTCGACCGCGTTCGTTCGTCAGTGAATTTAAACTAAACAAGCATTCAAGCGACGTTGCGAATTTGCGAGTATAGCTCGTGAGATTTCAAAGTTTTCTCTTAAATCGACTTTAAAGAAGATGTCTCTACTACCTTACGTTTTTGACGACTGGACGCCATTCGTTCGTCCGCGCCGCCTCCCAGACCAGCATTTCGGCTTGGCTCTAACTCCCAATGATTTGCTCACTGTTGCTGCTGGACCTTTGATGAGCAGGGAGTACTGCCGACCTTGGCGCCATCTAGCAGCAGCAGCACGCGACCTTGGCTCAAGCATTAAGGCCGACAAAGACAAGTTCCAAGTCAACTTAGACGTCAAGCATTTCGCTCCGGAAGAAATCTCCGTCAAGACAGCTGATGGCTGCGTTATAGTCGAAGGAAAGCACGAGGAGAAGCAGGATGAACACGGCTACATTTCGAGGCAATTCGTGAGAAGATACGCTCTTCCAGAAGGCACGATTCCCGACACCGTCGAGTCCAGACTGTCTTCGGATGGAGTCCTGACTATCACCGCGCCTAGGAAAGTTCCAGAAGCTTTGAAAGGAGAGAGAAACGTTCCTATCACTCAGACGGGCCCGGTTCGGAAGGAAATAAAAGACCAAAGCGAAGAATCGAATGAGAAGAAAGAGTAAGCTAGTATTAAATATGTTACCGCGTGACCGCCTGTGGTATTGCTTCTAGCATTTGCTAGCATATTAGTGTTAACATGTACCGAAGGTAATTTACCAATTCCACATGAGACTGCTTTGTACATTTTCTTAATTTAAGTTAACTTCAGTTAGTGTTAAGTTGTAAATAAAAACGATTTTATTTTGAACCTTAAATTAAGTCGTTTTATTTTTCAATTCCCGATGAAGAATAGGTAAGGCCAAGGAAATTCAACACTCGCGTCTGCAGCCTTCGGCAGCGGGTTCCGTAGCGATTTCTTTTCGTTTCCCCTTTCTCACTGGAATAACTCTTGGAACCATAGTTACACATTGGGCACTATTCAACATAAGATTCCCCAATTTGAAAAAAAGGACTCGAACCTAGACCTCTCGTTTGCCGGACGAGTTCTCTCCCACTGAAAAACCGGGGCCTTTTTATTTATTACTTTTTTTCATTTATTTAAGAGTAATTTAGCATTTAAATGCAAAAACTTTAAAATATTATTAATCAAAGAACTTGTTTGAATTTCGTTTTTGGTCTTCGAATTAAAGTACGTATTTACGTCTCCTTTTGACCATAGTAAATCATAGTATAAATGAAGTGTGAAACTATTCATGGCGCCTTATCCACATTTTCGTTTGTTCGGTACGTCTCTTCACCGCGACAAACCGCGCGAGCTGCCCGCTGGCGTCGAGAACGGCCCAGATTCCTCACGTTGCGCCACGTTTACTATTTTAGTCAACTTTCGCAGGGCGTATGAAAATTGCTTAAAACTAAGTACTACATGCGCCTTCTAAATTTTCTTTCCACATTAGGTTTAAGGCTGCAAACTGGACGGCAGCGACAGCGGTGCGGGTAGCGGGGGATGTGGGCCGTTCTCGACATCAGCAGGCGCACTAGCGATTTGTCGCGGTTTAAAGGACGTAACGAACAAATGAAAATGTCGATACGTCGACATGAATATCTTTACAGTTCATTTATACGATACGATTTACTATGGACAGAAACAGTCGTAAATCCGTACTTTAAACAAAGTAATTACGCAGTAATTACTATTACGAAGACTAAAGACTAAATTCAATCATATTCTTTGATGACACCAGAATGTTTGTGAAAACATTTGATTATGTCCTGGAGAATATTAAATCAGAATAAGGATCGGATTATAGTTACGAACGTATAACATCTCCAGCAGAAAAATCGTTTTTTTTTATTCTCTTGCATATGATGATTTATTCTTCGATTTTATCTTCCGGACTGGGAGCGAAAGAAAAACATAAAATGTTCTAGCTGCTTCTCTTCCTGAGCATACTGTAAAAGTCAGTTAAGGGACAGAGGCACAGAATAAGTAATAGTACCGGTACAGAAGAATTACTCCGCAAGAAAATCTAAATAAATTCTAGTCTTGCTACGACGCGATACGGTGGAATTCCGACATGGAGTGGTCAAATGAAAAAGCGCTCGAGTTCTTAGAATTATTCCAATCCGAACCGTCTCTTTGGGATACCCTTTTTTTGTCTTCTTTTAGCTTTGTTGAAATTTAAAAGATTCATGTAAAAATAATTGGCACTCATAAAACACAACACTGCTACAGCTTCGACCTCCATCTTGAAAAAGTCATATTTACCGCCAAATTTATTGACATATCTAGGTAAATTTAATGCCATAATTATTGCCGGTAGACGGTAAGGTAGTGTGGCCGTAGTATAACCACACCAGTTCATGCAGTAATTTAAACGGTAATTTAATGCCATAATTATTGCCGGTAGACGGTAAGGTAGTGTGGCCTCAGTATTAGGGTTGCTGCCTAGTGAAGAATAATTAATCTCCTTATTTGTAATTAAGTATCTACCGATGTAGGTATTACTGTTATTCTACCTTTGTAAAAAATATTATTTCAACTTACCTAAAGTACAAAATGAAAAAAAAGTTACGACGAACAATTAAGAATCGGCTTTCAAGAATCTTATGACTTTGAAGTGATCTGCTTTATTGTACTGCAGTTCGATGTTTCCGAAATTTAGAGGAATGATTATTCATATCTTTTTCTTGTGGTTGTGTTAAGCAAATTGTACTTTTTCTAATTTTTGTTCGATACTTTTTTTATTTGAAAAAGAGGTGTTTTTTAGAGATTTCTCGATATATCTCTTAAACTGCCGGAGCAAACGACGTGAAATTTTTCTGAGTGTAAGATATTATATCGTATTAAAATGCTGTAAGAAAATATTTTCAATAAAATGCACACAATCGTTACAAAAAGCAAAAACAGGTTTTGAGACTTACGTCCTCTAGTTCCGAGTTAAAAGTGTTAAAACAGATCAGGCAATTCTAACCTTTACGTCCACTGGAAAAGACCTTATATTGATCGTTCATGGGATCGACAGCATAGATGAATATAAGTACTAAAGTATAGATGACCGTCTCGCGGTTTTTGCACTTTAGCGCCATACAGTAGCCACTCTAGGAACCTTTTTGACCAAAACAACCATAGAATGCAGCCCACCCGTACCGCTACTTTCAAATTTTCAGAAATTCGTGGTACCAGTTATTACTATTGCGCAATTATAATTTGATTCGAGTAACGAGTCAAATTTAAACTGCACAATACTAATAAGTTGAAATAAACTACACAAAACATGATGCTATGCGAGTTGGGAGTAGTAAAAAAAATATGCATCTCAGACAATTATTTATTTTTTCTTAATTATTTGCGTTTGATACAATAATTATAGGCCATAGGTTTTTTCGGGTCGTTTTCGTCAAACTCAATGCTTTTGCCACACAAATTGTTCACCTCCTTGCACCAGTCATTCAAAATCAATGTTATTCCTTTTCTTAACTCACTATCTCACTAGAAAGTCAGCATCCTATGTAAAAATATCACTTCACAAAAGTAAAATCTTGGATTTGAGATCGTAAAAACGCGAGGAATTAACACTCTACGTACTTTGTAGAAAACACTAAAAAAGAATTCACAAAAAATACACAGAAAAATAAGCAAATGCAACGAGCGCAAAAAGATTGGTTGACTATACTATAGATACGCTGCCTGGCACTATAGATATATCGATATGGAACGCAGCAAAAAATACGAAAAGTTCCAGTAGTGCCCGGCGCGTAGCGCTAGTAGTAATAGAATTTTGGTATTTGTATGGAAGACAAACTAGCATGATCGACAGCTCAGTGCCGCTCGGTTCGTCGAAGGAGGAACACGTATCACTTTGTCGTCGGCAGTGCTAAGCTTACGTTACGATAAAAGATTAAAATACATACTAAAAATTTATAATTGAAATAAAAACATTATATCTAAGCGGCAGGGATAGCGCGCTAGTCTATTAATCGGTTCAAAAACCAATAGTGGGTTTTGAAACTATTTATTTTAAAACATGATAACTAAATTTACGATGCAAGATGAGGTATTGACTGACGGAGGTCTACTTATAATGGACGGCATGTGAATTTGTATGAAACTGTCGATCACTACCAGATTATTCTGACCTCTGCCTCTGTCGAAAAGAAAGCGATGTGAGTAGGATGCAAATATAAAAATGCGATGTAGACATACATCGCCGTTTTTTATGCAATTCGTGACGATTTAGCCTAGTACGAAATTCAATGTATTTAAATATTATGTATCAATATTACGATATGAAAAAAACAGTTTCGATTGCCTTATCAACAATATTTTTCAGACATAAAAAGTCTTTGGCACAGATTGAGCTTCGCAACAGTGGAGTCGTCATCTGAACTAACTAATTTACTTACGGTTAAAAGGTTAATTTATTTACTTATTTTATACTTTTACTGATATCACTAAATAATACTGTTTTCTTTTTAATTCACCGTACCGGTTTGTAAGGATACAATAAATTTTTTGAAAAATATATTCTTATATCAAATTAATTTTTACAGAAAGGTAATAAACGTACCTACAAATAGTTTCATAATGCCTAATAATACCGCAACTCCAATGAGTGAACAAGAATTATGTGACATAATGATTTTCTCTGTAGTTTTTATATTAGCTCGTTTTTCTAGTTTTAGCAAGTTTTTCTCTGTAGATTTGATTTAGTTTAGATTATATACGTACTCTATTTGGCAGTGTTAATAATAAACTTTTTTTTTTTTTATATTTATAATTGTGGTCATTACTATACAGGGTTAATTTTATTAAAATTTTATAAAAAAATTGTTAAAATTAACCTTGTAGATTATTTATTTAGAAATTTTATTTAGTGTTATTTAGTAACTTAAGTCGAAAATAATCTTTCATTTAATAATATTTTATAGGGAAAGTAGGTACTCTAAATAATAGAGATAACAAATTTTATTAATAAAGCCACATTCAAAGATTTTCGAAAGTTCGCTCGCCTCACCTGAGAATCAAACCGACTAAAATCCGTAAAAATATTTTTATTGCATCGATCGTTAGGGTCAATTGCAAGAATCTCTCTAGCATACTTGGTTAATTGAATGAATGGAATACCATGAAATCTTCAATTATTTTAATTACTAACAAAATTTACAAAAAATGGCAATCGAAAATTTGTTATCTCTATTATTTAGGGTGTTACCAGACCAATCGATCTATAGTCGATCGAAGTCGAGAACTGATATGGTAATTTAAATTGATAGACGGATACCGTTCCACTAACCAAGCTGATCGACGGTTGGTCGACGTTGATCTAGTAATCCCAACTATATTCCATTAGCTCGATTGACGTCGACAAATCTATTCCATCATTGTTTTACAAATTAAGGTGAATTTTGCTAAAGTAAAAATAAAAGTATCTGCAGACTGGCAGGGTTTTGGATTTGAACATCCATACGTGGTATTTTCATCGATAAAACTGTTTATAGTGCTTCTCTAAAGTTTTATTACTATATGTCAAGCCACACACTTCATAGTAAAAGTCTATCATCGTCAGTGTAAAATATTTGTGTTCTCATATAATAAGTTGTTTTTTAGGAGATCGCACATTTGGATACAATAGATAACGATAATTTGCTTCCCGAAATCTCGTTTCAAAACAGTGGCAAAGATAATATTTGTATTTGTACTCCTTATTCCTTATATAATCAAGATACAAAATTTTTTAGATCAGTTAAAATCAGTGGCTGACCATTATTGCCTTTTTAATTACGGGCTTGGAGCAGTGCAGGTTATTGCCGAACATCAGAAGGGTTTTTATTCTAGACAGTGTTCAATAAAACTTTAGTTACGTTTTTGACATTTAAGAAGAATAATTTTTCAAAAATTACTTTAAAAAAACTCAATTAAATTCAAGAACATAAGGAAATTTCACTCTTTTTCTAAACATAGTGTTCTCGTTATCAGATAGTCCTAAGGTCCATCCATCTCCGGTGTCATCCAAACGAATCGTTTTTTGGACACCCTGTATATACAAAGTATGTCATCATTAATATGAATATTTTTTGCTGATTTTTCACTCTTTGTTTATTTTAAGAATCTGTAGTTTTATAAAAAATATACAATTATTTGCGTTAGATGTAAATATGACTGAGTTTTGATAAAAGTTACTACGTAAAATGCATACGGAAGGTTGAATTCATGCTAAAAATTCATGTTCGTCAAAACTCTCCTTTCTTGTAGGGATACAAATTATAAATCCGACAAGACTCATCATAATCTCCTGTCCAAGAATCTATAATTCGATTTTTTATTACAATAAAATAGATTTTTTCTTCAATATTTTTTAATCTACATTAGGTAAATATTGAGCATTCCAGATATTGCTTAAATATTTAAATACACTTCTTAAATAGACATGAAAATTTTGGTATTCATATCTACACACTTACAGGCAAACACTTATAAATTAAGTATTATAAAAATGTTTGCTTACAGTATTTTTGAGTTTCAAATATTTTGATTCGATTCTTATTCCAGGTAAAAATAAACAGAAGGTCTGATTGGTACTACCAAGTCCAACATTTTTTCACTAAACAATATTAAGAGATTATAAAAATACTTTTAATAACAGTTGTTGCGACTCCGTACATTTCTTGTTCCTTAGCATTGAACGCTGTTGACCTGCGATGGCGCCATTGGCGCGAAATTCAAATCTTAAATGTTTAAAGACGAGTGTAGCGTGAGGGGCGCGTGAGGGGCGCGCGGAAAAGGGCAGTGCGTTTTGAAGTTATATTTGCTGACAGTGGGCTCTTAATTAGCAATACTACCTATGTTTTGTTTACTAAATTGAACATAATCAAATGTAAATAGAATCTAATTGAATATTTGTTTCTTTTTATGTCCATTTTCAAATACTATTTGCGACCTCGATCATAGAATTACTGTGAGTGTTATTAGGTAGGCAGGTGTCTACAACGCGCGCGCGTGATACTCGACCCATTCGAAATGCGCCGGCGGCGGAGCGCTTCGCTGTTAGGTAAATAACGGATGTACCGCGTGGAGTGAGCCAGGCCTGACAGAGGTTTTATTTGCGTTTTTGAGCGATAGGCTGAGCCCCTGTCACTACAATAGTCTATATCCATCATTATAATACCTCCAAAGTCAAACGTGACATCAGATGATCTTAGAACCTCTGGTGTTCTGCCTACCCCATAAGTCATACAGGCGTGAAGTTATGTATGTATGTATGTCTTTGGAAAACTTTGGAAATTCTGAGCTATTATCTTTAGATATGTTTTATTTGTATGGACAAAAATAAATTAGAAATAAAATACATGTATAATATGCAAAAAAAAGGTATCAATGTTGGAGTAAAGATGACATCTAATTTAAAAAACATGGTCCAGTGTTATTAAAAAAAAGAATTTAAACATGTTTAATTCAATAAAAATAGCCACAATTTTGGATTGATGGCGGTGGAGACGATATTTTTTACTCATGTAAATTTGTTTTGGCTCAAACACATACATAATGATTATAGTCACATACTCTCACTCACATGCACTTATTATTTGTAGTTCTTTTTAATCTTAATTTGAAAATTTCCCCTACCAAATAGTTTAAGCTTGAACACGACTTTTTTTTAGTTTTATTTTGTTACTACGTAGATAAAGTATTTTTTTTAAATTAAAATCTTAAATATCGTTGATAAGGAATTGATACGTAAAAGAGACCCAAATTTGAGAATGTACAGTCTGTAACAGAATTATGTATACCACCCAGTCTCAATATGTCATACAATATGCGTGCATATTGTATATGTGCGGGAGACTGGGTGGTATACATTATTCTGTTGCAGACTGTACCTAATGTCGAATAGCGGCCCAGTACATATATTATGTATACAGGGTTAATTTTAATTAACGCATCTCCTCTTGCAGGCAGCCTTTCCACATCACTCCCAACAACATTTGTTCTACGAGTTTTTACAAATCTTGATACAAAAAATAAATATTAAAAAAATTTGCTCCATCTTACGCTTCATTTCGTAAGAAGTACGTATTATTATTATGAAGCGATATTTTACTGCGCAATGTTCGTGGTATAGGTACCTAAGCTCAGAGTTAATACAGTTACGCCTCTTAACAGAGGCTAGAAATATTTTTTGTATGAAAAAAATATAATTTTACAAACTATTAATTTTAAAAAGTGGTAGAACAAATGTTGTTGGGATTGATGTGGAGAGGCTGCCTGCAAGAATTGATGCGCTAATTAAAAATAACCCTTTAAATTACAAATATAATACATATATTTGTTTTCTGTCTCTGAAACTAAGTTCCGTATTTTATAAAGGCTTACTTTTTAAAAAGGTTGATCAATACAACTCCAGCAAAAAATCTATTCTGACAATTCTTCAAAGAGAACTATAAAAAGATCTGTATCCAAGTTTTGAAATATCTTTCATACTAGGAGCCTCAAATTCAATAAACCAGAAGTGAATAATTTCTTATAATCATCACAACTCCGAGTACTGAGCCCACTGCAAGGCCATGAGACTCTCCTCTGGGTGACGAGGAGGTGTAGGCCGTAATCCACCAATCTGGCTCAGTGCTGGACCGACTGCTTAACGTGCCCTCCGAAACGCGGAAGTCGTCGAATCGTGAGAAATAAATGATCGGCGGTCACCCATCCTAATACCGGCTGCGCCGAGCGCGCTTAACCTGCGATATCGTTTAATATTACAGTAACTTGGAAATTGCAGAACGCCATCTAGTGTCAACTAGAAAAATGTTGACGACCCTTGGTTTTCTGTTGCTCAAGCTTTTGTTCAAGGATATTAAGATCCCACTGTTTTGCTTCTCTAATATACGCCTTCTACTTAATACATCGCAAACTACAATCTCACCTAATAGTGACGATGTAGTCTAAGATGGAGCAAACGTATGTACATAGCATACGTTTGCTCCATCTTAGACTACAGCATTGAGAAACAACAAGCAATTCTAGTGTGCTCTTAGTTTTTTATTTATTTAATATATTAGTTATACAATTTTATCAATTCTTATGTGCTGAATCTCTAGCAAAACTCACCAGTACTCCATTTCAAACACTATTCTCTTATAATATAAACACTAATCAACACTTCACTACACTGCTAATCACCTGCCAACTTCTTACATCAAAATGGATTTAAACAGCCTGGAAGCGCTTGGAAAGATGTTTGAAGACCGCATGAAAGACTATGAGAGCAGATTAGAGAAAGCTGCTGCCACCGCCCCTCCACATACAGATCTCAGTGCGCTGTCCCGTGACTTTTCAGACTTCAAATCTTTGATATGGCAGGTCTTCTCAAGCATCAAACAGCAACTTGAAGTAATTTGTTTTGGGTTAGACAGGCATGAAACCATTATGCGAAGGAAAATTCTGCTTTTTCATGGAGTTCCTGAGAACAAAGGTGAGAACCTGTTTACAATTGTACACCAAGTTTTATCCAACCAAATGAAAATCACTAACATTAAACAGGAACACTTACGAGTATGTCATCGTTTGGGCGGGTCTGGGCAAGATAAAACTAGACCAATCCTTGTGAGATTCCATAACTTTGATCATCGGCAAGAGGTCTGGGATAGTAAGACTTGTTTGAAAGGAACTGGTGTTACTATTTCGGAGTTTCTGACGAAAACCAGACAAAGAATATTTTCTACATGTCGGTCACACTTCGGGATTCGTAATTGCTGGTCAGCGGATGGAAAAATAGTAATCATTTTGCCCGACAAATCCCGTAGGAAGATCGAAACCATCAGTGCATTGAACGAGCTTCTATCCGAGTTCCCGGCCTCCAAACAGGATATTGCACCGCCACCAGTTCAGGAAACAAAAACGACCACAGTATCGCCTAGAAAAACCCGTCGTCGGCATTAAATATCTGCAAGTAGGTACCTATTCATTTAGTTATCTAACTACTAGCGCCGTACTATTTTACTTGCACGGCTAACCATTTCAATTTGTTTTGCTAATCACTTCTTAAATTGTGTTCTTTATTATTTTTCTTTAATGTACAAATGGCGGTATTTGTTATAGCTTTTTTATTATAAATTTAGGTGGATTGGTTGGTAAACAAACTTTATTATTTCGCCTTTGACATTTGTCACTTGACATCTATGGCAAATGACATTTTTGTTAATATGTATCAAGATTAACTTTCCGAGGAAAAAATGTTTTTGTCGGCTTTTTTTTTTTAATGTTTTTATTTTGTTTGTATCATTTAAAGTTACGTTTTATATTGTTTTTAATTTTTAGTGCACTTACGAGTGGTGAGTTTGCGATAAGTTAATAGATTATTTGTTAAATTTTTATTTATATTAATTATAGATATTGCATATATACATATATTTATATATTTATCCCTTAATATATTTTATGGATAGCATCTTTGATGATCTTGCCGACAATTATTTCTCTTGCTCATCCTCTTCATCTAGTTTCTGTAGTGCCGATAGTTCTTCCACGCCCACACTGACTTTGCATGACCAACTCACTTTAATATACGACGCAAACCCATCCAATTTAAATATTGTTCACATAAACGCTCAAAGTGTCCCAGCCCACTACTCCGACCTCCTTGCTTCCTTTAGTATTGCCACTGTGGATGCTTTACTAATATCCGAGACCTTCCTCAAACCTTCCCTTCCTTCCACGCATTACGCTTTACCTGGCTACGTCCTTATCCGTAACGACAGGATTGGGAAAGGTGGTGGAGGTGTTGCTATCTATCTCCGGGCTGATATACCTTATAAGGTTATCAGTACTTCCCCCTCGCAACACTCCGCGAAAGCGGAACATCTTATTATTGAGATAGTAACTCAACACACTAAGCTACTTTTAGGAGTATTTTATAGTCCTAACAACTCTATAGACTATTTCAATAATTTCGATGGAATACTCCACGACCTTAGCCCATCCTACAGTCATATCATTTTCATGGGAGACCTGAACACCTGCATGATAAAAAACAACTCCCGCTCCCAAAAACTAAATTCTATCCTTAACTCCTATAACCTGAACATCTTACCTCTTTCTGCAACCCACCATTTTCCGAATTGTGTCCCCTCCTTAATCGATCTTATGATCGTTTCCAACACCCGTAACGTTGCGTCTCATGGCCAACTTACTGCATCCTTTTCCTATCACGATCTTGTTTTCCTGTCCTACCGTATCCGTGTCCCCAGACGCAAACCACGTTTACTATTAATGAGAAATCTGAAAGACCTCGATACAGATGCCTTACTGCGTGATGCGGAGTCCACTGATTGGAACACTGTCACATCCAGCTTGACGATCGATGACAAAGTCAATTGTTTCAACAGTATGATTCTGCAGCTATTCGATCGCCACGCCCCACTAAAACCGGTGAAAGTTAAACATAACCCAGCACCCTGGCTTACAGATAATATAAAAGAAGTTATGGCTCAAAGAGACAAGGCCAAAAGAGCTTATAAGCGCAATCCTTCCGACTGCAATCACGATAAATTCAAATCCTTAAGAAATCGTTGCAATCGTCTGTGTCGGAATGCAAAGAGGAAGTACTTTCATGATTCTCTGGTAAACCGTGGCTCTGCACAGGTCTGGAAATTCCTTAAATCTGTCGGTATAGGCAAATCTCCCAACACATCCCTTAAAGACTTCGATTTGAGCGCTTTGAACAATCATTTTGCCCTACCTCCCGTCATTTTAAATCCGAACATTAAAACTAACACCTTGGATCATCTGTCGAAACTGCAAGTAACACATTCTCCTTTCTCTTTTACAGCTGTTTCTTCAGATGAAGTCAAGAAATCTATCCTATCCATATCTTCAGCTGCGGTTGGTGATGACGGATTGTGCTCGAGAATGATCGTTATGATATTACCTATCCTCTTACCTATCCTTGCTGATATTTTTAACCACTCTCTATCTTCTGGTACCTTCCCTGCTGCCTGGAAACGTGCGCACATTATTCCTTTACCTAAAATCCCTAATGCTACTGCCGTTACCCACATCCGCCCTATTTCGATCCTTCCTTTTCTATCGAAAGTTCTCGAACACATTGTGCATAAACAATTGTCAGCATTTCTTACCTCTAATGAGGTGATTACCCAATTCCAATCCGGCTTCCGTCCTGGCCACAGCACTGTTTCAGCTTTAATTCATGTAACTGATGACATCCGCTGGGCCATGGAAAACAAATCCCTTACCTTACTTATCCTTCTTGATTTCAGCAATGCTTTTAACGCTGTTGATTTCGATATTCTCCTGGGTATCCTTAAATCCCTAAATGTATCCCCCTTGGCATTGACTTGGTTCGAGTCCTACCTTCGCGGTCGCTCGCAGCAGGTCCGCCTTGATGAGAATCACTCACAGTGGTGTAATCTAACAGCAGGCGTGCCGCAGGGTGGTGTCTTGTCTCCTCTCCTTTTTTCAATCTTCATCAACTCAGTAACCAAAGTCATCTCATCAAAATTCCATCTCTATGCAGATGATCTGCAAATCTACCGCCATTTTGCTATTTCTGATGTTAATTCTGCTGTACAAGAAATTAACACAGATTTGTGTCGAATAAGTGACTGGGCAAGGTCTTTCGGTTTTCTCATTAACCCACAAAAATCACAAGCCATGATCATAGGTAGTCGCTGTACTCGTGGTTGTCTTGATTTTTCTGTGATTCCTCCAATCATCATGGACAATGTTTCGATTGCTTTCACTGACTCAGCTAAGAACTTAGGAGTCATTATCGATTCAAATCTTTCCTGGAACGCGAATGTCAGTGAAATCAGTCGTAAGATCCACTACTCTCTGCACTCTCTGAAGACGTTACAAAATGTTTTACCTTACAAAACAAAAATTTCCCTTGCCCAGTCGCTTGTTCTGCCCATCCTTGACTATGCCGATGCTTGTTATTTGGATGCCACGGAGGAACTTCTCAACAAATTGGAGCGCCTACAAAATCTTTGCATTCGTTTCATCTTTGGCTTGAGGAAGTTCGATCACGTCTCCGAGTATCGAAGGCAACTTCGATGGCTTCCAATACGCAACCGTCGTAACACCAGGATCCTTTGTCTCCTTTTCAACATCCTTCATAACCCACTCACTCCTCTCTATTTGCGTGAAAGGTTTTCATATTCTCACTCTCAGGATACGCCTTGCCGAGCACATACGCGTACGCTTTTACATATGCCTCTTCATAAAACCGATTATTATTCCTACTCTTTCTCTGTCCATGCAGTCAGATTGTGGAATTCATTGCCTCATGAAATTCGTGAGTCTAAAACGATATCCATTTTTAAAAAGAAAGTCAAAGATCATTACTATTCACTACTGTAATCTATGTTACCAACTTTACTGTCCGAATGATATTAGGATATGTATGATAATGTATGTATGTATAATATATATATATATATATATTATGTATGTATAAATTATATATAATATTATGTGTATGTATTGGTATGTATTCACATGTATGTAATAATAATAATAATAATAATAAAAAAAAAATAATATTAATAATAATAATAGCGCAAGCTGTGAAAAAAAAAGTAGAAAAATAATAATAATCATTTATTTCATTAGCAAAGGACATTTGAAAAAAATGGGACAAGAGCCTCCTTTTAAGCTCGAAGAGCCTGTGCCAGGAGACCCCGACCTTCCATAGCATAATTTATAGATTACATTATTTTTTTTTTTTAAATACTGTAGCTAAGCATATTTTTTATTTACAAAAAGATACTGTTATCTGAGCTATTCAATTCTATGCAATTCAGTTTAATAATCAATTTTAGACATAACCAGAATTAGAAATTAACAATTATACATTTATTTATTTTATTATACAAATTAAGTTAAAATATTTTTATACTACATATACCTAAATATAACATTGATTTTATGATACACAAATTACATTGAATGAAATTATTTACTAAATTATACCAAAATTACAATTATAATAGGGAACAAGATTCCATATACAGCTGCATATTAGATTTCTGAATAGTCAGTTATCAATTTAGATTATTTATCCTATTTGTAGTATCTAAACTACATGTAGTTTTATCTGTGATATTTAAATGAGTATGGGTATGAATTATGGGTATGAAGTTTACCTGTGGATTTATTCGTAGCTAAACTAGCGTTGGTATTGTAAGAGAGTTTCTGTCTGCTCGTAATCAAGCGTTTTCAAATAACTAGTCACCACTTTTTTACATTCATAAAAACTTTTACTGTACATATTCAACTCCTTATTTATTTTATTATACAGTTGAGGTGATCTTCTATTAAACTGCATATTTGCAAATGCTGTTCTAATTTTAGGGACAATAGCAACTGTACAGTTTCTTCGTTTTCTTAAAATTTCTTTATCAAAGGGTAGTGTTTTGTGAAGTTTTAAAATTGTTTGTAAAATATATAATTTTCTTACTGAGAGTACGTTGCTTTCCTTATAAATACATTCAGTAGGGTATCTTAAATTTCGAAAATAAATTACTTTCAATATAGCACGCTGCGCGCGCTCCACCTCGAGAAACTTTGATTTAGCTGCTCCTCCCCATATTGGTAGACAATATCCCAAAACTGACTGCACTAAGGTTATGTACATTTCTCGCAGAAGATTCCTTGGCGTTTTCCGGCCTCTGTCTACATAACTCGGTACTATATGTCTCAGTTTACTAAAGAGCCAAATCAGCTTTCTCACTCTATTAGTGACCTGTTCCATTTGTTGGTGCCAGGAGAGTTTGCAGTCCAACACAACGCCTAAGTACCTAATCATGTTAGTTTTAGTTAGAGTTGGACAGTTGCATTTGTCAGGACCGTTAGAACATGTGTGGATTTTTATTTGAAAACTATTAGGTTGAGTGCTCACGTTTATACTAAAACACAAATAACTTGTTTTTGTGGCATTAAGTGTTAGTAAGTTAGACTCTAACCAGCAAGCTATCGCTCTCATGCCTGACTCTGCGCTTTCAGCAACTGAATGCCAGGACGTGCCAGAGAACACCACAGCTGTATCATCTGCATAGGAAAATATGTTCGCGCTGCTCACCTTTAAGTTACACAAGTCATTTATGTAAATTAGAAACAACGTTGGCCCCAGTACGCTGCCCTGTGGGATTCCGCATGATACATCCGCATCATCACTAACGTAATTTCCTACTTTTACTCGCTGTTTCCGATTAGTAAGGTAAGAAGTCAAAAGTTTAATAGCGGTATCCCTTATTCCAGACCTTTCTAATTTGTGTATAAGTATAGGGATGGAAACGGTGTCGAAAGCTTTTTTTAGATCAAGGAATACCGCCACGGCTTTTTGTTTGTTGTCAAGATGTTTTGTAATAAGAGTACTTAAAGCTGTAACCGCGTCCTCGGTTGATAAGCCCTTCCTAAAGCCAAACTGTGAATCTGAAAGTAGATTAAACTTTTTAAGATAATTGACAATTCGAGCGTTTAGGATTTTTTCTACTATTTTGGACACAGCTGGCAGCACCGATATTGGTCTGTAGTTAGACACGTCGTCTCTATCTCCGTTCTTATAAATAGGGGTGATAATAGATCTCTTCAGGTTATCGGGAAATATTACGTACACACGGGTATATTTAGTACACACTATTATTGCAGTTAATTCAAACTCTCCAGTCATGGGTCTGCTGTAAGAAATTTCGATAGAGATAAGCTGTACCTTTGTACTTATTTTGTTCTATGTATCCTTATATTGTATCTTAACTTATGTGTACATAAATTGTTAAATAAATAAATAAATAAATAACTTCACGCCTGTATCCCTTATGGGGTAGACAGAACACCAGAGGTTATAAAACCTTCTGATGTCAAGTTTGACTTTGGAGGTATTATAATGATTAATAGAGACTGACAGGCTCAGCGTATTGCCCACAAAAACACCAATCAAATTTCTATCCCTTAACTGACTTTTACAGTATGCCTGGGAAGAGAAGCAGCTGTTACCTTCAATATATGTTTTTCTTTCGCTCTCAGTCTAGCACAGGGCAAACGTGTTTTGCAAAGGCTTTCCGCCACATTTTATATATCTGCCGGCTACCTAGTGTACAGTTAGCTACACCAATGAAAATAAAGTTATTGTAATAATGAAATAGTGTTATAACCAGCCTGTAACATGCCTTTGTACAAAAATAAGTCGTTTTGTTATAATAAAATACCTAAAACTCTAATGAAAAAGAACACATGCCTAGCACCAAATAATACCTTATAGAACATTTTGAATAGGATCTCTCTTAAAGTACTTTCTTAATACCTACGTAATACAAGGTAATTAATAGGTTTTTTATTCTTAGTGACACCTAATATATTTTACAAAAAAACACCTTTTACACACACACTAGAAGATAAGGTATATTATTAAGGTAATATGCCTTAATAATATGACGAATGTATCTGTGAATGTATAGGCCGACAAGGGACTTTTGGCGTGTGGTGAAAAATTGAACTAACCGCGATTTTATGAAGTGTCACCATAGATGAATATAAGTACTAAAGTATAGATGACCGTCTCGCGGTTTTTGCACTTTAGCGCCACACAGTATCCACTCTAGGAACCTTTTTGACCAAAACAACCCTAGAATGCAGCCCGGCCGTACCGCCACTTTAAAATTTTCAGAAATTCGTAGTACCAGTTACTACTATTGTGCAAACTGCGCAATACTAATAAGTTGAAATTAACTGCACAAAGCATGATGCTATGCGAGTTGGGCGTAATAAAACAATATGCATCTCAGACAGCTATTTATTTTTTCTTAATTATTTGTGTTTGATATAATAATTATAGGCCATAGATTTGTTCGGGTCGTTTTCGTCAAAATCAATGCTTTTGTCACACAAATTGTTCACTTCCTTGCCCCAGTCATTCAAAATCAATGCAATTCCTTTTCTTAACTCACTATCTCACTAGAAAGTCAGCGTCCTATGTAAAAATATCACAAAAGTAAAATCTTTGATTTGAGATCGTAAAAACGCAAGGAGTGAACACTACTCAACGTACTTTGTAGAAAACACTAACAAAAGAATTCAGCGACAAAAAACACACAAAAAAATAAGCAAATGCAACGAGTGCAAAAATTTGATTGGTTGAGTACTATACTATAAATACGCTGCCTGGTACTATAGATATATCGATATCGAACGCAGAAAAAAATACAAAAAGTTCCAGTAGTGCCCGGCACGTAGCGCTAGTAGTAATAGAATTTTGGTATTTGTATGGAAGACAAACTAGCATGAGTGTCACTACATGACTTTTGCCGTCTCATATTTATGGTTGTACTTTAAATTAACAAAAATATTCAAAAAAACGCCAAAATGTATAAAATGTGGGGTTACTTATAGTGATGGCAAAAGTAAAGAAGTTATTTTAAGAAAGAAAAACAATTTTAAGTCCCTATAAACCCATAAAAAGAGTAAACAAGAAAGTTGCCTCTGCAATGTATACATATTGCCATACTTTGAAATTTATATTTTTGAAATGTAATTATTTTTGTTATAGGTACTTCCATTAAATGAAACTACGATTCCAGGAGATTAGCTACTGCTGTAAGGACTTTACGAAAAGTGAATTAAACTCGGCAGATATTTATATGGACCTTTCACTATAAGTGTATTATTTTATTCTGAAGAAAGAAATGGTAACGATAATTAAGAATTATAGATCCTTCTTTTTGATACGGCACTTGATATAGGTAGTAAATTATTGTAAAATATTCCGAGGGTTTCCAATATACAATTTATTATGGAATTAAAAAATACTAGGACACATTATTTCTGTTGTTTCTTACAGGATCTTTGTTTTGCATGTTAGTTTAATTCAGCTAACTTTACAGATATTGCGTTTACCGCCATACCAATCAGTGTGATCTTAACATGATCGAAATGATTAAGGTAAATGATTAGCATAAGTCAAAGTTGGAAAGCAACCCTGTGAAATCCCAAAAATGTTTGAAAATGAATTTAATGCCATCGGAGCTATTGAAGGCGCAGTGATTGTTCACATGTTAAGAAATTACATGAAGGGTTTCGCAAGAAAGACAGATAATTAGAAAAGCCTTACATCATTGAACTATTCTCAAATATCGAAGAAAGTAGCGACAACGATGATGACGACATTAAAATTTATATTTTTATGTCGTCATCTATTAATATGATATTTGCAGAACCCAATTACAGTAAAATATTCTGATACTTTTAATTGATGCTATTTTATTTTTTAAAATAATGTTTAATGTTTAATCTTCAGTTTTTTGGTTGCCTGGTAGAGATCGCTTTCTAGCGATAAGGCCGCCGATTGTGTTTTCTTTTTTTTATTGTCCTTTTTTTATATTTTGTGTTTGTACAATGAAGAGTAAATAAATAAATAAATTATTTCTCAAATGCCGTGTTTTTTACCTAACTTTTTTCTTTAAAACAAATAATTTCTGTTTTCAAACATGTTCATGCATTTTTATTTCTCCTTTGATAAAATGATAAACCCTTATAGACAACGTCAAGCGCCAAAAATGCCTCGTCGGACATGACGAAAAAAATAGAATAAATTCAGTTAAATATCTTTTTTATTCAATATTAAGAATTGTACAAACTTTTACTGAATGGTTCTGATAAAATAAATAGTAAATTTTAGTTCATGTTTTTGGACTCTCCTATTCTGGTCTAATTTTAAGTCTCTTTTGTGTCAAATTAGGGTACAGTCACGTCAAATAAGATGTATACAAAGTGTATACAGTCTATAACACTTCGCAACTTATTCAGTTTTCATATGGTTAAAATTCCAATGAAAATGTATACATCTTATGAGACATGACTGTACTTCAAACATTTGCTAATAAAATATTGAATTTAAAGAAAAGAGACTTAAAAGAACGGAATACCATGTTGAATAGGGAATAATCTGTATCTACCTATGGTTCCAAGAGAAATTCCAGTGAAAGAGAATTCCAGGAGCAATCACTGCGGAGCAGAATCTAGGTGTCCTTAGCATTAAAAATAAAACGACAAAGTTTTCAAGTTTAAAATAAAATCGAGTTTATTTACAATTCAACACTTATTGACGTAAACTTAAATTTAAAAAATGTACAAAGCAGTCTCATGTGGAATAAATAAATGAACTTTGGTTATGTTATCGCCTAGCAAAACCACTATCTTAGCTTATTCTTTCTTTTCATTAGTTTCTTCGCTTTGATCTTTAATTTCCTTCCGAACTGGTCCCGTTTGTGTGATAGGAACACTTCTCTCTCCTTTAATAGCTTCTGGAACTTTCCTAGGCGCGGTGATAGTCAGGACTCCATCCGAAGACAGCCTGGACTCGACGGTGTCGGGAATCGTGCCTTCTGGAAGAGCGTATCTTCTCACGAATTGCCTCGAAATGTAGCCGTGTTCATCCTGCTTCTCCTCGTGCTTCCCTTCGACTATAACGCAGCCATCAGCTGTCTTGACGGAGATTTCTTCCGGAGCGAAATGCTTGACGTCTAAGTTGACTTGGAACTTATCTTTGTCGGCCTTAATGCTGGAGCCAAGGTCTCGTGCCGCTGCTGCCAGATGGCGCCAAGGTCGGCAATAGTCCCTGCTCACCAAAGGTCCAGCAGCAACTGTGAGTAAATCATCGGGAGTTAGAGCCAAGCCGAAATGCTGGTCCGGGAGGCGGCGCGGACGAACGAACGGCGTCCAGTCGTCGAAAATGTAAGGTAGTAGAGACATACTTATAGTTTAGATCAATTTATCAACACCGTTAAACGTGTGAAATCGCTCGAGCTTTGCTCGCAATGTCGCTTGAATGGTTTCTCAAATTAAATTCACTGTCAAGCGCGGTCGAGTCTACCTTTTATACTCACAACGCGCCACCTAGTATCGACTAGAAAATTCTAGAAACGACAGCTGCCACTTTGCACTGCTGCTCAAGCTTTTGAATTTAGGCCGCAAAATCTTTGATAGACATACAACGCCATCTATTATCGACTAGGAGATGCTTCATAGCTAATGTTGCCCTGCTTCTCAAGCCTTTATTCAAGGGCAGCAAGGCACAAACCTGAAATTCATGAAACATCCACCGATGATGGGTAGCTATTTATTTATTTATTTACGGATAACTTACAGCTTTTTATAGTTTTATTTGAACAATAGAAAAATAAGGCCAAGAAGCGGTTTTCACAAAGAAGTAAACTTACAACTCGGTCACATTATCTGTGCACCTCGCTGGAATGCGGAGCCCCTCCCTCTACCCCTTTCATTTCCCCGCGCTCGCCCTTCTTGCTCAGTATGGTCAGCATCTTTGTTGTCGAAGATTTGATGCAGGGGATTCAACCAATAGTTTATAGTGACAGAGATAATTAAATATTTTTTTCACTCATTAAAAATGATTTATTTGTTTAACACGATTTATTGTTCTATTTAATTCATTCAGGCCAGATTTTTCAATGGTCAGATAAAAGTTATCTAATGAATACAGTAATATTCGACAGCTTTAAGGTCGTCTCAAGTTTATTGTTACAATTATAAAACATTGTAAAACAACTTTATTTATCTATTTCATACAATTTAAAACATAATAAAACAACTTTTGTTCCGCTGAGTCAGATAACATTAACTTTAATTCGACAATTGAAAACAGGCGTTCACAAATTATTCATTTAAAATGCATTAACATTCAAAAAACACTCTGAACAAAAATATTTAATTCCATTGTTGTAAAGCAAAATAAAAAGTTCACATTTCTAGCGATGCATTTTTTTTTGTCAACCATACCAGCGCGCAAAGATGACGTCATTGACGCCAGGTGCACAGATAATGTGACCGTGTTATACATAGAAAATTTAGAAAAGTGAATAAAGATTAAACATTGAAATATTTTTTTTTTGTTAAAAACAAGATACGGATATACCTATACATTTTTACATACAAATTTTAAACAATACTCATATTGAAATAAATGTAAATAAATAAAATATAAACATAATAAAAAAATACAAAAAATTACAAACTATTAATAGTGCCATTTACTACCCCAAACAACAAAACAAGCAAAATATGAGAAATTGTACTCTGCAGCACTGCAATTCTTACTGCATTATTATTATGTGCATCCAAAATACTGCATGGTGGTAATTTTATTTCACATTCATGTTTTTATGAATTGGCACTAAATGAAAATAATCCCGAAATGAAAGTCTATGTCATAAATAAAACAAACTACTGCATTGTAATAATTGTTTTAAACTATCGCGGTTATTTTCACTATGATTTATTGCATCATGGTGCTTGTAACATCATCGAAATATCGGACGTGCGAAAATAAAATTAAAAATCGTGGTAAGAATCCCGTAAATACATTAAATCATACTTTTTCAAAGGGAATTCATTATATAGTGCCTATCAAAACACAGTCAGATCGATCGGATCTTTACTGCTAATGGATGACTAAGTTAGTAACCAGGGACTAACTCGAGAGATAATTTTTACCTACCTAATTTTTTATAGTGCCTTGCTGTCCCTTAAAAATGTTTGAGCAACAGTGCTAACTTCGGGTATGTATTTTGCTAGTCGATAATAGATGGCGTTTTCAGCATTTAGCCTTTTGCGGACTCAAAGCGAAAGCTTGAGCAACAGTGCCAAAACCAACGACTATTCTAGAATTTTCCAGTCGATACTAGGTGGCGTTTTCTGAGTATTATATAAGGCACACTTGACCACTTTTTGTCAGTGATATTTAATCATACAAGCATTGAAGCAACATTGCGAGTATAGCTCGAGTGATTTCAGAGTTTCCTCGGTGTTAATAAATTGAATTGATTTTAAACGAGATGTCTCTACTACCCTACTACGTTTTCGACGACTGGAAGCCATTCGTTCGTCCACGCCGCCTCCCGGACCAGCATTTCGGCTTGGCTCTTACCCCTGATGATTTGCTTACTGTTGCTGCTGGACCTTTGATGAGCAGGGAGTACTGCCGACCTTGGCGCCATCTAGCAGCAGCGGCACGAGACCTTGGCTCCAGCATTAAGACCGACAAAGACAAGTTCCAAGTCAACTTAGACGTCAAGCATTTCGCTCCGGAAGAAATCTCCGTCAAGACAGCTGATGGCTGCGTTATAGTCGAAGGGAAGCACGAGGAGAAGCAGGATGAACACGGCTACATTTCGAGGCAATTCGTGAGAAGATACGCTCTTCCAAAAGGCACGATTCCCGACTCCGTCGAGTCCAGGCTGTCTTCAGATGGAGTCCTGACTATAACCGCGCCTAGGAAAGTTCCAGAAGCTTTGAAAGGAGAGAGAACTGTTCCTATCACACAGACAGGGCCAGTTCGGAAGGAAATCAAAGATCAAAGCGAAGGAACAAATGAAAAGAAGGAATAAGTTACAACGTAATTATGTAAATCAATAATGCTAATTGAGAAGAAAAATATTTATTTTATTGTAAAGCTATAATATCGTTTTTATTTTCACTAATAGTGGTGATTGATTACTGTGATTTAATTAGGTTAAGAAAGCTACTTTTTAACGAAGAATATTTTTACAGAAAAAATATGTTGTTTAACATTTTTGCAATAATAGTGACGATTATTATCTGATTTATATGTTTAGATTAAGGAAGATTATATATTTGAAAATATACAATTGAAACAAGAATAAAACAATGTTTTAACATTTACAAAAATAGTGATGATTAGACTGTGATTTAATTTGATTAAGAAAGTTAGATACTTTAATAAGAAGAATAATTTTTTACTTTAAAACAATATACGCTCTTTAATATTTGCAACAATTGTGATGATTATTCTGTGATTTATATGTTAAGATTAAGAAAGATTATAATAAAACAATGGTTTTATATGCAATTGGCTTTTAATTTACATCCCTGACTGTACCTGTTTACTAAAATCGACATAAAGGTAATAGAAAGCGTAAAATATCAATATTTTGGAGAACAATAGACCTCCACACTCGACATAACGGGACTCGACGTAAAGGGAATAATTCCATTCAGCAGCCGCAGACTTGAAATATCGCTATATTTTCTACAATTCACACCATATCTTTATAAATTACAGCCTTTGTTATTCTGAGGTACTTATAGGTACCTATACCTATTATTATTGTAAAGTTTAATAAAAATCCATTTGGTAGTTTTTGCATAAAAGAGTAACAAACAACCATCCATACATAGAAACTTTCACGTTTATAATATAATTAATAGGATTGCGGGGTAGGTTAGCATCTGTTTTAATACCTGGACAAACTATTATAAAACTAATCCTCTAATACGCATCCTCTGCTAATAGTTTTGACTTTATTGCACGCAGATCAAAATCACGGAAATCAAAAAGCGCCATCTAGTGCCTACTAGAAAATGCTTCATGTTGCTCAAGCTGTTGTTCAAGGGCTGTAAGTCCCACAGTTTATTGTACAGAACACGCCATCTAGTAGTGAATAGGAAAAACTAAAGACGAAGTCAATCTAACTTGCACTGTTGCTCAAACATTTCTAATGAGCAGCAAGGCACGTTCTTGTAAAACTTAAGAAAATTATGTAGCTAGCTACCTACTATGAATAAGTATAAATAATAAACCATTGGCAGTAAATATTATTAATGTCGCTAAAAATGTAGAACCGAGGATTCGGATACGGATTGACCGGCGAGTGACCTTGAAATGATAGTTGACACCTCGTTCGCCGCAACGACACGCAGGACATGTTTAGACTTGCCTCGCGCGGGTGTTACTTTTGTGATGTTTGACAAATATTTGGTTTATGAAATAAAAAAATACTCTGAATTGATTTTAAGACTTTTTTAATTCTATCTCATCTCCTACATACATAATTTCATCCTATAAATTGAAAATTGGTAAAGAAAAGATCCATAAAAGATTCCCGTGAAAAATAACGGATACGGATACGAATACGGATTTCTTTTCCCAGCCGGATATCTGCAGATATGGATACGGATACGGATCTCCGGAACATCACTGGTAAATATAAAGTTTTGGCCACAGGGTGTCGTATTCCGTCGTTTATGAGGACGGATACTTGACATAAAGATGTCGCGTCCCACGTCGCAGCTCATACCTGGAAATTAGTGTAGTTTTAAGTATATTCTATGGTCAAGGTATATATTTTCTATGGGCCTTAGATTTAGTATTTAAAATCTTGTACTATTCTTAAGTTGTCTGAAATAAATTAATGATTTATTATAAGCATTTTCGAGTCGATACTCGATGGCGCACTCTGCATCAAAACTATTTTCTTGCAGACTTTAAGTAAAAGCTTGAGCAACAGTGGCATTTCACTGACGTCACATCTCGAATATTCTAGTCGATACTAGGTGGCGTATGCTGAGTATAAAAGGCAGGACTCGACCGCGTTCGTTTGTACGCAGCCTCTGACTCCAATGTACGCAGCCTCTGACTCCAATTGGCTGTCGTTCAGATGAGGAGACACGCCCAACTCGGGATGTCTCAGCAAAGGGGGTGTTTAGCGGGTATCGCTGGGTTCGGTGAGTCCCGCACTGTTAGGGATTGGCTGATGGGGTAGTCCCCCAAAGGTCCCCTCTTCGTGCATCAAGCATTCACCTCCTCTCCTTCTGTGGCTCCCTTAGGGGCGTCAAGTCGGTAGTTAAGCTTTCTGTGGCGGAAAAAAAAAAAAAAAAAAAAAAAAAAAAAGCGTTCGTTTATCAGTGTATTTGAATTGAACAAGCATTCAAGCGACGCCGCCGTTGCGAATTTGCAAGTAAAGCTCGTGAGATTTCAGAGTTTTCTTTCTCAGTGTTATTAAATCTACTTTAAAGAAGATGTCTCTACTACCCTACGTTTTCGACGACTGGACTCCTTTCGTTCGTCCGCGCCGCCTCCCAGACCAGCACTTCGGCTTGGCTCTAACTCCCGATGATTTGCTTACTGTTGCTGCTGGACCTTTGATGAGCAGGGAGTACTGCCGACCTTGGCGCCATCTAGCCGCAGCGGCACGAGACCTTGGCTCCAGCATTAAGACCGACAAAGACAAGTTCCAAGTCAACTTAGACGTCAAGCATTTCGCTCCGGAAGAAATCTCCGTCAAGACAGCTGATGGCTGCGTTATAGTCGAAGGGAAGCACGAGGAGAAGCAGGATGAACACGGCTACATTTCGAGGCAGTTCGTGAGACGATACGCTCTTCCAGAAGGCACTATTCCCGACACCGTCGAGTCCAGGCTGTCTTCGGATGGAGTCCTGACTATAACCG
Organism: Stenoptilia bipunctidactyla; assembly: GCA_944452665.1. Lineage (NCBI taxonomy): Eukaryota > Metazoa > Arthropoda > Insecta > Lepidoptera > Pterophoridae > Stenoptilia > Stenoptilia bipunctidactyla. The sequence continues at coordinate 8,726,062 of OX101743.1, forward strand.
CGCCTAGGAAAGTTCCAGAAGCTTTGAAAGGAGAGAGAAAGGTTCCTATCGCGCAGACGGGGCCAGTTCGGAAGGAAATCAAAGATCATAGCGAAGAACGGAATGACAAGAAGGCATAAGCTAGAAATAATAAGTGTTCTAGGTTACTAATATGAGACTGTTTTGTACAATTCTTTTAATTCCTTAGTTTTAAGTAAGGTCCTTAAGTTTTAGGTTTAAATAAAATTCATATTAAGTACTCTGAGTCGTTTTTTTGTATTTCAAAAAAGGCCTCTTTTAGTTTTAAAATATATTCTTATTATTAAGGCTTGATTTTTTTCGACCGTCGTCGGCGGAATTAATTTGCTATGCGTTTTGTTTACAATCGTAATCTCAATGGCATGGAATGCTTTTATCTGACCATTGAAAAATCAGGCCTTATACAACAAAAATAGACAGAATCAATCGCTCGTAAAACCTGCAAGCTACGGCCAGGCGTAACTTGCACGTGAGTGTGTAGTGTGATGCTACCAAACACGACAACGATTGATATTTAGCTAATGCCGGCGCCAGACTTAGCTTCACATAATATTGTCTTAAGTTTTCGCGATTCATACTATTAAATAAAACACTTTTTAACCGGATTTATCGCGTATATTTACATTTTAATTTTTAACTCGACGTTAAAATTTAAAATGTAACTCGACTGAAGTGTCGAGCGTCGGATTGATAGATGGAAAAAGTTTTACATCATCATCTCCAGCTGTTTCTCAGTCTATCAAATATTTGTATAGTATTTGTATATATTTGTATATTTCCGGTATAAAAAGTACCCAATGTGGTGCCAAGGATATTAATGGCCTGCGCAGACGGCGGACTTTTCTCCGCGGCGGAGTAAAAAGTAGTTACGCTCCGCGAATAAAAACTTCGCCTGAATTTAACTTTTTGTACGCGGTACTTTTGATCCCTCGTTTGCGTTACTCGATACAGTTGTATGCGATCTATTTTAGCGGACAAAAAAGTCCGCGGACAAAAATCCCTCGTCTGCGCAAGTTTAAATAATTATACCAATTTTCATCGTAATCGAACCGGTAGTTTTTGCGTGATACCTAAACAAACAGAAAGACAAAAAAAAACATTTCAATGTACAGAATTTTTACTTCTACAGATTTATTATAAGTATAAAAGATAGATATAGATATTTTAACTTTCCTATTGTAATGCATATATAAGCGGCACGCATTCACTCGCTACGCTCAATGGTAAGCCTTATTTTACTCGTACGTTAGATTTAACACAATTTTACGAGCATGATAAAAACCAGAAGATATTCCATGATCACAACTCTTTATAATGAGCCCACTGCAGGGCATGAATCTCTCCCCTGGGTGAAGAGGAGGTGGTTGGTGGATAGAAGAAGATATTTAAGGAAAGAAAAAAACACAAATATTTGGTCATGAAATAAAAGTTTTCATTTATGCATTGAGTTACTATGAATACCTCAATGCATTTATGTAATATTTTATTTTACAAAGAGCACAGACTGCTACCTTTGATTTAAACTTCATTATATTTTTTTTATTATTATGTGTATGTCAATATTGTAAAATGTCAAATACGCCATCACATCAAGACGCCAGTGTAGTCAAATAATATGTAGAATGTCACAAAATGTAAATAAGCAAAATCAAATTGTATAATACAGTGTTAACATGGGTTGAGTGAAGCAATGTCCCTGCGCAATTTCCTAATACCACTTCGCGGTCGCACACCACTTTGGTCCCAAATTCGGCACGTGAGGCCAGTGGTACGAAAAGGACCCGATGTGTTTAAAGTTACCGTAGACGTGCGCCAGTATACCAGATACGAGCTAAGAGTCAAAGCTAAAGATAAATACTTATTAATAGAAGGTAAACAAGAAAGAAAGATCGAAGATGGGTATATTCTGAGGAAATTTGCTAAAAAGTTCAAGCTGCCACCTGGCTGTAACCCTGATGACATGACCTCGTATCTCAACCATGATGGGTTTCTTACCGTTGAAGCTAAACGAACGTATTTCGAGCCTGAGTTGCCGAGTGAAACTTATGTGCCAATTTCACTCTCCGACGCCGATGAGAATTCTGAAGAGGGTTTGTTACGAAAGTCGAAACGTGAAAACAACCCTTGCAAACATTATCCAAGGGTCCGAGCTAGACCTGCACAACTTCTGCATATAAGTGAATCATCTGGAACAAGCGACGGAAAGAAAAAACCACCACCGCGTTGTCAATCATCCCCATAATTTCGCTACACTTTTTAGTCGCTTATTCAATTAGTTACATTTTGTGATGTTGACACTTAAAAAAAATAAAATAAAGTTTTTAAGGAAAACAAGGAAACTGTTTACTATTTCAGAGTCAGCCCAAAGACCTTGGGACTAATGCTTAGAAAGTGGCAAATTAATTATTAAGAATAATAATTGCTACTCCAATCTTTCACTACATTATATTACATAGTCTATGCCAACTACTGAATCGCGTCGATTTCTCGACCCCTTCAACAGAATTGAATTTCTACGAATGAGTTTGAGGGACTTAAGAGAATTTTTCATAGCCTTGCATGTGTTACTAGCTCTTGATTGATCTTTAAATAGATTTTCAATACTATTACCTGTACCTTCTTGATTGGCGAAAATTTGGGACCAAAGGGACTTTAGCATTTTCTTATTTTATTAACTGACTTTGCCACTTAACTCGGGTACAGTTCATTCTTATTAAATGTAAAAGTTAGATACATACTACTGTCGGGACTTTTTTGAGCCCACCTACATATTTGCCATACAATTAATTTGTTTACACTCATTTCAAATCGACACTTTCACAGACTTTGTTGAGAAAACCTCGGTAGCTCGGCTCGTAGACAATATACCTTCCTAACTGAACTACCTAACTGTTACTCTGGTGTAAACGAGATCAAAATCGGTTCAATACTTCCCAAGATTACCCCGATCATACAGACAGACAGATATTCCTTTTTATAATATGCAGAGCAATGCTGATCCTGGCGTTACCTATGCTTTTTATGTCATTTCGACGCAAGTCGAAAATAATTTTGTTAGTTCACCTCAGGTGCTTGCCTTTTCCTTTAACATTGTTCAAGTTGATTTCTTTACATATCATAGTAAAACTGTGGTTAAATCTTATCTTACTAAATGCGAAATTTTGGATGTTTGTTCCTCAATCACGGCAAAACAGCCCAACGGATTTTAATGAAATTTGGCATAGTGATAGAACACAATCTAGAATAGCACGTAGGCTACTTTTTATCCATGACGACTACTTTGGCGAAGGGGTAAACCTGTCTGCCTCAGACGCCAGTGGTTGCGGGTTCGATTCCCGCACGGAACAAGATAAAAAAATGTTCCGTGTCTGGATGTTTATCTATTTATGTATTTATATTCCCCCCTAATTCGCTACATGATATCCCATAACACAAGCCATGCTTACCTTGGGGCCATGTAGTTGGTGTGATTGTCTGGGGATTTTATTATTTATTATCCCGAAATTCCCGCGGAAATCAAAATTGTGCGGGTAAAATCGCGCGCAACAGCTAGTTAAGTCATAAATCACCTAAACTCTACTATTACTATTTAAAACAAGGCTTCAGACCAAAAGCGTCTTTTGTGGCTAGAAAAAAAGTGGCTAGACAAGGATTCAAACCAAGTTGACTTTTGTTTACAACCAACGCTGAGTTTCATCCGCACTTTAACCGCAAACCGCACTTGTAGTAGAAAGTTTCTGTGGACTAGTACAGCAGACATGAGTGCGATTAAGTGGTTTAAAGGGCTTTGCGGATCTACTTCTTTAAGCAAAGTCGCGGCTCGAATTTTAACGGCGCCTTCTAATACTGCCGCCGTAGAAAGGTCTTTCAATCTATTAAACTAAAGTATGATTTTTTCAATAACTGTTAATTAATTACACTATTTAATAAGGGGAAGAAATCATGTGTGAGTAGTAAAAATGTCTAATTCATAACTTGTAAGTACTTTAATCGTCATCGTCACTTGATGGTATTATATTACAGTCAAAAAATTCGATATTGTATATTCTTGACGTCGATGGTTGGGGTCTGCTAGTACATGGGGGGGTCTAGTAATACGTAGTGACGAGGTGCCAGGACTTTGCAGTGGGCTATAATAGGCGGTACCGATTAATAGTAATTATCTTCATCATCAACAACTTCAGCTTCTTCGTCACCCTTATTCAATAGATTCCAATTATAGGTGTGGAAGGCTAATTTTGCTGCTCTGTCGTTTGTTAGCCTATTTCTTTTATAACTGTACATACTTTTGACTGATGGACCTTTCTACGGCGGCAGTAGTAGAAAATTTTCAGTAGTTAAAATTTGAACCGTGACTTTGCTTAAAGCAGTAGATCCGCAAAGCACCTTCCATCACGTAATCGCGCTCATGTCTGCTGTGTTAGTCCACAGAAACCTTCTATTACAAGAACCTTCTGCCCTGTTTGATGCTGAATTGGCCATGAAATATGTTTCCATATTTTGTCCAACATCGTATATACATTGTATATATATATTTTTTTCACTTTATTATTGTTTACAAAAAATATACAGGATTAAATAGCTTAGCATTGAAAAACCACGCAGGTTCGAATAGTAATGCTAAGTAGATCGATAACTGAGACAACAATAAATTACATATTTTGATTACATTTTCTAAATAAATAGTTACAATATAAATTGCATGGTGTCGCCTCCTTGGGTGGTGACGTGGATGATGAGGAAAATAATTAAAGAATGCAGAGCATTAAAAAACCGACTTCACGTCAAAACTTTGGCTGCATTATAACGTCGTCAACATTATAACACTCTCCGAATTCAGACATATTTTGAAATTTTCCATGAAGTACCTACTCAATTTTTGCTTGGTGGTAGGATCCCTTCTGGGTCCGCCTGGCTAGCGACCACCCTTTATATAAAGTCTGCCGCCAAATGTTACCGCTCCGGCGGTAATGTGTTCCGGCAATATTATATAAAGAGCCAGTTCCTTCCTAAACCCGTGTGCTTTCATCTTCGACCTCATCGTCACTTACCATCAGGTGAGATTGAGGTCAAACGCGGGTTTAGTCACTTATAAAAAAAAAAAACGATTTTGATGAAATTTATTGGTGGGACCAACTTTGAAGTATCCTCTATCATAGAAGCTATAATAAGAATTTTAAGCTATTGCATAGCTTCTATCGCGGGCCTTGAGCGTGGGGACCGAATCCAGAAATTCCGTAACGAAAAAAACCTAACACCCCCCACTCCGACCGGCACAGATTATAATTGCATAAGTTGATAAAAATGCTATGCAATAGCTTTACCGCGGCAGTCTCCGAGTGCCACATGTCTTTTTTTAAATCCATTCATAACTGTCCGAAATATCCTGTAACAAAGACACAAAAAAAACATACAGACGAATTGAGAATCTCCTCCTTTTGGAAGCCGGTTGAAAATATGATATTATTTACTTATTACTCCATTATTAACACTTATATTTTCTTGCTTAATCTTCTAATTATATCTTCAACCCTGTGTTTTTGTATCACTAACGTTTTTCTCAAAATTTACGCGAGTTGCTTTTTTGTAGTACATAAAATGAAAAAAAATCTGTTTTCAATCTTGAAAAAACTAACGTTAATGCATTCATATCTTAAATCTGTGTATTTTTACCTGAGAAGAGGGAAATTATACTGAATAGTGACCCTTATTTCACCCTCACGCCCCTCTGACGTCATCATTCAAGCACCAAAAAAGCCTTGTCGGCCTGTACTTTATTAGGTCACTAGCTGTTGCCCGCGACTTCGTCCGCGTGAATATACGTTCTTGGAGTTGGAAAAATAATATTATAATATCTTCCTTGAAGTTCAAACTTACCCTATTCTAAATTTCTACAAAATCAGTAGTTAAGCTGTGTTACTGATATTGTAGTACTTAAATATCAAATGAGAAAAACCTATGAAAGGTACAATGGGTAAAAGCAATTGGGGTATCTATCTATCTTTAATAACAAATATAAAAATCAAGAATCTTCATAAATGTCTCCTAACCACAAATATTAGATAGTTATATTTGTGGTTAGGAGACATTACGTTACAAAGGCCCATACTTACATATAAACTTCACGCATGTATCCCTTATGGGGTAGGCAGAACACCAGAGGTAATAAACAAGACCATCTGATGTAACGTTTGACGAATTTGGAGGTATTATAATGATGGATAGAGACTATTGCAGTAACAGGGGGTCGGCCTATCGCTCACAAAAACGCCAATTAAACCTCTTTCCCTTCACTGACTTATACAATATGCCCGGGAAAAGAAGCAGCTGGTACATTCTATGTTTTTATTTCGCTCCCAGTCCAGTATGGAAGCAAAGGCACATAGCGTTATAAAAGAATCGCTAGTGCCTTGATTTTTTTTATTCTGCCTATATACCTGTGTTTGTTCGTTTAGTCTACGAACAGTAGAATTAGCTTCCAGGTGTACCTAAAACCAATATTCAACATCTTGTCATGGAAATTACTACTTACCTACCATTCTAAGTGATGCTTACCATTCGTTTGTCATAGCATTTACTCATGTAAAATATTGAAATCTATTGAATTGATTTTGACGACAATTGAATAATTACCCCCAATTTACCCTAGAATAATCCTACCGCCCCTGGATAAGCGTATCGTAAATAGCGACTAATCCGAGTGAGCCCCGCTTGGTGGTAGTCTGACTATCTCGCCTGACTGAAACTTGCCGCCAAATATCACCACTGCAGCGGTGATGCGTCCCGAAAACATTTTATGAAGAGCCAATTCTATCATAAACCTGTTTGCTATCATCTTCGACCTCATTTACACTGAGATTGAGGTCAAAGTCAGTTTAGTCACCGATTTGAAAAAAACTAGAAGGCGCTTAGTATCTATTTTTTATTTTTGGAAATCATAATATTGTCTAAGTTTTCACGATTCATAATTTAAATAAAACTACTTTTTAACCGGATTGATCACTGACTGACTGACCAGTCGCTCGTGACCACGGGGTCTGCAACAAACGTCGAGTTAAAATGTAAAATTGAGGATCAAACGAACTTCTAAAGTGAAGTTCGATCCTAATTATGTGAACAGCTTCTTTCGAAGCGATTGAGGTTAACTTTATGTAGTAGCGCTACCTACTGCTAGCCTTTGCACGGATTTTAGAGTCTATGATAAGGGTTCTTTCTTTTTTTTTTTTTTAACAACTGTCACATTTCGCTACCTATGTCAGCATCCAGTCTACAGAACTCATTTTGTTTAAAGTCAATCTGTCTTATTCCTGTTTGTTCATTTCACTATATTGGGGTTGGGTAAAACACAAATATAAATTGAAATTACTCCATGTTGAAACATATTCATATTATGCTCATTTCAAAGCATAATAACGGGTGGGTTTATATTAAATCGCTTCGAAAGAAGCTGTTCACATAATTAGGATCGAACTTCACTTTAGAAGTTCGTTTGATCCTCAATTATATTTCACAGCTTCTTTCTTTGCGATTGAGGTTTATTTTATGTAGGATGTTTAAAGATTAGTAATAGTGAAATGAATTGGCAGAGTAGTAAGCTCTTCAATAGTAAATAAACATACTTATTGAAAACAATTCAACAATGATTAGGCAAATTATTTTTCATTACAAAGTTTGTTATAATTTCTAGCAAGGACTGAGGAATCTGGAATCTTTTTGATAGGTCAATAGAAACTCCTAAATAAATAGCTCTTGATGTAGCAGCATGTCATGTACTAGGTGCACTAAAAATATTTTCATCAATACCACTGAGAGTTAAAGTGTTTTTAACCCAGTGACTTAAAGTTTGGAAACCTATATGTTTCTTAAAACAAATAAACAAATTATCAGGTTTCCTTAAATTTTCGTTTTATTTATACCTACATCTGTAAGGTTTTTGCTGGACAAATTTCTGGACGAATATTAAAAAACGGAAACTTTACCAAGGTCTGTTTACTATCAAATTTAGAGGTTTTTATAAACCCTTTTATAAGTACTTTTTTAGTTATTAAAATATATTTATTCTTTGTCACGGATAAAATTTGAACACGATGTTCCGTTACAAGAGCTATTAGTGTAACAGTTTTCTTGGAAAAGAGTCTTTAAGTCAAGGTCTTCATTAGGAAATTTTGTAGGTAAGTAGCTCAATACAACTGCTGGATCCCAGTAAGATCATACTTGATGTGGTTGGTCTTCACATAACGACTCCTTTCATGAAACTTTTTAACCTGTCATATTGGGAATTTATGTTTAATATTAATGATAATGCAGATCTATAGCTATTAATAGTACCGTACTTAGCACCTTTTTCGAAAATTTCAGTTAGAAAATGAACAATTATTGGTTTAGAAGTTTAAGTAAAACTAAAATTATTATTTTTGCAATATTCAATCCACGCCTTGATACCTCCTTCACACTGTCTCGGTAAGAATTATCCAACAAAGATGCCAACATAATCTCAACGGACTTTGAAGACAGTGATCTTTTTACTAACGCTTGCTGAACAATTTCGCGGCAACCCAGGTTAACGTTTAATGAAGGTTGTACGCAGATCTGAAAGGAGATTTCAGCGAATTAGTATTTAGTAAATACAATCACAACACAACCTTTTAAACAACGGCAACCATAGTTGCGTGGGCCAGTATGGTACTACCACAATACTCACAGACTTTTCACTAACAATTTTCTGAAGAGTTTTTGCATCTGGGTCACTTTTCCAGGTTACATAAATAGGACATTATAACTTGCATCTGTTTGCAAAAAGATCAACCGATAGTATTCCAAACCTATTTGTCATATTATTAAAGGTATAGTCACTTAGATCCCATTCAGTGTCATTAAACTGTTTTCGTGACAAACTCTCAGCTTCTATATTATCTTTTGAAGTAATATAAGATGCAAAGATATTCATCTTACGCATTTCACGCTATTTCCATTGGTCTCGGGTAATATGATCCATATGTGAAAACTGAACACTACCCATTCTATTTATACAGGTAATGGTTATATCTATTCTTAACAATATATCACAATCGTAACTACCATAATTATGCGAATGTTTTAAGTCCGAAAAAACTGCTTTTAATTCCAGAGTATTAATGTGTAGCGACGACTCGCTTTCCTTCCAATGACCCGCTGCCTCTTTTCCATCACAAAACCCGCCCTAGCCAGTATAAGATGCGTCAGGATAGATAGTTTTAGCACAGAATAAGCAATAGTTGGTACAGAAGAATTACTCCGCAAGAAGATCTAAATAAATTCGAGTCTTGCTACAACGCGATACGGTGGAATTCAGCTCGCACAGCATTACGTACCTGCAAATTTATATACCTAGAAGTTTTGTCTCTTTCTAACGCATGCCTCTTATCTTTTCTTACGCTGTTAGGGTTGCTGCCTAGTGAAGAATAATTAATCTCCTTATTTGTAATTAAGTATCTACCGATGTAGGTATTACTGTTATTCTACCTTTGTAAAAAATATTGTTTCATCTTACCTAAAGTACAAAATGAAAAAAAGTTACGACGAATAATTAGTAATACTACCTATGTTTTGTTTGCTAAATTGAACAATCAAATCTAAACATAATCTAATTGAATATTTGTTTCTTTTTATGTCCATTTTTAAATACTATTTGCGACCTCGATCATAGAATTACTGTGAGTGCTATTAGGTAGGTAGGTATCTACAACGTCCCGACGGGCGCGCGCGTGACACACGATCCATTCGAATTACGCCGGCGGAGCGCTTCGCTGTAGGTAAATAACGGATGTACCGCGCGGAGTGAGCCAGGCCTGGTTTTAGTGTATTGGCTTGTTCTGAGAGGAGAAAAGCCCTCTTCTAGATAATTTAACCACCAAGTAAAATCATCTTTATTATATCTGGGTAAATACACTACCTGATAATAAGTAGGATTTTTATTTGGTGACAATATTTTAAATTGCTCGAATAACTTTGTGTATTATTTTTTCTATTTTAAGAACTTTTTTTTTTTTTTTGGGGGTAGTTTTAAAATAATTGTCTCTGAATCAAAAATAAACCCAAGGAATTCACATTGTGTTCTAGGAACAAAGCAACTTTTTTCGTATGCATTATGAAACCTAAATTTATTAAAATATGTTTTGTAATCCAAACATTCTCATTACAATCATCACAATCTTTGCCAATGTAAAATATATTATCTAGAAATATTATGGATGAAAAAATTATTCTGACGTAAAAATTCCATGACTGGTTTTAATATTTTAGTAAATACTTATATAAAGAGCGGTGCATAAGTCAAACGTTTAATATTTGAATTCATATAAAACGTTGTTATATTCAAATCGAAGGTACTTTCGGAAAGACTTATCACCCTTGATGAAAAAATAACTATCTTTCGCATCTATTCAGGCCATGTAGCATTGTTTTGTTAACTTATCAGCGGTTCTGTAATCTTCCATTTTGAAGTGTTTTGTAGTAAATTAATTCAAAGATTTTAAATTATGTATGAAGCGATTTTCACCGTATGGCTTGAGCACAAGAAAAAATTTGTGATAAAAATTTACCTGGCTCATGAGAACATATGGATATAGCATTTATTTTTAATAGTTTATCCAACGCTAAAATATAATCTTTATGGCCATGTATTGACCTTGGGTAAACACAAGAGCTACTTTGTTTAGCGGGCAGATATTTAAAAGGTTTTTAGTAACTAGCTATTCACGATAATATTAATGGATCACTCGTTACCTAAGCCCATTTTTGATGGAAATATCGTAAACGTCCATCGCACTGTACCTGGTGGTTTATTTCCGCTGGTTGCTAGTGTTCCATGACCGTTCGTGGTAGGTCCCACGTGGCGGGTACGTGTAGCTCTGCTGTGGAGCTCGAGCCGGCAGCTGTGGCTGCGGAGATGACGTCGTCGTTTTTTGCAATTTGCAGCGTTTCAGCAACATCTCCTCCCAATAAATAATCATCGCAACTTGTATTGGTCAGCGTGTCACGCAGGCATACGTTTATGGAACTCATTATTATGTTACGATGAGTTTTAGTTTCCATATTCTGGCTATCGCGACAAGCGTAACTCAGCAGTTTTAAAAGTTTTTGCTTCAAAGTTTCATTGAAAATGATGACCATCACTTGCGATAAAGCTGCCAAAGCGATTCCAATGTGCCCTTTTTTTTTTTGTTGAAGTATAGAATCTCGTTTGGTAAGAGTTTCAGCCAATGCTGCTTTTGCTTCTAAATTTAATAAAGGGAGCAAGTAAATATTTGCAATTTGCGGGTACAAGATAGTCCTCAACAGGCTTATCTTTAGATTGTTTAGATCTTCAGCCGACAACTGCTGGTTTTTAGACCTCTTCCAGGACATCAATCGTATCAAAAAAAAAAAAAAAAGGTTGATAATTACGGAGGTAGCTCGGGCACTTCAAATCTTAGGTTCGGCGTGCAAGATCGTCTCCAGTCCGTTACCAGATAATATCGCCAACGGCGATTTAAAGAATTAATTATATGCATCGAAACTCGATGACTACACGCACATAACATGTGGGTAGTTTTGTGTCAACGACATTTTTTCTAATATTTATTAAAATTATATTAGAGATTCTCCACCGCAAATCAGATTATCTGGATAACAGATAATCTGATTGTCCACCGCAAATCAGTCTGATTCTCCACCGCAAATCAGCAGTGCTAGCACGGATCTTTTGTCGATCGTAAGTTTACGAATGCTCGTATAGTATGGAGTCGGTTGCAAGTTTTTAGTAACAATGTAATTTTTTATTTTACAGTTATTTAAGAGTAGAACCTGTTAACAAACACTCAAAATTAACAAGGGACACATTTATTTAAGCTGACCGTGCGGCAATGGATAGATTTCAATTATTGCTTGCAAAACCGTCTCCATACTATACGAGCATTCGTAAACTTACGATCGACAAAAGATCCGTGCTAGCACTGCAGATTAATCGCCAACGGCTATATTATCTGGTAACGGACTAATTAGAAGAATTAATTATATGCATCGAAACTCGATGACTACACGCACATACCATGTGGGTAGTTTTGTGTCAACGACATTTTTTCTAATATTTATTAAAATTATATTAGAGATTCTCCACCGCAAATCAGATTATCTGGATAACAGATAATCTGATTGTCCAGCGCAAATCAGTCTGATTCTCCACCGCGAATCAGATTAATCGCCACTGGCGATATTATCTGGTAACGGACTAATTAGAAGAATTAATTATATGCATCGAAACTCGATGACTACACGCACATACCATGTGGGTAGTTTTGTGTCAACGACATTCTTTCTAATAAGTCCCAACACCGTTGGGTTCTTCGAAATTTGATGTCTCAACTTTTCCTCGAATTATTTTCTTGAGAATCTTCTCCTCCTTCGATGCACAATTTTTACCATTTAAACTTTTAAAATTTAACTAGCTACTTTATATATTTTAGTCGACGTGCGCAGGCTACAGCACGGAAACGCAGAATGAGTTCTGTAGACTGGATGCTGACATAGGTAGCGAAATGTGACAGTTGTTAAAAAAAAAAAAAAGAAAGAACCCTTATCATAGACTCTAAAATCCGTGCAAAGGCTAGCAGTAGGTAGCGCTACTACATAAAGTAAACCTCAATCGCAAAGAAAGAAGCTGTGAAATATAATAAATACGCGATTAATCCGATTAAAAAGTAGTTTTAATTGGAAATCATTACGATGTGTGGATAGAAGCACTGTTAACGAAATGCTGGACCGGTCAAAACCATTGTTATGTAAAAATCAAGTTATTGCGCAGAAATTAAACTTGTAGGTAGTCTGAATCCGAATCTGTTACACTTTGGTGGTTCAAATAAATCTTATTTCCAACTGAAATAATAAATGTTGAGGCCATAGGCACCCAGAGTTCGGGAGGTGGACAACGCTCCCTAGGGACCAACTATGAAGTACGTATCTTTTTTTTTTTTATAAAATATGGATGTTACGTTTGTCTTCCATGACACCTGATGTTAAGTGAACATGAAGACTAAGGTGGTACACGTCCATAAAGTAACTTTTTATATCTGAGAGTACACGTCCATCCACGAGAAACCTATTCACTCGACGCTTAAAAGTACTAGGACTAAAGTGGTCAGGGAAAATAGACGCAGGCAGTTCATTCCAAACCTTGGCGACCTGTATCAAAAAGAAACTGTCAAAGCGCTTAGTTCGACTTTTCGGAATATCAACCACATACGGATGGAAGTATATGAAAGAATTTTTAAAATCGATTCATAATTGGACGTAGTTAAACGAAAAAGATCCAGTCCACACGAAGTCACTTTCGAGATATCGGCAGAGTTCCAAGATAATTCAAAGTTCTAAAATTTGTGTCAAATAATATTATTTTCTTTATTTTTATAGTATGGCTTGACATAGTTTCTTATTTTGTGATATATTTGTTAATTTATAAGACTGGATCCTTTTTCCGAAATCAAATTTACACCACCAAGCTCTTGTGTTCGGTCAGCAATTATGATCCAAGATATTAAAAAATATATATTATTTGATATTTAGCTTCTAAATATTATCACTATTCCTATTATTTTCACCAATTATAATAATTTTACACACAACTTCACGCCTGTTTCCCGTATGGGGTAGGCAAAACACCAGAGGTAATAAAACCATCTGATGTCACGTTTGACAAATTAGGAGGCATTATAATAGTAATAATTTTACTTTAAATAAATAATGAAAAATCCTTAAAAACAATTTATTTACCTAAAGTTGGTACAAAGTTCAACATACGAAAAGGTGGGCGAGGTGGGGTGGTCTGTTAACTAACTAGCCCAAAAGATATTGCCTAGGACTCAAGTTTTTTTTAAAAGTGCCTAATTAAGTTCTGTCGTCATTTTTGCTGAAGGCCATGGAAAAGGTCGTGGATATGTGGATCAGGGAAGATCCTAAGCTCGTGCCCACTGCATCCAGCGCAACATGCCTACCGCAAAGGCAGTTCCACAGAATCTGCGCTACTTGAGCTGACAGATAAATTGGAAAAGGCCTCTGACGACAAACAAATTGCCGTCTGTGCTTTCATGGACATAGAAGGAGCGTTCGACAACACGCCCATAACCTCAATTTTAAAGGGACTGGCAGAAAAGGGGGTGGACCAGACCACGAACAGATGGATAGAGGCAATGCTCAGAACCAGAAAGGCAAAACTATAACTCAATGGTTGTTATCATGAGATTCAAACCACTCGTGGATGTCCACAAGGCGGTGTTTTATCACATTAACAGGTTAAGCCAGAAAGGTAGGATACGCAGACGACATCACTATCATAGTTAGAGGTCCATGTCAGGAAGTCCTATCTTACCTCATTCAAGGCGCCATTAATATAACCTTAAAATGGTGTAAAGACAATGAACTGTCAATTAACGCCAACAAAACAATAAAATTACCATTCTGTAACAAAAGGAAACTGGACAAACTTAGACCGCCTTCAGTCAACGGATTGCTACTTAACTTCTCCAAGGAGGTGAAGTACCTAGACATCACCTTTGACCAAAAACTCACTTTCAACAAACACATTGAGAATGTGATTCATAAATCCAAAACCTCATTATACTTATGCAGTCGTATGGTGGGATCAAGATGGGGTCTTAAACCCAAGATGATCATGTGGCTTTATACTGCCATAGTAAGACCAATCATCACCTATGTGTGGCAGAAAAAGACCTACCAAAAGACGGTGATTATGGAGCTTAATAAACTTCAAAGATCGGTTTACATCATAACCACTGGAGCCATGTCTACCACGCCAGGACAGGCATTGGATGCACTGTTAGATCTCCCGCCCTTACATCTGGCAATACGCAAGGAGGCGGCCGTAGGAATGCTGAGGGTGACGACGCAGCTCAAAAAGACATGGCTGTCTGCAAACCTAACCCAGCTCAGGGACAGGGTTTACAGAAATCCAATACTAAGCATGCCCTCGGACAGCACAATGCCGGAGATGCTATTCAATAAATTCTACCAAGTAGAATTCCCAAGCAGAGAAGATTGGAGCAAGAGCCGGGTAGTCTGCGAGGACTACAGCCACATATGGTACACGGATGGCTCAAAGATGGAAACCAAGGTTGGCTATGGAATTCACGGGGTGAGACCCAAGTATGGAGCTAGCTTCAACATGGGTCATCATTACCCCTCGATATATCTTCTCTGACAGCAAAGCTAATGGCACTTGACTCTTCAAGGGTTGACTACAAACTGGTGAAGCAATGCCATGAAACGCTAAACAGGCTGGCAAGCCATAATAGAGTTTATATTAAATGGGTTCCGGGCCATTCCGGTGTAGACGGCAATGAAGCCGCTGATGAACTCGCGAGGGCAGGAGCAATGGGTAGCCGGTACGGTCCAGAACCATTCTGCGGCATCCCGAAGAGCCTGACGCGTTTAATACTCACCACTCAGTGCCTCTCAGAAAGCAAAAGCCTCTGGGAACTTTCACTAGGCATGAGACACTCAAGGGAACTGATAGAGGGATACTCCAAGTCATACACAGAATCGGTAGTATCTCTTAACAAACCCCAACTACGCGTAGTGGCAAGATCACTAACGGGACACTGCAAACTAAACAAGCATATGTCCAACCTGGGTCTCACTGACTCGGCGCTCTGCTGATACTGCAAAAGCGCAGAGGAAACCCCTCTACACCTACTGTGCCGCTGCCCCGCAGTTATGCGCTCCGCTCACCTGGATAAGCACGAGCTGGATCCAAAAAAGATTAGGTGCATCGCCGTAAGGAAAATCCTAAATTTCCTGGACTCCATTGGAGTGTGCGGCGAGTTATAAATTGGGACTCACACAATAGATCTTTTAGGTCGCAGTGTGACGAGCGGACAAAACTGCTCACATAGTCCCTAAACCCCCCAACAATAATAATAATAATTAAGTTCACCTTTATCTTATGATTTTTTTAAAACATAAGTTTCAAGAAACGACTGAAGTTACCATTTCTTTAGTGTAGCCATTAATAAATTTAATGAAAATACTAACTGAAGCTTTTCTTAAAAACTGAAGCTTTTCTTTCTTTATTCTTTTTCAATCGATTTTGGTCACCTAAATAAATTTGACTTAGAATAAAAAGTAACTAGAAAAATGCACCAAGCACTCTGGATCGTTTTTTTTTAGGTTTTTTAGATACTAATAGTATTTATCAAAATAGTTCCAAATAGCTTGGATCGTTTTTTTGTGTTTAAAAAACAAAATGACGGGGCATAAAACAACCCAGTCTGTTTGGTGCCTTTCTTAGTAATTTTGTTTTAAAACTATGTGGGAGCCACAAGGCTTGGATCATTTAAGCTGAAAATAAATGTTATCTTATCACCCCATATGTGTGGATTGGTTCCATCGTTGCTTTTGGATCTTTTTACTGGTCAATAATATTCTTATTTAGCAGCAATTCGGTGTATTTAAGTAATTTTTGGTAATTTTGTGGGATGGATCCTTTTCGTTTAACTACGTCCAATTGTCCAAGAAATCAAAACATAATACGAATTGAGCCCTTCGGAGCATAATGAGCAAAAAGCAAAATGAGCACCACAATCAAAATGAGCAAAACGCAAAATGTGCAAAATGTAAAATGTTCAAAACGCAAAATGTGCACCACAAGCAGAATGCGCAAAACGCAAAATGAGCAACAAAGGCTCTAATCACACTGTCTAGGTTACTACCACAGATTACTTCTAAACAGAGTATTTTTGTTAAAATTCTAATATGTAATGCTGAAAAAAGTACTAGGCTGCCATGACTATGTTGATGTATTTCATATTGTAAGTTAATATTACCTAAATAAATTTAATCTTATTATTATACGAAAATCGAACGACACGAGTCAAAACGAAATACAGGAGCCTTCTATGAAGTCATGGAAGCCTAGTAGATTGCCAACCTGGTACTTTTAGTTAAAAACTAAAAGAATACTTACCAACAGATATAATAAGAATTTTCCTAGTACGTACTGGCACTTGAGTGTCAATAAAAACAATAACTATATTTATTATTGACTTTTATTGTCAGTGTCAACAGTAAGTATTTTGCATCGAAATTTTCCTTATTCAGTTATTGGCTAATTAAATTGTTTACTAATGGATAAATTAATAATTATAGAAAAAAACCAAAAAGGTAAACCATCTTTATTATACGGTGGTTATCGGTATAATAAGAGTACGTGTAGGAATAAAAATCAAACCATCTTATGGCGATGTGTTAAGCGACCAACCTGCTACGCGTCGATGACTACAGACAAAACTGTAAGTAATATTTTACGACAGACTGGGCATACTTGTCAACACATTCCTCTAGAAAATGAATGTTTTTCAATGATGAACAAGACTAAAAAAGAACTTTGGATCGACCTTGGGATCGATGCAAGAAATATTTGAAAATAATTTCTCATGTTTTCGAAACTGTGATGATCGACATGTGATACCTCATTTTTTGTCAAAAAAAGACACGCTACTTAGAACAGTAAAAAAATATTTGAAGGCCCAAAAACTAGTATTCAATACAATCGAAGACGTATACCAAAAGCATTATCAGCCAATTTTCTTATTAGCGATGATGATGGTACTAATACGATTTTGGTTTTCGCAACAAAGGTAGCACGACGTGTAATGAAAACATCAAGATCAAGGCTTTATTTCGGTGATGCCACGTTCAAATGCGTTCCCAAGCCATACTATCAACTTTATACAATTCATATAGATTTGAACTCTGATGACGATTCCACTAACGTTGTACCCGTTATATTTGCCTTGATGGCCAACAAGCAACAATCTAGTTATGTGCGTTTATTTAACTCGATTAAAAAATTTGGTATCGATGTAAATACTTTCAAGTGCGATTATGAAGTTGCGCAAATAAATGCATATCATCAAGTTTTTCCAAATGGTGCTTTGAGTGGATGTTACCATCACTATAATGCTGCAGTTTTCAAAAAAGCGAAATCTCTTCATGGAAAAACTAGTGCTGAACGAATGGTTGTCCGAAAAACTGCGATACTACCTTTATTGCCACCAAATAATATTCCAGGGGCATGGCTTGAAATCACAGAATCCGCACCAAACACAAACAACATGAGAGCCTTTAAAAAATATTTTGCAAAAACGTGGTATCCTCAACACAGCGCTGAAGTACTAAGTTGCGCCTATCAAAGACATCGGACAACAAACGCTGTCGAAGGCTGGCACCGACGGTTACAAGTTAAAATCCCCAAAAAAATTAGTTTATTGTTTTTTTTACATAAATTGCGCAAGGAAGCTGAAATCAGTGATGGCAAAATTAATATGAGTTTATTTGAACCAGCAAGGAAAAATCGTAGAAGACGTGATATCGTATTTGACAAGAAATATAGAGATATATTACGAAAGCTAGTCGATAATGAAATAACAACATCTCAATTCCTATTTCAAATGATTTATACTAGACTCGCGTTGTAATGTCACGAGTTCTTCAGTTTTTCATAAGTTAGGTACGCAGAATGTTTTCCTGCTGCAGATATTCCGCAATCCTTAAAGACAAAATCTTAAAGTCCTGCGTGTTGCAGAAAAGTGGTGACTCGTTTTGTTAGGAATTTAAGTTAATTACTTTTATTAGGAGTTTCTGCTAAGTTAATTCGTTTTATTATGAGTTTAAATTAAGTCAATTAATTTTATTAAGAGGAAGTTAAGTTAACCGTAACTTAATTATTTATTATGAGTTACTCCAGAAAGAAGGAAAAAAACAATATTTTACAAATAAAGTGTTAAACATATTCATAGTCTTTTTTTTCAAGATAATAAGCCTTCTGGCTGACAATGTCTAGTCTCCTAAAATGTCCAATATGCCAAAGAGTGTAGTGTCCTATTACGTGCAGTATCACAACGTCTGGTGACTTATAATGGACAAGTATCCAAACATGTCTAGCATCCTTTTACGTCTAGTGTGTTTTAATCTACTAGGCTTCCATGACTTCATAGAAGGCTCCTGTATTTCGTTTTGACTCGTGTCGTTCGATTTTCGTATAATAATAAGATTAAATTTATTTAGGTAATATTAACTTACAATATGAAATACATCAACATAGTCATGGCAGCCTAGTACTTTTTTCAGCATTACGTCATATTAGAATTTTAACAAAAATACTCTGTTTAGAAGTAATCTGTGGTAGTAACCTAGACAGTGTGATTAGAGCCTTTGTTGCTCATTTTGCGTTTTGCGCATTCTGCTTGTGGTGCACATTTTGCGTTTTGAACATTTTACATTTTGCACATTTTGCGTTTTGCTCATTTTGATTGTGGTGCTCATTTTGCTTTTTGCTCATTATGCTCCGAAGGGGAATTGAGAACCTCCTCCTTTTTGGAAGTCGGTTGAAAATGTACCTTAATTGCTGCAAGCTGCAAAAATATCATTAATTATTTTCCAGTAGGACCCTCAGCCGTTTGAAGGTCTTTAGACTAAAGGTGTAGGGCTCCGATTAGAGGCATATTAGCAACTTATAAATTCATTTACACTTTTTTCAAATTATAGTTATTGTATGAGGAATCGCCTGTGAAACTTCTGCATTCCAGAAGGACCCTTTTTTCAGCCCAGTCACATTTTTTATCAGGATTTTATTAGTTTTTTTTATTAGATTTTATTTTATTAGTACTAGTGTAGGTACAAAAATAAGTTCATTTAATTAAAGTGCTGTAGGCGTGATGATTCTGTTTTGTTGAGGATGGGCATTAGTAGGTACCAGTATTATAAGTTACTCTATGGTAGGTACCTATACTTATTATAAGCTTCTTGGAGGTTAATCAAACAAAGAAATAAATAGTACTTAAAATTTAATAGGTAACTTATCAGTCTTTAACAAAACTTAGATAGGTACTTTTTAATTATTACGTTTACATCTCCACAATCAATCACACGAGATACAAAAGTTAAGAAACACACAATACACAACGTATTTTAATTAAATCTAATGGAATGCGGAAACAAATCACTTCTCAGCCTTGTCACCATTGGATTGATCTTTGACTTCCTTACGGACGGGACCAGTTTGAGCAATGGGAACCGTCCTCTGCCCTTTCACCTCCGGAGGCACAGACCGCGGGGCCACCACCGTCAGCACACCATCTGATGACAAACGCGATTCCACAGTCTCTGGAATACAACCCTCTGGCAAGGCGTAGCGACGCGTAAATTGGCGGGAAATATAACCGTGCTGATCCTTCTTCTCTTCATGCTTGCCTTCCACCACTATGTACCCGTCCGCAGTCTTCACGGAGATTTCCTCAGGGGCAAAATGCTGGACGTCAAGATTTACTTGAAATTTGTCCTTATCAGACTTGATGCTGGACCCAAGATCACGAGCGGCAGCTGCGATATCACGCCATGGACGATAGTACTCCTTATTGAGCAGGGGTCCGGCCGCAACACTAAGCAGGTCTTGAGGTGTCAGCGCAAGACCGAAATGCTGATCATACAACCGACGAGGGCGCTCCAACTCGTAGTCGAAGAGCAATGGTAGCAAAGACATTTTTCTTATCTCTTTTTAACTTGTTGAGTAAATATGAACACGAAATATCTTCAATTCTGCAGAATCACAGAAAAGCCAACGAGCGTATTCTCTTCACAGCGATTTGAACAACACACAATCAAAATCTTGACAATTCGCACTCTCGATTGTTTTCTTGCTTTTTCAAAACTGATGTAGAACAGCGCGCGCACTGTGAATTTAAACTTTGCCGCGGATTCTCGAAATACACAGAATGTTCTCCGCGCAGAACGTCTTAGATGCTCAAACTGTGGGCCGCTTTAATCCGTTGTTTAATTTAATACAAGTTTACATACTTAATAACTTTTTGGGGAGGTTAGTAAGTGTAGGGTGGGTGGGAAATACAGTAAAAACATTCTTTTTTGTTGTAAAAAATTATTAAAATAAAAATTATATGACTAGGGTACCTGCTAAACTTTACAAACAACTTTATGTAGGTTATGTGGGTAACGTTTTTCTTTAATGCTAACTATTTGACGATTTTGCTAAACGTTTATTATTGTATTTTTACTCGGGGATGAAATATTATATTATTAAAGCAAATTAATTAAATAACTAATTTTGAATGAGATTGTATTTAAGTTAACATTGGCCACGATTGGATATTAAAATCTCTGATTTTAAGTATCTCTAATGTCAAATTAGCAGACTTCAAATTCAAAAGTTCCTTAAAGAAACTGAAAAGGAATGAAGCTTGTATCCAATAGAAAAACAACCCGTTTTAAGATACAAATCCGTAAAATAAAATATTAAAAGACAATACAAATTACCAAAATTGCTTTAAATTTAAGAAATAGTATTTAACTTTAGAGACAAATTGATTCATGTCGACATCTCCCTTTTATTAATTTTCAATATAACAAGCAGTCCGAAATTTGAGCATTTGTGCACGCGTGCAAACTTTTTCGCCAACATTCAAGAAAACTCTAGAATAGTAATTTTGTCATAAGTGCCATCTAGGGTCAAATAGTGGAACCATGATGTGTCCAAGGAAGTTACTAAACATATGATATAGGTGGCACTGGCCACTCATTGCTATAATAATAATTAACTCTATTATTCTTATTTAATTAAATTCAATATTTTATTTTATTTTTTAAGTGACATTGTTGTATTTTATTAATAATTATTATGGGTCTATGCCACCTGCAAATAAATTGATTTATTATTATTATTATTATTGCCCTGACATCTATTATTTTATTCGTAAACTAACTGAAAAAATTGCCAGCGTAAAAAAAGGATTAAAGTATGCAGCCAAGTAAAATATAAAAATTAAGATAAGTTTAACAAACTTTCCAGTTTCCTCGAGTTTTTGTATATTCAGGTAGTAAATTGATAATCTTTAATTTTTATTTAATAATTTACTTTTTTTGCTGTTATCGCCTATCTGCACTCTATCTGCTTGCGGCTTTACCTCCCCGCGTCCTACTGTTTACCTCATTCCCCTCTCATACTTGAAGAACGAAGCAAGTGTGCAGCTTCATTTTTTATACTATTTTTACAAGTTATTGTTTGTGATCTTGGATTTAATTTTAAAGCAATTATCATTTAAAACAATAGGAATTAAGTGTACTGTGATTTATAAGTGGATTTACATTACGATACAGTTTCGTTCCTGTTGATGTTGTGATCCTTGTTTTTGTGAATTTACTTGTGATCATGGCAGACAATACAAAATTGACCGAAGAAGAAAAGTTGGAGATTCGGGAACAGTTTGCACAGGTAATTTTTTATATTAATTAAATGCCTGGATCACATATAATGACGAAAATGCGTCATTGATTGCGGCCGGTGTATTGGTAATCGTGACTTGTTGGCGACAATCAATGGTAATAAAACAAGATCTAAGTACTGTCTCTACAAATCACTATAAATTAATTTTGATTAGCTGTATGCAAGTTTTATTCCATAAATGGGTGAATATAAGCATTTTCGCATAGCTTACTAAGGCCGCATGTAGTCTGCCTTGAAAACTTCAAGTAGTATGCAAGTAACCTATCATATTTTTTGCTTAAAATTCAAATGTTCTTCATAATATTAGATTAAAGAAAGATTACTTTTTCTGAAAAATCAATATAATATTCTTAGACTAATAGAAAAAAGCATATTAAACATTTTTACTATACTATAGCCAATAAACCTTATATAGCTGTATGAATCGCTTCCTCGGGCATCTTGATAAAGTATCTATTGCTTGTATTTCCCTATTCAGAATCTGCAAAACTTAAAAATAGCTAAATTATATTCTAAATATTTAGTTTTTAATTACAAAAGCTCTTGGGCATTACTATCATATATTTAACCCTTCTCAATGCACCCATAAAAAAGTGTTTACTTAGAAACTTTATTTATCACCGAAGAATGGATGAGTATGTAATGTGGCATTAAACCCTTCTGTACAATGTTATTATGTGTGAAAATTAAATTAAATATAACCAGGAGAGCATTACTCTATATACTTATTATGAATATAGGTACCTAAATCATTTTGTAAGGAAATACAGTATTTTGCTTCTTTCTATTAACATTTAACAGATTGAACCATTACTCGATTTAGTATTACAGGGGAAGCCATATTTTCACTAAAAATATTTTAATTTGAACTTAAGTCAATTCTTCAAGGACTTTGGGTATTATAAATTCTTAACATGTGTTTTGCATTCCATAGTGGTCAGTAAGCAAGCACATACTGCTGACTTATGACATCACCATGTTTGCTAAAGTATTTAATTTAGTTATTGTCTTATCTAATTACTTCATGAAATAGGATTTTTGGTCTTAGGTTTAGCTGACTCATTTATTTGAATATAAATCCTTATGCGACATTATGATTTGCTTAATGTGAAGTAATTTATTATTAATTACAGGGACCCATAACCATTTCGCCCTGTTGTGTTTTAAGTAAATTTATTGTATAGAACAACCTACCCTGTTTGTATTAGTATAAGGTAATGTAAATGATGAGATGCTTGTTCTAGAAAGATTGGATCCATGCTACAAACCCTAAATATTCATTACATTACCTAGATAATGCTCTAAAAAACATACATTTGAGAAATGTATAAATTGATGAACAAAATTAAGTTGAGTTGAAATAACAAAAGAATAATTATATGTATATTAAACTGTTATACTAAGTTCTCTTGGGAATTAAAGAAAAGTAATACTTTGCCATGTTCCCTACTTATTTTTATATTTTTCTATGGACTTTATATTTTAGTATTCGGTATTGATTCAGGGGTATTATAGACGTATGTCAAGTGTTTTTCAAATATTAAATGTCTTTTAGTGGACGCTAATAGTTATCAATGGAGATCGAGGCGGTAATATAATGTGATATCATCCCTACGTTAATAGTTTTCAAAACAGCAATAGTATAAAGCCAATACAAAATTTGGCAATGTAATTTAGTACCAAATAAAATAAATCAGCATAGGACATCTAAATTTTTAACCAATTTTAAGTTGTTACTACACAATATAGTTACACAATAGTTTCCTTGTAACTGGCGTACTATCTCTTGAGTCACTATATGAGGTAACAAAGTGTCCGCTTAAGTATTCCAAATGTGTTGTTACTTATCTCTTGCCTTGACATGCATGCAAAGTGAATATGTCCTTTTGAAGTTAATTCAAATTAAATGTGAAACAGAGCCAAGAACTGCTTTCCGTTGACAATCTTTCTCTCTGCCTATCCATTCAAGTACAGATAAGGATTATGTACCGCTCTTGAATATTGATTCTCTTTTCCTTATTCTAAAAAGTATATTTTCAAAGTAATTATACAGGAATTCCGTGATTTTCTTTACAGAGGTAAGGTACTATCGACACAATTGAATCATGCATGACCCACCATTAGCTCATTTTTGTTAACCATCTACATGCTAGTAGATTGAAAATCACATGAAGATAGGTTTCCTTGTTGACGAACT
Source organism: Stenoptilia bipunctidactyla (assembly GCA_944452665.1). Classification (NCBI taxonomy): domain Eukaryota; kingdom Metazoa; phylum Arthropoda; class Insecta; order Lepidoptera; family Pterophoridae; genus Stenoptilia; species Stenoptilia bipunctidactyla. Next base: position 8,750,601 of record OX101743.1, read on the forward strand.
TGTTGTCATTTCATTCGACACTGACATTAACTGAGTACAGAATTCATACAATATGTAAAATGTCCTAAGTGCATTAGGTATATGAGATTGACCTTACAAGTTTGACAGTTTCAAACGAATTATTAGCAAAATGGGTCATGATGATTCAGTTGGTTCGATAGTACAAAAGCTACATTTTGGGAATCCAATTTAATCTACGTAACTTTAAAAAAATGTAATTGATGTTGTGAACATGAGATGGGGTGATTCTTAAATTTAATTCGTTAAATTCATGTTGAGATTATTTTTTCAAAATATCATCTATATTTAACAATGTCCAATTATGTAACTTAAAGAAGTATTAGAAAGAACTAACTAATGGTGTGGTATTCAGACTAAGTCTGTTGTGTCCATTTGTATTTACTATGACATAATCATTTTGTAAGTATGTCACTGTTCCCTTGATTTGGATAGCAGAGCAAACACTTCACAGCATACATACTTTGTCCACTACTATATCATATCTATCTGCTATATCAGGCTTTGGCCAAACAGTGCAGGCAATTTCATCTCAACCCATCAAACATTTTTACAGTGACATAGTAACAAACATACATCTATGCAAACTTTCGATGTAATACTATTAGAAGGATTGGTTTCTTGAACCTTAAATAATAAAATAAGCAGGATTAATGCTGTGGAGATGAGAGCTTTGAAGAGCGCGTGTGAAGTGAAATTGAGTGATAGGGTGCGCAACAGTGAAATAAGAAAGAGATGCGGATTGAAAGAAGTAAGTAAGATTGAAAAGAGTATGCTAAGGTAGTTTGGACATTTGGAGAGGATGAGTGATAGTAAATTTACGAAAGAGGTGTACAGAGCACGATTGGATGATCATATCGAAAGGGGCCGCCCTAGGTGAACGTATGCCGACCAAATTGGTGACATACTTAAAAAGGGCCTAGTTAAAAGTACCCGTAACCGGCGATCATGTATGAAACGATTCCTGGACATGGAGGAAGCGAAAGAGGTATGTCTGGATCGGAGCAGTTGGCGTTCTTAGTCTCTGCCTACCCCAAAGGGAGACAGGCGTGATGTTATGTATGTGAATAATAAAATATAATAAATCCGAGATTTGGTTGTCCCTTTTGCGATCTATTTTTAAGGTAAGATCTGCCAATACACTTTATTGTCTCGTTGTGTACCTATGTCTCATATACAAATATCTCGCTAAGCGTCACCTTTGAAAGCCTTAAACTAGTTTTGTCGGTATGTGCCAGTAATGCAAGCGTTTTTGACTTGTTTGTGCTTAGGTAGATATTTGAGTTTCGTCACTTAATAATAATAATAATGTAGAGTAATGGAGCAATAATGCTGACTTATGACTAAAATGCATATTTATTTATTGACATCATTTAGTGAAGTGTTAAATTTGGTATTTAGAAATATTGATTATAAGACATGTTATGTTTTTTTTTAATTCATAAACTATATGTAAATATTTTGATATGTATCTCGTTTTTCACATAATTAGATCAGTGTCTCAAAGCACCTACATCATACAGTTTTAAAGCTTGCTGAAAGAAACCTCTCCAAGGTTAACCCTGCTCTCCATTGTACAAGAAAGAATTTATAGATACAATGTTTCTTTCTGTCTGTATAAAAAGCAAAATCAGCGTAAAAAGTAACAGTACAACTACCTGGGTACGTGTGTTTCGCGGGAAGTATGCCACGATGACGCATAAAGCCATGCGTCTGCGCACACGTGAATTTTATAAGAATGCGGCCCGTTCGGTGCCTAAAGGTCGAGGGCCCTTCCGGTCTGCACTTAAAAAGTAAAAAGTTAATCTCTCTGTGTGAAGCTGAATGGAATTTTAAAAGAATGCTGCTGTACGTTTCAGGTATACCGCATGTCTTATTGGAGACAAAAGCTATAAACTCGCTGTGGTCTGCATCACCACTTACGTTTAATTCAGTTTTGGCTTTAGTCTAGAAAGTTGTTCATTTTAATCCAATCTGTTTTTTTCTGTTTTTAGCGTTTGTAAGTGAATAGTCATAACATAGTTAATAAATATTTTATCAAGAAATACTTACGGAATACAAAGTTACGCAAGCAAAAGGTTACTTTAAACACTAGTTTTGTCTGTTATTGACACATCTGAAGAGCCTCATGCACGAAACCTTAGTACTTCTTTTGAACCGAGGTTAGGTAGGACGCGTTTATAAGTCATAAGCCTATTGAAAATAGTCCAGTTTGGATATATAGAATGGTAAAAAAATTAAATCTACAGCTATAAGTTTAAGGGGAAAACGATGAAAAAATTACAAATTTATACACTATAAAAATAATGTTAGCTCGGCTGGTATGATGCTAAAACCTTGTTAATAAAAACTTCTAGACACGTTATTGCAGTGTGACCATGGGCCACGAATTATCCTCATGACTGTTTAAGGATGTCTGATGAGCCAAAAAGAGATAGATGAATTGTGCAATCAGAGAAGAACTAAGGAGAAAAAGTGAAGAAGGTTTTACGAATACTAAAAAGAGGTGGTAAATCTTATATAACCGTGCTTATGGTGACATTTTTTATACCAAACTGCCGAAAACGGTCCAAATATCGCATTCATCCTAATAACATTTCAATAACAATAAAATAAATCGGTTTTCGGCTTGAAGTTTAAATCTTGCTTTGTTAAAAATCTATCAATGGTCTTTGTCACTATCGGTTACTTTACATGCTTTGAAGCTCAATTTCACCTAACAGGCAAGCATAGACTTGGTCAAAGATGGCCATAAGTGTAGATGAAATAACTTAAGAAATGCCGAAAATCATCATGATATTTAACGTTGGATTGGAATCTGAAATCTTAGGGCGGGTTGTATCACAACTACTTTACGTGTCTGTCAACGTTAAAAATGGCGGTAACCACTGTCAAGCTAGAAAACGGGTTGTTTCACCTATAACGGACGTCAAAAATTAACGATTACGTTGACCGTCCATCCACCCACTGGTTAACGTAACTTTCTAGTGAACACTGAGTTGACAGGCAGGACATCTTTAGTTGAAAGCTTTTAACATTATGGATTCTGTTTTATTTTCATATATTTTAAATGATAGTGATGATGATTCAATTGTGGAAAGGAAGAGAAAAGACATTGACGAACAGTTTTTTTTGTGATGAAACAACGCTTTGTATTTGACGTACGTTAAACATCTGATGTAATCGTCAAAAAGTTACGTACGTATGATACGATAACCAACCGTTTGATACAACCTGCCCTTAGTTTCCTAGGAAGGACTTAGCTGGTTAGGTACAACAAGATCTTGCAAAGGAATGTGGCTTTATCGTCGCCACCTAATGACGTCAGTTTATAAAACTGATTAGAAACTGCAATTATAGTTATCGTTGACATAGAGTCATTAACTATCTGTGTTTCTTCCAATGTTTTAATACCAAGAAAATAACTCTATTTATTGATAAATATATAAAAAGAATTGCACCAAGTATATTACTTGCTGTTTTGTTGACAACACTAAGAACAACGTACAACCATATTTGTCGTAAGCTGCAAATAAAATAACGATATTATGAACAAAGCCTTTGTTGTGGTAAAATGTTGATTTTCATTAGTGGCCCATGTTCGCATTGTAGGTTAAAAATGAATTAGAATTTAATTGTAGAAACAGTGTCAATTGTCGTTTCCTTGCAAATTTTAAGTCTATTTCGAAATCGAAGATTTCAGCTCTAATTTGAACTAGTGAATGGACCTAGTAATATTGATGCTAAGAATAATGACAACCGGTTGGTGTAGTGGCAACTACATTGCCTTCTATGCTAAAGGTGCTGGGTTCGAATCCCGGTGTCTGTGGGTGTTCATCACACAAATTATCCGTCAAGTCATGGATTTATGTTGTATGTTATTTTATTGTATGTTTATTTTCTAATAAAAACATACGATACACGTATAATACGATAATACTCCGTTTATTGACAATTTATTGGATAAAATTTGATTAGGACAGCGATTTTCCATTTAGTAGAGAAACGACAGTATGTTTACATATTTTCTTAAATTCATTATGATATCAAAACACAAATCCTTTAAGAAACTTAATTTGGGCTAAATAATGTTGGTGCCTTGGATTTTAACTTTAAGCCGAGTTATTTAAAACATTAAATAAAATATGATTCAAAACGCATTAAGTCCGAATTTTCACGTACCTAAGTAAAGGTAATAGTTTTAAAAATGATTCATCCATTCGTAAGTAAATTTTGCGGTTTACCCATTTGTTTATAAACTACGATTCGGTTATGAAAATGTTTACGTAACTTCGTGTATTAGGTTCCATGACATTAATCATGGTTTTTAGACGGTACTTCGAGTTCAACCTTATTTTAATATTCATAAGTCTTGTATGCATGGCCAACATTAGGTCATTGGTAGCAAGGAGTTTTTGTACCAATCTTAGTCATCTCACTTGCGTTAAATAGACCTTAATGTCATATTATGTATTTTGATTGGCACTTCTAGTTGGTAACCTTTAATCAGAGGATAGCTTAAATCAGTTTATAGTATGTAGGTAAGTATTATAGTTTATATACCATTATGAAACTTTAATAAATTTTTTTAGAGCAAACTAAACCTCATTTGGAAAAGATTTGAACATGGTTGGAAGGACGTGCTCGTCTTCACCACACTGCTAATTTTCCTTAATAAGATAAAAAAAGAAACTATTTTTCCATACATTTTTAATTTATATATTTTTACATACATATCATCACGCCTGTCTCCCTTTGGGATAGGCAAAGACTAAGGAACGCCAACTGCTCCGATCCAGACATACCTCTTTTGCTTCCTCTACATTCATTAATCGTTACATACATGCTCACCGGTTCCGTGTACTTTTAACTAGGCCCTTTTTAAGTATGTCTTTTAAAGTAGTATACGTTTAGGGAGAGATTTTGATGGTTCATGTCCTTTGAAGAAATTTGCCCTCAGCCTAAATATTATATTCGAGCTTCTAAATGAGCTTCGAGCTCTGTGCGATCTCCCGGTTAGCTGTCCCGGAACAGCGATAAATTTTATATAAAAAAAACATATACGTATTCTTTCTTTTTATATTTTTATAAAAAGCGAGTCAGTAAATTCCAGTCAACGTCAATACTTAGAATTTTTATGTGTTATTTTATTTGATTAAATCCTTATCATAATAATAATAAACTGAGTCATTATTGTAAATAGGCCAACATAGCACTCCTTAGTCATTCCAGTTGCCTCCTAATTTCCATCATCACATGCGCTTAAATTTTACTCACCCATTATGTAATTACAAAAAAAAAACATGTCACGAAATTTCCTTTTGGCATCTATGAATAAATCTGTCTTGACTCACTACTCGCCGTCAATTTCTGCGTGACAAACGTAATAAAATAATTAATTGAAATCATAAAAAACGCGAGTTATGCCATGAAAACGTCTGTTGTTTTGATATGAATTCGATACGGCGAGTCTATGCCGTGTCGCCGATCACGCAATATCATTTTCGTAGATAATTTTCTTCGATTAATCTTCGTATGATATTCGTTGTGAATTACATATTTTTAATGCACCGTGAAATGAGTGTCATTTATTTATTTATTTATTTCAAGGTATTTCAACAGCGTTTATGTACAAAGTTAAATTCAACTTATATTAATTTCAAAAATAAGGCCAAAAGAGAAATACACTAATAGAAAGCAGAAGCATAAAATAATAGTATTACAATTAGATTTCAAACAATTTAGATCTGTGTAAATTGAAAGAACCATACATAAAATGAATAAAATATAGAACAAAAAAAAAAAAATTAAATGTAGACACAATTACATAATTAAGCAATGTAAATAACAATTTCAAATTTTATATAAAAAAGAGCACATAATAATATTGAAGTTAAAATTTAGACAATCGGAATAGGAAACAAATAATAGGTATTATATAAATTACAAACAAAAAATAAACAACAATAACAAGAACACATTTTACACAGGAGTAGTAGGTAATAAAAACATGAAAAAATTAAACTAAGAACTTGTTAGAAAAAAAAAAATATAGCAATAATATTTGAAGAAAATCATTAAATTGTATATAAAATATTACTAAAAATCATAATTAGTGAAAAAAGAAAAAAAAATTAAATAAACTTAACCATGAATTAAATGAAATTTAGTTTTATCTCATTGGATGTGTATGTGTGCGTGTTGGGTGTGTATTTGAGTACGTGTTTGTGTGTATCTGAGAGTGAGTTAATATTTTAGGGCTTTGTTATGAACAGTGCTGCTTAATAATATGGTTTTTGAAGGTAGTTCTTTTGTCAAGAAATATGTCGATTGAGGCATAGTGCTTGTTATATAGACGGGAAATACGACAGATGACAGCGTTTTTGTAATAGTTCGTGGAAGCTTGCGGCACGTGTAGGAGAGCAGTATGGCGAGTTCGGCACGAGGGCACGCGGAGCTGTATGGCATGCAGAAGAGACGGGCAGTCGCGCGCGCCGTGCAGGATGTCGTGTAGCAACACCATGTCCGCCTGCCTTCGCCGTGCTTCCAATGAGACAATGTGATATCGACTCAAAAGTTCCGGATACGCTGTGCTATCAATGTGTTCTTTAAAACTTAGGAATCGAAGAAATTTGCGCTGGATTTGCTCAATTCGGTGAATATAAACAGTGTATTGGGGACACCAAATTGGGCTGCCATATTCAAGGATACTTCTAACATAAGAGGCGTATAACGTTTTAAGGCAGTTTATATCGCGGAAGGGCTTACATATTCGCTTAAGAAACCCAAGGAGTTTGAATGCCTTGTTGCATATTATTTCTACATGTTGGTCGAACATCATTTTAGAGTCTATAGTTATTCCAAGATCACAAACTGTTGGTGTACGATTAATTGTATTCTGTCCAAACTTATAGCTGTAGTCTATTGTTTTCCTTTTTCTCGAGAAAGTTATTGACATACACTTATTAATATTTATACTTATTCTATTTCTTGTATAATAATCCAATAAAGACGTCAGATCGTCTTGCAGGGAGTGACAGTCGTTTAAGCTTGATATGTAACGGTAGACTTTTTTATCATCAGCGTATAATAGAAATTTTGAAGATTTAAAACAACTAGAAATATCGAAAAGGTACGCATTATACAACAACGGTCCTAGATGTGAGCCCTGCGGCACGCCAGAGTCAATACTTATAAAGTTAGACTGACAGCCACCTAGAACAACTGCTTGCGATCTCCTTGCAAGATATGAGGTAAGCCATCGATGAAGATCCCCCCGGATGCCTAAAGCATATAATTTATGCATTAAAATGACGTGATCTACACGATCGAAAGCTTTTTCGAAATCCGTGTAGATCACGTCTACCTGGTGGCCCTGGTCCATTCCATAAAGAACGTCGTTTGTAAAGATAGACAGATTTGTGACAACTGAGCGTTTAGGCAAAAAACCATGTTGCTCTTCAGGAATGGCAGCTGTAATAACCGGGTAAAGCTGTAGAAGTACCAACTTTTCGAAAGTCTTACTAAAAACGTTTAGCTTCGATATTGGGCGGTAATGTTCAATTCTAAGTTTAGATCCTTTCTTATGTATTGGAATAATATGAGCTTCTTTCCATTTATTTGGAAAAGTTCCAGAATTGAGAGATAAGGTGAATATAGTTATCAAAGGTTCCAACAAGTTTTCAGCGCAGTTTCGAATAAAAACGGGAGGAATTCCGTCGCTACCAGCGCCTTTATTGATGTCCAATGATTTTAACAATCTTAATACGTCTTTTTCATATATTCTAATTTTACTAATATGCTGGCCATTTTCAGGGTAGTTTAAAAGATAATCTTGATACGATGACGCAGGTTCATTAAACATACTTTGAAAGTAATTATTGAAGGCTGCACAGGATTTCTCGGCTGTGTTGTGACACTCGTTATTATAATAAAATTTACCTGGATAACCAGATTTTTTATCTTTTATATTCTTAACATAAGACCATAACTTTTTTGGGTCTTGTTTTATTGATAACTGAACATTCTTAACATATGCGTCAAAACATTTTTTTTGAATATTCTTTTGTCTCGTGCGCAATATTTGGAATTCGTCATAATCTCGAGGATTCTTGTGACGTTTCCAACGGCTATGTAGTTTCTTTTTTTCTTTGATTATTTTTTTTAATGCTGGGCTAAACCATATTGGGTAACTATTACGTGTTGAATGAACAATAGTGACGGGTACAAACTTTTTGATGCATTCGTTGAGTTTATCGTAAAATATGTCTAGCATTTCGTTTACATTATTGCATGTTAAAATAGATTGCCATTCAATACTGCTCAAGAATTCGTTAATGCCCGAATAATCTGCCTTATGAAAATTTTTGATTATTGATTTGTGCATATCGAGAGCGGGGATAATAAGATCTGAGGCATCAATACTAAGCGGAGGGTGGTATTTATCCGGGGAAACAAGTGGATCTGAGTTCAGATATAAGTCCAACGGAAAGTCTGTGAAAATTAAATCCAGTGTATTTCCAGCAGAATTTTTGTAGGTATTGTGTTGAGTGAGGCCCATCATGCTACAAGTATCCACTAACATTGTTGACAACTCTTGCAGTTCAATAGAGCCACGTTTGACATAAGTTGCCCCCGATGAGGACCAGTTTATATTAGGAAGATTAAAGTCTCCTGCCAATAGAAAAAGGTCCTCGGAATGAAGGCTGTATATGTTATTCAACATTGATATAATGGACTTTAACTGCGTCATTTGGGATGTATTTGGGGGAATATACACTAAACCTATGTGTAATGAACGCGATGAATGAGGCCCTAGTGCTCGTGCCGGTATAGTCACCCAGACACACTCAATATCCGTACGTTTCCATTCGAGCCGCTCAACGCCATGTAGATGCTTTGATAAACCGATCATTACACCACCTCCATCGCTCTTATTAGAGCTGTTTGCATTACGGTCACATCGAAACAGGTCGTATCGAGTGTCGCATAGCTCACCGTTACATATGTTACTATTCAGCCAAGATTCGGTAATTAGTACAACATCGTATTCGTGACTCAGTAAATTTTGGTAGAACTGATTAGTTTTTGTACGAAGGCCTCGAACGTTCTGATAATATATCGTAAAATTCGAATTAGTCATAGGTAAAAAAGATAATTATTAAATAAAAAATAAAGTCCATATTATTTATAAGATAAAAAAAGATTTTGATATAATGTCGCCTTAAAATTATTAAAATATTGAAAATTAAACTGAAAATTTTGGGGAAATTTAATAAACCGTTTGAATTATTTGAAGAATGTATTTTAAGCAGCAAAACCTGGAATTTTTTATCAAAGGTCTTTGAAATTTTGTAAGAGATAAGTGTTATGCAATTAAGTTCATGATGTGTGTGTATAACTGTGAAGTTTTTATGAGTTGTGTAAGGGTGTAGTTTGAAGATACGTATGTTGGTAAGTGTAGATCTTAAATGTTTTTTGGTGTGATAGTGATTGGATATGGATTTTAAATATTCGAAAGTTAATATTGCTAGCAAAATTATATACAAAACCTTAGAGACATAATATATTACAGTATTTTTTCGAGATCTCTTTCTTGATTGACTGATACAACCGGAGACTCCTCGTTTTTCCGTAAAAAAATGACACAATTCCGCACCCAGCAAAATTTATAGGATTTCTCCGTAGCGACTGCTTTTGCCTTTTTAAGGAGTATTTTATTCTGGGGGGTCAAGTGTTCGTTTACGTAAAATCTTTGCTGTTTACCGGCCAATCCCACGTCGGATGTGGTTATACCGCGGGTTCGTTTTAGACCAGAGATGATACTGTCTTTTAGTAATCGATTTTTAAGCTTAGCAACTAATGGCTTATGTCTGCCTGGTATATTGTTTAAGGGCTGCACCCTGTTTGCAAATTCGACGTCGCTTGGACTTAGATCAACCCCCGCGTGCTTTGCTATCTTAAGAACAGTATCTATCGGGTTTTCTCTTGAGACTACCGGTAACCCAATGATCTCAATATTATTCTGTCTTGCCCATTGTTGCTGCTTTGAGATTGATGCGCGAATGTCGGTCAATTCAGTCTCAGTTTGATGCAAACGAGTTTGTGTTTCAGCCACCTGTCCTTGCAAAGCTTCGTTCTCAATTAATAGCTTATTTTGTGACTCCTCTAATGATTTTATGGATGTATGCATTGAAGAAATTTCGCTTTGGATTTGCTTGTAAAGTGATGCCTTTAATTCTTTTAACATATCCTCCTTCAGTCGGTTTAGTTTAGAATCTAACATTTTTTCCAACTCCAAAATCAGTTCCTTGTTTAATGTGTTCCTTGTAGTTGCGATCGTTTCCTCAGCGCCCTCTGTAGGTTGAATGGCTGGTGCGCCATCTAGTGTGCTTATCATTGAAACATTTTGTGCGACTGTTTTGGACCTTACTGGAGTGTTGGTGTTGTCACCACCTTTTTTATGAGCTGTGATGCAAGTAGGGCACTGCCAATGGGAACGCGGTGACGCTTGTTTATTTTTAAACCCGACACAATCGGAATGATAATACTGAACACACTCAGTACATTTTATCCTTTTTTGTGTAACAGTAATATTTCCACGGCAAGCTTCACAGATCAAAACCATTTTATTTTTTGTAGAAAATAGAAAAATAAAATATTAGTTCGACACGACCGGGCTGGGAATCGAACCCAGGCTCCTTAGATCGAGCGAGCGATGTGTCGACCTCGGCACCAGCGGTACAGTTACGAGTTAGGTCGAAATAGTAGTTTATACTTTTTGTATTTTGTGATTTTTTTATCAATTATGTAGCTACCCACACAAAGCAAAAGTTAGATGTTACACTTGGCACGAAATTCACATCACAAAATGTACAATTTTTCACTAATTTCACAGTATAAAAGTAAATGTATCACACTGGTTATTGAGAATTTAACAAAGACAGCGTAATTTGAACAGTAAATCACGAAAAATGGTTTAAAAGGTTTTTTCAATCAATTTAATGTACGGAGCTGTTACGTTATCGACTTTAGCAACCGAGGCGGTTACCGCAACTGTCATGCTACCTATTTTCGCATTCATAAGTTTTATTTCGCAACCAGATTATGTACCTATTATTTGCAAATACTTCGTTGTATAAATGGTTAAAATAACACGTCCCAGCTGAATTTTTTTACCCTTAGATACTGTAAATACTTCAGAAGGTATTGTAAAATCAAGAGTAAACAAGATTTTCAAAAAGTATAACTTAATATTTAAAAATCTTTACTTCTTTTCTAGATTACTTAGTCGGTTCAAGTTAGGTTAAAATGGTCGTGAATAATTGTGTAAACTTAGGGGTGTTGCATTGATTTGTTAACTCGTAACGCAAGCCGTATGAACCTACTTCTCACCCTTTGCGAAAATACTTCGAAAACACATTACAAATGTAACAGCTTGTTACTTGTATATTGATAACAGAATGGAATTCTACAATATTATTTTATATTTTCTTGTGTTGTTGGTAAATTAATCATACTTATCAATAAAAACACGACTTGCTTATGGAAATAAAACAATGGGCATCATTTGTTATCCTTAACTAGCATATGTGTAAATCCCTATTGAATGCATAAAAACTTGTCACACAAGTTTTATACCAGGAAATCATTGATTCACAATAATGACTCATAATTTCCTGGGGCACTAAGGCTATTATCGTTTATCAGTGACGTCACTGACCTGTCCAGTTTAACGGGACAAAGCTTCATAGAACACGACGGATCCTTTTTAATTTGTATGCACTTTTAGCAAGGGGTCAACCCTTTTTTCAACCCTAAAAATCAATAATTTAGATTGAAATTTGAATAAGCAGACCGTAGTTCTCTCATATAGATAGATTTTAGAATAGCTAATCAATCAATATATATATATATAAAACTGTTCCGTTACTGACTGAGGTACTGAGTGACTGACAGACAACGTACAGCCGCAACTACTGGGCGTAGAGAGCTGAAATTTGGAACAAACATTCTTTAGGGGATGTAGGGGTGCACTAAGGAAGGAATTCCCGAAATTCCCACGGGAACGGGAAATATAGGACTTTTTAGTTTGTATGAAAAATCTTATTCCTTGAGTGCACCGATGTGAAACTTGGTGTAAAGGTTTTTCAATAAGTGTCTGGTTGTGTTATGAAAGGAATTCCCGAAATTCCCACGGGAACGGGAAATATATGATGTTTTAGTTTGTATGAAAAAGCCTTATTCCTTGAGTACACGGATGTGATACTTGGTATAAAGGTTCCTTAATAAGTGTCTGTTTGTATTATGGAAGCAGTTTCCGAAATTCCCACGGGAACGGAAAATATAGGACTTTTGAGTTTATGCGTGTACGAAGTCGCGGGCAAACGCTCGTAATATATAAAAAAGATCTAGTGTCTCTGGATGAGCGTCTGGTAAAAAGCGACTAATAAAATTGACGATTCTCAAAAACTAGTATCTACCGCTAAATATCATCGTTTCTTTTAACATTTATAAAGAGCTTATGCACCGTCGTATTCTTGAGCTTTGGGTATTCCACTCAGCGCAACTATTTTGAAGCGGAACTAATGAAATGCATCTAAAATATTTTTTTGTGAATAGATGGGGTACTAACTGACACTATCCATATTTTTTGATATTTTTTGCAAATATTGACTAATTAATTTCATATTTTTGTAGCCTTGTACAATCAATGATTAAGACCAAGTCAATCTCGGTTATTTACTTAAAATGCAACACCTACTGGGATATTGTTTGCTCTTTCAGCTTCTGCCTTTGTATTGTATTTGTTAAAATGTACTGTACCTATTTGTATTAATTCGTATAATCCTGACTGAAAAGGAGTGCCAAGAGTTTTTTTGCGCCGGCTTTTCTTGTCACTTGTTCTACTGTAATATCTTATTCAATAACTATCAACACCTTGTTAAAGCCCAAGTAAATGTAAATGGAAGAAAGTTCATATAATGTAATGTAATCGAGAATGAATGCCTAGTAAAACCTAATTTGGTTTAAAGGCATTAAAAACTAAAATGTTAGTTGGATTTGTTATTGGTAATTCATTAAATAAATAAAAAAAAGTACATAATTGTTACGTCATTGTGCGGCCATTCGATGGTCTTATGGTGAATAAAAATTTTCACTTTCATTTTCATTTTTCAAAAAAAATATATTTCCAATAATAGCTATAAACCTACATTTACTAATATAAATTAATTTAACTTGACTAGGTAGGTAGGGTGAACGTGAGACTTTTTGAGAACGTGAATCTTTGAGACTAACTAAGCCATTCGAATATTTAATTTTTATACAAACAAAGTCAGTAATTATTCATGCTAGACATGCTAGACGCGTAGTGAGGCGCCAAAACAATTAAAACTAGATTTGTGGAGAATATTAAATTAGTCTTCTACGCAAAAACGAGTAGGAGTTTTTAGTATCTACTCAGGAAAGGCAAAACAAAGGCCAGGAATAACGCATAGGATAGTATTTATGCTACTATTTCCACATGATAGGGATGTACACGAGAAAATTCACGAGACCAGCTAGTATGTGATAATTACACAAGTCTACAAATATCGTATCGATTATTTCATATTAGCCCCGCCGTAAACAATCAGTGACTCATACGACGACGTAAAGGTTAGTGGATCGTAGAAATACGAAACGTACGCACATTCCTGTTGTGCGCTCGTTCTGAATTAATTCATCGATATTTTCTAATATACCTAATGCCGTACTAAAAACTAGTTTTAATCCTTTAATATGATCTCGGTCGAAATTCAAGCTTTCACTTCTGCGTTCAATTGGCACGTACCGCGATGAAACATATATTAGACAAATTTGCAAGTACCAGCGAGATATGTGAAGAGAATAATCAAATAAACTTATGAAACCGAGACCACCTGCCTGTTAATTTGTAGATAACTAATTAAACCTGCGATAAATAATCATTTATCAATCGGAACGTCAGTTGCAACGATTTAATAAACAGATGAAATACTAGTCTAGAGTTATATTATACTTATAATAATATACCTTTTTATTATAAACGTGAATGTAAAAATAAAACATCAATATCAACGGTCGTGGCTAGTATTTTTTACTTACCAAATAAGTAGCAGTGACAAAACCAGTTCCTCACAATACGTACTTGGTGGTATTAATATAGATTATCTATTTGAGACTCGTTTGGTAATGTAACGGTTATAAATAAAATTATATGCATATATGTACCTACGTGTAATGTGATTCATGGATACCCATCCATTTAATGTTCAAACCAAGGTCCTTTCATGCATAAACAAGTAATATTTTCATATTCATATCAATATTAACCTTCTTCTAAGTAATACTTTAGGAACGTAGGTATCTAAAACTTATTTAACGGGATAAACATTAGGTATAAATAACATAAATCTGTCATTGTATCCTGTCCCACTTTAGAATATTGCATTTGTTTCTCGTGAAAATTAGCTTGTTTCTTTATAACGCAAAAACAACTTATTTTACCCGTTTCGTTGAAACGTGATTGTTATATTAATATTGTAAATTCTTATCTTTAGAGAGGGTTTTATTTTTGATAATAGATAACGTATAAAAAATATACAGAAACTAGGACGTATACCATTGAATTAAACCCAAGGGGAATGTTCTGGTTCTGAAGTTTTAATATCTGCTACGATTTATTCACATCTAAAGAGCGTGGCATATCGCCGCCTCACTCCGAATTTGCATATAATAAGCCCCATATATTACATTCTTCGGCATATTTACATCTTTGAAATTAAATGCAAATATACATAATTCTCTCTAACTGTGCGCCCGTGTGTGATTTACAAAGAAGTGCAAATGAAATGATTATTTCTTAAATAAATATAGCATGTAGGTATTACTATTAATATTTTTGACTTTCCATGGTTTACCGGGCCATCGAAATGCGGATTCGATATTCAAAGCATGATAAACATCATAAGATCTGCAAATATCTATTGTTTTTGTGTGTTTTTCAATGCTTTTAAAGTAGGTATATGTTTAATATAGCACTGTATTTTAGTAACGCATAGTAGGTACCTTCATACATATCAGTTGATTGTGATTTGTGACAGACACAGTCTTCTTAATTAAGATGTTTGACTAGTAACACATAAAGAAAGATTTTTTTTTAAATCAAGTAGTACTAAGTATAATTTTCACATCGAAGTAATAACTTAGTAGATTGTGTAAGTTTAATATACTCATGACATCATATCATATAATGTACAGTAACAAAAAAACATGATTATTTTTATTTACCGGAAAACTATAAATTATAAATGTAGGTCAAGAACAGCAAAAAGATTGAATTAACGCCATTTTACAACCAAGCTCACCTATAATTAATATAAGGTCATTAGATTTTTTGAAATGTTGATAAAAAACTACTTGCAAGCAACTTTGCTACTGCTAAGGCTAATACCCAAAGCTTATATTCTGAAAGCTAACTCAGATCTTATCTACTTAAGTTTGAGATCTATTTAAGTTTTGATTTTTTGACAGTTCTCTCTGAATCATTGATGGCGAATCTATGCTTACGACTTGAAACGGGCCTAAACTCGGCCCCCTTGTGCTGAACCATCAAGTCCAGATAGTTACAACGTATCAATGTATTATAGTAACAACAGTCAAATAACTATCGAAATCGTTTAGTAACTTTGCTGTCAAATCAAATAAATTAATTGTTTTAGTTAAGGCCCTTAAAGCGCCTTATCAGTTTGTAGAAAAACACTTATTTAGTAAGTTTTATCTAACACTAACATGATATTTTGCTTCCGTAGACGCCCAGGCCTCTGTGATAATACTGTTATTCCGATAACTATTGCATTGTATTATTATAATGACGTAGGTTAATTCTTTCTTTAAGTAACGTGGGAAATTAGTTTGTATTGCAATGGACTGATCACGCCGTTTGGTAATCATAGCATTTACGACCAAAGAGTTTCTTGCTGTCCTTTCTCAATGCCATAAGTGTGGAGATCGAACTCTCGCGCCGCTAATATCTGACATATCGTTGCCTATCGTTTGCCTATTGGTTTGGTTTCATGCGTCTTCTACAAGCTAGCGATCATACATACATACATAACTTCACGGCTATATCCCTTATGGGGTAGGACTCTCGCGCCGCTAATATCTGACATATCGTTGCCTATCGTTTGCCTATTGGTTTGGTTTCATGCGTCTTCTACAAGCTAGCGATCATACATACATACATAACTTCACGGCCATATCCCTTATGGGGTAGGCAGACCACCATAGGTTATAAGACCATCTGATGTCACGTTTGACTTTGGAGGTATTATAATGATGGATAGAGACTATTGTTGTGACAGATGGTCAGCCTATCGCCCACAAAAACGCCAATAAAACCTCCATCCCTTAACTGACTTTTACAGAATGCTCGGGAATTCCTTATTATCAGCTATTTTCCATAGACGACCACTTTGGCGATGGGGTAACACTGTCTGCCTCAGACGCCAGTGTTCGCGGGTTCAATAACCGCACTGAACAAGTAAAAATATGTTCCGTTTATCTATTTATGTATTTATATTCTAGGTTCCCCCCTAGTTCGCTACATGGTATCCCATATCACAAGCTCCGCTTAGTTTGGGGCCGCGCAGTTGGTGTGATTGGGGATTTTATTTTTATTTTATAGCTAATGTAAATACATTGCTGCCGCGTGGTTTTCCCACTGAGTCACTTTAATATTACAACCTCTTTACAATAACAACGGCAATATCATGGGTCTCTTCCCTGGGCAAGAAAAGGAAGCTGGTAATAAATCCAACTTCCATCAAGCTGCCAGAACATAAGCTACTGTTACACATGCTCATTTGAGCACTTGTTTCAATTGAGCACGTGTGTCGGAATGTTGCTCAAAATTAAGCATGTTCATTTCGAGCATGCTCGCGAATCGACAGGCTTGCGATTTTCGAGCATGCTACCAGCGGCGCGTGCGAAAAGGGGTGTGCTTTAAGCGCGTTTAAACAGGTGAGCATGCTAGTATCAATCAGTTTGTTCATACTTAACAGGGTGACTGGTTGGTTACTTTTGAAATTTTAGGACGTGATTTGTTTGCGCGTTTAGTTTGAGATCTAACATGTGAAAGTTAAAGAATTGATTACGCAACGCAAGGTTAAACTAGCGTCGGCAGCGACTCGCGTGCCAGGTCCAGTACCGCTTTTGACTCAGGCGTATGTAAACTTTATTTATTTATTGGGAATTCTGGTGAAAAATTTACATAATCATCATCATCAGAATCGAGTAGAGTTCTCTCCATCAATATCTAAAATTTGTCACCAGTCACCTTGTATAAGCATACTAAAATTAGCATGCTTACAACTAGCAAATGTAAACTGCATGCTTTTTTCGATGTATAACAGTAGCATAAGACGAGATACTGTCAGCAAGTTTTGCGTTAATCCTTCACGCTACGCTCGTAGACTGAGAAGAGATGAAGATGATGATTCAACACTTTTGAAACCGTCCACCTCACTCCATTCACACGTGATCTCGGTCTCTTTAAAGACACCGAGACGTCAAGTTAATTGTAAAGTATAACTACTTAAGTGCGATTAAATCGTTTATAACGTCTTCGACTCACTGTCACTTATCACCAGGTGAGATTGAGGTCAAAACCGTACGAGAAAGCCTAACCAGCAGTCTGCACATTGATCAGTAGGTACGCAGCTCTATATTATCTTTTATTGAAATTATCGTCTCCAATATCTTTTATCTTATCTTTTAAATAATAGCATCTGTTATGTCCGTTCTTGATATTGTTTTAATTAATTTTGTTTACGAATAAAACATATTCATGTTATTTATTAGTTGTTCATATAGATGCATATTGCTTATGTTTCTGTATACATCAAATCTTTTCCAATACTGTTGTGCCATTGACACTTATTTTTTTTTTTAATTTGAAAATAAATTATATCTCTAACAGCATTGACGATATTAAACTTAGGATATTAAACTTTATTTATATGTAACAATGAAAAATTAAAACTGGCTGTTTTAATAGATATCGTCGCTTGTTGTAACGTAGAAAACAAAGAAACTCCTGCACTTATTGTAATTTCGCAGTGCTCACATTGCATTGTGCAAGCGAGAACTGCAGATGTTCGGCAGGTGTCCACAACCATTCCGTACGTAACGCACTGCTCATGGGTTCGCAGAAATTAGTGCGCATGAGTTGAACGAGTTCGATATTAAAGAGTTTGATTAGTGTAACGTCGATGGGCGCTTGTGAAGTTCCGGTTTCTAAAGTAAAACTAGTTTTTATAACCTAATCAATAAAACGTTGGTAGAATTGCGTACAGTGTTGATAATACAGCAATTTAATTAAAAACATAGCGTTTTTTGGCGACTCGTTAGTAAACATATCTTTCGTGGACGTTCTTTTAAGTTTGAATTAGATACCTCACCGTAAACCTTCCAAATATGGAATGAAATAGTAAATTTTGATAAAAACTAAGGAGTGACAGTTGTGACGAACAAATCCTAAATATTTATTTAGCACACACGCAGCCGCACAACAACCCGCAATTTGTTATCAAATTTCTTATGTAGGCAATTCTTTTATTTTTGGTTTTGCTCAAAAAAAAAAAAAGGATTGATAAATAAATGAAAAATGTGATAAATAAAAATTACCCGACCAGGATGCGAACCTGGGACCTCTCGTTTGCCGGACGAGTGCTCTTCCAACTGAGCTACCGGGGCCTGGCGCTACGCCTCGAAATTACGTACCACATTTTTGTTTTTACGTTATATTGCTAACGTAGCTTCATCTTATGGTATAAGCTTTGCAGCTAAGACCACCCGAGATCAATTTCTTTACAGAAATTGTGAATCCCAGTTAAAGTGAAGCATTGCAATGTTTTAATAATGTTTTTAAGTTTTTTGCATTTAAAATGCTCAATTATTCTTAAATAAATGAAAATAAATAATGAAAATAATGAAATTTTTATTTTTATTTATCACATTTTTCATTTATTTAAGAATAATTGAGCATTTTAAATGCAAAAAAATTAAAAACATTATTAAAAAAGGATTGACTTAGACGAGGCGGAAGATGAAGTACACGTGAATTTGAAAGCTTTTGAAGCCAGTGTTTAATTTTTAACTTCCAAATAGTTACCGTATCATCATTTTTAAATGAACGCTTGTAGTATAACATTAGTTATGTCTACTTTCTAAGTTAAAAAAAAATGAAAATACCTAAAACAAAAACAAGTAATCAAATGTAAAAAAAGACACAGGACACTTCCTACTCCTACAATAAAACCTATAATTCCTTATCAACTAAACAACAACAAAAAGACAGCAGCATTCAACGCTCTAATGGATGCAAAACATCTGAAGAGTTTCCACCATTAAGGATGCCACCTAAGGTCATATGTGATAACAATGGGCTGAGATCGGGACCATGAGAACTAGCGGTTCATGCAGACGCGAGTTTCGCACGAAATTCACGGTCAGGTAGTTATAATCACAAGCTTGGTTAAATTGTTGTTGATGGGGGTTTTAACCTATTAGGCTCTGATGGGTTGAAGTAGGAATTTCATGCTATATTTTTATTTGACCTATCTAGTAGATATCCCTAATATAAACACGTTCTATTTAACAACACATAGCAACAGCTAGTGATATAATAAAGGGACTCGAAACTTTCATAAAATAAAAAAGTGGATGAAACTCGCCAGCTCTAAATTTGCAAGTTTTTTTCGAGTACAGCGCACAACTAGCTTTTTATCGATTTATTTAGGAATCAAAAATATCGTCTAACAAACCAATATTTAAAAATACGAAATTTTATCCGCAACGATAGTTCCTTTTTGTTTTTGTCGTCGACAATAACAATAAGAAATATTAATCTCTATAAAAGTATAAACAATGTTATCAAGTCACAGCAGTTTCCTGTTAAATTCAATTGCTAAAAATAACAATGCCGTTTATAATTAACAGTAATAGTAAGTGTAACAATATTAATTATATAAAAGAAGCTTTCTTTCCGCAACATAGAAAATTAAATATTTTATACAAGGTGTTTCAAAATACGCAGTAATACATAATTTTTTATTTGATTTTATTTGAAAGGTTTTGAGGGCTAGCCAAAGAAAAATTAAATTGATATTACTGCTTTGTCTTTTACTTGCTCAAAATCGGAATTGTGCTAAATTTCAAAGTTGAAAATTGGCATCGACCCGTTGTGGCTCATTTGACAGCATTGAAGGTAAAAACAGATTGTAAAGTGCAGAGTTATCAAGAAGCTAGGTTTTATATTTAATATAATTGTATTGTTTTCATCTAAGATCGAAAATTAGGGTTTAATATTGAAACCCACTTTTATGTGTGATCGTAACCCTAATGAGTGTTTTTGAGATAGGTACCTAACTAATTTCAAATCTCGATATCACTTCAATTATGAATCGTGGAATAAGTTATCAGTCACCGCAATTCTTATAACAAATAATAGGTACAAAAATGTCAAACACGATATCCAATTCGTTGCGAAATTTCACGGCGACACCATTTTTTTGTTTGATCAGTTGTAATTAGATTAGTTTGTATAGGTGTGTTTCGACTGTCGATATTACGCGTTCTACATAAACTATAAGTATTCTCAATGTATGTTATATCGTGTTGAGTGTAACTAACTCATAGGTTAAACTCAAAATTGAATCCTTGTTTCATGACTGTTGTAAAATCGGCAACACTAGGCTTAATAAAGAAATTCATTATTAATTCGCAATTTTTTTAAGTCTTATGCCGACTTCATAACAAATCAATAATTTTAGTCGTGCAAATGAGATATTGCCGACAAGACAATTAGGAAATTTGGTCAAGCGCCATTTCAACAGTGACTCAAAGAATCCAGAACATAATGAACACTTACTTTATTTGCTCACATATAAAATACTTCGACTCAAAATACACTGAAAAATACGATAAAGCAAAAACTATAGAATGAAATATGGATGAACTATTCCAAATAAGACTCAATGAACAGCTGATTAAAACCACATCATGAACATGGAACCCTGTTATCTCAACCAGTACTAAGAGGTATACGGGAGACGAATCCAAGGCCGCCATTTCCTCTCTTAGGGCACTTAACGAACGATGCGCCACAGAGACCACTTTATGAATATCCGGTCTATTTGTTTATAGTATATTCAATTACCGAGAATGAGTAACGATGAAGATAAACCTATAAATGTATGTTTATTTTAATACAGAAATTATATTTGTTTCATTTGGCGTTTAGTCTTAAACAAAGCAGAACTGCTCATATGCGAGGGAACCAGATAACTGGTAGAATAGGTAAACATCGGTTTTCAACCTACTCCAAAAATTCTCCTCTCGTGTGTATGTTTTCTGTTTGTGTGTTTGTTACGCGATTATTTTGTCCATTTGATTACGAATTGATTATGTTGATTCATGCTTCATTTGAGAGGATACCTACTTCAGAGTTGGCCCCATATGAATTTCATCAAAATCGATACACTGCTTTTTGAAAAATTTGCAATTTCCGAAAATATGTGTATAAAAACGGATAATAATATGCTGGTATAATATAACTAGTAGATGAAGTTTCACTTTAGCCAAAGTTTTGACAAGGGCTTAAAAAATATTTTTAAATCTCAGGCGAAAAATAACTGGACCTCAGAGGTCGTTTGAAAATTTGCCATACAAATTAACTGATAAACCGGCTTTTCACCCGAATCCCAAACAAAGAGGAGGTTCTAAATTCGTCTGTATGTATTTTGGACAATTATGAATTGATTTTGAAAATTGTTTTTATATGATAGAGGATCCTTCATAGTTGGTCCCATTTAAATTTCATCGTATCGGAGAATGTTTACGTTGATGACATTCTCAACTCAACATAATTTTTGACATGAAGTCAGGTTTTTTTAATGCTCTGCATTCGTTGATTATCAACAACTGCGCATCGGAGATGTGAATGTGAGAAAATGCGTTAGACCTAGTTTTAAAAATGATAAAGGTATCTATTCTGTGTGAACCTCGTTTGACGGCTCGTCCAATTCCTCGGTGATGCTCTAGTAGCAGGAGGATGAATCCTGTTACGGACGAAAGGGAATTCTAAAGTGCTGCTAGCCCCAGTGGCTAACAAGTATAGAGTGCCCAGACAGTGTGGGGACCGCAAGAGCGGCCACGAGACTCCGCAGAACGCCTGAGTATACCTCTTATGACCCCTCTTATCCCCCTCTTATGACCCGCCTTGGTGTAGGCCATTGATCATCATCGGAGCGACAGCCAATCGGTAGATAGAGGCTGCGCAGCGGGTGGCACCTGAAAGATACAGTACTTTATATTTTCGGCATTATCGTCAGTGACCTGAACGCACGAATATAGTTTAGTGCCAGTGTAAAATACGATAAGTTTCTTTCTTCACCAAGTCAGACGAATTGTATAGGCGGTGCACTGTTGGGACCGGGAGCTCAATAAAAGGCAACTGTTTCAGTTGGAAGTTAATTGTATATTGAGATAATGACATATTACATAATGGGGAGGTGCGTCACATACGTGCTACATTAATCTTTTTTTTTAAACTGTTTTAAATTCCATCATTAACCTCATCGTCATTTCAGATGTAATTGATTCCATTTTGTTTTTAATTTGGACTTTGATAATAATTGAGGATAACATGATAAAAAAGTTAGTCTTTTATCTAAAACCGGATTCAGCTATAATTTCGGATTCAGATCTCTTATGTTTCTGTAATCTGATATTTTCGACATCGGTTCCGGAGCTCCTTTGCATCCCTTAAGTATATTTCCTTGAAACCTAACCTCGAACATAAACGGTTATACAATAAGGTTTCCTTGACCCGGGCAACCCGTTCAGCGACAAAATCAGATTACAGACAAGTATCGATTACTTTGCGCTGCGTTTTATCATTTGACAGCTCATGTCAAACATTTTCACACCTCATTTGTGCACACAATTAGGCGTGCGTTACCTTTTGTTTTTATATTTTTATTTACAAGGCGGCATGCACAACGTGAAATGTCAAATACAAGATATTTGCAAGTACCTAGCTAAAACTGATTAGCGGCATACGTTTAACTTCCCTAAATAGCCTCGTAGAGTTGGTGCATTTAATTTTGATAGGTCATAAAGATATTTTTGGGTTGATTTGTTATGCAAGACGCTAATCGTGATTAGTTGGTTATATGCATTTAAGGATCGTTGTGAAAGTCGTCCGAAATTTCAAATTTGTTTAAATAAGACCGGCTTTAAAGCTTTGGTTGCCTGCTTTTGTAATTTGAATAATGGCGTTTAGTAATTTTTTGTATGCAAAAAAGTGACATGCATGACCTGCGTGGTTTCCTCTGATTTTTTTAATTTATGCGATTGGTCTCCTTAGGCTACTGCAAATAAGAGTAGGCTAAGCTGATCCTGTGCTTTAAAATCGCATGCAGGCACAAACATATAAAATTTGCGACCAAATATAGTGCATTTTATTGTAACCATGCTCATGCATGTTATCTGCATAGCGAAGCGTGATGTTCCAATTGTTTCGAACGTGAATGCGTTTTTCATATTGTGCATGAAAACAAAAACGCTTTCAATATTTCACATATTGTGAAGGCGTAGGTGCTGATTTTGTTTTCAGTTTTTTTTTTTAACGGGACTTTCTGATTTATGTTTCTTTCAAATTCGAAATAAGAGCTCATGTTCCAAATAATTTATGACTACCAGTATTTTGATGTTACTTTTTCGAACTCTTTTTTATTAAATTCAAATTGATTTAAAGCTCAATGTATGATAAAAATTGTTGTTTATAAATAACATTCGCTCATACAGAACTGTTCAACAGCATGCAATATAACAATTTTATTTAAAATTAGTAAGTAAGTTCAAAAATCGCCTAAAGTTACTGAGCCCGCTATAGTTTTGTATTTTGTATGACGACCACTTCGACGATGGGGTGAACCTGTCTGCCTCAGACGCCAGTGGTTGCGGGTTCGAGTCCCGCACGGAACAAGAAAAAAAATCCGTGTCTGGGTGTTTACCTATTTATGTATTTATATTCTAGGTTCCCCCTAGTTCGCTACAAGGTATCCCATAACACAAGCTATGCTTACTTTGGGGCCATGTAGTTGGTGTGATTGTCTGGGGATTTTATTATTTTATTAGTCCTAGACGCTATCACTTTACCTAACCCTATAAAAATAATACCCAATTAGGGAGAGAGCTTGTTTAAGAACGTACTCTATGCATGTCCAAATTACAATTAGGACATGCATAGAGAACAGCTAGTTTTTTTTTTTAAAGAAAGCTATTTGCTGCGAAGCCTTAGAAAGTAAACCCACCGTTTAATTAAAACTATAAAATATGACGCGGAAAACTACTAATGAACCTTATTTCAATTACATTACTATTGACAATGAGTCGGTTACAGAATGGATGCAAAATAGAGCACAGTCATTAAAAACTTCCTGTTCCAGTTTTAAGTGCAAACAATTGGAGCAGAGGGAAATCTGCCATTTAAGCCTACTGCAAAAAAAAACTAATTAAAACCCGTCATGTCAAATCCAAAATTGAGGTTTGGGGTTTTTTTTAATTCTATAAGTCTTAAAAGTCTCAAAAAATATGCCAGAAGCTATGCTCTATTTAATTAAGTCGCTGGACTTTATGTATCTAACTTAATGCCCGTCTTTATTAGTAGCCAGAATATTTAAGATTTTTCTTAACCGAAAATTTTATGGACATAAATACTTGTCAAAATGCTCGTTTGAATCAATCCTATGCCCTAATAATAATCCTTTATTTTAATTAAGACACTAAAGTTATCTGTAAAGTAAGCGTACCAAATACCTTGGTTGTTAAAAAACCCATGGTTGTCTAGTAGAAATCGCTGCCCAGCGATAAGACCGCCAATTGTGTAATCTCAGTCACTTTGAATGTATTTTAAATTGTTATAATATAAGGTTAACAATAAAGTGTAAATAAATGAATAACTTTGCAACTGCATCGAGGCGTGTACAAAACGTACCCTTTTTTATCAAGTAGAGTTGGCATAATCTTTTCTGTACTTTTGTTAAGTGAATACTAACGTTATAATTGAGTTTGGTGCATCAATATTCGGTTTACCTTTGATTCTTGGAAAAGGTCAATGTTTTTGTTTGAAAAAGACTCATTGCAATTTTTTCTTAAACAAATCCGTGACAGTTTTTTTCGTTTGTATTAGCATCTCAGAAGGTTTGAAGGGGTCAGTAAACCTTTCAGTCGTGCGATTGTTCGCAAGGTCCCCGAACTCAGCGCAGGTAATACATACTGTGTTTTGGTGTTGCCATTAATAAAATATTCGACATGTTTAGAGTATATTTTGATCATTACGTATAGACTTTTGCTTAGTGATGTATTAAGTTCTTCTGAAGGATTCCTCTGAAGAAAACGTACTATTACCTACGTGGTCCATAGACTGGCGGGAGATATCGGAAATTGCCTTATCGTCTTGCAGAAGGTGTCCATCCACGTTCGTGGTATAAATAAAATAAAATCCCCAGACATTCACACCAACAACATGGCCCCAAAGTAAGCGTAGCTTGTGTTTTGGGATACCATGTAGCGACCTAGGGGGGAATTTAGAAAATAAATACATAAATAGAAAGAACACCCAGACACGGAACAATTTTTTTTTGTTCTGGGAATCGAACCCGCAACCACTGGCGTCTGAGACAGACAGGTCTTGATTTAATCCTTTTGGGGCTTTTAGAACGTCAATATTTGAGTACTTATCCATTAAGACTTTGATGTAACCCACGTAGAAAGTAAATAAATGAAAACATACAAAACCCATGTAGGCATGTAGGTATTTTTTTTTTGCTGGGGGGTAGTCATAAAATCACAACATTTATTTTGCAGCTCTTAACTTTTTATTTATTAATAATAGTAAACTCTGCATTTTTTTATATTACATATGTACACTTAAATGTCCAGTTAATCCTTAAACCTACCAGCAATTAAACTCTCACCATCCTTTACAAAATCTCCATTAATATAAGAAACAATCACCACTCAACAAACAATGGACTCCGTAAAACAAACATTTGTGGAAATGCAAGAAATGTTCTTGGCCAGACTCTCAAAATTTGAAAAAGATGCTTTCACAAACAAAGCTACTTCTTCAGCGACATCATCCAATCTATACATGGAGTTTCAGGAGTTCAAGACTTTCATTTTGGCTTCACTAACACTTCTTCAGCAGCAACTTGACTTCTTGGCCACAAACTGTGATAGGCTGGAAATGCAGCAGCGTAGAAAGATTCTGCTGATCCATGGTGTACCCGAAGACAGTAAAGAAGAACCTGCTTCTGCTGCTTCACAAGTCTTTCAGGGCAAAATGAAGCTTGATAATATATCGGAAAGCAACATAGCCCGCTGCCATCGTCTAGGCAAGGCCAAAGAAGGTAAAACAAGACCTCTGCTTGTCAAATTTAAAGACCTTACAGTCCGGGACCGGGTGTGGTCAAGCAAAACTTCACTGAAAGCCTCCCGAATCACTTTGTCGGAATTCCTAACAGCAGTGCGGCATAATATCTTTATTGAAGCCCGCAAGCGCTTTGGCATATCAAAATGCTGGACCCGCGGCGGATGTGTGTATGTGCTGGGAGCCAACGATGTTCGCCACCAGATTGTAACCAAGGCTGATTTAGATACCATAGCAGCTAATATGCCAATTTCATCTCCTACGAGCAGCCCAGCTATACAAAATCAACCAACGACAAAAACAGTGGCTGCGACGAAGCGAAGAGTCTTACGGAAGTAGACATTAGTTTCCAATTATGGTTCGTAGCTATTTCATATAATCTATTATTTTGTTTAAACGTAATTTATTGTTCACCCTCATGTTTGTTTATAAATTTTGTAGTTTTTTTTTTGTTTTTGTTTGTCATAGCTGTCACTGACAGACTATCACTGATCTGACAGTGACTTACACTGTGAGCACTGACAGTTGGTTATTGAGTGCGTTCATAAGTCTGTTTTCTTTGAATGTGCATTTGTAAAACACTTTTCTTATCTTATTTTTTATATTGCATTACTGTTATACCTAATTATAGCTGGTAGGTTAAATTATAGTAAATTAAGAGTTAAAATTTTATTCATATATATATTTATATAAAGTTAATTAGTATTATACTGTATAAGTAGTTTATAATTAATAGTATATTATACAATAATATGTCTTGCACTAATAGTAGCGATGATCCTAACCAGTTTTATGACTTTTTATCTTGTTCGTCTCATGGATTGGACAGCTCCGATAGCTATCAAAGTTCTTTCTTGCCATTATCTACCAATATAGATTCTCAATTCTCAGGTTTACTGAAAAATTTCAACGTCCTTCATATTAACGCCCAGAGTATCCCGGCTCATTACTCAGATATGCTGGCATCATTTGACTGTAAGAACGTTCATGCAATTTTAATTTCCGAAACGTGGATGAAACCCTGCTTGCCTTCCATTTCATACGCCTTACCAGGTTTTCAAATGATACGCAATGATCGTACTGATCGCACAGGTGGCGGGGTTGCTATCTATCTTCGTTCTAATATGGCTTTTAAAATAGTCAAAAGTTCAACACACCCTTTAAGCGACACTAATCCCATAGAATACCTATTTATTGAGGTCGCGATGGGTACTACCAAAGTCCTTCTAGGAGTTGTCTACAGCCCTTCTCCTACAGCAAACTATTTCCCGATTTTTGAAAAGCTGCTAGAGGATTTGGTACCCCTCTATAGCCACACAATTATAATGGGTGACTTCAATACATGCCTTTTAAAAAAAGATTCCCGGGCGAAAAAACTAAATTCTTCAGTCAATGCATGCAACCTTAATATTTTGCCATCTTCTGCAACTCATTTTTTTCCTAACTCTGTTCCGTCCCTACTAGACCTAATAATTGTATCCTCACTTGACCATGTAGTACATCATGGACAAATCGAGGCTGATGCTTTTTCATATCATAACCTGATATTTCTATCTTACAAAATCAAACCCTCCAAAGCTAAGCCTCAAATCCTGATGCAAAGAAATTTCGATGGAATTAATTTAGAAAACTTGCTTAATGACGCACACGAAGTCAACTGGTCTGAGGTCCTAAATGCTGACACACCTGATTTGCAAATAGAAATGTTTAACTCCCTGCTCTTGCAGCTTTATGACCGTCATGCCCCAGTTCGACCGGTGAAAATGAAACATCTTCCTGCTCCATGGCTAGATGACCAAATAAAATCGATGATGAAGAAACGTAATCGTGCTCGTGTTAAATATAAACACAACCCCACCGATGAAAATCACGAGAAATATTGTCTGTTACGAAATCGCTGCAATACTATGTGTAGGGATGCACAACGACGCCATATCCATAAATCCGTTTCAGATGGAAATCCAGCAAAAGTCTGGAAATTTCTAAAGAGTATAGGTGTTGGCAAAAACAAAACTGCAAAGCTTCCTGATCATTTAGACTTTAATTCACTTAATTCACATTTTGCAACTCCAGGTGCTTTTGATGCCTTTATCAAAGCCAAAACCCTGAATCAGCTTTCATCTTTGCCCACACCTTCTTATGAATCCTTTAATTTTACTCAATTTACTGAATGTGATGTTAAGAGAGCTATAAAATCCATTTCATCTAATGCAGTCGGGTCTGACCTTATTAGCCGCAAAATGGTCCTCATTTTGCTTGACTTTCTCCTCCCTATCATTACGCAGATCCTAAATAACTCTATATCATCCAATAAATTTCCAACTGCTTGGAAGGAAGCAAATATTATACCTCTGCCCAAAACTCCTATACCTACTATGCCACAAGACTTCCGACCTATTTCTATCCTGCCATTCCTGTCGAAAGTCTTAGAACGCCTTGTCCATTTCCAATTAAACTCCTTTCTTATAAAAAATAACTTACTTAACCCACTTCAATCCGGCTTTAAAACTGGACATAGTACAGTTACGGCACTGGTGAAGATAACGGATGATATTCGCATGGCTATGGAATCTAAGCAATTAACAGTATTAACCCTGCTTGATTTTAGCAATGCTTTCAACACCGTTGACTTTTCCATACTGTTAAAATTGCTTAGGTCTCTTAACATATCTCCATCAGTTATTGACTGGTTTCATTCTTACTTGTGTGGGCGTCGGCAACGTATCGTAGTTGGAGACACTATTTCTGCTTGGTGTAACAATGAAGCTGGCGTCCCTCAAGGTGGCGTGTTGTCTCCACTCCTTTTTTCTATTTTTATCAATTCTATAACTAGTAATTTATCTTCTTCCTACCATATGTATGCAGACGATCTCCAAATATACATACAGACCACACTTGAAAACCTACCACAAGCGATAACGACTATCAATCATGATCTCGCTAAAATCTCGTCCTGGAGCGACAGCCACGGTTTGACTGTTAACCCGGCTAAAACCCAAGCAATCATAATTGGAAGCCCGAAAATAACGAAGCAAATTGACTGGACATTATGCCCGCATATTATGGTAAATGATGTCAAAGTGGATTTTAGTAAATCGGTGAAAAACCTTGGAATATTCTTTGACAGCAATCTAACCTGGAAAAACCAAATTGATGCAGTGAGCAGGAAGATGTTTGCAGCAACTTTTTCTCTAAAACGATTGCGCAATCTCCTACCAACTTCCACCAAAATTTCTATTGCAAAGTCCTTATTGTTTCCTATCCTTGACTACGCAGACACTTGCTATCTTGATATTACGGAAGATCTACTTAATAAACTTGAGCGGCTTCAAAATCTATGCATAAGGTTCATATTTAATTTACGTAAATACGACCACGTTTCTGAATATCGCACTAAGCTCAATTGGCTTCCAATTCGTTTTCGCCGGAATACTCACCTTCTCTGTCTTTTATATCGCACGCTGTTCAATCCTTCCGCACCAAACTACTTAAAAGCAAGATTTGAGTATCGCCACACACACCACGATAGACAATTACGATCCACCAATAATTTTATGCTAGCCACACCTCTACATAAAACCGAATTTTATAAAAAATCCTTCACGGTTTCAGCCGTGTCACTGTGGAATGAACTGCCTCTTGCGATCAAACAGGCTCAAACAATTAACATATTCAAAAGACTGGTTAAAACACACTTTCTTGGAAAATCTATGACATAGTAATCTATTAATTATTATTATATCATAGTATATACTATTTAGTATACTTATATGTATGTATGTATGTATTTGTGTGTATGTTTATTTATTATATATTTATTGGTTTTTTATGTCTGTATAGTGTTTATGTACCTATAATATGTATTAATATATTATTTATATGTATTTAGTTCTTTAGTTTTTAAGTTCTAAAATGTATCTTTTAAATTATGTCACTTTAAATTATCCTTTAACACAACCCAGGGTTGTCTGGAAGAGATTGTCTGTAGATGATAAGGCCGCCTATTGTGCACTGTACCTATTATATTTTTATAAAGTTATGTCTTACTCCATGTGTACAATGAAGAATAAATAAATAAATAAATAAATAAATATGTCTCTCAAATTAAACAATATATTTTTTATCGTACCTAATTACATTTTTACCTGAGTATATCGTTGATATCTTATAAAAAAAATCTTAATTCTTTGTAGGTACTTATGTAAAAATATACAAGTATCGTCTAGCTTGGCCTAAGAAGACGCCAGCCTGACACGGGAGGGGTTACGAATCGATTCCCCTTTTACGACTAATGTCTGGTGTCTAGCAAGTTCTATGTCTGCCTGCAACCTATGAAGCTCCTGCATTTGTAAACAACTGATTAAACTAAACAGGTGATGTTCGTTTCTTAAGTAAATTGTTTCTTACAATAAATGCGCTCTCTTCGCTACAAATTGCGCTACTGAGTGATAATGTGGAGATTTCTTTTATTATCATATCATAGCATATCAGTTCTGCATTGCGCTAAAGTACAGTCAAATACAAAATAATAAGTACAAAAAACAAGTACCATTTTTTTTTAACCTTATTTAAGGCCTTATTATTATTTTGGCTTTGAGCAAAAAGCGCCAAGGCAGCATCAAGATCATCGAAGGGTGTCCAACAAGAAGTATGACACGAGACTTAAGGTTATTGTCAACCATTAATGGAAAAGTACCTGCACTGGGAAAAGCCAGCAAGAAACGGGAAACGTCACAAAAAACGTGGAGAATGCTATGCACAAAGAATAATTCACTATGTAACAACGCTTGCGGTCTTCGAACCGTACTGCACAACTGAATATCTCATTTTATTTTACAAAAAAAGTTGAAAGTCTAAAAGGAAAACAAATCCCATTATACTCTACTTTATACCGAAAGTCCTTTTATGGGACTAAAATCTTCTATTAGACCTAGAAATGGAGGCCCTTCCCTTTGTTCAAAAAAATATTTATAGGAACAGTTATTTTCGTTCTGGTTATAATACGTAGGTATTCATTATTTTTGTACAAGTACCAAAAATTTTTATTTCGCTACAAATCCATTTAAAGGTTATTTAATGGTGGGTTTCAATATTAGATCTCAATCCAAAAACGTTCTTTGTAAACACTGCCATAACAACCAAAATCGATTGAAATTATGATTCGATATTGTTACCCGCCATTAATACTATAGTTAGATATTGAACTGTCAAATCTTGTTTCTTGGGAATTCCGGTATCAGTTACCGAGCATCTGTCTGCAATCGTGTCAGAAGGCGTGATGTCAACATAGAGTTGTAAGAAACTCAAGTCTTTCAGTCTTGATTTCGAGACTTGAGTCGTTTTTCAAGACTAGGACTCGTTAGTCACATTGAGTCCTACCTAGTGCTTTCAGCTTCTGAGTCTTTTAAGTCCTTTGAGCTAGACTAATTCATGAAATTGAATTGCTGTATTATATTATCCGATGTTGTGTTGTGTTTGCACCATTGTTAAAGAACGGCTTATTAACGCCATCCCGTCGGTACGCAACCCGCGAAAACTGTCTTCTCAATTTAGTTCGGTTATAGCAAAAGTAATTAAGGTGACTTCTGGCGATTGAAAGCTATGTTGAAACACCGTGTCATTCTAATTTGGTCTTTAAGTTATATTTAGCTGTTGTATTATCAACCTATACAGAGGACTCGGTCATGAGTTCTTTTAAAAAGACTATCTTGAAGTTCCTTTTGGCAGGACTCAAGTCTTTTTACAAAAGATTTCAAACTCTGAAGGACTTGAGTTCTAATTTTTATGACTCGAGTCTTCAAAAAGAGACTCGAGTTTTATTAAATAAGACTTCTAGACTCGAGTCTCTTACAACCCTATGTCAACACTTCGACGATAATTTGTTCGGAAAGTGTTTGTTGAAGAGACAGAATATCTTCGGCCTCATAGTGACTTGCTATAAAAAATAACTTTGATTCATTTAACACACATTCCCAATTCGTGTTTCAATCAGCATGTGCCCTTATCAAATTTATTATGCTTTACAATTTATTAATCATGCTTGCGATGTGATTTCATGGTTTTCACTCGTTTAAATACACGTTTTTGAAAAGTAATTGAACAGGTACAGAATACTGTCTTGTATTTTTACTATTATTATGTAGCCTGCATTTTTAAATATACTCAGAACTTTTTGAAGTTACTTCTCTTGGTGACTGTACATTACCTCATTACCTTGTATTTCTTACCACCTACACCACATTAAAGCCATTGTACATAAATTTTAAGTACAAACACGCCGTCATAAAAATAACTTGAACATAACTTTATGTAGATAGCGAGCGGATGAGTCAGTTATGATTCACGCTACAAAGTTGGCAGCTTCATGGGTTTTCTAAGCAAATTACATGTCACCGTAATCTATCATAAAGTGGACGTAGGAATTGTACAAGTGTCAGCATTGTGACCTAGAACAGTTTTCCTTTTCGATTTCGCTGTTTACTAGGTCTCTCTTAAAGAACATTGGCAGCAAGCAGCATAGTGCTAGTAACGTCTATTTTGGAGTTCTGATAACATGTACCGTAATGAAACTATTACTTGTTTGTCTTGAATATAGCAATAAAAAACGTTCGCATTCTATATCTCTGCAACTGTTCAGTAAAAAGTTACATGCATTTAAAAACATAAGAAATGAACGTTGCAAACAACATTAAAGTCATTTTTGACACATTTTTGACTTTTTTGAAACAAATATGTCAAGTTGACATGTGTGTCAGTTATGTGATGTACAGAAGGCAGCAGATCAAGCGTTACATTACCTGTCAAATTTCCCATACTAATTTTAACCTAATGTCGAGGGCATAGAGTTCAGATTCAAGTATTTTATTTTGACACATTTGTAACGCTTGAAGTGCTGCCTTCTGTATATCTAACGACGTCGTCGTCGAGCAGATTTTATTACTAAAGTGAATTTCTTT
Source organism: Stenoptilia bipunctidactyla (assembly GCA_944452665.1). Lineage (NCBI taxonomy): Eukaryota > Metazoa > Arthropoda > Insecta > Lepidoptera > Pterophoridae > Stenoptilia > Stenoptilia bipunctidactyla. The sequence goes on from OX101743.1 coordinate 8,784,096, forward strand.
GAATAATGAAAATAAAACTTCCATTTTTCTTCATTCACAGAAGTTGTAGAAAAATAATAATTTCAAATTCAAGTTCAAACACTTTATTGCCATTTGCATAGAATGGGATAGTTATAAAATACAGTATTAACATTAAATGTACAATTTGGGCGGCCTTATCACTTCAAAGTGATCTCTTCCAAGCAACCTTATCGTATAATGAAAAAGTAACGTAAACATGGCATAATTATTTTATAATTTATGGAAAAGTCCAGTACAAAATACCAAAAGTTCAACTTCCTATATCTCCTAATTAGGTTAGGGTACCCAGTCTGCCTATCTTCTTTGACTCTATAAGTCTCGTTTAGCGTTGGCTTGTAAAAGCCCTAGCTTATCATAGAAATGGATTCATTCGAATCGCCAGCCGTTGCTGGGTAGAATACCTACATCTGTCTACCGTCACAAAGTGTTCCAGAAGGGTTATGTCAAGTGTCAGTTTCTGCAAAAACCTGTGTGATCTTTGACACCATGACACCGTGACTTCGGTTCCATCTCCTAGAACTTAGGTTATTTAGGTTAAGTTACTCAAAATTTAAATCGCTATTAGTATAATTACAGAATTGAATGACGTATTAACAGTTATTTCATCGTTCACGTTTTACTGAGCAATTCGGTAATATTATTCATATTATTCTTGAAGTACACCTGATAAGATATCAATTTTATAACGATTTGATAAAGTTTTATGATTAATCCAATATCTGTTTGCCGCTGATTATGAAATCGTTATATTGAACATGAACCCTTTTTACCCACGACGGAACGGAGACGGTATATGCGTTTGGGGTGAGAGGGTGTTTGTGCAAACCAATGTTACCATTTATCTCCAGAACCCTTGGTCCGATTTTAATGCGGTTTTCAGTGATCGCTTTGGATTTGATAGGTGCATGTTCTTAGATAGGTCTAGCGGTAACAACTCACCAGGGGGCGCTGCAGTAAACATTTGTTTGTAAAAGCCAATGTTACCATTTATCTGCAAAACCATTGATCCGATTTAAATGCTGTTTTCAGTGATCGCTTTGGATTTGATAGGTGCATGTTCTTAGATAGGTGTAGCGGTAACAACTCACCAGGGGGCGCTGCAGTAAACATTTGTTTGTAAAAGCCAATGTTACCGTTTATCTACAAAACCATTGATCCGATTTAAATGCTGTTTTCAGTGATCGCTTTGGATTTGATTAGCGCGTGTTCTGAGATAGGTGTTACGGTAAGAACTCACCAGGGGGCGCTGCAGTAAATATTTGTTTGCAAACGATTGGTCTGATTTGAATGCCGTTTTCAATTATCGCTTTGGATTTGATTGGTATAATGTTCTTAAATAGGTTTACCGGTAACAACTCATCAACACATCTTGATTTCTCACTCATTATAATACTTCACTATGTATTTAAATAAACTACATGAGTTTTCCAGCGGTGGTGGGGACATTAGAGGGTGGATGAGGAACGAGGTGTTGTGTAATGTAATGTATGGTACCTATATTATGCTCTTTAAAAAGTTTGAAATAAAAAACAAAATAAAAATTTTGAAAAACCCACGACGCGCCCGTTAAAAAGTAATTGAAAAAAAATAAAATAATTTAAAATCCCCCGACTGAAATGATTTATGTGACGAGGGATAATAAACGTGTAAAGCTTTTTTAAAAGTTCACTTGATCTCACACAGAGTCGGTCATATTATGAACAATATACTATTCGTTTTCATAGCACTTCCCTATGCTTACCTATTCGGTTCTCGAAGATGTAGATGTCGCAATAACATAGGTATTCAACTCCCTATGAACTTTATAAGAAGAGCAAGAAAATCCGTCGAGGGCTGCCATCAATATTTTAAATTTCAATATAAAACTACAAAACGAATTCAGTCAATGGCAGCCCCAGACGGATTTTCTTGCTCTTCTTATAAAGTTCATAGGGAGTTGAATACCTATGTTATTGCGACATCTACATCTTCGAGAACCAAATAGGTAAGCATAGGGAAGTGCTATGAAAACGAATAGTATATTGTTCATAATATGACCGACTGTGTGAGATCAAGTGAACTTTTAAAAAAGCTTTACAGGTTTATTATCCCTCGTCACATAAATCATTTCAGTCGGGGGATTTTAAATTATTTTATTTTTTTTCAATTACTTTTAACGGGCGCGTCGTGGGTTTTTCAAAATTTTTATTTTGTTTTTTATGTTCTTCATAAAATAGATTTCTATACTTAATGGATCTAAATTTTCATCCAAGTTTGTTTCATTAAAATAGAAGAGTAGATTTCGGTTGTCATAACAAGTCAGTTTTAAATCGATGATGGACGTGTGAGATTTAATATTGTAACCTAATGCTGTTTTCTTCCCATACAAAAGTATAGGTATGTGACAAGGATAACGACCCAATCCGTTTGACCTACAGATCTCTACCACAGCAATACCTCGAACTGTATTTTATAAATAAAACTGGCTCTTAAAATATAAAAGTGCTCAGTGAAAATACTGCAAGTAACTCACAAAACACTTCCGTAAGGGGAACGAACTCGAGACCTTCAGCGAAATGAAACAAGGCTGTGCACCACCAGACTGTCAAGGTCATCTTCTGTCGCTTCATAAAAGCATAATATTAAAAAATAATATTTATTTTTATCTTATATTTCAGGTGGGACTTTTATTGTGTCAACTTTATTTATTCACGTAGTTTCATATTATCGTTTCTTTAAACTAATCTTAGTGATCCCCGCTTCATAGTAGAACTCGTTCAATGTCCGACAGGCTAGCGACAATTTCAACCGACTTCCTAAAAAGGAGGGGGCTCTCAATTCGTCTGTATGTTTTCTTTTTTTGTCTTTGTTACACGATATTTCGGACAATTATTAATCGATTTTGAAAATTTCATATGATAGGGGATACTTCATTATTGGTCTCATATAAATTTCGTCGAAATCGGTAAAGTACTTCATTGAAAATTTCAAATAAAAAAAAATATGTATGATTTCGGAGAATATTTACGTTGATGACATTATAACTCAGCCAAAGTTTTGACGTGAAGTCGGTTTTTTATGCTCTGCATTCGTTGATTATCATACAAAATATCATCACTTCGGTAATACTTCTACAGAATATTATAGATTGTGGGGCTGAAAATCGTAGAAGGTATTGCCGTACAGTACAAAACAAAGTCACGATACGTCTCATATTTTGTCTACACTCTACACACACTAAACAGCAATGCTTGTTTTATTAGTTTGTTTTATCCGTCTACTTTTGTTTTCCATTTATTTTATTTATATCTTTCTTATACTATTTGTTTTTTTTTTTATTATATGTAAATAGGTGAGTTATTTTCATTTTTACTTGGAATCCGTTATATTGTGTCCGTTCGCATTCATAAGAATAACTTTGATCTGGATTTTTTCATAACATTTATCGTTACACTATTTATGTAAATATTTATATAAACTACGACCGGTTTGAATCTAATAGATAACACTGTTTCTCTTGGACTAACCTTAGATTCTAAATTGCAATGGGGCGCCCATATCCAGCAGCTAGAGAGTAGACTTAGTTCTGCAGCGTTCGCAGTAAAGAAAATTCGCTCATTGACTGATTTTAATACGGCGGAGATGGTTTAGTTTAGTTGTTTTCATAGTATAATGTCCTACGGCATCCTACTTTGGGACAATGCCGCAGATATTGACACGATATTTACACTGCAGAAAAGGGCTTTTCGTGGAATGTATAAACTTGGAAATAGAGAATCTCTAAGAGAAAAGTTTAAAGAAATTGGTATCTTGACCCTTGCATCACATTTACGAAAATATTTTGAAAATTTATAAGAATAGTAATAAATTTTAAACTAGGAAAGATAATCATGATAAAAATTACTCTGTAAAGACTAGGAACGACCATAAATTAGCGTTTCCCAAATTAAGGCTGGCTAAAAGTAGCAAATCGTTTATTGGAATGTGAATACGTATGTATAACAAAATTCCGAAGTCAATTCAATCCCAGCCATTCAATAAATTTGAATCTGTTATTAAAGACATAATTTCAATAAATTTAAATAAAATATAAATAAATTTCATAAAATAAATTTCAATAAATTCAATAAATTTGACTCTATCTCGAAAAGCTTATTATAATACTAAAGATTATTTAGACGATAAAAAGGCATGGGATTAAGCACACTACAGGATATTTCAAAAAGTTTCCAATTACTTATTAATTTTGTTTACGGTACGGCATGGCTGACATGTGGCGTACTGGTGACTGTTCCACTCACTTATTTTCTTGTCAAGACAACAGCAAGAACGTCATGCTCCCTCAGGTGGCATGGCTAGTGGTAGCATCGGGTATCGGGTCACTCTCTTCCCTAAAATATGGTTGAGGAGGGTGATGGCTGGTGCTTGCGTTATGCTCTTGAACGGGTGCTGCTAGCGGTGCCAGGTCTTTTGCTGATGATACTACGACTATTTTATTTTATTCCATTCTTGTTTAAATTTGTCCCAGAGGGTCCCACTTTGTCATGTTTGTGTTGTGCATTCATAGCTCAATGCACCTACTATGTAAGCAATTTGGTTGTGGCATGAAATTGGCTCTCACAATTAGCTGTCTTGTGTTTGTTTTTTTTTTTTTTATGTCATGATCAATTTGTACTGTACCTATTTGAATTAATTCGTATAATCCTGACTGAAAAAGAGTGCCAAGAGTTTTTTTCCGTCGGTTATTTTTCTTCCTTAGTCTACTTTAATATCTTATTCAATTCTATCAACACCTTTATAAAGCCGAAGTACAAAATTGTGACGTCATTAAGCGGCCATTCGATGGTCTTATGATGAATAAAAAATTTCATTTAATTTCGGTTTATCTAGTTTTTTTTTAGCGGCCATTCGATGGTCTTATGATGAATAAAAATTTTCATTTAATTTCGGTTTATCTAGTTTTTTTTTAATAGCAATCAAATTTCGATTTTCACCTTGATTTTCTATATTTATAAGTTTTTTACGACTCTATTGAAACCGTTATATTCTGCCTATTTTAAGTATCAAAACCTGCATTTTACTTTTACCTCCTGATTGATAGCCTTATGGCTATAGGAAGTTTAAAGGATCTGGCTCTTGATAAAACACTGCCGCAATACATAAACAAGTTCCTTGGTAAACAAAGAGCCAGTGTGGTGCGGTTGAAATGTCAACAAATTCAATACGGCATGAATGGTTTTTGCCTGCGCCCGCGCCCCGGTCCCTACAAATATGGAAGCATCAAGGTTAGGTGCTATTCGATGAAAGACGCTTCTTATAATAGACTTTTAGACGGAGCTTTATGTTTATGGCGTTGTGATGTTACTTACTCTTCTAGCTTTTTTGGTTTGTAACCAAACGCTTTGTTCAGGTTTTATGAGTTTCTGAAATGCTTCATACGAATATCGTGCAAATATTAGATATATGTGAACAACAATTGTTATTTATTTAGTAAATGATGTCTCGAAACCTCAGCAAATATTGCTGTAAAATTTGTGTAGGTTAAGCTAAAGTGTCTTAACGCCCAAAAATGCCTTTGTTTACCAAGTTGACTTATCCAAATAGTATGGTCTTTTTAATTTTGATATGTATACTTTTATGCAATTAATTTCAGTTAGGTAACTCTCTTAACATTGAACCATCGATTTATTGAATATAAATTCAGTCAAATGTCAGTTTTGACGACCACTTTGGCGATGGGGTAACGCTGTCTGAGGTCGCGGGTTCGATTCCCGCACGGACAAGAAAAAGAAGTCCCTGGCGTTTATCTTTACCTATAGGTATGTATTTATTCCCCCCTAGTTCGCTACATGGTATCCCATATCACAAGCTCTGCTTAGTTTGGGGCCATGTAGTTGGTGTGATTGTCTGGGGTTTTTTTTAAGTTAAATATCAATGTCAATTTTCTAAATTATTCTTTACTTTACTTTCGTGTAGGTATACGAGATGTTCCTTTTGATTTCCCATCTTCTTCTTAGCGTGTCGATGAATATGAAATTATATTATATTTTGCCCGCCCAGAAACTTGCCACTTTTATGGCGTTATCGGTGGCTTGCGCTAGGTCCTTGGTAGTGCAGGTTTCCGGGCACATGGGGCAGGAGAGAAGGTGTAACATTGTTTGTGGAGTCGCGCCGCACAAACAATGCTCATCTCCGTCAACGCTGAAACCCCATTTTACAGTGTTTTCTTTACCACGGCCGACCTGGGTCCGGAGTCTATTTAAGGACTTCCAAATTGGCCATGGCAAATATTTTCCGGGCGGAAGGTGTTCAGACAGAGGCAAGGAGGGTATTTCCCAAAAGTATTAATGTGACCATGTAATAAAATCAAATAGCATATGAATCTTTTTTCAGTTTAAGTTTTTTTTTTTAATAAAAAATAATTCAATTAAGTCAAGAATCTTAAGTTAAACACCTTTATGCGAAGTATGACAACGTGGCATTTTCTATCCCTTTTTTTATCGCTATGCACAGGTACAGTTCGCAACGTTTTGCGTTGTACATTGTATGCAACGTCCCTCAACTTTTAAAATGTTTTTGTTTATGGTATAGCTTCAGTGACACGCGTCTGTTGAATGAATGTTAAAGAGATTTTACTAGGGTTATTTTTAATGAATTCATTATATTTAGATTGATGATATCTTGGAAAGTATGCACTTTTGAACCACATATTCTTTGGAAAAAAGTATTATTTTTTAGTAAGGAACAAAACCTCAAAGTTATGGGGTACCAAAAAGAACACCTTGTATAGCTCCAGAGTAAGCTTTAATAAGCTTGTGTTATGAAAACAAAACAACGGAACTAGGGGCTATTTGGTATACCGAGGTAGAATAAGAAAGTTGCACCTTTAATATAAGATACCGCTTTAAATTTCAATTATTTGTTTAATCATATCTCTAAGTGGGCGTTTAAGGCAGTTAATAATTCAACGAACTCAATTTCATTGAACCAATTAATCTTAAAATTACCAGTGATTTATAGATCTTTAACATTACAAAAACGAAAAAAAAACACACATTATGATCTTAAATCATCGCTGAAATATTTCAAAGAAGCCATCCATCACAATTTTAAAGTAAATTGAATTACAATGGCAGATACCAATTAAGATTGTTACATTTAACGTTTTAGTTAATGGATGCGTTTGCGCAGTCGACGGTAACGAGTTCGCTTTCTTTCATTGAAAACGCTGCGATCGTAATTCAGTTTTGTTATTATAATTATTGTTGGTGTCATCGTTGTCGCTTTAGAATTTAAGTACGTTGTTTTAAGAAATAAAAGATAAGAAAGTTTTCATATAGTCTCACTGTTTAAACCATCATTCAATACGTTTTTGGTAACAAGTTTTATAAGCAATAAACACGGATTACTGAAAATACGCTCTTATTAGTATAATAGTTGTATCATGTTTTATCTTAAAAGCATTAAGTGAAGTTATATGTTAACAGAAGTTTATTAAAAGAGAAAGTTATTGTACATTAACATTCACTTTTTAACGTGTGTCCTTAGCTTTCACGAAAAAGTGTTGAATGCTCGCCTGGCAATATGCAAATGTCTGGAAAGAAAGGGCACATCCAAAAGAGGTTATCGATCATTTAAAAAATTAGTGAAAAATCAATAGATATTTATATCGCACGTGTTGGTACAATAAAAAAAAAAAAAAGACGTGTGGAACTCGGAGACTGCCGCGGTAAAGCTTTTGCATAGCATTTTTTATCAACTTATGCAATTATAATTATTTATTTATTTTATTAATGCAGTCATGTTTGATCTAATATGAAGTTCCACAAGTTCCTAGTAGATGGCGCTGATTGTTTCTTAAAGCCCGCATGTAAAGTTATGAAATCAAAGTATCACCGCTGTGCCGGTCGGAGTGGGGGGTGTTAGGTTTTTTTCGTTACGGAATTTCTGGATTCGGTCCCCATACGCTCAAGGCCCGCGATAGAAGCTATGCAATAGCTTAAAATCTGCCGAGAGAATCACTGATCACTAAAGTTGATCCCTCGAATTGAACGCTAAATATGAACAGAAGTTAGCAGTATTATGAAACTCCATGCAATAAGCTGCATGTTCTTTATGACTTTTACTTTATTTAGCAATCTCTTATACACTTCAGCTACCCTAGTACTTTTCAAATACAATTACGGAAAATAAGTCATCGTCGGTCCGAAAGTAATTAATATTAAATACTTAATTACCAATTACCAGTGATAACGCAATTTGTTTAAATACCATAATCCAACATTTTAAGAATTCATCATTATGTGATTCAACCAATTGAGAATCCAACATTATGATAATTCAACATTATGTTCCAGAAGGACATATTCATTAAGCAAAATATTTAGTCCATTGATTAGTCTGAGTCTCATAAGTTCTTATCTTACTTATACTATAAATGTGAATGTTTGGTATGGATGGAATGTATGGATGTTTGAAGTACCTATGTAGGTACCTATGTTTTTTCCTCAATCACGGGAAAACGGCTCAAAAGATTTGAATGAAATTTGGCATAGTGATAGAGTTCAATCTGGAATAGGCTACTTTTTATCCCGAAATTCTCACGGAATCCGAAATTGCGCGGGTAAAAACGCGCGCAACAGCTATTATTGTCTTTATATGTAGAGCTAGTAAACGGCTGACAAGCAAGAGAATGCGGGTTCGATCCCCGCTCTATGACAAATCTTTGTAGTTTCTGAATAGTTCACATATTTATCGACAGTCTGGATGGTTTTCTATGTAAGTATTAAAAAAATATTTATTTATTAACACTTGCACACATTAAAAAGGAGAAAAAAATACAATGATAACACAAACTTAAGAATGGTACAATTGGCGGCCTTATCGCTTCAGAGCGATCTGTACCAGACAACCCCAAAAACATACATTTAAAAAATTGTCTTTAGTTTGGATATGTGCCAAAATAATTTGCTAGGAACCTTATTTATTGAGGGAGGCCTATGCCCGGCAGTGGGCGTCACCAGGCTGATGATGTATTTGAGGTTGCAGATGAGGTTCTACAATGTATTTTCTCCTTAATTTCAGATCGACACAAGTGGCAATGGATTCATAGACCTCAAAGAGCTGAAAGACGCGCTTGACAGCGTCGGCTACAAAATCCCACAATGGAAGGTAAAAACTAAATCTTATTTTAGAAGTTCAGCTAGGTATATGAATCTTTATAATACATCTTTGACGTTTTCGTTTGATGACGATAATACTCGTTACAGAATTTCCGTCTGTATTATGCATTTAAATTGTAAGTTTTCAATAGGAAAAATGTTATCCTCGTCTAAGAACAATGGTCAGTCTTTGCTCTTCCACGATGACTATTTAATTAGCCCTTAGTTGCATCTGATGGTAAGTGACGATAAAGGTCGGAGATAAAAACACATTACCACCAGTGTGGTGATGTTTTGCGACCACTTTATATCAATGGTAGTGAACGCTCGGACCCTGAGTGGATAAAGATATGACGGGCTATTCGACGCTTACACTTCATATCACGATCGAATCCATAACTAATTACTTTTAATAATTATTAATAATTACTTTTTACACATTGTTCGTTTTCGAATTATTTATGTCCAAAATTCCAGATTGTTATTGGTGCCTGGGTGATTGTTATTCCCTCGAAAAAATGCTGCGAAATGTAGAAATATATTTATTTCGCAGTATTTTCTGACAGATTTAAAAAGTATGAAAATTCATTGAAAAACTAGAGCCACCTAGTATAGGTATAGCTGAACTTTTGATGATCATTTGAATATTTTGACCTTATGTTTCAACCGGTTTTTACTACTCGCTACTAGGTGACTAATGCCGTTGCCTGTTTGGCTATGACTGGCCGTAACCAACCGCTTACCCCTTCCGCAACCCGCCCGTTGGCTTCACTTGAGTCCCTAGAGAAAACGGCATCTCCTCTATATTATATGTACGTATTTCCTCCGTGGTTCCACTCGTGTGTTTTCATCTTCAACCACGTGAAGATTGACCGATATAAAAATCTATTTCAAAAATCAATTGTTTACTTATACTCCTCTCTTCCCTCACGACCAGGTCCGCTGCATGATCGAGGAGTTCTACGACAACGGCAGCAAACACAAGCGCGGCATGAACGGCAGCGTCAACGGCAACAGCAAGAAGAACGCCATGTCACTTGACGAATTCGAGGAGCTATGCGAGAGTTTGAAGGCTCAACAGGTACATACATATTATATAGACGCACGGGCTTTTTCCTCAGCTTTTTCACGAGGATTTTCGAAATTCAAACCATACTAGGTTTCACATCCGTGCACTCAATAGATTTTTCATACAAACTTTAAAATCCTATATTTCCCGTTCTCATGGTAATTTCGGGAAATCCTTAGTGCTCGGGAATTACTAAGGAATGTATTTTCTAAATTTCAGCTCTTTACGCCCAGGTAGTTATGAATGTACGTTGTTTGTCAGTCACTCAGTATAATAACTCTAATTGTTGGGACTAATAATGCGTTGTCGATCCGTAAAATAAATCTTATGTTCCTTACATTTGACTAGTTATCCACATCACACCTAAGCAAAGTTATCGAGGCGGTTAAAGAAGTTAGGAGCTTTCGAGCATATCACAAATTACATTACTAAAGAATAACCTGTCAACACAGGACGGAGTATGAAGAGTGAAAATGGTTTAACAATAGAAATTAGCGGTCAATTTACATGTGTCAACATAGATGTGACGCATAAAATTAGCTGTCACTTTATCAAACACTTGGAGTCAGTAGACCTGGATATTACAAATGTCAGTTATTTCTAACTTCAGCCAAACGTTTATTTTTTATAGAGGGTCATAAATGTATTCTTCCATGCTGGACTGGGAGCGAAAGAAAAACATAGAATGTGCCAGCTGCTTCTCTTCCCGGGCATACTGTAAAAGTCAGTTAAGGGACGGAGGTTTTATCGGCGTTTTTGCGGGCGATAAGCTGACCCCCGTCACTGCAATAGTCTCTTTCCATCATAATAATACTTCCGAATTTGTCAAACATGACATCAGATAGTTTTACAGCCTCTGGTGTTCTGCCTACCCCCTTAGGGATATAGGCGTGAAGTTTTGTATGTATAAATGTAAAATAAACGAATGTAGCTCTTATTACCAGTTCTTGTAGGACACGGTCTAAAAAGAAACATGCAAACTTTCGCTGTCAATTCTTCATAGAAAGTTTTTAAAAGTCAGTAGATACTTAGGCAGAGTTGCAGCAAAAGAAAACCATAGAATGTTCGAGCTGCTTCTCTTCTCGGGCATACTGTAAAAGTCAGTTAAGGGAAAGAGGTTTTATTAGCGTTTTTGTGGGCAATAGGGTGACCCCAGTAACTGCAATAGTCTCTCTATATCATTATAATACCTCGACATTTGACATCAGACAGTTTTATAGCCTCTGTTGTTCTGATACTGGTGTGGAGCTATGTATGTATGTTAGATAGATAGAGTTCAATTCTAAGTGACCTTTGAGCCTTTATATTTGTTGTTCTGTTAGTTGTTCAAATGACAACGTGGGCTACGCTCTAATTTATGTCAATAACAATCAGAATTAGCTGCAGCTGCAATGGTCCCAATTAAATTAAAATCACTGCGGCGGGGTTCAAGTTATTTGACCTCTATAAATATTAACTGGCCCAGTAATCTTGTTTACACGAAGCTTTTAAAAGATTAACTACTATCAATCAATAAGGTCAATATTTGTTCGGGTCATTTTTATTTATTGATAAAAGGGCGTGTGCGCAAATAAAAATAAAACTGTACATAATGAAAATGCACGTATTTTGTTAGCTTTGTTTAGGTTTTTCCAAAAAGGTTTCACAGCTCAGTTCTGCGGAAGATATCGCTATCGCCCTTGTATACGTTTTTCTTTAAAGGTGACATATACCAGTAACTTTATGCTTAGTGATAGGACCTTTTCAGGGCCCGATTGGCTAATTTAGTTTAAAAATCATATAAATACAGGCTGACAGGTGGCTCACTTTTGAAATTCACGTGATAGTTAAAAATAAATATTAAGCTAGCAGCCCTCCTCAACCATATTTTAGGGAAGAGGGTGACCCGATACCCGGCACTACCACTAGCCATGCCGCCTGAGGGAGCATGACGTTCTTGCTGTTGTCTTGACAAAAAAGTAAGTGACTGAAACAGTCACCAGTATGCCATACTGCACAGCCACGCCGTAAACAAAATTAATAAGTAATAAGAAACTTCTAGAAATATCCTGTTGTGCTTAATCCCATGCCTTTAATAACTAATTAAAATTTATTGAATGGCTGGGATTGAATTGACTTCGGAATTTTGTTATATATACGTATTGACATTCCAATAAATGATTTGCTGCTTTTAGCCAGCCTTATTTTGGGAAACCCTAACTTATGGTCGTTCCTAGTCTTTACAGAGTAATTTTTATCATGACTATCTTTCCTAGTTTTAAATTTATTACTATTCTTATAAATTTTCAAAATGTTTTTGCAAATGTGATGCAAGGGTCAAGATACCAATTTCTTTAAACTTTTCTCTTAGAGATTCTATATTTCCAAGCTTATACATTCCACGAATAGCCCTTTTCTGCAGTGAAAATATCGTATAACGTAATGTAAATATCGTGTCAACGAAGATAAAGAATCTAATTCGTAATCTCTCAGTGTGCCTAGTGCGAGTTGCAAAACGTTTTGCGAATAACTTTACCATCGCGTTAATCGAGCTTACTTTACACGTATCGACTATCGAAAACTTGCGAGTGCGAGTTTCAACCCAAGCTAACCAATCGAGTCGCGTTTACTCACTGTGAAATGTGATGTCCGTATAAGCTTCGTGAAACAAACCGACCATTTTTAGGAGACTATTTCTCATATTGGGTCTTATAGAATACGAATATCTGTTTAAATCGTTGGGGTTATAGCAGTTTGTTTATGTTAGCAAAATTGTTTATGTTATGAGTTTTGAAGAATGGGTTACAGTGAGCCAAGTATGTTTATATTAAAATGAGGATATGTCCTATAAATGAAAAAAATATCAAGTAAGGTCTAGAAACGTTTAACTTTCATAAAAAAAATTAATTTATTTTATTACTTAAATACAAAGGAACCCGTCGTCGTGACGATTTTAGACTTGTTCTAAAATAAAAAATTTAACATCTTTTTGAACAAACGATATCGAGCCTTATAGGTAATTTAGGTTAATCTACCAATGGATTATAAATGCGCGAGCTCTTTTTCCAATATTTTTCATTATAATTGCACTCAATTTGTCCTTAAACATATTAAATAAGTACAACACACAAAACAAAACTAATAAACTTATGTTTTCACGACCATCTCACTGCGAGAATACAAGTGAGAAGTTTTCGAACGCGTTTACGTTTACGTTACTATTCGAAACGTCAAAAACACAACTCGCACTCACAAAACATTTCAAACTACCAATCACGTGCAATATCGTTCTCACTTTCGAATGCGAGGGAGTCGATTGTTTACGATGTAAAAACTCACACTCAGGAATTAAGTTTCCCATTTGTGCCACTAGTTGGCGTTGTTTCGATCCCATACAAAACGAAGTTTACGTAAACGAGATGGTGAAGTTAAAAAAACTCGCACTAGGCACACAGGATTGAAATATTTTCTTACTTACATTTTTGTATTACGAAGGGGTACAAAAATATTTTACTTAAGATTTCAGCCACCCCGGGTTTGTGGTTTTCATAAATTTGTTATCATTGCAAAAAAATTTGATAAAGATCATCATAGAGAGCCTTATAAAGTTAAAGTCAAGATACGCCTCCTTAACTAAAGGCATTAAACTCAATAATAAAAGTAAATAATAATTAAAAGCCGTTCATTAGTTGGTACATTGAACATGACTCACATAACGTTTTTGAAAATAACTTCAGCTGTCATTTTCAATAACAAACATTTAATTTATTCGTGCAATCAATTGCGAAGGACATATAAAATCATGACTCAGACTTACTGACGATTAAAATCATCATAACATACCTAACAAGATGTTCTATGAGATAATTTATATATTGGTAATGGTAAAAACATTACACATCGTGGGTCTGAGAATCTTGAATTCAAATCTACATATTTATAATTCCACAAACGATGTTGGTAACAAAGCAGCCAACAGGGTTTTCTTAGGTATCAGAAATTCAATATTAAATGGTTATTGCAAATGCTCATTTAACTCGTATTCTATTTTATTTAAGGCCTTCGCTGTGTAATGCGGGTGCAGGCGGCGGGTACCTGCCTCGCGTGTATGTTTTGAAAAAACGAGTAGCAGCGTTGCGTTAGGTGGGCACACGCGGCGTACGCGAGCGGAACTGTTTGTAGGGCCCGCGACGGAGCAGGCGTGCGCCCGGCACGGACACCCACGTCGGGCGTCCGCTCCGTGCGAAAACTTGGTGTATCATTTCTAGTAGACGACCCCAAAGACGCAATTTTCGATTTAGGTTTAAAGTCAATGTCATTATTGTAATTATCTAATAGTTAAGAAAAATAGGAGAGGTGCATCGAAATAAGGGTATCCAGTAAATATTTGTGTTTACTTTATTCTGAAACTAGTGTAGGCACCAGTTGTAATATTTCAGTGCTTACTTGATTTTTAATATTATTATAATTTTATTTTACTATTACTATTATTATACTATTATTATAAATGAGTTTGGATGGATGGATGGATGTTTGTTTCTCAATCAGGGCAGAACGGGTCAACGGATTTGTATGAAATTTGCCATTATCAATTCCGCGGGTGAAACCGCGTGAAACAGCTAGTACTTATGTGAAGTTGCTATATTTGATAAGGTTAAGATTTATCTTATGGTAAATGTGTAAGCCAAGCACGAGATGAGTCATGTGTTTTGAATAACAGTTGGAACAAAGGGTCATTTGTTTTCATAATTAGTATAATCTTTGAATATTTTAAATTAGAAGATTTCTTGGTATGCTATGCTTACTACTGCGAACATTATATTCTCGAGACGTAGTTCTAATAAATAGCTAACATGGTTTATATTACAATTTTTTTTATTTTTTTATTATTTATTTTGATAGGATTTATTTCTTGCTATTAGGAATAGACCTAGCTATAAGTATGTATTTTTTATATTAAAAACTAAGCCCGCGTTCAACCTCAATCCCACCTGATGGTAAGTGAAGATGAGGTCGAAGATGACAGCATACGGGTCTAGGAAAGAACTGGCTCTTCATAAAATACTGCCGAAACACATTACCGCCGGAGCGGTAACATTTGGCGGCAGATTTTATGTTTAATATGATGTCGTTCTTAATAATAGCTTTGAAAATAAGTCGTTAAATAATTTAATAATATATAATAGCGTCGTAAATAAAGCCGTTTGAATTCCTGCAAAAATATCGACCGACTGATTCTTAAAACGTAACAATCAATAAAATGCATACTTTGTTGAATAAATAATTTGACCTAGGTTTAACGTTCCAGTTCTCAATTGACACAGTTTTGTTAAAACTGCAACTCTTTATGTGTTTAAAAAGAATACTTTTTATTTTTTTCTTTATAGCCGATATCTCTTTACGGACAAAATATTTCAGAAGTTCATCAAAATTATAATAATTATAGCTCAGAAATTGATAAATTGCACAGCATAAACAAAGCATAAGCATTTCAATCTTAGTCATATCTGTCCTAAATTGATAAAAGCTATTTGTATGGAGACAAAATTTATAAATGTAGAATATGGCGAAGTTGAAACCTTGAAGCAAAAATGTTCTAATTGTAATGAGCCCACTTTATTACGTATGATGAATAATCGTATTCAGAAGTAGGATATGTTAGGGTAAATCTATACTAATATTATAAAGAGGAAACCTTTGTATTTTTGTATGTTTGTATTGAATAGGCTCAAAAACTACTGGACCCATTTCAAAATTTCTTTTACCATTACTTAGAGGGATTCTTCCGAATCCGTATAGGCTACTTTTTATCCCGAAAATCCCTCGGGAATTGAAATTGCGCGGGTAAAACCGCGCGCAACAGCTAGTTTTCTGAATAAAGAAAAACTTATTAATTTATTAAATAACTTTACAGTTAAAGAAGAAATTTTAAAGAAAAATATTTAAATGCCATTACTTGTAGCGTCTTATACTATAAAATAAAAAATAATAGCATTAATAAAACTAATTAAAAACCGATAGGTACTATATAAATGGAAACTTACAGGATTACAGTGATTTGTCTTTACACTTTTTTGATGTGCTATTATTTTGATTCCAGGTTTCCAGCACATTCAAGCAGGCGGTTAGTAAAAAGGAAAATCTGGAACATTTGGGAGGAATGAGCGAAGCTTCTAGTGATGGTAACTATTTTTGTCCTGTCGTCCTTAATCACAACTATACCTACTAGTATAATACATCTAAATTTTTTAACCTGGTAACCCCTGAGACCCCTTTAAATGGAACCCCTGTTTGATTCCATTTAAAGTCCAACTTTAAGGATAGGAGGATATATATTTCATTGATCCTTTCTTCCATGCTGGACTGGGAGCGAAAGAAAAACATAGAATGTGCCAGCTGCTTCTTTTCCCGGGCATACTGTAAAATTCAGTTAAGGGACAGAGGTTTTAAAGGCGTTTTTGTGGGCGATAGGCTGACCCCCTGTCACTACAATAGTCTCTCTCCATCTTTATCATACCTCCAAATTTGTCAAACGTGACATCAGATGGTCTTGTAACCTCCGGTGTTCTGCCTACCCCATAAGGGATACAGGCGTGACGTTATGTATGTATGATCCTTTTAATAGTTTAGATTATACTTAATGCTAGTAGTAGTTTAAACCTTTCTATGATCGAATGAAGGCCTATCAAAAGGACCAAAGTCTGGTAAATTGACTTGACGGTATGATTTATTATTAAACTCTCGCGATTTGAATATGTTATAATATGATTTGGCACTAAATCACATTACTTTATTAACCTTGTCGTTTTGAAATACAATGGTGTCGTAGTCACTATCAATATTTATTTAATTTCGAAAAACAAAAGGAGGCACTACCATGTTTACTATCCACAGTGTCGTTTTGAAAACAATACGAAACGGATTAAAATCAAATCTTCTAGCTAAAAATGGCTAGAATCCAGAAACCATAAGCAGAAACCTGGCGATTTCTGCTTATTACAGTTGTTAATATATAATGTATAATATTTTTCATCGTTTTACGAAAAAAAAAAAAATAGGAATAAAAAATCTATTTATGAACTTTAAAGTAGTTTCTATCCGCAAAAGCGGTCGTGAAGAATATCCTTCCGCCCCTGATAAAAGTGAATCCCGTTTCGTAGTATCCCTTTAGGTTCCGCCTGGTTAGCAACCACCCTTAATCCCGCGATAAATCGTTCCAATTATTTTTCCTAAACTCGAGTGCTTTGACTTCGACCGCATCTTCACTTGCCATTAGAAGAAATTGAGCTCAAACGCGAGTGAGGACAAAACATAGACGATATAAAAAAAGATTTAAAGATATCAAAAGCTCTCTGAACCGTATTTCTTTTTTGTTTATTTATTAAATAATTTATGTCATGTTGACCGGCTGGTGTAATGGTAACATTTATAGCTTCTATGCCAGTGGTCCTGGGTTCGAATCCCGGCGGTGACAGATATTTATGTGATGAACACAGATATTAGGCGTCAAGTCATGGACGTTTATATGTTTATTTAAGTTTATATTCTAATAAAAAATATATGTATTTATTCAATATGTGTGTTTATATATTTCTTAAGTATATCAGTTATCTAGTATCCATAACACAAGTTCTTTAAGAGAACTTAATTTGGGCTATAATGTTGTGTGAGTTTCAGAAATATCTATATTATTTATTATTTACTCTGAAAGTTATAATTGAAAGACAAGACAGCAGTGCGAGCACAGAATTTTCACATAATTTTCTCGACTCGTATCTTTACGGTTTGTAAGCAATAATTGAAATCTATCCATTGCCGCACGGCTAGCTTAAAATGTGTGCCTTGGTAATTTTGAATGTTTGTAAACATGTTGTACTCTTAAATAACTGTAAAATAAAAAAATACGTTACTAAAAACTTGCAACCGACTCCATACTATACGAACATTCGTAAACATACTAGTCGATAAAGTTCTGTGCTCAAACTCAAACTCAAATATTCTTTATTTCGTAAGTATTTAAGTACATTTGAAATAAGTCAAACAATTTACAAATTGAACTGAATCTACCACCCCTTCGGAAACTCGATCTGTTGAGAAGAAGTGGCAAGAAACTCAACTCTCGCACTGCATAGTATTGTATTACAATGAATTTCGTAATTCCACCTCCAGGCACAACCCACTCAGTCCGTCTAGAAGAACAGATGGCGTTCTCCGGATGGATCAACAGTAACTTGGAGCATGATCCGGACTTAAAGCACCTGCTGCCAATAGACGCCGAGGGGAAACAGTTGTATGAAAAACTGAAGGACGGACTTATATTATGGTGAGTTGGTAAAGTAGATGTAGCATAGCGATCTACCTGGGTAACGACCATCTTTCATAGAAAACCTGCAGCTGAATGTTACTATAATTGTGCTTTCAACTACAACCTCATTTGGAATGCACACACGAAATTATTAGTACATGTATTTTTAAACGTCAAAAAATAAGATAAGAAGGTTAGGTATATAGTATCTTTTTCGTGGCTGGATGGTAGTTTTGAACATACCATGAAATAACCGACCATAGCTGTACGGGCCATATAATAATAATTATCAAGAAATAAGTAGTTAAGAATCAAATTCAAGTAACTTTCAGAGTAATTCTGGCAATAGAAACATATAAATATACGAAATGATAATAAACGAGTACTTTACGATATCTCTAAATTTACGATCTTTGGGGGCTTATGTCCAGCTGTGGATGTCTACTGCCTGTTGATATTGATGATTGATGACGATCTGACCACGAAATCTATATTAATTTCGTACGAATTTAAATGGCTACGACACAGTCATTGACTAATGTAGCTGTTTTCGATTATATTTATATTTGTAACTCTGTTTTTAATGAATAAATAAAAAAATAAAATAAAAAAATAAAAGTTATAGTTTCTACGTAAATAATTATCGTATTTCGTATAGCAACCCGCGTGATAGGCGTGCCAATTATAGCCATAGAAAAGGTTTTTTTTTATTTAGGTAGCAATAAAATAAAGCAGTCCCTTTCGAAATATCTCCAATATAATCACTAGCACGTTCTTATCGTTTCATTAAGTCTCGTTTATCATAAGTGTTTGAAACCCTTTCACGAAATTATATCAAGTAGTGCAATCAGCTGGTATAAGTATAATCCTTTATAACTGTTTAATAGAGCGCTTGCTGCTTGCTATAGAAATATAAAACATGTTTCAAAAACATTATCATACATCGTAATAAACGGTGTCACTTTTTTAAAAACATATTTTTTTTAAGTAATAAGCCTGACGTAGTTAATTAAATTCAATACTGCGAAACTAACGGGCGCAGTTTCATGAGTATTAACACAAAGAGAATAACGCAATCGTTCGTGGATTCGAGTTTGGATTCAATAAAAATCTATTTAATCCTGTAGTCAGATTTAATCGATTAAAAGCGGTATGCATGTTTGTATTATGAATTTGCTAAGTGCAAACTGTCAATATTTTAAGCTACTTCAATTCTTCAGCACACTGTGCAACCTGGTACAGGTGTCCCAAAGTGATAATGCGCATAGAAATCTTCGTCACTGTTCGGTAACAGTCGTATGTCTCGAGCGTCGGAAGACGATATGTATGCAGAGTGGTTAAGTGCATTTTCTTCATGCATACATTTAGTAGAATTAGCTAGAGAACACATCAGTAACGAAATTTGATTCAATAATAGCGAGGATAAACCACACGATTGCGATAATAGATAAGTTTGTGTGTTGTAATAAGTTGTTGATTATTGAAGGTATGTTTATTTCTTAGATTTAATTAGATTATTACTTAGATTATTTTCCAATCAGGTTTAAGCCCTAAGTTCGCCTCTTAGTTTGAAGCCCTACTAGCAGACATCTCAGTCGGAGTTTTTTAGCGGGTCACAAAAGGTGGCCAAGGTTTGTCTAAGCAAAGATACTTTGGCCACCCGAACTGAGCCTCACACATCGCCCTATCATCAGGGTGACGGTTCTGTTCAGGCTTTTTTTGCGACGACTGTAAAATAGGTAGGAACAAAAAACTACCACATTCCAAATATTTTTGACAGAACGAAGTCTGTCGTCTCCGCCCAATAAAATCATTGCACCACCAAATCGGTGATGAGTGCTCCGTAGATCTTTTAAGAGATTTAGATAGAATCTAAATCCTCCAAAGATTTTTTTTAGTACCAAGCGCATTCATCCCAAACGATTAATTTACATTGCTGCAAAACCTCTGCCACTGCAGATTCCTTCGAAATTTTTCAGGTTTGTGTTTCATTGCTTTGCAGAGTTGAAATTAAATTCACCTTTGAAAACAAGACCAAGAAGGGTGCGTAATAGCAGCATTAGCTATATACAGGGTTGATTTGTAGTCACCGGCAAATTTTTTTTTACACAAAAAGTATCATTTATAGAAGCGATTTTTGCAAAAAAAGTATTTTTTTTTTTACAAGGAAATTAATTTATCCGCTAACATATTAACCAAGGCATGGTCAATCTAAATTACTATTAAAATAAAGATGAATACGCGCTACTACACACATTTTGTAGTACTACGTCGTAGTATTATGAAGGAAATGCCGCGTCGTAGTAGCTATGTTCATCAACAGCGACTATTTCTTTATAAGTTTGTGGTGCCATATTTCTACCTTTTTGTACTGAGCGACGCTAAAATAAATATGCAGGTACGTTTATATCGTATCAAAGAAACTAACATTTTAATTTGGCTGGTGACGCAAAATCAACCCTGTATAATTCCACACAGAGGAACACGTGCAGTCACCACCAATGTATAAAACCTCCGTCGACCACCCGAATTGTTTTTGATTTTGTACACATGATATTGACTCCTATTTTCTTTCGAAAAAGGTGCAAAATTCAAGTGCATTGTTTAGGGCTCTTACGACTTAATGATTCGGGATTTTCCGGGAATACGACAATTAGCGAAAATCTGCCTGTGCATTATTAATTTGGGAGAATTGTACACATATTTGTTATTTGAGCAGGTTGACTAAAATGGATTTCTTTACTGAATCTTAATTCACTTATCAATTTTTTTCTCACTTTGGAATTTTATCCTCAGGATTCTACAGTCAACTTTTTGAAATATAGTTGACTTTTGAGTCACCCGTATGAAGAAGTTCGTACGCAGTAGGGCTTCATTACACTGAACATAATTAGATTGCAATTTATGTAAATAAATTAATATGTGACTAATATTGTAATAAAATACCCATATCTTTTTTAGCTTATTTCCCTACTTAACAACTTGTTTTTTCCTGCTGAATAAGATGATAATATTCCTAACAGTCACACCACATTAAGTTTCTAAGATATTTATGACATAAATATCCGCTGAACTGGGATTTCAGCACCTCTTCAATATTTTTTACTGCCTAATTGTATGAAATTGACGAAAATTGAGAAACTAATGTTTTTGCTTGGTGATAGGATCCCTTCTGGGTCCGCCTGGCTAGCGACCACCCTTTATATAAAGTCTGCCGCCAAATGTTACCGCTCCGGCGGTAATGTGTTCCGGCAATATTGTATAAAGAGCCAGTTCCTTCCTAAACCCGTGTGCTTTCATCTTCGACCTCATCGTCACTTACCATCAGGTGAGATTAAGGTCAAACGCGGGTTTAGTCACTAATAAAAAAAAAAAAGATATCCTAAAAGAATTTATATCAACTTTAATTTTATTGTTTTTCTTTACAGCAAAGTAATAAACCATTCGTGCCCGGACACGATCGACGAGCGAGCCATCAACAAAAAGAACCTCACTCTTTATACCAAACACGAGAACTTGACGCTGGCGTTAGTGTCTTCGCAGGCTATCGGGTGTAATATCGTGAATATCGACGCGCACGATCTGGCTAAAGGTGGGCTTTGTTTTTAAATATACACACATAACCTCACGCCTGTCTCCCTTTGGGGTAGGCAGAGACAAGGGAACACCAACTGCTACGATCCAGACATACCTCTATCGCTTCCTCCACGTCCATTAATCTTTTCATACACGATCGCCGGTTACGGGTACTTTACCTTTACCTAGGGCGGCCCCTTCCAAAAAACACCATCCATTCTTGCTCTGTACTCTTTCGTAAATCTACTTTCACTCATCCTTTCCAAACGTCCAAGCCACCGTAGCATACCCCTTCCAATCTTAGTCACTACATCTTTTTTCAATCCGTATGGAATTGAAAAAAGATATCCTTAAATAAACATGTCAGAGTTAACGGTGTATATTGCATTTAGATAGTAACAATAGCTCGGCCGCGTACTTTCGACTTAGAATTGAACCTCCTACCCTGTAGATTATATTTTGGGCCAGATACTGTAACTTTGACATGCATGTTGTCCTACTGACATTGTATTGGCAGAATGCTGACAAAATGTCACATGTTAAATTAATGTAACTTTTAGGCACATTATGTTAACATGTGGTAATTACAGGATCGGGGTAATGAACTCCGACTTGATTGCAATTAAGAACTATATTTCATAGTAGGGAATATATTATATTAATTTACTTTACCTCATAGACCCTTAATTGCTACATTTACTGTCTTAGACCTATATAGCATTGGCACTAAGATTAATAATTAAACCGTAGGTTGACCTTAAGGTCCACATTCTTGCTGTATGAAAGTTTTATCAATAAAGACAAATTCTCTGCTTTTACAGTAAGTAAATACAATGAATTTGCTTACAATACTGCTTTAGAAACAAACAATACCCTGGCAAATAATTCAATGCAGTAAAATGAGAGTTCCAGTGTGCCCACTTTAGGGAAGAAAAAAATAGTGAAGCGGTTTAAGTGAATGAATTATCTTTTTTACATAAATAATATCGGCAATTTGGGAAAAAAAAATATTTTGATTCACAAATTATTTTATACTTTTATTTTATCTTATCTAGAGAAAATAAAAGTTTAACGCTACTTTTTTTTTCGGTCACTTAAAAATAGCGAAAAAGTAATATTTATTTTGTTTTATTGTAAAGTAATAATAAAAATAAAGTACATACCTCGAATTCACGTATTTATGCATTGCTTTAAAATTTTATGCTAAACGAATGAAAAAGTACCGTTCAATTTCAATCATTCTCATTCAGTACCTTACAGTGCAAAGATTTTAACTGGTGTCATTATTTTTCTTTTTTAACTGTCACTTTGCTGCATTGAATTATTTGCCAGGGTATAGAACCATGAAAATAGTTGGTTTGATCTGAGGAAGTTCAGACGACTTTATTGCTATGAATAAACATATTTCAGCCGCGTAGGGTCGGCTTGGAATAACCCTACCACGGTACAGATATCTTTGTACTAATCTTACTACCACGGTACAGATATCTTTGTACATCTTTGAAATAAATGCCTACAGCGCTGCAGCGCCGCGGTCCCTTCACATGCGATAGGGCTGCCCGCCTTCAGCATTTAAATTACATTTGCCTACTTTGTGTTTACTTTCATTTTGTTTTGTGACTGCAAATATATATTTTTTTATATATACCAATAAAATACTTTGTGAATTGAATAGGAAGTGTTCAACAAAAAAACGTTTTGTGTCAAAAAAACATGTTTACGTTTGAATAACAAATCGGTCTTATAAATTAGTGACCGAAAAATACTTGCGCGCCTCTACTGAGACGTACGAAATGATTTATTATAAAATTTTAAAGTATAAACAATCCGCATACTAATGTTAAGCTCAATCAACAATTGTTTCGGAATGCGCAGACACTCGCGACTGGCCGCATGCCGAGCGCATACCGAGATCGAGCCGCGTAGGTATAGCTCGCGTTTCGTCCGTTTGTATTAAGTTGAATTACTGTAGATATCTGTACTGTGATCCTTTCCTCCCTGTCACTTTTCTATAGGTTTCAATATTCTGGTTTTATTTTACATTTTAACTCGAAGTTTCGGTAACTTCACAGACCCCGTGGTTCGACTCGTTCTCTATACTCTATAATTCCGGTTAGGAAGTGTTTATTTTATACGATAGTATATGTGGTGTTCCGCTTGATTTCCCATAAGCTCTAGGGTATTAATGGAACCATGTAATAGAATCAAATAACATGTGAATAGATTTTCAATTTTTTTTGTTCTTATTTTTCATACAAAATAATTCAGTTAAGTCAAAACATCTTATGTAAAACATCTTTATGCGAAGTATGATAACTTGGCATATTCTATCCCTTTTTTACCCACGACGGAACGGAGACGGTATATGCGTTTGGGGTGAGAGGGTGTTTGTTTGTGCAAACCAATGTTACCATTTATCTCCAGAACCACTGGTCCGATTTTAATGCGGTTTTCAGTAATCGCTTTGGATTTGATTGGTGCATGTTCTTAGATAGGCGAAGCGGTAACAACTCACCAGGGGGCGCTGCAGTAAACATTTGTTTGCAAAAGCCAATGTTACCGTTTATCTGCAAAACCATTGGTTTCAACAACTCACCAAGGGGCGATGCAGTAAATATTTCTTTGCAAACCATTGGTCCGATTTGGATGCCGTTTTCAATTATCGCTTTGGATTTGATTGGTATACTGTTATATGATATCGAGTTACGTTACAACAAAGCCCCAGCAAAGTTGAGTTGTAAATACTTATTATAATACTTCACTATGTATTTAAATAAACTACATGGGTTTTCCAGCGGTGGTGGGGACATTAGAGGGCTGATGAGGAACGAGGTGTTGTGTAATGTAATGTATGGTACCTATATTATGCTCTTTAAAAAGATTGAAATAAAAATCAAAATAAAAAATTTGAAAAACCCACGACGCGACGTTTAGAAAGTAATTGAAAAGAATAAAATAAGTTAAAATCCCCCGACTGAAATGATTTATGTGACGAGAGATAATGATGAAAACGAATAGTTTGTTGTTCATAATATGGCCGACTCTGTGTGAGATCAAGTGAACTTTTAAAAAAGCTTTTCACGTTAATTATCTCTCGTCACATAAATCATTTCAGTCGGGGGATTTTAAATTATTTTATTCTTTTTCAATTACTTTTTAAACGTCGCGTCGTGGGTTTTTCAAAATTTTTATTTTGTTATCGCTATTCACAGGTACAGTTCGCAACGTTTTGCGTTGTACATTGTATGCAACATTCCTCAACGATTAAAATGTTTTTGTTGTTTATTGTATAGTTTCAGTGACACGCGTCTATTGAGTGAATGTTAAAGAGATTTTACAAGGGTGATAATTTACGAACTCATTATATTAAGATTGATGATATCTTGGAAAGTATACACTTTTGAACCACATATTCTTTGGCAAAAGGTATTATTTTTGAGTAAGGAACGAAACTTAAAAGTTATGGGATATCAAAAAGAGCACCTTGTGGGATGATTTACAGTCGCTCTTTAAATACCAAGAAACATATACTGTAAACGTTTACTATGTAGTAGTTTTTTTAATTTGTTCACAGTGCACGTTGTCTACTCAAAAAGGATCTCCTCATTAATACCTCTCCATATAAAATTGCAGGTAAACCGCACTTGGTCCTGGGTCTTCTCTGGCAGATCATCAGGATCGGTCTATTCAACCAGATCACGCTGGAGCACTGCCCAGGTCTTACTGAGCTGTTGAATGACCAGGTTAGTTAAAATATAATAAAATATTAAATAAAATCCCCAGACGATTACACCAACTACATGGCCCCAAACTAAGCAGAACTTGTGATATAGGATACCATGTAGCGAACTAGTGGGTCACTTTTCAAATTCAAGGACGTGATGGTTTGAGATCATACATGAAGAGGAAAAATATAATTAAAAATAAATATTAATTATTTACTGAGTAAACTTAAAGAATTGATTACGCAATGCATGGTTACACTAGCGTTGGCAGCGATCCGCGCGCCAGGTCACGTGCCGCGATCGACTCAGTTGTATGTAAAGTAGTATTTATTTATAGGGAATTCTAGTGAAAAATTAAGTACCTACTTTTACATACATACATACATAACTTCACGCCTGTATCCCTTATGGGGTAGGCAGAACACTAGAGGCTATAAAACCATCTGATGTCGCGCTTAACACGAGTTTTGGAGGAATTATAATGATGGAAAGGGACTATACCTACTTTTATTAAATAATTATGATCAGAATCGAGTACAGAGTGCTCTCCTTCAGTATCTAAAATTTGTCACCAGTCACCCTGTATAGATAAACGCCCAGCAGTGCGAGCACAGAACTTTATCGAATCGTAAGTTAACGAATTTTTACGAATGCTCGTATAGTATGGATTCGGTTGCAAGTTTTGAGTAACATCGTAATTTTTTATTTTACAGATATTTATGAGTACAACATGTTTACAAACATTCAATATTAACAAGGCACACATTTATTTAAGCTGGCCGTGCGGCAATGGATAGATTTCAATTTTTTCTTAAAAACCGTCTCCATACTATACGAACATTGATTAACAAACGATTCGATAAAGTTCTGTGCTCGCACTGCTGACCCGGAATATTTTTTTTGTTTCGGGCGGGAATTGAACCCACGACCACTGGCGTCTGAAGCACACAGTGTTACCTCAAATGTTCTGATGTTTTATTAATGATTGAGATTTAGTACCTTTATGTATAGGAATAGGCTTTTTAGTGGTAATTATCTAGTATAAAATAACTTGCAGTTTATTAATTCTGGAGGTTACTAATAAATAAAATCTAAAGGTGTAAAGTACGCCAAAGTTAATAAAGCTTAATTTTTAAACTTTGCTACTGTGAACCGGAAACTCATTATTGACACAATTGGCATAATAATAATATCCGTACTTTTAATTTTACAATCTACAATTTATTCTTGATTCAGATATTTTCAATTTTTTTTACGAAATGTCTTTTGTTAATTAAGTCAACTAAATTAATATTTATTTCAAATTTTACTTGACATATCATCGTGTCGATCCTACATAGTTTATTTTAAACATTCGCTGAATATAACCATATAAAATCATGGAAAATCAAATACAAAGAATTTCTAAATCTAATCTAAATTTTTGCGCTCATTCTTTTCCTTTTTTATACGAAATGCCTTCAATAAATGCTTTATCATTACTTTTCAGGAACGCATCGAAGACCTGCTAGCTCTATCCCCCGAAGCCATCCTCCTCCGCTGGGTGAACCACCAATTGGCCCTCGCCGGAGTGACCCGTCGCTGTAACAACTTCCAACAAGACGTGTCTGACTCTGAGATATATTCGTATCTGTTGAAGCAGATCGCGCCCGATGACGCCGGCGTGTCGCTTGATGCTCTCAGGGTGAGCAGTTTAGTAGATTGTAGACAACAGACGCACTCACACAGTGTTTTCTAAAAAGGGAAATTATAATAAATATTAATTAAATAGTTTTAGAGTGGGCGTCAAGATTTATAAATCAGTATTTTTTTTAAATCAAAACATTTAATATTGCTGTCTTATAGCGTCATATGTCTTTCTGTATGATCAGAGTAATCTTCGGAAACATTTTAAAGATTTTGATCTGGTTTGCACCAGTCTTAAATTAATTCTAGAAACTAACCAATATAAGTTATTTAACATCACGATACATTACCTACAAGGCAAGCTATCACAGTGTCAACGAAGTCAAAATAAAAGTGTAAACAAAAATGATAAACATATACCCAAAAAATATCTTTAAATATCTTTTGAGCCATATGTAACATGTTTGACAAATAGTCAACTGCTTTTTAATAAAAAAAAATATAAAGCTACCCCCAGTTCAAACGATTCCTTTTACACTCTGTCTAATTCCGAATCAGCCGTAATCCACCATAACCCATACCATTCTCTATTTCAGGAGTCCGACCTAATCCGTCGAGCAGAAATAATGCTCCAACAAGCCGCCAAGCTCCGTTGTCGCGCGTTCGTTTCCCCGGCAGATGTCGTCGGTGGCGTATACAAATTGAACTTGGCTTTCGTCGCGAATCTGTTCAACCAACACCCGGCGTTGCAGAGAACGCAGGGCGATGATGACCAGTATAGACAGCTGGATGAAACTCGGGAGGAGAAGAGTGAGTACATTTTATTATAAGGGTGTCCCAGTAATGGTGGTCAAGCCAGTATGTATGTGTGCGTGAGGGTGTAGGATGTCTCGATCCTCTTGTATTTTTTTATCCCTATTAGTTTGCGCTCTAGGCCATGTTTTGTAAAACTTCAAAAATTCCTACTTTTTTCACATTCGTAGGCACCACGTCCGCAGTTTAAGCCGTAGACTAATATTTTTTTGTTTAATGTGTTCCGTTATAATGGTGCTACAAAATTACAGTTCAAAAATCTCAACTAAAATGACTGGTAATTTACAAACCATCACTGAACATAAATTTTATTTTTAAACTTTATGGAACTTTAAAGTTTGAGCACCTGTTTATTGCTGGACCAATAGTCGAGTTTTCGCCTGCTGTGTAGCTTATTATTAGCTTACTTTAAGACCTGTCTTTCTGTATGGCAGCGGAAAGGCGGAAATTAAACCAGTGTGGTAACGTTTATATACCTTGTAACGTTCTTTTACATGTACTTACAGTGTTATCGTGCAACACAATGATTTACAGGGTGACTGGTGACAAATTTTAGACATTGAAGGAGAGCACTCTGTACTCGATTTTGATCACAATTATGTAATAAAAGTAGGTACTTAATTTTTCCCCAGAATTCCCTATAAATAAATAAAGTTTTCGTACTATCTACTAACTTACGCCTGAATGACCTGGCACACGGATCCTTGCCGACGTTAGTTTGACCTTGCGTTGCGTAATCAATTCTTTAATTTCGCTTAAGTTTACACAGTAAATAATGAATATTTATTTTTTATTTTATTTTTTCGCTTCATGTGATGTCAAACTATTGCGTCCTTGAATTTCAAAAGTGACCCACCAGTCACCCTGTATAATGCTATCTATTCGTATCGGATCACGTTTATTAAACATAATCTTATCATCCCCCAGCGTACAGAAACTGGATGAACTCAATGGGAGTGGCGCCTCACGTGAACTGGCTTTATTCCGATCTGACGGACGGACTCGTCATCTTCCAGCTATATGATATCATCAAACCAGGCATCGTCAATTGGAAGAAGGTATGTTTATCAAAGAATAGAAGTCGTCGTACGGGTTTAAGAAAAATCGACATTGCAAAATGTCTGTTTAATTAAATACCAATTTATAGATTTATTTGTAATGAATAAGGACGTGGATCCATCTCTACGGCGCCGCGCCGTGCAACGGCAACGGTGCCGTGCCGTTTCACGGCATATGGCACGACGTCCACGGCGCGGCGCACCGCTCAGCGCTTCATATTAGCTCTTAAATTATCTCCATCATGGTTCATTATAGAAAAGCATTGATTTGCACCGTAAGCACTGCGCCGCGCCGTCTGGCGGTGGCGGCGCCGGCGCCGTGCCATTACGGCATATTTTTCTATAATGAACCATGATGGAGATAATTTAAGAGCTAATATGGAGCCTTTTCATGGCGATGGCGCCGTGAAACGGCATGGCAAACGGCTCCGTACCGTAGAGAATGATCCACGCCTTAAATGTTTTAATTATTGTTTTTGTGTTTAAACTAAAGAAAATTAGGCTTTTTTACCCGCTGTTTTGAAAATTACCCGAGCATAAACCAAAACATTTTTAAATCATAGTGTTTCCAATCATATCTAATATTGTGTAGTTATTTTAATTCATAACAACGGGAAAACGAAAATATTTAGTAAAATTAAATTCATATTTTAAGTCGACTATTTTTCCTAATTACTAAATATGACCGCTCAGGATGTTAAAAGATCACTATGTAATATTTCGTAAGGCCAACCTGAATAAATCCGACAAGTTGTGATGTGCATGTTTTGTTCTTGCTCTCGCCCATTGTCGTAAAATTTGGTTAAGTTAAGCTCGCGCAGGTAGCTAGCTGCGCAACTACATCGCAGTCCAGGATTGTGACAGTTTTAGTTCCATAATTTACACACGGCGTTACTGTCGTTTGATAGTTTTTGTTGTCACTGTCAAAAGTGTTAAACACTTGACATCCAACAGTCAATCCAATCAGTAAATCTGCAGGCCTATTATGGATCTCAAAACCATGCGATGATATGAAATAGTTTTGACGTTAAGACCGCTCAACATTCTCGCGAGAATCTCCCGAGCAAGCCATACTCGTATTCTACTCAATTTCTCTCATTTTTCTCTACTTTTTGTGGGTTTTGGGGTTTGTGGGGAGTTTGGAGTTTTGTGTAGGAGTCACGATCGCATGTTTCTCAGTAACAAGCGAGCCGCCGATTTAAACGGTTACATCGCAGAGTATATCTCAGCGATGTGCGTCTGCGAATTATCATATCAGTCGAATAAACTACTAATACTGACTTGAATATTCGACTTGAACGATAGTAATATAAAAACGTCCTGAGTCGAATGATACTTCTAATATTCGTTATTACTAACGATGGTTAACCTCAATATGGCCGACTGACCTTGAAAGAAAGCATTAGAATGGTTAGTTGAATGACTGAATGCATTGACAGGCAGCTTGTGTCCGCTGTTTCACCCGCATAACTAACTCCCTTTAGAGAGAGAGAGTTTTGAAGTAACTCGTAATAGATTTTAAGAGTTTTTGTTATTTTTTTTATATTGTTAGTATTGAAAATGGTCCAGGAAGATAAAAAATAATATTTAATATGTTTTATTTACTAACAAATAAAGATAAATTGTGATAAAAACATATTGATCTCAAGGCTTTATATTCTATGTATGAAGATAATTATATTAACGACTCGCGAGATTCTCGCGAGAATGTGGAGCGGCCTTAAAACTTATCATACGATCATTATTTGGTATACCATGTAAATTGAATACAATAACCCCCATATATAATAATTAAGTATTTATTTATGAAAGCAAACGAAATGGAAGAACACAAATGAAATCAAGAAACCAACATATCATAGAGGTGGGTGCGATCTCACCTTTTTCAATTGACGTTTTTAAGTCATAGACGATGATTGAAACTTGATTGATGATTGAATTTTAAAAGGTAATGCAACGCCTCTTGCATGCAAATGTAAAGGGACTTCGTTTATTCTTTATGTCACAATTGTTGATCATTGTATCATAGAAATCTTGTTTATTATGTCATGTCATGAAAGAACCGTAATAGGCCTGCTGGTCAGCAACAGTCAGTCGCTCGCTGTTTGTTTCTCGTGTTTAGTTGTAGGGTGCCGGATTATTTTGTTTACGTCTCGGTTTAAGACTTTGAGTTGAGATCTTAATAATCCATTTGCTATCTACGAGTTACTTATTTAGACGATGCCTCAATTGCGTAAGTGTTGTGTTCTAACTTCCAATTCGGATAGTGAAAGTCATCGCCTATTTTCCTTTCCAAGGAACTAGATTTGTAACAATTGTGGTTGTCTTTCATAATTCTTGTGAATATTAAACGTAGTGGGTTTTCGACGAAACTACTTTAGATTTGGATGAGGCGGAACAAAAGTAAAGAGAAAAACATGTTTTTTAAAGATTTATTTCTTTTTTCCTTTTAATTATGGCACAAAACAGTAAAAAACAAACATTTTAAATATTTTTTTAAATGCTCCTTATTCTCACGACCCACAGATATAGGCCCTATACCACTGTAAACTAGATTTAATTGCCTATCCACCAGACCTAATTTTATTTTAGTCCGACGTACGTAAGTGTCCCATAAAAAGATGCCCAATGGCCTTTCAAAAAGTAATTACAAATTTTAGATATTTTTGTATTAATGAAACTTTAGTACTCTCACATATTAAGTAAGATCTCCTGACTCACTAAACAGTTAGTGAATATCTATCTAACAGTATATTTCTTTTGTTAACGTAAATCTTTAATTATAATAAAGTTTTCAGAAAGATAAACATGAGGATTTAGTTTTTGATACACACACACACAACTTAACGCCTGCCTTCTTTTGGGATAGTCAGAAACTAGGGAACGCCAATTGCTGCGATCTAGTCATACCTCTTTTGCTTCCTCCATGTTCATTAATCTTTTCCTACATAATCGCCGGTTACGGATACTTTTAACCGTTTTTTTATATATTCCGACATCACCATCTATATATTTGTGCTCTGTACACTCCATTAAATTTAGATATAAGTAATTTAAACATAAATAAGCTCTAAAAGGATCATTCAGGTATTTTTTTATTTACCCCTTTTTTACTTACCCTTTAACCGTCCTTAGTAACGCCTAAAAGCGAAAAGTAGAAGCTGAAATTGTTGCCTCAGGTCCTAAATTGAACTATATTCTTATGAACCAAAACTTTAGCGATGGGGTTAACCTATCTGCCTCAAAAGCCAGTGGTTGCGGGTTCGATTCCCGCACGGAACAATAATAATAATAATAATAATAATTTTATTGTTCAAAAAGTTTTACATTTTTGCATAAACAAAATAAACTAATACATTGTTTATATTAAGAAAAAAATTACTTAAAGACTATTGTAATAAAGTGTGGGTTCCTAATGTATGTGATTGCTTATGCTTTCATTACCAGGGGCTCTCAAACTAGGCTAAATAGCCTGTCACTTGAGAGACCAGTAGCATATTGTTTTACAAAATTAAATTAAAACCAGTGCGTTAAATAACTGTGACAATTTTGTGTGACGATGACAATCATAAGGGAAGCAAATCAAAAACAAAACAGAGCATAACAGTTCAATGCAAAAATATACAAATATAAAAGTTAATAATACTAATATAATATAAACATATTATAATATAAACATATTATAAATAAATATATAAATATAGACATACCTATGTTCATACATACACATATATAAATACATGTTATATAATTACACTACTACCCATATGGTTATGGAGGAAAAACTTGAGTTGTGGACATTAAGAGTTTATCAAACATGTAATAATTGAATTTAATAAGTACCTGTCAGTGTGGATTTTATTGAGTTAAACCCAGAGTAAAGTATTGATTCAGTTTGGTCATAGTTTAATTTTTGCAGAGTAGTGGAAATGCAACTTTTGGCGTAACTGACCGAAGAGTTTTTTATGTTGCAAAGCTGTGAAATTTTATTATAAATCGAAAATTTTGCGTAGTTCCGAAATCTTTTGGCAAATGTGGAGGTAATCTTTGGGAGAGGAATTTTAAAAACACGCTTATTTAATAAATCTTTATACTTTAAAGACGAGAGGGTTTCTTTGTGAGTGTCCATGCTAACTTTGAGGATGTATAATTGTCGTACTCGAAGAAGTTGTAAGTCATGGTAAAGGCAGTCAGTTGGGTATCTAAATGGTTTTTTGGACATCACTTTAAGAACTGCACGTTGAGCTCGCTCCAAGATTAACATGTGACCCTTGGCCGCGCAACCCCAAACACTGATACAGTAGGTTATGAGCGATTGACAGATAGCGTAGTAAACCATTTTTAGTACTTGGAGGTTTGCACTGTTCCGAAGGATTCTCATTGTTCCTATGACTTTGCGGATTCTTTTTGTGAGATTAGTAATATGTCTTTGGAACGTGAGGTTTTCATCGATTATTATTCCTAAGTAGTTAATTGAAGAATCTCGCAGGATGTGCGCGCAGTTACATGGTTGGTGTTGTAGGTTGCAGTCATGTATTTTTAAACTCACAAAGGATGGTCTGTTAGTTGCAGCAGTTTTGTGAAACATTATACATTTACTTTTCTTGGTGTTAAGCGTTAGTAGGTTGTTTTGGAGCCACTTTTTGACTAGTGTAAGTCCTTCCTCCGCTAATCCTATAGCATCATCCAAATTTTTGCCGTGATATAGAATTGCAGTGTCATCTGCATAGCAGATAATGTGTGCCGATTTCATTTTTAGCTCATGGATGTCGTTCATATAGATTATGAAGAGAGAAGGACCTAAAATGCTGCCTTGGGGGACTCCAAATTTTACTGTTGCGGAAGAGCTTGTAATGTTATCTATCTTAGTCAGCTGCTTGCGACCAGATAAGTAACTCTTGAACCAAGATAGGGCGGCTCCGCGAATACCATTTCGTTCCAGTTTGCGCAGAAGTATGGGCATGGAGACCGTGTCAAACGCCTTCGCTAGGTCCAGGAACACTCCTACACAGCTCTGTTTTTTGTCAACGACTGCCGAAATTTCATCAACTAAAGTATTTATAGCGTCTTCCGTTGAGAATCCGTGTCTAAAGCCAAATTGATTAGCGCTGATTAATTTATGTTTTTCTAGAAACCCTACTAGTCTCCTGTTCACAATCTTTTCCAAAATTTTTGAGAGGACACTAAGTAATGCAATTGGCCTATAGTTGCTGGGTTCATGTTTCAAGCCGTCTTTATAGATAGGTGTCAGTAAAGCAGTTTTCCAGGCGTCAGGAAATTGTCCTGCCTCCAGACTGCGGTTAATAATGTGGGTAAGTGCAGGAGCTATTTGTTGGCTAATAGCTATTAAAAATTTGTTGTGAATGCCGTCAATACCTGGAGCACTTTCTTTCTTGAGAAGATTTATTAGCGATGTAACCTCACAACAATCAGTGGGATACAAGAAAAGTGATTCTGAAGGTCCTTGCGATACATTAAATGAGGAAGCTAGGGTTTGTTCAGAGGTGTTAGATTCTTCAGTAATCTTGCTGGCTAGGTTCTCTCCAATGTTAGCAAAGTACTCGTTGCAGTTGTTGACAGCATCTGCGGGACTGCAGGTGGAAGTAAGCAAGGCTGTCGCAGGTCGTGAGGTAGATTTAAGGTGACATACTTTTTTAATTGTATCCCATAGCTTTTTGGCGTTATTCTTGTTTGATTCTAGCTCTCTATGTTCGTAATCTTGTTTTAGTTTGCGCAGTAGACTGTTACAGAAGTTGCGGTATCTTTGGTAGGAAACCTTGAGTATTTTGTCATCGGGGTGTTGGCGAAGAAGAGTGTGGAGGTGGTCTCTGTGCCTCATGCATCGAATCAGTCCAGGAGTGATCCATGGTTTAAGATTGTATTTCGATTTACAAGTTTTTACTTGAACGCTGTGTTTTTCCACTGCATGATTCAGTAAGTTCATTAAACAGCTAACAGCTTCATTTAAATTCTGATTTTTTGTAACAACACTCCAGTCCGCAGAGTCGAGATCTTCAGCAATGGCCAAGAAGTCTACTTTGGTTTTTACTCTTGGCGGTTTTTCCTTCTTTTCCGTGTATTGCAGACCCAAGAGAGCAATACGGTGATCAGTAAGGTCAGTATCGCAGACAATACCAATTGAGGACAGTCGTGTCTTTACAAAGATGTGGTCCAAGCAGCTTTTTACTCTCGTGGCTTTGGTGATAGCTGGGGTCAAACCATGTGCGGCGGCTAGGCATAAGTAATTGTTTGTGTTGGTGTCTATTCGGTTGGTTGATATAATGTCGATATTGATGTCACCAGCCACAATTACATTTTTGTGTGTGCTTAGGGTGTTAAGCACAGTATCTAGTGAATCCAAAAAGTTGCCGGGGCGCTTGAAGGAAGGCGAGCGATATATTCCAATTATAGTTACAAAATTCGGTAGGGTGACTATAAGACCGCTTGATTCCACGAGGTCAGGTTCGTAGGCGGAGGCGTTCCAGCATTCTTTGATGTATATAACAACTCCTCCATTTTGATTTATATTCTTGGTGGTGCTATAGTGTGCGTAACCCGGAATAAGGCCTATGACAGTGGACGGGTCTAATCTACATTCCGTAAGAATTATGATGTCGATCGAGACTTGAATACGAGCAAGGAGTACGAGGAGACCGTCAAAGTTTTTTCTAATGCTCCTGATGTTAATAGTTAAGAGTTTAAAGTTGTACTTAGATGTTAAAATTGTTTGACACAGTTCAGGAGCATTTTTTGAGTGGAGTTCATAGCACGGAATTTCTGCTATTCCATCTAAATCTGACGCAATATTGACAATGTTCATGATGTGAGTGAAGTTTTATCTAGGTATCGATTTATTTTAAATAGTTTGGATTTTAGAGCTAAGCATTGCGTGTTGGTATTCAAAATAAGAGTAAGGTTTATGTGTGTTAAAACTGGACTAGGTCTCAAGCATGATTTTAAGGAATTAAAGCGGTATATGGGTTTAAGATAAGATATATGGTTGAGAGTTATTGGTACATAAATAAATAAATAAGATTTGGTAGATTTCAATATGTAAATACAATTGAAGCTGTTATGGTGCATCAAGGTGAATACTAAAGTAAAGCAGCAAAAGGAGTGTAATAGTAAATTGGCAATGTATTTTAATACCTGACGAAGAGATATAGGCTTTTTGAGTCATTGATTCTGGCTTATACTGGAATTCCTGATTTTTTCAAGCGTAGACTCCGAGGTAACACTTACAACAGCACTGGTATCGGATCGCCTCATGTATATTCTACAGTTAGATGTCCAGGTATATTTAAATTTTAGATCGGCCCCAATTGAACGGGCCTTGCTAAAAAGAATTCGATTTTCTTTCGTGAGGTGTTCGTTTATGAATACACGGCGTGGGTTACCAGGAATTTCCAGTTGGTCTGTAGTAATTCCGCGCCTTACTCGTGCAGCTCTGATTATATCATCTCGCGGGGCTCGACGTGCGAAGGTCACTATTATGGGTCGTGGGCGCTCGTCGTTACCAGGGCCAGCGCCTCGAGAGCCGACTCGTTTGATCGAGTCAATGTCGCGTTGATCTAGGTTAACTCCAAGCTTGGTATGAAGGTTAGTAATAATGTGAGCCAAGTTCTCAGTCTTTTGTTCTGTGACGCCCGTAATTTCGATGTCCTTGAGTAATGTCTGCTGCTGTTCTTTCGACAGGTCTTGACGTAGAAGTAGAATTTCTGAGCGAAGTGTGTTGACTTCCATTTTATACTTTTCCATATCCTTCATTTGTTCTTTCATTTCTCTTATGTCTTGGCGGAACTGGTCAATTTCATTTGTTGCAAAGGAAAGCGAAGAGGTAAGAGTTGTCATTTGGTTTTCCATTTTGTAAAAAGCTTCTTGGAGCTGTCTAAGTACCTGCACAAAGGGGTCTAGGGTTTCCGGTGGAAGTAAAGAAGATTTTATTTGGTCTATTGCTGTACTGAACAGCGGCACAGATGTGGTTTTGTCACCAGAATGAGGTATTTGCGTGACTTTCCCAGAGGTTGAGCGAATTGGGGTAGTGTCAGTCACCCTGACCTTAGTCTGCGATTTGCATGTGGGGCATAGGTAACTGTCCGCGTTGGTGCGAAGAAGTCTTAGGTCCTCTCTGTTTGATCCTAGGCAAGCTAAGTGATATTTCAGTTTGCACTGTGAGCAATTTATTGTTGACAATGAGTCCTGCGACCCCGAAGCATTAGGCTTAATTCGTTTGTTACAAGCGGCGCAGTTCATAATTTTTGCGGATTTTTTAATTTCTACTAATTTGGAATTTTTGAAAATGGCAACACTGGTCGTCCGTCAAAGATTGTTACGGAATAAAGCTGCAAGGTGAAGAAACAGTTATGGAATAGGGGTGTTGTTCTAACCTCGAAATTGGCCGGCTTTTGTTTGTTGATTGATTGTGCAGAGCCCGTTTACGAATATGTTGATTATCGATGAGCACCTTCCCGGATCCTATGGTTCACCGATTAGCAGTTTAATTCTTCTTTGGTCGTTGATTAGTATCACTTTTAAATTGTTTACATGAGAGCGTACAAAAACAGTGTTTACACTTTGACAGCGGTTGGTGAGAAAAAAAACAACAAAAAAAATATATGTTCCGGGTCTCGGCGTTTATCTATATATGTACCTATTTATATTTTAAGTTCACCCTAGTTCGCTACATGGTATCTCATAACACAAGCTCAGCTTACTTTGAGGCCATGTAGTTGGTGTGATTATCTGGGGATTTATTTATTTACTTAATCCGGTTCTAACAATTATATTTTCATCGCCTCACAGGTGCATCGTCAATTCTCGAAACTGCGTAAATTCATGGAGCGCCTCGAGAATTGCAACTACGCAGTAGAACTCGGCAGACAACTGGGATTCTCGCTAGTGGGCATCGCCGGCGCTGACATCAACGAGGGCAATGCCACGCTCACCTTAGGTAACCATATACAACAAATAGCAAACTATTTACAAATTGAACTGAATCTACCAACACATCGGAAAGTCGATCTGTTGAGAAGAAGTGGCAAGAAACTCAACAGCAATCATTTCAAAAAAATACACAATGACATTTTACAGCCAGGGAATCCCATCTTCTTGCTTCCGGATATCTATATCTATCGAATATTTTTGGAATTTTATAATAAAAGCAAAAACATTGAACCATGCATGAACGAGTTAGTGAATTTGTGGAATCTACTATTATAGCCGGCTAGATTATACATTAGGTAAAGAGGTACCAGATAGAATCGTAGACATTCATATAGAGGTTAAGCGATCCCCATGATTCCTAGTAAAAAAATGCTGGGACTTCGGGAAAAACTAATTCTTAATTTAATGAATTAATTTTATACTGCTTATAGTCCCTAGTATCGCTGTGTGATCTTATGATAAAGTTAGTCTATCAATTATTTTTATCGAGCATAAAATTGATAATAGTTAAATTGGTCAATAAATAGTCAAATGTCTATCTATAATTATATCTAATAAATTTCTCATTTGTACTATCTTGTTTTGAGTCATTTAATACAAATGAGAACGATCTGGTGTAGAATAATTAGTTCATCATTGACGACCACTTTGGCGATGGGGTAATACTGTCTGCCTCAGACGCCAGTGGTCGCGGGTTTGATTTCCGCACGGAACAAGAAAATTTTCCGGGTGTGGGCGTTTATCTAGATACGTATTTATATTCTGGGTTCCCCTCTAGTTTGATACAGGGTATGGTATTTTGGGGCCATGCAGTTGGTGTGATTGTTTAGGGATTTTATTTATTTATTTATAAAATGGATAAATTGTTTTTTTTTTTTAATAATATATAAATTTTTCAGCTTTAATCTGGCAACTGATGCGAGCCTACACCCTCTCCGTGCTAACAAGACTGGCGAACACTGGCAACCCCATCATCGAGAAGGAGATTGTTCAGTGGGTCAACAATAAGCTGCAGTCCGCTGGCAAGACTTCCTCTATCAAGAGCTTCCAGGTAAGGGGAAAATCTATTCCCTGGCAAATAATT
Source organism: Stenoptilia bipunctidactyla (assembly GCA_944452665.1). Lineage (NCBI taxonomy): Eukaryota > Metazoa > Arthropoda > Insecta > Lepidoptera > Pterophoridae > Stenoptilia > Stenoptilia bipunctidactyla. The sequence goes on from OX101743.1 coordinate 8,823,435, forward strand.
CAATGCAGTAAACTGACAGTTCGGAATGTCAAATAGAAAAATAATGCTACCAATTAAAAACTTTGCAGTATAAGCAGTGAATGAGAATGATTGAAAACGAATGAGTCTGTCATTTTTAAGAAATTTATAAGTAATTGAATTTGAGCTGTGCACTATAATCTTTAAAGTTACTTTTATGAAAATAATTAATTACCGAAGATACCCAGTGCTTTAAAACGTTTACAGTAGAAGTAAAATCGACATGATTACTTCTTTATTTTTAAAATCGTTTTCGTTAAAAATAAATATTCAAGAATAGTTGCCCTTTGCATCATAAAAAAAGAAATATCTTGTGAGCCAAAAATATTTTTTTCCATACATTACGATATTATTATTTAAAAAATAATTACCATCATCATCATCATCATCATCATCATCACAACTCTTTGTAATGAGCCCACTGCAGGGCATGAGTCTCTCCCCTGGGTGACGAGGATGTATAGGCCATAATACACCAAGCTGGCCCAGTGCTGGGTGGTGGATGTCAGAATTTTCAGGGCGCCAAAGTGGCTTCTGACAAACCCTAACGACTACTGTATACAAGTATACAGCACCCGGGACCGACTGCTTAACGTGCCCTCCGAAGCACGGAAGTCGCCGTGAGAAACGAATGGTCGGCGGTCACCCATCCAAGCACCGACCGCACCAAATGTTGCTTAATCTGTGATATCGTATGATACATACAGTAACCACGGCGCCACGACGACTTCAAAAATAATTACATTAATTCACTAATTTTTTCTTCCCTAAAGTGGGCACAGTGGAACAGTCATTTTACTGCATTGAATTATTTGCCAGGGTATACATCTTTTAGCCCGTGTAGGGTTGGCTTAGAATAGTCATACCGCCCCTAGATATGCGTATTGTAAAACGCTGCTCATCCCAGTGGCCCCCGCTTGGGGGTAGGACCTCTCCTGGGTCCAACTGGCTAGCGACCACCCTTCATATAAAATCTGCCGCCAAAAATTACCGCTCCGGCGGCGATGTGTTCCGGCTTTATTTTATAAAGAGACAGGTCTTTCACAAGCCCGTACGCTTGTATATTCAACCTAATCTTCAAAATAATGCTGAACTAAAAAAAATTACAGATCATTTAGAAAAAAAACCTTTCTATAATTACGACTGTATATTCATACATAACTTTACGCCTGTATCCCTTATGGGGTGGGCAGAACACCACAGGTTATAAGACCATCTGATGGCACATTTGACAATATTGGAGGTATTATAAACTATTGCAGTGACAGGGGGTTAACCTGTCGCCCACAAAATCACCAATAAAACCTTTGTCGCTTAACTGACTTTAAGTACGCCCGGAAAGAGAACCAGCTAGTACATTCTATGTTTTTCTTTCACTCCCAGTCCAGCATGGAAGCTATTTAGTTACAGATTATAGATTTTAATATTAATTCTCAAACCTCGATCTCAGATTTGAAATACTACAATGTACCTATGCATTGTCTTACATTTTGTACAATGTTTGTTACAATAAAATAAAATCACGTGACAATCATACCAAATCCAGATTTTTATTTTGTATTAAAGAGTCGAAAATTCTGATTCAATATTAAAAATATTTATTTTTGTATCTATAGTTATAGTCAAATTTTTACTAACATCACTAAATGAGTTCTAATCTATCTACTTTACCAACAGGACGAAGTGTTGGCTGACGCCAAGGTCGTGATTGATTTGATTGATGCCATCAAACCAGGATCCATCAACTACGACCTGGTTATAACTGGAGGAACCAATGAGGTAAACAAAAATTGTATTAATCTCGTCTATTATAGTTTAAATTTCGTCTTCACTATTACTCTAGCTAAAGAGTTTGTTTGAATGCGGTAAACTCTGAAACTATCTGACTGAAACTATTGACGACCGGCTGGTGTAGGGGTAACATACATTGCCTTCTATGCCAGAGGTCCTGGGTTCGAATCCCGGCGGCGGCGGATATTTGTGTGATGAATACAGATATTAGTCGTCAAGTCATGGACGTTTCTATGTTTATTTAAGTTTATTATCTAATAAAAATATGTATTTATTATACATATTTATAATACATATGTATGTTTATATATTTCTTAAGTATATCAGTTATCTAGTATCCATAACACAAGTTCTTTAAGAAACTTAATTTGGGCTAGATAAGGTTGTGCAAGTGTCAGAAATATTTATTTATTATTTATTATCTGACTGATTTCAAATCTTAGTTTTGCATTGGATAGCTCAACTCTTCAGGAAGAATTTCTTAAAATGACGTCTTGCTTCGCACGTCAGAACACATGTCAGATTCTATTAAAAATGGTGTCCTCGATAAACATAAAGAAAAAATTATTATTAAATTATTTATACAAGCATAAGATATTTTAAGTCGCTATTTATACGTTCAAAAATCATGAAATTTCACAGACAACAAAATATAATTATCATTCTTATTAAAACACTTAATTTTTCTACCTGCAGGATAACCTAGCAAACGCGAAATACGCTATTTCCATGGCCCGTCGTTGCGGCGGTCGGGTCTACGCCCTTCCCGAGGACATCACCGAAAGGAAACCCAAAATGATCATGACCGTATTCGCCTGCCTCATGGCCCTAGACTACATCCCCACTATGGACGCACCAGTAAATAATAAGGCGTAAGTTTAATGTTGATTTTCAACTGGTGATGTTAGTATGGGGCTGGTTTTTCGTGCGTGATATTTAGTTTTTGTTAATATCGATGATTTTAGTTCATTTTTCAATTATACGAAATGAACGCTACTTTAGGTAGATTGTTTTTATGATGACTTGTAACGTTACATTCCATTTGCATTTGAAAAACATTTCTTTTATTGCTTTAAAAGAGTTTTGAGTTTAAGTCAGACTGAAGCCTGCAAAGTGTTGTTTAAATTTTAATGAATCCGAAAAATGTAGAACATTACTTACGTATTGATTACCGTGGGCCTAAAACTGTTACGAAAACAAAACTATTATCACGCTCGAATAATTGATTTGTATGACATATAAATAGTGGTATAATAATAAATTGTGTATTTATGTTAGTGCCGTACTGTAATAAGTTGCAGGTGTATTGAAATTTTAGCATTTTCGGTACGTCTGTATTTTTACGTCGCTAATTAATAGGTAATCATGTTTCGTTATATGGGTTAAATGTGTGTAATTTATATTTGTCCTATTATAAGTAATGAGTTTGAACAATTTAACTTTAATCATATTAACTAATTAATTGTACTAAGTTATATTTTTATTTTTTGACATTAAAATACGTAATTACTTTCTATCCTATATTTACCTAATAAATAAAAAAGATTTTTACTTTGACGGAAACATATGATGGACTCATTTTTTATAATAGATCAAATAAAAAATAAAAATTGCCAAGACTGTGCAAAATATATTTAAAATGATATTAAATATATTTCTCTCATTTTCACATAATCATAACTCATTTATATATAAATAGCATATAATACACCTGTATAAATATTATACCTACATGTATAAAATTATCTCAACCCACCTAACTGGTACAATTTATTATAATCGAAAAATATAAACATATACGCACTGACCTTAAATGTATCGAATAAAATATGCCTAAATATTGATAAATTATTTAATGCAATTAAAAAAGAAACATTCCACACAGACTTGAATGTATGTGTGAAAAAAAAAACACAATATATAAACTTAATATATTCCAGTATTATAAGTACTGCAATTTTTTTTATGAACGTGTTTCTAAGTATTAAATTATCAAGTGTTGCCTACATCCATGGAGCTTTTTTGCAAGTAATTTAATTTATATTTTTGCCTGAAGATCCATAACAAAGGAAATAACCCTACTATGGATATTAAGAACCAACACGTTAAAGAACGATATATACTTTTTAACAGTTATCAAACTAATTTTCGAGGGCCAAAAGTAAACAAAAATGATAGCATTTTTGGTAACAAAAGTAAAAAAAAAACAGGCAAGATGCCAATTTAACATACAAAAAAACTTAGTACTTATAACTTTTTAATAATATGTGGACTTTTATACATTTTTACGAGGTTTTAAAGAAACCATTGTGTATTAATAGGTTTAGCTTGTCTAAATAAAGACTAGGATAGTATCTATAGGTATAGTCTGTAGTTGTAAGGTTGTCTATGGTACTAATCACTGAATTACTGTTTTTCTCTGAAACTATTCACTCTATTTGGCTTCCACTATAAATTATATTTCACAGCTTCTTTCTTTGCGATTGAGGTTTACTTTATGTAGTAGCGCCACCTACTGCTAGCCTTTGCACGGATTTTAGAGTCTATGATAAGGGTTCTTTTCTTTTTTTTTTTTTTTTAACAACTGTCACGTTTCGCTCCCTATGTCAGCATCCAGTCTACAGAACTCATTCTGCGTTTCCGTGCTGTAGCCTGCGCACGTCGACTAAAATATATTAATTAGCTAGTTAAATTTTAAAAGTTTAAATGGTAAAAATTGTGCATCGAAGGAAGAGAAAATTCTCAAGAAAATAATTCGAGGAGGTTGAGACATCAAATTACAAATTCCGAAGAACCCAACGGTGTTGGGACTTATTAGAAAAAATGTCGTTGACACAAAAACTACCCACATTGTATGTGCGTGTAGTCATCGAGGTTCGATGCATACAATTAATTCTCCTATTTAGTCCGTTACTCGATAATAATATCGTCATTGGCGATTAATCTGATGTACGGTGGAGAATCTCTAATATAATTTTAATAAATATTAGAAAAAATGTCGTTGACACAAAAACTACCCACATTGTATGTGCGTGTAGTCATCGAGGTTCGATGCATACAATTAACTCTCCTATTTAGTCCGTTACTCGATAATAATATCGTCGTTGGCGATTAATCTGATGTACGGTGGAGAATCTCTAATATAATTTTAATAAATATTAGAAAAAATGTCGTTGACACAAAAACTACCCACATTGTATGTGCGTGTAGTCATCGAGGTTCGATGCATACAATTAATTCTCCTATTTAGTCCGTTACTCGATAATAATATCGTCATTGGCGATTAATCTGATGTACGGTGGAGAATCTCTAATATAATTTTAATAAATATTAGAAAAAATGTCGTTGACACAAAAACTACCCACATTGTATGTGCGTGTAGTCATCGAGGTTCGATGCATACAATTAATTCTCCTATTTAGTCCGTTACTCGATAATAATATCGCCGTTGGCGATTAATCTGATGTACGGTGGAGAATCTCTAATATAATTTTAATAAATATTAGAAAAAATGTCGTTGACACAAAACTACCCACATGGTATGTGCGTGTAGTCATCGAGTTTCGATGCATATAATTAATTCTTTTGATTAGTCAGTTACCAGATAATATCGCCGTTGGCGATTAATCTGATTTGCGGTGGAGACGATCTTGCACGCCGAATCCAAGATTTGAAGTGCCCGAGCTACCTCCGTCATTATCAGCCTTTTTTTTGATACGATTAATGTCCCGGAAGAGGTCTAAAAACCAGCAGTTGTCGGCTGAAGATCTAAAAAATCTAAAGATAAGCCTGTTGAGGACTATCTTGTACCCGCAATTTGCAAATATTTACTTGCTCCCTTTATTAAATTTAGAAGCAAAAGCAGCATTGGCTGAAACTCTTACCAAACGAGATTCTATACATCAACAAAAAAAAAAAAAAAAAAAAGGGCAAATTGGAATCGCCTTGGCAGCTTTATCGCAAGCGATGGTAATCATTTTCAATGAAACTTTGAAGCAAAAACTTTTAAAACTGCTGAGTTACGCTTGTCGCGATAGCCAGAATAGGGAAACTAAAACTCATCGTAACATAATAATGAGTTCCATAAACATATGCCTGCGTGACACGCTGACCAATACAAGTTGCGATGATTATCTATTGGGAGGAGATGTTGCTGAAACGCTGCAAATTGCAAAAAACGACGACGTCATCTCCGCAGCCACAGCTGCCGGCTCGAGCTCCACAGCAGAGCTACACGTACCCGCCACGTAGGACCTACCACGAACGGTCGTGGAACACTAGCAACCAGCGGAAATAAACCACCAGGTGCAGTGCGATGGACGTTTACGATATTTTCATCAAAAATGGGCTTAGATAACGAGTGATCCATTAATATTATCGTGAATAGCTGGTTACTAAAGACCTTTTAAATAACTGCCCGCTAAACAAAGTAGCTCTTGTGTTTACCCAAGGTCAATACATGGCCATAAAGATTATATTTTAGCGTTGGATAAACAATTAAAAATAAATGCTATATTCGTATGTTCTCATGAGCCAGGTAAATTTTATCACAAATTTTTTCTTGTGCTCAAGCTATACGGTAAAAATCGCTTCATACATAATTTAAAATCTTTGAATTAATTTACTACAAAACACTTCAAAATGGAAGATTACAGAACCGCTGATAAGTTAACAAAACAATGCTACATGTTATTTTTTCATCAATGTCGATAAGTCTTTCCGAAAGTACCTTCGATTTGAATATAACAACGTTTTATATGAATTCAAATATTAAACGTTTGACTTATGCACCGCTCTTTATATAAGTATTTACTAAAATATTAAAACCAGTCATGGAATTTTTACGTCGGGATAATTTTATCATCCATAATATATCTAGATAATATATTTTACATTGGCAAAGATTGTGATGATTGTAATGAGAATGTTTGGATTACAAAACATATTTTAATAAATTTAGGTTTCATAATGCATACGAAAAAAGGTTGCTTTGTTCCTAGAACACAATGTAAATTCCTTGGGTTTATTTTTGATTCAGAGAAAATTATTTTAAAACTACCCACAAAAAAAAAAAAAAAAGTTCTTAAAATAGAAAAAATAATACACAAAGTTATTCGAGCAATTCGAGGAAAAGAGGCCGCGGGTCATTGGAAGGAAAGCGAGTCGTCGCTACACATTAATACTCTGGAATTAAAAGCAGTTTTTTCGGACTTAAAACATTCGCATAATTATGGTAGTTACGATTGTGATATATTGTTAAGAATAGATATTACCATTACCTGTATAAATAGAATGGATGGTGTTCAGTTTTCACATATGGATCATATTACCCGAGACCAATGGAAATAGCGTGAAATGCGTAAGATCAATATCTTTACATCTTATATTACTTCAAAAGATAATATAGAAGCTGAGAGTTTGTCACGAAAACAGTTTAATGACACTGAATGGGATCTAAGTGACTATACCTTTAATAATATAACAAATAGGTTTGGAATACTATCGGTTGATCTTTTTGCAAACAGATGCAACTTATAATGTCCTATTTATGTAACCTGGAAAAATGACCCAGATGCAAAAACTCTTCAGAAAATTGTTAGTGAAAAGTCTGTGGGTATTGTGGTAGTACCATACTGGCCCACGCAACTATGGTTGCCATTGTTTAAAAGGTTGTGTTGTGATTGTATTTACTAAATACTAATTCGCTGAAATCTCCTTTCAGATCTGCGCACAACCTTCATTAAACATTAACCTTGGTTGCCGCGAAATTGTTCAGAAAGCGTTAGTAAAAAGATCACTGTCTTCAAAGTCCGTTGAAATTATGTTGGCATCTTTGTTGGATAATTCTTACCGAGACAGTGTGAAGGAGGTATCAAGGCGTGGATTGAATATTGCAAAAATAATAATTTTAGTTTTACTCAAACTTCTAAACCAATAATTGTTCATTTTCTAACTGAAATTTTCGAAAAAGGTGCTAAGTACGGTACTATTAATAGCTATAGATCTGCATTATCATTAATATTAAACATAAATTCCCAATATGACAGGTTAAAAAGTTTCATGAAAGGAGTCGTTATGTGAAGACCAACCACATCAAGTATGATCTTACCTGGGATCCAGCAGTTGTATTGAGCTACTTACCTACAAAATTTCCTAATGAAGACCTTGACTTAAAGACTCTTTTCCAAGAAAACTGTTACACTAATAGCTCTTGTAACGGAACATCGTGTTCAAATTTTATCCGTGACAAAGATTAAAAATATTTTAATAACTAAAAAAGGTACTTATAAAAGGGTTTATAAAAACCTCTAAATTTAATAGTAAACAGACCTTGGTAAAGTTTCCGTTTTTTAATATTCGTCCAGAAATTTGTCCAGCAAAAACCTTACAGATGTAGGTATATAAATAAAACGAAAATTTAAGGAAACCTGATAATTTGTTTATTAGTTTTAAGAAACATATAGGTTTCCAAACTTTAAGTCACTGGGTTAAAAACACTTTAACTCTCAGTGGTATTGATCAAAATATTTTTAGTGCACATAGTACATGACATGCTGCTACATCAAGAGCTATTTATATAGGAATTTCTATTGACCTATCAAAAAGACTGCAGGATGGTCGGATTCTTCCTCAGTCCTTGCTAGAAATTATAACAAACTTTGTAACGAAAAATAATTTGCCTAATCATTGTTGAATTGTTTTCAATAAGTATGTTTATTTACTATTGAAGAGTTTTACCTTACTACTCTGCCAATTCATTTCACTATAACTAATCTTTAAACATCCTACATAAAGTAAACCTCAATCGCAAAGAAAGAAGCTGTGAAATATAATTGAGGATCAAACGAACTTCTAAAGTGAAGTTCGATCCTAATTATGTGAACAGCTTCTTTCGAAGCGATTTAATATAAACCCACCCGTTATTATGCTTTGAAATAAGCATAATATGAATATGTTTCAACATGGAGTAATTTCAATTTATATTTGTATTTTACCCAACCCCAATATAGTGAAATGAACAAACAGGAATAAGACAGATTGACTTTAAACAAAATGAGTTCTGTAGACTGGATGCTGACATAGGGAGCGAAACGTGACAGTTGTTAAAAAAAAAAAAAAAGAAAAGAACCCTTATCATAGACTCTAAAATCCGTGCAAAGGCTAGCAGTAGGTGGCGCTACTACATAAAGTAAACCTCAATCGCTTCGAAAGAAGCTGTTCACATAATTAGGATCGAACTTCACTTTAGAAGTTCGTTTGATCCTCAAATATAAGTTAAAAGTGACTTAAATCATAAAAAATAAGGCTATGTCTCTGTTTACTATGAATGTCAAATTATTTCAAAGAACGCCTATCAGCCAATCAATCACTTATTCAACCACACAAAGTTCAATGATGTCAGTAGACATCGATAGTTGATGGTTGACAGCAGAGAATTAATTAAATTTTTATAATATAATTCAGTATACAACATTTTCATGTAACTATAAAAGTGTATTACTAATATTCGATTACCAAATATTTTACAGTTTTTTTTCCGTAACCATATATTCACAGCTACATTTGAAAATAGCTTCAGATATATCTACACCAAGTGATGTTTTGTAAATATATTCACATTAATGTCATATTTGCACTTACTTTACAATGCTTAAGCTCATTTTAATGTTACTTTGTAAATAATTCAGTAACATCAAATGCTTATATGCATACAGCAGTATGCTTATTTAACGAGCGCATTAAATAAAACGCATCTACTAGCAAAATATATACATACATACATAACTTCACGCCGGTCTCCCTTTGGGAGTACTAGCTAATATGTATTTTACTATAGAATCAAATTGAAGTTAGTTAATATCAAAGCAACGAATTTGTTTTCGACAAAAATATAACGAAAGTTCTTCGTACTCTTTCTAATGCTCTTAATTAAAAAGTGACAGGATAGCACTTGTATGAATCTTTTATGATATAAGTCATATATTTCTCTTTAATGTTTTACCATTATTTATAAGTATAATGTAAGTATGAAACTGGAGGAGGGCTATCAAAAATCTTGTTTTTTTTTTAAATTACACGTTCATGTTTATACATACGTACGTAAAATATGAATAGAATCTTTGTACCATTTTCTAAAGCAATATCCTCTAGTTTTCTGTATGATACGATTATTATTTATAAGTAAAAAAGCTTTTATATATAAAATATGGGAATATTGGAAATGTGGCAATAAATGTGTATGTGGATTTGTGCTTGTGATTTTATATTACTATACTACATTAATAATATCTTTTATATTATAATCTTATCTTTAGAGTATTTATTAATAATATAGAGCGCGCGTATCAATAGTAAGCAGATATTGTATTACTCAATCTTCATATTAGTATGCGCGGTGCGTAACAGTCAATAATCGTAATATTCAATATAAAAGAGTTATTGTTTGTCTTACTTGTACGTTTATAGACCGCGCTCTGTTATTTTATTATTACTCTAAAATATAGGTCTCGATCAAAATCTATAAAATGTATGCTAAAAACAAATTAACAAACAATTTTTTGAATTCTTGTTGTTTTTTGTAAATTTCGTTCTGTTTAAATAAGCGATTACATTCCCTTTCTCTATATTGCATTCCCGAAATTGGCATTTCAATATTATAGTTTTTCTACCTTATTTGTTATATACAATTATGTATAATCCGTTTTTAAATAAGTTATTTAATTTGTATTGAATTTATTTTTCTAGAATTTATAACATTCCTCGGAAATACAACGATTATTTTTAAATTAATACATTATATTTTTGGATTGTATATTTTTATTTTAGTTATGATTAGTTTTATCGTTAAGGTTTTCAATCGAATCAAATAATATACTATTCACCGTTTATTTTTTTATGTCTCGAATATAACAATAATGTTAATGATAAAATCTGTATTTAGCAAATCGATCGTTCTTTTTAATATTTAAAACGAAAACTGTGTAAGCCTAAAAATAAATAAAACGGAATTGAAAATATAAATTATATATTTTTATTTATGCACCTTCGTTCATACCATCAGCATGTAAATAAGAGCTGTGCTGTGGGGCCTATATATAACAATTTATTTATACAATGTGACTGTCCTATACCTACAATTATTAAGGAATAAGTACATGTGGAAAAAAATACAGATTTATTACATACTTAATTAACATCACATTAATTATTTCCTACGTGTTTTTTTTCGACTAACAAAGAAACTCAAGTTTATTTTAATTTGTAAATAAATCTGTTTTTTTTAAACATTGCTTTTTGGTGAGTGTATTTATTTGGGCTTATGAAGATTGGGTTATCATTACATACGTAAGTACACCTATCTCTATTTACCACATAAGTGTATCAATATTTATTATTGTATTAAGTTTAAAATTTCAGTTATGTCTTCTCAATATTATTCGATCTTGCCACCAACTTTTCTATGTGGAATCTATGGTAAATCTTCATACCTTAAATCAGTAGCAAAATGTTATACCCTACATCGTAAATAACATTGGTTTAACGTAAAGTTGATCACGGAAAAGAGGACAAAATATACACGTATATTTACTTGTTGTTAGTCCAGAAATCGTTTGATATAGTGAAGATACTGTAATATGTTTTCTCATGCCATTCAGGTCCGTTCCGACACCACAAACGCCTCAACCTACAGAGTCAGAGCCAGTTGAGGTCGTAGAGCAATCACAACCTGAAGAAGTCATAGACAATCTAGTCGATATCACAAATAACGAAGATGATACTCAAGAAATTAATATAGTTGATGATGAAATTCAAGATCGTAATTTCAATGTTATTGATAATGGTCATGCTGAAGAGCCAGTTAATTTTGAAAATGATGATTCCGAATCAGCGGAAATGTCTAATGACTCTGGGTTAGGGTCGCCGATGGAAAAACCTCCGATTCCTCCAAAAAATGTCACGTTGATGCCCAGAAATGTTGCCAAGTCGGAGATTGTGGTTGATGATGTTGAAAACGAATGATCGATGGGTAATCATGTTGGTTGTTATATTTGGAAAGTGCAATGTTTACAATAAATATTTTTTTATCATTATTATTTATTATGTGTGTTTTAATGTGATTTTGTATGAAACCACGCCCACGCCCGCGTAACGCAGCGTTGACCATCAGAATGGCCCGTCACTAGCCATATTTAACACTAACATGATTGTTGAACGATGCTGCCTGGTTGCTACTAATCGTGAGGCACTTGCTACCGTGTTTTAAAGAAAATAATGAATTTTTAAAGGTGACGCGCCATTCTAGCATCTGAATAGTTGTTCACCTATCCTCTGTCATTACTGTCGGTGCTTCCTCGGGCTCTAATCAAAAGCGATGCTTGCGTTGTACTGTGTGGAAATTATAAGTGCCCACGTACGCAAACAGGAAACATCAGGATGGCTGAGCCATGTCAACTTGGAGAGAAGCTACTTATCTATTCGTTTAACCTAGAGATTCCCAAAGTGGTTTATATCGACCCCTAGGGCTCTATGACAACGAAAAAAATTTAGGGGGTCCATGAAATGAAAATTGGGGTCCATGATAGTGGCTCTCAACTTTAACTGACAAAAAGTAAAATATACAATTTTGTAAGTTGTAGGAAGAGGGCGATAAAAAAAAACAAAAAGACAATATCAGGTAAGTACCAGGTACCAAGTACCAGGTCTACCCAAAGTCATAAAACATAGCAATGGGTCTACGACGAAAGAAGTTTGAGAACCTCTGGTTTAACCCCTTCGGACCTGAATTAATTGAATGCATGTAAAAAATATTTCTTATGTTATTATTTATGTTAAGGGTATTAGTGATTGTATTTCATAAAAAAAATGGAATTATTATTTTTAGTATTTTGGAAAACTTTATGTCCATTAGAATGGACATGAGGTCTTAAGCGAAGTTACAATTGTTTTAATGATTTAGTTTGTATAAATAGTTGTCACGGCTTAAATTTAGATATTTCGATTAAATAAAGAATAAAACTTTAATTGTTATTTATTTTTATTTTTCAATTTAAAAATGTAATGATATCGTTTTTGATGAAAATTTGGAAAAACATTCTGTCTGGTGTGAAACAAAGATAGATATTGCATTTTAGACAGAACGCGTGAGTTTTTCCTTGAAAACTTGGTTTATTACACCTTGTGTGCATGTTTTTTTATCATTTTCAAGTAAATGGTCGCAATTGTCGTAATTTCAGTTGCGGGTATTATCCTATACCAAAACGTCATTTCGGGGTACTTGACCGAGAATTTACTAGGTTGCTTTCAGAAGCTGGCTGTCCTATTCTTTTATTTACAGTGGAATGTCCCATTTTTATGAGAGCATCTGCTATAGGGTGTCGGAAAAGCAGAAGACCTAGGAATAAATAAAGTTTTTTTAAGTTTTTTGCATTTAAAATGCTCAATTATTCTTAAATAAATGAAAAATGTGATACATAAAAATAACCCGACCAGGATTCGAACCTGGGACCTCTCGTTTGCCGGACGAGTGCTCTTCCTGAGCTACCGGGGCCTGGAGTTACACCTCGAAATTACTTACCACATTTTTATTTTTACGTTATATTGCTAACGTAGCTCCATCTTATGGTATAAGCTTTGCAGCTAAGACCACCCGAGATCAATTTCTTTACAGAAATTGTGAATCCCAGTTAAAGTGAAGCATTGCAATGTTTTATTTAATGTTTTTTAAGTTTTTCGCATTTAAAATGCTCAATTATTCTTAAATAAATGAAAAATGTGATAAATAAAAATTACCCGACCAGGATTCGAACCTGGGACCTCTCGTTTGCCGGACGAGTGCTCTTCCAACTGAGCTACCGGGGCCTGGCGCTACGCCTCGAAATTACTTACCACATTTTTGTTTTTACGTTATATTGCTAACGTAGCTCCATCTTATGGTATAAGCTTTGCAGCTAAGACCACCCGAGATCAATTTCTTTACAGAAATTGTGAATCCCAGCTACAGTGAAGCATTGCAATGTTTTATTAATGTTTTTTAAGTTTTTTGCAATAAAATGCTCAATTATTCTTAAATAAATGAAAAATGTGATAAATAAAAATTACCCGACCAGGATTCGAACCTGGGACCTCTCGTTTGCCGGACGAGTGCTCTTCCAACTGAGCTACCGGGGCCTGGCGCTACGCCTCGAAATTACTTACCATCGGGTAATTTTTATTTATCACAGTTTTCATTTATTTAAGACCTAGGAATTGTTTTTTGGGTAGGTGTATTGCAGATTTCACAATCTACTTGATGTTCGAGCCAACTATGGTTATTGATAAATTACTCATATGAATTCGCAGGGTTCATTTCTCTGATCAATATATGACATAAGCTCAGTAGATCAGTCTTAACAACACCTCCCTTTTTCATTGTTTTATAATCTTACAAATTCTGGACGAGCCAATGAAATTTACTGATTAGATACTTTGTGCCATCGTCTTTCTTCAATCTGTTCTATTATTCCAACAAAATTTGAAGCAAAAACTATGCCTTTTGTCTATCCACTTTACAACAACTACAACTTTGTTGTTATCAGTAACATGCTCAGAATATGCTCTCTCTTTTTTGTACCTTCTCTGTCTGTTATTAATATTATAGGGGGCTTTCCAAAGAGATCCATTCTTATTGTACCTCCGGCATAAATTTCTCTTTTGGGAAGATTCTGCAGCATCATGTAAGTAATTGGAAAAATAGTTGTGATTGCTTGGTCCAAGTTATTCTGATTATTATTTCTCCTTTGCTATGTCCTCTAGATTTTCAATATCATTAGCTTGGTCAGGAAATAAAATAGCATTACCTATACCTACGTTTTACATTTTGAGGTACCTAGTCTGCAAAACTTCATATTTTTTTTCGACAATATCTGATATTCGTCTACTTTCTAATATGTCTAATTAATTCTTCAAAATCACGACGACGTCTACGGACATCAAATTCTAAAAGAAATAAAATAAAATGTTGCTATTAATATAGATTTTTCTATTGCTTGTAAGCGATGTAATACATATTGTACAATATCAACCGAGACCTATGTCAATTGCAATGGGCATCCAAATAAACTGGATTTATTATTAAAAAAAAACTGAATTTTATTTAATTTATAATTTCAACTGAATTATGAATTGTAAATGTGGCTAAATAAAAAAATATGACAGGAAAATTTTAACATATACTACTAAAATAACAACAAATATTGAATCACTTTGATTATGCGCGCGTTATGGTGACGAAGAGCACTCCAATAAATATTTATAACTACCTTCATACTTTTTCTTGACTATTTATTTGCTCATCGTATTTTTTAGTATATGGAGGACGTGATAGATTTTTTACATTTAAAAAAGGTAACTCTGGATTATTTTATGGAAGTTACAAAACTATGTCCACTGAGATGGACACCAGGACGCGTATTTACAAAGTCTATACCATTAGAGTGAAAGTGCGAACTGAACTGGATTAGCTTTTGTATGACAAAAACTTGCCGAAACCCTAATCTATTCTAGTCAATGATATTATAAACTATAGATATGTTACGTCCATAGTAATTTGCGTTCTAAACTGTTCCGAGCAATCAAAAACTGCATGCATTGACAAGTTTCACTGATAAGTATAACAACAGATAAGAAAAAGCACGCAAATGAAAGAGATAGCTATAGTTTTAATGATTGCACTTCAATGTTTTTTTGTGTCATAGATTAATATTTACAGTCGTAAAGTGGACACTTGATTGAAAAGTAATTACATAGGTAAGAAATAATAGAAAATAACATTTATTGAAAATTTTAATATTGAAATAATAATTAAAAATAAAAATACAATGAATATTATATACCTTCAAAAAGATGTCTTTTTTAATTTATTTCTTTTTTGTCTTTTTGAAAGTTTTTGTATTTCGGGGTTATTTTTATGTGCGGAATGGAGAATATTTGTGTATTTATCAATTATGAGTTTAATCAGATGAACTCGATGACTGAAAATGGGGATGAAAACAAAGTAAAAATAAAGAACACCTGAACTTTAATTGTAGGCATTTTATTCACTATCAATATTCGTTCTGCACTAATTAATCTATGTCCGCAGAATACGCATCTATCGCTCTCGCGTCAAAACTAGATCGCTATCTCTTTCTTCACCTGCATCAGTTATTAGATTGTTTGAAAAAATAATTTACAAATACTAAAAAATCTAAGTACTTTTACATACTAACATGTGGTATGAGATCCCTTGCATTTTGTTTACTTTAGAGGTATAATTGGTACACTTCCGAAACGCACACGACGGCATTTTATATTTATTTTGCTAAGGACACAGGAACCTAAAGTGCGTCACGCTTGTGATTGCGCTCGACGCAGACTAATTACAAGACCTACCATTTGGCTCGTATTTGAGTCTTCATAACGCGCGTGCTTATAACATATCTGCTTTTGTTTTATATAATATCATTGATTCTAGTACAGAAATTGACCGAAGTCGTATAGACTTTGTGAGATTACTTCAATGTAACATTGCAGCAACAAATGCTATACCATTTGATACCGATATTTACCGATCGTTAACTTCAATTTGATACTTAAATGGCAATTGTTCTGATTTTCAAAGATAGGAATAAAATGTGCATGCATTATGACCATCGTTATTTTGATGACTTAATGTTTGACTTTTGACCATGTCGGGATTGTCCAGGGTTGACTATAATAGCTGACCAGGTTTATGGCGCTTCGCCGGCCGCTGCCGCGGCACCGCTCGCTTCGCTCGCTCGGCTCGCGCACGTGTGTAACTATATGCAACCTAACATGCTCCTCCTCGCTGCGTTCGTCGTCGCACCTAACCGTACCGACTCCGCCTTCCGGTGCGGGAGCCCTTCTCGTAGCTTATCTCTTTCATCGCAATGTATATCAAACAAAGATATACCTACTTTTCTTCTTGACAAAAGCTTATCTATTTGAGTGAATATGTATTATACAGTACTAGGTTTTGTCTTTGCATTTCTTTGAAAATTACAAGAGCAAAAGCTAATCCATTTCAGTAAATTTTTTTACTGATATCGATTAGGTATTGTCGAGTAATATGCATAAACAAAAGCTCCTCTATTAGAGTCTGACTCGTGACTCAAATAGTATTATAGCCTTTGTATATTCGCCACCAGGACCGAAGGGGTTAAGTCATCGTTTGTAATGTTGATCGTTCAAGGTTTCGTCACTAGAATTTTCAAACATATAAGATCTCAGTCCCCATGTAGTTTTAAGGATTCATTTCTTATTGAAAGTTATGTGACGAGCTATTTAGTGACAACAACCAATGTGGATTCATCGATTGAGACGCAATACTTAAAAATCCCACCAAATATCACACTCGGAACTGAAAAAATACAGGACAAATACAGGCTGTATGGAAGTATTTTTGCCTTATACAATGAGAAAATATCAACCAACGTCAAAAATCTTTTGTCAAGAAAACTTCTGTAGCGACATTTAGTGACGCTTCATAGTAACTACTAGAACGTAGTGATTGTATGCTTTTTGGTAACTACGACGATGACGACACAACGGATCCTACAACGCGCTATAAACTAATTTAATGTATTTGAATATACTTTCATGTCACTTTAGTTTCCAACTTTGAGCTATTGTCATGTCGTAGAAATAATTGTACTTTTATTTAAAGTTGGTTTTAAATAATTTTGTTTTTTTTTAAATCCTACGGCTGTAGCCTTCGTAATTAACAGGTACCTTGTAGTGTTACCTAAAGTAATAGCCTAAGTAACCTACTATTTAAAAGAAAAAGGTTAAAGAAATAAAGGATAAAGTTAAAGTTTATATATTTACAAAAAAAGGTTACAAGTAGGTATAAAAACACTATTTACACTTACAGTCCACTAGGATTTGTTTAAATATAACACTGAGATTTTTCCAACAAGGATTGTCCAGAAATTTCCAGGTTAAACACAGCTCCAAAAGATTATGTAGTTCATTATACTATTTCATTTTACTTTAGTTATTAGTATTGTTAGTGATTTTTCTTCAATTCCAAGTACTCTCCTCGGTGTTTTATTTTCAAAAGCCTCGAATTCAGCTCGCCGCTCCTTTTATAGCCCCGGAGGTCTATTTTGTAAATCGAAACGATAGACGAAAGACGGATATCGCCCTTCGTTTTTACGAAATGCTATTCCGTGGGGCTTGCGTATCGTTTGCGGATACGAAATACGAAACGAAACACGAAATCATTCAATTTTTGACGTATTGTGCTATTCTGTGAACCAATTGACAGCACGTCTTTCGTCGGTTTGACATGTCTCTATTCGTAATTTAATCTCAATTATTACGATATCAAAGTGGTTGTCGTTTTTGCTTCGTGAGTAAACAATATATTTTTTTATTCATGTGTTCTTTTGAGTTTAGTATAGTTATTGATTTTGGTGAATTATAGGAACATCATAATGGCTAATTTCATTCAGGCTGACCTAATTGAAGCTGAAGAGCACCGAGAACGCCGGCGTCTCAGACAGCGAATGCGGTTGGCGTTTTTACCTTAACTTATTTCATTTTCTTTATGACTAAATGTTTGCAACGTTTATTCGAGAACGTTGTATGAAAATGAAAAGATATTTGGGGGGGAAATGCCGTAATCGCCACGCTTGGCAGGCGGGTTGGCGATCGCAGTGTGATGTTAATATACACAAAAGGACGCTGCTGCCCTTCCTCTGGTTTGACCCTTCGTCGACTCTTACGACACCCACGGGCAGAGATGGGGTAGCGCTATTCTTAAGGCGAAGCCACACGCCACCTCGGGGGAGGCCTATGTCCAGCAGTGGACGTCTACAGGCTGTGGATGTATGTATGTGGATGAAAAGATATTATATTTGGTATGCCACAGGAGAAATGATCAAGAAGATATGTTAGTTGATTTTTATATTATCTTTTATTAAAATGTTTATTATATTTGACAATGAAATTTTATTTTATAATTATATTTTAGTCCAGAAACAATACTACAAGTAAATACTATCTATGATGAGATGGAAAGATGATGAGGTTCAAGAAACCCCACAAATTGATGACTGTCAGAATGGTCTATATGATGATGATAGGTAGCAATTTATAGGAACCATTCCAATGTTAAATACGAGTGAATACCATCCATTCTGCAGTCACACAAATTGCAGGCCGTATGTATGTGGGAACTCAATATTAAAACAAAATTATAAATTTCAGTTTTTTTATTCAACCCCATTACGTGAGCCAAATGAGTTTTTCCATACATACTAGCAGCGAAGCCCGGTGTTGCCCGGGTCATACATCACACACTTAATAGCTATAAAATACAAAAATCAGTTATAATTTTCAGTGTTTAAGGTATTTGGGTACATAATAGCTACTCAAAGTACTAAACAATATTACGACTGATAAATCTTCACTACACCACCGAATTAAGTGTTAAAAATTAATCAAAAAAATATTAGTACTTATAGAGGTAGGTATAGAGAAACCAATTAAACCACGTTCACTCCCTTATTTGCCGTAGCACCTACACTAATTCCCGTAGGGCGCTTGTAATATCCCCTAGCTCCCTACGGATGCCTGCAAGCTCAGCATTCTTTTGTCTTTCTGACTCCAGCAAATCTTGGAGCTGGTACACCACTAGTGGCCGAGGCTGAGCGCCTGCATGCTGCAGCCGCTTTTTTTGCGGTCAGCCCATACCTTGTGAGCAAAAGAAATTTGTTAGCTTCATGCTATCATGCAATATGCGTTAGCAAGCATTTCATTAATTTAGGCAACAAAACTTACTTTTTGCCACCGGGTCACCGTTTTTATGGCCCCATCAGTGGAACTTAGTGCGGATGCAAGATCCGCCCAAAGTGCTTTGGCACGGACCCTACCCTCCACACTTTTAATCAGCCGCCCTCGCAGGAAATCACTGTGCTCCTGCATAAACTGCAAGAGCATTTGCAATTGCTCCCTCGTGGCAGAGCTCATTGTAAATATTAAGGAGGTAATTAAATGAAAATGAAATGAAATGAAAACTTTTTTATTCGCAGTAGGTAATTTTATACACTTTACGAACGTCAAATGAGGGCGGCGCGGGTCCGGACGACATGACGAATCCTCGGGGAGGCCTCCGTCGAGAAGTGTGCGTCTTTCGGCTTATGAAGATAATGATCGCCCATTATCCACCAATGTCTTGGTGTTGTCAACTACTACTTCTTCATATATATATTGTTGTACCAATCTCTTTAAACTTTTCTCTTAGAGATTCTCTATTTCCAAGTTTATACATTCCACGAATATCCCTTTTCTGCAGTGTAAATATCGTGTCAATGTCTGCGGCATTGCCCCAAAGTAGGATGCTGTAGGACATTATACTATGAAAATAACTATAATATATGTACGAGCTTTGCCGTATTAACATCAGTCAATGAGCGAATTTTCTTTACCGTGACGCTGCAGAACTAAGTCTACTCGCTAGCTGTGAGATATGGGCGCCCCATTGCAATTTAGAATCTAAGGTAATTCTAAGAAAAACAGTGTTATCTACTAGATTCTTATTTACTTAATAGGTAAGTAAATAATTTGAAAGAAAATATTTGCAAGTGTCAAAACAAAATTGGCTGGTTAGTTGAATGATTGACAAATGTGGTTTTTTATTAAGAGGCAAAGGCAAAATTTAACCTACGATTTTACATATTTTTTAACTTTTAATTCATAAAACAATAAAAACCACTGAAGAAAAACACGTCGTTCAAATATTTAACGCCCTTCTAACTGTATTATGTGAAATTACTATGTAAAAACACATAAATTATGAACTGATGGTTTTTTGATTGATAACTTACCTCGTCTGTAAAACCCTAAGTTATTTAATTCAGTCCGCCAATGGGTCTATAATTTGTCTATGGATCCGAAAAACGTTGAACGATACGAAAGCCGCACAGAATAGCACTTTTGCACTACTCACGTATCGTATACGTCGTACGTCTTTCGTTCTTCTTTCGATTTACAAAATAGGCCTCCCGATCTCATTCGACAGCCGTAAATTAAATTATATTTCGAGAGGCATCCATTTTTCATCGGCCAGCGGCTGTCATTTCTATTGTCAAGGAGGTTTTAGTCTCTGGAGCAGCGGCGGTGGTATGGTAAAAGTGGAGCTGATACTTCTCTTGATTCTGACTGTGGAAGTCTCAGAATAATTTGTAATATAGAAATACAATTTTAAAATTAATTGAGAAAGAAATGAATATAAAACATAATAACCGTTTATAAATTATCTGTGTTGAAAAGTGACATAAGCTACATGACAATTTTTAGAGTTGACAAGTAGGTAAATAAATAGTTTTTCAGATACAAAAATATAAACAACAATAAGAATACAAAATATGAGCTAAAATTACACATGCAACGTGAGTATATTACAACCTATACAGGGTTAATTTTAATTGGCGCATCACCTGTTGCAGGCGGCATCTCTACATCAATCAAAACAACGTTTGTTCTACAACTTATTAAAATTAATAGTTTTAAAATTTTTAGTTTTCTCATACAAAAAATATTTATAGGCTCTGTTTAGAGGCGTAACTCTATTTACTTTGAGCGTAGGTATACCACGCATCTTGGGCAATAAAATATTGCTTCATAATAATAATAGGTACTTCTTACAAAATTTAGAGTTAGGAGCAACTTTTTTTTATATTTTTGAGATATTTATCAAGATTTGTAAAAAGTCGTATAACAATGTTGTTTGGATTGATGTGGAGAAGCTGCCTGCAAGAGGTGATACGTTAATTAAATTGCTTGCTTATGGCAACGATCGTTTCCAATCAAAATTCTCCAACTTTGCTCTTAGTACATACATACATAACGTCACGCCTGTATCCCTTAAGGGGTAGGCAGAACACCAGAGGTTACAAGACCATCTGATGTCACGTTTGACAAATTTGGAGGTATTATAAAGATGAAAAGAGACTATTAACCTGCCTATCTTAAAGACCGTTTAAAATATCGGTACACCAATAACGACCGTAACTTGCGTTCCTCATCAAATGTACTCCTGACGACACCATTGCACACATCCACATTTTTAGGTAAGTCCTTTTTTGTTCGATCGGTGTCGTTATGGAACGAGCTCCCGACTGAGATTCGCTTTGCTCGCACACCGCGCATCTTCAAACGAATTCTTAAACGTCATTATCAGGTGAAACACTGTCCATCTTAGCTATCGACATAATATAGATATTTATACATGTATTAATATTTTATTTATTTATATAGTATATAGTTATGTATGTAAACGTTTATGTAAATGTATGTAATTATTTATTTAAGTTTATTTTACTAGGCGTACACCTCGCCCACGTAAATTTCCTCCAATGCCTGGGTTGCCTGGCAGAAATCGCGCTTCGGCGATTATGCCGCCCTTTGTATGTTAATTGTAATTGTTGTTTCATTAAGGCTGCGTCCCCAGTAGGCAAACTGTTAGCGGCCGACTGAGTATGCGGCGGATCGATTTAGTACGCCCTTTCATATATTTGGAATGGAGTGTTCACAGTTTGCTAGTTTAGCGCTCACTGTACGCCGTTTGCAGCGTTACGCGCGCCGACTATCTCAGTGAGCGGCTGACTCCCACGTGACGTACGAAAATTGATCAGAGTTTGCAGCTATCTCAAATTTCAGTTCGCCACAAATTTGCGGCTCACTCAGTCGGCCGCTAATTGTTTGCTTACTGGGGACGCGGCCTTAAACTATGTAACCATGTTGGTATACAATAAAGAGTTTTATTATTATTACGTATTCATACAGCTACACGCCTTTCGGCGGGAAAGATTATTATTATTATTGTGGTGACAGGGCGTCAGCCTATCGCCCACAAAAACGCCTTTAAAACCTCTGTTCCTTAACTGAATTTTACAGTATGTCCGGGAAGAGAAGCAGCTGGCACATTCTACGTTTTTCTTTCGCTCCCAGTCCAGCATGGAAGTCGCTCTTGGTGTAGTTGCTCTTGGTATAGTTGCCAAATATGATTTTTAATTAAACGACTCAGAACTCTATTTTGTAGTATGTAAGGTCCACCTTAAGAATATTTTAAACCATAGACAATGAATTTATCGATCATCGAAATGTAAAATGACAAAATTAGAAAACAAACTTCATTTAAAAAATACGAAGTGAAGTTTCGAGTCGCAATCTTGTGTTACATGCTCATGTTGTTTTTAAAAAGATTTTACAAAATAATTGTTGTTTTATTTTTAACAGTTTAAATAACTATTCAATATTATAAAAATGACATAAAATTATATAGCACATTTTTTTCTCGATTTCAATTTATTTGACTAAAACCGGAAAAATATGCTCGACCTTAACTTAGCCTTAAATCAAATATTATACACATAACGTTTGATAAATGACACAACGTTATTTTATTCCTTATTTTTTTGTCTACACAATAAAGTATTTATATTTTATTCTAAGCCACTTGTATCGTTTGAAAATCAAGTTTTACTAAAGACGGCCGCGCCGATTGTAACTGTCAAATTTCACAAGCAATTCTCGACAATTTTTTTGCAATCGAGAGCAAGCGAGTGGACAGCTTCCCGACAACAACCTTCGGCCCTGGGCCGCGGCCCACTATCCCTTTTTTGGGGATTGATTGGGAACGGACACCTTGTCCCCAAACTTCGAACCATTTTCTGTTTGTCTAGTAAATTCTGCTCATTCACTGTTTGCGCTTTTAAATAAAACACTTTTTAACCGGATTTATCGCGTATATTTACGCTCGTCACCACGGGGTCTGCAAAGACACCGAAACGTCGAGTCAAAATTTAAAATGTAAATATACGCGATAAATCCTGTTAAAAAGTGTTTTATTTAATAGTATGAATCGCGAAAACTTAAGACAATATTATGTTTGCGCTTTGTTACGCAAGGGTGTTGGGGCTGCACTGCCCGCAGCGCCGGAGACGTTTCATTTCTAAATAGACACCATAAAGAATAATGATCTAAAATTAAATTATTGTATTTTTTTTAAATATTGTAACATTTGACTTTTTATAATGTAGAAAATGTTTTATCAGTAAAATAAAACGTTAATCATTAATACATACAGGGTCCGCGTATAATAGTCAATTATATTTTAATAGCAGATTAAGAATGATGAGTAGGTGTGAATTTCGAAAAAAAAATTACTTAATATATTTTTCATAAATTAGAATTTCAAAATTCTTCTTAGAGAGTAAAATTTAAGTTTAATCTTCATTTTATATTTACAAACAATAAGATGGAAACGTTTTTATTACTTGCTGTGTAGTCATAAGCTACAGAATAAACTTAAATTTAGATCACTTAGAATAATTTTGAAATTTTCATTTATGAAAAATGTTCAAAAAAATAGTTTTTTTTTCGAAATTCAGACCCACTCATCATTCTTAATCTGCTATTAAAATATTATTGACTAATATATGGCGACCCTATATATTTATCAATGGTTGAGTGAGATTTCAAAACATATAGAATTTGAAAATCGGATTATCAATAATATGCCATTCGTATTTTCGGTATTATGAAAATATGGAAAATAAAAATGTGGCAGAGCGTTTTCGGGATAATGAAGTTGGTTCTACAACGTAGTGATTGTATGCTTTTTGGGTTCTACAAAAAATCGGTATTGCCATAGGTAACTGCAGAAATCGTTAGGGTAAGTAAGAAGCTATCTCGGTACCCTGAATATTCTGACATCACCAACCAGCACTGGGCCAGCTCGGTGGTTTGAGACGTAAACCTCCTCTGAGGGTTCTGATATCAGCTCTAAAGTTTGTTTTTAATTTTGAAGTCTTTTGAATAAAAAGTCTGGCCAAAATATTTCGATAAACCGGTGGTGTACCTATAGTGTAGGGTAATTATCGCAACCTTAAACAAGGGACTGAATTGAAACTCTATATATTTTCTAATAATTATAATTTTAGCAGTTCTCAAATTTAGCACAGACTTTAAAAGCATCTGAAGTCACGTTTGACAAAGGAGGTATTATGATGGAGAGAGACTATTGCATAAATATATACCCACAACGTCAAACGTCAGTAAAACCTATGTCCCTTAACTAACTTTATTTAAAAGTGTTTTACCTAGAAAGAGAAGCAGCTGGTACATTTTATGTTTTTCTTTTGCTCCTAGACCAGCATGAGAGCAAAATTTATATTTAAGACATCATTTTATCAGATTTTCAAACAGGTTTCATACAATGTCATTTATAATTTCCACGTTTCTTTGCAAACTCAAGTACATAACCTATAGAAGCAGTACCTAACCCAAAGCTCATTTTTAGCCCACTGTGCGACGCGTCGAACTATGTTTGTTTTGGCTCACTGAAATTCAAAATAGCGCGCCGCCTATAGTTTTATATTTAGCAGTAGTATTTTTATTTTCAATTTTATGTTATGATTCGTAACACCTTCCACCATCTTACCAGGTACCAAATAGCGAGGTACGAAATTTTGTTTGGGATTGTAGGTCTATTTACTTTACTGGTCTCTGGTATTAGGTATATTTATTACTAGCTGTTGCCCGCGGCTCCACTCGCGGTTTTAAAATGTTTGCGGTCATTACATAAACTTATGTAAGTATTTAATAATGGTATGCCCGAGTTCAAGTATTTTAATAATTCGTAATATTTACGTACACAGTCTTGATAGGTAGGTAAGAATATTGTGGTTTAGTTTCGACCGACGTTATTTACATACACACAACTTCACGCCTGTATACCGTATGGGGTAGGCAGAACATCAGAGGTAATAAAACCATCTAATGTCACGTTTGACAAATTAGGAGGCATTATAATAGTGAAGAGAGACTATTGCAGTGACAGGGGGTCAGCCTATCGCCCACAAAAAAGCCTCCCATAACACCTCGGTCCCTTAACTGACTTTTACAGTATGCACGGGAAGAGAAGCAGCTGGCACATTCTATGTTTTTCTTTCGCTCCCAGTCCAGCATAGAACATTACATTATTTACATTATTTTGAAAAAGGAGTTATTAGTTCATAACTGTTTTTGAGTATATAAAATTGAGTAGATTTTGGATATCTATAAGAGACTGAGGGATGAAAAATACTTTAATAGTGCACTCAAAAGTTTAATTTATCATTTTGTAGCTTATTATAATAACCTACCTACTTTCAAAATTTCAACTACCTATACATAAAATCACAAAGCATAAAATACAATATGGGTAGGTAGGTAGTAACGATCGTTTTTGAGTGTGACATACGGACGGACAATATATGGTGAAACTGTAAGGGTAAGTTTTTTACATTTGGCAATGGAACCCGAACCGTTATAATCAATAGAAAATTTCTTTATAAACTATGTTGAGGGTCTTTCCTTCTTCAGCCAATATATATAGAACTGAAGCATGTTCAGACACGTTTTTATTACTCTTTTAATGTAATGTAAAGATGGAATAAGGGATAGTGCCTTATTCCAAGGCATTTGCCTTGCCATCTATCGTTAAGATTAATACTAATAAATTTATTCGATTTCTTTCTGTTTCAACAACTCAATAAGGTATCATATACTTTCACCATAATGAAACCATATCGAGTTTTAATGAGGAATATCGCCATCTAGTGAGAAGAAACACTAAATCACTATGTTGACTTCAACAAATTAATTAAAATAATCACTAATTTTCCAAAATCTCGATTTTTATATGGCAGCCACAGATGTCAGCAGAATAGAACAACAAACAGGCAGACACAAAAAGACATTTTTTTCTTTCAAATTCTTACTTTTTTTTTCATTTCTTAATAACCTTACATATTTTTTTTGTAAAAATATTTCATGTTCACACGTTATTGTTTACTGTTTTATATAAACATATGTATGTAAAGATAGATGTATGGTAAAGATTAATACAAAATAAAAAAAATATATAATAAAAAAAAAATACGCGGGCAGGATCGAACCCAAGACCTTAGACTCATGGTCGGTTTACGCGCAACTGAGCTATGAGTACCTCTGATCTGTATGCCGAACATCTTTTCGTTTTAGGCATAACTTTTAAAAATCTATTAAAATTTTTTTAGATCCTAGATTTTTTTATGTCTGCAGAATCTGCTCATCATCCAGGACAACTTTTGTTAAGGCATGATATCTATATTTCTTACGGTTTTGATGATCCCTTAAGGGTTCTGCATCAGGTGTTCCAGTAACCGAAATAAAATATACCCTATATGTTGCCCCGGCTTCACAGCTATACATCAAAAAAAGTTTTATTCAAATCCGTCCAGCGGTTCCAGAGATTAGCGTGTGCAAACAGACAAACTTACAAACAAACAAACAGACAAATTTTTTTTTCAGATTCTTACTCTTATCATTTCTTTATAACCCTAGATAAAAATTTTTTGTAAAAATATTAAATGTACAGACACGTTTTTTTTACTGTTTTATTATATGTATTGATTTCTGCTCTGAAATATGTATATTTTTGTATTAAACATGAAGCCCGCATTTGAAATCAATCTAGAGTTGTAAGAAACTCAGTCTTTTCATTTCGAGACTTGAGTCGTTTTTCAAGACTAGGACTCGTTTTCACATTGAGTCCGAGTCCTTTGAGTCTTCCGTGTCCTTTTGAGTCCTTTAAGTTCTTTGAGCTAGATTGAGTCATGGACTTGAGTTGGTATATTATATTATCCAATATTGTGCGGTGTTTGCAACACTCTTAAAAAACGGCTTACTAACGTCATCCCGTTGGTACGTAACCCGCGAAAACTATTTACGGTACCTACTCACTTCAAATGAAATTAATTTGACCTTCAAGGAAAAATTTAGTTAAAACTTTGTGTAATTCTAATTTGGCCCTTAAGTTTTATTAAGCTGTTTTATTGCTAAACAATATGGAGGACACAGTCATGAGGTCTTTTAAAAAGACAGCCTTGAGGTCTCTTTGGCATGACTAAAGCCTTTTTACAAAAGACTCCAAATTCTGAAGGACTTGAGCTCGAAGTTTTAGTTAAAAAAAGACTCAAGTCTTATTAGATTGGACTCCAAGACTCGAGTCTTTTACAACTCTAAGTCAATCTGACCTGATGGTAAGAGATGATGAGGTCGAAGATGAAAGCTCACGGGCTTAGGAAAGAACTGGCTCTTCATAAAATAATGCCGAAACACATCACCGCCAGAGCGGATCAATAGAATCACCTACATAATACTTACAGATCACTAAATTAGTATTGTTTTTGTTTACTTTCGTTTCGTTTTGGCACACCGCGTTCCCGGCCAAAAGTCTTGCAACATTGTCTTTTATTGAATAAATGTGAAAGAGTTATTTCAAAATAAATTAATGTAGTTGCAAATAAAACTCACGAATAAATGAAATAATTTTCCTTTCGTTCGAATTACTTATTGTAGTAAGCGCCACCTAGGGTCGAGTAGAAAAGTAAATATATGACGTCAACTTTGATTCACTGTTGCTCAAGCTTTTCTTTAAGGGTTGCAAGAGTATTCAGAATGCGCCATCTAGTATCGACTAGCAAAATCTAAACATGACGTCAGTCTTGTTTACACAATTGCTCAAACTATTGTTAAAGGACAGCTAGGCACACATTCTAGACATTATTAGATGTCTATAGTTTATCATTATCACTGATGACATTTGCCTTTCAAATAATATTAATATAATATCAGGGGCTCACCCTGCAAGACCCACAACTAATACAGCCGTGGTTACAAATTAAGGAGAATTTTAATAAAAGAGTAATAGAGTAATAATAAAAGTTGGTACATAGTGGAATAGACCCACCATATGAGGTATTTTCGTTGATTAAATTGTGCATAGGAACTGATCAAAGTCCTATTACTACATGCGGGGACATGTAGTAATAGTCCTGATTTCTTGCATACTATGTAGTCGTTAACGGCACTGTAGCGTAAACATTACAGTGCGGAATCCTTCGTGCGCGGGTCCTATTCACATTTGGTTTTTACTGTAGTAGTGTTTCAGTTTAATTCTTTTTTTAAGTGATTAATTTTGTATATAAGACTAAACCCGTCTTAAGATTTCACGATCGATAATTTTAAATAAACTTTATCGGATTTTACATTTTAACATTACGTTTCGATGTTTTTGCAGACCACCGGCCATGAGCGCCCGAGGTGTCAAGCTTCAGATTGATAGTGGTCAAAGTAATACCCTATCACCTTCATCTATTTCTCAGCCTTCGAGCGACCTGCCAGTGTCTTTAAGATCGTGCAGCCGGTTGGATGTTGGTTTTACTATTCTTAAGAATAGAGTCCCATGTCGGTGATAGTTCCCAACCATCTTCTCTATTGTTATTAGGGTGTTTTTTGATTTTAATAGCTTCCCTGATTTTGTAATGCCTTGATTTTCGGGAAGTGGTAAAAAAAGCGAAAATAGTTCGCTGAAGGAGCCTCTGAACTAAAGTTTGAGCAACAGTGCGAACTCAGTTGGCATTATGTCTAGAATTTTCTAGTCCATACTAGATGGCGCACTCTGCCTTTGATAAGAAAACACGAGCGGAATTTGAGCAAAAGCTTGAGCAGCAGTGCAATTTGTTTTGATGTCACGTCCAGAATTTTCTGGTCGATACTTAGTGGCGTATTTTGAGTATAAAAGGCGGACTCGTTCGCCTTGTGCAAGTGAATTAAATTTGAACAAGCATTCAAGCAATACTGCGAACGAGTTACAGCGATTTCATACTTTTCTCTGGGCTAATAAATAATTACAACGAAGATGTCACTATTGCCATACTTATTTGACGACTGGACTCCATTTGTCCGCCCAAGCATCCTCCCGGACCAGCACTTCGGCTTGGCTCTAACTCCTGATGATATTCTTACTGTTGCTGCTGGACCTTTGATGAGCAGGGAGTACTGCCGACCTTGGCGCCATCTAGCAGCAGCGGCACGCGACCTTGGCTCCAGCATTAAGGCCGACAAAGACAAGTTCCAAGTCAACTTAGACGTCAAGCATTTCACTCCGGAAGAAATCTCCGTCAAGACAGCTGATGGATGCATTGTTGTGGAAGGAAAGCACGAAGAGAAGAAGGATGAACACGGATATATTTCGAGGCATTTCGTGAGAAAATACGCTCTTCCAGAAGGTTCGATTCCAGACGCCATCGAATCCAAGTTGTCTTCGGATGGAGTATTGACTGTCACAGCGCCTAGGAAAGTTCCAGAAGCTTTGAAAGGAGAGAGAACTGTTCCTATCACACAGACCGGGCCAGTACGGAAGGAAATCAAAGATCAAAGCGAAGGAACAAATGAGAAGAAAGAATAAGCTTTTTTAAGATGTATAGTTTACTGAAGCCAAAGTTTTGAACGTACTGCCATATTAATTCTGAGACTGACTTGTATTATTTTTCCAAATTTAAGTTTAAGTGTTAAATAAATGTGATATAAATTAATCTGTAACGTTTTTTATTTTAAGATGTCCCTCCCTATCGGTTCCTCACCAACCCCTGTATACGATTATAAAAAAGAGTTCTTAACCGGATAGCTTATATTTGTAAATTTTGCATTTTAACTCAACTGTTCGCTGTTTTTCAGTGGTCACGAGTAAAGGCAAAAATTAAAATATAATCATAGGAAAATATCCGATGTAAAAGTTTTTTATATTATTCAACTAGCTGCTGCCCGCGACGTCGTCTGCGTGAACGCTTTGCAGCACCAAACGCACCTACGATTATAACACTGCTAGCGTGATAATATGTAGCCTATATGTTGACCCGACTTCTTAACTATCTTCATGCCAAATTTGAAGTAAATCCATGCAGTACTTTTTGAGTTTATCCCGGAAAGACAAACAGACAAACAGACAAAAATTCTAAAAACTATATTTTTTGTTTCTGTTTCGATTGTAGATCATACCCCAAGTATTCTTTTAAAAAAATATTCTATGTACAGTTTTGACTTTCCTACCATTTTATTATATGTATAGATAATCGGAAACGTTTTTTTCTCCATCGGGCACAGTGATATTATACCTAAAGGGTTATTGGTAGTTAGACAGGCATCTTTTTAGATGGACGTGGGAGAGGTCATTTCCAATAATTTGAGTTCAAATCATGTCATACAAAATTGTACTGTTTTTAAAATATTTGAGGTTATTTCCTTTTTTTCTGAAAATCCAGTTTTAATGCTTCAAATATCGATTGTAAAAAAACTAACTGTCCGATTTCAATGCTCTTTTCAGTTTTAGATAATGAGGTCTTTAGTTAATAAATAATATGCCTACAACAATAAAACTGTTTCAGTGTGAGTCCAAACAGAATCTACAGGACGTTTTATAAAATAAAAAAAACAGCTGAAATAATTTCTTCCAAAGCAAAGACACAAAATTAAATGTACTTTACTAAATTAAAATGTAAAGTAAACACAAAGTAGGCAAATGTAATTTAAATCCAGAAGGCGGCTGTCACATGCTAACTGATCGCGGCGCTGTAGGCATTTATTTCAAAGATGCGGCTGAGTTGAAATACTGTAGATATCTGTACCGTTTTTGATCTCAATCTCACTTGAGTTTAAGTGACTATGAGGTCAAAAGTCAAAGGAACTGATACCTAAATCCTCCACAAAATATTGCCGGAAAACATCGCTGGTATTTGACGGCAGACATCATATGAACTTGGGAGGGTAACCCTGAAGAGGTGCTGACCTAACTACTTCTATTATTATTTAACAACTCTCAGCAATGAAAGTCAATGAAAATGAAAAAAAAGACGTGTGGCACTCGGAGACTGCCGCGGTAAAGCTATTGCATAGCATTTTTCATCAACTTATGCAATTATAATTAATTATTTATTTTATTAATGCAGTAATGTTTGATCTAATATGAAGTTCCACAAGTTCCTAGTAGATGGCGTTGATTGTTTATTAAAGCCCGCATGTAAAGTTATGAAATCAAAGTATCACCGCTGTGCCGGTCGGAGTAAAAGGTGTTAGGTTTTTTTCGTTACGGAATTTCTGGATTCGGTCCCCACGCTCAAGGCCCGCGATAGAAGCTATGCAATAGCTTAAAAAATATTTAACAATGAAAGTCATGAAAGGAGCCTACGTTCGTCAAACAATATCCTTTTAGCGACGCCTTTGCATTCCTCTAACTTCTTCCATAAATCCTACACAGTGAAAGCAGCAACCTTATGGAATGCCTTCCATCTCATATTCACAGTGCAAGGACGATCACTTCATTTAAAAAGCAACTGAAAAATTTATACTTGTCTCTACAAAACTAGTTTAGATAGTAGCAATCACATGCACATAAATTACTAAATGTTTAAGTAATTAAGTATTGAATTTAATATTTTTGTCAACTCATTTAAAATTATTAATATTTGTTAGGTATATTTTTATTTGATTTTGTCTAAGTTATTAATAGTTAAGTTATATTATTTGTTGCTAATTATGTTTAGTCCTACAAGTGAAATGCTCTGCCCTAGTTAAAGTTTGTGATATCATTTTTATTTTTTTCGGGTTGCCTGGAAGAAATCGCTTTAAGCGATAAAGCCGCCTAAATTGTCGTTTATTTTTATTTTTTTAAATATTTTGTACATAATTATTTTTTAAGGTTAATGGCAATAAAGAGTATTTATTATTATTATTAATGACAAAAAGAACAAAGATCTTATTACAATCAACGAACGCAGAGCATTAAAATACCGACTTCACATTATAATGTCGTCCATATAAACATTCTCCAAATTCATACAAGTTTGTCAAAAATTTTAAAATATCCATGACGTACTCAATCGATTTCGATGAAATTTATATAGGACCAACTATGAAGTATTTTCTATCATATGAAACAAGAATTTTCAAAATAAATTCATAATTGTCTGAAATATCGTGTAACAAAGACACAAAAAAAACATACACACGAATTGAGAACCTCCTCCTTTTTGGAAGTCGGTTGAGAATAATTAACTTATTCCAAACCCAGTTAATAACTTTCCTACTTTGTCTATTACCATCCTAGGTTTTCCACAGGATCTAGATGAATCTAGACGCAGCAGGAACTATAATACAAATCATCATTCTAAAATCGAACTAGTTAATTTCAGAGCTTTTAACATTGATCAAAATATTTTATTATCCATAAATCATCTGTATTAAAAACAAACAGAAAAACAATTTAAAAATTACGTAGTTATATCTGTTTGTATAATCTTGAGATAGACTTAAAAAATTGTATACTTCATCTCCTTCAATAACCATTACTACTTGTTCTCGATACCATACTTGTTTGTTCACCAAATACCTTCTGTTTCGAGATTTGAAATGTAAATATTGTGATGTGATTTGCCTTAGTTAAATCGATTTCAAAGCAATATATAGTTTAAAAAACATGTATTTAAATTGTATCGATGCTTATTGCCGTATATTAAAACGTGCATTTAATTAAGTATTATAATCTATCAGATATTGTAGTAATGTAGATACGAACAATAATGAAACGTTATTAAAACGTTATTTTTATTCTTCTTAGATACAGATAGGACACAAGACACGAATCTCTAGAAAAACATTAGTGCACAACCCGAAATAGGTTAAAACCTATGCTGCCGACACGCATTTTATAAGTATTCTTTTAGTTTTTAAAAGCACCATTTTTCTTACGTCGTATTCACTTATTCCTAGCCCTACTATAAGGGTAATTTTCTTCTTAATATACCAATTATCAGTTTATTGCTACAATTCCGCAAATTATTTAATGAGCACCTGGGACATTTTTTAAATGGCAATTAATGGTATGTTGGCGGTCTATAGTTAATAATTTTGATGATCGATAGCGGCAAATGTTCTGACCTTTTTGAGAGGTTATTGACACCTAGGTAACTCAACTTGAACTCCAGGTGCCATAGAAACTCATTATTTTTTAACAAAAGGTAGTCTACGTACTCTTTAGTGTATCAAAAATGCTAAGAAATGCAAAATGAAGAAAAACTCTATTTGAGTATTTACAGTATTGCCTCTAAATCGATACAAAAAGTATGATGTTAATTCAATATTGAAATAACTAAAATTAGAACAGACGACAATAATAAAAATAATATTACAATCGCAGAGAAATCAAAGTAATTTTCAACCGACTTCCAAAAAAGGAGGAGGTTCTCAATTCGTCTGTACGTTTTTAATTTTTGTGTCTTTGTTACAAGCCATTTCGGACAATTGTGAATTGATTTAAAAAAATATTATTTCATATGATAGAAGATACTTCATAGTAGGTCCCATTTAAATTTCAACGAAATCGGTTGGGTACTTCATTGAAAATTTCAAACTTTTGAAAAAATATGTATGATTTCGGAGATTGTTCACGTTGATGACATTCTCAACTCAGTTAAAGTTTTGTCGTGAAGTCGGTTTTTTAATGCTCTGCA
This sequence comes from Stenoptilia bipunctidactyla, assembly GCA_944452665.1. Taxonomy (NCBI): domain Eukaryota; kingdom Metazoa; phylum Arthropoda; class Insecta; order Lepidoptera; family Pterophoridae; genus Stenoptilia; species Stenoptilia bipunctidactyla. The sequence continues at coordinate 8,857,661 of OX101743.1, forward strand.
TTCGTTGATTATTAAAAGAACGTTTTATTGGAGTTGAGATCAGCAAGATTGCTTTCATAGGTTACCAATATCCGAGTAAAGGCAATATTTGTGTCAAACACGTCTTTGTTTATTATAGTTTTTTAAATTATTTGTAAACGATATTTTTTTAGTTTGTTTCTAGTTTTAACATTTATGATTCAGCTATACAAAAGCAGTATAATGTTTAGTCAATTCCATAAGAAAATCTGTATTTTACATTTTACAAATCAAAAAATTTAATTGCAACTCGAAAATGCAACTCTCCAATCGAGAACCATTAGTACTCGCTTCACCTTTACCAAAGCACCTTTATTTATTGAAAGTCATGAATACAAAGCGTAGTGGGCTTGTACTTTTTACTTTCTTTCAGGTCGTATTGTTTGGCTGGTACCTATCTTCCCTGGGAAGAATCACTTTTAGTTAGAAGTTACCTTTTTATACAGCGCTTTCTGTTGAGTGAATATTGATTTGGTGGTTTTTTGCTTAGCTCGCTGTAGATTTTGGAAGGTTATTTTATTTAAGGGCACTTCAGCTTTTTGTATTCAAAATTTTACGGCGTTATCTAGCTTTTTATATTAGCTATTTTCAATGATTATCAGGCTTTATGCTGATGTGATAAATCTGTTCTTTTTTTAATTTAAACGCGCAATTTTGATTAAATTTAATATGTACCTAGGTATATGTATATATATATATGTTTTAAGTTTATTCTTTAATAATACAGTTTCCATAGAACACAGTTACAGTTTGCTCTTTAGATTTTTTGGCAAATCTTAACGTAAATTTTTTTATTTATTTAATTTATTGTTACATCCAAAACTTTATAGCTGCTTATTGAAACGATTACTTTTTTTAAATCTAAAGTTCGCGACTTAAAGCTTTTCTCATGCAGGGTGCTAAAAATAAAGTCAAGGAGAAATACATGGATAGAGCACCCCATTGGGGCATCCGATCGACCCCAGGTGCTATGATTGTAATGTTATAAAGTAGAATGGTTGTCAGTGACATAGGTGGTCACCACGCGGTAATTTATCCATATTATGACCTCACTAAACATTTTTTTAACATTTATCATTACGGCACTGAATTCGTTTGTTTTTTTTGTTTTTTTTTGTGTCTTTGTTACACGATATTTCGGACAATTATGAATCGATTTTGAAAATTGTTATTTCATGATATAGGATACTTCATAGTTGGTCCCATTTAAATTTCATCGAAATCGGTTGAGTACTTCATTGCTAATTTCAAACTTTTGAAAAAATATGTATGATTTCGAAGAATGTTTACAAAATCTTAAGTTCATAATTTTCACCAGTCACGAAGCAAATATATGATGACTTATTTGAAATAAAAATACCTCTCAAAGTCAATTAGTTTTTCATCTTTCATGTTTTTTGCTGCTGTAGCAGAGACCAAGTGAGGTTACGAATGGAATAATTGCAGTCACCTCTGGGATGTTTCTTCGTTCTTCGGAAACATATTAACAACAACAACCTTACAAATAAAAAATTGCAGACTTTCGAGCTCCGTCGTAAAGTTGCTTATTTGGCAGTATTTAACCGGCTACATTTGGGTGAGTGTGAAAGGCTTTTTTTGACCAAATTAAGCCCGCTCCTTTTTACCACCGGAATATTGTTTTCGAAAGTTCCTTTTTGGTATGGGCTGCCAAGGTGTCGAACGAAGTGCCTGCGTCTGTTTTTCCTAAACACTACAGTCCTGGTATTTTTAAATGTCGAGTGAATAGGTTTCTTGTGGATAAACTTGTACCACCATTGTCTTCATGCGCACTTTCCATCAGGTGGCATGGAAGACAAACGTCCTACCCTTACTTTATAAGAAAAAAGTCACTTTGGGATGCCCCAAAGGATGCTCTGTTCATCAAGTTCTGATAAACACTGTATCAAGGGACACCCTGTATATTATAGCTCTATTAGCTAGTTTAAACTTGAAGGAAAACTATTAAATGTAGCGTTCAGTGATAAATTGCGATTATATAGTAAAGAATTAACATACATTATACTTATCTATTGTTTTGCTATTTAAGTACTTAAATATGTTGTATCCTAGAGTAGTGTTATTTTATTAATGAGAATGTTAGGACACATTGTGAACCTTGTAGTCTTGAGTTTATTGATCAATAATTTAGTGCCGGCATCATGTTTGAGAAATGATATCATGCAATTAAACTTTACGCAGATGGTGCGGCAGCAAGGATACGATGCAGAAGAATTCGACGTGACTACTGAAGATGGTTATGTTCTCATACTTTTTCACATCAAAGGTGAAAAAAAAGGACTTCCAGTTTTACTAGTTCATGGCGTTTTGGACAGTGCAGATACATACATAATTCGAGGAGAAGAATCATTAAGTATAAATCTAGCTAACCGAGGGTATGATGTATGGGCTATGAACGTTAGAGGAAATAGATATGGCATGCGCAATCCTCGTCTTTCCACAAGATCGAAAGCATTTTGGGAATTTACTTTTCAAGAACACGGTTACTACGACCTGACGGCTAATATTGACTTTGTCTTAAAGAAAACAAATGCCACGAAGTTGAATGCAGTCGGCCATTCACAAGGCAACCTTATATTTTATATAATGTGTGCAACGCGACCTAGTTATTGTCCAAAAGTTAATACGCTTACCGCTTTGGCACCGATTTCATATTGTCAGGATTTCTTAGGAACCCTTGCAATATTGTCACGCTTGGCAACATTAATACAGACTATATTGTATTCTATAGGATCATATGAATTTTTCGTGGACGGTGGTCTGCTTAGAAATCTAGAAAAAGCGGTTTGTCCAATCAAAGTTGTAGGATACGATATTTGTGCGCTTGGATTATTTTTTACAACTGTTGGCTTCGATGAAGAAGAATTTGAACCAGAGTTTTTTCCGAAATGTATAACTGTATTTCCTTCAGGCGTGTCCATTAAAAATTTAATACACTATGCTCAAATTCACAACAGAAAGAAACTCGCAATGTACGACTATGGGCATATTGGAAATCTTGCAGCCTACAAATCAGTGAATCCGCCAGAATATGATTTGAGCAAAGCAACATTAAAAGTGTTTATGTTACAAGCTAGAAATGATTTTATATCTAGGATATCAGATACAAGCATGTTAAGACAGTCCTTGCCCAACGTTCAGAACTATACTGAAATAGAAAGAAATGTTACAAATCACTTAGACTTTGTAGCTGGAAAAAATATGAAATATTACATTTTTCCCTATGTATTTGATGTCCTTGAAAGCAATCTTGGTGTCAGTTAAAGTAATAGTTTGTTTCAATACAAAATCTGGATTAAATATTCTTTACTGCTAATGTGATGTTGTTTATTATTACATTCATATTGCACAAATGTGTATAGCACAATCACGTCAGTAAATTCTAGTCAAGCGCAAGGTAGTGTTCTGGACCCAATGTTTTACCTAACATTGAGAGATTCTTTATTTGAAATAATAGTAACAGCTGCTGCTTCCGGCCAAAACCTTGGAAACATTTTTTATAAAGTGACATAAACGAAGAGCTACATTTTATTAGATATGTATAAACATATAAAATATATTACAACCTATTAATTACACCTATATTTTTGTGTAGTCTGACAACGCGAACCCGATTGGACCAGCCTAGCCACCCTAAGCACTATAACTGCCATAGTTAATAATTCATTGCTTACGGGGGTTTTTCCGGAAGCCTGGAAGATGGCGATAGTAGTGCCCTTGCCTAAAAAACCTGATGTTAAGGACTTAGAGGATTTGCGCCCAGTCAGCATGCTCTCCACAGTTTCAAAAATATTAGAACGCGCTGTACATACTCAACTGAGCGCTTACGTAGAGAGCAATGATATACTGCCGATATTTCAATCAGGTTTTAGAAAGTCACACAGTACCATCACTGCCTTGCTGGACATTACAGATAATATTTTTTCAGCACAAGACCGTGGCCTGGGAACGTTAATGGTACTTTTTGATTACTCGAGAGCCTTCGAAGCAATTAATATTCCGCTACTACTAGCTAAAAATGAATTATTATGGTTTTAATCACACAGCTGTCCAATGGTGCTCGAGCTATTTAGGCAATCGTTCTCAGAAGATTAGGCTGGTGGATAGTGATGAAGAACATATATTTTCTAATGCATCCACTGTCATTAGAGGCGTTCCTCAAGGATCTATTTTGGGACCCCTACTTTTTACAATATATACAGCCGATATGTGCACGAACATCTGGCACTTAGGCACAATACCATATGTACGCTGATGACACCCAGCTGTACCTTTTATTCGATCCAAAAGACACAAAGGTAGCAGTAGACCATATAAAGACCATATTGTATTGATAGATTGATGAGGTACACAAATGAAACAAAGGTATTTCACGATTCTCTTTATTTAGCTACAACAAAACGACGACAATTGACCATTTCGCGATGACAGTGGCCAAACAAATAAAATTACAATAAACTTCATTATGTGTAAAAAACAATATTATATTTCTTTTAAAAGCTCAGTTACGCATATCACTACAGTGCTGTGTATTCACATTTTTAAATTTAATTTTCAATATTGGTTTGGAAATGTTTTATTGTGTCTAATACGCAGTTATAATAAAAATTAACTCTATTAAAAATCGATAAGATTGTAACTTTTACCAAACCAATATTAAATATTGAAGTACTTCTCTACATTAAATATTGCTATACATTGATCCTACAGTCATGTCGCTTCTAATTAAACTACACAATCAATTAATTTTATTTGTAAAAAAGCGACAGTAACATAAAAATAATTTAAAAATTAAATATACATAATTGCCCTAATACACATAAGTTTACACCTTACGATCACATGCTACCTTAGAATGAAGTATAATGATTCTCAAGAGCCATATATATGGCTTCATTCTAGGTTACAACCGTTTTAAGTGATTGTAATCGATAATTCGTGTAATTTAATACCAAAGAACAATAACAGTTAACATTAACATTTAATTTATTTAGCGGGTATAACTAAACTATAAATGAGTGCTTTACTGAAGTAATGAAGCCAATTTAACTAAATATTCAACTTTGTAACTTATGAGGTCGAATACCTATTGTTATATTTAAATTTAAATAACTTTTATAACCAGATCTTATTTCTTTGATAATTATGGTACTGCTCCAAACAGGTGAGTTATTTTAAGGAAAGTATATTATAAAATGCATCGATATAGCTGTGAATTCAAAAATATTTGAGTCATATCTCTGTAATAGTTCAGTAATATAAAAATCGGTTTAAGTTTCGATAAAAAAAAGAAACATGTTTTTTGGTTAGCCTGAGTGAGACAAAATATTAATTGGATGCCATGAATGTCTGTATAGGTACTATATTCTCGAAATCGAGAAGTCCATTTTTATTTCCCACTCTTATTGGTAAAAACATTTTATAAAAAGCGGCAATTTCAAAGGACACTGTCTAGGGTTTAAACTTTCAAAGTTTGATATTTGTATTTAGTAATTTATATGAAAAACTAATTTTCAGTCATAAATAAAAAACATAGTAAAATTGTTTACATATATTTCAGTGTCAATTATGTTTATAAAATTGTTTTTTATTCTTCTAATATAACGGTATTTTTTGATAACTTTTGAAATACAGTACCTACTCATATTGTTTGTTTGTGAGATTGCGTTTCAACGTATATGTCAATAGCACAAAATTTTGATTAATTTTTGTAAACAATAACAAATTAAGTAACAACAAAAAAAAATTAATATTGTGTGAAGGATTTTGTACATGTGTCTTAATTCTTTCAAATGTTCTAAAGATTGTTTATTTTGGGTTTCTAAAGTATGAAATAACTGCCTTTCCTGATTAAAATATGATTTACTCAATCAATAAGACGTTAATTTAACCATTTACGACAAACCTCTCTAGAAATTTCAAAATGACTTCATATTAGAATCATCAGAAATATGCATCCCACACGAAAATTTAATATTGCATCACATATTTTGGGAGTCCCAAAATTAGCAAAATATTGTTTTGTTCGTCGACATCCCGCAAAGTAACACTTAATACAATTAATTAAGATAGTTTTGTGACATTTATTTTAACGCTATAAAAGATGATATGTATCTTTATTTTACATAAGTTGAAACTGTAAATAACTCTATTTACCTATTCTATAAATTTAAGATTTCTTTAAATAAATATAAAATGACATATTAATAACTAGATCTATGAGTTAAAAACAACATTCAACTATTTTTTTTACTTAATTTATTTATTTTGTTTATTGTTGAAGTCAAAAATTTCAACAAGTGTTTTATCCGATATAGTAAAGTGATAGAAAGTGCGATAAATAATATTTATTCAAAATAATCGGATTTTATTAAGTGTTCACAAAATATGTATAAAGTCTATTTTATTTATCATTATTTTATTTACATGGAAGGCATGAGGCGTGTGCACTTTATGATAATTTCATAAGGACGATTTTTCTATAAATTCTCGGACTAAACTTTTAAATTATTTAAATGTAACTTTGATTATATGTTTTCTTTTAATAATAATAAATTTTGCTCAAATATAAAACACACGTCATTTTAAAGTAGGTAACAAACAAAATAGTATATAAAGAAAAATCTTTCTAGTTTTTTGTTAAATTTCATTTACTTACCTAATGTTCTATTTCCTAAGCTAGAATATACAATACCGCATTTTGCTTGCAACGACTAATGCTAAATACAATAAGTATAAAATTGAGCTTTTTTGATATGTATCGTTAGAATCACTTTGCACATTATGTGTAGAATAAATAATATTATTAGTGTAACACCATTTTTGATGATGGCAACACGATAATGTTTTATTTTACTGAAGAGTGATTTATAAAGCGTATTAATATTTATTTACACAAACATTTATAATAAACTTTAGACCGCGTCTTGTTTTTATTTAAAGTGCTGTAAAGAAGAATGTATACATCTAGAGAATTTTTTGTTCTACTATATATTCTCTGAACCACATTTCAATATTTGAATTTAAAATGTATACAGAATATGCACTATTAGCTTATGATGTAAGCGATCTAGCATCACGATCGTGTTACATTACAAAATGTAAGCTGCAAAGAATGATCATGGCGTTTTTAAAACAATTTTTATACTTCAAATAACAAAGTATCATAATATTCCTTTCAAAATACAATGATTCGAGTTATAACGCATTTTAGAAACGAACTACCTACCATTTTAGTGCTTGAGTTTTGCACATACTTAATATGAACATAAATTAGCTTATAAGTTATAATTTACGAAAAAGCTACTGGCCAGCCAGTGAAATCTGTATACAACAGTTTGCTAAATAACACAATTCTTTTTACCCGGCACGCAAAGGAGGGTTATGTTTTCAATGTAATGTTATGTGTGTATGTCTGTTTCTTGTTCCCTCATTACTACTGAACGAATAGATAGATTTAATAGATTCGTATTAACTGCGCGAGTAATATAGGCTATATGAAATTTCAAGATGGCGCCTGTAAGGGAGAGTTCGGGGGGGATCAAAACAAGTGATTTGCGGTTCCGATCAAATTAAAGCTTATGACATTGAGGTTAATTTTCACTATCTATCTGAAAGACATTTATTTATAATAAGTAGTATAACATTTTATTTTCATTATACGCAGTTTTAGTCACTTCACTGGGCTTCTATTTCAAAGGTTTTTACATTGTGTGCACTATTCTTTTTAGGTATAAAGTAGGTAAATGCAAAGTAAGTAAACCACGACAGGATTTTTTCTTTCTGGTATAGCTTACTTTAACAAAACCCGATAGTATTTTTCCTAATATTGTCTTAAGTTTTCACGATTCATAATTTAGATAAAACTAATTTTTGACCGGATTAATCGCGTATAATTTATATTTTACATTTTAACTCGACGTTTCGGTATCTTGTCGGTATCGTCAGATTGATAGTGGAAAAAGTTATAAATCCAGTTTTTATTAAAGTTATAAAAAATCAATCTGACGCCTGATACCTCCGTCGCTCGTGACCACGGGGTCTGCAAAGACACCGAAACGTCGAGTTAAAATGTAAAATATAAATTATACGCGATTAATCCAGTCAAAAAGTATTTTTCCTACTCGTAATCTAAGTACGAAAAGGATTATTCAACAGAGTGAAAACTCCAGTTACTCCAACGTTCAATCATGTCAGAATTATCTTGAATGAATAAACTAAAAATATTGCATAAAATAGGTTTATTTTATTTATTTGATTATACCTTGATTTAAACGAAAGTTATCAACTTTACATTTTATCATCGCAGGGTGCGTGCGAGTACCAATAGCATCATCAGAATCATTAGTGAGAAGCCCGGCTGCCCAATCTTGCGACACTGGGTGCACACTCCTGTCCACTTACCTGGCAGGATAAACATTTAGGGCAGATTTCAAAACTAAGCTAGGTATTGTTATTGTTTGTTTATTTATTATGTTGTTTTACTGACAAAGGCACTAAGATTTTCTTTTTTACAACACACTATGGACGTTGTCTGAAATAAACAGATTTTTTTAAGCGGACATTGCTGTAACTCAAAACTGTTGTATACACATTTAACAAGACCTAGCAAGAGGAATCATATAAGAAAATCAACACAATTTTCTACTTCTACGCCAAATTAAAGCTTTTGTTATTACCATTTAACATGTAACTTATACATGACGAAGTCACGTTAAGTTAGATACATTTACCACTAGGTGACACTTATTTTAATTTTACATGAAACATAAGCGGACAAATTGGGACAAATTTCTATTTTCGCGCTCCGTCTTTGCTAATTCGTTCCATACTTTTCAAGAGATATTTTGTAGTTGCTAGCCAAACAAAATTCTGCTGCAAAATGTTTGAAAGAACTATGAAATTTATAATACTCGTAAAATTTAATGTTTATTTAATAATAAACAACTAATGCAGAATATTAAGAAAACCTAAATCACGTCCAAAATTTCGTCCAAAACACCTGAAGTATAAGGTCGTCAATGTGAATATTAACCGTACTCATGCGTAATTTTAAAACTCTATGTAAGTACTCAATCGATTTCGATGAAATTTATATGAGACCACCTCTGAGGTATCTGCTATCATATGAAACAAGAATATTTAAAATCGATTCATTACTGTCAAAAAAATCGTGTTACAAGGACACAAAAAAAAACACCTTTAGTAATTAAGTACTGCAAACAGTTATTTCGATTTCATATGTATGAGTTTAATCGTATAAATAGAAAAATATGATTTAAATTTAAAAAAATGTAGGAAAAAAAGGAAGCAAAAGTGATTATTTTTCTGAGTTGGTAGATGTTGTTACCTCAGGTTTCAGTTTTATAATTATATTTTTTAAAATATTTTTATTTTTAATGATAATTTAATGATATTTCAAACTTTAGCAACAAAATCGACTTATTTTTACATTACTAGTCAAAACTTGTCCGTTTATATTCCTTAAAAGTGCATTTAAAAGATTTAACCCCTACGTTTACAGTCAATATATTAACAGAAAGGCATTTTTCTACTAACAATTAGCTACCCTAGTGATTAGAAAAATCATAAGTTTCATTGAACCCATAGATCTAGATCTGTGATCTAAGTACTTCTTGCTACAGACATTTGATCCATTCCGTTCTGATACTAAAAATCTAATTCCAACGGTATAGTAGAAGAAAACTAATGCCATTGATGTGTCATCGGAATAACACATTGTCACAGACTATATATAGATTGACTATATATTATTATAATTATACTTATTTCTGACACTCACACAACATTATCTAGCCCAAATTAAGTTTCTTAAGGAACTTGTGCTATGGATACTAGATAACTGATATACTTAAGAATATTGAATAAATACATATATTTTTTTATTAGAATAAACTTAAATAAACATCCATGACTTGACGACTAATATCTGTGTAACAAATATCCGCCTCCGCCGGGATTCGAACCCAGGACCTCTGGCATAGAAGGCAATGTATGTTACCCCTGCATCAGCCGGTCGTCAAAATAACCTTTGTAATTTAAAGACACAATCATTTTTATGAAATTGCCTTAATGAATGTTAGAGACGAAAAAATCTCATCACATATTACGTGGTAAAAATACTTAATAACAAAAAAAACCTATAGTCCATATCAGCCATTTAATATAAACAGGGGCATGTAGGATCCTTTACGCCCCTGTTTATTGAAAATATATATGTATTAATCACCTTTTAATACTAAATTTTCGATTTGGCTATGAAGATACTTTTCAAAAATTTGAATTAATCTATTTTCTTTTCATACACAGTCACATGTAACATTTTTCAAGTTATCTAATATATAAAATTCTCGTGTCACAGTTTTCGTTGCCATACTCCTCCGCAACGGCTTGACCGATTTTGATGAAATTTTTTGTGCTTATCCGGTATCTATGAGAATCGGCCATTTTTTTTTTATTTATATGGCAAAACAACGTTTGCCGGGTCAGCTAGTTTAAGTATAATTTAATGATTTCGTTATTTTAGCTCAAATCATATTAGTAATCATCGATGTCTTTGTTTATTTAGAATACATCACTAATTAATTTATAATTTATTTATTGTTTTGATGTGTTGCATAAAATTCAAATAAGTATCTCAATCTTTTCAACTAAATGAGATTGATATCATTTAATGTATCTAAATACCTCTCTCATATTAAGTTTTTTCTTAACTTTTTTCCCGTCAAAATATCTATGTCCATAGCAAGAAACTTGAGATCGGAACTCCGAAGACCTAACACGAATCTACCAAGTTGTAAAGGCGTACTTATATAACACCAGCCTTTAGAATCGACCTACAAGCACCAGTCCTAAGTCGAAATAAACCAAAAAAAAAACTAAAAGTAGTTACATTAACTATGATATGCTCAGTAACACTTCAGTCTTCATACTACGACTAGAGTCAGTCCTAATCTAAGTATCCCATAAGAAAAGGACGCCATTACTCCCAAACAAAAGTCATCGAAAAGCTTCTCTGAATCTAAAATAGATACATACACATCTCTAGAAAAATATTTAAGTATTGCATCAGCAATAAGTTCATTAAAATTACCAAATATTGTAGTACTCACAGCTTTTATGATATGTATAATTTCTATAACTTTAGACTTATATACATTTATTATATATCTAAATAAACTACGACAAGTGCTTTGTGCGACCACTAAAGCGTGTGCATAGTGTTCATATAAATATTTTACAATTTTATCAAGATAAAACTCTTCGTTCAAAATAGATACAAAAAAAATGTTTTTTAAAATATATTTTTCTATAAAGATGGGCGTGTAAGACCTACGATCGAAATTCGATATAAAATTGACGATTGTGTTTACGATTTGTGATAAAGTAAATATAGATTTCTTTAAGTGTTTGAGTAGGGTGACTATGATGATGATGAAGTACAGGATTTTGTTCGGCCCGTGGGACGAGTTTGCGGACGAGGGTGGGGCGGGGTACACCACGTCGACTTCAGCAATCTTGAAGATGGAGAGGAGGAGATGAGAGGAAATGTCTTCGTGCTGGGAATTAATTCTTGATTTCACGATTTTTAGAACATCGATGCATTCTTCCTGTAAAATCCAAATGGTTCCTATTTAGTTATGATTAAGCAGCATATAAGATAAAGTGGCACAAATAAAACTTTAATTTGTAAATTGGTAATGATGTTTGTCACACGTAAAAAGTTTCCTTAAAGAACCCTGCAACCTCTGAATAAGATGGCGGGTTAGTGCAACGTTGGTAGAAAGGAAAGCTAGCGTCATCTTGGCTACATTGAGTTTTCAGCTTTCTCATCTTCTACCTCAGCTACCCTTCATATAAAATTAGATAGGAGCAGATAAAGTCATTGACCATTTTATCTTCACTAGCCATTAAATAAATTGGTTGATGGACAAAATCTTTTACTTATTAAAAAAAAGAAAAATATACTCTTGTCATAAATTATTGATAAAAAAAGATATAGGTATATTGATATAATTTTACTGTAAAAATAGCTTTTGGTAGAGGAAACTACTTATCTTAAGCTCACAGGGCTGTGCCCTTTATTAGGGAGTAGTAAATGCAGTAAAAACTTTTCCGTTTTTATTCATTTAAACCTTTTGCTTCCATGCTCGGTAATATTTTTACTGTTTTTTGTGTCACTTTTTACTGAATAAACAATGATTATATTATTATATATTTTACCTTTTCCCGATCCAGCAAGGGCTCGCCAGCCTCTTTCAGCATGTCCTGTTCCTTGGGAGGCACACTTGCTGCGATGATCACATTTTCATTGCTGATGTTAAACAAGGTTAGCGTGCAGTTCGTCTGAAATTCCAAAATATATATTTATCTCTCTGTTATATCAATTTCTCAATCTTAGTTGAAAGTATTTTTGACTTTTTTCTCAATTGAGTAGATAGATTTTGCGGGTTACGTTAGCCACTAGACTATATACTTAATACCTACGGTTATACCTAAGATTTTTCTACTGCTTTACTTTCATTGATTGTAATGAAGCTGCAGAATAAACGGCGGCGTTAGATTGTTTTGATACACAATTACTCCCTGTTCTGTTTCTGGTACAGCAATATATGGTGTAGGCTCGCTATATATTGCTGCAACAGGCGCACGGCGTCCTCCGCGCCGAGCTCGGTGTGCGGCACTTATTGCGGTGTAATAAGGTGGACAGTGCAGTGCCAGTGTACTCACGCCGCGGTGCAGGCCGGTGACATAGTGCTGCAGTAAGCGCACGGCGTCCTCCGCGCCGAGCCCGGCGTGCGGCACTTATTGCGGTGTAATAAGGTGGACAGTGCAGTGGCAGTGTACTCACGCCGCGGTGCAGGCCGGTGACATAGTGCTGCAGTAAGCGCACGGCGTCCTCCGCGCCGAGCCCGGCGTGCGGCACTTATTGCGGTGTAATAAGGTGGACAGTAATAAATAATAATAATAATAAAATGATTTATTTTCTCACAACAATATTTAAAATTATCTACAATTCAACGTTACATAATTATTATTTAAACAATATTGTGCGAGACTGGTGCCTAAGCTAGACTCGAAGTCTGTGTTTCAGGACACCAGGTCTCCGCCTCTTATAAAAAAGTACATTTCATTATTATGCATGCAAACGCTTACAATTACTATAAAAAGATTATAATTGTTGTTATTTATTAATTTTTGTTTTTACTAGTACCTACATGTTTTTGTGAATGTATGGGTATGTGTTTGTGTCAGGGTGAGTATGTGTATGTCTGTGTGTGTGTGTATTGGGGAGAAGGGATGGAGTAGTAAGATATCGTTTTAGTAATTAATTAACTTTAAGTACTTAAATTTAGGTCAGACTGATCAAAAGCACTTCAGTGTCAACGTAATTGAGTTCCATCAGCCACTCAGTTAATTTCATTTTACACCTAGTTTTTGTAAGAGGATATATTTGTATTTTTTTGTTTATTCTATTATATAAAAAACTACCCAGGTGACAAAAGAACCGACTAGAAAATTTGGTTTTCAGCTTGGTGTTATGTTGGTCAACAGGGTTATATCGCCTCCTTTCACTAGACAGAGACGGGTTATATGTGATCAACACGTGTTGTTTGAGCACGGTGTTACGTATAAATAATTGTCGTACTGTCAAAACTTTGCTCTCTTTATACAGTTTTTCTGTAGGATAGCGATAGGGTCGAGAATACGAGACCTTAAGGATGGCCCTTTGCGTTCTCTCTAATTCCAAGAGTAATGTTTTAGGCGCACCACCCCAGGAGGATATACAGTGCAGTGACGGTGTACTCACGCCGCGGTGCAGGCCGGTGACATAGTGCTGCAGTAAGCGCACGGCGTCCTCCGCGCCGAGCCCGGCGTGCGGCACTTATTGCGGTGTAATAAGGTGGACAGTGCAGTGCCAGTGTACTCACGCCGCGGTGCAGGCCGGTGACATAGTGCTGCAGTAAGCGCACGGCGTCCTCCGCGCCGAGCCCGGTGTGCGGCACTTATTGCGGTGTAATAAGGTGGACAGTGCAGTGCCAGTGTACTCACGCCGCGGTGCAGGCCGGTGACATAGTGCTGCAGTAAGCGCACGGCGTCCTCCGCGCCGAGCCCGGTGTGCGGCACTTATTGCGGTGTAATAAGGTGGACAGTGCAGTGCCAGTGTACTCACGCCGCGGTGCAGGCCGGTGACATAGTGCTGCAGTAAGCGCACGGCGTCCTCCGCGCCGAGCCCGGCGTGCGGCACTTATTGCGGTGTAATAAGGTGGACAGTGCAGTGCCAGTGTACTCACGCCGCGGTGCAGGCCGGTGACATAGTGCTGCAGTAAGCGCACGGCGTCCTTTTTTTTTTTTTTATTTTTTTATAAGTGACTAAACCCGCGTTTGACCTCAATCTCACCTGATGGTAAGTGACGATGAGGTCGAAGATGAAAGCACACGGGTTTAGGAAGGAACTGGCTCTTTATACAATATTGCCGGAACACATTACCGCCGGAGCGGTAACATTTGGCGGCAGACTTTGTATAAAGGGTGGTCGCTAGCCAGTCGGACCCAGAAGGGATCCTACCACCAAGTAAATCGTCATAGTCCTCGTAATAGTCCTCCGCGCCGAGCCCGGCGTGCGGCACTTATTGCGGTGTAATAAGGTGGACAGTGCAGTGCCAGTGTACTCACGCCGCGGTGCAGGCCGGTGACATAGTGCTGCAGTAAGCGCACGGCGTCCTCCGCGCCGAGCCCGGTGTGCGGCACTTATTGCGGTGTAATAAGGTGGACAGTGCAGTGCCAGTGTACTCACGCCGCGGTGCAGGCCGGTGACATAGTGCTGCAGTAAGCGCACGGCGTCCTCCGCGCCGAGCCCGGTGTGCGGCACTTATTGCGGTGTAATAAGGTGGACAGTGCAGTGCCAGTGTACTCACGCCGCGGTGCAGGCCGGTGACATAGTGCTGCAGTAAGCGCACGGCGTCCTCCGCGCCGAGCCCGGTGTGCGGCACTTATTGCGGTGTAATAAGGTGGACAGTGCAGTGCCAGTGTACTCACGCCGCGGTGCAGGCCGGTGACATAGTGCTGCAGTAAGCGCACGGCGTCCTCCGCGCCGAGTCCGGTGTGCGGCACTTATTGCGGTGTAATAAGGTGGACAGTGCAGTGACGGTGTACTCACGCCGCGGTGCAGGCCGGTGACATAGTGCTGCAGTAAGCGCACGGCGTCCTCCGCGCCGAGCCCGGTGTGCGGCACTTATTGCGGTGTAATAAGGTGGACAGTGCAGTGGCAGTGTACTCACGCCGCGGTGCAGGCCGGTGACATAGTGCTGCAGTAAGCGCACGGCGTCCTCCGCGCCGAGCCCGGCGTGCGGCACTTATTGCGGTGTAATAAGGTGGACAGTGCAGTGGCAGTGTACTCACGCCGCGGTGCAGGCCGGTGACATAGTGCTGCAGTAAGCGCACGGCGTCCTCCGCGCCGAGCCCGGTGTGCGGCACTTATTGCGGTGTAATAAGGTGGACAGTGCAGTGGCAGTGTACTCACGCCGCGGTGCAGGCCGGTGACATAGTGCTGCAGTAAGCGCACGGCGTCCTCCGCGCCGAGCCCGGCGTGCGGCACTTATTGCGGTGTAATAAGGTGGACAGTGCAGTGGCAGTGTACTCACGCCGCGGTGCAGGCCGGTGACATAGTGCTGCAGTAAGCGCACGGCGTCCTCCGCGCCGAGCCCGGCGTGCGGCACTTATTGCGGTGTAATAAGGTGGACAGTGCAGTGACGGTGTACTCACGCCGCGGTGCAGGCCGGTGACATAGTGCTGCAGTAAGCGCACGGCGTCCTCCGCGCCGAGCCCGGCGTGCGGCACTTATTGCGGTGTAATAAGGTGGACAGTGCAGTGACGGTGTACTCACGCCGCGGTGCAGGCCGGTGACATAGTGCTGCAGTAAGCGCACGGCGTCCTCCGCGCCGAGCCCGGCGTGCGGCACTTATTGCGGTGTAATAAGGTGGACAGTGCAGTGACGGTGTACTCACGCCGCGGTGCAGGCCGGTGACATAGTGCTGCAGTAAGCGCACGGCGTCCTCCGCGCCGAGCCCGGTGTGCGGCACTTATTGCGGTGTAATAAGGTGGACAGTGCAGTGCCAGTGTACTCACGCCGCGGTGCAGGCCGGTGACATAGTGCTGCAGTAAGCGCACGGCGTCCTCCGCGCCGAGCCCGGCGTGCGGCACTTATTGCGGTGTAATAAGGTGGACAGTGCAGTGCCAGTGTACTCACGCCGCGGTGCAGGCCGGTGACATAGTGCTGCAGTAAGCGCACGGCGTCCTCCGCGCCGAGCCCGGCGTGCGGCACTTATTGCGGTGTAATAAGGTGGACAGTGCAGTGGCAGTGTACTCACGCCGCGGTGCAGGCCGGTGACATAGTGCTGCAGTAAGCGCACGGCGTCCTCCGCGCCGAGCCCGGTGTGCGGCACTTATTGCGGTGTAATAAGGTGGACAGTGCAGTGGCAGTGTACTCACGCCGCGGTGCAGGCCGGTGACATAGTGCTGCAGTAAGCGCACGGCGTCCTCCGCGCCGAGCCCGGCGTGCGGCACTTATTGCGGTGTAATAAGGTGGACAGTGCAGTGGCAGTGTACTCACGCCGCGGTGCAGGCCGGTGACATAGTGCTGCAGTAAGCGCACGGCGTCCTCCGCGCCGAGCCCGGCGTGCGGCACTTATTGCGGTGTAATAAGGTGGACAGTGCAGTGACGGTGTACTCACGCCGCGGTGCAGGCCGGTGACATAGTGCTGCAGTAAGCGCACGGCGTCCTCCGCGCCGAGCCCGGCGTGCGGCACTTATTGCGGTGTAATAAGGTGGACAGTGCAGTGACGGTGTACTCACGCCGCGGTGCAGGCCGGTGACATAGTGCTGCAGTAAGCGCACGGCGTCCTCCGCGCCGAGCCCGGCGTGCGGCACTTATTGCGGTGTAATAAGGTGGACAGTGCAGTGACGGTGTACTCACGCCGCGGTGCAGGCCGGTGACATAGTGCTGCAGTAAGCGCACGGCGTCCTCCGCGCCGAGCCCGGTGTGCGGCACTTATTGCGGTGTAATAAGGTGGACAGTGCAGTGCCAGTGTACTCACGCCGCGGTGCAGGCCGGTGACATAGTGCTGCAGTAAGCGCACGGCGTCCTCCGCGCCGAGCCCGGCGTGCGGCACTTATTGCGGTGTAATAAGGTGGACAGTGCAGTGCCAGTGTACTCACGCCGCGGTGCAGGCCGGTGACATAGTGCTGCAGTAAGCGCACGGCGTCCTCCGCGCCGAGCCCGGTGTGCGGCCGCAGCAGCGCCTCGTCCACGGCGCTGAACCCCAGCAGCAGGTACACGCCTTCGGGCAGACGGTACTCTCCTGGTGGAGATGGAAGTATGGTTAGTAAATAATTTTTTAACACACTTGCTCGTAAAGTGAGCGTTATTCTATTTAGAACTATAAACTGGGCTATAAGTAACGCGTGCATAATATATTATACCCTAGTGCATAATATAATGAATCCTACAAAGTTGAATTGTACCTTTGTGCAAATTACATGCAAGTAAACAGAGCATATTTTATTGATCCGGGTTATACATAAAATATTTTCAAAAACAACAAAGAGGTTTTATACCACTTCAAATCCATATTCATTTTTAAATGTTTGCTCCTTATATTAGTAAAACAAATTTGTATATCAAACAAATTATTCACAATTTACAATAATTTGTTATAAAATATTAAAATATTTGCATTTACCACTCCAAATTAAACATTTTCACTTAAAATAGGCTGTATATGCTATACAGACATTGACACATTTGGCGGAAAAAAAAAACCTACGCGCAATCACAATTCACAGCTTTGTTATCAAGTGTGTTTGTTATTTTATGACCACGTATGTCTGTCTTTTACTCACAAGTGTGTTGAAAAACGTCGTATGTAACTCGTGAGCGTTGCTAATTACAGTCTCGGCTCATTATTAAGCCCTCGCCTGCGGCTCGGGCTCAAATCACAGCCTCGACTGTAATTAGCAACTTCGCTCACTTGTTACATAATATACTATTTACCACCGGACTACCAGACGCAGACAGAACTTCCAACCCTATATAGTGGATTTACCAAGAAGTCGAACAAAACGCTTCGATAGTTCCTTTTTGGTACGGATTGCCAAGGTGTGGAACAATCTGCCTGCGTCTGTTTTTCCTGACCACTACAGTCCTGGAACTTTTAAGTGTCTCGTGGATGGACGTGTAACACAATAGTCTTCATGCGCACTTTCCATCAGGTGGCATGGAAGACAAACGTCCTATCCTTACAATATAAAAAAACACCTTTTTTGATATTTATACAGGTATGGCGCATGGACGAACAGGATTTTTTGGAGAGTTGGTGGGTTATGCGCTCATTTTCCCCATTATGTTCTAAGTGTCACGTTAGTTGAGATATGTTTTTTTAGACTGTTATTAGTTCCTTTAAAAAAGATAATTTCGAAGCGTTTCGATGTGACGGAAACATGGTCAGACAAGTAGGTAGTGGTCTTAAATTTTTTTATACAGGATTGTTTTTTACTAACCGGCCCATTTTTTTTTAAATTAGTATCATTTATAAAAATGGTTTTGGCAAAAAAAGGCATGTACTTTTTTACAAGGAAATTAATATATTCGCGTAAATATTAAGCAAAACATGGTCACTCTAAATTATGAATGAATACCATTAAAATAAAGACGACTACGCGCTATTACAAAACATCTTGTAATACTACCGCAAGAAATTCTGCGTCGTAGTAGCTATGTTCATCAACAGCGACTATTTGTAAAAGAGTTTGTGGTGCTATATTTAAATTTTTTGTACTAAGCGAAACTAAAATAAATATTAAGGTACGTTTATATCGTATCAAAGAAAAAAACATTTCAATTTGGCTGGTAAACCCTGAGATTTTTTTAAAAGAATGTTTAGCATTATGTAAACATTAGCTCTGTAAAAAATATTGTTGTAAATAAGTTTTAAGCTTTATAAACATCGAATTTAGTAAAAATAAACACAAATTAAGTGATTCTAGCCCTGTGATATCGTTTTCAAAGTTAATAATTGCAAAATAAGTGAAAAAGTGACTTAACAGTTTTCTATAACATTGTACCTTAAGTTTAAACTCTCGATAGTTATTTTATTAGGTAATATTATTATTGTTGTATAATAAAGTGTATATATCCACCTCACTGTTTAAAAGCTAATCGTGTCGTGCTAGCTATTAATTGTGAATTCAAAGTGTAACCATAACCTGCAAGTGACAGGTAACGAACTTTTCAAATTGTTTAATTCTATCCTTTGTTTCAATTCATTGTTTTACCTCTATAAATTTCATACGTCTTATTTATATTTAAATCGAATTGCTTTTCTGGCACATAATTCACATTGCATAATACTTTGTTATTTTTTTTTTTATTCGAAATCAATAGTTTTTATATAAAGTAAACATGAATACTCGCAGTGCTACGGCCCGCCAGTTGGAAAGCCAACTCCAACTCGCGCTCCAAGAGCTCAACAAGTATAGGACGCAATGTGAACAGCTGTTAAAGGAAAGGGAGGATAATGAGTTTGAGACATTGGAAATTATTAATAGGAATTCTAGCCTTAAAGCAGAGTTAGTTAAAATTCATGCATTATACTTGGAGACTAGAGAGGATAGAGATCGTTTGAAAAGACAAACTAGGGAATTTGATGGTTGTTATAATGAATATGACAACAATTTAAAAAACTTACAGTTATCACAGTCCCAACTTTCTAGTGCCCAAGAACGCATTGATAGATTAGAAAAGGATGCCATTAAGGCTCAGACAGACTATACACAACTCTTATTTAAAGGGTTGGTCCCTAACTCTCAATCTATATCATCAGCTTCGCCAACAATTACTATTGACTTGACTGGTGATGAGTCTGTCACAAATACATCCAATAGACATATTAAAAATAGGATTAGTCACAACAAGTTTTAAAAATATTTAAGGTTACAAAGATTTATTAAGAAAGCCAATAAAATTACAAAAAGGCAGAATACAAATCATGTATGTAGAAAATATAAGGCATTAATAGAGGAATGTAAGAAGTCTAGTTGTGAGGTGGATATCATGAGTGAAAGGTATGAAACTGACATCAGTTCCTTAAATAAGAAAATTTGTTGTCTGCAAATATCATTACAGGATATGACACATCAATATAATACTGCTCAAGATGAAATTAATCAGCATGTGGTTCACATGGATGAGCTTTTACAGCTATCAAAATATAATGAGGAGCGATTTCAATTGTTGACTGATACCATGTATCATAATTATAAAGGGTCCTCTATTCATTCATGTGGGGTCACTTGCTTAAATGATGTCAGTTCCATAGTTAGTAACCATGACATTGAAGAAAAACCAATCATCATGTATAGCGATGAAATAGGAAAAAATATGGGAGCTAAATTGTTAAACAACTCAAGTCAAGTAATAAATTATTGTATGCCTGGAGCATCAGCGGAGACAATATTAAATAAAGTATTAAAGGGCAGTTTTCAACCAAAAACAACACTTGTGTTGTTGTTTGGGAGAAGAGGAAATGTAAATAAAAACCAGTTTTTGAAATATTTAGATAAATTACAAACACTCAAAGTGGACAATATTATTTTGTTTACATTTCCTTATTTGAGGAATGCTGCGGGTGAAAATGAGAAAAGGTATGAACTTAACAATAGCATGTATGGCTTTGTGGGTGCAAATAATATATGTCTTAATAGCACCACAAGCATGTTATTGAATGTACTTGACATTAATTCTATTTATAAATTTAAATTTGATTTGACTAAAGATAGATATAACATATCTAATTTCGTTTTAAAACAGATAGCAAAAGTGCTATTAAACTTTTTATTTTTTAAAACAGCTAATTATTTAGCTAATAACTCTGCTTTTATTGAGCAGTCTTCTGTATTTTCGGGCCATAGTGAAACATATAGTTCCACTATGTTGACAAATTTGGATATTCCAAAGTCTTTAAATTAGAGAATAAGACAACAGATGCTGGAGCATCTAGCAATATGTCAATTACATACAATGAAAGTAATTTAAACTTGGTACACCAAAATATACAGGGCATCTCGGAAAAAGTCCTGGAAATAGAATTGTTTTTGAATGCTGAGCATATAGACATACTATGTATAACAGAACATTTTTTATTAGAACACCAATTAACTTTAAATTTTGCTCAGCACCAAGTTGCTAGTTCGTTCAATAGAAAGACAGCAATACATGGTGGCTCTTTAATAATATTAAATAAATCTTTAAAATTTAAGGAACGTAAGGACATAGTGAGCCTATCTATTGAACAAACTATTGAAATATCCTGTGTAGAATTGACAAATTTTATAATTGTTTGCATATATAGACCCCCTAAATCAAACTATGATAGTTTTGAACTAGCTTTGGAAGAATTATTGGGTAAATTAAGTAATTTAACTAAGAAAATATTTGTCTGTGGGGACTTTAATGTTGACTTGTTAGAAAACTCAACCTTGAGTAAAAAGTTAATAAATTTATTTAAATGTCACAATCTTATTAACCTGTTTCTACAACCAACTAGGGTAACAAAGACCACTGCAACTTGTCTAGATAATGTGTATTCTGACGCAATTCCAGTATATTCATCAGTAATAAATAAACTAAGCTCTGATCACAGCGGTCAGTTGGTTACATTTAAATACTCAAAAGAAAAACAGGTTAATAAGAGTATAATGGTTGTTCCAGTCAATGACAAACGTTTGGAGAGATTTCGATGTGGTCTAATCAACAATATACCAACTATAGCCCACTCCAATAATGTAAATTTACAATACAGTAACTTAAGTAGATTAATAAATAAACAACATGACTGTGTATTTATTCCGAAAAAGATCTCTCTAAACCAGTGTAAATCATTCAGTGATTGGGCTACCACAGGTATACATATCAGTAGAAAGCACCTATATGATCTCTATCATGAGAAATCATATAACAAAAATGACACCTTTTGCAACTATGTCAGAACTTACTCAAAGTTATTTAAAAAAGTTTGTGCCGCAGCCAAATCAATCTATCTAGGTAATAAGATTAAAAATAGTGCTAATAAGACTAAAAGTACTTGGAATATAATTAATAAGGAAACTGGGAAAGTTAAGAATCGCAATAGTGAGTTTAAGCTTGTTATTGACAATACAATAATTTAAGCAGATGAAAATGTTGCGACAGCATTTGAGAGCTGTTTTGCTGACATTCCAGTTTCAACTACTAAATCATTAAGCTCATCACCTGTGGCGGCTGAATCATTGCTCAAAAATCATGTGAGTGAGTGCAAGGTGTCTTTCAAGTTCCAACCCATAGACACCGGGGATATTATTAAAACATTTAAGACAATTGATATTAAAAAGACAACTGAGCTGTGGGGCATATCTGTTAAAATATTAAATTCTATTATAGATGTAATAGCTCCTTGCCTTGTTGAAATATTTAACAACTGTATTATTAGTGGGGAGTTTCCTGATTTAATGAAGCATAGTAAGGTTATACCTTTATTTAAGTCGGGTAGCACTACAGACCCTACTAATTTTAGACCAATTTCAATTCTACCTACTTGTAGTAAAATTTTTGAAAAAATTATTCTTAATCAACTCTTGGCCCATTTCACCTATAACAATTTACTTCATAATAAACAATTTGGATTTACAAAGGGCCGTTCAACAACTGATGCTGGTGTTGAACTATTTGAAATAATCACTGGTGCCTGGGAGAGGTCACAGGATGCCCTAGGTGTATTTTGTGACCTATCTAAGGCATTTGACTGTGTTCAGCATGACACTCTCATCAGGAAACTCCATCACTACGGCATCAAAGGCACTGACCTCAAACTTTTGAAGTCTTATCTAAGTGATAGAATTCAGAAGGTTGAGGTTAACCGGAAAAGGTCGGCTGGGTCGGTTGTGAGAATGGGAGTGCCTCAAGGATCAATTCTGGGCCCATTTCTGTTTCTAGTCTATATAAATGATCTACCCTATATGATAGGCAATAATCATGAGATTGTATTGTTTGCTGACGACACATCATTAATTTTTAAAATGATAAGACAGAAAATAAACTATGACGATGTAAACAATGCTCTCGCAAATGTTGTTAAGTGGTTGAATATAAATAATCTAGCGTTCAATGATAAAAAAACTAAATGTATAAAATTCTCTGCACCAAATGTAAAACAAGTTGAGTCTGATCTGCGGCTTAATGGGAACAGATTGAATCTAGTAGATAACACTGAATTCTGGGCCCATTTTTATTTTTAGTCTATATAAATGATCTACCCTATATGGTAGGCAATAATCACGATATTGTATTGTTTGCTGATGACACATCATTAATTTTTAAAATGATAAGGCAGAAAACCAACAACGACGATGTAAACAATGCTCTCTCTAATGTAGTACAGTGGTTTAATGTAAATAATCTAGCTTTCAATGATAAAAAAACTAAATGTATAAAATTCTCCGCACCAAATGTAAAACAAGTTGAGTCTGATCTGCGGCTTAATGGGAACAGGTTGAATCTAGTAGATAACACTGTTTTTCTTGGAATTACCTTAGATTCTAAATTGCAATGGGGCGCCCATATCTCACAACTAGCGAGTAGACTTAGTTCTGCAGCGTTCGCGGTAAAGAAAATTCGCTCATTGACTGATGTTAATACAGCGAAGCTGGTATATTTTAGTTATTTTCATAGTATAATGTCCTATGGCATCCTACTTTGGGGCAATGCCGCAGATATTGACACGATATTTACACTGCAGAAAAGGGCTATTCGTGGAATGTATAAACTTGGAAACAGAGAATCTCTTCGAGAAAACTTTAAAGAGATTGGTATCTTGACCCTTGCATCACAATATATTTATGAAAACATTATGTATATTTATAAGAATAGTAATAAATTTAAAACTAGGAAAGATAATCATGATGCAAATTACTCTGTAAGGACTAGGAACGACCATAAGTTAGCGTTTCCTAAATTAAGGCTGGCTAAAAGCAGCAAATCATTTATTGGAATGTCAATACGTATATATAACAAAATTCCGAAGTCAATTCAATCCCTGCCATTCAATAAGTTTAAATCAATCATTAAAAACACTCTATCTCGAAAAGCTTATTATAAAACTAAAGATTACTTAGATGATAAAAAGGCATGGGATTAAGCACAACAGGATATTTCTAAAAGTTTCTAATTACTTAATAATTTTGTTTACAGCTTGGCTGTGCAGTATATGTATGACATGCTGGTGACTGTCCCACTCACTTATTTTTTTGTCAAGACATCAGCAAGACCGTCATGCTCCCTCAGGCGGCATGGCTAGTGGTAGCGTCGGTTATCGGGTCACCCTCTTCCCTAAAATATGGTTGAGGAGGGTGATGGCTGGTGCTTGCGTTAACTCGTGAACGGGTGCTGCTAGCGGTGCCAGGTCGTTTTGCTAATGATACTATGACTATTTTATTCCATTCTTGTTCAAATACTCTGGTCCCAGTTTGTCATATTCGTATTGTGCATCCATAGCTAATTGCATCTGCTATGTAAGCAATTTGGTTGTGGCATGACATTGGCTCTCACAATTAGCTGTCTTGTGTTTGTTTTTTTTTCATGTCACGGTCAATTTGTACTGTACCTATTTGTATTAATTTGATAAATCTGACTGAAAAAGAGTGCCAAGAGTTTTTTTCCGCCGGCTTTTTTTGTCTCTTGGTCTACTGTAATATCTTATTTAACAACTATCAACAACTAGTTAAAGCCGAAGTATGTGATGACTGACTTCATCAAGTGTTTTGTGAAATTCCTAAGATGAATAAAACTTTTTGAATTTTGTATTTTTGAATTTTTAGCCTTCAGTACGACTTTTCTAACAGCCTATTATAGGACCGTGAGTGTCCCCAGTGATAAAAAGGTAAAGGTTAAATATAAAGGCTCATAGACCACCTAACGGACCCATTGCAGTTTGCATATTAAAAATTTCAAAATCATTCATATTATTTCTTCCTAATCAAATAATGTTATCTCCTTCTCACCTGGGTTAGGCCTCATACAGATGAAAGAGCCAGAATAACAATAGCATCGTCCCCTGTAAGCTTGATACGCCGGCGCCGCGTGCGAGTAGTGCGCCAGCCGCGACGAGCACGGCGCGCGCGGCACGCACGCCACCTATACACAAATAGCAGAAACTTTAGAGAAACGAAAGTAATTATCAAAAGAAATCAATTTTTTTTTTCACTATTCTGTAGCATGCTACCGTCGACATCGATAAATTGCGCCTTTTATCGATATTTTCTTAGAATATGGTATTTAGTGTATTTAATTTATTAAGATTATGACATAGTTGGTTCTGTGGTCTTAATCATGGTGTCAAATCGAGTAATTCTATCTATTATGATGCGCATATTAACGTACATAATAGGATAATAGAACAAAATAATATTTATCTTGTCGATTCGACTATTTATCGATGGTTGCATGCTAGCCCTGCTGGACAAAAAGTTCTTGGACGATAAAAGTTTTATTGGCTAAAAATTAATTGAAGATAAACCGAGAGGCAAAAGGAAGTTAAAAAAATTTGCTTAGTCATGTTTCGCATTAGAGCAAAGTACATCTATTAAATCGCGGATATTTTCACTATAATTTAATGAACTGACTGAATACATACATACATAACTTCACGCCTGTATCCCTTATCGGGTAGGCAGAACAACAGAGGTTATAAAACCATCTTATGTCACATTTGACGAATTTGGAGGCAGTATAATGGTGGAGAGAGACTATTGCAGTGACAGGTGGTCAGCCTATCACCCATAAGAAACCTCCAATAAAACCTCTGTCCCTTAACTGACTTTTACAGTATGCCCGGAAAGAGAAGCAGCTACATTCTACGTTTTTCTTTAGCTCACAGTGCAGCATGGAAATTAACTATTAAACCAAATCAATATTTTTATTCACTTTTTTGTATAAAAGCTTCTTGAACGCTAAAAATTATAGTTATTGGATAAAAATGAATTAAAGGTAGGCCGAAAGGAAAAAAGGAAGTTAAAAAAATTTGCTTAGTCATGTTTCGCATTAGAGCAAAAAAAAACACCCATTTAAATGTTTTAAGCTACCGCGGTTATTTTTACTATAATTTAATGAACTGACGGAATCTTACAATGATTTTAGTCAGCGATCATAATACTGAATAATAATCGGAAATCGTAGTGAGAATAAACGTCCATATGTACTCATAAAATTTTGTATAAGAATCTTTATGAGCAATATTGTTTTTTTCATTATTAAGGTAAATTAAAACTTTTAACCAATGTTTTTAAGACAATCGTCAATTCAATACGAATTAAACTATTTGATCTAAATTTAAACAATTCCGTGCACGAAGATGTCAATGCTACCCAACATACCTTGCAGGACACTTGCAGCGAAGCTTCACACACGCATAAGTCGGTGCATTCAGCTAATTCTGCAGACCGGTACAACTGAAAAAAAATTAAGAATGAAAATATTATTTCCTGAAAAAGACCACTAATAATGATACAGCCGCGAACATTGTATGACGAGGTGAAATAGTAGATTATTGCATCGAGCGTAAAGTAATTTATTATTGCACCGAGTGCCTGATTCGTAATCTAACAAGCACGAGGGCAATATAAATTACTTAAGGCGAGGTGCATAATCTGCTTTTCTTTCAACAATTACCTATAATGAAAATGAAAATGAAAACTTTTTATTCGTAGTAGGTAATTTTATACACTTTACGAACGTCAAATGCTGGATGAGGGCGGCGCGGGTCCGGACGACATGAAGAATCCTGGGGAAGGCCTCCGTCGAGAAGTGTGCGTCTCTCAGCTTATAAAGATAATGATCGCCCATTATCCACCAATGTCTTGGTGGTGTCTACTACTACTTCTTCTTCGGCTTTAAAAAACGAAATGAAAGTAGAACCCTAGGTAGACCGAGAGGAAAAGAGCCGGCGGAAAAAAAACTCTCGGCACTCTTTTGTAAAGAGTGCTTATTATAGGTACAATTTGGCAGAAATACAGCTCTGCTATGACATGAACAAACAAACAGAAGACAGCTATTCGTGCTTGCCAATATCATGTCGCAGCCAAGCTGCTTACATAGTGATTAATGTTTAATATTTGGAAATAACCTGTGGAGACATCAATCCCACGCTCTTTTGTCATCTAAATAATCTTTGAGTTTATAGTAGCCTTTTTTGCATAATGTTTCTTTGATAGTTCTTTTAAATTTATTAAACGTTAGAGATTGAATTGACTGTGGTATTTTATTATAAATACGTATTGACATTCCCATAAATGATTTGGTGCTTCTAGCCAGCCTTAATTTGGGAAACGTTAATTTATGGTCGTTCCTTGTCATTACAGAATAATTTTTATCATGCTTATCTTTCATGGTTTTAAATTTACTACTATTCTTATAAATATACATAATGTTTTCATATATATATTGTGATGCAAAGGTCAAGATACCAATCTCTTTAAACTTTTCTCTTAGAGATTCTCTACTTCCAAGTTTATACATTCCACGAATAGCCCTTTTCTGCAGTGTAAATATCGTGTCAATGTCTGCGGCATTGCCCCAAAGTAGGATGCCGTAGGACATAATACTATGAAAATAACTAAAATAAACCAGCTTCGCCGTATTAACATCAGTCAATGAGCGAATTTTCTTTACCGCGAACGCTGCAGAACTAAGTCTACTCGCTAGCTGTGAGATATGGGCGCCCCATTGCAATTTAGAATCTAAGGTAATTCCAAGAAAAACAGTGTTATCTACTAGATTCAACCTGTTCCCATTAAGCCGCAGATCAGACTCAACTTGTTTTACATTTGGTGCGGAGAATTTTATACATTTAGTTTTTTTATCATTGAAAGCTAGATTATTTACATTAAACCACTGTACTACATTAGAGAGAGCATTGTTTACATCGTCGTTGTTGGTTTTCTGCCTTATCATTTTAAAAATTAATGATGTGTCATCAGCAAACAATACAATATCGTGATTATTGCCTACCATATAGGGTAGATCATTTATATAGACTAAAAATAAAAATGGGCCCAGAATTCAAGTAAACTCACCAGCATCAGTTGTCGAACGACCCCTTGTGAATCCAAATTGTTTGTTATGAAGTAAATTGTTTTTTGTGAAGTGAGCTAATAGCTGGTTGAGAATAATTTTTTCATAAATTTTGCTACATGTTGGTAAAATCGAAATTGGTCTAAAATTAGTAGGGTCCGTAGAGCTACCCGATTTAAATAAAGGAATAACCTTACTATGCTTCATTAAATCAGGAAACGCCCCACTTATAATACAGTTGTTAAATATTTCAACAAGGCAAGGAGCTATTACATCTATGATAGAACTTAAGATTTCAACAGATATGCCCCACAAATCAGTTGTCTTTTTAACATCAATTGTCTTAAATGTTTTAAAAATGTCCCCGGTGTCTATGGGTTGGAACTTGAAAGACTCCTTGCACTCACTTACATGATTTTTCAGCAATGATTCAGCCACCACAGGTGAAGAATTTAACAATTTAGTAGTTGAAACTGGAATGTCAGCAAAACAATTTTCGAATGCTGTCGCAACATTTTCATCTACATTAATGGTTTTATTGTCAATTACAAGTTTAAACTCAGTATTGCGATCCTTAACTTTTCCAGTTTCCTTATTTATTATGTTCCATGTTATTTTAGTCTTATTAGAACTATTTTTTATCTTATTACTTAGATATATAGATTTGGCTGCGGCACATACTCTTTTAAATAATTTTGAGTAAATTCTAACGTAGTTGCAAAAACTTTCACTTTTGTTATATGATTTCTCATGATAGAGATCATATAGGTGCTTTCTACTTATGTGTATACCTGTGGTAGCCCAATCACTGAAGGATTTACAATTGTTTGGAGAGACTTTTTTCGGAATAAATACACTCTCATGTTGTTTATTTATTATACTACTTAAATTACTGTATTGTAAATTTACATTGTTGGAGTGGGCTATATGGGGCATATTTTTAATAATACTACATCTAAATCTCTCCAAACGCTTTTTATTGACCGGAACAACAGTATATAGGAACAGTAGATAAAAGAAACTCATATCAAACAGTTAAAATAGAAGTTTAATTATTGAAATTAAAAGTTATGCTTGAGCAATTAGTAAACGTAAGGTTAAATTTGGAACAAGTAGGATTGAAACGAATAATACGTACGTAAAAAAAAGTATTGATATCGGCTGGCTGAATAGAGCTAATCCATCGAGATTGACACCTTTTGGTGCGATTAAAAAAACCTGTGCAATAATGAAATTTCATAAATTTTTATTGCTCTAATTAAATCATAGTTAGAAGAAAATATATTTTTTAATTTATTTGATTAATCCATTACCCAAGTCATCGTGGCGCCGTGGTTACCTGTGTATATCATACGATAACACAGGTGAAGCAACGTTCGGTGCGGTCGGTACTTGGATGGGTGATCACCGACCATTCATTTCTCACGACGACTTCGGAGGGCACGTTAAGCAGTCGGTTCCAGGTGCTGTATACTTGTATACAGTAGTCGTTAGGGTTTGTCAAAAGTCATTTCGGAGCCCTGAAAATTCTGACATTCACCACCCAGCACTGGGCCAGCTTGGTGGATTATGGCCTATTCCTCCTCCCCAGTACTCCCCACCCAGGGGGAGACTCATGCCCTATAGTGGGCTCATTACAAAGCGTTGTGATGATGATCCATTACCATCTATTACTATCCATGGGGCATAACTTATCCCCATCTCAAGCTGTTGCCGGTTTGTTGACTTTTTAACATTAAATAACTGAAAAAATATGATAAATAAAATCACCCGATAAATATATTTTTTTTTGTTACTTACTTAAGAATAATTGAGCATTATTTAATGCCAAAACATTCACAAAGCAAAGATTTTGAGTCCTTATTAATAAATTTAAACACGAAACCAAAACTTCATCTATGGATATTTTTTTGCGTTTTCTAAAAACGCAATTATTGAAACAGGCGCTGGATCAATATTGATGAAATTTAATACACAGGATTAATTTTAATCAACGCATCACCTCTTGCAGCCTCATTTATTCTACGACTATTTACAAATCTTGATTAATACACAATAAATAAGAAGAAGAAGAAGTCGTCGTGGCGCCGTGGTTACTGTGTGTATCAAACGATATCACAGATCAAGCAACGTTCGGCGCGGTCGGTACTTGGATGGGTGACCGCCGAACATTAATTTCTCACGGCGACTTCCGTGCTTCGGAGGGCACGTTCAGCAGTCGGTCCCAGGTGCTGTATACTTGTATACAGTAGTCGTTAGGGTTTGTCAGAAGCCATTTTCGGCGCCCTGAAAACTCTGACATCCACCACCCAGCACTGGGCCAGCTTTGTGGATTATGGCCTATACCTCCTCGTCACCCAGGGAAAAGACTCATAGCCCTGCAGTAGGCTCATTACAAAGAGTCGTGATGATGATGATGATGAAATAAAAACATTTTTTTTTTGCTGTTTACTCTACATTTTGTAAGAAGTACCTATTATTATTTTGAAGCGACATTTTACAGCGCAATGTGCGAGGCATACCTACGCTCAAAGTAAATTGAGTTACGCCGCCTCTAAACAGAGGCCATAAAAATTTTTTGTATGGGAATACAAAAATTTTAAAAACTACTAATTTTAAAATGTTGTAAAACAAATGTTGTTGAGATTGATGTGGAGAGGCTGCCTGTAGGTGATGCTCTAATTAAAATTAACCCCATGTATAATAATCTATAAACTAGCTCTGAAGTAGCTATTAAACGAAACAAGAAAAAAATAATACTTGAGAGATATTTGATAAAATAATTAGACAAAGACATTAGCTAGTTTTAAAATAAATCTAAAAAAATTATTTCTTAAAAAACAAGTCCAATATGAAAACTTTGTTTGCAGCGAGTCGTTTATCTAATATATTTAATACTCATTTATTTATTTTATTTATTTTTATATCTATTGATTTTATATATCGTATTTTATATTCTTTATACATACACTCACACACATTTGTAATGGATTATTATGCAATCAATTTAGCTCCAGTTATAATTATTATGACATTAAGGTTTGTTGTTGTTTATTCCTGCACGCCTTGTGTACATATTTTTATTTTGTTTTGTTTTATTGTGTTATTTTAATAAGCCTTACTTTTGTTACTCTATACCCTCTATTATAAGGTTCAACTGAAAACCAGCGCCTTGAGGTGACTCTCTTGGCATATGCTGAGTTGGACCTGTTCACACCTAATTACTTGTATAAACTTACTTTAATTTTTATTATATTTGTACATTGTGTGTGAATAAATATTTTTCATTTCATTTCGTTTCATTTCATAATTCAGTAAAATAGCCCAAAAAGTACAGCTGAATTGAGAACCTCCTTTTTAAGTCCTATAAAAACAAACTACAGACAAAAACTATATGAACGACAGTGACTCATACTTACTCTTCTAGTCTCCCCCATCCTTATATACTGCGCCTGATCATCCGTCTCCGGCTTCTTAACAATGCAATACTTGGCAGGTTCCAACGTAGTCGTAGGCCGCGGCGTAGTTGTAGTCGTGGTCGTAGTGGTTGTAGTCGTAGTTGTTGACGTCGTAGTCGTGGTAGTTGGCTCAGTTGTAGTTTCGACTACTGGCTCGGATATCTGGGCAACTTCATTCGGTATGACTGTTTGCTCGGACATCGTTGTTATAGGGTTTTGAGATTCGCGGGTTTCCTGAGAAAGGATGAAATATTTTAAGATTTTATCAAACACGAGCGCATTACTGCGACTTCGTACGCGCATAAACTAAATAGTCCTATATTTCCCGTTCCCCTTCGCATTTCGAAAATTCCTTCCATATGGCAACCAGACACCCATTGAATAACATTTTTACCAAGTTTCACATTGATGCACTCAAGGAATAAGATTTTTCGTACAAACTAAAAAGTCCTACTTTTTTCGTTCCCCGTTTTTGGTTTGGCACCGACTTCAAAAACTATGTAAATACCTACCTAGATAAATTATTTATGTTCTTATTACATTATTTAGTATTAATTCATTTTTGGCAGAAATTTAAGATCAGCAACTAAGATCCCATGTAATCGGAAGATATCTATCGGTTTTATCCCTATTAACCCAATGCACACGCACATATATATTTTTACGGGAATAAAATGCACTATTAGCACCTCCGTAGGGAATGAGTTAAAGTCCCAGCCAGACTGTTGAAAACACGTTGAAAACCAATGCTTTCAACCAAGGTTAAGGAAGGTTAAGTTGTTGACAACCAATTCCGAGTCATCTACACTGTTAGGCCGGCGCCAGACTTAGCTTCAAATGTTTGAATGCTATGTGTGGCACTGGACTTTGGATATGTATTCAATGTTTGCACAAAGATTTGCACTTTGCCATCCGGAGTCGGTCTTTTTCGACACATCAAAGCATTCAAAGTTGAATGTGTTCAAATGTTTGCATGGCTTGCCACACTTGTTCATGTCCAGTTGCTCGAGCGTTGTTGAGCGGGAAGGTTGTGTGCATGTTACACTGCATGCGGCGATATAATGGACTGGGGCAACGAGTGCGTTCTGGAATTTGTAGACCCCGAAAAAATAACAAATAAAAAAATATAATTACATGCACACAAATAATACAGGCTAACTGAGTCTACAAAATCGTTGTCCATCTTGTTTGTTGTCTACTAGCATACTGTGGAGATAAGTGTTTGCGAAGCAAGTCTGGCAGGTTACGTCAATATGTGTTCAAATGCTTTGCATCGTCGTCAAAGATTTGTGTTGTTACAAACGGTGATTGCAAACAAGGAGACAAACAAGAACACAAACCAAGGTCACGCTAAGACACGCCCCAAATTGTCAGTGCGCTTTGATCTCTCGCGAACTTGGGCTAGTACTGGTATCAGTAACTACCTACCTGGGTCTGCTACTGTAATGTTTTGTTAGGTACTGTAACACAATGACTTTGACCTACCTACTATTATACGTTGTACCTGTAGGCCTAGGTAGAAAACTAGGGAGAAGGACGCTTTAAGAAAGAAAAGAAGAGGAATAAAACTCTCCACGAGAATAAAAACAGCGATTTGATGCAGCAAGAGATGGTCTTGTC
Organism: Stenoptilia bipunctidactyla; assembly: GCA_944452665.1. Lineage (NCBI taxonomy): Eukaryota > Metazoa > Arthropoda > Insecta > Lepidoptera > Pterophoridae > Stenoptilia > Stenoptilia bipunctidactyla. Next base: position 8,890,952 of record OX101743.1, read on the forward strand.
TAGGTATCGCCAGCATGCTCCTCGTGCTGCAGAAACTGACAAACGAAGAGAGATTCGCTTAAAAAAACTTCGTGCAAATTATCAGTGACAAAACTTGTTACTAAAAATCTATCACGAATATCTATAAATATGGAAACTAAATTACTATGAAAAAACTAATAGCTAACCCAAAATTAAAAGTAAGTAAATGAAAAACAGTAAAAACTGTATCAAAATCGATTCAACCAGACGTGAGATAATTGCGAAAACTCATACCTACCATACGGATCAAACTGATACCTTCCTTTTTTGAAATCACTTAAAATACCTACCAAAAGTTTCTCCTAAATGTAAAAAAATCCTTTTAAAATTGCATCAACATCTGTTCAGCCAAATGCAAGATAATCGTCAACAAACATACATACATACATACAGATTATGATTTTCACATATAAATGTGAAAGTTTGGCATGTGAATAACGTACAGTCTGGAATAGCTCATTGGCTACTTTTAATCAGAAGTTGCGTAAGTAAAACCGCGTGAAACTGCTTGTATTCGGTAAGAATTCGGCAAATCAATCCAAACATTCGGCCGAATACAAATATCGAATGTACGAAATACGAATGTTCGGCCGAACATTCGGCTCATCTCTGATAGAAAATAAACAGATAAATGGAGAACATTTTTTTTGAAGTCGGTTAATATACTTAAACTTTCTCCTAAACATGACAAATCTTTTTCTGAAAACCGCATCCAAATCCGTTCTGCCAAATGCGAGAAAATCGCGGACAAACATACATACATACTTACAGGTCAAACGGAGAACCTCCTTTTTTTGAATTCGGTTTAAAATACAGATCAACGAGATACATCAAAGGACAACAATATTCAAAAGGCGGTTTTATCGCTCTAGAGCTCTCTACCTAAACTTAACACAGGAACTCCATATGATAATTACAAAAAAGTTTTTTTTTTTTAATCCGACTCATTTTTTTTAAATACGCGTCGTATTGAGAACAATCACCCTTACTTAAACTAAGAAGTTTTTTTAAGGTCGTAGGCATCACTTAAGAATTCACCCAAATAACCGTTTTAGTATTACTGGAAATTTTAAAGGATTTACTTTATTTTATTTTCATCGGACAACAAACGGTGATACCATCACTAAATACAAAATATGGGTAATAAATTACAGAGCACCATTGAAATGTTGTCGCCTATTTTTATTTCATGCTTATTACATTATTTATCTTATTGAACAATTCACCTTCCATGCTGGACTGGGAGCGAAAGAAAAACATAGAATGTGCCAGCTGCTTCTCTTCCCGGGCATACTGTAAAAGTCAGCTAAGGGACAGAGGTTTTAAAGGTGTTTTTGTGGGCGATAGGCTGACCCCCTGTCACTACAATAGTCTGTCTCCATCTTTATAATACTTCCAAATTTGTCAAACGTGACATCAGATGGTCTTATAACCTCTGGTGTTTTGCCTACCCCATAAGGGATGCAGGCGTGACGTTATGTATGTATGAACAATTCAGAAAGAAAATCGAAGAAAAAAAAACAAAAGAGAAAACAACACGGAATATTGAATAGGTTCATTGCTAAGTCAATTAAACTCTGTGGTAACTTTATGCGGAATATTATAAAATACCTGTATATCTTCAATGACGTTGCTCTTCACTACAGTCTTGTGATGGTAAACGGTGGTTTCTGGCGCGATGGTGATGTACCGGATGCCGTTGTCTGAAGTCGGGGTGGTCAGCAGCGCGCCGTACGTCTTGATGTGATAGTCGCTTTGAGATTCCACTGGAATTGTGTAAATAGTTGCATATTAGTTATTGGGTCAAAAAGTCGTAAAAAGTGCCAACTTTTGTCATTGATGATGATCAGCGACTTTTAGAACAGAAGCGTTAAGTAACTTATGAAACAACTGGTTTGGCTTTATTACGACATCAAGTTACTTAAAATTTGCTTATTCTTCAAATGCGTTGGGTGTTGTTAAGTGACTTTTGCGTACATAACTTTTTCTGTTTGCTATTTTTATTTCCATTCTTCCATATTTATTAAGTTTGGTCATTTTTTATTAAAAATAAAAACGGATAAGGATGCTATATTCAATGAACTATGTCTTTACAGCTAAAAATTTAATCAATCTCTTTATTTAAGTATTAAATGGATAGACAGATATTAAGATATTTATAATCACCTTAAGTCGTTAATGAATAATAAAATAAAACACTTACCAACACAAGGATTCAACCACAACAGCCTCTGCCATCCCAAACAATCATACAACTGCGCGAAGTCCGTCCCCCGACATGCGCAAGCGGCTCTCAGCTGCGTGCCCAAGATGGCGACAACGGCGGCGCGGCACGCAGCGGGGGCGCCCGCGCATCCTTGCGTTACTGCGTCTACTGCGCACCACTGCTCGTAGTTTTCAAGGCGGAGTCTGCAGATAATGAAGATATTAATAAATACATGAAAATAAAAACAAACCAACTACAGGGCTTGCGTTATGTATCCTATAAAAGCTTGTGTTATGGGATACCATGTAGCGAACAAGGGGGAACACAGAATATAAAAACGTATAAAGATAAGCATTCAGAAGTGGAACACTTGCTTTTCATGTTCCGTGAGGGAATCGAAACCGCGAGTTCACGATTTGCGTAGTGGCATCTTAGACCACTGCGTCATGGAGGCAGTTTTGGTTTGCAAATACAATGGCAAATGGCTTGGTTCTTGGTTGATCTTTCACATGTGTAGTGAAATAGCTTTTGAAATGGACTTGTCTACATGAGCATTTTTAACTAGTTGATCTGGAGGACAAATTCAAATTTCTAACTCAAAATACCAAATTTTTTTTGACTTGCAAGAATATATCAAGACCGAATTTGTTAACCTAGCTGTATAACGTCTCTCACATGCAATCTCCCACATCCCAACTATATTTTTAACATATAAAATATAGAGTTTATTTTCACGGATCATTTCTCTTGCATTTCTTGCAATGTAAAAAGTCTATGGTAATAACGCGCGATTTAGTGCGACGTTGCCGCTTCGTATTGCCCCGCCAAAATTTCCATTCATACTCTCATTACAACGTTGCCACTTAGTGCGTCAATATCGATAGCGAATATATGCACCTGTGTAAACAAACTAGGTCAAAGCAGGTATCCTATCAATAACAGGTCTCGCTATCTCTTTTTGCTGCATTTGCAAAATCGTAAGCTTTCATGTGCTGATTACCAGAATCCAATGTCAAAGCCACGTCACTTCGCTTGCGCCAGTATTTAACTGTTAGTGTGGCTTTAGTAATTTTAGACACGGCATAATTAAAATGACATTTTGGTAAAAGTGAGCCCCTATTTTTTGAAACGGATTCCATTCTTGATTCTGAAAGAACTGATTTCAGTTTTTGCGTTCTTTAGTAAACACGTTTTTAATGATTCATATCCCGGTAGATCCTGACACCGCCACGCTAAGGACAATTGGATTCGTTGCCTAGAAGGATCCATTCATTATTGATAGGTTGGCTAGATATAGAAAGTTGAGAATCCATCTCAGAACCAGGCTTATTACTTGTAGCTATTCAGGCGAAAACTCTTAATATTTAAGAACTAAAGAGTCTTGAAAGTATTAACTTGGCGTGCACCAATTTATTCTAGTTGGAGTTCGGGCGAGAAGGCATACTATAAACTGGATCGGTGTTGGAACTTAGTTCTGTACTAACATATCTAGCTCCTTCGAAAAGGTAAATTCTTTCTAGCCATCAGTCGTAATCAAATACAACATGTGTTTATTAGGTATTTCACATAAATGACCTTTTCAAACTAAAAACTAAATACATGTAATGTCGATTATCAGCCCTCAGAATATCAGCGCTAAAGTACATTACTAAATGGACTTCAGCTTTATGCTGAGATGGATGCTTTTTTCTACACCTCAACCTGGACACTATGTTCGTTACTGTTGATGTGGAAAATAAATGTTCTTCTATTCTATTCTATAAGTTCAAAGTTGACAAATAATACCTTTAAATAACATTTCGGACTGTTAAATTAAGACGTGCAAATCCATGAAAAGCGTGAAACAGCCCTTTAAAGTTTAGTGAAACCTTCAAAGCTATTCTACGCAATGTCTTTCACGGCTTGTAACATCATTATAGCTGCTACATGAAACAGGTTTGTCTGCTCCCATTTCGAACTCGAATATCGATTCGACGTTATCAGAATGAATTTTTGAATACAATAAATAATAAAACACGAAGAACGAGTGTGTTTCGCTGTAAAATATTGTAAAACGGTATGAAATTGGAATGTATCTGCTGGTTCTATTTTGTGAATTGTATGATGTTAACCAAGTAAGAATGTAAAGATATTGAAAATTATTTTTTAATACAGTTGCTCAAAAAGTGGCGTATTGCAGGGACGTTTAGCGTTCGGGATGTGGGCTATTGCACACTTGTGCTTTTTCTTTACCTTTTCCGCACTCGTGCGTTCTCTTTCCCAAATGTCAAAATAATGTCTATAAAAAAGAAAAAATCAACCACGAAGTTTTTACTAAAAAAAATTCATAGAAGTTTTTACGATTCATGCAAATATTTCTGAAAAGAAGCTACTAATTTGTTTCAATATCAGATATAATGATTTGATGCAATGAGTTAGGTTAGGTTTCATTTCATTTTATCTCATTAAATTCATTTTCATTTCATGTCAATACAAAAAATCTACTAAAGACTTGGCTGTATGGGCATAGTTCCCTTTGCCTACCCAGAATGGGTAAACAAACAAAAAAAATCTCTGTTTATAATCTTTCACGGCTGGCGCCATTTTGTATATTTTATAAAATTGCTTAATTTTTTCGCAACTGTATTAAAAATAGTCGTTCAGTACACGTGCGGAACCGTCATTGCAACTCGTTCCGACTGTCAACCCTCGCCTTCGGCTGCGCCTCGGCTCGTGTAGACATTTGTCGGAACTCTTTGCAATGACAGGCTTTCCGCACTCGTAATGAAATATACTATTGTTAGAATACTGTCTAATCACATAATATCCGAAGAAATTATGCATAACGGCAATTTTTTTATGAAGAGTGGTCACTAGCAAAGCGATCCCAATATTTACTTAATACCTACATACCACTAAGCCGGACTATTTTTGGATTAATATCTTCTTATGACAGAAACGGTAGCGCATTTCAGCCCCTGATTAAATTTAAATAATTTTATCAATTCAGTAAATTATTATCCAAAGCGTAATACATGCACCCAAGATTGCCTTAATCAAGCAAAAACTATCCCAGAAAAAAATTAAGTCGATGGTAATAATAAATTAACAGCCACTTCTAAACCGTCAACAAGTAACGATATTGACCCAAATTGCTATCAGCTCTGCAAAAACCTCTAAATTTAGACTGCTCTGCTATATAACAGTCAACTCGCGGCTAAAAGAAAAATACTGAACAAATTTTCGGGAAATATTTCTCTGTTATCTATTCTGTGTCACGAAGGCTGTACAGGCTTAACCGGTTTCACACAAACCGTAGTCGATAGAAATAGGAATATAAAACATTTCCCACTTTAGCATCCTGTTCCTTTGTTTTTATTATAGTAGTCTGAAGTGGACTAGCCCACGCAGATCCAGATTCCGTGGGATTTTTTGGAAAACGTAGCACCTAATTGTATTCAGGAACTGCTCTTTCATGTGCATATAACCTTTCTGATAGACCCTTCGATAGTTTTTATCTGAGCTAGATTACTTGTTGGTACAGAAGGGTTCAGATCAAGCGTTCCAAACCTGTCGAAAAGTGTAATTGAATTTGAACTCTATGCCCTTGATATTAAGTTAAAAACTGGTTTGGGAAATTTGACAGGTTTTTGAAACGTTCGATCAGCTGCCTTCTATACAAGCAGGTACAAGCAAAGGGTACAAACAAAGATGTTAAACATTAATAATAGATATGTCAAATCAAATGTAATTACCTTTTTAAATATGTCTATTAAAAAAAGGTTATGTCTTGGCATGATGTCATATAAGACTGAAAGTGACATTAAAAGTGTATAAAGAAGTTTTATTATAATAAGCAAAGAATCTCAAATAGATCATCATCATCACAACTCTTTGTAATGAGCCCACTGCAGGGCATGAGTCTCTCCCCTGGGTGAAGAGGAGGTATAGGCCATAATCCACCAAGCTGGCCCAGTGCTGGGTGGTGGATGCCAGAATGTTTAGGGCGCCTAGATGGCTTCTGACAAATCCTAACGACTACTGTATACAAGTATACAGCACCCGGGACCGACTGCTTAAGGTGCCCTCCGAAGCACGGAAGTCGTCGTGAGATATGAAATGGTCGGCGGTCACCCATCCAAGTACCGACCGCGCCGAACGTTGCTTAACCTGTGATATCGTATGATACACACAGTAACCACTCAAATAGATAATAAATAATAATAAATAAATAAATATTTCTGACACTCACACAATATTATCTAGCCCAAAATAAGTTTCTTAAAGAACTTGTGTTATGGATACTAGATAACTGATATACTTAAGAAATATATAAATAAACATATTGAATAAATACATATTTTTTATTAGAATAAACTTAAATAAACATATAAACTTCCATGACTTGACGACTAATATCTGTGTTCATCACACAAATATCCGCCGCCGCCGGGATTCGAACCCAGGACCTCTGGCATAAAAGGCAATGTATGTTACCGCTACACCAGCCGGTCGTCGGATGTCGGTAAATGATGAACGCTTAATCTGCACTCCAGCTAAGAGCTTTTAAAGTTCGGGCTTTTAAAGCTCCACCTTTAAAATAAAATGCATCTCATTCGTCTCCTCATTAATGAGATTCTAACTAACTTTTGATATTGTCTTAAGTTTTCGTGATTCATACTATTAAATAAAACAATTTTTAACCGGCGTGACCACGGGGTCTGCAAAGACACCGAAACGTCGAGTCAAAATTTAAAATGTAAATATACGCGATAAATCCGGTTAAAAAGTGTTTTATTTAACTTTTGAATTTTAGACCACCGTAATTTCTAAAAGGTCTTTCTAAGACAAGCAAGTGACGTCATCGACCAAATTGCAGCACCATATTGGCGAAGTAGCGTTTTAGTGTTTCAATCTAAATAATAAACTTTTAATTTGATATTATGATACAGGGTGACTGGTGACATATTTTAGATACTGAATGAGAGCACTCTGTACTCGGTTCTAGTCATAATTATGTAATAAAAGTAGGTATTCATTTATTTTATTTATTTATTTATTTACACTTTATTGTTAACCTTATAAAATAAAAATTACAATACATTCAAAGTGACTGAGATTACACAATTGGCGGTCTTCTCGCTGGGCAGCGATTTCTACCAGACAACCATGGACATAGGATAATCGTAAAAAGGAGCTTGGGGTTAAGGCATACTAGTTAATCAATAAAAAATAGACTACATATCAATATAATAGACAAATAAATATATACATACATATATATATATATATACTACTATTATATATAAATATATACATAAATGCATATCATAGTACACAAATTAATGATTAGCTTACTTCAATAGCTGACAAGTAGTGGGATTTAAGTCGTTTTTTAAAACAGAAGTGATTTTGCGGATTTAATGTATAGAGGAAGTTCGTTCCACAAGCTAACTGCTCGAACCATAAATGATTTATGTAGGTAATCCGTAGAGTGTATAGGTGTACTGAGCATAAGGTTGTCAATTGACCGTAGAATACGCTCATGTTGAGAGTGACGAAATTTGAAATGCTCGTGAAAGTAGCGCGGTGCAGCAGGAATGAACAGTAGACGATACAGTAGACAGAGAACATTGATATTCCGGCGAAAGCGAATAGGAAGCCACTTGAGTTTAGCGCGGTATTGAGACACGTGATCATATTTGCGTAGTCCAAATATAAATCTTATACAGAGATTTTGGAGGCGCTCAAGCTTATTGAGTTGGTTTTCGGTGACATCCAGATAGCATACGTCTGCGTAGTCGAGAATAGGTAAAATGAGAGCATGTGCAATCGATATTTTGGTGGAAAAAGGAAGGAGATTGCGTAGGCGCTTCAGCGAGTAGGTGGCTGCAAACATCTTTCTGCTTAACTCGTCTATCTGAGGTTTCCAGGATAGCGTACTGTCAAAAATAAGACCGAGGTTTTTTACGTTTTTGCTGTAAGCAATAGCCTCTCCAATATACTCAATAGTACTTAATATTTCACTAGAACTCCCTATAATTAGTTCTTGTATTTGTAAAGTTTTTTGACACCATATTTCATCCAACCATGCCTTTCGTAATCAATTCTTTAACTTTCAGTTAAGTTTACTCAGTAAATAATTAGTATTTATTTTTTATTATATTTTTTCTCTTCACGTATGATCTCAATCTATCATGTATAATATCGTCAAATAGGCTATTGAGATTGCTTATGGTAATACTCTAATCAAATAATATTTTCCACCTCCACGTTTAACCTGTAACGTCAGCATAACAGTATCTAATAAGGGCCCGAGAGCTCGATCTCAGTCTATTTGCGGTCAGCTAGTCGAATCAGTAATGGGCTGGAGTTGATCTAAAATGGGACAATTTCAAAGTGAGATTTTGCATAATTGAATTAGTTTAGGGCAGACTTGGCGTTGAAAACTGATTTAGGTTCTTTAATGGACAGGTTATATATATTTGTGTAATTACTTTACTAATTCGGAAGCGTTTAACTACAAATGTCACTTACCATCAGGTGAGCTTGAAGACAAAATATGCAGTTAGTACTTTATCAATTAAAAGTCATTGTTTCTCATTTCCACATTTTTTTTTGGGGAATTAACAACTAAGTAATAGAGGTGCCTTGGCGTTCATCATCGCAACTCTTTTGTGTTAGTCCTCTACGGAGCCATCTCTCTCATGGGTAACGAGTATATACAGGGTGACTAGTGACAAATTTTAGATATTGAAGGAGAGCACTCACGACATAATCCTTGTTTCGTTAGCCATTTTCAACAAATTACAAGTATTCACAAGCAAGTGACGTCATCGACCAAATTGCAGCACCATATTGGCGAAGTAGCGTTTTAGTGTTTCAATCTAAATAATAAACTTTTAATTTGATATTATTATACAGAGTGACTGGTGACAAATTTTAGATACTGAATGAGAGCACTCTGTACTCGATTCTGATCATAATAATGTAATTATAGTATATTATGTAACAAGTGAGCTAAGTTCGGTAGTAAGTAGTAGTCAGGTAGTAAGTAATTCGGCTCATTATTAAGCCCACATAATCCCTCATAATCACAGCCTCGACTGTAATTAGCAACGCTCACGAGTTACATACGATGTTTTTCAACACACTTGTGAGTAAAAGACAGACAGACCTGGTCATAAAATTTATTTGAAGCAGCTGTTGAAGGTACAGTTAACAACCTTATATTCTATATTATTATTTGAAGTGCTGCTAGCCAGCTCGTCCTAAGTGTATGTCGGCGACATAGACAAATCACTGGAATGATTTGGCATTAAATAATTAATGCAAGATGTCGACGGTTGTGGTACAAGGCCAGTTCAAAACTTCTTCTGCTTCGGCTCTAAGTGAATGCCGCCTGGACGCGCGTTCAGCGGAGCCCCGAGCGCCGCGCCGGTCAGTTGTCCTGCCCTGTCCCATTACACGTACACACGCTATTGTTGCTTGGAGGCGCCGTGCAGCCGCTGCTGCTGCAGGCGCGCCGCCTGGACGCGCGCGCTCATATATTTAATGTATAACCCGGATCAATAAAATATGCTCTGTTTACTCGCATGTAATTTGCACTAAGGTACAATTCAACTTTGTAGGATTAATTATATTATGCACTAGGGTATAATATAGTATATTATGCACTAGGGTATAATATATTATGCACACGTGACTTATAGCCCAGTTTATATTTCTAAATTCAATAGAATAAGGCTCACTTTACGAGCAAGTGTGTTGAAAAAGCAGTTACTTAATTTTTCAGCGGAATTCCCTATAAATAAATAGCTTTACTAGGTCAACGACCGTTCGTGAAACCGTCTATACCTACCTACCTATTCTGTGTTGATAGCGCCGAGCGTACGTCCGTACCAGTGTAACCATGCGTTGCGTAATGAATTCTTTAACTTTCAGTTATGTTTCCTCATTAAATAATTAATATTTATTTTTTATATTATTTTTTCCCTTCATGTATGATTGCAAACTATCACGTCCTCGAATTTCGATAGTGACCCGCCAGTCAGTGTATACATACAGCATTTGCTATGTTTCAGTATTTCCACGATCTTATGACCTACCTGCACTCAGGTTCCTCTCGGCAGGCATGGGCAAGTGTATGACAGGCTGGAAGAGGAGAGCCAGCTATAGGTCTCTGGGCACATGATGGATGAAGTCGCTCCTGGGCGTTCATGCAGGAGTCATCACGGTTGTCAGTTTTCCTGAGGATTAAGTGACTTTTAGTAAAGCAGTAAAATATCTTAAATGGTAACTGGAATTTGGTGTATTTTAAGCACGTGACCAATCTATCTATGTAGTTGAATATTTTAGACGACGAAATCCAGTGGGAAGCGAAATACAGCTTATGTATGTGGGTATATTCAGACTCGGGTCAGTGCACAGGGTTGTTGATAATTAGATCGGAATCTTTTTACGTGACGTAGGAGAGGTCCAATCATTTGAGCCCAAATCAGGTAATCCAAAGTGAACCGTTTGCCAAACTATTCCATGTCACACATTTTTTAAAAACGGTACACTTTGGCATTACAAGATTTGGGCTCAAATGATTGGAAATGCTCCTCCTACGTCACTCAAAAAGATTCCGGTCTAATTACCAATAACCCTGTGGAAATAACAGTTTTGTTCGAAAACTGAATTGGCAAGGATTGGAGCCCTTGACCTCTAATCCCACAGGCGAACACTGGGCCAATCAATTGAAGATTTAGTATGAGTTGAAATATTGCCGGAGGTTGATTAATATAGACGGTGCTTGTAGGTAGGTTTTTAATTTGCTACGATTTTTTTCATTCTTTTTTTTGAGATATTTTTTGAGATCTTAAAAGAAAAGTAAACTGTAAAAAATAATACAGATTTTTTTAACGGTTAATCTCTTAGAACTACTTATTTAGAGGTTAAGTTTTTGTTATAAGATCATAGAACATGTTAATCTGCACTGATAATGTAAACAATAATAATAAAAAAGCGCATTAATTACAAAATATGATATTTAATGGCAAAAAGTTGGACATTTCTAAAAGTTTTTCAGTTTTTCATAAGTCAATTATCTCAAAAACGGTTAGGTTTGGGGTTTTTATACGCCCTTAACGGATCTAGGTCGATTTACCCAGTAACCTGATTTCAAAATACGAGTTACGTGAATAATCAATTTCTATTGAAACTTTAAGATTCGAATATGTTCATTCTTATAATAAGTACAAAAACTATTCGATTAGATTCTGGAATCCTACAAATAGCAAGTTTAGAACAAGCAAACGATAAATCGGTTTTTTACGACTTCTACCTTTAGATCTCATTAAGAGTTAAATGCTCCCCTGTAGAATAGTCATGTCTTTTATTGCAACTGAAAACTCTCAGCAACTTTAAAGGGCGTTCTTACCTAAGTAAGAATTATACTAAGTGATAGTATTAGCCAACAATAGAAAATGGCAGGTTTCTACCACGTCTGCTAGTATAGATTTTGTTGGTACGAATTAGGATAATTTTGTCTCAACTTTAGTAAATTACAGAATAGGCCCTTGAGCAGCACGCGATTCAAACAAAAAAATATATACAGACAACTTACTTGCACAAACAAAATGCGATTTCCGTATTCCAGTGCACTCCAGGCTTCCTATAAAAGCCGCGCAGAGCAGACATACATCCATCTCTGTCACACTCGGTGGCATGACACTTCTGCAGGACTGGTGTCAGAGATGTCATACACTCGCTGTCCTTGATGCAAGCGTCGAGCGCCACGTGGCAAGTCGACTGCAGCGCCACCTTGTCATCACCTGCTTTACCGTTTTCCTTCGCAATTCTCTCTGTAGGTTTCGTTTTGGTAATGTGTTAGTTTTTGTGTGGATTAAATATTTTGTGTTTGTATGGAGATTTGTTTGTTTTACTAAACAAATATATAGTTCGCTTAAAACTGTTGTGTAAGCAGTTATTGTTCCTATAAGTTTTATTGTTTCCATATTAGCGTGATTTTCGGATTCATTTGAAGGACATTTTTTATTACCTATTTTTCAACTTCAAGAACAAAAACATATAAAGCGACACAATAGGAGACAATCCTGACCAAAACACCATAACAATTTTGAAAAATAAATATAAAGAAACACGGAAACAAAAAGAAATATTTTTATAAATATAAAATAATTATTACCAGTGATAATTTTGGAAATATCATGCGAAGATAAAATTTTAGAAATGGTGGCCGCAAACGGTGTTTGAAATAAATAAAATGTGAATTTCAAAGGATGATAATGCCAATATGGTTATGATCAAAATTTTTGGACAGTAAAAATGAACTCAAAATGGTAGATCAACCTTACTTCCATGCCGAAAATGAAAATTGATAAAGTTTCTTAATAAAAACAAACGTTGCTTAAATTGCTAACTCTAAATTATTTCATGAGTAAAATTTTCATTACATTGTGCCATCATTTACGATAAATAATATTTTTTTTAGTATCAACATTTAAACTTTATTCCTGCATTAAGACCAAATAAGTTTGCATAAGTAATGTCTCAGAATTGCTTTTAAAAGATTCATGGTAAGCAGCTTTACTAAATCATTTCTGGAAACTAAATCTGCTAGAAATTAACGTGGACTATAAGGAAAATAGAAGCAGAATTTGAAGATTTTAAAGCTTTACTAAATACTTCTTATCTTTGATATTACTGAGCTTGTTATGTGACTTAGAAACTTTTAGAAAAGCAGCGAACTGCGAGCTGAAAACCTAAGATCTAATTAAATCGTGTTTACTAAAGTCTATGTAGTGGTTAACAGGATGTAAATAAAAGGGGGTTCATCATGAGCAGTTATGAAAAATCTGGACTACTATGAAGATAAAAAGGGTACTTATCGAATCTAAAACCTGCGATTTAAGTTCACATCTAAAACTGTACAGTTTACTAGAAAATGATGTGTGAGTACGATATCTATGGTTAGTTCTATTGTATGGTCTGGTGTATTTTTGGCACCTAATTTTGGATAGACGTTAACTAATATGACAAAGCAAAATTTTTACTGTTTGATGAATGAGTGCGATCATCAAATGTCTTAATTGGGCGTATATGTTCAACTCACTCATTCATAACTAAGACATTCATCGCCAATTTATGATTTAATCTCAGTTGAATTTGATATTAGTCAACGTCCCAATTAAAACCAATTATACGTACGGCTTTCATCAATATATCCAGGCCCGTAGACTGTCTTTGTGGCGTAAAGCGGGTCTTCGCTCCCCCCTGGTTCATGATTCCACCGATGATAGTGATGTCCATGCGGATTGTAGTGAGGACTTGCATATCGATGAACATGGCTTATAATTTTGTCCGGAGCAATCAGATTTCCATCCTGCGTGATCGACATACCGCCAATCCATGACGTCACGCCAGCGCTCGTTGTATTCCGATTCGCAATTCTTCCATCGGTCATCAGCTTCACTGGAATGGTATCCATGAAACCGACTTAGCTGGCGACTTCCGCGACCGAGCCATCACGCGATTCCATAAAAACATCGCGATAATGGATCGGTACAAACAGATTCACCCTACTAACGTCAAATATAAAAAAAACGACAATCCAAACAGAACATCGATATCGACAATACGACACTTACAAATAAAAAAACTGTCGATGAATTTGTAATTAATAAGTACCGAACGAGAAAATTAGAATAACAAAGCCTTCTTCAGATGATTGATCATCTGGAAGTTTCTGTTGAAGCCAAGCCTATGCCGCGCAGTAACCATAGAGATCGTAGAAAAATAGGAAATGCAGACAGAAATCCATGCATACATGCTCTTGCTTATCCCGGCAAATCCATAGATGAAAGTAGACTTTCAAAACATACGCTGTTTCTGATTGAGTTCGTAAATGAAAGTAAGTAATGAAAGTCTAAGATGAAAGATGTAAAGTTAAAAAAGAAATCAAGCAATCGTGCAAAAGCATAAATTAATAGATAGTTTGACATGCTATTGAGTAAACGCATTCTTTTTTGTATGTATACTAGTATCAGCGTTTTAGTTATCGCACATAGACTATCTATTAATCGCATTGGACGCATGCAAAAATAAAGTAGGAGCGATGCTTAAATAGTTTTGAAACATAATTTGTGGTGCGTTTGAAAGAAAAAACGATTCGCAAAGTTTTGCTCAGATAAAGCAAAATTGATTTGTTATTTTGCGATGTAAGATTAAATTTACCACTTTTCTGCGTTATGATTATGAAATTGTGCAGAAATTGCTTTTTAAAGTGCTATTGGAGTGGCTGATTCGTCGTAATATATTAGGCCACGCTCCTACCTTATGAAGTGTCGTAGGGTGCAGTGCGGGAGGATACGGACAGAGATACATAGACATAGAGAGTTGAGAGGGTGCGGCGGCGGCTCACCAGGGCGAGGCCGCGGGGAGAGTAGGGCAGCGCGGAGGAAGCTGGCGGCGGCCGCGCGCGTCATCAGCCGCGTGCCGTTCTCGGTGAGCAGCAGAATGGTGCCGTCAGGAGCCGCGTACCGCGTGAGAGGGGGGGCACGCGGGGCGATGCGCTTCGGAGCCTCGAACAGCGCTCGCACCGCCGGCGGGCAAGCACCCCATGCAGCCGCTGCCCCATAACCACGTTACCAACAGCCACTCATGCCCACCCTTATCGCGAGCCGCACTTTTTGACCACCCTTGATGGACCTCACTCCAAAAGTTTTGCTGTTTCCATCGAGAGTAATCTAACCTTTCAGATAGGGTAGACAAGAACTAAGGTTGTGTTCGCTGCTATATCGACGATGATCTAATCATCAGCAATCCAAAGACCATTACCGAAGGTGTCGGAAGCCAAGAGTTGAGGTAACTGCGGGCATATATGTACGTGTGTGAGGTCAGGAGTACACTAAAAAAAAGCTCAGTGTTTGGTGAAACATAAAGGTAAACAGCCTGGTGTGGTAAGGTAGTGATCTAAGTCAATCCTAAGGCCTATGCATCTAATCGGTGTTAAAATAAAAATAAGGCACGGATATAAAATAAAGTAATATAGAACATAAATAAAATAAACATAACTAATAATCACGTTGATTGCTATTTGTGAGTCTAGTACTCCTTAAAGCGTTTTATTGTGTTGATAGTGTCACTGTTATCGTTTTATTCTGTATTGTTTCTATATTAATAGATTTGTTCGAAATATTATTTTAGTTTCAATTAAATTGACTTAATTATTTTAATAAGTGTTCAACAAGGCACGGTATTTGGCCTTTCCTTGTTAAATGTTAATTGTAGAATGTAACTTCGTTTGACATACTCTTGTTTCATACCATACATTGCACATTACACTTAAAGCTACACTAAACTTATTATAACAATGAAGAATATTGAGTGAAAAACTTATTTTAAAATCAATTTCGTAAAAACAGAATCCATCTTGGATTTTGTGAATTTATCACATTCGAAAGCACATTACAAATTCAAAACATCTGCAGAAATTTGGAATCAAATGTCAAAATGTTCAGAAATAGAATGCCGATACATCCGCGCTTTTAGCTTCCCACAGGTACATAACAACAGACTTTGAACGGATATTTTTCAACGCCTCGGCAACGCAGATATTTTCCCTCGTATTTTAGAGAAGCAATTTGAACAGTTGTCGATATTCCCACGATGTGAAAATCAAGCGAGTGTATGCCTCGATTTTGGTATTGTTCACTTAATATACAAAGTTCTATTGTTGAATGCAAATAAGGCTATGATATACCGCTAAAAATTGAATTGGTTTTCAGTTACCCTAAAATCTTTGTGTTTGCGTTATTAATTCAAATTCACGACGTGAAATTGAATTTCATTTAGTATATGTACGTACAAGTCTTATTTATTCAATTTAGGCAACATTTAATTAATTGTCAAGGAGAAAATTTTGTCACATATCTAAGAGTAAAATGCCAATATTGTAACTCAAGATGCTAAGTGATTTGGTATTTTTATAAAAAAAATATATCTTTATATATATAAATAGTGTAGAGTAAGTTTAGTAAAATTTTACCGCTCCTGACTAATAAGCGTGTCATAATATTCCAACTAAATCTAGTATCCCCGTTTTTTGGAGTACCCCTTCAAGGATCACCTGGTTAGCGACCTTACTTCTATATAAAATCTGCCGCCTTTCACCGCTTCAGCAGTGATGTGCTCCAAAAATATTTTATCAAAAGAGAAATCAACCTCATCTACACCATTACCATCAGGTGAGTGAGAATGAGGTCCAAATCGTGTTTAATCTCCGATAAAAAAATGTGGTTAATCTGTTGAGTTAAGAATATGCTTTTCGCAAGTATATTCTCTACACTATACTATATTTGTGGAAACTAAATTTCTGAGTACCATTTTAAAATTACAAGAAGTATTTTTTGTTGGTTGGCGAAATACTTCAAAAAGGTTCACCTCTATTTGAGACCTCAAAGAGCCCTTAGTACAAAGGGTCTAGTGAATGTATTTTCATTTCTTTTGTTTCCACCCCGTGTTGGTGCTCGACTTTTAAATTAATACTACGATTGATGTTATAGGCTGTTCGATTGGGGAGGAAAAAGTATAGCTTTGCATATTACACTTAAACTCGTTTTGTAATGTAGGTCACTTGTTCAATATAAGTGAGAAATAGTAAGTCCAGCCACAGAATATTTTTTTTGGCCACGTGATCAAGCTTCTATTTTCATAACTTAGCCACGAGTCAATAACTTTTGCGAAAAATGTGTCTTGAAGCAATTTATACTAAAATTATACCATAATAATTTATACTAAGTAACATATTCATTAACATTGCGATGAAAAATATTATGCGACAAGAAGAGTTCCCGTGCCGGAACACGTAGTCGGTACGGTTAGGTGCGACGACGAGCGCAGCGAAGAAGAGCAGTTAGGTTGCATATAGTAATATACGTGCGCGAGCCGAGCATGCGGTGACGAAGTGCCATAAACCCTAGAGCTTTTTTAAATAACCCCGACGTGGTTTGTGGCACGGATTGTGGCTGACATAGTAATTTAGAAGGCAACTTAGATTTTTAGAGAGGAATAATGCTATTTAAAAGATTAGTTTAATTAAAACCTTAAGTTATAATCACATTAAGTCCTTTCTATGTTTTCAATCAATTTGATTCACTTTCCTAGAGATGGATAATTCTTGTGAATTTAATTAGATAACTCCTTCTAAGAGGGATCTAGGAACTTGTATTGAACAAATAAAGTCGAAATCAAATAATTTAGGGGGACTTAAAAAAGAACAAGCTATTGATAACAAAAATTTCAAGTCATACGTCTGTCTTTTACTCACAAGTGTGTTGAAAAACGTCGTATGTAACTCGTGAGCGTTGCTAATTACAGTCTCGGCTCATTATTAAGCCCTCGCTTGCGGCTCGGGCTCAAATCACAGCCTCGACTGTAAATTAGAAACTTAGCTCACTTGTTACATGATATACTATTATGAAGTGTGTTTGCTAGCAAGGTATCATACTGTACTAAAAACAAGCAAGGTTAGTTATTAGGACAACACAGCTCTAATATACGCTTCTCTAAGGGCTATATTGAGTTGTAATTTATAATACTCGCACTTGTTTGGTAATTTGATATGTAGGTTGATCCATGTCGGGGCTAGTTTCAGTGACAACATCTTTTTTTGAACCGAATTCAACCGAATGGCACCGACTTCAAAAACTATGTAAATACCTACCCAGATAAATTGTTAATGTTCTTGTTACGTTCATTAATATTAATTAATTTTTGGCAGAAATTTACTATACGGGGTAGTAATATGGATGGAATAGAAACAGAAATAGGATGGCGTTTATAAAAATTATTTAAACATTTTTAGTGGGTTGGTTTTTTGAATGCGGTTCACTTTTTTCTTAAAAAGAAATAATTAGTTTGCTTTCATTTTGGTTTTGGTTTTATGACTTTTTTTTTTACAAATTGACTTATTGATTCCCAAATTGACAAATTTAAATTGAATTAATAAAACCTATGTTCGATCCTGATTTCAAAACAATAATCCGTATTAACTGAATTCTCACATACCATTCGGTGTAAAAAGTATTAAAAAAAATCCAAAAACTTTCTATGTAGGAATTTTCATAAATGTCTCAATTTCTGCAAAACATTCAGGAGCTGGGGTCCAATCCAAACCACGATCTAATAAATTAGGAGAGTGGCAAAAATAAATCGATTTTCGATAAAAATATTTTACATATTCATACAGGTTTATCCAGAATAAATGTAGTATCAAATAAAGTGTAATACACACATGCGTTGCGTCGACGCAGTTACGTTGCACCGAAATCAGAGGGTAATTACCCAAGAGTTTCCTTTTTTTGTGCATTCACTTTAAAGAAGGCTTCTGTAATTTGTAGTTTTTATGATTATTTCCTCTTTTGTTTTTCTCGTTGCCATACTTAGTATATCGCAATTTATTGCCATTGACTATGGGATTTTAGACTAGAAGACCTGGTGCAGTTGCATCTATTGCATTTATATCATTGTACTGTAAACGCCAATTTATTTGCACGTTTGACATTCTACTCCATTCCTTCCTTTGTCCTTTTTTAATTTATTCATAAGTGGTAAGTAAGTCACTATGCAATAATTTCCTAGAAGTTTTGGTAGCAGTTCTCAATAATTTTCCGATTTGTGACGTAGCGTTGTTGCATCGCAACTCTGTAACCGTTCTGTATAGAGAGAGAAAACACAACACCCGCTCGCTTGGTTAATTTATTTATGTAAATGGAAACTCAATAAAAAGGTGTCGCGTTAAGTGGTATCTTTTACCGTGAATTGCTTGTAATTTGCTGAAACTTTGAATCGGCTTTTGTTTTATATTGTAATGAAGTATTGGGGACTGATACTGGTCACTTCTGAAAGTTTTTTTTTACTTTTGATTTATTTTTTATTATTAACTCAACTTGAATTTGACCTCTATCTCCTCCTGATGGTTAAGTGATGATGAGGTCCAAGTTGGATTTAGGATTTAGGAAGGACCTGGATCTTATTATTACTCCTCGGCGATATCCCTTAAATAAAGTAGACTGTAGACTGAATACAATAATCCCTGTCATTGCAAAAGGTCTATCATGCAATGAATTGGAATGTATGTATGTATAGGGAATGCGTTCATTCATTGTATCTTTTTTTTTTATAAATCTTGGATGGGACGTTTGTCTTCCATGCCACCTGATGTTAAGTGAACATGAAGACTAAGGTGGTACACGTCCATCCACGAGAAACCTATTCACTCGACGCTTAAAAGTACTAGGACTATACTGGTCAGGGAAAATAGACGCAGGCAGTTCATTCCAAACCTTGGCGACCCGTATCAAAAAGGAACTGTCAAAGCGCTTAGTTCGACTTTTCGGAATATCTACCACATACGGACGGAAGTTCTGTCTGCGTCTAGTAGTCCGATGGTAAAAGGGTGACGGTTCAATTGGTTCAAACAGAGCACTGGCGCACTCACCAAAATGTATCCTGTAGTACACGGTTAGACACGCAACCTTACGACGAGGTCTGCAGTTTTTTGGTTGTAAGGTCGACTTCGTTAATTAGTTTACGGGCTCTTCGGTCAACGGAGTCCAGCGCTTCTAGTTGATATTTGGCTGAACCATACCAAAGATGACTGCAGTACTCCATGCATGATCGTACTTGAGCTGTGTATAAGTTAACAAGCTGTGCAGGGCCGAAGTACCGCCGTACCTTCGAGATGATTCCCAACTTTTTCGAAGCTACTTGAGCCATGGACACCG
Source organism: Stenoptilia bipunctidactyla (assembly GCA_944452665.1). Lineage (NCBI taxonomy): Eukaryota > Metazoa > Arthropoda > Insecta > Lepidoptera > Pterophoridae > Stenoptilia > Stenoptilia bipunctidactyla. Next base: position 8,910,950 of record OX101743.1, read on the forward strand.
AAGTTTAAACTGGATGCTACAGTTACGCCTAAAAGCCCTAGATGGTCAGTGATGAGGACAGATACATTTTGGAAAGTGGGAGTAAATGTGAAGGTGCTCTTTTTTGCGGAGATAGTTTCATAGAAATCTTAGAGTAAAAATAAAGTATAATTATTACTCTAAGATAGAAATCTTGTTTATCATGTCATGACTTGAAAGAACCGTAATATACCTACTGGTTCTTATTATTTATTTATTTAACTTTTTATGTACACACTACAAATAATAATAGAACAAAAAAATATATAATTAAATGGTACAAAGGTACTGCTCATTCCAAGCGAAATCTTTTCCAGCAGTCCTGCGAATGGAAAGTGGGATGTATAAAGAGTTCTTCATAAAATATTGCCGGAACACTTTTATATGGAGGGGATCGCTTACCAAGTGGACACTAAAACGATCTTATCTCCAAGTTGGGGCCACTTGGATAAATCACCTATGACGTCACGACTTTTCCAGAGCCGATAGAGCTGTTCTAAGCCGATGATACTTGGTACATGGTTGACGCTGAATGAACATTTTATCGACTCCGCTATTGAACTTTGAAAGACAAAATCGTGAATTATGCTAGTTCAAAAATATAGGAGTTCGATGGAAGTTAGTGCGAAAGTTCACTGTAGCGAAGTATGGAATACCAAGATGGTGACATGAGTTCGACAGCATGAAAGTGCGATGTACGTTCACTATAGCGTGGTAAGGAATTCAGAAAGCTGTGAGTTCAAAAGTATGGGAATAGCTTCGGTGAACGTTGGTTCGAAAGTAAATTAACAAAACATTAAATTTAGATATACAGGGTGACTGGTGACAAATTTTCAATACTGAAGGATATCACTCTGTACTCGATTCTGATCATAATTATGTAATAAAAGTAGGTTCTTAATTTTTTACCAGAAATCCTTATGAATAAATAAAGAGATAATAATAATACTACACTTTTCCCGACGCGCTGCCTCAGTCAACACGCACACAGCAGTGTTCCCGCCACTCGCACATCACCACCCGCTAAGTATTTATTGTATTACGCTAATGTAATCATGCATTGCGTAATGAATTCTATAACTTTCGGAGAAGTTTACTCAGTAAATAATAAGTTATTATTATTATTTTTTCTCTTCATGTATGACCTTAAACTATCACGTCCCGGAATTTTGAAAGTGACCCATCGGTCACCCTGTATATTATGTGAGCTAATCCTCATATGTATTCCTTGAACTCCATGTTAATTATATTAGACCTTTGATTTTCATAAGTTGGGTCTATTCCTTTTTATTTACTTATTTATTTTTCTTTTGTACGAAGCACTGAGCAAGCAATAACTACGTGCTGCGAAGGTTCGCTGCGTTCCAGCATAATGTTTAGCATAGAGACTTAGGGGGATGGGTTTGAGTTATCGTACTGCATTATGAAAGCCATCGGTCATATCTGTGCTTTAGCGGGCATATTAAGGGTTCGCTACGGGAGCTCGTTTTGAGACTTCTATGGCGTTATCTTTGTCTATTAGAATATTAAAAACTTCAAGGTTATTAAAAGATTTTGGTAAGAGAATTCATTGGAACAATAAGATTGATTTTGTATTAGAATATTCCTATATTGTATTAGCCCTTGTAAGTATAATAAAAATAAATCGTACACAAGGCTATTTTTAACCGCCGGCCAATTTTTTAAAAATCTCATAAATATCATTTATAGAAACGATTTTTGCAAAAAAGGACACATGTATTTTTACAAGGAAGTTAATATATTCACCTACATATTGAATAAATAAATTTATTTATTTTGGCAACTTGGCCAAGAAAAGCATGGTCACCCTAAATTATGACTAAGCATTACTATAAAACCTCGTATATGTATATGAAATGCCGTGTAGTGTTCATCAATAGCGACAGAATGATACTCATATAAATATGCAGGTACATTTATATCAAATCAAAGAAAATAGATTTTAATTTTGGCTGGTTTTTAAAAATACACCTGTATATTACTTTTCTACTATCCAAAAATATCAAAATACATTATTCTCTTGATTTAAATCGTGTTTTCAATTTGTTATCTCTTGTCAAAGCCGAGCTAATCCTTAATCCACGGCTTCATATTCTAAACCAAAGTCTTATGGGATGGTCCAAGTTAAACCAAGTTATTAAAGCGAGTATTATCGTGAGTCGAGTACATGTTGGCAAAACTCTAGGCAAGAGATATTTGGAAGATATACGAAATACATGGATTTTTGACTATTCCCAAGATCATCCTCTTTTCAGTAAACGTAATAAAACATAAAAGATAAAAAAAAAAACTTTAGGCACCCAGTGGTAAATCCAAATTTCAAACCCTAATCACAGTAGCTTTAATATTTTTTTCTATTCTTAATTTTCTTCGCAATTTTCTAAAACAGTCGCTACTCTTATGCCATTAGAGTGCGGCCGTTGCGAGAATGCGTTCCTGACAGCTCCGTAGGTCCGAAGGGGTAAAAAAGCTATGATTTTGACAGCTGTCAGGAACGCAAACTCCCACAGGATAGCCCATTTGTTTGTATGTAGCTGTAAAGGTGTACTCTTTGGTAATAAGGAGGTGTTTTTTGTTTGTTAGCCACCTGACCCAGTCTTTGTAAATGTCATACACTTTTGGGCATTGAAAATGTCGTCTGACAAACCCTTGTGTAACCCGGTATGCAAACTACAAGAAGCAAGAAAATGCTTGTGATAAGTATTATTTTGGTATAAGTCCATTGCAGTTATCCATTGTCCGGCCGAATGTTGCCAAATCCGCTATACCGGATGATTTTCTACAGAGTTGGTCAGAAAACGTAAATTATACAGGGTTGTGTTTTAGTCACCGGCCAAACTTTTTTTACACAATAAGTATAATTTATGGAAACGATTTTGTAACAAACAGGTATATTTTTAAAAAAAATGGAAATTCGACGACCGGCTGGTGTAGGGGTAACGTATATTGCCCTCTATGCCAGAGGTCCTGGGTTCGAATCCCGGCGGCGGCGGATATTTGTGTGATGAACACAGATATTAGTCGTCAAGTCATGTATGTTTATATGTATATTTAAGTTTATTTTCTAATAAATATGTATTTATTCAATATATATGTTTATATATTTCTTAAGTATATCAGTAATCTAGTATCCATAGCACAAGTTCTTTAAGAAACTTAATTTGGGCTAGATGATGTTGTGTGAGTGTCAGAAATATTTATTTATTTATTTATTTATCTATCTATCTTCTATCTATATCTATCTATATCTATACTTATAATAAATCTGTAGAGAGGTCAATTCTATACATGAAATATATTTTCAAAATAACTATCAGGGGGTGATTAGTGATCGATACTGATGCCAAAAATGCAATCAGTAAAATTTTTGTCTGTCTGTCTGTCTGTATGTTCCTTATAGAAACAAAAACTACTCGACGGATTTTAACGAAACTTGGCAAAATTATTCTTCATACTCCTGGGCAGGTTATAGTGTACTTATTATCACGCTACAATCAATAGGAGCAGAGCAGTGAAGGGAAATGCTGGAAAAACGGGAGAAGTTACTTCATTTTTTAAGCTTCCGTCGCGTGTGCAGCCTTAGTGGTTAAAGCTACATAGAAATCATGTATGACAGAAATATTCTTCATAAAATTATATAAAAATATCCCACAACAGTATATATCTATATTTTATGGTTGACTCACAATAACACGTGTAAATCCCGATAGCTTAGCAGTTCGGAGCTTTCTGATTATATTTGTTTACTCTTACGTTTATAATACACTCACTCATCCCTAATTAAAAAAAATTAACATTATTACCTATTCAATAAAAAAGAATCATAGAAATCGGTATAGAAACACCAAACTTTTACATGAAATACGATAATAACCCATCGCGCGTGAATACTGAATGATATAAGGATTATTTTTGCGTAACGGTTGCCGCGCTCGACGCGGCTCGCGGCGGTAGGGTATAAAAAGGCGGGAGGCGAGCGCAAGCTTTTGCGCGATTTAATATAGGTAGGTACAGAAGGAACAAGCGTTACATTATCTGTCAAGTTTCCCCAACCAATTTTAACTTATTATCGAGGGCATAGAGTTCAAATTCAAGTAAAAAAATTTGACAGATTTGTAACGCTTGATGTACTGCCTTCTGTACATACAGAGATAAAATGGAAATCAAGGTTTTGTTTATTTCATGATCGTTTCTGCCTCTTGGAAGTCAGAAACCGTAGATTTCTTCGGAATAAAAAGTAACGTATGTATTATCTACTATACCAAATTACATTAATATTGGCTTAGCCGTTTGGCAGTGAAAAGCAGCCATACATAACTATAGGTAGTATTGTATGTACAATTATAATGGCTGGATGGATGAATTTTTGCTATTCTTTCACGCAAAAACTACTTAGCTTTACCTAGAATAACAATAAGCTAAGTATAATTAATGAAGATATTGCATGAATTAAGTAAAATTGAAGGCATTAAATAAAACACTTTTTAACCGGATTAATGGCGTATAAATTATATTGTACATATTTTTAACTCGACGTTTCGGTGTCTCTGCAGACCCCGTGGTCACGAGCGACTGTTAAAATTTAAAATGTAAATATACGCAATAAATCCGGTTAAAAAGTGTTTTATTTAATAGTCATACATAATAGTCATCGCAAAAACTTAATACAATATTAAAATTTAAGGCACTTTGGCACCCGATTTGTTTATAACGCTATGTGCCTTTGTAATGTACCTAATAGATAGTTACCTACCTATGTTTGTGGTTAGGAGTTATATATATTATATGGGCGAAGATTCTTCATTTTTATTTTTGTTATTAAAGATAGTTAAGACCTTGGAGAAGAAAATAACCTACTCGAAATACTTATTCAATACAGACGAAGTCGCGGGCATCATCTATGTAATATACCTACCTACCTATACTTTTTCACAAAACCTAGGTGAAACTGCGGATCACTGCTTTGTTGTAACAGTTTTTGAAGTAATTCTGTCTGTTTATCTATCAGTAAGTTTTAACTTCAAGGAGGATATAATAATAGTATTTATCCAACTCTAATAAACGGTATCCACGCGGACGAAGTTGCGGGTCACAGCTAGTTATTAATATATTCGCTAGCTTAAGAAGCAAAACTAAACTATGAATGAATACCATTAAAATAAAGATGACTACGCGCTACTACAAAACATCTTGTAGTACTACGTCGCAGTATTATCAAAGAAATGCCGCTTCGTCGTAGTAGCTATGTTCATCAACAGAGACATTTTTTGGTGCCGTATCTTTACTTTTTTGTATTGAGCGATACTTAAATAAATATGCAGGTACGTTTATATCGTATCACAGAAACTAACATTTAAATTTGGCTGGTGACTAAAAAACAACTGTATTTTTATTTTATCTTTTTTGTTATATACTAAATCCGCATTTGACATCAACCTCATCGGATGGTAAGTTTCTATGTTCGCTCTCTCTTCCATCTTGTACCAGTCAACAGTAAAATTCGAACATTAAGTTTTTCGCTTGAATCTCGACGTCTGTCGTTTTCAATGAAGGTAATAAGATTACTTACCCTACCATTATTTTTATTTGAATTTCTAAATGCATGATTTCTTCCATCATATTACCCACATATCTAGAAGGGTAAGAAATAATGTGACATTTTCTCGGTCCTTTGTTGGAGAATGTGTTTTTTGCTTTCTTTTGTATGATATGCCTGATTGTGTTTTGTTTCGGCTCAGGTAAATTGAATTAAAGTTAATCAATACTGCTCGGTGGTATGTACATGATATTTTTGTCCCGACTTAATAATAGTTGGCTTTATTTTATTTAGGTACAATAACAATGAATTAAACGAACACCTTTAGTTTCTTTTAATAATTATTTATTAAGCCTTTTTCGTTATCTCTTTTTGCGCTTCTAAATTCAAAGTAGGAACGCTAGCATAATACCTAAACCGAAGTTATTATAATTTACTATTTTCATTCTGATTTCCACAATAGGTGTTTGTTTGCTTTAATAGGTGTTAATTACTGCATTATCTTCTGCTTCTCTTCCCGGGCATACTGTAAAAGTCGGTTAATGGACAGAGGTTTTATTGGCATTTTTGTGGGCGATAGGCTGACCCCCTGTCACTGCAATAGCCTCTCGCAATCATGATAATAAATACCTCATTAGTCAAACGTGGCATCAGTTGGTCTTATAACATCTGATGTTCTGCCTTCCCCATAAGGGATACAGGCGTGAAGTTATGTATGTATGTATGTACTGCATTATAAATGTTTGTAAGATGGATGTTTTTCTATACAGGGTGTCCCGCTTACCCTATATAATACATTCTCGGAGGTATTCTAGTACCCATAAGGATAACAGAAAAAATACAAGAAAGAAAAATTCAAAACTTATTTTTCGATTTTTGTATGAAAAAAAATGTCGGAATTTATTGCTGACATACAAAAATTGAGAAAAAAAAAACGACTTTTTATTTTTTTCATATTTTTCTGTAATCCTTATGGGTAATAGAATACCTCCGAGAAGGTATTATATAGGGTAAGTGGTACACCCTGTATAGTAAAACTAGGTATAAATTTATTAAAAAAATTGTTTAATCATATTTATTTACCTGCAGAACTGTTCTGTAATTGATTTATTTTCACAATGTAGAATTGTAGACTAATCGAGAAACAAAGTCACTAATGTGCCTCTTTTACTTTTACAATTAGTGTGTCAGTTACTATAGTGTTGAAGTACTACATTAGCTTTCTGCATTTCACTAGTAGGCACAGACCTAACCTAGACATTTACTAACCCACTGCGGTTTCATTACCAAAATCATCGGTCCTCTACTGTTCGAATTCAAAGTCATCTAAACGTCAAAACACAAGAACCCAAGTTGATACAAGGATTACCAAGAGTACGTCTGAAAGATCTACAGGGATTATTTGGGAATCAAAAGCTACATCGAATCAAGAGAAAGAGTTTTATATATTTTCATAGATATAGCCACAGATAGCTAAGTCCATTTACCAGGTAGTTTGCTTTCAGGGTTTGCACAAAGGAGTTTTTATGTTTTGCAATAGTTTTTTTTATATTTGAAATAGGAACATTTACGGCGTCCATTGATGGTCGATCGATTCACACGTTCCAACAACACAATTTTGAAATGAAGTAACAGACTGATCATGGGTATTAATCTACATTTGTTTCTTTTATTCCTGTTTTAATATAAAATAAGTTTGAACGTTGCAACTTTTAAATAGAAACACGATGATTTTAATCGGAAACCTAATCTCATAATAAAGCTGGGTATCCATTTGCGCAGCCTCGTGGCGAGCTGCCTCATCCTGAGCGTGCCGCGGGCTGCGGAAAGTACATGCGTCTCCACTTGAGCACACATAATATCGTATCGAGCGGCAAGCCTCAACCCGAGCCATGATTTTCTCAATTCCTCATTAACCACCATGGTTGACGCACGTAAAGTCGCTGCAGCATTAGTAGTGATTAGTCACTACAAAAGGAAGCAACATAAGAAACGGAAACATCGATGGTGGATTAAGGAAATATATCGTCAGCGAAATTTTCATGCAAAACAATTGTTGTCAGATATGACCTTTGAAGGCGTAGAAGAAACTATTAAAAATTTTACCAGAATGAACTCTGAAACCTTTGAAGATCTAAGTATCAAGCTTGAACCAATAATTGGAAAAAGAGATACATCGTTTCGCAAAGCAATCACAACAAAAGAACGACTGGCCATTACCCTGAGGTTTTTAGCAAGTGGTGATTCGTTTGTTAGTTTGCAATATCTTTTTAGAGTGTCAAAGCAATCAATTTCTAAAATTGTTCGCGAAACATGTGATGCCTTGGTAAAAGTGCTCAAAGAATATGTTCAGGTATGTTAAAAATGCTTTATTAATCAAAATTTTCGTAAAGTACAAAGTTACAATAATGCCAGAGTAGTAAATTGTTCAGTATTTTCAGTAGAATCTTGTGAGTTCACAGAAGTTTTACCATATTGTTGGGTATTTTGTACGTTCACAGAAGTTTGCCCATATTGTTGAGAATTTTGTACGTTCGCAGAAGTTTGGCAGTATTGTTGCGTGTAGTATCCTTGTTGTCGTGTACCTGGTAACATCCCGGTATCAGCTTGAAATAAGATATCCATCATAGCTTTTTTAACGTGTGCTAAAGTAATTGTATCATATTTTCTAAGTTCTGCAGTAATATGTTTACCAAACGTATCATAACTATCATCTGTATAATTTAACACTTCCATAGCTTTATCTAGATCTATATTTTCTTCACAAGCATCAGTCATTTTTCTTTTATTTGATCTTGAAGTTTCGGGCTGCGTCTGTTGTTGATCATCGCGGGGCAAAGATGATCGCTCGGAAGAAGAAGTTTCACGCATCGATTCATTTCCTTCGAATAATTCTTCATTCTGTAAATTAAAATAAATAAAATCATCAAATAATGTTTACGTAGTACGATAGCTTAACAGTAAAATATGTGACATAATTTTCAGATGCCATCATCAGAAGAAGAATGGTTAAAAGTAGCACAAGATTTTGGAAACCAGTGGCATTTTCCTCATTGTGTGGGGGCCCTCGATGGCAAACATATTATTCTTCAATCACCAATTAATAGTCACGGAGAATACATAAATTATAAAAAAATTCCCAGCATTGTATTGCTTGGCTTGGTGGATGCTAATTATAATTTTATGTATGTAGATGTTGGATGTCAAGGACGCATATCCGATGGTGGAGTCTTTAAAAACAGTGCATTGTACAAATCATTGGAAAATAATGAATTAAAGTTACCAGCACCCTGTATATTACAGACACCATATTTGATTAAAGTGCCCTATGTTATATTAGCTGACAAGGCATTTGCTTTAAACAATTATACTATGAAACCGTTTGAAGGAACCCCAGACAATGGTTCTCCGGAAAGAATATTCAATTACCGTCTATCTAGAGCACGAAGGGTAGTAGAAAATGCTTTTGGCATCATGAGTTCTGTATTTAGAGTGTTAAGAAAACCAATGTTATTGGAACCAGAAATTGCTACGAAAGTGGTACTGGCTACTGTTTATTTGCATAACTTTTTACGAAAAACAAGGGCAAATATTTATACACCACCAGGAAGTTTGGACTCTGAAATCGATGGAAATTTCGTACAAGGGTCGTGGAGGAATGAACCAGATTCGACTTCTTTTGTGCCTTTACGTGCAATTCCTCGAAGGTCTGCAAATGACGCAAAAGCAATTCGGTCACACTTGGCTACACACTTCGTTACAAATGGACAAATAACATGGCAACATAGATATTAAAAATAAAATATAATTAGCACTAATCACTATCCGAATCAGAAGAAATAATAGCTCGTCGCCTCATATCGACGGCTGGTTGCCAAATTGACAAGAATTAAATTAAATTAACATTATGTATGTTTAAACACTGCGAGGTTCGGTTCAGAAATGAAAGAAATAACGCCAGAGCACGCCACGACGTGACACATAAGTGTGCACACTCACCGTCACGACAATAAGCTCCACGACACGCCACGACACGTAAATATGTTTCCGCCTTTAGCCCAAAGCTTACTGACACCATATACTTACAGAAGGCGATGGTTCTGAATTTGTTGTGTCTCTTGCTGCAGGAGGCGACGATGTGTCGATAGACATTGAGTTTTGAGTCTCACGGGGAGAGAACTTGTCAGCCAAGAAGTAAAAGTGCTCATAAGCGTACCATTTCGATATATACACCTCATTACGACCTAGAATAAATAAATTATTTCATTTTTTAGAGGTACACTACACACGTGAGTCAAATGAGTATAAAATAAATGACAAGAAATATACAACAAATTTTCAAAAACCAATGAATTTTTACCTGATCCCGTGACGAGACTTTTTTTATGCCGAGATTTTTCCCTCCGAAAAGATCCACAAAGCGAAGTAATTTTTTTCTTTACTTCCGAAATGGGTAGTTTCATTTCCTTGCTTATTATTTTCCAAGAATCTTCTTTCAATTGTTTATTATAATGATGCGGTGAAGTTGGATCCCACAAATGTCGGTGGTTTTCATATAACTCAATTAATTCGATAGGTACATTTCTCATTATCCATTTTGCCGCGTGCCGAGCATACGTACCTGCGTCTCCACTGAACGCACGCTTCACACTGAGGCGTCTTTGAGCATGGCCATTTACCGACACGATTTGGCTCGCTGCGCGGCCGCCTCGTTTGGTTCAAGTCGCGACAAGCCTCGACTCGCGGCACGGTCTCCACTAGATCTGCCTCGGGTCGAGGCAGCCGCTCGCCCCGAGGCTGCCTCAAATGGATACCCAGCTTAAGACGCAGGGATTGAATCAAATGGTGCCCGAGCTAGTAAACAGCTTAAGTATTCAATAAGATTCTTTACAACTGTGCGAAGTTACATACTTTCTTTGTTCTTTAAGAGGCTTGGTAAACATTATATTACGAACAAAATAAATAAATAATATTGGACTTTTTTATAAAACTCACAGAAACCAGATAAATAACGTACCCATCTAATACTTTATTGTAACGTTATACATATTTTTACAAAGTTATGTTATCTGTATTATTCCTATTTAATATTTATTTATTATTATTATTGTTTGATTTTTACTTTAAATAAAACTTTTCTCGACATTTGTCGGAATACATATATAGGTACATAAAAGTAAATAAACAGAAGTAGAATAATTAATCGTTGAGTTTTGTTATTAATTTATATGTTATTATTTCATATAATATTACTAATATAAGTTGTGGTAGCCCTCACCTCTGTGCTTATTGGATGATACTCGAATAGAATGGTTTGTATTGATTTATGTCGGCTCACTAATGAAAATTGTTTCTTTCAGTTCGCCCTGCTCCCCCTATAGTGGTTTTATTGTGAAACTAGTATTATTGTTGTAGTTTACTTTGATTAAATATGTTTTGGAGAATCAGTGATTTTAAGATGAGTAAGAAGCAGTTTTTAATATTGTCTTAAGTTTTCGCGATTCATACTATTAAATAAAACACTTTGTAACCGGATTTATCGCGTATATTTACATTTTAAATTTTGACTCGACGTTTCGGTGTAGTGACACGCCAGTGAAGATGTAGAACTGTCTAGCAGCCAAGATCAATCAGTTCAGCACCACAAGCATTGTCGACAGTAGAAAAACCGACTCACCCTAAAGACGCCCACACAAAAGACTGTATTAGAGAATCATGATTGAAATCCCCAAGAATACCTGATGTTGGATAAAAGAGAGGAATCACCCCGATTCCGACATGATTCTGGGCTCTTATTAAAAAATAAATCGTAACCTCAGTTCAACAAAACAACGTTGTTTTTTTATTTGATAACTTATTGAAAATTTCAATAAGTTATTGAAAGTAGTCGGTTATTTTATGGTCAGTATCTTCTATAGACTTGTAGGAGCACATTTTACTGTCGTCAGCGATTCGCATGGCGCTCGCCAGTAGTCTCCTCACCCCCATACTGTAATAACGCGCATTACTACAACAATAAATGGAGTCAGATTTAATAGTCCACTTTTAATCTTCTATCCGTTCTGTCACACCAAATACAAATACACTAGTCAGTTGTATTTGTTACTTTGTATTGTCAGGTTGATGTGATCATCATATTATTCTTTTTTTATTAATTTCAAACTTGTTATTCATTTATTCTGACAAATAATTTGTTTTTGCAGTTGGTATTAGAAATAGCAGTTAAGTTTTTGCTTTATTCGTTTTTAGCATTTTTCTTTCGTAAACCTTTTCAAATGCATTCAATCAAAACTTGGCTTTCTAAAATAGACAGCTATACTTATTACTTTTTATTTTAAATATGGATATTTCATAATATTTTGGTATCAATTTTACATATCGCCATCTAGCCCAAATATTAATATTTTCAGTGTTACAATGAGACTAAACAAAACTAGGTAGTTCGAATTTCTTAATCTACTCTTGTAGATGACGAAAAGATACAAAAATTTAAATCAAGAAAATTTTTCACTCAATATTCACAATAAACGTTAACTTTAAAGCTAGTTAAGTATTATTAAAGAACAAATTGATTAATTTGATTTAAAACACATAATATCGTTTGCAATAATGCACAAACTAAAATTAACTTTTTACATAATGTTAGTTTGCACTAATTGCGTTAAAAGTTGAGGCGAGTTTGTAGGACAAAGCTTGAAGTTAATATTAGCAAGTAATTTAGCTAACTGCTGAAGAAACTTACTTCTATCTCCATGTTTCTTGAAGTTTCTTTTTGAAAACATTAACTTAACTAATATTAACTTTGTTTCAAACTATTTTGATACCATCTTGTTTGTGTTGTAACTAGTTTGTAATAATTAAAACATCCTTGTCGGTTTAATTAATTAAGCTAGAAAGTCAGTCTTTAACTACCTACGAGTTTTATGAATTGATCAAAACGATTTTTTGTGTAATAATAATATGACAAAATAAGCTAAAAGGGATACATTTCGATACACTTTCCTGATAAATGGAGACGTTATTCATAGACAATTTTCTCAAACAAATTATGCTAGCTCAAGTAAAGGCTCCGGAGAAAACGAAATTGACATGATGAAAAGACCGATACTAGGAAAATATTTTGTAATTATTAGATTCTGAGCAATCAGTTTCACGTTGACTTAATAGATCATGTAGGTACTTCTCTATTTGGTATAAGTAAAAGTATGAGATTATAAAAGCAACGTGATAAAATTTCGTATTATAAACGGCCTGTACTTGAAGGTATAGCTAATTACTTGTTAAATATGTCAACAAAATCAACGTTTAACGTAATCTGATTTTGTTTGAATTTTAATCTAGGGCTTTGTTTAATAGATGGTCTTCTTAGTCATTGAATTATTGATAATTATTGTTATTATCTAACCATTAGTTACATTTAGATGTTTCACTTAGTGATTTACAGGAGCTAGTGAGATGTATCAAATACCAGTATATGCCTGAGACAAAAATACTTATTTGTAAATAGCTGATTGGGAGCTACATATTAGAATAGTGCATAAACCGGAAGTTTAAAACAGATTGTCTTATCGTATCTTTACATTATAAAAACTCAAAATACAAGTCGTATCTAACACAAAAGTTAGTTCTGCTTAAATAAAGCAGTAACAGTAACGAGATTACTTAAATTCTTTTAACGTAAAATTTTGTTAAAAACCAATATTAACCCTTTAACCTTAGAAAGTCTCATTACTCTTAACCTCTAGTCAGCCTTGTCCTCAAACTCACCCAAGTCAACACAGACCCCACTAAGCTTTACTCTCTTCTTAAAGCAGTTACTCACCAACGCAAGGGTTATGGTTGATGACGGCGAAGATCCTGTCACATCTCTTCTTCATGTGGGTGTTGGGGCAGATGCAGCCGAAGAGTGGGGAGAGACGCAGGCCAGCCCAGGCTTCGCGGCATGCTTCCCTGTAGGGAGGAGAATGTGAGAGTCATTATTGTAAGACTATCAAATGTGTATTTTGTGTTTGATTCATAAGAAGCTCTCGTTATTAAGGTATTTATACACCACCTTTGTTTAAAATTCGCATTATGTATGAGATAAACTCCACCTAAAACAAGATATTAATCCCTTAAGATTAAAAAAGGTATCTTACAGGGAATAAAAAATACTTTAATCCTAAGGGTTATAATGTCATTTGATTTTGGAATGACAATTGGAGCGAAATTTAATAATACCTGCATGGACAAGGCTGTATGACTAGTTGCTTTGCCTAATTAAAAAATATATGGACTTTAAATTTGGCTGTATAAGTTTGTGTACCTTTGCATTTGGAAAGATTACTAAGAAAAAGTTAAAAACCCTCGTAAAAAACCTGTGTGCGACGGTTTCTTTTGCCTTTTGAAAAAGACAAATAAGAAGTAAAATTGCGCGGTTTTTTAAAAGAAAATTCTTTCAGAGTTTTTATTTCAATAGTATTCAAATAAATAAAATATGTCGAGCTCGAGTGACGATTTAACACCAGAAGATATTAGAAATGAAGCAAATAGTATCGTCGATAATATTTTGCCGTATAAATCGAAGCATTTGTACATGAAATTTTACGAAGATTTCTTTGCTTGGAAAACTATAAAAGCCGTGAAAATTATTTCGGAGTCATTGCTTTTAGTATATTTTCAACAGCTTTCTGCTGCAAAGAAACCTAGCAGCCCATGGACTGTTTATTCAATGTTGAAGACAACAGTAAACAATGAATATACCAAATAGAAATATCACTTTATCTTTACATAACTGGTCAATTGTTTCTAATATTATCTTTAATTTCTAAATGATTAAATACCTAAGTACTTGATTTAATTCCTGCGTTTCATTGCCTAATTATCTTTCAAGGTAGTGTATAAAGTAGAGTAAGCTCCTCGGGGATAACAGTGTCTTAGTCTTGGGCAGTCTTGAATCCCTCGCTTCTTTCAGGATTCTTACCATAATTCCCTCACTTCGTTCGGGAATTAACATCTTAATTCCCTCACTGCGTTCGGGAATTATCTGCAGAATCCTTCATTTCGCTCAGGATTCAATATGATGCCCGTGACATAATACACTGCTTTATCCCCTTGATGCATAATCTACTATTTATAGGACTTTTGATTCGTTTGACAGTCTTTTTAGTGTTTCTGTATAATAATAATAATAAATTTCTTTATTGCGGCAACTTTGCCCACTGATTTGTTTTACAACTTAAAATTAGATTAGTGAAACAAGAAATATTAATAATTTATATATTCATAACACTACTGACCACTTACAATCTCTATTTCACCGTATAAAATAAAAACAATATATAAACATTAATAGTATCAATAATCATGTAAGTAAAATATCATATAGATCCTGAGATGTGCGATTTATTTATTATATAATCATCATCATCATCACAATTCCGTGTAATGAGCCCACTGCAGGGCTATGAGTCTCTCCTCTGGGTGACGAGGAGGTTTAGGCCGTGATCTCATCAAGCTGGCCCGGTGCTGGTTGGTGGACGTCAGATATTTCAGGGTGCCGAAATGGCTTCTGATAAACCCTAAAGTCTACTAAATACAAGTATACAGCACCCGGGACCGACTGCTTAACGCGCCCTCCAAAGCACGGAAGTCGTCGTGAGAAATGAATGGTCGGCGGTCACCCATCTTAATACCGGCCGCACCGAGTGCGCTTAACCTGCGATATCGTTTGATATGCACAGTAACCAAGAATATTATTGTTTTGTTTCTTAATTATATATTATTAGTTTAATATAATTGTATATAGAGAATTTTCAATTATCATTCACAATTTTCAATCTAAGATTAATTGGACATATTTTTCTTTTAAAGACCCAAAACAGCCTGTGGCCGCGTCTGTTCACATGTTGATTAGCAATCTATTTCGTCCATTGTGTCCTTTGAGCCTTGGTTTAAGTCAGCAATCCTTTGGTTGTGTCGATTGGAAGTTGTCGTTTCTGTTACGTAACTGATTATTCTTTCACAAATATACTGTGTGTGTAACGTCATGTGTTTTTTTGCCTGCGTATCTTTTTATTCCGTAATAAATATTTTTTTCGTAAATTAATCTATGCTATGAAATGCAAAAATAAATATGATAAAATGGTCGTTTTAAAGATAAAATTGTTGAAACAAATAAATTCTACAGCTTTATAAATTAGTAAGACAGAAATTCAAAAAACTCGTGATGCAAACTCCACATCTTTGTAACTCTCTTTATAGTTAATTTTAATAATTTTAACCAACTATGATTTTAATTTTAATTAAAATTTTGCCCATGTCATATCATGAAAATTGATAACCGCAGTTACCAAAATATAAAACACTCATTTACACTACGTTCAGAAAGGAATCTGTCCGAAAAATAGCTATCCAGTCAAATCTGAATTAATTGTGTAAAAGTTACCGCTGTTCCGAAATAAACATATCAACTTCAGGGACTGGTATCCCGAAATAAAGCCATTTTCAGACGGGATCGATATTCTAAAAGCAGAGTCAATTGAATATGGGTATAGCCACATCTATCCCGAGCTGACCTCATTTTCAGAGGACATAAGTAGCTTTGGAGACAAAGGAATATATAAAGGTTTTTTTTATACTTGCGATCACAAGGCAAGAGGGCTTTGGAAATTTTGACAATGTGGCCATCAATTTATTTTTTGTAAGACTTGCAAAAAAGACGCTTTTGAACTATCTTAATAAAATATTTTATTTTTTAAATATATAAGTATATATACAGGGTTGATAGGGTGACTGGTGGCAATTTTCGAAATTCGAGGACGTGATAGTTAGAGCTCACACATGAATAGAAAAAAATAAAATAAATATTAATTATTTACTGAGTAAACCTAACCGAAAGGTAAAGAATTCATTACGCAACGCATGGTTACCGGACCTCAGATCATACAAACAACTAGATATGCTAAGTGGGCGTGTCTCATGCGAACACAGCATGTAAAAAACATACATAATGGTGAATTTTGCAATTAGTCGTGTGTCAACTCGCAACGGCGACACATCCCGCGATTTCCTCAAAATACCGGCTTGTTCTGTGGTTGTTTGTAAGAATACTAGTGCCAAAGTAAATTATAGTCAGTATGGAATCTAAATTCACACATAAGTAGTAAAATAATGCGTATTAAAAAACTTGTAAAACATTCACTGAGCAAAATACGTAAGCTGTAAAATCGTATAAAATAACAGATCAAGTATATCTAAAATTTGTCACCAGTCACCCTGTATATTAACGTAAGTACCTTGGTCGCTATTTTACCGAAGTACACTGTTATAGTACATTATGATATAAGTGCGGTAATTTTCAAAGCGCACGTATGTCATACGACGTTTTATAACATATTTACGAGGAAATTAATAAATTCATCACTACTGGACGACATTTTCAAATAAAAACAATAGAGCGAAAAGAAAGCGCGCGGAATTATTTTTACTTGTCCACAGATAAGCGATGCACGCGCATCAACGATTTTTGTAGGCAAAGGTACAAAAACAGTCAGTATTACTAATAAAGTAAATTAATATTTTTGTGTTTTTGTTACAGATAAATGGTTGTAATTTATTGTCAAAATTAATTAAATTAAAGAATTAAATGTTTATTTCTTATATTTTATTTCCCAAAGTTAATTTTATTCATAAAATATTGACCACTTTCTTGACATAAAACCTCTTTGCTAAGATTTTTAAAAGTATCGTTCATTTTTAGACGGAGTATCTTAAAACTTTATATAAAAAAAACACGTGCGTTTTACATTACATTATCGCACAAGTACGTAATGAGATACATTACGATATTGAAATTGGTGTAATTACAACCACTTTACGAGCAAATATGTTATAAACTAAATTGACACTACACGAGCAAATCATTATCTCATTCTATCCATATAAAGCCTTTTAAACTTAGCCATTCGGCGTCCTTTAGAAATACCACAAGATTTATAGTACTATGGAAAATAGAATCTCATTCATAAACGGGTTTTCGTAAACCCCAATTTAGTAGATGGGTTTTGAAAACCACAATCAATCGAGACCACTGTAATTAGTGCGTAGCCACAAGATCAATGATGATGACTTTCGTTGGTGACAAACGAATGCAGATCTTGTGTCTTTGGGATAGAGTACTATTTAAAATTTAAGGATGTCTCGTAAGATATATTTTTTGTTCAAGCTTAATTAATATTATTAAAGTTGGTTACAAAGTATCCCAAACAGGTACTTATTTAAGGGGTCGTAAGATTATCTTGTTTATTTTGCAAAGGAAAGGAGATTTTAAAACTTGTAAGTTTATCCAAAATCATTACAATTTCTTTAGTTATCGATAACGTATTAATGACGCGATTATTTTCAAAATAATAAGCTGTCTAATACAATATTTTTGTTTTTACAATTTCGCCCGGTGTCTCTGAGCTTAGAAAGTTTATAATAATAATAATAATCACTTTTATTTTATTTTAGTTTATGACTACGATTTGTTCGACAATACTCAAGTCAAATGTAGGGTTAATTACACCTGTCACATTAGCTTTTAATCTACTTATCATAAATCAATGAATGGTCGACTTCGGGTTGACGTATAATTTATGTGATGGTGACATCATATGAATTGCAGTGACAGGGGGTCATCATATAATTGATGACCCCTGATCCTTCTTATAATAGCTTCAAAGTCAAACGTGACATCAGATGGTCTCTGGTGTTCTGGTTAAAATATATGGCAGTCTTGAGCGATTTTATACGATAAAATCGATAGATATACTTGAAACCTACTCACTTGGAAGGTAGTTAAATGCCTAGTCGTCCTGATTTGTCCAATATTTTTAACAATTGTCACCATATTTCAGGCGATTTAAAACAAAACCATACAGGATCTCACACTGAATTTGATGTTCTGAGATTGAGGGACAGTTTTATGTTATAATAATAATAAAATATTTATTTCGAATAATAGCCCTTGTTAGTAAGCAAGTGCATTTTGAGAGATATATGTAGATTATCCCTATAATGCAATTCCAACGATCAACAAAAACCTTCAGGAGAGTATTGTGGCTGGCGTAAAGCCGCACTGAGATGGAAGCGACCGTACGTATTTAGCGCAATAACATTACCTACAACGAATGCAGCAATAAAGAGATCATTCATTCATTTAAATATTCAAGGAAATGTAGTAACTAAGATTGAAAAGGGTATGCTACGGTAGTTTGAACATTTAGAAAGGATCTGTGAAAGTACATTTAAGAAAGAGGTGTACAGAGCACTGGTTGGTGATGTCGGAAGGGGCCGTCCTAGGCGAACGTATGTCGACCAAATTGGTGACATATTAAAAAGAGCCTACTTAAAAGTACCCGTAATCGGTGACCATGTATAAAATGATTAATGAACGTGGAGAGAGCGAAAGAGGAACGTTTGGATCGTAGCAATTTGCGTTCACTCGCCTCTGCCGGCCCCATAAGGAGACAGGTGTGCGAATTTGTGTGTGTTTTCGAATAGATTAATACATTACCTATCCTCCATCCGGCATTCTCCATCACGGGCCTTGCAAGCATTCTTGAAGCGTTCAAAGAGAACAGAGCATGACTTCTCATTATGACAGACGCTGAGGGCATAAGTGCAGGTTGGCAGGGTCTCCACTGGATACGGATCTTTTTCTGAAACAAACGTAGCAGATGAAAAAATTAAAATCGATGTTACTAGGCCAAAGTCAGTCTCGTAAAACCTTTTCTTATCAGTTTTCATCTGAAGTTTTTTTCGAGGGAGCGAACGTTTAATGAACATAGTATAGCAGAGTTGTACAAGCAGATTACTTGATAAATATTTGGGGAATGCGTTTGCAATTTAAACCGAAGTTTTGAGGTTTACAAGTAAATAGAAACTGAACGGTTTTTAGGTATGTTTAAAGCGGTTTTTTTTTCAAAGCAAGTAATCCAAAAAAACTTTTATGCAAAATATGCTCCAAAAATTTCACAACGAAACTGAAATGAAAATGTTTTGTTTGAAATACATTGTAATTGTTTGGAAATTTTAGCGGCATATTAAAAAAATCGACAGAACTAAAAAGTTAATACCTCACACATTATGTGTTTACATCACGATGGATTGACATTATTAACAGTAAATAAAAGAGAAATAGAGTTTTAAGTATATATTTTTTATACATCCAAATAAAGCAGAAAAATTATGTGTCTCTATTTAATAAACATATAACAGGGTTGTTTTTTAGACACCAGCCAAATTTTATTTACACTATAAGTATCGTTTATAGAAACGATGTTTGCAAAAAAATATTAATTATTTTTACAAGGAAATTAGCATATTTGGCAACATATAAAGCAAAGCATAGTCACTCTAAATTACGAACGAATGTCATTAAAATAAAGACGACTACGCTCTACTACAAAACAGTTTGTGGTGCCATATCTTCATTTTTTTCTACTGAGAGTTACTAACATAAATATGCAGGTATTTTTATATCGTAATAAAGAAGTCGTCGTGGCGCCGTGGTTGCTGTGTGTATCATACGATATCGCAGTTTAAGCAACGTTCGGTGGGGTCGGTACTTGGATGGGTGACCGCCGACCATTCATTTCTCACGGTGACTTCCGTGCTTTGGAGGGTGCGTTAAGCAGTCGGTCCCGGGTGCTGTATACTTGTATACAGTAGTCGTTAGGGTTTGTCGGAAGTCATTTCGGCACCCTGAAAATTCTGACATCCACCACCCGGCACTGGGCCAGCTTGGTGGATTATGGCCTAAGCCTCCTTGTCACCCAGGGGAGAGACTCATGCCCTGCAGTGGGCGCATTACACGGAGTTGTGATGATGATGAATAAAGAAAATGACATTCAAATTTGGCTGGTGACTAGAAAACAACCTTGTATATAAAAATAAACCTGCGAACCACGAGTATCAGATGTAATAAAAAGCATTTTTCAATCAAAGGAGGGAGATATAAATAGATTCAAGTTACTCGTTTCACAGAAGTTTACTCAGAAATCATTTGAATATTATCATTCAACCAAATATTTATAATTAATGTGGGTATATTTGAAACGTGTAGGTTTTGCCATGTTAACGTCTAAATTATTTTGAATTCTCAGAATATCTAAAATGAATTAGCTTCTCATTTTAGATTATTGTGGGCTGTAGATAATAATCATTGTCGACTTAAGCCTATCGACCACTTTGACGATGGGATACCACTGTCTGCCTCAGACGATAGTTCGATTTCCGCACGAAACAAGAATATTTTTATGTGTTCCGGGTCTGGGCGTTTATCTACACAACGTGTAACATAATGAAGAGATAATACTTAAGGGGATTGTATGTTTGGTTATGTACAGAGCACAGTAACATTTTGTTATCCTAACGGTTCGGCCGAAAAACAAGTTCAAAGTTTAGATCAAAATATCTAAGTGTCAACCCTAAAACAGCTGTTAGCTTTTGATGAAACCTATTCGATAACAGATGGCGTAAAAATAAAGTGATGGGCAACTAAGGGGGGATTTCACCGATTTCCTTTCGATCCGAGATTGCGAAATCTCAGATCTGATCAGAACAAGATCAGAAGCTACTTTTGAACGCGATTTACGTGTCACGGATTTCATGGGCTTCGTTGTATTCTCGTTTCATAAAACTTAGTTTAGCTGTAACACCGTAGTGATTGTATGCTTTTTGCTCGGAGACTGCCGCGGTTAGCGTTGCCAGGTCGCCAAACCTAATAGCCGGACAGACCAGTCAGTTTGGACGGACATTTGGTTAAAAAAGCCGGACACCCTATATTTTTGAGGATTTTGTCTTAGTATTAATAAGTACGACAATTTTTTTTATGTAAAATCAAGTTTTTTGATAATTATCATAAATCTTGTTAATTTCTAGTGAAATAATAAATAAAATCGAATGCCAAATCAGTCTTATATAGGTACTTTATTATTAATCTGTCAAATAGTCATCAGTCAAAATTAAATTCTAGATACTTAAACATTTATCAACATATTTGATTTTTTCTTAAATAATAAGAAAGGCACAAATTATACTTTTTTAACTAAAAAAAATCAATAACTTCTCTTTAAGTTAAAATGTAAAACAAACAAAAACTTTTTCTCTTTGAGTTACATAATAAAATTAAATTCTAGATAATTAAACATTTATGAAAAAATAAGACATTTTTAACTAAAAAAAATAAATAACTTCTTTTTAAGTTAAAATATAAAACAAAAAAAAACATTTTCTCTTTGGGTTACACAATAAAAATAATTATTAATATTTTTGGTTTGTCGAAACCTGCTTTAAGAGCTCAGTTTCTTTCAAAATGTTGTTGTAAAAATCCTTACATGTCAAATGTTTTAAATTAAATTCTACAACCAACATTTTGGCAACAGTATCAACATGTAATCTGTTGCGTTCTTTCGTCCATTGCTGACCTATCAAGGAAAAAACTCTTTCAACGTTTGCGTTATGTCCTGGGATAGCAAAGTAATACTGACAAATAGTTAGGAATTCTGAAAAGCAATCTTGACTTATCATCGATTTAAAATAGGCTACCCATTTCTTATGTGCTAATAGCTTCTTGAAATCAACGTTCTCTTTGTTAGTATTCAGAAAACTTTTAAGATTTTGCAGTTGGTCAAAACATTTGCTATCGTCGATTTTAACGTTGTTTTGCAATAGGATACTTATAGTATCGGAAACTTGATTCCATTCAGGAACATCTTTTAAAGTCATCCATGTGAAATGTTTTGTGTCTTTGTATAAGTTTTCAGTCCAAGATCGTAAATATTGTACTGCAATAATGTACATGTTTTTAATATCCTCTTTAAACGCAGTCACCTGTTCAGAATTTTCGTTGTTTTCTTTGAATTTACGCAAAATGGAAGTCACTTTCAGTGGGCAAAAGTCTTGTTCAATTCTTGCATTTATGCTATTGATTATCTCAGAACAGTTCTCCAAAACCTCATTTACAGAAACATCAGCCATCTCTGCATCTTTGATGCGATTTTGATAAATGGCCATGAAAGAATGAACAGCCCACAAATAGCCTTCGTTAAGGTCGTTTTCGAAAAATTCTCTCAAAGTTCTGGATGTATTATACTTTTCCGTTTTTAGGAAATACGACTTAAGAGGTTCAAACATATGTAGAATCCTTTCTATAGCTGGAAAAAGACTCAGCCAGCGCGTCTTTGAATGATAAAGTATTTTTTTAAAATGAATGTCTAATTCTGAGCTAATACTTTTGAGTTCCTCTGTACGTACGGTAAATGTAGAAAAATGATTGTGAATCTGCATGACAATACTTTCAAAACAAAGTGGCAAGGAATCAAGAGCACTGTGGACAGAATTATTAAAAATATGTGCAACACAGCCGACTCCAATTATATTCTGATTATTCGTTAGAGATTTTAATGTAAAGAAAACATTATTTTGTCCTCCTCTGTCTTTGCCGCCAAAATTTGTAGCAGCATTATCAGCCGAAAATGCCACTAGTTTGTCTGAGAGGTTTTTGTCACGCAGTGAATCGTAGACATAATTAGATATCGTTTCGGATGTCTCATTTTGTTTTGACTGTATATCTATTAAGGAAACCTGAATTCCGTCTTTCTGATAGTCAAAATACTGAATTAACAGCGGGAATAACTTAATAGCACCATGATTGCTTGCGTCAGTCGAAGCGCTTATGTATTTTATATCAGACAAGTCCTCCAATATATTTTTTAAAACATATGGTGCAAGAACATTTTTCAAAATTGCTTCTGCCTTTGTTCTCGCACAGGTTACTTCTTTCGCAATATTTGAATCAGCATAAAGGCACTTTTGAAGTGGTACTGTACAGTCTAATGAATTAAATGACTGATTGTGCTTTACTGTGTGAAAAACTAAAGTAGCCTCAGCCGCTTGCACTTCTCTTTTTGGTCCCGATCTTGTTGTAACAAAATTGTCTATTTTTGACGAACACCCAGAAGTCCTAATATTTTTACGGTGTTTTTCGGTATTTAAATGCTTTTCAAGGTCATATTTTCCCTTACTGGCTATTGATATTAACTGGTCGCAAAGCTCACACTTCACCTCCGACGGTTCTGCTGTTGGCTTAAACATTTTATATTTTATTTTTAATTCTTCTGAAAAAATACATTTTCTCTTTGGCATTTTGAGATCTGAAAATTAAGAAAATGACTGTTTTATTTGTTTGTCATCATATTACTTACAGTCGCACGGCGCACGGACCGTGCGGCACGATATGTGTTTGAAACCTACAGTTTGAATATTTCATTCAAATTTTTTGTTTTAAAAAGACTTCTACACACAAATAAAAATATAAAATAACTATGTTACTATCTAGAACTCAGGGAAAATTATAATTCACTTTAAAAGTTGGTTGAAATTATCAATAGACGAGCGTTTGCCCGCGACTTCGTACACGCATAAACTCAAAAGTCCTATTTTCCGTCCCCGCGGGAATTCCGGGAATTCCTTCCATTAAACAAACAGACACTTATTGAGGAACCGTTATACCAAGTATCACATCCGTGCACTCAAAAAATAAGATTTTATCATACAAACTAAAACATCATATATTTCCCGTTCCCGTGGGAATTTCGGGAATTCCTTTCATAACACAACTAGTATCTTTTTGAAGAACTTTTATGCCAAGTATCATATCCGTGCACTCAAGGAATAAGATTTTTAATACAAACTAAAAAGTCCAATAATTCCCGTTTCCGTGGGAATTTCGGGAATTCCTTCCTTAGTGCACCCCTACATCCCCTAAAGAATGTATGTTCCAAATTTCAGCTCTCTACGCCCAGTAGTTACGGCTGTACGTTGTCTGTCAGTCACTCAGTAACTCAGTCAGTAACGGAACAGTTTTATATATATTGATGATTGGTCATAATATGAACAAAATACATTATAAAATGTTGAGAAGTAGCATCAATAGTACAGTACAAATAATAGGTACTTACCAAAATTATTGTCGCTAAATTCAGAAAATGACGACGCAACGTAGAGGCCGTACAGCACGTGCGCTATCAATCGAGGAATGAACAATACCGGCACGCCGCACGGCAGAGCGCAGGGGAGCGGGCGATGGGCGGCACTTCGGTTCGGTTGTCGACTCGCCTACGCTCGGCCACGCTCGGCGGCGCGGCGGAAGTGCTCGCTTGTTTGCGAAATGTAAAAAGCCTAACAAAAGCCGGACAAGACGGACACCGGTTATTTTAGCCGGACATGCAATCAAAAAGCCTAACTATGTCCGGCTTTATCCGGACGCCTGGCAACGCTAGCCGCGGTAAAGCTACGGCATAGCATTTTTATCAACTTATGCAATTATAATTATTTATTTATTTTATTAATGCAGTAATGTTTGATCTAATATGAAGTTTCACAAGTTCCTAGTAGATGATGGCGCTGATTGAATATTAAAGCTGTAGCTGCGTCGCACTATCACACGATTGAACGTTCTGATAAGAACGAGTCTTTGAATTAAGAACACACGATTAACGTTCTGAAAAGAACGTGTCAATGAATTAAGAAAAGACACCAATCGATTTTGCGCAGTCAATGAATTAAAGATGGGCGAACCTTGAAAAAGGCTCATCGATCCTGCTTAGTGAGGCGTTGTTTCGCGAGCGCAAGGAGCGCTCACTCCACGTCCGCACTCAAGAAGCGATCGACGAAAAGGAAGGACCCTATGGAAGGACCGCGGCGCCCCGCGGGGTATTTATAGAGGCGAGAACACGCGGCGAGAACACGCGGCGACGAAAGCGCCGCGACAGCATGACGGTGATTGTGCGGAACTAAAATTAATTAGGAACTAACTCCTTTATGCTTACACTAGTTAGGATGTTTTGTAAATAGATATAAAAACGTATTTTTGGCAATAAAGATATTCTTCGACGCACTCTCGACTTTTAGTACTTCCTCCAGCAAGATCCCCTAAAGTGGTGACCCCTGTGAAGAACAATGGAAGAAAATCAGCAAATCGCTGGAATCGCGCTGGCCATGCGCGTTCCTCCCTTTTGGCGGGACAGGCCCCGCTTGTGGTTCATCGCCTTCGAAGCTGCCACGAGCAACCTCAACCGGAACCAAGCCCAACTAGCTCAAATTGTCATCGCGCAGCTGGATAAAACCGATATCGAACAGATCGCCGACCTGCTCTACAATCCACCAGCAGACCAGTACAACTCTTTGAAGCAACGACTTATCTCTATCTACGAAGAATCGGACAGTCGACAGTTCCAGAAACTCCTGTCTGAAATGGAATTAGGGGACCAGAAGCCATCACACCTGCTCCGGAGGATGAGAAGCTTGGCTAGAGGAAAACTACCTGAAGACGTGCTCCTTCTGATGTGGATGAACCACCT
Organism: Stenoptilia bipunctidactyla; assembly: GCA_944452665.1. Classification (NCBI taxonomy): domain Eukaryota; kingdom Metazoa; phylum Arthropoda; class Insecta; order Lepidoptera; family Pterophoridae; genus Stenoptilia; species Stenoptilia bipunctidactyla. The sequence continues at coordinate 8,936,912 of OX101743.1, forward strand.
ACCACCACACACAAGATCCATCATCTCCGTAACGCAATTGCTTAGCGAGAGTATGAAGCTCGACGATCTCGGTCTCCTTGCTGACAAAACCACCGAACAAACGTCGCAAATCGCCGCTATTTCATCATACTCCGCGCAGCCAGCCCCGACGCAGCCGGCCACCGAGACTAACCAGATAATGACCGAACTAAGAAAACTCTCGCTAGAAGTAGCAGAACTTAAAGCTCAACGCCGTCGCTCACCACATCCGTTCGACAGTTCACCGCGCTTCCGACCAAGACAGAGATCTCCGTCTCGTTTCGATCACCTTCGAGAGCCAGTTCTTCATCTCCATCACCATCACCTTACTGCTATTACCACAGAAAGTTCGGCTCTCGTGCTCGCAACTGTGAATCACCGTGCAGCTTCAACCGTTCGGGAAACTGAACAACACGCTGGCTGAGGCGGAAACCAGCGTGCCCCATAAATCATACCGCCTGTTCATCACTGACCAGAAAACCAAACTCAGTTTCCTCGTGGACACCGGCGCTAATATTTCCGTCCTGCCACGAAACAAGTGCAACAATTTGAAGCCGTTACCGTTCCAATTGTACGCCGCCAACAATACTATCATCCCAACATACGGCGAGAAGACAATGGAGCTCGACTTTAAGTTGCGACGCCCGTTCAAGTGGAAATTCGTCGTTGCCGCCGTATCGAAACCCATCCTCGGCGCAGACTTCCTCAACCATCATCAGTTAATTATTGACATCAAAAACCAAAGAATAATTGACGGAAAAACAAGTCTTTCAACCGACGCAATAATTCGAGCAACGAACGAACCAACGGTGCGCAGCATCGACTCTTCGAAACCATACCACGACCTTCTTGAAGAGTTCCCGGGCATAACCAGACTGTCAGCTATGAAACTCAACCCACACCATAGCGTTGAGCACTACATAGAAACAACAGGCCCACCAGTCTTCTGTCGCCCTCGTCCCATTGCTCCGCACCTCTATGAACAAGCCCGCAAAGAATTCGAAAATATGATGGAACAGGGCCTATGCAGACCAAGCAAAAGCCCGTGGGCTAGCCCACTTCACATAGTACCGAAGAAAAACGGAGATATTCGTGTATGCGGCGACTATAGAAAACTCAATTCTATAACGAAACCAGACCGCTACCCTATACCACGGATGAAAGACTTCACCTATCAACTTCAGGGCAAAGAAGTATTCTCAACCATTGACCTTAATCGTGCATACCAGCAATTGGGCGTCCGAAGCGAAGATATAGAGAAGACAGGGATCATAACTCCATTTGGCCTCTTTGAATTTCCGCGTATGTGCCCTGGGCTCAAGAACGCTGGTCAAACTTTCCAGCGGTTTATACACCAAGTACTCCGTGGGCTCCCATACGTCTTCCCCTTCGTAGATGACCTTTTAATAGCATCCTCCAACGAAGATGAACACCGCTGCCACCTTCGCAACGTACTAAAGCGACTAGAAGAGTATGGCATCACCATCAACCCAGCTAAATGTGTTTTCGGCCGGTCTGAAGTCACATTTCTCGGCTACTCCGTAAATAAACTCGGGATCAAGCCACCGGCGTCGAAAATCAATGCAATAGCAGAGTTTCCCAAACCTAAGACAATAGAACAGCTGCGCCGTTTCCTTGGAATGGTCAACTTTTATCGAGCCAACATTCCAAACGCAGCCGCCATACAAATGCCTTTAAACGCTTACCTTCATCATTGCAAGAAACGCGACAAAACTGAAATCACATGGACCGAAGAAGCAACAAAAGCCTTTGAAGATTGCAAAAGCTGCGTTCGCGACGCCACACTAGTCGCGCACCCACATCATTCTGTCCCACTCGCACTCATGTGCGATGCTTCGAACACCTGCGCTGGCGCTGTACTGCAACAAAGAATAAACAAATGGCTACCACTCGGCTTTTTCTCGAAAAAATTCTCTGAAGCACAAAAGAAATACAGCACTTTCGACCGCGAGCTGTCAGCTATCTAAATGGCCATGAAACATTTCAGAAACATCTATGAAGGAAGACAAATTGTCGTTTTCACTGACCACAAACCACTCACCTTTATCCTAACGAAGACGCCATCTCCTACCGAGTCACCTCGCCGTGCACGCCAGCTACTATTCATAAGTGAATTCACGAGCGACATACGACACATTAGCGGAGCAGATAACCCCGTGGCCGACGCACTTAGCCGAATAGAAAGCATCACAATTCCAGCAACTATCAACTACAGCGACGTCGCACGCGAGCAAGAACAAGACAACACCCTACCTCAACTTATACAACAAAGTAACCTAACACTGAAAAAAGTTACTCTACCAAATACCGATATCAAGATTTACTGCGAGCTGACAACTACACATATCCGCCCATACCTACCTGAGAAATTTCGCCGCGCCGCTTTCAACGCTGTTCATGGCATAAGCCACCCTGGAGTGAGAGCGACTCGCAAGCTAGTTGCACAAAAATTTTTCTGGCCGTCAATGAATATCGACGTCGGAACCTGGGCAAAGCAATGTACTCAATGCCAACAAAGCAAAGTACATCGTCACACAACAAGCAGTGTTTCATCATTCCCGCCCGCCGACCGATTCCAGCACATCCATGTCGACATCGTCGGACCACTACCTACGTCACCTGAAGGTCATCGCTACCTACTCACTATGATAGACCGACACACAAGATGGCCTGAAGCAATCCCAACGGACGATATCTCTGCGGAATCGGTAGCAAAAATCATCTACACTCACTGGATTACAAGATTCGGCTGTCCTACCACACTTACCTCGGATCAAGGACGCCAGTTCGAGAGTCACCTGTTCGCTTCGCTGATGAAAACAATGGGAATATACAAAACACGAACAACACCATACCATCCACAGTCAAATGGCATCGTCGAGCGTTGGCATCGCTCACTAAAATCGGCATTAAGAGCTAGACTAGACGACAGCAGTACCTGGACTGAACAACTACCTACTGTGCTACTAGGTCTGCGTTCCGCCCTTCGCACTGACACCGGCGTGAGTGCGGCTGAATTAACCTACGGCTGCAACTTGCGCCTACCAAGCGATTTTTTCACGACAGAGAGACCCGAGCCGGCCGCCGACCACACGTTCGTTGAGAGACTAAGGCAAACAATAAAAAACCTAAAACCCAACAATCCAGTAACATCTCACAGTAACAACCGGCCTATATTCATCCACCCGCACCTTCTTACCTGCAGCCACGTGTTTGTTCGAGTAGACGCCGTGAAATCTCCGCTACAGAAACCCTACGAAGGCCCATTCAAGATCATAGAAAAATCAAGCAAACACTTCACAATACAACTTCAAGACAGACAAGCCACAATTTCAATCGACCGACTAAAACCTGCCTACACCTTAACAGAAACCGAACCAAGCGACACGACTCTGCGCTGCAACGAAAATACCTACCCAAATTCAAACCAAGACACAGCTACCACGCCCGAGCCAACTGAAAACAAAGTCACAAAACGCGGGCGCGTCATCAAACTTCCGGTACGCTTCGCTTGAAGGGGAGCACTGTAGCTGCGTCGCACTATCACACGATTGAACGTTCTGATAAGAACGAGTCTTTGAATTAAGAACACACGATTAACGTTCTGAAAAGAACGCGTCAATGAATTAAGAAAAGACACCAATCGATTTTGCGCAGTCAATGAATTAAAGATGGGCGAACCTTGAAAAAGGCTCATCGATCCTGCTTAGTGAGGCGTTGTTTCGCGGGCGCAAGGAGCGCTCACTCCACGTCTGCACTCAAGAAGCGATCGACGAAAAGGAAGGACCCTATGGAAGGACCGCGGCGCCCCGCGGGGTATTTATAGAGGCGAGAACATGCGGCGAGAACACGCGGCGACGAAAGCGCCGCGACAGCATGACGGTGATTGTGCGGAACTAAAATTAATTAGGAACTAACTCCTTTATGCTTACACTAGTTAAGATGTTTTGTAAATAGATATAAAAACGTATTTTTGGCAATAAAGATATTCTTCGACGCACTCTCGACTTTTAGTACTTCCTCCAGCAAGATCCCCTAAAAAGCCCGCATGTAAAGTTATGAAATCAAAGTATCACCGCTGTGCCGGTCGGAGTGGGGGGTGTTAGGTTTTTTTCGTTACGGAATTTCTGGATTCGGTCCCCACGCTCAAAAGGCCCGCGATAGAAGCTATGTAATAGCTTAAAAATTAGCTGTGTCCATGTGCCAATGTCAGTCATGTAAGGTCACCCAATGGATTGTCAATAAAAAAACTTCAAACATTGATTCAAATCGACATCTTCACCGTCTTTATTTTCCTTGTTTCCTTACTTTGTAAATTGATATAATCTATAAGCTTTCCCTGATTTTCATGGCGTTTTCCTAACGTTTTATATTAAGGATGAGGTGACCTACTTTATAATATAAACAAAATAACCATAGAGCTATAGAGTTTTTTTAAGTTTGATGTTTTTTAACCAGCTTAAAAGGCACACTTCTTCGATTTGATGCCTTTGATGAAGTTATCAAGGTTAAATAAAGATCATATGTATTTTGTTGAAAATCTATAAAACCCAATGTTTTAAATCGACTTAATTCATGAGAAACCTCATTCCTCGAACTAGTTTTCATATAATGAAAAAAAAGAACAATATCCATAGAGTGAAGTCAGAATGTTTCAGAGCCTCTATAGGATTATGTTGGAACTAATTTCCCATACAAATTATTGATTCTATGAAACTTATAGGACCATGGTACTCAGTGTCACGTCTGTCTGTCAAATCAAATCTGACTGTGTTGCTTTGAAGTTGAATGAAGGTGGGTGAGAGAGATTTCGTTTCATTACGAGTGTTTGTGTATGATGTGCCTGTGCTTGCTTACTACCTATTTTCTTTCTTTTGACCCTGCTTCGATTTCTGGACATTGTGATTCCCTCTTTCCACGACGACCTATTGCTTGATAATCGGACTCTGTTCTCGCTTAAAATACTTACCACTGCTTCACCTAACGGACTTACAATTTTTGAAAAAATGTTAATGAGAAAACGCGATAAGTATGGCCTTTATAGCCAGCGAGAAAATGATACTCATCGAGCTGGTTGAAAAACACTTTTCAGTTATAGAGTGTAAGAAAACCGATAACGTAACTATGCGAATGAAAACTCAGGAGTGGCAAAACGCGATGGAATTTAATGCTATTTCCAGCATCCACCCACGAGACTGAACAGTCCTTAAAATCTGCTGGGATAACTTAAAAAAGAGAGCAAAGCAAGCCCAAACTTTGCGGATTCAACATTTTTTGGGAACAGGTAAATAACTATAGAAATAAGTACTTAGATAATTATATAACTATCTACTTTATCAAATGAATTTGGACAAAAGGCAGTTAATTCAGTATTAAAATAATTTATTTTCATATTATAGGAGGAGGTCCACCAAAGAAAATATTGGAAGATCCAGCAATGGATAGAGTACTGGAGCTCATCCAAACCGGAGTAATAGGCTTTACAAATACATATGACTCTGATGGCACTCATGTTTTAGGTCAGTATTTCTATTTAATTCAAACATCTATATCCTTGTAATGTTTGTACTTTAATTCATTCAAATATCTATGTGTTTGTAAACCTATTTTTATTGTTTAGCCTCTGGTAGCAACTCTACACAACATAAAGAGGGTACAAGCCAAGTACTTTTTTTAAATAGACCCACAGAACACGAAGAGTGCTCAAATGGTAACTATATAATTTAAATACATATCTTCTTTGATCTCACAATAATTAAAATTATATCACTACCTTTCTGCCCTGCAGTAGCCTGGGTGGCCTAGATGTTATTCTGATGTATAATCAATATATATAAAACTGTTCCGTTACTGACTGAGTGACTGACAGACAACGTACAGCCGTAACTACTGGGCGTAGAGAGCTGAAATTTGTAACATACATTCTTTAGGGGATGTAGGGGTGCACTAAGGAAGTAATTCCCGAAATTCCCACGGGAACCGGAAATATAGGACTTTTTAGTTTGTATGAAAAATCTTATTCCTTGAGTGCACCGATGTGAAACTTGGTGTAAAGGTTTTTCAATGTGTGCCTGGTTGTGTTATGAAAGGAATTCCCAAAACTCCTACGGGAACGGGAAATATATGATGTTTTAATTTGTATGAAAAAATCCCATCCCTTGAGTGCAAGGATGTGATACTTGATATAAAGGTTCCTCAATAAGTGTCTGTTTGTATTATGGAAGGAATTCCCGAAATTCCCACGGGAAGGGGTTGGACTTTTTAGTTTGTATGAAAAATCTTATTCCTTAAGTGTACGGAATTGATACTTGGCATGAAGGTTCTTAAAAGAGTGACTGGTTGTGCTACGAAAAAAATTCCCGAAGTTCCCACAGGCATGGGAACTATATGATTTTTAGTTTGTATGAAAAAAACTTATTCCTTGAGTGCATGGGTGTGATAATTGTTATAAAGGTTCTTTCAATGGGTGTCTAGGTTGTATAGTTTCTGAAATTTCCACGAGAAGGGTAGTTAAGCGCATACGAAGTTGCGGGATAAAGCTAGTAAGTTATATAATTGTAAGGTTTCATTAAAATTTATACCATTGTTTTGGTGTGAAATAGTAACAAACATATATACATCCAAACAAACATTTTTGTTTTAATATAAATAGGATCATGAGTATCAAATGTAACCTACTTGTATCTTAGATAGAAGTATGTATATTTTTCCTCTTTGCTGCAAATAGAACTCATAACGAGATGATTTCCAGGTTTGATTTAAATGAACTAATGTAATAATAAAACATATTTATAAATTAAACTGGCAATTATTCTTACCCATTGTTTTTTTTTTAGATGCAGGAGAGCTTTTGCAGGTCAACCCTGTGCCGGTTGAACTTTTTACAGAATTAAGTATTAACATATTTGTTTGGCTCAGTAATGTTGCATATAAAAATCTTATTATAGTTTCATTTGCGCAGGATTGGTCTCAGTATACACCTAGTATGCTGAGACTGCCTAGAAATTTGGCCTTGGTACAACCAGAGCCTGAAAGTCAGCCAGAGCCAGAAAGTTAGCCAGAGCCAGTAGATGAGCTGACCGACCTACAGGTGCCAGTGGCGGGGCCAAGCATTCCAGACCACCATCAAGCATCAAATACTCCACTGAGGTTAGCATAAATCTCAAATATTTGTAGTCCAATAATGAGAAAGCTTCAACTTTAAAAAAAAATATTATGTTAATGCTTCTTAAGATTATTTTCCCTGTTAAACGCTATTAGAAAGGGTGAATCCAGGAAGCCATTCCTGAAGGGGTAAAATAGAGGCCTATTAACAACTTTATACATTACAGGACCTGTGTAACATGTGTGGCAGCTGCGAATACAAGTCGGCAGCGCCCAGTTGCAAGGGGTGAAAGAGATACGCAAACTTTGACAGCACAAAGGATACAAACATTATTGCAGTGTAATAAGCATGCCGATGAAGAACACAACATTTAAATAAAAATATTACAGCTACGGGAAAAAAGAGAAACAGAGATGTTGAACTAGAGAAAATAAATACAAATCAAGAAAAAATTAAATTAGAAATATTAGAACTTGAGTTGAAAAAATTAAAAGAATAACCTTTGGTCACATATTCGTTTTATTAAAACCCTTATTTCAAGTACAGAAAAAAATCATGTAAATTATCTCTATTACAGAGATAGAAGTATATTCTTATGCTTGTATGTAGTATAATTTTATTTAATATAAATAAATTTGCTACAAGCGGCGCGGGTGGAAGGGGGTGTACCTAAACGGGTTTGTTCATTGAGCATGCTAGTATCAATCAGTCATTCATACTTACAACTAGCATGCCTATTGCTCCTAGGCATGCTCGTATTGAGCATACTAAATAGCACGCTTTTTAGCATGCTTTTTTAGAACATAAAGTTAGTGTATTGTGTAAAATAAACATACCTATTTAAATATAAGTATAACTTACCCTTCTTCATCACAAACACACAGGGATGATCGAACAAGAAGTCGCGGAAGGAGTTGCACTCGGGGTCCACGTTCGGTTCCCGGCAGAGACACGTCGGCTTGAAGAACGGAAACGCTTGCAGAGTTCGCAGGGCCGCTTGACACTTTGTTACAGTCACCGTTGAGCATGCCACTGTAACAAAAGATTTCAGTTATTAGCTATTTAAAGTTAAATAATTGAAAAATATACCTACTAAATAAAATCACCCGACTATCGCGCACCTAATAGTTGAGCAATATTAAATGCAAAAACTTAAAAATATTATTAGTTTTAAAGTTGTTATATCCACTGGTTCTTTTTTATTCAGGGGCATGGGTACCAATGGGGAGTTTTCTGACAGCTCATATAAATTAGTTCAAAAAACCTCTATAGATGACACTTTTAAAAAGCCGAAGGCTTTAAGTCATAATTTAGGTAAGTGGTATCTATCATCTATGGTTATTTATAAGTTTGATTTCTGACACAGTCGTCAGTTAATTTATTTTACTTTTAAACACGCTGTTTGGAATAAATGACTATATGACAGACAATACTTCGCCTTTTGTAAAGCGCCATCTATCGAAGCCTTTTGTACCATCTTTGTTCCGTTTTGTTTTTTAATGAGCTGTCAGGAAACCTCTCATTCAGAAGCATAATAGTTATGTTACATAAAAGACTTGCAACCGAGTTTTGTAAAGTACCTTTTTTTTTTAATTTAAACTTAAGCAACGGTCTGTAAAGTCGAAACGTCGATTTAAAATGTAAAATATAATTTTACGCGATAAAATCTGGTTCGAAGAGTAGGTATGCAATATTATAAATATAATGAATCCTGAAAACATGTGACAATGTTATGACTTCTAAACATAAAATAATCTCTCAATCGATTTTCAGCTTTACTCCTAGCAAATAAAAATCATTATTTATTGATATAATTCACATAAATGCTTGCAACTTTCTGAAAAAAAAACTCCTATGTGTAGATTATGCACTTAAGAGGTTATGATGAACAAAGTTATGTAAAAGCACACTTAGGATATTAAAAATATTCACATAGGAGTTTTTTAAACGAAGGATATAAAAATCCGTTATTTAAATATCTGAAAAATTCATTTTGGACAAAAATTTCACATAGGAGACTTTAAATTTGCAACGACGAAATGTAAAATACATGGTCCAGAAATAAGTAATTTATACAAATATAGTCTTTTATGTAACATACAAATAATACAATTAACCAGGAATATATGTAAGAATTAATTTCCTAAATGCAGAATCAAATTAACGAAAGGGACCGTTCGTCCAAAAAACGAGAACTTGCGTCCACTTATTACAATTCCTATACTACCAACGGACCAGACCTTAAATTACCGATATAGCTAATCGCAATGTACCTCTCCATCGAAAAGGTCAGGGCTTCAATCAAAGGACAGCCCCTACAAGTGACTACAGGGATAATTCTATCGCAAAAACCTATACTATTTGATAAATGAGTCGGGGTTTTTTCCTCGGAAGTAAGGAGACCGTCTGAATCAGAGGTTTTTATTCCCCTGGGTATTTTTCTGTTTGGTAATTGCATGATGGAGTGGATCAGGTAGTATAGAGTTGACTGATAAAATTGAATTACGGTATTTTTATCAACGCTAATTGAGGTGGAAATGTTGCGCTTTTGTATTGAGATGTTATTTTATATTTTTGTTGACAATGGTTTAAAAAGTTGCTGGAGCAATGTCTTGCTGTTAAAATGTTGCAAAACTACCTGTATCGAAACATATGTATGTACCTACAGAAGCTAAAAGGCTCCAACGGTAATTTTTAAATAATGTAAGTTAAGATATTGAACAATATATTTTTATTACATAACGTAAAACAAAACCTTTTTAAAGTTCATATTATATTTGTTTAAGAAAGTAAACCGATGCTAACCGTGAATTTTTCGATATATTTAAACAATTTATACGAATATTACATAAATTCCAAACAGAAGCATTACATTCTATAACATACGCAAACACAAATTTCAAAACACGCGTAAAAAAGCTCAGTGTAAGATAATTCGCGCTAAGCTCTTAAGGACACAATATCCACCCACTTAACACCTTGGCAGGGAATCAATAGGTACAGTCAACAAACTCATAAATTTAATATTGGTCGAGAAAAAGCTTTATCAAACGACTTAAAAAAATTATGCTTCCATGCTGGACTGGGGGCGAAAGAAAAACATGGAAGATTTCATGTTTTTCTTTCTTAAATGAGAAATGTCAAGGTTTACTCCTCACCACTCATCACTCTTCAAGATCCACCTGGCTATTGACCAGGTATGGCAGTGATGCAATCCAGCATTTTTATTCAGTGCTGTATAATTAACTACATCGTCACTTAAAATCAGGTAAACTTTCACCTTAATGGTTTTATCAAACCAGAAATAAACTGTAATTATAATGTAAACAAATCGAATGTGTCCATAAGAACGATACACATCATAACGACAAATTAATAGCGGACAGTGACCCGATGATGAAAATACTAAAGCAAATTTCCAATGTAAGTATAATTATTGAACTTCATGTTTTAATAAATCTATTACAATTGAGAGTTTCAAAGGCATGAACAATTCACGTCCAAATGGGTGGAACTATAGTTAGGACTAATGCGTGTTAACCAGACAAATTGGTGAATATCGATACTGAATCATGTTAATTTGGCGGTTAGGGAACCTTCGATATTGTATTATTGTAATAAGAGTTGATATTGTATTTAACACTGAGGCTTGCATTCTGAAAATTAACTAAAGACTGAAAAATTAGACGGTGTTTGAAAAAAAAGGGTACGTATTTGTTTAAAAGTAAATTAATATATTCGGTAACATATTGAGCAAAGCATGGGCACTCTAAATTTGAATGAATGCCATTGAGAATTAAGACGACTACGCGCTATTACAAAACATCTTGTAGTACTACGTCATAGTATTATCAAATGTAATCAATGAAATAACGCGTCGTAGTAGCTGTGTTCATCAACAGCGACTACTTGTAAAAAGTTTGTGTTGCCTTGTGTTGCCACATCTTTTTTTTCGAAGCGATACTAAAATAAATATGCAGGTGGTACATTTATTGCAGTAGTATACAAGTATATTGTATAAAGAAGACCAACAATCAAAATCTATATATATATAAAATTCTCGTGTCACAGTTTTCGTTGCCATACTCCTCCGAAACGGCTTGACCGATTTTGATGAAATTTTTTGTGCTTATCCGGTATCTATGAGAACCGGCCAACAACTACTTTTACTTTTTTTTTATTTATATGGCAAAACAACGTTTGCTGGGTCAGCTAGTAATTTATAAACGACAAATAATGAAAGTTTAAGAGGACTACTATTGGATACAGTCGAAAACAAATTTGACCTAACCCAAAAATAACATAAGCGTTCTTTCTGACTGAAAAATACCTTCGTTGATGCCTTAAACCAGTTTTAAAAAAAGACGGTGCTAACGGGACTTTATCGCGTGTTCTTATTTTAAATTGTTGTTTCGGCGCCTTTTCAGACGCTACACGACGGGGTTACGAGTTATACTACGGTGAATGTGTTTTGTTCGTAAAATCAGGTATAATGTATAGTGTTTTTATAGGAAAGGGGGTTGTATAAAAGCTGGAACGAATTACATGAGAATTCTGGATTGTATTTTGGAGATGCTGAGTTTGAGATTGGTTATAGTCGGTTAAGAAATTTAAGAATAAGGATTTAAGAATTCCAAACCTGGTCTTACTATAATATTAACTCGAAGACTTGCAAGTATAGATGATGGATGTCTAGATAGAAGATAGAAGCTAAAATTAGTTTCACCGACAGAAATATAGATTTGCGGTATCAAAGTTTCGAGAAAATGCTAAAGAATTATACGTTAAAGCCAGTGAACGAAAAAAGCATGTTTTGAGACACCACACTATAATAAAGAGAAATATTGTCTTGAGTTTTACGATTCATAATTTTAAACCCCTTTTTAAAATCGATTATCAAATAAGTATAATTATATTATATTTATATTTAAGTCGTCGTGGCGCCGTGGTTACTGTGCATATCAAACGATATCGTAGGTTAAGCGCGCTCGGTGCGGCCGGTATTAGGATGGGTGACCGCCGCGCCGACCATTCATTTCTCACGACGACTTCCGTGCTTCGGAGGGCACGTTAAGCAGTCAATCCCAGGTGCCTTATACTTGTATATATGTAGTAGTCGTTAGGGTTTGTCAGAAGCCATTTCGAATTATCTGACATCCACCAACCAGCACTGGGCCAGCTTGGTGGATTACGGCCTAAACCTCCTCGTCACCCAGACGAGAGACTCATAGCCCTGCAGTGGGCTCATTACACGGAGTGGTGATGATGATGATGATATTATATTTTTCATATGTTTAAATTTTAACTGGAACTTAAACTCAAGAGCGATTATGATCACGGGGTCAGTAAAAATACGTTTCGTTCATAATCTGTTTGAAGGTGTGCATTTGTTGGTAGATTTGCAATCGCTATTAAGATATAAAAGGGATTTGATTTAGTCCTATATTCTAATCAAGGTATTCACGGCACTCAGGAACCACAAAATCCAATTTAAAATCAAATTCCACGGTACCTATACTCGATTTAGATCTAAGATTCGCACAAAATAACTGCATATTTTTATGAAATCCGTCTGCAATACTAGTACAGAACAGATATCTCATTTGTGTAATAAGTTTAAATCTTCAGCCGGTCAGTCGTCCTTTCATAAGATAAGTTAAGAACTACTTCTGAAGTTGACTGTACGTAAGTCTCTTGGTTCGAAATCTACTTATGCAAAGAATGTGAATGATGGAGCGATAAGGCTATGGCCAGTTTAAAGGAAGACGATAAACTTCAAACAGGAAGTGATTTGAGAAATAAAATTATTAAGAAAGCTAGTATACGTATAACCAAATAAACAAGACATAATATTTAAGTAATAAAGGACACCATTTTTCTAGTTGTTAAGAGCTCAATGTTATACTCGTTATATGCTCTGGGTCGGTCTGGGTGTTTTTCTATATATGTATGTATTTTATATTCCTAGGTTCCCCCCTAGTACGCTACATGGTATCCCATATCACAAGCTCTGCTTAGTTTGTGGCCAAGTAGTTGGTGTGATTGTCTGGGGAATTATTACGCATACTTATGACTACACGCCTTTCGGCGGAAAAGACCCGATCATCGGACCAGTCGGTCGGGTATCAGGGCAAGAGAGAAAGAAACCGGCGAACGATTCGGGCAGTATCGAGCAATGCCGCTTTCTGCATGCGTGCTGGAAGCGACCCACCGACAAATCTCAGCCTTTCAAGGTGTCTGACCAGTGTAGCTGGGGTCAAACCGTTTGCGGATATTACAACCGGGATGATTTCGGTGGGCACAACTTCCCACATTTCGGTCACCTCGTGTGCAAGGTCCCAGTACTTGCGTTGCTTTTCGGTCTCGGCTTTTACGAGGTTCTCGTCATGTGGTCTCCACTAATACGTATACTATGAACTTTTGAAGTTGAGTATCTAGTTTACATTTCATATTTATAGAATGGATATATTACATAGTATCGATGAAGTGTAGGTAAGTGGCAAGGAGATTATTTTACATTAATTAATTCACCTCTAAAATACCTGAGAAGTTTTTACAGTTCTTTATATATTTCACTGCACGCTGGTCATCCACCTCGACCCACGGAAACACAAAGTAAATTAACAAGTAAGAAAGAAAGATGCCGCTCCTTGCACTCCGCTGCCTTCGTAAAACCTTCACCACGATTACTTAACAATCCATAAGTCATATCAAAATCGGATGATTAAATTTTTATTTGTGCGCTTTTACTTTCACAAAGTCTAATTACTTTATAACATGTAGTGATTACTTGAGTTTTAACGCATGGCATTCAAAAGAGAAGTATTTTGTCCATACTTCTAAATTTTATAACTTATGTTTATTTATTACATAGCAAATAAAAACTACGGGACAACTAGATAAAAATTTAAAATAATAAACGAATGCAGAGCATTAAAAAAACCGACTTCACGTCAAAACTTTGGCTGAGTTATAATGTGATCAACGTAAACATTCTCCGAAACCAGACATAATTTTTCAAAAATTTGAATTTTTCAATGAAGTACTCTACTGATTTCAATGAAATTTATGTGGGACCAACTATGTAATATCCTCTATCATATGAATTGAATAAAAAAAAATCCGACATATCGTGTAACAAAGACACAAAAAAACATACAGAAGAAATGAGAACCTCCTCCTATTTTGGCATTCGGTTGAAAATAGACTTAATATATGTGTTCATCTCAGAAATATTTACTCTTGCTATGATTTGAACCCGGGACTTCTGGTTTAGAAGGCAGAATTATGGCTAAACAAGATGTTTTGTTCGAGATATCTATCTATAATCTTTATACAGGGTGAATTATGACTTTTAGATATTGAAGGAGAGGACTCTGTACTCGATTCTGATTATAATTATATAATAAAAGTAGGTACTTAATTTTTCACCAGAATTCCCTATAAATAAATAAAGCGACATTACTACACTTTTCCCGACACACGCTCACCAACACTCGCTAAGTATCTATTGTATTACGCTTATGTAACCATGCGTTGCGTAATAAATTCTTTAATTTTTGGCTAAGTTTTCTCAGTAAAAAATTAATATTCAATTTTATTTTATTTTTTTCTCTTCATGTATGATCACAAACTTTTATGTCCTCGAATTTCGAAAGTGACCCACCAATCACCCTGGAAATATCTCGTACCTATTTGTTTATAAGTTCAGAATATGAAATTAAACGTTATTTTTAACTATCTGCCTTTTTTCCCGCAAATTATGAATGTATAATTAACAATAGTACCTACACACAACTAAATACATAAATACCAAATGACAATCCAAATTTATCAAAAATAGAAATGTTGAAACGTATTTGCTGATCTTAAACTACATTATTTATATACAAATATACTTAAAGTAAGTCACTAAAGAAACTAATATTCAAGATATGGCCTCGTATTAACAAAAAATTAATTTATGCTTCTACGTTTTAAACCATTAAATAAAAATCAAAACATTTCAAACAGGATTGTGCGCCCCGCTCAAAACCCGCTCAACGCGACGCTCACCGCTAAATCTTCAAAAATCGTTTTCAGACGCCCTCATTAACTGTTGACGAGGGTAGACGGTCTCTCCTCTCGTTTATCGTAGCTAATGTTTAAAAATTCCTCTGAAATATCCCTTAATTTGCCTTCGGTAAAATATTATGGACCATTTTTCATACCCTCATATTTTTTAGTCAGAGCGCAATCTCGCTTGAGGAGAAAATCATAGTGGCCTGTGCGAAGTCTTTGTAGTTGTGTTTTTTTTTGTTTTGTCCTCAGTTATTCGTTTTAAAGTGTTAGTTGAATGAGTTTTATTGTGCTTTGTTACGTAATTCAATCGACCTCGTTTTTGCTTGGAGTTTATAGTTTTCTTTGTAGTATTTTCCTTTGCTTGATGCTATGTTGAGTGAAAACAATGATTAGGGCATCATAATACAATGTTAAAAAAAAAATGTGAAACTTTTATACTTCTTTAGGATAACCAATACCTTGTTCCTATTATGGTAACGCCATTTTGGAACAACATGTTCGTTCTCAACCCCTAAAAAAGGAATGGCAGGTCTGGACCCACGGCCCGACGGCTTATTTCGGGAAATTGTTCATATCCTAGCCACTATAGTAACTCTGATAGCACTATCTAGGGAAAACATTGTGTCAGCATCGTCTTAATATCACTACTTCCGTGTAACGCCGGTGGTGTCCTTAAACTTCTGAATCGTGCCATACGTTTTTTACAGTGTTTTTTTTTTACGTATAACATCATATTTTATACGAGAACGCTACAATATCATCGTTGTTTTCATGTTGTATGTATGTTTGAATGTATGTTTTATCGCGATACATATTATAGAACGTGTGTTTTCGGAGGCGTTCTAGCTAGTGAAGTAGTCAATGGACAGGATCTAGTAATATTCCAGAAGTTTTTATTAATGTCAGGTTAAGTCCAACGCAATAAATTAATTTAATTGAAGTTCGGGCTGATGACTGTCAAGGGTTCAAGACTGCTATTTCACCTTATTATGAATTGAATATTAGGAAGATAAATCTAACATTTTTATTCGAATACTATTGAATAAAATAAAATTAAAAATATATGAAATAGAAACAGGAGTTCTAACATCAACATTCAAATGTAAATATCGGACTTGTTAAGATTCAAATCAAACAAAGGTAAAAAAAGTAAAGCTTGTTCCATTTTTAAACAATAAACATTCGAAGAATTCAATCGTGTGACAGTCTTTAGAAAACAAACAAGACGTCGTGTTCTGAAAAATAAAACGGTTTTTCGGCGGGAAAGCGGCCATTTTAATAAAATTTTATTGTTCCTAATTCGAAGGAAGTAGAGCATAAAGCAACTGCCAAATCACGCTTTGCTAACGCTCGTCTTGTCATCTGTTTCTCTTTTATGTTATACTGGGATAAAGGAGGTTTTAAATGTTAGGTCATATAGATAAACCTAGTTAAAAGTAAATTCAAACTGGTTATTAGATGAATAAAATAAGTACATGTAGGAAGAAATTACATCAAAAAAACAGTTAACTGAATTATAAGAAATCAAATGCACATATTTTAATGTTTTTTATGTGTTAAACGCCAGTTCAAACCTCATGATATACTAAATCAAAGAAATACCTTCGTCTCATATAGGTGTCAAAAATACTAAGTAGTATTTGTTTAAATATATTTTTACTGCACACTTTGAAAATATCCAAAAATTTAATATTTTTCATAGGATTAAATATAAATAGGAAAATTTCCGGTCCATTTGTTTCCAACAATTTTCATCAAATTATTAATAGCATACTAGGGATTTACGAAAAATCGTTTATTTTTACAAATAATTGTTACCCAGAAAGATACAATTTAATGGGAAGTTATTAAAAATTCCTATGGTATTATGTATTTTCAGGGAAAATCCGATATTAATGAACACCAACCCACGGGATGAAAGCGATTAAATGAAATTTAAAAATCTAAGTGAAAAACACAAATCCGGCGGGTATATATCGTGGTAAACATTTTAAGATTCTGAGAACGTATTCGAGAATAGTAATATAAATCTATAGTAATATACATCAGTAAACCAGTATTTAAGTTATTTGGTGACGTGTGACATATTCAAGGGCACAAACTCTCATTCTAAACCAACAAATCTTTTCTCTTCCGTCGTGGGCAAAATTATACTGTCTACATCCGAGAAAGATTTAGAAATATCGTCAATAAATTCTTATTCTGACATTTATTTAACTTAAACGCGAGTCAAAAGTACTATGACACATCAAACAAAAATAATTAAAAATAGAAAAGAAAAGCATTCATATAATAATGACTACAATAATGTTTTTAAGTTTTTGCATTTATAATGCTCAATTATTCTTAAATAACCGAACGATAATTATAATAATATTAATAATAACCTACGTCCAGCAGTGAGCTAGCGCGGGCTGAGATGATGATGATGAACTCTGGCCAATACTCGGCCAGGACTCGAACCTGGGACCCCTCGTTTGCCGGACGAGTGCTCTTTTTTTTGGTAATATATAATAACTACTAATTACTCGAAAATCAGAGAAAACATAAGTGTTACATATTTTTACACTAGCAGTTTCACGAGTTATTCCTCGCGCAATTTCTAACCCCTATGTACTTCCTATGTGTTATTCGAACGAGGATTTTTGGAATAGATTTATATTAGGTACTATTTTCGAAACTTAAAATCTTAAAATGTTTACCAAGATATTTACCCGGTAGTTTTCATTAATATCGGATTTACTCTGTATATTATACCATAGGACTTTTTAACAACTTTCCATTAAATTGTTCCAGACAAATAAAAAATTGCAGACGCTGGAGCATCGTCGTAAGGTTGCTTGTTTGACAGTATTTTATCGGCTACATTTTGGTGAGTGTGCGAGTGCTCTTTTTGACCAAATTGAACCCACCCCTTTTTACCACCGGACTACCAGACGCAGACAGAACTTCCATCCCTATATAGTGGATTTACCAAGAAGTCGAACAAAACGCTTCGATGGTTCCTTTTTGGTACGGATTGCCAAGGAGTGGAACAATCTGCCTGCGTCTGTTTTTCCTGACCACTATAGTCCTGGAACTTTTAAGTGTCGAGTGAATAAGTTTCTCGTGGATGGACGTGTAACACCATAGTCTTCATGCGCACTTTCCATCAGGTGGCATGGAAGACAAACGTCCTATCCTTACAATATAAAAAAAAAAAGACAATAATCTATATCTGTACTAAATTTTATCCAGATCCATCAACCCGCTCTACCGTGAAAGAGTAACAAACGTACATTCAATCTTTCGCTTTTATAATATCAGGAGCATACAGGCCCAATTCAAATAAAAGTTATCTGCCGAATAAAAGGTTACTCGGCGGAATAAAGTGGTTTACCGATTTTTTATAATTGTATGACGATGACATAGAAAGACAGTATACCTACTGAGTCGAGCTTGAAGATATCGAGTAATATTTCATTCGTTATATAACTTTTATCAGACCATGGAGAATTGAGCCACAGACGAATGTCACTATTTTAAAGTAATAACCTCAAATAAACCAGTAAAGAAAGTATACTATGGTACTTAGTGTGATTAAAACTTCTTATCCAACAATTTATCGGTTCCTCTAAATTGTTCGATTCTCGGCTGAGGCATTTTCTCTTGACATTGATAAGTTGTTTTCTTCGTTTGTTAGAAGTAAGAACAATGGCCAAATAATGGTCTGAGTTAAGAGCTGAGGCGATAAGTAATTGACTTGGTGTTGATTAAGTTTTCATGATGCTGTATATTTAGTCCAGTATTTTTTTTTATTTCATCAGTTTTTAATCAGATTTTTATGGCATTTTTATCATAAAATCTACTACTTAATATTTATTGCTTCAAAGAATTCAGTATTATTGTATAGTTTTTATATTAAGATACTTTCCTAATACAAAACTTTCTTAGTAGCGCGAAAATTAGTAGACACAAAATAAGGTTTAAGAACTTTATTATTATCAAAAAGAATTACAAGAAATTGACTTACTGAGAAAAAATACATTTACAAATTAACATAATGAGCATAGAAATATAAGTTATGTTAGATCTAAGAAAACATATCGTTTGTACAATTACATAATCAACGAATGCAGAGCATTAAAAAAACCGACTTCACGAAAAAACTTTGGCTGAGTTATAATATGTCATCAACGTAAACATTCTCCCAGATTATACATATTTTTCAAAAAAAAAATAATTTTCAATGAAGTACTCTACTGATTTCGATGAAGTGTATATGGGACCAATTATGAAGTATCTTCTATCATATGAAATAAGAATTTTCAAAATCGATTCATAATTGTCCAAAATATCGTGAAACAAAGACACAAAATAAAAAACATACAGACGAAAACAAACAGAAAACGAAAAGCTCTAAATAGATGTCGCTTCATACGCTTGACACATCACAAACTATCAAATGAACAAGTTGTAATCGAAATTGCTTGTTCTGGTGTTCTATTTTGGGGTAAACCTATAAAATAATGTAAGCACATGTATCAAAATATAAAAAAATGTGGACCGTAATATGTACATTTTAAAATTAAAAGTTTAAATCAAGTAACATCCACAAGTTCCGCATGTCTATATCCTAAGAGAAACTGTGGTATCCATTTTATATAAAACTTATAACTACGCAATGATGCATTTCAAATTTTTTTATCAAAATCACTATAAAATTAACTTTTACTATGGTATATGGTAGTTGTTATGGGTCAAGCGTAATCAGCGCCTCTAGTGGGATAAGAAGGCAGTTTTCTACCCCATTGAAAACCGTCTCCTTTTTTGGAAGTCAGTTGAAAACTTAAATTGATACATACATAACTTCACGCCCGTATCTCGTATGGGGTAGGCAGAACGCCAGAGGTAATAAAACCATCTGATGTCACGTTCGACAAATTTGAAGGCATTATGATAATGAAGAGAGACTATTGCAGTGACAGAGGGTCAGCCTATCGCCCACAAAAAAACCTCCCATAACACCTCGGTCCCTTAACTGACTTTTACAGTATGCCCGAGAAGAGAAGCAGCTGGCACATTCTATGTTTTTCTTTCGCCAGCATAGAAGCAACTTAAATTGATAAATAATAAAAATATAAAAATATGTGGGTACATCGAAAAACATTGGCTACTATGAAATTAAATACCTCACCGAGCTACCAAAGATCTAAAACGTGGAAAGATTTTGTTTTAAACTAGATGTAACACATCAGTACTGGTTATTGAATATTTGTGAAAAAGTCAGATTCGGTCGTAACCGTCGGTCGGTATTTTAAGAGTATGATGAGTTTATTGATTTTCATTATTTATTTACTTTATATATTATTCTAAATATACAGGGTGTTTGGTAGGGAGCTGTACATATGCCCAGGGTAGAAACTAAGGATGGTCTGCTACCTACCCCCGCCCATTATATTGACGTTTGCCCCAAGGTATTTTTTATTAAGAAAATAAATTTGTTTGACTAAAACTACTTGTAGCTCAAAATCTATCCATAGGAGAGGTCTGCTCTGGCTATTTGAAAAAAATTAAATAAAACCTTGGGGCCAAGGTCAATATAATGGGCGGGGGTATGTAGCAGACCATCCCTAGTTTCAACCCTAGGCGTATGTACAGCTCCCTACCAAACACCCTGTATATTTATGTGTGAATATAAGAAATAATTATAAAAATATAGATTTTGGGTTATAATAATTAATTTAAAATATAATAATAATGTAATATATAATAATAAATAAGTATATTCTTAACTATTTATCAAGTCAAATACTCTGTATAGTCTTAAATTCTTAAAATTATACATTTTGTCAAATATGATAACAAATATTATAGTAATAAGAATAAAGAAAAATAATAAGAAAAAAAAGAGAAAAAAAATTACGGGTTAAGTGCGTTTGGCCTCAATTTTATGATTGTAAGTGACGGTAAAGTTGAAAATTAATCACGCAAGCTTAGGAAAGGGACTAGTCTGTCAAGATTGTTTTAATATAATAGTACGACGTTTTTCAACACACTTGTGAGTAAAAGACAGACGTACGTGGTCATAAAATAACAAACACACTTGATAACAAAGCTGTGAATTGTGATTGAAAAATGGCGCCGAACCTCGCGCATGCGCGTAGGTTTTTTTTCTGCCAAATGTGTCAATGTCTGTATAGCATATATAGCATATACAGCCTATTTTACGTGAAAATGTTTTTAAATTTGGAGTGGTAAATGCAAATATTTTAATATTTTTTAACAAATTATTGTAAATTGTGAACAATTTGTTTTATATACATATTTGTTTTACTAATATAAGGCGCAAACATTTAAAATTGTATATGGATTTGAAGTGGTATAAAACTTCTTTGTTGTTTTTGAAAAAAATTAATGTATAACCCGGATCAATAAAATATGCTCTGTTTACTCGCATGTAATTTGCACAAAGGTACAATTCAACTTTGTAGGATTCATTATATTATGCACTAGGGTATAATATATTATGCACGCGTGACTTATAGCCCAGTTTATAGTTCTAAATTCAATAGAATAAGGCTCACTTTATGAGCAAGTGTGTTGAAAAGTATTTTATGAAACAATAAAAAATAAACTCTAGATGTAGATAAGGGTTTTATAATTTTTAAGTTTCAATGTGTCACTCGCTCTCGCTTTTAAATTGTATCACAGTAATCCATAATTAAGATGGATGTCACTTTTCGAATGAGAGTCAAAAGGCATTGTTTACCCAAAAGTAAATTCCAAGAAAATTCATTTTATAGAAATAGAATATTAGTATTTAAAAGTTAAAGGAAGTATTTTAGTTTGTTAATAAAAAAATCGGTTCGTATGTGTATCAGTGACAGAGCACATCAAAAACAGTAGAGCTAGAACTTTAAGACATGAGACTGTGATTACTAGAATTAGACAACGCAAATGCACTTCGCGTGTCCGGACCCCGACCAAGCGTCAAGGTAGGTCGCCGCTAGGTTCAGTGGCGCGTATGTATGTCTGTTAGAAAATCGATATCACAATATAGATATCGTTCTTAATAATCGATGTCATCAACGGAATCGGTGCATTTAAATCGGTTTGTACTTTATATCACAAAATATCAGCTGTGATGTAACAGCAGGTTTTAATAATAAAAAAAACCGACTTCACGTCAAAACTTTGGCTGAGTTGAGAATATCATCCATTCTCTGAAATTATACATATTTTTTCAAAAGTTCGAAATGTTCAATGGAGTACTCAACCGATTTCAATGAAATTTAAATGGGACCTCTATCATATGAAACAACAATTTTCAAAATCAATTCATAACTGTCCGAAATATAGTGTAATAAAGACACAAAAAAACAGACGAATTGAAAACCTCCTCTTTTTAGGAAGTCGCTTGAAAAGTCGGCACTTGCGTCATGTATGTAGATGTATATCTGTGGCTACGCATCTAGACTGAAAAACAAATGAAGATGCTGATCGATTGTTTTCGTAACTGGCGACTGAGGCATGTCACCTAAGTCAATCACGAAATAGACACGAATTAAATGGAAATTATAATTAAACGCATTAAATCCGTAAAAAAGTCTTAAACAAAAAAATTTTTAAAGGTCGTTAAAGGTAAATAAATCCGAGTGTGTTGGTGGCATGACCCTTTGTGAGTCCGCCTGGCTAGTTACTACCCATCATATAAAATCTGCCGCTAAATATCACCGCTTCTGTGGTGATGTGTTCCAGCAATATTTATGAAGAGCCCCGTCCTTCCCAAACCCGTGTGCTGTCATCTTCGACCTCATCTTCACTTACCATCAGGTGAGATTGAGGTTAAACAAAGGCTTAGTTTATAATAAGAAAGAAGTCATTATGTTATGTTATGTTATACAGGGTGACCGGTGACAAATTTGAGATACTGAAGGAGAGCACTTTATACTCGATTCTGATCATAATTTTTTAATATTTTTTTTTCAATGTGTCACTCGCTCTCGCTTTTAAATTGTATCACAGTAATCCATAATTAAGATGGATGTCACTTTTCGAATGAGAGTCAAAAGGCATTGTTTACCCAAAAGTAAATTCCAAGAAAATTCATTTTATAGAAATAGAATATTAGTATTTAAAAGTTAAAGGAAGTATTTTAGTTTGTTAATAAAAAAATCGGTTCGTATGTTTATCAGTGATAGAACACATCAAAAACAGTAGAGCTAGAACTTTAAGACATGAGACTGTGATTACTAGAATTAGACAACGCAAATGCAATTCGCGTGTCCGGACCCCGACCAAGCGTCAAGGTAGGTCGCCGCTAGGTTCAGTGGCGCGTATGTATGTCTGTTAGAAAATCGATATCACAATATAGATATCGTTCTTAATAATCAATGTCATCAATGGCATCGGTGCATTTAAATCGGTTTGTACTTTATATCACAAAATATCAGCTGTGATGTCACAGCAGGTTTTAATAATCAAAAAAACCGACTTCACGTCAAAACTTTGGCTGAGTTGAGAATGTCATCAACGTAAACATTCTCTGAAATTATACATATTTTTTCAAAAGTTCGAAATGTTCAATGAAGTACTCAACCGATTTCAATGAAATTTAAATGGGACCAACTATCAAGTATCCTCTATCATATGAAACAACAATTTTCAAAATCAATTCATAACTGTCCGAAATATAGTGTAACAAAGACACAAAAAAAAAACACGCAGACGAATTGAAAACCTCCTCCTTTTTTGAAAGTCGATTGAAATGTCGGCACTTGCGTCATCTATGTAGATGTATATCTGTGGCTATGTCTCTAGACTGAAAAACAAAACAAGATGCTGATCGATTGTTTTCGTAGCTGGCGACTGAGGCATGTCACCTTAGTCAATCACGAAATAGACACGAATTAAATGGAAATTATAATTAAACGCATTAAATCCGTAAAAAAGTCTTAAACAAAAATAGTTTTAAAGGTCGTTAAAGGCAAATAATCCGAGTGTGTTGGTGGCATGACGCTTTGAGAGTCCGCCTGGCTAGTTACTACCCATCATATAAAATCTGTCGCTTAATATCACCGCTTCTGTGGTGATGTGGTCCAGCAATATTATATGAAGAGCTCTGTCCTTTCCAAACCCGTGTGCTGTCATCTTCGACCTCATCTTCACTTACCATCAGGTGAGATTGAGGTCAAAAAAGGCTTAGTCTATAATAATAAAAAAGTTATTATGTTACTATACAGGGTGACTGGTAAAAAATTTAAGATACTGAAGGAGAGCACTTTATACTCGATTCTGATCACAATTTTTAAATATATTTTTTGACACTCACACAACATTATCTAGCCTAAATTAAGTTTCTTTAAGAACTGGTTTTATGGATACTAGATAACTCATATAGGTACTTAAGAAATATATAAACAAACATATTGAATAAATACATAGTTTTTATAAGAATAAATTTAAATAAACAAATAAATATCCATGACTTGACGACTAATATCTGTGTTCATCACAAAAATATCGGCCGCCGCCGGGATTCGAAACCAGGACCTCTGGCATAGAAGGCAATGTATGTTACCGCTACACCAACCGGTCGTCATTACAATTATGTAATAAAAGTAGGTACTTAATTTCCAAGCAGAATTCTCTATAAATAAATGAAGAATGAATGAAGCCGCCTATACCTACCGTAGTCTGTGTTGATAGTAGCCATGCGTTGCGTAATGAATTCTTTAACTTTCGGTTAAGTTTACTCAATAAATAATTAATATAAATTTTTTATATAATTTTTTTGCTTCATGTAGGTAAGATTTCAAATTATTACGTCCACAATTTCGAAAGTGACCCACCAGTCACCCTGTATAACAATGCTATTGTACAGAATCCACACAACTAGTAAACTCAGCTGTAAATCAAAGCAGAACTATAAGTGTTATCGCACACAAACACTTAACCTGACCACAAACGTGATCACTCCACAATCACCACTCTTTTGGGCGTTATAAATTACTCGCCACACAATCCAAGTATGAGGCTGCGTTTCCACCGACGCGGAGCTGAGCGGAGCGGAGCTTGACGGCGCCTGAATAGACCAATCACTATAAATAAATAAATAATAATAAAATCCCCAGACAATCACACCAACTATATGGCCCCAAAGTAAGGAAAGCTTGTGTTATGGGATACCATATAGCGAACTAGGGGGGAACCTAGAATATAAATACATAAATAGATAAACACCCAGACACGGAACATTTTTTTTTCTGGTTCCTTGCGGGAATCGAACCCGCAACCACTGGCGTCTGAGGCAGATAGGTTTACCCCAACGCCAAAGTGGTCAAATTTCGTTTCAATAGAAACAAAACTATGCTCGTTTTGTTTCTATTGAAGCGCAGTAGAGATTTCGAGTATAGTGATTGGTCTATTTAGGCTCCGCTAAGCTACGTTCCGCTCACATCCGCGTCAGGGGAAACGCAGCCTTACAGCCCGTTCACACATGATACGTTTTACTGGATACCTTTTTTGTATTGAAAATACGTATACTGAATACTGTGCCATATGTGAAGTCGCTCATACAACTCCATGCACCATCGATGAAAAAATGATATCCGGTAAAACGTATCCAGTAAAACGTACCATGTGTGAACGGGGGGTTACTCCGTTTCAGGGGGAAATCTTTCGACGTTTTATCTCTCAGTAACAATGCAAGTTAAGAATGGGACTTTTTTGGGAAGGACATAACTGACAGATGTCTAAAGGATCTTGCGTTGACGAAGATACCCTTGAGAAAGACGAGGTATTGTACGAGGTGAACAATTCGATTAGGCTGTTTTTTAATCGTATTTGTTAAAATAAAAAATGTTTGGTATTTAGATGTATGTGATTCTTGTTTCTTTCTAGTGTCCAATATTGGTAATAAATGTAATTATTTACATATCGCTTCTGCAGACTTAAGGAATTAACTTTGTATAGTTTCTTATTTACCAAAACAATGCGTTCTAAATGTTACCTTCTTAAATTTTTTTGTATAGTCATATTTAAAAGCTACCATATTATTATTCAATTAAGTTACTTAACCTCCATTGCAAATAAACCATCTATATTTTCTATTCTTGTCTTAATTTAAAAGTAGAAACTTCAAACGGGTTGACGGTTAGTTTATATGTATATGTATAAGAATCACTATAAAGAGATGTTTTTAATTGTGATTGCCAAGAGTCAAACCCCGAATATCTCAATATAATAAAAAGTTTAAGTTCTCCCGAAAATCTTCTTTCAAAATATTTTTTTTAATAAAAAGCAAAGTATCTGCGTCAAGATTCCTTGCGAGTTTCAAGGGTGCTTCCAATGTCTCGAGTCTGCGGATTATTTTAATTCAATCATCAGGTTGTTGCGAAGTTGAAAATAGGCTGTTTTGAGTTCTCATTAGTGGAAATATGAAACCATTTCTGTCAACTGGCATATTAGTCTATTCTTATGAAAAGTTTTTCCATGTTTAACAACTTATTTACATATTACAAGCATTAAACCGGAACGTAATATTGGGAACGGATGATATTGATATGATTCTCAAAAGAGCTCACAAAATTTTATATTTAAAATAAAAATTTACTCATTTAATCGAAGTTGTAAGTAGTAGCGCCGTGGTTACTGTGTGTATCAAACTAAATCACAGGTTAAGCAACGTTAGGCGCGGTCGGTACTTGGATGGGTGACCGTCGACCATTCATTTCTCACGGCGACTTCTGGTACTTCGGAGGGCACGTTAAGCAGTCGGTCCCGGATGCTGTATACTTGTATACAGTAGTCGTTAGGGATTGTCAGAAGCCTGAAAATTCTGACATCCACCACCCAGCACTGGGCCAGCTTTGCGGATTATGGCCTATACCTCCTCGTCACCCAGGGGAGAGACTCATAACCCTGCAGTGGGTTCATTACAAAGAGTTGTGATGATGATGATGATTAATTTAATTTATTGATCAGTCCATCTTTAATTCAATGGCAAGAAAAATGTATTCGATAAAAATGGTAAGTGTTCATTTATAAATAAAAATCATTTTTTTTATACTTCATATCATCAGCAAATACACACAGTAATTTTGAAACAATCGTTAAGTAGACGAAAGTTGCAGATTTTCATAACCTTTTCTTTTGTTAATCTTATGTGATCCACTATATTTATTTTTACTCTCAAGCAGATGGGGCGATATTGGTTTAAATGTATTTATGTATTTTAGGCTTAGAATAGCCCTAGATGACCACTTGGACGATGGGGTAAACCTGTCTGCCTCAGACGCCAGTGGTTGCGGGTTCGACTCCCGCACGGAACAAGAAAAAAAAAGTTTCGTGTCTGGGTGTTTATCTATTTATGTATTTATATTCTAGGTTCCCCCCTAGTTTGCTACATGGTATCTCATAACACAAACTATGCTTACTTTTGGGCCATGTAGTTGGTATGATTGTCTGGGGATTTTATTTATTATTTTTCCTGGATAAGCGTGTCCTAAAGGCGACTATTCCGAGTGACCCCCGCTTGGTGGTAGGATCCCGTCATGTTCCGACTAGCGACCACCCTTCATATAAAATCTGCCGCCAAATGTTACCGCTCCAGCAATGATATGTTCCGGTAATCATCAATATAATACAACTGTTCCGTTACTGACTGAGTGACTAATTGAATGACAGACAACGTACAGCCGTAACTACTGGGCGTAGAGAGCTGAAATTTGGAACATACATTCTTTAGAGGATGTAAGGGTGCAGTAAGGAAGGAATTCCCGAAATTCTTACGGGAACGGTAATTATTGGACATTTTAGTTTGTATGAAAAATATTATTCCTTGAGGGCACGGATACGATACTTTGCATAAAGGTTCTTCAAAAAGTGACTGGTTGTTTTATGAAAGGAATTCCTGAAATTCCCACGGGAACGGGAAATATATGATGCCACATTTTTATGTTTCACAGTTTGTATGAAAAAACCTTATTCCTGGAGTGCACGGATGTGATACTTGGTATAAAGGTTCCTTAATAAGTGTCTGTTTATATTATGGAAGGAATTCCCGAAATTCCCACGGGAACGGAAATATAGGACTTTTGAGTTTATACGTGTACGAAGTCGCGGGCAAACGCTCGTATTTTATAAAGAGCCAGGGCTTTTCTAAGCCCATGTGCTTTCATCTTCGACCTCATCTTCACTTGCCATCAGGTGAGATTGAGGTCAAAGCAGGCCTCGTAAAGAAAATATACTTTGAAAAGGAATCCCGCATCCACCTTTCTGTAACACACGTTCTTATTAAAACATAACTAGAGCTTCATAATGTATAAGTATTTAATCATTAACTGTTTCTGAATCTATGTTAATTCGCTTTCTATTTAAAATTAACCTTTAAAACAAACAAAACTAAATGGAAGTGTCTAAATACAGTTTATTATTGAAAATCGATTTTACAAGTTGTGCTTGAACAAGTGACCTCAATTCGCCCCATTGTTAGGCTCGATACACACGTATGCTAGGAGGTAAGGCTTGCTACACACTGATACATTTCACTATTGTTAGAAACAACCCTTTTGTTGGCACAGGTAGTTAGGGCACTGATATTGGGGTTGGTTTTTGTGAGGCATGTATTATGTTTACGTTCATGATTAATTTTTAGATAGGGAGTTTGTAGAATTTATGTTATATTTGGTGCTGAAATGTTGAATGTATGGAGTTTTATGGCATCTAAATACCTGTATTTCCCCAGACATTTCTTTAGGAAAGCACAAAATTCGTCAATGCTTTATAATAAGAGATAACTAAGTATGCTTTGGTAATTGAATAAGAATTCTTTTAGCGTGAAATACAAGGTTACAAACATTTTTTGTTAATAACATAGCCTAAAATTTGAAGGTTAAGTTACAAAAAAATACATCTTATTTTTATTGCGTTTTTTCTTGTTGGACGTATTCTTAACTGTTCTTTAAATAAAAACATTCAAGAAAAGATTTTAAATATTCTTTCCGTCCCCGTTAAGAACTCTAAATAACGAGCAGTCTTGAGTTATCTTCTGTAATCACATTTCTGGAACGTTCTACACCTTGAAATGCATTTTTAGATTTCACGTAACAGCACTTGAAATGCGAAACATGTCGAAATATAGAATCTGTATTTTTCTCAGATATTTCTTCTGGAAAGTGCAAAAGTCTCATATGCTTAGTTTAAATGAAAAATTGGTTTGTTAAATGAAGCGATGGAATATTTTACATATTTACCTTTTTCATTTTAAAACAATCTTTCAACTTTAATGAACAATCGAGAAAAGATTTGATTTACTGTTTCATAAAATAAATTAACACAGGCGTGTTATTTTCTGTTCAAAGAGCTATGGATACTAATTTTTTCATCTTTATAACACGTTTTCTGTAAGTTTGGACCAGCAGCATGCGACAAAAATGAAAGATTTATTTTATTTTATTATTTTATCTTATCATATTAGCTAATATCGACGACCGGCTGATGTAGTGGTAACATACATTGCCTTCTATGCCAGAGGTCCTGGGTTCGAATCCCGGCGGCGGCGGGTATCGGTGTGATGAACACAGATATTCGCCGTCAAGTAATGGATGTTTATATGTTTATTTAAGTTTATTCTAATAAAAAATATGTATTTATTCAATATGTATGTTTATATATTTCTTAAGTATATCAGTTATTTAGTATCCATAGCACAAGTTCTTTAAGAAACTTAATTTGGGCTAGACAATGTTGTGTGAGTGTCAGAAATATTTATTTATTATTTATTGATATATACCAGCACCAGAACAGATAGAATTACTCGATTCGATATCATGATTAAGGCCAGAGATCTAAAGAAGCCAAACTCTAAGAAAAATCGATACAAAGGCCCGATTTATCGTTTTCGATGGTCACTGGCGTCCATAACGTTATATTTCAGCGAGGTCAAATTTTTTAGTAAACGGATTATGACTGTAACCGAAAATTTCAGATTTTTTTGCATCACTACAAGTTCCAACGCTGCGTCACGCGTTCGAACGCGCATTTCGTCAAACAACGATTATATGTACAAGCGAGAGGCATTAAATAAAACTACATATTTTGTGAACCATTATCAGGCTACACAACAAAAATCAGATCAATACGAGAAATAGTTTAGACACAGAAATATTTTTTTGTTAGTTTAATTTAAACGCCTTGTATCGTCCCGAGCACCTGATCGAAAGTACTATAGGCATAATAGTGATACACCGCAAAACGTCAAAATGTTTGACCAAATCTTTACAAAGGATGTTCACATTTTAGCTTAATTATTAAGCTATAAAAGTTCTTTGAAAAAAAAAAATCGTATACTTCATCTACGCTTCTTTTAAATGCAGTAGAATCCGTTTATTATGACTCCGCTTATATTGACCAACCGCACATTATGACTTGTTTACACAGTGAAGTTGGTTTTCATATAAATTATATAACTAAGTCGGATATAATGACTTCGCCTATATCGCTTTTTGAGACCATTTTTTTTCAAATTTTGTCCGCTTATAGTGACCGACCGTATGATTTCTAAAACCTTTGGCAGTGTTCGGGAGAGTCACGTTATACCCAAAGACTTTAGGCGCGTGAAAGGCTTTTTTGATTTGAGTCTCAGTGCGTAGATTTACTTATTGAGTCTACTTATTAATATCTACTTTGATTTATCTCTATTTTATTCCTTTCTATTAAAATAAATCAAATACTAACTTATACAGTTTATTTATTCTTGCAGTACCTATGCTTTGTATGACGTCCGTTTAGTATGACTTGTTTCATATTTCCCTTCGATGTCATTATAAACGGATTCCACTGTAGTTTCGGATTAACAGTAGACACTTATAGTATATGCGGTTTCATTTAATGCCTCTCGCTTGTATCAACGTTGTATAAAACTACTGATCGGCGGTCACCCATCCTTGTACCGCTCGAGCCGAGCGTTGCTAAACCAAATCTGTCAAAAATTGGAATTGAACCTGAACTCTATGCCTTCGACATTAAGTTAAAAATTGGTTGGGAAAATTTAACAGGTTTGTAACGGTTGCCTACTGTATAAGAGCCACTGTGCCATGAACTTGGTGTGATTGTGATTACCACATATCTGTTGCGAGCTAAAAACATAGTTTAAACGGCAATATACAGTCCTTAATATATACGTATTTTACTTTAATGAATCCATAATTGTAGAAACGAAGAAATCCCTTCAGACATTTCTAGGTAGTAAGCAGTCCCTATTATTGCCATGGCCTTAACCCGCAGGGCTTAGTGTAAACTTTGCCAATCATATTAACGCAGTCACAAAAGAAAAGTCTACAAAAATATGCTTTATTTAACAAACAGCGCACATTACTCTTAATCAGTACCGGTGACATAATAACACTTTTTCAACCACGCTAATCCTCTGTCTAATGGAAATTAACTATTACTCAATTAAGTGTCAAAATGACAGGAGCTGTCATATCAATCTCTAGAGAAAACTTGCCGCCCGTCCGTCCTACCTGTGTTTGCCATTAC
The DNA here is from genome assembly GCA_944452665.1 of Stenoptilia bipunctidactyla. Classification (NCBI taxonomy): domain Eukaryota; kingdom Metazoa; phylum Arthropoda; class Insecta; order Lepidoptera; family Pterophoridae; genus Stenoptilia; species Stenoptilia bipunctidactyla. The sequence continues at coordinate 8,968,641 of OX101743.1, forward strand.
AATAGTGTAATTAATGCTATTACGCGGTACTCTTTATTGCATTTAGTGGACAGTCAGCAAAAAAAAAAAAATTATAATACTACTCAACTTTTTTAGCCAAAAAAGAAAAGCTATGGAGGGTAAAAATACAATTCAAATACAATAAAATTGTCTCCGATTGGGATTCGAACCACGAGTTTCCCTTATACAGATGACTGGTGACAAATTTTAGATATTGAAGAGAGCACTTTATACCCGATTCTGATCATAATTATGTAATAAAAGAACGTACTTAATTTTTAAGCAGAATTCCCGATAAATAAATAAAGGGCTTTACTAGGTCGGCGACCGTTCGTGAAGTCGTCTATACCTATCTATCTATTCTGTGTCGAAACTCCTTCATTCACAAGTCCGTACCAGTATAACCATGCGTAGCGTAATGAATTCTTTAACTTTCGGTTAAGTTTCCTCAGTAAATTAATATTTATTATTTATTTTATTTATTCTCTTTATGTACCGATCTCAAACTATCACGTCCTCGAATTTCGAAAGTGACCCACCAGTCACCCTGTATACAACGTTATTTTTTGTTTATGCGAAACCTATTATAGCTTAAGTAATTAACTGTATCATGATGCAATCTACACAATTACAAGGTTTTTTTTTCGAAAACGCATTACAATTGCGAAGTTTTGTTTTAACTTTAAGAGAGTAGTGCTTGTAAGATCATAACATGCGCTCCTTTGACGATATTTTACGTTTTCATTCTTCATTTCATGAACATGTCATGATAACGTCAAAAAAGCAGTCAGATAGCGAAGATTTTTATATTTCTCACTGAAACTGGTAAAAAACAGTGTCAACTGTAAAATCCTAAAAAGTGAAATAATTCACGAATGGGACATTTTTGGAGGGTTGGTAAATTGTAAAAACAGTTCGGCTTGACCTATCCTCTAACCTCTCAACGGATTCAGGTCCAATGAAAAATAACCCTGTATACATTTTTATTAATTGATAAACTTATACAGCGTTGTTTTTTGGTCACCATCCAAATTTAAATGTTAGTTTCTTTGATACAATATAAACGTACCTGCATATTTATTTTAGCGTCGCCTAGAACAAAAAAGTAGAAATATGGAACCACAAACGTTTTTGAAAATAGTCGCTGTTGATGAACATAGCTACTACGACGCGGCACTTCATTGTTAATAGTACGACGTAGTACTACGAGATGTTTTGTAGTAGCACGTAATCGACTTAATTTTAATGGTGATTTAGAGTGACCATGCTTAGCTTAAATTGTTAAAGGATATATTAATTTCCTTGTATAAAAAAAATACTTTTTTTGCAAAAATCGTTTCTATGAATGATACTTATTGTGCAAAACAATTTTGGCCGATGACCACAAATCAACCCTGTATAAATAATCATGACTCCAAAATGGCACTAAAAATCTGGCAGCCAACCAATCTTCAACTTAATGTCGACAAAATAGAGTTCAGATTTAATTACAATTTTTTGACAGGAGAGTGCTGCCTTCTTCCCAAATATCCGCCACCGCCACCGGGATTCGAACTTAGAACGTAAAATGCAAAGCTACCACTAAACCACAATATTTCATTCGACTCACCAAACAATTCAATCTATGACGGTTCGGTGAAATAACGACATATTTTTACTAGATAAGGTTATATTAAGTTTTATTAACACAAGTTCATAATAAAACTTAACTAGGGCCATATTTGGTAAATGTTAGAAATATTTATTATTTTGAAAATGGAATCCATTTTCGCTGTATTCTGGCTTAAAGCTATTTTGATTCTGTACTTGACGGTACTTGAAACGAATTCTAGAAACAGGTGATGTATTTTTCAACTTCACAAAGAAGCTTTTGACAATACGTACGATCATTTGCATTAAATATTAAGGTCCACTTACTTCGGAGCCTTAAATGGAAATAAGTAATTGCTGTCGTTTGTTTGTGCCATCAATAAAGTTTGTTTAGGGGTCTAGAATAATACCTAAGGTACTATAAAAATAATCAACGAATGCAGAGCATTAAAAAACCGAGTTCCCGTCAAAACTTTGGTTGAATTATAGTATCGCCAAGTTCTCCGAAATAATACATATTTAAAAAAGAAAATGAAAGTATCTATGAAGTTATCAATCGCTTTCGATGAAATTTATATGGAACCAACTCTGAAGTATCTTCTATCATATGAAATAAGATTTTTCAAAATCAATTCATAATTGTCTGAAATATCGTGTAACATAGACAAAAAAAAAACATACACAAGAATTGAGAATCTCCTCCTTTTTTGTAAATCGGTTGCAAAATACACTAAAACAGCCAGGTCAACATTATTTACAAACCCATTTTACGCATATCAATCAACAAATATTTAAACTTTAATTAGTTAACCATATTACACATAAATTGTAATTAATCTACGAGTATCACCACTTTAGAAAGCCATCGAGCTTTCCATTGGAAATTGTATATGTTATGAAATTAATTAGTATTGAAAACCAAGGGTTATTTTGTCGAGAGTCATTCCGGGATATATGATCGAATAGTTTATTTTTTCCGTTTGATTTGAATATTTATTACATGAATATGTATCTAATTGCAAAACATTGTTTTGCAATGAGAATTATAAGTATTCAGATAACTTTCAGTTGAAGGATTATTGCATACAGTAATGCAGAAAAAAAAACATAATTCTTTTAAATCTTTACTAGCTTATAAAAGCCCTCTTTTCTTTTTCTTTCGACTCAATTAATAGAAATGAAAAAATATTAACTTATACAATTTTTATGTCGCAAAATTCTCCGAGGCATACCATAAACCTTTTAATGGTACGCGCACACTATGCCGGATCGCATCGCAACGCAGTAATCCTCGTACGTTTTATATGAAATATCGCACACTATATGGGGCGCAGCGCATCGCATGATCCGCCGCTGATGTTCCCGCGCTCTGTGATGCGTCACAGTATTCTATAGCAAGTGAAGCACTTCTAGACTTAGACTGTACTCAAACGACACTTTCTCCATAGAGTGTTAAGATAAACTCGACCTTATGTTGAAAGATTTAAAGCTTTAATTCGTAAATTTTAGTACAGTAAACGCAACGTCTACACGTAGAATGTACTGAATGATCTGGCCCGTCACAATGTGCTATGCTAACATTTCGACATAAAGTCCGGCGAGCTGCGCCGCGCAGCGGCCCGGCGGCGCGGCGGCATAGCGTGCGTGCACCTTTAGGAGTGTTCAAAATTCAAAAAGTTTTAGTCAACATAAGACCATCGAAAGGCCATTTAATGACGTCATTATTTTGTACGTTCTGGTGGTACCTCACTTTCTTCCCAGTGTAGGGTCTTTATAGGATAGCCTTACGGCTCTGAATAAGTGTATCCTCATCTGCACCTACCACAAGGTGAGATGGAGATTAAGCGGGGGTTTTGTCACTGATAACAGAAAATCTAGTCAGAACCTAAAATTTATGGCTATGGCTGGTTAAGTATGTAGGTACATACATACTTAACTTCACGCCTGTATCCCTTATGGGGTAGGCAGAACACCAGAGGTTATAAGACCACCTGATGTCACGTTTAACAAATTCGGAGGCATTATAGAGGAAACAGGGGTGAGTCTCCAAAACTCAGGCGTGTCTCTCCGCAAAAAAGAGCACCTTCTCATAAACGCCCACTTTCTAAATTATATCTGTCCCCACCACCAACCATCTAGGGCTTTTAGGCGTAACTGTAACATCCTGTTTAAACTTCGGTCAACAAATTGTGTCCATGGCTCAAGTAGCTTCGAAAAAGTTGGGAATCATCTCGAAGGTACGGCGGTACTTCGGCTCTGCACAGCTTTTTAATTCATAATCACACAGCTCAAGTGCGATCATGCATGGAGTACTGCAGTCATCGGGATGGTCCAGCCAAATATCAACTAGAAGCGCTGGACTTCGTTGACCGAAGAGCCCGTAAACTAATAAACAACGTCGACCTTACGATCAAAAACTGCAGATCCTAGAGCATCGTCGCAAGGTTGCTTGTTTAACCGTGTACTACAGGATACACTTTTACCACTAGGACTACTAGACGCAAAAAGAACTTCCATCCGTATGTGGTGGATATGAAAAAAAGGCGAACTATGCGCTTCTCGTGGATGGACGTGTAACACCTTAGTCTTCATGTTCACTTACCATCAGGTGTCATGGAAGACAAACGTCCTATCCTTACTTTATAAAAAAGCCACAAACAAAAACCTTCAATTAAACCTCTGTCCTATTACTGACATTTAAACCCTTCGCTCCTAGTCCACTATGGACTACTCGTTAAAAAAAGGAACTATTGAAATTTTAGGCTCAATTTTTGTTCAACTATAAGCCTGGTAGTACCTATACTAAAAAGCTACTACAAAACAAGAACTGTAGAATAATTCAGTTGATAAATGCTAGACTCCCTTTTTTACTTTCTCTCGACTTTTGATTACTACATAAAATAAACATAGCAATGTTTTGTGCTGGACTTGGCTTAATCTAATTTTCTTTGTCAAAGGGAACAACCTGCACAAGGTGACTTTAGTTCTTAATGCTCTAAATTTTAATACCGAATAAATTATTTGTTTAGGTCTGTGAAGTACGTACTACAAAGTTATATCCAGACTCTCATTGTAAAATCATTATTTTTAAGTAAATCTTTAGGTTTTTCCATTTCCAAATATAAAGTAACGCCTTAAAAAAGGCTTTGTAGCCTTTTTAAGTATGTGGGGCGTACGGAGGAATATGAGACTTGAGATATCATCTTACAAATCATATTCTCAAACGAAGAAGGTGCGAAAATAGGAAAGATAAAATGAAAAAATCTCTAAATACGCTTAAACGTAAAGTTAAAACTCTAAACATTATTCAATGCGTTAGATGCGTCGCAAAAGACGACCACTATGGCGTTGGGGTAAACCTATCTGCCTCAGACGCCAGTGGTTGCGGGTTCGATCCCCGCACGGAACCAGAAAAAGGTTCCGTGTCTGGGTGTTTATCTATTTATGTATTTATATTCTAGGTTCCCCCCTAGTTCGCTATATGGTATCCCATAACACAAGCTATGCTTACTTTGGGGCCATGTAATTGGTGTGATTGTCTGGGGATTTTATTATTTATTATATTTTATTAAAAATCAGTTTTATGAAACAAAAACTAGGATTATTAAAAAAAAACCTTTATAAGTAGTTACAAAGCGCAATGAAATTACTAGACAGCCTGTAACAAAGCAATATGTAACCAGGCATTAACCAACTTTCATATTTCTATAAAAACAAAAGCAATTCGTACAACCAATAGTTTTATTTATATTTTCTACTTTGTATTTTAAAAATGGAAATATTTACGCTCCCATACGTAGTAATCAAACAAAATTACTCGTTTTATAGCAAAAATGCCAGCTCTGTAACTTTATGACTCTGCGCACTAAAACTTAGTTGCTTAGTAGTTCAATACCCATACATGAGAGGGAATCAGTATAAACATCAATTGGGAACTCGATTCGAGCTAACAATTACCTTTAAGCCAGCTTTCAAACGAAATTCAACTTCATTTCAATGAGAATAAGCGATAAGTCAATATTTACTAGGTAATATTTAGGGCAACAAGGGCTCGTTAGGGCGAACGCTATGATTCAGACTAATGCCTGTAAAATATAAATGTTGTTGCCTCAATTTGCTGTTTTGTAATGAAAATGATCAAGGAATGCTTTTAGAGGAATCTAGTTTCATTTCAAAGTTGAATTTCGTAATTTAGAACTGAGATTTCTGAGTGTATTTCAATGTTTTATGGTCTAAAATTTCAAACAGAGCTGTGGTTATATTGGAGTGTTTACTAACAGTGACCGCGATTAAAATAAGTACCAACGTTTCTTAACAGTATTTCCTTTATGAATGTTTTGAAATGTTTATGTATGTTAGACGACCACTTTGGCCATGGGGTAAACCTATCTGCCTCAAACGCCAGTTGTCGCGGGTTCGATTCCCGCACGGAAAAAGAAAAAAAAATTAGGTTCTGGGTGTTTATCTATATTACATGTATTTATATTCTAGGTTCCCCCTAGTTCACTACGTGGGATCCCATAACACAAGCTATGCTTCCTTTAAGGCTATGTAGTTGGTGTGATTGTATAGAGATTAATTATTTATTTATTTTATAGCTTACTGAAACCAATTCTACTGTTTGTAGACGAAGATAAGTCACACAGTTTGATAAACTGATTCTGGACCTGACTTGAGTAACTTGGATAAGAGCTCAAGCTTACCCTTATTTAGGTAGAGTTTAAGTGGGCCACTTAAGGCAATGAACTTGTCTAAGCTGGATCGGGTCTAGGTGTAATAGGGATAGCTCCACTGTGTCTATAATTACTTCGGGGTCATTAAGAAAATCAATTTAATTACTTCGGGGCCACATATTAACAGTTTTTCAGTCTTTTCTAAAAATATATAGCTAGACAATTCAAGAATAAACTCACCAAGTTCAGAGCCACAGACACGGGGTATGATCTCCAGGATAGCCGAGCAGGAGGCGTCTTCGAAGCATAGTTGTCGAGCCAGCAGGCAGTTGAGGATTGCTATAGTGCCCTTGAGCCCAGGACCTGGAAAGAAGAGCACGCGAATTAGTTATTATCATCATCACCATCTGTTTTACATCTAGCTGACTCAAGGCTTGTTTTCCTGACCAAGGAAGATGAAGACACAAAGGAAAAATAGACGGCAAGCGACGCCGAGGCAGATTTCCGACACGTGGGTCGGACCAGATCAGACCACTCTGGACATTGCAGTGCTTCAAAATATTTACGCCGCCTAATATAGGACACAGAAGTCGTCGTGGCGCCGTGGTTACTGTGTGTATCAAACGATATCACAGGTTAAGCAACGTTCGGCGCGGTCGGCACTTGGATGCGTGACCGCCGACCATTCATTTCTCACGGCGACTTCCGTGCTTCGGAGGGCACGTTAAGCAGTCGGTCCCGGGTGCTGTATACTTGTATACAGTAGTCGTTAGGGTTTGTCAGAAGCCATTATGGCGCCCTGAAAATTCTGGCATCCACCACCCAGCACTGGGCCAGCTTAGTGGATTATGGCCTATACCTCCTCGTCACCCAGGGGAGAGACTCATGCCCTGCAGTGGGCTCATTACAAAGAGTTGTGATGATGATATAGGACACAATAGTCATCATCATCTGCAACACTTGTTTGTTTACATTCTGATGCAATGATTGTAGGATTGAAGTTGTTACTTATGCGCGACCTCTGAAGTTGTTCTGACAGTATGGGACTCCTTAAATGAAAAAATACACCTGCTGGGGGTAAATCGGTTTATTAGAGCGACAGCCAGTCAAGTTAAAAAGACTGCGCAGTTGTTTTGCCCAGTTTTTAAGGAAGATTATATGGTCCGCCTAAGAAAATGAAAAGTAGCATTTCATTTACAAGGCTCTCATGCAACCTACACTAGGCCAACTCATTGGAGGAGCTTGGTTGTATAAAAAGCTTTGTTAGGCCTTAAGTATTTGACCCAAAAAATATTCTACCAATGTAAAGATGCTTTGAGCATCCGACAGATGTGCCCCAAACGAGTTTCATTTTAAAAGCAATGATGCAAAGCTGATTTTTCACTAACAAAATAATGCAATTCACATTCCGTTTCTAGTGTAGGTAGTTAGTGCGTAGACGCCGGGTTTTATTTAGAACAAACTGACCAGACAGTTTCTGTACCAGTTTTGATTTAATATCCTAGACATTGTTTATTAACGTAAATCTAATTGATAAATTTTCATACGACATAGGTCTATTATAATTATGTGCACGACATTCTTACCTTTAATATAAAAAAAAAAGTTATTTAAAAATGGATGACATTAATTTCAAGAAAGAAAATTTGCATGTATCTAAGAAATAGTCATAAGAACTCTATAACCAAATTTTAATTTATAAAGAAAAGTGAACATTTTGTCAAACAAATAAATTTTGGCAAGCGAAAATCTTAATCACGTGGCTATAAACCTTTTGTGTGGTACACCATTTTTTGGCCCACTGTACCTACATGTATAAAAATACAGCACAATGTATAATTTCCAAGAGGTTTTAGAAATGCAATAATTACTCGTATACACTTGAAAATAGAATATCGTGGTGCCCGCAGATTAAACTTCATTCCTGCATTATACTTTTACGAGTAAAGGTAAGGTCGGGTTAATAATCTGAAATGAAAGAGATTAATTCTACTGTTGGTGTTGGTTGATGTTTTGTTTAGTAGCTGCCTAATTATTTTGTGGTATTTATGTAAATTAAACTTGGAAAGATTATAACATTACGGAGCTTTTTAATCCAATAAGTTATTTACTAATTTACAAGTAAAAACTAAGTAGCTAGTAATTATATTACAAAATGAATTTGTAAAAATTTTAATAGTTTAAAATTTAAATAGTTCTGACACTCACACAACATTATCTAGCCCAAATTAAGTTTCTTAAAGAACTTGTGCTATGGATACTAGATGACTGAGAATCTTTTTTTTTTATTCTTATTTTTAAGAGGTTTTTATTCTAGGAGAATATGTCAGCCTCATTGTAACCTAAACTTAATTTATAACAAATAATTCTCATTATAATAATCATATTTATGAATCACAGAGAGAGACTTGTTTGTGCAAAAATATGTGAATTAAGTTATTAAACACTTCTGAGTTTGGATTTGATAATATCGTCAAGAATACGCGGACATCTAATCTATTAATATCAAATTTTTGCAACAGGTCTTGTCTTTCTCTCTGATACTTAACACATTCTGAAAGTGTATGCTGGACGTCGTGTACAGTATTACAGGTTTCACAATAAGGCGATTCTAGTTTTTTCATTAAGAAGCCGACTGAGAATCTTAAGAAAATATGATCATACATTTTGAATAAATACATATTTTCTTATAAACTTAAATAAACATATAAACATTCATGACTTGACGACTAATATTTGCGTTCTTCACACAAATATCGGTCGCCACCGGGTTTTGAACCCAGGACCACTGGCATAGAAGCAATGTTTGTTACCACTACACCAGCCGGTCGTCAAGTGTTAATATTACTTGAAATATTTTGAGGGTGCCCTGATAAATGTTTGTTTTAGTTTGTGATTTTCTTTATAAAATGTATCCTTTGTATTTTTTTAAATCGGTGTTTGACAAGGGTGCCTATAGTATTTTCCACTAGGCCTAGGGCTAATTTTGTTTCGTTTTTTAAAGCCGAAGAAATAAATACATTCACGGTCATCATCATTGTGAGCCGAGAGACGCACACTGCTGGACAGAGGCCTCCGCAAGATTCTCCACGTCGTCGTTGCTTCGCTCGGCTCCATGCCACCCTTATGCATATCTTAATCAATAAAACTAATTATTATTCCTATTCTTTTACTGTCCATGTAGTCAGTGAGTGGAATGCACAGCCTAACTGTATCCGTGAGTCAAAATCCTTAGCTGTTTTCAAGAAAAAGGTGCTTGATTTTTTAACAAGCACCGTTTGACCTTCATTGTGTGTATTAACTTCTAAAATTTTTATTTTAATTGTTGATTTAGGTACAAAAGTTTAGACTTTATTCGATACAAACAAAAAAATCTATACATATAATAAAATGGTAGGAAAGTCAAAACTGTACATTGAATATTTTTTTAAAATCTACAATCGAAACAGAAACAAAAAATATAGTTTTTAGAATTTTTGTCTGTTTGTCTGTTTGTCTGTTTGTCTTTCCGGGATAAACTCAAAAAGTACTGCATGGATTTACTTCAAATTTGGCATGAAGATAGTTAAGAAGTCGGGTCAACATATAGGCTACATATTATCACGCTAGCAGTGTTATAATCGTAGGTGCGTTTGGTGCTGCATAGCGTTCACGCAGACGACGTCGCGGGCAGCAGCTAGTATCAAATATTTTGTCATCTATACGCATACAAAGTCTTGTTATTAAAATAATAAGTATAGGTAATGAAGTGTACAAATATAAAACAATATTACGCTAAGAGTTTAATAATTGAACTCATAAGTACAGAATCCGGTAAATTGAAATTAAGTTCAAAAAATGGAATATGAATACAACGGTCGAAATGAAGAAAAGGTGTCGTACATGCATAAGGAAAAATGGAAGACAATTTCAGCAAATTGTGGATAAATAAAATTATGCTAAATGCAAAATTGTTTCTTTTCATAACGCCTTGCAAACTAGGTTGCTTTTATCTCTCTTTTTATTAGACATTTGTTTTAGGATTTTTTTAAATTGGAAATGGTATATATTAGCGAAATCCAAACACAAAATTATCAGTAATATTAATAATATTATTTTCATGAATTAGGAGGAGGTTCTCAATTCGTCTGTATGTTGTTTTTGTGTTTCTTTAATACACGATATTTCGGAAAATTGTGAATCAATTTTGAAAATTCTTGTTTCATATGATAGAAGATACTTCATAGCTGGTCCCATATAAATTTCAACGAAATCAGTTGGGAACTTCATTGAAAATTTTTAACTTTTGAAAAAATATGTATGATTTCGGACAATGTTTACGTTGATGACATTCTCAACTCAGCCAAAGTTTTGACGTGAAGTCGGTTTTTCTAATGCTCTGCATTCGTTGATTATATAAATTATGCCTAATTATAATTTGCAGAGACTGACATACTTAGTTACCATGTGGCATCGAAGTAAACTTTGCTTGTGAAAAAATATGCTTGTGTTATGGAGAGCACACAGTAAACCTAAGGGGTATCGTAGCAAACACCCCGACGAAAGTCAGTTTATAACAGTTCGTTTCCTAAACTGCCCCGGCTGGGACTCGAACCAGGACCTCTCACGCCGCAGCCGAACACTGGACCACTGCACCAAGGAGGTCGTTACGGTTTATATTTTGACTTTTTAAGACTTTGGAAGTACATAATTATTTGAAACTGCGAGAAACAAGTCAATTAAGGCCCTCTTGTAGCGCGGTGTGTAGGTATTCAATACTTCGTTTTTCTTTAATCATCGGTTAAGAGCAATAGGCTTTTCTATAATAATAATAATAATAAGCTCGCATGCAAAAAGCGGTTTTGCTCGAGACTGCCCGAATCGTTCGCCGGTTTCTGTCTCTCTTGCCCTGATCCCCGACCGACTGGTCCGATTGTCAAGTCTTTCCCGCTGAAAGGCGTGTAGCTGTAAGTATACTTAATAATAATAATAAAAGCGGTTTTGCTGGATACTGCCCGAATAGTTCGCCGGTTTCTGTCCCTCTTGCCCTGATACCCGACCGACTGGTCCGATTGTAGGGTCTTTTCCGCCGAAAGGCGAGTAGTTGTAAATATGCAGAATAATAAATTTATTACAGGTAACTTAAGAACAGTAGAAGATATTTAATACTATATCTAAGACTTCACGTTTATATGTAACTTTTGCATGAATCCAATATGGCATTTCATAGCAATATCCATTTGAAATTATAAGTTAGAGTTATGTTTGTGACTTTTTTATCGAAACAATTTTCATAAATCATGTTTTTTATCTTTTCATATCGATTGGCAATATGTTTAATTTTTGTGATTATTTTTTCAGGCACAACATGTAGATATTACCGGGTTTATAATCGTTCGAAGAATGTTAAAACATTGCATCCTCGACTTTATTAAGTCGAATTAAAAAAAGGTAGATTTCGAACTCTGAATTCTTAATTCTTGGTGGAAAAAGACAACACTCAATCATAACTTCGGACCCACCACTAAGAAATCAATAAATAAACATCGAACCAACAAAGTTAACCAAATAAAAACACTTTAAAAAATAACCCCAAAAGTTCAATTATTACATCAAATATTTCTTTAACTTTTTGATGTTGGTAAAACTGTCCAACTGCCAACTTTATAAACCTATACTTTATTTATAGACACATTGTTTAAGTAAAACTTTTGTAATGACGTGTATAAGACGGGTATTATTCCTATAAATATCCTATAGCTTTATTTTGTTTTTTCAGTGTCTGAAGATGAAAGATTTGGACCTAAATGTTATATAGTGTTTATTTATAAGTAATGGAGACGTCGTTGCTAGCTGTACGCCTAATTTTACGTGAGTGTCACTTGAAAGCCTTAGCTTCTCAGTTTTGTAAGTTAAATTGTAACTGTAACTTTGTAACTTTATATCTAATCTGTGTCTTTTCTTAGTCTAAATTATACTTATGATTGGGTATAACTTGATAAGGAACAAGTAATAGACCGAAGAAGTCGTCGTGGCGCAGTGGTTACTGAGTGTATCATACGATATCACAGGTTAAGCAACGTTCGGCGCGGTCGGTACTTGGATGGGTGACCGCCGACCATTCATTTCTCACGGCGACTTCCGTGCTTCGGAGGGCACGTTAAGCAGTCGGTCCCGGGTGCTGTATATACTTGTATGACTGACGAGCACTGGGCCAGCTTGGTGGATTATGGCCTAAACCTCCTCATCACCCAGGAGAGAGACTCATGCCCAGCAGTGGGCTCATTACAAAGAGTTGTGATGATGATGAATAGACCTTTAAGTCTTCTTTTCTAGTTCTAACATAAAAGCCCTTATAATTAAAGAATAAATCATTTTCTACCAAGATGTATTTATGTTTTCATCCTTCAGCAGTTCAGCGGTTTAAGATCGAAATATTAGAGCACATCTTAGTCTGTGCATCCTTCCGTCTCGTGTAGAGCATAAATTATTGTTATTACAAGAAAAGGACATGACCAAAAGCAGTCTCAAAGTGTTGCACGTATGAAAACTAAATAATTATAGAAATTATTGGTTTATTTTTTACAAGATTTTCACGTCAGGAATTTGGTATTCGCATCCGGAATTATGATTTTGAGATAAACAGTAAATTAACGATTGCTATATATATACATTCCCGTATAATAAAGTCATGTTTGACGTTTCGTTCTTTTCATCGTTTTTATTTGAACGAGTTACGTAAGTATGAGCTTGATGAACCTTTGCACAAAAACAAGACAAAAATGATATTAGACTCATAAATAGCTAAATAATTAGTAATATCATAACGTAGGTGCTGTATATGTATTTATTTTATAGTACCGTTGTGAAATTATTTATTTTTGTGTTTCGTTTTACGCAGGTGCAACTGTCAAGATATATGTCATCTTCCACTGTCATCATCCATAAGCCGGCGCCTGCGGTAGCTGCCATTACTGTTTATTTATCGACTGAGAATAGTCACCGCGATTAATCTCTCCACCTAAATAGTAATATTCCTTACGGAAATTCGCTAGTGTGTTTGTTTTAAAAAACTAAGCGTGTTTTATGTAACTTACGACAGAACGTTTTCAATTTAATTGTTTTATTACGCCAGTACGTTTTGTGTTGTGTTTCTGAACTCTTGAGTCTGAACTCTTGAGTCCTAATCAATCATGTCGATGCTTGATTCTGATCAACCAATGCCGGTGATAATGAGAAGCCGATGTGTCAATTGTTCACCCAGAAATCACCCGGTTCATAGTTATGTGTTTTATACCTTTGTATACATTAGGTAGGTAACTTATTTATTTGTCCTATAGATCTGGGATAAATCGAAGTTAGTAAAATATGATCTGTATCTGCCTGAAGTTGTTTTATTTCCATGTTGTCACATCAATTCTGTAAGGCCATAAAATACGATAGTTATGTTTTATTTTTCAATAAGAAACTGTTCCATTAGAAACTCTTGTTTTGTTTTTACCTAACTCTGTTTTTTTGTAACTACATGAGTGATTTATGGTCATTTTATACGTTGCGAGTAGTTACGACATAATTTCATGGTTATCTCAGAATTTGTTGGATTACTTCAAATCTCGGGTACTTGTGTGAAAATTAACACTTTTATTTTATAGTTTATAAAACGTAGTCTATAATAAATAAAGATTTATTGTCATTCAACTTGAGACGGATTTCCATACATCGTTGGTCATGATTCTTTGAACCTTACTGGTAATTCAGATATTTAAAAGATACTCGTTTAGTAGAATTATGTATCAAGCCTAAATATTCAGTAAGAATATCATGAAGCCAACAAAGACAACATATAAAAGATTTAACTACCTACTCAAACTTCACCATCTTTAAAACGATGCATAAAATAAAACAAGAATAATTTCCTTGTTCAAACACGACGTTAAAACAGACTTACATCTGCCCTTATTTCATGAGAACCGCAAAGTGCAACATCTAGATCACGTCTCCCAAATTAATCATATAACCAAGTAACAGTTGCAAATAGCATGGAGATTCATAAAATATTCACAGCTCGTACTCACTGTCTTGTCTTCCGCGGAAACACAGCTAGATGTTTTGAGAAAATATTTGGGAAAGACGTGTTAGTAAATCTTAAAATAAACGTCCTTGTTGCTGGTCAAACTGTCTCTTCTATCCGTCTTTATCTCAGGATCGTATGAAGTCATAGTCGAGCTTCAACTCTACTATAATATTTTTATTGACTGTTATTATTTTTTAAGTCAATTTATGCAAGGCTATTTTATAGTCACGGGTCAATTTTTTTAATACAATAAGTATCATTTACGGAAACAGTTTTTGCAGAAATAAATTTTTAAAAGGAAATTAATATATTCACCTACATAGTCACTATTATCTATGAATGACTACCATTATGAATAAAAACGACTACGCGCTACTAAAAACATATTATAGTACTACGTCGTAGCATTATCAAACGTAATCAATGAAATGCCGCGTTGTAGTATCGTACCGTGCGTACACCTACGTCAACAGCGACTATTTGTAAAAAAGATTTTGATATCTGATATTTCCTATTTCTTTCCACTGAGCGATACTAACATAAAATGCGGTTACGTTGATATTTTATCATATAACATAGTATTAAATTTGAATGGTGACTAAAACAGCCCTTTATGCAGTATACTGTATGATTTGCTTAATATGTTAGCGAATAGATTAATTCCCTTGTAAAAGAATACATACCTTTTTTCCAAAAATCGTTTCCATAAATGATACTTATAGTGTAAAAAATATTTTGCCGGTGACTACAAATCAACCCTGTATGATTGAATCATGGTCAATGCTTAACTAAACTTTTGTAAAACGGACCTCAGTCAGTTAATAATGAATATCGATCCGAAATTATCATGACAATCAAATTCTAGATTGCGATTATCGACGTTTCGATATTTACATAGTGTAACTATCCTTCTAATTTGTGGATATTTACAGACACACACAGTTTACAACTAATTAATTAAAGTGATACCTACCTACCTTAATGGATACCTCAGTAAAAATATGACTCTTAAAAGCAAAATTTTACCGTGGAAATGGATGTTCCTAATTGTACGTGGTGTGGTGTGCACTTGCGCGTTTGTTTCAAAGATTTATAATATCGTCTTAAGCTTTTACGATCCATAAATAAAATAAAACAATTTTAACCGGATTTATCATGTATAAATGTTTTACATTTTAACTCGACGTTTCGATGGCTTTGGAGACCCCGTAAGTGGTCGCGCACGAGCAATTGAGATGTCAGGCATCAGACTGATAGGTGGAAAAAGTTATACATTATCTCCATCTATTTGGAGCCATCTTGGAGCGGCGCACCGTTTAGCGTTCAAGAAATGTTTTTCTCTTTTTAAAGTAAATTTGAAAACTACTTATTAAAAAGTAAAATGAAATTGAAATTAGCAGTAGCAATTTTTTAGAGATAAACATCATAACAATGATTTAATAACCTACTATTATTAAAATACTAGATTCACATATTTGTGATTTACTTTCGCTCTCAGCAAAATTTTATTCCTATTTTCCGATAATCCGAATTTGCGTTTTAACAAAAATCACCTTGTATTATATTCTATTTATATTCTACCCTACATCGCTACGTGGTATCACATATCACAAGCTTTGCTGAGTTTGGGGCCATGTTGTCCGGAGAATTTATTTATTTGTACTTTTACTGAACTCATTCCGTTTTTCTTTCCGTATTCTAAAATTATATAAGTGAAGCATGTCGTAGGCTATTTATGTTATATCTTTTGATGTGGCCTAAACCATATTAATTTATTTATATAAATATAATCATACACGATTTAGTATATTCAGTTAAAAGTGTGTTGCTTGCACATGGAGAATTTATCTTGCATAATGTCGAGATGTGGTCGAGACGAAGAAGCATAAACATGATAAATGAAAAATGTGATAAATAAAAAAAATAAAAATTACCCGACCAGGATTCGAACCTGGGACCTCTCGTTTGCCGGACGAGTGCTCTTCCAACTGAGCTACCGGGGCCTGGCGCTACGCCTCGAAATTACTAACCACATTTTTGTTTTTACGTTATATTGCTAACGTAGCTCCATCTAATGGTATAAGCTTTGCAGCTAAGACCACCCGAGATCAATTTCTTTACAGAAATTGTGAATCCCACTTAAAGTGAAGCATTGCAATGTTTTAATAATGTTTTTAAGTTTTTTGCATTTAAAATGCTCAATTATTCTTAAATAAATGAAAAATGTGATAAATAAAAATTACCCGACCAGGATTCGAACCTGGGACCTCTCGTTTGCCGGACGAGTGCTCTTCCAACTGAGCTACCGGGGCCTGGCGCTACGCCTCGAAATTACTAACCACATTTTTGTTTTTACGTTATATTGCTAACGTAGCTCCATCTAATGGTATAAGCTTTGCAGCTAAGACCACCCGAGATCAATTTCTTTACAGAAATTGTGAATCCCAGTTAAAGTGAAGCATTGCAATGTTTTAATAATGTTTTTAAGTTTTTTGCATTTAAAATGCTCAATTATTCTTAAATAAATGAAAAATGTGATAAATAAAAATTACCCGACCAGGATTCGAACCTGGGACCTCTCGTTTGCCGGACGAGTGCTCTTCCAACTGAGCTACCGGGGCCTGGCGCTACGCCTCGAAATTACTAACCACATTTTTGTTTTTACGTTATATTGCTAACGTAGCTCCATCTAATGGTATAAGCTTTGCAGCTAAGACCACCCGAGATCAATTTCTTTACAGAAATTGTGAATCCCAGTTAAAGTGAAGCATTGCAATGTTTTAATAATGTTTTTAAGTTTTTTGCATTTAAAATGCTCAATTATTCTTAAATAAATGAAAAATGTGATAAATAAAAATTACCCGACCAGGATTCGAACCTGGGACCTCTCGTTTGCCGGACGAGTGCTCTTCCAACTGAGCTACCGGGGCCTGGCGCTACGCCTCGAAATTACTAACCACATTTTTGTTTTTACGTTATATTGCTAACGTAGCTCCATCTAATGGTATAAGCTTTGCAGCTAAGACCACCCGAGATCAATTTCTTTACAGAAATTGTGAATCCCAGTTAAAGTGAAGCATTGCAATGTTTTAATAATGTTTTTAAGTTTTTTGCATTTAAAATGCTCAATTATTCTTAAATAAATGAAAAATGTGATAAATAAAAATTACCCGACCAGGATTCGAACCTGGGACCTCTCGTTTGCCGGACGAGTGCTCTTCCAACTGAGCTACCGGGGCCTGGCGCTACGCCTCTAAATTACTAACCACATTTTTGTTTTTACGTTATATTGCTAACGTAGCTCCATCTAATGGTATAAGCTTTGCAGCTAAGACCACCCGAGATCAATTTCTTTACCGAAATTGTGAATCCCAGTTAAAGTGAAGCATTGCAATGTTTTAATAATGTTTTTAAGTTTTTTGCATTTAAAATGCTCAATTATTCTTAAATAAATGAAAAATGTGATAAATAAAAATTACCCGACCAGGATTCGAACCTGGGACCTCTCGTTTGCCGGACGAGTGCTCTTCCAACTGAGCTACCGGGGCCTGGCGCTACGCCTCGAAATTACTAACCACATTTTTGTTTTTACGTTATATTGCTAACGTAGCTCCATCTAATGGTATAAGCTTTGCAGCTAAGACCACCCGAGATCAATTTCTTTACAGAAATTGTGAATCCCAGTTAAAGTGAAGCATTGCAATGTTTTAATAATGTTTTTAAGTTTTTTGCATTTAAAATGCTCAATTATTCTTAAATAAATGAAAAATGTGATAAATAAAAATTACCCGACCAGGATTCGAACCTGGGACCTCTCGTTTGCCGGACGAGTGCTCTTCCAACTGAGCTACCGGGGCCTGGCGCTACGCCTCGAAATTACTAACCACATTTTTGTTTTTACGTTATATTGCTAACGTAGCTCCATCTAATGGTATAAGCTTTGCAGCTAAGACCACCCGAGATCAATTTCTTTACAGAAATTGTGAATCCCAGTTAAAGTGAAGCATTGCAATGTTTTAATAATGTTTTTAAGTTTTTTGCATTTAAAATGCTCAATTATTCTTAAATAAATGAAAAATGTGATAAATAAAAATTACCCGACCAGGATTCGAACCTGGGACCTCTCGTTTGCCGGACGAGTGCTCTTCCAACTGAGCTACCGGGGCCTGGCGCTACGCCTCTAAATTACTAACCACATTTTTGTTTTTACGTTATATTGCTAACGTAGCTCCATCTTCGATCGTAGGATTCGAACCTGGGACCTGTAATTGGGACTTAGGTAATTTTTATTTATCACATTTTTCATTTATTTAAGAATAATTGAGCATTTTAAATGCAAAAAACTTAAAAACATTATTAAAACATTGCAATGCTTCACTTTAACTGGGATTCACAATTTCTGTAAAGAAATTGATCTCGGGTGGTCTTAGCTGCAAAGCTTATACCATTAGATGGAGCTACGTTAGCAATATAACGTAAAAACAAAAATGTGGTTAGTAATTTCGAGGCGTAGCGCCAGGCCCTGGTAGCTCAGTTGGAAGAGCACTCGTCCGGCAAACGAGAGGTCCCAGGTTCGAATCCTGGTCGGGTAATTTTTATTTATTAAATTTTTCATTTATTTAAGAATAATTGAGCATTTTAAATGCAAAAAACTTAAAAACATTATTAAAACATTGCAATGCTTCACTTTAACTGGGATTCACAATTTCTGTAAAGAAATTGATCTCGGGTGGTCTTAGCTGCAAAGCTTATACCATTAGATGGAGCTACGTTAGCAATATAACGTAAAAACAAAAATGTGGTTAGTAATTTCGAGGCGTAGCGCCAGGCCCCGGTAGCTCAGTTGGAAGAGCACTCGTCCGGCAAACGAGAGGTCCCAGGTTCGAATCCTGGTCGGGTAATTTTTATTTATCACATTTTTCATTTATTTAAGAATAATTGAGCATTTTAAATGCAAAAAACTTAAAAACATTATTAAAACATTGCAATGCTTCACTTTAACTGGGATTCACAATTTCTGTAAAGAAATTGATCTCGGGTGGTCTTAGCTGCAAAGCTTATACCATTAGATGGAGCTACGTTAGCAATATAACGTAAAAACAAAAATGTGGTTAGTAATTTCGAGGCGTAGCGCCAGGCCCCGGTAGCTCAGTTGGAAGAGCACTCGTCCGGCAAACGAGAGGTCCCAGGTTCGAATCCTGGTCGGGTAATTTTTATTTATCACATTTTTCATTTATTTAAGAATAATTGAGCATTTTAAATGCAAAAAACTTAAAAACATTATTAAAACATTGCAATGCTTCACTTTAACTGGGATTCACAATTTTTGTAAAGAAATTGATCTCGGGTGGTCTTAGCTGCAAAGCTTATACCATTAGATGGAGCTACGTTAGCAATATAACGTAAAAACAAAAATGTGGTTAGTAATTTAGAGGCGTAGCGCCAGGCCCCGGTAGCTCAGTTGGAAGAGCACTCGTCCGGCAAACGAGAGGTCCCAGGTTCGAATCCTGGTCGGGTAATTTTTATTTATCACATTTTTCATTTATTTAAGAATAATTGAGCATTTTAAATGCAAAAAACTTAAAAACGTTATTAAAACATTGCAATGCTTCACTTTAACTGGGATTCACAATTTCTGTAAAGAAATTGATCTCGGGTGGTCTTAGCTGCAAAGCTTATACCATTAGATGGAGCTACGTTAGCAATATAACGTAAAAACAAAAATGTGGTTAGTAATTTCGAGGCGTAGCGCCAGGCCCCGGTAGCTCAGTTGGAAGAGCACTCGTCCGGCAAACGAGAGGTCCCAGGTTCGAATCCTGGTCGGGTAATTTTTATTTATCACATTTTTCATTTATTTAAGAATAATTGAGCATTTTAAATGCAAAAAACTTAAAAACATTATTAAAACATTGCAATGCTTCACTTTAACTGGGATTCACAATTTCTGTAAAGAAATTGATCTCGGGTGGTCTTAGCTGCAAAGCTTATACCATTAGATGGAGCTACGTTAGCAATATAACGTAAAAACAAAAATGTGGTTAGTAATTTCGAGGCGTAGCGCCAGGCCCCGGTAGCTCAGTTGGAAGAGCACTCGTCCGGCAAACGAGAGGTCCCAGGTTCGAATCCTGGTCGGGTAATTTTTATTTATCACATTTTTCATTTATTTAAGAATAATTGAGCATTTTAAATGCAAAAAACTTAAAAACATTATTAAAACATTGCAATGCTTCACTTTAACTGGGATTCACAATTTTTGTAAAGAAATTGATCTCGGGTGGTCTTAGCTGCAAAGCTTATACCATTAGATGGAGCTACGTTAGCAATATAACGTAAAAACAAAAATGTGGTTAGTAATTTAGAGGCGTAGCGCCAGGCCCCGGTAGCTCAGTTGGAAGAGCACTCGTCCGGCAAACGAGAGGTCCCAGGTTCGAATCCTGGTCGGGTAATTTTTATTTATCACATTTTTCATTTATTTAAGAATAATTGAGCATTTTAAATGCAAAAAACTTAAAAACGTTATTAAAACATTGCAATGCTTCACTTTAACTGGGATTCACAATTTCTGTAAAGAAATTGATCTCGGGTGGTCTTAGCTGCAAAGCTTATACCATTAGATGGAGCTACGTTAGCAATATAACGTAAAAACAAAAATGTGGTTAGTAATTTCGAGGCGTAGCGCCAGGCCCCGGTAGCTCAGTTGGAAGAGCACTCGTCCGGCAAACGAGAGGTCCCAGGTTCGAATCCTGGTCGGGTAATTTTTATTTATCACATTTTTCATTTATTTAAGAATAATTGAGCATTTTAAATGCAAAAAACTTAAAAACATTATTAAAACATTGCAATGCTTCACTTTAACTGGGATTCACAATTTCTGTAAAGAAATTGATCTCGGGTGGTCTTAGCTGCAAAGCTTATACCATTAGATGGAGCTACGTTAGCAATATAACGTAAAAACAAAAATGTGGTTAGTAATTTCGAGGCGTAGCGCCAGGCCCCGGTAGCTCAGTTGGAAGAGCACTCGTCCGGCAAACGAGAGGTCCCAGGTTCGAATCCTGGTCGGGTAATTTTTATTTATCACATTTTTCATTTATTTAAGAATAATTGAGCATTTTAAATGCAAAAAACTTAAAAACATTATTAAAACATTGCAATGCTTCACTTTAACTGGGATTCACAATTTCTGTAAAGAAATTGATCTCGGGTGGTCTTAGCTGCAAAGCTTATACCATTAGATGGAGCTACGTTAGCAATATAACGTAAAAACAAAAATGTGGTTAGTAATTTCGAGGCGTAGCGCCAGGCCCCGGTAGCTCAGTTGGAAGAGCACTCGTCCGACAAACGAGAGGTCCCAGGTTCGAATCCTGGTCGGGTAATTTTTATTTATCACATTTTTCATTTATTTAAGAATAATTGAGCATTTTAAATGCAAAAAACTTAAAAACATTATTAAAACATTGCAATGCTTCACTTTAACTGGGATTCACAATTTCTGTAAAGAAATTGATCTCGGGTGGTCTTAGCTGCAAAGCTTATACCATTAGATGGAGCTACGTTAGCAATATAACGTAAAAACAAAAATGTGGTTAGTAATTTCGAGGCGTAGCGCCAGGCCCCGGTAGCTCAGTTGGAAGAGCACTCGTCCGGCAAACGAGAGGTCCCAGGTTCGAATCCTGGTCGGGTAATTTTTATTTATCACATTTTTCATTTATTTAAGAATAATTGAGCATTTTAAATGCAAAAAACTTAAAAACATTATTAAAACATTGCAATGCTTCACTTTAACTGGGATTCACAATTTCTGTAAAGAAATTGATCTCGGGTGGTCTTAGCTGCAAAGCTTATACCATTAGATGGAGCTACGTTAGCAATATAACGTAAAAACAAAAATGTGGTAAGTAATTTCGAGGCGTAGCGCCAGGCCCCGGTAGCTCAGTTGGAAGAGCACTCGTCCGGCAAACGAGAGGTCCCAGGTTCGAATCCTGGTCGGGTAATTTTTATTTATCACATTTTTCATTTATTTAAGAATAATTGAGCATTTTAAATGCAAAAAACTTAAAAACATTATTAAAACATTGCAATGCTTCACTTTAACTGGGATTCACAATTTCTGTAAAGAAATTGATCTCGGGTGGTCTTAGCTGCAAAGCTTATACCATTAGATGGAGCTACGTTAGCAATATAACGTAAAAACAAAAATGTGGTTAGTAATTTCGAGGCGTAGCGCCAGGCCCCGGTAGCTCAGTTGGAAGAGCACTCGTCCGGCAAACGAGAGGTCCCAGGTTCGAATCCTGGTCGGGTAATTTTTATTTATCACATTTTTCATTTATTTAAGAATAATTGAGCATTTTAAATGCAAAAAACTTAAAAACATTATTAAAACATTGCAATGCTTCACTTTAACTGGGATTCACAATTTCGGTAAAGAAATTGATCTCGGGTGGTCTTAGCTGCAAAGCTTATACCATTAGATGGAGCTACGTTAGCAATATAACGTAAAAACAAAAATGTGGTTAGTAATTTCGAGGCGTAGCGCCAGGCCCCGGTAGCTCAGTTGGAAGAGCACTCGTCCGACAAACGAGAGGTCCCAGGTTCGAATCCTGGTCGGGTAATTTTTATTTATCACATTTTTCATTTATTTAAGAATAATTGAGCATTTTAAATGCAAAAAACTTAAAAACATTATTAAAACATTGCAATGCTTCACTTTAACTGGGATTCACAATTTCTGTAAAGAAATTGATCTCGGGTGGTCTTAGCTGCAAAGCTTATACCATTAGATGGAGCTACGTTAGCAATATAACGTAAAAACAAAAATGTGGTTAGTAATTTCGAGGCGTAGCGCCAGGCCCCGGTAGCTCAGTTGGAAGAGCACTCGTCCGGCAAACGAGAGGTCCCAGGTTCGAATCCTGGTCGGGTAATTTTTATTTATCACATTTTTCATTTATTTAAGAATAATTGAGCATTTTAAATGCAAAAAACTTAAAAACATTATTAAAACATTGCAATGCTTCACTTTAACTGGGATTCACAATTTCTGTAAAGAAATTGATCTCGGGTGGTCTTAGCTGCAAAGCTTATACCATTAGATGGAGCTACGTTAGCAATATAACGTAAAAACAAAAATGTGGTTAGTAATTTCGAGGCGTAGCGCCAGGCCCCGGTAGCTCAGTTGGAAGAGCACTCGTCCGGCAAACGAGAGGTCCCAGGTTCGAATCCTGGTCGGGTAATTTTTATTTATCACATTTTTCATTTATTTAAGAATAATTGAGCATTTTAAATGCAAAAAACTTAAAAACATTATTAAAACATTGCAATGCTTCACTTTAACTGGGATTCACAATTTCTGTAAAGAAATTGATCTCGGGTGGTCTTAGCTGCAAAGCTTATACCATTAGATGGAGCTACGTTAGCAATATAACGTAAAAACAAAAATGTGGTTAGTAATTTCGAGGCGTAGCGCCAGGCCCCGGTAGCTCAGTTGGAAGAGCACTCGTCCGACAAACGAGAGGTCCCAGGTTCGAATCCTGGTCGGGTAATTTTTATTTATCACATTTTTCATTTATTTAAGAATAATTGAGCATTTTAAATGCAAAAAACTTAAAAACATTATTAAAACATTGCAATGCTTCACTTTAACTGGGATTCACAATTTCTGTAAAGAAATTGATCTCGGGTGGTCTTAGCTGCAAAGCTTATACCATTAGATGGAGCTACGTTAGCAATATAACGTAAAAACAAAAATGTGGTTAGTAATTTCGAGGCGTAGCGCCAGGCCCCGGTAGCTCAGTTGGAAGAGCACTCGTCCGGCAAACGAGAGGTCCCAGGTTCGAATCCTGGTCGGGTAATTTTTATTTATCACATTTTTCATTTATTTAAGAATAATTGAGCATTTTAAATGCAAAAAACTTAAAAACATTATTAAAACATTGCAATGCTTCACTTTAACTGGGATTCACAATTTCTGTAAAGAAATTGATCTCGGGTGGTCTTAGCTGCAAAGCTTATACCATTAGATGGAGCTACGTTAGCAATATAACGTAAAAACAAAAATGTGGTTAGTAATTTCGAGGCGTAGCGCCAGGCCCCGGTAGCTCAGTTGGAAGAGCACTCGTCCGGCAAACGAGAGGTCCCAGGTTCGAATCCTGGTCGGGTAATTTTTATTTATCACATTTTTCATTTATTTAAGAATAATTGAGCATTTTAAATGCAAAAAACTTAAAAACATTATTAAAACATTGCAATGCTTCACTTTAACTGGGATTCACAATTTCTGTAAAGAAATTGATCTCGGGTGGTCTTAGCTGCAAAGCTTATACCATTAGATGGAGCTACGTTAGCAATATAACGTAAAAACAAAAATGTGGTTAGTAATTTCGAGGCGTAGCGCCAGGCCCCGGTAGCTCAGTTGGAAGAGCACTCGTCCGGCAAACGAGAGGTCCCAGGTTCGAATCCTGGTCGGGTAATTTTTATTTATCACATTTTTCATTTATTTAAGAATAATTGAGCATTTTAAATGCAAAAAACTTAAAAACATTATTAAAGCATAAACATGAATTAGTATAATGTATTAGTATTAGTATAATTAGTTTTGTCTGGAAGAGATTGTCTGTAGATAATAAGGCCGCCTATTGTGCACTGTACCTATTATATTTTTAATAAAGTCTTACTCCATGTGTACAATGAATGAAGAATAAATAATGTAGTCCATATAGATTATATTTCGTTGAACGCATTAACAATCACAGGCTGTCTCTGTTTAACAGAGGATTCGCGCCTTACAAAGAAAGAGATAAACAAATACAATAAGAAGTCATATTTCGTTTAATTCCTTGGGTAGAACAGTATGCATGCAAATCACCTAAAAAAGAAACCATTTCTGTCACTTCGACAGAAAACGTCCCATGAGAAAACAAATGCGAAATTATATCAAATCAATATTTATAACCAAAACGTACCAAATTTCTTATATATTTTTAGAAGATAATACTTAAATATTAAATATAAAGATGTTGTTTTATTTTATATGGTAAGATTGTGTTATTTTTAGATGGAAATCGTTGTGTCTAGTATATTAGGTACTCTGACAAAAAATTAAGTAGCTAATAACATATTCCTAACGTAGGTAGTAAAATAATTGGTTTATAAAAAGTTATAGATTTTGCTTAGGTATAAATATATCATTAATGGGGTAAACAAAGTAATATTAGTATTGTTAATAATTTAAAGGTTTTGTTAGTAATAACTATTGTTTATTATTATTTTACACGTTACTGTCGAAGGTGTCCGCCTAGTTTCAAATTCATATGAAGTCTTTCATCAGGGGGTTCGTCTCGTCTTGCAATGAAACAAGTAGGACACCTCCGATAATAACGTATGAGTTAAAGCCGCATTATGAAGAATAATATTGTGTTTCTTTTTCAGTTTATTTTGCGTGACTGTGGCTCTTAGTTTCCCAGTGGGTGGCAACAACAATAAATTCATTGATTTTTTCAAACATCGAGATTTTAGTAAAGAAAGTTACGTGTATAATCGCCAACATAAAACAAAACCTTTTGATTATCTGAGATTTACTCAAAACAGCGACTCAAATGATAATTCTGATATATTTTCATCTCGTGCCAGAGAATACGAGGTCGTTAGCGTAAACCCTGACACTGTTAGTCAATCATCCCTTGTAAATGAAGTATCGTTTGAGTCTTTTGCTAAATTTTTTTCAAGAAAACAACCAGCTTTTACAACAACACCACCAACTTCAAAATTGCATACGCAATATCAGACAAGTTTGTTAAAACCATTAATAAATGAAGATTTTCCTGCAACCACATCTCCTTCAGTTTATGATTTCAAAACAATGGAAACAACTGATAGTAGTGAAATGAATACAGCCCAAATTGAGGATTTGTTAGATTTGATAAAAAAGAAAACAATATATAAGTCTTACCTTTCGGAACCTCCAATAAATAATATGATAACCTACTCTGCACTAGTGACTTTTAGGACTAACTATTTTGTAGATGACACTGAGTTCTCACCTGATTTGGATTTTAAAGACCAATTGCCTACCGAACGTTTATCTTATGATAAACAGGTAGAAGATTTGACCAAATATCTGTTTAAAGACCCAAGGTATAGCCCGAAAGAAGCCACCGAAGATATTCAAGCGGCGACCAAAAAAATTGCTCATAAATTAATGGATGATTTAAAAGATGAACTGAAACAAACTGCTGATGCCTTAAAAAATATTTCTGGCTTAGAGACTGAAAACCCTGATGACGATGAAGATACTGAGGAATGTCCTACAAAGAAACCAAAACCAAAAGCTAAGCCAAAAGCGAAACCAAAAGCAAAACCTGCGCCAAAACCTGCACCAAAGCCTGCACCAAAACCTGCAGCCAAACCAAAGTCAAAGCCAAAGCCAGAACCGAAGCCAAAACCAAAATCTAAACCAAAACCAGCATCGAAACCAAAGCCAATACCAGTACCAAAACCGGAACCTAAACCAGAGATAAGTAAATCTAATGACAAAATTATTCCTCAAATACCAAAACCAGAACCAAATAAAAGTGATGAAACTAAAAAACCTCAAGAACCAAAATCAGAACCGTTACCAAAACCAGATTCGGAAACAAAGCAAGAAACTAGCGGTACTAAAACTAAAACAACGCCTCCATGTGATTATGAAACTGATGACAAAAAATATCCTTCTGAACCAAAGCAAGAATCTAAATCAGATTCGGGTAAAGATGATGAAAAAAATACTTGTAAAGAACAAAAATCAGAAACCGAGCCTGAGCCAGAAAATAAACCAGATTCGTGTAAAAGTAATGAACAAAAGTCAGAACCAGAGGCTGAACCAGAAAATAAACCAGATTCGGGCAAATGTAAAGAACAACCGTCAGGACCAGAACCTGAGCCAGAAACTAAACCAGATTCGGGAAAATGTAAAGAACAACCGTCAGAACCAGAACCTGAGCCAGAAACTAAACCAGATTCGGGAAAATGTAAAGAACAACCACCAGAACCAGAAAATAAGCCTGATTCGGGTAAATGTAAAGAACAACCGTCCGAACCAGAACCTGAGCCAGAAACTAAACAAGATAAATGTAAAGAAAAAAATACTCCTAAAGAAGAAAATTCAGAACCGGAATCTGAAACTGAATGTGAGTCAGAAGAAAAACCAGATCCTACTAAGGGTAAAGAAAAAAAAACTTGTAAAGAAGCAAACTCAGAAACAGAATATGAAATAGAATCAAAATCAAATACGTGTAAATGTGGTGAAAACAGTAATTTCAAAGAACCCCAATCAGAATCAGAAACAAAATCAGTATTGTGCCCATGTAATAAGATTGGAACTAAACTTACAACAGATAACTCTCGCGATGCTCTTTCAAAGAGTAATGTGGTTTTTAAACATGGCTCAAAGAAATCCAGGTTATCACCGAAAGGTAAAAATAAAAGCAAAGCTTGGGGAGGTAAAAGAAAACTTGTACATCAAAAAAAGATTAATAAAGAAAAAACTGTCAATGTTCCTAAAAGTAAGAAAAAAGTTAAGCCAATGCCACCTGTGATCGAATATGGAGAAGCTGATGTCACAGAAAAGTATACGTCTATTACTGATAGCGGTGAAAGGGAAGAGCCTATTGAAGATTTTTTCAAATTCCCTGACCCTATTTCAGTAACGCCTCATTTCTTTTATAAAAAACTTCACGCCAAACGAAGAAAATGTTTTACAAAACATCGAAAACATACAATAGAAATAAAACCAATTACACCCCCGTACGATGATGATTTTCAGCTTTTTAAGAGAAGTATTGATTTTGACCCCGTTCAGTTTCCTGAATTCACGTATGAGGATAATATCCCTGCATCTGAATTGATGGAATCGATTGAACCAAAAAGTAAACAAAGCGACAAGATGCAACAGAAGAAAATTAAAGACAACCAATACAGTTCTAAAGATAAACTAAATTTAATCAATAACAATGTCTCTGCTCAACATTTGCTATATCAAGGAAACGATAACTCAATTAAGTCTAATAAAACTGATTTCGATAGAAATACAAGGAGGGTTTACGATGATGATTCCATGGATGTCCCGACAAGAAATGACTATTCCTGGTTTCAGAAAATAAACCGTGTTTTTCTTGATCCTGGTTCATCAAACATATTCAAAACTAAAAACATAGTAAAAGCTGAAACAGATCTTTCAGAATTTCCTTTATTTCAAAATGTTGAAAACGTTAATTACAATGATCGTAAAGTAAAGCGAAATGATGCGTCTTCTTCTGGCTCTAACGGTAAGATAAATTAATTGCGAGAAATGTCATGTTTTTGTTCTGAAATAAAATGTTATAATTATGGTTTTCAGGTTTATTCAAAAAGTTTTGGAGAAGCGGTGCAAGAACAGATAAAAAGAAACGTGCTAAAACCAAGTCACCAAATAAAAAGGTAATAACATCATAAGTTTAGGTCAGTATAAGTAATTTTGGTACGTTCTAAATAGTTTAAGTAAAGGGAAGGAAACTCTTTCACACATACCTACGAAGCGAAGTCCATGAAACGAAGATTACGCTTTTTGGTAACTCATTTTAAAAGTCGAAATTTTCATGGATTTAGATTAATAAAAGCACGCTGTCTGTTATAAAATAACAAATTGTTAAAGACTACAAAAAAAAATTTATCGTGCGTGCAATTAAATATTTTCAGAAACATCATAAAATTACAACACCCAAAGTAACGAGCGATGCAACTGGAGAAACTCAGTCTTTACGGATGAAAATAGAAACGGTAAGTTTAATAAAGCAAGACAGCGAAAATGTCGTAGGTAATGAACACACATAATTCTCATAAATTATTTTTATACTCGTAGAATTTGATACATTGTATTATCGTTTTGTTTTAAGTAGTTTGGTTAGAGGACAATTTATACAGGGTGACTGGGGTCATTTTCGAAATTCCAGGACGTGATAGTTTGAGATCATACATGAACAGAAAAAAAAAAAAAATATTTAATGAGTAAACTTATGATACTAAAAGTTACAGAATTAATTACGCAACGCAGCGTGCGCATAAGCGTAATGCAATAGATACTTAGCGGGTTGTGGTTGCGTGTGGCGGGAACACTGCTGTGTGCATTTTGACTGAGGCAGCGCGTCGGGAAATGTGTAGACAACACTTTCCCGACGCCCTGCCCCAGTCAAAACGCACACAGCAGTGTTCCCGCCACACGCACACTTTATTTATTCATAGGGATTTCTGATGGAAAATTACATACCTATTTTATTATATAATTATGATCGGAATCGAGTTCAGAGCGCTCTCCTTCAGTAGTATCTAAAATTTGTCACCAGTCACCCTGTATATCACACACAACATACATATAATTTATACGCTCTCTCGGCTGAGGCTTTACCATCCCTTCATTAGGGGTTAATTTTTGCTTAAGTAAAATATTTACATATTCTAGACTCATCCGGATGGTTTCGCTAAACGAATATTCACCAGTACTACGAAAATGATCATGGATAAAGTTCAAAGTATGAAAAAGAATTCACTAGAAAAAAACAAGGGATCGCATGAATCCTTTACATCTAAAGCTAGCTCAAAGCCTAATTATGTCAGCAATAAGCTTGAAGATGTTACCGCTAAGCTTGATAATGCCAGTCCTAAGCTTGATAATGTGAGCCCTTATGCCACATCGGAGCCCAATAATGTCAGCTCTACGCTTATTAATTTCAACTTTAAGCCCAATAATGTCAGTGAACTTCCTGACATAGAAGACATTGAAAATTTAGAAAAGACTTTATTTGAAAAATCGATAAGTTTAAAATTAGGTGATGGTCAAATATCTGGATTATTGCCGAAAGATCCTGATGAAATCAGTATGAAAAAACAGAATACAAAACACAAATTTGGAAACAAAAAAATCTCAAGAAGTCAGTCGGATGACGCATCGAAGTCATTTTTGTATCCTAGCGAAGACAGACCAACATTTAAAGAAAACGAAGCATATCAGTTGACTAAAGACATTCATGCGAAAACGCGGTCAGGTCAGTGTTATTAATTCTTTATATTCAATTGTATTTCGGATTTAAACTGAAGACGAATACAGATTACTTGCAGCGGTACACGAGTAGGTGCTATCTTTGTCACACATTTAAAGCTAAAAAATTAAAATAATAAATAATTGTCTTTTGTCTCACCACCCCAAGTCCGCATCAGCGCGAGCGCCCCCGACGGGAATTCATTACATTACAAAAGACAATTATTTATTATTTTTGTATTTTAGCTCTCAATGTATGACAAAGAAAGCATCTTTTTGTGTACTGCTGCAAGTAATCTGTATTCGTCTTCGGTTTAAATCCTCACATAATTGGAATCAAACTTCATTTTCAGGTAAGTGGTTCGTTTGATTCCTAATTATCAATCCCTGCACGCTTGACCATTCTTATAAGATTAATAGTAAAAATAAGTCAGTTTATAGTTAATCATACTTCTTTAATGTTTTTTTATAATGCTCTATTTCTGTATTTTTAGATAATCACAGATGGAGAATTCATCGACCTAATAAAAATGAAAGAATCTACGAATATTCTACTTATCCCTACGTTTTGGAAAGCTATATGAGAATAAAAAGGTATGAAATTCATAGTTTAACTGTGGATTTCTATATTGCATGGAAATTTCCAATCCAAGATTTCTTTGCATAGAATAGAAATTAAGATTTTAGTTGAAATGGCAACACTCGTACATTTTTTAATTAAAAGAGTAGGTATGGGATGTTCGTCTTCCATGCCATGACATCTAAGGGTACACGATCATAAAGACTGGTATCTGGTATCGAAACCTATTCACTCGACTAAGCTCAACTTTTTGGAATATCAATGGATAGAATTTCAGTCTGCGTCTAGTAGGCTAGTAAAAGAGTGTGTTAAATTTGTTCGATTGGGAAGCTCGCGCACTCTCCAAAATGTTTTCATGGTAAAAATGTTCAAATTTATTAGGAAAGTTTAAACTCACATGTTATTTACCGGAAATGTATACGCTTAATTTCTTTACTTACAATGATGTTCTAAAATTCAGACAGAAGTAGATACTTGTATCTTCTGTTCTTGTTAAGCGATTCAGTTTAGTGCTCATTATTTTTTTTTCAGGCACAACAAGAGGTGATTGTGTATTAAATGTTGCGATGGACTAACTTTGAGGCAGAATTGTCAGAAGGATAAACAAAAGACATGCTGATTGCTTTATTTGAGAAAATCATTATTAATTTGCAAGAATTGGTCAAGCACTTAATGAAAAGTATGTTCAGGGTCTTTTCAGTCAGCGAATATTCTTGATTATAAGTGTTTGTTATGGCATTTGGTGTAGATAAGACAGAGAAAGAAGAAGGTTTCAAAATGAGTCTTTGTCTTTAATTAGCTTCAATGCGTCATCCGAAAAAATAAAAGGACAGTTAAGTTACCCAACAGATACTACCATAAGACTGAAAATCTCATTAACTTTAAAATTGTGGCTTTAATAATTATTGTTATTTAAGTTTATTTAAGAGTCATTGTCACGTTTTAATTTGTATAGGTAAGTTTAAATGATATTTTGTACGTTTGTTTATGCTTTAAGCTAGCATCAGAACCAAAGCCGCTGCAAAAAAATGTTTGATTTCATAAATGTATTGTGTTGGTGACTGTTATGGTTTATATTGTATGACTGTATTACAGGATTCTTAATAAGTTAGTGTTCTTTATATTCCCTGTAGTATAATTGCCCACCTTTCCTCTAACCTTACTTGATAAGTTACTTTACAAAAACTACTTATTTCCAGCATGCAAACAGACATATGAAAGACAAAAAGTAAAAACACTGTCCAGCATTCCTCGTAGTCCTCACTGAAATCAAAATAGTGATCTATTAAATTTACTTCATCTGTATAATAATGCAATACAACCGAAAAAATCTCGGAACCATAAGTGGGAATTGAATGTTTCTTATTTTTTTAATAGCCTCGGGGAAGGTAATATTGTATCAAGGAACTACACGAATGCATGTGACTTGA
The DNA here is from genome assembly GCA_944452665.1 of Stenoptilia bipunctidactyla. NCBI lineage: Eukaryota > Metazoa > Arthropoda > Insecta > Lepidoptera > Pterophoridae > Stenoptilia > Stenoptilia bipunctidactyla. The sequence goes on from OX101743.1 coordinate 9,001,009, forward strand.
GTGTTCCTTTATACGACTACCACAAAAAAACAAAAGTTTTTTATAAATAATTGTAGAAATCCTAGGAAAAAGTAAAAAAGACAAACTAGAAAGAAAACAAATGGAGCAGACAGCCTGAGACAAAAAAACCACACTTTTTATGAAAATGCTATAAGAAGTGCAAATCTATACAATGGAATTTGGACTTGTTATAGTCTGGCTAATGAAAGTAGAGAATGAAAAAATTTGGGAAATTTAGAAAAATTCCATCATGGTAACCCCGACTATATTACGACACATATGGATTAAACAAACTCGATACATAGGTATTTGATTTTTTTTTAAATAAAATTATCGTAAAAAATAACAATATTGGTACTGTTCTACTTTTTGATGAGAATGTATATAGTTAAAAAAATAGGCAACTAGTATTAATCAGGCTTAAAAATAAAAGAAAAACATACAATACCTAATTATTTTTATTCATTGTAATCAACATCTGAATCTTGCAATTCTATATAGAATGAATCGTCAGTCACTGGTATCGCTGTTATCCTAAATTGGTTACGAAACTATCAAATTTTTAATTTTTTATTCATTTTCAAATACGAAAATTCAAAAATGAAAAAAATTGTACCTGTGAGGTTGGCGTATGAAATAATATCCACAATGTTGAAGTAGATATGGTTTATTTACTTTAAAGCCAGTTTTTATTCATAAGATTTTATATACATTGTTAGGTTTCATATGACGCTTATATAGATTTCTTGGACGCGGGGCATCGACCAAGTTAAGCAAGCACGGAACCTCTGAGCAGACTACGGGAGCTATCGAACTCATCGGCTCCTAGCTAACGACTGACTGAACTGCTTTACTTTTACTCACTAAACTCCCCCTGTATGATCTTTTGTCTTTCTATCGACAATCGACCGAAGAAATGAGCGACAGCCAGTTGGGAAAAAGGTTGTGCATGGGACTGAACTGACGACGCGCAGCGCTTTATAAACGGTAGCTCACGGTAGGTGGAGTTGATATTTGTGGCTATCTTCAAGTGCTTATGCGCAGCGACGTGAAGAAAGTAACACGCCGTGTTACATACCTAGCTGCAAAGATATCATGAGTTATTTTCCAGCAGGAACCTCAGCCGTTTTAAAGTTTTCAGACCAATGGCATACGACTCCGGTTAGAGGCTTATTATACATAAAAAATTCATTTACACTGTTCTCAAATTATGATTATTTTATATGTAACTGGTTGCGAAAGAAGAATGATATTTCCAGTTTCCTAACTTATTCTTAGTAATGAATGTGGAAAAGTTGCGGAACATCTTGTAATATTTGGCGGCAGATTGGAAGGGTGTTCGCTAGTCAGGCGGATTTGTCACCTTTTACGATACATTTATTCAGGGGCTATTCTTAGCCAATCCTACAGGGCCTAAAAATAAATAAAAACAAAGTTCATACTTTCCCTCCAGTTACTTAGATCCTATGGGATCGAAAGATAATTTTATTTTCCTCTTGGAATGGTTTTCACATTTTTCTGCCTTCCTGGTAGGTACTTAGGTTATTTATAGGCCCAGCTCTAACACGTCGTTTTAGAAAGTCCCATAGATACTCAATGGGATTGAGGTCGGGACATCGTGCTGGCTTTCGATAAATAGGAACCTACCAAAACAATGTAGACTTTACGACAATTTAATAACGCATGTTTAATTACCTAGGTACCTAACCTAAGAAAGTACTTAGGTACCAGGGAGTCATAAAGTTGTCAGAGATTGAAGCAATATCTCAGAATCCTTTCGAAACGAATAGCATCGAAGTTAACTCATTTCATACGAAGGTGCTATTAGTGCATTTTATTCCAGTAAAAATATAGGATACAAATAGAAAAAGATATCTTCCGATTACATGGGATTGATTACATTAGTTGCTGGAGGACATAATTTATCCAACTACTTATCATATTATTTATTAGTCATTCTAGCATTTCGGACATTTTGGCATTCAATTATCATGGACGTTATGTATATTTTAGTCATTATGATATTGGTAATTTTAGAACTATGGTAATTTCAGCAATAGGTATAGGCCGAAAAAGCATTATAATAATAAATATTTCTGACAATCACACAACATTATCTAGCCCAAATTAAGTTTCTTAAAGAGCTTGTGTTATGGATACTAGATAACTGATATACTTAAGAAATATATAAACATACATCTTGAATAAATACTTATTTTTTTTATAAGAATAAACTTAAATAAAGATATAAACATCCATGACTTGACGGCTTATATCTGTGTTCATCACACAAATATATCCGCCGCCGCCGGGATTCGAACCCAGGACCTCTGGCATAGAAGGCAATGTATGTTGCCACTATACCAGCCGGTCGTCAAATATTAACTACCTACTCATATGTCGGGTTACCAATATGGAAAAATGAAAAATCTACGAAAGTGGAAATGAATATTCTTTTTTCGCAACCAGTTACCAATAAGAGATAAAAACATCCTCTTTCGTAATTAGCTTAGTTACGAACGTGGACGAAGGCAAATAACCATAATTTTCGAACAATGTACATAAATGATTCTTTAAGGTAGGTAGGTACATCCCTCTAAACTGAGCTGTATGCCATTTGAAAACCTTCAAACGGCTGAGGGTCCTGCTGGAAAATAACTCATGATATCTTTGCAGTACCCAATTAAGGTAGGTACATTTTTTAATTAGGTACGCTTTTTGGGAGGTGCTAAATAGGTACTACGGACGTTAAACTGTAGGTATTACTGTAGATCAAATTAGGACAGGTCCTGCTGCGTACCTGCGTACCTGTACGGGCATGGTACCTACCTACCTAATTATCTAGCAAATAATGTGCGATAGGATATTTTTTTGCACAAACACTATCGAGTTAAAATACACTTAATAGAAGTAGGTAACAGAAACATGGGTATATAAGTAAGCAGATAATTTGTGTAGTTGCAAACTAGTGACAAATATGGGAAGAAAATAAAATATTGGAATATTTTTAATACATTTTAGTTTATTGAAACACTTTATTGATATGTTCACAACATTTTAATATTAGGTGTACTGATCTATTTTAAAGCATATTTGGAAAACAACTTGCTTCAAAGACTTTGATAGACTATTGGATAAACTAACAGTGCCAAATGAAAATGAATCTTCTATAAAAATAAAATAAAATACAAAATAGAATACAATAAAGAAAAACTTAAAACAGTCTAGTCTCCCTCATCACCACCCTCTTCCTCTTCATCAAACTCGCCTTCTTCCTCAGCCGTAGCATCCTGGTACTGCTGGTACTCAGATACCAGATCATTCATGTTGCTTTCTGCTTCTGTGAATTCCATTTCATCCATGCCTTCACCCGTGTACCAATGCAAGAAGGCTTTACGCCTGAACATCGCAGTAAATTGTTCGGAAATTCTCTTAAACAACTCCTGAATAGCGGTAGAGTTACCAATAAACGTAGCAGACATTTTCAGACCTCGAGGTGGAATATCGCAAACCGCCGTCTTCACGTTGTTTGGAATCCACTCTACGAAATATGAAGAATTCTTGTTCTGAATATTCATCATCTGCTCATCTACCTCTTTCATGGACATGCGCCCTCTGAAGACTGCTGCAACGGTGAGGTAACGGCCGTGACGGGGGTCACAAGCTGCCATCATATTCTTAGCGTCAAACATCTGTTGTGTCAACTCGGGAACTGTCAGTGCTCGGTACTGTTGACTGCCTCGGGAGGTCAATGGTGCGAATCCAGGAATGAAAAAGTGCAAACGCGGGAACGGTACCATATTCACGGCAAGCTTTCTCAAGTCCGCATTTAGTTGACCTGGGAATCGCAAGCAAGTTGTGACTCCAGACATCGTTGCTGATACTAAATGGTTCAAATCTCCGTAGGTAGGGGTTGTTAGTTTAAGGGTGCGGAAGCAAATATCGTACAGAGCTTCATTATCAATGCAGTAAGACTCATCAGTGTTTTCCACGAGCTGATGCACAGACAAAGTTGCGTTATAGGGTTCAACGACTGTATCCGATACCTTAGGTGACGGTACAACACTAAAAGTATTCATAATCCTATCAGGGTATTCTTCTCTTATCTTTGAAATGAGTAGTGTGCCTAATCCAGCTCCAGTCCCACCACCAAGTGAGTGCGTTAATTGAAAGCCCTGAAGACAGTCACACCCTTCTGCTTCTTTTCTAACTACATCTAAAACGGAGTCCACTAATTCAGCACCTTCAGTGTAGTGCCCTTTTGCCCAATTATTTCCAGCGCCTGACTGGCCGAACACGAAGTTATCTGGACGGAAGATTTGTCCAAAAGGCCCGGATCGGACTGAGTCCATGGTGCCAGGCTCGAGATCAACCAAAATGGCGCGAGGCACGTATTTACCGCCTGTGGCTTCATTGTAGTACACGTTAATGCGTTCCAGTTGGAGATCGGAATCCCCGTGGTAAGTGCCAGTGGGGTCAATACCGTGTTCGTCTGATATTACTTCCCAGAACTGAAATAAAACCAGAATATTAATCTAAGTTTAAAGCGCACAAAAGTCAAGAGGGGACCTCAATGTTTACTATGAAATCTTAAGACACGAAAACTAATCAGTTTAAATTTGATTCTCTATAATTCTTTATATTCCATCCGATAAAGTCTTGGTTCAAAGAAAGGTATATACTTAACAAACTGATACACTGATATTAATAATTGTGATAAGAAGGATCAGTTGAAAAGAAAGTTTTTCTAGTTGTGAAAAACAACATATTAAAATAAACAAATAAAATCCCTAGACAATCACACCAACTTCATGGCCCCAAAGTAAGCATAGATTGGCTATGGGATACCATGTAGCAAACTAGGGGGGATCCTAGAATATAAATAGATAAACACCCAGACACGGAACATTTTTTTCTTGTTCCGTGCGGGAATCGAACCCGCAACCACTCGTCTGAGGCAGACTAGTTTACCCCATCGCCAAAGTGGTACTTTATTAAGAGATTTTTCATGATCCAAAGTTACGGAGGTACATACATATTCAAATATATATATCCAAATTTAAAAATATAACATTTTTAACCAGTTTGAATATTTTGGCTCAGATTTGATAGCATTCCAAATAAAATATATAACACTTTTAAACTTGATTGCACTTTTCAAGTAACAACTTATTTAAGTAGGTAACATACTTCTTAGAAATATATAATGTCTTTGATATTTTAATATAAAGACGAAAAGAAATCATTTTAAGATATTTTACAAAACAATAGAAATTTACAGTTTAGTTCGAATTTGGCATTTAATAGAAACACATTAATACCTTAGCTCCAATTTGATTTCCACACTGTCCAGCCTGTATATGCACTATTTCCCTCATTTTCTTAAAGAAAAAAACTTAAAATTGAATATAATCTAATCTGTTATTATCAACACCGACCAATCTGCTTTCACGACCAACTAGACAGGTTGACTTAAAACAAGTGCGGCGAAAACTATATTTGAAATGATAGCTTCTGCGGAATTTCTTTCTTTTGCAGAATCTTCTCCAAGGAGTTAGAGTTTTGTGGCTTAAAAACTTTTTGCTTTTTTGTTTATGAATATAAGGGTACTTACTACTCATGATGTAAGTGTGGATCACTGAGCAAGTAATCACTACTTTTTAAGAGACGGAATCCAAATTTAAGAATAAAACAATGCCAATCTATGATACACATGGATCTGTTCAGTGTCAAACTAAAGAACGTAACTAGAACGTCAACAAATTAATATTTCCAACGTGAATCAAAAAATAAGGGTGGCTAGGATTATCAATAAAATGAGATCGATCATCATCATCAGCTTGGAGAGGCCCACTGCGGGACAAAAGCTTCCAATTTCAAATACAATAATATTCCCAAATAAAAATTTATATAAAAAAGACGTGTGGCACTCGGAGACTGCCGCGGTAAAGTTATTGCATAGCATTATTTATCAACTTATGCAATTATATAATTATTTATTTATTTTATTAATGCAGTAATGTTTTATCTAATATGAAGTTCCACAAGTTCCTAGTAGATGGCGCTGATTGTTTATTAAAGCCCGCATGTAAAGTTATGAAATCAAAGTATCACCGCTGTGCTGGTCTGAGTGGGGGGTGTTAGGATTGGCCGCGACCGCCTGTAGTGCTCTCTCCCTCTGTCCGGACCTCTCACTTTCGTGCACCGCGCCATTTCGCCTTGGCGAAATTGAGCGCCCGCGTTCTCCCGCGCCCGTGACTGCCTTTCACGAAAGTCGTCCTGGTTGGGGTGCCAGTCTCGCCATTGCTACCTGCCCGGTCTGCCACCAGCGGCAAGCCCCGGGTAAGGGCCTCGGGCCGACCAGTGCTCCCTAAATAAGGGTCGCAGAGAGGAGTCGCCCTCCGCCGCCTCGCCGACGCCGCCCAGGTCTCCGACGACTACGACGAAGACTCGGTACCCGCCGCTGATTGTCGAGACCCTCCCCAACTGGCAGACTCACGTCCGCCGGTTGAGGGACGAGCTCGGCCGTCCAGCGAACGTGCGACCGTTCGGGAAAGGCATGCGGTTCACACCTACCGACGACGTGGAATACCGCGTCGTCCAACGATATCTCACTCGGCTGGAAGCGACCGAGAAGATCTCTTGGTTTTCCTACTCGCTTCCGGCTAAGCGGCATATCAAGGTGGCGATCCGCGGCCTCCCCGCCGATACCCCAGCCCAGGACATCCAGGATGAGCTAAACCAGCTCTCCTTTCAGACGGAGTATGTGCGGCCCATCCGCGCTCGACACGGGCGCCCGGGCTGCATATTCTACGCCCTGATCGCCCGAACAAAGAACTTTGCTAACGTCTTCGCTGTGTCGGAGCTCTTATGCATGCCGGGGATCAGGATTGAGTCCTGGCGGGGCAGGAGAGGTCCGGCACAATGTCACCGGTGTCAAAGGTTCCGGCACTCGTCCCACCACTGCCACAGGCCTATTGCTTGTGTGCGGTGCGGGGGCGAGCACCACGCCGCAGCGGGCACTCTGCCCGGTGCCTCGGTGTTAGGTGTTTTTCGTTACGAAATTTCTGGATTCGGTCCCCACGCTCAAGACCCGCGATAGAAGCTATGCAATAGCTTAAAAATATTATTTATTTTATTTAAAAAATACAGTATAGTAACTAAAAAACAATATTTAACGCTAAATTAACAACTTCCGCCGCCGCTGAAGTAAAAGTAAAGTTTAATTCAAAGTAAAAATCTAGAAAATTATACAAGGTGTTCTTGTTGATTTCCCATAAATCTAAATAAAAATTTGTCTTTTAGTTTTTTTTTTCATACAAAGTAATTAAATTAAGTCAAAACATCTTATGTAAAACACCTGATGCACACTTAATGCGAAGTATAAAAACTTGGCATTTTCTATCCCTTTTTTAAAGGTACAGTTCGCACCGCTTTGCGTTGTACATTGTATGCAACGTTTTTCAACGTTAAAAATATTTTTGTTGTTTATTGTACGGTTTCAGTGACACGCGTAAAAAATAATGAATGTTAAAGAGATTTTACAAGGGTGATAATTTATGAACTCATTATATTAAGATTAATGATATCTTGGAAATTATGCACTTTTGAACCACATAATATTCTTTGGCAAAAAGTATAGTTTTTTTGCAAGGAACAAAACCATAAAGTTATGGGAAATCAACAATCACACCTTGTATAAATGATTTTTAAATCCTTACGGGCTAATTTTATCGAAATCATGGAATTCATCGAATGCGTGATTTTACTGAAAAAATATCCAAATGATTTAAATTTGGAAGAAACTTTTGAATTATCTAGTATCTAGCACACAGTAGCTATATAAAGGGTGTATGGAAAAAGATAAATACCTACTGCCTATATTTAGAACAGACTAAAACCTAGTGATTATTGAATTGGGTTCGGTAAAAATGAGTTCCTCGTTTAAAAAGAAATAAAATTGAGATGGACTAAGTTCAGTTCATATTGTATAAATAATTGACATATAAAAATATAGCGAGCAGTCCATCTCCCAGTGCTTAGGAAAATAAATCCCTACATAGCGCTCGGCACTTAGGATTGTCGTACCATTGTTTTATTAGATTAGGTACTCACTGAGCTCTATTCAACATAACACTCTCCCACTTTCTCTCTGTTATGTCAAATTAGGGTACTTTAAACTCAAAAAAGGGGCCCGATTCGATAGTGAATTCTCTTATTTAAAGTGATTCTTAATGCCGTGAGAGAAAGAGAAAAAAATAGTTTTTCTTTTTTCTATGAGGCTGTCACGTTTCACGTCGTAAAATTTGTCACTGGAGGGACTTAAAAATAAGAAAATGCACTGTCAAATACGGCCCATTGAAGCCTCTTAGTTTGACATTAGAGTGATTTAAAATTAAAGAGTCTAATCTATACTAATATATAAAGCTGAAGTTATTGTTTTTTTGTTTGAACGCGCTAATCTCAAAAACTACAAGTAGGATTTGAATAAATCTTTTTGCATTTGATAGCTCAACTCTTGAGGAAAGTTATAAGCTATATTTTATCCCGAAATTCCCACGGGATCAAAAGTTACGCGGGTAAAACCGCGCGCGGTGGCTAGTCTTAAATACGGCTCAGCGATTTCTTATACGTCATAAGAAATGTGGTAGTATAAAGGAAAATCATTTTAAAGAAAAACATCAGCTAATTAAATTTAAAAATGTTATGTGAGTAATATTAACAAATTATGCCACTTTACACTAGTTCCTCGAACTCATATGGAGTCCTTCACCAGGGTTTTTGTAAGTAAAACACCTGCGTGAAACACATGGCAAAGCTTCAGAGGGGACTGGATATTTTGACGAATGTGTATTTTGACACCAGCGCCATCTAGCATCCACTTACGGAAATGTGGAGCTGCAATGGAGGAGCTGCGGCCGCGTCTTGCGCCGTGTCGCCGTCGGAGCTGTTCGGGCAGGTCGGATGGGGGAATACCCGAACACCTTAAATCTACATCTTCATTCTACTCGTTAAGATATACACATCGTTCTTTAAATGTACCTATATTGTACCTACTTAATTAAATATTTGAATTCGGTTAAATCATTAGATTTAATTTGTTTCCTAAAAAAATATTTCGCCATCAACCCCTGACGAAACCCGTATCACAGTGTATATTATACGATATCGCAGGTTAAGAAACGTTTGGCGCGGTCGGTACTTGGATGGGTGACTGCCGACCGTTCGTTTCTCACGGCAACTTCCATGCTTCGGAGGGCACGTTAAGCAGTCGGTCCCGGGTGCTTTATACTTGTATTCAGTAGTCTTTACGGTTTGTTAGAAGCCGTTTCGGCGCTCTGAAAATTCTGACATCCATCAACCAGCACTGAGGCAGCTTGGTGGATTGCAGCCTATTAATGTTGGATGGTTCCGACTAGTTTTGGGCGTTTGTGGAGTCCTACCGCAGGGTTGTGTGCGGTGGCGGCTGCGATTTGCCTAGCACTGATAGTTTTATTGAATAATACCCACCGCGCGCGGTTTTACCCGCGTAATTTTTGATCCCGTGGGAATTTCGGGATAAAATATAGCCTATAACCTTCCTCAAGAGTTGGGCTATCAAGTGCAAAAAGAATTTTTCAAATCCCACTTGTAGTTTCTGAAATTAGCGCGTTCAAACAAACAAAAAAAACAAAAAACAAACTCTTCAGCTTTACATATTAGTATAGATGTTCTACACAGTTTGATTGAAAGCGTTGATATGCAGGATGGAACATTTTGAAACAGGACATCTATCATTAAGTTAACGTAAATTTGTGCCATCAAAATAATATCTAGGAAATAGACAGTATCTGTTTTTATCTTTTATATTCTTAAATGACAATGTCTGAGAGAGCTTTTAATAGTAAAAGAATATCAAGAGACCATGCTATAAAATAATAAATAATATACAGATTCAATGTTTTGAAAGTCGTACTATAAATCAAAATTACAAATATCTTCCGGCTAAAGGATTTTCAGAAATTAATGAATGCCTTTATAGTCCTAAATAGAATAATCACCAATTCTCTGAACTATCTACTACATATAATGCCAAAAAGCATAGAATAAAAAATTAAGAGCAACATTTATTTACTCCATTTCCGACAATCCGATAACTTTATCAAAACACCAATGAAACATAGTATTATCGTGGAAAACTGTTATTTCGTAGTTATTTCGGCAATTCGCGTATTTCTGCCGTCAACTAAAAGCCTTGTGGTCCATTTGCTATGCCAAATATATGGACTGAGTCACCATTTTGTTCGCTTTTCACCACCATTTTGTTTGCATTTCATTTCAGATTCATTTTCGAGTAGAGAAATGAAAATATTTGTATGTTTAATAATGTTAACTTGATGCTTCGCTACGGTTTTGAGAACGGAAATTATTTATTATGTATCTATGGAAACGAAAATGAGCATCTGTTTTATTTAAAGCTATTATTATTTAATTGGTTATCTTTGTAGTTTGTAGACCGTTTAAATTTTTTAACGTGAATACATACTAATTTAAAAGATACAATAAGTTTGTTAGAATTCGCTAATCTCCGAAAGCAACAGGCAGGTTTTAAAATTTGTCTTATTAACACCGGGCATTATTAGTTATGCTGGTGACAGCACTGTTGTAGAGAGATACGTATCCAATGCGCGAGCGAGCCCCCGTGAAATCCAGAGTTTAAGAAAGTCAATGATTGAGCGCGTTGATTTGACCTTACGTAAAGTATCCGATTGGGGTGAGTCGAATTTGGTCAAATTCAACGCGTCCAAAACTCAGGCGTGTCTATTCTCCGCAAAAAAGAGCACCTTCACATTAACGCCCACTTTCCAAAATGTATCTGTCCCCATCACTGACCACCTAGGGCTTTTAGGCGTTACTATAACATCCAGTTTAAACTTCGGTCAACAAATTGTGTCCATGGCTCAAGTAGCTTCGAAAAAGTTGGGAATCATCTCGAAGGTACGGCGGTACTTCAGCCCTGCACAGCTTCTTAACTTATATACAGCTCAAGTGCGATCATGCATGGAGTACTGCAGTCATCTTTGGGATGTTTCAGCCAAATATCAACTAGAAGCGCTGGACTCCGTTGACCGAAGAGCCCGTAATCTAATTAACAACGTCGACCTTACGACCAAAAAACTGCAGACCCTAGAGCATCGTCGTAAGGTTGCTTGTTTAACCGTGTACTACAGGATACATTTTGGTGAGTGCGCGAGTGCTCTGTTTGAGCAAATTGAACCCTCACCCTTTTACCATCGGACTACCAGACGCAGACAGAACTTCCATCCGTATGTGGTTGATATTCCGAAAAGTCGAACTAAGCGCTTTGACAGTTCCTTTTTGATACGGGTCGCCAAGGTTTGCAATGAACTGCCTGCGCGTCTATTTTCCCTGACCAGTATAGTCCTAGTTCTTTTAAGCGTCGAGTGAATAGGTTTCTCGTGGATGGACGTGTACCGCCTTAGTCTTCATGTTCACTTAACATCAGGTGTCATGGAAGACAAACGTCCCATCCATATTTTATAAAAAAAAAAAAAAAAAAATTTACCACTTGCTGTCCCAACTCTTGCGGAACTCTTGAAATAAGTGTTTATACATATACCAACATAGAATTGGGTATGTTTGAGTATTTTTAAGATTGTGATTGTGCTGTGCAAATAAATATAAAAGAAAATATATTTTTTGAGCAATACTTTCACACAAACTATTGCGTGGTCCGAAGTATTAATTTAAAAAATGTCCTTTTGTAGGGACTTTGATATATTATTTTGAGCTATAAAGCTAGCCATTTAATTTCATCCTTCTTGCTTGAAATGGAAGGTGAATTTAACTGAAATTAATATTATTTGTATTTAATATTAGTTTCGAAAATGAAAAGGAATATTCTCATCTCTGAAATGAGTAAAAAGTTTTCGTTAAAACGCTTTGTTCAAGGTTTTGATAGGTATTTATTATGCATTACTTATAAAGAATTTACTTTTAAAATTCGAAGTAAAAGGTTTTGTTTTGTTTTATCCCAGTAGATTTTTGCTTTAAACAGAAAGTACTTACGAATAACTTAAAAACAGCCTTCATTGTGTATATGCAGTGTATTAGGCTTCGGATTTTCGATACTTAACCCACAGATACTACGTTAAATTTTATCGACAAAATACTATAATCCAGGTGTCGCAGCCCTATCCCTAAAATATCTCGTACTTTTTCTACTTCTATTTTAAAATTTAATTTCTCGTACTTCTACGAGTTCATTAAAACTCTTTTATACCCGTTAAAGTGCGAGATATAAAATTTTAAAAATGGCTGTCTCCAATGTCATAATGCAAATTAATAAAAATATATAAATATGCACCTTAGTAAATATACCATATGCACCATAATTGGAGAATCAAGTCAAAATTCAGTGAAAAGCATTGATCAGCTAAATTTGTAAAACTGTATCTTCTCAAGGGTGTCTGAAGAGTCAATTTAAAGTTTCCAAACCCCACGCGTCGTGTTTACGTGACCATTACATACTGCTGAAATAGCTACAATTCTAAAGAAATGTTTTCAATATAAACAAAACAACTCTGAATTTTCAAATGATTTAAAATTCAATCTCTCTCAAAACTACACTTTAAAGCAAGTTTTACATAAGAAAGCATTAAAACATTTGTATAATTTCAGCAGTGGTTGAAAGGTCCTTTTCTAAAGCTTAGGTCACAGTAAGTAATGTTATAGGAGAAAGAGACGCGAGTTATATATATATATATATATATATACACTGCTTTTTTTAATCACCAGCCAAATTTAAATATTATGATCTTTGATATAGTAAAAACGTACCTGCATATTTATTGTTGTACCGTTCAGTAGAAAAAAATAAAGATATGGCACCACAAAATATTTTACAAATAGTCGCTGTTGATAAACACCCTATGCATGATACGATACTACATAAGAAGGTCTTATAAGCTTATCCAAAGGTAAAAAGGGTCATCCCATTTAACAAAGATCAAGCATTCAAGAGAATTGTAACTATAAGCCAAAAAAAACACAAAAAGCTATAGTGCAGTGTGAATTTTAAAAAATTACAATATTTTGGAACACTAAAATTCCTCTAACCCACACCTGCTAGCCTAGTACCTGTACCTTACCTTTTCATCTACCATAGAAAAGACAATGCAAGTAAAAGCGTAACACAATGGGTATATTTGTGCATTGCATTCTGTGTTGTTGGGCATAACTTGCTTTGTATTTAAAATATACGTACTCGTAAATTTTACAGAGGAAATTTGTTCTTCTACGGACATGATTTACTTACAGAGACGGTACGATTAGAGGAATTAATAAGTTGCAGTATTTTTTTATTGAATATCTATGAACTCAAAATCAAAAAGAAAAAGAACAAGTTGTAGTCAGTAAGATTGAAGTTTCATAATTATTTTAGATAGAAGTCCAGTGCTGAACATAAGGCTTCTTAAGTAATAATAGAACAGCTATCCGCCACCATCTCTTTGTCATTTGTCATCCCTGTGAGAATTGTATAGGATCTTTCAATAAGAACGGGTCGATTTCAAGATGGAATAAAACAGACAGAATATGTGTGAGATATTAACGAAATTATCCTTTTATTTGAAAGGCCCAAAATTTCATGTTACAATCCGCGTTCAGGGTCCGCCTGGCTAGCAACCTCCCTTCATACAAAATGCGCCGCCAAATATCACAGCTTATGCGGTGATGTGTTCCAGCAATATTTTAAAGCATTAACAGACGATCGAACTTGGTCTGGGCCGGACAGCGGACTTGGTCTGGCGTACCAAATCCGCTGGTCGCAACAGACGGCCGGATCTCGCACTAACCACGTGGCTTGCACACAGTTCAGACGTCATGCCTCCGACGTTATCCAATATTACAAAATTAACTCTCATATTCTCTATTTTTTTTTACATAATTTGCAGTGATACTTTTATCAAATCTTGAATAACAATTCCGAAGAAACTCAAGAGCCTGATAACGAGCATCTCTGTTGCAATAAAATTCATGTGAATCCCACAAGCATGGAAAGTCTTTATATAGTGCCAAAACATCGACAAGAACTTCGCGTTCTGTTCAAATTTCCGCCATAGTGCGAACATGCGCTGACGCACGTGCTACCTCCAGAAGGTTTCGATAGCGACTACATGGCGACTACCGTGAGTTTGTCCGGTCCGAGCGTACAGACGCGCGGATTTGGTACGGAGTAGACCAAGTTCGACGGGCAAACCATCAGACCATCGAACACGAAATAATAATAATAATGTTCGGCAGACAACTCCAAACGAACGGATATGGTACGGAGCGTAGCAAATCCGCTGTACGGCCCGTACCAAATTCGATCGTCTGTTAATGCTTTTATGAAGAGACAGGTCTTTCCTAAGAGATTGATCGTGATTGAACGTGGATTTAGTAACCAATCAAAAGAGGCTTTGTCTATGGGTGGCCGTCGATCGAAGATCGATCGATTCGTGTGGTAACACCCTTACAAACCTTGTGGTCAATAGCTTCACTCGATCAATAAATTATAAGATTATACCTTAACAACTTCAGATTATAATATTTTTTTCAGTTTTATCGTTGGCATTAATTTGTTCAAATAAACAACTTAGATTGCCTTAAGTATAACGTTGCCTTTATTTCATAATACTATCGACATGGTTCTAGTACCCAAATGAAACAAGATGTAAATTTATTTTGGGTCTGCGTGGCGACATTAGTAATCTAGAAAGGTTAGGGATGTTTTTGCGATGAGAGTGGCAAATCTACATTTCATTTGAAAACTCAATTATTTCATCTATATTTTACATACATACATACATAACTTCACGCCTGTATCCCTTATGTGGTAGTCAGAACAGCAGAGGTTATAACACCATCTGATGTCACGTTTGACGTATTACAATGAGGTATCTTTGGAGGTATTATAATGATGGATATAGACTATTGCAGTGACAGTAGGTCACCCTATCGCCCACAAAAATGCCAATAAAACCTCTGCCCGTTAACTGACTTTTACAGTATGCTCGGGAAAGACGCTGGTACATTCTATGTTTTTCTTTTGCTCCCAGTCCAGCATGGGTCTATATTTTATGGCTGCTTTGTTCCTTTCATAAGTGCTATTCAAATAAATAGCACTGACTAATATAAATTAGTCAAACAAGTGGCAAACAACGCAACGCCTCGAAACTAGAGTCTGGCTGATCTTTTTTCTACAGGAATTGTTTCATTTACCTAAATAATATATTGTACGTAATTTTATTATATTAAGAAATTTTGTTGTAGTTACATGATTTGAATCTTATTTTACATATCAATAAATCATAAACTGCAATTAACGAAGTCCATCGAACACCCGCTTCGCGCCCACCTTTCGTACTACCTTATCATTGATAACAACATTTTAAAGCAAGTATTCGTTTAAGTTTACCACGAAAGACTTATTCACTAACCCAAAAGATACTTAGAAAGTTATTAAACTTTTGAGGCTTCATTGCAAAAACGTCCTTATTACTAATTAAAATAAGGTACAAGTCATGCTATTAATTATGAAGTTGATTCTAGATAAACAGCGGACCCTCGTGAGTTTCTTACTGAATTCGTGAGTGAGCCACGTATGCCAGCTTTTGACCCTGGTGACGGTCCCAAAACATCATATGGAGTTGATATTATGATAATTAAATAATTTACGATAACAGAGTATTAAAAAACCGATTCCACCAACATTTATTTGAAAATTTTAATCGATTTTGATAACATGGGATGACCACTAAAGTATTTTCTATGAAATGAAATACTAATTATCAAAATCGATCCAATAAAGACTAATGATTGTGCAAAAAACAAACAAACAAAAAAAATATATACACGAATTGATAACCACGTATGTCAGCTTGTAAGACTCGGTTGACAAAAGTAATCTACTGTCATAATGAATTGTCTACTTAGTTACATGCATTCAGATACCTCTATTCTCGGAGGAAATGCTTCGTGCCTATATCACTTTGTACTGTTGAGATCGGTAGTAAATAAATGTCTCCCTTTCTCAAAAAAATATGTTATCAGAAAAAAAGTACATGAATTTACCAACTGTTGGTAAATATTAAATTTAAAAGATTTAAAGTATAGATATGACAAATTGAATTTCTTTTTATATAACTTATTTCTGTATACATTTTTGTCCAAAAAAGAAAAAAAAAATACTCTTAAATAATCAATTTGTTGTCCGTCTGTCTATCAATATGTCATGATCCTTTTTGTCAGGGTATAAAGCTGTCATTCATTTAAGTACTCAAGTTTGTAGTCGAGGGACTACAGCAGGGAAAAAAATATTACTTGAAGGTCAATGCGATCAAAAGAAGCTGGACAGTAACCAAGCGGATGAAATCCCGGATCATATCTTGCGGGGTAGTTTGACTTTTTAAGTTTTATATTACTATTCTTATTTTGATTCTGAAAATTCACCCGATCAATTACAACGATCTCACAATGATTACAAACATTCAGCTCTATTTTAACCTCTCAACTTGGTCAAAAGCAAATTTAAACAATAATAAAATAAATCAACTCCTTAGTATTACACCCACGTTTTTAACTTGAACATACATTACCATTAAAAACTGAAAAAGAAGGACTGAAACCCAAAGATAATATTATGACTTTCAAATTAAAAATAACATAATTATTCAAAAATGTACGTAATAACAACTCTAGAGCGATCCCAAATTACTTGAGTGGGCAATTTTACTTGCTCAAAGTCAGCAGAGCCTTTGCAAAAGGCAGTCATCTGATGTGTAAATGATGTGCTAACATAACCTGTCCCTTTTTAACTACCCATCGTTAACATATTCCGTCTCTTACTAACAGATTTGGTTCATGACCTTTCCGTCAGGGTCGACTGCGGGATGAATTATAGAAACTGAGTCTTTTCTATCTGAAAAGGGCTTGTACTTGTATTTAATATCATAATGCGTTCATATTAATGTGTTAGGTAAGTTTCAGGGTTTCTCTGGACATAGAGTTATGTATGTACCTGTTATAGTTTATTAAATAGGTGTTCGTTTGAGCGAAATGTGGGCGAAATTAAATTATGTTTCAGCATGGGTTCCTTTTGGATTTTTAGAATGGGTGGTTTGTCAAAGACACGTACGTATTTTTCAATCTTGTATAAATGAGAAAATGAGCTAGTTGCTTACTCAAAAGGAAGTTTTAAACGACAACATGTTAAAAATTTTGTTAACCGGACTTATTGCGTATAATTTATATATAAACTCGTCGTTTGGGTGTCTTTTCAGACCCTCGTTTTCAGTCGATAGTTTTAGTTTTATCTTATTGTAAAATTATGAATCGTGAAACTTATCACAATATCACATCATGTTACCTTTGTAAATGCAAATACTAAGACTAATAAATATGCAATGTCCTTCCTTTCGAGGCTTTCATATCCTTGTTATAACGACATGTTGAAGTCCATGTGATGGGGAAACACAAAAAAAAAAAATTTAAAGCAATGACATAAAGCTCGTTACTCATACATCTGTATTAGTGGCAAGCACAGCACAATTTCAGTGCAACATGTGAGCGAGACCCATAGCTTATCTGATCAATATGTGTAATGAATGCACCTTAAGTGGATTAAGTACGTTTAATGTGTAGGTTATCATGTGAACTGGAATTCATATTGTATATTGAAATCTTTAAAATTAGAAATAAAAATGTAATTATGGGCTATCATTTGAAAGTAAGGTTTAATTGTGGAGCAAGCTTATACCTTGTGTATGTGCCATCATAAATTACTATTATGTATAATTTGAACTAAAAAGTAAAGTTTTGTGTTGTCGAGCAAGTTTATACCTTATGGGCTACTATTTTGAGCAGTATATTCGTATTGAAAATGTTTATTGCAGCTGTAGGCAAAAAAGGATCAAAAAGTGGTAATTTCTTAAAAGTCACTAAAGTGGTAATATCTCGAAAACCAGAAACCTAATACAACCCCTTTTTTAATATTATTTGATAGGCCTTAGGTTCATCTACCTCCCGCGTCATGGAAACGTGTCGTTTCTGGGACGACCTGTATAATGCTTGCACAATACCTGAGTATCGTATTAAACTAAAAATCACCAACTACAAAATCGAACAAAACCGTAACTTAAAATACTCCAATTTCCTTTTAAGTTTAGATACGTAGAAATTCCATTAAAATTGCCCAAAGCGCCAATAAATCATAAATTACTGCTCCGTTTTTGATGGATAATCGTAATTATTGTTTGGTCACCAAATCCGATCGTCCGATAAGAGAGGTCTAATCGAACTTTGGCGTGTTTCGGTATATATTTTTGGAGTACCCCTTTGAAGGGGTTAAGTGTAAAGTAAATTACCCAACTAGTGTCCCCTAAGTTTATGATATTAAACGGATCTAGGCGGCGCCTTAGTAAATAGTAACAGTAGGTACAGAAAATAGCAGATCAAGCGTTACATTACTTGTCAAATTTCCCCACAAATTTTACCTTAATGTGGAGGGCATAGAGTTCAGATTCAAGTACATTTTTTTGACAGATTTGTAACGCTTGATGTGCAGCCTTCTGTACCTACATATCTGGATATCAACTGGCCAATCGTTTAGTTATTTTAGTTTATGATTAATTTATTTCTTTAGGTCATTACGGTGTTATATAAGTTATGCGTTATCTGATCGTTCATTTTAAAGCTCCTTTATTTTTTGTAGTTTTTTTTAAATTTTTACTTAGATTAGTATTTATTAATTGAGAAATTAGAAAGTTTTTACGTGTTGACTTAAGAAGCCCCGGATCGTTGCTGAAATTTGCGTGCACATTAAAATTACATTGATATGTAGGAGTGAAAGGAATTAATAAAGAGAATGCACACATTGTTTTAGGCAATTACACTTTAATGGCTGTTCGGAGTTTATTCATTTGAATAAAAATATTCGGAAATAGATTTATATTCTTACAGATACGCCAATTGGCATTTTTTTATTTGGAGTGGTTTTATTGGCATTTTTGTGGGCGATAGGCTGACCCCCTGTCACTGCAATAGCCTCTCTCCATCATTATAATACCTCATTTGTCAAACGTGACATCAGATGGTCTTATAACCACTGGTGTTCTGCCTACCCCATAAAGGGTACAGGCGTGAAGTTATGTATGTATGTATGTAGATACGCCAATAAGTAAACTATTTTGTTTTAGATGATAATATATCAAAGGTCTTCAACATATTTTTTAATTTGTATTGCACAAACTGCTTCGAATCAAGTGGTATTTAAAAACTAAGCAATTTTAAACTCAGAATAATCACAGTTTTGAGGCATCTGGTTAGCCAATAGCCCAATACGCTTCTTGAAACAATATCTAGCGATATTTTTCAATATACAGGGTTTTGTTTTTAGTCGCCAGACAATTTTTTTTACATAATCAGTATCATTTATAAAAACGATTTTTGCAAAAAAAAAGGTATGTATTTTTTTAACAAGGAAATTAATATATCCGCTACCATGTAAACGGATTTATCGTGTATATTTACATTTTGAATTTTAACTCGACGTTTCGATGTCTTTGCAGACCCCGTGGTCAGTCGCTCGTGACCTGTAAATATACGCGATAAATCCGGTTAAAAAGTGTTTTATTTAATAGTATGAAACGTGAAAACGAATATTCCGACAATAAAAAAAGACAATATTCCGCTACCATGTTTTAAGCAAAGCATGGGCACTCTAAATTACGAATGAATACCATTCAAATAAAGACGACTACGCGCTATACAAAACATCTTGTAGTACTACGTCATAGTATGTCTTATGATATGCCGCGTAGTAGCTATGTTCATGAACAAAGATCATGTGTGAAAAAGTTTTAGAAAAGTGCTATACTTTAATTTTTTCGTATTGAGCGATACTAAAATAAAACAAAAAAAAACAAGTAAATAAAACAAGTACGTTTATATCGAATCAAAGAAAATAATATTTAAATTTGGCTGGTGGCTGAAAAACAACAACAAAAGCTGACCGTGGTTTTTTAAATCTAGGCAAATAAAGACAGAATATTATACCAACATAAATTATTTAGAATACAATTGAAGCTCTAAACAAAGTACAATCAATTATTTATTTACTGACCATTAAAAACAACGATGCCAAACTGTTGTGTCAGTGGATTTTAAATCTAAAATAAAATGTAAATAGTTGTGAAAAATAAAAGCTTAAGTGTTCAACATGGGTTGTATTCGTTTGAAACATGAGCGGAAAAGCTCGTGTGAAGCTATTGACTAAAGCACACCCGCTCACAGCTTAAATAGCTTTTCATCTCAATAGTCTTTTGCTCGAAGGCCTGGATATATTTGGTTTAATGCTGATTTACTAGCTATTAAAGTTTTCAACTTTTCGTTTTACACTTTACTGTAGGAGATTTAAAAATACATAATTGTAGGTAGGTATTTTAACTTGCACCGAATAAAAAAAATGGATCTTATAAAAATATATCTTCTTGACGGTAATAAAGTTCACAATGCTCCTTTGGTCAAGATATATTTTAGACGAATGAAAGCAAAAAGATCTGAATATGAATTCATATGAATGAAAAATTATTAAAATCGATTCATAATTGTCCGAAATATCGTGTAACAAAAACACAAAAAAAAACAGATGAATTGAGAATCACTTCCTTTTTCGAAGTCGGTTGAAAAATCGTTTGCTATGGCGAGTGCTACCACTTGCTTTAGTCTTTACACAAAGCAAATAGACATACCTTAAACCCAAATTACAGTTCTAGAACTCGCTTTATTCGTCTAAGAGAAACAACCTCTTACAAATCAGAAAATGGCGTTAACTCGTTCATTGAGTTAGTGTAGTTTAGTATTCAAGATTTGGAGATTCTTCTCAATATTGCTGTGACCTATTTAGCAAGTGCATGCTTGGAAGACAAACTTGTCAAAACTTTGTCATACTAAAACTTTAATGTGATGCTACGATGACGCACTTTGTTGATGTGCTGTATGTAAATACTGACAAACAAATATTGCCAATTTCCATTCTCGAATAAATCTCCTATATGGTCATTGTAAATTTGTTGAACCACAACATTTAATATTCACAAAAGGTATTTCAAAAATTCATCACATAATAATAATGGTAACTGGATCGGATAGGTAATTTTTATTTAAGTCAAAAAAAATTAATCCAATAACCACATTATAAGAGATGAAATGATAAATGGTATATTTACTTTTTAGAAAAATCCTTATAATATTAGTGGCCCCTCTTTAAACTTTGAAAGTTTGTGTTGGGAGGTAACTACAGGGTTTAAATTGAGGGGTAGATCAAACGTTTCCCAGGGATGGGGGACCTCAATACCTACCAAAATAACCCCCATGTATGTACGGCAATATTTAGTGGTTCTGAAGATATTTGCGATTTTATGACTTTTTTGATAAAAACTGATTCTCAGACATAATTTGAAAAAAAAACAGCCTTACTTCTGGTCTGCGGTCGTGATTTTTGGTCTTAGCTTAGCTATTAAAGTAGGCCTTGAATATCATCTAACCACTGTAAATCATGGCCTTTTACAGATGGAGATAATGTTGCAAAAAACCGATTTTTTCACAAAAATTTAGATAGAACGTTAAATTTGAGGGGTAATAGAAAAAATAAGTTATATAACTTGTTTTTCTAGAACTTATTTTTAAAACTAGTAGTGTTTAAATAGTATCTGAAAATTTAATTTGTCTAACAATACGACAACGCCAAAGAGATATAGATAATACTCGTAGAAACCAAGAAGTGAAAGACATTTATTTGAAAATCTACAGAATACTAAAATTTAAATTACACACAAAGCCAGAACATATACAAATCCTATAATTCAAAGGAACTTCATATTCTAAAAGACATCGCGTCGTCGCGTCGTCTTGACCAAGCGTCGATCGTCTATTTATGCTGTTTGATATAACATGTACAGTCTGCGTACTGTCTGTATGTGTGTACTGGGTGGTAAACATAATTCTGTTGCAGACTGTACAGAAGCCCGCGGACTAAAAGTTCCAAACCTGTTAAAAAAATATTATTTAATCTAAATTAAGTTAAAAATAGGATTTTACGGGTTTGTAATGCTTGATCTGCTGCCTTCTGTACCTTCAGCATTCTTTGGCGTTCTAAAATACTAATTTAGTATTTATTTGTGCAGAACACCAGAGGTTGTAAAACCATCTTATGTCTCCTTTGACAAATTTGGAGGCATTATAATGATGGAGAGAGACTATTGCAGGGGCAGGGTGTCAGCCTTTCGCCCAAAAATAACCTCAAAGATAAGTCGAGACCACGGGGTCAATAAAGATAGAGAAAAGTGGAAAGTGTATAAAAAGTTAAAAAGTGTATAGTTTATGATGACATTAAACATGTTTTTAACCGGTCACTTTTTTATCTCAGTAACTTGTAAACGCAGCGTTAGTAAAGGACTGCAATTTCGACTTAAAATTTATTTCAGTTTAAACGTATCTCATTTTATTCGTCCATCTATTAACGCTACAGTTCGCTGACGAAAATCAACAGGTACACGAGCATGTCGATATATACACGCAGCCTTAAAACACGTATCCCTCTATTTTGAGTAAGGAGGGAACATATACCTAGGTATGTGTACTTAGTAAAAATCATGTAGTCTTGAAAAACGTATCTCTTTTTTGAGAAAAGACTCAAACATCAACATATATACCCTACTAAGTACGAACTGTGGTATACAGTCTAACCAGTGAGCAAGTTTCTACACAAGTACAATTACCAGTTTCAGTATACGCGGCGGGTCCATGTATCCGCTTGAATACTAAAGTACTCCCTTTCTCATATAACATAAGGTTCAGTTGTGAAATTTTAATAAATTCCAGCCATGTGAGAGGAATTTTAGACTTTTTGAAGGTATTCAATGGAATTCATTACCTGGGGTTTGTTTTTTTTAAATGTTGGTAAGTATTTGGAAATTGAAAGTTCGTTTTGTTTGGTTTGAGGTTTAAAATTTAATATTATATTATAAAGAGCAAGTTTTTTTAATATAAATACATGCTTTTTGTAGAGCTCGTTATTATCTGCACCAACGTCAATTAGGTATCACGTAATTGACGTTGGTGCAGATCACAAGCCTAGATACGGATTAAACAGTTCAAATTACTTTTATAACATACATACATAACTTCACGCCTGTATCCCTTATGGGGTATGCAGAACACCAGAGATTATAAGACCATCCGATGTCACGTTTGTCAAATTTGGAGGTATTATAAAGATAGTGACGAGAATATTGTAGTGACAGGGGGTTAGCCTATCGCCATCAAAAAAGCCTGTTAAACCTCTATCCCTTAACTGACTTTTACTGTATGCCCAGGAAGAGAAGCAGTTGGCACATTCTACGTTTTTCTTTCGCTCCCAGTCCAGCATGGAAGTATTCTATTCATGATTATTAGAAGTATTCCATTTATGTTTTTAGTTTCAATGGTACAGACCGTACAGATTCTGTTTGTGTAATTCGCACTATGAGAAAACAATGTCTAGCATTGTATACAGAATTGTTTATTGCATGTGCACGTTATATGCATCCCAAATAAAAAAATTCACCACGACAAACGGCGAGGTAAACTCGTAAAGCTGTTTTAGGTACTATAAAGATAAAACCGCTGCTCATATGCGTGCCAATGCAATGAATGGCTGCAATCTGAAAAAGCTTGTGAATGCTAGCTAGCTAAAACAAAGTTTTTTTCATATAACCATACCTTTGTTTGTTTGTATCTATTATCTTTAGATAATAGTTTTCAAAAAGAGAAGAATGAGAAGTTTTCTGACAGCTCAAAAAGATTAGTTCCAAAAATCTCTATAGATGGCACTTTTAAAAAGCCGAAGACGTTAAGTCTGTATACTATAATGTAGGTAAATGGTATCTATCATCTATGGTTATATATAAGTTCAATTTCTGGCCCAGAAGTCAATTAATTTATTTTACTTTTAGAAACGCAGTTTGGAATAAATTGCTGTATGACAGACAAGACTTCGCCTTTTGTAAAGCGCCATCTATCGAAGCCTTTTGTACCGTTTTGGTTTTTTTAATAAGCTTTCAGAAAACTCCTCATTGAAAACGATAAAGCATGTGGTATTAACATTAACATTAAATTAACTTTACTTATTCATATCAGTCTAAAAAAGCACTATACATTTGCTTATCACTAAAGTTTTACTTTTGTTTTCCATGACAAAATTTATTCAATGCAACGTCGACGATTCTATTCTTTGGTATTGAGACCAATGTAGAAACACAATTTGAATTACACAATACAAACAATTCTTTGGAATACGGTATTCCAAGAGAATGTTCCAAAAGAAGACTGAATTTTATTGCAAACATTAAAAAAGGAAAAATGCAATAATAACACAAAGTAAAGAAAGGTACAATGGGCGGTCATATCTCTGTAAAGCGATCTCTTTCCAACAAAACTAAGTTATACAGAAAAAAAACTATACAAATATTAAGCTATTGCATAGCTTCTATCGCGGGCCTTGAGCGTGGGGACCAAATCCAGAAATTCCGTAACGAAAAATACCTAACACCCCCCACTCCGACCGGCACAGCGGTGATACTTTGATTTCATAACTTTACATGCAGGCTTTAATAAACAATCAGCGCCATCTACTAGGAACTTGTGGAACTTCATATTAGATCAATCATTACTGCATTAATAAAATAAATAAATAATTATAATTGCATAAGTTGATAAAAAATGCTATGCAATAGCTTTACCGCGGCAGTCTCCGAGTGCCACACGTCTTGTTTTGTATACTTTTATACACAAACCTTTAGTATAGTTTATATAAAAAAAAAAAATATTAACTTTTAGTCCATAGTAACGTGTGAGTAAAGTTACTTTCAAAATCATAATTTTTTTGTTCAAAACCTAAGTAATTTCAGGAATACCACATACTATTTCCCCATGAAGAAAACTTAGCATAAGTAGGCACTTTACTTCAGTCATTTATAAGATAATCATAGAAGTGTAATAATGGTTTTCTAGGAAAGCTGTTTGCATGTTAAATGAAGTTTCTGTGTAATGAAGTTCCTGTGTGAACTTCGGTTAGACGTACTTACTTATGTGTATCTACTTACAGTGTGTGAAGTTTACGTTAGTTTCTCGTATGCATCTGTTTGAGCGGTTAATTAAGAATCATACTGGGAAACTTATGCATTAGTTATTTTTTTAAATATTTATGAAACAAAATATTTAACATATGAAGTGCTTACTATCTAAAAACCTCGAGGGTTTGTCCAGACAGTTAAATTTAAGCGTTTGAAAAAATTATAAAAAAGTATTTAAATGTGTATTTCAGATACATATTTTCGTTTTGACAGTACTGATTTTCGAACATTTGCACAGGATTTCTTTTTTCTCGAAACATCCTTTACATTTCTCAAAATTTTATGGCAAACGGAAAACAATAGATACACGTATACTATACTTACAGATTCAGAAGCTCAGAAGCAATTTGAAGATTTTTAAAGTTCAAACTTACTGACTTATAATCTAAAGATTTGAACAAATCTGAGAATTTGATGCAAACAGATCCCTGGATTTCAACTGGAACACATATTTCTTACCTGTAAAAGAAAAAATATAATTAATTAAAAAGTTTGCCTTACAAAATATCCAAAGGTGAATTTTTCAAATTACACTAAATTTTAAAAAGATTATTCTAATCGTTTTTTGTAACTTTTAATTATATTTTACATTTAAATTGCAATTTTTACAGATAACGTAACATGAAAGTATTCGAAACAAATGTTTAAAACGTTTTTTTATTAAATTCTAATAAAAATAAATACACAAATTAAAAATTAATTTACCTATGAACGTTTTCTGCCTAAATAACTCTTCATAAAGCTATAACCACGAATATGAGCTTGATTTTAAACTCATTTTCTAAGATTTACATGCAACTTTATACAATCTATTCTATCTTCGAACGTTGGCTCTAAGAGGTATGACGTCAGAGTGACCTAGGTCAGGCTAAGACCAGTCTATGCTTTAGACGCTCTTAATATAAAGACGATATATTTTTAACTTTACCGTTTCAGTTTTTGCTGAAAGTTTTGCTAGACATAATAAACTGATGAATATAGGCATGTTTGTTATTATCTGACTAATCTGTTAACTAGTACGGTCATAAAAAAAAAAAACAAAGTTCTTTTTATCCAATTTAATACCACCGCAAACTTATGTCTATAGAAATATTTTTTGTAAGTTCACAAATTAGTTTTGCTTCTAAATAAATAAATTTTATTAATAATTTATTTTTGAGATCCTTATTAAGTATTAATTATTAAAATTTAAAGACCAAGCTTTAACTAAACTTAAATAACAAGTGCAATTCCACCCTAAGTACAATATGACGGTTTTCCTAAAAAACCGGTAATTGCCCTACCGGAACGAATGTGATTGGCATGCTACCAGCGAGTCTCGGGTACAATCTGCAAAGTTACAACCTTTTGGACCGGGTCCAAGTTTGGACTAGTCTATGGAGACTGAGCACGTTACTGGCCTAGATTAAGGACTGTTAGCAACTTCTAGTTCAATTATTTGGTGTAATAGGGATTAATTTACTCTCGAAGAATCAGATAGTAATTAAATAATAAATTGATTTATTGCTAAATCTTATAAAGGAATATGTTTGCCTGTATGTTTTGGAATATTTTTGGAACTACTGAACAGATTTAGGTTTTGTTTGATTTGAAAAACTTTTACTGCAAAGACAGGTACGTGGTTACAACTTATATAAAAAATCACCCGAACGGAGCCGGGTACATACATACATAACTGCATCCTTTATAGGGTAGGCAAAACACCAGAGGCTTTAAAACCATCTGATGTCAAATTTGTAAAATTTTGAGGTATTAATGATGGATACAGACTATTTCAGTGACAGGGGGTCAGCCCATCGCTTACAAAAACTTAAATGTATGAGAAGTAGCTGGTAAATTCTACGACCACTTTGGCGATGGGGTAACACCGTCTGCCTCAGACACCAGTGGTCGCGGGACCGATTACCGCACGGAACAAGAAAAAAAAATCCGTGTCTGGGCGTTTATCTACAACATAATGAAGAGATAATACTTAAAGGAATTGTATGTTTGATGATGTAGTTTATAAGTAACAGTAACATAAATTTGTTATACTTACGGTTCGGCCGAAAAGCAAGTTCAAAGTTTAGATCAAAATATCTAACTGTCAACCCTAAAAACAGCTGTTAGCTTTTGATGAAACGATAACAGATGGCGTAAAAATAAAGTGATGGGTAACTAAGACAGATACTACAAAGTTCAGCCGGAGCGGGAAAGGTCACTGACTGCGGCACAAGTGTTGTTTTAGCTTATTAGGTTGACTAGGGTTGTCAAAATATTTTGTTGCAAAATATTTAAATAAATTTGTATGAAAGTCTATACCAGCACTGATCATGCTGAATATTTTACTGTATATTCTACGTATGGTATAGAAGCTAACCCTTGAGTTTTATCTCTCCATTTTGTTACACGTTGTATATATGTATTTATATTCTAGGTTCCCTATAGTTCGCTACATGGTATCCAATATCACAAGCTCTGCTTAGTTTGGGGCCATGTAGTTGGTGTGATTGTCTGGGGATTTTATTTTATTTATTTATTTATGCTTTACTTTTGCTCGCTAATTCATCAATAAGGATCTCCCATAAAATACAAAATTTAGTATGTACATGTATGAGTTATGTTTTTTTAATGTTGCATATAAAAAAGATGTACTGAAATCCATTATAAGGATATCCATAATCTATCCTAACGACGTTGACAACATACAATTTAGAAATATCCTTACTAATAGTAGGCATTTATTTTCAGCATGAGACACGTTTTTGAATTATTTTTTTTATGTTAACAGCTTCCAATGATTAAAAGGAAAATATTTAAGATTTTGGTTGAATTGTGTTTACAAAATATTTAATAAATTTGAATAAAAAAAATTTAAGCAGATTTTATTTATAAAATCCTAAAAACCAAACCTTCTTAAATTTTAATAGCTAAATGTTTTATTTCTACACCAAAAAATCAAACTTGAGCAACTATTATCACAAAACTTTTGCAACAGAATAATATGAAATAACACCTATTTGTTTTACGCAAATATCATCACATCTCTGAATACCGCAATAAGCTCAAGTGGCTTCCAATTTGTTTTTCGGTGGAATACGCAATACATTGTTTCGGGTTTGGTTCAATCCTTCTATTCGGGAATATTCGTCAGAAAAGGTCGATTGCGTTCATTCCGCAAAAACCCGTCATTTGAGATTTAAAATTTTGTCTTTCTAGATGATATTTTTCAGAGCAATTCCCTTGATTTTATTTTATTTAATTTGCATTTTTTTAATCTTTTTATTCTGTATATCAAATTTTAGTTTTCATTGCCAGGAGATATGTCTAATCGAAGAGGTATGTCTGGCTGGACCGTAGCAATTGGTGTTCCCTGGTCTCGCTCAAGGGGAAACAGACGTGAGGTTATGTATGTATGCCAGTTGTTGAGTTTGAAGTATCGAATAAAGAAGTTTTCTTGAAAAAATAGGGCTCTGTATTCTGAAGTAAGAATCAGCGTGTTTGTATGTTATTATTTAGAAAAACGGTTACCACAACAGACACTTTTACCGCATAGCCTTTGTCACCAAATACGTAGGATAGTAAAATATTATCGTCTGTTATGAAAACCGTTATATGGCTAAAACACCTTTGAAACTCAGGAGTCAATTGAAAACCAGAATCGTTATTGATATGTATTCAAAATTTAAAGGTACCTAACTAACTGTGATGTTTTGTAATATTGTCTTCTCTAAACTAACGAATTTCAGCAAACTTATTTCAAACTTATACAACTTTTTCGCTTTGTGCTTACGAGTATAATAATGACGAAGTTATTTCTTAGTGCAGTTGTATAACTTTGTGCAGTAGTTGGTAGGTAAACCTGTTGATACAAGTACCTATTACGTTATTTTAAACTAACAAAACTTTGTGAAACTGATATTTGTTTAAGACATCGAAACTCTTTTTATTTAATGTGCATACACGAGATTTTTTTAACATTCTTTTAAATAAAAGAGTAATGTTCATAGCTGAGCTGTCAGATTTTTGTCAACTCATAAAATGTATTAAAACAACATAATATAATGCAAATAGTAACTCATGTTCGGTTAATTCCAAATCATTTACTTAGAAACCGCAGCAAGGATTTTGATATTTTACCCTCTCAGTTACTCAATAGACTACTAGTATAATGAATATAAATATATGAATATCCCGATATCGTTTCTAAACAATTAAATCAAGTCTGCACCAATAGTTAAACAGGCAGCATTTCAATGGCCATATCATCTTTATACATTAACAAAAAGTAGTTTGATAGGTCAGAGTCTGTATGGACCGTGAACATTACTCGGTTGCATTTACGAAACGGTCTATAGTATAGTGATATTCATAGTCATCCTCGAAAAAGTGAATTGTCTCCCTGTCCATGTGCAGAAATAGGCCTAATTCTAAAAACTTTTATCTGATAACACGGCTATGAGCGCACTTTAAAGATGTATGACACTGTTTGCATATAATATGACAAAATTATTATTGTATTATTACTTTATATCCAGCAACCAGCGCTGGGCCTGCTTGGTGTTCTAAGACCTAAACCTCCTCATCACCCAGGGGAGAGACTCATAGCCCTGCAGTGGGTTCATTACAAATGAGTTGTGGTTACTTTACTTTATAATTTGTATATTTTGCTATCTTTTTTGTAATACTACAAAGTTTACTTTTCATTTCAGAAAAAATAGGTAGTCTAGGATATTGAATTTCCATACGAGAAGACATTCCAGTCACAAAGGATACAAAACACGAACAAAGCCTCAAAGAAACCTTATTTTCGGACATCGTAAAATTGCATTTTGAGTTTACTTACTTCCTGGAAAAATCTGCATAAAGCTTGTGCCACACTAGCAAATTAGAGCATTACGTTCGACAGACCTCTTGGATACGTGCTCGAGTGGATGATTTCACAATGTGAAATTGCCTTTATGCTTGTTGCGAAACTCTTAGTCTGAACTTAAGTTTTAAGGATATGAGAAATAATTGAGCAAAGGAAATTTATCTTTATTTATTGGTTACCCTCTGATAAGAAACTTGGCATCAAACGTTCGGGATTCACCTTGTTAACTATAAAAAGGGGAATTATTAGGGGGAATATCCATACTTGCACCAACAGGCTTGGTGCATATTTCTGTACTAGTAAGTATACACAGGGTGACTGGTGGGTGACTTTCGAAATTAGAGGACTTGATAGTGATTACATAATTATGATCACCAGTCACCCTATGGAACAACTTGTAAGTCAACCCTTACTTTTCGATAAGTCATATCGTAAGTCAACCCGGATTTCTTGACGAAGGTAGGTAACTTTCCTGGCGAGTAAAGCTACGGTGGTTTGGACATTTGGAAAGGATAACGGAAAGCAGATTTTCGAGAGAGCTGTACAGAGCACGAATTAATGGTGTTGTCGGAAGGGGCCGCCTAGGCGAACGTATGTCGACCAAATTGGTGACATACTTAAAAAGGACCTAGTCAAAGTCAAAATATTCTTTATTTCGTAAGTATTTAAATACATTTGAAATAAGTCAAACAATTTACAAATTAAACTGAATCTACTACCACTTCGGAAAGTCGATCTGTTGAGAAGAAGCGGCAAGAAACTCAACAGAAATCATCTTTTAAAAATAAATAATAACAATTTACAGCCAGGGAATCCCATCTTCTTGCATCCGGTAATAGTTAAAAGTACCTGTAACCGGCGATCATGTCTTCAAAGATGAATGAAGTGGAGGAAGTGAAAGAGCTCTACCTACCCCAAAGGGAGACAGGCGTGAGGTAATGTATGTATGTACAAAAATGTTGTATTGTCATCATATATAACTTCACGCCTATACCCCGTATGGGGTAGGCAGAACGCCAGAGGTAATAAAACCATCTGATCTCACGTTTGAAAAATTTGGAGGCATTTTTATAGTAGAGAGAGACTATTGCAGTGACAGGGGGTCAGCCTATCGCCCACAAAAACGTCAATAAAACCTCTGTCCCTTAACTGACTTTTACAGTATGCCCGGGATGAGAAGCAGCTGGTACATTCTACGTTTTTCTTTCGCTCCCAGTCCAGTCCATTATTGTGTATGTAATACAAAAAATTTTTTTCAAGTGGAAATTTATTCTCATAGGTAAGGGTGTTAAAAAAACAGACTGTCTATAGTATAAGAGAAGAGATTCACAAGTAGGCCATAATCACTTCTAAGTATCACCTTCAAATAAACATTCATTCACATCTATGAAAATAAAGGAGTATTTGGTACCTAAAGGATAATGTTTTTATTCATTTTTAAATGCTGATATCTGTATTTTCATCAATGGGATATTAATGGACGGGCCCCACCAAAACACCCTTTGCACTTGGAGCACTTAAACCAAACCCTTTTCACATAATTAATTATCATATTTTACTCAAAAAAGTGAAAGGTGGTGTTCGTTTCACGACGGAATCAATGAAATATTTTGCGAACGTTATTAAAAAAAGAAAAAAATCCGATTTTATATATATTTTTTTCAATTTCAATTACTTTCAAGTTTTTTAAGTATTAACTTTTATTGTTTTATGGTTAATCTCTGCAACATTCTAAGATGAGGAGATGTTATTGTATTGGAAACATTTAATTTAGATTATACAGGCTGTCCCATAACTCAACATCAAGCCGAAACGGGGTGACAGGATGTACTGTAACAGATAGATTTTTTCTTTTATTTTTATTTTATTTTCTTAAAATTCAGGAGATCACAAACAGTAATGTACTAAGATGTTTACAATTATAATAATTTAGATATGTTTTTGTACATCCCAACAACATGATCCACAATTAAATTACAAAACTTACAAGTTTACGGTTGTCACTTATGTAATTAAATTTGTTCATAAGGGACTAAATAAATATATAAGTACATTCTTACACGTACATATACATACATACATATATACAAACATACATTTAATATATAAATACATATAGCTATAAATAAATAAAAAATGTAAGGCTCACCGTTGTTTACTTCTAATTATACATCTATATTTTTCAAGATATTAATAATTTCTTTTCTATATTTATTTATGTGTGCGTGAAATAAGTCTAGGTCTGTGAACAGCTCATTATATCTATCGCACATTCTGGTAATTGATGATCGTTTACCAGCATTAGTTCGGCAAAAATTTGTTGAGAATAAACGTTTTGATCTTAGGTTTTTGTTTGAATTTTTTCTGATTTTTCTCATGATGGTTAATCAATCCTGTCACCCCGTTCCGGTTTGACGTTGAGTTCTGGGACACCCTGTATGTACGAGAGTACTACATCATTCGTAACAATTAGATAGTTTTTTAACCACATTTTACGGCATATAAATTATATTTTACCGTGACCACTGAATTTAGCATTTTTTTTCGATTTAAGTCGTTGATTTTTAAATTATGGATCGTGGAAACTGAACGTTATGGTTTTTGTATATTTTTTTGTCAATGAAATAAGTAGAGTCCTTATACCCAAAAGAAAAGTGGACAGCTTTAGTAGTAGCTGACATTAAGGCACGTTTAAGGACAGGTGGTGCGTCGCGCGAAGCTTCGCGAGTTTTCATCAAGTCGCCGCCGGCCTTAAATATAAATATAAATAAATATTTCTGACACTCACACAACATTATCTAGCCCAAATTAAGGTTCTTAAAGAACTTGTGTTATGGATACTAGAATAACTGATATACTTAAGAAATATATAAACATACATATTGAATAAATACATATTTTATTAGGATAAATTTCAATAAACATATTATAATAATAATAAACTGAAATAATAAAGATATAAAACATATCCATGACTTGATGACTTATATCTGTAATATTTTAAAGTTTTTGCATTTAAAATGCTTAATTACTCTTAAATAAATGAAAAATGTATTAAATAAAAATTACCCGACCAGGACTCGAACCTGGGACCTCTCGTTTGCCGGACGAGTGCTCTCCCACTGAGCTACCGGGGCCTGGCGGAACGCCTCGAAATTACTAAACACGTTTTTGTTTTTCGTTATATTGCTAACGTAGCTCCATCTAATGGTATAGCTTTGCAGCTAAGACCACCCGAGACCAATTTCTTTACAGAAATTATGAATCCCAGTTAAAGTGATTCACAGTTTTTATTTTTATTTAACACATTTTTCATTTATTTAAGACTTATATCTGTGTTCATCACACAAATATCCGCCGCCACCGGGATTGGAACCCAGGACCTCTGGCATAGAAGGCAATGTATGTTACCACTACACCAGCCGGCCGGTTAGTCTAAGCGAGCGGAAGTAGAACCGAACGACGACAAACCACGCGACGCGCCGCGCCGCCTGTCCTTAAACGTGACCTAAAGTATCCGCGTACTCATAATTTTGTCCGGCAACCAAACACAAAAACACCTTCTCAAAAAATATTGACCCAATTCTCGACTAGAACCACCAAAACACCCTCTGGGTCAATAAATACGAAAGAAAATTATGAACGAAAACATTCTGAGTATTAATTTGGGTCTATCAGAGCATTGTTGACTTCATAATTTGATGATTTACATCAAGATTACGTCTTAATAAATCATGGGTTTTGACTTGAGAAAATAAATTACTATGAGTTGAAGTTTGAATGGATTTGAATTGGGTCAACTGTTCGCATGTCATTTTGTTGAATAAAATATAACTTCCGCGTATTAATTTAACCAAATTATAGTTTTATTTGTTTTTTATTTAACCGATGACTACTGAGAAGTTCTCGTACTTTTATGTAGCTTTGTACTAGTTGTATTTATCAATTTATACTACATCAAGTTCTTGTTGTGTCATCATCATCATCCACAGCTTGTAGAAGTCCACTGCTGGACATTGGCCTCCCCCAAGGTCTTCCACGTCGCTCGGTCACGCGCCGCCCACATCCAGCGTTTACCGGCGACTTTGACCAGGTCATCGGTCCATCGTGCGGGGGGCCTGCCTACGCTGCGTCTCCCAGTACGTGGCCGCCACAAGAGAACTTTTCTGTCCCACCGGCCATCTGTTCTGCGAGCTATGTGCCCTGCCCATTGCCACTTCAGCTCTGCAATCCTTCTGGCTATGTCGGTGACTTTGGATCGCATGCGAATCTCCTCATTCCTGATTCGATCCCGCAGGGAAACTCCGAGCATAGCCCTTTCCATTGTTGTGTAGTCCCATTTAAATATGGGAGAGGTTTGTTGAAAAATTTTATCATATTTAGAAGTTGCTAGTCACAACAAACATTAGTATCAAGAAGTGCTACCATGAAATCTGCTCACCATAAAAAAATATTCACCTAATGTACATAGCAAATTAATAAATACAGGCTGTACAAATGTCTATGCATGATAAAATATCCAAAATTTACTTAAAATTCACGTTTTAGCCTTTTCACGTTTCGTCCTGAAATTTAGGAATAGGTAGAGCAAAATAATATTACATCTATAGTCTTCATATTAATGATGGGACGGAGAGCCAAATATTGACCTAGTATTAGTTCATGAATGTCAGAAGAGTTTGGGGCAAAATGGCTTCTGACAAACACTAACAACTATTGTGTATACAGCACATGGAACCGACTGCTTAGCGTACCCTCCGGACCATGAAAGTCGTCTTGATAAGTTAACGATCGTCATTCACTGATCTAGTACTAGTTGGGATGAACTGTTTTTTTACTGGTGGAAAACGTGCTATGACGTCCCGGGAACGGCGGGGTATGTGGGGATGATCCGGCAGAAGCCCAGATCTACCCACTAAAAAACTCCAGTAGCCGCAGCAAGTCCCCTCACCCGCTACGGCTGGCTATCGGGAGGGAGAAGGCGAGCGTATCTCCGTCTCTACCTCCGCCTTTGGATCCACCACAGTCCACCACAGTCGGGATGAACCTGACTTAACCTGCTGGATCGCATGATACGCAAAATACCTTGAAAGCTATATCACGATAAGTAAAAATTGCTGATTTGAAACGAGTTTTCCTGCAATATCCAGTAGCGAATGCGATTTAAGGGATCTAAGACTACAGTTTGTATTCAATACCTTACATATTATTCGTATAATTGTAGGTTACCCAAAAGGAGAGTAAGCTAGCGTTTTTGCCCAGTTTTTACGTCGTGTAAATATTTCTAAAATACTCATAAGATTAGAATTTTCTGTAATTTGAACGTCCAGTGCTCATTAAAGTTTCTATCATGCCATGAAATAAAACCGCAATGCGGTCTTTTAAGAAAGATTATGCAGTTATAGTCTTTAATCCTGTAATATTAAAGAGTACAGTTATGGTTCTCAAAGTCCGAAAAAGGTAAAAAGATTGAGTCACGCACGCTGTCGTGACAAACTTGGCCTTAAGGGCAGCCTATGAGTTAAGGGTTACAAGACTGTGCTTGTCGGTGATTAGTCAAATAATGTTAAACATGATTCTTATTATTTTGTTTATGAAAGAAAATTACTCTTTCAGTTTATGCAGACAACATAATAGTAGTGTATCAACGATCTTTTCGACGTTATATGTCTTTAGTTTTACTTTTTTTTATTGCAAGACATTTTTATCACTATACAGAGGACAGGTGGGTCATTTTCGAAATTCCAGTACGTGATTGTTTGAGATCATACATGAAGAGAAAAAATAAAATATAAAAATAAATATTGAGTATTTACTGAGTAAACTTACCGAAAGAATTCATTGCGCAACGCATGGTTAAATAAGCGTAATGCAATAGATACTTAGCGGGTGGTGGTGTGCGTGTGGCGGGAACACTGCTGTGTGCGTGTTGACTGAGGCAGCGTGTCGGGAAAAGTGTAGTAAGGTCTCTTTATTTATTGATAGGGATTTGTGATGAAAAAATAAATACCAACTTTTATTACATAATTATAATCAGAATCGAGTTCAGAGAGCTCATTTTCAGTATCTAAAAGTCACCAGACACCGTGAATATGTAATTGTTGCAAGTTTTGCAAGTTTATTGGTAAGTTAAACCAGGCCTGGCTCACTCCGCGCGGTACATCCGTTTTTTACCTACAGCGAAGCGCTCCGGCGCGGCGCCGGCGTATTTCGAATGGATCGTGTGTCACGCGCGCGCCCGTCGGGACGTTGTAGATACCTACCTACCTAATAGCACTCACAGTAATTCTATGATCGAGGTCGCAAATAGTATTTAAAAATGGACATAAAAAGAAACAAATATTCAATTAGATTATGTTTAGATTTGATTATGTTCAATTTAGCAAACAAAACATAGGTAGTATTACTAATTATTCGTCGTAACTTTTTTTTCATTTTGTACTTTAGGTAAGTTGAAACAATATTTTTTACAAACGTAGAATAACAGTAATACCTACATCGGTAGATTCTTAATTACAAATAAGGAGATTAATTATTCTTCACTAGGCAGCAACCCTCAGATCATACAAACACAGAGATATGCCTTGCGCGTTAATTTGTTCCGGTCCCGAAGTCTCCAAGTTTCTCCCACTACTTGTACTAACACAACAATAAAAGTAAACAGTATAGCACACATATGAATATTTCTCACGCACACTATTAATTTCGTTATAACACTAACAAATCAACTAATAGTCCACATGCAAAAAAAAGGCGGCACCCGCGCTCGTAGCTACGAATGATATGCACACACACTAATGCAGCTAGGTTTGAAATTGGTTATCTATAAAATGTCGATGAAATTTAATTGACGTAATTTTTTTAGCAGTTAACTTTTTTACCCGACTTATTCAAAGGAAGGCAATTTATTTAATGAGTATGTATGTGTTGTATGTAAAGCACACATACAATTAATAAACGTCAAGTGAAGATAGTACTTCGCCTTTAAGTTGTACCTAGTCTTGCCATAAATATTGTAATAAAGAAAAAAACAATATTTTAACTGCAAATAATTTTTTTTACTTTTACAGTGTGTTAGTTTAATACATAAATATACAACAATTAGAAATATAAAAAGCTTATTCGAAGTGGTCTCCATTGGCTGTAATACAGTCCTTTAAACGTTGAGGCCAGTTATCAATAGAAGCACGCACTCTTTCCATGGGAAAATTCTTCACTGCCAATCGTATAGATTGTTTTAGGGACTCCAAATTATCATGGCGGTTTTCAATTGGATATTTTTTAATTATTTTTTTGCAGGGAGATCATAAAATAAGTAATTGTTATATTTATCAAGAACCTAACTAATTATAACAATGTAATTAATAGTATAAATACATAAATAATATTGATTAAAAGTAATCAACAAATGATTTTATTTAACAAAAATATCTTTGTATAATACGCCTTAATTTTATCGATAAAATGTAGACAATCACACATCCTTAAGTCACGAACGCAACCAGCGGCCGCACCACGAGTTACCGAATAAGAGAGTATTTTCATAGGTATACTAATCCATTGCGTAGTTAAAACAACGCATGCATAAATTTCCTGTGTTACGCAAGCAATAGTGTTTGCTCTTCACAAACGTAGTTAATTTACTATGTGATCCGATTTTACAACTAAAGTGTTATTTCCAGTGAATGTTTTACAAGTTTTTATAAAAAAATACGCATTATTTCGGTCAGATACGTGTGAAATGAGATGCCATCTTTCCTATAATTAACTTTGGCACTAGTATTTTTACAAAAAACCACTGAACAAGCCGGCATTTTGAGAAAATCGCTAGATGTGACGCCGTTGCGAGTTGACACACGACTATTAGCAAAACTCACAATGAGGTATGTTTTTTACCTGATTCGTTCGCACTGTTATATCCCGGGATTGTTACCATAAGTGCTTTCCTAGGCACTGCTGAGCTAACTCAGCAGTATTAGTTTAGCGATAACGTTTCGAAGCTTTCTTGACCACCGGTGGTAGAGTCAGTCTGCGTCCTCGTACAGTTCAGAGCGGTTGCTTAAAGATTAATCCTAATAATTATCCTTTGTTAAAATCCTTTTGAAATAAAAGTGTTCTAGTGTTAAAAATAGTTTTTTTTAAAAAGCTAATTCTAAAACCACGTATAACATTTTGGTGGCAGCGGTGGGATCCGGAAAATTCCAAGTGCCTAAGCAACCGACTCGCAGACTCGCGCCGGGTCCCTATCCTATCTATGAATCCAGTGTAAAATAAATAAAATAAAACTCAGTGTCGTATCCAGTGCGTACTTTTAAATATCCAGTAACCTCGTATTATCTATATTCGATACCCAGTGAAAAATCCAGCATCCAGTGTAAAAGTGCTCAAACATCAGTTATACAACGCTGATAACTAAATAAAATCAGTATAATATCAACTCAGTATAATATAGTGAAAAGTGAATCCAGGGGTGCACATCCTTTATAACTTAATAAAACCCCAGTGTCCTAAGTGTTCAACTGTATCCTGAAATCATACTTCGAAATTACATCATACGGAAAATCGCATCGTGAACTGCAATTTCCTCGACACTATTCTTCGAGTCAAACTTCAATCATTCTACCAGAAATCATTCACGTTTCCATACCATATGTGAATAATAATCAAGAAGCCGAAATCAAGAACAAATAATTATCCCGTAACAAACGATCTACTCGCAGCACCCAGGCGGCTTATCGCCCGTCGGAATGTCCTACTCAGCAGTCTCGTTCGTATCCGTCGTCGCCTACACAATACTTGTACTGTAAGTCTTTGGTCATTGCTTTGTTTAGTTTAAGAGTTTTGAATATTATTTGATAGTCACGGAACTATTTTTAGATTTAAGAAACTCGTTCGATTTACATAGTTCATTTTATAATACCGTTTTAACTTTTACATTTCTTATTTTTCTTTTGTTTAATGATTCTAGTTATAGTACAACCTGTTTGAAATATAAATTATGCCAAAAGTGACTAAATCTGAAGATAACAAGTTAACATTGAATATTCCCGAACCTGAATTAATTTTAAGCGACTCAGAAGTGAAGTCACCTGTTAACTCTCCTCGCGTAACTAGGAAAACGGCTGCATCCATTCCGATGGCGGAATTAGAATTAAATACCCTTTTTAAATTTATCAAATCCTATGATGGTAGTAGGGAAACCCTAAATTCGTTTTTAATAAACTGCGAAAATGCATATAGTCTTGCATCCGAGTCACAAAAACCCATTTTATTTAAATTTATTTTGAGTCAACTTAGTGGAAAAGCGGATATTGCCTGCTCCATAAAGGAGTTTGCGTCTTGGGAACAGCTGAAGGACTTCCTTAAAACCCAATTTAGTGAACGCAAACACTACTCACACCTTTTAACCGACCTTCAAGAGAGCAAGCAAGGTTCACAAGAAACCGTGGGACAATATGCACTTAGAGTAGAGACCTATCTTTCGCAATTGTTAACTGAAATATCCTTGTCTAGCACTAAAGTTAAAGAAATGTATGGTCGCACGGCGGCTATGGAGGATCTTGCCCTGCACCATTTCCTTATGGGGTTACATCCCCAAATATGTAATATTGTTAGATGTAGGGCTCCAAGAAACTTAAACGAAGCAATTAACCTAGCAGTATCCGAGGAACGCATACAGCAAACTTTATATAAGCGTTCACAACCTGAACAGCAGCCTAATAATAATAATATTAAATTCAAACCAAATACCTATAGAAATAACCAAACACAGAGATCGTTTAACCGAGCACCTCCTGTTCAAAGACCGTTTAACTATGCACCCCAAGGTGCATCTATTCCTTTCTGCCGGTATTGTAAATCGACCGGTCACGATATTTCATCATGCAGAAAACGAGAATACAATAACAACCGGTACAAATATACACAAAACCAAGCTTCTACTTCTTTTAAACCACCTCCTCGTATTCACTATCTTGAACAACCTGTTGAACATAATCAAGATGATGTGGGTCGGGACGAAGTAGATGCCTCACCTGCACATTTAAACATGTAAAGGTCTCGGAAAGGTGTCGCTCGAGACTTAAACATAAAGTCGACACCCATCCTTTAAAATCCTGGAACCACTCGGGTAACCAGCCCCCAATAAGTGTCCAGTATATTCAAAATCCAAGGGACCACTCGGGTAACCAGCCCCAAATAAGCGCCCAATCTATTCAATATCCAAGGGACCACTCGGGTAACCAGCCCCAAATAAGCGCCCGATCTATCCAATATCCAAGGGACCACTCGGGTAACCAGCCCCAAATAAGCGCCCAAACTATTCAAAATCCAAGGGACCACTCGGGTAACCAGCCCCCAATAAGTGTCCAATCTATTCAAAATCCAAGGGACCACTCGGGTAACCAGCCCCAAATAAGCGCCCAATCGACAAATCCTAAGAAACTACAAGTTTTAAAATCTTCTTTAAAGTCATCCAGTAAAATCCAAAATATCCTACCAAATTCTAACTCAGAAAACAAGATTTACGAAATCAATCTCGACACATCCAAACGTCTTCTACCACACGTACTATTAGACTCACAAATATCCAAAAATCCTATATCCCTGTTAGTCGACTCTGGTTCGGCTATATGCCTCATTAAAGAATCATGTATCCAACAATATCCGAAACTAATTAAAGAATCCATAAAACTCAAGGGAATAGATCCTGGTGATGAACCTACTTCAACCGAGGGCCATTTTCAACTAAAACTTAAATTCGACAACAATAAATCTTCCACATTCAAATTTCATGTTATAAAAAATATAAATCTACCCTATGACGGCATAATAGGAACTGATTTCCTGACATCTCACGGGTGTAAAATAGACTACACCGAAGACGTTCTAAGGATAGGTAACACTAGTATCAAACTCGAATTTTCTGAGCCATCTTATCTCATTCCACCTCGCTCAGAAGCAGTTATCGAGTGCTCGATTGAAAATCCTAATCTCAAACAAGGCATAATTGTTGATCAACACCTATCCGACGAATTATTAATTTCAAATTGTATTGTTAAAGTTAAAGATAACAACCGAATTAATTTAACCATAGCCAATATCTCTGGAAACCCTGTAAATATAAACTCAAATT
The DNA here is from genome assembly GCA_944452665.1 of Stenoptilia bipunctidactyla. Classification (NCBI taxonomy): domain Eukaryota; kingdom Metazoa; phylum Arthropoda; class Insecta; order Lepidoptera; family Pterophoridae; genus Stenoptilia; species Stenoptilia bipunctidactyla. The sequence goes on from OX101743.1 coordinate 9,042,209, forward strand.
TAAACCTTAAACTAGAACCACTGTACCCAACCGCCTTTCAAATTCGACGAACCTTTTCGGGAACTCCTAAACGAACTCAGGAAGTAATAAATTCTCTTAGAATAGATCATTTAAACTCAGAAGAAAGTAACGCCCTTTTAGACCTCTGCTCCCAGTATTCAGATATTTTCTATCTTCCAGATGATCAATTAACATACACTCAAGCCCTTAAACATGAAATTAAAACAAGTACTGATACTCCAGTCCACACAAAATCCTACAGATTCCCTGAATTCCACAAAAAAGAAGTGGAATCTCAGATAGGCAAAATGCTCGATCAAGGAATCATAGAAGCCTCATCCTCGCCTTGGAGCTCACCAATTTGGATTGTACCAAAAAAATTGGACTCTCAAGGGCAACGAAAGTGGCGAATAGTGATTGATTATAGGTCACTCAACAATATCACTATCGGAGAAACATATCCTATTCCACAAATATCTGAAATCCTCGATCAATTAGGAAACAGCAAATACTTTTCCACTTTAGATCTCACTTCCGGTTTCCATCAGATCCTAATTTCTCCCGAAGACGCACCCAAAACAGCTTTCTCCGTTCCTCAGGGGCATTTCCAGTTCAATAGAATGCCTTTTGGGCTTAAAAATGCCCCATCAACTTTTCAAAAACTGATGAACAACTGCCTTTCAGGATTACAAGGCTCCCGATGCTTTGTCTATTTAGATGACATCGTAATCTATTCTCCAGACCTAGCTTCTCAAATTACCAATCTCGAAGCCGTTTTTAGTAGACTTCGCAACTTTAACCTAAAGCTCCAACCGGAGAAATGTGAATTTCTGCGGAAGGAAGTTGGTTATTTAGGGCACATCATTGGAGAGGATGGTGTCAAACCTAATCCAGACAAAACCAAGGCAGTAACAGAATTCCCAGTTCCCAAGTCACCGAAAGACATTAAATCGTTCTTAGGATTAGTATCATACTATAGGAGGTTCATACCCAATTTTGCCAAACTAGCTAAAGCCCTTACAGTATTGCTAAAAAAGGATACTCCATTTAAATGGGAAAATGAACAGCAACTAGCCTTCGAATCTCTAAAAGCCAAACTCGTATCAGCCCCAATATTAGCCTACCCTGATTTCACCCAAACATTTCTCTTAACATGTGACGCATCAAATTACGCAATCTCAGCCATTCTGTCCCAAGGGCCCATAGGCCAAGACCGGCCGATTGCCTATGCATCTCGCACCCTAAATAAGGCAGAATGCAATTATAGTGTCACGGAGAAAGAATGCCTTGCGATTGTTTTCGGAACTAAAGTATTTCGACCTTACTTATACGGATATCGCTTCAAGATCCTTACGGACCATAAACCACTTCAGTGGTTATTTAACTGTAAAGATCCTGGGTCGAGACTTGTCCGTTGGAGGCTCAAACTCGAAGAGTTTGAGTATGATATCCAGTATAAGAAAGGCAAAATAAACGCCAATGCTGACGCCCTTTCTCGATTTCCCGTCAATCCAATCAATACTCAAAATTCCTCAACTGAACCCCATGTAATCCCAGATCGTTTAGAACCAGTCCCAGAAGTATCCAACAACCTACCTTTAGAATCTAACGAAGTTCCTTTTAGCCCTCTTACTGTTGATGAACTTGGCATTGAAATGAACCTTCCTCCTAGTCCTCTTGATATAGATAGTAATGATTTACCAAATACCGACCCACTTGAAATACAAGTTAATGCTGATCCAAAGCCCTCTACAGGTTCATGCCCAGACATACCTGTCGACGACTACCCTACGTTTCTAAAATCATTGGCAGACAAAAACACATCTTTTAATACTAATATCGAGGAATATAATGACAGCCTCTTGAAGTGTCCATGTAAAATCATTTTAATCCCTACTTCTATTGATCTGGACGAATCCAATTTATACATGCAGGAACTCCTATCCGACCCTGAAATAAATGCCTCTGTAGTTGACTCAGAAAGACAACTATTTTCCTTTCATAAGATCAAAGGTAATGGCAAAACCTATTATTTACTCTTTACGAAGGTACATCACTTCGACGAAGCATCTTATCCCGAAATATTTATAACTTTAAGGACAGTAAGAGACGAATTAGTAGTTTTGTCAGAAACTACCGAAATTGGAATTTCAGACTTCAACAACCCCTTCGAAAAACATTCTTTTGTCAAAATCTATAATATGTTAAATTATCTTTTCCATAACACTCAAATCAAAGTCAGAATATACCATAATAATTTGACATTCCCAGTTCCGACAGAAATTAAAAAGATACTTTCCGATAACCATGATATCCCTATAGCTGGCCATCTGGGATCCAACCGCATGTATAACAGGATTAAACAATTGTATTACTGGAAAGGAATGCGTGGTGATATAGAGTCCTACGTGAAACAATGCCAATCTTGCCAAGAAAACAAGGCACTTAGGAAAATTAACCGTGCCCCGATGCAGATTACCAGTACATCGACGGAACCACGTCAACGGATATCACTTGATATTGTTGGACCCCTTCCAGAAGCCGGGATTGCAAAACTAAAATATATATTAACTATTCAGGACGACCTCACTAAGTTTTCCTCAGCTTACCCTATACGCAGTACAACTGCCGAAGAAACTAGTGAATGTTTGATTCATTATATTTCTATATTCGGTATCCCCAAAATGATTTTGACGGATCAAGGAACAAATTTTACATCCGATTTGTTCAGGAAGACTTGTGACTTCCTTAAAATCAAAAACCTTTGGGCCTCTCCGTATCATCCGCAGACACAAGGTGCCTTAGAGCGAAGTCATTCGACTCTTAAGGAATACCTCAAATCATACATCAATGAAGACCAAAGTAATTGGCCCCGCTATGTTTACACAGCAATGTTAACGTACAACACATCCGTCCATAGCACAACTCATTATACACCCTATGAGCTTATGTTTGGCAATAAACCATTTATCCCAAATTCCGTTTATGATGAATCCCTAGGAGCAACGTATCCAGACTATGTACGTATGCTACAAAACCGCCTTAAATATTCTCGCGAAAAAGCCCTGGATTTCATTAGGAAATCCAAGGAAAATTCTAAAACCTACTGGCAGATAGTTTTGAACGCATCCTTATTTTTTAATGATAGGGTAGATTCAAGCTACATACTAAGGATTAAAATATAACTACCCACTAACATCCTATTCCAAAGGCTATCCTCACCCCCCCCCTTACCTTCACTTCAAGCCGACACTTATCGTGCGCCATTGGAACCTACGGTCGACTACTTCGAACGCGAGTCCCGTACCGGAAAATTCCATCATCAGCGGAATCGATCTATCGGATCTTCCCAAAATAACTTAAACGAAATCAATCCAAAACAAATTAAACCAAATACATCGCGATCGCGCGCTTTAAACCTGAAGGGGCACCTAAAGACAGCCAGGAGACAGCAAGCTAACCAGCGAACGTGAAGGTAATCCTTTTTCTTGTTTCCTCTGTTTTTCCCCATCATTCCTTGGTCCTTCGAACTGGATCCCTAAATATCCTACATATTAACATATTTTGTATAAATTCGTAATTTCATTTAACCTTTTTTCTGATACCCTCATTCTCATTTTAATTCGTGGCTGAATCTTTCTCCCGCCATCTCTTATTTTTGTGTTGGTATTACATCATTTATTTTGTGTTGTATTGTGTTGGCAGTAATTGAATCATTCACTCTTTCGGTGATTGATCAAAATAGTCTGTGGTTCATCTGTCATTCAATTGATCAATGCGGCATATTTAGTCTGTGTTTCAATCAACCGCCATTATTGTTTGTTTATTTACATTCCTATTTGAGAAACTTTATTGATTTATCGAACAACATTATTAAACTTCAATATGAGTAAAATCGGCCAACTTGTCGTTAAATTTAACAATGTTCATAAGCAGCTTCGAAAGCTTTATGATTTAGGAACTGCGTGTAGCGTAGACGACAATAAGTCTGAGCTCGAAGTAAAGAAGTTTTTAGTTCGCTATAAGGACATCGAGAAATATCGCGAGCAGATGGACGATACTTATTTTATATTAATGTCTGATACGTCTACCTTTGACGATAAAAAGCGTCTAGAACTAGAAGGTGCTTATGATGAATTCCAGGAGCTGTTCTATTCTATTCAAGTCATGCATTCTTCTATGAATATAGATTCGAATCATACGCCCAATTCTCAATCTACACACAAAACGCATAGTGAATTTCATTTACCTAAAATCGCTCTCACTAGGTTTTCAGGCATTCATATTGAGTGGCCAAACTTCATTGCAATTTTCAATAGTTTGATACACAACAATTGCCAACTTAGCGCAGTGGAAAAAATGCACTATTTATTGAGTGTGCTGGACAAGGAACCTCTCTCTTTAGTGAAACATTTAATCATATCATCGGAAAACTATTCAATAGCATATGCATTGCTTACTGATAGGTATGCAAATCAAAGAGTCATAGCAGATAGGCATATTGAGGCAATTTTAAGCTTACCTGTCATAACACAAGTCAACATAAAAAATTTAAATAAATTCATATCCACAGTCAAGGAAAATACACAGGCGCTTAAGGCCTTACAATTTGATGTGGATGCATGGTGTTTTTTGTTGCTTCACATAATCTTAAAGAAGTTGCCAACAGAATTGCGCAACAAGTTTGAGTCAACTTTAGATACCAGTAAAATTCCAACATTTATTCAGTTGCTTGGATTCCTAGAAAATCAGCTGCGAATCCTTGAGAATATGTCAAGTTCCACAATTAAGTCAAATTCAAGTAACTCTTTCAACATTATTGAAAATAAAACTAGCTTGGTTAATTCTTTTACTTGCCCTTGCTGCAAGGAAGGTCATTCTATTTATAAATGCTCCAAATTTGAGTCCATGGTTCCAACTGAACGTAAATCATTTATTTCACAACAAAAACTTTGCTTTAACTGCCTTCGCACTCATCATGTTTCTAGGTGTACATCCCGCAGTGTTTGCCAAGTATGTCGTGGCCGTCACCATACTAAGTTGCATATAAGCAATGTGGCACCTAGTACAAGCACTGCTCCAACGCAGGGTGATACTATCAACAATCACAACCAAGCCTTGCACAGTATTGATGGTTTATCTACCATGATGCTTGGCACTGCCGTTGTTCATGTGCAGGATGTTGAAGGCCAATTTCATTTAGCTCGAGCCTTAATTGATAGCGGATCTCAAGTGTCAATCATGTGTGAGGACTTAGCTCAGCGACTTAAGTTACCTCGCCTTCACTCCAATGCTGTATACGGGTTAGGTGCTTCAGCTGGTCTGGCTACCAAGGGTAGATTATCTTGCAATATCAAACCTGTTCATCAACCAAATGAAATCTTACTTGAAGATTTCATTGTGATGAAACATATAACTGGCAATCTTCCCTCGGCACATGTCAACAAGGCAGTTATTAATAAATGCAAGCACTTAAAACTAGCGGATGAAACCTTTGACACTCCGGGTCAGATTGAATTGCTCTTAGGTGTTGGTCTCTATAGTAAAATTTTTGATGGTTTGCAGTTAAGCTTAGGAAAGAATATGCCTACAGCTTACTCATCCATGTTTGGATGGATCATCATGGGCAAAGCCCCAGCAGCATCGAGTCATGTCTTCAACATTGTCTCGATGGCCTGCACCGAGGATCTTCATATGGCTATGAGCCGTTTCTGGGAGTGTGAAGAAATTCCCAAGCGGACTTTGGAGGATCCTGAGGATGTACAATGTGAAAAGCACTTCGCTGAAACTCACACTCGAGATAATACGGGTCGTTTTATTTTACGGCTGCCTTTCAAGGTCAACCACAAACCACTGGGTGAAACGCACTGTTCTGCCTTGAAGCGATTTCACAATCTGGAGCGTCGGCTTCTCAAGGATGTAAGGATGCGCGAGCTTTACGTGGCTTTTATGCGGGACTATCTGGACGCTGGACACATGCGCGAAGTCCATTCCCCTGTATCCAGTGCGCGATATTATATTCCTCACCATGGAGTTCTTAAAGAACATAGCAGTACCACTAAGCTGCGCGTTGTTTTTGACGCTTCGTCACCTAGTTCTTCTGGTGTATCTTTAAACCAAATACTCATGCCTGGCCCCAAATTACAGAAGAACATTGAGGACATCATTCTTCGCTTCAGGGCGCATGAAATAGTGTTTACCGGTGACATCCGTCAAATGTACCGCCAGGTCCGGTTGGCTGACGAGGACTGCAAGCAGCAGACTATCTTTTGGCGCGAATCTCCTGAGCACAAATTGAGGCAGTATGAGCTGACAACTGTCACCTATGGCGTTTGCAGCTCAGCCTACCAGGCGATTCGCGTTATTCACGAGCTTGCTCGTCTAAACTCGGATGTCCATCCCGAAGCGTCCCGGGTGCTCCTAGAAGACACCTTTGTCGATGATGTGGTAACAGGTGCCTCTTCTCTTGACTCTGCTAGACAACTACAACAAGATATTGTCGAGATTCTCGCCCAGGGCGGTTTCACACGTCGTAAGTGGTCCAGTAATTCACAGGGACTTCTAGCGATGCTTCCTACTGACCATTGTGAATCTCCTTTTCGGTTCGAGGATGGAGACAACATTTATAAAATCCTGGGGATGGAGTGGAATTCTAGAGCTGACTGTTTTATCTACCATGTCTCAGAGATGAGCAAAACCATGACCAAACGTGGCGTCCTCTCCAACATTGCCCGACTGTACGACCCATGTGGCTTCTTAACGCCAGTCATTCTGCGCGCTAAACTTTTCATGCAGACACTTTGGTCTCTCGAGTGTGGATGGGACGACCCTCTTCCCTCAGATTTCCTCGAATTATGGAAAACCTTCCTGGCCGACTTTCATCACTTGAATCAAGTTTCGATTCCGCGACGCATTCTGCCTGATCAACCAATGTCAATTCAGATCCACGGTTTCAGCGATGCGTCTGAGCGAGGTTATGCGGCTTGCCTTTACCTTCGTTCTGAGACCTCTGATGGTAACATCATGGTGCGTCTCCTCGATGCCAAGTCCCGCGTTGCACCAATCAAACAGAAACTTACGATTCCCAAGTTGGAACTTAATGGCGCACTGTTGCTCGCTCAACTAATCGAACACGTCCTCAACAACTTCCGCAGTAAATTCAGCGTACAATCAATTTACGCCTGGACTGACTCTAGCATAGTCTTATCTTGGCTCCGAATCTCCCCTCACAAGCTGCAAACATATGAAGGGAACCGAGTATCTCAGATTCAAGCGCTATGTCCAAACACCGTCTGGAAACACGTTCCGTCGGCCATGAATCCAGCCGATTCCGCGAGTCGGGGTCTTACTCCCTCCGATTTGGTTGTTCATTCTTTATGGTGGTGCCCACCATGGCTTGCAGATGATTCTGCAACATGGCCTGGAGACCTACCTCTTAGTAGTGAAGTCGACTTACCTGGTATCAAGTCGACTCCGCTAATCTTATCTGTCGGCGTTTCTCAAGCTGACTCTCATGCCATTCCTTTGGATAGGTTCAGCTCACTCTCCAAACTACAGTCGGTAGTTGGTTGGTGCCAGCGGTTCCTTTATAACTGCCGCAACTCCGCTAAACGTCGCACCGGGCCACTATCGGTCTCAGAATTGAACGCTAGCTTACAAGCTATCGTCAGACTAGTCCAGCTTGCTTCTTTCCACAGTACGACAGAATTGTTGCGTGCAGGGAAAGGCATCAAAGGGACCCTAATGCGACTGAACCCATTCTTAGACACGCAGGGCCTCCTGCGAGTTGGTGGCAGAATCCGTAAGTCCGACTTAAGCTACGAGGGTAAACATCCCCTAATTATGCCCAAGAACAATCATGTCACGAATATCTTAATAGAGCATTATCATAAGCTTTATCTGCATCCCGGATCAGGAACCTTGATGACCCTACTTCAGCGCAAGTTTTGGATATTATCTGCTAGACGAGTAATCAAGCAGATTACATTTCGGTGTCAACGTTGCTATCGGTTGCGGCCAAAGTCCTTAGAGCCCTTCATGGGTGACTTACCGTCCAGTCGAGTTACGTCTTGTCGTCCTTTTCAACGCGTTGGAATAGATTTCGCAGGGCCCTTCTGGCTAAAGACATCCAAGGTTCGAAACGCTAAGGCAATTCGTTCTTATTTATGCGTTTTCATTTGCTTCACGACTAAGTGCGTGCATCTAGAGATAGTTTCTGAGCTCTCCACTGAAGCATTCATCGCCTGTTTAGATCGTTTCGTATCACGTCGAGGTCTTCCAAGTGACATCTACAGCGATTGCGGTACGAATTTCGTGGGTGCTAGAAACTATTTAAAGGAAGTTCAGCAGTTCCTTCAAAATTCCTTAAACGAAACTCATCGTTGCCTCGGCGACAAACAAATTAACTGGCACCTAAATCCGCCTGCCAGCCCTCATATGGGTGGCCTGTGGGAAAGCGCGGTTAGGTCCGCCAAACTTATTTTAAATCGCGTCATTGGTGAACGGATTTTATTTTTTGAGGAGCTCGCAACCATCTTTGCCAAGGTTGAAGCAGTCCTAAACTCCCGACCGCTTTGTCCGCTAACCAATGATCCTAATGATTTAGAGGTTCTTACGCCTGGTCATTTTATAATCGGACAGCCTCTTTTGTCTTTGCCGGAACAAAACGTCAAGGATGAGCTTATTAGTCCGCTGAAGCGCTGGCAGCTGCTTCGTCAAATCACTCAGCATTTTTGGAAGCGTTGGCATACCGAATATTTGCACACTGTTTCCCAACGCACAAAGTGGCTAACCAAGTCTGATAATCTTAAGGTTGGCGATTTGGTTTTAATCAAATCTAGCTTGCCACCTCTTCAGTGGCGTAAAGCACGCGTCATTTGTCTTTGTCCCGGTAAAGATGATATTGTGAGAGTAGTGGAATTGATGACAGCTTCTGGAAATCTGCTAAGGCCTGTAGTTAAATTATGTCCACTGCTCGCGAATTCTGATAACCAAACACAACTTTAAATTGTTCCTTATTTATTATTATTATTTTTTTTTAAGTATTCAAATTTACCGTAGAATCACACTATTCAATTAGTTCTATTTATTTGTTTTTCTATTATTTATAAATTATTTTATTCCAAAACTTAAAGAGCTAGCTCGCTCTTTGGGGGGCGGTATGGCAGATAGTTTTGAACGCATCCTTATTTTTTAATGATAGGGTAGATTCAAGCTACATACTAAGGATTAAAATATAACTACCCACTAACATCCTATTCCAAAGGCTATCCTCACCCCCCCCCTTACCTTCACTTCAAGCCGACACTTATCGTGCGCCATTGGAACCTACGGTCGACTACTTCGAACGCGAGTCCCGTACCGGAAAATTCCATCATCAGCGGAATCGATCTATCGGATCTTCCCAAAATAACTTAAACGAAATCAATCCAAAACAAATTAAACCAAATACATCGCGATCGCGCGCTTTAAACCTGAAGGGGCACCTAAAGACAGCCAGGAGACAGCAAGCTAACCAGCGAACGTGAAGGTAATCCTTTTTCTTGTTTCCTCTGTTTTTCCCCATCACCTACTATGATAACCGTTCTCGCCCGACCTCATACAAAACTGGCGACTTTGTATACCTTCGAAACCACTTAAGGTTACGGAAGGCTCTCTCACCTCTGTGGAAAGGGCCCTACAAAGTCGTGAAGGTAAATGGAAATAATACGCTTACTTTGCTCATTGGTAGACGTCACGTTAAGCATCATTTCGATGAAGTAAAACCAGCTGAAACTAAACTAACTTGGTCCTGATATAAGAACTTCTATACTTTTCAAATAATAATACAACTCTTTTTAGTGTTAGGATATTTTCATAAAGATATTTTTAGTTTAGTTCCACTTAGATGTAATTGCAATATTATTTACAGTTCCGTTCGAGGTCAAACTGATCGATTCATCCAGACAATCACCTCCGGCCCAGGACTCTATTATGATTATTTAGGACAACTCAAAATTAATGATGTACAATTAAAAATACTTATACCTGTAGATATTTCACATTTTAGTTCTCATATTCAAAACATTGAGGTTGCCTTAGAAACCACAAAACAACTATGTAAACAAACTCGAATTATAGAATTAGATCCGGAATGTAGCAGTCTATTACAACCGTTAAAAGCTAGATATCTAGATATGAATAAGGAATTCAATTCAATCTCGCATTTAGTAGATAATAGATCAAAGCGGAATGCTTGGCTAGGTGGTGGTGGAACAATCCTCAAACACATATTCGGTACTTTAGATGAAGAGGATGGATTGAGATACGATAACGCGATATCAACCTTACAGGAAGATGAAAAACAGTTGGCTTCACTGATGAAAGAAAACATCTTAGTTACTAATTCTATACTTACTCGTTATAATAGTACTCTAGATATAATAAAAGAAAATGAAATTAAAATTACTAATGCTATCGACGAACTCTCGTTCACCATTAAGAACATTTCAGAGATAACCAACGGTCTGGTTAAATTGACTAATATTAATGTACTTTTAGATAGCCTCGAAGCGGCAATACTAACATTATCATTTCAACTAGAGGATATTACGAATGCAATATTATTTAGCGGTCAAAATATTTTGCACCCCACTATAATGACACCTGCTCAGTTGTACCGAGAGCTCGCCGATAACTATAGACACTTACCAAGTGATTTAGAATTACCTGTAGCACTAGACATAAGATCTATACATTTATTATTAAGTATTTCTAAGTTAGTCTGTTTTTACATAAACAATAAAATTATTTTTGTATTACAAGTTCCGTTAGTCAATATAGAAGAATATTCATTGTTTCATAATATTGCTCTTCCTACTCCATATGATACTAAAGAACCAGATACATTTAGCCTTATTATGCCAAATAACAAATATATAGCAATGACCAAAGACAAATCTCACTTCTGCGTCTTCGATAATATGAATATCTGTCATCACATCGGCGCTGGCGATTATGTTTGCGACATCGATAGTGTCTATTCTACAGACGCAAAGCCTACTTGTGAAAGTGAACTATTGGCTAAAGTGATAAGTGAAAAACCACCACAGTGCGAAAGTAAAACTATTAGTGGAAAACTAGATATCTGGAAACCATTAACGAATAATAAGTGGATCTTTATACAATCCTTACCAAATAAGATTTCTATTGACTGTCCAAATTCTGAACTTTATGAAAATAGTATTATGGGAACTGGCATACTTACAATTCCCAATGATTGTACCGCGTACTGTAGAAGTACTAAACTAATATCTAAGTACAGTGTCTTAAATATCACTTCTCCTATCAATCATGTACCAGAATTTAACCTTATTAATGATACTTGCTGTAACAAAGACATTTTTGTTAAACCTGAAAATAATGTGTCTCATATTGATCTACAAGATATAGATTTAGATGATTTTACTACAAATAATCAGATAAAAATGAAAAATCTCTTAAACAAATTAAAAGACATCGATCATTCCAATGATCCACACATCATTAAATATGGGACACACTATTCTGTCATTACTATATTAATAGTTATTGTAATATTTTCCTTTTTACTATATTTTACTTATAAGAAGTTTTGTAAATCTGAAAGCAACCGACCTTTTCAATTCAATTTTAAATTAAATAACCTTTCACGCTCAAAATCTAAACAACCCGATATTGAAATCTCCGAAATAGAACATGCAACCCCAGTCGTACCCTTAAGGACTAAAGTCTAACGAAGACTTTGATTAAATTAACCCCAAAGTCTCCTCTTAAAGGGGGAGGTGTTATATCCCGGGATTGTTACCATAAGTGCTTTCCTAGGCACTGCTGAGCTAACTCAGCAGTATTAGTTTAGCGATAACGTTTCGAAGCTTTCTTGACCACCGGTGGTAGAGTCAGTCTGCGTCCTCGTACAGTTCAGAGCGGTTGCTTAAAGATTAATCCTAATAATTATCCTTTGTTAAAATCCTTTTGAAATAAAAGTGTTCTAGTGTTAAAAATAGTTTTTTTTAAAAAGCTAATTCTAAAACCACGTATAACAGCACGTGACACGCCCACTTAGCACATCTCTTAGTTTTTATGATCTGAGCAGCAACCCTAACAGCGTAAGAAAAGATAAGAGGCATGCGATAGAAAGAGACAAAATTTCTAGGTATATAAATTTGCAAGTACGTAATGCTGTGCGAGCTGAATTCCACCGTATCGCGTCGTAGCAAGACTCGAATTTATTTAGATCTTCTTGCGGAGTAATTCTTCTGTACCAACTATTACTTATTCTGTGGTTAAACTTTAAGAATTGTTTTAATAAGAGTTTGTGTTGAAAGAAGCTTTCCCCAACATGGAATCTAATAGGTAGGTACTTAAAATATGAAATTCAACATCCAACAGGTTGCAAGACCTAAAATCCACTACACTGTCAGCTCATTATGAGATAATCCTAAAGACCTATAGACCTAGAATAAGATGGAGATGGTGGATAACTTTATTTTCTTTAACAAGTCCAACAGTTCGCAAAGAAGTCTATTTATGTGAAATATTAAGTATGAAAAAGGAATATTGAATTTGATTTGATTTCGAAAACCTGACAAGTTTCTAAAGCTGTCTTTATATAAAATTTATGTAATTTTAATAAATAAAATCCCCAGACAATCACACCAACTAACATGGCCCCAAAGTTAGCATAGCTTGTGTTATGGGATACCATGTAGCGAACTAGGGGGGAACCTAGAATGTAAATACATAAATAGATAAACACTCAGACCCGGAAGATTTTTTTTTCTTGTTCCGTTCAGGAATCGTACCCGCAACCACTGGCATCTGAGGCAGACTGGTTTACCCCATTGCCAAAGTGGACGTCAACATATACAGAGTTAATTATATAAATGAGTTTAACTTGATATAGATGTTCATCCCAATTACTCAAAATATCACTTAATCCAGTATGTTTAGAATTCATTCAAACATTTTCATAACCCTACAAAATCACCTATAAAAATTCAGCGCTCATTTTACAAGCCTCTTTTTTATTGGTGTAGAAAATAAACGGTTCAGAGTTATAAAGGTTTAATGATTTTTAACTTTTTTGTTCATATTGAGGATTTTAAAAATGTTTCGTTTTTATAAATTTAGAACAAAGGTCGATAGATTAAGTGTTTAGCGCAAAATCTTAACTGTATCAATATATGTTAGCTGTATTGTATAATTGTAAAATAATCTATCTTTCGAATAACACAGCAATTAGAAGAACTTATGCATGGAACATTCACACACAAGTCTCCAAGTGAGTATATGTTTTTGGCGGTCCATGTAATGTCCCACAATATATGTGTATTTGTATTTTCTTGATACTAAGTAAATAATTTTAGCTTTTAATAAAAGCACTTTATGGTAAAAGCACGGAAAGTTTAGTCCAATTTCTGTAATGTCGAATCCCATGGTTGAAAATAATAATTAAAGATATAAAAAAAATATTCCAAAAATACAATGAGTATAATTTACTTATAAAATATCATAAATGAATACCCTAAATACAAAGTCTGCCAGCAAATATATTCACTGCGCTGATAATATCAAGTTTAAAGCCAGCTCCTTCATATTCTATTCGAGAGTCTTCTTGACTTCTATTTTTGACCTCAGTGCCCCTTTCCGAGCACCAGCTAACGTAATCCGATAAAATCATTATTTTTATTTATTTATGTAAAGGTCACCAACACAATAATGATAACATTAACACTTCTTAAAAATAGGTTATTACTATAACTAAACACTGTTACATTTAGAGGTGACGACAACAAGCTTTGGTAAAACATTTAAAAAAAATGTACACAGGCAATAATAAATTATAAAAATTAAGTACTAATTAATAATTATAAAATTATGTTTTTCTGATACATTGAAATTGACAAATCAAAAAATTTAAGGACTATAATACGTAAACCTGTTTTTATTTTTGCTGCAAAAAATTTTGTAATAATATATTGCATACTCAAATACAACGTTGACACAAGCGAGAGGCCACATATAATATAAGTGTATAAAATTAAGATTTGCAAGGCTATTCGCGTTACTAAAAGCGCTATGCTCCACGATTGACTCGTCGATGAGATGACAAAGATTACGTCGCCAAGCTTGTACATGTTACAGTTAGAAGAATACCAAAACCTAAAGAAAATTGTCAAATAAATGAAAAATGTGATAAATAAAAAAAAGACATTTATTTAAGAATAATTGAGCATTTTAAATGCAAAAACTTTAAAACATTATTAAAACATTGCAATGCTTCACTTTAACTGGGATTCACAATTTATGTAAAGAAATTGGTCTTGGGTGGTCTTAGCTGCAAAGCAATACAATAAGATGGAGCTACGTTAGCATTATAACGTAAAAACAAAAATGTGGTAAGTAATTTCGAGGCGTACCGCCAGGTAGCTCAGTGGAAGAGCACTCGTCCGGCAAACGAGAGATCCCAGGTTCGAATCCTGGTCGTGTAATTTTTATTTATTACATTTTTCATCTATTTAAGAATAATTGAGCATTTTAAATGCAAAAACTTAAAAACATTATTAAAATTTTCATACTAAGTAAGAACTCACACTGTCATCAGCGACGAGCGCTGGTGTCGTGTTATGATATAAGTTAATACAAATTATGTCACTCGTCGCTGATGCATCGCTGAACTTGACGCTGTTGCTTAGGAGAATAGCCCTGCAGTTGATCGGGAAGACATATGGTATTTAAATTAAACTAACAAAAATTAAAAAAAGAACATTCCTGTGACTAAACTATTGTTTACATTCACTGATTTTTGTTGTGTAGCCTGATAATGATACAAAAAATATGTACATACATACATAACCTCACGCCTGTCTCCCTTTGGGGTAGGCAGAGACAAGGGAACACCAATTGCTGCGATCCAGACATACCTCTTTCGCTTCTTCCACGTTCATCAATCTTTTCACAAAAAATATGTGATTTTATTGAATGCCTCTTGCTTGCATCAACGTAAGTATGTATATACGTATGTAACGTATGTATATAGATTTATCTGTCTTTCCAAATATGAGCGAGATAGTAAGCAAACATAAATCAGAGCTTTCAATCGCTTTAACTCTTATCTCAAGTAGTACAACAAAACCAATACTTATTGATAACTTAAAGTAAATGTACAATATAAAAATGTATGTACCGTTCCAATTAACTGAATGCCAATCCCTTGTACACATCTTAAGTTCAATATCTTTAGGCACGCTGAACAAATATGGCGGCTCCTTCAAACACAATCAAATTTATGTGTTTACAAACATTGGGTCATGTTTTTACTGTTTGTGCTTAGGATCGATATTATATTATGAGGATTTATTATTTTCTGACCGGAGTACGCTAGAAAAATATTTTCTGTAGAGGACTTACTCTGAACTTGATCTCTCCTAAAAATATACCATCAGGTGAGAAGCGCGGGTGTAGTCACGAAAATTTTCTTATCCAGCAAAAAAAGAATCAAAAACCTTTATTCATTATAGGTTTACAAAAGAAACACTTAATGAAAGTCAAACGGTAGATGAGGGCTGCGCGACGACGTGGAGAATCTTGGAGGAGGCCTCTGTCCAGCATGGCTAGCATGCAACCATCGATAAATAGTCGAATCGACAAGATAAATATTATTTTGTTATTTTATCCTATTATGTATGCGCACCATAATAGATATAATTACTCGATTTGATACCATGATTAACACCACAGAACCAAATATGTCATAATCTTAATAAATTACATACACTAAATACCATATTCTAAGAAAATATCGACAAAAGGCCCGATTTATCGTTGCCGACGGTAATATGCTAGCCCCGCTGCAGTGTGCTTGTCTCGGCTCACGAAGATGATAATCGCCCATTATCCTGCAATATAGCTTACTTCTTCAGTCACTCGCAGGGCAAACACTTCTCTGTTTAGTGGGGCTGGGTAATGTGTTGTGGTACTTTTAGGTCTTTTATGATTTACTGTCCTAAGTGTCTACGTGTACACTAAAAAATATACATGTCTATTTGTCTATTTGTGGCGATACTCTCATTGGCATAGTAATCATACTATTCAGTACTTCAACAGTGCCCACAGCGCCGCGGTTCGTTTAGGTGTGATAGGGTTCCCCGCCTTCATTATATTTGCCTACTTTGTGTTTACTTCCATTTAGTTTTGTGAAGGTAAATTTACTTTTTTATATAAACAAATAAAATACTTTATGAATTGACTAGAAAGTATGACGTATTGACATAGTCAATACAACCTCAAAAATTGTGTCTAGATTTAGTATTGATATATCGTTACATTTACAGTGTATAAACTATGTGTATACATTAGAAATCCAAAAATAACATCATTTTATCAACATTTGACTATATATGGTTCATTGTATTGTTCACTTTGGCGATGGGGTAAACCTGTTTGCCACTGATGGCAGTGGTTGCGGGTTCGATTAAAGCACGGATCAAGGATAAAAAAAAGTTCCGTGTCTGGGTGTTTATCTATTTATGTATTTATATTCTAGGTTTCCCCCTAGTTCGCTACATGGTACTCCATAATACAAGCTATGCTTACTTTGGGGCCATATAGTTGGTGTGATTTTCTGGGGATTTTTTTATTACAATCTAGTGCATTTTCCCAAAGGTACTTATTTCACGATGTGACCCAAGAAGCAGATTCTTTGTAAAGGGTCTCTCAATAAGGACGGGTCAATTTTAAAATGGAATAAAATAAGCTGTGTATAAGATACTAGCCACCGCGCGCGATTTTACCCGCGTAACTTTTGATCCCGTGGGAATTTCGGGATAAAATAGCCCATGAAGACTCGAACGCATACAACGTAAATTTCTAAAATTCTTGCAGTTTAAATGTGGAAGGATAGATAAAGAATACTACTCCCGTTGCAGACGTCATCACATACTACCCCTTAGTTTGCGTAGAGAGATAGCGGATGTAGCTAATATCATAAAAAATTTAAACAATGTGATAGACGTACCAGAGCTTTTGAATGTGATTGGTATTTGCGCACACACCAAGTTGTATAGGAATCAGAACCTTCTACACGTTCCTAGCGCAAGTACCAATTACAGACAAACCTCTTTTATAACTCGGTCCTGTAGATTGATAAACAAGGTTAACCTTGAACAGGACGAATTTGACTTATTCTTTAGCAGCATACGAAGTATTAAAGTGGCCCTTTCTAAATTATTTTTCATTTAACTGATGTATTAGGTACCAATATCTGTTTTATAATGTTTTATTTTTTACCCTCTCCATATGTACATATTTTAAAATGTTTATTTGTATGTTTTCATTTCAATTTTCCATTATATTTACCTAGTGGAATTTTAATTTTTTGATTTTAGTTTTGTGTATTTTTATCCCTCCATTATTTTTTTTTTCTTTAATTTGTAAATTTTTATATTTTAATTTTACCGTGTGCAATTTTAATTGTGTGATTTTAGTTTTGTGATTGTTCGTTCTTTATTTATTTTGTCAATTTTATGTGGAAACTTTTAACTGGCTATAATTTTCCTATATTTTCTGTTTATTATGTGTCTAGCTGTAAGTTTTCCTAAAAATTTGTAAATAAATAAATAAAATAAATAAATAACCTTCCTCAAGAGTTGGGCTATCAAATGCAAAAAGAATTTTTCAAATCCCACTTGTAGTTTCTGAGATTAGCGCGTTCAAACAAACAAACAAACTCTTCAGCTTTATATATTAAGTATAGATTAACGAAACTATTATTTTATTTGTAAGATCTTTTCGTGCCATTTTGTTTTGAATATGACATCATTCAAATGCTCGCCACGTCTTCGAACGGTGGCACGAATCTGAGAGGTCCAATTTTTAACGGACAGACAACAATTAAGAGGCAGAACCATTTATATAATTTGTTTAGCCTTAATTGAATGATATGGTCATGGATGACATGTGTTTAAAAATTGTAGTAGAGACGAAAGAGGTGTACAGAGCAAGAATGGATGGTGCTGTCGGAAGGGGCCGCCCTAGGCGAACGTACGCCGATCAAACTGGCGACGTTCTTAAAAAGGGCCTAGTTAAAAGTACCCGTAACCGGCGATCATGTATGAAAAGATTAATGAACGTGGAGGAAGCGAAAGAGGTATGTCTGGATCGAAGCAATTGGTGTCCTTGCCAAAGGGAGACAGGCGTGAGGTTATGTATGTATGTATGTAAAATTGTAGTAATTACCAACTCATCATCAGGTCATTTGCATTGATAGAGAAGAATGGCTGAAGTTGGACAATTCCTTACCTGAAAAAGACGAGAGAAGATAAGTTCACATTACTATTGTAATCAAAACTATGTTAGCAGTAGAGTAGAGTAGGCTAGATACAGATTTTAGTCGGGTAGGTGTATGAGCTACACTCATTCACACATGCATAATAATAATTTTGATGCACTCAACTCAGCATATTAAGTTTACAATTTTATACACAATCACAATCAGTCTAACAATAAACGCCGTTACGATCACTCGCGTCCTTTCTTCACCTCCTTGACATCTTGACAGTACATACAGACAGACAGTACCCCTGGATAAGCGTGTCGTAAAAGGCGACTAATCCAAGTGACCCCCGCTTGGTGGTAGGATCCCGCCAGGGCCCGACTGGCTAGCGGCCACCCTCCATATCAAAGTCAAAAAAAGAGGTGTGGCACTCGGAGACTGCCGCGGTAAAGCTATTGCATAGCATTTTTTATCAACTTATGCAATTATAATTATTTATTTATTTTATTAATGCAGTAATGTTTGATCTAATATGAAGTTCCACAAGTTTCTAGCAGATGGCGCTGATTGTTTATTAACGCCCGCATGTAAAGTTATGAAATCAAAGTATCATCGCTGTGCCGGTCGGAGTGGGCAGTGTTAGGTTTGTTTCGTTACGGAATTTCTGGATTCGGTCCCCACGCTCAAGACCTGCGATAGAAGCTATGCAATAGCTTAAAAATATCTTTATTTCGTAGGCATTTAAATACACTTGAAGAAGTAGACAAACTGTTTACAAATTAAACTGAATCTACCTACCACCACTTCAGAAAGTCGATCTGTTGAGAAGAAGTGGCAAGAAACTCAACAACAATCATCTTTTAAAAATACACAATAACAATATCTTATAGTAGGCCTTTTCACTAGGGATGCAACGATATGGCTATTACGATACCGATAGGAATGACAAATGTATCGTAATAGCGAATACGATAACGGATGCGATAACGAATGCATTACGATTATTTAATTTACATCTAATAAAACAAGTAAATTGAGTAAAATCAACTTTACTTAAGTTTTAAGGACAATTTACCACCTAAATGTCGTAATTAAAATCAATTTCTTTTAAATTCTTGTTAAAAAAACATAAAAATTTTAAATTATCTGGTTTGAGTCTGTTTCTTATATCCGTATGGATTAATCCGGCTGTGGAAAACAATTTTTCTGAATCCACTGTTGCTGGTTTGATGGACAAATACTTATGGGCCAATTTTTTCAAATTAGGAAGTACAGTAATTTTTCTCCAATAACTTGAATAGCTTGTATCCATCTCTGCATTGGGTGCATTTAAATGAGCATTAATTTCTGCCATATAGTTTTGATATGAAACAACAAATAAGTAAATAATAAAATAAATAAATATCAATATTATGTAGGCACATTATTTCATTTCATTAAAATAATATCTGTTAACTAAGCAGTACTTAGTAAATATTATATTAGAGTCTACTTCATATTAGATTGTTTTTGTTTCATTTCAGTTTAAAAAATTAAATTTTTTATGTAAAAATTTCACTTATTTATTAATTAGTTATAGGTAGTATTAGTTTTACTAATATAAATAGTAGTAAATTTATTTATATTTATTTATTTATTTTTCTGTTATGTATGTGCCAGCTTTTATCTTTTTTATTAGGTAGGTAGTGTAGTTTTAAGAATCGTTATAAATCTTAATACTTTTTACGATACCGATGATCGTCAAAAATAACGATAACCTGCGGTTGACGATTATCGGCATCGATATCGTTGCATCCCGTCTTTTCACACAACAGTGATCCTTAAATCTATCGAAGAGTTAATCATAAGTATTTTTGGAATTTTAGTATACAAGCGCACACATTGACCCATGAACGAGTTAGTGACTTTCTGGAGTCTACTATATAAATCTAGTATATAAAATCTGCCGCCAAATATGACTGCTGCGGGAGTAATGAGTTCCAGCAATGTTTTACGTAGACCCTAAACCCGCTGCCTTATCACGTAAATATTAGCGATCAGCTATAATGGCGCAGTCATCACGCCATGGACGCGCGATCCATTGCTTTACATCGTATTGGTGCGTACAGATTGCTAGTAATGCAACTAGTAATGTAACATTCTGCGCACGTTGCGTATTTGGATGTGTGGTGCGCAGAATGTTACATTACAAGTTCCATTACAGCAATCTGTACTCACCATATTATGTAAGCGATAGCTGTTCAATCGTTCGTTTATCGCAGAATGCATTTATTGCTACGATACTAGCGCCAAAAACAATTTGTTAGCTAAAAAAGAAACTAATAAAATGTGAAACAGATGTTTGCTTTTAAAATTTCGCAGAAAAGTACACACGAAAAGTATGAAAGTCAAAGGGATTATATGCACTTTTAGTACATCGATTGTTTGTAAATTGATAGAATTTATGGCTTTGTTTTTGCTGTAACGTAATAGGAATTAGTTCTTTTTTAGCAAATCTTGCGCAATTCATGCCATTGCTTTGCTCTTGCAAGTTACGTGATAAGGCAGCCGATCACATACGATCAGACAAGTTTCAAGTCAAAAGCGGGTTGAGTCACGAATAAAAAAAATTAACATGTCAGCAGTAGAATAGACTAGAAAACAAGCATATTTTTAAGTAACGTGGCTATTTAAAGCTAAATAAAAAGCTGGTAGAGTTTTGATATTACCTATAAAAACGGCTATTTAAAACACGATTAAAAAAACAGGTTAGTAGAGTTAGCGCTCGGCAAATTCAATAATCTAGTACACGCTTCGAGCTTGAGTACGTTCAATAAAAATAGAGATACACACACTTGAATATTGTTAGGTAGCGTTGACCAGATACGGTAAATTAATGGGGGATAGATTATTTTGGAATATGCATACTTTTTTTTGTAACAACGTTTTTAGGGTTTCGTATTTTAAAACGAAAAATCTGAATATTATAGGATCACTTTATAGTCCATTTTTCGGTCAGTCCTTCTATCTGTTTGCTTCTTCGTATTTCAAGACCATTTTTGTACGCGTAGATATTTTTTTTTTCTAAAAATTAAATGTTACGGCAAATATCATGGAAATTTGTTAACAAAAAATAAAAATAAATTGAATATGTTTATACTCACAAGGAAACTAAAACCTAATAGATAACTCTCCATATATCTAGACTCATGTAATCGAAAAGTGAGTACTCGCTTGAAGCATTAAGGCCGTTTAGTCATTTATACATACATACATACACAACTTCACGCCTGTATCCCTTATGGGGTAGGCAGAACACCAGTGGTTATAAGACCGTCTGATGTCACGTTTGACAAATGAGGTATTATAAAGATGGAGAGAGACTATTGCAGTGACAGGGGGTGAGCCTATTGCCCACAAAAATGCCAATAAAACCTCTGTCCCTTAACTGAATTTTACAGTATGCCCGGGAAGAGAAGCAGCTGGTACATTCTATGTTTTTCTTTCGCTCCCAGTCCAGCATGGAAGCTAAAATTCTAAAATTCTAGCTAAAGAAGCTAAAATTCATTTATTTATTTATTATATCTTAGAAAAAGCTATTAAAAACTAAACAAAATGAGTACTTACACCACAAATTCATGTATCTATCTTGTAATCGGTACTGAGTACTCGATGCGTGAGTTCGACATTGAACCGATTTTTGATGATGGAAGGAATCTTTCACAGAATTACTAAACAAATATGCATTAATAACATGCCAGTTCTGTCGTTTTACTACATAGGATGAGCAAGGTTCGAATCAGTGGGCCAGAAAGCAAACATTATGCAATCAGTGACTTCATATTTTTGTTACGGGAAGCTGGGTGAAATGGAAATAAAAAATAAGAAAAGAACGTGTTTTTGTTTTACGCTTGACCGCTTTCAACTTTAGTTTGTTATGTATAACAAAATTGATTTTAAACTTTGTCTGAAAATTAACTTCAATGGTATTAACATTGACTGGAGTAAAAGTGTAAAAAACCTTGGGGTCTTGCTTGACAATAATTTGACTTGGAAACCACAAATTGATGAAGTGAGCAGGAAGATGTTTGCAGCCACTGGTTCGTTGAAACGTCTGCGCAACGTCTTGCCAATACCTACCAAAACTTCAACTGCCCAATCCTTATTCCTTCCTATTTTAGATTATACTGATGTCTGCTACCTGGATATTACTGAAGCCCAACTAAACAAACTTGAGCGGCTACAACATTGATGCATTAGATTTATATTTGGTTTACGCAAATATGATCACATATCAGAATACCGCAATAAACTCAAGTGGCTTCCAATTCACTTTCGCCGGAATACTCATATCCTCTATCTTCTTTATCGCGCGCTGTTCAATCCTGCTTTACCGAGGTATTTGTCAGAAAAGTTTGATTACAATATTCACTCCGCACATACGCGTAATTTCAGATATCTAATTAATTTGATTTTATCTCGTAATAATTTAAAGCTATTGATGCCGATGCACTCGACAGAGTTCTATGGCAAATCATTTACCATCCACGCGGTACGTTTATGGAACGAACTACCATTGCAAATCTGCACAAACGTTACCTACCTTTAAAAAACTTGTGAAGATGCATTACTGACTATGCAGTGACAGGGAGTTAGCCTATCGCCTCTAATAAAACCTCAATCACTTAACTGACTTTTACGGTATACCCGGGTAGAGTAGCAGCAGGCACATTCTATGTTTTTCCTTTGATCTCAGTTCAGCATGTCCACATGTTTAAACTAAAGTTAAACAGTATGAAACGTGACAGCCTCATACAAAAATAATCTTTTTCTCTTCTGTCACAGCATTACAATAAGAGCATTCAATGTCGAATCGAGGGTTCAATTCGACATTCTAATGCCAATTTTATCGGTTACTACAAGACGTCAAATTCAAACGTTACTAATAAAAACAGATTTTGACATTAGAGATACCTGGAGATACCTAAAATTATTGATTACTAGCTGACCCGGCAAACGTTGTTTTGCCATATATAAAAAAAAAAATAGATGTTGGCCGATTCTCATAGATACCGGATAAGCACAAAAAATTTAATCCAAATCGGTCAAGCCGTTTCGGAGGAGTATGGCAACGAAAACTTTGACACGAGAATTTTATATATTAGATAGATATTAGATAAAATAACCCTTTGCGTGCCGCAGTTGGGTAATATTATAAAATGCCCAGACAATCACACCAACTACATGGCCTCAAAGTAAGCAAAGCTTGTGTTATAAGCATGTAGCGCACGAGGGGGGAACCTAGAATATAAAATACATATACAGGGTTAATTTTAATTAGCGCATCACCTCTTGCAGGTAGCCTCTTCACATCAATCCCAACAACATTTTGTGCTACGACTTTTTAAAATTAATATATTTTAAAATCTTAGTTTTCCCATAAAAAAATATTTATAGCCTCGGTTTAGAGAAGTAACTCCATTTAATCTGAGCGTAGGTATACCATGCCACTTGCGTTGTAAAATATCGCTTCATAAATTATAATAGGTACTTTTTTCGTAATTTAGAGTAAGGAGCGAACATTTTTTTGTTTTTAATTTTTGTGTTATTTATCAAGATTTGTAAAAAGTCGTAGAAAAAGTGTGGTTGGGATTGATGTAGAGAGGCTACCTGCAAGAGGTAATGCGCTTTTTACAATTAACAATGTATAGATACACGCCCAGACCCAGAACATTTTTTTTCTTGCTCCGTGCGGGAATCGTACATGCAACCACTGGTGTCTGAGGCAGATAGGTTTACCCCATCGCCAAAGTGGTCGTCAATCGATTGTTATGTCGAAAACGGCTCTTTTTCTGCTTACTATAAGTAGTCTTCTGTAAAATGTAAAGTGAATATTTACTCTCAAATTTAAAATTTATTTTAAGAAAGGTTTCGCCCATGAAATAGCTTGCGATAAAATATGACTTATGCAAGTGACCCGCACTTGTTTAAAAACCCCTTTAGACTGCGCTGATTTCAACTCCTTATTTAATAAATTAATGTTAGTGATACTTAGGTATACTATTTACGTTCTTGTATTAAAATGAAAATAGTTTAAAGATCGCTTGATATAGCAATATTTAGGGTTATTTTTTAATCACCGGCCAACTTGAAATTATATTTTCTTTGATACAGTGCCTGAATATTTATTTTGGTATCGCTCAGTACAAAAAAAATAAAGATGTGAGACCACAAACTTTCTTACAAATAGTCACTGTTGATGAACATAGCTTCTACGACGCGGCATTTCATTGATAAAACTACGACATTGGTAGTACAAGACGTTTGTAGAGCGAGTAGTCGTCTTTATTTTAATGGTATTCATTCATAATTTAGAGTGACCATGCTTTGCTTATTATGTAAGGGAAAAATCACACCTTTTTTTACGAAAATTATTTCTATAAATGATACCTTTTTTTTTAGTTTTTGGGTATTTAATCATAGTGAAAGTAATTATGAAGATAGTTCTAAGTACCTACAAAAGATCCCCACGAACATGAAGTCACTGCCCGAACTTATGTTGGGGTCTTTTCATTTTATTTCACACGGTTCGAAGTGTCATATGCTGTAAAAGATTTTCCATTTCTTTTCAATCCAGGAATATTTAGACGAATATTTTCAACGGTCTCCTCTTCACGTAGCCAAACCATCTGAGATTACTTTCTTGTAGCTTATTAGCGATCTCACGTACACCAAGGCTCATCACAACTCTGTGTAATGAGCCCACTACAGGGCTATGAGTCTCTCCCCTGGATGACGAGGAGGTTTAGGCGGTAGACCACCAAGCTGGAACCGTACTGGTTAGTGGATTTCAGAATTTACAGGGTGCCCAAAACTTCAGATGATTTTACAGCTTCTGGTACTATTCCTTCCATGCTGGACTGGGAGCGAAAGAAAAGCATAGAATGTGCCAGCTGCTTCTCTTACCGCGCAAACTGTAAAAGTCAGTTAAGGGACAGAGGTTTTACTGGCATTTTTGCAGGCGATAGGATGACCCCCTGTCACTGCAATAGAGAATATTCATCATTATAATACCTTCAAATTTGTCAAAACATCAGATGGTTTAACAGCCTCTGGCGTTCTGCCTACCCCATAAGGGATACAGGCGTGAAGTTATGTATGTGTATGTATTCCTAGATTTTTATTGACAGGTACGTTAACGCTTCTTATTGTTGTGTTCTAGTTGGATGTCATAGGCATACCACGTGTTAAATAGGTCATCATCCCCGTGTAAGAGCGTACCATTCTCGTATTTAATGACTCGTGTTTTACTGGGTCTTGTGACGTCTTGGTCACATGACCCAGTTGGTTGGTTTTTGTTTTAATACTTAATGTACAAAACCCTTCATAAAAAAGCTATATGTGTCATAATATTGTAACATAATTATGTTAGTTTCACTAAAATTCATTAACTACAAGGTAAAATACAAAGCTGAGTAAATTATAATTTATAATCAATAATTAGTCTTTTTATTTTAAGTGTCTTTTATTTAAGACTGACATCTCTAAGTGTACTTTTTATTTAAGACTGACATTAACCATGACGGAAAATGCAATTGATTTTAAAACCTTTGAAAATTTAAAAAACATACCTAAATGAAAAGGTAATACCGTAGTTACTCAAATATATTTTTTAATTATCAGTCAATATAAGTAGTCGTAATTCAAAGGGGTTGTAAAAATTGGTTCTAAAATACAAATAACAATACCAAAATGAAATGAAAATCAAAATATGGATAGAGGATCTAGCATTACAATGAAATCAAAAACTCTGAGTGAATTACTAAAATAGTAAATAAATAATAGCTATGATTTTTTTGAAACTTCATATCGATTTATCTCGAAACGGCAATTTTTGAGTTACTACCATATTTAATATGATTAAAATAAAAACATAGCGTTAAACAATAATAGAACTAATTTTGAATATTACCAAGGACAATCATAACGTTTCTAATAATGGAAGTACCAATATGTAATTTAAACACTTTGGTACAAATAAAGTTTTGTTTGAAAAGCCCAAGTATCGATTCCATTTATTATTCACAATATGCTAGATGTATAAATGATTGGCTATTTGTCTATGAGTTCTACATTTGAATTTACATCATGAAAATAAACAAAAGCTTCATGTTATTATTACAAATGAGTTTTGTGACGCATGTAACCTTTTCATGCTACAATTACACGCTTGCCGAGTCTTGGCAAGCTTGTACAAGCTTTAAAAATGGTCTTTGCAAATGCTTAGTTGCCATTTACACACTTGCGAGTGCGTTATTGTGTTCTGGATAAGCAATCATGGCGCACGTGTCGTGGTCGTTGAATTTGTGTCGGCTATTGCTCTTTAGTTTGACATATTTTTATTTCCAATATAATAAAAAAACATATTAAACGAAAAGTTTGCTAGAGAAGATGGTGGATTTTTTTTAATCTTTGTGGTTTGCATCCCGCGGATGCCTATAGATATTTATCTAAAGCATAAACCCGGCTCTACGTGTTAATACTTCGCATGCCCTTGCCGCAAGCTCTCTTTGATCTGTCTTCAAAAACCGACACTAGCCCGGATCGCGGCAAGCCCACGCAAGTCAACGCAAGCCGAGCCAAACCATGCCGTTCACACACTTGTTCGTATATGCTATAATTTTGTCGTTCTTCCATTTTTATGCAATTTAGACGTATTTTTCTATTACTGGGCGAATTTTGAAGTATTTATACTGTCCTTCATAATAAGTGTTGTCATTGAAATAAAGACTCTTTCGAATTTTTGATAGCATTTAAGTGAGATGATGTCGGCCATTTTTGCATAGCGTAATTTGAGGTTCCAATAATCTGTATAAGCTGGCATCGGCACAACGCCCATCGGCGGAAAGAATAAAGAACATGTGTTATGGATACTATAAAATTTTAACTGTCTGTATCACAGTTCATGAGATACAGCTAGGTGACAGACGGACAGTCACAGAGCGGAGCCTTAGTAAGAGGTACCGTTTTACCCTTTGGCTACGGAACCCTAATATCCCATTTACACGCCTGCCAAGCCTCGGCAAGTTATTACAAGCACAAGTGTGTGAACGGCATGGTTTGGCTCGGCTTGCGTTGACTTGCATGGGCTTGCCGCGATCCGGGCTAGTCTCGGTTTTTGAAGACAGATCAAAGAGAGCTTGCGGTAAGGGCTTGCGAAGTATTTACACGTAGAGCCGCGTTTATGCTTTAGAGAAATATCTATAGGTATATCCGAAGGATGTAAGCCACAAAGAGTTAAAAAAATCCACCATCTTCCCTAGCAAACTTTTCGTTTAATATGTTTTTCATTATATTTGAAATAAAAATATGTGAAACTAAAGAGCAATAGCCGATACAACTTCAATGACGACGACACGTGCGCCATGATTGATTATCCAGAACACAATAACGCACTCGCAAGTGTGTTAATGGAAATTAACCATTTGCAAAGACTTAAACCTTGTACAAGCTTGCCAAGCCTCGGCAAGCCTGTAAATGTAGCATCACAGGCAACATACATCTACATAGGCAACGCAAGTGTCACGATTTGTATTAAAACCAAGCGTGCTGACTTTTTAACACCCTTTTGTGACGTCACAGCTGATATTTACTGCTGGAAAAGAAAAACCGATGCAAAGACAAGGATGCCGCCGATGAAATTGATTATTAAGATCAATATCGATATTGTGAAATCGATTTTATTGAATCTAGTAGATAACACTGTTTTTCTTGAAATTACCTTTGATTCTAAATTGCAATGGAACGCACATGTCTCACAGCTAGCGAGTAGACTTCGTTCTGCAGCGTTCGCGGTAAAGAAAATTCGCTCATTGACGGATGTTAATACGGCGAAGCTGGTATATTATAGTTATTTTCATAGCAAAATGTCCTATGGCATCCTACTTTGGGGCAACGCCGCAGATATTGTAACGATATTTACACTGCAGAAAAGGGCTATTCGTGGAATTGTACATTGGACAACTTGGAAATAGAGAATGTCTAAGAGAAAAGTTTAAAGAAATTGGTATCTTGACCCTTGCATCACAATATATTTACGAAAACATTTTGTATATTTATAAGAATAGTAATAAATTTAAAACTAGGAAAGATAATCATGATAAAAAAAAATCCGAACTCAATTCAATCCCTGCCATTCAACAAATTTAAATCCGTCATTAACGACACTCTATCTCGAAAAGCTTATTATAAAACTAATGATTATTTAGACGCTAAAAAGGCATGGGATTAGGCGCACTACTGGATATTAATTTTGTTAACGGCACGGCTGTGCAGTATGAAATGTGGCATACTGGTGACTGTTCCACTCACTTATTTTCTTGTCAAGACGTCATGCTTCGTCATGCAAGAACGTCATGCTCCCTCAGGCGGCATGGCTAGTGGTAGCGTCGGGTATCGGGTCACCCTCTTCCCTAAAATATGGTTGAGGAGTGTGATGGCTGGTGCTTGCGTTACTTGCGAGCGGTGCCAGGTCGTTTTGCTGATGATACTATGACTATTTTATTCCATTTTTGTTTCAATACTCTGGTCCCAGTTCGTCAAGTTCGTTTTGTGCACCCATAGCTCAATGCACCTACTATGTAAGCAATTTGGTTGTGGCATGACATTGGCTGTCACAATCAGCTGTCTTGTGTTTGTTTTTTTTTTTTTCATTTCATGATCAATATGTACTGTATTATTAATGTATTAATTCGTATAATCCTGACTGAAAAACAGTGCCAAGAGGTTTTCCGCCGGCTTTTTGTCTCTTGGCCTACTTTAATATCTTATTCAATAACTATTAAAAACTTGTTAAAACCGAAGTTCAAAATTGTGACGTCATTAAGCGTCCATTCGATGGTCTTATGATGAATAAAATAATTTCTTTTCCTTTTTTAATTTTCTAACAGACATACATATGCGGGGACTGAATCTAGTGGCTACCATCCTTGAAGCTTGGTCGGGGTTCGGACTCGCGAAGTATATGCATTTCTATTGTTTATGTAGATGTTTGTCTGTGTGTAGCAAGAAAAGGTCACATTCATCACAAGACTCATTAGTAATAATATCATGAAGCTTTTGTTTATTTTCATGCGCTAAAATTCAAATGTAGAACTCATAGACCAATAGCCAATCATTTATACAGGGTGTTTGGTAGAGGGTCTGACAAACTTAGTGAGCATGCTCGGGAACCCATTTGGAGAATACAAGTAGAACAAAAAATCTCTGACCCTCTATTTTTTTTATGATTTTTTTTGTTAGTTTTTCGGTTTTCACCAAAATTGTACACCATTTACCTCTATAATTTTCTAGATCTTTAAAACTAGATATTTTTACTTTATTTTGGTCTCTGGTGCATCTTTAAGCCACGGAAAGCAAAATTACATATAGATCAAACTAACTGATATAGAACTCTTACATTGAGATGATTAAAATATTTTTTTCATTCAAAGTTCAATTTTGACAATGATTTAAAAAAGCCACTAGCAATGCTGGAGGTAATATGAGGTTTAAAACTTCTCTATTTATCACTTAATACAATGACATACTAAATCGCTAAAATACTTATTAAATAAGTGTTGTGAAAAAGGTCAACTATAAGATATCCTCTAAGCTATAAGATATCCTATAAGCTCTCGTCGCGGGATAAGCTCTCGTCGCGGCACTGTGGCGAACGGACGTGTTGCAAAAATTTAATAATCTATTTTCTTAACTTTGTCAAACAAATACCAACTTTATCATCTTTACGATAAGTCTTATTTCTCAGTGAACACTCCCAACTGTCGTCACTACAGCAGGTATCACAAAAAAATCCCGCTAAACATCGCTGTGCAATAAAGCGACTCAACCACTGAAAGCTATAACATCAAAGTTGTAGTGAAGATGTCAACAAAGTGTAACGGTTGTGGATGTTATATTGAGAACCTGGAGTTCATGGAGTGTTCCGGATGCGGTCAAGTCTTCGATTTGCTGTGCGTCAATGTAGCTAAAAAGGACTTCCAAAACTTCACAGAGCTTCATAAATCTACTTGGAAATGCCCTCAATGTAAGTCATCGTTGCCGAAAAAAGACAACTCAAATACTCCGGTTCGTAGCAACTTAAATAACCTCAACGAAACCTTCACCCCTCTTTGCAATGTCAACACAAACAGAAGAGGACGTTGTCAATCTTCTCCCGAAGCTTCAATTCCTGACTATTCGCTGCTTGTATCAGAAATAAGATCAATGCGCCACGATATCAATATTTTTAATGCAAAGATGTCCTTAGTAAACGATGCCCTTTCCCGCTTGCAATTACTAGAGCAAGATATAATTGTTAAAAACGCTGAAATAGAAGAACTGAAAGCTCACGTCACTCAACTAGAAAATGAAGTGGATAAACAAACACAGCACCAGGTGAAAAACGAAATTGAAATTATTGGTTTTCCCGAAAACCCGAGCGAAAATCTTTTCCATATAGTCAGCCTAACGGTTCAAAAAGCTGGAATAGCTCTGAAAGAAGAGGACGTCGATGATATTTACCGCGCTGGGGCTCACCATCGTGCTACAGATAAGGTTCAATCTAGACCAATAGTCGTGAGATTGCTTCGCCGACACAAGCGTAATCAAATTTTAAAAGAATTAAAATCTAGGAAACCTCTCACAACAGATCAGATCTCCCACGGTCCAACGAAAAACATATACATAAATGAGCGACTTACTAAAAAGAACCGTCTATTATTTCGCCAGTCACGTATACGCTGTAAGCAATACGGCTTTCGTTTTTGTTGGACCACCGGTGGAAACATCTTCGTTCGAAAAGAAGATCGAAAACCTGCTATCCAGATTAGAACGGAAACAGATCTCGACCGACATTTGGGTCCTCCAGTTGCCACAACTTCAAACACCAAGGCCTAATTGCATTCATACGGTAAAACCTCTTTATCACTCACTTAATTTTGTATTTTTTATTGCTATTTTATGTATGTGTATTTTTACAATATGTAACATAACCTATATATTTAAACATTATAAAGTCTTAAACATGTCCAGTCTCAAAAAAATATGCACACTCGAATTATATGCTTTAATTATACTTATCCGCTCTAACTTGAACACGAATTGCTCTTATAACATAGCTTTAAGAAATCTTTATTCTACATTTTACCAACCTTTAGATTATGGCTAGATTTCAGATATCAGAAGATATAGAAAACTCGTTTGAAATAAACTGCAAAAAATTAAATACTGTAGAGCAAATTGAGAGCTTTCTTTCCGATAAGTTCAAGTTGAGAGTTCTTACTTTCAACATAAGAAGCCTAGACTGTAACCTCGACCAATTTTTAGTTACGATTAGACGAGCAAAATCAGATTTTGACGCTCTTATACTTACCGAATGCTGGCTCAGTCATGATACCGTAATTCCTATAATCGACGGCTACACATCTTTCAGGTCAACTTCATACATCAATAAAGCTTCTGGCGTAGTTATCTACGTTAAATCATTCTGGAACGCTGTATCTGACGAGCCATCTTTCCGTGAAGGAAACTGTTTAGTTGTAAATATCTCTGAGAAATTAACGCTCATCGGCCTGTATCGTTCGCCTTCTTTTAGAGATGTCAGTAACTTCCTTAATGATCTCGATTCCGTTCTCGAAAATTTGAAAGGTACAAAGCAAATTATCCTAGCAGGAGACTTAAATATAAACATCCTTCCATCAGTAGATTCAACGGCTAAGGAACAGTATTTGAGTTTAATGGCTTTACACGGCCTACACCAGATTGTGGACAAGCCAACTCGAAGTACAAGTTGCCTGGACCATATATTCATTAGACCATTCAGTAATCATATAAGCCTTATTTGTGATCACTCTGCAACTGATCATGATGTTGTAGTGGCCGGTTTAAGCAGCACTTCACTGAACAGATCAAAACCCTCAAGAACCGTAACAAAAATCAATTATTCCAAAATTGAAGCCGAACTTTCCAATACAAACTGGGCACCGGTTCTAGCTTCATCCAGTGCATCAGACTCGGCCAAAATATTTTCAGACATCATCAGCTCTGTAGTTCAACGACACAAGAGCCAATGTAGGGTCAGTCGTTCCAAATTTAATTTACAGCCATGGATAACTCCCGGCCTTATTAAATGCATGAGACATCGCGACGCCCTTCATGCGAAATCGAGAAAAAACCCACACGACAGCATCATTACTCTGACTTATAAGCGTTATAGAAACTTTTGTACACAACTTTTGCACAATCTCAAGACAGAATACCAACGGCTCTTAATTGAAGAATCCAACAACAACACAAAGAATTTATGGAGCACAATGAAAAACATATGCCACGAGAAGTCAGCTAAGAGCAGTAATTCTGAACTACTTACAACTCAATGTTCTGCGCAAGAATCTATTAACGCTTGTAACAAATACTTCTCAACCGTAGGTAGCCAACTGTCGGAGAAGCTCCTGTCTCAACTCCGTCAGACTGAAACAGCCCTGGCTGCTAATATAAAGGTAAAAAAGAGTCCTTGCAATAGTTTCTTCATGGCACCAACTAACAAGGAAGAAATTGAGTACTTGATTACACAACTTAAAAACAAATGTGCTCCCGGATTAGATGAAATAAACAACAGCCTCCTTAAAAAGATAAAAAGTTCTATTACTACTCCTCTTAGTCACATTTTCAATCTTAGCTTGTCCTCTGGAGAATTTCCTGACGTGTGGAAAACTGCTGTGGTTAGCCCTATTCACAAAAATGGTTCAAAAAAAGACCCTGCCAATTACAGACCAATTTCTCTGCTATCGTCAGTATCAAAATTACTTGAGAAACTTGTAAACACGCGAATCACGAAGTACTTTGAGACGCATAACTTATTTTTCAGTAGGCAGTTTGGATTCAGACGTGGGAAATCAACGGAAGATGCTGTTAGCGAAATTACAAATAAAGTCTCGCATCTCGTGGATGACGGCCAACGATGCATTGGAGTATTCCTCGATCTCGCACGGGCGTTCGACACGGTCTCCCCAACGATCTTACTACGTAAGCTGGAAAGCACAGGTGTACGAGGTATTGCACTCGAATGGTTTAAATCGTATCTCACCAATCGAAGGCAGTGCACCAGGGTTGACGGTACAATAAGTGTTGAAAGTGACATACGTTTCGGTGTTCCCCAAGGCAGTATCCTTGGCCCGACTTTATTTCTGGTATACCTGAACGACATCCAATCATTAAATTTGCATAATACAGAACTTTATTGCTATGCAGATGATACTGCTGTCATCTTCTATGCTCCAACATGGAGTGAAGTCATAGAAAACACTAAAAACAGCCTCACGCAACTTTATCAGTGGCTAAATGTTAATCTTTTGACACTGAATACTAATAAAACTAAATACATTCCTTTCTTTAAGACCGCAGTATCCGCTCCGCCAGTATTTCGACAGCTACAAATTCACTCATGTTCCGACGAAGTAGTTTCAAGTTCCCTTTGCGCCTGCCCAAACATAGATCGAGTTTCCTCCATTAAATACCTAGGTGTTTATCTGGACGAAAACCTATCTTTCAGAGAACATATCAAACACGTGTCAGCAAGAATGCGCAAATTTACCAATATAATGAAATTGCTGCGTAATTGTGTTGAAAGAAATTCACTAATAAAAATTTACGTTTCCCTTGTCCAATCAGTCTTGCTGTATTGTCTCACGGTATGGGGTGGCGCCGCGAAGACTGACATGATTAAAGTAGAAAGAAGTCAGCGGGCAATTCTAAAAACCATGTTTAAGAAAAACTACAGATATCCAACTGAATTGTTACACAAAGAAAGTAAACTACTGAGTGTTCGCAGTCTCTTTGTTTTGCAGAGCGTCCTAAGATTTCATAAATCATTCACAAATTCCCCAAACTTCCAAACAGCACTTAAAAAAAGAGTATTTAAAAGCTCAATCCCTACTGTTCGCTCCGCCTTTGCAAAAAAACACAGTTTCTTTCTACACCCGTACCTATACAATAAAGTTGCTTTGAAGTGTAACATCCGCGGTCTCTCGACTAATGAAATAAATAAACGTGTTCAAGAATGGCTTCTAAAACTTACCTATAATTGCACAGAATCACTGTTATCGACTGGACTTTAATATAAATTTATAAATAAAAATAAATATAATTTATATCGAATTAAATTAAATGTATGTATATAATATGTACGTAGTTTTAATTTATATATATGTATATGAAAATAAAATAAACATAAATAAATATATATTTGATAAATAATTTAGTAAATATATATTTATAATTACTAAATTATTTATTAGAGGCACAAATTATTTATTATCACTCATTTATTTATTTTTAAATATGAATTACTTTATTACCAATTAAATTGTTAAATAAAATATTACCTATTTAATTTAATTACACTATATGAAATGTATAGTACGAAAATAGGTATATATGTGTATGTATGTGCATATGTACGCATGTGAAATATATAAATATACATACATTTTTTTTTTTTTTTAGAAATAAAATTGATAACGATCAAAATAATAAATTTTATGTATATTAACAATACGAAATATGAAAATTTAAGCGTACTTAATAACAGTATCTATATACTTATTAATTATATTTTATTAATATATACCTAGTATATTTTAGAGTGATAAAGAACATAAATCTACGAAACACGGTTAAATAATATACCTAATAATATTCCTAGAATTAAAATACTAATTTCTCAACTAACGTAATACAGCTTCGCCGCTGCCGCTATAGTATATCTTGCACTGGAAACTGGCCCTGGGACCCCGCGATACAGGTTTGCCTAGTGCGGGGACCGACAGTAATATTTAAGCAGACAACTACCCTCGAAATTTTTTGTACCCAGTTATTTGTGATTTAACTTTGAAACTGTTAATAGATGATTCACGAATGTATGAAATGTTTTTTTATAAATGTGTTATTATGTGTATAAATGTATTTACAATGTATTGTTTTATGCTGTATGTAACCTTTTGGTAATAAATAAATTTGAATTTGAATTTGAATTTGAATCCGGTTGCATTTTCAAAAGATGATTGCTATTGAGTTTCTTGCCACTTCTTCTCAACAGATCGACTTTTCGAAGTGGCGGTAGATTCAGTTCACTTTGTAAATAGTTTTACTATTTCAAACGTATTTACAGTGCCACCAACTTATCTGTTCAGGTGGCGGCGTTAAATAACAATTATAAGTTAAACATTTACTATGTACTTGCTTAAATAAATGGAATTACCATTGCTTATATTAATAAAAAAATCATAAAATGGGTCAACAAATATATTTATACTAGCTTTATCCCGCAACTTCATATGCGCTTAACTACCCTTCTCTTGGAAATTTCAGAAACTGAACAACCAAACACCCACTGAAAGAACCTTTATACCAAGTATCACGCTCAAGAAATTAGTTTTTTTTCGTAAAAACTAAAAATCATATATTTCCCGTGCCCGTGGGAATTTTGGGATTTTTTTTCGTAGCACAACCAGTCACTCTTTGAAGAACCTTCATGCCAAGTATCACATCCGTACACTCAAGGAATAAGATTTTTCATACAAACTAAAAAGTCCAACCACTTCCCGTGGGAATTTCGGGAATTCCTTCCATAATACAAACAGACACTTATTGAGGAACCTTTATATCAAGTATCACATCCGTGCACTCAATTGATGGGATTTTTTCATACAAACTTAAACATCATATATTTCCCGTTTCCGTGGGGTTTTTGGGAATCCCTTTCATAACACAACCAGACACACATTGAAAAACCTTTACGCCAAGTTTCACATCGGTGCACTCAAGGAATAAGATTTTTCATACAAACTAAAAAGTCCTATATATCCTTAATTCCTTCCTTAGTGCACCCCTACATCCCCTAAAGAATGTATGTTCCAAATTTCAGCTCTCTACGCCCAGTAGTTACGGCTGTACGTTGTCTGTCAGTCACTCAGTCACTCAGTCACTCAGTACCTCAGTCACTCAGTCAGTAACGGAACAGTTTTATATATATTGATTTTATAACAGTATGTATGATCGTCATGATACATTGTCAGTGGACGAACCCCAGGGATACTGCTACTTATGGGATCACACTGTATATCGTCTTCAGGGTCGCTGCTCTCGCTTTCACTATCTTTAAGCAATGTTATGATAATCGGCTCATCCAAGTCTGCATCTTTCTTTCTGTACTGTTCATGAAGATTTTTCACATGATGGCAGTATTTCATCCATTCAGCTGATGTTTTATTGATGATGATGATGATTAAATCAGGCATGTTAGCACTTTACTTTGAAATATTTGTTTCTGCCACTTTTCGTTTCATTGAACTCCATACCATTTCTATTGCATTCAAGTCACAGAGATACGGTGGGAGACGTAGTATTTGATGCCCATTTTATTTTATTATTTTGTCAATCTCGTACTCTGGCACGGGCTTGTTATTTGTAATTAATTCATATAACTGATGCCTTGTCGTTTGTGCTGAAAATTCCACGGCCCTCTCTAAAAGCCACTTTTGCATATCAGCCTTATTGTAATTTGAGTTGGGGCTTCGGTTAATGCATATGCTATGATACGGTGCGTTGTCCATTAGGATCAAAGACGGTTGCTGCAAATTTGGCAATAACTTTTCGGTTAACCATTTCTTGAAATTTATGCTACTCAATTCATCGTGGTAGTCGCCACTTTTAGTATTAGAATAAAATACTAAAAGGGCATCCTTCACAAAGCCTTCTTCACCGCATGCATGTATCCATCTGTGACCTTTTTGCTCTAAATTACTATCTTCTTCAGGACCTTGCCAGCATTTTCCAGTCGAGTGTGATGAATGTATATAAGTTTCATCTAAATAAGTTACAGGTTTAGTATTTTCACGCTCGTTATCCTTACTTTTTTGTAAAGATGATTCTCTCCAAGCACATATATCATTCCGTTCGCAAATAACTTTTCTGTTTGTTTACGTTCTTCTAAATTTAAGTCAATTTTTTTCGAAGCGTTTCATGACTGCCCTTGGTATTTCTTTTTTTATAGAGTAAAATTCATGAATTTTTCTTCCAATAACACCTATATCGAAATCGTCCATTGAAATTTTACCTGAAGTCCTCTTTCTCTTTTTGCCTGGTGTTTCAATTTTAGTGCCACATTCTTGAGCCAATTTTTGTTCATTAATTAATTTGTGTAAGAATCGCTCAGAAACACCTGAAGTAAATGAGATAACTAAATCTAATTTTTTAATGTTATTGGAATTAAAATGTCGAATTTGACGAGATTAGAAATACGCTTAAATGTCAAATATCGCAAATTGTATATTAACATACATATTTTAATTGAAGCTTTAATGTTCCCATTTTTTTATAAATCCTCTAAGGGAGTTGATTTTCTTGTATCTAGCGACACTGACCTGTCGCTGCAGCAACGCGTTCATACAGCTTTCATTTTGGTATTATTGGCTGCTGGGCACGTTTTTCATCCTTCACAAAAGCTAATACTTTTAGTATAATTATTCGTGCATCCTTTTTTACAGCCTTAGGCATTTAGAAACACTTATTACCAAAAGTAAAAATAAATCACAAAGAGCACTCACATTAACCAAAACTGACAGCGGAATGACATATCAAAATGGCGTCGCTAATTCCTTATTTGGCCACCTCAACAGATAAGTTGGTGGCACTGTAAATACCTACAAAATTAGGAATTTTTTGACTTTGACTTTCAATGTAGCGTACAGTGATAAATTGCGATTATACAGGGTGTCTGGCACATGACCCGTCATAGGAGCAGAGCGTGTAGATGGGAACATCAACAAGTATTTAAATTCTACTTTCTATGGATCAAATCTTTTTTATTAATCCATATTTTTTGTATAAATTATCGTTAATCAGTAACTTATACGTGTTAGTGCTTAAGTAACATCGATTTTTGCCACTAAAGAATTCTCAGAAAAATATATTGCCCTTTAAAAATCACAAAAGGGTGAAAAAAATATCTCGAACACAAAAATTTCAACACATTAAAAAAAAATCGGCAGGGTTTTGTAAATTTATTCTGCTTTAAAAAAAATTTTTAGTTTTCCAAAAATACCAAATCATAAGGCAGTCTTAAGGCAAACTTTTGGGAATTTTTCAAAAAAGTACAAAATTATGATTATCTCCAAAACTATAAGATTTGACCCATATAAATACTTGCAAATGATCCCATCTACACGCCCTGCTCCTATGGCGGTTCATGTACCAGTCACCCTGTATAGTATATAATTAACATACACTTATCTATTGTTTTGCTATTAAAGTATTTAAATAAGTTGTTACTTTGAGTAGTATTATGTTATAAGTGAGAATGTTAGGACACATTTTGGGTCTCGTAGTCTTGAGTTTCTTAATCAATAATTTAGTGCCGGCGTCATGTTTAAGAGATGATATCACACAATTAAACTTTACGCAAATGGTGCGACAGCAAGGATACGATGCAGAAGAATTCGACGTGACTACTGAGGATGGTTATGTTCTTATACTTTTTCACATCAAAGGTGAAAAAAACGGACTTCCAGTTTTGCTTGTACACGGCTTTTTAGACAGTGCAGATGCGTTCATAATTCGAGGAGAAGAATCATTAAGTATAAGTCTAGCTAATCGTGGCTATGATGTATGGGTTATGAACGTTAGAGGAACTAGATATGGAATGCGCAATCCTCATCTTTCCACAAGAACGAAAGCATTTTGGGAATTTACCTTTCAAGAACACGGATACTACGATCTAACGGCTAATATTGACTTTGTCCTAAAGAAAACAGATGCCACGAAGTTAAATGCTGTCGGCCATTCGCAAGGCAACCTTATATTTTATATAATGTGTGCAACACGACCTAGTTATTGTCCAAAAGTTAATACGCTTACAGCTTTGGCACCCGTTGCATATAGTCAGGATTTAATTGGAACCTTTGCATTAACGTCACCCTTGGCGACGTTAATACAGACTCTATTGTATTCTGTAGGATCATATGCTTTTTTCGTGGACGGTGGTCTGCTAAGAAATCTAGAAAAAGCGGTTTGTCCAATCAAAGTTGTAGGATACGATATTTGTGCGCTTGGATTACTTTTTCCAGCTATTGGCTTCGATGAAGAAGAAATAGAACCAGAGTTTTTTCCGAAATATATAACAGTATTTCCTTCAGGCGTGTCCATTAAAAATTTTGTACACTTTGCTCAAATTCAGAACAGAAGAAAACTCGCAATGTACGACTATGGGCATATTGGAAATCTTGCAGCCTACAAATCAGTCAATCCGCCAGAATATGATTTGAGCAAAGTAACATTAAAAGTGTTTATGTTACAAGCTAGAAATGATTTTATATCTAGGATACCAGATACAAACAAGTTAAGACAGGCTTTACCCAACGTTAAGAACTATACTGAAATAGAAAGAAATGTTACAAATCACTTAGACTTTGTGGCTGGGAAAAATATGAAATATTACATTTTTCCCTATGTATTTGATGTTCTTGAAAACAATCTTGGTGTCAGTTAAAGTAATAGTTTCTTTCAATACAAATTCTGTATTAAATTCATTGTTAATTTGATGTTTTTTATTATTATATTCATATAGCACAAATGTGTATCAATTATTAGACCCAATGTTATTTTTGCCTAACCTAACAAAACCTTGGAAATATTTTTATAAAGTGGCATAAACGAAGAGCTTCATGTAATCTTTACTAATATTATAAAGAGGAAACCTTTGTATTTTTGTATGTTTGTATTGAATAGGCTCAAAAACTACTGGACCGATTTCAAAATTTCTTTTACCATTACTTAGAGGGATTCTTCTGAATCTGTATAGGCTACTTTTTATACCGAAAATCCCACGGGAATCGAAATTGCGCGGGTAAAACCGCGCGCAACAGCTAGTTATGAATAAATTTATAATTTGTTGATTCACCTATATTTTTGTGAAGTCTGTCAACGCGGACTTAAAAAGTATAAGAAGTTGTAAGCCCTATTGGACTAGCCCAGTTGGACAGCACATTTCATTGCACGTGCTGAGATGCGTAGGTTTTTTCTTAACCTTACTCAACTTAAATGAGATTGAGACACAGACAAATACTTAATTGTTGTTACTGCACGCTCACCTTTGCATAATGAGGTACATTAGATCATCAATTCAACCTTCGATATTGTGGTGTAGTTGATTCAAAACGTTTAAGTATATCTTTAGTTTAATTTTCCATGCTAATCTTCAAGTTTCTGGATAATGTCTATTTCAAAGTAAAAAACGATAATTGAACAATTAAATAAATAAGTTATTATCTATATAGGTAGCTCTACCCGCGTTTCACGCGCGGAAACTTTGTTATTAAGCATGATTTATCGAACGAGGAGTAAATTTTCAAAAAGAAAAACTGTAGGATAGCAACATTCAATTAGTATAATCGGTTGCGAGGATTAAAAATATCATCCCAAATTTCAATTCCCTCAAACCATTTTTTGCCAAAATTGCCAAAATTGTTTCCAATTTTAATTAAAAAGTCGTAATGAGATAATATTAAGTACCTAATCTGATACAGTTTCAATTTAGCTCTGACAATAAAAGAGATCTTTTAACTCTACTACATTTTAAATTACTTTAAAGAATAAATCGTGTCGTATTACTTAGGTGAGAGTTACAAATTATTAGTTTTTACAGATTTAATGAAGTCGTTTAAATTAGTATTAATAGTGTATTATGTAACAAGTGAGCGAAGTTGCTAATTACAGTCGAGGCTGTGATTTGAGCCCGAGCCGCAGGCGAGGGCTTAATAATGAGCCGAGACTGTAATTAGCAACGCTCACGATTTACATACGACGTTTTTCAACACACTTGTGAGTAAAAGACAGACATACGTGGTCATAAAATAACAAACACACTTGATAACAAAGCTGTGAATTGTGATTGAAAAATGGCGCCGAACCTCGCGCATGCGCGTAGGTTTTTTTTCCCGTCAAATGTGTCAATGTCTGTATAGCATATACAGCCTATTTTAAGTGAAAATGTTTAATTTGGAGTGGTAAATGCAAATATTTTAATTTTTTATGACAAATTATTGTAAATTGTGTATAATTTGTTTAATATACAAATTTATTTTCCTAATATAAGGCGCAAACATTTAAAAATGTAAGTATATGGATTTGAAGTGGTATAAAACCTCTTTGTTGTTTCTGAAAATATTTAGTGTATAACCCGGACCAATAAAATATGCTCTGTTTTCTCGCATGTTATTTGCACAAAGGTACAATTCAACTTTGTAGGATTCATTATATTATGCACTAGGGTATAATATATTATGCACGCGTGACTTATAGCCCAGTTTATAGTTCTAAATTCAATAGAATAACGCTCACTTTACGAGCAAGTGTGTTGAAAATATGTTTACATACTAGATAAATATGAAATAAGCAAATACCTACATGAAATATAAAAGTATTGTATTGTAACTAACTTCAATGGACCCAGTTGTCTAAATAAATAAATTATTATTATTATTATTGTATTGAACATGAAAATACAGCTATATGTATACGTCACATAAATATCCGTTTCTACCGGAAATCAAACCA
Source organism: Stenoptilia bipunctidactyla (assembly GCA_944452665.1). NCBI lineage: Eukaryota > Metazoa > Arthropoda > Insecta > Lepidoptera > Pterophoridae > Stenoptilia > Stenoptilia bipunctidactyla. The sequence goes on from OX101743.1 coordinate 9,084,129, forward strand.
CGCACTTCTGACAAAGAAGGAAAAGCATTTACTCCTACGCAAGAAGGCCATAAAAGTAAGCATTTACGTTTTATTTCTTTGAATGATGACGACCGGCTGGTGTAGCGGTAACATACATTGCCTTCTATGCCAGAGGTCCCGGGTTCGAATCCCGGCGGCGGCGGATATTTGTGTGATAAACACAGATGTTAGTCGTCAAGTCATGGATGTTTTATGTTTATTTAAGTTTATTCTAATAAAAAATATGCATTTATTCAATATGTATGTTTATTTATTTCTTAAGTATATCAGTTATCTAGTATCCATAACACAAGTTCTTTAAGAAACTTAATTTGGGCTAGATAATGTTGTGTGAGTGTCGTATTTATTTATTTATTTATACATTAGCCTATATTGCCTTATAACATTTTTAAATATGTTTATATAAATTTTCTTTAACTATTTATTTATAGTGTGATTAGTATATTAAGTTATTAATAAATGAATTTCAATTTAAAGCTAAATTTGTAAATAATGCTACTGTTACACATGCTCATTTCAAGCACGAAGGCATGCTCATTTCGAGCACGCTGGTGAATCGACATCGATTTTTCGATTTATTTACCTTTTAGGGTTTGCCTAAAAAAGTAAAGCGAACCCTGAGGCTGCAAACTGGCAGCGACGCGAGGAATCTGGGCCGTTCTCGACGCCAGCGGATTTGTCGCGGTTTCATACAAACTCAATACTTTCTATCGTGTCGCGGAAATCGCTGCCCGCGACGCTATCGCTGTCGCTATCGTCCAGTTTGCAGCCTTAAAGGGACCCACCACCAAGGGTTAGCCCGACAATCATTTTTTTTCGGTAAATTAACCCGCGCTTGACTTGAATCTAACCTAGCAGTAAGTGCAAATCTGGTCCAAGAGTGAAGATCTAGAAACTTTTTTTGGGCTAGATAATGCCGTGTGAATTTCAGAAATATTTATTTTATTATTTAATAATTAAGGTTTTCTTATTTAGTGCTAGATGGCACTGTATGAATAAATGCTGAAAATTTATGATATTATTCTTCAAATGACACACCTTTAACATATCTTTAATAGTTGCAGAAATTGGCTGGTCTAAACAAACTACCTACATTACATATTTACACTTGGTTCAATAATTTTATCACGAGGTGAGATTTCAGTTTTATGCGTTTGGTTGAAAACTTGTACATACATACATACATACATAACCTCACGCCTGTCTCCCTTTGGGGTAGGCAGAGACAAGGGAACACCAATTGCTTCGATCCAGACATACCTCTTTCGCTTCCTCCACGTTCATTAATCTTACCTACAGACTTTATCATATTATTTATTATATGATTAAAGATAAAGAAATAGTCTCCCATACTGGACTGGGAGCAAAACAAAAACATAGAATGTACCAGCTGCTTCTCTTCCCGGGCATATTTATTTATTTAATTGCTTACTCTTCATTGTACATTCACGAAATAGAAAATAAAGAACATTAAAAAAGAATACACAATCGGCGGCCTTATCGCTAGTAAGCGATTTCTGCCAGGCAACTAAAATTACATGATAAAGTAACAGATCAACAGATGGGGTTTATTCACAAAAAAAAAAACATATCGACTGCATACTGTAAGAGTCAGTTAAGGGACGGAGCTTTCTCTCCTCTGAGGGATAATAGTTCCTCTCTATCATTGGAATACCTCCAAATTTGTCAAACGTGACATCCGATGGGCTTAAAGCCTCTGATTTTTTGCCTACCCCATAAGGGATACAGGCGTGAAGTTATTATGTATGTATGGTAAAGAATAACTAATATATTTATTTTCTTAGATTACGGGCACAGTTTTTGTTATTATTATAAGCTATGTAAATGATAATGTTCTCAAAAGTATAATTTTATTCTGTAACCTTGCAACGGTATGCTGGCCCGGATATCCTTAGTTTGAACCAACTGCATTTTACTTGGAATTTAAGTTTAGAACAGAATTTAAAATCAGTCCATTTTATGTCGTGGTGCAAGGTATAAGCATTTTAGGATATGAGAGCCCATTTTATATTGACTTGCTGAACTATCGTCAATGTCAAGAGAGGTCTATATGTATACATATATCGTATGTATGATATGGTTAGAAAAAAAAATCCGCTACAATCATCCAGGTTGACCACCATACCAACAGTCCAGCAACCGTAATTAAGCTGCCTTGGTGAATTATGGATATGATAAAATATCTACTTATCACCAAGTAAAAAGAAACCAACATCAATTTTTTTCTCAAAACAAAATATCAAATATTCTTGATTTTTATACTCTGTGAAAAAATTTTTTTTTTTTCATCTCAATGATTGATTATCCTATGAGGTTTAGTACGAAGTATTATTTCCTTCAATAGAATTTTCACAATGTCAAATCTGTTTTCCTGACCACTATAAACCTGGACCTCTTAAGTTTTTTTATTTGTTACTAAACCCGCGTTGTACCAAATCTCACTTGGTGGTTAGTGCAGGAGAGGTTGATATGCACGACAGCACACGAGTGTAGGAAGAAACTGGCTTTTCATAAAACATTGTCATTGTTTATTAATCGTAATATATAAAACTCTCCCGTTACTGACTGAGTGACTGACAGACAACGTACCGCTATAACTACTGGCCGTAGAGAGCTGAAATTTAAAACATAAAATCCTTAAGGGTTGTGGGGGAGCATTAAGAATGTGATACTTGGCATAAATATTTTTCAATGAGTAAGTAAATGGTTGTTCTATGAAACCAATTCTCGAAATCCCTACGGGATCGGGAAATATATAGTTATTTAGTTTGTATGAAAAAATCTTATTCCTTGAGTGCACGGATGTGATACTTGGTTTAAAGATTCTTCAATGAGTTTCTGTTTGTGTTTTAAAAGAAATTCCCAAAATTCCTACGGGAACGAGAAGTATATGATTTTTTTATTATCAAATTTCTTATTTCTTTCTATAGGTCTCTGTTTTTATTATGGAAAGAATTCCTGAAATTCCCACGGGAACAGGAATTATTAGGCTTTTTAGTTTGTATGAAAAATCTTATTCCTTGAGTGCACGGATGCGATACTTGGTATAGAAGTTCTTCAATGAAAAAGAGTTGTGTTAAACATAATCAATGTTTAGGCGCGTACGAAGTCACGGGCAAAGGCTAGTAATATATAAATTATTACTATCGGAATACGGATTAGTCGCTTTCTACGACACGTTTATCCAAGGACGTTAGGGCTATATCATGCCAAACCTACACGGGTAAAAAGTGTCGATTGTTGAGGTTGAGGTTGAGGGCGAGGTTTCACGTGGATATACGTTAACGTGTTATCCATGATCAGTTTACATCACGTAACATAAAAAAGAACATCACATCACTTTAGTATACATAAAACGTGGAAAACCAAATTTCTGAACTCGCTACAGCTTATAAATTAAGTCCCTTAAGGTCCTGCATTTCAGCGAGCTACCTCCAAATCGAAGCTTCCCGATAAATCCGGGGATCCAGTCTGTTGACCTATTTCTAGACAGCCTAGAATCTTGATACCCTACATCTCTAAAATGGAGGACGGTTTAGATATTGAAAGGTATCTTGGTAGAATAACTTGTATAGTTGGTTCAAAGTAATAAATTGGACGGATTCGATTGGAAATGGCAGTATTTTTAATAGTCTTCAAAAAATATACAGCATTATGCTACTGTTACACATGCTTTAAAAAACGTGCTTAAAAACTTGATATTTAGTACTATGCTCAATACGAGTATGCTTAGGAGTAGTTTACATTTGCTAGCAATAAACATGCCAGTTTTAAGTATGCTTATACATTTAAGTATGAATGACTGATCGATATTAGCATACTTAATAAGCGAACCTGTTAATACGCGCTTAAAGAGTACAACCCTTTCCACCCGCGCCACTGGTAGCATGCTCGAAAATCGCAAACCTATCGATTCACGAGCGTGCTCTAAATGAGCATGCTTATTTTGAGCAACAATTCGACACACATGCTCAATTGAAGCAAGTGCTCAACTGAAGCATCCTTTCGTGCTTGAAATGAGCATGTGTAACAGTAGCAGTATTTTCAGATTTAGCTATCAATTTATATTCATTTATGAAGTTAAACTTAATATGCTGACCATCATCATCACATAATCACACAACTCTTTGTAATGAGACCACTGCTGGGCTTGAGTCTCTCCCCTGGGTGATTAGGAGGTTTAGGCGATAATCCACCAAGCTGGCCCTGTGCTAGGTGGTGGATGTCAGAATTTTTAGGCCCCGAAATGGCTTCTGACAAACCCTAACGACTACTATATACAAGTATACAGCACTCGGGACCGACTGCTTAACGTGCCCTCCGAAGAAATTAAAGGGCGGCGATCACCCATTAAAGTACCGACCGCGCCGAACGTTGCTTAACTTGTGATATCTTAGGATATACACAGTAACCACGGCGCCTCGACGACTTCGTACTACGTATAGTATGGTATACTGACCATACTATAAATAAATAGTTAAAGAAAATGTAAATAACATATTTAACACAAAAAAATGTAATAAGGAAATATAAGCTAATGTATAAAGTAATAAAATGTAAGTGCTAACATTAAATGGCCTCCTTGCGTAGGAGTAAAAGCTTTTTCATCTTTGTCAGAAGTGCGTGGTTTGATTTCCGGTAGGAACGAATATTTATGTGAGACGTATATAGCTGTATTTTCATTTTCAATAAAATAATTTTATATTTCATGTAGGTATTTGCTTATTTCATATTTATCTAGTATCTATAACTCTAGTTTAAAAATAACACAATTAATGTATGTTTATTATATATTTATTTATTGTTAATTTATTATAGCCAATTATGGGTAGGTACACATTAAATAAAAAATACGCATGGTAGTAAAAACATGGCGTATAGCTTCGAAATTAATGGCTCAAATCAGTTATACAAAAACGCAGGGCTAGCCTGGAAGAGACCGTTGTTAGATGATAAGGCCGCCTATTGTGCGCTGTACCTATAACATTATTATCAACATTACTTGTCCATGAAGAATAAATAAATAAATACGTTAAATAAATAAATAAATTTTCGAATCCCGTGTCGAGATATGAAGCTGGTCTATATGTTGGTGTACAATAAAGAGTTTTATTATTATTACGCATACTTATGACCACACGCCTTTCGGCGGAAAAGACCCGAAAAACGGCCCAGTCGGTCGGGTTTCAGGGCAAGAGGGAAAGAAACTGGCGAACGATTCGGGCAGTATCAAGCAATACCGCTTTCTGCATGCGTGTTGGAAGCGAACCACCGCCAAATCCCAGCCTATCAAGGTGTCTGATCAGTGTGGCTGGGGTCAAACCGTTTGCGGATATTACAACCGGGATAATTTCGGTGGACATAACTTCCCACATTTCGGTCACTTCGTGTGCAAGGTCCAACTACTTGCGTTGCTTTTCGATCTCGGCCTTCACGAGGTTCTCGTCATGGTATGGTTATGTCCACCAAAAACACCTTGGACGACAAACGGTCCATTAGCACGATATCAGGTTTATTCGCTAGAATAGTCCTGTCCATGATAACGGGCCGATCCCAGTAGAGCTTGGCGCTGCCGTTTTCGAGAACTGGCTCCGGCGTGTACTGGCAATAGGGCAGTTTCCGATCGATTACTATTATTATTATACAAGCCTATGTGCTATTCTATACAGGGCGTCCCAAGACTATGGGACATCAGAGGAGAGTGCCTTAAATATCGTAAATAGGTATTTTTGCTGAAAGAAGACTTTAAGACAGTCAACCACTTTGGCGATGGGGTAACACAATCTGCCTCAGACGCCAGTGGCCGCGGGCTCGATTCCCGCACTGAACTAGAAAAAAAAAACGGGTCTGGGCGTTTATCTATTTATGTATATGTATTTATATTCTACGTTCCAATCTAGTACGCTACATGGTATTCTATATCACAAACTCTGCTTAGTTTGAGGCCATGTAGTTGGTGTGATTGCCTGGGGATTTTATTTATTAATTTTATATGATTTTTAAATATTAGTAATTCTGAATTAAAAGATTTCACTGTTATTTTTACTTTATTGGCTTCACCAGTTTCTTGTATATTTTAAATTTGATTAAAATGATTAATTTCTCATAAGTCCTTTCTTTTAAAATATTGTGTTACTTATGGAGAATTATAATTTTTTGTCCATTCTTTCAATTGGGATCATAACAATGCGAATGATTTTATTTTTCATTTTTAAGTCGGTTTGATTCCGAGCAGAAACAAGTAATTCTTAGGAAATCATTAAATGCAGAATTACTAATATTTAAAAATAAAATAAAGTCTTCTGTCAGCAAAATATAGGTATAATATACGATATTGTAGGTATTTCCCCTTGATGTCCCATAGCCTTGGGACGCCCTGTTGTATGTGCTAATAATACACAGGGCGTCCCAAGGCTATGGGAACTCAACCGTTGAATCTATACTAATATATACTAATAAAGCTGAAGAGTTTGTTTTTTTTGTTTGTTTGTTTGAACGCGCTAATCTCAGAAACTACAAGTGGGATGTGAAAAATTATTTTTGCATTTGATAGCCCAACTCTTGAGGAAGGTAATAGGCTATATTTTATCCCGAAATTCCCACGGGATCAAAAATTACGCGGGTAAAACCGCGCGCGGTGGCTAATTATTTATAATAGTATTGTGCGGATTGAACCCGCAGAGTCATTGATTAGGTTCAAATTGTTACTAACTAATAAAATATAGTTTTACTTGAAAGGTTTTTCATCGCATTAAAATTAAAATTTTAAAACACATAATAGTACATATACTATGACATTCACACATACATAACCTCACGCCTGTCTCCCTTTGGGGTAGGCAGAGACAAGGGAACACCAATTGCTGCGATCCAGACATACCTCTTTCGCTTCTTCCACGTTCATCAATCTTTTCATACATGAACGCCGGTTACGGGTACTTTTGACTAGGCCCTTTTTAAAAATGTTGCCAATTTGATCGGCATACGTCCGCCTAGGCCGGCCCCTTCCAACAACACCATCCATTCTTGCTCTGTACACCTCTTTCGTAAATCTACTTTCACTCATCCTTTCCAAATGCCCAAACCACCGTAACATACCCTTTTCAATCTTAGTCACTGCATCCTCTTTCAATCCGCATCTCTTTCTTATTTCACTGTTGCGCACCCTATCACTCAATTTCACTCCACACATGCTCCTCAAAGCTCTCATCTCCACAGCATTAATCCTGCTTTCATGTCTCTTCTGCCACTGCGTAACAAACTCAGAAATCCTCCTGAAAGAAGCACCACCTATAAAGATCTTTCAATATAAATCAGCACCAATAGGTGCTACAGTCTGAGATAAAGTTCCATGCACACTGCAAAACTTCTGAAACACAAATAACTTCTTTTACACTGTCCAAAGATTTATTCGGAATTTTATACATTAGCAAAAGCTGCCAAGATCTTTGTACGTTACTGCATTCCATTTTTAAGTGAATTGTTGTTAGATCTTGTATTCTTAACTTGAATCTATTTGTAGATTAAACATATTATTATATCAAAATTAGTAGGGTTTTACGTGAATTATTACATGATGGGAATTGAAGACTTTCAAAGGAGGAGGTCCTCAATTGGTGTATATGTTTTTTTTATAGGCATAACTGTTTTGCTAGTGATTTCTTTAATTTGAATTGATTTAAATGCAAGTGGATCAGTCAAATGGCTATACATTGAAGTACCTATTTAAATAAATTATAATAACTAGAATTTAAGATTGTACTAACCATAAGTAATTTTTATGGTTTTAGGCTTAACTGTTTTGCTTATGATAACCTAAATTTGAAGTTACATTAATTACATTAATTAATTAATTAATTACATTAATTACATTAGCTTAAAATGCGATCTTAAGTTATGTATTGTTATTGCGCACAGTGTGGCCTTGAAGAACAAGAATCCTCCTTCAAGGTGTAATCAGCCAAGCGAATAAATATTAAATTATTAGTATACCTACACACGTAACAAAAAAATTGACACTTATAAGTTAGATTGACGACCACTTTGGCGATGGGGTAAACCTGTCTGCTTCAGACGCCGCGGGTTACGGGATCGTATCCCGCGAGAAACAAGAAAAATAAATGTTCCGTGTCTGGGTATTTATCTATACTAACATACAGAGCTGAAAAGTTTGTTTTTTTGTTTGTTTGTTTGTTTCAACGCACTAATCTCAGAAACCACAAGTGGGATTTAAAAAAATATTTTTGCATCTGATAGCCCAACTCTTGAGAAAGGTTATAGGCTATATTTTATCCCGCAAATCCCACGGGATCAAAAGTTACGCGGGTAAAACCGCGTGTGGTGGCTAGTGTATTTATATTCTAGGTTCCCCCGAGTTTTTTTTTAATTTATTTATTTAAAAAACAGTTAATCTATTACAGTTTATAACACACATTATATCCCATAACACAAGCGATGCTTACTTTGGGGCCAAGTAGTTGGTGTGATTTTCTGGGCATTTTATTTATTTATTTGATTTTATTGATTTTATTTAAAATGCAGAAATAGACAAACGCAAAAGGTAAATTAATTAGAAGATAAGACTTTATAAACTTTATCGGCTATAAACAACTCGCTGAAAGTGGTTTCCTTGCCTTTTAACATATTTTCCTTATGATTCTACTTTTTTCTTTTAGGAGTAATTATTTAAAATTGAAAATGGGTAGATCGAGCCGTCGCGTCGTGGCGCACGGTTCTTGTGTATACAGGGTGACTGGTGAAAAATTTTAGATACTTAATGAGAGCACTCTGTTCTCAATTCTGATCATAATTATGTAATAAAAGTAGGTACTTAAGTTTTCACTAGAACTCCCTATAAATAAAGTCTTGGCACTCTTTTTCAGTCAGAATTATCAAATTAATACAAATAGGTACAGTACCAATTGACCGAAACATGAAAAAAATACAAACACAACACAGCTAATTGTGAGAGCCAATGTCATGCCACAACCAAATTGCTTACACAGTAGGTGCAATGAGCTATGGATGCACAATACGAACATGAAAAACTGGGACCAGAGTATTTGAACAACAATGAAATAAATATGTTTATACATATCTAATAAAATGTAGCTCTTCATTTATGTCACTTTATAAAAATGTTTCCAAGATTTTGGCCAGAAGCAGCAGTTGTTACTATTATTTCAAATAAAGAATCTCTTAATGTTAGGTAAAACATTGGGTCCAGAACACTTTGCGCTTGGCTAGAATTAATGACGTGATTGTGCTATACACATTTGTGCAACGTGAATGTAATAATAAACAACATCAAATTAGCAGTGGAGAACATTTAATCCAGATTTTGTATTGAAACAAACTATTACTTTAACTGACACCAAGATTTCTCGCAAGGACATCAAATACATAGGGAAAAATGTAATATTTCATATTTTTTCCAGCTACAAAGTCTAAGTGATTTGTTACATTTCTTTCTATTTCAGTATAGTTCTGAACGTTGGGCAAGGACTGTCTCAACATGCTTGTATCTGATATCCTAGATATAAAATCATTTCTAGCTTGTAACATAAACACTTTTAATGTTACTTTGCTCAAATCATATTCTGGCGGATTCACTGATTTGTAGGCCGCAAGATTTCCAATATGCCCATAGTCGTACATTGCGAGTTTCTTTCTGTTGTGAATTTGAGCATAATGTACTAAATTTTTAATGGACACGCCTGAAGGAAATACCGTTATATATTTTGAAAAAAACTCTGGTTCTATTTCTTCTTCATCGAAGCCAACAGTTGTAAAAAGTAATCCAAGCGCACAAATATCGTATCCTACAACTTTGATTGGACAAACCGCTTTTTCTAGATTTCTAAGCAGACCACCGTCCACGAAAAATTCATATGATCCTATAGAATACAATATTGTTTGTATTAATGTTGCCAAGCGTGATAATATTGCAAGGGTTCCTAAGAAATCCTGACAATATGAAATCGGTGCCAAAGCGGTAAGCGTATTAACTTTTGGACAATAACTAGGTCGCGTTGCACACATTATATAAAATATAAGGTTGCCTTGTGAATGGCCGACTGCATTCAACTTCGTGGCATTTGTTTTCTTTAAGACAAAGTCAATATTAGCCGTCAGGTCGTAGTAACCGTGTTCTTGAAAAGTAAATTCCCAAAATGCTTTCGATCTTGTGGAAAGACGAGGATTGCGCATGCCATATCTATTTCCTCTAACGTTCATAGCCCATACATCATACCCTCGGTTAGCTAGATTTATACTTAATGATTCTTCTCCTCGAATTATGTATGTATCTGCACTGTCCAAAACGCCATGAACTAGTAAAACTGGAAGTCCTTTTTTTTCACCTTTGATGTGAAAAAGTGTGAGAACATAACCATCTTCAGTAGTCACGTCGAATTCTTCTGCATCGTATCCTTGCTGCTGCACCATCTGCGTAAAGTTTAATCGCATGATATCATCTCTCAAACATGATGCCGGCACTAAGTTATTGATCAATAAACTCAAGACTGCAAGGTTCACAATGTGTCCTAACATTCTCACTAATAAAATAACACTACTCTAAGTTACAACATATTTAAGTACTTAAATAGCAAAACAATAGATAAGTATAATGTATGTTAATTCTATACTATATAATCGCAATTTATCACTGAACGCTACATTTAATTATTTTCCTTAAAAATTAAACTAATTAATAGAGCTGTAATTTATAATACACAGGGTGTCCCTTGATGCAGTGTTTTTCAAAACTTTATGATATTAGGTATTTATTTCAAATAAATCATCATATGTTTGCTTCGTGACTGGTGAAAATTATGAACCAATGTTCGAAGTGAAAAAATACATACTGTAAATTCTGACTAAAATTTTCAACTCGTAATTCAAAATCTTAAGAGGTGACCCCATGATTTCGAAGCAGATGTTTAACTATTTCAGACGCTCCGCTTTCGTTATAATTACAAAAAGATGTACATAATGTTTAAATGGGCTCCTTCGGCTCCAAGCGGCCTTGAATAAAGTGTTCATGAGGTAGGTAAATAATTTTTGAAATTGCAATGTGATTTTCAATGAAACAATAATCAACGAACGCAGAGCATTAAAAAAACCGACTTCACGTCAAAACTTTGGCTCAGTCTGTCAGTGAGAATGTCATCAACGTAAACATTCTTCGAAATCACACATATTTTTTCAAAAGTTTGAAATTTTCGGTAAAGGACTCAACCGATTTCGATAAAATTTAAAAAGGACAAACTACGGAGTATCATATGAAATAACAATTTTCAAAATCAATTCATAATTGTCCGAAATATCGTTTAACAAAGACACAAAACAAAAACAAAAAAAAAAACAGACGAATTCAGTGCCGTAATGACAAAAAGTAAAAAAAACTTTTAGTAAGGTCATAATATGGATAGATTACCGCGTGGTGACCACCTATGTCACTGACAACCATTCTACTTTATAACATTACAATCATAGCACTTGGGGTCGATCGGGTGCCCCAATAGGGTGCTGTATCCATGTATTTCTCCTTGACCTTATTTTTAGCACCCTGTATGAGAAAAGCTATAAGTCGCTGAACTTAAGATTTAAAAAAGTAATTGTTTCAATAAGCAGCTTAAGCTATAAGGTTTTTGATGTAACAATAAATTAAATAAATAAATAATGTTGCGTTAAGATTTGCCAAAAAATCTAAATTGCAAGTTCTATGGATACTGTATTATTAAAGAATAAACTTAAACCTACATACTAAATATAATCAAACTGGCGCGTTTAATAAAAAAAAAACAGATTAATCACATCAGCATAAAGCCATATAATCATTGAAAATCTCTAATAAAAAAAGCTAGATAACGCCGTAAAATTTTGAATACAAAAAGCTGAAGTGCCCTTAAATAAAATAACCTTCCAAAATCTACATCGAGCTAAGCAAAAAACCACCAAATCAATATTCACTCAACAGAAAGCGCTGTATAAAAACGTAACTTCTAACCAAAAGTGATTCTTCCCAGGGAAGATAGGTACCAGCCAAACAATACGACCTGAAAGAAAGTAAAAAGTACAAGCCCACTACGCTTTGTATTCATGACTTTCAATAAATAAAGGTGCTTTGGTAAAGGTGAAGCGAGTACTAATGGTTCTCGATTCGATAGTTGCATTTTCGAGTTGCAATTAAATTTTTTGATTTGTTAAATGTAAAATGCAGATTTTTTTATGGAATTGACTAAAAATTATACAGCTTTGTGAAACTAGAAACAAACTAAAAAATTATCGTTTATAAATAATTTAACTATAATAAACAAAGAAGTGTTTGACTCAAATATTGCCTTTACTCGGATATTGTTAACCTATGAAAGCAATCTTGCTGATCTGATCAACACCAATAAAACGTTCTTTTAATAATCAACGAATGCAGAGCCGAATTAAAAACCGACTTCACGACAAAACATTAACTGAGTTGAGAATGTCATCAACGTGAACATTCTTCGAAATCATGCATATATTTTTCAAATGTTTGAAATTTTCATTTAAGTGCCCAACCGATTTCGTTGAAATTTAAATTGGACCTGCTATGATCCTCTATCATATGAAACAATTTTCAAAATCAATTCACTATTGTCCGAAATATCGTGTATTATTTTTATTATTGTCGTCTGCTCTAATTTTAGTTATTTCAATATTGAATTAACATCATACTTTTTGTATCGATATAGAGGCAATACTGTAAATACTCAAATAGAGTTTTTCTTCATTTTGCATTTGTTAGCATTTGTGATACATTAAAGAGTACGTAGACTACCTTTTGTTAAAGAATAATGAGTTTCTATGGCACCTGGAGTTCTAGTTGAGTTACCTAGGTGTCAATAACCTCTCAAAAAGGTCAGAACATTTGCCGCTATCGATCATAAAAAAAATATTAACTATATACCGCCAACATACGTCCATTAATTGCCATTTAAAAAATGTCCCAGGTGCTCATTAAATAGTTTGCGGAATTGTAGCAATAAACTGATAATTGGTATATTAAGAAGAAAATTGCCCTTATAGAAGGGCTAGGAATAAGTGAATACGACCTAAGAAAAATGGTGCTTATAAAAACTAAAAGAATACTTATAAAATGCGTGTCGGTGGCATAGATTTTAACCCATTTCAGGTGTCCAGTTTTGGTCTAATTTTTTTCTAGAGATTCGTGTCTTGTGTCATATCTGTATCTAAGAAGAATAAAAATAACGTTTCGATTAAGTAAGTTTAACTTACCATTATTGTTCGTATCTGCATAATATCTGATATATTATAATACTAAATTAAATGCATGTTTTAATAAACGGCTATAAGCATCGATACAATTTAAATAAATGTTTTTTAAACTATATATTGCTTTAAAATCGATTTAACTAAGGCAAATCATTTCACAATATTTACATTTCAAATCTCGAAAAGAAGGTATTTGGTGAAAAAACAAGTAGTATCGAGAACAAGTAGTAATGGTTATTGAAGGGGATGAAGTATACAATTTTTTAAGTCTATCTCAAGATTATACAAACGATATAAAAACTACGTAATTTTTAAATTGTTTTTCTGTTTGTTTTTAATACAGATGATTTATGGATACTAAAATATTTTGATCAATGTTAAAGCTCTGAAATTAACTAGTTCGATTTTAGAATGTTGATTTGTATTATAGTACCTGCTGCGTTTAGATTCATCTAGATCCTGTGGAAAACTAGGATGGTAATAGACAAAGTAGGAGAGTAGGAGAGGAGAGAGTTAATGTTGGCAGGTTTTTAATTAGATAACTGGCTTTGGAATAAGTTAATTATTCTCAACCGACTTCCAAAAAGGAGGAGGTTCTCAATTCGTGTGTATGTTTTTTTTGTGTCTTTGTTACACGATATTTCAGACAATTTTGAATTTATTTTGAAAATTCTTGTTTCATATGATAGGAAATACTTCATAGTTGGTCTTATATAAATTTCTTACTTCAGGGATATTTTAAATTTTTTGAAAAAAAATTGTATGAATTCGGAGAATGTTTACACGGACGACATTATAATTTAACCAAAGTTTTAGGGTGAAGTCGGTATTTTTAATGCTCTGCATTCGTTGATTGTAATAAGATCTTTGTTCTTTTTGTCATTAATAATAATAATAACTCTTTATTGCCATTAACCTTAAAAAATAATTATGTACAAAATATTTAAAAAATAAAAATATACGACAAATTAGGCGGCCTTATCGCTTTAAGCCATTTCTTCCAGGCAACCCGAAAAAAATAAAAATGATATCACAAACTTAAAATAGGGTAGAGCATTTCCCTGTAGGAATAAACATAATTAACAACAAATAATATTAACTATTAATAAATTAGACACAATAAAATAAAAATCTACCTTACAAGTATTAATAATTTTAAATGAGTTGACAAAAATATTAAATTCAATACTTAATTACTTAAACATTTAGTAATTTATGTGCATGTGATTGCTACTATCTAAACTAGTTTTATAGAGACAAGTATAAATTTTTCAGTTGCTTTTTAAATGAAGTGATCGTCCTTGCACTGTGAATATGAGATGGAAGGCATTCCATAAGGTTGCAGCTTTCACTGTGTAGGACTTATGGAAGTAGTTAGAGGAATGCAAAGGCGTCGCTAAAAGCATATTTTTTTACGAACGTAGGCTCCTTTCATGACTTTGATTGTTAAATATTTTTTAAGCTATTGCATAGCTTCTATCGCGGGCCTCGAGCGTGGGGACCGAATCCAAAAATTCCGTAACGAAAAAAACCTGACACCCCCACTCCGACCGGCTTTAATAAACAATCAACGCCATCTACTAGGAACTTGTGGAACTTCGTATTAGATCAAACATTACTGCATTAATAAAATAAATAATTAATTATAATTGCATAAGTTGATAAAAATGCTATGCAATAGCTTTACCGCGGCAGTCTCCGAGTGCCACACGTCTTTTTTCATTTTGATTGACTTTCATTGCTGAGAGTTGTTAAATAATAGAAGTAGTTAGGTTAGCACCTCTTCAGGGTTACCCTCCCAAGTTCATATGATATCTGCCGTCAAATATCAGCGACGGTGATGCTTCTCGGCAATATTTTGTGGAGGATTTAGGTATCAATTCCTCTCTAAGCTCCTGTGTTTTCACCTTTGACCTCATCGTCACTTAAACTCAAGTAAGATTGACATCAAAAACGGTACAGGTATCTACAGTATTTCAACTCGGCCGCATCTTTGAAATAAATGCCTACAGCGCCCCGGTCCGGTCGCATGTGATAGCCGCCTTCTGGATTTAAATTACATTTGCCTACTTTGTGTTTACTTGCATTTAGTTTTGTGTCGTTGGAAGAAATTATTTCAGCAGTTTCAGCTGAGGTTATATAGAAGAGTAAATAAATGAAAAAAAAACAGCCAAACTTTCATCCACAAAAATCGAAAAATAACTAAAAAATTATAAAATAATAAAAAGCGATAACGAAAACGATATCGATAATAAAAAATAAATAAAAACGGATAAAAATCTGCTGGAGATATTATACGTTCATAACTATAATCCGATCCTAATTCTGATTTAATATTCTCCAGGACATAATCAAATGTTTTCGCAAACATTCTGGTGTTATCAAAGAATTTGATTGAATTTAGTCTTTGGTTTTCGTAATAACCTGCGTAGAAACTCGCTTCCTTTGTTGAAAGTATGGATTTACGTCTTCTTTTGTCCATAGTAAATCAAATCTTATTTTTAGCTTCTTATCTTATTCTTTCCAGCTGCTTCTCTTCCCGGGCATACTGTAAAAGTCAGTCAAAAGACAGAGGTTTTAAAGGCGTTTTTGTGGGCGATAGGCTGACCCCCTGTCACTACAATAGTCTCTCTCCATCTTTATCATACCTCCAAATTTATCAAACGTGACATCAGATGGTCTTGTAACCTCTGGTATTCTGTCTACCCCATAAGGGATACAGGCGTGACGTTATGTATGTATGTATGTTTTTTTTCTTGTCTCTTTAACCGCTACAAATTGCTCCGCTGCCCGCTGGTGTCAAGAACGGCCCAGATTCCCCGCGACACTGCCCGCGCTGCTGTCGCTTTCGCTTTCTCTGTCACTGCCGTCCAGTTTGCAGCCTAACACAAACTTCTATAATAATTGTTTTAAACTATCGCGGTTATTTTCACTATGATTTAATGTATTTACGGGATTCTTACCACGATTTTCGATTTTATTTTCGCACTTCCGATATTTCGATGCTGTTACAAGCACCATGATCGCGGACTGAGTCACGAAAAATCGAGAGTCACGAATATCGTGGTAAGAATCCCGTAAATACATTAAATCATAAACTTCTATAAGCTTATTTTTGGGGCCACATACTTTTCTGATGAGCTTAGGTAGATAATTGTCTGGAAGATATCGCTCTTCAGCGATAAGCCCGACAAGAAGTGCTAACAGTGTAAACGCACTGCTTTTTACTTTTAGTGTATCTGTACTGTTACTGAAGTTTAATCAATAAATAAATAAATGCTTCCCGGGCATACTGTAAAAGTCAGTTAAGGGACAGAGGTTTTATTGGCATTTTTGTGGGTGATAGGCTGAGCCCCTGTCACTGCAATAGCCTCTCTCCATCATTATAATACCTCATTTTGTCAAACGTGACATCAGACGGTCTTATAACCACTGGTGTTCTGCCTACCCCATAAGGGATACAGGCGTGAAGTTATGTATGTATGTATGTAAAATTAAATAATGATTTTTTTGTAAATATGTAATGTATTGTGTTAGTCAATAAACGAGCTCCATCTATGTATCTATCTAACTAAAAGATAGTTGAAATCAAATATAAATCTTTTTCATTATCTATAAGAACATTCCAAAGTAGATACTACTCGTAATATCCAGAAACAATAAATCAAGATATCGACAAAATATCGAGTGAACGTTTACGTAGCTCGTCGGTACCAGTGCTAGGCATGCTAATAGTGGATTTAAGAACCTTTTACACTGCAACTTTTAAAAAATAATTTAATTTTTAAGTTTGACAGCTGAGTGCATGATTTTGGTGTCAGAGTTTTAGAGGTTTCTGTATTACAAACACACTTTAATACACTGGTAAGTCATTTTCTGTAATACTTTAAATAAAATAAGTAAAAAAATGTTTACTAAAATGATGAATGTCTTCAAATTTGAAAATCTGGCCCAACTTAATCAACCTTACGTTTTAATCAACAGTAATAACTACACAGAAACAAAGTAAATCTTAATATGTTTGCAGGAAAGTCCTTCAGAGTCCTTCTTTGGAGCATGTCCCACGTGTGCTCCATGGGGTTTAGGTCTGATGATTGCACGGGCCAGCTTAAGACCGACACATTGTGCTCCTGCAGCCAGCTAGTTACGACTCGTGCTGTGTGCGGGCGGGCGTTGTCTTGCATGAGTGTGAATTCTTGGTGAATTGAATTTCATTTGTTTCGAAAATTATGGAAACTGAGAAATACTGGTTATATTTTTCAGTGTCATAATATCTGATCCAAACGAGGTCTGTTCTGCCACCGACACGAATTCCCGCCAAAACCATAATAGCCCCGCCATGGTAAGGATGGACTTGCTGAGGTTGTCGCAAACGGCTCTCATGACCAGGAACTAGCCATACACGTGCTCTTCGTGCATCAGGATGGTAACCAAATCGGGACTCATCGGTAAACAGTACTACAGACCACTGAATATCCTCCCAGAGCAAATGTTCACGGGTCCATTGTAATCTTCAAATTAAAATTTTGAATCGTTAAAAAAGCCTATAAAATAAGACATTTAAAAAAAAGGATCTTGTGGTGTGTAAAATCGTTTTGTAAACATAAGTTAAGCATTATTTATATTATTACAAATTAAATAATTTCATAAAATGTTATATCAAACTTTTTAGAATTATCAGTACTTTTTTGGGCCAACATTTTGTATTAGTTTTTTTTTTTTAAAGATATTGCCAACAAAATAGCAACAGTTTGTTTAAGTTCTTTTTTACACTATCAAAAATCTTTTTTTAAGATTTTTGTTACATAGCTAAAACATTTAAAAAAATCGCATGAACAAGCCCTCTTATACTTTTAGTTACTTACAGCACGCTTTCCACGACGACAGGCTATAAATCCTTGCGTCTCGATTTGTATATAAAAAAAAGAAAAAAAGTTAGTCTGGTTTTATTTAAAAGAAATATTGAGTACTTTGATTATGTTTTTAAGAACAATTCGTGAAAAAAACTGTGAGTAGTGAAATGATTAATATATTTCTGTACACGATCCTAAATTCAAAACACTACGATGTATGATCGTTGTCCTGACAACCGAAATCTAGATTTCTATTTGGGATCTGAAATCCGGGATCTCGTTAGAAACTGAAGCAACAAATCATACTCATGTATTGAATACGTCACTCTTTGGCAACTTGTATTGTTTACGAGTATTTTAATTTAAAAATGCCGGTTTGTGTTGTTTCTACCAGTTAAAATACTGTTTAAACTACAAAGAAACATCATGAGATCACATTTCACCTGTATTTTGCACATTCCAAAATATATTTCTTTCATAATTAAATTACGATTTTCTTATAAATCAACGCATAATTTTTTTTAGTGTTGCCATTTTGTAAAGTGAAAAGATTTACCCGTGATTTCTTGACAAACTCTAAGAGACCATTATGTTAAAAGATCGCACTTAAACAATTACGATTCTCATTGTCTAATGTCCGGCACGGTATACTGCCTGTGTAGGTAGGGTCGGCTGTGCGTTATCTGTCAGTCACTTGGTAACTCAGTACCTCAATTCAAAGATTTAAATTGCCTCAATCAGTAACGGAACATTGTTATATATATTGATATTTGAAAATAAGTAAAATAGGATTAAAACATAGGTTTACTACTAGATGATTAAACGAACTTCTAAGTGAAGTTCTATCGCTATTATATGAGTCGCTTCATTCGAAGATATTATATAACAGGTAGTCCTTTTTAGGTACTAGGTAACTTCGCACAATTTAAAGTATCATAAAAAAAAACACTGTGGTGGGGCGCCGCGTGGCATGATCCACCCGGTTCGCGCCAAGCCCTCATTCTTTAGAGACCCTAAACGAAACTTTTAAATGGGTTCTGGGGTGGGTGGGTACGTCATATCTTCGAATGAAGCGACTCATATAATAGCGATAGAACTTCACTTAGAAGTTCGTTTAATCATCTATTATATTTCGTCGCTTCATTCTTCAGATATTATATAACAGGTAGATTTTCAGAGATAGAAAGTTTTGTTTAGGTATATACTTGAAATTAAAATAAGTACTTAATGATATAAATATGTTATTACATATTTTATTATTATAGTACTTAATAATTAGTATTATTACATAATGAGCTTCAAATAATCTTACTTTATTTGAGTTGCTAGAAATTATAATCAGCTTAAATTAATGAAACTTAGTGATAGTCTATTTATAGACACATAATTTTTAATGTAGTAATTTACTTAATATCAAAATACGTAATATTCAATAACTATTTTTAATATTAGGTTAAGTATTGTTCATGTCTCGATTAAGTATCGACAAAGCAAAGTTATTTTGTTGATCATCTAAAGGCCGATGGTAAAACTTTGCGAACACCTGTGAGTTTTGTGTCCACCCGGCCGTTTTTCGAATGACATCGACACTGAGACCGGCCGCGCGCGCGGCTGAGTTTGACGCGTGTCGTGTGCTGTGCGCATCAAAAACGCTCATGTCAATGCCGCTCGTGGCAAGCGTTTGCTTAATCCATCGACTTAGCGTCTGACTTGATGCAGTTCTGTGGGGAGCTTTGAATGTTACGAAGAGATTCCCGGAGTTTGAACCTCAGATATTTTTTGTAATAAAAATATATTCTTTTAAAGTTGATACTGGGCATATGTTGATATTGCTTTGAAAGTTTGGGAGAGATAATAAGGGCTGTTCACGATTTGGAGCGGAAGTCTTGATTATATCTGTTATAATAATATTTACTTTATCAGATTGAAAAACAATATTTTCTAATTTAATCAAAGACAATGTCTGTACTCTTTGACCGGTACATAAAGCTAATAATGTAACGAGTTTTTTTTTTTTTTTTGTAATATTTTCTAATGATAAATTTATATTTGGATAAGAAGACGACAGTTGTTTTAGTACTAAATTTGGATCCCAAGTAAATGAATATTTAGGCTAAATAGGTTTAGTTTTATAGGCTCCTTTTAAGAGGCGTTTAACACAACTATTATCACTTATCTCTTCTCCTAATAAAAGAGATAATGCAGATCGATGTGTATTTAATGAACCGTAAGAACATCCTTTATTAAATTGCTCGTTTAAGAATCAAAGAACTAATGGAATGGATTTTTCGAAACTATTAATGCATAACCACACTTCTTGAAACCATAACTTCAATGAGACGTTGTACTGGCGAACAGTAGTGTCTGCGAGCGAGGCGAGCATCAACGTGAGAGCCTCTGGTGGGCAGCCGCGCCGGCTGAACGACGCCCGGAGAGCCTTGCAGCACCCAGGGTAAGGCTGGAGTGCAGTGGGTGCTGACTCTATTGCTGGGAAGGCCAGAAGGGGAATACAAGTACCCCTTCGGCTTTATCATCAATGATTTTTCGTATACATTTTAATACAAGAGAAAAAGGAGGAAATGCATAAAAATCCAAGTCAGCCCAGCTTATTGTAAATGCATCAACTGCGACTTCATCAGGTTCAGGCTTCCAGGTGACAAATAATTAACATTTGGCATTGGCTCGACTTGAGAACAAGTCGATCTTAATGGGCCCGAAACTATTTACAATAAGTTGGAAAGCGCTATCCGAGAGGGCCCATTTCTGGACTCGAAATCTGCTCGATTTTCTTTGGTGTTAACATAAGAAGCAAATATCTATAAATTGCGTTTTTCACACCATTGCCAAATTTCTCTACTTAAAATATTCAAATGTGGGAACTGAATACCTCCCATCCTGTTAATGTAGCTAATGGCGGTAGTACTGTCAATATGTAATAATATTGCACAATCTTTTCCTTCACTAGCTATACTTTTGAGACCTAACAAAACCGCGAGTAATTCTAAAAAGTTCATGTGATTTTCTTTTTCACTGTTCGTCCATGAACCACTATATTTATTATTTTTGCATACTGCTCCCCAGCCTGTCCTAGATGCGTCGGTGTAAATTTCTAACTTATAATTTTGAGGAATGATTGGACAAGAAATAATATTAATTTTATTTTTCCACCACCATAAATCTTTTAGTAATATCTTATTAAGATTCATTTTCGCCTCATAGTTAGTTTCCTCCGAACTTATTTAAGGCTAAAAACTTTTGTCTCTCTAATATTTTTGTATATAAGAATCTATATTTTGTGGCTGGACAGGCTGCGATCAATACACCTATAAGTTTAGCGAAATTTCGTAATGAACAAGTTTTAAGATTAATGTACCTATTTATTAACTGTGCAATGTTATGCCGCTTATCGCCAGGTAACGTAATAGACATATGTTCTGTGTTGAACATAAAACCTAAGAATTTGATTGACTTTTTTGGTACAATGTGACTTTTATCGAAATTTACAATAAAACCTAGACAATGTAATAACTTCAAAGTTTCTCTCACATTAATCATGCATTCTTCATATGTATCTCCTAAGTAGGTAGTAGACTTAAAAACCTTGTTTTCTCAAATGACTCATTACTTCACGCATAATTTTTGTAAATACCCACGGAGCTACCGATAATCCATACGGCATTGCTGTGAACTCGTAAGTGATCGGCTCAGACGAATCATTTTCTTGGAATTCGAATCGTAGGTACTTTCTGTCACTAACAAAAAACGGTATAAGTAGTGTGGCGTCCTCCTACGTGACCCACAGAGAATCAATATATTATTTCCTATTAATCAAACGTGCTCGATAAAATCAATACCAAGATAAGATTAAATATTGTTAACTTAGGTAATTATGCACGTATATCTTACTATATAAACTTGTATTTATATTTGTTAATAAATTGTCACTCAAGATGTAATCGTGTCTTGCTCTATCAACCCTTTCCTGGTCGTAATAAGTGGTGACCCCGAAGTTAGTCACGCAGCCAATGAAGCAAGAAGTTTTGAGGACCCGACCAGAAATAAAAAGGAAAATGGCTCTACGTGCTCCAGTCAATCCTGTTACATTGGAACCTGAAGTTGCCGCCAGAACCATATCGGAACGTATCCCGCGCTTCAGGCAAGACCAACCCAAATTATGGTTTACCCATTTCGAAGCTATAGTCGCCGCACAGAAACAAGGAGACCACTACAAGTACAATCTGTTTTAGAAAACGCAACACCCAAAAAATTGTGAGATGGCAGACCGGATATTTGAAAACTTGAGTAATGAAGTTAACGAGGTCACTAGACTTGCAAATCAGCTGACACATATGAAAACTGAAATCGCTGCACTACGCGACGAAAACGATGATGAAAAAGTATTGACGCAGTGAATTCCGTTCAAGATCAAGGTCAAGAAGTGCATCGAGGTATCGTAACCAAGGTCAATATCGTAAGCGATTCAAGAAAAAGACACATAAATGTCAAGAAAAGTGCCAGGAAAAACCATAAAAAAAAAACAACGGGCTCTACAATTAGCTCGAACCAGGGCGGAACTTGTGCTATTCACCCCTACGACCGCCTTATCCTAGCCGACCTACAAAGTGGCGAGAGGTTTTAGTCGACACCGGGACAAATATATCAGTTTTAAGAGGAAACTCATTTAAGCACAGGCAAGCTACAGGTCATAAAGTACGAGCTGCAAACTAACGGAAACTAGAAACTAGAAAAATGCGAATTTCTCAAGACCGAACTCGATTTCTTAGGTTATCATATAACGAGCCAAGGAATCAATTCAAAGGATGAGAAAGCAAAGGTTATTTTCGATTTCCCGAAACCAGCAACAGTTAAAGATTTGAGACGGTTTCTCGGAACGGTAAATTTTTACCAGAGCAGTCTACCAGTTCTACCACATGCAGCATCAAACGCAAGCTATTCGACTTAATTGTTATTGTGGTCTGACGTCATAGTTCTATAGAAATTGCTAGGTTTACAAATATTTCTAATATTATGTCAACAAAAAATTTGTGTTTTGCTTGAAATTGTTATGTAGTGTTTAATTTTAGAGTAAGAATATTGAATTGTTATTTTGTGTTTACCTTTTTTTTAAGGGGCGAGTATCTGTGGCGTCCTCCTACGTGACCCACAGAGAATCAATATATTATTTCCTATTAATCAAACGTGCTCGATAAAATCAATACCAAGATAAGATTAAATATTGTTAACTTAGGTAATTATGCACGTATATCTTACTATATAAACTTGTATTTATATTTGTTAATAAATTGTCACTCAAGATGTAATCGTGTCTTGCTCTATCAACCCTTTCCTGGTCGTAATAAGTAGATATGATTCTTTCATATCTATGTTGGCTAAGTATCCATTACGAGAAATTAATTTCGAGGCTGTTTTATAAGATTCCATTTTAAAATGTAAGTACTTTTGTTACGAACTTGTTTAAAGATTTTAAATTTAGTATAAACCTTTTTTCTTCGTTACGTTTCGGAGCTAAAAATATATTTGAAATAAATTGATCATTTGAAGGAGAACAAGGTTTTATAGCCCCTAAGTCTAATAATTTATTTATAGCTATTTTCATGTCTCTTTTTTCACATGATGACAAATTATTTTTAGGAATAGAATACTGACAAATTTGAGTATCAAATGGTATTCTAAATCCATAATTTATCCACTTCAATATGACTTCGTTTTTAGTTACTTTTGTCCAACAATCATAAAATAAATTAATTTGACCTGCATGTACCTTGATTAATGTTGGGTCGGAGCACGCGTCCTGGACGAAGTCTGCGGCTGGAACTTGGCGTTGAACGCAGAGTTCGATTGAGGGCGCCGCTGTGTTTGAGCTGCTATCGGTTTCCTCTGACCTCCCCGCGCCCCCCTGAACGACGGGTAACGAGGAGGTCCTGTCCAGTTTCCCTGCTGAGACGACCGGTTGACCGTTGATATTTGAGAGGAGACTGTTTTGGCTGGGCCTTTTTTAATTAGGGCTCCCTGCTTTTCAGTGGCTTTACTTGCCTTTATTTTTTCCGGCAACGAACTTCCGAATAAAGTTTCGTCTCTTTCGGAGTCTTGTATAACATGTTTAAAGTTTGTATCAAAATTAGGTAAAATCAGTTTTACCCTATCTTTGATGAACATAAAGTGGAGGTCTGATAATAGGCAGCATCCATCACTTACGTGACGCAGGGCCTTCATTTTGTTTTCTTCCTTCTCAAGGAGGACGTCCATCCCTCGATTTATGGCGGTAATACCGTACCCCAGCTGTTGCTGAAAGTTTTGGATTTTTTTTTTTTTTTGTCACGTGCTCGTGCTAGGTCTGTTATGGCTGCTGAGATTTCAGCATTTGATTTTGGGGCTTGCAAGTTTTTGCAGTTTTCGGGTACCGTATTTTCTATGGTTAATTTATCTTTGTCTTCTTTGGACAGTCCTTTTCTTAGTAAAGGTGTCCATAAATTTGAGAGCGCATCGTGTATTTTAGCGCCAAATTAGGGTGTATCGGAATTTGCAGCTCCAAGTGCAGTAAACAGCTCTGGATCCAGATCGGGATTAGGTTCTCCCGATATGCCTGGTGCGTCTTGTGATATTGACGGCTCCGGATTAGGGAGCGTCTCTGCAGATAGCTCTTGGGCCACAGTGAATGACGCGGCAGTCTTCTGGCTATCCAGGTTTACATCATCCAGTGGTAGCGGTAACTCATACCTTGGAGGCGACATGTTTATGCTTTAACAAACATATAATTCATATTAATATAACGCCCATAACGTATTACAGACAACGAGATAGATCTCTTTGAGATTACCCGCATTTTCTGTAATCGTATTGAAAACAAAAGGTGATCGATAAGATCAGATAAAATTTATTAAAGTTTACATCATTACGATATTGAGCAGTTAACGTGATATATCTATTATAGATTACACGCATTTTCTGCTCTGATTTTTTAAATAACATTTTTAAACCGAATAAGTAGGTCGTACCTTGGAAGATTTCTTCTTTGGAAGAAATAATTCGCTGTTTCCGTTTTTTATTTATTTTTTGTTCAAACTTTTTTATCTTTTTATTATAATGTTGAAGCTGTTCTTCTGCTGTACGTTTAGGCATTTTGTAAAAACTTAAGTAAATGATTAAAGTAAATGACGTATGCTTGTTACCACGCACGAAAAAAGAATGAGGGCTTGGCGCGAACCGGGTGGATCATGCCACGCGGCGCCCCACCACAGTGTTTTTTTTTATGATACTTTAAATTGTGCGAAGTTACCTAGTACCTAAAAAGGACTACCTGTTATATAATATCTGAAGAATGAAGCGACGAAATATAATTACAAATATCCCTTCATATTTTTTTTAATAATAAATATCTCTATTTAGTTTCAAAAATTGAAATTACCCGAAAATTTGGGAGACGTTCACCTAAGTAGGTGTTGAGATCGCAGATTGTTTCTGGACACAGTACTAGGCATGTGATTATTACTGAACGCGAAATGTGGATATTTTGTAAAGACCTATAAGAATCTTGGATCGAAAATAACATTCAATATAGAAATATAGTATGAATGAATTCGAGTTGATACTGTTATCAATTCTGCTATCTATTGGCTACTTTTGGATGCTTGGTGGTTTATATAAAGTCTGCCGCCAAATGTTACCGCACTGGCGGTAATGTGTTCCGGCAATATTGTATAAAGAGCCAGTTCCTTCCTAAACCCGTGTGCTTTCATCTTCGACCTCATCGTCACTTACCATCAGGTGAGATTGAGGTCAAACGCGGGTTTAGTCACTTATAAAAAAAAAAAAAAACGTCAAAGCGTTAACAATTACTATACTTTGAAAGCCGGTTGACTTTACACTGAATGTAGCACGGACCCAAAAGGAACGTTGATCGCTATACATACTGAAATGTGTAATGTAGTTTCGGACCAACTGGATCATGACAACAAGCTCATTTTGGCAATACGTCTAAATACTAGTAGGTCAAAATTCGCTTGAAGATAGGTTTCCTTGGTGACGGACGACCTTGTTATCATACATTCGACACTGACATTTACTGAGTACAGAATTCGTACAGTATCTAAAATGTCCTAAGTGCTTTATACGCGCTAGACAAGTTTGATAGTTTCAAATGAATTTTCAGCAAAGCGCGTCATTATTCAGTTGGTTCCATAATACGTGAACTCGTACGCTACCCATGGTATATAATGGGATGATGGTATTCAGAGTTTAGGCTGCCTGTCCATTGAAGCGGAGCTCTGGAGCAGAGATTTTATGCAATCCTATTGGTTAATATTTCTCCGTTTCTCCGCTCCGCAGCCTCGCTCCGCTTCAATGGACAGGCAGCCTTAAGCATAAGTCATTTTGTATTTTTTACTGTTTAAACATAAAATAAAAATAAAAAAATAAAATCCCCAGACAATCACACCAACTACATGGCCCCAAAGTAAGCATAGCTTGTGTTATGGGATACCATGTAGCGAACTAGGGGGGAACCTAGAATATAAATACATACATAAATAGATAAACACCCAGACAGGGTTTTTTTTTTTCTGGTTCCGTGCGGGGTCGAACCTGCAACCACTGGCGTCTGAGGCAGATAGGTTTACCCCAACGCCATAGTGGTCGTCAAACATGTAGACAATATCCTAAAATACGCAAAATTCGTTTGATAATCGTTCATTAAATCGGCTCCATATTTTTGTTTCTCGCGTTTTTCTCGCGTTCTCGCGTTGAAGTCGTCGAAGAAGTCGTCCCGGGTGCTTGTATACAGTAGTCGTTAGGGTTTGTCAGAAGCCATTTTGGCGCCCTGAAAATTCTGACATCCACCAACCAGCACTCGGCTAGGTTGGTGAATTACGGCCTAAACCTCCTCGTCGCCTAGACAAGAGACTCATAGCCCTGCAGTAGGCTCATTACACGGAGTTGTAATGATGGTGATGATGTTTATTTTTTTTAAATTGTACTGCATTGTATTGAAATAAGTATTGAAAATGGTCCAGGAGGATATAAATTAATTTCTAATATGTTTGATTTGTATATTTAATAACAAATAAAAATAAATTGTGATAAAAACATTTTCATCTCAAGACTTTATATTCTATGTGTGCTTCTTTTTAATATACGAATAAGTATATATACTATGCGCATGCGCATAACAATAAACTTGCCGCAGCGATCACTTCAGCGTCCATCGTCATTGAGTG
This sequence comes from Stenoptilia bipunctidactyla, assembly GCA_944452665.1. Classification (NCBI taxonomy): domain Eukaryota; kingdom Metazoa; phylum Arthropoda; class Insecta; order Lepidoptera; family Pterophoridae; genus Stenoptilia; species Stenoptilia bipunctidactyla. The sequence goes on from OX101743.1 coordinate 9,111,529, forward strand.
AGAGAACTGTAGTGAGAACTTTGAGAGTGACCCAAAGAAGTTCTCGCTGAGATTCTCGCGCGAGATTCTCGCGAGAATGTGGAACGGCTATTAAAATACATGTTTTTCTACTGTTCAAGATCCATAGCATGTTACTATTTAGAATTGTGATCTATAAATTTGGAATCTTTGCTTGGAGAGTTAATGCAATGAATTTGACTTAAAATACTGCTATAGAAACAAATATTTTTTTTGCAACTTATTTTTTATCCTATATTTGATGTGACTTTGAAATGCTACGAGTTCACGATTCACGAGAGGACTGCTTTAGTGCTATCTATAATATATATGGGAAGCCTTATTAGGTTAGGCAGGCTGCCCCTTCAAGGTGTACCGAAGACCACTGTGCCTACCTAACGGCCACTTGGATTAGTTGACTTTTATATCACACTTATCCATAGGCGGTATTGCTGTTCTAAGCCGACCTTGTTCTAGTACTCATTTCGGAGCGCTGTAAAACCTTAACTATTGACTTAATGAAAAAATGTTGCTAATAAAAGTTGTTCCTCAAAAACCGATCAACATAAATGGTCTAATATAATTTTTTCGTAAAATGATAAAAAAAAAGTTATATCAAAAAATATAAATTATTTTCTCGAATTTCCAAACATTTTCGCTTTTATTTATAGTTCTTAGGCAAAAAGTTACTAGACCAAAGTTGTAGATGATTTAATTTGCAACAAAAAATGTTTATAATTTTTTTTTATCAGATAAATAGTTTAAGAGATATATCGTAAAAACCATTTCAACCCCTATTTTCAAGATGGCGGCCGTAGAACAAGGATGGCGACCCCACAAACTTGGTTTTCGCTTTACACTGACACATCAAAAAAATAAAATTGCGTCCCTTAAAAAACGCAAGGTTATGCCTAAAAAATATAACATTTCAATGGACTAATGCTTTTATTTCAATGTTTAAATATCAAATAGGTTATAAATTATTTTCTGTATTGTATTATATCGATCCCTTATAACATAAACATTACTGCTAGTGTGGTTCATGAAATAAAGAGAACTACGTGGTATTTCGTATTTTTTTTCACCCGGAAGGTATCACCTTTGTTTACAAAAAAAAGCTCTTTAATCGTGAAACGGAGTATAGGACAAGGCACACTGGTGCCGGTCGCTGGTAAACGCAGGCCTTTCTACATTTATTTATCTTCTCCAGCTATTTAGAGCACTTAAATGATAAACTATGGTCTGAAATAATAGTCCCGAAATGTCATGTATGAGAGTAAAGATGTAGGAAAATAATGGTAAAGAACAGATATATCTTCGGGGGTTGGTTGAAGTGGGCCCGATTGCGTAGGTAGCGCACACATCACACATGATAATGTGCACTGAAAAGCATGATAAATACAGTGTAATCACTGGCACTGCCACTTACCATATACAGATGACTGGTGACAAATTTGCAATACTGAAGGAGAGCACTCTGTACTCGATTCTGATCGTAATTATGTAATACAAGGAGGCGCTTAATTTTTCACCAAAAATACCTATGAATAAATACAGAGACCCACCCGTTAAGTATTTATTGTATTACGCTAATGTAACCATGCGTTGCGTAATGAATTCTTTAACTTTCGGAGAAGTTTACTCAGTAAATAATTAATATTTATTATTTAATTGATTTTTTCTCTTCATGTATGATTTTAACCTATCACGTCCTGGAATTTTGAAAGTGACCCATCAGTCACCCTGTATATCCGAAATAATGCTGAAAAAGATGTAGTGTCAGAAAAACAAATAAAATACAAAGACCAAGATATTTTTATAGTGTTCAAATAAATAAATAAAATCCCCAGACAATCACACCATCTACATGGCCCCAAACTAAGCAGAGAGCCTGTGATATGGAATGCCATGTAGCAAACTAGGGGGGAACCTAGAATATAAATACATATATGGATAAACGCCCAGACGCGGAACATTTTGTGTTCTTGTTCCGTGCGGGAATCGCTGGCGTATGAGGCAGACAGTGTTACCCATCGCCAAAGTGGTCGTCGTTTTATTTAAAGTATGAATCGTGAAAAAAAGCAATGATGTGTTCCGGTAATACTCTATGAAGAGCCAGTTCTTTCTAAGGCTCTTGTGCGTTCACCTTTGACCTCATCTTCTCGTGAGATTTGGTCAATCCCGGACATGGTCTTAAATAAAAAAAAATTGAACTGAATCTACTCTCAATTTGGAAGTCGATCTGTTGTAAAGAATTAGCAAGAAATTTCACAGCAAGTTGTTTTTGCCGAGCCCAACGGAGAGTTTAAATTAACGGAGTTAAGGCTCTTAAGAAAAACAAATAAGTGTGTATCAAGTTAAGTTTTAGCGGTTTCACCAGCGCCATTTCAAATCCCGTGGGAATATCGAGATAAAAAGTAGCTTATTTGCTATTCCACACTGTATTCTATCAGTATGCCAAATTTTATCCAAATCCATTAAGCCGTTTTGTCGTGATAGGGGAACAAACATCCAGACATGCACACATCCATCCATCCAAATTTTCACATTTATAATATAAAAAAATATTTAGTTCGCTTATATTCGATAGATGTCGCTTTACGTCCATTAAATCGCGCAAGAAGAGTTATAAATGACTAAGCCATATTTGCATATCTTTTATTCATCCTCACTTTTACAATTTTAATATTAGTAGGAATCTGTATTTAATAATCTACAAGCCTTTTAAGGAGAAAAGAAGCCGACTTTTTGACTCTTTGCCAGATCAGGGCAGGAGAGACAGAAAGAATGAACGATTCGGACAGTGTCAAAATTCATTACACTGTTAGTTCTAAGTGGTGGTTTCCTGGAATTCCTGGTATTTATATGTACATTTTTTGATATGATAACGTTGAATCATATTTTTTTTCGAGTTTATAGTAACACTTAAGTCTTGATTGATATGTACTTAAGACAAGATTATAGGTGCTATTTAGTTAGATACTGACGTGGTATATATTCACACTTAATGAACCGGTTGTATCGAAAAAAATCTTAAGGTTATCGTCAATTACTGGAATCGTTTTTTGAAAAGAAAAGCAATGACGTAGCCGTCCGGGTTTACTTAGAAAAATGTATTAAAAGAGCTGGACAAACCTTGAACTTTATTTGCAATCAAACAACAAACAATCATTTTATATTCTAGCAACCACATGAAGAAAAAATAATACCTAGAAACCCGTAGGAAAGTAAATGTCATTGATTGTGATTCCACTGTATAACGCGATAAAATCAAAATGTCTGTTTCACGTGACACCTATTCCAAATACTACCGTATTACTGAGAATAGATCAAAGTAATATTCGGATTGCAAATTTAGATTGCACTCGTAATATGTACATAGATTGATTAATGATTTAGAAGTGGCAGTCATGACGGTAAATACAATGTAATGGTTTTATTAAATACGTAGCTCTGTGTTGTTAAAATACTTTATTCCATTTACCTACAGCGTATTGAAAAATACATGAATTTATGTTGTCCAAGTAACATTATTAAAAATATGAATACTTACATTTAGCATTTCTATGATTGTGTCTTTTCTCTTTAAATGCTTTGTAAAGGACTGATGAGTTCATGGTAGTTTTTAAAATAATTGCGCTATACTTAGTAAAGTTCTTGTTTTGTCTTGTAGTTCTATTGGAAAGAAATTAGACTAAAACCAGTTCGCGCACATTCCCGCACTCTCAAAAACAGACTTGCGACTTTGTGACGATGCTTTGTAATTTTGCATGAGAGGTCATTCTTATTGCTTAATAAATAGTTATACTTTCTGTTCCAAAATTTTCTGTCTGCTTTTCTTAATTAATGGAGCACAAGGAAAACTAAGTAAATAAAATAAAATCCCCAGACAATCATACCAACTACATGGCCCCAAAGTAATCGTAGCTTGTGTTATGGGATACCATGTTGCGAACTAGGTACCAGGTTCCTCTAGAATATAAATACATAACTAGATAAACAACATTGATTGCTCCGTGCGGGAATCGGACCCGCAACCACTGGCGTCTGAGGCAGACAGGTTTACCCATTGCCAAAGTGGTCGCCAATGCCATTCATTCTTCAAGCGCATCTACTAAGCACTAATCGCACTAATCTTTCTAAATCAATGGCCGTGTAAGGTCGACATAAAATAGCCCAACCCCCTGGATAAGCATGTCATAAAAAGTGACAATCCCCGATTGATGTGACAAATTTCAGATATTGAAGAAGAGCACTCCATTCTATGTTCTATTTTCGCTCCCAATGTGCCAGCTGCTTCTCTTCCCGGGCATACTGTAAAAGTCGGTTAAGGAACAGAAGTTTTATTGGAATTTTTGTGGGCGATAAGCTGACCCCCTGTCACTGCAATAGCCTCTCGCCATCATTATAATACCTCATTAGTCAAATGGACATCAGATGGTCTTATAACCTCTGATGTTCTGCCTACTCCATAAGGGATACAGGCGTGAAGTTATGTATGTATGTATGTAGCACTCTGTACTCGAATCTTATCATAATTATGTAATAAAAGTAGGTACTTCATTTTTCACTATAATAATAATAATAATAAATTGTCGGGTCTTTCCGCCGAAAGGCGTGTAGCTGTAAGCATACATAATAATAATAAGTGTAGCGGTAATATACATTGCCTTCTATGTCAGAGGTCCTGGATTCGAATCCCGGCGGCGGCGGATATTTGTGTGATGAACACAGATATTAGTCGTCAAGTCATGGATGTTTATATGTTTATTTAAGTTTATTCTAATAAAAATATGTATTTATTCAATATGTATGTTTATATATTTCTTAAGTATACCAGTTATCTAGTATCCATAACACAAGTTCTTTAAGAAACTTAATTTGGGCTAGATAATGTTGTGTAAGTGTCAGAAATATAAAAAAAGTGTCTTTCACATGCCCCTTGCACATTTACGCCACATGCACTTTTACTTTAGGGACTTCAGACTGAGCGTTAGTAACAATTTAATATTAAACTAAGTGTGTTAATTAATAAACACAGATAAATCACTGTTTTAAAATAAGTCTAGGACCAAATAATAATTTAACAAATAACGCATGATGACATTTGTTAAAATAATCAAAATATAAATTAATCCTGTGTAAGATTTCAAAGCTCTATGAAATACTTGCTATAATACCGCATTTTGAAGTGCTATAATGAAATTAGAAGACAAAACCGACTGCGTCATATTAAGGGATACATTACACCATCCACTTACTCGTTTTTTTCCGGTTTTTAAAAACTCACCTGAAACAAAGAACATATTATGTATTCAAAAACAGTAATTTAAAAACAAATTAATGCTCTTATTTGATAAAGAAATTGCAGTGAAAGAAATAAAATTATGGAATAGTACTAGACACTTGTCTTCGTAAATAGCAGATAGTAAGTATGGTAGTAAGTTAGTCAAGTTCGTGAACACTGAGACGGGTTCCGTCAATGTTTTTTCATCCAAGTTTTATTCACAATTAAAAAAAATCTTACATCATCATCAACCGTGAGACGTCCCCTATGCTGCAAAACACCTATCTCAAGGTTCTCTACGTCGCTCGGTTCTCGTCCAGCATTTACGGACAAGTTGGAAACAGATCGTCGGTCCACCTTGCGGGAGTTTACCTACGCTGCAAAATCTTTAAGATTTAAAATTAAAAAAATATATAGGGGAGACCTGTACAAAACCGTATACCTGGGTAAAACCGTATAGCGTAGCTATTGTCGCCAATAACCCAAATTTCGTGCGCACAAGCCGCTCAGTAGTGCCTGCCAAAGTGCCTATTTGTAAACAAACACTTGTCGCAGTGGGCTCGCGTGATTCATAGTTTTTAAATTTTATTGGTTTTCGGTTGTCTTGATCTTATTTTCGTAAATATACATACAGTGATTGTGAAATGTACATACGCTACAGTTAAGTTACTAATTGACTATGTTGTATGTGATATATTTGTTATATGTATTGTAATATGTATTTGTTCTACACCAGTGTTGAGGCACAACCGTATGGGGTTGAAAACCAACACAACTCGACCTCGTGAAATGTATAGGTTATCAAGGTTGGGCCTATGAAGGCTGCATCGCGATACAGAAGAGTTGGATAACTCCTTTTTCAAAATATGCAATGTCATACAATAAATTCGCGGGCAATATTGTATATGTGTATATTATAATATAATAATAATAATAAATAAATAAATAATGTATAGTAATACGGTTTTACCCATGGGTCGAGGCAAAACCGGAAAAAAATAGTTACTTGATTTTTTATTAAAATTGTTACCTAATTTAATTTTTTTCTCAAATATTTAATAATGTGTACCTAAAGAGTCTGACTGAATATGCATGTTGGTTCAATTTATTTGCGTTTTGAAACATAGTAACTACAAGCCCAGATCCTTAGCTATACGGCCATGCCCCGGTCTCCTACACGTAAATTGGGGGAAGAAATTGAACACGCACTACGGAGACCGTTGAAATCAAAGACTGTCATAATACTGTTATAATAAGTATCATGATACAACGCCTAAATTGAGATTCTCGTCGGGCCACGGATCTCCGAATGTTAGTCATAGTGTGAAAAACTCAATAAAATGGTTAATTAGTACATAATTTATTTTTAATTGCTGATCAAGGTGACATGTTTATATCGTCTTGGCATGAAAGTCACCCTTGGCATCTTTTATCTTTTAAGATATCATATTTAGTATACCTATCGTGCATGTAGGTTACGACAACCACTTTGGAGATGGGGTAACACTGTGCCTTAGACGCCAGTGGCCGCGGGTTTAATACCCGCACGGAACAAGAAAAAAAAAATGTCAGGGTCCGGGCGTTTATATACAGGGTGACTGGTGACTAATTTGCAATACTGAAGGAGAGCACTCTGTACTCGATTCTGATCATAAATATGAAATAAAAATAGGTACTTAATTTTTCACCATAAATCCCTATGAATAAATAAAGAGACATACATAACCTCACGCCTGTCTCCCCTTGGGGTAGGCAGAGACAAGGGAATACCAATTGCTGCGATCCAGACATACCTCTTTCGCTTCTTCCACGTTCATAAATCTTTTCATACATGATCGCCGGTTACGGGTACTTTTGACTTGGTCCTTTGACCTATGTCATAGGGCCTTGTCGCCAATGTTATTCGGCATACGTTCGCCTAGGCCGGCCCCTTGCAACAACACCATCCATTCTTGTTCTGTACACCTCTTTCTTAAATCTACTTTCACTCATCCTCTCCAAATGCCCAAACCACCGTAGCATACCCTTTTCAATCTTAGTCACTACATCCTCTTTCAATCCGCATCTCTTTCTTATTTCACTGTTGCGCACCCTATCACTCAATTTCACTCCACACATGCTTCTCATCTCCACAGCCTTAATCCTGCTTTCATGTCTCTTCTGCCACACCCAAGATTCACTACCATGCATAAGTGTTGGCGCCAAAACTCCTTCAAGTATGGCCAGACGAGCCTTATTCGGTATAATTTTACTTGCCATAACCGAGTATAAGGCGCCATTAACACAATTTCCTGCTTTTACTCTCCTTTCAATATCACCTTCACACTTTCCATCTCTCGTAAGCAAGGACCCCAAGTATACAAACTCTTTCACTTGTTCCACTTTTTCGTCTCCTATCATAATATTGCATTCCGTCATATCTTCATTCCTCTCTATAACCATGACTTTCGTCTTTCCAACATTCACTATCAAACCTTTCCTTTTAAATGACTCATACATCACATAGACCATTTGTTGCAATTCCGACGCTGACGATGCAAGTAGAACCTGGTCAAACTAAAGAGACATTACTACACTTTTCCCGACGAGCTGCCTCAGTCAACACGCACACAGCAGTGTTCCCGCCACACGCACACCACCACCCGCTAAGTATTTCTTGTATTACGCTAATGTAACCATGCGTTGTGTAATGAATTCTTTAACTTTCGGAGAAGTTTACTCAGTAGATAATTAATAATAATTTTTTAATTTATTTTTTCTCTTCGTGTATGATCTTAAATTATCACGTCCTGGAATTTTGAAAGTGACCCACCAGTCACCCTGTATATGTATTTATATTCTAGGTTTCTCCTAGTTCGCTCTGCTTAGTTTGGGGCCGTGTAATTGGTGTGGTTGTCTAGGGGTAGGAGTAACCGTGCTTAGTAAAATATTTCGTAAATGCCAATTAACCAGATTGACCTCTGTCTGGTGGTAGAACCTGTTAAAAATCCACCTGTATATCGACTACCCTAAACATGAAATTTACCGTCAAAAACCATCGCTTGAAGATGATATGCTCCGATTTTATATAAGAACCAAACCACAAAATACGAATTAAAATAAACGTAATGAAAACTCCAGTTTTATTTATTCGTTAATATAATGGATACGGAGTGTCGAATCCAAATTTTAAGGAACATTTTCAAGAGTATTTTTAAGAAGAAAAATAGTAAATAAAATCCGGTGCCGCAAGCAAAACTTGATCCGCTTTTCCAACATTACAAAATATAAAAAAGCAAGTAGCTCAGCTATCGGCTCTATTGTCTACCTTCTGTAGTCTTCTGCTTTTCTTGTCTGTTTTTTTTTTATTTGTAGCTTCTCAAAGTACTAATAGTGTACTGGAAATGTTTCATACTTTAATAATAAGAATAAACAACAAATAGAAAGTTTTAAGGAGAGAGAAAGAGAGTTTTTCTATGTAAAATCATCTTTTATTTCATATAAAATTATATATATTTTTTAATTTCTCAGGCTTGCTCCAAGAAATTTATTTAAGAAATAAGCTTTGCCTTTGTACATTTTAATTTTTTTAATCCGTTATTAGACGTAAGCTACTCTTTAGAAGATTTATTTGTTAAAATTTTAATTTTTAGGTCTGTGGATTTTGTGACTGATAAATAAATAAATAAATTTTGACTATTTATTTGTTTCAGTTTCCTTGTGTGTACAAAAATTATTAAATTAAAAATAGTAAGATAATTTCTACTACGAAAATTTGAACCCCACTATGCAGGTACTTAAGATCCTTGTCGACCTTGCAAAGGGTGTATATTAAATTAAGGGCTCCATAAACTAGTGACCTGATTAAGTCAATGAATTTTGAGTTACATGTTAACGTACCTAAAATATTAACCCTTACCTACTAAGTATATAACTAACGCGTGGAAAAGGAAGGGCAGTTTACTTAAGATTTAAGCAAAGGTGTACGTATTTTTAATTACATATAATTTTTAATTAAGTTTTTTAAGAATACTAATTCAAAAGAAATATTAAACGCCACAATTATGGCTTCATAATTATATTATGGCATCTTTGAAAAGCCCTTGTTTTGTATCATATTTTCACTAATATTGCTTATGTGACATTTTTGGTTTAGAAAAAAAGCACTTGGTTGGAAAGGTCCACATTGATAACATCACCTTTTTCTCAATACACTTGTTTTTTGAGAGATCCTTGCCCTCAAGACCCGTTTTAGACTGAAATTAATCTATTTCGTCTTTTGAAAATTGACAGAAATAAATAACTATATAATTATGTTCTCGATTATGAACCTAAATATTAATTTTATAGATAAATTAATATTTAGGAGACAGGCGTGAGGTTATGTTTGACGACCGGCTGGTGTAGTGGCCTATATTGCCTTCTATGCCAGAGGTCCTGGTCACACAGTCACAGATATTAGCCGTCAAGTCATGGATGTTTATATGTTTATTTAAGTTTATTCTAATAAAAATGCATCTATCCAGTCTAAACAAGTCTTTCAGAAATACGAATTCTTCGATTCTGAAAGTGATATAAGGATCACTTGAAGATCAGTATCTTCACACTATTTTACCTGCAAGAATTATATTTCTACTCAAGAGTAAAGAATATCAGTTCATTTATATATGTCGCAGTCATCTGGTTGAATTAGCCACTCAATTGGACGCCTAGGCCGAATCAACGGCCTAGGCCGATAGTTGATTGAACACGAAACACTCAACGTTTAACAACTTGGCGTGTTGAAAGTTAGCCCTTTGAAGATGGCTGACCAAAATTCAGCTAAGTGATTTGGTACAGTTTTGGATAAAGTTATAAAACAAGTAGCTCATGGTAAAATTATCTGTCATGACGGAAAAATCAGTCAAGCAAAATTTTTTTTTTATTTATTTCAATTACAAGGAAATAAAATCCATTGTGGCGCATCGCCGGGTGCTGCCGCACCACGCTCGCTTCGCTCGCTCGGCTCGCGCGTAAATATAAATATCATAAATATAATAAAATAAGTTCCGTTTTAATGTTTTAATATTTAAACCAAACATCATAAATTTAACAATATCCAATTTAACTAAAGGGCTAAACAACGTTTAGCCAACTGGTTAAACGTTGCGATCAACGACTTGACTAATTGTCCTTAAGCCAGTTGAAACGGCCTAGGCGTCCAATTGAGTGGCTAATTCAACCAGCTGACTGCGACATATATATTTCAATCGATTGCTGAGGTAACAACTATTCTTTACCCTTAAATTACTCGTAGCATAGACCTCTTCATAATTTACTGTTTCCCACGGTTTTAGTCGCGCAATTTCGAATCTCGCGGCAATATCGTATTAAAAGATCTATGTACTATTCAAGAATGTACACTATCACTATGCAAAATTTCATCCAAATCGGTTTAACCGTCGGGCCATGATTGAGGAACAAACATCCAAACTTTTACATTTACAATATTAGTAAGATATAAGATTATTTCCAAATTGCTTCATATACAGGGTGACGAGTGACAAATTTTAGATACTGAAGGAGAGAACTCTGTGCTCGATTCTGATCATAATTATGTAATAAAAGTAGGTACTTAATTTTTCACTAATAAATAAATACTACTATGTTACTATTTACATACATACGTAACTTCACGCCTGTATCCCGTATGGGGTAGGCAGAACACCAGAGGTAATAAAACCATCTGATGTCACGTTTGACAAATTTAGAGGCATTATAATAGTGGAGAGAGACTATTGCAGTGACAGGGGGTCAGCCTATCGCCCACAAAAAAGCCTCCCATAACACTTAGGTCCCTTAACTGACTTTTACAGTATGCCCGGGAAGAGAAGCAGCTGGCACATTCTATGTTTTTCTTTCGCTCCCAGTCCAGCATAGAAGGACTTGTTACTATTTACTTTACATACAACTTAGTCGATCGCGGCACGTGACCTGGCACGCGGATCGTAACCATGCGTTGCGTAATCAATTCTTTAACTTTCGGCTAAGTTTACGCAGTAAATAATAAACATTTATTTTTTATTATATTTTTTTTCTCACCGTGTATGATCTCAAACTATCACGTCCTTGAATTTCAAAAGTGACCCACCATTCACCCTGTTTAACCTACCTTATTTCGAATCTCCACTACCGCATACCTTAAGGACAAGCTAAGTCCCGATTTACTTAGCACCCCATTTCGGGGGTAAATTGCCTCTTTAACGACCCCTGGGTCATTTGCACTAGTTTTGGAGGAGTTTCCTTAATTATATGCCCATTTTGTTGATTAAAATTTAAATCTAAGGTTGTTCGCAAATTCAGTCTAAAATTTAGTTATTTTTCAACGGACTTCAAAAAGGAGGAGGTTATCAATTCGTCGCGTATTTTTTTAAAGTTTGTTACCTCATAACTTTTGATTAGGTGAACCGATATAATAGAAAATACTTCATAGGTGGTCCCAATTGAACCCACCCCTTTTTACCACCGGACTACCAGACGCAGACAGAACTTCCATCCCTATATAGTGGATTTACCAAGAAGTCGAACAAAACGCTTCGATAGTTCCTTTTTGGTACGGATTGCCAAGGAGTGGAACAATCTGCCTGCGTCTGTTTTTCCTGTTAAGTGTCGAGTGAATAGGTTTCTCGTGGATGGACGTGTAACACCATAGTCTTCATGCGCACTTTCCATCAGGTGGCATGGAAGACAAACGTCGTATCCTTACAATAAAAAAAAAAAAATTCATAGAAATCGATTCAAAATATGTATGAATTCGGAGATCGTTTGCCTTGACGACCTTCTACTTCAGCCAAAGTTTGACGTGAAGTCGGTTTTTTAATGCTCTGCATTCGTTGATTTTATGTTTTATTTTGTCAATATTAAATACTTTGAAATTAAGGACGAACCCAACTTTTTTTATACAGTGTGTCCGCGCATGTAGTAATAAAACTTTAGGAGCAGTTACTACACACTATTTCATCGACGAAAATACACCATATGTCAGGTCAATTCGAAAAGCCTGCTAATCTGCAGTCATTTTTTTTTTCACTTCAGCAAAATTCGCCTCAGATTGTAAAACATCGGCGGCTTAAGTTGTACGTATTTTAGAAGCTTATTGTTGGTACTGTTTTAAAGGCAAAAGAGTAGAGTATGCAAACGAGTAGATTGCCGAAGGGACAAAGTATATTTTTTTACTAAAACTTAGCGCATAATTTTGAAGTAAAACATATCTTTTTTGCAGTGAAACGCAAATGGGAATCCATATATTGAGGTCATTTTCCCATATGAAATTCATTAGCACATCTATCATTGTTTTTGAATTGTAATGCAGATATGTCAAAAATCTCTTGCCTTGCAATACATACTGTGAGTGAAACCCAAATCATTGTTAAACATTTTCACAGAAAAATATTACGTAAACGGTTGGATTTTAATAATAATAAATAAATATTCTTTATTTCTTTGACCAACAAGTGATCTTAGTTCTGCCAGACACAGTGGAGACAACGAGCGCTTTTACGCGGTTAATAGCAGGGGCGGCTAGCTGCACTTCTAACCGCTTTTCCAGTTTTAATATGCAACCGCCTGTAATTGAACGCACTTAACCGCTACAAATTTTCAACCGCGGCGGTTGAATGGAGAGTTGCGGCTCGTTTGGCGGATGACCGCGTTAGCCGTTGGACCGCTCAAACGATCCGCCTAGCCGGCCAACCGCTAGTGCGTGGAAGTCTTTTGGAACATATTGAACGCTCTCCTTTTTACTACTATACTACCAGACGCAGACAGAACTTCCATCTATAAAGTGTATAGATGGAAGTCCACTACTATCTATAAAGTGTGGATTTACACTTTATAGATAGTAGTGGATTTACCAAAAAAGTCGAACAAAGCGCTTCTACAGTTTCATTTTAGTACGGTTGCCAAGGTGTATTTTTCCTAACCGCTACAGTCCTGGTATTTTTAAGGTACTACTTTTTACCTGGTACCTGGTACTGGTGAGTAAATAGGTTTCTCATGGATGGACGTGTACTGTCATAGTCCTCATGTTCACTTTTAACAAGGTCACTTTTAAGGACAAACGTCCCATTCTTATTTTGTCTTAAACCGACTTCAAAAAAAAGGAGGGCATTTTGACTCTCTTTGTTTGCATGACATGTAATGTAATTTAATACCTAATCTAATGCAAATTTAATGATTAATCTCAATTTGAACGATTAACTTAATTTTTATATTGATTCTGTGACTTAGGTTGCTTATTTTATTTTATAATTTGTGTACCTAATTTGTTTATCTTGACATTTGCCTAAATTCAAATTAATTCTGTGATAATAAAATGAAATATATTTATACACATTTCAATATAACATGTAATTTTATAATTAGGGTGTTGTTTTCGTAAGTAAATTTAATCTTCATTTTATCAAATTTGTTATATTTATTTTGTTTAATTGATCTGTTTTGTTCCTATTGTTAGCGTCATTCCATAAAAAACACATTAAAGAGTAAGTAATTTGACACTTCCGCATTTGATTATATAAAAATAATAACCAATCAGAGTGCATTCGCATCACGTCATATCATGACCGCCGGGGTTAGCCAATCAGAAAGCATTCATATCACGCCATACCAAAAGGCGGGAATTGATTTGGGGTAGAAGGCAACTCTAGCCGCGCAAGCCGGGCAATCTGTATTAGCGAGTCCTCAAGAACGGTTCTGATATTAGAATAAATATAGTGTAATAAAGAGTGTAATAAGGTGAAATTATCAAGTGTAAAATAAGTACTGAATTGTTGTGTACTCGAGTGTTTTGTAATTAAGGTAAGATGTGCCTATTATAATTTAATATATTACTACTGTATTTGTACGGTCATCCTTTATATTGAATAAATTGTAATTGAAATGATACATGTGGAGTTATTTCTTTCACTATCTTTAATATATTAAGTGCTTATGATTTCTGTACTATAATTTCTATGTTGTGTATGGGCTGTAATTGTCTGAAATAAAAGATTTTGATTTTGATTTATTTTTATTGTAATACTTCAAGAACTGCCCAGTTTTCTATTATGTTACTCTAATCAGCGTCTGAACAAATGTACCAAATTTCAAAAGTTAATAAACGTATTTTTTTTATATTTGTGTTCGCCTATCTCCGGAACAACAAGTTCGATTTACGTAATTCCTTTTTTGTTGTACTATACTAGGTATTGACCTACTAAGAATTATTTTTTGGTATATTAAAGTGAGTTTACATAAATAATACATACATAACTTCACGCCTGTATCCCTTATGGGGTAGAACAGAGGTTATAAAACCATCTGATGACACGTTTGACAAATTTTGAGGTATAATAATGATGGATAGAAAGCCCACAAAAAGCCTCTAATAAAACCTCAGTCCCTTAACTGACTTTTACAGTATGCCCGGGAAGAGAAGCAGCTGGCACATTCTAAGTTTTTTTTTCACTCCCAGTCCAACATGGAAGGTTATATGGAAGGTATAAAATAAAAAAAATATCCCCGGAATGTAAGGCAGACCTTATCGTTTTTATTTTTTACTTTTTATTTCTGTTATATTCTTTCTAAACAAACATAGTTAAGTTAGTTACGTACAATTTTGAAGTCGGTTTTATTTGTAAATATTTGAGTGAAACTAAGAAATTTCTCTTTAAGCGATAGATGAAACTTAAATCGCTTATGAACCGTGTGAAACTTAACCTAATTATTCCAATCTTGCGGCTCAATAATTATGAACCTGATAAATTTTAATCATAGTTTAACATACCCCAGTTCACGTATAAATTTCAATTTACTAACGTAGGGTATTTAGTAGTAGCATTTTATAATAAACCAGCGTATGCCCGCGACTTCGTACACGGATAAACTCAAAAGTCCTATATTTTCCGTTCCCGTGGGAATGTCGGGAATTCCTTCCATAATACAAACAGACACTTATTAAGGAACCTTTATACCAAGTATCACATCCGTGCACTCCAGGAATAAGGTTTTTTCATACAAACTAAAACATCATATAGTTTCCGTTCCCGTGGGAATTTCGGGAATTCCTTTCATAAAACAACCAGTCACTTTTTGAAGAACCTTTATGCCAAGTATCGTATCCGTGCACTCAAGGAATAACATTTTTCATACAAACTAAAAAGTCCTATATTTCCCGTTCCCGTGGGAATTTCGGGAATTCCTTCCTTAGTACACCCTTACATCCCCTAAAGAATGAATGTTCCGAATTTCAGCTTTCTACGCTTAGTAGTTACGGCTGTACGTTGTCTGTCAGTCACTCAATAACTCAGTAACGGAACAGTTTTATATATATTGATAATAATAAATGGTTATACAGGGTGACTGGTGGGTCACTTTCAAAAATCCAGGACGTGAATATAAATATTTAATAAAATATTTCTGACACTCACACAACATTATCTAGCCTAAATTAAGTTTTTTTTTTTTTTTTTTATAAGTGACTAAACCCGCGTTTGACCTCAATCTCACCTGATGGTAAGTGACGATGAGGTCGAAGATGAAAGCACACGGGTTTAGGAAGGAACTGGCTCTTTATACAATATTACCGGAACACATTACCGCCGGAGCGGTAACATTTGGCGGCAGACTTTATATAAAGGGTGGTCGCTAGCCAGGCGGACCCAGAAGGGATCCTACCACCAAGCAAAAGTTTCTTAAAGAACTTGTGTTATGGATACTAGATAACTGATATACTTAAGAAATATATAAACATACATATTGAATACATATTTTTTATTAGAATAAACTTAAATAAACATATAAACATCCATGACTTAACGAATCTGTGTTCATCACACAAATATCCGGGATTCGAACCCAGGACCTCTGGCATAGAAGGCCATGTATACCATTACATTGTGCTACCATTACACCAGCCGGTCGTCAAAGTTTAAGATCATACATGAAGAGAAAAAATGAATTAAAAATATTAATTATTTACTGAGTAACCTTCTCCGAAAGTTAAAGAATTCATTACGCAACGTAAGGTTACATTAGTTAGCGTAATCAATAAATACTTAGCGGGCGGTGGTGTGCGTGTGACGGAAACACTACTGTGTGCGTGTTGACTGAGGCAGCGCATCGGGAAAAGTGTAGTAAGGTCTCTTTATTTATTCATAGGGATTTGTGGTGAAAATTTAAATACCTACTTTTATTACATATTATGATCAGAATCGAGTACAGAGTGCTCTCCTTCAGTATTGCAAATTTGTCACCAGTCACCCTGTATTAGTGGATCGCTTAGAAAACGTTTCGATTTGTAATAGTAAAATTGGCAAATTTCTAAGTAAATACTAACTTCACCTTCTTATGGATCTAATTCATTATTAAAATAAAAAAACGGACGTAAGTAAAATATATTATAGACCTTAATTAGCCACAAACCATTGCAGAACCAAAACTAAAACTTTTAATTTATTTACAAATAAATAAAATCCCCAAACAATCACACCAAGTACATGGTCACAAACTAAACAGAGCTTGTGATATGGGATACCATGTAGCGAACTAGGGGGGAACCTAGAATATAAATACATACAGATAAACGCCCAGACCGGGTTTTTTTTTTTCTTATTCCGTGCGGGAATGAAACCTGCGACCACTGGCGTTTGGCAGACGGTGTTACCCCATCGCCAAAGTTGTCGTCTTACCGCATGACGGGAGAGATACAGTGAGCTCCTTAGAAAGAGTTGTGATGATAATGATCACAAAATTCTGCCGGGCCGGTACATATATGGGTTATCGCCGATCATTCATTTAACACGATTACTTTTGTGCTTCGAAGGGCACGTTAAACAATAGGACCCGGCTGCTTTTTACTTCTATACAGTAGCCGTTAAGGTTTGTCAGGAGCCTTTTCGATGTCTTGAGAATTCTTACATCCACTACTGGGCCAGCTTGTTGGCTTACGGCCTTAGCGTCCTCGTCACCCAGGGAAGAAACTGAAAGCCCTGCAAAGGGTCCATTAGAAAGAGTTGTGATGATGATTTTTTGTCTCATCAGCAGATTGAAATTTTTAAACTATCTGGTAACATTCAAATGAAATTAAGGAAGTGGTTTTTCATCATCGATATTGCTAACATTGTAAATATCCTGTATATAAAGTTAATTTAAAAGTTATAAAGTTAACTGCTTCCATGTTGGACTGGGAGCGAAAGAAAAACATAGAATGTGCCAGCTGCTTCTCTTCCCAGGCATACTGTAAAAGTCAGTTAAGGGACAGAGGTTTTAAAGGCGTTTTTGTGGGTGATAGTCTGACCCCCTGTCACTACACTCCATCTTTATAATACCTCCAAATTTGTCAAACGTGACATCAGAATCATGAGGTCTTGTAACCTCTGGTGTTCTGCCTACCCCATAAGGGATACAGGCGTGACGTTATGTATGTATGTATAAAGTTAATTTAAATGATCTGTAGATATTTGTCATGAGTTTTTGTCAGTGTATTGACAAAAAAAAAGTAAGGTGTAAATATTGTTTTGGGTCGCGATAGCTCTAACCTACTTATAAATTATTGATCAACACAGGCTCTACTTTAACAAAAGCCAAAACATGCTTTAAACAAAAAAAAAAAGAAAACTTGATAAAAAGCAGATAATAAAATAAAATGATGTCTCGAAACTGGAAAGTTCTCGATAATAACTCGTCTTTGGAATTGGCAAGAACTTTCCACTTCCCTTAGCTTTCTTGGCACTTATCAACTAATCTATGATTAAGTAGATTCGACCTGGGTAAGGGTGGATTATTGGAAAAGTGGGGCAGTTCCTTTTGCCGCCTGGCATTCATTTTTTGATCAAGATTAATGCTCATGTCAAAGTGTCAATATAAAAAATATCTTATATGGTAAAAAATTATTCACTTCTCTATTTGAAAAAGAAATAAAAGCTTCCTGTAATACAATGTATTTTCAAATTATTGGTTATAAATATATCTTGAAGTTCATCATTTAATGTCAAAGTAATTATAACACTATACTGCATTCGTACATTATTGTTAAAGCTCGTACAGAGAAGTCGACTTAACTTTGTCTCAGCGTCTGCGAATGTAACTTGAAACAAAAATATAATCGCCAACAGGTCATTTTCATTGACAAGGTTATATCAGCCAGTAACCAATTTTAGGGATGTGGCATGTGTTGATAAATGAAAACATAATATAATATTTAACATTTAAGAGACTAAGTTATCTTTTAATATAAATAAACAGACACTTCAGGATGTAGCTGAAAATCAGCGTTTTTGTTTTTCCGAGCAAATGCCAACGCTGAGCTGCCTCCTATTGCGCTGCTACAGTACAAATACACATCACACTAACCTGTGCTTTTTTTTAAGTGTTATTCTAGTTTGTAAGACATACAATGATATATATTTAGTACATTAGTGTTATGTGTCTGTGAATTTTGTGGTATCAATAAAGTTTTTATCTATCGTTCTATCTATCTACCTTTTAAGTTCTTGCAATATATGAGTACTTAACCCTATACTTGGCAATGTGCACCTGAATGCACACTTTTTTTATAAAAATCGTGAGCCAAAACCAAGAAGGTTTTTTATTTTTTTTTCGTGGCCGTCGTGTAGTGTATTATTCATATTTTAGTAGGAAAACCATTTATGAACACTGGCAATACTAAAGCGCTCAGTAGAATGCAAGATGTCGGACCGTGCGCAGGCGTCTACAACATACAAGGTAAAAATCGATTGAAATCCTATAATTTAAAAATAAAATCAAAAAGAATTTTATGTAAAACAATACCTAAATATACAAGCTTTTGAATAAATAATATATTTTGTCTTATCAAATTGGTTTTATTAGTATTTTTTTTGTGCAATTTTGCATGTATCTAGAAATGCACATTGCCAACTCATCAACAGTATTACCTGAATTTGGTTGTGTGCATTGGAAGATACATTGCCAGCTTAGTAAATATTAACTTTTTTAAATAAATGATATAGATTTAATGATTTATTTTTATTATTTTGGTATATTTGGTAATGATTTATGTTTGTTTTAGCCTGCCACAAGGGCCTCGAAAATACTGGCTTTAGTGCCTAAGTCTGGTGTTGGTTCCGACATCGATGAGAGTGATTCTTCGCAAGATGAGTTACTCTACGCTAGAAATACTGTTCTAAACCGTAACTTTGAAGACTCGTATGT
This sequence comes from Stenoptilia bipunctidactyla, assembly GCA_944452665.1. Lineage (NCBI taxonomy): Eukaryota > Metazoa > Arthropoda > Insecta > Lepidoptera > Pterophoridae > Stenoptilia > Stenoptilia bipunctidactyla. The sequence goes on from OX101743.1 coordinate 9,131,003, forward strand.
AAGTTCAGACCCTCCCTCACTAGGATCTTCGTTCGAAAACCTACATTTGTTGTCAGATGGTGAGGAAGAAATTATTTCTATGACAAATACCATTACTTCTTCAGCAATCGATTTGAATACTAACTCAAGCCATCAAGTATCTTCTCCTTATTCTCCTAGTCTAAATTCACCGTCTATACAAGCTTCAGTTACTGTACCAACTGTACCCAATGACCAAGTACATCAAACTCCATTGGCTACAAACACCTTGTTACCAGTCTTTGACGTCCCGCAATTTTCACCTTTAGCAGGTACAAGTAGTCAAAGTATTGCGTCTCCATCTAGTGGAACCCGATCAAAGAAAAAAAATAGAAAAACAGTAGTTATCAAAAAGAAACTTGTACCTGTCAAACGATTGGATACGAAATGGACTTGCAAGAAAAGGTTTTTAGGAAGAGCAGTCATTCAAGATAAAACTTTCCCACCAACGCAGCAAACAAAATCTCCCTTAGAATACTTCCAGATGTATTTTGACGAAAGCCTTATAGAGTTGATAGTCCATCAAACAAATTTGTACCACACGCAAGCAAAAGGCACGTCCCTCAATGTTACAACGGATGAAATTAAAGACTTCATGGCGATTCAAATAATGATGGGTATAGTAACTATGCCAGCCTACACGGATTATTGGTCTAAGAAGCTGCGTTACAATATTATTGCAGATATAATGCCCTTGAAACGATTCCAGCAAATTAGAAGATATTTACACTTTGCTGATAATTTGCTGGACAATGGAGACCGGTATCATAAAGTGAGACCTCTTTTGGAAAGCGTACGTAATAATTGCCTAAAAGTTGAAGAGGAAACCCGATTCAGTGTAGACGAAATGATGGTGCCTTATAAAGGTACACGAGCTGGATCGCGAAAGCAATATATTAAAAATAAGCCTCGGAAATGGGGATTTAAAATCTTCGTTCGCGCAGGGGTGTCCGGAATTGTTTACGATTTTTTGGCATACGGTGGCGAAGATACATTCCGTTACAATGACTTTACTGAAGACGAGGAGGGCATGGGATTGGGTGCAAAAGTCGTATTGTCTTTAGCCAAGACAATCAAAGAAAAACAAGGTTCAGTGCTATACTTCGACAATTTTTTCACTTCTCTGGAATTGGTAAAACACTTGAGAAATGAATATGGTATCTTTTCATTGGGCACAATCAGGCCAAACAGACTACGAGGAGCTTCAGCTAAACTGCCAACTGATAAAAATTTAAAGAAAAAAGGTCGTGGATCCTTCGCCCAAGTCATTTCTAATGAAGCCAAAATCGCGATCGTAAAGTGGTTTGATAATAAATGTGTTACCGCAGCAAGTTCGTACACGGACTCACAACCAGTGCAAGAAGTGATGCGATACTGCAAGGAGACAAAAAGTAGAGCACCTGTGTCATGTCCTAATATTATAAAAGATTATAACGGTAGCATGGGAGGAGTCGATCTGGCCGACATGCTTGTTGCACTGTACCGAACCGAGATGCGAGCACACCGTTGGTATATACCTTTGTATTCACAGATACTAGATATATGTGTCAACAATGCTTGGCTTATATATCGCCGTGAAACTGGAGGTGCTAAGCACATGAAACTGAAAGATTTTAGATTTGCCATTAGTAATGATCTTGCCACATTCCAAAGGACAAAACCAATTGCTAGGACTTCTCGACGTGCACATTTTGTAACACCGCAAACATCTGACTATGGCCGATATGACCAAATTGGTCATTTGCCATCTTTTATTAGCAAAGGCAGATGCAAGAATTGTATAAAGGGTCAGACCAAATTTGTTTGTTGTAAATGTAATTTACGCCTCTGTTTGGTTGAGGATCGTAATTGTTTTTATAACTACCACATGAAACCCTAATTATGAGACTAAATCGAAAGTAGTTTGTAGTTGCTTTTTGTATTTTTTTTTTACATTTGTTTGATATAAGTGGTTATATTTTTGTTTATCTCGTTATTTACCTTGATCTCAAAGATTAAGTTTCTCTTTAATACTTAAGTCTGATTGCAGATCTCATTTTTCTAATATTAATAAGTAGTCTTTAATAATATAATTATGTAAACGGTGATCAATTTAAAACATTTGCTTTGTCTTTGTTTTATTTTGTGATAGTTCAATGAATGAACAGTATATAAGTACCTACAATTATCTTTGTAAAAGATACTTTTTGATCTCTTAGATGTTAATAAGGAAAAGTACAAGGTTTCGTAGTTATTTTTTAATAAATAAAGATTATTTTTTAATAAAAGTACCATGTTTTAATTTATCCCTGCATATGGCAATGTGCATAATAATGCACACACATTTTCTTTAGTGTAACTCTATAAAGCTGGTAATGTGCACATAAAGATACATGCTATATTTCCAAAACTACATGTATAAGATTTTTTTTTGTATTTTTTATATCATTTTGACTCGTCCTTATTCCAAAATTTTTGGTGCAAATGACAAATATTTACCACAAAAAATTTTGCCAACTATAGGGTTAAATAAAGTATGATAAAATCATATTGAAAAAGCCGAGCGTAATTATTATAAAAATAAGTAACAGTGACCTAAAAACACTAATGAGAGAGTAAACTAATTAAACATTATACTTTCAAAGCATGCAAAATTCTAAATCTAGAACAGCATTTATTTTTTGCAGTAATTATAATCCTTTGAGGTCGTTTTGCATTACTTAATGCAGCTTGGCTCGTGTCGGCTAGTATTAGCTTAAAAATATAACTTTGACTCCCTCAATTTGCTTTCCCTACTTAATTTTAACATACGACCACTATCTCGTAGGCGAAGAACAGTTTTCACCCTAAACATCTTCAAAAATAACACTTCCTTTTATATAGTACTTATAATGACTGTTTGTTTCCTGAATAAAGTAAAATAAAATAAAATAATCCGATAGTTCTTATGTGCCGTTTTTACAATGAGGTTTCGAAAACTAACGAGGAACTTGACATATTCATGTTTCATTTAGATTTTCGGTGAAGCGTATCCTCTGCTGAGCTTTCTGGGAATATTTAATATTATATATATATTTTTTTTTTGTCTATTATATTTATTAATTTTTGCACTTTATTTGTATTTTATTGTAATTCTTTATCAGCGTTTATGTGTCATGTAAATGTAACTTTGAGTGTACACCATGTTGGGTTATAATTTAGTTTAATACCTTTGTTTTTCACTCTTTTTTGTCTATGCCTAATTGTAACCTGTTGTGTATAAATAAATAAATAAAGAGTTATATGAGATATAACACTTTTTAACCGTATTTATCGCGTATGATTTATATTTAACATTTTAACTCGAGGTTTCGGTGTATTTCGGACCCTGTGGTCTCAAGCGAGTGAGATGTCAATAAATGGAAAAAAGTTATACGTGCTGATTTAATATCTTTAAGAATAGGGCCCTATTCCGGTGATAGTTTCCAACCATCTTCTCAGTTGAATTTAGGATGTTTTTTAAATTCAATGGTTCCTCTGGTCATCCTAGGTATGGAATTTTTCTCCCTAGATAGATTTTTCACAGCGTGAAAGATTAAATATTGTTTGGGCTTGTTTATTAAATGCTCACAAGAGTCAGTTGCACTTCGAATTTTAATGATCAAAACTTACAACCCGTTCACACATGATCCGTTTTACTGGATACCTTTTTTGTATCGTAAGTACGTGTACTGAATACTGTGCCATGTGTACAACTCCATGCATCATCGATGAAAAAAAACGTATCCGGTAAAACGTATCCAGTAAAACGGACCATGTGTGATCGGGCTGTTACGAGGGTAAAACCGCGGATGACAGCTACTTTTTCTTATATTCACAATTTACAATGTATACGTATACTTTGTTAAAGCTCAACATCGTTATTTAGGTACTACTAAAATAGTTTTTTCATGTGGCACTAAGCTACCGTATACAATAAAAAATATGCTTAGCTGAAATAAACAAACATATCAAGCTAAACATACATATATAACTTCACGCCTGTAGGTATCCCTTATAGGGGTAGGCAGACCAACAGACGTTATAAACCCATCTGTTGTCACGTTTGACAAATTTTGAAGTATTATAATGATGGATTTTGACTTTTACAGTGAGACTTTTGCAGTGACAGGGGGTCAGCCTATTGCCCACAAAAAGCCTCCAATTAAACCTCAGTCCCTTAACTGACTTTTACAGTATGCCCGGGAAGAGAAGCAGCTGGCACATTCTAAGTTTTTCTTTCACTCCCAGTCCAGCATGGAAGGTTAATGATCTTATCTTATTCTAAAGATATACAAATATTGTGATGAATATCCAACAAATTGGGACATAACACATTTGATAAAAATTTGTAGCAATTTCTCTTTTTGGGAGCAATATTAAAATATTTTTTCTTTAAGTCCATTAACCGTAATATAAAACTAAAACATTTTTAGATTTCTTCATTATTTATGTATAGCAGGGTGATATAATTTAAAAAGCTATTATTACGATGTCATTCCAAATACGAGGAAGGATTTACTGATTGCTGGCTGGACAAATATAATCAAGCCGTAACTGGAACGGTTTTCGATAACTATCTGAACTATTAAGTAATTACATTTAAATATTTACTATGTTTACGTACAAAAATATTTTGATACAGAATGGAAATAAGTGCGACCGTCAATAATGAAGGACTAAACAATCTATACTAATATATAAAGCTGAAGAGCTTTTTTTTTGTTTGTTTGAACGCGCTAATCTCAGAAACTACAAGTGGGATTTGAAAAAATCTTTTTGCATTTGATAGCCCAACTCTTGAGGTTATTTTATCCCGTAATTCCCACGGGATCAAAAGTTACGCGGGTAAAACCGCGCGCGGTGGCTAGTACTTTAATACAATATTTGCGATCGGCTGGTGTGACCTTCTATGCCTAAGGACCTGGGTTCGAATCTCGGCGGCCGTGGATATTTGTGTGATGGACACAGATATTAGCCGTCAAGTCATGGATGTTTATATGTTTGTTTATTTTCAACCAAATTCCAAAAACAGATGAGGTTCTCAATTCGTCTGTACGTTTTTTTTGTTTCTTTTTTACACGATGTTTCGGACAAGCAGGAATCGATTTTGAAAATTCTTATTTCATATGATAGAAGATACTTCATAATTAGTCCCATATAAATTATATCGAAATCGGTTATTAAAAATTTCAAATTTTTGAAAAAATATGCATGATTTCGGATAATGTTTACGTTGATGACATTATAAGCCGGTTTTTTTAATGCTCTGCATTCGTTGATTATCTTTTAAAAATATGTTGAAATAATGCAGAAAATATGTAAAAATATATTCAATATGTATATTTCTTAAGATAATCATCAGTTATCTAGTGTCCATTTTAATAGTGTCCACACAAGTTCTCTAAGACTTTGGCCTAGAAACAAAATAATTGAGTGAATGTCAGATTTTTTTTCTTTTTATATGAAGTTCCTTTAGTTTTTCGTGAAAAATGATCATGAGGACTATATTATTAGTTAATTAAAGCAAAACTACCTATTTAGACGCCACTTAAAATAACCTGGAGGCATAACAAATAGATGATTTCATACCTTGGCAGTTTGAAACGAAATTTCAAAGTGTTTCAGTTGACTCTTCTATTACTTATTACCGGTACTATAAGTATATAATCAAGGTACTGATTCCACGACTCCACAGTAGTAGTGATGCAAGGTTTTCGATCGTTGGTTCACCGATTTCCTTCACGAGTAACGTCCTTACATGCATCTCAACACTAGTATATTATAGATGTAATATTTTTCTATTATAACTGTAATGTTTTCAGTGTTCATTGACGTATTTTACTATGTACCTACCCCTTTTGTTTTGTTTTTGTATTGAAATTTCAGTTGTATTAAAATTAATACTTTTCCGAAACATAGAATGTAGCAGCTGCTTCTCTTCCCAGGCAGACTGTAAAAGTCAGTTAAAAGACAGAGATTTTATTGGCATTTTTGTGGGCGATAGGCTGACCCCCTGTCACTGCAATAGCCTCTCTCCATCATTATAATACCTCATTTGTCAAACGTGACATCAGACGGTCTTATAAGCACTGGTGTTCTGCCTACCCCATAAGGGATACAGGCGTGAAGTTATGTATGTATGTATGTATATATTACAGTTGTATACTGTTGTGTGTCATAAATAAATAATGCTAGAAGTAAATATGGATTAAAGTTTTTTTTAAATAACCATGGAAGATTTTTCAGTCTGAATCAGTCCTGTAACCTAGATCGGAATCACCCGACAACCTCAAGAACATCTACAACTCGAAAACTTTATTAAAATATTCTTCCTAATTCTGAAGTTGACAATCTTCGGAAAGGTACATTTTTTATGTGCGTCCCCAGTTGGGGCGGGACCGACCTCATTAATATTAAAACGTTTATGGTTCAAAATCAATTCGTTACTCGGTTTGATCACAATTTTATGGGCCTGTGTTGTGATTGGACCGTAAATAAACAAAAGAGTTATATTGATTTTTATCGGACTTCATTATGTTTGTTTATGTTAAGATGAGAAAAAAAATGATTTACGAAAGAGGTGTACGCATATGTTTCTAATGTAAGCGTAATTCAATTGTTTTGAGGTATATTAGGTATAAAGTTTAATAAAAGAGCTAATAAATAAACAATAAATAAAATCCAATGATGTACCAGGTAAATTACCCATTACCTGGTACATCATTGGATTTCCGCAGATGAATGCTTGCTTTAATCAAGATCCATTTTATCCCTGTGCATCGACTTACTCAAGGTCGCAGCTTAGTACATACTTGACAGCGTTTCGCTCTACGGACTACGGTGATCGTAGAGCGACGTAGTATTTTTTTTGGCCCGTAGTCTTGGAAAAGTGCTTGGAAATACGGAAAAAAATTTAAACGACTAATTGGACGAGTCTTACACTTTGATGAGGGAGGTCCTGGGATCAAATCCCAGCTGGGTTATATTGGAAATAATACTTCACTAGACTTAGTCGTGAGTGTTCTCAGATCGCTCTAGGTCTGCTTTGAGGTCTCTATAGCACAGTCTTATCAAAGCTTACTTTGGGACTATGAGTTTAAATCCGTTTGCGTTATCTAATATAATAAAAGACTTTTTGTTTACTTGTCGAATTAAAAAAATGCATTTAATAGTCCAAATCTTGGATAAAACTACATTTTAACAAGTAATTATAGCTAGATTAAGAGAATGGCAAGTAAAACCGAGCGCCACTGATAGTTTACTTATATGGCTCAGCCCCATTTGACCTAAATCTCTCCTGACGGATAAGCTTAAGGTGGTCGATGAATTATATTTTGTAGTACGTATTGTCTGATGAGTGTATATATAGGTTAACATATAGTACACTCTATTTTAAAACTTATAGTCTACGATTCACGGTTCAAAATCCTAAAGCCAGGAAAGTAATAATAAAAACAATCGACGATCTATGTTTAGCCTACTTTTTCTTACAAATTGTCATGTTGACGACCGTCCTGAAAACAGAAGGCCGCGGATTCATTTATCTTACTGTTCTTCTACGAAACAATTCCGTACACGCTAACATTCATTTAGACATAGCAAATGTAGGAAACCTTCATTATTCAATACTGACAGCGATCTCTTTGACAATCGTCTATATACCCTAACCCATACAGCTAGAGTCCTTTTTACAACGACAATAGCCGTTTGGGTTAAGCTGAGCAGATCTGCTGACTTAAAAGTATTGCTTCACTGCTTGCAATAAGGTTGATTTTGGTGTAATTCTGGTATCCTGAGCCTAGATATTGCAATTAGCGTACTTTTTTGCATTGCAGATGTTTGGACTTAACTTTTTTACAGATAAAATATGAGTACTTACCGTCGGTCGTTGAAGTAATATTCATCTTGAGGTTTCGCGAAACGTAGAGCTTTTTATGCACTACCCAAGCGAGTATAACAAGAAATCTTAAAATTTAAATCTAGAATATTCAAATACGAAAAGATTATCGTTTAAGTTCAAAGATAAGAGAAAGATTCTTAATTCAAAACGAAAAAACCACCCCAAATGAGTTTATGTGACACTGACTGCGGTATATATTCTGTCGTATTGCAGATAAAATCCTGATGTAAATTTAAGCAACACTTCAACTTCCACCACAAATCCTTTCAATATTATATCGAAATTGTTTCTGAGCTGTTTAAAAAATCATAGAGTTATGAATTTAGAAACGTCCACTGGCGTAACCACGGTTAAACGTCAAGTATTGGCGCGAAATGTTGACAGATGAACTATTACCACAGGGCACAGCCCGCGAGCTCGCGGATGATTTTTTATACTTCGAACACTGAATGCACTTTCAAGAAACGATCGAAAACACTGCACAACAGTCGATAGTTAAGAAGATGCTACTATGAGAGCAATCCGGAGGTTTTTGATAGTGTAACGACAAAACAAATAGTCCGGAATGAGTGAGACTCGAGCATGCGCAGAAATAAGTGCCGTATGCGTACTTTGTTAAGCTGCGGTTCCTAAGGTAATATTTGAATTAAGGAATTATTTAATTTATTTATCGTAAGCTACTTTTTCGCCAATTAAAATAAAAAATTTAGTAATGCATTGGATTAGAGTACACTTTATTACTTTCTACTAATTAAACCAGAATATTCAAAATGAGTATCCTCAGAGGCTTAACATTAAATGTAAGCTGATCTGAACTAAATAAATTAAACAAATATGCTGGATACCTTATAACATATACTATTTGATAGTATTATTTGTACTTGGACTTTGAGAATCACCTTTGAAGCAATAGATAAGTATTTATAAAAATATGTATCCCGTTTTTTTCTTCTAAATAAAAAAACATATATACAACCTTTATGAACAATCCCCTACTTTTGCACCAGCTAGGTAAGCACGTTTCGCGCAAACTCTTCAGATATTTATCCAGCCTGTATCATTACACACACATGCACGCAATTTATTTTTTAAACCTGTCAACTAAGACGTCTGTGTGCGTGGGTCGTGATTTTGAATTGAGAACTTAGGAAACTGGGCTTTTACGTTGTTTTTTATTAAGGAGGGAAAAGTTTTGAGAAGGTGAGGTCAGGTGTAGTGCTCATTTCAATAGATGTATTTATTTCGGGATATAATACAAAAATATGAATAAAATTTAATAGTCAGGAAAGGATCTGTAGCTGTTGGCGACGACCGGCTGGTGTAGCGGATATTTGTGTGATGAACACAGATATAAGTCGTCGAGTCATGGATGTTTATATGTTTATTTAAGTTTATTCTAATAAAAAATATGTATTTATTCAATATGTATGTTTATTTATTTCTTAAGTATATCAGTTATCTAGTATCCATAGCATAAGTTCTTTAAGAAACTTAATAGGGCTAGATAATGTTGTGTGAGTGTAAGATTATTTTTTTTTATCTGTTAGAATATTCAAAAGATTTTGAAATGTTATGATGTCGTGTAGAGTCGGCTTAGAATAGGCGTATCGCCTTACTGGACGATTTCCTATGAGAAAATTGTCTCAGGCTGAGCGCAATTCGTGGGTCTCTCGGGTAATGTCAATGGCAATACCGTGGGCTCCACTTATGGCGGAAAACTTACTTCTCCGTGCATAGACATTCCATTCCTCCTTACTTCAAGTGACAGATTTGTACGAAATGACAAGACAGATGACATGTCAATGATAGTTTTGACAATAAAAATAGTATCAAAAATGGTGAAATGTAAAAACGAATTTATCTATATTTTCATCAAGAACAGCGTTATTTTAGCTACACCTTGGTCAAGTGTTAATATAATATTTGCAAATTTGGAAACACGACTAATTGTCCTATATAATTATGTAAATTAAATATGTATATGGCAAACATATAGTTAATTTATTCATACCTTATATTCTAGTATCCCATTCAAGTTCTTTAAGAAGCTCAATTAGGGTTAGATAAAGTTGTTTGGTTGTTAGTAACATTAATGTTAATATAGCTCAAAGAACGTCAAAGTAAACTTGAAATATGTCAAATTGTTTACAAATCTCACACCACTTCGGAAAAGTGGAAAGGGTGTCCGTTAGAGACGTCCTCAAGTAGCGCCCAGACATTCCTCGGTCTAAGCGTGGGTGGGCGGTCGACAACCGATGCGATAATCTGGTATATTAATTTGCGCATCACTTCTTGCAATCTGCTTCTCCACATCCATCCCAACAACATTTATTCTAAGACTTTTTACAAATCTTAATGAATTACACAAAAAATAAAAACAAAGAAATGTTTCCTTCTTACTCTATATTTTGTAAGAAGTGCCTATTATTATTATGAAGCGATGTTTTGTCTATGCAAGGTGCCTGCGTGGTATACCTACGTTCAGCGTAAATAGAGTTACGTACGATGCTAAATAGAGGCAATAAATATTTTTTTATAGGAAATCTTACATTTTAAAAACTTTGAATTTTATAAAGTCGTAGAACAAAATGTTGTTGAGATTGATGTGGAGAAGCACCCTGCAAGAGCTTAACCCTGAATTAACCCTGTAAAATGGTATTAATTTACCTCTGGAATAAATTAATACCACTATACAGGGTGGGGCGGTACTACAGTCCTACCTATTTTACTCGCCATAGTATTACGTGCAAACGTAGTTGCGTTCCGGTTAAAGGGGAACAACTAGTAAAATTACGGGAACAGACCAAGGGGTCTACGAAGACACCGAAACGTCGAGTTAAAATTTAAACTGTAATACGATACACGATAAATCCGGTTAAAAAGTGTTTTATTTAAGAGGAATAAAAGAAATGAAATGAAATATCTTTATTTGCAAGGAAGCATTATAGGTCATAAAAATAAAAGTAAGGTCAACAACATCCTACCGACAGGTGACGTGTGCAAAAATTGGTCAGATCATATAAAATTTAAATAATTAAGATTCGATTCTATGATTTCATGTAAAAAAAGGATCAAAACATCATGTCCAAATAGAAATTACAGTAACATATTAAAATAAAATATAATAAAGTAATAAAAATAACATTAATTGAAAAAATACAATTAGATGTCTACAGAGATTTTTTATTGAAAAAGTCATTGATATTATAATATAATTTGCTTAAAAGTAATTAAGACATTCTTTTTTTTTAATCATGACTAGCTTTATCCCGCATCTTCGTATGCGCTTAACTACCCTTCTCGTGGAAATTTCAGAAACTATAAAACCAGACACCCACTGAAAGAACCTTTATACCAATTATCACACCCATGCACTCAAGGAATAAGTTTTTTTGATACAAACTAAAAATCATATATTTCCCGTGCCCGTGGGAATTTTGGGATTTTTTTTCGTAGCACAACCAGTCACTCTTTAAAGAACCTTCATGCCAAGTATCACATCCGTACACTCAAGGAATAAGATTTTTCATACAAACTAAAAAGTCCAACCCCTTCCCGTGGGAATTTCGGGAATTCCTTCCATAATACAAACAGACACTTATTGAGGAACCTTTATATCAAGAATCACATCCGTGCACTCAAGGGATGGGATTTTTTCATACAAACTAAAACATCATATATTTCTCGTTCCCGTGGGAATTTCGGGAATCCCTTTCATAAGACAACCAGACACATATTGAAAAACCTTTACACCAAGTTTCACATTGGTGCACTCAAGGAATAAGATTTTTCATACAAACTAAAAAGTCCAATAATTCCCGTTCCCGTGGGAATTTCGGGAATTACTTCCTTAATCACCCCTACATCCCCTAAAGAATGTATGTTCCAAATTTCAGCTCTCTACACCCAGTAGTTACGGCTGTACGTTGTCTGTCAGTCACTCAGTCACGCAGTCACTCAGTACCTCAGTCACTCAGTCAGTAACGGAACAGTTTTATATATATTGATAAAGACACAGTCTTTGGCTAACAATAAAGGCTTAAACAGTTGAAGCCTTAAGTCGTCAACGCATCATTAATACATACATACATAACGTCACGCCTGTATCCCTTATGGGGTAGGCAGAACACCAGAGGTTACAAGACCATCTGATGACATCAGACAAATTTGGAGGTATTATAAAGATGGAGAGAGACTATTCTAGTGACAGGGGGTCAGCCTATCGCCCACAAAAACGCCTTTAAAACCTCTGTCCCTTAACGGATTTTTACAGTATGCCCGGGAAGAGAAGCAGCTGGCACATTCTATGTTTTTCTTTCGCTCCCAGTCCAGCATGGAAGAAGCATCATTAATCTTACTATCTTTAATTAATGATGGCTGGATACTACTTATCATCAGGTGGATCCGGTGCCCACTTGCCAGCTTCATAAAGCGTAAAATCCGATCCTAAAAACCGCTCCACATTCTCGAGAGAATCTCGCGGGAAACGAGAATGTGGAAGCGATGAGAAGAACACGAGAATCGCATCCACATTCTCGTTTCTCGCGTTCTCGCGAGTATGTGGAGCGGCCTTTAGAGGAACTTTTTTCAGATCACCAAGTTCTATTAGTTGTACTACATTGGTTGAAAAGTTCGCGGCCTGGCCATTAAAAAAAAAACTTTTGTTATTTTTTCTGCCGTCATTTTGAACTGTCATTATTCAATTGTCAGCCCGCGAATTTTCAATTTAAATAAAATTTTACGAACAATATAAATACGTGTGTAGAACAAATTTTCACTAATGGAGAAATTTGAACAACGTGCTGTGATTAAATATTTGTTTAAAAAAAGATTAACACCAAAGGAGATCCATGATGACATGCAAACAACATTAGGGGAATCTGCCCCGTCTTATACCACTGTGGAAAAATGGGTTGCAGAATTTAAACGTGGACGAGAGAACATCGAAGATGACCCTCGCTCCGGCAGGCCAATGACGTCTACGACCTAAGAAAACATCAATAAAGTGTGTGATCTCATATTGAAAGACCGTAGATTGACTATCAGAGAAATTGCAGACACTATAGGCATCTCATATGAACGAACGCAAAACATCATTGTAAATGAACTCGGCTTTTCTAAGGTTTCGGCTAAGTGGGTCCCCAGATTGCTTTCAGTAGAGCAAAAGCGAATTCGACTCACGATTTCTCGCGACTGTTTGGAGATGTTCGAGGCTGATCCACAAGGTTTTCTTGACAGATTTGTGACAATGGATGAAACCTGGGTTCACCACTATACCCCAGAATCAAAACAACAATCCAAACAATAAACTCTGCGTACTATAGCACCCTTCTGCGCCGTTTACGTGAAGAAATTAAACAGAAACGCCCAGGATTACTGAGAAAGAAAGTGTTGTTTCACCAGGACAACGCCCGAGTCCACAAGTCTGTCGAGTCTATGGCTCGAATTCGTGATTGTGGTTTCGAATTGTTGCCACATCCAGCTTATTCTCCTGATTTGGCACCTTCGGACTTTCATCTGTTTCCAAACCTGAAAAAACACCTCTGTGGGCAGAATTTTTTAACGAATGAAGAGGTCGAGGCCGCTGTTAACCTGTAATTTGAAGACCTTGAGGAATCTTTTTTGTAAAACAGGTATGGAAGCTCTGGAAAGCAGATGGAAGAAGTGCATAGAGCTAAATGGAGATTACGTCGAAAAATAAAAATATTTTTGTATGTACTTTATTCTGTTTTCTTGACTAGGCCGCGAACTTTTCAATCCACCCTCGTATATTTAATAGAAGGGTTTGTGAAATGCATTTCAAATTTAAGGGACGTAAAAAGCAACCTATCCGATTGATTCTGTTGGTTAATTGTTCTGCTTGCCTAATTAACAACATAAGGATTTTGTATGTTTGATTCTCTTTATTAATTAAATTCCACACAGGATTTAAAACCATCGACCTCGAATGTAATTTATATTTTATTTACAGTTTATTTCATACAAATACAAAGAAAATTTAAAGAGTAAGTACTGCTCTTCGATCTTGAACACAAACTACGTACGCAATTGAGAACATTCAAAAGAAATTCCTTAAACACTTGAACTATAGACAACAATTACCAAATATGCGATATCCAGATGCCTGTAAGTATCACCGTCTGCTCTCATTGGAGAATCGTCGTTGCTTGCTGGATATGCTCTTTATGCATAACATCTGCAATAATGTCGTGGGTAGCAACGAACTTACCAGCCTCATCCTAAACCTGCGTACCCCCTCTAGCCGAACAAGACATACCCAACTTTTTCACCCACAAAACTCAAAAACTAATTACACACAAAATTCTATAATCACAAGAATGCATAACACATGCAATAGTACATTCTCACAAAACTCAGACATATTTCATAGGAGTAGGGATAAGTTTAGGCAGGAAATTATAGCTCACTTCACTATTTAGTATGCACACACACACACACACACACAACTACACACTCATAGAGATACGCTACTTTACCATTTTGTATTTGTTATATTTTCTCATCCTCTTATATCAGTTCATATCGTAATATTATAATTGTGATTTTTTTTATTTTTTTATTCATTATTATAATTTTAAATCTTTGTAAACTATTTTTTTATAATCAAATGATCCATTTCAATTACCTTTTAATCTAAGCTTTTCTAATATTTAAATGTTATTGTAATCAGAACTTCTGTTCAAATATATGTCTGCTTACTGTTATACTTAAAAAATGTAAATCCATAAATGTTCGTAAGTGTTTATAACTTATAATTATATTGTACCTTGATTTAAGATTTGTGGATTTTGTGAAAATTAATTAATAAATAAAGAACTAAGCAAAACAATTTATGAGTATATTCGATTAGTAGTTGCACACGCCAGGTACCTACAGTCACATACATATAATAAAATGTTTACACTTCGCAACTTATACGGTTGTAATAAGGTTTATAGTCCAATGAAAGTGTATACCTCTTATCAGACTGTACTCTTTCTGCAACTTGACAAATTGTATGAGGCTTTTTATTGTTAGATGTAATCGTGGATTATCATCTACAGGACCTTAAGATATCATTCAATATGGTAGCGCTAGCAGTGCGTAGCCTTCTTACAAGGTACAGGGTACTTTGGTACAAGGCAGGGTGACCGCTATAGTCTGGCTAATAAAAGTAAAGACTGAAAAACCTAGCGAATTAAAAAAAATAACGTCATGGTAACCCTGACAATAGTACGAAATACATTTTATTATGATTAAACAAACTTGATATTAGATTGTTTTTAATAAAAGTATCATAAAAAATTGGTACTGTCCTACTTTTTGATGAGAAGTATATTATAATAAAACAACAAAATACAATAATTATTTTTATTTATTACAATCAAAATCACTGGTATCGCTGTTTCCAACATTGATTATGAAACTAAGTTTCTTAATTTTTTTAATTAATTTTCAAATACGAAAATTCCAAAATCTCAATTACCAAAACCACCAACAACCGTTCGATTGATAACAGTGACACCACAAAAATGACTTTGACATTCATGCTAGTACTGCCATATAGAAAGTTTGCAACAATCTCCAGTGTCTACTTTTCGTTAGCCAGACACACCGCTAACCAATAATTACTTCCTCTACAAATATGTACTTCACTATACTACCCTTAACGGACAAATCCACTTACTAGTCTTGATGTTTAAAGTTCCCATCAACCGGGGGGAAAATCTCAAGACTCTAAAATAAACTTATTTTAACTGATAATGTCATTATCATGTTGAGTCATGATATTTCAGAATAGCTTTTTACAGTTAACTTTTCATACTAGAAAAACATCTACACAACACAGCTTGCCAAAATTATTGGCACAAGTGCCTACAAAACTAGATAAAGCAAGAAACTATCATTCACTTCCACAGTCCGACGATAAAAATAACTCAAAACTAATTTCTAATGATATTTTGTTCCAGTACTACGGAATAGTGTTGTGAAAAATTCCGGTATTTTACTTATCGAGTCAGGAATTTACTTTATTTGAGTCAGGTAATGTTATCGCTACTTTTATGTAGAGCGTTTTACTTGTTTTGATTTAATAATTTTTTTCTTATTATTAGACATGATACAATCAAGTTTACTACCTCAAAGTATTGATTTTTAAATTGGCATTACATGTTAAGGTCATGAACTGTTTCTAAAATACATGAACTTGAACTTTTGAGTTATTGGATTATTGTAAGGTCAATAATGTTGACCTTAAAAACGGGTAGGTTATGGTAATAGGCTATTTTGATTTGCTGAATGTGAGGACATCATAAATTGGCTACGATTTGATTCAAATATCACTGCACCAGGAGTTAGTTTCTAGAACATAGAGGCGACTCTACAATTATACATAATGGTGCGTACAGATTGCTGTAATGGAACTTGAAATGTAACATTCTGCGCACTACACGTCCAGCGCAGTATACGCAATGTGCGCAGAATGTTACATTACTAGTTGCATTGCTAGCAATCTGTACGCACCATAAGGTTGATTGCAGCTATATAAATTAATAGAGCTAATCATGGTTTATATTCCTGTAACATTCAATCAATCTGGTAGTAAGTTCTGCCAAGAATTCTATTAATAGTTTTCTTGAAATCGTAGTTCTCAATAAAAAATAAAAAATCCAGTTTAACGCCTTGCGTTTTGTTACAAGTTGGAATATTTTCCATCTGCTTTATTGATTATTCGGGTGATTTTTAATTTCTATGGCTTCCCTGATCATCCGAGTTATAAAGTATTTGCCCATAGGTAAATTGCAGATCTAGGTCAAAATAACTATCGAACACAAAAAAAAAATTCAAATCCAACTCGTTTCTCCAAAAAAAAAAAATAAGTCTGTGTTACGCTGAACTAGTTAATAAAATATTAAGATTAATATATGTATAGGTAATATTAGTATAAGAAAAAAAAATATTCCCACTTTCATAATTCCCGATCCCAGAACATCCCTAAAACACTCTCATCAGATTACGAAGCGATACGCGCGCCCCCCTTCGGCAACTACTTTGAAACTTTCAAAAGATAAGCAACGGGATTAATGAAATACCTTATTTAAGTTGTTTCGCTCTTTATATAAGTTGTGCTTTGATACAGTCGGACGAGGTAGCTTAGTGTTGCTTAATTTTTGTTTAAATCTATTCGTTTTTCTATTTCAGACTCCGTTATGAACTGTTTGAGTTTTGAGTAGTTTTTTTGTATGGCAGTCTTCGTGTACGTTATCCTTCGTAAGTTATTAGAGTTGGCTTAGCTTAAAGTATGCTTTAGTGATACTTAAAATACATACAAATAATAATCATATAATCATTATCAAATATATAATCATTTCTTGTATGTAACATAATATATACAGTGTGCCCGCGCATGTAGTAATATTACTTTAGGGGCAATTACTACACACTATTTTATGGACGAAAATACCACATATGCCAGGTCAATTCGAAAAGCCTGCCAATCTACAGACATTTTTATTTTTACTTCAGCAAAATTCACCTCAGTTTGTAAAACATCTGCGGCTTAAGTTGTACGAATTGTAGAAGCTGAAAGTATTGACAATTAATTTAAAACAAATTTTATAGAAATAGTATTTTTGTTGATTGCCAAAGGGACAAAGTTAATTTTTTACAAAAACTTAGTGCATCCGCTTTATTCTAAAATTGTGTTTCATTTCATGAAAGCTTCTACAGACTAGAAATCCTCTTAAGTATAATACATTTTTGTCAGTTCGTTTTGGAGAATTTACAGTTCGTAACAGTTCCGTGATTCGTTAAGGCTTTACAGACTGGGAATAGCCTCGTATGTTTTTAAGGCATCTGGTTGGTTACTATATACCGATTTTCTAGTTTCATACACTATAATTCAGGGGAGGATCACGCAGAGCAACACCAGGAACTAAAGTCTGGCTCAAGCCTTGAAACGAATCGTTCATTAATTACATCATCTGTATTTAATGATATCCTAGTTACCAATTGCCAACAGGTTTAAAAAAACACATCTATATTGAGATGACATATGGAAGGTGAATAGTTAATTTTTTTTTAGTTTTATGTCATTTCAATCTGCTGTCTCAAGTCTCAGTAAATTTATATGCGGACTTAAAATTATTTAAACTGTAGGAAAAGTAAAATATCTTTAAACTTCCTAACTTTAAGAGTTTGTCGATAAAACTTACTGGCAAACAAACAGAAGGAATATAAAACTTTGCGGAAGATTTAAAACTCAACAAATTTCAAAATATGCGTTTGATTTTTTGAGTAATATTTTAACTCTCTTCTCGAGGTAAATTTATATTAAACAAATTAAATACAAGGTAAATTTTATTGCTACTCTCAAAATTGTTTGAAAATCTCTTTAACTAATACAAAAGGTTTGGATGTTAACAAAGGTTTATCTGTGTGATGATATTTTATACTAACTTAAATTGAAAAAGTTGCCATTATTTCCCCGTTATACTGTAATTATACGTATTTAACGTTTTTTACCAGTTTTTACGTTTTTAATTATATCTAACGTTTCGTGAGCACACACTTTTAATTTTGCATTTTCATCTCAATTACTTTTTGAATTAAAACCAGACACCACGGTTACTGCTGACTCCATCATCTGTCATCAGCTGTATGAATTTAAATACTGGGAAAATAAATCAAAAGGAAATATGAACTGAATCTTATTTAAAATACGAAAGTTTGACCTTAGCAAAATAATCAACGAATGCAGAGCATTAAAAAAACCGACTTCACATCAAAACTTTGGCCGACTTAGAGTGTCATCCACGTAAACATCCTCTGAAATCATACATATTGTTTAAAAAAATTGAAATTTTCAATGAAGTACTCAACCGATATCAATGAAAATTGTATGAGACCTACTTTGAAGTACCCCCTATTATATGCAACAAGAATTTTCAAAATCGATTCATAATTGTCTGAAATATCGTGTAACAAAGACACAAAAAAAAAGAAAAAAAACATACAGACGAATTAAGAACCTCCTCCTTTTTTGGAAGTCGGTTGATTAAATAAGAGTTACTCATTGCTGAAAGTTTTTACTTAATGGGAAATATAGGTTAATTTTGAGTTATACATAGGTACTTGAAAGTATTATTACTTGCTAGAAGACCAACTATGGCAGCAACTGGCAACTAGCAATTTATATAATTATATGTCGGAACTAACGATAAATTGGCGATATTAAGATGTTAGTATGACTTCATGGTAACGAAAGTATTTTGGTATTATGTTATAGAGGTCGCTAAATGCAATAGATGACTGTTTCATATTTAATTGCAGCTTCACGGGTATATATTGAGAAAGGTTAATGACAAGCGACATTGTACGCAGGCTCTGACTCCAATTGGCTGTCGTTCAGATGATGGTAAAAGTCCAACTCGGGATTTGCCAGCAAAGGGGGTGTTTAGCGGGTAGCGCTGGGCTCGGTGAGTCCCGCCCTGTTAGGGGTTGGCTGGCGGGGTAGTCCCCCGAAGGTCCGCTCTCGTGCATCAAGCATTCACCTCCTCTCCTTCTGAGTGAGACTTCCTTAGGGAGGTCTAGTAGGTAGTCCAACGTTTTGGCGGAAGAAAAAAATGACAAGCGACAGATGCGGTTAGGACGGCTAGGCTGGTGGACGTAGCTCGGTATTAATTCAGTTAGCATTGTTATTGTAACTGTAAAGTAACTGACGGAATGTACTTGCGAACAAAGCGTTTGTTGTGATTAAGTAAGGGTTATATTATACCTAAGCCCACAGACTCGGTACCAGGTAACTATCCAGTGATCACTTCTATGTTTGTGAATAACACTTCCTTCTTTTGTTTGTTTTCCGACATATATTTCAATGGGATTGCGCACACATAGCAACTCGAGTTACGAGTTCCGATAATCATCAGGTTTTTAGTTGCTGTAATCGATGAGTAAGTTAGTTTCTAATTGCTGCAGCTAGCAACTGTTAAATATGTAGGTACCGGTTTTCCAAGTAGTTGGTTTTTGCAACTGTTTCTTCGACATCCATCGCAAACTAAACGCTGATTGTTGTGTAGATTGTGCAACTCAGCTATGAAAGTCGCTGGCAGATTCCTGTAAAATTTTTGCAACGATGATTTTCCAGAAATCTGTGAAAAATAGTTTATAGGATGTTTTTACATCCATGCTGGACTGGAAGCGAAAGAAAAACATAGAATGTGCCGGCTGCTTCTCTTCCCGGGCATACTGTAAAAGTTCGTTAAGGGAGAGAGGTTTTATTGACGTTTTTGTGGGCGATAGGCTGACCCCCTGTCACTGCAATAGTTTCTCTCCCATTATAATACCTCCAAATTTTCTCAAATGTGACATCAGATGGTTATTATAGCCTCTGGTGTTCTGCCTATCCCATAAGGGACACAGAGGTGAAGTTATGCATGTATATAGGATATTTTTTTACAAAAACTGACACGCTAACTATGGGGCTCCAAAGTAAGCATAGCTTATGATATGAGTTACCATGTAGCGAACTAGCTATGAGTTACCATGTGGCGCCGCCGTGGTTACTGTGTGTATCATACGATATCACAGGTTAAGCAACGTTCGGCGCGATCGGTACTTAGATGGGTGACCGCCGACCATTCATATCTCACGACGACTTCCGTGCTTCGGAGGGCACGTTAAGCAGTTGATCCCGGGTGCTGTATACTTGTATACAGTAGTCGTTAGGGTTTGTCAGAAGCCATCTAGGCGCCTTAAAAATTCTGGCATTCACCACCCAGCACTGGGCCAGCTTGGTGGATTATGGCCTATACCTCCTCTTCACCCAGGGGAGAGACTCATGCCCTGCAGTGGGCTCATTACAAAGAGTTGTGATGATGAACTAACTAGAGAGAACCTATAATATGTATAAATGCAAAGCTAAAACTCACTGCAATCTGCATATTACACTTGTATATCAAAAATTACTAAAAAGATAAGCAATCAAAATATCAAACACCTAAGTTTATGAGACAAGTTCCTGAAGTAACCAACCATATCGAGTCACCTTGACTCTTCAACTTAAGAACTTTCAAGGTCAAACTTGGCCCACTTAGGAACTGGCTGATAAAGACTTGAATAATGGATACCTGAGCTAAAGTTTCTGAATTATTGAGTGTGTTGTTCACACATAGTATACGCGTAGCAACAAGACTATTGTTAAATTACCAGACGCGTGTGGCTTTACCCGCGTTACGTCCCTTTAAGATGTCACAAATTGGACTGCCTATTTCTGATATTAGCAGGTCCAAGCGGACAAACACAACTTTTAAACTTTATTATATTAGTACAGATAGTTAATACACAAGTTAAACCTGGTTACTTAGTCAGAATATGACTGAATTTTGTATAAATTTAATACAAAGGTATATAATATTTACACGTTAACCTTTCTCATTAAATAACCTTTTTTAGAATAAATAATGATTGTTATTATAACCCTATAAGTTTCAGTTGTAGTTTACTTTAATTACTTTATAGAAGAATAAATCTTTTCACTAATGTTAGGGTTGTGGTTACTTAATTTAATCTTGTCGATAAAATTAGTTTATTTTGTAAAAGCATCTCTCAATATTTTCCCTGAGTGTGGTGAAAATGAAGCCAGGGGGTAAGCAGCAGTGGCATTATTTAAAGATGATATTTAAAACGCCAATCGTGATACTATACCTTTTAGCGGACGTCTCCATTTCTTTGTCTAGCTGAAGTATTGTACAAACATATTTAACACATCAACTTGGTCAAAAACATACAATTTTTAAGTAACATTTCACAATTAATGTCATTGACGACCGGTTGAGTATGGAGTAGACCACTATTGCTAATATAGTTGCCAACGAGATCGGCCTATAATTACTTTCATCGCTTACATCACCAGTTTGACTTTTCAAAATAGGTATGACAATGATTTTCATCATGTTACTTGGCGAGTATGAGTGCCCTAAGCATAAGGTATATAACATGGCTGTACCCTATGTACGTGAGAGCCCGCGTTTTTCAGATGTTCTATACTCAAGTCATCATGACCTGGAGAATTGCCTCGTGACATTGAAGCAATCAAATGTTGAACTTTCCTGGCCAAGAACCTAGCACCTAAAAGCTGCCTATTCATTTTTTGTCATATTTTGTTTGTGGTGGTATTAACGTGTTTTTACTTCTTAAGTTTATTATCCTTTATTTAGTATGCAAAACACACGGCTTTTTTTTCAAATGCAGTGGTTTAGACGCTACTACGCTTAATGTAAGAGCACGGGTTCGGTTCCCACAAGCAACTAGAAAAAAATGTTCCGGGTCTGGGCGTTTCTTCCTAGTTCGCCACATGGTATCTCAAAACACAAGCTTTGCTTACTTTGAGGCCATGTAGTTGGTGTGATTGTCTGGGGATTTAATTATTTTATAATTTTATAGATTATGTTGGGTGAATTTCAGAAATAATTAATTATTTATTGTACTAAATTACACATTTTTATCGGATTTATTCGCGTATAATTTTATTTTTATCTTGAAGCAACGTAATCTCAAGGAAATAAGTAAAGTTAAATAAGAAAAAAATATGTAAATAAACTTAAACTGAAAGAAATTAACAGCGAACCTATCATTAACTTATTTATAAAAATAACGTAAAATTCTCCATAATTCAATCAATTAATCACCATCATCGATATCGATAAACCGACACTCCAACCCTAAAGCGGAAACTTCGCGTGATCTGACCGCCACTGCTACACGTTAAACACTTTCTGAAAATAGGTTTTTTCCTGAATAAGGAAAGCACATCAAATGCCGTCACCCTAGCTACCGGAAGCCTATTCCATTTGCCTTTATATGGCACGGAATGTACTAGGGAAGGTAGTTTTCGATTTTGTTGAGCATCGATTTATGAGTATTGAAAATAGTTTTAAGATTTTTTTTCATGTAGTTGTTGTTGTGCCTTAATGGGTCGAGTTTAGTAATTGGCAATAATTTTATTTCAAAAACGTATTATATTTACATACTTGTAAAAGTGACCTTAACGAGTTGCTTTTAAATTTCTTGCCACTTGTATGCCTTTCTATGACTACAGATTCAACGGATTCAACATAATTCATAAAATTGACTTTCCGATGTGGTGGTAGATTCAGTTCAATTTTAGCTTAACTACAAAATAATGTTTTTTAGGTATAAAGACTCAATATTTCAATCTAGTTAAGGGCAGAATCTGACGCATTCTGCTATGGTATGGTAGACTCTAACTTTCCTTGCTATGGTAGACTCTGACGCACCCTGTTAATACATTTTCAACCGACTTCCAAAAAAGGAGAAGGTTCTCAATTCGTCTGCATATTTTTTTTCGTGTCTTTGTTACATGATATTTCGGACAATTATGAATTGATTTTGAAAATTCTTGTTTTATATGATAGAGAATGCTTCATAGTTGGTCCCATTTAGATTTCGTCGAAATCGGTTGAGTACTTCATCAATTTTTTTTTAAATATATATGGTTTCGGAGAATGTTTACGTGGATGACATTCTAACTCAGCCAAAGTTTTGACGTGAAGTCGGTTTTTTTAATGCTCTGCATTCGTTGGTTATTTTTATTATACAGTAAGCTCGCGTTTGACCTCAATATCACATGATGACATATGAGGATGAGATCCAAGATAAAAGCGGCCTTAGGTTACGGCAGTACTATTCCATCTATTCTATCATCAGGTAAGTATGAGATAGGTAAGATATAACACACAAATAAAAATTAAATATAGGGTTCATTTGTGGTCACCTGCCAAATTTTTTTTACACAATAAGTATCATTTATAGAAACGATTTTTGCAAAAAAAGTATTTATATTTTTTACAAGGAAGTTGATATATCCGCTAACATGTTAAGCAAAGCATGGTCACTCTAAATTACCATTAAAATAAAGTCAAATACGTGCTACTACAAAACATCTCGTAGTACTACGTCGTAGTATTATCAAAGAAATGCCGCGCCGTAGTAGCTATGTTCACCAACAGCGACTATTCTTAAAAACGTTTGTAGTTCCATATTTCTAACTTTTTGTACTGAGCGACACTAAAATAAATATGCAGGTACGTTTATATTGTATCAAAAAAACTAACATTTAAATTTGGCTGGTGACCAAATAACAACCCTGTTTTCTTATCTATTTATTGGTGAAGTTCAGAATTTTTCTTGTTCTACAATATATCTTTTACGATTTAAAGCTTTATCTTCAGGTTTTTAACATATGTAATGATGATTTTTTCTTAAAATTTTTGCCTATTAATCATAACGTTACTTATCTTCTTAAACTCAATAAATTAGTATTTAAATACAGAAAAAAAGATATCAATCCCATTCTAACTTGCGATAAAAACAAACATTATACATATATGACTTTTAACAAAACAAAAACAAACGATGACCACGATTATAAGTTCTAAACTCATAATGCTTCAGAAACTTCGGCTCGGTCAACATTTTTCTTTTCCTTAGTTTAGCAACTAAGCATATAACAAATCTTAGAAACTTTCCCAAAGTTTGGAGTTTGTCCCTGATGCGATAATTTTCACGTATGGGGATTAGTTCGTGTACGCTTTTGAAATATAACATGTTTGAGTTCGTAGTTTTGAGGTAGTTTAGAACTCTTCCTATCTAGTTTATCTTCCTACTAGTTGTTTCGCGCGGTATTACCCGCGTGATTTTGAATCGCGCGGGAATATCGGGTTGAAAAGCTTATGTGCTATTCCAGACTGTACACTTTCACCATGCCAAATTTCATCCTAATCCATTGAGCTATTTTGCCGTGATTGAGGAACAAACTTCTATAAATCCAGCCGTCCAAACTTTCATATTTGCAATACTAGCTGATGTTGTTGATTTTGAATGCCACAAAACTTCAAGCTGTTTCTTGGGTAAAACAGTTACGAACATCCATCTAACCTGACAAATTTTCCCGTTACTGGTATTACCATCTATAATGTACCAATTATAATGAGTGCTAATTAAACAGACTTCTTTTAAATAGCATTATTCAACTCTAATAATCTAAGTTGCCTTCTAAATTACTATGTCAGCCACAATCCGTGCCGCAAACCACGTCTGGGTTATTTAAAAAAGCTCTGGGGTTTATGGTGTATAACTATATGCAACTAACCGTACCTACTACGTCTTCCGAACGGGAGCCCTTCTTGTCGCATAATATTTTTCATCGCAATGTTAATGAATATTATTATGGTATAATTATAGTAAAAATTGCTTCGAGACACATTTTTTTGTCTCGTGGCTAAGTTATGAAAATAGAAGCTTGATCACGTGGCCAAGCAATATATTCTGTAGCTTGACTTATTATTTCTTATTTATAATCAGTGCAATAATCAAAAAATGTTTTAAAACATGTAGGTATTTGTTCAATAAAAATCTTAATGTTTTATGTTTGCAAACATGCTTATAAACAACCCAAAAATCCCTCCAAAAATTATTTACGCGCGAAAATCTTCCGATTTACAACTTTGTTTTCGGGTGTTCAAAAGGCATAGCAAGTGACAAAGTTCGTAACTTATAACACGTAATTAAATTTAAACTTTAGCTTGTTTAACGAGGGTCGTGTTTGCTTTGCCTGTTTCCTGATACCTCTAGTTAGTGGCAGGGTTAATTAGGGTTTCGTAGGGTAAAGATGTCAATGACATAATCTTTGTAAGTATTGGATAATTAGTTAAGCATAAGATTACTGGGCTAACTTTACTTGTGGCTAGATTTATTAAATTTACTTATATTTTTATATATTTTAAAAGTTTGTTGCCCTTTTACGCAGAAAATGCTTAACCGATGAAGCCTGAATTTTGTATACAGGTAGTCAAAGTGTTGAATAACATAAAATTCCCATTTAGTTGACTAGTGGAAATGCTTACTAGCGATAAGGCCATAAATTTTTTCAATGTCATATACAAGGTTGTTTTTTATTATTGATAATTTATAGAAACGATTTTTAAAAAAAGAAGGTAGGCATGTATGTATAACCAAGACATTAATATATCCGCTAACATACATATAAAACAAAGTATGGTCACTCTTAATTATGATGAATACCATTAAAATAATCATTAAAAAACCGACTTCACGTCAAAACTTTGGCTGAGTTATAATATCATCCATGTAAACATTCTCCAAAATTATACATATTTTGATTTCGATGAAATTTATATGGAACCAACTATGAAGTATTTCCCTATCATATGAAACAAGAATTTTCAAAATCGATTCATAACTGTCCGAAATATCGTGTAACAAAGAAAAAAAAAACATACATACGAATTGAGAACATCCTCCTTTTTTTGAAGTCGCTTGATAAAGACGGCTACGCGCTACTACAGAACATCTTATAGTACTACGTCGCAGTATTATCAATTAAATACCGATTCGTCGTAGCTGTATTCACCAACAACGACCACTTGTAAAAAAGTTTGTGGTGCCATATTATTTTTGTACTAGGCGATACTAAAATAAATATGCAGGTATGTTTATATCGTATCAAAGAAAATAACATTTAAATTTGGCTGGTGACGATAAATCAACCCTGTATAAACGGTGGTTTGGTCATTTAAAAAGGAAGAGTGAAAGTAGATTTACGAAAGAGGTGTACAGAGCCCGAATGGATAGAGTTTTCGGAAGAGGCCGCCCTAGGCAAACGTATGCCGACCAAATTGGTCTTTTAATTAGGCGACATATAATAAAAGGTAACCGACGATCACGTACGAAAAGATTAATGATAATAAAATAAATAATAATAATAAAATCCCCAGACAATCACACCAACTACATGGCCCCAAAGTAAGCATAGGTTGTGTTATGGGGTACCATATAGCGAACTAGGGAGGAACCTAGAATATAAATACATAAATAGATAAACACCCAGACACGAAACCTTTTTTTTTTCTTGTTCCGTGCGAGGATCGAACCCGCAACCACTGGCGTCTGAGGCAGATAGGTTTACCCAAACGCCAAAGTGGTCGTCAATGAACGTGGAGGAAGCGAAAAAGGTATGTCTGGATCGTAGCAATTGGTATTCCCTCTGCCTACCCCAAAGCGAGACAGGCGTGAAGTTATGTATGTATGTATTATTGTGTAATGAATTATTTTCAATAAATAAAAAAAAGACGTGTGGCACTCGGAGAATGCCGCGGTAAAGCTATTGCATAGCATTTTTTATCAACTTATCCAATTATAATTATTTATTTATTTTATTAATGCAGTAATGTTTGATCTAATATGAAGTTCCACAAGTTCCTAGTAGATGGCGCTGATTGTTTATTAAAGCCCGCATGTAAAGTTATGAAATCAAAGTATCACTATCACCGCTTTGCCGGTCGGAGTGGGGGGTGTTAGGTTTTTTTCGTTACGGAATTTCTGGATTCGGTCCCCACGCTCAAGGCCCGCGATAGAAGCTATGCAATAGCTTAAAAAAACCTGTATTGGAAATTCAACATTCTCAGCGTTTTTACAATTTATAAATGGAACCCTAAAAATTACGCATAGTTGGCGATAAGCTCCAATTGGCTGGTCACGCGATTTTTAATGCTTTATAAGCATATTATAAAAGTGGTTTCATTGTTACATGTTTTATTGCAAGCCCTTTATAACTGTACACTATCGTACAGGGTTCAAAGTAAGAAACCTGCTGTGCTAGTTAAAGAAATAAATATCAAACTTTTAGCTAGCTTACCGACAGCTTGATTTTTTGTGATTTTTCAATGATTTGTACATTCGTTATAATATAAGTCAATCAAATGTTTCTTAAAAGTACTTTTGCATCGGGATGTAATTAAGTGGAGTGGTATTTGATCTCGACTTTCATGGTAAAACGCAATTAAACATACCTATTTTTATGATAAGTATGTATATTAGATGTCTAGAATCAATTTAAAAAGTGATGTGTGAATTAACGTGAAATAATAAATTCTTATTTATAGAATCTCCATTTGATCACAGTTTTTCTGCTAACTACAAATTTTGTTCAAAAAACTAAAAGGTTTTTTTTTTTTTTATTAATTATGGATGGGACGTTTGTCTTCCATGCCACCTGATGTTAAGTGAACATGAAGACTAAGGTGTTACACGTCCATCCACGAGAAACCTATTCACTCGACGCTTAAAAGTACTAGGACTATACTGGTCAGGGAAAATAGACGCAGGCAGTTCATTCCAAACCTTGGCGACCCGTATCAAAAAGGAACTGTCAAAGCGCTTAGTTCGACTTTTCGGAATATCTACCACATACGGATGGAAGTTCTGTCTGCGTCTAGTAGTCCGTAAAAGGGTGAGGGTTCAATTTGTTCAAACAGAGCACTGGCGCACTCACCAAAATGTATCCTGTAGTACACGGTTAAACACGCAACCTTACGACGATGCTCTAAGGTCTGCAGTTTTTTGGTTGTAAGGTCGACGTCGTTAATTAATTTACGGGCTCTTCGGTCAACGGAGTTTTACTAATATACTTAATACTTATCCCATTGTAAGACTGAGTAAAGTAGAATTCTATTCTCGATTTAGTACCTTAAACAAACAATAATACAAATTAAAACTTGAACTGATTAAAAGCTGTTTTTTTTATGTCTTTGACAGACAATACTTTCAGTTAAAATAGCGCCTACATCGGTTCCTCGAATACAGAACTATGTTGCCGCAAACAGTTTGATCACGTCCATAAGTACGCCCTGCTAAGTGCTTCATCACCTGACATCACCCGTCACCGCGCCACACTTTCAATTTGTTGTATTTATTTAAGTCTAGTATAGGTGACCACCTACCATTTATTTCACACAGTGGCTTAGGGTTTTTTAGAAGCCATTTTGGCGCCCTGAAAATTCTGACATCCATCAACCAATACTGGGACAGCTTGGTGGCTTACAGACTAAATCTCCTCGTCACCCAGGGGAGAAAGTCATAGCCGTGCAGTGGGCTCAAGACAGAGTTATGTACTGATGAATTTGAGTCTTATTTAACACAACAATAGATCTCAAATCGTCCGTCACACACACGCGGTCCGACCGCCTTGCATACGCTCGCGCCCACGCTGTGGCATCATCTTTTAATGTTTATCTTCCTTAGTTAAAAATGACAATGAAGTGTTACAAGTAAGACGTATAGTATATTAAATTATTCGACATTATGGCCACGGGGTCTCGTTTTATATGCGATAAGTCAAATAAAACCTATTTTTTTAACAAATAAATTAAAATTGAGAACTTCTACTTATTGAAGCCGGTTGAAAATGCATCGTTACTGTTTTGCAGAGGTCTCTCCTAAGCTGTTTTAATTCGTTTTTTCTTTAAACTTTACACAATAATGAAACGCGTAGAACTTTCATAAAAAAGCATGTTTCGAGCAGTCTTTTCTTCGACATAATGAAGACAGAGTCAAGCCTTTCACAAACGTCAAGAGCTTTTATTTCACTGGGGACTTTAAAGTGCGGTTTTTGAAATAAACTGTAGGTACTAAAATTACAAACAACTAGCAAGAAATACTTTTTAAATAGAAGAGACGGTTTTTTATACGTATGACCACCGCTGTGTCGATGGGGTAATAGTATCTCCAAACTACAGTGGGCGGACACTTATAATATACAAGATGACTGGTGGGTCACTTTTGAAATTCGAGGAATGTATAATTTCCTAACACGCTAAGAAGAAGAAGAAGTGGTCGCTGGTTCGATCCTCGCACAATGCAATTATTTGTGTCCATGAATATGTTTGTTTGCATGGCTTCAAAAAAAGACGTTAAGGTATGTGTATCTATTTTCCAATACCTATAAAACAGTCACATGAGCTTATTCTAGGCTGGATGTTATATATCCCTTAATAGATATAGCGAAGAAAAATTAAAAGGACCATTAAAATAAAACACTTTTTAACCAGATTAATCGCGAATAATTTATATTTTTCATTTTATCTCGACGTTTCGGTGTCATTGCAGACCCCGTGATCACGAGTACCTGTCGTGAATTTCAAATTATGACTAGTGAAAACTTACGACAGAATTATATGACCATTATTAGTTAAAGCTTCACATATCACTCTCGCCTATCTGAAAAAGTGGAGAAAAACCTCTCTTCAAAGGTTCGGCAGGGCAAAAATCTCCACGGTTTTTTAAATTTACTTAGACCACGTTAACCTAACCTAGTGTCTGATAAGCAGTCTGATTATGTTTGTATTTGCTACGTATTAAGACTTATAAGGATTAAGCTTATCATTATTTTTGTAATGGTCAGAGATTTATATGAAAGGACTTGAAACTGACCGCCATATAAAGGTGACGACTGACTTGTAACATTTTGTCTAGTATGTGTATCTATTTTCCAATACCTATAAAACAGTCACATGGGCTTATTCTAGGCTGGATGTTATCTATCCCTTAATAGATATAACGAAGAAAAATTAGAAGGACCATTAAAATAAAACACTTTTTAACCAGATTTATTGCGTATAATTTATATTTTTCATTTTATCCTGACGTTTCGGTGTCTTTGCAGACCCGTGGTCACGAGTAACTGTCGTGAATTTTAAAGTTTGAATAGTGAAAACTTACGACAGTATTATAGGACCATTATTATTTAAAGCTTCACATATCACTCTCGCCTATCTGAAAAAGTGGAGAAAAACCTCTCTTGAAAGCTTCGGCAGGGCAAAAATCTCCACGGTTTTTTAAATTTACTTAGACCACGTTAACCTAAGCTACTTACCTAAGCTAGTTTCTGAAAAAGCAGTCTGATTATGTTTGTATTTGCTACGTATTAAGACTTATAAGGATTAAGCTTATCATTATTTTTGTAATGGTCAGAGATTTATATGAAAGGACTTGAAACTGACCGCCATATAAAGGTGACGACTGACTTGTAACATTTTGTCGTAACGTAATGGTACGTACAGATTGCTAGTAATGTAACATTCTGCGTATTTGGACGTGTAATGCGCAAAATGTTACATTACAAGTTCCATTACAGCTATCTGTACGCACCATAACGTTCCAGGTCAGTACAGCGAGCCGAACAGCTCGGTTGTCGGTATTTTTACAGATCCCTTTGATTGTTACGGTACCCCCAAATTATAAGTCATCAGATATCACAGTTTTGACGAGCGTGGGTTGTGGAGCGCAGTCGAGTACAGTGCTCGCCACGAGCAAACTACAGGCCAGTCAGGTAATGCCGTAACGTAACACGCTCGCCGCGAATGTTACGATACGGCGAAATTTTCAGGTCAGTCACCATCTTAAGGGGAATATTGTATTAATATTAAGCTCGAAAGTAAAAAAAATATTGAGTATAAAATGCTAAGTGTGATAGTTATTCAGGTGAATTCAAAAGAAAACTTATAATTTAGTTTTATCGTATTACTGTCGGCTTGTGAACTTAGCAAAACATGCACCCAAGGATATATGACTCGGTTTCAATATTTTTTTAACTCTGCTTCTATGATAAAATTTGATAAGATAATAATGTTTTCAAGTTTTTTGCATTTAAAATGCTCAATTATTCTTAAATAAATGAAAAATGTGATAAATAAAAATTACCCGACCAGGATTCGAACCTGGGACCTCTCGTTTGCCGGACGAGTGCTCTTCCAACTGAGCTACCGGGGCCTCGAAATTACTTATCACATTTTTTTTTGTTTTTACGCTATATTGCTAACGTAGCTCCATCTTATGGTATAAGCTTTGCAGCTAAGACCACACGAGAGTTTTTTTTATTTATCACATTTTTCATTTATTTAAGAATTGATAAGATAATTTGTAAGTAAAATGGTTGATAAGTTTTTGTCAGATCCTTATTTATTTACTCTTTATTGTATATGAAAAAAACAATACAAAAAAAACAACACAGGACAAGGTGCAAAAGGCGGTGTTATCACTCTAGAGCGATTTCTACCAGATAACCTAAAATTAAAGGTCCTTATTATCTTTCATTAAAATTATCGAATTTTCTTTAAATGTGATTCCAAGAGAGGATGTGACTTGGAATCACATTTAAAGAAAATTCGAAAACTTTATATTATATTTTATTAAATTCGATATTATATCTCTGGCTGTAAAAACAAAAATGTATCAGCTAGATTTTTGTATCTCAATTATTAATTTAATTTATTAGGGGCTGAATTTGGAACTTTCCGGGTGGGCAATTAAAATAAATCAAACATGTAGTTTTTCCTTCTTTAACCTATTTATGCTATAAATAATATAGTAGTTGATTAAGGAAGGAACAGACAAATTTAGGTATCGACAGGTATCGTATACAGTGAAGGGACCTTCCGTAATTACATATTGGAATAAATAAATAACACAGTGAAAGTTTGTAGGGAGATAAAAAAAGATGAGAGTTTGCTCCTCAATCCTGCAGTAACTCAAATATTTCTAGACGACTTGTGATTAAATTTTCCATAATTTCACTCGATTTTTATGAACGGTTATAGTTCGTAAGTTTTGCAAAAAGACTTATTAAATAACTATTGTAATAAGTATTTGTTTTATTGGACTTTTTTTTGTAGTAGTAAGGCTAACCCCCTGTCACTGCAATAGTCTCTCCATCTTTATTATAATGCCTCCCAATTTGTCAAACGTGAAATCAGATGGTTTTATATATTTTATTTTATAACCTCTGGTGTTCTGGCTCAGGGATACAGGCGTAAAATGATGTACGAAATTAATATCGTAGTGAGATTCATAGAGCAGTTACAGAGAAATATCCATTTCGCCAGTAATTGTTAAATACAGGGTTGATTTTTAGTCACCGGCCAAATTTTTTTTCACGTTATAAGTTTCATTTATAGTAACCATTTTTGCAAAAAAAGGGAGGTATTTTTTTACAAGGAAATTAAAGTTATTCGCTGACATACTTAAGACAGCAAGGTCATCCAAAATTATGAATGAATACCATTAAAATAAGACGACTACTGTATATAACTATACAGCGCCCGCGACCGACTGCTTAACGTGCCCTCCGAAGCACGGAAGTCGTCGTGAGAAATGAATGGTCGGCAGTCACCTATCTAAGTACCGACCACGCCGAACGTATCTTAACCTGTTATATCGTATGATACATACAGTAACCATGGTGTCACGATGACTTCAGTCTCCATTCACGACATGTTTATCCAGGTTTACCGATACACCCTGTCGCTACACTAGCCTTATTATTGAAGAAATTATATCCTTACTGCAATTATTAAAATTCCAATTCAAGAAATAATTCAACAAACTCCAACTTTATTACATAGTTTTAATTTATTGAGAACTTCAGTAAGGTAACAAGCGAACTACCAAGCACATACTGACAAAATCTCAGGAGACGAGGAACGCACTAACTTCACTCGGTTAATTATTAAACTGTCTACATTACATGGAATTCAACTTATCTGAGCATGTAACTTTGGTCTATATCATATTCACAGAATTAGGCTACCGCGAAGTTGTCCTGTCTTGCTTGTTTCAAGAAGGATAGAAGCGGTAGGATAATGTAAAAGTTTATTAAATAAAACACTTTTTAACCGGATTTATCGCGTATATTTACATTTTAAATTTTGACTCGACGTTTCGGTGTCTTTGCAGACCCCGTGGTCACGAGCGACTGAGGTGTCAAGCGTCGGATAAATCCGGTTAAAAAGTATTTTATTTAATAGTATGAATCGCGAAAACTTAAGACAATATTAAAAGTTTATTGTTATACTTTCTTTTCAAGCCTAAATACCTACCCTGTGTGCTTTCATTTCAATAAATACATAATTCGACGACCTCCGTGGCGCAGTGGTCAAATTTGTACATTTTGTTTTAAATATGATATCATTCAACTGTCCGCCGCGTCTTCGAATGGTGGCACCAATCTGGAAGGTTCAATTTTCA
Source organism: Stenoptilia bipunctidactyla (assembly GCA_944452665.1). Taxonomy (NCBI): domain Eukaryota; kingdom Metazoa; phylum Arthropoda; class Insecta; order Lepidoptera; family Pterophoridae; genus Stenoptilia; species Stenoptilia bipunctidactyla. The sequence continues at coordinate 9,164,820 of OX101743.1, forward strand.
ACAAACAGACAACAATCAACAAGCAGATTCATTTTAATCCAATTTTTAGGCTAAATTGAACCATATGGATTTGATATTTTCTTGTGGGGGTTTTTGAAGTCTCTAATGACTAATTGAAATGACCAATAAGCTACAATAAACTGATACCCTAAAAGTCGACATGACCTAGGCCATCACTTAGTTTCAGTAGAATTAATGCAGCGGAGTCATTGAAAATTGGAAAAAAACTGCGGCGGATATTTGAATTATGTTGTATTCAAAACAAAATGGCGTGAATGGGTCATTCAAATAAAATAATAATTTCGTTAATATCTCACATATAGCCTGTTTTATACCATCTTGATATCAACCCGTCCTTATTGAAAGACCCTTTAGATAATGTTGTATGAATGTCAGAAATCTATACTAATATAAAAAGCTGAAGAGTTTGTTTTTTGTTTGTTTGTTTGAACGTGCTAATCTCAGAAACTACAAGTGGGATTTGAAAAATTCTTTTTGCATTTGATAGCCCAACTCTTGAGGAAGGTTATAGGCTATATTTTATGCCAAAATTCCTACGGAATCAAAAGTTACGCGGGTAAATACGCGCGCAGTGGCTAGTATTTAATAAATATTGCCTCACTCTTCTTATCACTCTATTTATCTGCCTTACTCTACAAGTTAAGTTTTCTAATATCATTAACTTCTATAGAATACTTAAGAGGGGATAGACTTTGAATACCCTTTGTTACACTGCCGCTGTTCTAAGAATCCCGTCAAACCTTGTAGTTTTGTAAACCTTTCTCATAATATATTTTTATTTTCCTTTCCACAGAACAAAGCCAACAAGATAGTTAGACCATTAACAAGAAACCATCTTGAAAAGCTCGAAGGAGGATTTTCTAAAGAAAATGTTTTGTAAACGATCTATTAATAATGCGGCTCATTACCTGAGGTTTCTTCAAAAATATATTATTTATTAACCCGAGCACTCTTTATGTAAGTGGTTTTCAATTAGCAGTGTAAGCAAAATAACATGAACAGTAATTGATGGAATATTCAAGATATTTTGGGCAAGTTAGGGATAGGTGCTATTTTTGTAAAGTATAGTTATTTTATTGGCGTTTTTTTGGGCGCTAGGTCGACCCTCACTGCAATAGTCTTTCCCCATCATTATGAGATCTTCAAATTTATCAAACGTGACGGACGTAACAGTATGAATCGCAAAAACTTAAGACAATATTAAAATTTTTATAGACAAGTGAAAATCCTGAACGCCAATGCAGTTTCAACTTGGCAAGGATTGAGTTTTCTCAGCTCCAAAAAATGCATAGTTGCGTCTTTGACGTAAATTGCCTTGAAATTCAACGTATTCGCTTTATATGGGTACGTGTCTATTGTTAGCCTTGAGTGGAACTTACCCTATGAAAAGTAATCATCTCTTGCTATAAATAATAAATAATGTTTACAGAAACCTGAAGATAGTGGCTCCTACGATAAATATTTGGCATCACCGCCCTTGCACCGCCTTGTCCAAAAGTTGCTTTACCCTAATATATCGAACGATGGACAGATTAATGTATCAAAGATGACTTCGGGAGAAGTAAAAATTTGAAATTGATTTGTATATAACTTGGGGGTTCATTTAAGAAAGGAATCTTTAAAGGCGGCCAATACATACTTTGACAGGTAGTACAGTTAGCAAACAAAACTCCAATTTTTTATTTAAATTCAAAACTAATGATAAAAAAGTAACTAAACAAAAAACCCGATTGCGGAATAAAGTAATTTTCAACTAAAAAAGCACAAAACAAGCACATAAGACTAAAAGAGCTTTTTAATAATATTTTAAATAAAAAATAGTAGTGGCAGGCGGGACAAGCTAACATAATATAAAGTATTAAACTGTATATTTTGTAATTCTTTGCTAATATAATGCTTAAATACACGTAGGTCACACTGAAAAATTTGCGAAACTTAAAAAAACAATAGCTCATGACCAAAATATTATGATTATAGCTTTTCTAAGTACTCTCCTTTACATTTTTAAACATATTTTTCATGCGATCGAATAATTTTTTAAAACAGGAGCACTACAGAACTCAAAGCATGTTTTCTACGTGCTGATGGATCGCTATCACTGCCTCTTCGGAAAAAAAAAACAAAAATCACGGGGTGCTAGGTGGGCGCTATGTGCAGGATGGGCGATATTTTGATTTGAATGTTTACCTAAAATATTATAATTAAAAATATATTCTATTGAGTCATTTTCAGTTTTGGTAAAAATAATTATTAGTTATTAATTTATTTAAAGTTTGATGAACTGTATAAATCTTCATAAAAATAAATAAATAAAATTCGATGTGCAACGACTTCATTCCATGCAACGATGCAACACAACATTTTTACAAATGCCCACAGTTTGAAACGCTTATTCAACAATAACATCTTGGGCGTAAAACACGATTTCAACAACGGATGTTAGTTGAGAAACAAGGATGTCGGTCCACCGATACCAACAACGACCGTATCCTATAAAATAATTATTAAAAATATAAATTTATATTATTAATATAATATAATTATTTATTGAACTGAAATATTTTTTAGTGACCGTACGCGCGAAAGTGAGTATAGACGGCACTAGTGTGCGAGCGAGAGAACATGATAAGCGCCGCCATTTTCAATTCCTTTATTTAATGAACCATGTTTATACCTTCTTTTATTAAATGTGTGACAAATGTTTAATTTGACATTGTCTTACATGTTTATTAATACCCCCGAAATGTAAATAATTTTACATTACCCGTTAGGTAATGCAAAATATGTATTTATTTTAATTTTGTGCTTAAATACTAAAATAAATATTATGGCTTATAACCAAATTTCGTTGCGTTAATTAATGATATTATAACTCAAATTTTCCGCAACGTAGCCGCTTGTGTGACATAATTATTAAAATACAATTTATTTACGAAATACATTCGAATTAATATAAATGTTATTTAAAATTAACTTAGTTTAAACCAAAAACTTGAAACAATCCTTCAAAAACAATAATAAATACAAGAAAACTACAGTGCAATTATTTATATACGAGCTTAAAGTTCAATACAAGGTTCAAAGAAATTTCTATTTTACCCCCATATTTACAGGGTCCAGTTTTCAGTTTGATTGAAAGCGTAGTTTACTAGCTGATAGCAAATCTGGGTTAAACTAGGCAGGTTAAAGCTCCAGTTATAATGATTGCTATAGTTGGGCGAAATTTTCTGCTATTACCTTGTACATGAAACTTGAAGTTACTGCGGTTCCTATAAGTGGCTTTGTTCTTTGGAATATCAAAGAGTTGCCGATTTACTGTTGATATGGAAAATAATATCAAGGTTTTACAAGGAAATGATATGGAATAATCAACGAATATTGAATATTGAAAAAACGACTTCTTATTTCCATTTTTTTCCAAATACGCTTTTCGTTGAATTTTCGTTTAATTTTGTTGAAATTTGTATGGAATTTAGTACATTTCTGCAAATATGATAATATGCTGCACGATGGTGCAGCATATTATGGTGAACCAACTAAAAAAAATTCGTTTGAAACTGTCAAACTTGTAGTATCTAAAAAGTCAGTATAACGTATACTGACTTTTTAGATACTACGAACTACGAATTCTGTACTCATTAAATGCCAGTGTTTAATGTAATGATAACAAGTTCGTCACCAAGGAAACCTACCCTCAAGTGAATTTCGACCTACTAGCGTTTAGACGATTTGCCAAAATGAGCTTCTTGTGGGTCATGATTCAGTTGGTTTGGTCGTATAAAAAACAGTACTTCAGTCCTATATCGGGTTTCAAGAGTAAAGCATTTCAAGTTAAAGTAAACTAAAGGTTATCAAAAATTTTTAATCATCCTCATTAACTGGGAGACGTCCACTGCTGGACATATGCCTGATGCGAGGTTCCGCGCCGCCTTTAACTTTAACCAGCATTTACGGGTCACCTTGATCAGAAGGCCTATTATGTTTTTTTTTTTATTTTATCTCTGAGCTATGCTCTTGCCATGTAGACTGTATATAATAATCCCAATATACAGGGTGACTGGTGACAAATTTTAGATACTGAAGGAGAGCACTGTGCACTCGATTCTGATCATAATTATGGAATAAAATTAGGTACTTAATTTTTCATTAAAATTCCGTATAAATAAATACTGCTATGTTACTATGTACTTTACTTACGCCTGTGTCAGTCGCGGCACGTGACTTGACTCGTGGATCGCTGCCAACGCTAGCGTAACCATGCGTTTTGCAATATTTTTTTTTACTTTCGGTTAAGTTTACACAGTAAATATTAAATATTTATTTTTTATTCTTTTTTTCTCTTCGTGTGTGATCTCAAACTATCACGTCCATGAATTTCGAAAGAGACCGACCAGTCACCCTATGATGATATTCGGTCATTCATTATATCATCATAATATCATAGAAATTTAAGAGCAACAATAAAAAATAATTACGACAGATATAATGATTACACTAAGACAGAAATCTTGTTTAACATGTCATGTCATGGAGGAACCGTAATAGGTCTACAGATCATCGGTTCACCTTGCGGGGTTCTACATACGCTGCATCTCCCTAAACGTGGCCGCCATTCTAGAAACTAACTGCCCTAACGACCAACTTTTTTTGAGGTATGTTGGTTTGCCTGAGCGTCCCTTTTCTGATTCGATCTCGGAAATAAGTAATCACTATTGAATACCACTTTATATCCGTTGCTAAGGTCCGTTAAGTTAAGTCCATATTCTAAACAAAAACACATCATCAAACAAAAAAAATCTTCAAAATAAGCTGTATCATATTACACGTTCGGGAAAAGGAAAAAGGTTTTCGACGCCGAAATGATGTTTCCGAAACTTATCGGTGTTTTACACCGAAACTGTTGCTAGGTCCCATCTGTGGTAACAAGTAGTTCACAGAACAATTACCGTTCTGGAAACACTTGGTACAGTCAGCCACGTGACAAGTTGAATCAAAAATAATAATCAGTTAAGAAAATGATAAATATTGACAACTATAGGATGTTAAAAAAGGGTTTGTATGACAAGAAGAGATTAAAGATGATATCTCCAAAAGATTCAACTCATTTTGAAAATTAGAATTTCAAATTTGATGGACTACTAACGAATTAAAATTTTCAGTTATGTTATCAGAGAATAAGACAGAATAGTATGCATTTCCTCTTCAAGAAAGTGCAGTATACAATAGACAACATTTGGTCTTTTGCGTCTTTCTTGGCCCAAAATCTGAACTTTATTTCTCACCTTGTCACTTATTATCGGATAAGATTGAGGTCAGACTGAAATTTTGTAGAAAAAATCACGACGAAGAAAAAGGTATCGAAAAAATTAAAAACAACTTTTGCTTTGACTGTACCTATCTATGGTTCAGCGAATAGTTTGTTGTTAGGTAAACTTTACTAAACTTTGATATAAACCGCTGTCGCATATTATATCATATGTTTGATAGAGAAAACTTAGTTTTATACTTTCATTGTATAGTTTAAAATCGCTATGCAAATACAGGGTGACTGGTGACATATTTTAGATACTGAAGGAGAGCACTCTGTGTTCGATTCTGATCATAATTATGTTATAAAAGTAGGTAGGTACTTAATTTTTCACTAGAATTCCCCATGAATAAATACTACTATATGTTACTATTTACTTTACATAAAACTGAGTCAATCGCGGCACGTGACCTGGCACGCGGATCGCTGCCAACGCTAGCGTAACCATGCGTTGCGTTTTCTTTAACTTTCGGTTAAGTTTACTCAGTAAATAATTAATATTTATTTTTTATTAAATTTTTCTCTTTATGTATGATCTCAAAATATCACGTCCTTGAATTTTAAAAGTGACCCAACATTCACCCTTTATAAAGAAAAAAATTATTCAGCTTACATTTGATATTTTCTTATGACTGAAAACGAAAATTGCAACTTTTTATAAAACTGAACTCTATTAGCTAGGATTGGATTTGCCATGTAAATATTACAAATAGACGGTTGGATGTATGAAGTTTTACAAATTTTTTATCTTTTTATGGTGCGTTAAAAAAAACATTGAGAAGCGTGCTCGTTTGCATAGGTGCTTTCAGCGCCTAAAACACGTCCTCGACATATTCCAGCGTTTACCAGCGACGTTTTTGATCAATTACTAAATCTGCGTTTAATCTAAGTGCAGAAGAGGTCAAAGATGACAGCACACGTCTTCAAGAAATACTGGCTTATCATAAAGTATTGCTGAAACACATCATTGCCGGAGCTTCTCTATCCAGATCGTCGATCCACCTTGCGGGGGGCCTATCTACGCTGCGTCTCCCAGTACGTAGCGGCCACTCGAAAACTTTCACCGTCCGAAAATCTATCTGTTCTGCGAGCTCACGGTAATTGTACACCAAAAACCACAAAATACCGAAAACAAAAACCGATAGCGTAAGTAAAATCGAAGTAATTGCCAGAGTGGAGAGCAACATTATTTCAATGATATTAACCAGGTGGGTAGAGTACCTGCAATCGTTATTTTTAACGTTCGCGATTTTATTTAACTACTTCTCTTTTTTGGTTTGGCGCCATTTTTGTGTGTGCACGTGCTTGCGGTGAAGTAGGATGGAATTTCGTGCATTTATTTTTGATTTGTGGCAATACAGTTTATGGAATTTTATTTTAAAGATGATACCCATACCCATATTTTTACCCAATTTTTGGGTTAGGTGCGGTTGGTTATCGTGTCGTTTTTTTATTTAAAAAAAGTAGTAGCGTTTGGCCTTTGCTATTTGAAATGTATTATTTTAAAGGGGCCTTTCGTCATTCGCTTAAAGTGCAGTCAGCAATGCAGTTTTAATTTCAAAAGATGCTTGAATCTATTTGTTGAAATCGTAAGTATGAATTTAATGACTCGATTGACTTTCCATATTTGTTGTACAGGTCGAAGTATGCTTGCGCATACACATGTCACTTGGACACAGTGAGAAATGAAAAGTTCAATTGATGAACCAATAGCATACTACCATTTGTCCCGCTCTACTGCATATATCTATCCTTTTGTGACTAAAATAAAGAAGTGCAATGTCAGTGCGAATGTTCGAATTTGTTATTATTATTTTTTTTTATATAAAATATGGATGGAGCGTTTGTCTTCCATGACACCTGATGTTAAGTGAACATGAAGACTAAGGTGGTACACGTCCATCCAAGAGAAACCTATTCACTCGACGGTTAAAAGTACTAGGACTATACTGGTCAGGGAAAATAGACGCAGGCAGTTCATTCCAAACCTTGGCGACCCGTATCAAAAAGGAACTGTCAAAGCGCTTAGTTCGACTTTTCGGAATATCAACCACATACGGATGGAAGTTCTGTCTGCGTCTAGTAGTCCGATGGTAAAAGGGTGAGGGTTCAATTTGCTCAAACAGAGCACTGGCGCACTCACCAAAATGTATCCTGTAGTACACGGTTAAACAAGCAACCTTACGACGATGCTCTAGGGTCTGCAGTTTTTTGGTCGTAAGGTCGACGTTGTTAATTAGATTACGGGCTCTTCGGTCAACGGAGTCCAGCGCTTCTAGTTGATATTTGGCTGAACCATCCCAAAGATGACTGCAGTACTCCATGCATGATCGCACTTGAGCTGTATATAAGTTAAGAAGGTGTGCAGGGCTGAAGTACCGCCTTACTTTCGAGATGATTCCCTTTAGTTAGTCATCATTAACCCTCCAAAGTCGTGTGTTCTTATGTGTGCTGAAGTATTAATAGTTAAGGTGTGTGAGTTGTGTGTTTTGTGCATCTAAAATCATGGGCTTTGGCCCCAGTACGAGCAGAAATTAGTGTGAAGTTAATTATTAATAAATTAATTATTAAAAGTATTTTTTTATATTATTGCATTTTTTATTTTAACTCTGTATTAGTAGTTTATATGTAATGAATATTGAAAACATGCCTGTGATTTATAATTGTTAATTTTATGGATTTTCGTATTGATGTTGCATTTAAAATTTTAGGCCTGTATTAGTTATATGGTTTATTTATGTGTATTATGTGATTGATTTATGTGTGATTTATACTGTGATTTATAATTGTGATATAAAGAAGTAGTTTTAGAAATTAAAAATTTTGCCTGAATACAGAATTTTAAAAATAACACAAGTTGTTTGCTTCATTTATTTTGTTTGCTTACTGTACAATAATTAAGGAGCAGATATACCGATGACGAATGGCCCCTAAATATTTTAAAATTATTTTTTCAATGACGAAACGACACTCTTTGTGTGAAAGTTAAAAATAATGTCAATACCCACATCATGACCAAAGGCCCCTAGCCCATATTTTTGGGTTCACGGTGAATTAATCAGCTTTGGGCCCTAGTAAAGTGACGATGAGGTCTAAGATGCAAAAGACTAGATAATATCTATATCTAATATTATGCAAAATACTCTCTCTAAAAAGAAGAGAGGAAGAGAGAGAATGTGTCGAAGCGATAATGGGCAACAATTTATTTGAAGCGTGGTCAATAAATTAACAGCGAAATTCGACAATAGAACTATCGTTTCCGTTCATAAACGGTCGTTTCCGGTTATAATTTAATTCAATAGGTAGTTTTTAGATCTTAATTGATAGATCTTAGATCAATGTCAAATGGGAATTAATAAGTTTATGATGTAGCACCAACTTATTGAGGCTGTTTGCTAATAAGTTGAAACTTCCCATATGGACGCACTTTATGTCTGTATTATTAAATATTAGAACTTTTTTGTCTTACTAACAAAGTTTTAAGTAACAGTGTTTCTTAAGCGCCCTACTCAAAGCACTGCCAGCAGGGCACTACTTGCAGTGGCGCTGCCAATCGTATCGTGTGTATGCATGCAGGGCCGATATTTTAATTGTTTACCCTGCCGCAGATCGGCCCTGCATGCATACAAAAAGTCAAAGTCAAAAAAATCTTTATTTCGTAAATTGTGTGACTTATTTCAAATGTATAATCATACATTTGAAATAAGTCACACAATTTACCAATTGAACTGAATCTACCACCACTTCGGAAAGTCGATCTGTTGAGAAGAAGTGGCCAGTAACTCAACAGCAATCAAATACACAATAACAAACACAATACGATTGGCAGTGTCACTGCAAACCCTGAGGCAGTGCTTTGAGTTGGGCGCTTTACAAGTGGACCGAGTAGTGAAGTTAAGTAAGTATATTAAATTTATCATAATATTTATTATTGATAATCAACGCATTGAATTTTAAATTTTATGAAACTCTGTAATAATAGAAAATCAGAAAGTAAAATTTAACGTCAGATTCTAATTTCATCTCTTACTCTTGAGATCAAGTTTTGATTTAGGTGATATAAAATGATAATCAACTTATGATCGTATCACAGATCGTACAAAAAATCGTCTATTAATACGGTCAGAATGTCAAGTAGTACTCAAGTTTCCTTACAACGTTGAGAGCGAGACTCATTATATGGAAGGTCACTCAGGCGAGAAGTAAACGAGAATAAAGGTTTTTTGACAGTTAACTTTAGAAAATAATATTAATATTATTGAAAGGGTGGACAGGCGCACCATTTGTGGTATTTATAAACGATCGATTGAAAAAGTAAAATCGTGGATTTTTTAGTATGGATATAGCAAAGATAAGTAGGTATTTCTTTAGTGATTTATTCGTAATCTAGTTTCTATAATACAAATTTTGATTGAACTTAATTCATATACCTACATATATTGTATCTTATATAAAGGAACCTTTATTTAGTAAGTTGGGCTACCAAAAAAGAAGACAAACAGTATTTTTTTAATTTGAAAACACTGCACTTCAAAAAGTGTTTTCGACTGCAGTGTTTTCAAATTCAGAATACCTATTAGGTTGAATTTCAACAAATGGTGTTTTTTGTATCATATCGGTGAACTTTTTCATTTATCTGTTTTTTGTATATTTTTTAGTTTTTACGTGTTTGTTAGGATATTAAATATCCCCACCTTCATCAACATCAACGTATTATTCAAGACTAAGGAAAAAATTAAAGTTGAATTTTGGTTGCCAAGGATATGATAAGCCGTCCACCGAAAAAAAAATTTGAACTCCGATATGAAAAGGCTGACCACCGAGATGATTAGTCTGTCCACCGAAATGATAAGTATACCCACCGATATGATAAATCCATCCACATCTGAACACCAAAAGGAAAATAGGTGGTACCAGGGCATTTTTACAACCGTGAAGTTGACTAAGACCAGAGGTCTTATCACAACCAACGAGAACAGAGTTTTATATTATAAATAATATAAAAAAAAGAATGGTTATTTTGATTATAATTTTCTTTATTCAAATTAAATTAACCACCGATACGATAAAAAGACTCACCGATCTGATAAAATGATTCACCGATATCATAAAGCAATTCACCGATATGATAAAACTGTGCGTCGAATCATGAATTAAGACACCGATATGGGAAACAAGCCACCGATTCAAATTTTCTTATGATATCGGTGAAAATTATCACATCGGTGGGAATAAAAGACCACCGATTTCACCGATTTGAGAACACCGACATGATAAAAATCACCCTTTTTTGAAAATTAAAAAAAAGTTATTATATCTATGATAAGTTCAATAACAGTTTATCAAACTAATTCATTAACTACCTTTGTAAGAAGCAAACAACCACAATTTAACTACTCATTAGACCAGATAAAGCGATCACCGATATTATAAAAATAATGTCCGAGAGCAACTGAAATGGCGTACTTACGTTATTGTCGGGAATATGCAGCGATTTGGCACAAATCCGTCCTGACTGCGTACTAGCACGTTACTAACGTGAAATAAAATCGAAGGCGGGGAGGCTGTCGGATTCGTCCATAAAAAGTTAAGTTTAAATTACTTTAGGTCACCGAAATAAGAACATTTTGCAGGACAAGTACGTTTGTGCCTCTAATAAAAATAAACGTTACTTTATAGAATAAAACATGCTATTTATTCATAATAAGACTAATATTCCATTAAATTGAATAGGTTGTAAACTTGATTTACATATAGTTACGTGCGTATAAGCTTTTTTGTCTGTAAAAAAAGTAGAGGGACAGCACCGATATGAAAAAATTCGTAGTTTATTTATTTATTTCTGCCTTTAAATAAAGTTTTACATAAATGCTATTTTTGCCAAAACCCAATAATTACCCATTCTATTCAAAAAAATATTATTTAATGCAATATTCTTGCTGTAAAATACGAATTTCACCGAAGACAAAAAAAAAAGTCATTTGGGAAATTCACTCATTAGTATGCTAATAAAAACTACATTAAAACAGTTTTATGCTTTCACGATTTCAACACAAAAAACTATATTATATGAGTATACTATACCTATAGCAACATTAATTTTAAACTGCTAGGAGCGTATATTTCCGTGATGAACGTGAGATTTTATGTTCATACATACATACATAACTTCACGCCTGTATCCCTTACGGGGTAGGCAGAACACCAGAGGCTACCTATGAAACCATCTAAGGTCTCGTTTGACAAATTTATAGGTATTATAATGATGGAGACAGACTATTGCAGTGACAGGGGGTCAGCCTATCGCCCGCAAAACTGTCAATAATACCTCTGTCCCTTAACTGACTTTTACAGTATGCCCGGGAACAGAAGCAGCTGGCACATTCTATGTTTTTCTTTAACTCCCAGTCCAGCATGGAAGAAATTTTATGTTCGTTTACGTTTATTTTCCATTATTTACATTCAATATGAATTCTATTAATCGTATAGCATCCATAACACAAGATCTTAATGCAACTTGAGTTTAGCTACCCGATGGTGTGTGAACATTAATTTATTCAAATAAATAAATAAAAATAAATGAAATAATTAATTAATTTCAGAATTAACCCAAAATACGCCATTCGTAATTTGAACTTTTAAAACACACCTACGTACAGTCGAAGACAAAAGTGAAGTGACGTAACAATTCCGCCTCCTCTTGACCTTCTGTATAAGTTTCTTGTTGTGTCACCACATGCCAGGAACAATATCGTGGAATATGAGGAAAGGGCATGCCCTGCATGCGAATGAAACCCGCGAAAACGTGACCAAAATTTACTTGAAATAACCATTTTGGTAAAGGAATGAAGCAATAATATTTTAAGAGTATTAGTTTTGTTATTAGTATCCTTTTTATAATGAACATAATAAAGTTTTATGGAAACATATGTATTTTTATTAGGTTTAATAATTTATTATGAGTTCTATTAACTCGAGATATGAATCAATGTTGCAACGAGTGTTGTATAGAGTGTACTTTATTAATTAGTATGTGTTGATACTTATAAGCTTGTAAACCATCCTACTGATGTGCCCCAAACCAATTTCGTTTGACTTGCATAAGGCTCATTAATTTTTTAGCACACGTGTGGTACTCGAAAGTCTTATGGCGGGTTTCAATATTATGAAAACTGTTCGTTTTGCCTACGAACAATATAAATCACTACCAAAATGCCTTTCTATATTCAAAATCTTGACATCTAAACCACTGCTTACGAACTGTTTGACTGTAATGAGTTGTTAGGTTACATTTGACCATTTACAAAATAAGTCATTATATCTAGCCAACGACGACGTAACAAGTTATTAATTTAAACCAATGAGGTAAAGGTAGCATGGCAGTCTGCTGCGGCCAATAAGAGTTATTTTTTCATTACGTATGAACAATTAAAGAATAGGTCATTTTATCTAGCCAACGACGTAAAAATTTATTCATTTAACGAAATATCCTATCAAATATCTGTCAACATATCAATAATCCAGTTTTCTCTTTCTAACTTATCTATAACTGTTTCTGAAAAAAAGGACGAATATTATTGAATGACATTATTTTCCTTTTAAATATTTACTTTGACGTCATAAAAATGTGATTCAACCAATAGCAAAATTAGTCGAAGGATTGGCGTTTCGTTTTACGTAAGCAGTTAAACGCAATTATTAATAAAAAGCTCTAAAAACATACTATAGTATATTTATCGAATACTAAAACATAGCAAACATAAATTGAATAAGTTTACATATTTCTTTAGTTCAAATATCATACAAATAATTTGCGAATGCGTGATATTCTATAAATCACATATCACCTATTTTCTTGGAAGAACGTCACGCAAGGAGGGCCCATGCCAGAGAACTTACAGCCCGTAGCTAGTAGATATTGTGAAACGCTACTTTTTTCCTACCAGTTTTGTACCTGTACCGGTTACGCATAGCAGTCAGTTGAATATTGAAACCCGCCATTAATGACTGTGGACATAGAAACACAAATAAGTTACTAACTCTTTTTTTTTTCATTGTACTGGAATTTAGCTCGTATGCAGGGTGAAGTTTCGTATACAAGGTGATTGGTAACAAATTTTAGATATTGAAGGAGAGCACTCTGTACTCGATTCTGATCATAATTATGTAATAAAAGTAAGTAACTAATTTCTATTTTTTTAAATTCCCCATACGAAACTAATGTTTTTTTTCGCGGCACACACAACTCTGTAAACTGCCGCCACATCAAAAATAGTAAGTAAATTGTATTTTCGTTAGTTGCGTGATGAATTCTTTAACTTTCGGTGAAGTTTACTCAGTAAATAATTTATATTTATTTAATTTTTTCCCTTCATGTATAATCTCAAACTATCACGTCTTCAAATTTCGAATGTGACCCACCAGTCACCCGGTAAAGCATAGGACCTGCATAGCTGAATGGTTGACTTAAGCTGCTATATCAATAGATACCGCTATACCTAGGAACGAGAGTTTCAACTATACTAATTATGAGCTTTTGTTTTAGCTATTGACTGTCTTGTTATTCACAAATTCGTTGCCACGCGACGGCTTTGCATATATTGCCACTTCAAGATTGTCTACGCGTTCGTCCGTCTCGTTCGTCCCTCTTCCCTAAAATATGGTTGAGGAGGGTGATGACTGGTGCTTGCGTTATACTCGTGAACGGCTGCTACTAGCGGTGCCAGGTCGTTTTGCTGATGATAGTTTAAATACTCTGGTCCCAGTTTGTCATGTTCGTGTTGTGCATCCATAGCTCAATGCACCTACTATGTAAGCAATTTGGTGTGGCATGACATTGGCTCTCACAATTAGCTGTCTTGTGTTTTTTTCATGTCATGATCAATTTGTACTGTATGTACCTCTATTTGTATTAATTCGTATAATCCTAACTGAAAAAGAGTGCCAAGAGTTTTTTTTCTTTGGCTTTTTTTGTCTCTTCGTCTACTGTAATCAAAACCTTGTTAAAGCCGAAGTACAAAATTGTGACGTCATTAAGCGGCCATTCAATGGTCTTACGATGAATAAAAAAAAATCATTTCGTTTCCGTATCTTACGCGCGTTCGGAACTCGTGACGCAATTTCTCTAGTAAAATTTCATTAGTATGCTTGGACAGTCATGACAATGGAATACTTAACATATAACTATTTGGCTAAACTTCGATTAAAATCGAAAAATGATGCTCGCGCGTGTAGTACATGCGGGAGCTAGTCCACGACTATAGATGCGAAGCAGGTTATTAACGATTTTAACGCGGCGAAATATGCATTTTTCGTCATTAACGGTTAATTAACCGCATTATATGCTTGTTACGGTTAAATACCACCACTACGTGTCGCTAACGGATTATGTGTATCAGCTTCGACTGGATAAAAAAGTCGGTTGAAATTCCCTATCTCAAAAACTACTTAACCGATTTTGATGAAACTTATAGTATACCCTAAGTTGAACAATACCTAGTACATCAAAAAATAAATTACTTAAATTGGACGTGTAGTTCCGCAGATATGCGAACGCAAACATAAAAACATACATACACTATTGAAATTTTACACATTTTGTGCAGACGTTGATATAGACTAACATATACGAAAACTGGGCAATTCTGGAAATATTACATACATACGGGTGGCATTGATAACCACCTTTTTTGAAGTCGGTTAACAGGAAAAGAAAGAAAAACTTTATCCTTTTTCGTTGTCGCTGTCAGATATTTAACCGTTAATAACTGTATTTTATCGGTAGCTAACCATAAATTTGGTAAATTAACGGTAGCTACAACAACTATACCCACGACCCACGCGCGCATAGCTATTTCCGTAGGATTTTTTTATGAATGAATACGCTCTTATACACGCGTGACGCAGCGTTGACTGTTAGTAGTAAAAACAATTATACGAGTAGTAAGTATACACATAGTTTTATCCTGAATTTGACACTGAATAAGAATATATACGTATAAGCCAAGAGAACGATTATTTATAATTAATTAATTACTTTAATTAAAGTTTATTGAAATACGAGAAAATGGGACCGCTTTAATTTTAAAACCAGACAATATAACAAAACTTGACTCTACACAAGAAAACTCGTCTGTTCGTTTTCAAATTTAATTGTTCTGTTAAGGGCCCCATTCGCGAAATCTGTGCGTTTTCAATCTCATTACAACCGGCCAATATTGTTTGTCTGGATCGGATAAAAATATATGTTGAAGTTTGTTTAATATATTTTATAAATCTGTGGATCAAAACACGATACTGAAAACTTTACTCGATCATAAAAAATTACGAAAAAGATGAAAATTTTAAGTGATTTTCCGATATTCTAAGAGAATATCAAACTTATACTTACAAAAACTTGTCATAATATTGGTAATGTAGCATAAAATTAATTTATTTGGATAATTTATTTCTTAAACCGTTCTATTTTTTCTAATATAATATAATATAATAAAGACGACGGTGCGATACAATTCAGTACCACGCGAGGCGTCATGGAGGTAGGACCTGTGTCGCTTTTGCTCCCGATTTTCCCGCGTAATTGATCGTCTTTTTGACCATAGCGTACACATAACAGTACGACAATTTAATTATTTAATTTTTGTTAAGTCACATTTTATATTTTGATTGATAAATTAAAGGAGTATTATAAACAATTATCACTTCTGAATATAGAGCTAAAAACTTGTTTCTGATATTTTTTTTTAAGTTCATTAGACAACAAGTGCAAAAAAGCATATAATTTTTTTTGCGATAAATCTTTTCTTACGTAATCACCCGACGAAAACAAAAGGAGGATTATTATTCTATACGTACGTATACAGGGTTAATATTAACGCATCACCTCTTGTGGGCTGCCCCTCCACATCAATTCCAACGTAGATACTGATAGGTGCACATCGATAAACATACAGGGTGTAATTTTTAATGCCATCTGTAGGGAAAGTACTCTAAAGAAGAGATAGCAAAATTTACTCCAAAGAAACTGTCCTTTATTATTCAACAGAAATAAAACCGCATTCAAAGATTTTTAAGAATTCACTCGTTTCACCTGGGATTCAAACTGACTAAAATCTGTAAAAATGACACCCTGTAATTTTATTGTGTGGTTCGTTAGAGCCAATCACAAGAATAAAATCTCTCTCACATACTAGATTAATTCATTGAAAGGAAAACCATGAAATCTTCATTTTTAGATTTAAGTCGGTTCGATTCCTGGGTGAAGAAGCGAGTTTTTGAAAACTCTTTGAATACAGTTTAAATTTTTCCTAAAATAAAGAAATGTTTTATGGAGTAGAATTTGCTATCTCTATTATTAAGAAAACTTTACCCCCAAATGACATTAAAAAAAATTGCCATGTATATTATGTACAAATGTTCTGCTTGATTTCCCATAACTCTAGGGTCTTGATGGGGCCATGTAATAGAATCAAATAACATGTGAATAATTTTTCAATTTTCTTTTGGTTTTTATTTTTCATGCAAAATAATTCAATTTAGTCTTGCTTGGTGGTAGGATCCCTTCTGGGTCCGCCTGGCTAGCGACCACCCTTTATATAAAGTCTGCCGCCAAATGTTACCGCTCCGGCGGTAATGTGTTCCGGCAATATTGTATAAAGAGCCAGTTCCTTCCTAAACCCGTGTGCTTTCATCTTCGTCACTTACCATCCGGTGAGATTGAGGTCAAACGCGGGTTTAGTCACTTATAAAAAAAAAAAAAAGTCAAAAATAACTTTATGCGAAGTATGACAACGTGGCGTTTTCTACTCCTTTTTTATCGCTATGCACAGGTAGGTACAGTTTGCAACGTTTTGCGGTGTACATTGTATGCAACTTTCCTCAACGTTTAAAATGTTTTTGTTGTTTATTGTATGACTTCAGTGACACGCGTCTATTGAGTGGATGAGATGTTACACGGGTGATATTTTAGAACTCATTATATTAAGACCGAGGATATCTTGGAAAGTATGCACTTTTGAACCACATATTCTTTGGCAAAAAGTATTATTTTTTAAGTAAGGGAAAAAACCTCAAAGTTATGGGATATATAATCAATATATATAAAACTGTTCCGTTACTGACTGAGGTACTGAGTGACTGACAGACAACGTACAGCCGTAACTACTGGGCGTAGAGAGCTGAAATTTGGAAAATTCATTCTTTAGGAGATGTAGGGGTGCACTAAGGAAGGAATTCCCGAAATTCCCACGGGAACGGGAAATATAGGATTTTTTAGTTTGTATGAAAAATCTTATTCCTTAAGTGCACCGATGTGAAATTTGGTGTAAAGGTTTTCAATGTGTGTCTGGTTGTGTTATGAAAGGAATTCCCGAAATTCTCACGGGAACGGGAAATATTTGATGTTTTAGTTTATATGAAAAAACCCATCCCTTGAGTGCACGGATGTGATATTTGATATAAAGGTTCCTCAATAAGTGTCTGTTTGTATTATGGAAGGAATTCCCGAAATTCCTACGAGAAAGGGTTGGACTTTTTAGTATGTGTGAAAAATCTTATTCCTTAAGTGCACCGATGTGAAACTTGGTGTAAAGGTTTTTTAATGTGTGTCTGGTTGTGTTATGAAAGAAATTCTCGAAATTCCCACGGGAACGGGAAATATATGATGTTTTAGTTTGTATGAAAAAACCCATCCCTTGAGTGCACGGATGTGATATTTGATATAAAGGTTCCTCAATAAGTGTCTGTTTGTATTATGGAAGGAATTCCCGAAATTCCCACGGGAAAGGGTTGGACTTTTTAGTATGTGTGAAAAATCTTATTCCTTAAGTGCATCGATGTGAAACTTGGTGTAAAGGTTGTCCAATGTGTGTCTGGTTGTGTTATGAAAGAAATTCCCACGGGAACGGGAAATATTTGATGTTTTAGTTTGTATGAAAAAATCCCATCCCTTGAGTGCACGGATGTGATATTTGATATAAAGGTTCCTCAATAAGTGTCTGTTTGTATTATGAAAGGAATTTCCGAAATTCCCACGGGAAGGGGTTGGACTTTTTAGTTTGTGTGAAAAATCTTATTCCTTGAGCGTACGGATGTGATACTTGGCATGAAGGTTCTTCAAAGAGTGACTGGTTGTGCTACGAAAAAAAATCCCAAAATTCCCACGGGCACGGGAAATATATGATTTTTAGTTTGTATGAAAAAAACTTATTCCTTGAGTGCATGGGTGTGATACTTGGTATAAAGGTTCTTTCAGTGGGTGTCTGGTTGTATAGTTTCTGAAATTTCCACGAGAAGGGTAGTTAAGCGCATACGAAGTTGCGGGATAAAGCTAGTATTATATAAGTATTAAAAAATACTTATGCAAAGTTGTATATTATAGAGGTGTTCATTTTGATGTGTGCTGATATATGCTGATGGGTGCTGATAGTTACTGATAGGTGACGATTGTAACTGATGGATGCTGACAGGTGCTGATGGGTAATGATGGTTGCTGATAGATGCTGTTGAGTACTGATAGGTTGGGTGCTCAGATGTGCTGATAGGTGCTTATGGGTAATGAAGGATGCTGAGAGATGCTATTGGGTTCCGAGGGGTACTGATAGGTGCTGATGGCTTCTCATAGGTGTTTATCGGTGCAGATGGGTAACTACTGACAGGTACTAATGGTAATTTATAGGCACTGATGAGTGCTGATAAGACATTAGCACTAATGGTGAGATTAAGATGGGTATTAGTTATTAATATCGAAAAGAATATCAGTTAATTTGTTTGAATGGGTTACGTTCAAATAATATTGCTTTGCCTGTACTTAAACGTCAAATAAAATAATGGATTGAAAATGTCTGTCCGTTAAAATACCTTCTTGTATTTATTTTCGTCACGAGTAAAATAGACTCTATTTCAAAAGTTCCAGATATCAAATTAGTTTGGTATCTTTATAATTTCAACAAATATGTTTTTGAGTAATGCTGCCACCTAAAATTCTTTTGATGTACCTACTTATTAATATATAAAAAGTACTTACTTCGTTCTTGAAAGGGAATGTAGATGGCATCTACCACCAATTTTCCTGTGTGTTGAAATTATGATTCCAGATAGTTATAATTTCACAGTGTTAAAAGTTAGTTTAAATTGGTCACCTTTTATGTATTTTGTGCTTAAACTTTCATATGCTATGTTTTTCAAAAATATAGTGTTTTGGACCTTTATGCATCAACTTTAGTAACATTAAATTATATCTGATCGGTTCTTTCACGAATAATCTAGTTCAAAGTTCAAACAGACAAACCCTTCGGCTTTATAGATTAGACGGCTAATACATTATGACGATACATAGACATCTATACTTATAATAAATCTGTAGAGAGGTCAATTCTGTACATGTAATATTTTTTTCAAAATAACTATCAGGGGGTGATTGATTAGTGATCGA
The DNA here is from genome assembly GCA_944452665.1 of Stenoptilia bipunctidactyla. Classification (NCBI taxonomy): domain Eukaryota; kingdom Metazoa; phylum Arthropoda; class Insecta; order Lepidoptera; family Pterophoridae; genus Stenoptilia; species Stenoptilia bipunctidactyla. The sequence goes on from OX101743.1 coordinate 9,184,580, forward strand.
TACTGATGCCAAAAATGCAATCAGTAAAATTTTTGTCTGTCTGTATGTTCCTTATAGAAACAAAAACTACTCGACGGATCTTAACGAAACTTGACAAAATTATTCTTCATACTCCTGGGCAGGTTATAGTATACTTATTATCACGCTACAATCAAAAGAAGCAGAGCAGTGAAGGGAAACGTTGGAAAAACGGGATAAGTTACTTCATTTTTTAAGCTTCCGTCGCGTGTGCAGCCTTAATGGTTAAAGCTACATAGATATCATGTATGACAGAAATATTCTTCATAAAATTATATAAAAAATATCCCACAACAGTATATGTCTATATTTTATGGTTGACTCACAATAACACGTGTAAATACCGATAGCTTAGCAGTTCGGAGCTTTCTGATTATATTTGTTTACTCTTACGTTTATAATACTCTCACTCATCCTTAATTTAAAAAAAATTACATTATTACCTATTCAACAAAAAAAGAATCATAAAAATCGGTATAGAAACACCAAACTTATACATGAAATACGCTAATAACCCATCGCGCGTGAATACTGAATGATATAAGGATTATTTTTGCGTAACGGTTGCCGCGCTCGACGCGGCTCGCGGCGGTAGGGTATAAAAAGGCGGGAGGCGAGCGCAAGCTTCATCAATATTTGGCTGTTGATGCGTTCAGAGCGTTCGACTTTATTGATCAGCGCGACTTTTAGTCTTTAAATAGTGTATTTGAATTTCTTTTGTTGTTATTTTATAAAATAGGTATTAGTTGTTTTGGTAGTGTTTAAATATTCGGTCAAATTCCAAATTTTGGCTAATTTATGTTCAGTTTTTTTTGGATTTTTTAGGTAAAAGCGTAGGTACTTTTTATTAATTATTGTAGTTATAGGTATTTATTTTCCAGTGAAGTAGGTATAGGTAAATAGCATTGCACAGGCGTTTCAGCTTTATTTTCATTTCTTTTACTGTTGTAAGTTGTACGTATTTCTGGGTATAATTCTATTTGGATATTTTAGTTTAAACAGGCACTTAGATTTCCAATTTAAAAGAACGCAATTCCCAGTATCGGTGTGTTTTGCAATGACAATTAATAAGGCTCAAGGGCAGACTTTTCGTGTTGCTGGAGTAGATCTCGGTGTCAGTTGTTTCTCGCATGGTCAGTTATACGTCGCTCTTTCCCGGGCTAGCAGTTCTAGAAATCTTCATGTTCACGTGCCGGACGGGTCAACTTTCAATATAGTTCACTCGGAAGCTTTGCGCTGAAGGATTTTCGTTCCATAGATACTTAAGCCTCATGTGAAAGTGATCTAAACAATTAATTGGCAAATATTATAAAATGTCAATCGTTATTCTTACTAATATTATAAATATGAAAGCGTGTATATTTGTTCAGCTTTCACGCAAAAGCTACTCGACGAATCATGAGAGGTACTAGAAGTAACATACGATACTTTTTATCCCGAAATTATCGCGAGCGGAGCCGCGGGGACAGCTAGTTTAAGAATATAATCATACATTACTATTTTTTTGATATAATTAACTACTACAAATTTACTACTTCGTGTAAACAGGTGCACATTCCGAAGGGGTGGATTGAATTTCATTTCATAAAAAAAAAATATTTGTAACATTCACACTACATTATTTAGCTCAAATTAACTCGTGTTGTAGTGACTAAATAACGGATCCATTCTAAATAATAAATGCGAAAGTCTATCTTTCTGTTCCTTTATTTCAGCCAAACCATCCGACCGATTTGTAGAAAATTAGTAATGAAAATAGCTCCCAAACCCTACTTTTTTTCAAACACCAGCCCTATTGGATTGGAATGAGAGAGATAAAAGCTTACGTAAAAGATCTCAACTACCTACTTATCTGATTTTAATGAATTTTGGAACAAATAATTTATGAAAGTTACAAATTAACGTCACGATATACTTTCAAGTCAAAATAGCACGATTTTCACAACAGAATTCAGTAAGGATATAAATTTAAAAAGATTTCATCTATAAAATGGCAATTACAATATTTATAAAAAATAAAATAGTAAGTATAGGTATCGCAATACTAAATCCAGATAAATAAAAAATATAGATTCTATTATATCATCCTTGACATAAGTTTTAGTCATCGTAGAAACGAATTTCGTATAACAAGGCACACCATAGGTATAGTACTACTATATTACTGCTATTAATTATACTGTGACATTTCTGTGCGCTGACGTGTTCATTTACGCGACTGCCCGCCACGCAGTCCCATATAGCGTTAATGCCTACTGTGGTCGAAAATCCTCGCCTTAAGTCAAAGGTCATAATATTATTATAGAACGTATAAATATATGACCTTTACAATATTTATGAATGACGTCTCATACCAAATTGAGTAGCCTATATAATTTAAAGCGGTAATAACTTTTGATACATTAATTTTTTGGTAGCATTAATCTCAGGGCTAATTATAGTTGCTTAAATAATAATAATAAATAATAATTAAATAAATATTTCTGACACTCACACAACATTATCTAGCCCAAATTAAGTTTTTTAAAGAACTTGTGTTGTGGATACTAGATAACTGATATACTTAAGAAATATATAAACATACATATTGAATAAATACATATTTTTTATTAGAATAAACTTAAATAAACATCCATGACTTTACGGCTAATATCTGTGTTCATCACACCGATATCCGCCGACCTCTGGGTTCGAATCCCGAGATAATCGTTCAAGATAAAGTCAAAAAATACATTTTTTCGTAGACACTTATGAAATAAATCAAATTGTTTACAGATGGAACTGAATCCACCACCATTTCGGAAAGTCGTTAATGAAAGCTACTGGTTATAAAGAACCAACGTTATTTTAAGTCGAATTAGAGTTTAGCGTTTTTTATCCTTTCTTTAAAGTATATGTGATAATATAGGCTTATTTAAATTTATTCCATGCTGGACTGGGAGCGAAAGAAAAATATAAAATGTACCAGCTGCTTCTCTTCCCGGGCATACTGTAAAGGTCAGTTAAGGGACAGAGGTTTTATTGACGTTTTTGTGGGCGACAGGCTGTCCACCTGTCACCGCAATAGTCTCTCTTCATCATACCTCCACATTTGTCAAACGTGACATCAGATTTATAATCTCTGGTGTTCTGCCTACCCCATAAGGGATACAGGCGTAAAGTTAAGTATGTATGTTTAAATTTTTCCCCGCAAACTATGACGCACCTACTCACCTGCCCAGCATGTCCACATAGCTGCACACTCCAGGACATGATGGAGGCTAGCGATGGTGCTGTAGAGGTGGCGAACTTTTGGACAAACAAAATTTGAATTTGTATCGACTCGCAAGAAGAAGAATATATGCATCTTCTTAAAAACTCTACTTAGTTCGATGCTTTGCATAAAATAAAGTAAATATCTATGTAGTAATATTCTAATATTCTGAACATGGAATATAAAAATATTGTACTCGTTGTTTCTTCAATTTAAATCAGAATAAAGACTATAAAATGAAATTTGTATTATTACAGATTTGATGTTAATTTCATTTACGTGATACGAAACGAAAAATAATAACTTTCATAAAGAAATTAAAAACCTGTATTAATTTTGTGTTACTAGAAATATTGATTGAATAAAAAAATCTTTTTATAAAGCAATAAATAACTTAATTTCTTTGTTAATAAAACTCAAAACTAAACAACCTAACCCTCCAAAAACACAATCTAATTTCAAATACTTTCATCAACTTCGAATAAGTATGGTTTAGCGGCAATCCACAATTCCTGCCGATCCCGACTTACCATGCACCGCACGTCTCCACGGTTATAAGATGTCAATTTTACTATGGGATCCGTCCTTGCAGAGATTACAGGATCCCTTCTGGGAGATAAACGGAATAGGTTACGTCATCCTAAAATACGGGGTTTAATTAAGTCGGATCGGAACGCATAATGGGAATCCGTTTTTTTATGTGATTGGGTTACGTTTTGATAGTTTGCGTAATTGGTGTGAAACGCTTACGTTTTCTGTTTTTTTTTTGTGAATTTGTTTGAGGAGATTAAGTGACGGGTAATTGGGATTTTAGATGAGATATACATAAATTCTGGTAACGGCTTCATTAATTGAGTCGAAAATACTAGTTGGGCAAAATCTGCAAAATCTACATTCGTTTAGAATAAAATTTTAAACAAATGTATAAATACGTGTATTTTAAGGTGTGTACTTTCTTCTTCTTTACAGTAACTTAAACTAAAATTAAAAATTACCAAACATGTGCTTTAAACCGGTCACATATGAAGTGAAATTAGTTTTTGGCATTTTTTTTTAAGACAACGAAAAAGTTAGTAAACGTAAGCATCTCCACTTTAGAAATGAGAAAATGAAAGTATGAAATATTTTCTGGGTTTAATTTTGAGTACCTGCCAGGCCAGTTTAGAAAACGACTTTTATAAAATGGCTCAGATCTGGGTGTTCTAGACTAAGACACCCCCTAGTTCCCCTGTTTAGTCTCCATAAAACAAACTAACTTTTGGGCCACCTAGTTTATGTGACACTTTGGATAACTTAAGTATTTACATATTTCTGTCAACTTTTTAAATTAACATAATCACGAAAATATTTGAAGACATGAATGAATGAAGGTGTTATGTCGCAAAATTATGATTCTGGGGAAATTTACTTTAAAGTTTTGAATAAACATTTGAAGGTTGTACTAATCGTGATAAATGTAGTAATTTAAAATTGGTGCCTGCTTATGGAAAATAACACAATCGATTAGTATAAGGAAGAAATAAAATAAAAAAATATAGTTTTAAGTATTTTATATTAAAAGAAGTGTACTTAACTCCTTCTTCCAAGAATAACAAATCACTTTCATTTGTGGTTGTGATGTATGAAGGAGGTAAGTGCATAAAAACATATTAAAAAATTATATTACTCATTAATAATCGTCTCATAGTAGTACCGATATTCTTCTTTTACAAATTTAAGTTGTTCCCTGATGTTATTTTTTTTCTCAGTCGTTACCGATCCATATTTGCCTTCTACACGCAGCACCTCCAAATTCATATCAACATGGCCTCTTCCCTTCATATTAGGTCCTTACATATGAAATTGGTGTTTCGTCGTACTGGCCATTTAATCTCAAATATCTCCTCTTTGATTTAGAATTCCAAATTCAAATTTATACAGCTATTTACTCATCAATTTGTGTCTCGAAAACCGTATTTCTTTTGTTTTTTTTTTCTTTTGATTTTTTCTCTGTGTCATCATACAAAATGGAAACTTTAAGATTTCGCGTTATTTACGAATATGAGTTCCGCCGTGGCACCAGTGCTGCAGAAACGGCTCGAAGATCTTTTTTTTTTTATAAAATATGGGTGGGACGTTTGTCTTCCATGACACCTAATGTTAAGTGAACATGAAGACTAAGGTGGTACACGTCCATCCACGAGAAACCTATTCACTCGACGCTTAAAAGTACTAGGACTATACTGGTCAGGGAAAATAGACGCAGGCAGTTAATTCCAAACCTTGGCGACCCGTATCAAAAAGGAACTGTCAAAGCGCTTAGTTCGACTTTGCGGAATATCAACCACATACGGATGGAAGTTCTGTCTGCGTCTAGTAGTCCGATGGTAAAAGGGTGAGGGTTCAATTTGCTCAAACAGAGCACTCGCGCACTCACCAAAATGTATCCTGTAGTACACGGTTAAACAAGCAACCTTACGACGATGCTCTAGGGTCTGCAGTTTTTTGGTCGTAAGGTTGACGTTGTTGATTAGATTACGGGCTCTTCGTTCAACAGAGTCCAGCGCTTCTAGTTGATATTTGGCTGAACCATCCCAAAGATGACTACGGTACTCCATGCATGATCGCACTTGAGCTGTATATAAATTAAGAAGCTGTGCAGGGCCGAAGTACCGCCGTACCTTCGAGATGATTCCCAACTTTTTCGAAGCTACTTGAGCCATGGACACAATTTGTTGACCGAAGTTTAAACTGGATGTTATAGTTACGCCTAAAAGCCCTAGATGGTCAGTGATGGGGACAGATGCATTCTGGAAATTAATTATGTGTACGGTAGTGGTGTCGCTAGAGAAAGGGCAGGTGCTTTTTGGTTCCAACGTTTTCGTTCTGGAAATTTCAAGCTACAGAACAATCCCCGTTGACGGTCGGAGACCAAAGTCGACAATGAAGAATTGAAGGCTATTGTGGAAGCGGATCCATCGCAAACTACGTCCAAGTTAGCTGCAGGCTGCGGTGTTAGTGATAAAACAGTTTTAATCCACTTGAAACAAATTGGGAAGATAAGAAAGCTCGAAAGGTGTTTACTCGTGAACTGAGTGAAGCAAACCGACAAACACGCGTCGACTGCTGCGTTACATTACTGAAGTGGCACAAAAATGAATGGATTTTAAATCAAATCATTACCTGGGAAAAAAAGTGGATACTCTACAACAATAGGAAGCGCTGATTGCAATGGCTGAACCCCGGAGACAAAAGAGCAATCATGTTGAAATTTTTGTTCTCTCCAGCACATGAATCTGACCAAACAATGACATGTTCTTTACCTTGACAAATTGGATCTACCTCAAAAAATCTCAAAAGAGCACTAGCTACTTCAGAACTTCCACGGTCAGCTATGTCTTCAGTCCATGTGAAACAAACAGCGTTTTCTTGTGATTTAACGTCTATAACGTGAATACTTAAGTTATAAAACCAAAGCTGTCGTAGATAGAACGCCTTAGATTTGCTCAACTTAGCAAAGTCATGGTTTTGTTGTTTGCCTCTTCGGTCTGGACTTGGATCCGAGCCGCCTTTCTTTATCTTTTCCTTAATGACATCATTTTTTGCGACTAATTTGATACAGTGCACACATTGCCAACTTACAAACTTGAGTCGTTGTACCTTAAAATTTAATGGAATTTGTGTATGATACCATCTTTTGTCTTCTTACTTTATTACGGGGTCTTGCCACAGGCATGCTAGTAATGCTGCTGTAGAGGAGAGCATTGTTGCTATTTACGTCTTTTGTATAAAAGCCACATAATATTTACTCCCTGCTAGCTGTCGAAAACTTATTGGAACACTTAAGTCTACATTTTTCCTTCAATCTAGTATGTTAAAATGAGAAGTTGAAGACACAGGCGCTTGATTATGCTCAATCCATTTATGTACATGCTGCAAGTTGCACGGATCTAAGAAAGAGGAAAAAGCCCTTTTGCATAAAAAACAGTAACCGCAAAAAAATAAGCGTAAAATAAAAAATAAATAGTTATATCCATTAATAAAAAATTTGAAATTTTACAAAATTAAAGTTAGGTCGGTTCGATTTAAGCAGCCATTTTTATTAATATCAAAACAAAACAAATTAGTAGCTGGAGACCTATGTAATGTAATGAGCTTTATTGGTAGGTACAGAAGTGATGACTACTCTCGTATTTACTCCCAAAGAAAACTTACAAGTCTTAGATCAAACCTTAAAACCTATCATAAATGAATCCAGTAAGTACCGAAACACGAACTGCAAAAGGTTAAAATAAAATAAAAAGCAATACCGATTTTGAATGTTTTGTTACATGCCACAAGATTTAAGAAGCGAATGCAAAACAAAAACAAATTAGGGTTTGCATTCGGCAACATTTTCGAGGTTAGAATTTGCGTAAGCATTGTTTTCTAGAGTAGATTTCTCCAAATCAGTAATAACTGCAGCTTCCACTAATTGTTTAGTGCTCAATCTAGCTGCTACCATTGATTTTAATCCCCTAAAGTCACTTATCAAATTTGTGAATTAATTTGCAACAAAATTAAACTATCTTGAAAAAAAGAAGAGAATAAAAATAATGAACGCAACGAAACTTTGAAGTAATTTTTGAATGAAGGGTTTATGTTCCGAACATAACCCCTTCATTCATTGAAGTGCGAGAAGTTTTGGTACATGCTCCCTTCATCCACCGAGAAAACGAGACTATTTTCGATTGTTGTTTTTTATAAAAGAGTTATGTGCCCATAACACCTTCATTCAAATTGCTTTTGAAAATAAAGTGTACTTAACCCCTTCATCAAAAATTTACTTTGGAAAATATAACTTAATTTGATTGATTTAAAGGTTCTAGATGTTTGTACGTACATAACACCCTTATCCATGCAAAAAAATGCAAAAATCAAAAAATGCGACATAACACCTTCATCCATTCACGTCTTTATTTATTACCTGTCTTCACAATATTTCGCAGAATTTAACAGTCGTCAATGAAAAATCACGTATTTTTATATAGCTTCAATAAGACTATGTTATAAGACGCGACGTAAATTGTACATATATTAACGAAAAAGTTGTAGTTGTATAGTAAATACAGGGTTAATTTTTAGTCAACGTCTTGTAGTACTACGTCGTAGTATTATTAATGAAATGCCGCTTCGTAGTAGGTATGTTCATCAACAGCAACTATTTTTTTAAAGTTTCTGATTCCATATTTCTACTTTTTTGTACTGAGCGCCGCTAAAATAAATATGCAGGTACGTTTATATCGTATCAAAGAAACTAACAATTAAATTTGGCTGGTGACTACAAATCAACCCTGTATAGTTATAAACTTTAATCATATAAGCTAACTAAGTGTTAGAAAATGTATTCAGTATTATTCGAGCATTCACTGTTTTCATTATTCTGCTGATCCACACCTTACAAGGTAGAGTAAATATCATATCGTTTCATACTAACATAACAAGGTACCACATAGCTTAATTTAAATAAACCTACACTTAAACTTTAACTTAAACTTAACAAAGTAAAACAATCAGTGGGTGTTGAAATTAGCAGACTGTTTACCGGAGCTATGTATGTAAGCACATAGTTTCAAGCACATAGTTAGAAACAATATGCTCATCGCGGTAGTGTTACATATGACAAGTTATTACTTCAGTTTAAAGTTAGTTTAACGAAGTAATTTAATTAAAATTAATTTCTTAGATCCATGATTAATAATTTATTAAAATTTTTGTTTGCATTTGAAGTTTGGGACCTAGACTAGACTATAATTGATACTTTTTTGAATCAAACTACGATATTGACTATTATGTACTGGATTTACTGGATTTTTACGACGATTTTCGATTTTTATTTCGCGCGTCCTGTTTTGATACTGTTAGTGCTGTTACAAGCACTATGATCGCGGACTGGCAGATGAAGGTAAGTGGCGATGACAGTTAGAGGTACTAAAAGATTTCAAGCTAAATTCTCTAAAAAAAGGAAAAATTCTAGCTAATCCGAACAATTTGAATTTTGAATGTTATATTCATTTAAACGACTTGCAACCTTCTTAGTAATAAAAACATGGCGGGAAATCATTTGTCAATTGTTTTTTATTACACATCAAAGATTTTAGAGTGATGATTTTTCTTTCTCTATACAAGACTGTGCCGCTCGTCTTCTCGTCTTTTGGGAGAGAAGCGCCTTGTGTGATCACCGTGAGGTTTGCTGAATTTAAGAGTCGGGTTTCACTACATGACGAATTTCGTGAAGAGTGGCCTTCAACCTGTCGTCAACGAAAATTATTTGGCTACTGCTAAATGAAAAAAACCCGTGGATTACCTATGAGACAATTCGAGAACTATTGGGATTCGTATGAATCAAATAAAGATAATTTTACACGAAGAAATAAAAATACGGAAACTTCGTTGTTGTTCGAACATGAACTGAGAGTGGAGCAGAAGCGGGCTCGCATGGAATGGTGCTCACAGATGCTACTGAAGTACGACCACGGGCATTCTAATGCAGTTTATGTTAGTGTCACATAAGACGAATCGTGAATTTATTGCTTCAAAGGGTTTGAAAATGAGAACAGGCCAAAAAAAGTGAGGCAGGCGAGAATCGTTGTGTAAAAAATTAATGCTTTTTTTCTTAACAAGATTCCCATCTGCACTATTCCACTTGAAGATCAAAAGTGTTAATGCCGTGTGGGATTCTACCATTTGTTTACCCAGAGTGTTAGAAAAAATTCGCGAAAGACCAAACAACCTCGTTCTCCTACATCATCACAACGCTTCTTCACACACGGCCAACAAAATAAAGTCATTTATAGCTTCCGAAAAAGTAGAACTCGTCACCCATCCTGCGCATAGCCCCGACCTGTGATTTCTGTATTTTCCCCAAAATCAGTGATTTGATGATAGGTTTCACTTTTACCAACCCTGTAGAGACAGTGGCAGCGTCCAATCAGCACGTAGAAAACGCCTTCAGATCTGTGGTCCTCCTATTTAAAAAAAAGGGTTCGATCGCATGAAAAAATGTTGATATTGTAAAGGAAAGTATTTTGAAAAGCAATAAACATAATATTCGGGTTATAACATGTTATTTTTTAAGTCACGTAAAACTTTTTGCGTGCGTAGGTATAACGATCAAAATACCTTTCTTGTTCCTTTTGATCTTTTACAACAAAAAAAGGTAATTCTTAACTAGAACTAGAAAAAACATACGACATCCCTTTTAGAGAGTAAGCTTTAAGTTCAGAAGTTGTGTTTTCGGAAATATAGCTTTCATATTAATATCGTGGACATTGTAAAAAGTCAAACTAACCGCTTTGATAGTTCTTTTTAGTACGACTCGTGAAGGTATACCTAGAATATATTACCCACGTCTGTTACCACAGACAACTGTCGCTGTAGCCGGGAGTAACCTTGAATCTGTTTGAGTATTTCACAAAGCTAAATGCAAGTATATCAATGGTTAGGCAAACCTAAAAACAAGCAAATGGAGATGAAATATCTAAAACCATGTAAGTCTGGTTTGACATACTTGATTTTAGTTTTTTTCTGTCGAAATACTTGGTTTTAGCTTTATTTTCTTGTCAAAATTGAGATACATGAATCCTTTTTTTCTTAATAGCTTTAAAACCAGAAGGTTATATGTGTTTTTTTAACGTAGAAATGTGCCTTTTGATAAGGAATCCGAGGATGTAAAAATCAAAATTTAAAAAAAAAAACGAGATACTTGGTTCTAGCTTAGTGCAGCCGAATTACAGTTCAAGTTTTTTTAAATTTCGAGTGTTAAGACATTTCGGGAATACTCGTAGATGTATAAGATCTTCGTCCTTATAACACTAGCCATCAGGTGAGATGGAAAATAAACGTCTTATTCCTACATATTAAAAATACAGTCCAAACGCAATAGACTCAAAAACTAATGAATATATTGTTTTTTGAGGAAGGATTTACTAAATTAACGGAAATATAGCGATGGATAAAATAATGCCGAATGAAAACCTTTGAAACTTTTCTACACTTTGTTAAAATAATAAATAAATATTAAATTAACACCACTTAAGTGTTCGCAACATAGAACATTTTAGAGATTTCTACTATCTACACCACAAAAATAAAGCCGCGTTAAATTAAAGAATTACTTGTCTCAAATATACTCTTGTTTTCGAGAGGCTTTTATCGACTAAATAGATGCTATATTTCGTAAAAACAAGGGATCATAAGCTACGCAAATGACTACGACATGACATCTACTTGTAAAATCAATATTTTTCTAAGTAAATTTTTATAAGTCTCAGAATATTCAATATATTAAGTCTGTGGTAGACAATTAAAGACTACAACTACCATATGTTGAAGTACACATTAAGGTTTCACTCCCTTCGAGTTGCTAAGTTTTGCTACTAGCCGAGCTTAGTGTTAATTATAGTCTAAGTTGAAATTACAATCCACGAACAACATTACCAAGTTTCATAAAAATCGATTTGTGCAATTGAATCAATTTAAAAAAAACACTATAAACTTATGAGCTTTATACACCAAGGTCAAGAACGATTGTAAAATATCGATCGCCTAGATTCTCTCAGATTTAAAACATTTTCTTATGTGATTTGTTCAATGGATAAAACAAGTAGATAAATTAAATATAAAAATATTTTTTGAGTCATAACTATAGTTTATTATGAGACATTTACCTACTGACAAGTTTTTGTCCAAATCCGACTAGATTCGGGCTCTTAAGGAGTCTTTCTATACAAGGTTTTCCTTTTGATTTCCCATAACTCTAGGATATTAATGGGGCCATGTAATAGAATCAAATAAAATGTTTTTTTTTTTGTAAAACACCTTTATGCGAAGTATAACAACGTGGCATTTACTATCCCTTTTTTATCGCTATGCACAAGTACAGATTGCTACGTTTTGCGTTATACATTGTAAGCAACGTTCCTCAACGTTTAAAATGGTTTTGTTGTTTATTGTATAGCTTCAGTGACACGCGTCTATTGAATAAATGTTAAAGAGATTTTACAACTGTGATAAATTTCTGAACTCATTATATTAAGATTGATGATATCTCGGAAAGTATGCACATTTGAACCCCATATTCTTTAGCAAAAAATATTATTTTTTTGGTAAGGAAACTTCAATGTTATGGGATATCAAAAATAACACCTTATAAAGTCGATGCGCAGCCGCAACTCCATGTAACCCTGCATCAATAGAGCCTAAAACTAGTCTAACACCTCCGATAATAATGTGCAAGTAGTTTACTATTTTAATCTCAATTTTAACAAATCTTTAAAGTTCTCTTAAATTTTAATAGCTCTTCTAAACAATTTAAAAACATCTAAATGTAATCAGATCCATTCGAAAAAAGAAAACCCCAAAAACAAAACGCCTTTTTCTAACCACAAAAAATTAGTCCTAAGATAAGATAAAACATACAAAATATCCTAGGAGCAATAAAGTCCAGTGTAGGATAAGTTATTCGCAGTTAGATAACCTAAGTTACCTAGGTACGTTCACTAGGTGGAGACAATTCAGTCGGCGAGACAAATGAATCGTACATAGGCTGCGACTCGCTCGAGAGCTCTCAGCTGCACTAGGGAGGTGACGATATCGATAGAAGTTAAACATTGTATTTGTTTTATTATCGAACTTAACATATGACTGACTGTATTTTGTTTCTATTCAGAAATTCTATACTAAAAATATACTTGAGTGCCATTTGAATTAGAGATGGTTTTAATTTTTAAGGGGTTATAATAACGTTATTTATAAAGTAAATTCATTTATTAACTTTAACTATGCATGAAGACATGAAATATATTTTACACGAGCCAGATAATAGGAGAGGAGTTCTCAGGGAAGTAAAATCAAAATTATAGTTTTCATAAATGATTGTGACTTTTTTTATTACAAAAAACTGCACCTACTCTTGCTTCTCTGAAAATCAATCAAGCAAAACAAACTGTCACACAATTATTTTGTAATGAAAACTACAAGTTTAAAGCTTTCTTTTTAATAATTTTTTGTTACATTTTGTCATATTTGGAAAAGCAATTTCCATAAAAAAAGTAACTAAAAATTGTAAAGTTGAATTTATTTTAAGTTTTTTCCAACTAATTTTGTTTACAAAAAGGTATTTTGAAGTATAAAAATGCAACTACATTTCAATACCTACAGACCTAAGAGTAAAAAAATTTGAAAAATCGGTCGATAAAATTTCCATCTTTTCCCCTCCCTAACCTAACACAATTGCATACTACGCTTCAACACAAACGCGCTCCGGTACACAATGTAGCGAACAAACATACATACAAACATACAAACGTAGGGTTAGTAATCTTGTTACAGCTCAAGTGGGGGGTGAAAAATGTCACTTCGCGATCTTAAGAACGGTCGGCTGGGTGAGTCTGAGCGGGTATTGAAATGTTTTGACTGAGACTTAAAAAGTTTAAGATGGATTTGTATGAAAAAGGATTTGTTTGAAGGTATGTTGGTATAACGGATAAAACTTTGAAGTCTATGCCAGAAGCTTTGTTTCCGATTTTTCAGGGGTGGTTATTTGTTGTGTAGAGATTAGCTGTTAAGTTAGGAATGTTTGTAAGTTTATTTTTAATATTTATATGTTCTAAACAGGGTGACTGGTGACAAATTTTAGATACTGAAGGAGAGCGAGTTGAACTCAATTCTGCAGGCCTATTACGGTTCTTTCATGACATGACATAATAAACAAGATTTCTATGATACAATGATCAACAATTGTGACATAAAGAATAAACGAAGTCCCTTTACATTTACATGCAAGAGGCGTTGCATTACCTTTTAAAATTCAATTATCAATCAAGTTTCAATCATCGTCTATGACTTAAAAACGTCAATTGAAAAAGGTGAGATCGCACCCACCTCTATGATATGTTGGTTTCTTGATTTCATTTGTGTTCTTCCATTTCGTTTGCTTTCATAAATACATACTTAATTATTATATATGGGGGTTATTGTATTCAATTTACATGGTATACCAAATAATGATCGTATGATAAGTTTTAAGGCCGCTCCACATTCTCGCGAGAATCTCGCGAGTCGTTAATATAATTATCTTCATACATAGAATATAAGGCCTTGAGATCAATATGTTTTTATCACAATTTATCTTTATTTGTTAGTAAATAAAACATATTAAATATTAATTTTTATCTTCCAGGACCATTTTCAATACTAACAATATAAAAAAATTAACAAAAACTCTTAAAATCTATTACGAGTTAGGTACTTCGAAACTCTCTCTCTCTAAAGGGAGTTATGCGGGTGAAACAGCGGACACAAGCTGCCTGTCATTGCATTCAGAGAAAAATGAGAGAAATTGAGTAGAATACGAGTATGGCTTTCTCGGGAGATTCTCGCGAGAATGTTGAGCGGCCTTAACGTCAAAACTATTTCATATCATCGCATGGTTTTGAGATCCATAATAGGCCTGCTGATCATAATTATGTAATAAAAGTGGGGATTTTATTTTTCCCCAGAAATCCTTATGAATAAATAAAAAGACCTTGCTGCACTTTTCCCTACGACGCGCTGCTTCAGTCAACACGCACACAGCGGTGTTCCCGCTACACGCACACCACCACCCGCTAAGTATCTATTGCATTACGCTTATGTAACCATGCGTTGCATAATGAATTCTTTAACTTTCAGTTAAGTTTACTCAGTAAATAATTAATATTTATTTTTATTTTATTTTTTTCTCTTCATGTATGATCTCAAACTATCACGTCCTTGAATTTCGAAAGTGACCCACCAGTCACCCTGTACAAGTATTCTATATATTGTATTGAATATACATACATACATAACTTCACGCCTGTATCCCTTATGAGGTAGGCAGAACAACAGAGGTTATAAAAGCATCTGATGTTACGTTTGACAAATTTTGAGGTATTATAATGATGAAGAGAGACTATATGGATACAGGGGTTCAGCCTATCGCCCACAAAAAGCCTCCAATAAAACCTCAGTCCCTTAACTGACTTTTACAGTATGCCCGGGAAGAGAAGCAGCTGGCACATTCTAAGTTTTTATTTCACTCCCAGTCCAGCATGGAAGTATTGAATTTATTGCCTGAAAAGATCAACTTTAGGTTATAAATTCACCATTGTATTTATACGTATTATACAATTTTCTGCCCTCTGTGTATAAAAAGAGCTCTACAGACCCTGGATAAACGTGTCACAAAAGAGACCCCCCACCCTTCAGGCTCCACCTGACTACAAACCACTGGCTAGAGATTCATATAAAATCTGGCGCCAAATACAACCTTCGGTACTATAAAAAGTTACTTTGCTAATTCCGCGACTTGTACTTGCACTAGTGATGCAGGATTTTCATGCGTAAGTTCACCGCCCTCCCTCCCTCAAGCAAGAAGCAAGAAATGCAATGAACACACACTTGGAACCCACACCACAAGCTATTACCGACACGTGTTTCGCTTCAACCAGAAGCATCCTCAGGGCGCAACGACCACCACCGAACCATTGGTTAGTTGTCATGGATTTCCGCAAAGTAACGCCTGATTTAATCAATTATAACAACCTTCGGTGATGTGTTTTGGCAATATTTATTGAAGAGCCAGGTCGTTCTTAAACTCGCAGGTAAGCTGTCATTTTCAATCTCATGTTCAGTTATCATCAAATGAGATCGAGGTCAAATACAGGTTTAGTGCCCAATAAGAAAAATAAAATATTGTCTTAAGTTTTCACGATTCATAAATCAAATAAAACAACTTTTTACCCAGATTAATCATAAATTATCAATGATTATTAACAAGCTATTTTATTAAATATTTACATAATAATGTACTACTGTACTAAAACTTTTCGATACTATATTTATGTATTACTTATGTATACTATAATAGTTATGTATAATAAAATTAAAACAGACTAAATTTGAAAATTATATTAATTACTAACCACACACACACACAAACACACATACACACACACACACATTATAGATACAGACAATCGCATAACAAGAAAAATGAACTAATATGGGAAGACACTGGTCTCCACATCACAGGGAATCCTAGGGTGGAGTCCAGAGTTACTGCTAAATGCTAAATAATTTGCATTATATAGCATCATATAATTTAGTATAAGATCATTGTGAAAAAAATTGTGTTAGTACTGAAATAAATATTTCATTTTATTTCTTTCATTTCATTAATCGCGTATAATTTATATTTTAGTTAAAATGTAAAATATAAATTATTCGCAATTAATCCGTTTAAAAAGTTATTTTATTTAAATTATGAATCGTGATAACTTAAGACTATTGTTGTATATTTTTTTATAATATAATATTTTATTCTATCTATAACATGAATTCTCAAAGAAATTTAATTTGAGATAGATAATACAATCGTGTTTACTAAAAAAAATAATTAAATTGTAGATAATTAAGTCCTTACAATTAATTATTACTATCAAACAAGTTTGACAACCGCTGCGGCAACTACATAATACTGATAACAAGGTTTGCGTGCAATCCTTTGTGTGTATGAACATGTTTGTTTGTATAAGTATAGATTTGGTTGTTTGTTTATTTACAATTTACAAAGAACATTTATAGGCGCATGCGATTTTTTTTAATATCCATAATACCTACAAATCATGCGTTTACTTAAGACGTAGAATATTCTTTCAACCGGTAAGAAATATTTTACTGATAAAATAATGGAGTGCTTCCATGCTGGACTGGGAGCGAAAGAAAAACATAGAATGTGCCAGCTGCTTCTTTTCCCGGGCATACTGTAAAAGTCAGTTAAGGGACAGAGGTTTTAAAGGCGTTTTTGTGGGCGATAGGCTGACCCCCTGTCACTACAATAGTCTCTCTCCATCTTTATAATACCTCCAAACTTGTCAAACGTGACATCAGATGGTCTTGTAACCTCTGGTGTTCTGCCTACCTCATAAGGGATACAGGCGTGACGTTATGTATGTATGTATGTAATGGAGTTTATTTTTATACTAAAGATTGTAATTTAACTCAAAGTTTTAGAATCAGATTTTCTATAAACTCAGCCTATAGGGATTCGTGAAGGTTTCCGAAAGAAATAAAGTTGCTTAATTTTGTAGTTAATTCAATATTTTAACAACTTGAACGATTTAGAGATTTTGAAATTTACAGATGAAGAGTTTCTCTGTTTTGTACGTCCTAGTCTGTTTTTTACTTTTTACTGAAATATTTAAAGTCTGACTACCAGATGTATAAAATTCTACAAAAGACCATATGTAGCTTGTCTTAAGTTGTCGCGATTCATACTATTAAATAAAACATTATACAGTGTTTTATTTAATAGTATGAATATAATATAATATAATGTATAACTTTTTCGATCTATCAATCCGACGCTTGACACCTCAGTCGCTCGTGACCACGGGGTCTGCAAAGACACCGAAACGTCGAGTCAAAATTTAAAATGTAAATATACGCGATAAATCCGGTTAAAAAGTGTTTTATTTAACGATATGTAGCTGTTTTAAAACAAGCTCATTTTTATACATCTCATTGTGAACACCAACGCGTAAATAAAATCCCCTGACAAATAAGTTATTAACCGACATATTGAACGAAATGGAAGTTAATGTGTTTTACTGCCATCAATCACGTTAGAGAGAGAGCTAAGTCATGCTGCTTTCTTCGCCAACTAATACTGATAGAACCTACTACCTATTGTTTCTTTCATACGAAGTTTTATGGATGGCTATAGTGACTGCTGACGAAAATAGAAATTCGTAGAATAAATGACTAATAACTTTCGACGGTCTATATAAAGTCTATAGGAATAAACATTGTTATGTCTTTTTTTATATCCCCTGACAATCTCACCAACTACATGACCTCAAAGTAAGCGAAGCTTGTGTTATGAGATACCATGTAGCGAACTAGGTTATTTATATGCTACGTAACATAGAATATAAATACATATATGTATAGATAAACGCCCAGACCTGGAACATATTTTTTTCTTGTTCCGTGCGGGAATCGTACCCGCGACCACTGGCGTCTGAGGAAGATAGGTTTACCACATCGCCAAAGTGCATTAAAACTATACGAGTATCAAGAGTCTAATATTTTTTGTATTGAGGTCATCATAGCTTACTGGCTCCTTTGCATATAATTCCATATAGCAGTTTAACCAACGTTTTACTCGATCTGTATAAGGATGGGTTGCCTGGTAGAAATCGCTTGTAGCGATAAGGCCGCCACATTGTCAATATATTTATTATTTATAGTACCTAATTGTAAAATTGTATTTTATTTGGCAATAAAGAGTATTTATTATTATACTGACCATTCATTTTTCACGGTGACTTCTGTGCGTCGGATTACACGTAAATCGGTCGGTCTCGGGCGGTATACAACTGTATACTGTTATCGTCATCGTAACCCCCCGTTCACACATGGTACGTTTTACTGGATACGTTTTTTTTCATCGATGGCGTATGGAGTTGTATGGGCGACTTCACATATGGCACAGTATTCAGTATACGTATTTCGTCCTATCTGTTCTTCCATGTAGTCGCGTCTTACGACAGGCAGGATCACCATAGCTCAATTCTATGCCCGGAAACTAAAGGGCTAGCCTAGAACCTATGTTACCGGGTGTAGCTGCTTCCAGGGTGAGCCGCGGGAAAGACTTCTTTCATGGACCCAGGGTTATGATAACTTACTTGGATACTTATTTAATTCATAGATTAGTGAGTGATGGTACTAACTTCATTGCTTAGATATAACTGTAAAACTTCTAATTTTTTTTTTAAATAAAAATGAAGATCTTAATAAAAAACAAAATAAAAATTTTGAAAAACCCACGACGCGACGGTTAAAAAGTAATTGAAAAAGAATAAAATAATTTAAAATTCCCCGACTGAAATGATTTATGTGACGAGAGATAATTAACGTGAAAAGCTTTTTTAAAAGTTCACTTAATCTCACACAAAGTCGGTCATATTATGAACAACATACTATTCGGTTTCATAGCACTTCCCTACGCTTACCTATTCGGTTCTCGAAGATGTAGATGTCGCAATAACATAGGTATTCAACTCCCTATGAACTTTATAAGAAGAGCAAGAAAATCCGTCTGGGGCTGCCATTGAATGAATTCGTTTTGTAGTTTTATATTGAAATTTAAAATATTGATGGCAGCCCTCGACGGATTTTCTTGCTCTTCTTATAAAGTTCATAGGGAATTGAATACCTATGTTATTGCGACATCTACATCTTCGAGAACCGAATAGGTAAGCGTAGGGAAGTGCTATGAAAACGAATAGTATGTTGTTCATAATATGACCGACTTTGTGTGAGATTAAGTGAACTTTTAAAAAAGCTTTTCACGTTAATTATCTCTCGTCACATAAATCATTTCAGTCGGGGAATTTTAAATTATTTTATTCTTTTTCAATTACTTTTTAACCGTCGCGTCGTGGGTTTTTCAAAATTTTTATTTTGTTTTTTATTTCAAACTTTTTAAAGAGCATAATATAGGTACCATACATTACATTACACAATATCTCGTTTCTCATCAGCCCTCTAATGTCCCCACCACCGCTGGAAAACCCATGTTGTTTATTTAAATACATAGTGAAGTATTATAATAAGTATTTACAACTCAACTTTGCTGGTGGCTCAACTTTGCTGGGGCTTTGTTGTAATGTAACTCGATATCATATTACGTAGAATCGTTTGTGCAAACCAATGTTACCATTCTTCAAAACCACTGGTCCGATTTTAATGCGGTTTTCAGTGATGGCTTTATGTTTACTGCAGCGCCCCCTGATGAGTTGTTACCCGCATTAAAATCGGACCAGCGGTTTTAAAGATTAATGGTAACATGCAGCGCCCCCTGGCGAGTTGTTACAGTAACACCTATCTAAGAACATGCACCAATCAAACCCAAAGCGATCACTGAAAGCCACATTTAAATCGGACCAATGGTTTTGCAGAATTAATGGTTGTTATTACAAACAAATGCTTACTGCAGCGCCC
This sequence comes from Stenoptilia bipunctidactyla, assembly GCA_944452665.1. Lineage (NCBI taxonomy): Eukaryota > Metazoa > Arthropoda > Insecta > Lepidoptera > Pterophoridae > Stenoptilia > Stenoptilia bipunctidactyla. Next base: position 9,204,900 of record OX101743.1, read on the forward strand.
CCTGATGAGTTGTTACCGTTAAACCTATTTAAGAACATTATACCAATCAAATCCAAAGCGATAATTGAAAACGGCATTCAAATCGGACCAATGGCTTGCAAACAAATATTTACTGCAGCGCCCCCTGGTGAGTTGTTACCGTAACACCTATCTCAGAACATGCGCTAATCAAATCCAAATCGATCACTGAAAACAGCATTTAAATCGGACCAATGGTTTTACAGATAAACGGTAACATTGGCTTTTACAAATTAATGTTTACTGCAGCGCCCCCTGGTGAGTTGTTACCGCGACACTTATCTAAGAACATGCACCAATCAAATCCAAAGCGATTACTGAAAACCGCATTAAAATCGGACCAGTGGTTCTGGAGATAAATGGTAACATTGGCTTTTACAAACAAATGTTTACTGCAGCGCCCCCTGGTGAGTTGTTACCGCTACACCTATCTAAGAACATGCAACAAGCAAATCCAAAGCGATTACTGAAAACCGCATTAAAATCGGACCAGTGGTTCTGGAGATAAATGGTAAATTGGTTTGCACAAACACCCTCTCACCCCAAACGCATATACCGTCTCCGTTCCGTCGTGGGTAAATAGCGCTACCCAAAGCTTTAGGATCTACGCTTAATTGTTAATGTATACTTTTAAATATTTTATACTGGCTCATAAAACTATTTTGGTATTAATTTATTTACCAATCCAAATATTTATATAATTGACCATACACACAGGCACTCAGGTACTAACAATTGGGTCGTTTTATTACATTTTATTCTAAATACTCTATTTTACTGCAAGATTATTATTATCATGAAAATAATGAGAAAAAACGTCTACACATTAAAAGTATACTTCTGTGGTCATTAATTTTAATTTATGAAATTCAATACCTTCCTTGTTTTCTTTTTCTGTAACTAATTGCTTTCTTGTTAGACCAACCAAATTTTTTGGGTGGAAAGAAAGACTTTTAAGAGGGTGTAAAAAATGTATTGTTTTTGTAATGAAAGTAAAAATGAGGTTTTGTTTGCTTAAAAATGTCAAACAATTGTATAACGGCATTATATTCACTGTATTATTACACCTACATTATTATTATTATTTGGAGAAAAAACAGTTGATAAATGGCTCTCACTTTTGAGAACGATCTTATATACTACTAGCACGTATTCCTAAGATTTGAAAGCGTTTTATTGATCGAACCTTAATCGAACTCGTTTGCTTTAACATCGGACTATCAGTCGCAGACAGAACTTCCATACTTATATTGTGGAAATGTCAAAAAGTCGAAGTAAGCTCTTTAACAATTCCTTTTTGTAACTGTGGCCTTAAGTCCAACGGCCCCCCGAGTCCCAACTGGCCCAGTCGGGTTTGAGTGCATCGGGTGACTGTGACAAATTTTAGATACTGAAGGAGAGCACTCTGAACTCGATTCTGATCATAATTATGTAATAAAAGTAGGTATTTAATTTTTCACCAGAAATCCCTATGAATAAATGTAGAGACCTTACTACACTTTTCCCGACGCGCTGCCTCAGTCAACACGCAAACAGCAGTGTTCCCGCCACACGCACACCACCACCCGCTAAGTATTTATTGTATTACGCTTATGTTGCGTTGCGTAATGAATTCTTTAACTTTCGGTTAAGTTTACTCAGTAAATAATTAACTATTTTTTTGATTTTTTTTTCTTCATGTATGATCTCAAACTATCACGTCCCGGAATTTCGAAAGTGACCCTCCAGTCACCCTGTATACTATGATAGTTCCCCTTTGTGGTCTACATAACACATGCGTATGTAAAACCTTTCTTTGAGGTCACATTCGTGTGTCAGTTTGGGTAATAATTAAAATGAAATTTATTTGTGCATTAATAACTGAGTTGCCAAGGCTGGAACACTTATTAAAAAAACAGATTTTCTTTCAAATTACACACCAAAGTTTTGTTGTTCTATAAATTTATATTTATTAATTTAAATTTATTCAAATAAACCAACTCCAAGGTGTATCCTTAAGCCAATAAGGCAAAGTGACCCAAATTTCGAAGTTTTTCCTATTTGCCCAAACTATCATATTGTAACGATTTCGTACCACGGAGTCTACGATAGTAGGCCAGGTTTTTTAACATGCACCCTTGGGAAATTCCCTAGCTATGTTTTAATGGAGATTGGGGCGAAAATCGATAAGCGATATCAGATTTTTGATATTTCTACGCATCCTTATGAAACTTAATATCTACAAGTAGATATAATAGTTTCGCAATTTCTTATAGGCTTTGTCTTTTGTTTCCATGATATTTTATATTAAATTAAAGACGATTTAATTGATTCGTGTTTAATTAAATTCTTCATTCGGTGTCCTTACGACACCGTGGTATGACTATATTGTAACCAGTAATAAAAAATGTTCATCATCATTATCACAACCCTTTGTAATGAGCCCACTGCAGGGCAAGAGTCTCTCCCCTGGGTGACGAGGAGGTATAGGCCATAATCCACAAAGCTGGCCCAGTGCTGGGTGGTGGATGTCAGAATTTTCACGATGCCGATACGGCTTCTGACAAACCCTAACGACTACTGTATACAAATACCCGGGATCGACAGCTTAACGTGCCCTCCGAAGCACGGAAGTCGCCGTGAGAAATTAATGGTCGGCGGTCACCCATCCAAGTACCGACCGCGCTGAAAGTTGCTTAACCTGTGATATCGTATGATATACACAGTAACCACGGCGCCACGACGACTTATACAAAAAATGTTCCCACATAGTATCGGCTTAGAATATCCCTAAAATAATAAGCGTGTCGTAAAAGGCGACTAATCCGAGCGACCCCCCCCCCCCTCTTGGTGGTAGGACCCCTTCAGGGTTCGCTTGTCTTGTAACCACCCTTCTTTAAAGGTTGACCACCAATACAGTTCTGACGGTGATGATTTCCAGCAACGATCTATGAAGAGCCAGTTTCTTTCTAAGCCCGTGTGTTGTCACTCTCGACCTCATTTTCACTTACTATCAGGTAAATTAAAGTGAGACATAGTATTACTCAATGTGAAAAGAAATCTTTATTCATTGACGACCAGCTGGTGTAGTGGTAACATACGTTGCCTTCTATACCAGAGGTCCTGGGCGGGGACGGATATTTATGTGATTAATACAGATATTAGTCGTCAAGTCATTGATGTTTATATGTTTATTTAAGTTTATTCTAATAAAAATATGTATGTATTAAATATGTATGTTTATATATTTCTTAAGTATATCAGTTATCTAGTATCCATAACACAAGTGCTTTAAGAAACTTAATTTGGGCTAGATAATGTTGTGGAGTGTCAGAAATATTTATTTATTATTATTTATTTATTTAATTCATTCATAATCACAAGTAAAAACAAAACAGATGGTATAAATCATAATGATGTGCAGCCATGATTCGCTATTACATTGGCATATGAATAATGTAGAAGGTAAAATAATACAAAAACAAAATAATTAAAATTATAAATTCAAAGTTAAAAGAAAAGTAATAATAACAAAAATAGAATAATAGAAACAAGTCACCAAATATTAAAATATGATGTCAAAATTGGTACAACAGTGTCATAATCGGTATAATAATAACAATTTTGTCAAAAGAAAATCATACATACAGAATATATTTAACGAATTTAATAAAAACAAAATCTATATAACCAAATAAATAATAAAGAAATTAAAGTAACAAAAACAATATAGGTAGGTACACATTTTAAGTGCTATATTATGTCTGAGAAATAAAAAATCTTTTTAGTCATAATATGCCTTTTCAACAAGAAAACTATTGTGTGCAGTCTTAAACCGTTTGTCAGGGAATGACCGAATAATTTGCGGTATTTTATTGTAGATCATAGGTGCCATGCTGTATCTTTGTAATAGGATTTTCCTTGCAAGTTTATGTTTTAATGCACCTTCACGTCGGCTCCCAACGGGACATTTTTCGCAATATTATGGATTGCCTCTCACAAAATTTGCAATTTTACTTATGTAAATAGATATTGTTGTGAAAATTTTACACTTGCGGATGTAGGGTATACAGGAGTCTTCCTGCTTAAGACCAAACATAGATCTAAGGCATCTTTTTTGGGCCTAAAGGACTGTCTCTCGGTCGGTTGTACCCCAAAACCTAATACCGTATCTTAATATCGATTCGACATATCTGTGATAGGATAGGTAAAGTGCGTATGAATATCGATTAAGCTTTTTTACTGCATTTGCAATATGGGCTTTCCAGGTCAGTTTATTGTCAAGCCCAAAAAAAATTGCATAGTCCACTTCTTGTACTGCGAAATATATCATCTTTATCCGTTTTTCGGTCTAACAGCGTAGCATTCAGGATCTACACAAAGAGTTCACGGTCCATACAGTCTCTGACCTGTCAAACTAGTTTTTGTAAGGTATGCGAATATATAAAGATATATTGTCATTGAAATGCTGCCTGTTTAAATCTAAGCTATTGGTGCAGACTTGAGTTAATTTCTACATCAAAATTTTTCTCTTTGAAATATTTAATTTAATTTTCATCACAACTCTTTGTAATGAGCCCACTATAACACATAGACTATAAAACGTATGAGTATAAAACTATTGTAGATACTTTAATATAGCAGTTATTTTGATTTTTAAAATGTGGCATTTTGAAGTCCCTGTTCTGTAATAATAACTTATATGTATATTTGACCCATAAATCATCCTAAGGTTACTCGATCTTTTTATGACTGGCATAGCAGTGGGGCTTTTTCGATATTAAAACCATGAACTTTATTTTCTCAATTAAATACTGCCCGCGTCTTCTTCTCTGTAGTCTATAGTTTTATATAATATCTATTGTCCTGGTACTTTGAAGCGTCCAGTGAATAGGTTTCTCGTACGTAGATCTGCCTCTTTAGTATTCATGTTCTCTTACTGTCAGGTGTCGTGGAAGACAAACGTCCCATTCTTACTTTATAAAAAAAGAGAGTGCGCAAATAGCTGGCTGATATTGCTCTGTCTTACCTGTATAGATAGTGAAAAATATATCACTTATATAATAGAGCTGTAGAGTTGGTTTCGTTGTTTAAACGCTTTGATTTCCAAATCTGAACTGTAATCAGATTTCAAAAATTCAAAATTCAAATTTTTTTTATTAGTCTTAGGAATTTTACAATTCACTTAATGACGTCGTCATATACTTCGGCTTTAACTAGTTGTTGATAGTTGCTGAATAAGATATTAGACCAAGAAACAAAAAAGCCAGCGGAAAAAACTGTTGGCACTCTTTTTCAGTCAGAATCATACGAATTTATACAAATAGTGCAGTACAAATTGACCATCGCATGAAAAAAAAAAAACAAACATAAGACCGCTAATTGTGAGAGCCAATGTCATGCCACAACCAAATTGCTTACATAGTAGGTGCATTGAGCTATGGATGCACAACACGAACATGACAAACTGGGACCAGAGTATTTAAACAAGAATGGAATAAAACAGTCATAGTGTCATCTGCAAAACGACCTGGCACCGCTAGCAGCACCCGTCCACGAGTATAACGAAAGCGCCAGTCATCATCCTCCTCAACCATATTTTAAGGAAGAGGGTGACCGAACACTCGATGCTACCAGTAGCCATGACGAGCCATGATGTTGCATCTAATTAAGTGTAATGTATAAAATAAGATACTCGTATATTTTGATTCATAAATTCCTACATGTTCTTTACTCACTAGGTAAATGTATATTTTCCAACCAAAAAGCAGAAATTTACTTGCTTCTGTGATCGAATATTAAGTATAAATATTGAAGCCTGTCGTTATTCGATGAATGACAGTTGTTAGGAGATACTAAGAAAAACAAAATACTAATACCACATAAGAGGACTCTTCTTACAAAATTGATGTCAAAAGTATAAACTTCAAACAGATCCGAACCGTACTCATCCCTCTAGACAGGGTCAGGACGCGAGTTGACACATTCTAAAACAACACGTATACAATACTCTATCTTACCACATTCAACTCAAGGTATAAGTTCGGTTGGAGCTCTAAATTTTATGGCAAAATAAATTTTGTATGATTTGACTCATGGCGTTTTACTGTGAACTGGCGTGATGAGCAAACACGTGTGTTTTGGGACGCAATTGTTTTATTGCCGCTCTTAAAACCTGTGTAGTAGGGTGGAGAATTTCACGCGTGTGCTGCCTTTGATCTGTCGGTGACTGTACTACATGGTTTGTAATTTACTGGAATGAATAAATAATATCTAGATGGGCTGTTTACTTTAGTTGATTTTAGTAGGTTCGAAAGGTTATTTTTGCAATAGTAAAAATACTTCTTCCATGCTGGATTGGGAGCAATGAAAAAACATAGAATGTGTCAGCTGCTTCACTTCCCGGACATGCTGTAAAAGTCAGTTAAGGGACAGAGGTTTTTTTATGGTCGATAGGCTAACCCCCTGTTGCAACAATAGTCTCTATCCACCAATATAATGCCTCCAATTTTGTCAAACATGACATCAGACCTCTGGTGTTCTGCCTACCCCATAAGGGATGCAGGCGTGCAGTTATGTATGTAGGCAAAACTACTTTTTAAGATATTAAATTTTTGGCCCTGCAGGCTTGATTAAGAATAGCTTAACTTGCAGAGACTTGAAAAGCACATCCTAGAATTTTACAAGGAAAAGTGACCTCTTTTAGCCCTAACTTGAGACACGCTTCAACCCAAAACAGATACTACGAACCAGGGACTGCATATCGGTATAAAATTTTTAAATAGTACTAGTAAAATTTCAGTACTTACCCTTATTAGTGTACTGCTTCATTAAACACAATAACTGTACAAGTTATTAAAATCTAAATTAATCATATCAGTACCCAAATAATGTATACCGTATAATAATTTCTGTAGATGTTTATTACAGTACAGAAATATTTTAACTTATTTAATTTCTGTACCGAAATGTATAGGTCAGCATATGTACCTACGCTTCATAGGCTTCAACTAAACTATCGAACATTCTACAGTTATTTAAAAATAAAATTTTAATATTAATATTAATACCGGAAAATTTCAGTTAATTGAAAAAAAATCAGTTATGCTACAATAATAAAAAAGGTACAAGAATTATTTCAGTATGAATTCCTGTACTGTTATTTTTAAATACACCTGATTGATTCAGTAGTTTTTTGGAGTCGTAGCATTAGCAAGATGACTTGGTTAAGTAATTACATAAGTTACAAAGTTAAATAAAATAAAAAATTGGTAAATAGTTTTGTTCATGGACTTAAATTTTATCAATGTTTTCAAGCAGCAAATAATCTATTTTGTTGGTGACGGATCTGTCACGCTTAATACATGCTAGAGGGAATCAATTGATTTTTTACACATATAGGACAAAGCCCGGAAAAATATATATGAAACTTTTCATCATATTGTTTTGGTTAGTTAAAAAAAAGTCATAGTAGGTTTTGAAAAACGGATTAAATAAGAAAGTAATTAGAGTAAAAAGTAGTAAAAGTTCATTTATATTATTAAATGTCCTCTTTAGCCTGATACAAATAATAAAAAAAAAACCATTTTTTTTGTAACGGTCGATAAAAACTCGACTATTCAACAATCAATTACGATCCTTACACAATCATACTAAGCTATATTTTTCATTGATTCAAATAAACGTACTTTTTAATTTGGAACTGCGTTTACGTAACGTTCTTCGAAAATCAAAAAGTATTAAAACTTTTTAATGCTGGCCTATTGACCTATAAATGGTGAGGTTGATAAGAATTTATTACAATTACTGGGCACACAAGTAAGTCAAACGAAGTCCTATCAAATAAATAAACTTTTTATAGAAGTATAATGAAAGTACAGTCAACCAAAGAACATTATTGCTCAAAAATTCTTCACTGTTGATTTAACTAGCAGCTGCAACATGCCTATGACCTTACTGTAAGAGCTGTGCCCTCAAATTAAAAAAAAGACATATCCTTTTAATTAAAATTATTTAATAAAAAAAAAACTTTTATACTAATTCTAAGTTAAATCGTCAATTGACATTAGGTAATTCGATTTTTAACTTATCTTGTTTCTGAAGCATAGCCATTCGGGTGCGGTCTATTTGGTAGAAACTTGATACTCCGAAACCTATTTGGGATAACTGACTTCGCAGAAACTTCTTTAGTCGATCATTATTTAGGCATAAAAAATATTTGACATAAATATTTTTAGGCATAATGTGCTTATGACCGAATTTAGAATGGCATACATTTAAGATAGTAGAATTTTTATTGGCATATTTACCTTTGGCATAGTTAAAATTTTGTATAATATCATTTAGAAATAGCAAGAAACCGAGCAGGCGCTAAATCAGAGTTAACGCCTTTTTAGGTTTTAAAAGAACGATGTCGTTTGAACGTTATCAAAATTATTTACCTGAGTAGAGTTCGACGCCATTATATTGTGGAAGCAAACAAGTCGAATCAGTCGTTGACTGTACACATAGCTGGTTGTTGGTGTAAATAAGTTCGTGCACAAAGTAGTTTTATGAACGCGGGCGTTCTCCAGGGGGCTGTGCTCCGACCTAATTGATATGTTTTCATTCTTGCCGTGTTTACTCCACTTGTCTTTGTTCAAACATAGTGTTTAGGCTGACTGTACAGCGGGATTTAATAATATGTCGTGCTTTCGTTGGAGTGTTGTGATTTCTTAGGGTTTTGTTCTGGGCAATGTAGTCGTATTTTACTGAATTATGTTTGTAAGTTTTACGAGTAGTGTTATAAATTTTGTTGGTGTCCCATTATTATTTATGAACTTGAATTTGTGTGAAGACTGAGTAAAAGAAGTTATTTTCTATTATAAAGTTCCATATTTTTACACCAAATCACAAGCAAACCATAGTTTGTTAACAATCTGATATAATAATTTTAACTATTGCTCTTATAAAAGTCGAATTGAAAGTTTACCCTCGTAAATAATAATCATCACAACTCTTTATAATGGGACCATTTTAGGGCTGTTATTCGGTGACCATGAACCAGCGAGCTGGTCCAGCGCTGGTTGGGAGATCTTAGACAGCGAGAGCGACATCGCGCGGGCAGCGACGCGGGGAATCTGGGCTGTTCTCGACGCCAGCGGTCAGCGGAGCGATTTCTAGCGGTGTAAGAGAAATACCGAATAAACGAAATTGTCGATAGGCGTCATGGGTACTCTCACAGTTCTTTATAAGACACGATTTACTATGGATAAAAGAAGACGTAAATCCGTACTTTAATCAATGGAAGCAAAGAGACGAGTTTTATCGTTATTACTTAAACCAAAGATGAAATTCAATCAAATTCTTTGATAACACTAGAATGTTTGTGAAAGCATTTGATTATGTCCTGGAGAATATTAAATCAGAATAAGGATTGCATTATAGTTACGAATGGATAATATCTCCGGCAGAAAAAACTTTTTTTGTGGTTGAAATTATGGCTGTATGTTTTTTATTTATATACTACTCTATATCGGGGGTCTATTTAAAACAGCTGTAATCATTTCTTCCAGCGACATTTCACGAGGCTAGTTATCGATATCGGTGGGCAACAGACTACACTATAACCGCTCGACCGCTCGCACTCCCCGCTAGACTGGCGCTCGCTGCGTGTTGCCCGCGGCTGCCCGAGTCGCTGCCGTCCAGAACGCTTCATGCAAACTCAATAATTTCTATCATGTCGCGGAAATCGCGCCCGCGCCGCAGTCGCTGTCGCTGCCATCCAGTTTGCAGCCTAAGAATCATCGTAACAGATCGGCGGTCAACAATCCTATTACCGATCGTATCGAACATTGCTTAACCTGCTATAGAATAATATACACTGGATCCATTAATACACAATGACTGCATAATTACTTAATCCGCATAAGTTACCCTAATTAAAAATAATAACAAAATCCCAAGACAATCTACATCAACTACATGGCCTCAATGTAAGCAAAGCTAGACAACAGCAATGGCGATGCTAGGTAGGTAAACTATCTGCTTCAGACGCCTGTAGTCACGATGTCGATACCGTGCAATGCAAGTATTTGAACGTATAAAAAATATTTGTGTTCAAGACGTATTGACGAAAAAAAATATTTAAGAATGTATGTACATGTGCATACTATAGGGCTAGATGGCGTTGTGTCCAAAATATGTATATTTTTTATTAAGTATGAATGGGACGTTTGTCTTCCATGACATTGTTAAGTAAACATGAAAACTAACAGCCCGTTCACACATGGTCCGTTTTACTGGATACGTTTTACCGGATAAGTTTTTTTTTCATCGATGGCGCATGGAGTTGTATGGGCGACTTTACATATGGTACAGTATTCAGTATACGTATTTTCGAAAGAAAAAAGGTATCCAGTAGTAGAAAACGGATCATGTGTGAACAGGCTGTAAGGTGCCACACGTCCATCCACGAGAAACTTATTCATTCGACGCTTAAAAGTACTAGGACTATACTGGTCAGGGAAAATAGACGCAGGCAGTTCATTCCAAACTTTGACGACCCCTACCAAAAAGGAACTGTCTTCCTTTTCGCTTAGTTCGACTTTTCGGAATATCTACCACATACGGATGGAAGTTCTGTCTGCGTCTAGTAGTCCGATGGTAAAAGGGTGAGGGTTCAATTTATATGAACAAAGTAATTTTCATTAATTAAACCTTAAGATAAGTAGTTCCTCTTAAATCAAACCAATTCAATTAATAATAAGTATATTTTAATAGCGACACATGAAAGCAGCATTTATGCTGTGATGATGAGAGCTTTGAGGGGCATGTGTGGACTGAAATTGAGTAACAGGTTGCGCAACAGTGAAATAAGAAAGAGATGCGGATTGAAAGGAGATATAGTAACTAAGAATTAAAGGGTATGCTAAGGTGGTTTGGACATTTAAAAAGGATGAGTAAAAGTAGATTTGCGAAAGAAGTGTACAGAGAACGAATAGATGGCGTTGTCGGAAGGGGCCGCCCTAGGTGAATGTATTTCTATCAAATTGGCTACCAACTTAAAAAGGGCCTAGATAAAGTACCCGTAACATGATCGCATGTCATTAATATGAACCTGGAGGAAGCGAAAGAGGTATGTCGGTCTAGATCGTAGCAATTGGCATTCCCTTGTCTCGATTTTAAGAATGATATTTTGATAGGGGCTGAAAATTAATTTCTTGCCAATAATATGTTCATAGGTTTCCTATTTTCATTTAAAAGCATCTACTTCAGGGTTGCCTGGAAAAGATCGTCTTTAGATTTAGATTGTGCTCTGTAACGATAATATTCTTATTAAAATTATTTTTTTCTCCATATATACAATGAATAATAAATAAATACTTCACGAACATCAACAAAAAACTTGCCTCCATGAAACCTTTGATCTTCAACCTTACTCAACACCTAATAATAATAATTGCACACACATCTTATGCGCAGTAGAATAATAAAATCTTTCGAAACTACATTTACCGACCCTAGTTCAATGGACCGCCATTTTTCCGACCCCCGACCGGTCTAAAAAGTGACCCAACAATAACAAATTGAATTACCAACAGTGGGGATGAACGATGTATGCGTCCCCAGAGGGGGTTCATGGCTGACCTGTAATGTGTATGATACCGAATTGAAAGCTAGACTGTTGATGAATTTGGAAAGCTTTGGATGGGACTTTTTAAATAATTGGGCTAAGTTTTCATATATACTTCAGTATCGTTTTTTTTTATAAATAAATAACTGTTGTACCAACATTTCCACACTTAAGTAAACTCATATGCTTGTGTATATTGACAGTGGATATACATACTTATAGACTTTTTTCTAAAATACATAATTCAACCAAATATTTGCTTTGTGCAGGAATCAAACCCGCGACCACTGAAGTCTTGAGGCAGAAGGTTTGGGGTTAAAACCATAGAATATGCCAGCTGATTTTTTTCACGGGAATACTGTAAAATTCAGTTAAAGGGCAGAGGTTTTATTGGGGTTGTGTGGACGGTGGCTAGCTCCTTGTCACTGCAATTTGTCAAACGTGAGACGGTCTTATTACCTCTGGTGTTTTGCCTACCTCATAAAGGGATACAAGAGTGAAATTATGTATGTATGTATCATTTATATAGACGGCAATGAAGCCGCTGGTGAACTCGCGAGGGCAGGAGCAATGGGTAGCCGATACGGTCCAGAACCATCCTGCGGCATCCCGAAGAGCCTGACGCGTTTAATACTCACCACCCAGTGCCTCTCATAAAGCAAAAGCCTCTGGGAACTTTCACTAGGCATGAGACACTCAAGGGAACTGATAGAGGGATACTCCAAGTCATACACAGAATCGGTAGTATCTCTTAACAAACCCCAACTACGGCAAGATCACTAACGGGACACTGCAAACTAAACAAGCATATGTCCAACCTGGGTCTCACTGAGACGGCGCTCTGCAGATACAGCGAAAGCCCTCTACACCTACTGTGCCACTGCCCCGCAGTTATGCACAAGCGCTCCGCTCACCTGGATAAGCACGAGATGGATCCAAAAGAGATTAGGAGCATTGCCGTAAGGAAAATCCTAAATTTCCTGGACTCCATTGGAGTGTGCGGCGAGTTATAAATTGGGACTCACACAATAGATCTTTTAGGTCGCAGTGTGACGAGCGGACAAGACTGCTCATATAGTCCCAAAACCCCTAATAATAATAATGTATAATTTATCATAGATACAATATTAAATACTGCTTTATATAAATACGGAACTTTGACAAAATATCTGAAAGATGTCAAGTAGATAGAATATCCAGTTAAGTTTGGTTTTTATAATTTAGATACATTACGCGGTGTACGAATAATGTCCAGAATTTATTTTTAAACTAGCTTAGCTCATACTTTAGCTTGTAAATATTAAACTAGCTCTCCTTGTAAAACTGTATACACTGTATCCTGGCTACGGAAGCCACGGAGTTAAAACTACTATTTTACAGTTCCTGAGGGAGTCATGTAAAGATGACAAATGAAGTTTGAAAACTGTCACGTGTTCTTAAAACCGGGAATATTTAGCTTTTAAATGACTACTTTTGATAGTTCATTTATGAATATGAGTGTGTTACGTGTGTTTTATTTTATTGATGTTAACTAATGACGGTTAATTAATGAGTCAAGTGGCGAGTGTTTGTTCTTATTAGCATTCTATAACTATAAATTGTATGTTTTGACTGCTACTTGCAATTCTATACCGTGCTTTTCAGTGCGACCGTTTCATTTCCTTTAGTTTTTACTAAGTACAGTTTAAGGTAGTCTTATTTAGTTTTATTCCTACGAGGTATAGTTTTTAATTTTAAAGCCATATAAAAAGTTTTCAAAAATCCCCAGTGTCCACTTTCGTTAGTCAGACTCTAATAGCGCGTTTGAAACGTCGACGTTTACAAAAGAAAATTGTAATTTTTCAATTTCAATGCGATGAAGTGTCAAATTGAAAACATAAAAATTAAAAATCTTCAGTGTTGCTGGGTTCAAAGCCAGCGGTAAAAAAGCCAGAGATTAATGCGCTTAGTAAGAGATTAAAGCCCTTTATAAACTGTCCACTAGACGTGCGAGGCTTTTAAGGAAATCGATAAACGATAAACCGATAAACTACTATTGTGTATTTTTAAAAGATGATTGCTGTTGAGTTACTTGCCACTTCTTCAACAGATCGACTTTCCGAACTGGTGAGAGATTCAGTTCAATTTGTAAATTGATTGACTTATTTAAATTGTATTTGGGATGGATTGCTGCACATGCGAAGTCATCGTCAAATCTTTGGCGGTCACTCATCGTTGCAACCACCTAGGTTACTTATCATGCTATATCTAGGATATATACAGGAGTCAATACCTACCAACTGAAATACTATTACTAATGACCTTTCATCTAATATATAAAATTCTCGTGTCACAGTTTTCGTTGCCATACTCCTCCGAAACGGCTTGACCGATTTTGATGAAATTTTTTGTGCTTATCCGGTATCTATGAGAATCGGCCAACATCTATTTTTTTTTTATTTATATGGCAAAACAACGTTTGCCGGGTCAGCTAGTTAAGATCTAATAATAAACGAGTATATTTAAAATACAAAACTTCTTCAATAGAAATACTTACCTTAATGCGTTAATATCCTTTGCAATAAAACGAAAAAAAAACAAATGAACTCAGCCAAGGACGTCACGTGACAAAAGTGACACACGAGCGGGCGTGGCTTTAATGTCCGGTTACAAGGCATAAGTGATAGCGGGATATTTTGCTATAGGATTATGATTAAAACAAAATTCATTTATTCACCTACACGTACGTCTGTCATTACAGTTGACCTGAATCTCACCTAATGGTAAGTCAAGATGAGTTTGAAGATGAGAGTACACGGATTTAGGAAAGTAACTAGCTGTTAAAAAAATATTGCCACAACACATCACCGCAGGAGCGGTTTTATTTGGCGGCAGATTTTATATAAAAGGTGGTCGCCAGCCAGGCGAACCCTGAAGGGAACCTCCAGCGGGGGCCTTTCGGTTGAGTCGCTTTTTACGTCACGCCATTTCAGAGGCGGTAGGGCTGTTCTAAGGCATCCTTACGTGAGTAAGTCATCCCAACTTAAGTGCCTCAACAACAATGTTGGATTGAATATGTGTCTGGCGACTAGAGTCACTTTTTTGGATTCTTCCAGTGAACGAAATTTTTCTCAATAATTATCTTATTTATTAAATTGTGTTTTTTTTTTAATTCAAAAGTCAAATTAAATAATATAAAACAACTATGCTTAATTTTATAACCTTGATAAATCGAAAACTCCAAGCACTTGTAATGCAGGATTTTCGTGCAGCATTAGCAATAATATTGTCAACTAACATTAGTAATTACAGGTATTTGTATGTTTTATTGTCAACGATTCAGAGTCTGAATTATAATCACCAATGAGATAGTAATGTAAATTGCATTAAATTTCAAAAGACTGCTGTCCTAACACTACCTCTATGAATATTTAAAACACGCTACATCTTATACCTTAGTCCAGCTATTAGTGTCCGCTCGTTTGTCTGTACCTATCAAATTAGTCGGCAGATTGCCCTTTCGGCCCGCTAACTGAGCTAAATGTGTCCAGACCTTTATAGCCGCTTAGTGCAATAGGGCTGTCCAATAACACTGATGTGGAATCAATATTTGCTTCAACAGTCCATGTTATACGAGGGACCAACTGTCCCTTCGCTTGTTAGTCTTCAATTAACATTATTTATTTCTTTTGTTGATGTAATAGGGACTTATTTTCTTTACAGGTTATATGAGAGCTACTTTGTTTATTATTTAAGCAAAATACGAAAAATACATGACAAGTTTTGTTATTGTTAAAATGGATATTCTGAATACTGACTTATATAGTTAAAAGGAGTCAAACTCTAGAATACACAAATCATTTAAAGGCTTTATGCGGTATGACAAGTTTGTTTTCCTGACCACTTCACTTCTGTTACTGTTAAGCGTTGATTAAATATGTTTATAGTCTTCATGTTCATTTTGCATCAGGTGACATAGAAGACACACGTCCATCCTGGGACCCTTGTAATGTCCGCCTTGTTAGCGACCATCCAAGTCGGCGACCAAATACTGCCATATTATGTGTTTCTTTTATCATGCAGTTACAAGTCTTTCTAAAATTATGCCGTAATTTTTAAGCCCATCTTCACTTACCATCAGATAATATTCAATCACCATTAAACAAACTTAATGTGAAGGCTGGCACAATTTGCCTCAATTTTGAAAAATACCATCTGTTTGACAATTTCGTATTGACAAAAGTTTTGTGAAAAAGCTAGGTACTTTCTAGGTAGGTCAAATAGATGATATCCTTTAAAAACAGAGAATAAAAATTTTAAAAATGCTTTTTGTAGGGAGAGTCAAGGTAGGGAGAGAACTATCTGCGTCTTTTTTCCAGCTCATAATAATCCAAAATTTTTGGATTGCCAAATAATAACTAGATATCTAGAACTCTATAAGCGAAATGAAAAAAATGTTATCTATCCAAGCTGGTTTTCAATTAGACGATTTATTATAATCAGTTCCCGGTACCTATTAATTTCAAGAAAATTTCGCGTCTGTATGTACACATTTTTTTCCAGTTGAAAATCTGGCCAGCTATGAATCTATCCAGATACTACGGAACAAATAAATTTAACTTGGCCAGACATCGTTTTCCATGACGTTAAATTAAAACAACGACTTATCAATTAAAAAAAAAATACCTATAAATATTATTTCTTGTGACAACCCTATATTGCGGATGTAGTTTGTAATGGATCATTAAGCGATGTTTTTCTGAACTAAATATGCCTATCATAGGACACTGTGACAGTTCTGTTTGTCGTTTTAAAATCTAATGATGATATTAATCAACTTGATAAAGGTATCCATACTAACTTTATCAACTAGATAATTACCTGGAACAATACATAAGATACTTTTCATCCCAATATTTTCGCGACCTTCCATGCATGACTGGGAGCGAAAGAAAAACATAGAATGTGCCAGCTGCTGCTCTTCCCGGGCCTACTGTAAAAGTCAGCTAAGAGACGGAGGTTTTATTGACGTTTTCGTGGGCGATAGGCTGACCCCCTATCACTGCAAGTCTCTCTCCATCATCACAATACCTCGTGACGTGACGTTATGTGTGTATGTATGTATTTTCGAGAGATTAGACATTGCTCGGGTCAAACCGTGTGAATTATTGTTTTTAAACTCTTTCGCTGTTGAAACTGCTCGAGCTACTTTTAGCATATACCTATCGTGATACTCTTCCTGGATCAGGATTTACACGAGAGACTCCGCGGAAAATAGCTACTTCATAATATTCACATTTACAATTATAAGTCGTCAATTGTAGGTCGGAA
Source organism: Stenoptilia bipunctidactyla (assembly GCA_944452665.1). NCBI lineage: Eukaryota > Metazoa > Arthropoda > Insecta > Lepidoptera > Pterophoridae > Stenoptilia > Stenoptilia bipunctidactyla. The sequence goes on from OX101743.1 coordinate 9,221,821, forward strand.
GTCGTCGTGGCGCCGTGGTTACTGTGTGTATCATACGTGTCACAGGTTAAGCAACGTTCGGCGGGGTCGGTACTTGGATGGGTGACCGCCGCGCCGCCGACCATTCATTTCTCACGACGACTTCCGTGCTTCGGAGGGCACGTTCAGCTGTCGGTCCCGGGTGCTGTATAATTGTATACAGTAGTCGTTAGGGTTTGTCAGAAGCCATCTTGGCGCGCTGAAAATTCTGGCATCCACCACACAGCACTGGGCCAGCTTGGTGGATTATGGCCTATACATCCTCTTCACCCAGGGGACTCATGCCATGCAGTGGGCTCATTACAAAGAGTTGTGATGACGATGACGTACAATTATAAGGTAAGGCACTGGGTTCCGAAAAAAAACTCTAGTGCATAAAATATTATAGCTACATATGAGTACCCATATTACGCAGAATTAATATGAAGAGTGGGCGTTATTTGGTCTCAGATTATTCTCAGATTATACAGGGGTGGGAGGGCTATTATTAGACATCTCTTCACACACTATATGTCTCTTACAATAATTGTTGTCACAGGTAAAATAATATATTATTAAATAATCCTGAGGTTCGATCTGTGATAAATCATCAAAGTTCGAAAGAAACTAGATTCGCATAAAACACTGTCGTAATCCATCACCACACTTTACGAAACTACAGGCCTATTATGGATCTCAAAACCATGTGATGATATCATGAATAGTTTTGACGTAAAACGTAATACAATAATTATTTGGTATTACTCCTCGGCGAAATCTCTTAGCTAAGCTCTTACCATGTAGACTGAATACAATAATCCCAATAATATAGTATTTATTTATGAAAGCACACGAAACGGAAAAACACAATGAAATCAAGAAACAAACATATCACAGAGGTGGGTGCTATCTGCCCTTTTTCAATTGACGTTTTTAAGTCATAGATGATATCATTAAAACAAATATGACGACAGGCTGGTGTAGCGGTAACATACATTGCCTTCTATGCCAGAGGTCCTGGGTTCGAATCCCGGCAGCGGCGGATATTTGTATGATGAACAGATATTAGTCGTCAAGTCATGGATGTTTATATGTTTATTTAAGTTTATTCTAATAAAAAAAGATGTATTTATTCAATAAGTATGTTTATATATTTCTTAAATATATCAGTTATCTAGTATCCATAACACAAGTTCTTTAAGAAACTTAATTTGGGCTAGATAATGTTGTGTGAGTGTCAGAAATATTTATTTATTTATTAAAACAAATATTCAAGTCAGTAGTTTTAACAGGTCCTAAGATATTTATCAGTAATAAAAGATAAGCTCTGATAGAATGGCATTAGGTAAAATTGAAGAATACCTATCTACCTACCAATATACCACCAGAGTCTTGTAAATTTCTATCGTCTATCAGCGACCACATCGAAACGCAGAATAGGTAGTGAAATCACTAGTACCTGAACTTGCATCTAATGGACTATCGAGTATTATAAAATGTATACGTTATTACAACCGTATAACTCCATTAGATGCGATTGTACCACGGTCGGCAACACGTACCGATGATTCCCATGAAGTAGCAAATTGTTTTTCTATTTGTAACTAAACTCGAAAACCTCAACCTCACCTGACAATTAGTTAAAATAATAATAATAATAAATAAATAATAAATAAAATCCCCAGACAATCACACCAACTACATGGCCCCAAAGTAAGCATAGCTTGTGTTATGGGATACCATATAGCGAACTAGAGGGGAACCTAGAATATAAATACATAAATAGATAAACACCCAGACACGGAACATTTTTTTTTCTGGTTCCGTGCGGGGTTCGAACCCGCAACCACTGGCGTCTGAGGCAGATAGGTTTACCCCAACGCCATAGTGGTCGTAAAATGACGTTAAAGAAACAAGAACACAGGTTAGGAAGGGACTCGGTCTACATAAAAAAATTGCTGGAACACATAACCGCCGTGTGAGCGGTGGAGATATTTAGAGGCACATTTTATACGAAAGCTGATCGCTAGCCAGTGGGAACCCGAATGGGTCCTATCACCAAGACGGGGTCACTCTGTTGGTCGCCTTCTACACCACGCTTGTCCAAGGATGGTAACGCTATTCTAAACCAACGTTACGCGGCTAAAACAATGTCCATCATCATCATCTCAGCCGCGCTAGTCCACTGCTGGACGTAGGCCTCTCCCAACGCGCGCCACCGAATTCGGTCTCTAGCAATTAACAATGTCTATAGGAGGAAGAAATTACTTATTATGCTTGTTTACCTACAATTAGTATAGTGAATAGGTCTTCCATGCTAGACTGGGAGCGAAAGAAAAACGTAGAATGTGCCAGCTGCTTCTCTTCCCGGGCATAGGTATATTAAAAGTCAGTCAAGGGACAGAGACTTTAAAGGTGTTTTTGTGGGCGATAGGCTGACCCCCTGTCACAACAATAGTCTCTCTTCATCTTTATAATACCTCCAAATTTGTCAAACGTGACATCAGATGACATCTTGTAACCTCTGGTGTTCTGCCTACCCCATAAGGTCACAGGCGTGACGTTATGTATGTATGTATGTATAATAGGTCTGAAGTAGAGCTAAAGAGCATGTTTAGCTTCAAATTATTTATTAAGTCCGATAAATTAACTTAAATAAAAACTCGCATAACGTACTAAGTAAGATTCACTTTTAACGAGTGTTTTCCTAATTACTTCCCGCATGGTGCTTACGAAGTAATTATACTGAACCCACGTAGGTACTCTACTTAACGTCCTTTTACTATGACACTATTAAGGAAAGTTCGTAGAAAAGAAATAAACTAAGTAGGACGCCATTCTTGTTTCAAACTTCACGGTGGATTTTATTATCTATGGTTAATGTGAAAGAAAAAAAGGAAGAAAAAAGGAAGAAAAAAGTTTATTTGTAAAAAAACCCACAACAATATTAGAACAAAGACATAATTGAAATAATTACCATTACCACATACAATAAAAAATAATCGATTTGAAGAATGACGCGGGATTTGTAACAAAAAGGTCTCTGCTCAGCAATGTGCTAGTTGCAAACAACTAGCGCTAATCTTCCGCAGTGACCATTTTTGGCATCTGCCCATTAAAATACTTTATTTATTGACAGGTATTTAACAGGTATACAGTAATAAAATCAGCTTCACGATTTATAAAAAAATACACAAGTATAAAATAAATAGAAAATAGTACAGTACAATATATGGATGTGAACTTCAGGAAGTGTCGAATTGAGCTTGCATGTATGTCACCGATACACTGGCATACCACTTAGGGCCGATTTTTCAATCGTCGGATAAAAGTTATCTGTCGAATAAAGTATTACCCGACGAAATAAAGTTCTTTTTTTATAATACTATGGTCCAATTTTTCAATGGTCGGATAATCGACAGACAGCTGTTATTCGTCAGATAGGATTTATTCCAAATTTTTATTGTCGAATAAAACATATCTGTCCAATAACACTGCTAACTTACAGATAATTTACTTGCTGCTTCAACCGGCAAATAGCCGCGTTATTCAACGAATATTTTCTGGTTTTGATTGTCAGGTAAGTGTTGGTGTTCTATTTCATTGAGGTATATTGGAAAACCTTGGGGGAGGCCTATCTCCAGCAGTGGACGCTGATGATGATGATATTTATTAGTAGCTTTGTTCGTTTTTGAGTCTTTCAGGTTTGGTAAGTATTAGTTTTTAATAGTCTGTGTTGCAAGAGATGATGTCGTAATACTTAAGGGTAGGAACTTCTCCTATGGTCGTATCACACGACTAAACTAGTGCAACGAGTGGGACAAGACCCTTAGTGTACCTACTAGGTAAAATTTATATAAAAAAAGTTAAAAAATTACCTCAATTATCAGTAGGCTACAACTGCGTCACTGCTTTTGTCCAGTATTTTTGACCAGAATTGAAATCCAAGACTGCCAAATATGTGCCTGCGGACAGGGACAGTGGATCACATATTTTAACTGCCCGCTACACCCCGCCTATCTATACGATAGCCTTCCCCTCCAGTTCCCCAGACCTACCAGCGTGAAGGTCTTCCTATCTTCTAGTCATCCCCTTATCCTTATAATCCTTTGTAAATAAATCCAAGAATGTAATATTTCTTTGTAAATATGTAATTAGTCAATTGCTCAAACTGAAGAGAAAAATAAAATACCAGTTTTTTTTTTTATTATTTATTTATCTTCCCTAACTACAACATCATCTAAAAAGGCTGCAGGAGCAATAATGTTAGGCTAGCACATCCCAGAATCCACACCAGTGTCATTTTTATTTTTCTTCATTTACTTTCTATCTGTTGGCATGCATTCGTTGTTATGTGATTCGTATTAGTAAACTTACGGGAACGTGAAATTCGTGGTTGCACTTTTCTTAATCATATATCACACCGTAAACTGAAGTGTAAATAAATAAATAAAAACTGAAAAAATTATTAATGCTTTCATGCTGGACTGGGAGCGAAAGAAAAACATAGAATAATCCAGCTGCTTCTCTTACCGGGCATATTGTAAAAGTCAGTTAAGGGACAGAGGCTTATTGGCGTTTTTGTGGGCGATAGGCTGACCCCCTGTCTCTGCAATAGTCACTATCCATCATTATAATACCTCCAAAGTCAAACGTGACATCAGATGGTCTTGTGACCTCTGGTGTTCTGCCTACCCCATAAGGGGTACAGACGTGAAGTTATATGTGTGTGTATGTGCGTGTGTGTTAAGCACAACATCCAACTCTTTGCCGTCCTACATTTCAAGGCAACTGCAGCATACCCCATATTTCAGAATGGCTCTTTGTCAATTTATATAATTATTTATTAAAATATAATGATAACGAGGGATTGCCGATGTATTTACAAATCTGAACTGACATTTTATTGGACATTAAACGTTTGTCGAGTATATCTATAATATGTTTGTCTTTTTAACCGACTTCAAAAAGGAAGATCTTAGTTTGATCCGTATGTATGAATGTTTGTCGGCGATATTAGTGCCTCGGGTTTGAAGACCATCACGATTTTATGTCTAATAAATGTATAAAAGAAAACATATTTTTCATTTACCGAAAATCAACCACTCAATAAATAATACAGATTTTATGTCTTTACTTATATTTATGAAAAAGCTAAAGAGACAAAAAAACGTTTGAATTGTTATCCTCAATGAAACTGTTGGAAAATGTGATTTATTGAAACACAAAATCTGATTTACCTATAAATACAAAACTAACAGTATTTCATTCTTGATGCATTGAATGGTTTTGCTTATGGGTTAATTTAATGCAGTACCATCCCCGATTCAATCTAAAACCAGCATTTTAATATTCTTCTCTACTGCTCACCCCCATATCGAGTGGTATAAATGAATATTTTGAGTATAAAAAAGATTATATATAGTGATTAAAACCGAGATTATTTCTTATATTAAAAACAAATAACGATTTTAGTTCCCATTTCAACGTTCATAGGTACTTAATAGCGTTTTAAATCTAAGATCAAGACTTGAGCTTTAATATTAAAACACACTAAAGGAGAGCATAAGGTCAAAGCAGGTAAACTGTAAGGTCAGATATAAAAAAAAACTCTATAAAATTCGATTATTATGTAACGAACGAAAAATCTATGTCACAGTAGTTGGATACGCACGCGATATTCGCAAAACGGATTACTGGCCCTGAAACTAGATTACCCAACGAGTAAAATGATATAAAAACCCTCTCTATTAATCAACAGATACCTAAATCCATTTCAAGATTACCCGTAGTTTCATAAATATTCTTTATTATGCCTATTTTTTATGAAAACATAGGCTATACATAAAGATTATTGTGAACGTGCGCGGCCACACGGTGAAAAACAGAACTACATGAAAAATGCAGACTAAAAATAAATGCGTTTTTTTTATGTCAACCTTTTTTCTAAAAAAACCTCCTTTATAACTGATCTGTTTTTTTTTTTATATATATAAAAGCTTGGATAACGCTTATTTTAAAAATACTTATTTAGACTGAAAACAGTGTCAAACAAGACCATTATCCAACTCATAAAAAAAACACATGAAAGCCCTTTCTGAATTACAAAATCGACAAACGAGTTCCTCAGAAAGAAATCTAGGCCACCACAGCTAAGCCTAGCCTACATGCCGTGAAGACTATAGTCGAGACTTGGTGGCGCCATCTATTGATCAAGGTAATTGCTTTGTCCTTACTGTAATAGTTTTTACCTTGTCGGTTATGACGTAAAGTACGATACTTTTGACTTTATATTAAGGGTAGTTTTTTTTTAATTTACGATACAACCTAATGTAGAATAGGTTACCTACTGGTATAGTTCTCACGCAAGCCAAGGTAGCGCCTTCTGAGAAAACTTTATTATATTTTTTTTACGACTACTTTGGTGTTGGTGTAAACCTGTCTGCCTCAGACGCCAGTGGTTGCGGGTTCGATTCGCGCACGGAACAAGAAAAAAAACATGTTCTGTGTCTGGGTGTTTATCTACTTATTTATATATTTATATTCTAGGTTCCCCCTAGTTCGCTACATGGTATCCCATAACACAAGCTATGATTACTTTGAGGCCATGTAGTTGGTGTGATTGTCTGGGGATTTTATTATTATTTTATTTTATTTTTATTTTCATAAAATCTTTATAATTTAATCGGAAGGTCTTCTATATTTTAATCGTTTTAAATAAAAATATTACCGACATTATCTATACTTATAAAGAGCTGAAGAGTTTATAAAGCTGAAGAGTTTGTTTTTTTGTTTGTTTGTTTGAACGCGCTAATCTCAGAAACTACAAGTGGGATTTAAAAAATTATTTTTGCATTTGATAGCCCAACTCTTAAGGAAGGTTAAAGGCTATATTTTATCCCGAAATTCCCACGGGATCAAAAGTTACGCGGGTAAAACCACGCGCGGTGGCTAGTATTAACATAAACTTTAGAAACGAGCTACTGACATTGTTTTTTTTCATATTTATGTTGAATTCTAAGTGACCAACCTGAAAGTTTGGAGAAACTTTCGAATCGCATATTAAAGCGGGAAAATAGATTTTTTTTCCTAAGGGCGTGTTCAAATGATACGCGTTTTACCAGCATTACACCCGCGCTCGCCACGCTATGTTATCTGAACTAGTTTTTTTATTGATTAGCGAATTAGATGCGGGTGATGAGGCGATGGCGTGCGCTGGACGGGCACATGTGGTCTGAATCTGAAAGTGGCCTTAGTGAAAATATTATACTAGCGTTTGCAGTACCGTTGTGATCACAGACATACATCTACATAGACAACGCCAGCGTCACGATTTGTATTGAAACTAAGCGTGACGACTTTTTAACACCTACTGTGATGTCATAGCTGATACGAGTATTTATTGCTAGAAAATACAAACTGATTAAGAATGATATCGATTTTATAACAGACATACAAGCGCGCGGACTGAATTTAGCGTCGACCAACCTTGACGCTTGGTCGGGCTTTGGACACGCGAATTACATGCATTTGCGTTGTCTATGTAGATGTAAGTCTGTAGTTGTGATCCACCACCAGCAGGAGTGCTTGAATATCAACACAAAATACATAACAAAAAAAAATGGCAAATATCCCGTTCCTAATGTGACACTGAGGTCGAAAATATGGCTGACATGTTCAGAATGATACTGACTTTTGAGCATATTATTCAACGCTATACGTTGATGTTCGGCAGTAGTCTGAACCGATATTGCATTCTCTAATCTGAGGTCTCATCATCATCATCATCATTATCACAACTCCGTGTAATGGGCCCACTGCAGGGCATGAGTCTCTCCTCTGGGTGACGAGGAGGTTTAGGCCATAATCCACCGAGCTGGCCCAGTGCTGGGTGGTGGATGTCAGAATTTTCAGGGTGCCGATATGGCTTCTGACAAACCCTAACGACTACTGCATACAAGTATACAGCACCCGGGACCGACAGCTTAACGTGCCCTCCGAAGCATCTGAGGTCTCACTAATGTCAAATTTAGAGGCTTTAAAATCTGTTGGTGTTAACCAATGACTTAAGAAACAAAAGACTCGGCATTAAAGTCGTCTCAGCTCTAACGGCACATTTTTTGTCACATTTTTTTTTCTGTCGGATGGAAGGTGTAGTAGTAGTAAGAAAATATATATCTAATATATAAAATTCTCGTGTCACAGTTTTCGTTGCCATACTCCTCCGAAACGGCTTGATGAAATTTTTTGTGCTTATCCGGTATCTATGAGAATCGGCCAACATCTATTTTTTTTTATTTATATGGCAAAACAACGTTTGCCAGGTCAGCTAGTTCTTGGTATAATAAACTCAGTCTTATATATGCATTCGGTGGTTTTACTCATCTTTTGACATTCGCCCTACAGTGTAAATACGACGATTGTCAAGTTCAAACACCTATATAATTTAAATAAATCGCGTAAAAATCTGGTTGTAAAACTCTTTTTCTTTTTTAAAAACCAATTGTGTTTGATGTAATACAAAAACACATTATTCTCATATGAAAAATCTTATCAATTCAAACGGTGCTTTCGAAAGCATGTTTTCGTTTGAGTTTAAAAAGCTATTCCAACATTTACGATGTCAACTCTTGGTTCTTTTGCTTCGAAGTTTTTGTATATCTATGCAATTTGTATGCATAGTGCCTGGGAGAGTGCCCTGGGAGATCCCTGGGGATCCGTTTGTTGATTATAGATCTCTTAAACATAAACAAAATACATTTATATTTAAATATTTATTTGAATAAATTCTATGAATTTAGTAAACAGTTGTGCTAAAAGCTATGGAAATTCTGGAGTTTAATTTAAATCCTATTCTTGCTTTGTTTTTAAAGCATTTTGTGAAGATATGGTTACAAACATTGTCAATGTTGTAACAATGTAAGGAGTTTAGTCAATAATGGAAAATTTTCGAGTTTACTGTTATTTTCCTCATTCAGGAGATTTAACAATGCCATTTAATTAATTGGAACAGGTAACTTTACCATTCTGATAAACAATTTGGTTATAAAATAAGATCTATACTAATATATAAAGCTGAAGAGTTTGTATTTTGTTTGTTTGTTTTTTTGTTTGAACGCGCTAATCTCAGAAACTACAAGTGGGATTTACAAAAATCTTTTTGCATTTGATAGCCCAACTCTTGAGGAAGGTTATAGGCTATATTTTATCCCGAAATTCTCACGGGATCAAAAGTTACGCGGGTAAAACCGCGCGCGGTGGCTAGTTACATATAAGATCTTTGTACATAAGATTTTTGATTATTTGGATTTAGACTAAATTCAAATTAACAAAAAGCGTTATGGCTAAATTACAAAAATATATTATATTGATAATAAAAGAAGGCTGTGAAATAATAAAAATAAAAATGTCACGAGTCACAGGAAAATACTCATAGTTATTTGGAAGTGCACTAGAAAGTTTTATCATGTGATGGGGTTTGCTGTTCTGACAATAAAAAAAAGTTGAATTACTGCAAAATAAATCAAAATCTTCTAGAAAGTTAAATATTCCATTCTCAAAAAAAAAAAAAAAAAAGACGTGTGGCACTCGGAGACTGCCGCGGTAAAGCTTATGCAATTATAATTATTTTTTTATTTTATTAATTCAGTAATGTTTAATCTAATATGAAGTTTCTAGTAGATGGCGCTGATTGTTTATTAAAGCCCGCATGTAAAGAACTTTACACTTAATGCCGCATGTAAGAACTTTGATTTCATAACTTTATGAAATCAAAGTATCACCGCTTTGCCGGTCGGAGTTAGGTTTTTTTCGTTACGGATTTTCTGGATTCGGTCCCCACGCTCAAGGCCCGCGATAGAAGCTATGCAATAGCTTAAAAATAACAATGTCCTTCGTTTGTGCTCAACTCCGAAAAACTTCACCTTTCATCTCATCTTCACTTACCATCAGGTCTCAAAAAAAACTAAGCTTCTCCACTTGGTTGGTGTGTGTAAAAATTTGCAAAAAAACCTTTTAGTGAAATTTTAACTTTATTTTCTTCCATGCTGGACTGGGAGCGAAAGAAAAACATAGTATGTGCCAGCTGCTTCTCTTCCCGGGCAAACTGTAAAAGTCAGTTAAGAGACGGAGGTTTTACTATCGTTTTTGGCGATAGGCTGACCCCTTGTCACTGCAATAGTTTATCTCCATCGTAATAATACCTCCAAATTTGTCAAACGTGACATCAGATGGTTTAATATCCTCTGGTGTTCTGTCTACCCCATTAGGGATACAGGCGTGAAGTTATGTATGTATGAAACTTTTATTTCACAATTATCAACCTGCAACTTAAAAATTTACTTATAAACTGAATATGAGATCTTCATATAAAATTTACACTGCATTATTTTTACATATTTTTATATTTAACAATATGTCGAATTTGACTCGTTAATCTGTAAATACAAGTTTGTATAACCTTCAAAACTATTAATATTTTTATATAGCCTGATTCTGAAACCCTGCTTCTGACAATGCCAGAGAGCTATGGTACAAAGCTATTAGAAAATATACTTAACAACGAACTTCAAAATACATATTCAAATATTCCGATTCACATGGATAAGAGATGACCTGTAGAAAACTTTAGTAAGGGCACTTACAAGGGTTAAGACCGTATTTTCTCACAACACAATGGAACCCCAAAGTTTTCGAACTGAATAGATGAGTATAAGTTTAAGTGCTGCTTTTGTTATACGAAAGATTCGAAAAAAATGTGTATCGGGTATTAACGAGGGTCTTGTTAAGTACCATCTTCTTTAAAAGTTCGAAAATCATTACAGATTACTGAAATGGAGCCTTCAGTATAAATGTATATTTAGCATAAATGTTCATTGTATATCTATATTTTTTATAAATTTTAGGTTTTTTAAATTTACATGTTTAAGCTTTTATTTTCACAGATTACCATTACAATTACAAATTAATAAGAGAGATTAATCTTTTCTTAAATATTTGCAAAAATAAAAAGTTAAAAGAAGCGCATGAAAAAAAAAGTAATGATACATTTTCTGCACGCAGTAGGGGAAAATCTAATAAATATTCAAAATCGGTAATCTCTAAAACTACTTGGTGGAAAAAAAATTGTATTTCGGATTCCAGACATCCCCCTGCATCGCCGGTTTTCCGTTGGTCCACTATTTACGAGACACCCTGTATATTCAATATTATGCGTAGTATATTTCTCCATTCGGGTGAATTTTTAGTTTTAATAACTACATTTAATAACAACATATATATTAAAACACTCACAATAAACACTTTGAAAATAATAGGATTCAGATACATATGTCAAATTTAGGTGTGCACAGCACTCAGCATGTGATATTAAAACCAAATCAATGAAATAAATTTAGAGAATAGATTTAAATTAATTACATAAAAAAGAAACATTAAAAACAATAAAAAAAAATTAAGTTCATATAGAGAATTGAAATGATTAATTACAAACATTTAATAAAATTATAAAAAAAAAAATTGAATAAAGAGGCATAATCGTACTAACTACAGTGATTCATGATTTTCTTGCGAAATACTGAAAAGCAGTCGTGAAATATATCAGGTTTAGGGCTATCAGCTGTCTTGACGAATAAATTGTACGAATTGCAAGAGCGAGCAAGGGGACTGTTGGTACCAACATTGCTGTTGCAACGCGGAATGTAGAAAATTTGCGTTAACGGCTTGCGGGGAGTTAAGCGTGGGACGTTAATATTAATACTAGATGTAAGTTCAGCGCACACAGTGGCATCGTTGAGAATTCTATAAAGGAATAAAATATCATTTCTGATTCGTCGATTGCGTAATGATTGTAATTTGAAATGATTGTTACGGTGTTCCTATGTACTTCTATGAGAAATTCCGCTCGCTATGAAAGCAAGATGTCAAGTGAATGATCTCTGTACAGACTCAATGCGTTGAGAGTGTAAAGAATAAATAGGATTCCAAAAAGTGGATGCGTATTCCAAGTGACTACGTGCAAGTGCATAAAAAAGGATGATTGTGGAACTAACTTTTTTAAAACTCTTGGTGTTTCGTTTAATGAAGAATCCTACCATTTTGGAAGCCTTGATTACTATATCATTAATATGCGGTATGAATGTAAGTTGGTTGTCTATAGTAATACCAAGATCTTTGATCTGTGTTATTTCATGTCTTTTTTTGTCATTAACGTAGTTTTTTTATGATCTTTGTTTCATAGCTCAACTTTTAGTATAATATAAACTAATTCATAGATTTCATTATCAATTTTAAAAATAATACCTTCGCTGATTTTTATACTGGCAATTATTTCAGTACGATATCAAAGAGTAATAATGTTCATAGCTGACCTGTCAGATTTTTGAAATATCATGAAATGTATTACAACAACATATAGTACAAATAATAGCTCATGTTCGGTTAATTCCAAATCATTTACTTACATTAGAAACCGCAGCAAGGATTTTAATATTTTACCCTCTCAAGTTACTCAATAGACTACTAGTATCATCCACTTGAAATTAAAATCCCGATATCATTTCTAAGAAATCAAATCGAATCAAAAAAATCAAATTTACCAATAGTTTAGATATAAACAGGCAGAATTTTAATGACAATATCATATTTATACATTCACATACCTAACAAAAACTAGTTTGACAGGTCAGAGACTGTATGGACCGTGAACTCTTTAACTAAATACCTAATAGATTTTAAAGCAATATGTTTTTTCTATTATGTGCTATATTTTTTACGGAAAAAGAAACCGTGTGTATTGTTATAATGAGATTACATTAGACGTGAAGATTAAATCCATAAACCAACTAGCTATTCGGTCAGTTTAATCGAAACTGGTCGATGGAAGCCAGAATTTTCACAGTGCTGAAAGGCAAACTCTAAAGACGTCTGTGTATTACCAGAGACTAATCTCTGGTATAACTATTAGATAAATTCGTGAAAGTCACAATTTTCGGAGCGCCGAAAAGGCTTCTAACGACATGTTTCTACCTACAACTATGCAGAATCTGAGACATTTTGTACAACGCGGAGAAATCACGGATGTCGTCGTGATAAATTGTTGGTCGGTGCTCTCCCATCTTAACCTGCTATCTCGATGACATGCATAGAAGCCATTTCCCTACGACGACTACATCTGACGTTCTTTCTAATTGCATCGTACTTGGATTTTTTTAACTATAAACTTAATGTTTTCTGTATTTTTCCGATAAACAAATGAAAGTAAAGAATTTTCCGCAATTGCAAATAACAAATTCTAAGAGCCAAACTTGTGTTTACCTTAAATTGTAAAAACCCTTGAAACCCAGGGTGAAAAGAAACAGACCCGTCTTGTAATGAACAATAATCATTGGATACATAAAACAACACAGAAATAAATCAAGGCAGAGAGAATTTCGAAAACGGCAGCCAATTTCCAAAGACTTTAGGGTACGGCGTAAACCGGTATAGCTAGACCTACGTTTGGGATGGTTTGTTAGACAAAATGTTGGTACTTTAATGGAAGATAAGGTCTTGCGAAGAAGGTCAGTTTCGGGAAACATTTTTCTTGGACTTAGTCCTAGTCTGCATCTTAGTCTAATATTAATTCGTGTTTTGTTGTATGTGGAAATATGTAAATACTGCAGTTTATTGCTACGTTCACTTGCTATTATGTATTTAATCAAAGGTTTAAGACAAATTTCTTAGATTAAGGTCCTTTTCTGAATGTTTACTTACGCGTTGATCTTTACTCCAGAAAATATGACTGTCTAGACTCTAGAAAATATGACTCCATAGAAATATGTCAAACATTATCAACATCTATACTGAGAAAGTGTCTGGGTAAGTATTCAGAAGTCGAGCTACAGAGTATGAAGTTTGTATCTTATAGAACAGTTTCTTTTTTTGATAGGAATTATAAAAATATACAGGGTTAATTTTAATTAGCGCATCAATAGAAAATTAATAATTTTTAAAATTTTAGTTGTCACATCTAAAAGTATTTATAGCCTCTGTTTAGAGGCATAACTCTATTTGCTCTGAGCGTAGGTATGCCACGCACCTTGCGCAGTAAAATATCGCTTCATAATAATAAAAGGTACTTCTTACAAAAGGTAGAGTAAGGAGCAAAAATTTTTTTGTTTTTATTTTTTGTGTTATTTATCAAGATTTGTAAAAAGCCGTAGAACAAATGTTGCTGGGATTGATTAACCCTGTATCTTCATCATTTTTGCATCATCATGTATTTTTACATACAAATTCGATTATCAATAACACAAAGGTTATAAATTACCTTAAATCTATAGTCTTAGCTAAAATGAATCCACTTCTAAACAATATTCTTACCAGAATGTGCTTTAATCGTCTCATAGGGTAAATGCAAATGTTAGCTCCATATTTGAACCCTAAAAAAGAAACAATTTAAAACCAATCTCTTTTAGTTCTCTTTTACAAATTAAAACCACTCACTTACCCCATCACAAACAATCAAAAAAACGCCCGCAGTATAAGAGTTATAAAATCGCCATAAAATTAAATTGAGAACCATTGATCCATAGATCCACAATAGATCTTTTAACCCGGAGATAACAGGCCAATAATTCGGCAGCCGTTCACGTATTGACTCCGCTTGCGTGCGAACCGATACTTAAGGGTTTTGCCCCAATTCATATTGCCCCTGACTTTTGGGTGTAGGTACCTTGGAAGGGAAACTGAAGATTTGATTTACCTCCAAGGTCGTGGGTGAAAGGGGATAGTGGATTTATAGATTTTCGTATGATTGTTTTTATTGTAAGGTGGAAAGTTCTTTTGTGAGTTGGTGATCGGATCGAATGTTTTGTTGTTGTTCAATTTGTGTTTTGCAAATTAATCGTTGCTACTTTCCATTGACCTAGTTAGTTATGAATTTGGCAGGAAGTGAGATCTTATAGTAAAAATAAAGGCAAAAACTGATTTGGAACAGACTTCAAAAAAAGAAGCAGGTACCAACTCAATTCGTCTGTATGTTTTTTTTATTTTTGTTACCGCATAACTTTTGGGTGATCCGATTTTGATGATTCTTGTTTACTTTCCATTTGGTTCCATATTAATTTCATCAAAATCGTTTTTTTTTAAATATGTATGAATTCGGAGATCGTTTACCTTGATGACCTTCTACTTCAGCTAAAGTTTTGACGTGAAGTCGGTTTTTTTAACGCTCTGCATTCATTGATTATTTTATATTACTTACGAATCTCTCTTTGCGTGACATCGACTGACACTTGACTCATTGACACTTTTCACTTAAGTGGTACAAGATATTCTTATATTCAGATCAGATTATCTTGTACAAATTAAGTGAAAAGTGGTCATTAATTAGGCGGAGCTGAAGGGATCCTACCGCTTAAACTCTCGGGTCAGTCGGCTTTTATAATACACTAATCCAGTGGCCACAGAGATTTTCTTAGCTAACCCTATAAACAAATTGTATGGGTAGAACAATTACGCTACAAATGTTTAATATTTTCTTGAGATTTCACGTTTTAACCTATATTAATTATTTTTTAATAGCAAAGAAAATCCCCAGACAATCACACCAACTACATAGCTTGTGTTATGAGATACCATGTAGCGAACTAGGGGGGAACCTAGAATATAAATAAATAAACACCCAGACACGGAACATTTTTTTCTTTTTTCGTGCGGGAATCAAACCCGCAACCACTGGCGTCTGAGGCAGACAGGTTTACGCCATCGCCAAAGTGGGGTTTAATTGTATACAGTCTTCTTTGTTCTTATCTCTCACAATTAACAACCATTTTCCTGATAGAAATAATTAAAATATAAGTGTTTAATAATCTGATGAAAGCAATAAAACAGCTTAAGCCGAATTATAATAGATATCTATCATGGTATTTATAAAATTTTATTAATTATTCGTAGACACGCCATGTCTCTATTTAGAAATTTCACTTATAATTCAAGACGTCGTATGACGCTATACGGGTCTCGTAGAGATGTCCAATGTACGCCCCCGCTTGTGTCGTGTGTAGCAACTAATGTGAGTGACCCCAGATTGGTGGCAGTACTTATTCAGGAGTCATATAAAGTCTGCACCCAATTGACGACTGCTGTGGCGATGGGGTTGCACTGTCTGCCTTAAAACTCCATTGATCGCGGGTTGAAACCCCACACACTGGCAACCCCACACACTAGATTTATTAAGTATATGTATTATATTTATTTACGAAATATAGAATAAGTTTGTTTTCAATTACCTATTACACAAGCATAGAGCTTACTCTAGGGCTTTATGACACTTTATGAATAAATATCCAACAAGCAACCTTACGATGATACTCCAAAGGATGTAATTTATAGTTTTGTAAGGTTGTCGTTTAGATTATAAACAAATCTTCAAGAGATTTTTTACGTTATTCGTTTGGTTGGTATACGTTTAAGAACTCTAAGCATAAGGCCACGTTCAAAATATCGATCTTATCTTAAAACACACGCGCCTGCCCAGCGTTGACCCAGCGTACGCCCATCCCACGCCACGCACATCACCCGCGTCTAACTATGTGGAAAAAAATTGAGTCTTATCTTACACATTAATACATCCTAGCCCCAATTTCACCGTGCAATAAAACGCGATCAGTTCGAGTTGAACTCGGTTTACGCGTTAAAACGAGTTCCGCCTTCAATTTTTCTTAAGTCAAATCCGAGATTTGTTAATTTAAGATCAGAAGGAAATCGGTGAAATCGGGGCTTAAATTGCAAATATGAAAGGCTCTCCGTAGTTCCAAACACGCCGTGTCAATCGCATGCCAGATACGAGGCCCCCCGCCTTTTCTTTGCCTGCCTTGGGCCCGCCCTGTACTCGCGCTATGACTTATGTCGTACGTAATATCATTGCGTTGCGAGCGAGGATGTAACGCAGGTGTAACGCGGGTAAGACGCGGATCCTATACGTGATTGACACGTGCCATATAAACATACCCTTATAGACTATATAGCTTGTGCTAAAAATAACCTATTTCTTATCTACCCTTTGAAAGTCTCTTTGTTCCAGTCTCCGCACTTTCCACATCACCGAGTGGCCTCGAGAGGGACAGGTCAAAAGAAATAGTATCCAAGTTATTAGTATATAAATAAGTAACTACCCACTCTAGCTTTCCTTGTTTATTTACATATTTTATGGACAAGAAACCCGTTTTTGTTTTTTATGGAATTTTACCGATTTTAATAGAGATGTATACAGGTTTAATTTTAATTAGTCCGTCACATCTTGTAGGCAGCCTCTCCACATCAAGCCCAATTACATTTGTTCTACAACTTTTTAAAATTATTAATTTTTAAAATTTTCAGTTTTCCCATACAAAAATATTTATAGCCTCTGTTTAGAGGCGTAACTCTGTTAACTCTGAGCGTAGGTATGCCACGCACCTTGCACAATAAAATATCGCTTCATAATAATAATAGGTACTTCTTACAAAATTTTGAGTACGGAGCAAAAATTTTTTGTTTTTATTTTTTGTGTTATTTTTCAAGATTTGTAAAAAGTCGTCTTTCAAATTTTGTTGGGATTGATGTGGAGAGGCTGCCCGTAATGCGTTAATTAAAAAAAGTTTATTTCTTTACTCTATCATGAATAATGAAAATACCTAAGTTTATTAAATATTTAAAACAATCACAACACATGATCTAGCCCCAATTAAATGTCTTGAAGAACTTGTGTAATGAATTAATTATGGGGGAAACGTTTCGATATGAAAAGTGGGCATATCGAAATTAACTCCAAAAGCTTATTAAATAGTGCTTCAGAAATGATCATATAACGATGTAGTCCTAATGATTCTATCCCAATAATGCATGTAATCGTATGTTAAAATCTATTAACGATTGTTACATTACGACCGTCGCGATAACAAAAACAAACACTTACAACTGGCCAGTGATTTATAGCAAGGAGTTTGACTTTAGACTTATGGATCCATATTTCTCAGAACAAAAAAACATAAGAATAAAACCTCTTTCGATGGAAAATTCCCGGAACAGTTTCACTAATCTTTTGTAGTAAAAAGGTGCCTCTATCAAAATCCTATAAAAGGGGTATTTGGGGAAATCACTCAACCGATTTAGACATGGGTTGACACGTTGTTACTGACTTCTTTATCCCTTATTTATAAGTACTTTGTGAAAGGGTGAATTTTGGGTATTCATAGAGCTTTTATATCTTGTAATTTGAATTAATCAAGTTTTTGAACTGATTATGTAGAAATCAGCATTAAGTATCTTGCGAGATAAGATGGCACTTACAACTTTTAAGAGGTTTGTGTATAACGACCCAATTTTTTTTGTCACCAAACAGTGAAATCTTCCACTATAAAACCACTATATTGAGTCAGAATTTCCATCCCTGTATAGTGGATCCATAACTATCTCAAAAATTGAATAGTTCTTTGATAGTTCTTTTTTTAGTACGAATCACCAAGGTTGGAAATAAAATACCTGCGTCCGTTTTTCCTGACCGCAAGAACCATACCCTGTTTTTTTCGTGCATCGCATGAATAGATTTCTCATGGTTGTACTTTTTCCACCAAGTTTCACAATTGTCCTATCTTTAAAAAAATATCTCTAAAAAATATGGCCTTCACAAAGTTAAGTAACAACTTCATCTTTTGACCTCAGTACAATAAGTAATTCTGTTTGGTAATTAAAAAAAATAACAGCTCATTAAAATGAAAGCGTTATTACATTACAAATAGCTATGGTACTGTATAGTAACATCTGCTTCTTTCCCGTAATTAAATACTCCAAGTAAGTAGAAAATCAATGAAAAGTTCTTGAAATTCATTTTCTTGACTTTATAGTTCAAAGGGATTCGGTATGCCTATGTCAAAGATATGTAGGTACATAAGTACGAGATATAAGGAAATAAGGAAATTAATAATAATAAGTAAGCCATTAGATAAGTTATGTCAAAGAGAAAGTTTATGAGCTTCAATCAAAGTAAGCTTTGTATATTCACAAGAAGCTACGCGCGATTTTATTCGCATACATTTTGATCCCATAGATAATTCTTGATAAATACTGGGCTATCAAATACACCTCTCTTTTTAAATCTGACTTTTAGTTTCCGAGCTTATAAGGTTCAAACCAACAAACCAACCTGTTAGCTTTAAGAGTGTGTAACCAACTTATAATGAATAGATAATTATTGAAATATTCGATAAATATACATATACCGTACACCTTATTTTTAAAAACAGAAACTTTTAAATAAACAATTATACTACATTGGTTGAAAAGTTCGCGGCCTGGCCATTAAAAAAAAACTTTTGTTATTTTTTCTGCCGTCATTTTGAACTGTCATTATTCAATTGTCAGCCCGCGAATTTTCAATTTGATATCTTGTTTAAATAAAATTTTACGAACAATATACATACGTGTGTAGAACAAATTTTCACTAATGGAGAAATTTGAACAACGTGCTGTGATTAAATATTTGTTTAAAAAAAGATTAACACCAAAGGAGATCCATGATGACATGCAAACAACATTAGGGGAATCTGCCCCGTCTTATACCACTGTGAAAAAATGGGTTGCAGAATTTAAACGTGGACGAGAGAACATCGAAGATGACCCTCGCTCCGGCAGGCCAATGACGTCTACGACCGAAGAAAACATCAATAAAGTGTGTGATCTCATATTGAAAGACCGTAGATTGACTATCAGAGAAATTGCAGACACTATAGGCATCTCATATGAACGAACGCAAAACATCATTGTCCATGAACTCGGCTTTTCTTTCGGCTAGGTGGGTCCCCAGATTGCTTTCAGTAGAGCAAAAGCGAATTCGACTCACGATTTCTCGCGACTGTTTGGAGATGTTCGAGGCTGATCCACAAGGTTTTCTTGACAGATTTGTGACAATGGATGAAACCTGGGTTCATCACTATACCCCAGAATCAAAACAACAATCCAAACAATGGAAAAGGTGAACCAACTCCGAAAAAAGCAAAGGCAATTCTGTCGGCTGGCAAGGTGATGGCATCGGTTTTTTGGGATGCTAAGGGTGTCATTATGGTGGACTACCTTCCAAAAGGCGAAACAATAAACTCTGCGTACTATAGCACCCTTCTGCGCCGTTTACGTGAAGAAATTAAACAGAAACGCCCAGGATTACTGAGAAAGAAAGTGTTGTTTCACCAGGACAACGCCCGAGTCCACACGTCTGTCGAGTCTATGGCTCAAATTCGTGATTGTGGTTTCGAATTGTTGCCACATCCAGCTTATTCTCCTGATTTGGCACCTTCGGACTTTCATCTGTTTAACGAATGAAGAGGTCGAAGCCGCTGTTAACCTGTATTTTGAAGACCTTGAGGAATCTTTTTTTAAAACAGGTATGGAAGCTCTGGAAAGCAGATGGAAGAAGTGCATAGAGCTAAATGGAGATTACGTCGAAAAATAAAAATATTTTTGTATGTACTTTATTCTGTTTTCTTGACTAGGCCGCGAACTTTTCAATCCACCCTCATAATAAATCAATTGTCATAGATGTTTACAAAAATGAGGTTTATTTTAACGATGATGAAAAAATGGACTAAATCATACTAAGTAAATGTCTACCATTTTTGATTAGCTCGTAAGGATAACCACCACACGAATCGTCCGAAGTCGATCCGATTTTTTAGGATATTAAAAACTATCGATCGACGTCGCCAAATAACAGCACTGCTGCGGTGATGTGTTTCTGCAATATTTTATGAAGAGCCAGGTCCTTCCTAAACCCGTGTAATGTCTTCTTCGACCTCATCTTCACTTACCACCAGGTGAAATTGAAGTCAAACGCAAGTTCAATCACCAATAAAAAAAATCAAATACAAATAAAAAAGTCCTAACAAAATAAATAAAGTAATTTGAATCGCAAACTTTATTCAAACATTTATAAAATTATCTCTCGTCAAATATTCTAACTTCCAACTTCGATAAAGGAATGACTTCTCGAACCTTCTCGAAACTTCGAATCGAAACATTATCGCTAACAAGATCGATATTGAAATTAAATTTACGAGAAATTCGGGAATGTTTGTTTTAAATATTTGTTTTTGTAAGTGTAAACTCTTAGCAGCAGTACATAATGTTTACTTAAGTTCTTAAGCTTTCATGATTTATAACAGTAATTAAAAGACTAGATTTAATAAAACGTGATTAAAGTTAAAATATCTTCTATATAACTTCACGCCTGTAGCCCTTATGGGGAAGGCAGAACACCAGAGGCTATAAAAACACATGATGTCACGTATGACACATTTGGAGATATTATAATGATAGAGAGAGATTATTGCAGTGGTCAACCTCTCGCCCGCAAAAGCGCCGATAAAACTTCTGTCCCTTAACGGACTGTTACAGTATGACCGGGAAGAGAAGCAGCTAGTACATTCTATGTCCTTTCGCTCCCAGTCCAGCATGGATATTATAAGAGTTAAGTTTTTTTTTAAAGTCCCCAAAAATATACAAATGACTTCAACCAATTTAACAAAGTTTTCACATAAGCAATCTGTATCTACCAATATATGACATAAAAGTTAACAATACAATACTGATATGAAAAGTTTTTAGAATTTCTCAGACAAATATTGGATATTTAATATTGGAATATAATATTGGATATTATATGAAATATTGGATATTGATTTGTTTTATAACTTTAAATGGCTAAGATATGTATGGGTTCGAATCCTGATTATGGGGGATAATTAAGTGATGATTAAGTGATCAACACAGATATTAACCGGAAGAGGATGTTGGTATGTTTGTTTTAGTTCATTTTTTATATTTTTAATCAACTTTATTTAAGAAAAATAATTTGAGATTGATAATGTTGTGTGAATGTTCAATATAATTTTTTGTTGCCACGGCTCTTTACAATAACTCAGAAAAAAGTTAAAACAAAAACCTCTCAAGGTTAAAAAAATAGGTACAAGAAAACCAATATTTTTCAAACACGTAATCTTGTAATTATATTTTATTTCGTCCTTTTGTTGTACCGGAGGGCCGTGTGTTCGCACAATAAAGGTTAATTTAAAGGTTTAACAAAAGAAAGGGACTTAGGAATTATTCATCACGCGATTCCGAGGATCTGGAAACATGTTTGTCGATGGCAGGGTATTTGTCGAACACATGATTTGTGACAGGTCTAAAACAAAGACTTTTTGGGATTCATTATTAGATAGTTACTATGAGAATTACGAACTGATTTGCCCAATCAAATAAAATAAATAAATAAATAAAATCCCCAGAAAATCACTACATGGCCCCAAAGTAAGCTTAGCTTGTGTTATGGGATACCTTGTAGCGAACTAGGGGGGAACCTAGAATATAAATCTATACTAATATATAAAGCTGAAGAGTTTGTTTGTTTGTTTGAACGCGCTAATATCAGAAACTACAAGTGAGATTTGAAAAATTATTTTTGCATTTGATAGCCCAACTCTTGAGGAAGGTTATAGGCTATATTTTATACCGAAATTCCCACGGGATCAAAAGTTACGCGGGTAAAACCGCGCGCGGTGGCTAGTACATAAATAGATAAACACCCAGACACGGAACATTTTTTTTTCTTGTTCAGTGCGGGAATCGAACCCGCAACCACTGGCGTCTGAGGCAGACAGGTTTACCCCATCGCCAAAGTGGTTGTCGTTATTATAAAATCAGTAAACCCGCATTATAAAATGCGGGTTATAAGATGGGAAGAGTAGATCTTGACTAGTAATGATGTATGAATCAGATATCGTATCTTACTAGTATTATAAATGTGGAAGTTTGGATGTTTGTTCTTCAATCACGAGAGAACGGCTCAATGGATTTGATTGAAATTTGGCATAGTGATCCCGATATTTTAGCGGAATTCGAAATTGCGCCGGTAAAACCGCGTGAGACAGATAGTTGGCAATAAATTTTACTTTATATTCGAGAAATAGTTTATACTTACGTTTTTTTTTTTCATCATCATCATCATAGTGAAAAAAACGGCCTATCCTAAGGTTTTCCACGTCACTCGGTCGCGCGCCGCCCTCATCCAGGGTTTACCGACGTTTTTTGTAACGGTGACTAAACTCAAACGTCAAACATCAATCTCACCTAATAGTAAGTGTAACTTTATTCATGGAGTTTTAAAATTAATAACTACCTAAACTGACGCACGAGCTATGGAATATCGTACATGACACCGAGATCCAAGCCAGTTTAGAGAAGTTATTTTATAACTGATCCGGCTGGGACCCCTTTTTGACGACCACTTTGGCGATGGGGTAACACTGTCTGATTCAGCCGCCAGTGGTCGCGGGTTCGATTCCTCGAAATATATTTTTTATAACGCCTTCAAGACGAACGGTTTTAACTTAAATCGAGCGAACCTGTTATGACTTAAACTATGTAATTCATTTTGTAATGATCTGCAGATATAGATATTTTTCTATTTAAATAATAAAATTATTATAATAATCTGACCGTAATCTGGGTCATATACAAAAAACAATGCTTAGATGTAAACTAAGTAGATAGCCAAACCTTAATTAAATATGATATTTATACTAATATTATTAAACTTCTTCAACTTACAAATATCTATAACTTCTAATCAGATTCGAAAAAAGTCTTAAAATAAGATCAAGAAGAATTCTTAAAAGATATAAAGTAACGCAAATACCTTACACAAACAAAACCCAGCAATTATCATTAACTATGATGAAAATCCCAAAAGTTCATACACAAAAGAAAAAGGATCCAATTTACTAGAAGCAATTAATATCCCAAAAGATAAACTTAATTCAGGATCCTGAACCTTAAAGGACAAAAACTCCTTCAATATCAAAAGATCCCAACAAAGGTTGAATTTCATTTTTAAGCAGTGATTCTAAATAAAATCAGCCAAGCAATTTGAATAAAATTATTGCGTCTAGACGAATTCTGAAGCTAAGCTATTTGGGGTTACGATCGTACAATCGTTATGACAACTTCAGTTGTCTCTAAAGTATTATTCGCTTAGCGGATTACTAGGTTTTTAAAGTGTTGTTTGTAACTTAGTTGTCTTTAGGATTGCACAGAAAATAGAGACGGTAAGTATGTGTATGTGCTCGGGCACTTGTGGCCTAAACGCAGCATTAAGCTGAGCTGGAGCCTTTTTGACACTGCAGCACTACCAACGTTATAAATCCTAAACTTTTATTATAATTAATACAAAATTTTCTTATTTGTATTAGGTAATCATAATATTTCAAATATTTGTACCAACTTTTTTTTTTTATTTAATTTTTTGTTTTTTCTTTTTATTTTTATTATTTGTGTCTTTGCTGCTATGTTGAATAAATGGTTTTTTCTTTTTCTTTTTCTTTCCTTTCTTTTCTATTTATTACTTTTTTGTGGGTTTCGTACGAAATCCTTTAGGATTAATCTGTCGGTCAGTAGACAAACACAGTTTAACGCCGTATCCCTTATGGGGTAGGCAGAACACCAGAGGTTATAACACCATCTGTTGTCACGTTCGAAAAATTTGGAGGTATTATAATGATGAAGAGAGACTATTGCCGTGACTAGAGGTAGGCCTATTGGCGACAAAAACGTCAATGAAACCTATGCTCTTTAACCGACTTTTACAGTATGTCCGGGGAGAGAAAAAGTTGATAAATTGTACGTATTTCTTTCACTCACAGTCCAGCATGGAAGCGAGAAAGCGAAATCTATCAGCGGTACTAACTTGAAATCAGAATTTGCTAAAGCTATCGGTGGAAAAACTAAAAAAAGGTTTTATTGATCAAAATTTGATTCTATTTTTAAATAAATATTTTAAAAATATATGTGTGTGGTTTATTTTATGGTAATTTATAGAGATTATTATAGTAGCTCAGTGTTTAATCTATGTAAAAAGGTAGACCTCATTACATCTTTAAGTAGATCGCTTATTCCTAACAAACTCTGTCCAGACACTTATTTTATACGGGATTATTGGTTATTAGACCGGAATCTCTTTAGGTGATGTAGGAGAGGTCATTTCCAAACATTTGAGCCCAAATCATGTGATGCCAAAGAGTACCGTTATTTTCTGAAAATCTCGATTTACTCCTTGAAACATCGATTGTAAAAAAATTAATGGTTCGATTTCAATTTTCTCTTCAGTTTTATATAGGTGTTAAGCTAATCAATATCAAATCGTAATAAAATTGTTTCAGCGTGATTTCAAACAGAAGCTACAGGATGTTTTATAAAATTAAAAAGCAATTTTTTGGAGCAACGTTTACAAAAACTAGGTTTTTTCTGCAAAAAAGGTCTATGAACTTGGTGTGTTTTTTTTTAGAAAAACTTCTTCAACAAGGCAAAATAATTGGCATTTAACTGCACAGTTTGAAAAAAATTGAAAAACAAAACCAAAAACCCTCATTTTTAATCCTTTAAAGGATTCATTCAAAAGGATTCAAAGGACACAAAGTTCGCTGTAAAAAATTTTGCTAGTCATGTAAATTAGGGTTTAATAGCAATAATTGGAAGAATTGGAACAAGAGACAAAGATGAAATGGACGGATCATGCTGTTTGTAGACGCTCTTTTTACTTATTGTACCAATAACACTTCGAATTGGCTTATTTCATTGGTCCACGATATTTCTCTTGCTGTTATTTGGGAAGAGAACTAAATTTGAACTTGGCTTGTACTGAACGATATGATCATATATAGAACTCCTTATGCCATGCCTTTTAGAGTTTACAAATGAAGAGTATGTGGCTTTTCCAAAGACGCCACTATACATGCTTAAATAAAGAATTAGTCTAGATTTCCGAGTCGTCCGTTACCCTATATGGGCGTCACAAAAGTTAAAAATAACGGAATCCACTTAAGTAAGCCAAGTCGGAGGTTAATATCTAAAATGGTAAAAAGAGCATCTCAAAAGTACAAATCGCATGAATAGACCAGTTTATCTTCTTCTCTCATTGCAATTTATCAAAATATCAATAGAAAATCCTATTTTACTTGATACACAAACTTTTTGACGGCAAAAAGTTAGCGTCTTAAAGACATGAACACTTAGTATAATTCCTTTGCAGGATTAAAAATGTAGGTATTCGATTTTGTTTTTGAATTTTATGCTTGAACTGTGCGGTTGAATGCCAATTGTTTTGAACCTCGTTGGATAGCCCGAGAGTTGTAGAAGTTTTTACAAAAAAGTGTACAAAAAATTCATAATACATTTTTTCGAGAAAAAAGCTATTTTTTGTAAACGTTGCTCCAAAAAAAAACATTTTTTTTTTATAAAACATCCTGAAGCTTCTGTTTGGAATCACACTGAAACAATTTTATTATGATTTATTATTGATTAGCTTAACACATATCGAACACTGAAAGAAAATTGAAATCGGACCATTAGTTTTTTTACAATCGATGTTTGAAAGAGTAAACTGGATTTTCAGAAAAAAAAAGAGTAACTCCAAATATTTGAAAAAACGGTACACTTTGGAATCACATGATAGGCTCAAATGATTGGAAATGACCTCTCCTACGTCACCTAAAGAGATTCTGGTCTAATTACCGATAACTTTGTATACAATATACCTACAAAGGATGAGCAATAATCATCTAATTACGTCTGTCCCGAGGCGGTAGGCTCGTACAGAAATAAATGATTCCTTATACATAAACATATGAAATTAGAAGTGCCTGGGATCGTCAGTCAAAAGATATAATATAGGACTGGCCTTGTTGATAGAATAAATTTAAAACAAAAAGCTACCTGTGCGACCCGTGGTTCATTAATATTTAAAGTCAACATCTATGTGTAAAATCAAGTTAAGTCAAAATTAAGATGGCCAAACGAGCACTTGACCTACCAAAGAGGCATAAACCAATGAACATGACAGAGTAGAGTTAATTTTTATTTAAGAGTTTCAACTTCAAAAAATTACCTTTCCTTTGACCGGAACAAAACTACGCTGAATTGACGATCCAAGTATTTAAGCTAAAAAGGTGTTCCTATAATTTTACAGGCTTATCCATTCTTCTCATGCGATACACAAATAATAGGCTGTATAATAGGAATAATAGGCTGTATTCGACATTTTTTAATACAGCCTACAGGATTTTTTGGCGATAGATCGATTTCGACTGTTTAATTCGTCCGTAGATCGACGCCGTCGATCAACGGTCGACTATTGATGTGGTAACAGCCATAGTCTGACTCGTTTCAAAGCTTTCAAATCTGTTTTTGTTAGTGTTGAGTTTGAGTTTCGTTACTGTTGAGTTTAAAGTTACCTATTTTGGTATCAGAGAGACCTAAACTTGGATAGAAGTAATGTGGGCAGTGGGCTCATTACACGGAGTTGTGAATGTCAAATTGAGCTCAAATTATGACCTTTTCAACCGACTTCCAAAAAAGGAGGAGGTTCTTAATTAATTTGTATGTTTTTGTTTTTTTTTTTTGTGTCCTTGTTACACGATATTTCGGACAATTATGAATCGATTTTGAAAATTCTTATTTCATTTGACAGAAGACACTTCATAGTTGGTCCCATATAAATTTTATCGACGACGATTTAGTACTTCATGCATCATTTAAAATTTTAGAATAAAAATTTGTATGAATTCAGAGAATGTTTACCTCGACGACATTCGTTGATTATTTAGAATTCCAGATAGTTTTTTTCTTAAAAAATGCCCTTACAAATAATATAAGCTTTCCCTTTCTTGTTGACTTAGAAACAGATGGATATAATACTGAAATAATTTGTTGCTCAGTAGATGTCTCTTGATTAGAGTGCTCTAGAAGTCTGGAAAGTGGCAAAAAGTAGACTAAATTTCAAGTTATTAATTTTATTAAAAGCTTTCTTTAATGTCTCTTAACATCGGCAGTGACCCGCAGTAGAATTGAACAATTAAAACTTAAAAAACAAGCAACAGATGATCTGAGCCTCAGAGAAGCAATTACCATCTAATAATAAGTTTACTAAATATATAATTATTAGCGCGTAGATTTAACATAAATTTATAATGTTTTTAAGTTTTTGCATTTAAAATGCTCAATTATTCCTAAATTAATGAAAAATGTGATAAATAAAAATTACCCGACCAGGATTCGAACCTGGGACCTCTCGTTTGCCGGACGAGTGCTCTTCCACTGAGCTAAGGCCCCGGTAGCTCAGTGGAAGACAAACGAGGGGTCCCAGGTTTGAATCCTGGTCGGGTAATTTTTATTTATCACATTTTTCATTTATTTACATAAATTTATGTTCATTATTTCATAACTTTTACAAGATTACTACGGTACAGCCAAAAAAGCTTATTGAAATACAATTTCCAATTTTCAAAAAATTCTTCACTTCTACTGAGTCTGGTTGCTGATATAGTCTGAATATGATAGTTGTTAGAATATGGTATCTAGTGTTTAAACACAATATAATTAATTAATACAATATGATTTATTAACGACAGGCCTTACCTCCAGGTTTACTCATCGGAGGCGTCACAGGAGCCGCCGCAGTCGTCGCCGTATTCGGAGGATACACAGGATCACAGCACTCTCGCTCAGGAAACTCACTCCCCCCAACTCTTCCCACCACCACCAGCACCAATCCCACCACTCCCCACCACCCATACCACGATGGCATCGATCTCACCGCCAAATTCCCATAACCCCTCAATTTAAGCCTCATAGTCGATATTTTTTTTTCTTTTTCGACACTGTCCGTCCTGTTTTCGATGACATTTCTAAAGTTCGTTTTCTCCACCATCGGTTTGTTTCACATTCCACGGTTTCATCAAAATATGTATAACTTTTTCTATATAATTAATGATATGTATGTGTTTGTTTTATACTTAATATACATAATTGACTTTGCGCACGGTTTAGTTTTTTTTACGATTTTAGACGTTTTTGTAAAAATTATGGTTTCTGCAAATTAAGATATTGAAAAGATGAAGTGATTTTCATAAGAGTATATAAAAAAATACAAAAGGAAAATACATAAAAAAATATATAAGACAAAAAATATTAATGTCTTTCATACATCTTCACATAAAGTTACCGTAAATGTATCAAACTAATTATGATTCCAAAATGTTATTTTTTATTTTACGCATGACTATTTATAACACATCAATGGCTCGAAGCATTCAAATAAAATTTGTAATGACGAAAGCGTGTTGTAGGCCGATAAATCAGAAACGCCTAACATAGTCATCGAATTTTAAATAAAATAATTTATTAAACATACCTAACTTCACGCCTGCATCCCTCATGGGGTAGGCAGAATATCAGAGGTTATAAGATCATCTGATGTCACGTTTGACTAATGAGGTATTATAACTATGGCTAGAGGCTATTGCAGTGACAAGGGGTCAGCCTATCGCCCACAAAAATGCCAATAAAACCTCTGTCCCTTAACCGACTTTTACAGTATGCAGTATACTTTTACAGTATGAAAAACTTCTAATTGTAACTTCCACAAGTTTTGACTTGATTAAACGTAAATCTCACAAACTCTTTTAAAATTTAAATCGGTTCTAAATAATTGTCGTACAAAAAATATTTTGTGCCTCATTACCCTCAAAATACCTTTAAGAAGATCTTAAAAAACGTATTAACCAAATTGAATCCATGAAAGTTTTTCCGAATCTCCGTCTTATATTACTTTTTTAAACTTTCCCCTATTTAGGGCAAACCTCATTAAAAGCGTTTATGAAGTTTTGGAGCCTATTATAACGCTTTTGAAGCAGATGCGATAAGTTTGGATATCTTTTATCTCTTTTTCTTTGGTTATAAGGCAGCTTTCAATATTCAAAAACTTCAATTCAAGATTGAACTACAGGGTGAAAAATAAAGTCGTAAATCGAAATTTGTTTTTTTTTTACTGTTAAACTTTAGTTTTAACATTTGGACATGACAGCAGGTAAAAATATGCAAATATTATTTGATAATCCAGCGTTTTTTTTATATGTACTATGTATGTGTCATTATGCTACGATAGACCCATACATACATACATAACTTCACGCCTGTATCCCTAATGGGGTAGGCACTTAATTTAAGGGCCCTGCAAGGGACTAAATTTCGTGAGAGAAGATGAATTTGTTGACATTTCAAAGAAGTACTGAATAAATCTCATTTATTTATATAAGAATGGATGGTGCTGTTGGAAGGGGCCGCCCTAGGAGAACGTACGCCGATCAAATTGGCGACGTTCTTAAAAAGGGCCTAGTTAAAAGTACCCGTAACCGGCGATCATGTATGAAAAGATTAATGAACGTGGAGGAAGCGAAAGAGGTATGTCTGGATCGAAGCAATTGGTGTTCCCTTGTCTCTGCCTACCCCAAAGGAAGACCGGCGTGAGGTTATGAATGAATGAATGAATGAATGAATGAATATTTATATTGCTGAATAAATAAATTAATCACCCAAACTAACACACTAAACATGTGGCAGCAAAGTAAGTAGTTTTATATAGGTTTGGCGGGACACCCTGTATATCTTTATTATTAAGACCATACAGCGAATAAATATTGAAATCACTTTTGCGTACCTGATATATACACATACAACTTGCTTTATTTAAAAATACTGCGTAACTTTCACCCTAATCTTATCGGAATAATCAATAGAAGTACTATTCAGGTAACAGGTAACCGGCTGTTAGTGGTACATACACAAGTATACAATAGTTAGGTACAGACGGCATTCAGCCGAAACACGCATAGTTAATGAGTCATCGACTTTTAGAAAGTTAGAGCTTTGTAAAGCTCTTTTAATTTATAGTAGGTATGTTGAAGGTTTCAATGGCAGATACTATTATGATAGTTGAAAAGTCTTTTTTTGTTATTATTGATAATTTCAGAAAGTACAAATTAGATTTTAAAAATCGTTTAATTGCTTACCTTTAACTTCACAGTATATGGATTCTTCATTTTATCAATAAATTTAGATAGGTCTCAAAATAACTACGGTAAAACGCGCGTGGCTATTTGGGGATAAATCAAAATTGCATTTTTATTAGTGATCTAAAACTGCAGTTTAATTAAATTTTGGACGATGATTAAAGATGATGTTTTGTATGAAACATGCCGATTTTTAAAGACAGTAGTTTGCCAGTATACGTTTACGAAACATTTTTTCTTTAGTTTTATTAAACCAGTTCGAGTATTTGTGTATGTACTGGGATACCCACTGGTTCCCCTGTGTGATCTCCATAACAGAGCTGACAAAAGCTAACATTCAAGCTGCACAGCTACAGTGTTACTTTGGATAATCATTTTAATATATAAAACTATTCCGTTACTGACTGAGTGACTGACAGACAACCTACAGCCACAACTACTAGGCGTAGAGAGCTGAAATTTGGAAAATACATTAATTAGAGGTTGTGGGGGACCACTAAAGAAGGAATTCCCGAAACATCTTATTCCTTGAGTGCATCGATGTGGTAAAAAGGTTCTTCAATGGCTGTCACATGGAAGAAATTTCCGAAATTCTCAGGGGAACAGGAAATATAGGTCCTTTTACTTTGTGCGCGTACGAATTCGCGGGAATGCGCTCGTTTAATTATAATTATAACTGTTCGCTTGCTGTTTTTATTGAAGGATGAATGAACCCTGATGTGGTCCTGCAAACAAGTGGGGATCTCAGGAATAGTCGTTTTTTACGATACACTTATTCATTAGATTAAGTATTCAAAACGTAACGATGACTGGCATTGGACGATCAAAAAGGCTTAATCAATTTGAAAAGCCCGAAAACAAGCCATTTGAATCCGTGCAAGTTTAACAAAAGATCGAAAGAACGCTTGATGCGTTGACAGGTATCTATAGGTAATTTATTATTTGCCTGATCATAAGAAATAAATTAAAATTACTTTTATGTCACATAAAATCCTTCATGTATTTACAATTAATTGAGAAGGTAATTAAGATTAAATCTGTAAAAGGAAACCGTCTCGTTACCATTAATCCTTTTGATGGTGGAATGAACAGCATCTTTATTTAAATAAAACTACTTTTTAACCGGATTAATCGCGTATAATTTATATTTTACATTTTAACTCGACGTTTCGGTGTCTTTGCAGACCCCGTGGTCACGAGCGACGTGGTGAGTCCGGTTAAAAAGTAGTTTTATTTAAATTATGAATCGTGAAAACTTAAGACAATACTAGCATCTTTATTAATGTCATTTAAATCGCTTCAGAAAAAAATCAAGTTTAGAGTGAATCACCTGTGTTTAGAATTAAACCGTTTTACTTCAACCTCTACCTACATAATTATTTTTATTTATTTCTGACACTCACACAAAATTATCTAGCCTAAATTAAGTTTCTTAAAGAACTTGTGTTATGGATACTAGTTAACTGATATACTTAAGAAATATATAAACATACATATTGAATAAATACATATTTTTTATTAGAAAATAAACTTAAATAAACTTATAAACGTCCATGACTTGACGACTAATATCTGTGTTCATCACATAAGAATCCGTCGCCACCGGGATTCGAACCCAGGACCTCTCAATGTACGTTACCCCTACACCAGCCGGTCGTCAATTTTTTAATTAACCTTACAAGAGAGTTAAGTTTGCAAGGGATACATGATGACAAAAGATCGCTCTCATACGTTTGTGATGTGGAGTTAAACTCACTAACGGCGCGGACTATGAATGCTTATGCTGTTATAATAAAGTTCCAAAAAATACTCAACGTTTATCCTTAAAACTAAATGACTATAAAGCAAAATTAGTGCCAAAAGGGTACTATTAATTATCTGATTTCGTGGCCGAAGAGAGTCCCTGGTTATATACTGTTATTAAAGAAAGATGATTTCTGTTCAGCTTCATACCAGTTCTTCGCAACAAACCGACTTTTTCAAGTGGTGGGAGTTTTTCTTTAATTTGTAAACAGTTTCACTTATTTCAAAAATAAAGTCAGCTAAGGGACAGGGGTTTTAATTTAGTTTTTTTTTTGTGGGCGATAGGCTGACGTCTGTCACTGCAATAGTCTCTTTCTATCATTATAATGCCTCCAAATTTGTCAAACGTGACATCAGATGGTTTTATAATCTCTGGTGTTCTGCCTACCCCATAAGGGATACAGGCGTGACTTTATGTATGTGTGTAAAATACAGTATATATGACTTTGAAAAAGTTGCATGGTAATTAAATCCCGAGCCAGTTTAATAAGTCTGCCTCAAAAAGACCCGGATAGGACTCGAACTTAGAACCTCTCGTACCGTAAGAGGAAATCTAATGATACTTCATTGAGGCTGCTTAAGGCTAAAGGTAACTGTTAGTCTGTCTTTTAGGTATTCCGTAACAAGAGTTAAATTAATATTGTCTTGAGTTTTAACGATACATCATCGCGCTTAATTTTATTTCATTAAAAAAATATATCAAAATTATAATTGAGTTAAATTTTGGAGTTATATAGTTCCTGCAATGGCTTATAAAATACACACAGGTTTTCTGAAAATATAATTTTACAAAATTATAGGATCACTCCTTAATCCTACATCACCATGGCTTGGTAATTCATTTGATTTTTTGTTACTAAATTTTACTATATGCAATTAAAATGAAATTCGATAATTTAAATTTCATATTTTTAACGGCAATGACAAAGCCCGCGCTTGACCTCATTCTCACCTGATGGTAAGTGAACATGAGGTCGAAGAACAGCTGACTCCTTACAAAACATTTCCGGGACACATCGCTGTTAGAGCGGTAAAATTCGGCGGTAAATTTTATTTGAAAGTTGTTCGGTTGGATCCTGAAAAGCGTCTTAAAGGCAGTGATTTAAAATAGTCTAACTACTAATAAATTAATATAAAGAGTTTAATTTTTAACTTAACTACGACGATACTCAATATATTCTTTTCTGTAGATAGTTAATCAAAAGCATTGTATTTAAAATCCATTGTGCGAGATTCGTTAAAACTATTTTCAAAAGTCTACGGTTGTAGTCCGTAGTAGGACTACGTGCTACGAATTCTCGTAGCCTAATTCTAGACTCAATAAAGTTTTAACAAACGCGGAAAGTTGATTTTCGGAAAAGCAATTTTATAGAAAACTTTTCAACTGAGAATTTTCACAAAAATTTTCACTTAAAATCCTCCCGGGTTCCCGGAACAATTTGCCATTTTAAACTCGGCTTGAAATTTTAATAAGCTCCAATTTAACGTATAGGCCGTTTAGGGTCGTCGAGGTCCCGCGCTTTTCTAACTAGACAGTTCTATTTTTAAATTTAAAAAACTCGACCTGCATCCATTCAACCTGCTCTTTTTTTCATCTAAATTCAAACATGCAACCGTTATTACTGGCCATCGATACGGGTCCCAAACGCTTACGTCATATTTGTTGCCAGCTCGAAAAATACTAGAAAATCGAAACTAAAATTATATAATGCATTCGCGTTATTTCTGATACTGTATACTCCAATACTATCTGATTGAATACTAGGTTATCATCTTTACAAGTAGGTCATACATACGTCCGATATAAACCAGCGGTAATCGTATCGTAACAAAGCTAGTTATTCAATCCATTGCACAAAAACACTTCCAGCCATTCCAAAAAAATCTAAACAAAATAAATATAAACACTAAAATTAAAGTTTGTTTATAAAAAAGGAGGGAAGATGAAGAATTACGCGTTTAAAAATTAGGAAAGCGCACGCGCGATTTTATTCGCGCCATCCGTGCGTCCGTGCCGACAGCAGCGGAGATACTAACGTAGTAGACTCGCCAGGAAAGGCTTTAGCTGCCCCGCTCCCCGCCCCCGTTCCCCGCACACCCCTTTCACCCGCGGGCCGTGGATTACACTCCAAAACCAAAACGCTCCTTTCATACAACACCTCGCATTCAAAACACAACTTTACGCTACAGTAATAAGATAGCTTTTGATAAAACTACGCCGAGATTTTCCACTCAAAAGAAAATACGTAGCTGAGGCAATTGCATGCGACAAGCGTACAAGTCAAAAGGTTCTATCGTTGAAGGTTCTTTTCATTGCAATTTCGGCTGAGTTAATAATGAATAAGGTTCAATTCGAAAATAAAACGTATGAGTTGCCAGTAAAATAACCCAAAGCTGTGTGTGCTACGTACACAAATGTCCGAATTCGATTACGTTATAATTATTAGAGCAAGTGCCTTCAGAATGAATCTTAATATTCAGTAATTATGATTCATTTTCGATTGTAGAGAGCTAGTTTTTGAATACTCTGTTAGCTTTCCACAGTTCATATTAGCTGATATAAAGCTTGGAACGTTATTCGTGCTGAACTAAACTATATGTCATTGTTCTAAGGTTGGTTTTTAATTACGTGTTTAGTAGTAGAAAAATCGAAATTGAGAACCGAACGACAGATATTAATTTCGACGTAGATTTCGCGGGATCAGTGTCATAAGAAATGCAGTTTCCGTGAAGCATTATGCACTTTGGCTTTCATAGAGTTAGGCTTAAATTTGTAGAGCAGTATATTATTTGACTACGTGGCTTTGTAAGCACTTTTGGAAAATAGCTGACCAAAACTTGAAAGGTGTGGGTTTGATTCCCATTCTAAGCATTTTTTGTTGTCTTAAGCTTTTGTGATTTATTATAGAAAAGTCAAACAGCTTATATCGCGTACAAATATTTTAAGTTCTACCTCGCCGTTTCGGTGTCTTTTCACACCTCGTGGTCACTCGAGAGTGGCCTGGTTTAATTTTTTTTTTGACTTTTTTCTAAGAGTATTGTAATATCGACGTAGAAAAAATTTGGAGCATGACAATAATTTATTCCAGCAAATACATTTTTTTTGTTATGAACTGACCATGAACTGACCATTGACCGTTATAGCATACATTCATCACACAGGCATAGCACTACTTTAAAAAAAATGGCAACAAACTCAATAGCAATTCAGCCATGTGAACCCTGAAGTGGGTTGCTTGATAGAAATCTCTCTCTAGTGATAACGCCGCCCACATTATGTTCTTTTTTAGCTGTAACATTTTTAAGTGATTCTGCCACCAAGCGTTGGGCACTTGGATACGTCGCCTTCAACAACGGTTTTCCAGGGACTAAAGTATTGACCACTATTTTATTATAGATATTAATCGATTCATGTTGCTCTACATTTTTTTAAATTTTACTACTAGCAATCGCGCTCCGTTTTATCTGTATAACTTTTCCTTCAAATTCCTTTATTCCGTAAAATATGGTACATCACGTTATTGTGTTATTGGTAATTATTTTTATTTGTAATTTTACTATCAAACAGCGTACATATAAATAAATAAATAATAAATATTTCTGACACTCACACAACATTATCTAGCCCAAATTAAGTTTCTTAAAGAACTTGTGTTATGGATACTAGATAACTGATATACTTAAGAAATATATAAACATACATATTGAATAAATACATATTTTTTATTAGAATAAACTTAAATAAACATATAAACATCCATGACTTGACGACTAATATCTGTGTTCATCACAGAAATATCCGCCGCCGCCGCCGGGATTCGAACCCAGGACCTCTAGCATAGAAGGCAATGTATGTTACCGCTACACCTGTCGGCCCTCATTTAATATGCATCACTTATTAAATAAGGGCCAACGCTGCGTCACGCGTGTGTACGCGCGTACCTTAGTAAACTTAAAACGTAGTAAAACTACTCATCATCATCATCATCATCACAACTCTTTATAATGAGCTCTACTACTCTTTATTTGAGTCTCACCCAGTCTCACCCTGGGTGAAGAGGAGGTATAGGTGGCCCAGTGCTGGGTGGTGGATGCCAGAATTTTCAGGAGGCCAAGATGGGTTCTGACAAACCCTAACGACTACTGTATACGTGCTTTGGAGGGCACGTTAAGCACCCGGGACCGACTGCTTAACGTGCCCTCCGAAGTCGTCGTGAGAAATGAATGGTCGGCAGGTACCGACCCCGCCGAACGTTGCTTAACCTGTGATATCGTATGATACACACAGTAACCACGGCGCCACGACGAATTCTTAGTAAAACTAGTAAACCGTAGTAAAACTAGTAAACTTTCATTAGTGTGCTTTACAGTCTTATCAATGGAATGCTTAACCCTCACTATTTTGCTAAACTTCCATTTAAATGGAAAAACGATGTACAGGCGCATACAATTGGTATAGGCGGGAGTTAGCCCGTACGCGCTAGTGGAAACTACCGTACGCGCGTACGGTAAAGACGTAGCAGTTTTGTATGTATACGCACGTGACACAGCGTTGGCCCTTACCCAAACTGATATGCTCTAAAGCCTTAAAGGATACTTGTGTTAGATATGAAGATTAGGTAAAAGAACTTAAGGTATCCTAGTATACATAAAGATCCAAGTCTAGCTTCGTTTTGTGAAACCTCAATTAATAGCCTCATCGAACTTTGTACTTATTATGAACACTTACATGCCACAGCAGCCGGAAGCATGTTCTCGCAAACCACTGTTGCAATGTGTGTCTGTCTCACAGCTCCAGTGGTCACGGGTTTGAGCCCATAATCATGTTTGTTTGATTGTTTACTTATTTTGTAAAAAAATATAATAAACTAGTTTTATCCCACAACTTCGTATGCGCTTAACTACCCTTCTCGTGGAAATGTCAGAAACTATACAACCAGACACCCACTGAAAGAACCTTTATACCAAGTATCACACCCATGCACTCAAGGAATAAGTTTTTTTCATAAAAACTAAAAATTATATATTTCCCGTGCCCGTGGGAATTTGGGAATTTTTTTCGTAGCAGTCACTCTTTGAAGAACCTTCATGCCAAGTATCACATCCGTACACTCAAGGAATAAGATTTTTCATACAAACTAAAAAGTCCAACCCCTTCCCGTAGTAATTTCGGGAATTCCTTCCATAATACAAACAGACACTTATTGAGGAACCTTTATATCAAGTATTACATACGTGCACTCAAGGGATGGGATTTTTCATACAAACTAAAACATCATATATTTCTCGTTCCCGTGGGAATTTCGGGAATTCCTTTCATAACACAACCAGACACACATTGAAACACCTTCACACAAAGTTTCACATCAGTGCACTCAAGGAATAAGATTTTTCATACAAACTAAAAAGTCCTATATTTCCCGTTCCCGTGGGAATTTCGGGAATTCCTTCCTTAGTGCACCCCTACATCCCCTAAAGAATGTATGTTCCAAATTTCAGCTCTCTAAGCCCAGTAGTTACGGCTGTACGTTGTCTGTCAGTCACTCAGTCACTCAGTACCTCATACACTCAGTCAGTAACGGAACAGTTTTATATATATTGATTGATGAATGAAAAAATATATCACAAAACAACAATATGGTATCAAATTTTTTTGTGGTTCCGTATCTCTATAACGTAATTTTTTGTTCATGCGAAACCTAGCGCACGCGTCAAATATTTTCGTGCAAAGAATCGGTATACATAAATGTCATCATATTATCATAAAAACTCACCAATTCTTCAGACTGCAAAAGTTTCCCGCTTTTGACGCCACGTGGCTCTGCGCGAGCGCTCGGCATTCATTGATAGGTGACGTTTACGATACGCGACGTTTGCTAATGACGCAGTAATTTTCCATCACACTTGCAGGCTTTGGACTGTCACGGTGGTAAATTAAAGAAATATTTCTTTCATAAAAATACTTGATAAGACATTTTTAATATCTTACGTTGATTTTGAAGATTTAAAATTCCCATCACGGTAATTAATAGGTATTTAAATTAGTTTCAAACTAAGATGTTTTGAGTCATTGGTTTAAATAAAATCAACAATTTACCACCTTGGCGTGTTTAAAAATTTAATTATCACTATTTACAATAATAAGGAAATGTTATCAACGATCACTATTTATAGATAATTAAGTACTTATGCGAAGTATCACTCAATCACAAATAAGGTAATAGTTGTTCAAAATGCCCACCATTTAAGTTAATACACAATATTTTTTTTACAATTTCGAAGGCACACTCAATTTTTGATTTAAGATCACTTTCACTTTGAGGCTCCGATTGATACACTAGGTCTTTGACGTGACCCAAAGATAAAAATCTAGCCTGTAGATCTACACAAAATCTAATCTGGCAATCTTGCCGGCCAGTGAACTGGTCCGCCTCGACTGATCTAGCGTGCGCCATACTCTGTATTTAAAAAATCTCTCACTTCACGAGTAAAGTGTGCAGGGGCTCCATCTTGCTGGTAATAAAGCCTGTAGCTTAAAATTTGCTTATAAGTCGGCTAAAAAGCCTGTAGCTTAAAAGTTGGTAGTTTTCCAGTGGCAATATTTCCAATACTGCTTGCAATATGGAGTGGTATAAACTTAAATAAGTTTGACCTTTTAACCGCGGCAAGTAAATAAGTCCAATAAGGTTGTTATTTACAATGCCCGCCCAAACATTGACCGAGAAACGCTGCTGAAACGAATCAGGGCGTGCTAGGTGTGGGTTTTCATGAGCCCAGTAGTGGTTATTATGGATATTGAAAATTCCTCATCGAGTAAATGTGCACTCGTCGGTCCATAAGATGTTTGCGTGCCGATTACTTAAAATCCACTGGCAAAACTCCACTCGCGGCGCCCAGTTATTTTCACACAGCTTTTGAGCTCGACGGAAATGGTGCGGATGCTGTCCGTCACCGTGGAATGTTATGTGCCAATATGTGGAAACCGTTTTCGTAAATCAAACTAGTCACATGTCCACAATTACGTGTATTCCAATTTTACAAACAAGATATTATACTATTTTACATTTTAAACTGTTTCTTGGCGATGACGGATGACGTGCGACTTGAGTCGAAGCACATGGAGCGCAGGTGCTTGTGGTTGGAACACGGCCTAACGCAGTATTTACTCTTAGGGTGATCGAAGTCGAGGTGGTCGGGTGCTGCTAGCGGTGCCAGGTCGTTTTGCTGATGACTTTGCCTTTTTGAATTATACTCTGACTTCCCCATCTCCATGGCCACGTCCACGTCCTGTCTTTGTCCACGACTATCCTCATCTCCATCCACATTATCTGTATTCTCTCTCACCTCTATTGCTACGTCTATCTCTGCTTCTATCTTTATCTCTATATCTATGTCTACGTTTCTGTCTAGTGCTTGATTGTCTATTGTATAAATATATTAGTAGACTCCAGAAGATCAACTCGTTCATGGGTCAATGTGTACGCTTTATTTTATAATAAAATTCCAAAATATTTAGGATTAACCCTTCGATAGATTTAAGGATAAGTGTTATGTGAGAAGGTTTACTATAAGATATCCGGATGCAAGAAGCTGTAAGTTGTAATTGTCTATTTTTTTCTCTTATTTTTAAAAGATGATTGCTGTTGAGTTTCTTGCCACTTCTTCTCAACAGATCGACTTTCCGAAGTAGTGGTAGATTCAGTTCAATTTGTTAATTGTTTGACTTATTTCAAATGTATTTAAATACTTACGAAATAAAGAATATTTGAGTTTGAGTTGAGTTTGATCGACGCCGTCGGTCGACCGTCAATCGATTGGATTGATAGTAAAATCATCGAATGATGATTACCCTTAGGTACTAAAATCATCTTCACAATTCTAGCGCATCTTTACAATAACAAATAGTATTTTAGCAACTAAATACCGAGAACTTAATATAAATATGCTTGGTGGTAGGAGTCTCGCAACCAGCCTTCAAATAAAATCTGCCGCCAAATATTACCGCTCCAGCAGAGTATGTTCCGGCAATAGAATAGAAGAATAGTACATTTATTGACGGACACAATACATTAGAAAAGTTAGAACATATAAAAAAGTAAAAGCACAAAAAAAGACGACATAAACAAAATTATATCTGATCTGATGATGGACGTGGAATGTGGCCATAGGAACTCCGTAATTAAACGACGCAACCCCATCGAGTTTGGGTTCGTTTCATTCGTCTTGACGAGTACTTTGATACTAGATGGTAACGAGGATCTGATGATGGAGCTAAAAGGTTGCATAGTTTACCATATATCCACGTGTTCGCAATAAAACAACGGTTATATTGATATATATATTTTTTCCATTATCAAACAAGTGAAGGTAGCTGGCACATGGCCACCTTTTAGCTCCATCATCAGACCCTCGTTACCATCCAGTATCAAAGTACTCGTCAAGATAAATGAAACGAATTCAAACTCGATGGGGTTGCGTCGTATAATTACGGAGTTCGTATGGCCACCTTCCACCTTCCACCTCCATCATCAGATCAGATATATGTCTGTCGCTGCCAATTGTACGGTCATGCGGCGGCAAACTGTTTTGCTTCCCCTAGGTGCGTCAAGTGCCTAGATCCGCATGGGACTAAGGAGTGCACTCCCGAATCGCCCACCAAAAGAAAGAAAGAAAGAAAGAAAAACATTTATTTAACATAGCAGCAAAGACACAAATAATAAAAATAAAAAAAAAATACAAAAAATTAAATAAAAAAAAAAAAGTTGGTACAAATATTTAAGATATTATAATTAATACAAATAACAAATTTTGTATTAATTATAATAATAGTTTAGGATTTATAAGGTTGGTAGTGCTGCAGTGTCAAAAAGGCTCCAGCTCAGATTAATGCTGCGTTTAGGCCACAAGTGCCCGAGCGCAGCGCTGGTTTTCAGCAGGTGCCTAGAGGTGGGTTGGGAATCATATTACACATTTGGTACAATCATATAAATATAGCAATAATAAATAAATAATTCAATAACACTATACAGAAAAAAATAATAATAATATTTACATAGATTTTATTTTGTTTTCATGGCGTCATATTTTGCAGGCTTAATAAATATTTATTTAGATTTAATTTCAGAGAATAAATTGATGTAGATGAACGGAGTGGTGGTGGAAGATTGTTCCAACATTTAGTCGCCATATACCTAAAACTTCCCCTGAATACTCTAGTACTGTGTTTCTGACAAAGAAACATTGGAATTTATTTTTTGTTCAAAATAGCATTTCTTTTCTTTTTCGATGGAACTATTTACAAGATTTCTTAGAGTTTAGTAATATTTTCTTTTTGATTCATGTTTGTGCCTGACATATTCTGAAAACGCTTGATTTCGTAAGGTTATCATAAATTTTACGTTGGGAGTAATCCAAGGTAAAGATTGATGTTTCACGGTTAAAAATTTAACAGAGGCATGAATATTAAACAAATTATTTATAAGAATATCAAATTCTTCTATCATCAAATCGATTGTATTAAGATGGGTAATACTTTCCCAATCTATTTGACAGAGATCTGTATCGAAGACCGATCGATCTATATCTTTTATTTGGCACCACTCCGTCCTGCGTCTTTTGCGGCCAGTCAGGCCACACAACAAACTTTCGCGGCTGCCCCAAGGCACCGCGTGCTACCAGGGCTACCGTGAAGCCCATCGAGAACTGGAGAGAGCGACCGCAGCCTAGCTCGGACGCTCCTCCAGTCAGTTCAAAGGCCCCCAAGGCCTTTGCTTCTATCGTTCCAGGTCAGCGCAGCCGGGACGCGACTCAATCGCAACCGGCCGCCAAATCGGCTTCCCAGTGCCAGAACGCAAAAGGTTCTCAAGACCACATGGCGTTCTGGATCCAGCTCGCTCCCATCGACGAGATCCTGGCTTTCGGCGCCGCTCTCGACGCCAGCCCAGAGGATTTCAACGGTGCTCTTCCGGTCCTAACCAAGTTCGCTCCCCTCATCAGGAAACTCCAGCAAGCTCAACGTTTCTAAACGTAGTCCTTCTTCCAGCATTCCTATCTCAGAGTGAGTCTGATCACTCTAGATAATCTCTTAGTTTCAGCTTTGTCATTTCTGCTAGTCTTAGCTTCTGAATTTTTGCTTTCAGTTCCTTTTGGTGGCAGCCGTCCGGATGCCGCTCACTGCGCAGCCTCTTTCACCAATTGACTGTCGCTCCGATAAATGATCAAGAACCTGAATCAAGGTAGGTCGTAAAGGGGGATGTTTAGTGGGTATGCTCGGCTTCACTGAGTGAGTCACCACACTGTCTGGGCATTCTATTTTCCGTTAGCCACTGGGATTAACAGCTTATATAATGCCCATTCGTCCGTAACAGAATTCATCCTCCTCCCGCTAAAGCTTGCTTTACTGGTTAAAGCTTGTTTTAGGGGGTGCCAAAACATTCCTTGGCGGAAAAAAAAAAAAACGCGGTTTTCCCTTTAGCACTTTGAATTTAGCAGCGATCGGACGCGTTTATTATAAAAACGTGCTTTTCAGCGCGACAACGTATCAGTAATTATAAGTAAGTTACGACAAATAATTGTGTGATAGTACTTTTAAAATATAAATTATATTCTATTCTAAGGTTAATTTTTAAATCGCACTTATAGTAATTATAAGTACCTACATAAGGTGACATAAGATTAGATTAAATAAAACCATAATTTATGGACTGCAATTTTATATTTAGATCTTGATTAAAATTTACAGTTAGATCAATTTAATATTAGGGAAATTATTTTCAAAAATCGTGATTTAAGGTGAGATATGTAAGTTCAGAAAAAGTACTTAATAGAATAGGTATCTTTTGTTGTTGATGATTGTTGATTATCTTTTGTTTTAAGTCGCACGAATAGCAAATTATTTTTTAAGTACTTTTAATTTAATTAAAATTGTTGTTTAAGTTGAGGTAAAAAAAAAGAACTGAATAGAATAGGTATCTATTGTTTTTTATGATTGTTGATTATCTTTTGTTTCTAAATGGTAAGAATTTAGATATTTGTTACTGCGGCACATACATAAATATGGCAATTTGTGCATAGGTAATTTTTTGAATTTTGAAAAAAAAAAAGGTAATGATAGAACTGAGTAAATTTTGTAAAATCGCACTTATAGTAATTATAAGTACCTACATAAGGTGAGATAAGATTAGATTAAATAAAACCATAATTTATGGATTGCAATTTTCTAGATAGTTAGATCAATTTAATATTAGGGAAATGACAAGAAAGCTGTGAACGTTGTTTATAAAGACATTCTGTAATATGTTGTAAAAATAAAATAAATAGTTAAAAATGTAAAAAGTAAATAAGTAAAAATGTAGTGTATGAATTTAGATATTCCAAAGATAGCAGGAAATCTTCATGGTATAGGGAAAGGGGGATTGTTTTACTCCAAATTTAACGCGTGCGGGCCACGGGCAGTAATGAATAAATCAAAAATACTGAATCGATTTTAATCACATAGGCTATATATTTTATACCCGTGCGAAGCCGGAGCGGGCCGCTATGTTTTTATATACAACGTTCACAGTTTTTCTGTAGTGTATTTAGTATCAGCATTGCACCCGTGCGAAGCCGGGGCGGTCAGTTTATAATAAAATACCAAAGTCAATTCAATCCCTAACTTTTAATAAATTTAAAAGAACTATCAAAGAAACATTATGCAAAAAAGGCTACTATAGACTCAAAGATTATTTAGATGATAGGGGATGATATCTCCACAGGTTATTTCCAAATATTAAACATTAATCACTATGTAAGCA
Organism: Stenoptilia bipunctidactyla; assembly: GCA_944452665.1. Lineage (NCBI taxonomy): Eukaryota > Metazoa > Arthropoda > Insecta > Lepidoptera > Pterophoridae > Stenoptilia > Stenoptilia bipunctidactyla. The sequence goes on from OX101743.1 coordinate 9,266,327, forward strand.
GCTTGGCTGCGACATGATATTGGCAAGCACGAATAGCTGACTTCTGTTTGTTTGTTCATGTCATAGTAGAGCTGTATTTCTGCCAAATTGTATCTATAATAAGCATTTTTTACTCAAGAGCGCCGAGAGTTTTTTTCCGCAGTCTTTTTTCCTCTCGGTCTACCTAGGGTTCTACTTTCATTTCGTTTTTTAAAGCCGAAGAAGAAGTAGTAGTAGACAACACCAAGACATTGGTGGATAATGGGCGATCATTATCTTCATGAGCCGAGAGATGCACACTTCTAGACGGAGGCCAAGATTCGTCATGTCGTCTGGACCCGCGCCGCCCTCATCCAGCGTTTGACGTTTGTAAAGTCGTTCATAAAAATATATATTTCAAAGAGGTCAAATAGGGTGCAGTAAGACACAGATTTATATGTCTAATAAACTACTATTATAGTAAAAACCTGAAGAATTTGTTTGTTTGTTCGCGCTAATCCTATTTAAGGACGGATATTGATGTGGTTGTAGTGTCTGTGTGAAAGAATACGCCTGGAGCGGCACAGTCCTTCCTATTTTAGCCACCATAGTAACTGCGTGAAAACGTAGGTCTTTAGAAAGGTGAGAGACACACTTTTCAAGAAATTCTAACGAGACCGACAATCCAGAACAATTTGGTAACCGCCAGAACTGCTCGTGGGTAATATAAACGTTATTTGTAGGTAGTTAACCTTATTAGTTAGGTTTACTATAAAGTTATCACTTAATATTAGTTTTCACGTCAACAAGACTGAACTGGAATTTATGTTCCATACTTAAAAACTTCATAATAATAAGCCATAGATTTTTTTTTAATAATACATTCCAAAAAAAAATTAACAATTCCATAAATTCTCGTAAATCTAGATTCCTAGCTCAACTAATAATCTATCTTAGGATTTGTAACGATCGTATTCACAGTTTGTTCAACCCAGACGTGTTGACCTAAATCCAAAACAGTCGCAATTGAAAATGAGCGACCAGAACATTCGGTGCTCCAACAGCTTGACAAACTTGACACTTGGATATTTTGAAAGCCCTTCATCAACAGTTCTAAAAACAATTGCTTCCTCAGTTTGACCAACTTGTTAGGCAAGAAAGGAAGTTGAATACAGATTGTGCAGATATCAGATTAATGAGAAATATATGTTTAATTGTAATGTTATGTATCTTTATTGTTAACTAATATAAATAAAGGTTAATAGTTTGCTTAACATTGTCTAAAGTTTCAAGATTCCTTACGGATTAAGTCACCGACAGTCAAGTAAAAAGAATACGTGTTATTGTGTATTTTAAATGATTGCTGATGAGTTTCTTGCCACTTCTTCTCAACAGATCGACTTTCCGGAGTGGTCGTAGATTCAGTTCAATTTGTATTGACTTATTTCAAGTGTATTTAAATACTTACGAAATAAAGAAAATTAAATCTGGTTCAAAAATCATTTAATTTAAGAGTATTTTCGTTGTTTAATGCTTTTTTCGAAATTACCAATCAAAGGCAAAATCAAAAAGGTGGATTTCTAAACACACATTTGCATTTGATTCTTGAAAATTGGCTGCTAATATTTCATCATGAATTTGTAACCGTATCTAAGTTGAAAGATACTGGAAAAACTCTATAGGTATAAATCTAACTCTATAGGTATAATACTAATATTATAAATCTTAAGAGTTTATTTGTTTGCTTATACGTGATAATCTCCAAAACGCACGGCTGCTAGCAGGTAATAAATAAATTCACCAAGTTGCCTTCCAAAACTGAAATTCAATATAACTTGAATGGCTGAAACCGGTTCACATTCGCGTGGCTTGTGTTTATAAAAATAAAACGTGTGAAACTTATACGCGTTGCTGTCAAACTACGGAAACTATTAAAGTTACGGGCAATATCGAAAATGCCTATTGAAAGAAGTTACCCCTTGTAAAAGATGCTTGATATTGTCTTAAGTTTTCGCGATTCATACTATTAATTAAAACACTTTTTAACCGGATTTATCGCGTATATTTACATTTTTTTTTTATTTTGACTCGACGTTTCGGTGTCTTTGCAAACCCCGTGGTCACGAGCGACTCGAAATATACGCGATAAATCCGCGGTTAAAAAGTGTTTTATTTAAAGATGCTTGAATTTATAAAATTATAAATTGTGTAAAAATTAATGCAGAAAATAAATTGGTGACAATAAATTTAATTTTGAACTTTACTTAAGTTATATGTATGTTATATAAAACACTTTTTTTTTTATTTATTATTTGAATAGAAAAAAAATTACATATATGAAGTGCTTGCCATCTAAAAACCTCGAGGGTTTGTCTAGATGGAGCATAGTTAGGTCTAGTTTACAATGGATTTTATTAAATTATACATATTTAGAAAACAATAGGTACACAGTTAAATTGAGAACAACAGTTAGCTAAATCAGTTGCATTTTAGGTTACAGACAATATTGAATTTCTATCATTTATTTAAGTATAACTAAAACGACCCTTTACCACGGAAAACCATCATATTTTTTATGTAAAAATATTTGTGTATGTGTGTCTGTATTGTACTTTACAAAAGAGTTATAAAGTATTTTTTAAGTAAAAATTTAATGTTTTTAGTAGATAGTGTAGATCGGATTGAGCTTTTCAGTTCATTAATCATTCTAGGGACAAGATATGCACATGTACGCTGGCCATACATATTTTGAGCTCTGGTGGTTTCTAGTTTGTTATTTGTTATTGATCTAGTTGAATAAGAGTGAGAAATTTTTGTTTGGAAGTTAGTGTTGAAATAATTTTCTTTTAAAAGACTTAGTGTTACTTTAGTATGAACTAGAACGATATTACAATGTTTGAAAAGCTGGCTAACATCATGATAAAATTGGTTTTTTAATGTCAGAGGCACAATGTTTTTTATTATTCTTATTTGTAGTTGGGAAATGCTGTCTAGGTAGGATTTATATGTGCGACCGTAGCTACTTAGCCCGTAGGATATGATTGAATCCGCCAAGGCATTATACAACATTATTTTTGTTTTGAAAGGTATGCGATTTTTGACAATGGTAAGTGACGCTAAGAATGCACGGAGTTTGTCACATACATGATTAATGTGAGCTTGCCAATTAAGTCTGTGATCAATAATAAGCCCCAAGTAGGTGTGTGTATCGACAACTTCTATATTTGGACATTTGCAGCTGGATTTTTGTACTACAATTATCATACAATTAACATATTTAACTACAATTAACATATTTTGTGGATACAATTATGACTGTGAGCAGTAAGATGTTTTGTTAATGAGGTTGTTATGTATGGAGAGTGAATATGCATTATTTTAGTTTTGTTAGAATTCAGTACAAGCCCAGAGTCGTCACACCACTTGGTTAAGTTGTCAAAGTCCTGTTGTAGGTGAGTGAGTGCTATATGTGCATCCTTATTGGCAATCACAAGACAGGTATCGTCTGCGAATTGGTAAATGTTGCAAATAGTAACAGAGTTCTTGATGTCATTAACATATGTAAGAAAATGTAGGGGTCCGAGCACTGATCCTTGCGCCGTGCCCTCTGTTACATGTATGGTGTCACTCAAGCTATTTTCTACTTTGACATTGTAAGTGCGACTTTGGAAGTAATCAGTGCACCATCGTAGTAATGGTCCACGGACTCCATTGTTGTCTAGTTTTTCGAAAATCGTGTTGTGATTAAGCGTGTCGAAAGCTCGCGAAAAATCAATAAACAAAACAAGAACATTTTTCTTATCGTTTAAATGGCCATTTACCTCATCTGTGAATTGGCTCAGAAGGGAAGTTGTACTTTTTCCTTTCTGAAAGCCAAACTGATTTTTACTGATTATGTCGTGCTTTCGATAAAAGTTGTGTATTAGTTCACAAACATACTTTTCAACTATTTTGTTGAGTGAAGATAATAAGGTAATTGGTCGGTAGTTCTCAGGATCGTCATGTTTACCCTTTTTAAATATAGGCCTTACACATCCTTTTTTAAGTTCTTGTGGATATATACCGGTACGCACACTTGTATTTATCAAGTTCGCAATGGTGTGAGCTAGCTCACTACTAACTCGTTGTATGTCTATGACTCGGATTCCATCTGGGCCGGGTGTCTTACGGAAGTTTAAAGTTTTTATAATCGATGCTATTTTACTAGAAGTCGCCTTTCTAAAATAAATACTAGAATCGCTTATATCTTGTTTATATGGTGGAAAACGTTGGTTACAAACTGGTACGATTTTTTTAGCAGATTGATCAAATTGATTTGTAAATATGTCTGAAATTTGTTTACAAGAAAAGTTATATTTTTTGAATCCATTAATAATTATTTCATCTGTTTCCGAGCAAATTCTACCACATATTTTATTCAAAACTTGCCACATTTTTCGAGGATTATTAAAGTTATTGCTAATTTCATTTTTAAAATATTTATTTCTACTAATTTCGATTAGTTTTTGCACTAAATTCCTTTTTTTAACGTATTCTAGCCTCAAGGTATAATTATTTGTTTGTTTTTTCCATTTAATAAAATAATTATCTCTCAAATCACATAACTTCACTATTTCGTTTGTAATCCATGGTGATTTAGAACGATTTTTAACATTATTATGTATTTTTCTATGCAACTTTTTATACGCAGTATCAAAACCATTCTTAATGAACTGGTATATTTCGAGAGGACACTTCATTTCATTCGTGACCGACCAGTCAATATTTCGCAGTTCGTGTAATAGCGATTCATCGTCATACGCCGTCCTGTGAACCGGTTTGTTATGTAAGGGGGCGGGGGGCATGCGCGCGCGCGGCGAGCAGTAGGCTACGACCACGGCGCGATGGTCTGCTAGTACAGTGCCCACGGCAGCGGTGAATGCGTCTAATCCCGTGGACCTAATGAAAATATGATCTATGCACGATTTCGTAAAAACATTAAGTCTTTTTTCAATTCGTAGTCAGTAATGCCAGTAAATAATCCGTGTTCCGCCAACATATCTAGATATCTCATGGAGTGATTAGTTCGAATTTTAGTGTCAATATTTGTGTCGCCTATAAGTAGTAAATTATTTTGACAATTCAAATTACTCAGTAGTAATGATAGTTCCGTAGTAAAGTGATTCTTGTTAGTAGATGGAGGTATATAGATTGCACAGACAGTTATTGTATTATTATTACTGATTTTCAAGGTTCCTATAATATTTTCGAAATTACGTGTGCTGTGGATTTGTTCTGTGAATTTAAAATGCTTTTTAAAGTAAATTAATAACCCTCCTCCTTTTCGATTTTTGCGTAACTGTGTGTGCATTCTATAGCCCTCAATATTAAATAGAAATGATATGTGAGAAGAAATGTTTGCTTCGGAAATAATTATGATATCTGGAGTATATAAACATGAGTCGATTAGTTGAATTAGTAATGCAAAGTTTTTAATCAATGATCATATATTAATATGAAGACATAACAATTCCGGATTTTGTGTATCAAATCTGTTTTATAAATGAATTTACGTTTATGCAATTAAAGAACTCTTTTACGTTACACTTAGAGTTATCCATTTAGTATTTTAAGAGAATTAGTTATAAAGTAATAAGTTAAGGTAAGATATTAATAAGGGACTCAATTCATTTTAATAAGGGATTCTATATCTTATAACTAAATAAATAAATAAATAAATAACGGGATTTATCGAATATGCTTTTACTTTCAAGTGTAAAGTGTCACATCTTAATTACTCACAAATATACATATTTACAGCTTATAAACAACATAGTATCGTTCTAACCAGTTAAATCTATATTTAGTTAACAGTTTTAGAAAAAAAAATACCACCAAACTAATTTAAAACCACGTATTTAATTTCTTACATACTTCGTATAAATCAATGTAGCAGTTCCTGTACAAAAAAATCGATGAGTTATAATATTCGTTAAATAATAATGTCGTACAATACACACACGATTTAACTCATATTAAAAAATATCAGTCTTACGGGAAGGCTTTTAGAGAAGACGAATAAAGTCATTATTGCCCGATTAGTTTTTTTTCAGAAACCTAGTCAGCTTCAAAATTGCTTAGGTTAACACATTAACTACAACCTAAATAAAAGCGGCAGTAGTATGGCGTGATTGCACAAAGAAACTTGCTTATAGTAATAACAGGCGGTTTTGTTTTAAAATACTTCTATTTTTCACTTCGAAGTAAAATGGCTATTAAATTAGGGCTGACACACAATAGCGACTTGAAAAGTGGTATTTTGAAAGACGTTCTTTGATAAAAAAATAACAAAAATACTGAGGTTATTTTTGGTAGACGTAGCCATTATTAGAAGCAAAGTTTTGGGAGTGTATAATAGTGTGAAAAAAGATAGGTGTATTTTGGGCTGGCCAGTTTCACCGACGTATCAGTATAAATAACTTTTATTTCAGAATACTTTGTTTCGATGTATTTTTTTGCTTTGTTTACAAATGTGAATAAGCCCGCGTTAACTTAAGTCTCATCTATGATAATTCAAGATAATTTGAAACACTTCTCTGAATTTTCGGTTCTTAAACTCGTGAACTAGTTACAATACATACTTATACGATACGTGGATATTATTATTTTGGATTTTTTTGACACTGTATGGTAAAGAGACAGAATAATCTATGCTTGATCAACGATTAAGAAAACTCTCATAATATGGGCCTTACGTAAATACATACATTTATAACTTCACCCCTGTATCCCCGATGTCGCGTTCGACAAATTTGGAGATATTATAATGATGAAAAGAGACTATTGCAAGCAGGGGCCTATCGATCACAAAAACGCCAATAATCCTCCTTCCCTAAACTGACTTGTACGGTAAGAAGACAAACAAAAGGAATATTCTGTGTTTTTCTTTTTTATGTCCAGCTTCGAGACAGTTTTTCATGTTTTTATTAAAAACGAAAATACATTTCTATGAACAATGATGTAAAATAAACAACAAACATCTCCTCCGACTCAACAAATTCAAATTTTCAAAAAACGAACACACACCTTCCATAACTCGGCTATTATCAGACCATTTATCGACTTTAATAGCAACATTAACTTTGAAAGTCGTAAACCTGGAAACAGCCTAACAGGACAAAAGACGCGGTCACCTGACCCCGCCTAATGACCAGTGACCCCAATGGTAGATCGCCGATAAGATAGCTCTGTAACTGCTAATTTCAGTTCGAGTCCTTTCTGTGTTTTATTATTTACAAGAGTTTTGAATGAATCACCAAAGTTCGATGTGTGAGGAAATATTTATCTAAGTAATTGACTATTTGAGTTGTAATGATTAAGTTTTAATTTTTAATTTTAATTATAATATTATTAGGTTTATTTTCAAATTCATCTGTTGGAAAATCAATATTAAAACGGATATTGGTCACGGCTATTAATTGAATATTAACTTTACGATTTAACACATTGCATTGCATAAGCCACGATTTTTTTTTTATTAAGAATATTAAAAGTTTTAATAAATAACATATATGTATACATACATAACTTCACGCCTGTATCCCTAATTGGGTAGGCAGTACACCAGAGGCTATAAAGCTGTCTGATGTCACGTTTGACAAATTTAGAGGTATTTTGGGCCGAATCAACAAGCGACCCAAAATTCCGAGTCGTACCTTTCAAATTCTTCTTCTTGATCGTCTTGTTCTTGTTCGTCTAGTTCTTGTTCTTCTAGTTCTTTTCCTTCTTGTTCTTCTTAATCTTCATCCTGAGTATATGTTAACTGCTTTAATAGCGATGTATTGCATATTGAATCAAAAGGAACCTCCACTGTTTTTGGGTGCAATATTAGAGCACGACCGACCTTGTCAATTGTACAGATATACAGACCAACTTTTTTGCAACTACTTTTAGAGTTGCACCCTATTTTGCAGAAAAAAAATGATTTCTAGTATTTTTATTCGATTAAAACAACCTAGCTTTCTTCTACATATACTAAATAGTAACCCATAGTGTTTGTGTAAATTTTCTTGATATAATACAATCATTACGACCAAGTTTTACAACAATTATAACATTACTTGATAAACTAAAACTCTGACCTTCATCAGTGTTCTCGCTCCTGTAACTTAAAAATGCTTGTAAACTACACATTATTATTCCTTAATAGAATTTAAACATACTACACAAGTTATTAAGATTATTGGCAGCTATATCGCCCTTTTTTTTGTCACAGTAGCTGATCAAAAATTTACACTATGAATAAGGATGAAAAAAGTGTCTTAAACGACAATTTTGACAATGTTTGACGAATTTATGTTAAAATTAATTGAAAAAAGTCTCCAGGAACATAATTCGGCAAAAAATACACAAAAATACCTAAATTTTATGAAATAGCAGTGAAAAGAATGAAAGAAGTTAGGTTTATAAAAAAAAGTATAAATGTCTACGCTATTTTCATATGGTTGAGAATCCTGACCGGAAGATAGGATTTTCTTACAGTCGGGTTATCCATTCATTACGACAGACCCTAAATATTATTACAACTGTAGAGATACGTGGCGTACTCATGCATATTATGTCGATTTCAACTTTTAAATCCTTAGATCTCAAAAACGGCGGCACGTAGAAAAAGAAGAAACGATACATTTTTTGTAGATAACTTTATGATCTACAATTGTGCCTGAGGTATGTTCATGATAAAACTTACCGTTTTTCTGAAAATTGCTAAAAAATCTTTTTTTGACGTTTTACTTTGAATAACAATCCATATAGGGGAAAGAAAGAGGGGAGAACTTTCAAACTTTTTTTAAATACTATTTTAAACAATCTTACTGAGTTTCAGCTTGATGGGTATTTATGTAGCTTTCTCTAATTTTTGGTCTAATATGACCCGGTCTCTTCCTCATGTTCACTTTGCAATTTACATCAAATGAGATTGACGTTTAAAAATACGGATTTGGATAAACAAAAGGCGTAAAGTGTAATAATAACAACCGCCAAAGTTATTTATTGAAGCAGATGACAAAAGCAAAAAGGAGCACCTTTACTTTTACGCCCACTTTCCAGAATGTAACTGTTCCCATCACCGACCAACTAGGGCTTTTGGGCATCACTATAACGTCCAAATTAAACTTCAGACCACAAATTGAGTCTATGGCCAAAACGGCTTCCAAACAATTGGGTAGCATCTCGAAAGTCCGTCGGTACTTCAGCCCTGAACGGCTGCTCAACATATACACAGCCCAAGTGAGGTCGTGCATGGAGTTCTGTAATCACCTTTGGGATGGTTCTGCCAAATACCAGCTCGAAGCGCTAGACTCTGTTGACCGAAGAGCCGGTTAACTCATAAAAAAGAACAACCTTACAAATAAAAAATTGCAGACGCTGGAGCATCGTCGTAAGGTTGCTTGTTTGACAGTATTTTATCGGCTACATTTTGGTGAGTGTGCGAGTGCTCTTTTTGACCAAATTGAATCCACCCCTTTTTACCACCGGACTACCAGACGCAGACAGAACTTCCATCCCTATATAGTGGATTTACCAATAAGTCGAACAAAACGCTTCGATAGTTCCTTTTTCGTACAGATTGCCAAGGTGTGGAACAAACTGCCTGCGTCTGTTTTTCCTGACCACTTACAGTCCTGGAACTTTTAAGTGTCGAGTGAATAGGTTTCTCGTGGATGGACGTGTAACACCATAGTCTTCATGCGCACTTTCCATCAGGTGGCACGGAAGACAAAAGTTCTATCCTTACAATAAATAAAAAAAAAAATAATAAAAGAAACACAATACTAGGGTAAGAAATATTTTATTTCTATTATATTTACAAAGGTTCTTAAAGCTGCATGACTAGATAAAGACTAGAATAAAATAGTTTAATTTATATACATATACTATTTTATATACGTATACCTCTAGTTTCGAATTTGATACGAAATCTATCTAATGCTCGTATTACAGAACGAGACTTAATACTCGTTTCACGTAAGCGTTGTTCACTAGCTGATTCTTGACTTGAGCTTTAGTCTTATTACAAAACAATTATCAAAACCAGATTACCTGAAACTAGTTTCAAATATCTGACTCAGTTGATACTGGGTTTTCTTTGAAAAAAATTTGTTTCCCATTACATTTAATAACAAAAACTAATGGTCTGTCACGTTATACGCAACGTTTAGATTACAATGTCTTACAAATTGCGTTAAATTCTATATGATTTATGACAAAATTGCCAATGTTTTGAATTATTTATCTGTTTTTCGATAGAAGCAGTACGGTTAAATTATAACTGTCGCTTCTTTTTACTATGAAAATATATTTATATTTATCACTCAAAAAAAAAACGAAACGTAAAACAATCTACAGCCCCATCAATATTAGGCAATCCTGGCCAGGTACCAATTTGCCCTAAATTATTAAATTGAGTCCAGACATTTTGCATATTCTGAGGAAATTTTATAAAGCGTTGACATAATCGGGCCAATAAATTAGATACTTTTGCAATTATTATTGACACAACAGGTTGTGATAAATTCAGTAAGTCTCCACACACAATCTGAAATAATAATATTATATACTAAATTTTTTTTTTATTAAAATTATACAACAATTGGTATCTTATCAAAAATTTACCAACATGTAATAATGCCCTAAACTTACTTGAAATGATGCTGAGGCATAAAATCTTAAGCACACGAGAATTTGAAGTTCAGGCGCAATGGGGCACCCTCGCTGATCAGATTTAGATAATTCATTATAAATCATGGGTAAAATCACATCTTTTACTGTAGATTGTGTAAACCTATTTTTTTTTTAAGTTTAGCTCGTCCTTGGCGAAGGGATCCTGTACATCTCGTAATAATTGTCGTGGAATACGCACTTCGTGTATAAAAATATTATCGTAATGGTCAATATCACTGAAAGGATCCATTGTAGTTAATAGAGATCACTATTAAACAAGGCACGAATCGCTTACCTATCTAGTTTTTCTCTAAGCCACAGTTCACAACAACACAAACTTAATTTGAAGTACGCTCAAGTATGGTAGAAAGCACACTCAAGTGAATACAGTTGTGAAACTAGTTTCAATCATTGGCATATGCATAAGTAAAGTTCTATAATAAGCGTGAACACAGTTCAAATCATTTAGTACTCAAGTGATATCTGGTCATTGAATCTAGTATTAGGCAACGTTTTGTAATAAAGAAAATCGTTGATACTAGTTTCAAAACTAGTATCAATACATGAGTACTATTCTGTAATACGACCATAAGTCACATTGTAAACATGATGACTACACGATTTTCCTATTAAAGTTTTGTAGGTATTACAAGTTACAATAAATAGAACTTTCTGATGTTGACTGTTGGTCTGTTGGCCGCGACATACCATGCCTTGTCAGAGCCTACAACAGATACTAGCTGATGAATCGCAGCATCTCATCGAGCTCGGATCCGACGTTTACAAGCATGATCTTTACGACTAAACCACTAGAGTTACATTGGTATCAACATTATATATAAAACTTTTCCATTTCTGAGTGCTTGAGTGAATGACAGACAATGTACTGCTATAATTACTGGGCGTAGAGAGCTGTTTTAACATAAAATATAAAGGAGAGTAGGGGTGCACTAAGGAAAAAAAAATCGAAATTCCCACGGAAACGCGAAAAATTGGACTTTTTAGTTTGTATGAAAAATCTTAATCCGTTAGTGCAAAAATCTGAAACTTGGTAAAAAGGTTCTTCAGTGGGTGCCTGGTTTCATTATAGAAGAAATTTCTGAAATTCCCTCAGAGATGGTGGTTATAGCACTTTTAAAAATATGCAATGTACAAAGTCGTGAACAAAAGCTTGTATTATATATATTTAATTAAGGTCTCAGTTTTCAATCGTCAGATAAATGTTATCTCATGAAGTCATGACTAACGCGCTACTCGGCAGAATAAAGTTTTTTTACGATTTTTTATAACTTTATGACAATCAGTGAACCAAAATAACATACAAGAGTCACTAGCGCTTGAAAACGGCCCAACGAAAATTCAGTTATATCCGGGTAGTTTCGTGTTTCGTTCGTAGCATATGTCATCGACTGTATTTAATAATATTAATATAAACAGTGCCTATTTGCGCTAAAAAATGGTTCATAAATCGATCGCACCTGCATAGAAAATATATATGATAAATATCATATACCAGTAAACTACCAAATTCAGTTTTTTATAAGTAAAACATGGAGCAACAATTTTTACGGGGATGGTGTAATGCCTGATGAAATAAGCGAATTTTCAAGTATTGATAATTTGAAGTCAAACATATTAATTTGTAAAATTAAAAAAGACTACTATTCAAACAATTAATAGTTCAGAATGTTGAGAAAATGGTTCTAGAAGATAGAAGAATAATCGCAAAGCTCTAAGAGTTTCATTTGGCATTCTAAAATCAAATTCCGAAGATCAATTTTACTCTGACCAGGATTTAACAAGTTACCAAAATATTTTTTTATTGTAAAAATAGTAAAATTTGATTTTACTGGATGGATACCCAGAAATCGTGCCTTCACAGTGTTTTAAGTTCTTCGCTAATGAGTTTCACTATATGATTTTAAAATTTTTAACGTTATCTTTTCAACTGTTTTTTTTTGTATCGATTGCGATCAAGATATTATTCATGACTTTAATTTCCATTTCTGTCAGATGGCATTTGTCTGTGATATTGGAATTATTTAGCAGCATTTTTTATTAAATACGTTTTGTGTCTTAAACTTAATTGCTATTCTACAATGAAATTTAATAATTACTCATGCCTCCATTATTATCAGTATCTAAGAGATGATGACAGTCTTCAAACTCACTTTGCTTTTCATCAACCTTTTCATAGTTATTTTTTAAAAAGTCACTTTCACAGAAATCGCTTCTACCATCTTCAATTAAAGTTTCTTCGAAACCATTTTCTCTATACCTTTTGTCTCCATCACTGTGAAAACTCTGATATCTTGCAATTTCAAAATCAGGAGAAATATTCTGTCCTTCATTTGTTGATTCTTTTCCGAGTATATCATCTGTCTCAATGTTAGTTCCTTGAATGGGCGTTTGTATTTCATTAAAAGAAATTCGGCTACCTGATTCGTGTTTAACATCATATTTGAGTTCAGAAAGGTCAATGTTTTCTCGATTATCAAGTAATGGTTTGAGATTCATCAAATTAAAGTTTGGCATCATTCTCCCGTCCCAATGGTTTTGATGATCTGATGTTGAAGGTTCTAAATCTAGATGTACCTCTTCACCGATCTTCTTAAATGTGCCTAGGTTGTATTGCAGGGGAATTGAAAATGAAGGAAGGTCCCCTTGAGAGTTTTGTCTTGTGGGTAACGCAGCGATGTGGATAGCAGGCACAGATTGTTTGGATTTGGACACGTAATTTTGAGTCGCTTCTGCAATACTGATCATTTGGGGGGATGAAACTGAAATGAAAAATAATAAAGATTTTAAAACATATTTGATTCTAATACAACGTTGATAAAAACGAGAGGCTTTAAATTAAGCCACATTTACTACGTTAACCCAAAATTAATTAAAAAAAGATAATTTATTATTTATAATATGTAGTTATATTTGTATTTTGGATTTATGGGCGAAGATTCTTCATCGCGGGCACCATCTATGTAATATACCTACCTACCTATGTTGCCCTTATACATACCCCCATTACTTTAACCCAGTGTACCTTTCGTAAGTATTCCTATTTGATATTTACTTTTTGTAGGCTACTACTTTTTCTAATATATTTTTAGATCTATTTCACAAAACCTAGGCGAAACTGCAGATCACATAGCTTTGTTGTAACAGTTTTTCTGTTTATCTATCATCAGTAACGCTTTCATAGCTAAACTAATGAATAGATTTTCACGAAATTTAGAAAAGTATAAGTTTGAATTTCAAGGAAGATATTATATTATATGTATATCCAACTTCGAAAACCAGTATTCACGCGGACGAAGTCGCGGGCAACAACTAGTATCAGAATAAAAAGTAAGAATTATTCTAGATTGTACGAGAAAAAAGTTGTGTTTCTTGCCACTTCTTCTCAACAGATTGACTTTCCAAAGTGGTGGTAGATTCAGTTCTATTTGTAAATGGTTTGAATATTTCAAGTGTTTTTAAATAGGTACCTAAGAAATAAAGATATTTTTGACTTTGACTTTGACAACTCAATATATCCAACCTTTGTTAACAAGTGAGAGTAAAAACATCCATGAGTAAATTTTCATAAGCTTCACTTTACACTTCACTTTATATTATGCTCTTACCTGGTATAGTAATATAGTCCCTCATCTCCAAAGCTAGAGCAGTGGGAGATCGGTCACCAGGGGATCTGCTTCGTGAAGCGTACGGTTCACAACTTGCCTTCTGCTGCTTTCTCCACTTTGCTCTTCTGTTCTGGAACCATACCTGAAAGATTGAATAAATTAATAATTATCACAATTCTTTATAGTCAGCGCACCATAGAGCACTAGGAAACAGTTTTAAACCAGCATAGATATAAATAGCCTTAACCTTCCGACATCCAGGAGAGAGAATTAAAGTCCTTAAAATATATTCCAGGAAATTTTGGCGCGAAAACCTGATTGAACAAAGCCCCAGCCAGACTGTTGAAAACACGTTGAAAACCAATGCTTCCAACCAAGGTTAAGGAAGGTTAAGTTGTTGACAACCAATACCGAGTAATTCACACTGTTACAAACGGTGGTTGCAAACAAGGAAACAAACAAGAACACAAACCAAGGTCACGCTAAGCAACACCCCAAATCGTCAGTGCGCGTCAGTTCGCGATGGCATTTTTGTATGCAATTGAGGATATAAAGAAACGCAGGCTAAAATGCTACTAAACTCGAGTCATTTATAGTTATAGTTACATAATAAAATATACAATAACAAGTGTACACACTGTTCTAAACACAGAAATACATCTACATGGATAATGCAAATGCATGTTCTTTGCGTGTCCGAACCCCGACCAAGCGTCAAGGTTGGTCGCCACTAGATTTAATCCGCGCGTATATTTAATCCGCTGTTAGAAAATCGATTCCACAATATCAATATCGTTCTTAATAATCGATTTCATCGGCGGCATCGGTGTTTCTGAATCTGTTTGTGTTTCCTAGTAATAAATATCAGCTGTGATGTCACAATAGGTCTTAAAAAGTCGGCACGCTTGGTTCCAATACAAAATTGTGGCACTTGCGTTGTCTATGTAGATGTTTGTCTGTGTTTCTAAACACCGCCGTTTACAACCCGCCAAGGTCATGCGTAATTTGGTTGTCAACAGCCGTCTTCACTGTTGTAAACTAGCAAGGTCAACTTGGTTTGATGTTTTGTTTACAACAGTCTAGCTGGGGCTTAAAAATAGTGCAGATTGGAGGTAAACAATTTCAGACCGTTTAATTTGCTTCTTAAAATAATTACGCAGTACGTAGCAAACAGTTTTTGTATTCATATAACACTTACACATTTCAAAATGTAAAGAAACAAAGTAGAGAAGGCTCCCTGCCTTTTAACTTTCTTTTTTTAACTTTTAACTGTCAAAATCTAACAATGGCTCTACCTCCTCTATGTTTAGTTATAAAACGTTTTAAAACGCGAATGATCAATTTGAGATTTCAATATTAAATGCCATGAGGTGAGAATGAAAGTTTAGTGTATGGAAATGGAAACTCATAAAGGGAAATTACCTGAACTCTAGCTTCAGTAAGATCTATCCTCATCGCCAACTCTTCTCTGAAGAAGACATCAGGGTAGTGTGTCTTGTGAAAGGCTGCTTCCAGCTGCTCTAACTGAGCATTGGAGAAGGTGGTTCTGCAAAATTTGTGCCAAATTAAGATTTGACCCCAACAAACAATCAGAAAAACTTGTATTTCCTCTAAAGATTTAACGAAGGAGTTTGAAACTCTATATGTATAAATTAAATCTAAATTGTTATTGATAACGAAATTATGCATTTAGTAAGACATATTAAGAAGTACAATCAATGCCAGTGACAAAGCCTGGAGTTCAGGAATGAATGGGCAAGTGATATCGTTTTTTTTTCATTTATTTAGGAGTTTTAGGTAAAAAAAGTTTTAAGTGGGCAAACCGCTCATAAATTTATCCATTTATAAACTAAATCTGGTGAAGGTCACCCCTTAAAAAGTCGGTTATGTTATGTATGATATTACACTAGCCCATTTGCAATGATGCAAAATTCATTTATTCATGCATATAACATCTTCCATGCTGGACTGGGAGCGAACGAAAAACGTAGAATGTGCCAGCTGCTTGGCATACTATAAAAGTCAGTTTTTTGTGGGCGATAAGTCACTACAATAGTCTCTCACTATCTTTATAATACCTGCAAATTTGTCAAACGTGACATAAGATGGTCTTGTAACCCCTGGTGTTCTGCCTACCCCATAAGGGATACATGCGTTACGTTATGTATATATGTATGTATAACATAATAATTGTACTGATATAAATGATTTTGTAAAGCGTTCCCATTTATAAAGGAATGATTCTGCTTTCCATCTTTTCCACAATGTCCACGACCAAATAGTTTTGAAGCGAAGGATATGCCGAGACGAGAAGTATTTGTACCCATTATTTACCATACTCTACTCTTTATCTTTAGGTACTCCCTGGGCTGCAAGGGTCCAGGAGGTGAAGTGACCACAAAAGGGATGCGTGGGTTTTTGACTATCAAAATATTTCAAAATGATACGAGCCGAGCTATCATTGTTTTTGGGGATGAAATCAGTGAAAATAATTGTATAAAGCCGAACTGGATACCAAGCTAGGTATAACAAAGGAACTGTGTACGATTTAAAACAAAAAGGCTTTGGTATGGTTATGGAAAGTTTCTAGGTAAGAAGCGAAGGACGGCCTTCAAAATTTACAGGAAATTTCCATAAACTATTACGTTTCCTTAAATAATAAAAAAGAAATATAACTCTTAATGGTGTTTACCTGTATCTCCGTTGTTTTCGTTTAGGAATATCGTTTTTTGATCCTGAAATGGAACATACATATTTGATTAGATGTTGTATTCATATGCTTAATATTATATACAAGCAGTTTTTTTTTCCAGTTTCACCCGGAAAACCCGACTAAGATGATCCCATGGGAATTTTGTAATGAAATTTAGTCCTTACTTCCGGTTGAAGTAGCATCAATTCTGGTAAAAGAATTATTTTATTATTAGAAAACAAATTCAAGAAAATATTTACCTGTTCTCTGCGTAATATTCAAATATATAAAGAAGTATGAATAAGTGTGATATTGGGGCTCCTGTCCATTTATAGGCTTATTGTAAATATATTTATCTTTGTATGATTAGAGTATTAAGGTGTCTTCAGGTTTTCCTATCACAGACGACCGCTGCGGCGATGGGGTAGGTATCTATCAAAATTCCAGTGGTCGTGGGTTCAATCCCCGCACGACGCAAATAATGATGTGCATGTATTATGCATATTATGTATGTATTGACGAAAAAGAATAGTAAAAGTATGTACGAAAATAGAGGGTGACTGGGGACAAAATTTAGACACTGAAGGAGAGCACTCTGTACTCGTTTCTAATCTAATTGTGTAACAAAGTAGGTACTTAATTTTTCACTAGAATTCCCTATAAATAAATACTTCTTTATTACTAATTAGGTATCTTATATGTATACAAATGAGTCAATCGCGGCACGTGACCTGGCACGCGGATCGCTGCCAACGCTAGCGTAACCATGCATTGCGTAATTAATTCTTTAACTTTCAGTTAAGTTTACTCAATATTTTTTTTTCTCTACATGTACGATCTCAAACAATCACGTCCTTGAATTTCAAAAGTGACCCACCAGTCACCCTGTACACGTTATCTAGCCTAGCACCTATAACACTGGCGTGTGAACTTGTTTAAGAGCTAATTACTGGCTAGATGGCGTTATGTGTATTAAGGCGACATATCGAAAAAATGCATTGATTTCCATCGCATACTATCAGAATATAACAAGACGAGCGGATCTGAAATTTTGATATGTGTAAATTTAGATCTTTATCTGTACTTTGGTTGCTCAAAAACATGATTTGATTTTTCGAAAACACGTCCAAAAAGATACTTTTTCTTAATTTACATCATAGTTATGAAATAACTTAAATACAACATTCACATTAGTATCCAAATTTTGGTTGCTCAAAATTTACATAGCATTTACCAATATTTTTATCATTGAAACTATTTCAATATCTGAGCGG
Source organism: Stenoptilia bipunctidactyla (assembly GCA_944452665.1). Classification (NCBI taxonomy): domain Eukaryota; kingdom Metazoa; phylum Arthropoda; class Insecta; order Lepidoptera; family Pterophoridae; genus Stenoptilia; species Stenoptilia bipunctidactyla. The sequence goes on from OX101743.1 coordinate 9,284,578, forward strand.
TGTCGATGGTCGCGATTTCTATGCAATACGCGACCTTATGTCGGCGTGTTAAAGTGCTAACATTTAAAAAAACATTTCGTTGTGTCGTCTTAATGTGTAACAAAAGCCACTAGCCAATAGCCACAGGTTACTTTCCCAATCCCGTGTGCTTTCACCTCACCTTCACTTACCATCAGGTGATTGAGGTCAAAAATGGACAGTCTATAACAAAAAAACTATATAAATACCAGATTTTGGTGAATATTCTTCTTCATCATCAGCTTTGTTGTCTACCGTAGAGAACTCGGCAGCATCAGGGTCAGCGCGCTCGCACAACACGGAACCCGCGCCAAGTCTTCAAAAAGAAAATAAATGTCAAGTGTTTGTACGCAGGATTGTAATACAATCAAAACTAGTTAAGGCCATGATAACCGATAAAGGCCCGATTCATACTCTCAACTCTGAGACCCCTCTTAAGTCCCTAAATGTAAAGCTGCAAACTGGACAGCGAGAGCGACAGCGGCGCGGGCAGCAATTTCCGCGACACGATAGAAAGTATTGAGTTTGTATGAAACCGCGACAAATCTCTCGAGCGTCCGCTGGCGTCAAGAACGGCTCAGATTCCCCGCGTCGCTGCCGTACAGTTTGCAGCCTAAGGGATCCACTCCCTTGAGTTGGGATTTAGAGTTGAGAGCGTCTCATAAATACGGCTCTTACTTTAAACCGTAAGTCGACGGCCTCCTGGTGCATTGATCTAGGTTCGAGTCCTAGTTGGAACACTAGACTAGACTAGTTCTCCAAACTGGCTCAAGTCTGGGTGTATTGTTAAAGGATTTAACTACCCTATTTATTTCCACTGACGTCACTAATGATCAGAAACCAACGTGGGAATCATCCAGAGAACTACACTTTCATTTATACGTACTACTAATGTACTTCAATACAAATACTATAAAAGTGAAATAAGTTTGTTATTTTTAAAAACTTTCATTTTGAAAAGAGCAAATAGGGATTAAATAACTGAAAAAATGTGTTAAATAAAAATCCCCGACCAGGACTCGGTCTTAGCTGCAAAGCTATACCATAAGATGGAGCTACGTTAGCAATATAACGTAAAAACAAAAATGTGTGTTTAGTAATTTCGAGGCGTACCGCCAGGCCCCGGTAGCTCCGTCGAATAGCACTCGTCCATCAAACTAGAGGTCCCAGGTTCGAATCTTAGTCGGGTGAATTTTGTTTAACACATTTTTTCGGTTTTTTCACATAAATTAAGGATGGAGTAATATAAGCCTCATCTTCTGTTATCTGTAGGTGAGATTAAGGTCAAGCACGGGCTTAACGCCTAATAAAAAATACATTAAAGATTCTAAAGGTTGTAGGCCTCGACAGTTACCCGTTAAATAAATTTGGAATGTTGTAACAGAAGCTCGTAGTTGGAGAGACGTCGTCATTCAAGATGGCCGCCGAGTCAAAGCCTGATGCGCCTGCAATGCCTTCGCGACTGTCCAGAGACTCTTCCATGGTACTAAAAAAGATACATTTGATTGATACATTACTAAGATTCCTACATTACAAATATACATTCATTACAATAGTCTTTATTGCACAGCACACAGTCAGGAGACGTCACCTCCTGGACGTAGGGCTCCCCCAAAGTTCTTATCCCACACTTTTATAAAATAATAAGTGAGCATTATTAAATGCAAAAAACTTAAATATATTCATCATCACTTTCCATCGAGTGAAATAAATAAAATAAATATAATTCCCAGACAATCACACCAACTACATGGCCGCAAACTAAGCAGAGCTACCATGCTACCATGAGCTACCATAGAATAACATGTAACGAACTAGGGGGAACCTAGAATACAAATACATACCTAGTCGGGTCATAAGTTCTGTCAAAAACTTTTAATGTTATTACTGATACACCTTTTGAAAATTACTTAAAAATTATATATGAAATGAAAGGTTATTAAATGTACAATATAATTTTAATTACATTATTCCATTAATCTTAATCTACGCGGCCAGTCATCGATCGCTGCACGCACCACATTCATATCTATTTCTGCCGCTGCTTTAACCAGAGATGCTCGCAGAGACTCCAAATTTTCGTGAGGTTTAGCACAGACTTTCTCCTCCAAATATTGCCATATCTTGTAGTCCAGTGGGTTTAAGTCTGGACTAGAAGAGGGCCAATCTTCATGCCGGATAAAGTCAATTCCGCGGGCGGTCAACCAGTCTTGCGTGCTTCTTGCCTTATGAGCCGGTGCAGAGTCCTGTTGGAATGTCCAATGTCTGTTCTTGAACATTGTTTGAGAAAGAGGTTCCACTGTGTTTGTCAGGACAGTATTTTGATAAACCACGGCACTGGTTCTCACACCTTTTTCACAGAAAAACACCTCAGTTATGCCTGAATATGAGACTCCAAGCCAAACCATGAATGAGGAAGGGTAATGCCCGCACTGGACCCTCGGAATACGCGCGCTCGCTTCTTCACTACTGTGGGCATACACCTTATAGTTTTTTTTGTTATAACTTTCTTCAATGTTAAAAATTTTTTCATCCGAAAAAGAAATTTCGCCGTATTTTTTTCCCCGCGTACCGTCGTAACAAAGCGCGGGATCTTTCTAGCCTATTTTTTTTTAAACGCTCGTTTAAGAAATGTCCGGTCTTTTTACGATAAGCTCGTAGTCCTAGGTCTTCATTTAGCACTCTTTTGAGCGTGGTTCTGCTTAGCCCCATCTGGTGAGCTAGGATTTTTAGTTTACGCACGGGATTTCGCCTTTACTGCTTTGATGACCGCTGGTGTCCTAACTGTGCGAGGTCGGCCGCTTCTTTTACGATCTTCGAAGCTTGATTCTTCAGTGAAACGTTTAATAGTACGATAAACGAACCGTAACGTTATTTTCTTTTTTTGTAGAATATTGAAAATCTATTTTGGCGCGTAACCACAGCGGTGCAACGCGATAACCGCGATTCTATCTTCTTTACTCGACCACTCCATATTTGAAAATGAATAAAATATAATTTCTTTTTTATTTTCAACAATCGCAACCGTTCTATTTTTTAAATTAGTAAACGTATTTCTGGCCAGTATTCGAAAATTAAAAATATGAGGTTTTGACAGAACTTATGACCCGACTAGGTATATGTATAGATAAACAGCCAGACAAGGAACTTTTTTCTTTCTTGTTCCGTGCGAGTATCGAACTCGCGACCACTGGCGCCTGAGGCAGACAGTGTTACCCCATCGCCAAAGTGGTTGTCAAACTTCATATTTTATCCTAAACAAAAAGAAATAAAAATATCTAAGAAAATTTTTAACATGAAAACGTGTCTCGATTATTTAATTTTGATTTTGAAAGTGGTCCCAAGAATTTCATCCTTTTAAAATCGAAATTCAAAGTAAGGTAAAAAGCCGACAAGGTTTTGAAAAAATAAATAGTACTTCCATGCTGGACTGGGAGCATAAGAAAAACATAGAATGTGCCAGCTGCTTCTCTTCCCGGGCATACTGTAAAACTCAGTAAAGGGCTGGAGGTTACACTGACGTTTTTGTGGGCGATAGACTGGCCCCCTATCACAGCAAGATTCTCTCCATCATTATAATACCTCCTTTGTCAAATGTGACATCAGATGGTTTATAGCTTCTGCCTAACCTACCCCATAAGAGATACAGGCGTGAAGTTATGTATGTATAAAAATAGTACAATGTTTTTAGGAACAAACGAGCATGAAAACCGCTTATACTTTACAATTTTCGGCTCACTGTACATATTAGGCACTGTACAATTGCCTAATATGAATTTACCTTAGTCAAAGGTATACTTTCAACAGAGTGGTTATCTCATTTTCGTAACTCAATACGATTGGATAAACTAAGCTAGTTGCCAAAATTACGATTGTGCCTAGTGAGCTACTGTATACTTCCCGTACGACTAATTTTGTCATAATTCATAGTAAATATATTTTTTTTATGTAAACAGATTATATCAATCAAGAAGTGGCTTCTACGTATATGAGTCGATATAGCAAATTAAACAACGTTCGGGCCGGTCGGTACACGCGTGGGTGACCATTTTTAACCGGATTAATCGCGTATAATTTATATTTTACATTTTAACTCGACGTCTCGGGCGTTTCTTTGCAGACCCCGTGGTCACGAGCGACTGGTCACATAAATTATTGCGATTAATCCGGTTAAAAAGTAGTTTCATTTAAATTCTGAATCGTGAAAATTTAAGACAGTATTATCACGTAGACTTCAGTACAGAAGGCTCAGATCAAGTGTTACAAATCTGTCGAATTTCCCCAGACAATTTTTTACTTAAAGCCGAAATACACTGTTGGAAACAAAACATCAAACCAAGGTGACCTTGCTAGTTTACAACGTGTTTCCAACAGTGAAGACGGCTGTTGACAACCAAATTACATGACCTTGGCGGGTTGGAAACGGCGGTGTTTAGAATCACAGACATACATCTACATAGACAACGCAAGTGCCACGATTTGTATTCGAACCAAGCGTGCCGACTTTTTAAGACCTATTGTGACGTCACAGCTGATATTTATTACTGGAAAATACAAAAAGATTCAGAGACACCGATACCGCCGATGAAATCGATTATTAAGAACGATATTGATATTGTGGACTCGATTTTCTAACAGACATACATACACGCATATTACAATACATATTAAATCTAGAGGCGACCAACCTTGACGCTAGGTCGGGGTTCGGACACGCAAAGGATATGCATTTGCGTTATCTATGTAGATGTATGTCTGTTTTTAGGACAGTGTGTACGCTTGTTATTGTATATTTTACTATGTAACTATAACTAGAAATGACTTGAGTTTTGTAGCTTTTTATCCTGCGTTTCAACCTTTCCTTCTTTGTATCCTCAATTGCATACAAAACTGCCATCGCGAAGATGTTGCCGACGCGAGAGATCAGAGCACACTGACGATTAAGGGGCGTGGCCTGGCGTGACCTTGGCGGGTGTTCTTGTTTGTCTCCTTGTTGGAAACCACCGTTTGTAACAGTGTGGATGACTCGGAATTGGTTGACAACAACTTAACCTTCCTTAACCTTGGTTGGAAGCATTGGTTTTCAACATGTTTTCAACAGTCTGGCGGCCCTATTAATGTCTAGGGCAAAGAGCTCAGATTCAATTACAATTTTTTGACAAGTTTGTAATGCTTGATTTGCTGCCTTCTGTACTTCTGAGGGCAAGTTCAGTCGATTCTGGGTTCCATAAACTTGTATCCACTAGTCTTTAGGATTTGTTAGAGGACATCCCCCAGCCGATTTTTAACCTAAACATCCTCATCACTAAGACGGAGACTCATGGCCGTGCAGTGAGCTTATTAAAAAGGTTCTGATGATGCTATAAATATACCTACACTCATATTTTTTTTAATGTTGACATTATTATAGTACGATTAAATATTGTACGACGGCACGGACGCAGTGATCTAAGAAGCTACTCCGCAAGTCGTGAGGTTCGAATCCTGCACGCAATAACAATAAAAAATGTACCGGGTGGTTACCTATGTATGGATTTAATTTCTAGGTTCGCACCATGGTATCCCATATCCTGTAAGGGGCAAAGTAGCTTGTGTGATGGTCTGGAGATTTTATTTTATTTATAATCTTCACATTTGACTCAATTTCGTAAAATAAATCTCAGCCTGATATCCTGAAGGTCAAATTCAGCTTATCAAATAAAACACTCAGCATTTCTAAGTCTCGGCCTCGGCAGATCTTCTGCTAAGATTTGCAAAGAAACTACAAACAAAAACTTTACATACAGAAAATTTAGTTAACTTTTTGTGATTTAAGGTTGGTACCAAGTTCATTGAGGAAGAAACATTCAATAACAAAAGGTAAACGACCTTTCAATACAGCCTATAACACCCACAAAGTAGCGCTGTCCACCATACATGTCTACTTAAATTGAATTAAATGCCTATAATTTAGTTAAGTTTATTAAATTACCACTAAATGAGGATAATTTTGCTCATTTTCTATTTGTATTCATGCAACAGACAGTTTTATTTATCTGTCCGTGTTGATACGAGGGATCGGTGGAGTTTTGGCGGGCTGTCAATTTAATTTGACAGCTGAAGTGGCGGGAATAACGTTGAGAAATGTGTCAGTTTGTGTGTCATTTTTAGTTAATTGTTGTTAATTGAACTCTCGGAAAAGACAATAATTTCTACGGTGTTTTTTTACGGTCAAAAGCATTGTATTCAATAGTTTTTATTTTTTGTTAGTAAGGGATGATTTTGATTTGATTTTTAACAAAAGTTATCTAATGAATAAAGTATTACTCGACTGTTTCAAGCTTATCTCAAGTCTATTGTCATTCTATGTAATTTTTATACCAATATAAAAAATCGTAAAACAACTTTATTCCGCCGAGTAATACTTTATTCGCCACATTTTTATCTGACAATCGAAAAGACAGCTCTCAATCATGAATCTGAATATGCTTAATGTTTTGTTTAAACTACTCGTCCTTAATAGTAAATTTCACAAAGTCACTCGTTAATTGAAAGGAAACCTAAAAAATCCCAAAAGAGTTGAGAAGATGTAAGGAACTCAACAGCAGTAATCCTTTCTTTAAATATCAGTTTACACTCAGGGAATTTTATCGTTCTTCTACCTATTGAGATATTTTACAGTAATTCTTTTTATACATACATACATAACTTCACGCCTGTATCCCTTATGGGGCAGGCAGATACCAGAGGTTATGAGACCATCTCTGATGTCACGTTTCACAAATGAGGTATTATAATGATGGAGAGAGGCTATTGCAGTGGCAGGGGGTCTGCCTATCGCCCACAAAAATGCCAATAAAACCTCTGTCCCTTTACTGACTTTTACACTTTCACCATTTTTTAAAGTATCGTAATTTTTATATGGATACATCTTGGATATTTTCCCTATTTTTACAAAAGGGTATACTTGAGTTAGCGACTTTGTACGATGAGGGCCGACTAGTTTAAATTTATTTCTTGTATCAAAATTATGTGAATCACATTTTAATTGGCAGTAATATAGGTAGTTATATGAGTTTTTTTGTTGTAAATTAGGAATAATAACTGACGACCGGCTGGTGTAGTGGTAACATACATTGCCTTCTATGCCAGAGGTCCTGGGTTCGAATCCCGGCGCCGGCGGATATTTGTGTGATGAACACAGATATTAGTCGTCAAGTCATGGATGTTTATATGTTTATTTAAGTTTATTCTAATAAAAAATATGTATTTATTCAATATATATACGTTTATATATTTTTTAAGTATATCAGTTATCTAGTATCCATAACACAAGTTCTTTAAGAAACTTAATTTGGGCTAGATAATGTTGTGTGAGTATCAATAATTAATAAATATAATTAATAATAATAAATATAATTATAAAACCACATTGTTTTGATGTTATACGAAGGGTAGCGTATAAACGTTATAAAATTTTCTTTCTCTTTGAGAAAGTGCTACTGTAAAAATATTTTTTTTGGTTTATATTTAAGCTTTATAATTTCTTTAAAAGAGGTTTGTCCTTGAAAACCTTAAACTCTATTCGAAGAGATTTTATATGCAGGATCAATCGAATTAAATCCTTCTACCACATGCATTGTCATTTATACTTACTTTTTAACGCAACAGCCTATTTGTTGATTTCAGCATAGTTTACCATATTGTTTGACATTTTCATTATTTTTTTAAAGGTAAATTAATAGAACCTATCAAATTTTGACTAAAGTATCAAAATGCAATTCCCATTTTAGTGAGAAGGACGCTCAAATTGTATTAATTCTGTGCTTTCTTATGGTAGTAAATTGTTGTTGTGAAATAATATTCAAGTAGAATAAATGGGAGTACCTACTTTTAAAATATGCGCGATGCTTGTAAAACCTTAAGCTGAAGCTTTAATTTATTTAAATGAAAAATGTTGATATAAGTCGATCCAATTGGCGACGTTCTTAAAAAGGGCCTAGTTAAAAGTACCCATAACCGGCGATCATGTATAAAGAGGTATGTCTGGATCGTAGCAATTGGTGTTCCCTTGTCTCTGCCTACCCCACAGGCGTGAAGTTTTAATCAAAATTATGCAGCAGCTTAATATTGTCAAAACAAATCAATATTTATAAAATATTCACATTGTGATCTAATTGAAATTTCAATATGAGATACTTTATAAAGGTTAAAATTAAAAAAAAAACGATATTTAAAACACAATGCTGTAAGATCTAAACCAAATTGAGTTGAAAGAAATTAAATGTGTTATGGGCACTACATAAAGAATAAAAAAGTGTAGTTAAAAAATAAATAAACGTAAAAAATACACAAATGTATTAGAATAAACTTATGTACAGAAGGAAGCAGGACAAGCGTTATATTACGTGTCAAATTTCCCAACTAATTTTAACTTAGTGTCGAGGGCATAGAGTTCAGGTTCAAGTAAATTTTTTGACAGAATTGTAATGCTTGATGTGCTGCCTTCTGTACTATGATAAAATGAGCTATAATAAAACAAACATCTATGACTTTTAGTTAAGAATCTGTGTTCATCTAACATAATCAACGAATGCAGAGCATTAAAAAACCGACTTCACGTCAAAACTTTTTCTGAGTTGAGAATGTCATCAACGTAAACATTCTCCGAAATCATACATATTTTTTCAAAAGTTTAAAATTTTCAATGAAGTACCAAACCGATTTCGATGAAATTTATATGGGACCAACTATGAAGTATCCTCTATCATATGAAACAAAAATTTTCAAAATCAATTCATACATACATACATAACTTCACGCCTGTTTCCCTTATGGGGTAGGCAGAACACCAGCGGTTATAAGACCATCTGATGTCACGTTTGACAAATGAGGTATTATAATGATGGAGAGAGGCTATTGCAGTGACAGTGGGTCAGCCTATCGCCCACAAAAATGCCAATAAAACCTCTGTCCCTTAACTGACTTTTACAGTATGCCCGGGAAGAGAAGCAGCTGGTACATTCTATGTTTTTCGTTCGCTCCCAGTCCAGCATGGAAGCAAATCAATTCATAATTGTCCGAAATATCGTGTAACAAAGACACAAAATAAAAAACATACACACGAATTGAGAACCTCCCCCTTTTTTGGAAGTCGGTTGAAAAATGATACTCATCTTTGATTCAAACTCAGGACCTCCGGAATGGTTTTTATCCCTTCAACAGGAAGGACAGTTACTTAAGGGCAATGTTTGATAAAGTCGAATTAATTTTTAATAAAAAAAAAAACCTACTTAAAATTTGTTTATTTGCAACATTAAGAAATTATGGAATATCACGCTTTTAATGTGCTAGTATATATTCTTTTTCGGATGGGTATGAGAATTACATTAAATTAATGATTTTAAACAGTTTGTGACAAAAATAAATTTTTGATGCTAATTCACTGTTGTTTTTAGGTTACTCCTAATATTTTCATTTTGTTTTTTCTTTAATAAATTTTATTTGTTATATATTTTAACTTTTGTTTACAACTCTTAAAGTATCCGTGTGTAATCATTATGCACTAAACAAATTCAATAGGGAAACTCTACGCATATTTCGATGAAATTCGAAAAAAGAGAGAGGGTAGCGCCACTGTGCAACCGTAACATAGCTCTTACTATTTATCCTTTTAAAAATGTTTAAATTAAGATCTTTTGAGTTATTTTGAATAAATCGTCTGTCAAATATATCAATTGATTTGTGCAAACGTTTGTGTGGTGAAAATAATTGAAAATATATGTAAACTACAAGCTTCATTGCTAAGTCCAAAATTGTGTTTGTAAACATAAGAACGCAAAAGAACAAGTGAGTTGAGTGAACCATTTTATTTATATACCTACTGTAACAGTGCATTGTTCCATTATAAGGTTTAATCCCTTAAATAAAACTTTTTACATTTAAGTTAAAGTGATTGTGCAGTGTCGGTAGATGTGAAACAACATTAACGTTACCCGCATGTGTGTAAAAGGGATAGCTCAACGACTTATTCTAAGAGACAAATATAGCTTTATTTCGCATCACACGTAAAGCGTTCCGTAGCGCATTTCGCTAATACACCGGACCCACGACTGTTGAGACTAGAGTTCGAATCCCAACAAGAACACTTTTTTTTTTTTTTTTTCTTTGTTTATCATTACTATATTATTATTATTATTTTATTTTATTAGTAAAAAAGGGTTATTTTGCCTTTCTACGTTTCATAAATACGAATTAATAGAAAAAAAAAACCTCCAAGACAGTACTTCAGTTAAATTAATACTTTGAAAGTTTAAAATGGCTCCAAAAAGTAACTGTGGTGCTTGTGGTCGTTTTATAGCATCATCAGAAGGTGCTAAGTGCAGCAAATGTAATTGCAGTTTTCATAGATCGTGTGTTGGCATACCGGACAACGCAAAAATTATTGTCAATTGGACTTGTCCTGGGTGTAAAATAAAAATCCCTAAGACCAAGGATAATGCGGAAACTCCTGTGAAACCGCAAGGGGGAGACTTTACAACAGAAATTGACACAGATTCCCCACCATGTTCATACCAGGTTGAACTGATGAAGGAGGTGAAGCTGCTAAGGTCTGAAATGGAGAGTATGCGAAGAGAATTACACGAATTTCGTGTAGGCGTTGAAGAGGCCATTGTTTTATGTAATAGTCGTATAGATGCTGTGGATTCCAAAGTAGATACTCTCGAAAAACGCTTCGACACTCAATGCCCCTCCGATGTGTCTGAGCTAGAATTAAAAATATCCAAACTACAGGAAGAGTTAATTGAGCGTGACCAGACAATGCTTGCCAATGACATCGAAGTAACCAATCTGCCTGAAACCAATCATGAAAATTTAGATCATATAATCACTCTAGTGGGAAAAAAACTTGGTGTCACATTGGAGGAGCGTGACGTTGTCTATGTCACTCGTGTCGGTAAAATTAAGGCCCATATCGACAACGGGGCGGCTGGCATACAGGGGCCGCGGCCTCGGCCTGTGGCGGTGCGGCTCGCGCGGCGCACGCTCAGGGACGAGCTGCTGCGCGCCGCGCGCACGCGCCGTAACGCCGACACCTCTGACCTCGGCCTCGCGGCGCCTGCTCAGAAGTTCTATGTTAACGAGAGGCTTTCGAAACATAACAAAGAATTATTTTGGCAGACGCGTGAAAGTGGCCGCCGCGCGCAATGGAAATATGTGTGGACTAAGAATGGACATATTTATGCTCGCAAAAATACTGATACTAACGCGATCAGAGTGTCCTCGTTGTCAGATATTGATCGTGTTTTTGGATCTAATTTGGTTGGAAAGTCAAATAAAAACAACTAGTTTCCATTTAAAGTTCAGTTTCAATATAAATGAAATGTTAATAAAACCAATCTTAATGAAACAGGTACAATGTTTGTTTCTAATTTATGTTAAATGTAATTCTAATTTTAATCTTAATTTATTGATTGTAATTTGGTATTTTTCTTCTCATTGTATCATAATGTGCAATATAATCATACTTTTCTACCACTTAAATTATTGTAAACAATTTTATTGCATCACTGCTCTGGTTGTTATTGATATTATTTATTCACTTATAATATACATGTTTTATCCATGTTTTACATTAATATTTGATCAATTATGTAAAAACGAAAACATTTTGTGCTTCTGTAATAATTCAAAAAGACATATAACTTTAATAATATTGATTTTAATGGATTATCTGTTGATGTATTACTGTATTTTATTTAATAAGTTTTTGTTTGCACTAATGAAATGTTTGGGTTTTATTTATCTTATGTTGAGTTTATTGTTTGAAGTACTGCTGAAACTTAATATTATACACAGTACTCTAAAACAACTGCAATCATTTTTGCATTCTGTTTCATATAAATGTAAAACTTTTGAGAGTATTATATTTATTTGTTACTTAAATTATTATATCTTATGTGTCTTGCTTTTGTTTATAATTTCATGTTTTCTGTTACTTTTTGTTGTTGGCTTGGGTTTTCAATATTACCAATATTTGTATTTAATTTTAACTTTTTATGATTTTATCTCTAATTTCACTGATTGTTTTTGTACTGAATTATGCCAGAAAAATAGTATAATAGCTTTCTATTGTACTTTATATCTAGGTAAAATACATGTGAAGGCTGCTTATAAACTGGTAACTTTAATTATTTTTTTATATAGGTTTTTGGTTTTATATTGTTTTGTAATTATTGAATATTGTCTTATTTTATATATAAACACTACTCTAAAATTCGAACCAAACTTCTGCTATGTTTTATATGATAGTAAAACTTTTGAGAAGATTATCAGAGGTAAATATTTATGCTTGATTTGTACTATATGTGATGTACATATCGCTTTAATTTTTCATTTCCTTCACAAATTATGGCTGAAAGATTATTTCAAATCCTTAATTATGTTTGCATATTTTGTACTATACTATGTTTTAATTATATATAGTTTTCTCTGTCTTACTGATATATTAGCTACTTTCAAATTACATGAAATATCTTGCTGCTATGTTTTATTTAATCCAGTCAGCGCTAATGTAATGCCATATTTTTTCAATCATGATGTTTGCTGTATCAGTGCATTGCGACCAAAACTTAAGATCTATTTTAATAATATTACCCTTAATTACTACAACTCCTTTATTTTATTATTATATTTTATTATATTTTATTATATTGTTTCATATACAAGTAGGTAATTACATGATGAATTAATGGTTCGGACGGATAGTTTTTTTAGATTAGGATTATATAATGCGGGCTCTCTTAACACTGGGCATGATCATTTTCTTATAGCAATGAGTAACTTTAATGCCGATATAGTAGCCATTAACGAGACCTGGTTGGGAGAGGGACAGGAGGCATGCGCGCCGGCGCCACCGGGGTACAAGCTGCGTTGCCGCCCGCGACCACCGAACATGCGACGTGGTCGTGGCGGCGGCGTTGGCTTCTACGTGAAACAACATGTTCGCGTTCGTTACTTAAAGACCTCCGATGACTCCATCGAGCAAATGTGGCTGACCACTAAGGTGAATTCTCGTTCTGTACTGATTGGGACTGCGTACAGGCCGCAATGGATGCCTATAGATACATTCTTAGATGTCCTGACTGACTCAGTTGCTGGATTCTCAAATTTCGACTACATAATTATTTTGGGTGATTTTAATGTTAATATGACTAATATGTGTGATAGTAAAACTATTAAGCTCAATCAGTTTTTACACTATATGGATTTACAACAAGTTGTACAGGACCCAACACATTTTACTGCAGAATCGGAGACTTTGATTGACATAGTGTGCACTAATTGCCCACACCAAGAAGTTATAGTTGCCAACATTACCGGTACGTACGGCCACTCTATGGTTAATGTTACTTTCAAACTGAAAAAGCCTAAAGTTACTCCAAGAACTGTGACATTCAGGCCGTTGAAAAATATTAAATTGGATGAATTTGATTATGACCTCAACTCTTTGGACTGGGAATCTGTAACTAAAGAACCAACCGTAGATGACATGGTCTCTAAATTTAACAACTTAATCCTAGAATTATACGACAAACACGCCCCTATCAAAACTATGCGTTTTAAAAGACATGATTCTCTACCTTGGATAACTGACACTATCAAAATGATGATTAAATTACGTGATGATGCACTTAAGAAAAAAAAAATTAACAATACCGAGTCTCAAAAACAGTATTATAAGGATTTAAAACACCTTGTTGACTCGAGTATTTATTTTGAAAAGCGAGCATATTTTAATAATTCTATTAACTCAAACATTAGAAATAGTTCAAAATTTTGGAAAAATTTAAAAAATAAAATTTTAATTGATCCAAGTAAAAATGAGTATCTCCCGAACCAATTCAACGACCCCAATCTAATAAATGATCATTTTCTTAAACTTCCTCCTGTGGACGAAATAGCATTAACTAATGAGAGAAACAGATTTGAAACATCCTCTTTCGGACCTACATGCTTTTCTTTACAACCAGTATCAGAAGCACAGGTGTCTAAGTACATATTGTCTATAAAATCAAATGCTATGGGTGGTGATAACATTAGTAAAGATATGATTTTATTAACGCTTCCCAGAACATTATCAATAATTACTGCTGTTGTAAACGAATCAATACGAACCGGAATAGTACCTCGTCAATGGAAAGATGCACTAGTCACTCCGTTACCTAAAACAGGGAACCCTATGACGCTACAGGATCTGAGACCCATAAGCGTTTTAACTTTTCTGTCCAAAATTTTAGAAAAGGCTGTTTATTATCAGCTGTTAAGTCATGTGGAGAAAAACAATATATTACCAAATCGTCAATCAGGGTTCAGAAAAGGACGTGGAACCATCACTGCGCTACTTGACGTTGTGGACAACATTTTAACGGAACAAGATATTGGCCACGGGACGATCCTTGCTCTTCTGGATTTTTCCCGTGCTTTTGACAGCCTGGATATATCTCTACTGCTGGCTAAACTATCTCATTACGGAGTCAATCAACAATCCGTGCAATGGTTTAGAAGTTACCTATATAACCGGCACCAATCGGTAAAACTGACAATGTCTGATGGTTCAGTACAAATTTCTGACCGAAAAGTTCTCCAACGTGGTGTGCCTCAAGGTTCCATACTTGGACCTCTTTTATATATTATATATAGTGCTGATTTGGTAGCTGAAATTAAAAACTGTAATTTTCATGTATACGCTGATGACGTTCAGTTATATATTTCTGAATTGCCTGACAAGATTACAGCAGCCGTAAACCACCTTAATATAGATTTAACAAGGATCGCTGAGTGGTCAAATAGAAATGCGCTAATACTCAATCCTGATAAATCTAAATATATGATACTGGGGTCTAAAACACAAGTTCACAACATAAAAAGTAAATCTCTTGCAGTTAGCATATCTGGTCAAATTATTTCTTGTGTAGATAAGACAAAAAATTTAGGTGTTTTATTAGATAGCCATTTAAGATTCGAAGCTCATGTTGAGAATTTAACTAGACAATGTTTTTATCGATTGAAAATACTATATAAAATCCGCAATATGTTGACTGAGACAGCGAGAATACATGTGTGTGAATCACTAGTCCTGTCTCGACTTAATTACGCCGATATTCTTTACGGACCTCGGCTATTGTATAAAACTAGTCGTCTCATACAACGAGTACAAAATGCCTGTTGTAGATATATTTTTGACGTCCCCCCGAGAAGTCATATAACGCCATTTCTCAACAACGCTTCAATACTGAATATGGAGTCACGTAGGCGATTGCATATTGCGTCATTAATGTTTGATGTGATTCATTTTAAAAACCCTGACTACCTTTTTACTAAACTAAAATTTCCTGTCACTAATAAATTGCGCGATTGTAGCCCTAGATCTGCTCGTGCGCCTATTACTATGCAACACCATCGAACTACTGCATTTACTGGAAGTTTTCGATATAATGCAGCGAAATGTTGGAATAATATTCCACCACCCATACGAATGCTAACATCTAAGTATAGCTTTAAATTTAAGATGAAAGCACTCCTATTAAATGAGCAGAGACTGAGTTTCCCACATTCTTGATCCTTCGTTTTGGAATTTCATGTAATTTATAATGCGGAATTTGTCCAGTTTATTATTTTATTTACTATTATAATTACACCATTTCATTTGAACCCAATGTTATCTCTAGTTTTTTATTCTCATAGTGATTAATTACATTTTACATTTGACATTTTATTTAATATTTATTTAATTTAGGTTAGTCAATCTTTTTTAAAACAAAATTTCTACTTTTAATTTAGATGTGATTAAATTTTAATTTTAATTCAATTTAAATATTCAATTTCTATTTCAATTTAATTAAATTATAATTTATTTCTTATTTTATTTATTTAGGTTTTAATTATTTAATTTAATTTTATTTTATTTAAGGTTTTATTCTCTAACTCAATCTCGAGTTATGTTTTTATTTTTAATTAAAAATGAAGGTCAATTTATAATTTATAATTTAATTTTAGTGTAATCTGCAGTGGAAACCTAACCCCCTTAGGCTTTAGCTGAAAATCAGCGTTTTGTTCATTGAACAATAATGTCGCTGAGCTATGGCCCTTTGCACTGCTACAGCAAACATACTAAATCTGTTATTATTATTGTTCTTTTTTGTGTTTCTTGTATCTGCTTTGTGTATGTGTTTGTTGTAGTTGTCAATAAATTTATTCTGATTCTGATCCTGATTCTGATTCTGATATCAATCGTAATATTATTGTTCTAAAGAATAACACCCCAAATTAAATCTAAAAAGAACTACCGAACAAATTAAATTAACACTATAATTATCAAGACACTTACCTATTACAAATCAAGGCAGCCTAATTAAATTTAATAATTAATTTAATTTAATAAACCCGGTGGCGATGTACTGAAAGCTGTAACGTTTGTCACGTGGTCTTCACAACTGAAGTGGTCGACTGATCAGATGACCAAGAACACGAAAAGCCCTGGAGCGGGTTAGATTTTATTTTTCAGGATTTTTTTTGAAATTTTGTTTGAATTGGTACTTTAGATTCATTAATTGATATTATGCTATTAATTGCGTGGTGGTTTATATCAAAAATTTCAATTAAATTAATACTTTGAAATAAAATACTTACTTACTTGTTTTGATTGCGATTTCTGACGTGTTTTTTGACGTGAAATATTACCCAAAGATACACAGTTATTACAGCAGTTAAGATAAAAATAGCCAAGGTTCCAGGATTAATTGCTCGAAACATTTGTCGACTAGCCAGTGCGCGGTTTACTCGCGTAACTTTTGATTAATATATTGTTGATAAAGTTTTTATGTCTTGTACAAAATAATATTGAGTAGGTATCAAAATAAATTATTTGAGAATATATAAAACTTATTATTTTAGCGACTCCACTAGTTTTTTCTAAATAATAGTACAAACAGTGACGTAGTATTAGGCACACACAAATAGAAATAGAACTCACACATACACACAAAGTAAAAAAATATCTATGAAAATAGACAAAGCATAAAGTAGTATATCATTAAAGCGATTTTAAACCTTACGTTAATAGCTTTAAATACTAGTTTTCAAGCGTTATAGCAGTTTACTAAGAAAAAATATGTTAAAGTATTGAATGCTAAGCACAGCTTAGGATAGGACTGTGAAGTCATAGAAATGCACAGAAATATCGTTCACTTGTGGGTTACGTTAGGAAGTTTTACAAATCACCGGACAGTCGATATTTTTTAAATAATGTCGCATCATGATTCAAAGAAGGTGGGTTATTGTAATATTCGACCTACTTAGAGATTAAAAAATTATATTTCTTATAAATAGAAATGTATTTCTGTAAGTTCTGTGTATTTTGTTTATTATAAGAAGCAAACGATTGTTTATTAATTTCAAAATTTAGGCACTATAAACTTAGTAAACGAAAATAGGTACAAAGTTACATAGTTTTTTTCTATAGAAATTTCTACGAGCAGACCTGACAAATTCGTTGAAAATACAATTTGAATTCGATTATACAATGTGACTGGTGGGTCAATTTCGAAATTCGAGGACATGATATTTTGAAATCATATATGAAGAGGAAAATAAACGAAAAAATAAATATTAATTATTTACTGAGTAAACTTAACCGAAATTTAAAGAATTCATTACGCAACGCATGGTTACACTAGTATGGACGTACGCACGGCACGGCGCTATCGAAACAGCATAGGCATTTGATAGCGCCGTACGTTATAGACGTCGTCGGCCTATTAAAACACTTTATTTATTTATAGGGAATTCTGCTGAAAATTTAAATACTTAAATACGTCGATCGACCGTCGATCTATTGGTGTGGTAAAACCGTAAGTGACTTGACGTAAAGTAGATGCGATTCTGACTCTACAATAGCCTAGCTGTGGAGGGTAGCTTAGAATATCCCCACCGCTCATGGTTAAGCATGTCCTAAAAGGCGACATATCCATTGCTTGGTGGTACTTGGTGGTCTTCAGGGTTCGCCTGGCGAGCGACCACCCTTCATATAAAATCTGCCGCCAAATATCACCGCTCCGGCGGTGATGTGTTCCGGTATTTTATGAAGAGACCCGATCATTTCTAACCATCTATTAAGATTCTAGAAGTCGTCGTGGCACCGTGGTTACTGTGTGTATCATACGATATCACAGGTTAAGCAACGTTCGGCGTGGTCGGTACTTGGATGGGTGACCGCCGACCGTTCATATCTCACGACGATTTCCGTGCTGGGCACGTTAAGCAGTCGGTCCCGAGTGCTGTATACGTGTATACAGTAGTCGTTAGGGTTTGTCAGAAGCCATCTAGGCGCCCTAAAAATTCTGGCATCCACCACCCAGCACTGGGCCAGCTTGGTGGATTATGGCCTATACCTCTTCTTCACCCAGGGAGAGACTGATGTCCTGCAGTGGGCTCATTACAAAGAGTTGTGGTGATGATGATGAAGATTAAGATTTAGGTCCAACGCTGTATTTGTCTCTAATATAAAAGGGAAAGGTATTTCAGGCAAGTCTACCTGAGAACATCAAGCAGTTTGGACAATATGGAGGATTATGATCCTACCTACGGAGATGACCATACTTCACAAAAGTTCATTTCTTATAATATCTAATACTAGTCACCGCGCGCGGTTTTACCCGCGTAACTTTTGATCCCGTGGGAATTTCAGGATAAAATATAGCTTATAACCTTCCTTAAGAGTTGGGCTATCAAATGCAAAAATAATTTTTCAAATCCCACTTCTAGTTTCTGAGATTAGCGCGTTCAAACAAACAAACTCTTCAGCTTTATATATTAGTATAGATATAGATTACTATTCACTTGGACTACTTAATGGTACTAAAGTAACACTATATTATATGTGTTACTAATGCACATATAACCACCATATAACATACTTTTAATATTTAGTAACTGCTTATACTCGTGATATAATATGTGTGTTTTATGTATTTAATATGTATATGGACTAGCTTCTATGCTGGACTGGGAGCGAAAGAAAAACATAGAATGTGCCAGCTGCTTCTCTTCCCGGGCATACTGTAAAAGTCAGTTAAGGGACCGAGGTGTTATGGGAGGCTTTTTTGTGGGCGATGGGCTGACCCCCTGTCACTGCAATAGTCTCTCTCCACTATTATAATGCCTCCAAATTTGTCAAACGTGACATCAGATGGTTCTATTACCTCTGGTGTTCTGCCTACCCCATATAGGATACAGGCGTGAAGTTATGTATGTATTTATGTATTTAATATAAACTTTAAATATGCAACAACCGGCGAAGCAGTGTATACAGGCTCCCCGCAAGATGGACCGACGACCTGGTTAATGTCATAAACGCTGGATAAGGGCGGCGCGGGACCGAGCGCAAGGAAAACCTTGGGGGAGGCCTATGTCCAGCTGTGGACGTCTATAAGCTATTGATGGTGATGATGATGCAACACTTTAAAAATAAAAAGATTGAAGCCACTTTTTTATTTTGCAAACTTTAATCCGAAGCTGAATGAAAAAATTGGGAGAAAAGAGGTTTGTCTCCCATCCGGTCTGATATAATATTATACACATTTAGTCCCATAAAAAAAAAAAAAAAACATTCACTTTACCACTCAGAAGTAAGAATATGATTTATCTTCCATGCTAAGCTACGAGCGAAAGAAAACATAGAATGCACCAGCCGCTTCTCTTCCCGGGCATACGGTAAAAGTCAGTTAAGGGACAGAGGTTTTATTTGCGTTTTTCTGTGCGATAGGCTGACTCCCTGTCACTGCAATAATCTCTTTCCATCATTGTAATAACTCCTTTGTCAAACGTGACAGCAGATGGTCTTATAACCTCTGGTGTTCCGCCTACTCCATAAGGGATACAGGCATGAAGTTATGTATGTATGTAAGTGAGAATATGATTTATCTTACCCCTGCGGTAGGGTTTATTTATTTATTTTATTTATTTATTACGACAACCGAAAGCGTTTACAAATAATAATTTACATAAAGCAGTTAACTGAAAATAAAGCTAATAACAGGTATTCGTTTCAAACAATTATAAGTAAGTAGGTACAAAATGTTGACCGCCGAACATTAGAATTAAAAAAAAATTGAATTAATTTATGATATTTCAGTAAAATAAGCAACTTTTTATTATGGATACGCACATAAATATAGCTTAAAATAGAAGTCATTAAAACATTATAGATACGTAAGTGCCTGAGGTATAAGGATAGTAAGTGCCTGAGGTATAAGGATAGTAAGTGCCTGAGGTATAAGGATAGTAAGTAGTAACTTTAATAAAATAATTACTGTTCATATAATGTTGTTTTAATCTGTATAATTTATTATAATCTAATTATAAATATCGTGGTATGCTGCATTAATATATACATATAATGTTTGAGTTCTATTTTGGAACTAAAACCTTTAATAATTCAGATTTAAATCTATTTTTGCTACATGAAAATAAGTCTACGTGGTTGAATTTTGTATTATATGTGTTAGTTATGCGAGAGATAACTGTGTTTTTAGAGTAGTTTGTTGTAGGTATGTGTTTGCTCTTGTAAAAGTGATGTGTGTCGAGTGCGGTAGTTCGGTGTGCGGTAAAAAATCTTGGAAACCTATGGGCAGTCAATGTGGCTATTAACCAAGTCGAATAGTAAGGACATGTCCATAATCGTGCGTCTTTCATCCAGTGTAAGTAATCTATGCTTCCTGCAAGCATTCAAGTAAGAGGCCGGTTGAATGCGCCTGCGATAATTAAGATGTTTGATGAATTTTCTTTGTATTCTTTCTAAGCGGTCCTTATATATAATATACTGAGGATTCCATATGGGGCTAGCATACTCCAGAATACTTCTTACGTATGCGTAATATACGACCTTTATTGCGTCCAGACTGTTAAAAGCTTTGCATGTACGTAGAATGGGTTCAATGAAGAGCCAATTTCCTCTTAAAGGTTTCATCTTTGACTTCATCTACACTGACCATCAGCTGAGATGGAGGCAAAATTCGGGTTAAGTCACCGATATAAGAAAAAAGTTTATTATTTTTTACCCGACTAAGGCGAAGCACAAAAGAGGGTTATGATTTTGACGTGTATGTATGTATGTATGTGGGTATAGATGTTCATCTGTTCCCTCAGAACTTCTGAATCACTAATGTTAATTGGATAAATAAGGTGTTATTTTTAGATGAGAGTAGTCGGGTTTTAGTTTTTGAACTTATTTTTCTTTATAAAAAGATGTATAGGTTAGATATGTTATTAATATTTATGAATTTAAGGATAAATAATCAATGCCTAGGTACTCCTATTGCAGGTAAACTGAGTCCGGCGCTTCGGGTTGGTATTTAGTTACGCCATCGGTGAAAGGATGATCTGGACGCATTTTACCCAAGCCCAAACTGGCCCGTAGAAACATCAGATCACCTGAGATAAAAGGGAGGCCTTTGCCAATTTTTGGACACCTGGGGCTAGAAATACAAATAAAAAATTCATTACTTTTAACTGTTTGTCCCTTTTGCCCTGATCCCCGACCGACTGGTAAAAATGTAATGTTGGTTGTTTTGGTACAGTTCCACTATACGAAATATAGCTGTTCTGAGGTAAGATACCTACCTTATTGTAATTCTGTTTGAATTCTATAATTCTAATATAAGAAAATAAATACCTATGTTGTTTAGGTTTCACGATTAAATGGGTTGCCTGGCATAAATTGCTCTAGCGATGAGGCCGTCCATTTGTACAAAAGCCAGCAGTTGAAGCGTTACAATACCTGTCAAATATCCCCAACCAATTTTAACTTAATGTCGAGGGCATAGAGTTCAGATTCAAGTAATTTTTTTTGACAGATTTGTAACACTTGATTTGCTCCCTGCTGTACACTGTGATTTCTTTTTTCTTTGTTTTTTTTTGTGAGGATGTCGGTATAGGATGGAAGTTTTCAAACTTGCGAGCATGCGACCATCGATAAAGACTTGTATCGACAAGACAAATATAACCGAATTATTTAATCCTATCATTTTAGCTAGCACGTGCAACATAATAGATGATTAAACGAACTTCTAAGTGAAGTTCTATCGCTATTATATGAGTCGCTTCATTCGAAGATATTATATAACAGGTAGTCCTTTTTAGGTACTAGGTAACTTCGCACAATTTAAAGTATCATAAAAAAAAAACACTGTGGCGGGGCGCCGCGTGGCATGATCCACCCGGTTCGCGCCAAGCCCTCATTCTTTAGAGACCCTAAACGAAACTTTTAAATGGGTTCCGGGGTGGGTGGGTACGTCATATCTTCGAATGAAGCGACTCATATAATAGCGATAGAACTTCACTTAGAAGTTCGTTTAATCATCTATTATATTTCGTCGCTTCATTCTTCAGATATTATATAACAGGTAGATTTTCAGAGATAGAAAGTTTTGTTTAGGTATATACTTGGAATTGAAATAAGTAAAGATATAAATATGTAATTACATATTTTATTATTATAGTACTTAATAATTAGTATTATTGCATAATGAGCTTCAAATAATCTTACTTTATTTGAGTTGCTAGAAATTATAATCAGCTTAAATTAATGAAACTTAGTGATAGTCTATTTATAGACACATAATTTTTAATGTAGTAATTTACTTAATATCAAAATACGTAATATTCAATAACTATTTTTAATATTAGGTTAAGTATTGTTAAGTATCGACAAAGCAAAGTTATTTTGTTGATCATCTAAAGGCCGATGGTAAAACTTTGCGAACACCTGTGAGTTTTGTGTCCACCCGGCCGTTTTTCGAATGACATCGACACTGATACCGGCCGCGCGCGCGGCTGAGGTTGACGCGTGTCGTGTGCTGTGCGCACTAAAACGCTCATGTCAATGCCACTCGTGGCGAGCGTTTGCTTAATCCATCGACTTAGCGTCTGACTTGATGCAGTTCTGTGGGGAGCTTTGAATGTTACGAAGAGATTCCCGGAGTTTGAACCTCAGATATTTTTTGTAATAAAAATATATTCTTTTAAAGTTGATACTGGGCATATGTTGATATTGCTTTGAAAGTTTGAGAAGAGGGAGAGATAATAAGGGCTGTTCACGATTTGGAGCGGAAGTCTTGATTATATCTGTTATAATAATATTTACTTTATCAGATTGAAAAACAATATTTTCTAATTTAATTAAAGACAATGTCTGTACTCTTTGACCGGTACATAAAGCTAATAATGTAACGAGTTTTTTTTTTTGTAATATTTTCTAATGATAAATTAATATTTGGATACCTTCTTGGTACAGTTGATTTAGTACTAAATTTGGATCCCAAGTAAATGAATATTTAGGCTTAATAGGTTTAGTTTTATAGGCTCCTTTTAAGAGGCGTTTAACACAACTATTATCACTTATCTCTTCTCCTAATAAAAGAGATAATTCAGATCGATGGGTATTTAATGAACCGTTAGAACATCCCTTATTAAATTGCTCGTTTAAGAATCAAAGAACTAATGGAATGGATTTTTCGAAACTATTAATTCATAACCACACTTCTTGAAACCATAACTTCAATGAGACGTTGTACTAGCGAATAGTAGTGTCTGCGAGCGAGGCGAGCATCAACGTGAGAGCCTCTGGTGGGCAGCCGCGCCGGCTGAACGACGCCCGGAGAGCCTCGCGGCACCCATGGTAAGGCTGGAGTGCAGTGGGTGCTGACTCCATGGCTGAGAAGGCCAGAAGGGGAATACAAGTACCCCTTCGGCTTTATCATCAATGATTTTTCGTAAACATTTTAATACAAGAGAAAAGGGAGGAAATGCATAAAAATCCAAGTCAGCCCAGCTTATTGTAAATGCATCAACTGCGACTGCATCAGGTTCAGGCTTCTAGGTGACAAATAATTTACATTTGGCTCGACTTGAGAACAAGTCGATCTTAATGGGCCCGAAACTATTTACAATAAGTTGGAAAGCGCTATCCGAGAGGGCCCATTCAGTATCAGGGTTAAGTTTTCTGGACTCTTTCTTTCTTTCTTTTCTTTTTCTTCACTAGCTATACTTTTGAGACCTAACAAAACCGCGAGTAACTCTAAAAAGTTAATATTATTTTCTTTTTCACTGTTCGTCCATGAACCACTATATTTATTATTTTTGCATACTGCTCCCCAGCCTGTCCTAGATGCGTCGGTGTAAATTTCTAACTTATAATTTTGAGTAATGATTGGACAAGAAATAATATTAATATTATTTTTCCACCACCATAAATCTTTTAGTAATATCTTATTGAGATTCATTTTTGCCTCATAGTTTCCTCCGAACTTATTTAAGGCTAAAAAATTTTGTCTCTCTAATATTTTTGTATATAAGAATCCATATTTTGTGGCTGGACAGGCTGCGATCAATACACCTATAAGTTTAGCGAAATTTCGTATTGAACAAGTTTTAAGATTAATGTACCTATTTATTAACTGTGCAATGTTATTCCGCTCATCGCCAGGTAACGTAATAGACATCTGTTCTGTGTTGAACATAAAACCTATGAATTTGATTGACTTTTTTGGTACAATGTGACTTTTATCGAAATTTACAATAAAACCTAGACAATGTAATAACTTCAAAGTTTCTCTTACATTAATCATGCATTCTTCATATGTATCTCCAATAAGAAGATCGTCTTAATAGGTAGTAGACTTAAAACCTTGTTTTCTCAAATGACTCATTACTTCACGCATAATTTTTGTAAATACCCACAAAGCTATCGATAATCCATACGGCATTGCTGTGAACTCGTAAGTGATCGGCTCAGACGAATCATTTTCTTGGAATTCGAATCGTAGGTACTTTCTGTTTTATAAGATTCCATTTTAAAATGTACTTTTGTTACGAACTTGTTTAAAGATTTTAAATTTAGTATAAACCTTTTTTCTCCGTTAGGTTTCGGAGCTAAAAATATATTTGAAATACATTGATCATTTGAAGGAGAACAAGGTTTTATAGCCCCTAAGTCAAATAATTTATTTATAGCTATTTTCATGTCTCGTTTTTCACATGATGACAAATTATTTTTAGGAATAGAATACTGACAAATTTGAGTATCGAATGGTATTCTAAATAAATACTTTAGCCACTTCAATATAACTTCATTTTTAGTTATTTTTGTCCAACAATCATAAAATAAATTAATTCGACCTGCATGTACCTTGATTAATGTTGGGTCGGAGCACGCATCCTGGATGAAGTCTGCGGCTGGTACTTGGCGTTGAACGCAGAGTTCGATTGTGGGCGCTGCTGTGTTTGAGCTGCTATCGGTTTCCTCTGACCTCCCCGCCCCCCCCTGAACGACGGGTAACGAGGAGGTCCTGTCCAGTTTCCCTGCTGAGACGACCGGTTGACCGTTGATATTTGAGAGGCGGCTGTTTTGGCTGGGCCTTTTTTAATTAGGGCTCCCTGCTTTTCAATGGCTTTACTTGCCTTTATTTTTTCCGGCACTGAACTTCCGAATAAAGTTTTGTCTCTTTCGGAGTCTTGTATAACATGTTTAAAGTTTGTATCCAAATTCGGTAAAATCAGTTTTACCCTATCTTTGGTTAACATAAAGTGGAGGTCTGATAATAGGCGGCATCCATCACTTACGTGACGAAGGGCCTTCATTTGTTTTCTTCCTTCCCAAGGAGGACGTCAATCCCTCGATTTATGGCGGTAATACCGTACCCCAGCTGTTGCTGAAAGTTTTGGTTTTTTTTTTTTTTGTCACGTGCTCGTGCTATGTCAGTTATGGCTGCCAAGATTTCCGCATTTAATTTTGGGGCTTGCAAGTTTTTGCAGTTTTCGGGTACCGTATTTTCTATGGTTAATTTATCTTTGTCTTCTTTGGACAGTCCTTTTCTTAGTAAAGGTGTCCATAAATTTGAGAGCGTATCGTGTATTTTAGCGCCAAATTCGGGTGTATCGGAATTTGCAGCTCCAAGTGCAGTAAGCAGCTCTGGATCCAGATCGGGATTAGGTTCTCCCGATATACCTGGTGCGTCTTGTGATATTGACGGCTCCGGATTAGGGAGCGTCTTTGCAGATAGCTTTTGATCCACAGTGAATGACGCGGCAGTCTTCTGGTTATCCAGGTTTACATCATCCAGCGGTAGCGATAACTCATACCTTGGAGGCGACATGTTTATGTTTTAACAAACATATAATTCATATTAATATAACGCTCATAACGTATTACAGACAACGAGATAAATCTCCTTGAGATTACCCGCATTTTCTGTAGTCGTATTGAAAACAAAAGGTGATCGATAAGATCAGATAAAATTTATTAAAGTTTACATCCCAACGATATTGAGCAGTTAACGTGATATATCTATTATAGATTACACGCATTTTCTGCTCTGATTTTTTAAATAACCTTGGAGGCGACATGTTTATGTCTAATTCATATTAATATAACGCCCATAACGTATTACAGACAACGAGATAAATCTCCTTGAGATTACCCGCATTTTCTGTAGTCGTAT
Source organism: Stenoptilia bipunctidactyla (assembly GCA_944452665.1). Taxonomy (NCBI): domain Eukaryota; kingdom Metazoa; phylum Arthropoda; class Insecta; order Lepidoptera; family Pterophoridae; genus Stenoptilia; species Stenoptilia bipunctidactyla. The sequence goes on from OX101743.1 coordinate 9,311,133, forward strand.
TGAAAACAAAAGGTGATCGATAAGATCAGATAAAATTTATTAAAGTTTACATCACAACGATATTGAGCAGTTAACGTGATATATCTATTATAGATTACACGCATTTTCTGCTCTGATTTTTTAAATGACATTTTTACACTGAATAAGTAGCTCTTGCCTTGTAAGATTTCTTCTTTATCGGTAGAAATAATTCGCTGTTTCCGTTTTTTATTTATTTTTTGTTCCAACTCTTTTATCTTTATATTATACTGTTGAAGCTGTTCTTCTGCTGTACGTTTAACATTTTGTAAAAACTTAAGTAAATGATTAAAGTAAATGACGTATGCTTGTTACCACGCACGAAAAAAGAATGAGGGCTTGGCGCGAACCGGGTGGATCATGCCACGCGGCGCCCCGCCACAGTGTTTTTTTTTTATGATACTTTAAATTGTGCGAAGTTACCTAGTACCTAAAAAGGACTACCTGTTATATAATATCTGAAGAATGAAGCGACGAAATATAATACTCGATTTGTTGCCATGATTAGGTGCAGCGCAGACGGCACACTTTTTGTGCGATCGAGTCTGCGGCGCCGGACCGCAGACTCGATCGCACACAAAGATTTTAGTTATTTGTAAAAATCGGTGGTTAACTATTTTTCATTTATTCTCAAAAATTTTGTAACTGGATGTTAATTTGCACCAGAAAGGAGCCGGATACTTGTGCTAATTATTTAGTTTGTAAAACTTTTATACAAACGTTTGTCAAATTATTGTGCGCCGGACTTTTTGCGCGTCGTGTGCGTTACTGCATATAATTGCATAGGTTCTATTTTCACAGACTAAAAAGTGCGTCACGGATAGTCTGTCGTCTGCGCTGCGCCTTAAGCCCACAGAACCAGAGCTGCCATACTGTAAAAAATAACTACTCAGTGCCATGTTCTAAGAAAATATCGATATAGATATGAAGGCCCGATTCATGGTATCTTGATATTTCGACACAGTTGCAAGCGCCAAGATCACGTGATCCTGGGTAAGTCTTTGATATTTTTATCGATGTAGAAAATTTGTCTCCATGGCACGATGGCAGAATTTCTGAAGAAAGCCTAGAAAAGCAATTTGTACTTAATAACTTGGCAACTAGGAAAATATTTTATGTTTTACCCAAGCAATTTCAAATCCCGCGGTAATATCCGGATGAAACGTAGCCTATGTGCCATTCCAGACTGTAGAACACTATGAAAATTTTCATCTAAATTCTTTGAGCCGTGCTGCCGTGATTGAAGAACAAACATCCATAGATTCATCCATCCATCTATCCAAACTTTCACATTAGCTCCTATTTTTGGACGTCTTATATTGGACCATATTACATTTGCTCCAATTTTCAACTGCGTAAGATTAGCTTCTTACAGCCCTACTGCCCATAAGCGTGTCGTTGGAGGAAACATTTTCAAGTGATCACACATTATCTGCTCCAGCAATGTTTAATGAAGGACCAGTTTATTCCTAAACTCGTCTTCTTTGAGCATCAGGTGAGATTGAGGTGGAAAGAATAGAATAGAATAGAATAGAATAGAATAAATCTTTATTGTACTTTGAATCAATGCTTATATCTAAATTAACAGAACTAAATTATCTTAAAACTAAGCAAGCAACACAAAGTGACAAAAGGTGACAACTCAGCCTAATGCTTTGCTAAAGAATAAAATCAATAGCAGAGCGCTGATTTTCAGTTGCTACCTATCAGTCTGACCAGCTACCATTATAAAAGTAACAAAAAAAAACAGTTAAAATACATAAAGAAAGAAAAATAAAAATTAATTTCACCTTATAAACTAAGTCACAAGTTGAAATTTACCCAACATATAAATTTAATTTAAATTATAATATAACATGAAATGCAAAAACGAAATCTAAAACTTGACTTGTTACGTTACATGTTCATCTGCTCAATCAATAATAAACTCTTATAATTATTTTTAAAAGTTGCTGTCGATATTGGACGCTTTAGAGGTGGCGGAATATTGTTCCAGCACTTAGTTGCCATGTAACGGAAACTTCCACGGAAAGATGCAGTTTTGTGCTTTTGTGTTCTTAGTCTAGTATATGACCTTGTGCTGTAAGTATTTTTTTCATAAGACCAACACAATTTGTCAAAAAGGTATTTAGGCACACCCCGAGTCACAACAGAGTGAACCAAACTAGTAAAGTGCAAATTTCTCCTCGAGTTGATGTTTAAAATTTTCGCCTTATTCAAGTAGGGGGTAATATGACTTCGGGGCGGTATTTTATAGCAATACCTGCAGCAAGCGTTTTGTATTCGTTGAAGCATTTTTCTACATTGTGAAGAAATAAGAGGGCCAAAAACAATGCTACCATAGTTTAATCTAGATAGGACTAACGATTCACAAACAATCGTTTTTAAATCCGTGCTAAGAAATCCCCTGATACCGTATAAAACCTTTAGACGATAAAAGCAAGATTTCACTAACTCAGATACATAAGTTTCAAATCGTAGCCTGTTGTCCCAAATTATTCCAAGATTACGCGCCTCATAAACCATGTTAATTTGTTGTCCGTTAACACAAACCTGTATATTTTTTTCCAAAACTTTGCTCAGTGGTTTACTTGAGCCTATAACCAAATATTTTGATTTATTTGGATTCAGTACCAACGCGCTACGTTCAGACCAAGATACTATTCTACTGAGATCTTCGTTTAGACCTTGAATTACCATATTAGTTTCGTCAGGGTGGAAAGAGGTGTAAATTTGTGTATCATCGGCATATAGATGAAAACGAGAATTTTGTATTTGTTTCGTAATATCGGCTGTATATACAATGAACAAAAGAGGACCCAAAATGGATCCCTGAGGTACGCCTCTAGTAACGGGCAGAATATCAGAGTACAATGGGAATCCATTCTGTTCGTAAAGACGCACACATTGTTTACGTCCGGTGAGATAGCTATTAAACCAGGCTACAACAGAGGGTTGTATACCATAAAAAGTCAATTTGGATAATAGTAGAGGAATATTTATTGTTTCAAAGGCACGAGAAAAGTCTAGCAGAGCAAGAAGGGACACATTTCCTTTATCTTGCTCAGATAAAATATTATCAAGAACATCCAGCATAGCAGTAGTTGTACTGCGACCTCTTCTGAACCCGGATTGTTGTTCAGGTAAGATGTTATTATTTTCGAAGAATTTGTTTAACTGTAAACTTACAACTTTCTCTAAAAGTTTTGACAAAAATGTAAGTATACTAATTGGCCTTATGTCAGTTAAACTATAGGGCACCTTTATTTTGGGAATAGGCGTGATAAGAGGTATTTTCCAGGCATCGGGAAAAGTAGAGGTTTCTAGAGATTTATTAATAATTTGTGTTATAACAGGTAATGTATAAGGTAATGTAAGTAAAACCATGTCCTTTGTAATACCGTCATGACCCTGTGAGTTAGACTTAATAGAAAGAATTAGTTTTGCGACTTCATATTCCGTCACGGGACTAAAGATAAAAGATGCTTCAGAGAAACGGTGGTATTCAAAAAATGTTATTTCAGAAAGTGGAACATTAGCAGGTCCTGGAATATTTAGGAAATGCCTATTTAGTGCGTTTGGGTCGCTTAATTGTTGAGGTAAATTAGGGGATTTGGTTTCAAAGCAAATATTATCCTTTAAATTTTTCCACATTTTCTTTGGATTTTTCATATTTTGATTAATTTTATGGTTAAAATATGCCTTTTTTTCACAAGCTATAGCCTGTGCGACAATTTTTTTGAATTCCATATAGTATTTTTTATGAGACTCTTGTTTAGTTTTCCGAAACTTAGAGAATGCCTCGTTTCGGAGTTTCATCATGGTTTTAATGGTTGGTGTTATCCAAGGTAGGTGTTTTTTTCTTAGTAAACGAGTTACTGTACGTGCATGCTTATTAAATAACGTGAGAATCAATTCATTAAATTTATCTACGAGTTCATTTACACAATTAATTTCAAATAAAGAATTTAAATCAATGGAATATAAGTCTTTATTAAAGGATTCTAAATCAATTCGATTAAGTGGTCTATAATTTATATATTTTGGGGAATATTTTTGTTTTTTGTTACACAAAGTATAATTTATCATTGAGTGCCCAAAAGCGCCTGTTATATTGTTAACAGATACGTCTAATGTCTTTATGTTAGTACAAACTAAATCAATAAGTGACTCAGAATCAACAGTGCAATGGGTTGGTTCCTGTACTATCTGATTAAGACCTGTGTAGTTAAGAAATTGCTTCACCTTAAGCGTATTGCTACACTGTTGGTTCAAAAAATTTACATTAAAATCTCCCATTATAACAATTTTTTCATAATTTGAAAAGTAACTCAGAGATTCCGTTAAACCGTCAATAAAATCATCAACTTGAATCCATTGCGGGCGATAAGCGGTACCAATTAGTAATTTAAGTCCATTCAAAGTTGTAGAAAGCCACATTTGTTCTATATGTGCCTTAGGGTGTGACAAAACACGAATTTTGACTTCACTGCGTACATAGAACCCTACACCTCCACCTCTTCCACGTCGCATATCATCTGGTCTAGGAATATGGTGCAGTCTATAACCGGGAATGGATGGAGCTTTGCCATCCTCCCCGACTCTGAGCCAGGTTTCGTTAATAGCTATAATATCTGGACAGTGACATTCTAAGGCTATTATAAAATCGTCATGGCCTGTACCCAGAGAACCAGCATTAAAAAGAGCTAATTTAATATTTTTATTTATCACAGAAACAAATTAAAATTATTCCTAAGCAACGATTTGAAAATATATCGACAATGAGTAGGTATAAGTGTGGCTGGCTTAACAATCGTACACGATAAAACATAACATAAATCCAAGATATTGGTAAAACATATAACTAAAAGTATAAAATTCAAAAATGTATATTTAGGTATATTGAAGATATGATTTTTAAGTTTTGTGACAATCAGTTGAAATCTAACAAAATGTAAATGGCACAATAAGTGAAAATTAAAAAGTAATATGGCACAAGAAAAATATTTAAAAACAAACGATTGTAACAATCTAATTTTATGAACAGACACTAACCATGGTGGTACCAAAAACACGATTAACTTCTAAGGCAGTACGAATACGAAATGCCTTGCTATCAGAATTCTTACGTACAAAAATGCGCCCTTCCTTGGTCCATACGTATTTCCAGTCCGAACGTCGACTGCACTCTCGCACCTGACGGAAAAGATCTCTGCAATGTTTGGAGAGCCTTTCATTGATGTAAAACCTTTGCGGGGGGCAATGCAGCCCCAAGTCCGACGTGTCAGCGCCACGCCGCACGCGCGCCGCCCGCAGTAGGTCGTCCCGCACTGCGCGCCGCGCGAGCCGCACGGCGATGGCGCGAGGCCGCGGCCGCTGAACGCCCGCCGCGTCGCCCACGCCGCCGGAACCACCACCGTCGATGTGTGCCCGTGGCGCGCCAACCCGTGTTGCGTGGACAAGGTCTCGTTCCTCCACAGTGACTCCAAGTTTTCTACCGATAAGGACAATCAAATGGCATAGATTTTCACCCGAGTTTTCTGGAAAATTTGTTATTTCGATATCATTAGATAGCAGTGACTGATCACGCTCCATCAGCTCCTCTTGTAGTTGAGCAATATTCATTTCAAGTTTCTTTATCTTATCTGGAGATTGTTCTGTAATTCGATTCTCTATAGTGTCCACCTGCGATTGTAATTTATCAATCCGAGAGTTGCACAATGAAAGGGATTCAGCAATTTCATTTCGATACTCATTCATTTCTTTTCGCATTTCTAAAATCTCGTTTCTTAGTAACCTTATCTCTCTCGTAAGTTCCGATTGCGAGCTATTAGTAGAGTTTGAATCTGGCGTTAAAATTTTATCGGGCACCTTTTCAGTTTCTGTAAAATCACCACTCATCGGTTTGACAGGAGTTTCAGCATTGTCTTTTGTCTTTGGCACTTTAATTTTGCATCCTGGGCAAGACCACTGGCTATTTATTTTTGCATTTTCAGGAATACTCACACAGTAACGATGGAATGTGCCAGCGCATTTAGCGCATTTAGCAGCTTCAGAAGTGGTTGTAAATCTACCACAAGCTCCACAATTGTTTTTAGGAGCCATATTAGATTATAAGAACAAGTATTTGTTGTAAACAATAAAGAAAAAGAAAAAAAAAAAAATTGGTATGATCCGGGATTCGAACCACCGACGCCTCGATTCACTATGCAAGCACTTAGACCGCTAGGCCAGTAGGAGATCACGTGATACGACAAAATTAGGGTATAAGTAGTGCTGTTGTATTTCCGTTGACGATGTATCGTACGGTTAATTTTTTGTAACTGATGACTACCCACTGGAACACTTTAGAATTAACACATTTAAATTGATATTCACGATTTATGATAACTTATTATAGCTCAATTCACTTAGCAGAACTTTAAGTAAACGCGAACTTTGTTTTTGTTTGCACTTATGAACGGTAATACTAATATTTTTGTTCCAAATTCAAGAGCGACATCTATGGCGTACTAATACGATGACAGCTGTGTCAAGACTCAAAAGCGGAAGAAACCGATAAAAGAAATAAAAACATTTTACAAGTTCAAACCCACCTACTCTATAATCCTTGCAAATTGGTAATTCGCGTCGGTCTGTAACGGTGACGCAAGACTGACTAAGACGCTTCGAATTTTCTTTCAGTAGGTACCTTTAACCAATCATAAGAGAGCAAATCGTACTGAGTGACGTCACACGGACGTTAATACGACAAGGTTCCAGCGCAATACCAACTTGTGGGGTTATGCATGATCTTCAATTTCGTCTCTTGCTCTTTAGAAACGTGTATACATAGCTTCACGCCTGTATCGCTCATGTGGTAGGCAAAACACCAGAGGCTGTAAAAACTCTGATGCCACGTTTGACAAATTTGGAGGTATTATTATGATAAAGAGAGACTATTGCAGTGACAGGGGTCAACCTATGGCCAACAAAAATAAAAACCTCTTAAGTGACTTTTACAGTATGCCTGGGAAGAGAAGCAGCTGGCACATTCTATGTTTTTCCTTCACTCCCAGTCCAGCATGGAAATAAGGTGGTAACTTGGTCTCTTGATAATAGTGTTGCCATTAATGATCAAATCTCAAAATCTACAATTCTCAGCCGATCGACTTAGAATAAACCCACTACTCTTCAATAAGCGTGTCGTAAAACATGATTGATCCAGTTTCCACTGTGCGGAGGTTGGGCCACCCTTCATATAAAATCTGTCCTCAAATATTATCACTCTGAAGGTGATGTGTTCCGGCAATATTTTATGAAGAGCCAGGTCTTTCCTAAACCCGTGAGCTGCTCTTCACTTACCATGTGGTTAGATTGAGATTAAACACGATTTTAGTCACTGATAAAAAAATATATGGAATGATTCATAAGGAATTTAGTAGATATTATTCGTTAAAGGACTGGAAGCACTTCCATGTGGACTGGAAGCAAAATACAAACACAGAATGTACCAGCTGCTTCTCTTCCCGGGCATACTGTAAAAGTTAATTAATGTAAAAGACAGAGATTTTATTGGCGTTTCTCTTTCCGATACTGTCACCGCAATAGTCTCCCTCCATCATTACAATACCTTCAAATTTGTCGAACGTGACGTCAGATGCTTTTATAGCCTCTGTAAACTGCCTAAAGTATGTCGATGTTTATTAATTATGTAAAATCTAGGTAACCAGGCTGGATACCCTAGCAGAAGTTCCAAAGCTTAACGATAATTTAAAATAAAACCAACATTTATTTATGAATGTTAATTCATATTTAATAAATAAATACATTTCAATTGTTTTTTATTTAAATAAAACTATTGTAAGTGACTTAGTTGTAGCAACTTTCAACAATTTTTACCATAATATAATACAACGTATAATGACGCATATGCGCTTATTGCTTAAGTCTAAATTTATATAACAACTTCAAAAGAAATACTACAGGATATATATTAGACGTACTCTTTTACATACAGGATAGAAAAGGTTAGTATTATGTTACAGAAAACTAAACCCTTACATAACAAAAATATTAACCTAAAAAAAATACATGACAATAATGGTATTTCTTGTGCTGGTAATTTATTTCAAAACACTTTTCTTTCGTTACAACATTTCAGCACTTATTTCTTTACGAATAAAGTTCTTTATCGTGAACACAATAAGACTTAACATCTTTGGCTTCAAGCGATTTACAAAAGCATATCATATCAAACGATACCTTACTGCCTAGACTTAGACAATCACAATCGTAATTTCATTGAATACCCATACGGGTAAAAAGTTTTAAGCAAAAATTCTTTGAATTTTTTTTTTATTATTGTTGTATGTTCTGTAGCCTTCGCGAACAATGCAAGTTGTTTTATCATTATCCACCGTAGCCAAGAGACCCACAAGGCTAGTTCAGGAGGTTAGTTATTCCATGTTAACAATAAATAATAATACATTTAAAAATCACCCACTAAATTATAGTACAAAATAATACATTAAGTAATTATTTACAGAACAAAAATTAACTTAATAAGTTAATAACAAACAAAACAGATCTTAAAGTCAACTTAGACTTAACGAAAAAGAAATCTCTAAATAATACTAACTTCCTAAGAAAAACCGGCAAAAAATGTTTCCCTCTTATCCAAACATACTAAACCTTCTTAGTACAGATTAAGAAAGCAAAACATGCGGCAGAAGAAAACACCGTACGTACTTCGCCAAGTTAATCAAGGAATTTGGAATATCTATCAGTCCAGAACCGAAGGTCATACCGAAACATCCTCTGTGTCAATACATGTAAAAATACATAGGATGCTTCTTTATCAGGTGCGTTGTGGGTCCCCTTTCTGGGTTTAGGGGACTCTTACCCCTCGCGTTTACTCCCAGCTTGCGGTAGGGACATTTCGTATTCTTTAACCCCGTCCCCACACGGGGTGAAATACGATTGTGACTCTCGATTTCTAGGTTATCACAAACCATTATAATTATATTAAACTTAGCTCAAAAAAAATACATCTCAAGCTCGATTAGGTAAACTCTGTTCGCACTTGTAGGAAATAGGATCGTATTAACAAAACAGTCCCATATCTGAGAGCGCTCTCAAGTTAGCGAATTTCATACATTAAAAGGTAGAGAAGGCTGTAGATAAAGCTTCCCAAACCTGTCAAATTTTCCAAGACAATTTTCAACTTAATGTCGAGGGCATAGAGTTTAATTTCAATTGCTATTTTTTGAACGATTTGGAAAAGCTGTTCTGTGACCTTCTGTACTTAAGATCACTTTCGTACTCAAGACCATTAGGACCTTAGTATAAGCAAATAGAATTCCTTTTAAATCGAAAAGAGTTTATCAGTCGAGTCTTATGAAGGTACAATTCGAGGTACTTAAAAAATCTAACTATAAATTCCATTAAAGAAAAATTGGATAAAGAATTTTAATTGATATTAATTACCCAAAAAATTATTACAAAACGAAGGTAAATCTTCAAAATCATTTAACTTTTATAATTAGAAAAAAATTGAGATTCGAAATTTAATTAAGAGGTGAATATTGTTTTTATATTCATATTTTTTTAGAAAATATAGGATGATTTTATTTATTTAACCCTTAAATACAAGAGCCAATCATTTCATAGAAAAGGCAAAGTACCTATTGACTGAAATTTTTACGTTATCTATAATAAAATAGCCCGATAATAATTTGATTGCAAAAATGACTACCTACCTATCTTATAAGCTCCTTTTTCAAGAAACCAATCGTCTTTCATAATTTTTTCCCTAACCCGAGTTTCTACGTACTTTGCCTTCTTTATAAGTCTTCAGGAATAGTACGTCTTCACTTTAGGAGCAAGGGATCGACAAAAGTTCCATGGTCCTATTACGTAACTTTTCGAATGATTTTAAAAAGAAAAATGGTTCGAATACTTTTTTTTTTGAATAAAAAAAGTTTCTTAAATAGAACTCGTTTTATCGGCTAATCAATGCAACGCTATGAAAACGTTCCAAATTTGAACGAAGTTATTCAAACTCATTTGACATTTTTTTTTATTTATTCGAACGTAAAGTTACACAATAGACCTATGAGAAATCAATTTTAATTACAAGAATTTTCAACAGGTCGATTCGTTTATTATTTTTCTATCTACTGACGTATCAAACAGTAGAAACAACGAGCTAAGTAACTGGTACAAAGATAACAGTAACGTTAGATTAGTCAACATTTAGGCTGGCCTTGGGAAATTAAAAAAGGTATTTAATAAATTCCGTATTTAAAAGAAAAAATACTTCATTTCGCGAAGTTTCGGAAGGTATAGACTGCATTTTTTGCCAATAGGATATAGCGAACCAGCCTCTATCAATAAGCTACATAAAAACCTTACTCTAAGGTATGTTAAGGATGCGGTAACCATTATTTTCTACGTGTCAATTTGTTTAGAGAGTTTTGACGGGTATTATTAGGCAATTTAGAAATATCGATGTTAAGAGAGAAGTGACTTAAATATTTGCGAAACAGAAGATAATATAGGTTAAACAAGGATTGATGTAGTTTTGATTTGTATCAATTAGTTTTAAATCTGGCAGCTTTAAGAAAAAGGACAGTATCTTAAAATTAAATTATTGTTCTTTAGGATGGACAATACTTTTTTGGTTTAAAGGAAGGATTTCATTAGTTGTGATGTTTGTAGTTACAATAAATATAAATTTATCAAAGTAGAATAGTAAAAGGGACAGTCGAGTTAATGTTCTAAAAACAAGTTTTTAGAGGACAATATATTATACCTAAAATTTGAATCAGAATTTTAAAATATGCACTTCTTTAACAAGGATGGATATTATATTTATTAACTATTATAATCGATTTCTTTTAAAAATATATTACATAATACATTTTCGTATATTTGTGATGAATTATTAGTTACGATCGGTATTATTAAAAGAAACATTTTTTTTTTATATATTATGTAAGATAAAACTGTCCCTAATTTTAATTTATAAGCAAAACTTCCAACAATGATGAATAAATTCGTATATATTGTATTAAATTTAATTTAAATATTTATTGTGATGATCGCTTACAAGATCATTTTTTATTGCTTACAAACGTGCTGAGACAAAAAATCTAAAACATTGTGATACTACAACGTTCTATTGCGTCATCTAAATCCGAACGTATGTACAATTTTAGATATTCTAAAAATAAATTATATTTTCTGAACAACTCTATTTAACAATTACATTAATAATTCCAAAAATCGTCGGTAACATGAATTATTTAATTATTAGTTTTAGAATATTCGATACGTCCATTACGCGAGTAATTTTTAAGTTTAGAAATCAGTTTTTTTTTAATAGTTGTAAATTGTAATACTGAAACCATTTCGAATAAGCCAGTCCGTCCTTAACAGTAATTCTCTCATGTGTTCCATGATAAAACCCTTATACTTTTAATCGTCGTTGTTATTTTCTTATTCCTAAGGTTTATTTTGCAATAACATGAACGTCAATCTTTACAATCATACCAATTCTTGCTACCTACAAGGAATATTTAAATCGAGAATACACGAAAACTCTGCTGTGAGCTAAATAAAATACTGCCATTATTTTCATTTATACCACATATTAACCCTTGAACATATTATTTTCGAGTAACTATTTAAAAAGATATAGATCTGAGAGCTCTTTATTGAAAATCTGCTACAGAAAATCGTGGTTATTAATGCATATTATAAACGAAAATAAAAATAAAGTATTTTTTAAGCAGAGCTATACATATAATCTCAAAACATGGCCCCTGGCACCCTGCCCGCTTTACACAAAGAATATAATATAATTCCCCCTACCGAGCGATATATCACCCATTCAAAAATAGCTCTTAAAAACTTCACCTCAGAGATACAAATTCAAAGGTACAGTAGACTCGAGCTGAGTTAAGATTCTAACCTTGTATAAGAATAATAATTAGTATTAAACACACCGCCATTAAATACCGTCAAACTTTGAATAGCTCATGAAGACAGATGTCAATATATAAAGTTCAAAATAGGAATAGCGTGTACCATTTTATTCGTTTCTTATGTTGGCACAAGATTTTATAACGGAACTCAAGACGCGTACAAAGAGTCCTTACAATTGATCTATTTTACTTGAATAGCTGTATTCAAAGAGTAAATTCATACAAATCACATGTCTTAACCTTGCGTTTCATAACCATGAAAGTTTCCTATTTCCTACACGAACATACATTTGCACGTTTTACTCACAGCGGTAAAAGAACAAAGAGGAACCGCCACAAATTTAAACCAAATTAAGAGGCGGCGATATCTTCTCCGATACCTATCAAAATCTTGTATATTCAAACAATACATTAGACAGAAAGATCCCTAAAACGAGTTACAGTATACAGTTACACATCCGTCAAAATTGAAAGAACTGTCAATTTGATTGATTGATTGATCAATCTTGTACTTCGAAATGCTTTCCCAAAATAGATTCTTACAAATGGCACTCAAGAAGACTAACAAAAAGACAACTGAAAAGCCATTCCAAAGCATTTGGAATGTGTTCGAAGTATTCCAGAAAGTTTCTGGTATAGTAATGAAATCCTGTTAATTTTCAATAATTACATAGGTTTTAGACTTCCGTGCTTTTGCCTAGATTCCCGTGCTTCGGGTCTGGTATACCGGAAGCGCTGAGTTTTCTTGTACGGCCGGGGAATATGTTTCCGAAGAGACGGCCTGTGAACGATAATAAAACAATAATTATTACACTTCATTGTGAATAAAACAAATATATAAAAGAAAGATTGTATTTTATACAGATGAGATAATCAAAAATCAATTTTGGATAAAATAAACCCATGTTATTAGATTTTTAACCAACATATTAATATTTTCTTAAAGTCGCTACTTCCATATTTTTTAAGTACAATAATAAAGTGGACAGAGCATAAGATAAAAACGGAAAGATTACAAACTTATATAATTTTTTGATGCGATTTTTAACATGTAGAGATTATTTAGATAAGCTTTAGATTTCTCTTAAAGTTCATGCTAAATTAAAGATAAAAATTTCTATACCTTCGAAAAACAAAGCCCTGATACATAAATTAAATTTCATCCATCAGTTTTTCCAATCTCAAAACCAGAACCAAAATATGATTAAAAACCAAATTGCTCTACGTTTTGATATCGATTTTTATATTAAAAAAACGTGTTTTTTTAGAATCAAGCTATAATAAAAGTAAATGAAAAATCAAACACTTTTCATACCTGGCGAGCGTTGATCGGGCGGGTGTCTCGGCGAGGTCGCGTGCAATTGGCGGTTGCCTTGTTGGAAAGAGACAGACATACCGCTGTCTAACGAACCCACTGAGCCTCGGCGTTGCAGTCTTTCCGCGGCTAAAGCCACTGTGGAATAATGAAAATAGATAAGTATTTTTGTATCTAAGATATTATTTTTGTTATTTATTTACTACCGGAATGGTTACAATAAGGTGTTTTTACATTACATTTTGTTACAAACTTCAATGGCTATGGGAAAGGCATTGGAGTACTGCCTCATACGACACCAATGAGTATGGACTAAAATTGTAAAAAATCCTGTAATTTCCTTGACTTATCCTTTAAGTATGGTTACACATAAAAATCGAACAGATAAAAGACGTTGTGCGCTTTCAAAAAGTTTTGCAATACTGAATTATAATTTTGTTTAAAAAACATAATGAGTTTATCATTCTTTTTCTCAAAGATACCCAATGATAATTTTATCTTAAATTTTCGCGATTCATACTATTAAATAAAACACTTTTTAACCGGATTTATCGCGTATATTTACATTTAAAATTTTAACTCGAAGTCAGTCTTACAGTCTTTTACCAGTCGCTCGTGACCACGGGGTCTACAAAGACACCGAAACGTTGAGTTCAAATTGAAAATGTAAATATACGCGATAAATCCGGTTAAAAAGTGTTTCATTTAATACCCAATGATATTTAACAAAATGAAAAAGATCTATTATTAACAAAATATACACACTATCTGCTTTTTTGTACTCACAGCGTTAAAAAATCTAATGAAGTAATATTTTTTTATCTGATAGAGAATAGGTTTCTCAACCGTTCTTTTATTTCAGTTTGTAAGTCAAGAACACAGTAGGAGTATTCCAAGTATTCCAACATTAACAAATAATGTTGTTTGTCTGACTAATTAAGCTTTTTCGCAAAAGTTTTTCGACTTACCCGGATCATTAATATCAACGAGCGAGTTGCTAAGCACGTTCCTTTTGATAATACTGGTGGGGGGCGGGTTCTGCGACAGGCGCGGGGCCGCCGGCGCGGGGCAAGATGGCGGCGGCGGCACCACCACGCTGCAAATAAACAAAAACGAAAGTTGAGTTATTAGTAGGTATATTATAACTCAATGATGGTGAAACATTACATAGTATTCTAACTATTAAATCGTGAATCTCTGCTTCTATAGCAGTATTTAAAGAAAATTTATTGCATCACCAATCAGCACTATTCCAGCTTGGTGATCTACCTTTACGCTCTAAACCTGTTCGTCACCAAAAGCAATTAATTGTGAATAATTACATTAATATTTGATCCTCCCGACTATTTTGGTAGCTTTGGTTCGCCTGTGAATTTCCCCATTTCTAATAAAATTCCACAGAGAAATTTCGAACATAGCCTTTTCAGTTGCTGGCCAGGCGATTCAAAACTCCTTTATAAGGCCTATACTGAACGACACACTTGAAACCAACGTCGTCTATTACGCACTATATAAAATACTCATATCACATCATCATCACACACAACTCTTTGTTATGAGCCCACTGCAGGGCATGAGTCTCTCCCCTGGGTGACGAAGAGGTTTAGGCCATAATCCACCAAGCTGGCCCAGTGCTGGGTGGTGGATGTCAGAATTTTCAGGGTGCCGATACGGCTTCTGACAAACCCTAACGACTACTGTATACAAGTATACAGCACCCGGGACCGACTGCTTAAGGTGCCCTCCGAAGCACGGAAGTCGTCGTGAGAAATGAATGGTCGGTGGTCACCCATCCAAGTACCGACCGCGCCGAACGTTGCTTAACCTGTGATATCGTATGATACACACAGTAACCACGGCGCTACGAGGACTTCTATAATATATATATATATATATATATATCCATAATACTAATATATATAAACATTACTAGAACTGTTAACCACAAGCTATAATTAATAATGTTACTTACCCATGCATATGAACGTGATCCAAACACTGCTGGTGATCGATTTCCACGTCCGCTACTCCACTGTCACGGTTCTCCATTGCTGGAAAATAAAACGATTATAAGTCGATATTGATTTATTTACTGTTAAATTTATGATTAGGAATCATGTGGATAATAATAAACAACAACGATTAAACTAATCAATATATATAAAACTGTTCCGTTACTGACTGAGTGACTGAGGTACTGAGTGACTGAGTGACTGACAGACAACGTACAGCCGTAACTACTGGGCGTAGAGAGCTGAAATTTGGAACATACATTTTTTAGGGGATGTAGAGGTGCACTAAGGAAGGAATTCCCGAAATTCCCACGGGAACGGGAGATATAGGACTTTTTAGTTTGTATGAAAAATCTTATTTCTTGAGTGCACCGATGTGAAACTTGGTGTAAAGGTTTTTCAATGTGTGTCTGGTTGTGTTATGAAAGGAATTCCCGAAATTCCTACGGGAACGGGAAATATATGATGTTTTAGTTTGTATGAAAAAATCCCATCCCTTGAGTGCACGGATGTGATACTTGATATAAAGGTTCCTCAATAAGTGTCTGTTTATATTATGGAAGGAATTCCCGAAATTCCCACGGGAAGGGGTTTGACTTTTTAGTTTGTATGAAAAATCTTATTCCTTGAGTGTACGGATGTGATACTTGGCATGAAGGTTCTTCAAAGAGTGACTGGTTGTGCTACGAAAAAAATTCCCAAAATTCCCACGGGCACGGGAAATATATGATTTTTAGTTTTTATGAAAAAAAACTTATTCCTTGAGTGCATGGGTATGATACTTGGTATAAAGGTTCTTTCAGTGGGTGTCTGGTTGTATAGTTTCTGAAATTTCCACGAGAAGGGTAGTTAAGCGCATACGAAGTTGCGGGATAAAGCTAGTTATACATAATCCAAAGATATTTTTGAGTATTGTGTTGCAGATCATGATTTCAATCTTAATAAGTTTTTCTTAAGTACATTTAGTACTTTTTTCATCTATTCATTTAGTATGTACTTCCTAAACCTTCTCGTCACCTAAGGGAGAGACTCATAGGCCTGCAGTGGGCTCATTACAAAGAGTTGTTATTATAGTTTATTTATTTATCAAGATAGAAAATTATTTACTAACGGAAAATTATTTACTCTGCCTGGTTCCACAACGACTTCAATGAGTCAAAATTCTGTA
Source organism: Stenoptilia bipunctidactyla (assembly GCA_944452665.1). Classification (NCBI taxonomy): domain Eukaryota; kingdom Metazoa; phylum Arthropoda; class Insecta; order Lepidoptera; family Pterophoridae; genus Stenoptilia; species Stenoptilia bipunctidactyla. Next base: position 9,327,615 of record OX101743.1, read on the forward strand.
TGGGATAAACATAACTTCACGCCATATTCCTTATGGGGTAGGCAGAATACCAGAAATTATAAAACCATCAGATGTTACTTTTGATTGGAGGCATTATAATACGGAGAGAGACTATTGCAGCGAAATATCGCCCACAAAATCGCCAATAAAACCTTTGTTAAGGGGCATTGACTTTTACAGTATGCCCGGGTAGAAAAGCAGCTGGTACATTCTTTTTTTGCTCCCTGTCAAGTCCTCCCAGGAAGCAATAGAAAATTAAACATCCTTTCCACTAACCATTCCTCTGCCCACTATTTACTCTTCCCTTCCCTCGATTCAGCTCCGACTCGATCCTCATAGCTTCCATTTCGTCCATTTCCGCGATACTCTCTCTCAAGTCTTCGGCGAACTTGCATCGGTCGTGTTCGTTCCTAGCGTTAAAGGTTGCTAGTCGACGCCCGTCTACACGTCGGGATAGGCGGATTCCGAATGGGTAGTCTGGAATTAATAATAACTATGAATAATTTTATATTTAAGAACACATTATCGAGCCTAAAATAAGCTTCTTTAAGATCTTGGGAGTAGAGGATAAATAAATGTAAGAAATATGTAAACATATTAAAAATATAAACATCGTTGACTTGACGGTTAATATCTGTGTTAGGCAAATATCTGTGCTCTGGGTTTCGAACCCAGGACCTTCTAGCATAGAAGGTAATCCATTTCATCACTACATCAGCCGGCCGTTAGGAAAAAATAATAAAAAATATAGAAATACAATAGAAATGTAAAAAAGGAAGCCCTATTGCTAATAAGTAATTTCTTCCAGACAACCTTTGGGCGAGAAATTGGATTCCAAATCATAGGGTGCAAATTATGCACACAGAGTACAATGAAAAAACAACACAATGACATTTTAATGTCATATTGTAATATTATTTTAAAGTAATTTTATAAATAATTTACATGTGAACTCGAAGTGTCAAAAATTACAAAAAAAAACGGCAAAAATGTCTAATTACATTTATGAAGTTACGGTGTCTTTACAGACACGAATGACTAGAGTGACAAGCTTCCAGTCTCAAAAAGTAGGTGGTATCAATCGTCACTTCCATCCAGCATTATAACATTAGGTTTAAAATCTCTTGTATTAGTAAATACAAATAAATAGTGTACGAAGGCAATATTCGTGTCAATATAATTAACTTTAAGTAAATTATGCCACCCATTATACTTGATCTTCTCTTGTTAGCACTCATTTCTAACTCCTTACTGGTATCAGGCCTGGCTCACTCCGCGCGGTACATCCGTTATTTACCTACAGCGAAGCGCTCCGCCGGCGGATTTCGAATCAGTCGAGTGTCACGCGCGCGCCCGTCGGGACGTTGTAGATACCTACCTACCTAATAGGACTCACAGTAATTCTATGATCGAGGTCGCAAATAGTATTTATAAATGGACATAAAAAGAAACAAATATTCAATTAGATTATGTTTAGATTTGATTATGTTCAATTTAGTAAACAAAACATAGGTAGTATTACTAATTATTCATCGTAACTTTTTTTTCATTTTGTACTTTAGGTAAGTTGAAATAATATTTTTTACAAAGGTGAATAACAGTAATACCTACATCGGTAGATACTTAATTACAAATAAGGAGATTAGTTATTCTTCACTAGGCAGCAACCCTAACAGCGTAAGAAAAGATAAGAGGCATGCGATAGAAAGAGACAAAACTTCTAGGTATATAAATTTGCAGGTACGTAATGCTGTGCGAGCTGAATTCCACCGTATCGCGGCGTAGCAAGACTCGAATTTATTTAGATCTTCTTGCGGAGTAATTCTTCTGTACCAAAGGTACTATTACTTATTCTGTGCTGGTATACAATAAAGAGTTTTTTATTTGTGTTTCGTCATATTATAAGCACATCTTTCATTTCAAACTTATCTCTCTAATAACATCAAATATAACTTACGCGGCACAGAAAACAGGTTGACCACCATAGCGCAAAGCGGGAACGACTGTCGGAACGTATACGTCACGGAAGACTTCTTCTTGCTGAATATCTTGGTTATCACCAGCAGATCATTGAAGAGGAATACCTGAGAATACAAAGTTTTTTATTAGTAAATAACAGTTTTATTTGACTTGGTTATAATTTATCGCTAAAAATATAGCTTTTCTAAAGAGCAGGCTAATGCAAAATATTTTTTCAAATCCGACAAACAGTTTACGAAATCAGCGCTTTGAAAACACCAAAATACTTTTCAGCCTCATATTAGCATTAGGGTACATGGTTGTCTGTAAGAAATCGCTCGTCAGCGATAAGACCGTTTAGTAGTACTTACTCAACACACTGTTTTTTTTCTCATTTGCTGTCTGTACTGCTGAAGTGTAAATAAATAAAATAAATAAATAAATAGGTAATATACCTTTCTCAAAAGTTAGGCTATTAGAACCATCTTTCCTTATCCTTAGCCATATCCCTTTCAGATCAGAATCAGATCTCTTTCAGAGTAACTCGTACAACTCTAAAAGGTATACTACTTTGGCGATGGGGTAAACCTATAGGGTAAGCATCAAACGCCAATGTTTTCGGGTTCGATGCGCGCACATAACACGGATAATTAAAAAATGTTCCGGGTCTGGGCGTTCATCTATATATGTATTTTCTATTCTAGGATCCCTCCTAGTTCGCTACATGGCATCTCATAACACAAGCTTTGCTTACTTTGAGGCCATGTAGGTGTGATTGTCTGAGGTTTTTCTTTAGGTATAGATTTATTTTTCAACTCGCCACAAGATGGCGTTAACAAAAGAATAAATTGCGCAAGAGTTTTATTTAAACTTATCTATAGGTATTATTACTTCTTTCCTAAGCCCATTTTCGACTTTACCATGAAGTGAGATTCAGTTACAAGGCGGGCTTAGTCTTTATTTCTTAGATTTTGTTTTTCTTTTTTGTAGATCTTTTATCAAGTTTTGATATTCAGACATTATAAATAATATCTTGGTAATTTAAAAATTCGTACCTCTCTTTGATGAACGCCCGGCCTTTCTTTCTTATGTATATCAGGTATCTCGTACAGCCTACAATAACAGACGAGCCGTCGATGCGGTAGAGCCAGGTGAGGTTTCTTGCCAACAATCGTTGCTTGGACTTTCATCACCTGTTGATTGAAATAAAAATTAATAGCAGAGTAGTAAAATGCATAATTTTGTGTAAGTGTTCACGATTCATAATCTAAAATAAAACACTTTTTAACCGTGATCAGTCGCTTGTGACCAACGTCGTGTTAAATTTTTATTGTTACATAAATAAACATTTTTAAATGTTTAATATTGAAAGTAGAAGCTGCTCAAGTTAGTTTTTATCTGTTGAATAAAAACCAACTAGCAACTATCGATAAAGACTCGAATGCGAGCATGCAACTATCGATAAAGACTCGAATCGACAAGATAAATATTATTTTGTTATTTTATCCTGTCGGATCACCATGATTAAACCCTCAGAACCAAAGATGCCATGTTCTTAAAAAAATACATAAAATTTTTGTTTATGTGAAACCTAGCTCACGGGTCAAATATTTTTGTTCAAATAATTGGTATACAAAAAGCTATAATATTATCTTAAAAAACTCGGCTAGTTTCAAGAGGACACACAACGAGCGGCACTCGCTCGCTACCGCTTCATGCGATGTAGGTACCTACTTGCATCCTGAGATCGCGTACGATACTCGTTCATTATTTAAGGATCTGTAGAGATTATTGAGTTAAAATAAAACATGATATAAGACTATTGCAATCGATTTCGTTACCGATTCTGAACTAAAAGTTCTCAGGTTTCGTATAAACAAAAAATAACGTTGTAAAAACTAATTTGCGAATAAAAAACGAGCAATACCTGTGTAACATGATCACTGCCGGGTCTGAACTCGCTCGATTTCACCCTCTCATAGATACCCGCCAATGTATCGCGGTCTATATCGCCGCAGTCGTCGATGCCTCGCAGGTTTCGAATGAAATCGTCGATGGACATACGCGCCTCGGGTTTCAGGTTTGGTGTGTGAAGGTCTGTGTTTAGCATTATGATGGCGAATGCTAGGACGAATATCTGGGGATTTTTGAAAATGGAATAATTATAATTAGAAAAAAAAATATGTACAGTTTGATTTTATTTGCTTAATGCAAAGATATAGTAACGTAATGTATTTAAATACATTTTGTAGCGACATAAATATAAGTATCTTTTTATTAAAAATCTTATTAAAAATTAATTTGAAAAATATAAAATAGAAAAAACCGAAGCAGAATTTAAGATGATGAGTTTGAAATTGTTTATTTCCCAAAAACAAGGATTAATTGCCTTAAACTTATTTTTTTTCGAAAACCATAAAAAAGACTTTTACCTACTCTCATATTTATATTGACATACTTTTTAAAATAGTATAACGAGATGAAATTAAAAAAATAAATTATAACACACTACCTCGAACAATACAATGTTATAATAATTTTTTTTTTTCATTTCTATACAGATAACAGACCATGGATTTCATTTTTTTATCTGTGTCCTGCGAGCGCCGCGCTACGTTACATTCTGTGGCCGCGCGGCGCGTTTTGGCGCATGCGCGATAATGGCGGGAATAAATATCTTCAGTGTATGAGATTAGATAAAGTAGTGTATGAAACGGCACATAACTAGGTATTATGTGACAGTTTCATAAACTACTATTAGGCGATGCAAGATAACACACGTCGCTTTTAATGTGCGGGGATCGAACCTGCACCCATCTGAGGCGGATAAAACTCTGACGCACCAGTCGTCAATTTTAAACCGAAATACGATCGATATCTTCTATCAATAGGTTTTTTTTATAATATAAAGTGATTTTCATTATTATTTTGTAAACAAAAAATATTTCTGCACACCTTCTGAAAAAGGGTAGATACAATCGAGTTTTAAATGTTCACCTACAACACCAATAACAGACATTTTTGGATTTGCAAAGAACTGTTTTTCCTGACCACTACAGTCCTGGACCTTTTAAGAGTCGAGTGAATAGGTTTCTCGTGGATGGACGTGTAACACCATAGTCTTCATGCGCACTTTCCATCAGGTGGCATGGAAGACAAACGTCCTATCCTTACAATTAAAAAAAGAATTTAAATATAATATTTACCGTGTCCTGAGTCCTTAAACGCTGCACGAAATCCGGGTTACAAACGCAATATCTCCTCGCGAAAGCCTCGACCAATCGTTCTATCTTCTGCGCTTCGCCGGGCAATCTGAAGTGGGCTTGATATCGACGTAGTGCCACGTCAACCGCCATGCCGGAAAGGTCGAGCTCGGTTACGAAGCATCTGCAAATAAAATCAATTGATAAGTTAAAATAGAGAAATAAAATCCCTAGACCTCTAACCAATGTTTCCATGCTGGACTGGGAGCGAAAAAAAAAACATAGAAAGTACCAGCTGCTTCTTTTCCCGGGCATATTGTAAAACTCAGTTAAGGGACAGAGGTTTTGTCACTGCAATAGTCTCTCTTAACCATAATAATGCCTCTAAACTTTTTCAAACGTGACATCAGATAGTTTTATAGCCCCAGGTGTTCTGCCTACCCCACAAGGGATACAGGCATGAAGTTATGTATGTCATGTATAATCCCCAGACAATCACACCAACAACATGGCCTCAAAGTAAGCAAAGCTTGTGATGAGATACCATGTAGCGAACAAGGGGGGAAGTCTAGGATATTGAAATATGTAAACACCTAGACCCGAATTGTTCCGTGCGGAAATCGAACGACAACAATTTAATATAATATACAAAATGGTACCAGCCGTAAAAGAATATAAACAGAGTTTTTTTTCGTTTTCTTACACATTCTGGGTACGCAATGGGAACTATACCCATAAAGCCAAGTCTTCAGTAGATTTTTTGTATTGACATGAAATGAAAATGAATTTAATGGGATTAAATGAAATGAAACCTAACTTAATATTGAAAAAAATTAGTAGCTTCTTTTCAGAAAAAATTGCATGAATCATGAATTTTTTTTTAGTAAAAACTTTTTGGTTGGTTTTTTCGTTTTTAAAAGACATTATTTTTACATTTGGGAAAGAGAACGCACGAATTCGTAAAAGGTAAAGAAAAAGCACGAGTATGTAATAGCCCACATCCCGTACGCTTAACATCCCTAAAATACGCCACTTTCTGAGCAACTGTATTAAAAAAATATTGTTATTATATAGTCGCTAAGCCAGTCGGACAAAGCGGGGGTCAATCGGATCTTACGACACGCTTTTCCCTGCACAGAAGGGCTACTCTAGACGGCCTGAAATTCATGGACATAAATAATACTCATTCCAAAATGGCCATTATGGATCCCCTTCCTTGTGAGCAACAACCTGGCTACTCCTCGCGGCAGTTCTAAGCCACCTCCCGATGTCGCCCAAGATGCCGCCCGTCCAGGCCGGGATTCAAACCCAGGACCTCTGGCATGGATGGCAATGTTTCTACCACTACAAAAGCCGGTCGTCGTAATGCAGTAGGCTCCATTCGCCATTAGCTTCACTAATGTCTCTGTTATGTCAAGAGACTTCAAACTCAAAAGTGGCTCATAAAAACTGATTTTGAAGTTTCTTAGTTTGACATTAGAGACTTAAAAATTTGACTTAAAAATTTCTAAACTCTTAAATTCTTCTTAAGTAATTCTTAACTGTCGAATACGGCCCAGTAACTACTAACTTAGATACATACATAGTTTCACGTGTTTGTGGTAGGCAGAGGCTACGGAATGCCAATAACTACGATCCAGACATACCTCTTTCGCCTCCTCCATGTTCATTACACTTTTCATACATGATCGCCGGTTGCAGGTACTTTTAACTAGGCCATGTTTATGTCGCCAATTTGGTCGGCGTAACTTCGGACACTTTTTTCCAAAAACAAGTAATATTACAAGAAATAAAAGCAGACTCACTCCAAAACGGCCATGTTGAAGGGGTTCTGCAGGTTGCCTAGGTACTCGCCGATCATCTGCTTGCTGAGCCCCTTCCTCGTGATCAGGAATCTGGCGACTCCTCGCGGCGAGTTCTCCAGGAACCCTCGCGATATGAGATAGGCTATACCCCGCTCGGGCTTCTTGTTGAAGAGGTTTAAACCGACCCGGTATTGGCGTTTTCGTACTGTTTCTGAAACCTGAAAATAACGAAGAAATTAGCTAAACTCACATACCAACTATATACCTTACTTTGGGTTCAGTAAGGTTTAAAAAGGCTTGTGTTATGGGCACCACATAAAGGAAATGGGGGGTATACAGATAAACCCGAGCAAAGTGCGTTTCTTAAACTGCTCCGGCTGGGCTTCGGACCCAGGATGTCCGAGCTCCAACACGCCGAACATTATTTGTGTAAGTTCGGTTGTTTTATTAGCACATACTAAGCCTTATTTACACAGCTCGTCATATTTATCGGATAATTTATATAACGAGCTCTTTTGACAAGAATGACGAGTTTTTGTTTTAGTTGGCTTTTTTCTCGGCTTCCCAAACATTTTGCAAATTGAGATGTTTATTAAATGTATGTCATGTACCAACAGTACTTATTGTAGTTGGTCGGTATTTTTTAATACATACATAAAAATATGTTCTTATCAAATAGTGACTGAGTCGTGACAAACATCGGGTTAAAGTACAAGTACTCCATATATTCGTGTTCATTCTTAAACATCGAAATGAACTTCATTTTTAACTGTGAGTTTTAAAAATGGAACATTTTAAGAAAATATACATACATAACTTCACGCCTGTATCCCTTATGGGCAAGGCAGAACACCAGATGCTATAAAAAGCATCTGATCTCACGTTTAACACGTTTGAGGACTTATAATAATATGAGAGGGACTATTGTAGTGACAGGGAGGCAGCCTATCGCCCACAAAAACGCCAATAAAACCTCGGCCCCTAACTGACTTTTACAGTATGCCCGGGAAGAGAAGCAGCTGGCACATTTTATGTTTTTCTTTCGCTCCCAGTCCAGCGTGGACGTCTCAAACAAACATGAATAGATAGATAGATGATAGATAATTCATTTATTGACAACTACAGGCACACATATTACAATATAATGGAATTAAAAATGAAAATACAATTAAAAACAATTAAAAAAAATGGAATACAATAAAAAAAAACAAAACACAATTTAAAAAAAGAAATAAAAAGAAATACATTCATAAAAAAAAAAATGTGTGTTGTAGCAGTGCAATAAGCCGTAGCTCAGCGTCAGTTTTGCTCAGAGAGCAAAGCGCTGATATTCTGCTACAGCTTGGGAAAAGGGGAGCGTTATTTATGTTAATTAAAAATTAAAATAAACCTTTATGTGATGTGCAATTAATACTACCTATTTTAAAATGTATAAATAAAATTGAAATATTAAAAATTGTAACAATTAAAAACAGTAATTTGATAAAAAAGCGAGCATTAATAATATTCAAAAATTAGGATTAGAATGTGTCACAAATAAATAAATAAATAAACAACCATGTTCCGTTACGGACTGAGTGATTGAGTGTTACCTTCCTTCAATAATATAATAATAAATCCATTTATTTCGGGTGGCATAGACCCATAGTAATAATAACAATCAACAATTTCTTTAAATAAAATAATAAAATATTGAATTAAATTAAATCATAATTGAAGCACACTTAAAATAAATTACAATATTTAAAGTCACAAAATTAAAAGAAAATCTAATAATCTAAATAATTAAATGAAATAATCTTGTATTTAATAAAAACAATAATAAAATAAATTACAACATAATCGAATCACGATTAAAATAAATTACAATAATCAAAATCACAAAATTATAAGAAGGCAAATAATCTGAATAATTAAATGAAACAATTTGATAAACAACAACCTATTTTGAAGAATGCAAAATGGTTAGAACAATAGGTTACTTAAAAACTATTGTTAGTAGGCATACGGATTTTTAAGTGATACACCTACAACCTAGCACTAAGGAATTCCCGAAATTCCACGGGAACGGCAAATATAGGACTTTGTAGTTTATGCGCGTAGGAAGTCGTAGGCAAAAGCTCGTTGAATAATAATTAAAAAAATCTCTCCCGTCAATTCTACAACTAAACTTCTAATTTTGACATGCTCACCTTAACAGCTTGCGGGTGGTGGTTGTGCTCATGCGCGGGTCGACAGCAAGCCGTCGGGGGTTCGTAGTACGGAGGCGCTTCCTGCCTCTTCCATACATTATACCTCTCCGTTGCAGTCGAGTAGATCGTTTGAGAGCCCGAGAGTTGGTTCTGTTGGAACTTTTGCTCTTGGATGTGGATGTGTGCCTCCTATAATGAATTTATGAATTTAATTATATTTCGTCTTACTTGTGCTGTTTAGAAAACCGCGTATAATATGAATTTTATTTTGAATAAATGCTGATTTTTGCTTAAATTTACTTTTATTTATCTTAGTATACAGCTAAAGTTTTAAAACTTTAGTAATCAAGATAACCGAGGTTGTATGGAAGTATTAAAGTAGTATTTTTGTTATGCTTTTTGCTCTCTTCTCCATGATTTGCGTGTTATTTTTAGTGTTCGAACAAAATTATGTTTAAGTTAAGTCATTAAATAGCTTATAAAATGTCGATGTTTTCTTTTATAAATATGCACAAGAAAAATATAAGTGACTTTTAATATATCGAGGGCGAAAGGGCATGTAATACTAGTAAAAATAATATTGTTCTTGAATTTAGGAGTACTGCCTAATAAGTAAATATTGTAATTGTACATTGTACATGAATTTGAAACTATAGCCCTTAATAAATAGATACATTTTTGAAATAATATCTTTTACGTTCTTTAAATTTTAAGATAACCATCTATATTTTGTTTCAAAGAAACACTAAAATTAAAATATCTCAATAATGGTTAAGTATCGCATATGACATGTAACAGCCCGTTTACACATTATCCGTTTTACTGGATATCTTTTTGTATCGTAAATACGTGTACTGAATACTGTGCCATATGTGAAGTCGCTCATACGATTCCATGCGTCATCGATGAAAAAAAAACGTGTCCGGTAAAACGTATCCAGTAAAGCGGACAATGTGTGAACGGGCTGTATGTAACTCCTTTAATAAAGAAACTGATTAAATGTAAATAGGTAGTTAGTGAATTGTTGCATTATATGTATATGTTACTAATTGTATATTAATAGTGTTTGTTGGTGATGGTAATAGCTGTGTTGTCTAATTTTTGTAGGTATCTCAATCTACGTCGCGCCCAACTTGTCATGTTAAATTGATTTTAAACATCACCTCTAGTAATAGCACGTCGCCTGTGGGGCTAGCATGCTACCGTAAAGCAGGCCTTTTATCGATGTTTTCTTAGAATATAGTATTTAGTGTATGTAATTTATTAAGATTATGACACATTTGATCCTGTGGTCTTAATCATGGTATCAAATCGAGTAATTCTATCTATTATGGTGCGCATATTAGCTTACATAATAGGGTAAAATAACAAAATAATATTTATCTTGTCGATTCGACTATTTATCGATGGTTGCATGCTAGCCCTGCTGGTATCGACGGCTGGTTGCCATTTAACTTAAAGAAGAAGAAGGAACAGATGTTACGGGTGGTCTCGGCTGGTGCGGCTGGTGGTAGTGGTGGCGATGCTCCTGCGACGAGGACGACGACGAGGACTGCACGGACGACATGGAGCCGCCGCGCACCGCCGCGCCGCCGCACTCCGCGCGACGCACTGACACGGGGCTTTCCGCACTGGAAGGACATTCAAACTCTCAAAATATACATAACTAGCCACCGCGCGCGGTTTTACCCGCGTAACTTTTGATCCCGTGGGAATTTCGGGATAAAATATAGCCTATAACCTTCCTCAAGAGTTGGGCTATCAAATGCAAAAAGAATTTTTCAAATACCACTTGTAGTTTCTGAGATTAGCGCGTTCAAACAAACAAACAAACAAACAAAAACAAACTCTTCAGCTTTATATATTAGTATAGATAATAATAATAAAATAATAAATCAATTTATTGAAACACAAAAATTAAAAACATATATACATTAAATAAATCAATACAATATTTCTGTGCCAAAAGGGATGCTTTCAGCAATGTTGTCTTTAGAAGACAACGCTGTTTTTCAAAGCGCCCTATTTGCTAAGCGCCGAACTGTACATTAATAAAAAAAAAGAAATTATACACTTACAAGTTACAAATTATTCTTAAATAAATGATTCGAACCTGGCACCTCTCGTTTGCCGGACGAGTGCTCTGCCACTGAGCTACCGGGGCCTGGCGGTACGCCTCGAAATTACTTACCACATTTTTGTTTTTACGTTATATTGCTAACGTAGCTTCAGCTTATGGTATAGCTTTGCAGCTAAAACCACCCGAGACCAATTTCTTTGCAGAAATTGTGAATCCCAGTTAAAGTGAAGCATTGCAATGTTTTAATAATGTTTTTAAGTTTTGGCATTTAAAATGCTCAATTATTCTTAAATAAATGAAAAATGTGATAATAAAAAAAAACCTGGTCGGGTAATTTTTATTTATCACATTTTTCATTTATTTAAGGTAATTCAAAGTTTCAAAATATAATAAAATTAAAAATACACCTAAGTAGAAGAGTTATAATTAAGCACCCAAACTGACTCATTCACTGTGTAGCCCCAAAATCAGCTTTTACATAAGCTAACTTGCTATAAAATTATATGGCTTTTGTATGTTGCATTGTTACATACATACATACATAACGTCACGCCTGTATCCCTTATGGGGTAGGCAGAACACCAGAGCCATCTGACAACACGACCATCTGATGTCACATTTAACAAATTTGGAGGTATTATTATGATGGAGAGAGTCTATTGCAGTGACAGGGGTCAGCCTATCGCCCACAAAAAGCCTCACATAACACCTCGGTCCCTTAACTGACCTTTACAGTATGCCCGGGAAGAGAAGCAGCTGGCACATTCTATGTTTTTCTTTCGCTCCCAGTCCAGCATAGAAGCTCAAATAGAATACTATTTTTTTTTAATCATATAAAGTCTTCTTCCAGCAAAATACCCCATCTACGATAGTTTAGGTACATTCCTTTGATGTCCCATGGTCCTGCACGGCCTGTATACCTGACTACCTATGTACGATGCTTGCATCATACAGTCACGTTGTGCGTTGTCAGCCGTTTCCGCCGACGAGCGATTTATTAGCTAATAATTTAGTTTAGTACGTGTTTTGTCAACATTCAGCGTGTACTCATAACCATTATAACCATTTTACCATCTTAGACTAGTTTTGTGTAATAAACCGTACCGGTGTGCTTAAAACTAGTTGTCTTATTTACGAACCAGAAGTAAATACTATGTACGGTCAGCAGTGCGAGCACAGAACTTTTCGTCTGCCGCCAAATGTTACCGCTCCGGCGGTAATGTGTTCCGGCAATATTGTATAAAGAGGCAGCTCCTTCCTAAACCCGTGTGCTTTCATCTTCGACCTCATCGTCACTTACCATCGGGTGAGATTGAGGTCAAACGCGGGTAAAAACTTATAAAAAAAAAAAAAAAAGTTTACGAATGTTCGTATAGTATGGAGATGGTTTGTAAGATTGAAATCTAATTCATTGCCGCACGGCCAGCTTAAATAAATGTGTCCCATGTTTGTTAACATGTTGTACTCTTAAATAGTTGTAACATGCAACCGATTCCATTCTATACGAACATTTGTAAACATACGAGTCGATATAGTTCTGTGCTCGCACTGCAGACCAGACTCTAAATCGTGGTCCTTCGAGCTTTAAGTCGTTAAGGGACCTGCGCGAGTGAAGTGTTTTCGTGCTGGCTTATAGTTGAATTGTTTTCGAATCATTTTCGTGACAGCTCTCATTTTCCATTACGCGCTAATTATTTACAACTAATAAAATATAAATTGGCGCGTTCAGAAAATAAAAACTACGTCAGTAAAATTGTTTATTTTAAAATTATAAATTGAACTATTAATAAAGTGTAATTGTTATTATTAACTGTAAATAAATTAAGTAAATGTCATAAAAATATTCATCTTAAATAGACAGATTAGTAGTTGATAGGGATTGACACTGCTGAATCGACATTGAATCGATGAATATGAGCGGCCATCTTGTAATCGGAAGTTTGTATTCATTTTTTTCACCAACTGATTCGATACGTCAAAGCCATCGAATGGAAGATCGAACACTTTCATTACGGCAACGTCACAAAGATTGTCAATTATGAACTGTCACAGAAACCTCTTGAAAAGAATTCAACTATAGTAAGCAACGTACTTGAGGGTGATGCTGGTGGTGCGCTTGGGCACTTCGGGCGGCAAGCGCCGCGCCGCCGCCTGCATGGCCGCCAGCTGCTGCTGCTGCCTTGCGCTGGCGCACAGCAGCGGCTTGCCGCCCGACGACAGCAGGTTGCCGTAGATGGGGCCTGGAAGGATTAAAATGAAATTCTGGTTAGATAGATAGATAGATAATTCATTTATTGACAACTACAAGCACACATATTACAATAAAATGGAATTAAACATGAAAAACAATTAAAAAACAATACAAATAAATAAGTACAATCGACGACCACTATGGCGTTGGGGTAAACCTATCTGCCTCAGACGCCAGTGGTTGCGGGATCGATAACCGCACGGAAGCAGAAAAAAAAATGTTCCGTGTCTGGCTGTTTATATATTTATGTATTTATATTCTAGGTTCCCCCCTAGTTCTCTATATGGTATCCCATAACACAAGCTATGCTTACTTTGGGGCCATGTAGTTGGTGTGATTGTCTGGGGATTTTATTTTATTATTATTATTTATAATCATTAAAAAAATGTATGTTGTAGCAGTACAATAAGCCGTAGCTCAGCGTCATTCTTCAGGTTATTCTTAAAAACTACCGATTTGATTTATCTGCATATTTTTCAGTTGATGTATGTATGTACCTACCATCGAATCAATTCAATCATGACCCAACATAAGCTCATTTTGGTAAACGGTCTTAATGCTAATTTCGCTTGAAGATAGGTTTCCTTGGTGACGAACTTGTTATCATTTCATTCGACACAAATGTCAAAGTGCATTATACACGATAGAACTTACAAGTTTGCCAGTTTCAAACGGATTATAAACAAATTGAAGTCGTCGTGGCGCCGTGTTTACTGTGCATATCAAACGATATCGCAGGATAAGCGCGCTCGGTGCAGCCGGTATTAGGATGGGTGACCGCCGACCATTCATTTCTCACGACGACTTCCGTGCTTTGGAGGGCATGTTAAGCAGTCGGTCCCGGATGCTGTATACTTGTATACAATATTCGTTAGGGTTTGTCAGAAGCCATTTCGGCACCCTGAAATATCTGACATCCAACAACCAGCACTGGGCAAGCTTGGCGGATTACGGCCTAAACCTCCTCGTCACCCAGAGGAGAGACTCATAGCCCTGCAGTGGGCTCATTACACGTAGTTGTGATGATGATGATGATAAGCAAAATGGGTCATAACGGTTCGATAGTACATACTAGAAAATAGATTTGGGTGCCTTAATTTAATGAATTGTGAATTAATGAATTGGTGAATTAATTTACTCCGAATGACCTGCGATTGATGATATCGTATATCTGTGTATTTTGCAAAAAAAATTTAAGCACCCATGCATGCAATAGCAGACGTGAGTATCATCTACAAGCAGAATGGTTGGGGGCGAAGTCAGTTTTTAATAAATTGTGCTAATTGATTATATTATAATCTGAACTGATTTGAGCGATAACATTCATGAGTGTCATTAAATAATATCTAATCAAACTAGGAATGTATATTTAAAGATATTTTTGATGTTATAAGATTATTAAGATGATAATGCTTTAAGAAACGGTCAAAAATTTTCCCACACTTTCGCTTGCATTCTTTCCAAGAAAACATGTCAGTCCCATAGTAGGCTAAAGGATAAAAATACGCATCTAATTGTCTCCTTTCCTTCATTACGCTTAGGACACGTTTTAGCAGAGGCGGCCAGCCGCGCCGCCTGTTTTTAAACGTGCCCTTAGCGCAGTTTTGCGATGACGAAACAGGGACAAAGTAAGCTTATGAACAACCATGCAATTATACAATTTAGTGTCCACGAAATGCTTAATAATGCTATTGCATTGAATTACTCACCAGAATTGTTCATCAGCTGATGATTATGCAGCGAATCATTGTGTGATGATGACGTTGATATGTTCGTAACTGATCCGCTCACCGAACAACTGCAAACCTGAAAGTAAACAAAGAAAACACTATCAGTTATCGAACATTTTTTATATAATTAATAGAAAATATAGTATTAAACAGTGCTCTCTCGGCATGTAAGTTTGCATTATATGATCAGATATTGAAGTCTCTTCGCAAACATCTATACTCTGGCAAATAATTCAATGCAGTAAACTGACCGTTCGAAATGTCAAATAGAAAAATAATGATACCAGTTAAAAACTTCGTAGTGTAAGTACTGAATGAGAATGATTAAAAACGAATGAGTCTTTGTCATTTGTTTTGCATAAAATTTTAAAGCAGTGTATAAATAATTAAATTTGAGGTGTGTAATTTATCTTCAAAATAACAGTAATGTAAATAATTAATTATCAAACATACCAACTGCTTTAAAACGGTTACAGTAGAAGTAAAATCGACTTGTAAACTTCTTTATTTTTTTAATCTTTAGTTGTTAAAACTGAAATTTCGAGAAAAGCTGCCCTTTGCTAATAGCACCATAGAAAAAGAAATATCTTGTGAGCCAAAATATTTTATTTCCTTACATTACAATATTATTATTTAAAAATAATTACATTCATTCACTTAACCACATCACTATTTTTTTCATCCCTAAAGTGGGCAACCTGGAACTGTCATTTTACTCGATTGAATTATTTGCCAAGGTATACAACTTTGTTTAGATAGACTTAAAACTAACATCTATGAAATCCTAGATATGTTTTAAAAAGCTTGTGTTAAACGTAGCACGCCAAAAAAGGGCGTGCTAATCTTCACCTCATGATATCTCATACTATGAATAATTTACAGGGAACAGTATAGTGTCAGCTTAATAGTTCTAATCATTCAAGTAATAAGGTCTATCTTTAGGTTTATTTATTTAGTAAGCATTTAAAATCTTAGCTTCTCCAAATTCACAGATTATGATGCTTTCTCTTCCCCATTACTTTGTATAGAGCTTTTAGTATTATCCCTATGATATAAATGCCATCTTACTATTACTAATTTTATTTAGCATATTTATATCTTATCAGCAAATACTCTTTTTCTTACCGGTTACATCAAGATAATACATATATAAAATCACCTTAATTAGATTAATTTTAACAAACTCATTCATAAAAACACTGAACAAACATAATACCATGACAGAAATTAAGATATTTCATATCAATATTCTTAGAAATAATACGTTTAAAGACGTTATTTTGAAATTAAAAACACGAACACAACCGGTAATCACAGATAGATAAATACAACTAAGTGTTTATCGCGAAATTTTTTATTTATCAAAATAAATAATGACTCAAAGAATATATTTGCTTCAGGGGCGAATAAGAGATTTACTAGCTTTAGTAGATATACTTATCTATCTAATATTGCACACAGCTTTCATTTTTTTATTGAGAAAGTCTGCAAACAAGTTATTGATTCATCTGTGTAGGAAAGTGACATGTAGACTGATCATTAACTAGACAAGAATATTTATTGAAAACCAAAAGGATATTACTACAGTTATAGTCGATAGAAAGAAAAGAACAAAAAAGGTCAAATTTTTTTGAAATATAGCAAGACTTCAATGAAGGAACTGCACAACGACTATTCATGCACATTATCGCTACTGTAAGTAAGATTTCATAAATTTTATAAGTGATTCCTTGTGCGGATGAAAATATGTTTGTATGAAATCAATAAACGGATAAGGGCAAACATAGAAGATAGGTAGACATTATTAACTTCCACGACAACACATAAGACTATTAATACCGGTAAATATGCTACCGTGGAATGGTTTAAAACCGCAGATGGCATCTATTGGATTTATATTTTTAAATTATACCTAACAGTTAAGTTTAATCACTATGTACCTTCAGCTTCTACACGCCAAGAATGGACAAAGTGCTCAAACAGATGAAAAGATAGACCAATAGGCGAACGGAATAGCAATCCGAGCACTCTACAAGGTTGATTTTTAGTCACCAGCCAAATTTAAATGTTAGTTTCTTGGATACGATATAAACGTATAGGCAGTTATTTTAGCGCCGCTCAGTACAAAAAAGTAGTAATATGGAACCACAAACTTTTAAAAAAATAGTCGCTGTTGATGAACATAACTACTACGACGCGGCATTTCATTGATAAAACTACGACATAGCACTACAAGATGTTTTGTAGTAGCGCGTAGTCATCCTTATTTTAATGGTAATATAGAGTGACCATGCCTTGGTTAATATGTTAGCGGATATTTTAATTTTCTTGTAAAAAAAATATACTTTTTTTTTGCAAAAATCGTTTCTATAAATGATAATTACTGCGTAATAAAAATTTGGTTTTTGTTGTCACTACAAATGAACCCTGTATACATATACACAAAGATCTGATGTTGATTGTGCGCATTCTCTGTTTCATTCATGGCTTTAAAGTCAACTCTTACGTCACTACACACCACACAATTAATACACAATAACTACCTTATATCTACCAGATTTCCCCCACAACTTCACTTTCTTCAATTGGAACACGAAATCTTTACTTTTAATTATAGTTTTCAACGACTTATCTCGCTGGAGGTACATTTTTGAATAATTTTACGTTAAAAGTCCGTTATCATTGTGAAATGCCGCAGCTTGATGTGTTGACACGACGTCATAATTGATAAGAGATAACAGTGTTAGTAGCGAAATAATTATTATATCTAATTATAGGTTGATGATAGAAAAACCTAGTTTTTATAAAGGTTAAGTGATTTTAAATAGCAGAGTATAGAATTCACTTTACTAAACGTGGTAGAATTGTTTCATCACATTTGAAACAGATGAATGGTTAAATTTAACACAGTGATGAATTTCTAGTTTCTGTGGCTCAGTGGGTTAATAGCTGGATCATACGCAATAGGTTGCGTTTTGTTCTCTGCTAGATGGCAAATTGTAAAAGGTCTGAGTACAGTGCAGATATCTACAGTAAATCAACTTCATACAAACGGACGAAACGCGAGATATACCTACGTGGCTCGATCTCGGCATGCGGCCAGTCGCATGCCAAAACAATTGTTGATTGAGCTTTACGTTAATATGCGGATTGTTTATACTTTACATTTAATAATACATCTTTTCGTGCGTCTCAGTCGAGGTGCAATTTTTTTTTGTAGTTTATTTATAAGGCCTATTTGTTATTCAAAAATGGTTTTTGACACAAAATGTATTTCTGTTGAACACTTCCTATTCAATTTACAAAGTATTTTATTTGTTTATATAAAAAAGTATATTTGGAGTCACAAAACTAAATAGAAGTAAACACATGTAACATGGCAAATGTAATTTAAACGCTGAAGGCGGGCAGCCCTATCACATGTGAACGGACCGCCGCGCCGCGCTATAGGGATTTATTTCAAAGATGCCGCCGAGTTGAATTATTGTAGATATCTGTACTGTGGTCTGAGTGTTGTTCTCTGCATTATTTGTAAACATACACAAACAGTCTATAAATATCATATAATACGAGTTATCTCATATGTTAAAGATATTGTGATATAATTTTGTACAATGTTTACATATGTATGATCAGAATTTGTTTTTTATTCAACATTGAAATAATTCAATTTCAAGATTGAACACTTGGTATGGTAATGAAGTAGGTACACTTATTTTTAAAACTTTTTTATCAGGAAAACAAGTGAACAGACGCTTGCAGTTTATATTAAAGTTTGTCAATTTGTATCAGGAACTGTTTGCTGAAAAAACATTTCGACTTCGAGATACTAACCAGAATGTAACCAGAATGACCTTTGCCTGGTAGAAAATCCGATATTCAAATTTAAATTTTAAAAATAAGAGACTGTTGTTGCACTATGTAGGTGCGAATTGAAGGCTTTCCACATAAATAACTATTAAAATCAAAAGTGAATATGCCAAGACTTGGCTAGAACTATAATTTTAAAGATCTCCGTTTTAATCGTGATATCCGTATAGTAATTTATGCAACCAACTATAAATAAACTAATTAACATAACAACTATAGATATTGGCATTATTGCATTTAATCGCTATATATAATAAGAGTATGCTCAATTTTAAATTCAATGCTCTCGCTTTTCTTTTACACTTTTGTATAAACACCGTAAGAATATGAAGACAAAAATATCTTCTCTGTTATTTAGGGCTTTACCCTGCGTTTGGTAAATTTCGGCTCAAATCTCCCATTTTAGTGTGAAAGGGCAACAAACAATCATTTATACCCACAACCTTTCACATACATGAACTTCAGGCCTGTCTCCCTTTGAGGTAGGCAGAGACTAGGCAAAGTTTACTTTTTCAGATTCTCACCCACCCATAATACGAACTCCAAAATGTGTTAAAGTTTTAAGGCCAAACAAATCTGTTCTCACACGCGTAAAATATCAATTTCCATTAAACCCAGACCACGTGCGCCTGTATACACTATACCACCGGCACTATAATAAAGTAATAACCCCATAAGCCCGGTAAACCACAGTATAGGCGATCCGTTATGAAATGTACAGCTTCGGGTATAAATTAGCAATATCAAGTGCTCGGCGAGCGTGAAGTTTAACGATTCGTGTGGTCAGACTGTGGCTTATTCTAGGTGATGTGAAAAAAAGTTGGATTGTTTTTTTACGTCTGAAGCTTGGTGGAAGGTGGCCAGTAACATGTACAGTTAAGAGATGCAATTGCAGTTGTATGCCGCACTCGTAAGGTTTATTTTTGATGTATTCGTATTGTGTTTTTAGCAAAATGTATGCATCCCGCTTGCCACTCTACCAACTGAACTTCCGTGCCGAAATTAATAAGTTTATTCTTTACGTTATTTTATTTTCGTTTTTTTTTAAATACACAAAAAAATAGCATACACACGAATTGAGAACCTCCTTCTTTTGAAAGTCGGTTGAAATACAAACAAAAAGACAAATTAAACAACTAATGTTCCGGAGCGAGCTTCTCATAGTTGCGGAACTGCATTCATACATTTACGAATCCCCAAAACGAATAATTGTTTATATTTTGACATTTAAAAACAAAAGATAGTTCCGTGGTTTACATATACAATGGTATCTCATACCCTATTAGCTCTGAGACGACAACATGAAGACAAAGGACACATTACGACTATAAAGCGCGAATCTCAGAATACGGCAACCAGAGCTGATTGTTGTTTTGAGAATGGCTGCCTTTAATTTGACACAATAGTGGCTGTGTTTGTGTGTGTTGGTTTTTGAGAATTTTAATTATAAAATCATTTATTTCAATATGAAAAGCTTAGATTTTAAATGCGAACTCATTGACTATACTATATATACTGTCACATATTACTAAGACTCCACTACAATTTTACTGCGAATGTTTTGAATGCAAAAAGCATTCTTTTACGCATAGACACATGATTTGTTTTGTATTCTTTAGTAGCAAGCGTGCTGTAAGAAATAGCCAAGGACATAGGCGGTATAAAGTTATAGCATCTTTGTATACAGGGTGAATTTTAATTAACGCATCACATCTTGCGGGCAGTCTCTCCACATCAATCCCAACACATTTGTTCCACAACTTTTTACAAATCTTACAAAAAAACTCCTAACTCCACATTTTGCAAAAACTACCTACCTATTATTATTATGAAGCGATATTTTACTACGCAAGGTGTGTGACATACCTATGCTCAGATTAAATAGAGTTACATCTCTAAACAGAAGCTATAAATATTTTTAGAACAAATGTTGTTGGGATTGGTGTGGAGAGACGGCCTGTATAATAATTTTAATTTAATTTTATCATCACATAAAGAAACATGATATCTGTAAACAATAATACAAAGAGAATCATTTTTGAATTCACATCGTAATAATACTAACTAACTAATTTTAGCTTGTAGCTTTTATTTTTTAGGTACCTTTGTGTATATGCATTCATGCAAAGTTCGTTTAAATTCATTTAAAACGAACTTTGTCTTTATCTTCAGAACAAAAGATTTAATCACGTTAAACTACAGGATACACATTAAATCATTTTTATCTTATTATTTATTTAATACAGTCAACTGTTTTTTGCGGATTTTTTTTATGAACGGCAGAACCCACTCCGTCGAACAGAAGATATAATTATAAATAAATTATAATTATTTTGCACAGTTGCGCCATTTTTTTCATCATATATAGATACAACTAGCCATAGTATTTGGTTCTGCTCGAGTGCAGTATGACTTTTAAGTTATACCTTTAATTTACAGTTGGCTTTGCAGTAAAAATATTTTTAAATTGATATTTTCATCGACTTTATTGACAAAAACCGGTGATTAATAGTGAACCCCGAAAGCTATTCTTTAACTGTTGAGTGAGAATCAGACCAAAATCTGTTCAGTAGTCCCAAAGACACATACAGACAGACGATCCCTTCTATAAAATGTAGCGATATAATATCTAAAGCAATAATAATAATTAAGTATCAGACATCTTGTGTTTATTACGTTTTCATCTGAACGCACCCTTTACAGTCTATTGTTCAGTAAATTAGATGACTCGCGTTATAGGCACATTAATCTTAACGTGTGTTTGTATATTTCTCAATTATCTTTACTTATCCGAGATTGGTTCAAAATTCAGAGGTTTTCATGATGAAATGAAATGAAAAGCTTTTATTCGCAGTAGGTATTCTTATACACTTTGTAAACGTCAAACGCTGGATGAGGGCGGCGCGGGTCCGGACGACATGACAAATCCTGGGGGAGGCCTCCGTCGAGAAGTGTGCGTCTCTCGGCCCATGAAGATAATGATCGCCCATTATCCACCAATGTCTTGGTGTTGTCTACTACTACTTCTTCGGCTTTAAAAAAACGAAATGAAAGTAGAACCGAGAGGAAAAAAGCCGGCGGGAAAAAAAAAACTCGGCACTCTTTTATAAAAAGTGCTCATTACTCATTATGATAATCCTTAATTAAATTTATATTCACAATAAAACATTATAGGCAGTTTTTTTATCGGCGACGGAAAGTGTTGAAGAAATGGTTTTGGAAAGGTAGGTAAAAGTTTTAACTCATGTACATACGTAATACGAAAAATATACAAATAAGAGAGTCACAAGGGAAGACGACAGCATACGAGCTCAGCATACACTGCCGAAGATGTTATATTTGGTCACAGAGTTTGAACCCTAAAGGAGTTCCGACACCAAAACTCTCATAATTAGTTGTATAGAAGAGTCTACGCAAGTTTACTCCAACTGTCTAAATTATATTTCACAGCTTCTTTCTTTGCGATTGAGGTTTACTTTATGTAGTAGCGCCACCTACTGCTAGCCTTTGCACGGATTTTAGAGTCTATGATAAGGGTTCTTTTCTTTTTTTTTTTTTTTTTAACAACTGTCACGTTTCGCTCCCTATGTCAGCATCCAGTCTACAGAACTCATTCTGCGTTTCCGTGCTGTAGCCTGCGCACGTCGACTAAAATATATTAATTAGCTAGTTAAATTTTAAAAAGTTTAAATGGTAAAAATTGTGCATCGAAGGAAGAGAAAATTCTCAAGAAAATAATTCGAGGAGGTTGAGACATCAAATTACAAAAACTACCCACATTGTATGTGCGTGTAGTCATCGAGGTTCGATGCATACAATTAATTCTCCTTAATAGTCCGTTACTCGATAATAATATCGTCGTTGGCGATTAATCTGATGTACGGTGGAGAATCTCTAATATAATTTTAGTAAATATTAGAAAAAATGTCGTTGACACAAAAACTACCCACATTGTATGTGCGTGTAGTCATCGAGGTTCGATGCATACAATTAATTCTCCTTAATAGTCCGTTACTCGATAATAATATCGTCGTTGGCGATTAATCTGATGTACGGTGGAGAATCTCTAATATAATTTTAGTAAATATTAGAAAAAATGTCGTTGACACAAAAACTACCCACATTGTATGTGCGTGTAGTCATCGAGGTTCGATGCATACAATTAATTCTCCTTAATAGTCCGTTACTCGATAATAATATCGTCGTTGGCGATTAATCTGATGTACGGTGGAGAATCTCTAATATAATTTTAGTAAATATTAGAAAAAATGTCGTTGACACAAAAACTACCCACATTGTATGTGCGTGTAGTCATCGAGGTTCGATGCATACAATTAATTCTCCTTAATAGTCCGTTACTCGATAATAATATCGTCGTTGGCGATTAATCTGATGTACGGTGGAGAATCTCTAATATAATTTTAGTAAATATTAGAAAAAATGTCGTTGACACAAAAACTACCCACATTGTATGTGCGTGTAGTCATCGAGTTTCGATGCATATAATTAATTCTTTCGATTAGTCAGTTACCAGATAATATCGCCGTTGGCGATTAATCTGATTTGCGGTGGAGACGATCTTGCACGCCGAATCCAAGATTTGAAGTGCCCGAGCTACCTCCGTCATTATCAGCCTTTTTTTTGATACGATTAATGTCCCGGAAGAGGTCTAAAAACCAGCAGTTGTCGGCTGAAGATCTAAAGAATCTAAAGATAAGCCTGTTGAGGACTATCTTGTACCCGCAATTTGCAAATATTTACTTGCTCCCTTTATTAAATTTAGAAGCAAAAGCAGCATTGGCTGAAACTCTTACCAAACGAGATTCTATACATCAACAAAAAAAAAAAAAAAAAAAAGGGCAAATTGGAATCGCCTTGGCAGCTTTATCGCAAGCGATGGTAATCATTTTCAATGGAACTTTGAAGCAAAAACTTTTAAAACTGCTGAGTTACGCTTGTCGCGATAGCCAGAATAGGGAAACTAAAACTCATCGTAACATAATAATGAGTTCCATAAACGTATGCCTGCGTGACACGCTGACCAATACAAGTTGCGATGATTATCTATTGGGAGGAGATGTTGCTGAAACGCTGCAAATTGCAAAAAACGACGACGTCATCTCCGCAGCCATAGCTGCCGGCTCGAGCTCCACAGCAGAGCTACACGTACCCGCCACGTAGGACCTACCACGAACGGTCGTGGAACACTAGCAACCAGCGGAAATAAACCACCAGGTGCAGTGCGATGGACGTTTACGATATTTTCATCAAAAATGGGCTTAGATAACGAGTGATCCATTAATATTATCGTGAATAGCTGGTTACTAAAGACCTTTTAAATATCTGCCCGCTAAACAAAGTAGCTCTTGTGTTTACCCAAGGTCAATACATGGCCATAAAGATTATATTTTAGCGTTGGATAAACTATTAAAAATAAATGCTATATTCGTATGTTCTCATGAGCCAGGTAAATTTTATCACAATTTTTTTCTTGTGCTCAAGCTATACGGTGAAAATCGCTTCATACATAATTTAAAATCTTTGAATTAATTTACTACAAAACACTTCAAAATGGAAGATTACAGAACCGCTGATAAGTTAACAAAACAATGCTACATGTTATTTTTTCATCAATGTTGATAAGTCTTTCCGAAAGTACCTTCGATTTGAATATAACAACGTTTTATATGAATTCAAATATTAAACGTTTGACTTATGCACCGCTCTTTATATAAGTATTTACTAAAATATTAAAACCAGTCATGGAATTTTTACGTCGGGATAATTTTTTCATCCATAATATATCTAGATAATATATTTTACATTGGCAAAGATTGTGATGATTGTAATGAGAATGTTTGGATTACAAAACATATTTTAATAAATTTAGGTTTCATAATGCATACGGAAAAAAGGTTGCTTTGTTCCTAGAACACAATGTAAATTCCTTGGGTTTATTTTTGATTCAGATAAAATTATTTTAAAACTACCCACAAAAAAAAAAAAAAAAAAGTTCTTAAAATAGAAAAAATAATACACAAAGTTATTCGAGCAATTTAAAATATTGTCACCAAATAAAAATCCTACTTATGATCAGGTAGTGAATTTACCCAGATATAATAAAGATGATTTTACTTTATTATCTAGAAGAGGGCTTTTCTCCTCTTAGAACAGGCCAATACACTAAAACTATCTATCCTGACGCATCATATACTGGCTAGGGCGGGTTTTGTGATGGAAAAGAGGCAGCGGGTCATTGGAAGGAAAGCGAGTCGTCGCTACACATTAATACTCTGGAATTAAAAGCAGTTTTTTCGGACTTAAAACATTCGCATAATTATGGTAGTTACGATTGTGATATATTGTTAAGAATAGATATTACCATTACCTGTATAAATAGAATGGGTAGGTAGTGTTCAGTTTTCACATATGGATCATATTACCCGAGACCAATGGAAATAGCGTGAAATGCGTAAGATCAATATCTTTACATCTTATATTACTTCAAAAGATAATATAGAAGCTGAGAGTTTGTCACGAAAACAGTTTAATGACACTGAATGGGATCTAAGTGACTATACCTTTAATAATATAACAAATAGGTTTGGAATACTATCGGTTGATCTTTTTGCAAACAGATGCAACTTATAATGTCCTATTTATGTAACCTGGAAAAATGACCCAGATGCAAAAACTCTTCAGAAAATTGTTAGTGAAAAGTCTGTGGGTATTGTGGTAGTACCATACTGGCCCACGCAACTATGGTTGCCATTGTTTAAAAGGTTGTGTTGTGATTGTATTTACTAAATACTAATTCGCTGAAATCTCCTTTCAGATCTGCGCACAACCTTCATTAAACATTAACCTTGGTTGCCGCGAAATTGTTCAGAAAGCGTTAGTAAAAAGATCACTGTCTTCAAAGTCCGTTGAAATTATGTTGGCATCTTTGTTGGATAATTCTTACCGAGACAGTGTGAAGGAGGTATCAAGGCGTGGATTGAATATTGCAAAAATAATAATTTTAGTTTTACTCAAACTTCTAAACCAATAATTGTTCATTTTCTAACTGAAATTTTCGAAAAAGGTGCTAAGTACGGTACTATTAATAGCTATAGATCTGCATTATCATTAATATTAAACATAAATTCCCAATATGACAGGTTAAAAAGTTTCATGAAAGGAGTCGTTATGTGAAGACCAACCACATCAAGTATGATCTTACCTGGGATCCAGCAGTTGTATTGAGCTACTTACCTACAAAATTTCCTAATGAAGACCTTGACTTAAAGACTCTTTTCCAAGAAAACTGTTACACTAATAGCTCTTGTAACGGAACATCGTGTTCAAATTTTATCCGTGACAAAGATTAAAAATATTTTAATAACTAAAAAAGGTACTTATAAAAGGGTTTATAAAAACCTCTAAATTTAATAGTAAACAGACCTTGGTAAAGTTTCCGTTTTTTAATATTCGTCCAGAAATTTGTCCAGCAAAAACCTTACAGATGTAGGTATATAAATAAAACGAAAATTTAAGGAAACCTGATAATTTGTTTATTAGTTTTAAGAAACATATAGGTTTCCAAACTTTAAGTCACTGGGTTAAAAACACTTTAACTCTCAGTGGTATTGATGAAAATATTTTTAGTGCACATAGTACATGACATGCTGCTACATTAAGAGCTATTTATTTAGGAGTTTCTATTGACCTATCAAAAAGACTGCAGGATGGTCGGATTCTTCCTCAGTCCTTGCTAGAAATTATAACAAACTTTGTAACGAAAAATAATTTGCCTAATCATTGTTGAATTGTTTTCAATAAGTATGTTTATTTACTATTGAAGAGTTTTACCTTACTACTCTGCCAATTCATTTCACTATAACTAATCTTTAAACATCCTACATAAAGTAAACCTCAATCGCAAAGAAAGAAGCTGTGAAATATAATTGAGGATCAAACGAACTTCTAAAGTGAAGTTCGATCCTAATTATGTGAACAGCTTCTTTCGAAGCGATTTAATATAAACCCACCCGTTATTATGCTTTGAAATAAGCATAATATGAATATGTTTCAACATGGAGTAATTTCAATTTATATTTGTATTTTACCCAACCCCAATATAGTGAAATGAACAAACAGGAATAAGACAGATTGACTTTAAACAAAATGAGTTCTGTAGACTGGATGCTGACATAGGGAGCGAAACGTGACAGTTGTTAAAAAAAAAAAAAAAAAGAAAAGAACCCTTATCATAGACTCTAAAATCCGTGCAAAGGCTAGCAGTAGGTGGCGCTACTACATAAAGTAAACCTCAATCGCTTCGAAAGAAGCTGTTCACATAATTAGGATCGAACTTCACTTTAGAAGTTCGTTTGATCCTCAAATATTGAGCCGTTAAAAAGAGCCCTGCCGAGCCAGTTCTTACGAACTTCTCTAAGCTGGCTCGGGTCTGAGTTTATACTAGGATACCCCATAGCTCCACTGGGTGGTCTCCAAGCTTATATAAATACTTACTATAAGCACAGAATAAGTAATATTTGGTACAGAAGAATTACTCCGCAAGAAGATCTAAATAAATTCGAGTCTTGCTACGACGCGATACGGTGGAATTCAGCTCGCACAGCATTACGTACCTGCAAATTTATATACCTAGAAGTTTTGTCTCTTTCTATCGCATGCCTCTTATCTTTTCTTACGCTGTTAGGGTTGCTGCCTAGTGAAGAATAATTAATCTCCTTATTTGTAATTAAGTATCTACCGATGTAGGTATTACTGTTATTCTACCTTTGTAAAAAATATTGTTTAAACTTACCTACAGTACAAAATGAAAAAAAAGTGACGACGAATAATTAGTAATACTACATATGTTTTGTTTGCTAAATTGAACATAATCAAATCCAAACATAATCTAATTGAATATTTGTTTCTTTTTATGTCCATTTTTAAATACTATTTGCGACCTCGATCATAGAATTACTGTGAGTGCTATTAGGTAGGTAGGTATCTACAACGTCCCGATGGGCGCGCGCGTGATACACGACCCATTCGAGTAGCGCCGGCGGTGCGCTTCGCTGTAGGTAAATAACGGATGTACCGCGCGGAGTGAGCCAGGCCTGCTATAAGGCTATTCAGGGTTAATTTTATCCCCTCTCGCAAGCAGCCTCTCCAACAATCCCAACATATGTCCTAAGACTTATTAAAAATGTATAAACGCCACGTGCAGCGGGGCGCGGGGTTGCGGGATGACGCGGCCAAATACAAAGTAATAAATAACAGAGGGAGCAAAAATTTTATTGTTTTTATTTTTTTTATGTTATTTATCAAGATTTGTAAAAAGTCGTAGAACAAATGTTGTTGGGATTGATGTTGTTTGCAGCCTGCAAGAGGTTATGCGCTAATTAAAATTAACCCTGTTTAGTCGGTGTGTCATTTTGGATAATTCATCTACAAGTTGACTTACCCCACTATCTCCATCGGCGTGCATGTGATGAGGCACCTCCGAGGCTATCATGTGGATCTGATGCGCCGATTGCTGCACGCGAGCCATCATCGCTTCCACTTCGCTTTGAGGGTCGTGGTGGTTGTGGCTGGAAGGGTAGGTGTAGAAAAAATATGAGAAAATGAAGGAATACTGATTGAGGTTTTATTTAGTAAGTTATATACCTATACATGATGGAATTGGTCCAGTTAGAATGAAATTGTTTAAAATATTGTACAACTCAATTAGGTTCTAGAATTTTAAGTAAATGAGTAATAAATAAGGTATTTTTCTTTTTATTAGAGTATACCTACATATCTTTTTCTTTTATTTATTAATAAGTCTACAATGGAACTCAATCTTGCTTGATGATTAGCGCACTGATTAGAGGTCATTCGACTTTTTGTGGTACTTTGTAGATTTACAATATTAAGTAACCTGGTTCAATGAAACCACTTTAATATTAACATTATTTTAAGACATTCGACTTGAAAATTTAATTCAAATAATTATTCTTTCTTTGTGGTCCCTATAACACAAGCATTTCTATTACGAAATAGCTGGGTGATTTATAAATGTTAACTTTATTAACAATACAAATTTTACTGGACTAATGTAAATAATGAAGCCTAAAAACTAGAGAATCACTAAAATTAATAATAAAATAACAATAAATCAAAACGTCAATACTCAGCAATCTCGATATCATGAGTCAACCTATTTCAATGGGGTATCAATACACCCAATCACCTCATTCGCCCATCCATACTCTACCTAGACTTAGAACAATAACACCCATGTTTTTACCTCGGACAATATAAAATGTCCTTTCTTTAAAAACACACCGAACAAAAACCACGTAGTGTTGCCAGGCTCTTTTTCGAAAAAATAGAACAAACATGCTGTAAAACAAAGCATTTTGTTGGCAACACACAGGTTATTGGCATCCGTTATTTATTGCTACTTTCATTCTGTTTGATTCAGTGGTCGTATTAGTTGGTTTAATAAATATCACCTGAGTTTACTTAACTAGGGAATTATTTTCATTGATGAAGCGTCAATAAAAAGTAATCTTTAAAATAAGTCACATAATTAACGTATAAAAAAGGGGTAGGTGGCATGGGTATTCAGTCGAGATAAAGCAGTATTTAGATCTGCTGAAAGAAATGTCTTTTATAAATAATTTCTACCCTTTGTCAGTCCCTTTTTGGTACTGCTTGCCAAGGTATGGAACGAACTGCCTCTATTTCTGCATCTATTTCTCCTGAACATTACCGTCTTAGTAGCTCTTAAGTGTCGAGTGAATGGGTTTCTCATGAATGGGTGTGTTCCATCTTAGTTCTGATGTTCACTTTTCATTAGGTGGCATGGAGGACAAACGTCCCATGCTTCTTATATAAAAAACTTTGTTATCATTCTACGTCTAAGTGTACATAAATAATCAAATAAAATAATAAACTCAGCCAGACATATGGTTTAATTATTTTTACTTGGTTTCTAAAATCTCGTCAAACAACCTTGATACCAACTTGATCATATGACACAGGCGTGGTTACGTTACGTAACAGTAAAGTTTAATTGTACACGCCATGACGTCGGTAACAAACTTTTAGTGAAAATGTTTGTTGTATAGACATTTATAATTAACTTCACGTATAACAAAACCGAAGAGTTTGTTTGAACGTGCGTGGTCTCAGAAACTATCAGTTGGTTTTGAAAAATAATTTTGCATTTGATCGTTCAGCTCTAAAGAAAGGTAAGACATTTCATCAGGATATTACGACGAGGGGATCAAAAATTACGCGAATTCTAATTCTAAAATTGTCTGTACCTATTGAAAAGAAAGTTTAATAATTGAAGAATGTCGCTGATACGATATTTTTATAATACATAATTATGTAAATAATATTGAATTTATAAATATATTAAATACATAATTACATAATTGAATATTAAATATTCCATAAAGGTTGCACACAGGTTGTATGTATAGTTTCCCCTGTAAGCATATTGCGCGCACGGAGGAGTTTGTCATTTGGCATAATTGAAGTTCTCAAAGAGAATTTCATGTATAATACGTGTACGACCACTGTGTATATGTATGACTAATGAGCAACCACTAATTAGTATATGACGATCTTGTGAGTTAAACATTAGTCTAGAGCATCAACGTAAGGTTGCTTATTTCACAGTTCACTACAGGATACATTTTTGAAATTTAAATTGAACCCATACCCTTTTACGTGCTTTCACCAACGGACTACTAGACGCAGACAGAACTTCCATCTTACAAAACCTGCAAAAAGTCGAGCTAAGCGCTTTGACAGTTCCTTTTTGATACGGGTTGCCAAGATATGGCACGAAATGTCAGCGTCTATTTTCCTTGAGCATATTTTGAAACATCGAGTGAATATGTTTCTCGTGAATGGAAGTGTACCACTTTGATCTTCATGACTACTTTCCATAAAGATGGTATGGAAGACAAACGTTCTATTACTATTTAATTTATAAAACCATACATACAAACATAACTTATTACATGTATTATAATGAAAGAAGGAGACTATTGCAGTGACAGGGGGTTAGCATATCGCCCACAAAAACCCCAATAAAACCTCTGCCCCTTAACTGAGTTTTACAGTTTGCCCGGAAAGAGAAGCAGCTGGTAACTCTCATGTTTTTCCTTTGCTCCCAGTCCAGTATGGAAGTAAATATAAGCGTAATTTAATAAATGAGGTTAAATCCTTACCTCATGTCAACATCATGGCGCTCCCTTAACGACATGGACCTCATTGGTCGTGTCATGGCCAAGGACTTATCACCGGGACTCTTTTGTAATAGGGAATTTGCGTAAATATCGTTTCCTGGAATAAAAAAGGTATGTTATGCATTTGTTTGTGTAAGATCCCTGGGGAGAACCTTCGTAAGTAATAGGTGTATAGCCGGCTGACTCACAAGTAGCGTCACAAAACCTTGAATTTTTTTATAAGATTTTTAGATACATGATTTAGTGGAATGGAATGGAACCAGATTACTGATGGAGTAATGGGTTCTGGATTTGGTAATGCGACAGTTGTATATATGCTAGGATACCTTCTAGTTCCACTTTATTGTTTTTTATCACACAATTTCTAATAGAATGCTTTGGGTCATTCTAAGTTTTTTTATCTAATAAAACGACCGTGTAAGTCCAGGTTCCTCTTATCTGTACACGCAAATCTGTTTTTGACTTTCTAAATAAACACGCTCGTTATATCAATACGCATCTTGCTTAACAAAGCACACAGGTTTAGACCATTTTCATTTCATAAAATACATTTATTAAAATACTTTACCATTGACTAGCTGCCCATGATCATGGACATCCTGGTTCCTCCTCGACGTTGAATCAGCTGCCTTCGCCATGGCTGTAATAGCACTAAACTTCTTCAGCAGTTGTCGTCTTCTGAAAGCCCTTTGTATGGTGACTGCAGCTCTTCGAGCTCTAAGACCTCCGTATCTTCTTTCTAATATCTCAACTTGCTTGTCCAGTAAATCTTGAGACATCTCATAACGGCTGAAAGGAAATTTTTCATTTAAATTTGCATTTTTTTAGAAGATTCGGAGTTTAGCTTAGTTTGGGTTATGCAAATCGTTTCAGGTTTAGCGTGTAATTAGGACTTGTTGTGTTAAGGGTAAGCTTTAAGGTTGCTTTTTGCGTGATGGCGAGATGATTAAATTCGTCAATACAAAATCAACTTTAATGAGATTTAGCGAGGTCACAACATGCAATTGCTTTGTGTTACATAAAATACCATAATGTTACAGTTCGGTAATTACCTACTTTGTTTTCTTTTTATGAATAAAATGGAAAGTTAAACGAAACATTATCAAGACGATTTGCATGTTAATTTTCATTCCGAGCGTCGCATTTGATAACATTAAGCATTACTTAAGACTTACTTAGTTTTATTGGAACAAAGAAACGGTAGCTTAAGGAGGAAATTATTTAAATTCACAACTGTATTGTAAACGGAGTGAAAATATCGTTTATTATTGCACAATTATACTTAAAGTGCCTGAGACAATTAAAATATTCTACAAGTTATGAAAAATTTGCGATAATTTAACAAAATGACAGGTAAAATGAGATTTCATAAAATAAATCTTAGAAGCATAATCAAAATATTTAAAAATCCCAAATAAAAATTAAAAAATCTTTGATTCCGCTTTTGTTTGTTTTATTAAAATACATTTTTGTTGTTTTCTTTTTCTTTCATCATATAATCCCGATAATAAATCATAAGGCGATAATAATCGATTATCATGATGAAAACATAGTTGGGCATGAAAGCCTGTCAATATAACATCTGGCTTGTGTTATATTTTGATCAAAAACCAACCTTTACTCGGTATTTGAATGGACTTATTTAAAACATGACTTATAAATTGTATTTTGCTTTACTCTGTAGGTATAAGGCTGAAAACCTTCGTTGAACAAATATTTCATTATACCTAATTCATCGATAGAGAACTAGGTATAAACCACAGACATACCTCTACATAGATAAATGCAAATGCATGTACTCAGCGCGTTCGAAACCCATGTGTCAAGGTTTGTAGCCGCTATTATAGCCGCTTGGTAATCGATTTCATCGGCACACTTGGTTTCAAAACAAATTACACTTGCGTTATCTATGTACCTAGATGTATGTCTGTGGTATAAACCTTGCCAGGCTTAGCCTTTACTTGGAATCTTCTTTTGATCTAGTTATTTCTTCAGCCAATTTCACCATAAGAACTCAAACAACACGACACCATTAATTCGGAATTAATTAAAACACTCTAAAGTACACTCAACTATATTTTGACCGAGCTTCTAAGATCCGTAGGTAAGTAATTAAAAAGTTATTAATTCCAGGAGTTAAGTTAAGATAATATTGATGATGTTGAACGTTGATGATCTTAATATTTATCCAAAAGTTAATACCATGCTGTTGAAGATATTTAGCAGTGCTCTGATAAACAATGAGATACGATGTTTTTGGAAAGGGTTGCGATTCCAGGAAGAAGGAAATTTTAAATTTAACTAATTAATTTGAGTTGAGTTTAAGGAAATTAATGAAAAAGTTTTGCTTAGCAGGTGAACTTGATAACTGTAGCTTTTAAATAAGTTTAAAATCGCTGCTCCTAACCAAAAAATCAATTGAATATAATGTTGGTGATTCTTTTTGGTAGATACAGCACTAAGATTTTTCTAGAATTTTATAAGTTAAGATTTTTTTTAACTCGTCTTGGGAACAATACAGTAAGCGTATTGTTTCAAAGAAAAACAAAAAAAAACTTTTCTCCGGCCTTTTGATTCTGGTGAAATCCCAATTTATTTGGAATTTTATTTTAGGACCTCATATTAAACTTACGCTATTTAAATGATTTTAGAAGATATCGTGAGTATATAAATTTAACTACCAATGTTAGAAAGAGATAATGAATCTACGTTAATGGTTACAGGATAGGTACGATCAACGTTAGAATAGCACAGAAGATGTTAAGGTGTGAAGGGTTCACAAAACTGTCATTCCTCAGGTTATCCTGGACGTACCCTCTGGTAAGTTTACCCCGTTTTTGGGGTAGAGTGGGATCTTTTTGGGTCATCCCGGTTGTGCCCATCAAAGATACATCCGTTCCACGTCTATTGAAGGGATTTCTAGTGGAAACATAAGAAATTTTGTAAAAATAATATAAATATAGTTAAATATATTTAATGTTATACATATAGAGAAAGCCCAAAGCCGTTGAATAAAAAGTGATTCAAGAGTTTTATTTATCCAGTCAATAGTCAATTTTATACTGTACAAATCATCTGGATATTTTCTTTCTGCTTTATTATACTTACATGGTTTAAAGTATGTATTTTAATTTGTAAAATACAAAATACAATCTCACTAGTATACAATTCCAGGATTGTCTATACATAAAATAAAGAGTCGTTAACAGGATTTCATCGCGTTTAAATATACCTATTTTACATTTTAACGTTTTAGCCTTATCATTAGGGCACTTTTACAAAAGCTGAGTGTAAGGCAGCTAACTGGAGGACTGAGGGCGTTGGCGGTCCATACAAACGGTTCGCGCGATGCTCAAGTTTGTATGAAACGCCCGCGCCGCACGGTCGCCGCCGCGCGCCCGCGCCTGTGATCCAGTTTGCAGCCTTAAAAAAACCTTTAACTATTTGTAAAATGAAACACGATAAAACCCAATCAAACGCTTCTTATATAGGGTCGCCTTATAAAAGTCAATAATATTTTAATAGCAGATTAAAAATGATTAGTGGGTCAAATTAACGAAAAAAAAAATTTTTTTTTTAAACATTTTTAATAAATTAAAATTTTAATATTCTTCTAAGTTTGATCTGTAGTTTATGACTACACAGCAAGTAATAAAAACGTTTCTAATCTAATCTATGTAGTCATAAATTGACGACCGGCTGGTGTAGCGGTAGCCTTCATTACCTTCTATGCCAGGGGTCCTGGGTTCGAATCCCGGCGGCGGCGGATATTTATTAGTCGTCAAGTCATGGATGTTTATTTGTTTATTTAAGTTTATTCTAATAAAAATATGTATTTATTCAATATACGTTTATATATTTCTTAAGTATATCAGTTATCTAGTAGCCATAACGCAAGTTCTTTAAGAAACTTAATTTGGGCTAGATAATGTTGTGCGAGTGTCATATTTATTTATTTATTTTATTTATAAAGTGTAGATGAATCTTAAATTTTACTCACAGAGAAGTATAGTATATTTTAAAATATACCTATACAGAATTTTTTTTTCGAAATTCAGACCCACGTCATTCCTAAACTGCTATTAAAATATAACTGACTATTAGAAGCGGACCCTGTATTCAAAATAATTTATCGTATAAACAAGACACAATATTTAAAAACAAATTACATACCTCTCCACAGATCGATTGGTTGAGTGGACAGCCAAGCCGAACCCTTCCGGCGGCGCGGCTATGTAGTTTGGTGCGGCCGGCTCGGGCCCACCAGCGCACAGCCCCGCGCCGGTAGACGCGGTGGACGCTGATGAGCATGACGAGTTTGAGTGGTTTAGTGCTGGAAGACCAAGGGGGGGACTGAGTGTGTGAGAGTCAGCCGCTGCCGTGGGAACCCATGTGTGAGGTTTGGCAAGTTTTCGGTTTGTTTGGAGTTTTATTCATGAATTAAATTGTAGGATCTTTCAAATACTATAGGAATATCTGTCAATATCAGTTGTGTGAGTTTTGGCTCAGTTAATATTGTTCGGACAATTTACTGTCCAAAATGATTTAGAGTCTGACTAACGAAAGTAGACACTGGGGATTTTTACAAACTTTTTATACGGCAGTAGGTACTAGCATGAATGTCAAAGTCGTTTTTCTGGTGTCAATCGAACGGTTGTTGGTGGTTTTGATAGTTGAGATTTTAGAATTTTCGTATTTGAAAATTAATAAAAAAAATTGATTAAAAAAAATTAATAAAAATAATTATTTTATTTTCAACCGACTTTCAAAAAAGGAGGAGGTTCTCTATTCGTCTGCATGTTTTTTGTGTCTTTGTTACACGATCTTTCGTACAATTATGGATCGATTTTAAAAATCCTTGTTTCATATGAAGGAGATACTTCATAGTTGGTCTCATACAAATTTCATCGAAATCGGTAGAGCACTTCATTGAAAATTTAAAATTTTTGAAAAAATGTGAATGAGTTCGGAGTATGTTTACGTGGATGATATCAAAACTCAGCCAAAGTTTTGACATGAATTTGGTTTTTTTAATGCTCTGCATTCGTTGATTGTGTTGTTTTATTTTTAAACCTGATTAATACTAGTTGCGTATCATTTTAATACTATACTTCTCATTAAAAAGTAGGACAGTACCAATTTTGTTATTTTTACGATACTTGTGTAAAAAAGAATACTCAAGTATCAAGTTTGTTTAATCTATCTATTTCGTATCATTGTAGGACTTACCATGATATTTTTTTTTAAATTCGCCAGGTTTTTCCCGTCTCTACTTTCATTAGCCAGACTCAGTAGGTATCATTTAAACTACATCTAAAAGAATGAATCAAAAAGAATGAAAACGTAGCGTTAGCCGCTACCTTTGACGACCAGTGTGTGACTTTCGGCAAGTTTTTGGTTTGGGCTAATTCCTATCCATAAACTGTTGTCTGTGTCACTTGAATAACAATGAGGAGTTTTCTGACAGCTAAAAAGATTAGTTCGAAAAACCTCTATAGATGACACTTTTAAAAAGCCGAAGGCGTTAAGTCTGTATACTATAATGTAGGTAAGTGGTATCTACCATCTATGGTTATTTATAGGATCAATTTCTGATACAGACTTCAAATAATTTATTTTACTTTTAAAAACGCAGTGTTGAATAAATGGCTATATGACAGACAAGACTTCGCCTTTTGTAAAGTGCCATCTATCGAAGCCTTTTGTACCATTTTGGTACCGTTTTGTTTTTTTAATGAACGTCTCATATTCGAGGTACTACAGGAAGATTAGACCAAATTGAAGCTCTGTATTTGTCATGTGGTTTGCAAACGGTGTGATTTACGAAGGGTGACTACTAAAAAGACGGAACCTTAGGAGTATCACCAAAAGTCTAATACTAACTGTAAGAGAAGCCTCTTAGAATAACATTAAAAACTAATTTATCTAATCTATCTAAAACAAACTCCCAACGCTAAGTATTTAACAGACATTTCGCTTTCAGAAATCTTGCCCGTATTGTTATACTAACTTATTTATTCATAAGTAGCAGAAGCTCGCGGTTTAAACTGCGTAACTTGTAATACTGTCGGTATTACTTGGAAACAAACACCTCGACTTTATTATATGAAGCATAGATAACGAGAGAAGTTTACGGAGTTTTGTTTTGAACCATTTTTCAACCGACTTCAATAAACTTTAAAATTGTCCAAAAAAAAATTATGAATAGATTTTAAACATTCTTGTTTCATATGATAGAGAGTGGTATGATAGAAGTGGTCCAATATAAAATTCATCGAAATCGATTGAGTACTTAATGTTTTTTTTTTTATAAACATGTGTGATTGATTACGGAGAATATTAACATTGACGACCTTATACCAAAGTTTTGGACTTGAAGTTGGTTTTTAATGCACTACATTCGTTGATTATCGAAAAAAAACTTTAATCAGGCTTTTTTGAATATATCATAAAAAAAAGAATAGATTGATTAATCACTCGCAGATTATTTAGTTATCTATTGGTTTAACCTAAAACAGTAACTTTCCCACCTAATCCTTTATCTTATCCTTCCCTAACAACTAAATTGAACTTAATCTTAATATATTAGAGACCAATTTTCTTAAACAAAAATTTATTTATTTATTCAAAACATTAGAACCGATTCAAGATATAATCCCCTCAATTTGAGTTTTTTGTTAATTTTAATTACGATAAGCAAAATTTTTTATCAGTGACTTAGCTCACGTTAACCTACATCGCATCTAACAGTAAGTGAAGGTAAGGTCGAAGGTACAGAAGGCAGCAGATCAAGCGTTACATTACCTGTCAAATTTGCCCAACCAATTTTAACTTTATGTCGAGAGCATAGACTGATCTGTTGCCTTCCGTAGCACGTATTTATAAAAGACCTGGCTCTCCATAAAACGTCACTGAAACACATAATTTGACGACAGACTTTTAACGAATGGCCTTTTCCTTTTCACCAATTAGAGGGTGATAGAAGAGTCGCCTTATTCAGAGACCGGGAGACTCTTCTCTTCTCACCCAATCCTAAGCTGACAATATTCTGTATCTGTAAGCATATCCTATAGAAAGCTAATAATAGTTTTCTTAGAAAATTCGTCCCCCAACAACTGATCTACTCATTAAAATGGAACACTAAAACAATAAATCCACCCTTACAAACTTTGGCAATATTAGATTGAATTTAGATTTTAATTCATTACCTAGTTAAGTTCACCATATATTTCCTACATAGAGCAATCTTACCAAACAAAGATTTATAGTTTTCTCTCTCTGTTCATCAGCATTCATTACTAATGCGTGTAAATGGTAGGCAATATGTACAGAACCGGATTTGTCTCATAAACTATTCAAAGATTGATTGCTTCTTTCTTAAGACGAATGAGAATACGAACTGCTGGTAATGAACTGATTCTAGTTGGAGTAAGCCTTTTAGATCAGAAACACATTTTCATTTTGTATAGACTTCTATGCGTGACCTTGTATAAAAAATCTAATAATGTAAATATAATAAACAAATGCCATGCTGGACTGGGAGCGAAAGAAAAACATAGAATGTGCCAGCTGCTTCTCTTCCCGGGCAAACTGTAAAAGTCAGTTAAGGGACGGAGGATTTATTGGCGATTTTGCGGGCGACAGGCTGACCCCCTGTCACTGCTATAGTCTCTTTCCATCATAATAATTCCTCCTTTGTCAAACGTGACATCAGATGGTTTTTATAGCCTCTGGTGTTCTGCCTACCCCATTAGGGATACAGGCGTGAAGTTATGTATGTATGTAATAAACAAAACTTAAAAATTTGTTTGAAAGTAATTTCATTTTAAAAATGAACCCTGTGTGTTTACCTATAAAGGTTATGGAATGCCTACTTCTGATAACTCGACTTTTATGTAAGGCTCATCCAGTGACAGTAGGGCTATTTTAAGCTAACCGTACGAGATTTTACGGAAGCGAAGTCAGGGGTGGCATCTAGTTAATAAATTATGTTGTCTCAATTTACATCCAAGAAGAAACTCACAGCCATGCAGTAAACTCATCACAAAAAATTCTAATGATTAAAATTTTTGACTGTTCATTTTTAAACCCTTTTAATCATAGAAAAAACAATTTAACAAAATATTCGGAAATAAATACGATTCCGTGTCGCCTAAAGGCTCGAGTTTATTATTCCGCGATAAAACCTTCCAACGTGATGTTCTAATACGCACGTGCGACAATTTCACATTCACCTACAATTTCATTCATTTGCCATGTTTACAGAACGAGACATATTCGGAAAGCAGAAAATTGCTTTGAAATTTGCATTTTTTGTATATTTTTTGGCAATATAAAGTCTGTCGCTAAATATTAAATATGTTCCGGCAATGTTTTATTAAAAGCCAGATTATGCTTAAACTTATATGCTGTCATCTTCGGTCATATTTTCATTATTCTAAAGTCACCATAAAACTAGCTGTGATCTGCTAAAAGATTTACTGTAGTAAACTTACAAGTAGGTATGTATGAAGGTTAGATTAGATACTAGTGAGGTGCCAACTTCACCGGTAAGATATAAGTGAGGTGCCAACCAAAAACACTTCTTAAACCCATGTGCTGTCAGATTTTCTCTACTCTCATCAACAAACCCGGGCTAAGTTACCGTTAAAATATGAGCTGTTATTTGCTAAAAGATTTACTGTAGAAGGTGCTTAGTATTCCCAAGTATGTATCTATTGATAAAGCAAATATGTCTTAGGAGTTTTAAGTGTCAACAAAAATGAGTGGTCAATAAAAGAGTTACAACTGGTCCTTCGAGCCGGATAAAACATGTTTAGAGTACAGTGTAATGTAATTATGTAGTACAAAAAGGTGTTAATATTTGAGAATTTTTAATGAACAAAGAATACTATTATTAATAAACATGGGAAAACGAAAGAGATGGCAAGATGAAAAGATAGAGAAACCAACCTGGCAAAGGCCTGTGAACCGCGGTGCAATAACGGTTGCCTTCCATGTACCCACGGTCAGGTTCCGAGTGGTGACCATGGTGGCCACTGTGGATGGAATGGTCGTGGCTGTAGAAACCATCCGGGGGGTGGATCGGCACCCCTGTCGATGATTCCTCTTCGTCCACTTTTTGTGAGAAGCTGTAACAAAGAGATACGTTTAGTTTTGTTATTCATTTCGATTTGTAAATAGTGCGACTTAATTTAACTGTACAGTCTGACAAGGCCTTTTTGGCGCTTGGATGATGACGTCATAGGGGCGTGAGGATGAAATAAGGGTTACCATTCAGTATAATTTCCCTCTTCTCAGGGAAAAATATTAATGCATGAACTTTTAGGTTTTTCACTTTTGAAAACAGAAAAAAATTGAGAAAAACGTTAGTGGTACAAAACCACAGGGTTGAAGATATAAATAGAAGATTAAGCAAGAAAATATAAGTGTATTAAAAATAGAGTAACTTTTTAATTTATGTTCTAAAGTGTATTTTTCAAAGTATGGCAATACGTAAACAGAGGCAACTTGCTTCTTTACTCTTAAAAAGTGATTTATTGGGACATTAAATTGTTTTTCTTTCTGAAAACAACTTCTTCAATTTTATAACTACAATAAGTAAGCCCGCATTTTGTAAATTTTGGCGTACTTCATATTTTAATAGTGAATTTAAAAGTACCTACATTAACAAATATGACCTGTAAAAGTCATGAAGTGACATTTCCCAAGACGGTGGTTAGTTCCAATTTTTGCCACGCGCCAAAAGATCCTATTCGGATTATAAGTTTAAATAGGTACCTACGAAATAAATAACATTTTGACTTTGACTCTGAGTATTTTTTATCGTGTTGTCTTATAATCGTCTTATAATTATTAAGAGTGAATACACTGTTTATAAAACAAGACTAAGTAGAAATACTCTGTCGTGGATTTGGAAAAGGAGCTCTATATCATGCAATGATAGGAATAGGTAGTGCAATTTAGGGTTAATAAACTCCAATATGAGAATAGTATGGATACGCCTGCGGCATTGCGGGATTTAGTGATTTTTGTAGAACAATTCTTGGTCAAACCAACCGGGTTTTTTTTTTTGTATTTTGTTGTTTTTTGTATAAGAATGTAATACGAGAAATAAGTTCTGTTAAAATTTAATTTACGTTTATATAACAATAATCCAATGTAAATTATTGAACATGACTAATCCTTAACAATACTAGTATGGTATGTCCATGTTAAGATTTCGTCGTGAAATCCCGCAAAATTGCACTACATATTCCTATCACAGATCATAAGCCAAACATACATGTTTTAATCTACAAATGCAGCATTTGACCCAATTCCATGAAACTAGGCCAAAAGTGCAGTTATCCATTTCTTTTTATGAAATTTAATATTATAAATGTGAGTTTAATATCCGTAATGTGAGTCATTAAAGCCGTTGTTTCATTAAGATTCGCCGTCATCATCATGTTTCTTCAATCTACATTAAATTTGAAAAACGAATATGTTCGAATCATATAAAATTATTACATAGCACACACAAGTGCTAAATGAGGTACATCGTGTTTGAATAATAAATTTGAAAAGCGAACACATTCGAATCACGAGGCAAAAAGTCATCAATAGAACACACATCGACTATTACCTCTAACAACGATAATTTCACCATTCAAACTTATCTTGATAGATGGCAAATTATAGAGAACAATATTTTCGCGCTAACTTTGAAAATATCAGCAGATAACAGTCACGATTATGTCGTTTAGAAAGTAGGTGGAAGCACAGAGGCAGACGGAACATCGTAAAACTATATGGGAATAAATGTATTTTGATATAATAATACGTTTAAGGCTGAGGTAATGTTTAGAAATCGAAGTAAGAGACGTTCCGGTCGTGTGTCTTATAATGGTTAAATAGTTAAATTGTATAGTTTCTATTTTACTTTACTATAGAATATTAGTTTGTCATTATTGTGTGTTTAGACATTTTGTACTATAATAATGAAGCTGCACAATTTGTTTCGTTTTTAAAATCTCTTCCAAATTTGAAAAAAGTCATTCAATTTTGGCAGCTTAACTTGAGGATGTTTTAAAGCCAAGTTGGCTATATCAAAAGAATTTTTGACAAAATCAAAACAAGCTCAAGTAAACAATCATTAACATTTTCTACTTTAAATTTGCTTATAGAAATTACACCAGCGTTTTTTCAGGCGCATAATGCAAACTAGTTAATTATTCTACGATGCAAATTAAAGTTAAATTTGAAAAATAAAAAGCGAATTTAACTTTAAAAAGTAACCCAACTTAAATGAACTACGGCTTTTAATAACAACTTAAATTGGCTTTAACAACTAATATACAGAAATACGAGAGAAATTCAACATTTACAAGCTTTCCGATGCCACTGGCCAATTAACAAGGACTGCTAAGTTCTGTCGAGTTTCGAAACGCCAACTTCCAATCCTTGCAGCAGTGCACAGGAAAATTATAAAAGCAATTAACACCGCTACGTTCCACGGTCGCGAAATGGAGTTTTTGAAGTTTGTGATAAATCGAAACACGTGTAAACTGGGAGTCAAGGCAGAGTTTTCACCATCCATTATATTAAATAAAAGATTTTTCTAACTGGACTTAATTGCGGGTAGTTCACATTTTACCTCGAAGTCATTTCTAGTTCTTGATCTATCTGTCACCTTGTGTTGTTTTTTTTTTTGGTTTTCCAAGACCTACCCTTTATATCAAAATAAAGTTATATTTTTACAATTTCCAAAATTCTAAGTTCCAATCCTTGCTACAGTGCACAGGAAAATAATAAAAGCAATTAACACCGCTACGTTCCACGGTCGCGAAATGGAGTTTTTGAAGTTTGTGATAAATCGAAACACGTGTAAACTGGGAGTCAAGGCAGAGTTTTCACGATCCATTATATTAAATAAAAGATTTTTCTAACTGGACTTAATTGCGGGTAGTTCACATTTTACCTCGAAGTCATTTCTATGTCTTGATCTATCTGTCACCTTGTGTTAAAAGTGTTTTTTTTTGGTTTTCCAGGACGTACCCTTTATATCAAAATAAATTTATATTTTTACAATTTCCAAAATTCTAAGTTCCAATCCTTGCTACAGTGCACAGGAAAATAATAAAAGCAATTAACACCGCTACGTTCCACGGTCGCGAAATGGAGTTTTTGAAGTTTGTGATAAATCGAAACACGTGTAAACTGGGAGTCAAGGCAGAGTTAAAGTTTCCGCGATACATTATTATAAATAGATGACTTTGGAAACCGGATTTTATAGCATATTATAATATTTCTATACATTATATTAAAAACAAAAGACTCTTATTGAATCAGATTTTAACGTGTATGATTATATTTCGCATTTTGACTCGAAGTTTCGGTGTCTCTACTTTACTTACTATGATCATCTGTGATGAAACAATATTTTATTTTTGATTATCAGAAGCCTTCAATACTTATTATACTTTTTTACAATTCATAATTCAACTATGAAATGTAGTTTATTTCAATAACAAACAAAGAATATAGTGAAAAAATATTACGTGAAAAAAGTCCTCACACGCTCAAATATCAGCAAAAACGTAACAAAAAACAACAATAGAGCTCTGTATTCTATGATTTACTATAACAAAATCCTAACAATAGCTCTCGAAAAACGAAGCAAACATTTTCAGCCATATAACGCTTTGAATTTAATTTGCACTATGAAACAAAACTGTTTGGAGTATGCAGGTAATTAATTCCTTTGAGCAGTTTGTAATAGTTTGTATATAAGTAAACTACTTGAAATTGCAACCGAATGCGCATACAGCAAGCCTTATTGCAAATGTATACTTGTATTTGGTACGCTAAAAAGTTTGTGTACAATAAAACACTCCCACTCAACTCTGAGAACGCTCTTGATTTTTGGTAAAGGTATGGATATCTAATACCTACTGCCTTAAGGTTGGTTTTAGACCTGAGAGCGGTTTATAAATACGGCAATCAGTCTCGTCCTCAAAAATACTTATTGCAACGTCGATCATGACTCAAGCATAATTTCATTATTAGTTATACGCAGAGATCAGTCTAAAAATACTAAGACTACTTAAATATAGTTAATGTCTCCGTAAGCTTTTGAATAAGACGCCCAAAGCTCAAGAACTCCTATTTAAAATGGCGTTGACTACAAATTTCTTACGCTTTATACTACATTGGTTGAAAAGTTCGCGGCCTGGCCATTAATAAAAAAACTTTTGTAATTTTTTCTGCCGTCATTTTGAACTGTCATTATTCAATTGTCAGCCCGCGAATTTTCAATTTGATATCTTGTCTAAATAAAATTTTACGAACAATATAAATACGTGTGTAGAACAAATTTTCACTAATGGAGAAATTTGAACAACGTGCTGTGATTAAATATTTGTTTAAAAAAAGATTAACACCAAAGGAGATCCATGATGACATGCAAACAACATTAGGGGAATCTGCCCCGTCTTATACCACTGTGAAAAAATGGGTTGCAGAATTTAAACGTGGACGAGAGAACATCGAAGATGACCCTCGCTCCGGCAGGCCAATGACGTCTACGA
This sequence comes from Stenoptilia bipunctidactyla, assembly GCA_944452665.1. Classification (NCBI taxonomy): domain Eukaryota; kingdom Metazoa; phylum Arthropoda; class Insecta; order Lepidoptera; family Pterophoridae; genus Stenoptilia; species Stenoptilia bipunctidactyla. The sequence goes on from OX101743.1 coordinate 9,372,521, forward strand.
CCGAAGAAAACATCAATAAAGTGTGTGATCTCATATTGAAAGACCGTAGATTGACTATCAGAGAAATTGCAGACACTATAGGCATCTCATGTGAACGAACGCAAAACATCATTGTCCATGAACTCGGCTTTTCTAAGGTTTCGGCTAGGTGGGTCCCCAGATTGCTTTCAGTAGAGCAAAAGCGAATTCGACTCACGATTTCTCGCGACTGTTTGGAGATGTTCGAGGCTGATCCACAAGGTTTTCTTGACAGATTTGTGACAATGGATGAAACCTGGGTTCACCACTATACCCCAGAATCAAAACAACAATCCAAACAATGGAAAAAATCAGGTGAACCAACTCCGAAAAAAGCAAAGGCAATTCTGTCGGCTGGCAAGGTGATGGCATCGGTTTTTTGGGATGCTAAGGGTGTCATTATGGTGGACTACCTTCCAAAAGGCGAAACAATAAACTCTGCGTACTATAGCACCCTTCTGCGCCGTGTACGTGAAGAAATTAAACAGAAACGCCCAGGATTACTGAGAAAGAAAGTGTTGTTTCACCAGGACAACGCCCGAGTCCACACGTCTGTCGAGTCTATGGCTAAAATTCGTGATTGTGGTTTCGAATTGTTGCCACATCCAGCTTATTCTCCTGATTTGGCACCTTCGGACTTTCATCTGTTTCCAAACCTGAAAAAACACCTCGGTGGGCAGAAATTTTTAACGAATGAAGAGGTCGAAGCCGCTGTTAACCTGTGTTTTGAAGACCTTGAGGAATCTTTTTTTAAAACAGGTATGGAAGCTCTGGAAAGCAGATGGAAGAAGTGCATAGAGCTAAATGGAGATTACGTCGAAAAATAAAAATATTTTTGTATGTACTTTATTCTGTTTTCTTGACTAGGCCGCGAACTTTTCAATCCACCCTCGTATGCTAACGAAAAGTTGCGGCTTCTGTACTGATGTTCCAAGAAATCGTTTAATGATCCATAGTATCATATATCGTCTACCAAAAGTATGTTATCAATCAGGCAACCCATATAAAGTCTAGTTGATAATTCACAAAATTCACCATTAATATACATTATTGAGGTTTACTATTTATCTACTTATTATTAAAATGTATAGGGTATTCGAAAAGATACCGAAATGTCGAGTTACGACGTTTTACACAATAGGTATCTAATTAACGGGATTCAGCGAAATTTTCGATCAATTTTCTAAAACCACAAAGGATGTTTCATTACATCATTCTGTGCTGTCGAAACACGAGCATATAGACTAGGGAGTAACCCTAGTTAACGCGTCGTTTAAGTAATCTTAAGGCTACAAACTGGACGGCAGCGACAAAGACAGAGAGAGCGAAAGCGGCGCGGGCAGCGACGCGGGCTGCGATTTCCGCGACACGATAATAATATAATAATAAAATCTTTATTTGCATGGAAATTGGTACATTGTAGGTCTTATTGTATAGATTAAAGTTTCACAATATCCTACCGACAAGTGTCAATGTGCAAAAAATTTAAATTTAAGATATGTCGAAATACATGTTTGAGTTAATTGTTATATTCAGTATATTTTTTTTATATAAAGTTAACTTAACTTTACATAAAAAAATAGAAATAGGGGATGGAAAGTATTGAGTTTGTATGAAACCGCAATAAATCGCTCAAGCGCCCGCTGGCGTCAAGAACGGCCCAGATTCCTCGCGTCGCTACCTGCGCCGCTGTCGCTGCCGTCCAGTTTGCAGCCTAAGGGAGCTTCAGTTAGGGATTTTTTATCGGTTTGCACTGTCTAGCGTAGCAGTAGTTCTCAGGGCCCAGTAAAGGCTGTCAAACTTCACGATCTATCTACGAGTCTATCTAATTATTACGACGTTTATCAACCATGTAGCCGCATTCTAAATGAAAGACTTCAATTGTAAAATAAATAATTTAAAGAAAAACTGAACACGAGCGATACGCAGTACCACAGCTAGTACATCGTTATAAATAACTAGCTGTTGCGCGCGGTTTTACCCGCGCAATTTCGATTCCCGCGGGATTTTCGGGATAAAAAGCCTATACGGATTCGGAAGAATCCCTCTAAGTAATGGTAAAAGAAATTTTGAAATCGGTCCAGTAGTTTTTGAGCCTATTCAATACAAACATACAAAAATACAAAGGTTTCCTCTTTATAATATTAGTATAGATAAACATCACGCCACATAAACGAGCTTAATAAGAAGGCACTTCCAAAACCATGATTGATATTTAAAGTAGTTTGAGTCAACCGTTCAAACCATCACTTTTACCAGTAAATAAATAGTTATAACCACTGAAAATCGTCGGTTAGGGAACCGGCAGTTAACCTGCTCTTATTGCTCTGGCTCGTTGCCAAATTGAATATAGGGTACCTAGTGAAACTTCAAACACAGTTAGGTTAAAACGGTGGATAATTTGTATTTGATAAATACAGCTGTCTAAGTAGTCTGATAATTTCAGAATGATAGTAAGGAAAATTTACTAAATTTTAGACTTTTAATGTCCATTTTATTTTTATTACCAAACTACACGGCTGCGTGATAATAGCAGTTTTGTACCTCATTTTAAAACGCTTGAATGACAACAATTCGCAGGTGTTTTTGCCATCTAAGGTTTATTTTAAATGGAAAAAAAAATTAGTATTAGATATTTTATGAACAACCAGGTCCAAAAAAAGCCTATGTTTCATCGAAAATAAAGACTTACGGGTATGTTTTTAATTTAATTTAATTTTAAACCCCAGACAATCACACCAACTACATGGCCCCAAAGTAAGCATAGCTTGTGTTATGGGATACCATATAGCGAACTAGGGGGGAACCTAGAATATAAATACATAAATAGATAGATAAACACCCAGACACGGAACATTTTTTTTTCTGGTTCCGTGCGGGGATCGAACCCGCAACCACTGGCGTCTGAGGCAGATAGGTTTACCCCAACGCCATAGTGGTCGTCGTGAATGTATAAAGATGGTAATGCCATTGAAATACTGCCTGTTTATATCTTAACTATTGGTGCAGACTTGGTTTAATTTCTTAGAAACGATATCGGGATTTTCATTTCAAGTGGATGACACTAGTAGTCTATTGAGTAATTTGAGCGGGTAAAATATTAAAATCCTTGCTGCGACTTCTAACATAAGTAAATGATTTGGAATGAACCAAACATTATATTTTTGCTTGGTGGTAGGATTCCTTCTGGGTCCGCCTGGCTAGCGACCACCCTTTATATAAAGTCTGCCGCCAAATGTTACCGCTCCGGCGGTAATGTGTTCCGGCAATATTGTATAAAGAGCCAGTTCCTTCCTAAACCCGTGTGCTTTCATCTTCGACCTCATCGTCACTTACCATCAGGTGAGATTGAGGTCAAACGCGGGTTTAGACACATATAAAAAAAAATTTGCACTATATGTTTAATACATTTCATGAGTTGTCAAAAATCTGACAGGTCAGCTATGAACATTATACTTTCAAAAAAATTCTTCTCCAGCATTAAAACTGACAAAACAACTCAAATACAATCGCATACAGAAGTGAAAATTATCAACAATGAAGATCGCAACACAACAAGATGATTATCAATTTGCGTACACCCACCGATTCAACTGATTACATACAAACGCGACTGCCGACACGAGGACAGTCATGGTCAGTGTCAAGAAACAGTGCTTAGGCGTTATCAGCGATTCTACATTACAGTTACGTGCTAAACTGAATATTGACGACTCAAATAATAACGAAAATTTTGAAGTTATAAAATATCGATGCTTAAAATTGAGTCCTAAAAATAGCATGAACGTGAAAGACGTTTCACGTTAAAATAGGTTAATGGATTTCGCTGGAATTTTGCGCACAGGTAGACCATTAACTGCAAAAACATATATGATATTTTTATAGTGAAATTTCCACGGGATCGGAGTTTATGCGGGTGAATTTAGGAACAAAAAAGTGTTTTTTTTTTAATCTGAAAAGATTAATGTTCATAGCTGACCAATCAGAGCAAATAATAGCTCATGTTTGGTTAATTCCAAATCATTTACTTATGTTAGAAGCCGCAGCAAGGATTTTAATATTTTACCCGCTCAAGTTACTCAATAGACTACAGCTAGTGTCATCCACTTGAAATGAGAAGCCCGATATCGTTTCTAAGAGGGTCGCCAGACTGTTGAAAACACGTTGTAAACCAATGCTTCCAACCAAGGTTAAGGAAGGTTAACTTGTTGACAACCAATTCCGAGTCATCCACACTGTTACAAACGGTGGTTGCCAACAAGGAGACAAACAAGAACACAAGCCAAGGTCACGCCCCTTAATCGTCAGTGTGCTCTGATCTCTCGCGTTGACAACATCTTCGCGATGGCAGTTTTGTATGCAATTGAGGATACAAAGAAGGAAAGGTTGAAACGCAGGATAAAAAGCTACAAAACTCGAGTCATTTATAATTATAGTTACATGGTAAAATATACAATAACAAGCGTACACACTGTCCTAAACACAGACATACATCTACATAGATAACGCAAATGCATGTCCTTTGCGTGTCCGAACCCCGACCAAGCGTCAAGGTTGGTCGCCTCTAGATTTAATATGTATTGTAATATGCGTGTATGTATGTCTGTTAGAAAATCGAGTCAACAATATCAATATCGGTCTTAATAATCGATTTCATCGGCGGTATCGGTGTCTCTGAATCTTTTTGTATTTTCCAGTAATAAATATCAGCTGTGACGTCACAATATGTCTTCAAAAGTCGGCACGCTTGGTTCGAATACAAATCGTGGCACTTGCGTTGTCTATGTAGATGTATGTCTGTGATTCTAAACACCGCCGTTTCCAACCCGCCAAGGTCATGTAATTTGGTTGTCAACAGCCATCTTCACTGTTGGAAACACGTTGTAAACTAGCAAGGTCACCTTGGTTTGATGTTTTGTTTCCAACAGTCTATTTGGGCCTTAAGAAATAAAACCAAGTCTGCACCAATAGTTTAGATACAAACACGCAACAATTCATATACTTAACAAAAAATAGTTTGACAGGTCAGAGACTGTATGGACCGTGAACTCTTTAAGTCGAAGTAGTAATAATACCAAAATTTTAACTTACGTACATTTAGTGTCAGGCGATGGATATTCTAGGATAATTTTTACGCCACTGTCGCACGAAAAATGATGTACCTTGGTAGATACAGAAAGGGCCTTAGTAATTTGTATACGTCAAGGCATAGATAGTCAAGGTTGTTTCTACCTTCAGTCAACATAATTTATGACTTACGGTAAATAAAATATAAATCGACGATACGATAAAAAAATGATTTGATAGAAAAACCAATCTTAAAAAACATATTGCTATTTAAAAATAGTGTATGATTCGTATATTTATTTATATTTCTTATCATAAGAATAAGCACTTAAGCTTAACTCCGTCTCTTTCCTGATATCTAATCTGCATTTTTTGATTAAACATCTACATGCTCAAAACAACTAAGTATTTATTGTCCAAAGTCAAAAGCTGATCTGTCGAGAATTGTCAAAAACTCAAACGAGTTTAGAACCATACATTATAATTGTAAAATATCGGTTTATATGGAATTAAAGAGACGTGATGTGCTATTAGCAGTGTCTTTAAATTTAGAAGGAATAACTATGTGAAGTCTCCTATAAAGCTAGACCTAAAGGGCCTGTTGTAGCGCGGTGTGTACTTCCATAATTCCCGATCAGATATCGCTAGAAAATTTCGTCGACGTGAGCTAGCGAATTTTCAAAATTTATAATTATTAAAAAATTTCGCTTTACACGTTGGTTAAGAAAAGTCCATATTTTGTTTTTATGTTACTTTTATATGAATCTATTATGGCATTTCGTAGCAATATCCGTTTGAAATGGTAAATTAGTGTTCTGTTTTTGACTTTTCTTTATCGAACCAATTTTCATAAATCATGTTTCTATCTTTACACAACGGTTGGTTATATGGTTACGACACTATATGTACAGTCACTTTTAATAAGATGCATTCATTTTAATTGGGATTTAAACCTTATCACAACCGAATAAGTTGCGAAGTGTACACATCTTATTGCTCGTGACTGTACACATTACTGGGTTTAATTATCGTTCAAAAAAGTGTCAAAACGCTGCATCCTCGCCTTAAGCATGACTTGGTGGTAGAACCCTTTCAGGGTTTGCATGGCTAGCATACAAATTTAGGACCAAATGTCGCCGCACCTTGTTTGGGTCATGTTTTACGAAGGGCCAGTTCCTTTTTAAACCTATGTAGGTGCAGAAAGGCAACAGAACAAGCGTGACAAAACTGTCAAATTTCCCCAAACAATTTTTAACTTAATGTCCAGGTCATAGAGTTCAGTTTCAATTTTTTGACAGATTTGGAACGCTTCATCTGCAGTCTTCTTTCTGTACCTGCGTCTTCATTTAACATCAGGAGTGTTAGGGTTGCCAACTTTTTTTTCTATAAAAATACAGTATATTTGAGTCTGAAAAGAATATCAGATATAGCGGTCAAAAGTGGATTTGAGCACCGTTCAAAAACTTATCAACACGTTTACCTATTTTTCCAAAGAACATGTAAATAATGATGTTTTTCACTTAATCACATAGATTTTCAAGAATATACTTGTATTACAAACGTTATTATATTTAACAAGTTTTTTTTTTATAAGTATACTTCTTGATCATGCTCTCAAACTAAGACAATTAGGTATAAAATTTGAATAATCATTTTAATTGCCCATACAAAGAACACTAAGACATTTCTATCACACCTCTTAGAAATAGCGTTTTGCATTACAGTATTTTTTCACGCATCGCTGCCCACCATTCTAAATGTACACAGGTGTAATATAAACAAGTTGTTATTCATACGAGACGATTAGATTTCTTCTCGTGTTCAAATAACTGCAACACCACGATCAGGTGTCATTATGGCCTAATTTGAAACTTGACAGAGCGTAAAATCCATAATGGCGCCTCTTTCGAAATGAGCGGGAAAAGGTATATTTTTGAAAGAGACAAATGATGGTGTGTTATTGGGTCGTGCTGTCATATCATAAACAGTTTGGAGAGGAATAATAAATAGATCCTTGTAAAATAGGATGAATATTAAGCTCTTACAGCCCGTTCACACATGATACGTTTTACTGGATACCTTTTTTGTATCGAAAATACGTATACTGAATACTGTGCCATATGTGAAGTCGCCAATACAACTCCATGCGCCATCGATGAAAAAATAACGTATCCGGTAAAACGCATCCAGTAAAACGTACCATGTGTGAACGGGGGGTAACTTTTTCATTCGCGTTTAATTTCAACCTTACCAAACAAGTTTTCGGGAAGAACTGGCCATTTATAAAGCACTGAGGGAATACATCAACGTAAGAGCAGAGATAGCAAGTTAGTCTGACCCCAATGGGAACCTTACTCAAAGCAATTCAAGGTTACTAAAACTTGTCACCTTTTTAAATCCACTTATCCTGAGAAAAGCTATTAAAAAGCCAACCTAAGACGACCCAAACCTGTCATTGATTACAAACTTCATTGATTAAAAACTCACTACAAAAACTAAAAAAATCCCAAAACTAGGGCTAACAAGAACTGGATAAAAAAATCCAGGGTATTCGCTAAGCGAAACATCCCGAGCTCTAATTTGCTTAACAAATGCTGAGCAGAATTCGCTGGAATTAGCTGAACAAATTCAAAAGCGAGTTGAAAACTGCTGGTTCGAGTGTATTCAGGGCACTTAGTACTTAAACTGGAGTTTATTTATCAAATGAAGCGCGACATCTACCCTTGTATTATTATGGACGAGAGCCGAAGGGTGTGGCCGGATTGATAGCGAAACATACTAATATTTTTTTTTTTTTTTAAATATGGATGGGACGTTTGTCTTCCATGACACCTGATGTTAAGTGAACATGAAGACTAAGGTGGTACACGTCCATCCACGAGAAACCTATTCACTCGACGCTAAAAAGTACTAGGACAATACTGGTCAGGGAAAATAGACGCAGGCAGTTCATTCCAAACCTTGGCGACCCGTATCAAAAAGGAACTGTCAAAGCGCTTAGTTCGACTTTTCGGAATATCAACCACATACGGATGGAAGTTCTGTCTGCGTCTAGTAGTCCGATGGTAAAAGGGTGAGGGTTCAATTTGCTCAAACAGAGCACTCGCGCACTCACCAAAATGTATCCTGTAGTACACGGTTAAACAAGCAACCTTACGACGATGCTCTAGGGTCTGTAGTTTTTTGGTCGTAAGGTCGACGTTGTTAATTAGATTACGGGCTCCAACGGAGTCCAGCGCTTCTAGTTGATATTTGGCTGAACCATCCCAAAGATGACTGCAGTACTCCATGCATGATCGCACTTGAGCTGATAAATTTGCTCTACTGTGGTTGTAGTCTAAGGTAGCAAATTCACAAATACGAAATTATACATACATAAAAATTACGCACATAAAAATTAAAAAATCTTATCTGTAAGTAATAAAAAAGTAAGTTTAACAACGCTTTAACTATGAAAACAGCGGAATTAGAAAAGGTTGCCTGGAAGAGATCGTTGTTAGATGATAAGGCCGCCTATTGTGCACTGTACCTATAATATTGTTATCAACATTATCTGTAACTCGATGTGTACAATGAAGAATAAATAAAAATAAAATAAATAAACATGCCAGATCCAAGCAAATTTTGAAAATGTAGTTTTTCCAGGAGTACCAACTACAAGGCGGAGTTGAAAAAATATTTTATTAGTGATGAATAACTCTCGAGGAAGGCTATATTCTATCGAGACCTTGTTACCAGATCAATATTACAAGAAAGGGATAAGCCCGAAAGAAGCTGCTAGAAAGTATACAATAAAGGTGTAGGTAATGTAGATCTATTCAATTTAATTTGTAAACAATGTACAGTCTGCAACAGAGTTATGAATACCACCCAGTCTCCAGGACACATACAACTTATTTCAAGTGTTGTTTGTTCCTATAAACTAAAGATTTTTTTGACACTAACTATCCGTTATCTGTAAGTTTACTTAGGCCCTAGGCATCACTGTTAAATTAAACACGACGAGTGTAAACTAGTATTTAACCTGATGAAATTCTTTTAAACGTGTATTTTATTGAAATAGGAAAAGTATTGAGTGTCAAAATTATATTCCTAACAAAAGCCATGGCTAACAACCAAAGCAGCAAAAACGCCACAAAACCGACCACCCCTTGCCCACTGGCAGCGCGGCTCTGGCTGGCTCCATTCAGTTGCAGAGAGTTGATTAATACGCTTGAATGCGCCCGCTGGTTGCAGACTCGACCCAGTTTCGCGATAAAAACTGTAAAATATCCCTCGTTATTAAAACCCGAGGAATGCCTCAACTGTAAGGTCCATGGCCCCTCATTTCTCGCATTGTTGCTTTGTTTAAAAAAAAATAATAAGCGACAAACAGTTATTGTATTCGTGTCTAGGATTTTGCTAGGTTCGGATGAGAGGACGAAAGTGGAGCAACCCGTGCGTTCTAATTTTAAAATGTTTTTTTTTTTTATATTATTGACGATTCTGTGAGTTGACCTGATACTACTTAATCTGTAACAAATACAACTTAAGAGTATCTACTAGTTACTGCTGCATTGCCAACCCTAAGATATTATAGTAGGTATTTACTTAATTATGCTACCTATTGCGCCGAGAAAGCTTCAAGTTAAAAAAATAACAACAAAAATAACTAATGAAGGCCATTTACTGGTTCTCACTAATTAAGAACAAACTGTTCTTAACCAAATGGCGCTCTAAGCAATATCACATCAAAAACAACTTTCATATGAGCGTCGCCATGACAACCAAAAACAAGATCACTTGTTCAACCGACTTCCAAAAAAGGAGGAGGTTCTCATTCGTCTGTATGTTTCTTTTTGTGTCTTTGTTACACGATATTTCGGAAAATTATGAATCGATTTTGGAAATTGTTTCATATGATAGAGGATACTTCATAGTTGGTCCCATATAAATTTCATCGAAATCGGTTAGTTAATACACTGAAAATTTCAAACTTTTGAAAAAATATTTATGATTTCGGAGAATGTTTACGTTGATCACATTCTCAACTCAGCCAAAGTTTTGACGTGAAGTTTCAACTCAGCGTTACAATGACATTAAATTATTACATTATTAAAAAAGAGAAGGTAGCGTATGCTCTAATTGATTCCATCATACAGTATTTGCATACACTCTATCTCACATTTTAAAATATTAAATCTATTCTACTAATATAATATAGCGCTCATGTATTTTTATTACAATTCAAAAAATACCCAACTTATAAGTGCTATCCCGACACTGAAAGGTTATTTTTCAAGACGAATCAAAAGTAACGCAAATGAAGGCGCGAAAAACTATTATAACAAAAAAACGAGTGACCAATCAGAAAAGGCCAAATTAATTTCATAATAAAATAAAACTTTAATATTTTTATACTTTCTATTTAAAATACAACATACGTTCTCCCATCATAATCACGTTACGGGAATCTCTTTCATTTAATCACACCCTTTCGCTAGCATCGTACTCAGCTAATGGCTAAATTTACATGTATATTAAGTTAAGCTTCTCAATTTTTTACACTACTTTGCATGCCCTATGTAAAAGGTTCTTTATAACAAATTACATGGAATTATAAACTAAGCGCTAGGTTTAAATTTAAGACTGAACAGCTTTACTCGTAAATTCTATTTTCTTTTAATATAACGCATAGCCTGGAACAACACATATGATACTTTTTATCCTGCTATTCCCATGGGCACACAAGGTTTAAACGATCAAAACTGGTAGGAACTAAGGAAGGTTTTATTTCATGGCTATATTTTATCATTCAGCCAACCAGCACTGGGCCAGCTTGGTGTTTGTGTCCCAAATTTCCTAGTCAGCCATTGGTTAGACTTATGGCCTTGGACTGTGATGATATTTTATAAAAAAGTTAACCGCGTAAACCCCTAAAGCGAAAATGTTAAATTAGAAAGCATCCACATAAAAAAAGGCTTTCATACAGTAAATCCTATATTTATTAATATGTAACTCTTGTCGCACTCGTCAAAATGCAATTAAGCCTTAGGATTTCCCGTAATGCAATTCTCAGTTACGAACGCTGAAATTAAATTTCATTTCGCACCCTAGCTTGATTGTGAAGAGAACATTTGTGTTATTCTGACAAATGGAGAGATCGAATAAAAAGTAACTTTCAATGGGATTATTACAAAAGACTTCTGGAAATACGAACCGTTTTACAGTTTTAAAAAGTTATATGGAGTTTTGTAATGCCAGTCTTTAATACCGATGGTAAACTTAACAAATTCCGTTTTGGCGTTCAACTTTTACTATATCCATCCTAAAGTAACTATACTTTGACCGATTTTCTGGCGATATATTGAAATCTATACTGATATATTTATTTACACTTCATTGTACCTGCGCATAGAATACTACTCATCCAGGCAACCTAGTATCGTAAATAAGCTAAAAAGTATGTCTGTCTATCTACGCGAAACAATCCGTCCGAGTTACCTCATAGAGTACAGTAAGTTAGAGCTCAACAATTTTTCGAGCCAGAATAATAACAAACTAGTCTTAAAATAGAAACGTACAAACGAAAACTTGAATTTAAAATTGAAAACTCACCCAACTTGAAACACAAAGAGAAAACCATCAAAAAATGATAAACGGAATCCGTCAAAACAGAAACTAAGTCCTTTGCTGAAAATGTCATCCAGCTTCATTACCGTTTGAAGGCACTCGGTTCACTTTAAAATCTAGACCGCAAAGCCGCTGGGCCGCAACTGGGTCACACGTTACGTAACGCCGGGTTCGCGGAGATGATTTTAATTACTTGTCAAGAAAAACTGGATCGACTGCGACATTTAATTATTTAATACAAAATATGTATCGTTGACTAAACCTGGGTTTGGCTATAATATCACCTGGTGGTAAGTGAAGATGAGGTCGAGGATGTTGCACATAGGCTTGTCTCGTCATTGAACATAATGGGAAGGCATCAGCACAGATGTTAATGGATTTAATTGATGAATTGATGCAGCTGTAGAAATGGGGTAACAATATCTCCTCAAATGCTTCAGTGAAAGTGGTAGCAGATTCGATCCACATACAATGCCATCAATGCTAAGAACATTTTTATCCGCATCGATCTATTCCTATTATGTATGATGAATAAAATTAAATATGTACAAGTACAACACGATCAACATAATAAGCTTAGGTTCTTAACAAAACGAAGAAGAAAATTGGAATGTCGTCGCTGCGAAGTTTAAATTAATTGGAACCAATTTACTAATTGGATTAATCATAATTATCCAACAGGTCCTCTTGACTGTCGAGTACTTAATGATATCTCATTTGTTTACTTTTATCGGTAAGAAAACTGAAGTGGAAATCACTTGGAATTATAACAAAGTATGTGCCTCCTCTATGTTTTCTTGAATGCTCTTATTAAAATCATTTGTATACGGATTCCACTCAAAGAGGGACACATTCATCAAGAAAATTTGGGTGTATAATTCATGAAGTCTTGTCTCTTAAATGTGGTCAAATAAGACGATATGAAAAACTGGACTCCAATGCTTTGTAGGTGCGAAGCCGGGTAGGTCACTAATTTCATTCCAAGCTAAAACTTTGAGCAACTGACCATGAAAGAGTTTTAATAATTTCCCTATTTTGGCTTTCTGCATTGCGGCCATTGTTTTCAATATCAACTTAAGCTTTGATGCATTTTTAGCTAATACTAACTAGATATTCTCGGATTGCTCGCAGAGTCCATTAGAACACAGGAAGTTACGATACCTACTCAGTTTCGCCAAAGAAACTCAATCTAGAACTTTCTCTGAAAGTGCATTTGGGCGTTGCAGTTCCGGCAATACTTAGTGTCTAGTTCTAAATTCGATCTTTAAAACATATTCATATATTTTGGTAGGTACAGCAGCTCAATATATTTTATGACATTGTCACCAAATTATAAAGATTTTTCTTGATACTAAAACTGTTCTAATATTGACAAGAATTTGGAATAAAAAAACAGCCCTCATATCGCTTTATTAACTTGAGAGCTACAATACCACATACATATATCGACAAATGTACAATCCTTTTGCGTTAGGACTTCACAATACTGCATTATCTTTGATAAACTTAATAACAAACAAAAGAAAAAGCGTATGCTCGCGATTTTAAGACATAGACAACATTAACTATATTAAAACCATGATTTAAAAAGAGAACAAAGCAAATAATTACTACCTATAGCTATACAATATCGCAATTAATTAAAATTTGCGAAATATTTTTCCAATACCAAAGATTCAGTTAGTACCAACGAGTTCGGATCCTCGCTACACATTCTATACTGTAAACTCTATCACAGTTAAAATAGTTCGATATAAAATAGTTCTGATCCTCAACACACATACTGTATAAACTGCATTACAGTTAAAATAGTTTATGCACTAAAGGAAACATTCGTGCTTCGCTGTTCAGAATTTCCGCGTAATACCTTGCAATGAAAATATTGAATTTCAAATTTCAAAAACCTTTCATGCAGGTAAAATGGAAGTTCCTCTAAGGAATATTTAATAAAAGATCCTAGCTCTTAGCATATTTCCGGAATGAGACAGAGAAGTTTGTATTAAAGGCATTTGTCAACTATTTCAGACGATTTAACTTAAGTTCAGAAGATGTTCAAGAGTCGAAAAATTCTGGATGATTTAAATTTTAAAGCTGTTTCTGTTTATTAAGATGGCTATACGACAATGCAAAGCATTTTTCAATATTTTGGACGATTTTAACAAGTTTTGAAGATATTGAAGACTTGGTAAAATGTTAACCATTCCATTTTTAATCTGTTTCTATTTATTTAGCTGACGGCAACAATGGTAAAGAATAATATACATTTATGAAAATACTTTAACTTCTATAGCAAGACAAAAGTCATACATATCATTTATTATGAATTTGTTCCAAACATGTGCGTGGCATTTTACGTAAATTTACTCATTGAAAAAAACTAATATTTCTATGACCATTTTTCTCCATCTTAATCTCCATCTCAAATACTGACCCGTATCCCGGATTTTGGCAGAACCACGACCGCGTCAGTTTCGCAGCTTCCAGTAGAACCCCGGCGAGATCTCCGATCCTCATGCCAGCACAGCTGTGGCAGCAGCCATCACCATCATCACCCACCGGTACGAGGTCAACACGAGACTCTGACTTCGCCACTTTGACGATGATCAAATTGCTATGTGGACGACATGTTTATAGCAATGGCTACTTTTTTGGCACTGGTTGTTAATGTATTTTTTTACTGAGTTTACACTTTTGATGCTTCATTAGCTAAAAATTAATGTTTTGTTTAAGTGGCTGATTCTTTTGATTGAGTAGTTCATTACTTATAGCAAAACTTTATATGCGTAACAAACTATCAAACAGCAAAGGCAAATCTTTAAAGCGGACTTTAATAACAATTCTGGAATTCTCAACTAAATCTTAAAAATAGAATAAACTATCTTCTATAAAAGTAGATCATTATAATGCAATTTTACACCACACCATAGAGATTGATTAGAAAAGCATTAACAATTGGAGAAACTCCAAGAATATTATATCAAGAGAACATGACGAAGCTGAAAGTTGTGATGTGAAACTGACGGACTTGAAGAAACAGAATAATAATCACAAAGAAGCTCAACGACTGACCATGGAAATAGTTACTTGAGAATGATAAACGAAATCGCAACAATATACTGACGAGCCTTTCAAAAAATACTCAATCAAATAACGAATGCAAATAAGACGCAAGGTTAGTTAGCAGATTACTAAGAATTAGTCGATTACTAGACGAATATCTTTGAGATAGATTTTCGTTTTTAAATGCTCGATAAACTAAGATGACATTACTTTACAAATAGAGCAATAACACAATGAAAAATCGGTAATTGCTTACTAAATATTTGTGCTAACGACAGCATAAATTAACATCTGTGTATTATTAAATGACTTAAAAAATGGAGACTGCTTAGTGACATAATAATTGGCGAATTATTTATCTTTGCTACTCACTGAATCAAAATTTGTTTGAATTTTTCTACGTGAAACAATTTATAATGTTTCCACTGTTACATATTAAGCCATTATCTGAATATTTGTGGTATCATTGCTGAAGAGGATAATACAATATTTAAAATTATTCAGCTGTAGGCTGAAATCAATTGTAATATCATAACTAAAGAGTTCATTTTTATTTGAACACGTTAATTTTGGAAACTACCAGTCATCTTTGAAAATATTTTTTATGAAGAAAATCCATCAGAATATAAAGTTATTCGAGTAAAACAGCGCGCAAATGCTAGTGTCAGTATAATAAACAGACCTGACACAGATTCAAGGATTACGAGGTTTGGGAACATTTTGATAAGCCAGATATTTCGGAAACCCAACAGCGTGTATGATATACGGTTAAGATAAAATGTTAACTTTTTGGGCACATTGCGCAGATATCAGCAAATATTGACATCAAAGATTACGACATTTCTGTGAGAAATTCGTTTTGGCGTTTTGACAAAAAGGTTAAACTTTAGATAAAATAAGAGTTTTAAGAGTCCCACATGAAAGTTACTTAATTCTATTATTTCAGCGTTGGACATGCACTCAAAGTAAACGATTGTGATTTGTTTCTCTGGTCTTAATATGTTCACGGTTCACCTTAGTACGTTTAAATAAACTTTATAAAGTATAGTTCAGTACTCAGCGTTTCGTTACCTTTTCAGTCACGCACGCCTATTGTAGTCATCATTATTTTAATCTAACCTACTGTTCCATTTCCAAAAAAAAACACAAAATTTCTAAACAGGAGAAACTCCCGTCCAAAAACCAAACAGGTCACTAGCTGTTTATAAAACACACGTTTACATAACATTTATGTTATGAAAATACGATGTTAGCAGTTCCGCGCGTGCTCCCCATATTAATAAAACAGACACAGTAATACGAACTCCTGAGACACGTAGGCATTTGCTGAACTTAATTTCTTTTCGTTACTTATGACAGGTTAAAGAAGAGAAGCTACCCGGAAAAATACTTCGGATTAGATCGCGATGTAAGTCATTTTCTTTTCTGTAGGTGATAATAATAAAATAAAAAATGAAATGTTTATAACATCGTCGATGCGTGAATGGCAAAATTATAGTCTTACTGGTAGGATATGGAAAGATAGGTACACTGGAACAAAAGAAATGGCGTCCACCCTAAGCACGGTTACCGCTTGCAGATTCATGGGTGATAAAGATTAGTTTCGATTGTCAAAATTGAATTGTTTAACTAAATATAATTTGTCAGTTCTCTTTATCAAAAGAAATATAGTCATCTATAAAGTTTTAACTATTTTGGATTAGACGGTGAATGCGATGAGCGTTATTTTCTTTTACGTAGACGATAATAATAAATGTAAAGAAAGTTTATAGAACCATCGATGCGTGAAAGTCATGCTGGTAGGATATAGAAGCGTACTACCAAATATGCTGACATACCATAATTCTACTTATTCTCGCCTTCGTATAGTTTTGCTGTGGTTGTATAGAAGAGCAGATAAGCAGAAATTAATAGTACCAGGACTTACCATTTTGTGAGTTCGAAGGGTCATCGATGTATCTGCTTATGAGTGTTATCGGCAAACTTTCAATTAAAACATTATGGAATACTGCGCAATTTATTCGCCTGCCATTTAAAGACTTGTCCAACGGCCCGCACCGAGTTTTAAGATCAGAAAAACGAGCAAACATATCTCACATGAAAGAGAAAGACGGAAGCCTCAGTACAAGGTTATAAATAGACATTTAAACAGCAATACTGAGAGATACTGTGTAAATAAGATAGTTGTATAAATAGCTTATCAATGTAGTAAAAGGAAAGGTTGTGATGCAAAAATAAATTGGCAAATAAAGATCGATATTTTACAAGTTATCACTTCGAAACTGCTCCCGTTTATGTTATATTCGATATATTTGTTTTGACTGCGCACGGCGCCGCGCCGGCGGCGCAGTGATGCGTTTTAATAGTGGAAACAAAAAAAGAAATCAATAGATATAATAACTACCGGCTTTAAATATTATCTAGATTTTGAATAGATTTTAACTCCGAACAAAGAACAACACTAAGCGGGAAGTCAAATTTAAGTTTTAAAAATGAGAACTGTAATGTTATTTTAATATCGATTTCGTAAAATTAGAGTCATTAAAAACGGATTTTTCAAAAACAAAATAAATCTGAAATAAACTAGTAACTTACGTAAAACGCATTGCACGAGAGCTAATTTGCTGGTTGTACTTTTAATTTCTATATTCACAGGACACAAAAAATGAATACAATTCAAACCACCAATCGGGCACTCATTATTCAAAACCCTCTTTCAATAAACAGTCAACCTACGTTTTAGATCCGCCAGAGCCACTATCACAATCAGTCGGCCGGCATAACCAACGGAGACATCGCCGCCGTATACCGCAACACCGCAACGGAAACCAAACTCAATAATGAATGGGTTAAAACTCAAAATGCTTTGAAACATCTCAGTTTACTTTGTATTCATTGGAATCGTAATCGTTATGATCACTTATAATTGAAATTTCTATAAATTAAATGGGATTTAATGGAGGACATTTTAAGATCTTGGTTTTAATGTGTTTTAGCGAAAGGGAAGCATTGATACGAGATTAATATTCACGATATTTCGACATCTGTTGGTTTATTTTAAAAATCAAACCGGACAAAGAATCATATCCAAAAGTAAAATACCCATAGGATTTTTTCTGACCTTGAAGTTTGCATGTATAACATATGCAGCATAAAAACAATTGAACTCGCCGAGTTTCCATCTGTACCTCCTACATTCTTAAGCCTGATGAATTAGATATTTTGATCATCAGGATAAGGAACTATGATTATAAAGATGAAGACGACCACTTTGGCGATGGGGTAAATCTTTCTGCCGCCAGTGGCTGCGGGTTCGATTCCCGCACGGAAAAAGAAAAAAAATGTTCCGTGTGTAGGTTTTTATTTATTTATGTATTTATATTCTAGGTTCCCCCCTAGTTTGCTACATGGTATCCCATAACACAAGCTATGTTTACTTTGGGGCCGTGTAGTTGGTGTGAATGTCTGAGAATTTTATTTATTACTAGATGTTGCGCGCGGTTTTACCCGCGCAATTTCGATTCCCGCGGGATTTTCGGGATAAAAAGTAGCCTATACGGATTCGGAAGAATCCCTCTAAGTAATGGTAAAAGAAATTTTGAAATCGGTCCAGTAGTTTTTGAGCCTATTCAATACAAACATACAAAAATACAAAGGTTTCCTCTTTATAATATTAATTTATTATTTAAAACATTTTGCTAGAATGCTTAATTGTTACGAATTTGTCAAATCTGGACATTGCGAATCATGTAACTCAATCCTGTAATAACCATAAAACGATAAAAAATTCTGCCGTTTTTCTGACCGACATTTCAGCCAATTCATACGAACCCATAAAAAACACCATCCATTATTGAAAACCACATGCAAACATACTCAGTTTCGTGGAATTCATGGTTACATTTCGTGACACTATAATATGTATTTATTTGTTCAAAGATGTGTTTGAGAAGTATCCAGCATAAAAACAATTGAACTCGCCGTGTTTCCACCTGTGCCTCCAACCTACATTCTACTTCGTGGTTTTGACAGGTGAATAAGATATTTTCGCGATACGAGCCGAGACTTCGCCATTGTGAAATTTATCTCGGGTAAGGCCACGGAAAAGTAAAGGAATATAGTGAAAATTGATATTTAGAAAATATATTTTTCTATTTGCCTGTTTTATTATACTTTGTACATATGTGGTTCTTAAAGGTGTTGGTAAATATTATGTGTGAAGTTTATGACAAGCATTTCCATTCGCAGTAAACTATACCATACATAGGTAGGTTTTGTACCAACAAGGTTAATATTTATATAAAGCAATGAAATACCAATGCTAGAAATACCTATAAAATTATTAATAAGAAAATCTAATTTTTGGAAAACCAAGTTTGCTTATATCTTCAGTTTAAGAAAACACTTATGTGATTCGATTCTAGTATGGTTTATTTAGATATGGGGATATCTAAATAAACTGTTGTAAGTTTCCCATGTTCTATATTTTATTATAGCTTTATTTTCTTCTTATTTTCTACGTCTGAAAGGTTTTACAAAAACGGTATAACTAAATTAACGTTGCCTGGTAGACGGATGACCTCTACCTGAATTAAATTTCTACATAAGGAAAATAACTACGAGATAAATAAGACATTAAGGTATAACAATCAACCCAGAAGTAATAAAAATTAAGCATTGTGTATTAAAACGAAGCCTTGAGCCGAAAGCGGGTTCATAAAATAAATAATGAACCTTTTGGCAATCCATCACTTTCATCATGAAAAATAAGTGAAAAATCTGCATTTTTCGGACAAAGTTGTTGTCACTTTGATTAAAAAAATAATTCACATTTTTTTCACCATTTTAATCTAGGTTGTTTCATTTTTTTTTTATAAATTATGGATGGGACGTTTGTCTTCCAAGCCACCTGATGTTAAGTGAACATGAAGACTAAGGTGGTACACTCGACGCTTATAAGTACTAGGACTATACTGGTCAGGGAAAATAGACGCAGGCAGTTCATTCCAAACCTTGGCGACCCGTATCAAAAAGGAACTGTCAAAGCGCTTAGTTCGACTTTTCGGAATATCTACCACATACGGATGGAAGTTTCAATAAGTAAACTTGTGTTATTTCAAACCACAAAACAAAATAGGTCTCGATTTCTTTTAACACCAAAAATCGAGTCTCTCTTACAAAGAAAAAAATATCCTTATTTCGTTACATTTTCCCGCCATTAGCAGCTTAGTAATAACAGTTATCAATCATATTTTCATAGAAAACGTGATCGCATTAACCCATTTTCCATCATGAGACAGAAAGTATACATCATACCACACTTGGTAGATTAATTAACTTTCCTGTCTTTTGTATGTATCATGTTGATAATATAATGAAACTATCAATAGAGGGTTAATGTATTAGAAATGTAATACATTTTCTTAATCAAAACCTTAATCAAAACACGGGTTCATTTGTTTTTACTTGAGTTTGAAACTCCACGTCACTACGGATATCGATGAAATTATGTTGTGCAACCATTTCAAGATTTGACGATGTTTTATTGTTTTGTCGACAGGTGTTTACATTATTGCAATATAAAATATCGGTCTCTCTGTCAAATTTTGATTATATTTTGTTTATGCAACTTTTATTTAAGTAGGTATTTTATTATTATTATTCAGAACAATTTGACGCGTGTAAGCGTCACATATTTAGATAACTTAATACATTTTATCGTACCTTATGTTCAAATAATATATCGCCCTGCCGAGGGACAACACTATTTTTACTTTCTCGAACTACTTAATCAAAGGTATATTGCGCGTGATTGTTTAACGACTAAATAAATAACCGCTGTCACGAGATATTGCTATTAGTTTTTTCGGAACTTTTTGTAAATAATCCGTTCTTGATGCGATCGACGGCCTGTTTTCGGGAAAGTTATAAGTTACATTTTATAAAGAAACTCCTACGGGATCAAGGAGAAACGTGTTTATAGTTTCGGTAAGTGTAAAAAGTAAAACGAAAAAAAATGTGTCTTGATTTTTGTAAAAATAATAAATAAGATACCTAACCAGATTGCTAACAGATTGATTGTCAGGTTTCTGACAGATTTTCTGTCTAAGTCTCATCACAATGATCAGAGAAAAGCCTCCTCCATAGATCTCTTCAACAAGCGGCGTGCGCCCTTGACCCAGATCTTTGGTCTACCTCGTGGAAGGCTTGCTAAAGCTGTATGTACTTCAATGGGTAAATCAAGTTATAATTTTTTTACATAAATAGGATAGGAAGTTCAAAGTCCTCAGGTGGAGAGTGATCGTGAAGGCTAAGGTTTTCAAGAGAAACATTTTAGTTGAACGCTATTTAAACTGTTATAAATTAGTTATAGAAGTCAAATGAGGGTTACTTCACCAATAATAATCAACGAATGCAGAGCATTAAAAAGATGTGTCCGACTTCACGTCAAAACTTTGGCTGAAGTAGAAGGACGTCAAGGTAAACGAACTTCGAGTTCATACATAAAAAAAAAAACACGAAGTACTTAATCGATTTCAATTTGTATGGGACCAAATGGGAAGTATTCTCTATCAAATGAAACAAGAATCATCAAAATAGCTTCACCCGGTCAAAAGTTATGAGGTAACAAACATAGAAAAACCACACAGACGAATTGAGTACCTCCGTCTTTTTTTGAAGACGGCTGAAGCAGTGGTCTGTGAGCGCAAAAGCTATGACTGATTCACTATAGCATTAGAAATTTTTTGCACTAAAAAACTAAACCTTTGCTAACACAGTGTTATATTCAATGCATCAATCTATAACCTATAGTTAACGTACTACAAAGGTGATGATGTAGTAAGTATTTAATTGACTTATTATCACCGAGTATTAAAGTGTCAGATCTATTGTTTAGAAATGTGCGTTTTTACTTGCATTATAGAGATAATGAGCGGTTTATAATCGCACACATAATTGCTGTATCTGTATTTGTTCTAGCAGTAGGTCTGATGGATGTTTTTTAAGGTAGATTTATAATTAACATGATTGGAAAGCGGATGGCGATCGTAATTGGTGGTCAGTGACCACGGAGAGGAACGCTGCTTCATGTCTTCTAATTTATCCCTTATTCCTTATTCCTCTTATGACACACATAGAAACTGAGACTAGTGTCATTGTTGTGCTGAAAATACAGGTCTGTGTTTTTTTTTTAATATTAGGTATGCCAGGGCCACGAGGCAATAGCTTTTATCTGAGTGTATTATTACTTTACCTCAGGCTTAGCTTAAGGCAGAGCGTGTTGCTTACCTTACTATATTAAGTGGTGCATTACTAGCCGCGTAGGATCGGCTAAGAATAGCCGTCCATCCCTGATTAAGTGTGTCGCAACTAATCCAAGTGGAAAGACCCCTTCAGGGTCCGCCTGGCTAGCGAGCACCCTTTATATAAAATCTGCCGCCAAATGTCACCGCTCCAGTAGCGGTAATGTATTTCAGGAATATTTTATGAAGAGCTATTTCCTTCCGAAGCTCGTGTGATATCATCTTCGACCTCATCTTCAATTACCATCAGGTGAGATTGAGGTTTATTAGCCATCGATAAAAAAATAAAACCTGTCGCACAGCACACACCACACCGCAACTTCTTTTATGAGCGATAACCATGAATAACAAAAAGCCACTTACACATGGTAATGTGCTATGTCATACGCACGTATACATCCGTAAGGCTGGTTACACATGAAAGTTGCAATTAGACCGAAGAAGGCGTCCACGCGAGGGTTAGCAGAAATTGTAAACAATTATCATAACAGATCTATACTGATAAAAAATATGTGAGATTAAATGCGTCCATCTTGGAAATCGCTAGTACAATTTGAAGAAAATATTTGATGGATTGCTTGTAAATTGAGGAAGGGTCTATGAGTATGTGCGGTGTGCTTTTGTAAACATGGACAAAGATTTTGTGTGTGCAGTAACTATCTTTTTTGTAACATACATACATACATAACTTCACCTCTGTATCCCTGATGGAGTAAGCAGAACACTAGAGGCTATAAAACCATCTGATTCACGGTCGACAAATTTGCAGGCATTATAATGATGAAGAGCCTATGACCAATGGAAAAATGCAAATAAAACCTATGTCCCTTACCTGACTTTTATACTGAAGCCGGAAAGAAAAGCAGCTGGCACTTTCTATGATTGTCTTTCAGTACCAGTCCAGAATGGAAAAATCCTTTTTGTAACTACTCCATATATTTAATAAATACTTTAAAAATATATTTTTTGAATAATTTTGTTGTGTTAAGGTATATTTTGGGTACAATATTTGAGGATCAAACGAACTTCTAAAGTGAAGTTCGATCCTAATTATGTGAACAGCTTCTTTCGAAGCGATTGAGGTTTACTTTATGTAGTAGCGCCACCTACTGCTAGCCTTTGCACGGATTTTAGAGTCTATGATAAGGGTTCTTTTCTTTTTTTTTTTTTTTTTAACAACTGTCACGTTTCGCTCCCTATGTCAGCATCCAGTCTACAGAACTCATTTTGTTTAAAGTCAATCTGTCTTATTCCTGTTTGTTCATTTCACTATATTGGGGTTGGGTAAAATACAAATATAAATTGAAATTACTCCATGTTGAAACATATTCATATTATGCTTATTTCAAAGCATAATAACGGGTGGGTTTATATTAAATCGCTTCGAAAGAAGCTGTTCACATAATTAGGATCGAACTTCACTTTAGAAGTTCGTTTGATCCTCAATTATATTTCACAGCTTCTTTCTTTGCGATTGAGGTTTACTTTATGTAGGATGTTTAAAGATTAGTTATAGTGAAATGAATTGGCAGAGTAGTAAGGTAAAACTCTTCAATAGTAAATAAACATACTTATTGAAAACAATTCAACAATGATTAGGCAAATTATTTTTCGTTACAAAGTTTGTTATAATTTCTAGCAAGGACTGAGGAAGAATCCGACCATCCTGCAGTCTTTTTGATAGGTCAATAGAAACTCCTAAATAAATAGCTCTTGATGTAGCAGCATGTCATGTACTATGTGCACTAAAAATATTTTCATCAATACCACTGAGAGTTAAAGTGTTTTTAACCCAGTGACTTAAAGTTTGGAAACCTATATGTTTCTTAAAACTAATAAACAAATTATCAGGTTTCCTTAAATTTTCGTTTTATTTATATACCTACATCTGTAAGGTTTTTGCTGGACAAATTTCTGGACGAATATTAAAAAACGGAAACTTTACCAAGGTCTGTTTACTATTAAATTTAGAGGTTTTTATAAACCCTTTTATAAGTACCTTTTTTAGTTATTAAAATATTTTTAATCTTTGTCACGGATAAAATTTGAACACGATGTTCCGTTACAAGAGCTATTAGTGTAACAGTTTTCTTGGCAAAGAGTCTTTAAGTCAAGGTCTTCATTAGGAAATTTTGTAGGTAAGTAGCTCAATACAACTGCTGGATCCCAGGTAAGATCATACTTGATGTGGTTGGTCTTCACATAACGACTCCTTTCATGAAACTTTTTAACCTGTCATATTGGGAATTTATGTTTAATATTAATGATAATGCAGATCTATAGCTATTAATAGTACCGTACTTAGCACCTTTTTCGAAAATTTCAGTTAGAAAATGAACAATTATTGGTTTAGAAGTTTGAGTAAAACTAAAATTATTATTTTTGCAATATTCAATCCACGCCTTGATACCTCCTTCACACTGTCTCGGTAAGAATTATCCAACAAAGATGCCAACATAATTTCAACGGACTTTGAAGACAGTGATCTTTTTACTAACGCTTTCTGAACAATTTCGCGGCAACCAAGGTTAATGTTTAATGAAGGTTGAGCGCAGATCTGAAAGGAGATTTCAGCGAATTAGTATTTAGTAAATACAATCACAACATAACCTTTTAAACAATGGCAACCATAGTTGCGTGGGCCAGTATGGTACTACCACAATACCCACAGACTTTTCACTAACAATTTTCTGAAGAGTTTTTGCATCTGGGTCATTTTTCCAGGTTACATAAATAGGACATTATAAGTTGCATCTGTTTGCAAAAAGATCAACCGATAGTATTCCAAACCTATTTGTTATATTATTAAAGGTATAGTCACTTAGATCCCATTCAGTGTCATTAAACTGTTTTCGTGACAAACTCTCAGCTTCTATATTATCTTTTGAAGTAATATAAGATGTAAAGATATTGATCTTACGCATTTCACGCTATTTCCATTGGTCTCGGGTAATATGATCCATATGTGAAAACTGAACACTACCCATTCTATTTATACAGGTAATGGTAATATCTATTCTTAACAATATATCACAATCGTAACTACCATAATTATGCGAATGTTTTAAGTCCGAAAAAACTGCTTTTAATTCCAGAGTATTAATGTGTAGCGACGACTCGCTTTCCTTCCAATGACCCGCTGCCTCTTTTCCATCACAAAACCCGCCCTAGCCAGTATATGATGCGTCAGGATAGATAGTTTTAGTGTCTTGGCCTGTTCTAAGAGGAGAAAAGCCCCTTTAAATTGCTCGAATAACTTTGTGTATTATTTTTTCTATTTTAAGAACTTTTTTTTTTTTTTTTTTGTGGGTAGTTTTAAAATAATTTTCTCTGAATCAAAAATAAACCCAAGGAATTTACATTGTGTTCTAGGAACAAAGCAACCTTCTTTCGTATGCATTATGAAACCTAAATTTATTAAAATATGTTTTGTAATCCAAACATTCTCATTACAATCATCACAATCTTTGCCAATGTAAAATATATTATCTAGATATATTATGGATGAAAAAATTATCCCGACGTAAAAATTCCATGACTGGTTTTAATATTTTAGTAAATACTTATATAAAGAGCGGTGCATAAGTCAAACGCTTAATATTTGAATTCATATAAAACGTTGTTATATTCAAATCGAAGGTACTTTCGGAAAGACTTATCAACATTGATGAAAGAATAACATGTAGCATTGTTTTGTTAACTTATCAGCGGTTCTGTAATCTTCCATTTTGAAGTGTTTTGTAGTAAATTAATTCAAAGATTTTAAATTATGTATGAAGCGATTTTCACCGTATAGCTTGAGCACAAGAAAAAATTTGTGATAAAATTTACCTGGCTCATGAGAACATACGAATATAGCATTTATTTTTAATAGTTTATCCAACGCTAAAATATAATCTTTATGGCCATGTATTGACCTTGGGTAAACACAAGAGCTACTTTGTTTAGCGGGCAGATATTTAAAAGGTCTTTAGTAACCAGCTATTCACGATAATATTAATGGATCACTCGTTATCTAAGCCCATTTTTGATGAAAATATCGTAAACGTCCATCGCACTGCACCTGGTGGTTTATTTCCGCTGGTTGCTAGTGTTCCACGACCGTTCGTGGTAGGTCCTACGTGGCGGGTACGTGTAGCTCTGCAGCTAAAGAATCTAAAGATAAGCCTGTTGAGGACTATCTTGTACCCGCAATTTGCAAATATTTACTTGCTCCCTTTATTAAATTTAGAAGCAAAAGCAGCATTGGCTGAAACTCTTACCAAACGAGATTCTATACATCAACAAAAAAAAAAAAAAAAAGGGCAAATTGGAATCGCCTTGGCAGCTTTATCGCAAGCGATGGTAATGTGCTGTGGAGCTGTGGAGCTCGAGCCGGCAGCTGTGGCTGCGGAGATGACGTCGTCGTTTTTTGCAATTTGCAGCGTTTCAGCAACATCTCCTCCCAATAGATAATCATCGCAACTTGTATTGGTCAGCGTGTCACGCAGGCATACGTTTATGGAACTCATTATTATGTTACGATGAGTTTTAGTTTCCCTATTCTGGCTATCGCGACAAGCGTAACTCAGCAGTTTAAAAAGTTTTTGCTTCAAAGTTTCATTGAAAATGATTACCATCGCTTGCGATAAAGCTGCCAAGGCGATTCCAATTTGCCCTTTTTTTTTTTTTTTTTGTTGATGTATAGAATCTCGTTTGGTAAGAGTTTCAGCCAATGCTGCTTTTGCTTCTAAATTTAATAAAGGGAGCAAGTAAATATTTGCAAATTGCGGGTACAAGATAGTCCTCAACAGGCTTATCTTTAGATTCTTTAGATCTTCAGCCGACAACTGCTGGTTTTTAGACCTCTTCCGGGACATTAATCGTATCAAAAAAAAAAAGGCTGATAATGACGGAGGTAGCTCGGGCACTTCAAATCTTGGATTCGGCGTGCAAGATCGTCTCCACCGCAAATCAGATTAATCGCCAACGGCGATATTATCTGGTAACTGACTAATCAAAAGAATTAATTATATGCATCGAAACTCGATGACTACACGCACATACCATGTGGGTAGTTTTGTGTCAACGACATTTTTTCTAATATTTATTAAAATTATATTAGAGATTCTCCACCGTACATCAGATTAATCGCCAACGGCGATATTATTATCGAGTAACGGACTAAATAGGAGAATTAATTGTATGCATCGAACCTCGATGACTACACGCACATACAATGTGGGTAGTTTTTGTGTCAACGACATTTTTTCTAATATTTACTAAAATTATATTAGAGATTCTCCACCGTACATCAGATTAATCGCCAACGACGATATTATTATCGAGTAACGGACTAAATAGGAGAATTAATTGTATGCATCGAACCTCGATGACTACACGCACATACAATGTGGGTAGTTTTTGTGTCAACGACATTTTTTCTAATATTTATTAAAATTATATTAGAGATTCTCCACCGTACATCAGATTAATCGCCAATGACGATATTATTATCGAGTAACGGACTAAATAGGAGAATTAATTGTATGCATCGAACCTCGATGACTACACGCACATACAATGTGGGTAGTTTTTGTGTCAACGACATTTTTTCTAATATTTATTAAAATTATATTAGAGATTCTCCACCGTACATCAGATTAATCGCCAATGACGATATTATTATCGAGTAACGGACTAAATAGGAGAATTAATTGTATGCATCGAACCTCGATGACTACACGCACATACAATGTGGGTAGTTTTTGTGTCAACGACATTTTTTCTAATAAGTCCCAACACCGTTGGGTTCTTCGGAATTTGTAATTTGATGTCTCAACCTCCTCGAATTATTTTCTTGAGAATTTTCTCTTCCTTCGATGCACAATTTTTACCATTTAAACTTTTAAAATTTAACTAGCTAATTAATATATTTTAGTCGACGTGCGCAGGCTACAGCACGGACGGAAACGCAGAATGAGTTCTGTAGACTGGATGCTGACATAGGGAGCGAAACGTGACAGTTGTTAAATAAAAAAAAAAAAAAGAAAAGAACCCTTATCATAGACTCTAAAATCCGTGCAAAGGCTAGCAGTAGGTGGCGCTACTACATAAAGTAAACCTCAATCGCAAAGAAAGAAGCTGTGAAATATAATTCACTTCTTATTGCGTTTAGCTCAACGACGATCATAGTTATATAATTTTAATCAACCTGTTTACGACTTAACTACTTAACAACAAGTTTTTTCGTAAAGCAGTCTAAAAGGGCAGGTAAAGTTTACATCTTGACCTTTACAAAACCTTATACAGTATAGTGCGGGTATGAATTTTCCATACAAATTTTCAAAAAGGGTGACCGAAATAAAAATTATGGGTCAACAGTGTCTTGTGACCGTACTTTTTGTAACTTAAGGTGCTACTTATTCTAACTTCCATTTTCATAAGCGCATTCTACTTCTATTGTAATAAACTAGCAATGTTCAAAGCTAGTTTTAAATTATCAAAATGCAAAGCTATCGTCAAAGACTAAACACTATGGCATATTACCGACTATTATTGAAGGTGTTTTTAAATTCAAACAACAGTTATACAAGCACCTGCTTAAACAGTAATTTAGCAAAAACACCTGTCTAGCCTTCGCTATATTCTTAACCATGATAATAACCTTGTCGCATGAAGCGTCTTTAAGTTACCTCTAACAATAAGTTGGTTATAAAAACGTTCAACATTCAACAGCGCCATCTATCCTAGAGGGTTTTGAAACAAGGAAAATAAATTTGAACCAGTGAATGGCACGATTAATGACTTCGTAGGTGGATGTGAAATATTCATTGAAGTTAAATATTGAAAGCACTTGGTACAGAGCTAATATAGAGTACCTGAGTTTCAATTTTCGAGGTATTTCGAATTTGAAGACAAAGAAATTAAAAAGAAACGTTTTGAGATCAAATAAAACAGTAATAGCTAGTCGCTTAGTATCGACAGCTGGTTGCCAAATATTCAAGCAGTCTAGACTAAAAATTAAGAAAAAGTGAACAATCCAAAAAGTATGGCACCAAATAGTTTTATGCCAAACCATTTATAGGTATACCAAAATATCCACTACAAAAACTTGACACCTACTCACAGAGGCGGAAAGTAAGAAATAATTCGGTGAAAGTAGTAACCAAACACTCACTGAGTCACTCCCCAAGGATCTTGAAGAAATCTTGAGCTTATCCCGCGTAAGTACATCAAAAGGTATAACAGGTGGCGCTGAAAGATGGATACATTCCCAGTGGCAAACCACTGTCACTTAGCGATTAGGTAAAGTTGGTTTTGAGTTATATTCAAATATAATTAACGAATACAGAGCATTAAAAAACCGAGTTCACGTCAAAACTTTGGCTGAGTTAAGAATGTCATCAACGTAAACATTCTCCGAAATCATACATATTTTTTCAAAAGTTTGAAATTTTCAATGAAGTACTCAACCGATTTCGATGAAATTTAAATTGGACCAACTATGAGGTATCCTCTATCATATGAACCAACAATTTTCAAAATCAATTCATATTTGTCCGAAATATCGTGTAACAAAGACACAAAAAAAAACATACAAACGAATTGAGAACCTCCTTTTTTGTAAGTCTGTTGAAAAATATACATAAACGATTAGCGAAACTGACACATATGCCCTTGAGAATTATGAAATCATCGGCCGAATCCCCATAGCCTAAGCCGGTGTATAATCAGACTATAACTGACCAATAACGCAGCTAGAATATTAATGACGATCAGGGTTGAGCGATTTAAATATTAATGTGATATGATATTGGTTTATGTTGAACTTGAAAGGGAAAGGATCAGTAAATAAAATGGACGAATTTGTTTGATTTTGACTGAATTATGAAGATGATGTACTCCGTAGCTCCTAAACGAATGAACTGATTAAATTGGCGTTTTTTTTTTCATTCAGCTATACTGGGAATTAAATAGGATCTCAGTCAATATTGCAAACAATTCCAATCACCATGTTTTTAATTTTAGAAGTGTATTATCCGACATACCTGCTAAGTCGGAGTTATTCTAAATTTCAATTGATGTAATTTATTTATTTCCCTTAGAAGCTATGCAAACACAGAAACATAAACAATACAATATAGAAAAAAAAAACAAATAATCAAAATAAAAAAATAAATGCGTTATTTATTTATTCAACCCTAACTACTTAAAAATGACGTACTCTACAGCGTCATTTAATGTTTTAGGATTGCTAACTGGTGGTTTCATTACATTCTGCCATAAAAAAGACCAAAATGGTAGTCCGGCATCAGCTTTGTTTTCGGAAAAGGCGAAAAGCTACAGACTACGCTTTCATGGCATAATGTATGTCCGTTTTCACATTTATCGTACTTTTACTATTGAATGGGAATTAGGGCTATTTTCTATCCTCTGATTTCACAATCTTTTTATCAACCATTATACGACACTAGCGCGTGTCAAATGCATTCATAGATAAAAACCAGCCTATTAAAATTTTCAAATCACGCTTCAATAAATGTCTTAAAATACTCTTATTTAATAGTCAACGAGATTAACGCACAGCATTGCGTTGTACAGTCCATGCGTGTGCAAGCATTAGATTATTATTTAGGTGATTGTCACGAATTTCTGCAAGAAATAACACGCGCGATCTGTTTCGCATGTTCTAATAGATAAAGTTTGGACAACGCGCAAAGTAATGTACAAGATAAAATATTTAAAGAAAAACATAATATGAAGCCGTTTCCAATAAATAGCCTTTGACAATACAAGTCAGTTTTCTCATAACCACGATTGTTGCATCTGGATCGAAACTTCGAGGTAAATAAATAAACCTTACTGTACGCACGCATTATCTATTATCAATAGAAGAATTAAGTTTAAGATTCCTTTCAGCGTCTATCTTTAATGATATGGTATTCTTGCCAATCCCTAAAAGGGCTGAGTCCAAAGGGTTTGAACGATCGGCTACAGATGTTTCAGTAAAATAAAGAGTAACAATTATTTTTATTAGAATAAGGAGTAAGCGAAATACTACATTTTATTATCAAATGAACCAAAATCTTATTAGTTATTTTAAAAAAAATAAGTTGAATTAGCCCGCAGTAGTGCAACTTAAGAGTTTGTATCTTTATATAACTATGCTTTTTAATACTACTGATCCCTTAGTCTGATACTATCAACTAATATTACTTATTTAACAAGGATATCTGTTATAAATTAACAAAATGAACAAGTGATTACTTGGGTACGTATCATAATATATAATTTCATAATACATATGGGTGGAATGTATAAAGTTAAAATACCGAAAATCAAAATGCATAATGCATCAAAATATATAAAATTATTTGACATAAGTTCAAAATTTCTAAGTTTGAATGCCATAATGGTCGAAATATATAACAAACACAATTCATAATGGTTCCTAGGGCTACGTTTTATAATATATATTTTCAAAATACGTACGGTTGGAATATATGAAGTTAGTTGTCATATTAAGTTGTCATAAAAGACAATTATCATAATTTTTATTTAAATAAAGGCAATACTCAAGGCAATACATCAGTCTTTGCGGTAGCTATTTAGATGTGGAACGTCTCCGGCGCTACGGGAAGTGCAGCCCCAACGCCCTCGCGTAACAAAGCGCAAACACGCATGCTCACCTCCACAGCCTCGGCTTTTTGGTCGCCTCCGGCGACCAGCCTCGGCCGCTCCGGCTCGCACGCTGTGTGCGCTTTGTCACGGCGGGCGAGGGCTGCTCTCCCTCCGCGCCTCCGGCTTTACAAAAACACTCTAGGGTCGATCCAATAAGACTACGTGGTTGAGGGGTCGACAAATAAGGTTTTGAACAAATTTGAAACTAAGTATGAGTTGTATGATAAAAATAGTTTAGTTACATATATCTACAGGTACACGCGTAATTTTTATAATTATGAATAAAAATAAATCTAAATAAAAAAATGTATGAATTTTAATAATAGTGATAAAGACGATTGATTATGTTTAGAAAATATACAAAACAAATAGATGTTTATCACTTCCAGTATTATGAATTTGAGTGATTCGGAACGATGAACATTAGGAACTTAGTATTTAGGAATAAAGATAGTTAGAATGAAAAGTGTTATGATTTTCAATAATATGCATATTGATGATTATTTCTTCTGACTATTATAATTTTTGATTTTATATATTTTGAACTTATACATTGTAAACTTATAGATTTTAAACTTATGCATTATGATATTTATATATAACGTAAGTTATGCATATTGATGATTATTTCTTCTGACTATTATATTTTTTTATTTTATATATTTTGAACTTACACATTGTAAACTTATAGATTTTAAACTTATGCATTATGATACGTACCCGATTACTTATTTTATTTTGTATATTAATAGGCCCTTGTTCGAGAACCTTGTCCGTGTCGGTAAAGATGCATGCGGAAAGAGATTTCATGCTTTGATTTAGTGTCTTTTATATTATTTGGTACATTTGGTGGTTCCGACTTCGTTTTAAATAATCGCTATAGACTGATATATGAATTAGCGTATAGTTATTTTTTTCCTTTAGGGCTGAAATAAAAAGTAGCCTGGGATGGACTCCACTATTTGATGGCAGAATTTTTACAAAAGGCTTCTTAAAATGGTTCAATGTGACGTAAAAGTAAAACAATCTTAGTTCAAAATTCTATCGATATTATGTGAATATCGTTTTTATATTTTAATTTCGAGTTATTGCATCTATTACATCATTTTATCTATTGATATTTAGTACCATACATAGATCAAATCTTTGGCCCAAATCTACAAGTTCACTTTCATAAATATGTATAAATATGTAGTAGTCATCAATCGATATGCACTATATTACCAAAAGCTTTCTTCGCACTGCTTTCATTCGTGGTACCCATTTATTCCGACATAAATAGGTAGATTCGCGCGGTTTTGTATTTACCAGGGAATCTTCTGATCCAGCGAGTCTTTTTTATTTGATATCCTAGAACCGTCCTCGAGAAATAGGCTTTCAAATGTTAAAAGATATTTTCAACCATTTGGCTGTTTCAACTCTTCAGCTTCATAATATAACTTATTTTTATACAAGTACTAAGAATGACACTTGTCTTCAGTGTCAATAGGTGGAAAGAGGTAATGCCAATGGTCTTGAGATTTTTAGCCTTCATTAACACTTATTTACACCGTTGAGGATGCTATTCACTCAAAGCATGAAAATGCCAGGACTATAGCCGTTAGGAGAACAGGCGCAGACAGTTTCTGACACACCTAGGCCTAGGCGACACCTAAGTAAAAAAAAGGACTTATCGAAGCGGTTTGTTAAACTTCTTGATTGTCCAGAATATATCGGTGGAACTACTGTCTACGTCTAATAGTCCGATAGTAAATGGGTGTAAGTTGATGACGACTTTGGCGATGGGGCAAAACTGTCTGCCTCAGACGCCAGTGGCTGCGGGTTCCATTCCATTTGTTTCAATTCGAAAAGAGCATTCGCGCTCGAGTATTATAATTAAATTAGATTATACCGTATGTATGCCGTACACATGCCACAAAACTGAACATTTTGGTGCCTACTCCATTTACCATCATTGTTATGAAACGAGCACAATCTCTTCTCACGAAAGTGAATTGTTTCGGCACTTCGCTGACGGGTGTAATTTTAAATGACCGTTATTAAACTGTGTCAAGAACATTATAAGCTCACACGGCTACACCCGTTTAGGTGTATCTCATACTAGCCACCGCGCGCGGTTTTACCCGCGTAACTTTTGATCCCGTGGGGATTTCGGGATAAAATATAGCCTATAACCTTCCTCAAGAGTTGGGCTATCAAATGCAAAAAGAATTTTTCAAATCCCACTTGTAGTTTCTGAGATTAGCGCGTTCAAACAAACAAACAAACTCTTCAACTTTATATATTAGTACAGATTATTCAAGGCTTTGCCATTTCTATGTGAGAAATTTTATTTGTCTTTGAAAAAATCCAACCTTCCTCGTTATATAAATAGAATATTATTAATTCGAGAAGCGAAGTTGAAATCTATACGAATAAAATAAAATTTAACGTTAAATTTTCTGTTTGATCGTGTTAACCTGGGAAATGCCCTGCTCATTTATCATTATCATTAGATCAACCAAATCCTATAGCAAACTTTCTTTTTGAAGGTTCAAAATCAAAGTAGCACTACGTAGTCTAACTAAACAAACGGTAAATGGCAACTTTGGCCGCTCGCCGAAAAACTCATACTGCATTCTCAATGCGATATCTGCAGTGAATCACGGACTCTATGTCGCAGTAGCGAATAATTGACACATGAAAGTGGGTGTAGCTGAAGATTTTTAACAGGCCTAATTTTTTTAAATTTATTTAGGTATTGATTTAAAAGTTTATGTCATCATCATAATCCTTTCTAAGGTTATTCCCACATTGCTGCCGCACTGACGAATATACTAGCGTACTCGCGGAAGTGTGTTTCGACAAATTTTATACAATTCAATACAGCAAGTATGCGCGTAGATGCGTTAGTAAGGCTGCAGTGTGGGAATCGTCTAAAGAGCCCACTTCAGGGCCATGGTTTTCTCCCCTGCGTTGCGTTACTAAGATCTCAAACCACTAAGCTAGCCCACGGAAGGTAACTAAATAATTGATATTATTAGTATCATAATCTACTTCCCACAAATGATATAACAAGATAACAAAAGTCATTTATCAACAATAAGGGGCATCATCTCAAAAAGAAAGATAACCCTACAGCACCAAAACATGCAATCCACGCACTGCTCCAGATCTGTGTTTCCGATCAAGTAACAATCGTGCGAAGACCACATTGTAATTTAATTGTGCAACTAACGAAGGCTTTTGAGTGAATTTGGCAACACTCAAAGTAATCGTCCATTGTGACATAAGAGCTTGTAGGTCGACAAAATGCTTGTCTTGTGTTATTTACGATGGGGATGCTGCGATGGCTCATTGTCTATTTGACTATCTCAGGAGTTGTTTTATTGCTGAGATTTGAGATAGGCGAGTAGTGGCATTGACTTACATTTTCGTACGAATATAGCTTTATATTTTAATTATTTGGACCACTAGTGGAAGTTATAAGCCATATAATTTCTACTAGTTATAAGCCATATTATGTTTGTTTTAAGTACAAACGGAAAGGTTAATATTGAACTATTTACAAATTGATTATTAATTAATAACTTCTGACATTCTTCTATGAAGACGTTGCTCGAAAAAATATTTAGTATAAAACCTACACTTTTGTACATTGTTGGCAACGTATCTCTTTTATTTAAAAAAATCTTATGTGAAGGTACATAAACTATAAAATAAATCTATACATATAATAAAATGGTAGGAAAGTCAAAACTGTACATTGAATATTTTTTTAAAAGAATACTTGGGGTATGATCTACAATCGAAACAGAAACAAAAAATATAGTTTTTAGAATTTTTGTCTGTTTGTCTGTTTGTCTTTCCGGGATAAACTCAAAAAGTACTGCATGGATTTACTTCAAATTTGGCATGAAGATAGTTAAGAAGTCGGGTCAACATATAGGCTACATATTATCACGCTAGCAGTGTTATAATCGTAGGTGCGTTTGGTGCTGCATAGCGTTCACGCAGACGACGTCGCGGGCAGCAGCTAGTAAAAAATAAAAGAACGACCAAAAACACAAATTGTAAACTCGTAGATAACATGCCTCAATTATCATCATCAGCTGCGTGGCAAAGCGTGACATGTTAACGATACTATCTAAAAGGTATTTAGAAAATATTCCAGTTACGTATTGCTATAAAAGAACCGCTTACATTTAATATAACAATAAATTATTTATTTTATAAATAAGAAAACTATGACGTAAACACGTGATCTAAAGATTTATCAAATGCTCCTGTTGCACATTTTTTTTTATCGCCAGATGGTCAAATAGGAGTTACGAAATATTGAAGAAGAAAGGTCAATAATCAACAAATACCGATAAACAAACAATTACAAACTATTACATAACGGATGTATAGTAATTAACATTGCCCATGGACGGCTGCAACTCCAAGAGAGCTACTGACTAGTACTGCATCCTGTACCTTCTTCTCTTTACCGAATAGAGCAAAGCGGTTTGGCGGTTGAAAAAAAGGCAGAACCGTGGCACCCAATGATGGGCACGCATAACCACCCCCGCTCATCATCCTCATCAGTCAGGACGACCACTACTGGACAAATGCCTTCCCCAAGGGTCTACACACCGATCTGTCTTGCGCTGCCCACATCCAGCGTTTACCAGCGACTTTGACCAGATCGTCGGTCCACCTCGCGTGGGGTCTACCTACGCTAAGTCTCCCAGTATGTAGCCGTCACTCGAGAACTTTATCCCCACTTATGGATACCCTGAAACTGCAGGGAAGCTGCTCAAGGGCTGCCGACTTTGGGACTTTAGATGGTGAGTCCTGATGCCAGGAATAACAAGGGACGCAGCAACGATGTTTGAAAGTGGAAATAAGCAGGACCGTGGTACCTTTACACATAGGCACGCCTCATAAATCATTTATACCCTACCACCACGTGTCCATAAGAAATATCCAAGAGTTTCACTTGCGTTTGTTGACATTATGTAAACTAAATGGAAAGTTTCGCCTTAATAAACGTGCGGGCCTTATCTCGAGAACCGTTAAGCCAACTAGTAATTTAGCAAATTGTTATGTGCCATATCAATTTACTGAATTACCGAATAAAAACCAATGAAAAAAAGGTTAATGAACGAATTACCTAATCTTTTAAGACTCTACTTTAAGACTTTCCGTGTTTATAAGCAATACATCATCGCCTACCTTCTGCGCGCACGCATTAGAAGTATGGCCGTCTTGCAATCGGGTTAATAGGCAACTATTTCTATCCTAGCCGTCGTCGAGTGCAGACGTGTTGTGTGAACAAATGGGTATTTCGTTTGCGTACTTAATATTTTCCTGGTAAACTTCCAAGAGTTTAATTGAAAAGAAAAACACTCAGCGATTAACTCTTGAGTAATTTATGACCCATTTTTTCGATAGTTCGATGGTTCTTGAAAGCATCTTGATTTTGTTCATAAGTTTAGTTTGTTTACGGAAATACTGCGAAATCGTTAGTTATCATGTAGGTATACAATTGCCTATGTCATCTATGATTAAATATTTAAGATTGTTGACACCAATCAATAACATTGAATTGTAATACCTACATTCTTTATAAGATATTGTATTGATTAGATGCAAATAAAAATGTTCAAAGAAAACAAATCATTCATAACTAGTAGTAAGCATGTTTTTTAAATAGCTTTTATTTATAATTTTGCATCTATATAATATTCTCCATTTAATTGAAAAGCCTAACACGAGGAAGTTAAAGAACTTAATTTCATTGAGAAGTTCTTACAGGAACAAGAGTTACGCGGGTAAACCACACCAATCTGGTATAGATAATTATTTTACATCGCATTTAATTATATCATACGTTTTTCCTCATTACTTTGAACAAAAATTTCTGCTATTGGTTTGAAAAGTGAAAATACTCAAAGAGAAATCAAAGCCTTAACAGTATATTTCTTCTCCACCAATGTAAAGCCCTTAGATATAGACGGAAAAATGTTAATTATACAGCACTTTAGGTAAATTTTAAGCTTCATATAAAAGAAGGAATTTAGTTCGTAAATGGTGTTAATACTTGCTCGTAAACCATTTGTTGGCTACCTCACAGTTAAATTGACCCAGAACTTTCACACATGACCGTACATACGAAATCGCATGCACTGTCACACTTAACTGCGTAAAGACTAACCTTGTTTTAAACGAGTTGACGGAATACTTTGGACAGTGCCCTGTCTAAGAAAAAGTTTATACTTAAATTGAGGTCACACACAATTTTTATTCATAAGTGTGTGTACTTTGACTCCATATGATTCCCTCAAGAACAGTTATTAGAATAATCGATTGAAACAAAAACAAAACCGATCATTTACGTGAAAATAATGAAAAGCTCGTTGATAGCTTCATTGAAGTCATTACTATCTCCTTCATGTAGTAGTAGGATATACTAGCAGCTATACATCAGCGTTCATGGTTCAGAGGAAAATTTTCAGAATAATAGAGTAGGTCCATCGAATCAAAAAAATACATTCTATTTTCAAGTAACGAATATGACAAACTTCTCAATATTCCAAATTCATCGACGTCCATACAAAGAAAAAAAAAAGGATTCCATTTTTAAAAAGTATCATTTCATACTTGATAATATACAAATCGATGTTCATCTTTCAATGAAAAGAAAAAAACAATTTTCCGAATCAAAAACAGATTCCATTTTCGAAAAAGCATCATTTTTTCTTGCTTCCTATGCACTGCACTGGCACCCACACGTTCATCAATACAAATACCAGTTCTCCGAGCCTTGAGGTTCGACGAGGTCATGCACCGGCAATGAACTTTTGAGGTCAACCGTATAAACATCTGGCAGAGAAATTGTTTCGTAACACCAGAAGTAAGCATTGTCCTTGTCAGAGACTATTGATTACTGTCTTTAATATATTAAAATATATTCGGGTGATAAATAAAAAGATGAAGTCTTTTTTTTTCTTCAAATTAATATTTATGAGATGTATAATTCATCACTTTATTAGATTTATAGGCAAGATTTAAATGCAGGTGTATACATATTTATATTTAGTCTGTATAATAATTGCATAAAATTTACGTTGACGTTGAGTTTTCAGGGTAATCTTCTTTTTTTTTATTTATATTACCTATATTTTTAAGGGTATTGAATTGTAAAAATAAATTTATTCGAGCTTGCTACAGTCAGATCACCAACTACTTGGTACCCTTGAATAAGCTAGCACTTGTTCGAAAACAAACACTACAGAGGAAATAAAAACTAAACTGTCACCAGCTATAGTTTTTTATTTGTTCAATAATGCCTTATAAACCTGTACCATAGTAGATAAGAGCCCAAATTATTGTGAAAAAACGAAAAAAAAAAACAATATTAAAGGACGATTTTTTCCTTATCGATACATTCTAACCGGTTTCCATTACCATCTTAAACATTAATTACAACACTGTGCTAAGTTATAAAATAAACTGAAACACGATAGTGCAAAACCGGTTCTTTTCAAAAATATCGATAACATGTGCACTGACACGAATCCTAAAACATTCGAATTCGATTTCCGATCGCTCGTAAACTCACGCGCAGGCTATCGATCGGTGCCGGTGAAAGTGACAACGCCATCTATTGAGTCGAATGACGTAACGCGGCAAATCGGCCAATGGCCGATTTATTTCGTTGCATTTTGTAAATTCGAAATGGAGGAAATGAGACTGTCTTGTCTATCTAGGCTAAACAGTAGGTTTCGATCGAAGTCTATAAGATTGTATTGTTTGTTTATAGTCTGTGGTTCTGTACTGCACTTGAAAGTAATTGCTCGCGCAGACAAGCCATGTAGGAATAAGCGTTCTCAAAAAGAAAAGTAGTCTAGTGATCAGAAATTCGTAGTAAGATTCCAATAAGGTCTGCAGAACTATGGATCTCCCTTTTTACCGGCAACGCGATACCTTATTGCACTAAATTGATTGTAGTTTATAGTAACCTGCCTAATTATACCGTTTGAATAGCTGATTATTTTGAGTGAATACGTATTTAAACATCAAGGTGTGATATAGACATGACGCCATTGTTAAAAAGATGAACGAAACATGCATTAGATGCAGTTTAGGCTCAGTAATGAATACGAAGATAACGTTTGAAAAATACACGGTAACTTTTCGTCAAAATGTTTTTATTGAGCACTGTCGTCGGCAGTATTAAATGATTTATCATATAGGCATTTCTAAAACACCGTCTAACCAATATATCGACGATACTGTGGATACAAATTCCAAATTCAATTTCAAGAAACTTCACATGCAGCAGTACTTTGAAAGCACTGCATCTTAATTGCCAACTAGTGACACCACTAACTCATAACTAGCTGAAACTATCACTTCAGTGGCTGTTTGTCTAACCCGAAACTAGTTTGTATCAGTTTCCGCAAAGACTAAGGGGATATACAGTGTCTAAGACACGATTGATAAGACTGGTTGCCTATATCGAATTATTTTAGACTAATCATCTTGTGCCCAAGTGCAAGGCACAGCCATACGTTAAATCTAACTTATCAATTTATTTGTTTAAGGGCCTACATTTTTATTCTAGTGTTCGAAATTTAAAATCCATCTATCGTGTCTTTCAGTTTAGAAGAGGAAGAAACAACCACGAAGTCATACTGACATCTTAATATCGCTAACTTATCGTTAGCTCCGTTTGACAGATATATCAATCTATGGTGTGCCCATAAACTATCAACTCGGTTTTTTGGGCACAATGGCAAGCGGTCGTTTTAAAGAATATTAATAGAAGAGGCTTTAAGCTCTCCTAACTAATAAAAATTCACATAATACAAAAACGGAAAAATTTAAATTACACGTAGATTAAAAATGTACAATGTACAAAAAATATATAACCAACTATCGACAACTACATCCCTTTAATTTGTTATTCATTCATTACTTTATAAAGTATAATAATAATAAATAAATAATAATAAAATCCCCAGACAATCACACCAACTACATGGCCCCAAAGTAAGCATAGCTTGTGTTATGGGATGCCATGTAGCGAACTAGGGGGGAACCTAGAATATAAATACACATATACATAAACACCCAGACCCGGAACATTTTTTTTTCTTGTTCCGGGCGGGAATCGAACCCGCAACCACTGGCGTCTGAAGCAGATAGGTTAACCCCATCGCCAAAGTGGTCGTTAAATAAGTTTCTATCGTCAATAAGTATAAGTTTTAACAGTGGACTCTTAATTTAACATTTTTTTTCCTTTTCAATCCAAACACAGACTAAAACTTTCTCTTTTGATCTGTCACTATCATCTGTCACTACAGACAAACTGACATCTTGACGTAACAAAAGTCATTGTTTAGTGTGGTGATTTATCAGTCAGGGCTGTGTTTCGAAACAAACACTGGACATCGTACTGTGTATCTAAAGAATGAAAATTAGTAGGAATTCCTTCAATGGTTTAAATAAGAAAGTACCGGACCAAATACCTTAAAGTTTTTCGGAAAGTTTAGTCGTTTTAAAAATTACACCTATAAGGGTCACCTATGAAGTGTTTCTTTAATATTTCTGTCTCTGAAATCGTAAAACCCAAACCAGTAACGTAAAACAACAACCATACTTGTATACATCATGCCAAGCTGTTGTTCAATAGTTCCAAGAAAAAATAATATTTACAGGTGGGTACAATACTTTTTTCCAAGAAAAGACGTAGATTTACCTTATTAAACGATCAGACCGACAATAATTTTGTAAGCACGTCTGTTAACTTGGCAACAAGGTACGGAAGTTTGTATACACATAACTTTGGATAGACTTCATCATCTCAATTTGACTCGTTGTCCTAGGTGATGGACAAACACAACAACGAGACAAAATATGACATTATGAAATGTCCGTTGGAGTGGTAAGTAGGTGTCCTATGTTGTCGTCGCGTTGACACAAGTCACCTGAGTATGGATCGCTTACATACTTAGGACAACGAACGCCTTACACCAAACAAGCAGTTATACTCAGTTTTTGCCACGTAGCTCCTGATCACGCAAGAACTTCTTGATAAAATATACGCTATGTTATTCCTAATTTATAAAGCTATCTACTGGTCAAAGAATTTTGGAAATCGGTGCAATAATATTTGAGTACCTACATTCAATGAAAAAAAAAATGCATAAAAAAAAGTCGCTTCCTTTATAATAAAAGTATTGGCAACTTGCTGTCAGGTTTCTCGATACAATTTAGTTTTGCACACAAAACGAAATAAAGAAGGCTTATGTCTTTTAAACACGTATTACATAGCTACCAGTCCATTAGATTACATATACTTAACATCCTTTTTTCTTAAATAGTCCGATACTTTCGTGTCTCGGATTAAATTTAACTGTTACTGTGGTTAATGAAATCGTTTTAATACTATAGCAGAGCCTTTCATATGTCGGTTTAAATGGAATCATAACTTTTTGTTAACGGAGCTGTTACGTAAGCAAAGGCTTTGGCAAAATTACGTACGTTAAAATCATATTGAAAGCATTGAACATGTAGCTCTGTAATCCAAAAATCCGTTTAACAACTGGTTCAAACTTTTAAAAGTAGAATAACCATTAAGTTTGTTAAAAAAAACAGCTAGGTACAACTGTAGGTACGTGTACAGTCCGCATATAAAATAAAATAAATGTCTTACTTCTTTTACTCTGCGCCATGCCGGCATAATATAAAAATTTGTATTCTTAAGGTTCGGGGACCGTTTTTATTGTCTTCCTTATAAGTACCCTTTTTTATGAAGACGTGAAGAAATAGAAGGTCCCGCTTGCTAATTTAGCCTGTCGTGTTTTGTTATTATGGTTTTATTTGAAAATTTTATTTAGGGGAGCCGATTCGAGGGTTTCTATAGAGTAATTTTGAGTCTTTTTTTGATTCAAACAAAGTCTAATATTGTATTTCTATGTCTGTTAAACACACTCCCACTTAAAATCATTGTTTTTAATATGATAATCAGAAACAGTTACAACTTTTCGTTGCTTGCATTGCATTTTCAATATTTTTCATAGGTTTGTATATGCTCTCCAAATCATTAACCGACTCTATCTAGAATATTTTGACTACATGTAATCCCCAGATTAAAATAATTTATTAAATCAATAAAAATTTTCGAAAAAATAACATTGCGTTAAACTCGAACAAAATAAAAACATAACACAGAGCTAGCAACAGGTTGTTCTTTAGAACTGAATATTCAAACCTTCGTATAAGAAAGCACACTACGAAATTAATTTATGCCGAGTGTTATGAGACTATGCTCGTAACATGCCATTTTGCATAGTGATGAATGAGTTTTTATTATAATCACCTTCGGCTTTGTCTACGTAGTTGGAAGACGTCACTTTTTAACCGACTTCCAAAAAAGGAGGAGGTTCTCAATTCGTCTATGTTTTTTTTGTGTCTTTGTTACACGATATTTCGGACAATTGTTGCTGTTGTTGTGTTGGACAATTGAATGTTTACGTGGATGACATTCTAACGCAGCCAAAGTTTTGACGTGAAGTCCGTTTTTGCATGCTCTGCATTCGTTTAATATAATAATAATACATAGTTTAACGTATATTTAATAATAATCAACGAATGCAGAGGATTGAAAAAACCGACTTCACGTCAAAAATTTGTCGTCAAGGTAAACGATCTCCGAATTCATATATATTTGAATTTTTTTTTCGTGAAATACTCAATCGATTTCGATGAAATCTATATGGGACCAAATGGGAAGTTTATTCTACCATATGAAACAAGAATCATCAAAATCGTTTCACCCAGTCAAAACTTATGAGGTTACAAACATAAAAAAACATACAGACGAATTGAGTACCTCCTCTTTTTTTTTCAAGTCCGTGGAAAGAGTTTTTATGCTCTCATTTTTTTCTGCGTATGCGCGTAGGTTCGGCTTGGAAAACCTTACCGCCCTGGATAATCATGTCAAAAAGGGCGACCGAACGACCCAAGAATCTGTTGCCAAATATTACAGTCCCGGCGGTGATGCGTTTCTTAAATGTTTTCAGAAGATTCAGTTCCTTCCTGAACTAGCATGCTTCTCTTATTATTAGATGAAATAGAGGATATATCGGGTTCGGATACCGATTCAAAAAACTCCAATTTAGATTTTAAGCCATTGCATAGCTTCTATCCCGGGCCTTGAGCGTGGGGACCGAATCCAGAAATTCCGTAACGAAAAAAACCTAACACCCCCCCACTCCGACCGGCACAGCGGTGATACTTTGATTTCATAACTTTACATGCGGGCTTTAATAAACAATCAGCGCCATCTACTAGGAACTTGTGGAACTTCAAATTAGATCAAACATTACTGCATTAATAAAATAAATAAATAATTATAATTGCATAAGTCGATAAAAAATACTATGCAATAGCTTTACCGCGGCAGTCTCTGAGTGCCACACGTCGGTCCACACGCCACACGATGGAGTTTTCAAATACGTATCATAGCAAGGGTCTACACGAGGTAATCACCGTTTAAGTATTACACTAGTATTCAAGGGTACGACCCCGAACAGGGTTGAATGGCAAGGTCCCACATTTAAACATAAAAAATCTGAAATATTTTTGTTTTCGAGTTAAGGCTTAATGTTTTTTATATTAAAGACCAGCTTGGAACACATCACAAACTTCTTTTTTATTGCTTAAACTAGGGCTTTTTCAATTTACTAAGCTGAGATATTTATTTGAGTCCACTTTTATGTACCTACCTATTTTTTGTTATTCTTTTCACGCCTACCACACGAGATAAAATAATCCAAGGTAGTTTATTCCTCAAATAAGACTTAGCATAATATCTTATTTGAAAGTATTATGTAATAAAAACCATACGCAAGGCCATAGCAACGAAATACACCTCGTATATGAAATAAAATAATTTCAAATACCGCAGAAGTACTGCAACTTATGTCAGTGTGGGCGGACGACATTTTCAGTAATGCCAGACGGGTCTTTCCAGTACTTTACACTTTATTCTAACTTAGAGGT
Organism: Stenoptilia bipunctidactyla; assembly: GCA_944452665.1. Lineage (NCBI taxonomy): Eukaryota > Metazoa > Arthropoda > Insecta > Lepidoptera > Pterophoridae > Stenoptilia > Stenoptilia bipunctidactyla. The sequence goes on from OX101743.1 coordinate 9,417,283, forward strand.
AGCTAAAATAATCTAGAATTTAATCTCTATCGAAAAGAAACGAAAAATCGTCAATTTTTTACACAGATCATGATTTTTTCTATATTAATAGAAGTATCAGTATGCTAGTTTACAACTGTCTTCTATACCGATTCTAAAAGAGCGTAAAATGTATAACACAAATATTACAAGTATTGGAATATTTTAATTCGCTTACTTAATTCGATTACTTCCATGCTAGACTGGGAGTGAAAGAAAAACATAGAATGTGCCAGCTGCTTCTCTTCCCGGGCATACTGTAAAAGTCGGTTAAGGGACAGAGGTTTTATTGGCATTTTTGTAGGCTGACCCCCTGTCACTGCAATAGCCTCTCGCAATCATTATAATACCTCATTAGTCAAACGTGACATCAGTTGGTCTTATAACCTCTGATGTTCTGCCTACCCCATAAGGGATACAGGCGTGAAGTTATGTATGTATGTATGTATGTATGCAGTAGGTCTCAAAAAACTTTGTATCTATCTAATTTTAAAACTAATCAACGAACTTCTACCAAATCGTTAACCGCAAAACCAACATAACCCTAAAATATCAACAGAATTTGCAATAAGCGCTTTCAGCACAATCAACCCTTTCATTTCATTGTCCCTGACATCTCTAGTGTCTGTTTGTATAGACCACAAAAAGATCACGAGAATTCACGAGCTATCTCGAGTTATGTCGAGTCTGTTCGCGAAATTGCTTTTTGTCAAAAATAATTTTAATAGCGGTGTGTTGTCGCGGTGAATTACCTCTGTTGTTTTAATTTCATTAAGGACTGCTGTTTTTTCGTTTTCGTGGGTAGATAGAAATTGTGTGGGTTTTGATGGATCTGAGGAAAGTGAACGTGGGTGATAGAGTAGGAGTAATATAATATGTGTTGATACGGAAATAAATTGAGGTTTTTTTTAAAAAAAGCTTGAGAAACGCAGAATGATCTGAAATAAATATAAACACGACAGTTATAAGCAATGTATATGAAAAGTTTGACGTTTGAAATAAATCATAACTTTATTAGAAATAAATCTATCAAAAAACTAATCCAATTCACTAACCCAATTTATATCAAATGCGTATAACTAAAACATTCTAGAAACTTCCCCGGATTTCGGTAAAGCCCATGAAAATAAACCTTTGTGAAAGTAAAACCTTTGCCCAATATTACGAAAGCTTTACATAATAATACAGGATCGTAAAATAATACCTTCATACCTTTTTCGAAAGTTATTAGGTAATGTACAGCAAAAATATAATATACATTACGACGAGACAATTGCTCTGTGACCACGACGACGGCGGCGGCGAAAAAGTTTTTTTAGTTGCGAATAAAATTAAACGCGCTAAAAGATAACATCAAAAGTCTTTTAAAGGATATTGTATAAACTCTACATGAAAACATCACAAAGTCAGATTTTAAGCTGCTTAGAAAAGAAATACATTTGTATGTAGCTTTTTTCATATATTTGCGAAAATGATCAGTCGAATTAATTGTGTTTTCTTTGTTAATATATTTGAGAAGCGATATTCATTATGTGAAAGAATGCAGAATGGAATTTCATATACCTAACGAGAAATCATCGCCAACTGTTTGCTGATAATAATATACCTTTTTTTAAACAAGTATGATAGGTATTAAGACTGTTTAACTAGAAAAATATAATAAAGAATTCAGTTTCTATGACGCTCGGCATTTGTCAATACAAAATAAACACAGAACGGCATTTCTTTAAATCAATGTGAATTTCACTCGCTATCATTCTGTTTGCTATAAAATTCAACAATGACACTTTTACGCCCTATGGAATGTGAACTCATTGAAGTTGACTGTACTTACTTTTCAAATAAGGAACACGTTAGACAGCCGGGATGTTTGTTACTCGAAAGTTTTGATAACTGAATATTGGAACGTCGCGGGACTAAACCGGGAATGATAAATGGATTTTCTCATTACAAATCGGATCAGACCACAGACATCCACCTACATAGACAACGCAAATGCATGTACTTCGCATGTCCGAACCCCGACCAAGCGTCAAGGTTGGTCACCGCTAGATTCAGTCCGCGCTTATGTATGTTAGAAAATCGATGTCACAATATCGATATCGTTCTAAATAATCGATTTCATCGACGGCATCGGTGTCTTTGAACAGTTGTGACGTCACAGGTGTTAAAAAGTCGGCTCGCTTGGTTTCAATACAAATCGAGACACTTGCCTTGTCTATGTAGATGTATGTCTATGGATCAGACGCTTCTTAAATGAAAATCCTTTCTTAGAGGACCATAAATCTAACTCGTTTGTAGATGACGTGACTATGAAATTCTTGACATTTATTCATTTTACATTCCAGAGTAAGTCTCTGATTGTAGGTAGTCTATTATGAGTTCTAGCTGGTTAGTAAATAGTACCTTCACAGATATACACAATATATCTGTGAGTACACCTTTACAATTATTTTCGTGAGATAATATGTATGTACCTACTTTTTTATGTTTCCTACTATGAGTTCCATTAAACTATATCATTTATGACAAACTTTAATGTTCAGGAACTGAGCGGATTTGTTTGAAATTTAATACACAGGCACTTCTTAAACCCATAACTTCCTTGCGATTTTGAGCGGATTCATTCGTGTAGGTACATCCGTATCTCATATCAGGTTATCAAGTATTTTGTTACTTCAGGATTAATCCTATTTAAAATTTCCCAAAAGCCATTATATTAAGATTAGATGATTTGATCCTTTTTTACCGTATTTTGACGCGTATAATTATTTTTTTACATGGACGACGGTCACTCGTGCGTAGGGGTGCCAACTTTTTTTCTAGAAATAAAGTATATTGAGAAAAATATCAAAAAGTATTTTGCTAAAGTAAACAGTATTCAATTTATTTAATGATTTGAACACATATTTTTGGAGCTTCTTGCACAAATTATTAATTAAAGTCTAGCATATAAAGTTCTTAGCTTTTTATGCTGCAAACAGTATGCTGTATACTTTTTGTTCAACAGTAAACAGTATAATGTAGTGAAAAACAGTATAATACTGTTAAATACAGTATGGATGGCAACCCTACTCGTGCGTTAGCGATAAAGGCACCGGAATGTCGAATAAAAATGTAAAGACTAAATACGTGATTCTATTAAAAACCAATCCATGCTGGACTGGGAACGAAAGAAAAATATAGAATATATGCTGCTTCTCTTCCCGGGCACACTGTAAAAGTCAGTTCAGGGACGGAAGTTTTATTGGCGTTTTCGCGGGCGATAGCAATAGTCTCCCCTGTCACTGCAATAGTCTCTCTCCATCATAATAATCCAAATTTGTCAAACGTAACATCAGATGGTTTTATAGCCTCTGGTGTTCTGCCTACCCCATCTGGGATACAGGCATGAACTCCAAATTTGTCAAACGTAACATCAGATGGTTTTATAGCCTCTGGTGTTCTGCCTACCCCATCAGGGATACAGGCGTGAAGTTATGTGTGTCTGTAAAAACCAATCCATCTTCCAAACCTTTAGCGTTTATTCATATTATTAGAAAGCAAGCCAAACTTCAAAGAGGTAACTCGAAAAAAATTACAGCCGCAAATATACTTAAGAAGAAGAATCCGAAGATCGCAAAAACAAACAAACTTACAAAAACCAGGGAAAGTGATCACGGTTTCAAAGAAATCGAAAGTATAACGCTTGAGGGGAAAGACATCGTTTGAAAAAACCCATATCGGATTTTGTTGACAAACAAATAAAAGCGATCATGACTCCGAGGAACCCCAAATAAAAGTCGTTTGAAATATAACGTTTTATTCGCGAGTAATATTTGAAGAAAGATTTGTAAACCATAGCAGATCTTTCTTTTTGTGGTTAAGTCATATTGTGCGCTTTCGAAATAACACTCAAATTTTCAGCAGGGGCGGCTAACCGTGCGGTTAACCGCTTTTCTAGTTTAATATGCAACCGCCTGTGATTGTACGCACTTAACCGCCACAAAAATTCAACCGCGGCGTTAGAATGGAGAGCTGCGGCCCGCATCACGACTGACCGCTATGACGGCCAACCGCCAAGGAACCGCGTTAAGCGCTAGTGCGTATGTCTCGTTAACGTCACAGTTAGGCTTCTGTTACAAATGCTCTGAAAAAGCATGCTTAAAAGCTTGCTATATAGTATGCTCAATACGAGTAGCAGTTAACATTTGCTTGCAATAAGCATGCTAGTATTAAGTATATTTAAGTATGAACAACTGATCGATCGCTATCCAACAGCAGTGGACTAGCGCGGGCTGAGATGATGATGATGAACTGATCGATACTAGCATGCTCAATAAGCAAACGTATTTAGATGCGCTTAAAGCAAACCCCCATCGACCCGCGCCGCGCTGGTAGCATGCTTATTTTGAGCATCATTCCGACACACATGCTCAACTGAAGCAAGTGCTCGATTGAAGCATGATTTCATGCTTGAAATGAGTAGAGCTTCAAAATCAGATTTTGTGAGAAAATTTAAGAGTTCGAAGACCAAGTGGACATCTAAATCAGAGAGTGTTAACCTCGAATTTAGCTCAATATTGCTATATTAGAAAGATAACATTTCGGTAAATTATCAAGGTATTGATTCTATAAGTCTGCATTGATACCTGAATGTGAATTGAATATCATTTTACTTGTGATAAGTTATTATTTACATTGGAACGAAATGAATCTTTATGTAATCGACTAACAAAGATTAAAACTAAATATCATACTTTTTTTTACAAGTAATGACCGCAAAATGTAACCTTGGGGAAGCCCATGACTGACTATTTGTTTAGCTATAATCGCGTTTTAAACTACACTGTTATATTTATATTTGGTTTATGACATTATATCTTACTTGTAAAATATTTTTCTATACTAAGTAATTCAAGTGAAATTAAATCATTGATAAGTGGTAGGTGGAAAATGAAGAATCGTCATAAAACTGCATAAAACGGAATACTTCATCACCTGATATTTGGCACCACGGTATATTCACAAAATGGTCGCTACAGCAAGACGTAAGACGGAAAAGTCTAATTACTTTTATTCAGGATGAAATTAAATAAATAATAAAAATAAAATCCCCGGACAATCACACCAAATACATGGCCCAAAACTAAGCAGAGCTTGTGATATGGGGTACCATGTAGCGAACTAGGGGGGAACCTAGAATATAAATACTTACATAGATAAACGACCTGACCCTGATTTTTATTTTCATTTTTCGTGCGGGAATCGAACCCGCGACCTTTGGCGTCTGAGGTAGACAGTGTTACCCCATCGACAAAGTGGTCTTTGAAGCTGTCGTATAGAGGTAGTCTGTAAGCGTGCCATCTTCGAATTGTTCAGATTTAGAGAAGCCGTTGTCTGAACTCTCTCATTATTACTAGCAAAAATCAGTTAAGCTGAATAATCTATTGTTATCTATTTCTTAGTTTAATTATTTGTCTTAATTTTACCTACATCATTACCTTTAGCGTCTATGGTAAACTTTTCCTAAGCTACAAATACAAGTTGGAAGCACAAGATCTATTTATGTCTAAGTAAGTAGATAACTTTTCTGAAGTTTCAGAAAGCCTTCTCCAGGGAGGGCAATCTGTTTTAAAACCATTAAGCAAAGTGGATATAACTTAATCTACAGATTCAGTTTAACATTTATTTTCCCTTCGGTAATATTATGAATTTAAGTTATTGAGTATTATATTGTTTATTAAATATCGTTTTTATTTATAGTCAATGCTTTATCAAACAATCTTATGTTCCGCATCGAATACACATACACATTTATGTGATTATTTCAGTTGCTAATCGTAATCAAAATATCACCTAAAAATTAAAATGCATTTAAAATTAAAAACGATCGCTTATGTATCATGCTAAAGTAACATTTCCATGGTTATAAACAACTGTTAGTATTTTGTATAAAACAGTCGAAGGTAAGCCAGTATCAGCCTACTCAATCTGTTTCTGAAGTAAATGAGTCACATATGTTAAAACGGAATAAATCCTTGATCAGAGAAATATTACAACAAATAATTCAAAAACTAGATAAACAAGGAAGTCGAGTATTCCATTATTAAAAATGGGCCGGAAGTAGTCAGTACTCAATCAAAAGAACCAATACCTGAAACGGCCTTCGTGGTGTAAAGAAGAAATATTATTTTCATTAGTGCAATACATGTAAAAAAGATTCAATGCGCGTGACGACCACTGAGGAAAAACCACTTCAAGATCCTCAAGTTTTTGCACTGACACTTATAATAATAACCTTGGTCTTTAAAAAACTGTACAATGAGTCTATCCACTAAATATTGATTTTCACACTGTTCACACTTTAACAAATGACATCACACCTTTACTTTGTCAATTTGGATTTTCCGCGGAATGTTTTTTTGTCCTATCTAGACGGGAAACACGTGCGGCCTCTCCGAACGGCCGTTCAAGACTGGGGCAAGCGCGTGCGCTGTGTTTTCAGCGACAAACCGCTTGAGAGAAAGCAATCGTGCGCAGGGAATCGCTCACCTGTTTATTGAAATCATATTTCAAAACGGTAAGCGCTGTTTTTGCTGTCGGTTCCGATGTAGTACTTTCTACGAGATGGTCAGTTTCTTCCGTTAACGTTTACATAAACAACTTGATATACGATTGCAGCGGAGAAACTGCGATAATGCCTTTGAGAATAAGCAAAATGTTTGCACCTATTGAAGTAATAAAACCTGCAAAACTGCAATATTTTTCGGGATCATCTTGCATTTTAATATGATTATAAAATTCCATATGCATCCTTCCACATACGCCATCTGTCCATCCTGTTTCATCCTTATGAAGCCAACGAATGCTAACTAACCGCAGCGGAATCGAACCATCTGTTGTCAATATCACGTCACTGTTTAACTTAAACACCTGCCATACATAGATAGATAATTGGAGGCTTTAATTACAAGGTCAATGGCACTTAATACTAATCAGTTAGCTTGGAGTTTAGATAAGCATTTGAGCGTCTATTGTTTTCTGAGTAATTATAAGTTCGGTATACGCGACGCCACTGTGGAGTAACCAAATTTTGTATAAGCTTTGACGACAATCGTCTTTGCTTGCTGACTTTGATGATGATTAAGTATTGTGCTTGGTGTAGAGGATATTATAGAAACACTGTTTTGTAGACCTGAGGTCTTAGATTGAAGCCTTGAAGAGGCGGATATTTAGATGATCGCAGATGTAAACGCTCGGAGCATGAATGTTTATAGTATAAACATACATTTTAAGGTTCTTCTATCTAACTAAATATTAACCTGGAAACGCCTACAGCAGAATAAAATCCCCAAGGTTCTTCACACCGATCGGTCCAGCGCTGCCCGTATCCAGCGTTTACCGGCGACTTTGACCAGATCTTTAGTCCATATTTAAGTTTATTTTTATATTGCACGTGAAGACTATGGAACACATCTAGTCACTCAGCACTCAAAAATAGTTACTGTAGGTACGCTAGTAGTCAGGAAAAAGGGACACAGGCAGTTTGCTCCATACCTTGACAACCCGTATCACAAAGGAACTATCGTCTTTGTAAATGAAACTTAATTTGATTTCGATAAAAATAGATACTTAAGATTCATATCTGTATAAAGGTCTTATTCTCGATAATCATCACTAAATTTACAACAGCATCAAGGCGACTAATTATCCAAGTTTATCCAAGTAGTTACAAAGATACGTAGACATAAACAAAGTAAATCAACAGGTATTACATAGCTCACGGCGAATGGTGAGCGGGCGGTGCGCGGGCGCAAGGCAAGGTCGTTCGGGAACCGGTCTAGTTGACCGAATGCGATCCGGTGAGGTCATTACCAGTTTGACGATAAATGCGAAGTTTTTTGGAAAGTCGAGACAAATTGTTTTAATATTGTATAGACTTTTGACGGATCATAAGTAATATGTAAAATTAAACAATATTTGACTGGATTTATCATCTATAAATAATTATGTTTTATTTTTCAACTCGACGTTTGGGTGTCTTTACAGACTCCGTAATCACGAGCGATTTCTCGGTTAAAAACTATTTTTTTGAAGAAAATGCTTTTATTTTAGAGTTAAGTAAGTTGTGTTAGAAATTAACTAATAATTGCAGGCTATATAGATCATTAGCACGCGCACGCGCGGTTACATTCGCGTATCTTTAGATCCCGAAGGATTTTCCATTCCCCAAGATTTAAGCTTTAAAACGCAAAATATCGTTGGTATATTCTATATAGTTTAGAAGACTAGATAAATAAACAAACAAAATCTTCAGCTTCATAACATTAGTATAGATAACACAAAAATCAGAGTATATTTCCGATTGTCACGTTTTCTATTAATCACACCCTCTTATCAACGACTGTGTTTTATCGCCAACAACATTGCCATGTTTCGCTAAAATCAATTTTGCAGTTTTTGCACGATTGAGCAACTAACATGTAAAGAACTTTCACATTAACAATATGATACAAGTAATGCCCGCGGCTTATCTTGCGTTTAATGCTATGTAAAAACACACGTTCTCTTTTCTAGTTTGCAATCTGCAACGGTAACAAGTACCTACCTAATTCAGAATCCATCATAGTAGCTTTGGCTTAGTCAATAAAATTTCCCAGTAATACAAAGGTATTAATATGTTATGATTTTATTCATGAAGCAATTTCTATTTTGATTATGGACAAAGCACATACAATGTGAATTACTTTGATTGCAATCCAAACTATTTTATAACTATTATTTATCATGTCAGAAAGGAATTTCATTTTACTGTATAACAAATACAATGCTACTTAAAAAAACATGAAAGAATGTCTATTTATCAAGTTGAACTTTACGTCGGAATTTATATGAACTGAAAATTTTATCTCACATTTTATTGCGAGTTTAAGAAAATCTAGTTTAAATTAAATCTGGAGCAAACCTATTTCGTCAGAGATAGAAACGACCCGAAATGGCATATTGGTTTTTAATGGCAATCCTGCATTATCATTATGATTCTGTTGACCAATATGATTGCTAACCGAGCACTTTGTCAATATAATGTTTCCACTGAACTAGATGTTTGATTTTGTAATTCCATCCGAAATTTGCAAGCCTCCCTTCATTTTTCTCACTGTGCTTTTTTGCAAGAAGCTTGAAGTGTGATCTACAAATGACATTAGCCTTTTTTTGATGAGATACTTTGTTATTATTACAAATAAAGAAGCTCTAAATCATTCAGCAGGCAATGGCTATGCTCAGATTTTCCCTGCGACATTGAATGATAATCAACGAATGCAGAGCATTAAAAAAACCGACTTCACGTCAAAACTTTGGCTGAGTTGAGAATGTCATCAACGTAAACATTCTCCGAAATCATACATATTTTTTCAAAATTTTCAATGAAGTACTTAACCGATTTCGATGAAATTTAAATGGGACCAACTATGGAGGTATCGTCTATCATATGAAACAACAATTTTCAAAATCAATTCATAATTGTACAAAATATCGTGTAACAAAGACACAAAAAAAAACATACAGACGAATTGAGAACCTCCTCATTTTTTGGAAGTCGGTTAGTCGCAGACGAACCACAGAGTGGCAATGGCCAGAGTACATAGCTCGTAGAACGAATTTCCGTTGGAGCAGTGAGGTTCTCAAGTGGCTAACGCAGTTAAGTAAAAAACGTTAAGGTGGACCTACAATCTATTCGCGGCAGGCGGTAAACGCTGGATGTGGGCAGCGCAGGACCGAACGACTCATAATGTCGATGCAAAGACGAATAACCTGTAATTGTCATCAGTTAAAAATGCCCTACCAAATATTGTTCAGTAGGTATAAGAGAATTGTGAAGCGTGCTAGCATGCAAATAGCTTTGCTGCTGTTTCCCGGATATAAGACTGGGGCACAGCAGCTAAGCCGGATATATGATGGATGTAATTACTGGCACTAGTACTCAATCTCCTCTTTGGCGATAGAGATTATATGAGCTCTCTAACTAAAACATGAAACTAAAGATTTACCTTCGAAATGCGCACTCACACTCAGGAATTGAGCAAATAACTCGTAGCCGCTTCAAAGACTGGACCTTACACAACTTTCGCATAGTAACAGAACAAAACACAAAAAAAAACCGCGAAAAATCAATTCTATGCAAACATTAACTACATATTTTTATCATTTGTTTTAATTTGTTTATTTCAAAGCATTGAAATACGTTCATCGGAATTGAAACCAATGGGCGTACCTACCTATCTGGGGCACTGACGATACAGTAATTTACATTCCTGCACAAAAATAGTGATCCTCTTCACTAACAAGCATGTTTACTGGGCATGCGTGTACAGGGTGCAGTATCTCCATAATGGTTCAGGGATTAGTGATAATGTTACAAAAGACCTGTAGGTACGTCTTATAGGTTTATGTTCTAATAATCAAATACCCTTTATAATTTAAATCTTAAGAAAATCATTACAAACAAACGCAACACAAGATGAATATTTTACAGAATCATACAGAATTTACCTCTTTATTTATTTAATGAATTTATTAAAAACTTTTGCAATGCGCATTTTATACATATCCCACAAAACTGCTTGCACAGTTTGACTTCAGGTTACAGTCTCTTTATGTATGTACATTTTATTTTACAGAAAGATGTTTACAGTTATCTATACATATAATAAAATGGTAGGAAAGTCAAAACTGTACATTGAATATTTTTTTAAAAGAATACTTGGGGTATGAACTACAATCGAAACAGAAACAAAAAATATAGTTTTTAGAATTTTTGTCTGTTTGTCTTTCCGGGATAAACTCAAAAAGTACTGCATGGATTTACTTCAAATTTGGCATGAAGATAGTTAAGAAGTCGGGTCAACATATAGGCTACATATTATCACGCTAGTAGTGTTATAATCGTAGGTGCGTTTGGTGCTGCATAGCGTTCACGCAGACGACGTCGCGGGCAGCAGCTAGTTTCAAATAAAGTACATTTTTGCTGTTTATCTTAAAGTAGGTAGTTAGGTAGGTACTTATGCTCTAAAGTAGTTAATCAGTATTTTATATAATCTACCATAATACGACCCGTACCTTAATAATAAACAAACATCACAGTCTCAGACAGAATAGGTAACCAAGTTAGGCCGAAATTGTTTCATCAGCTAGAGTTATTCTTACAAGAAAAACCAATTCTTCAATTTCATTCAAAAATAAATCTACGAAGTTAATAATTTGATGAAAATGTAACCTTTTTATTGCCCGGAGCTGTACTGCATAGTGGGCGTTCCAATAACAAAACTCAATGATAAGGTTAAACCAGAACAATCTCACTGTAATAGAAAAACCGGCTGAGTAGGAGTCGTACTCGCGTACTAAGAGTTCCGTCGTGTACGTCTATAGTTAACAAAGGACATAGTTAATAGGACAATTAGTACTAAACTCAACAAACATTCTCACAATCATTGACTGGCTCTGATAGCACACTTGCAATAGTTTCGGAGTCAGGAGTATTCTCTCTTTGTGACCTCTATATTATGTACCTATAGATTTAGGTTTAAATTGCCTTAAGCCCAAAAATATATACTATGTTTTGTAGATTTTTGGTTACAAATTAATAAATAATTATACTTTTTAAACTAACTCATTTTTCGATTTTAAAATTTAGTAGCACCAGTTAGTACGGTAGTCTTTGTATGGGAGCCCCTTTAAGTACTAAGTATTTGCTGTTATCGCGGCATAAAAATACATCATCAGTGAAAATTTCAACTGTCTAACTATCACGGTCCATGAGATACAGCCTTGTAATATACATACAGACAGATGGACAGCGGAGTTCTAGTAAAAGGGTCTGGTGCGGTCAGATCAAGCGTTAGTTGTCTCCAACCAATTTTTAACTTAATGTCCCGTGCATGCTCTTGTTTGAACAAATTGAACCCTCACCCTTTCACCATCGGACTACTAGACACACGCAGAAGTTACATCCGTATGTGTTGGATATTCCAAAAAAACGCTTTGACAGTTCCTTTTTGATACGGGTCGCCAAGCTTTGGAATGAACTGCCTGCGTCTATTTTCCCTGACCAGTATAGTCCTAGTACTTTTAAGCGTCGAGTGAATAGGTTTCTCGTGGATGGATGTGTACCACCTTAGTCTTCATGTTTACTTACCATCAATCAGGTGTCATGGAAGACAAACTTTCCATCCTTACATTATAAAAAAAATAGAATTCAGATTCAGTTACAATATTTTGTTAGGTTTGAAACGCTTGATTTCCCCAACCATTGTTTAACTTAATGTCCAGTGCATGCTCTTGTTTGAACAAATTGAACCCTCACCCTTTCACCATCGGACTACTAGACGCAGACTGTCTGCAGCCTTCTGTACCTAGCGGAACCTTAAAAACAGGAGAACTCTATAATCCAAATGCAAAAGATAGGCTTTAGTTAAATAGAAAATGGAAACTTATTGAACTAGTTTTTATTAAGGTCGAGTGACTTGATAGAAATCCAGTTGGTGACAGATTGACTTGAGAGAGCACTTGAGACGAGTATAAGTTGAACTAGCATGTTGAATGTTGAACTAGCATGTTTTTTTTTTATATATTGTAAGGATAGGACGTTTGTCTTCCATGCCACCTGATGTAAAGTGCGCATGAAGACTATGGTGTTACACGTCCATCCACGAGAAACCTATTCACTCGACACTTAAAAGACTGTAGTGGTCAGGAAAAAGTTGAATAGTTTGAACTAGCAAGTTGAATGATAGTTGAAACCGCGAGGGTTTCAACTATCAAACGTATCTCGTTGAAAAACCTATCCTTTATTTATTCTGACTAGAATTCTGAGTTTTTTAAGAGATTAGACGTATGACACAGTACCTTTTTCTACATATTAAGGAGGAGACGATTGTCTTCCATGTATCCTGATAAAAAGGGAGCAGGAAGACTAAGGTTTACACGTCTAGTAAGAAGAAACCTATTCACGATTCGATGCTTAAAAATACCAGGAGTTCAGTGACCAGGGAAAACTGATGCAGACAGTTTGTTCCACACCTTGGCGTCCCGTAGCAAAAGTCCGGTTTTTATTATATTTTACATTTTGACTTAACGTTCGGTTTCTTTCAGATTTTATGCTCACATTTGTGAAATGTTTTTTAACCGTTTCTCAAACAAAAACACAAAATTATTGTAATTTTTCATCATGACCTATATCGATATATATATTTTTGCGAGATTTTCAAGTTTTTTACAATATGACGTAGGTTCCACGAATAGCCTGGCATGTTTTCAGTTGACGTCTTTGCGAGTATATGACGTCAGTCATTAGACCTGTGGCCTTACCCTTGAAATCAGTTCCAATCTCACGCAATCCCGATCTCGAAACAGTTCCAATTCCAATTTGACACATTTTGGTACTCTTGAAGAAATCGAGTTCACTTTCGGATTGAAATTGAGAATCGAGTTTACTATCGACCACAAGTGTGGCAGATTTTTGAAACTATTTTCCCACAGAAATAAAAATGAATAATTATCGCTTAAAATTATACTTTTAAGAAGGGGAGCATGTTTATTCATAATAAATGTTTATTCTTGGTATATAAAGTTCAAAGAAATGATTGCTTTTTGATTTATAATTTTAATAATACCTTATCTTATAGCTGAGTACTTATGTCAGACGTCATACTGTTGTCGTTGTATGATATGTCAAGGAAAGTACTTGGAGCGCTTATTTGAATTTTTCCAAAGGTATATTTTAAAGTGTTTTCTCTCTGCAAAATATGAGTAGGCCTACACATCTTCAACAGGAGCTCCTAGCTGAATTCCTTGGAGAGAATCCAGGATTAGCTAAGGGTCTTTTACGCACTGCTCATGCTAAGCAGGACATAAAACAAAAATGGATAGAAGTATCCTTAAAACTAAATTCCTTGGGCGGCGCACAAAAAGATGGAAAAGGTTGGGCGAAGGTAGTATTATTGTTATTTTTATGTATCCTTAATTTTACTAAACATTAAGTTCCATATCCTATTTATAATACTCCTGTTATTTTTTAGTATTGGGCTGATAAAAAATGCGCATCGAAGAAGATATGTGCCCAGCACAGGCAATCAATGACGCGCACAGGCGGTGGTCCCCCAGATGCAGTGCCCCCACTCACATTTATTGAAAAAAAATTAGTCGATGTGATGGGAGGCATCGAATTTGCAACAGGGGATACACATGTTGCGCTTAATCCCTTTCCTGGGCGATCTTATATTCCCACTTCTATAGTACATACATACAGAAGTTCAAAAACATCCTTGTTAATCCTATAGCTCCTACAGAATTCAACATCGGGCATAGCAAAAGCTTTGTCGGCATATCTTGCCCATCTTCACAAATTTCGCCTGTGCCTTTTGTCAACATTGTGAGAAGTCTCCAAGATGTCATAAACAACTGCCAGTCGTGCCATTATTCACAATATTTTTCTAAAACTTAACACTCGAACACAAAAAAGTTAACTTTTTGTAACTGTTTGTTCACGATCCGAAAATCTATTACAAACTCGATACAAAGCTGTCAAATCTTGTCAAGAGTACCAAATGTATGAACACGATCGGGCAAACTCGATTGATTTTAGTTCTAAAAAATTCCACCACAATCGACCTAAATCTTGCGCCACTTACGCATTCAGGAGTACCAAATTGCAAAATTCCAATCCCAATCTCGATTCTGAAATGAAATCGAGTGTCAAGAGTAAGCCCACGGGTAGGTGATATTACACTTGTTATAAACTTTCACGAACTTTGGCGATGGGGTAACACTGTCTGCCTCAGACACCGGTTGTCGCGGGAATAATTCCCGCACGTAACAAGAAAAAGAAAATGTTCCGGGTCTAGGCGTTTATCTATTTATGTATTTATTTCTAGGTTCCCTCCTAGTTCGCTACATGGTATCCCATGTTCTCCGCTTAGTTTAGGGCCATGTAGTTGATGTGATTGTCTGGGTTTTTTTTTTTAAATTATGTTTGGGGTAATCTTCAGAAGTAGCATCAATAAAAAATAAAGTAGCAGAGAAGAAACCATGCATAAATCAATATTAACAATATGGACCAGCCTTATCTCTTTTAGGCAACCTTTGAATTATAACTGTATAACTGCAAGCATTCTTTCAGTAGACAGCTCTTTGTATTAGGACATAAGATGAGTTACATACAATAAAAAAATATAATTATTATGAATATTATATCGAAATCTATTCAACCGACAAATATCACTTCTTAATTCATCATTGTAAATAATCAACGAATGCAGAGCATTAAAAAAAACGACTTCACGTCAAAACTTTGGGTGAGTTAGAATGTCATCAACGTAAACATTCTCCGAAATCATACATATCCTTTCAAAAATTTTATATTTTCAATGAAGTACTCAACCGATTTCGATGAAATTTAAATGGGACCAACTATTAAGGATCTTCTGTCATATGAAACTTTTTAAAAAATTTCAAAATCGATTCATAATTGTCCGAAATATCGTGCAACAAAGACACAAAAAAAAACATACAGACGAATTGAGAACCTCCTCCTTTTTGCAAGTCGGTTGACAAGGACTTAGCTATGTTCATACCTGCATTACTAATTGACAGCGGATAATGATGAGGCAAGATCGGGGATAAATTAACAGCATCCGGTAAAGAGCGGGTTTATCTCCTGTATTGAGGACAGGCGACATTCTAATCTCATCGCTGATAATCATAGTTTGTTGATAGGAGAGATAAATCATGGATAAATTGGATTATTTACTTTGAACAGCGATAAAAGCCTTTATGCTAAACATACTAGAGTCGAATCTCGTTTGTGGTGAATATGTGTGTGAATCATAACAGACAAATTAAATAAATATCCACCAACCAGCACTGGTTTATGGCTCTTCGTCCAGGGGAGAGACTCATGGCCCTGCAGAAGGCTCTTTAAAAGGTTGCTATAAAGAAGAATGCTTACATTTCGAGTTCCAGCTATTTCGGTACTTTTTGAAGCGCCATGATCACAACCGCGTTACTTTGTATCACATTACCAGTGTTGTTCTGATCATGGAGCTTGGAAATGCCGACTTCCATTTTCCATAGGTATTGTCCTCCACAGGTAATTAATTTTCAAGTTTTCTCAATTCTTCGACGGCTTTCGTGGTGAATTGGTACAGTGCTCGACCGCGGCGTGAGAGGGTTCGAAACCCAGCCGGTCCAGTTTAGCAAACTGGACGGCAGCGACAGAGAGAGCGACAGCGGCGCGGGGAATCTGGGCCGTTCTCGACGCCGCGCCGCCAGCGGGCGCTCGAGCGATTTGTCGCGGTTTCATACAAACTCAACACTTTCTATCGTGTCGGAAATCGTTACCCGCGCCGCTTTTGCTCTCGCTGTCGATGTTGCTGCCGTCCAGTTTGCAGGCTAATGGTTCTTAACTGGCCCGGATCTGGGTGAACACTGGGATAACCCCTATCCCCGCTGTCTCCATAACAGAAGCTTATATTGGGGCCACATATTTGGTGTGTTAGTTGAAGTAGGTAATTGAACTAATTTGATACAATAAAAACTCAATTTAACTTAAAAAGCTACTACGCCACAATTGAACTTTTCTTTTCTTTTCAGATTTAAATGTTACAAACTAACCTAATTCAAATATAAACTAATAATCTCAAAGAAAAATCCTTCATATTACAAAAACAAGAAACTCAACTCCAAAAAACAATCCAAAACCTGCTCAGCTCACGTAAGGACAACCCTGGCAACAAATATGATAATAATGTTGTATTTTCACGGCCACATAATCCCTACAGACTTGGGACACATTGCCAGGCTTAAATTCTTGGGCACATACCGTCTACGTAAGGAAATTGAAATACTCGGGTTATTTCCTTTTGATCTCCTACGAAGGCTCTGTTGAATTGCAAGTTTAGATTAACGTCTTCTATATTCGAATAGGTTGTAGTTGTCATTGCTGGAGACCATCTAGACCGGATTAAGACAGGCGCGGTCTTAAGGGGAGGTTCAGAGGAAACATGCAAGCCCCGCTCAAAATCCGAAACGTCTAATTGAAAATTCCGAATCAAAAAGTACAATTAAATAGAGTAGAAGCTAGAAAAAATCTCCTATCGTATTTTAAGTCTTACATCTTTCAGTAGACCTTAGACTGCAAACTGGACGGCAGCGACAGCGAGAGCGATAGAGGCGCGGGTAGCGACGCGGGGAATCTGGGCCGTTCTCGACGCCAGCGGGCGCTCGAGCGAATTGTTTCATACGGTTTCTATCGTGTCGCGGAAATCGCTGCCCGCGCCGCTGCCTGCACCGCTGTCGCTGCCGTCCAGTTTGCAGCCTTATAGATTACATTAAAATATCATCAAGAAGAGCAAAGAAGTATATGAGAATAGAGATTGTTTAACATCTATAATCAAAACAATATTATGTTAAATGCAGGTATGCAATAATGTGCAATATACTCGACATTTTTTGTATTGTATTAGTGACCAACTCCAAAATTTCAGCCTGCGATGGCGGCTGCGGATCGATATTTGGAGTTGTTTTTACGAGCGGTACATTTTTATTTCCGCGTTTCAATATGTCTAATGCAACTATGTAATCATGTAGTGATAGGCAACTTATCCGTTGACTGGACCTGTTTAGAGTCCGCATACTTAGCCAATTAAGTTGCATGAAGTGGAAATTACTGTCCAGGGAGGTATAGTATTTTTTTCGATCATATTTTTACATAGTGTTATTTACGTAATTACTGCGAGACTTGCTCAAAAGACAACTTCACGCACGGCTAAGTTAACATATTAGTACACGCATCATCTCTGCTGCGATATGGCCATATCCTTAGGTTACTCGGTGGGCTGCTTTTTTTGACATTAAAGAGACCTTTACATATACATAGCCTGTATCCCGAATGGGGTAGCCAGAACACCAGAGATAAAACCATCTGAAGTCACGTTTGACACATTTGGAGGTACGATGGAGAGAGACTATTGCAGTGACCGCAAAAACGCCAATAAAACCTCTATCTCTTAACTGACTTTTACAGTTTGCCCGGGAAGAGAAGCAGCTGGCACGTTCTATGTTTTTCTTTCGCTCCCAGTCCAACAAAGAGACCTTTCTTATTATTTAATTAGTCCTATAATACCTAAACCATCAGTTTTTTAGGCTAGAAGGTGTTGCCTAAACTTCCCATCATCACGAGTCATCAGTCTAGGCGTTTACTTAAAAACTTTGTCTCATTTGAATTAATGTTTTCGTTGCCGTTACCTTCCTTAATTACTTATGTAACCTTGTCGTATCGAAACCTTGATTACCTACTGAGAATGATTGGAAGATCAACAGTCGTTTCACTACGAAGGTTAGGTTTGAGAGATTTTCAAATTACATTTGATTCTGAGTCGTCAGAGCCTACAATTAATGGTTCTTTTTGGTTGAAAATTACCTGTTTTATAATATAAGAAGTCAAGTTGTTAAAATATTGTTACAAAATTGTCACATATTTGAAAATTCACGGACCAACAATTTCTTTTTCTATTTCTGGTGTTGTCAGTCTTTATGAACACTGTTTCTTAGTGACAAACAAATACTTCGGGTATGATGAAAGATTTCCCGAGCATTGATCATGTATTAAGCATACATTCGCTCTCCATAGAAAACTGCCAAAGATCTCAAATTTCAATCTCAAATCTGAGTAAGCTTTGATAATGCAAGTCTTAGCCCAGGGTTAAAGATGCGACTCTTTTTTAAAATATAAATCCTTATGAAACTAAAAAAGGGTATCTATATTTGTATGAAGAAATACACCTCTGAATATACATATACCAAGCAAATTTAGTCGCGGCAACAGCTAGTAATAGTACCTAAGAGGTATAGTTCCCCGTGCTCACGAGCGACTCGGGGGTCTGCAAAGACACCGAAACGTCGAGTTAAAATGTAAAATATAAATTATAAGCGATAAATCCGGTTAAGCGGTTACCTTCCATGCTGGACTGGGAGCGAAAGAAAAACATAGAATGTGCTAGCTGCTTCTCTTCCCGGACATACTGTAAAAGCCAGTTAAGGGACAGAGGTTTTATTGGACATCAGACTGTGACATCAGCTGGTTTTACAGCCTTTGGTGTTCTGCCTACCCCATAAGGGATGCAGGCGTGAAGTTATGTATGTATATGATCCGGTTAAAAAGTAGTTTTATTTAGGTATAGTTTGCTTAAAGAACAACCTTCCATACAAAAAAAATCTCAATCATCACAAAATCTGCCTATTTCACAACAAAACACACATTTTCGTCGATATAACAACCAGACTGTTCGTGTCAAGCATATTTGTCCACACCTTGCATAGGTCGGTGTTACCTACACAGGTGAAGGCCACTGCCATACAAGAGGACTCCGATGGCCGATTGCCACACCTCGCACTGTATGGTCAATTGCGATAGAAACATTTTTAATGCCGAATTAATTGTTTCGCAAATGTTTTTCGGCCAGCTATGCATTGTATTGTTTAAATATCAATGAAAGTTATGACGTTAATTTAAATGGAACGTGTGCTGGATTTAAAGAGCGTGATTTGGTTTTGTTTTGTTATGTGTTTTAAAATTCGAGGAGCTCATCACCGAGATAGAAAGAATTGCCATTCTTGCTAATTCGCTATTTGCAAAACTTAGATGAGGTCTATCTGTGTAGCAAAATTTCATTCAAATACAATTACTAGTTATGGCCTGATAGAGAAACAAGCTTCTCATAGGCCTACCGCCCTTATTTAACCGTGTCGTACGTAATAAGGCGACCAATTAAGCAAATAAATGAAGTTCAGAAGAAAATCAGGTATATTGTGGAAAAGTTCCTTTTTCCAGATGTACTATTGTATTATTCGAATAAAAGACAATGAAATTTATGACATTGAGAGTAAAACCGATTTATTATATAATTTTGTAATGTATTGTTCCAGAAGAAATATATAAATATAAGGTATACAATACAACTGGAAATCACAACAATGTTAAAGCAACAGATGGCTATGTTTATAGGAAAATAATGATTTCCACGTATGCTATTCTATTTCTTTCGAACAATAAAAACTCAATAGGCATTCATTAAAACAGTTATACGAAATGTAAACAATTCCTGAGTACTTAATAATAATCAAATAATTAACATTCCTGACAAAACAGAACCACGCGTAAAATCACGTAAAGAATGTATCACGTGTAGGTAGTTAGTTTATAGTACTTAATCAATATATATAAAACTGTTCCGTTACTGACTGAGTGACTGAGGTACTGAGTGACTGAGTGACTGACAGACAACGTACAGCCGTAACTACTGGGCGTAGAGAGCTGAAATTTGGAACATACATTCTTTAGGGGATGTAGGGGTGCACTAAGGAAGGAATTCCCGAAATTCCCACGGGAACGGGAAATATAGGACTTTTTAGTTTGTATGAAAAATCTTATTCCTTGAGTGCACCGATGTGAAACTTGGTGTAAAGGTTTTTCAATATGTGTCTGGTTGTGTTATGAAAGGAATTCCCGAAATTCCCACGGGAAGGGGAAATATATGATGTTTTAGTTTGTATGAAAAAATCCCATCCCTTGAGTGCACGGATGTGATACTTGATATAAAAGTTCCTCGATAAGTGTCTGTTTGTATTATGGAAGGAATTCCCGAAATTCCCACGGGAAGGGGTTGGACTTTTTAGTTTGTATGAAAAATCTTATTCCTTGAGTGTACGGATGTGATACTTGGCATGAAGGTTCTTCAAAGAGTGACTGGTTGTGTTAAGAAAAAAAATCCCAAAAATCCCACGGGCACGGGAAATATATGATTTTTAGTTTGTGTGAAAAAAACTTATTCCTTGAGTGCATGGGTGTGATACTTGGTATAAAGGTTCTTTGCAGTGGGTGTCTGGTTGTATAGTTTCTGAAATTTTCACGAGAAGGGTAGTTAAGCGCATACGAAGTTGCGGGATAAAGCTAGTATTATACATATAGGGAAAATTTCTTTGTTGTAACGGGTTAACTACCAAATTAGTATCTTAGTGGCTTACATACATACAAAACTTCACGCCTGTATCCGTTACGGGGTAGAACACAAAAGGCTGTAAAACCATCTGATGTCAAGTTTAACAAATTTGGAGGTATTATAATGATGGAGAGAGACTATTGTAGTGACAGGGGGTCAGTTTTCCTACAGTCAAAAAAAGGGGGTCAGACTATCGCCCACAAAAACGCCAATGAAAAGTCTGTCCCTTAACTGAATTTTACCATATGACAGGGAAGAGAAGCGGCTGGCACATTCTATGTTTTTCTTTCGCTCCCAGTCCAGCATAGAAGATCGCTCCCAATATCTTTCAATATCTTGGTTGTATTATAAAGTCTGGTAGCTAAGTATTACAGTTCAGGCAATGATGTGTGTTTTGGCAATGTTGTAAGAAAAACCCGTTCTTTCCTAATCTAGTGCACTGTGATCATCGGCCTCATTTCACCAACAATCAGGTGAAATTGATGATGGTTGAACGCGAGAATAGTCACCATAAAAAAGACTTAAATTCATATTTACATACATAACGTCACGCCTGTATCACTTATGGGGTAGGCAGAACACCAGAGGTAATAAGACCATCTGATGTCACGTTTGACAAATTTGGAGGCATTATAAAGATGGAGAGAGACTATAGTAGGGGGTCAGCCTATCGCCCACAAAAACGCCTTTAAAACCTCTGTCCCTAATTCAATAAAAAAGACTTAAATTCAATTTTTGGATTTTCAAATTCATTCACAATTTAGAATTTTTAAAACTCTTTCACCAATCCATGAATATCTATGAATAACATAGGTTACGTTTTATTATGATTTTCTTACGGCATGAGGATCAATGCCGTGTGGTGTCCAGCAAAGAAAAATTGCAGCAGCCCTTACTCTATTATGGGTGTAATGTAAGGCAACTAAGAAGAGCAATTCATCTTTTAGCCTTAAAAATCAGAAAACTTTTATGAATAGAAATACGCAGTATTTACAAACCGCCAGCCAAGCGAGGATACTGGCAAATTTCCTCCAAAATTCAATCAACGATCTTGAGGGACGCCCTTATCCAACCGTGGAAGTTTATGAGCTGGTACAGTACAGTTAAGAATTATAAGGGTAAAACTTAGTGAAACCTCGAGTTAATTCAATAATTATAAAGGTTGTAGTATGTTGATAAACGTGCTCATTTAGGTTTATTTGGAGGTTAAGACAATTTCTCTTTTATAGCATCCACTTTTTATTTAAACGGTTGATGTGTTGAGAGAGATCGACGTTGAAATAAAGAGCTAAGTGAGAGTCATACTCGCACATGAAGAGTTCGGTAACAGAATTAAAAAAAAAAAACATGTATATTGTATTGGAGCCCCCTTCAATATTTATTTTATTGTTTCTTTTTGGTTTAATATGTTGTTATAGCGGCAACAGAAAAATATCATCTAAGAAAAGAACAAAGGCGGATCCTTAGTTACGTGAAATAATGAGCGTTTAGAAATCTAATCACCACTTATCTTAATAACTTATTCTTCTACGAATTTTCAATACATTATTATAAAGTATGTAGCGTTTTTAAAATAGATAAAATTCTTCCAAAATTTAATAGTAAGTGCCAAAGACATGCACAACATATAACATTCAAAATGCAATATCTTTTCGTGTAACGTTCGTCTACGAGTATTTTTTGCACTGAGTTGCTCAGGAATGAATTCGGAATAGTCTAATATGTTTTTGTTTGTTTAACAAAATAACATCAACTAAAATCATGTTTGGCCCGCTGGCACTGTTCTTTCAACTGTCTATCTCGGTTCATGCGAAACAGTCTGCTGACAGATGGACAGCTGAATCTTAGTAATAGTGTCCCGTTTTACCCTTTGAATACAGAACCCTAAAAAACTGGTCAAGTTAAAGCTAAACTTGTGTACAGGCTTCCATACTTGAGAAATCCGTCGATGCTTGTATTTGCATACTGAGTATGACCTTAATTGCGCACTTAATAAAATTAATGTGTCCCACTAAACTTGTTTCTAAGCTTTGCTTCCATTTTCGTCGTTATTTGTTTTGCTTTAAAAGCAAACAAAAAGGTTTTATTTATAAATCTGCAGGTATTCTTATTGATTGATTCGGCGATTGTTCAAAATGTTATGAAGAAGCGGTGAAGTGCTCCGGAAGTATTCTATGATCCCTTGTAAGCTCTTGTTCCATCACCATCGATGTCATCTTCACTTATCTTTTGGTGATATTGAGGTCAAACGCGAGTTTAGTCAGTCACCGAAAAAAAGACTTCTCTATTTCACGACTTAACGAAAGCTCTATCGCGCAGGCTTAAGTGTTCTTTTGACACATCAATATGTATGGAGTATTTGTATCATTCTGCAAACTGTACGGCAGCAACAGCGAGAGTTCTCGACGCCGCCGCCAGCGGGCGCTCGAGCGATTTGTGGAGGTTTCATACAATCTCAATACTTTTTATCGTGTCGTAAAAATCGCTGCCCGCGCCGCTGTCGCTGCCGTAGTTTGCAACCTTATGGCGCAGCGCAGACGACAGACTATCCGATACGCACTTTTTAGTCTGTGAAAATATAACCTATGCAAATATATGCAGTAACGCACACGACGCGCAAAAAGTCCGGCGCACAATAATTTGACAAACGTTTGTATAAAAATTTGAGAATAAAAAGAAAAATAGTTAACCACCGATTTCTACTAATAACTAAAATCTTTTTGTGCGATCGAGTCTGTGGTCCGGCGCCGCAGACTCGATCGCACAAAAAGTGTGCCGTCTGCGCTGCACCTAAGCATGATACAAATACTCCAAACATATTGATGAGTTCAAAAAAACACTCAAGTCTCAAAACAAGCGACTTTTTCCACGACTCACTTAACCTTTTTCTATAAAACATACAACAACGCATCTGCGAGCATTCAAAACACTTTCGCTTTCGAACACGAAAATTCACTTACTCATTTTCACCTTTATTACGATTTGATTCTTAAAGACAAACGTTTGAATCAAAATGTGTGTTCAAGCGACTTTGTAAAAAGAGTAATGGAGTTAAGGCATTGTTTCGAACGGCACAAAGCTTTGTTTTGATTGTATTGTTGAGACAATACAGCTGCGAGTTGTAATACTCAGAAGGTCTAATCTACTGCAACTTCACTGCAGTGTGGTTGGAATTGTCAAATTGAGGTGTCTGTATCAGTAGTTATTGTATACCGCAGTATAAGTGTTTTCATTAAAGATGTCCCGTTCATTGCTCTTATTTCAAACACATAGGCTGTATTATCGCTTAAATCGCGGGACTTCTTTTATGAAAAGGACTATACGGTTAGTTATCACCTTTTCTTCAAAATAATTGTATTGTTAACTTGTATAGTTTACCGTAAATAGCTTGAAAAGTGGACAGTTGAGAGTCAATTTAGATATAGGCTATATGATTGAATTTTTATTAAATTATAGACTAACTTCGTACCTACTTTTGATAGCAATTTGACTTGATGGCATTGACAGAAGATGAGGTTGAAGATACAAGCTTTAGTAAAGAGCCTAGCTCTTCATAAAATATCATAAGGTGATCAAACGGCTGAATTATCAGTCTGATATGATATTATCTTATGCCCAGTCCCAAAACTAAAAAGTATGCCCCATCGTTTAACTCATCATCATTTACAAACAGCTGTGATTTGGTCACAATATCACTCTAAAAGCTCTTGGCATTTGAGCACTATGATAGATACATGATCACAATCATATCCCGTATTTTTAGCTTATTCACATTATAGATCTGTAATGAGCCTACCGCAGAGCTCAGTATCTCACCACTTTCACCTGGGTGAAAAGGAGGTTTAGACTCCGAACTACCAACCTGGCCCAGTGCTGGTTGGTGGATAGAGGTCGCAATTGTTTAAAAACAGAACATTATAACAAAAAGTCGTAAAGAATAATCGAGTTTATGTATAGATATCGAGAATCCAATTGCCAATTATTCGAAGTTTTATCTACGGTACTTACAAAACAAAGGGATTGCTCCATAACTTATAAAACTCTTACACGATATGAAAATGTGGTACTGACACTGTTGACATTTTATATTAAAATCAACTGTGTGTGGGCGTGCGCTCAATATCAAGTTGTTTAGCAAAAACGTTTTCTCAAGGGAGTAATTCAATAGGTACTGAAGAAAATACCTGTATTAGGTATTTTTGAAATTAAGAATACGTAGTGACGTAAAAGCTATCTATACTAATATTATAAAGAGGAAACCTTTGTGTTTTTGTATGTTTGTATTGAATAGGCTCAAAAACTACTGGACCAATTTAAAAAAAAAATTTACCATTTCTTAGAGGAATTCTTCCGAATCCGTATAGGCTACTTTTTATCCCGAAAATCCCGCGGGAATCGAAATTGCGCGGGTAAAACCGCGCGCAACAGCTAGTATTGAATAAAACCGGAATAATCGCTTATAATAAATAAATAAATAATAATAAAATCCATTTATTTCCACAAACATGTAAATATTAGGAATCGCAAAGCGTAGAACTTAAGAAAATATTTAAATTTTTATTTATGCGTAAGTAGTAGGGATAACCTTGCAGCAATCGTTTCAAAAGACATTGTCCACTTAACTGTTTATTCAGGGACAATAGGGCTTTTCCTAGCTGACCTGAAGTAAAACCACAAAAAATACAGCTCTACCTATCACTCAAACTATTTCATTACATACATACATAATACATAACGTCACGCCTGTATCCCTTATGGGGTAGGCAGAACACCAGAGGTTACAAGACCATCTGATGTCACGTTTGACAAATTTGGCGGTATTATAAAGATGGATAGAGACTATTGTAGTGACAGGGGGTCAGCCTATCGCCCACAAAAACGCCTTTAAAACCTCTGTCCCTTAACTGACTTTTACAGTATGCCCGGGAAGAGAAACAGCTGGCACATTCTATGTTTTTCTTTCGCTCCCAGTCCAGCATGGACTATTTCATTAAATAAATAAAATCCCCAGACAATCACACCAACTTCATGGCCCCAAAGTAAGCATAGTTTGTGATATGGGATACCATGAAACGAACTAGGCCGGAACCTAGAATATAAATACATAAATAGATAAACACTCAGACACGGAACATTTTTTTCCGTGCGGGAATCGAGACTGCAACCACAAGCGTCTGAGGCAGATAGGTTTACCACATCGCCAAAGTGGTCGTGAAACATTGAACATTGAAAATAAAACGTTCACCCTAAAAATAGACAAATTAATTTAAAATAGACACATTTCCAAATTTGCATCTCACCTATCAATTAACATTCGAGCTTACAATCCACACCCAATTACCCGATAAACCACAAACTACCAGTTCATTTACCACGTGTAACACAAATCTACCGTCTAGAGGCGTTAAGACCCATCACACTTCGACATCAACCCATATAATGCGTTCGGGGTATTCAAGGGAAAAGGACCTCATAACGTCACTGCCTGTCGTCGGAAACTTACCCGTGATAGGCTTGGGCGGGATTGTGGTCTAGTTAACAGGCTTGCGTCCCATTTTTTTTAATTCTATTAGTTCTTTTTGGAATTTGTAACTTTTGCACCTTTGACCTCAATATTACGTGGTAGCAAGTGAAAACGAGCTCGAAAATCTCAGCACACGGGCTAATGATGGAACTGGCTCTTATTAAAAAGTGCCTGAACACATCACGGCTATAGCGGCTTTTTAAATTGAATTGAGTCTAGCCACGGTACAGATATACACAGTAATTCAACTCGGCCGCATCTTTGTAATAAATGCCTACAACAGCGCCGCGGTCCCTTCACATGTAATAGGGCTTTTTTTTTTTTTTTTTATTATATTGTAAGGATAGGACGTTTGTCTTCCATGCCACCTGATGGAAAGTGCGCATGAAGACTATGGTGTTACACGTCCATCCACGAGAAACCTATTCACTCGACACTTAAAAGTTCCAGGACTGTAGTGGTCAGGAAAAACAGACGCAGGCAGATTGTTCCACACCTTGGCAATCCGTACCAAAAAGGAACTATCGAAGCGTTTTGTTCGACTTCTTGGTATATCCACTATATACGGATGGAAGTTTTGTCTGCGTCTGGTAGTCCGGTGGTAAAAAGGGGTGGGTTCAATTTGGTCAAAAAGAGCACTCGCACACTCACCAAAATGTAGCCGATAAAAGACTGTCAAACAAGCAACCTTACGACGATGCTCCAGCGTCTGCAATTTTTTATTTGTAAGGTTGTTGTTATTTATGAGTTTTCGGGCTCTTCGGTCAACAGAGTCTAGCGCTTCGAGCTGGTATTTGGCAGAACCATCCCAAAGGTGACTACAGTACTCCATGCAAGACCTCACTTGGGCTGTGTATAAGTTGAGGAGCCGTTCAGGGCTGAAGTACCGCCGGACCTTCGAGATGATACCCAATTTTTTGGAAGCCGTTTTTAAAATTTAAATGCTGAAGGGCTGCTCGCCTTCAGCATTTAAATTTCATTTGCCTACTTTGTGTTTACTGCCATTTTTTTATATATAAACAAATAATAGAAAGTATTCAAGAAAAATACATTTTGTGTCAAAATACCATGTTTGCGTTTGAATAAGAAATCGGTCATATAAATTAGCAACCGAAAAATACTTGCGCTTCGTCTGAAACGTACGAAAAGATGTATTATTAAATTTTAAAGTATGAACAATCCGCATATTAACGTAAAGCTCAATCGACAATTGTTTTGGCATGCAGACACTCGCGACTGGCCGCATGCCAAGCGCATGCTGAGATCGAGCCGCGGAGACATAGCTCGCGTTTCGTCTGTTTATATGAAGTTGAATTACTGAAGATATCTGTACCGTGGGCGAGCTATAGGGGAAGGTACCTAGTAGAATTATACAGGGTGTCATGATCGACATCAAGCTAGAATTGGGTGATGGAATTGAAGTTTAGTCACAACTGTTTACAATGATTTGTTTGATTGAACTAGAAATAACAGGACTACAACCCTGAATATCGTTTCTGGAATCAAAAATCAAACAAGTAAATTCTGTGTCTATGGGTAATAAAAAAGAAAGGGAATAAAAACCTGTTAAAAACGACTCCTATTCCTAATAAATGTTACATTACTAAGGGAGAAATCAAATTCTCTGTAAGTTTCCGTTTGCGTCACAACGCGGTCCCTGACAACTGACAGGCCTTTGTAAGGGCCGCAAGATGTGGGCTTTCTTTGTCCGCCACAAGAGTCGCCGTAGGTACCTACTAGCTACGTATCCTTACATAAGCGTATACATATAGGGATATGTTAGTTACACCATATCTGTTGTAAGACGATAGTTTTGATTGCTATACATAGAGTATCGACTTTACTTTGAGATAGGTTTAAAATGCGCTTATTGTCAACTTGTACACGTCTTAGACCCGTATGTCAATTCTCCATCGAGTACCTGCCGTCGATAATCTATATTTAAGTAGAGTTCAAGTCTAAGTAAACTTTAAATTGATTAGTAAGGGTCAACGTGTACTTTTTTTGGTCCTATGTTTAGTTTAAGTACCTACTTACACTAAAATTTGTTACTTTTAAGACTACATGTAAAGCACACATTCGAATACAACCTTAGACTTATTTCTTCTCAATCTTAACACGGTATTTTTATTCCCTATTTCGTAGTTGCAAAGACACTAAAATCTTCTCGAAATTACGACCCTACTTTGCTTTCATAAACACCTTAACACAAAGTTCAAAATAAATTAAATCTTACCTGTCATCTTGTAGATGCTTGAGTTCGCTCAGCTCTAACTCTCTTCGCAAGTTGGATACTTCGCAGAGTAGAAGATCTCTCTCATTGGAGACCTTTTCGAGCTCGGCCCGAAGCCGGATCAACTCGTTCGTCAGATCCATAGTCGCCATATTGACGACTATCGATAACCACAACGCGTGCTACACATCATCAATCACATCACTAGTAACAACACTGACCAATCGCGAGCGCCCATTACAGATTTTAGAACACTTTCTGCGTTTCGAATAGTGGTGTTCGCGTCAATTTCACGAATTCATCGCTTTGTTGATTTGTTTTGTTGGTTTCTGTAACAAGAAGAAAAACAGTATTAAATAAATAAATTAAAATTTGTTTTGCTTAACTTAGAGACTTACTTAACAACGAGCCTCAGATGAATTTTGTTATTGCTCCGAATCATGAATTACTAAAATCGTCCCCCAAGTGACGATACAACAAGATATAGCCCCATTACAGACTAACTTTTAGGTGTTATCTTCTAAATAATATTCTGAATATGTCACTTTGGATGTTGATGTGTTCAAGCAGCGATTTATGTAAGAATATCACGTTCGGCTCAAATGGAAAAGTGAATTTAAATTATAGTTCAGAATTTTAAAACGCCCGCTGTGGTGGATAAACATACCGTATAGAGTTAGACGAGAGGAACAAAACTATACAATGGTAAGAAGCGACTAATCTGAGTGAGGACCCTGTCATTATAACGCCTGGCTAGCGATCATCTTTCAAAAATGGTCTACCGCTAAACATAATCGCTCCCAACAAATGTATACTTACTGATATAATAAAGGAGTTTGTTTCTTTTTACACGGTAATGTCTAATACCAGACGGATATAAATAAATATTTGTTATCAGATGGCCTAACTATTGAAATGGGTTTTGTCGTATACCGAATTTATTGACAAAATACCTTCAGGATCAAAAGATTTGCAGGTAAAATTGCCGAGGCTTCTACTATTTTATACAAAGCCAGTTATGACTTGAACACCTTTAGATACATTTATTTATAACTTCGATCTCAAACACAGGCTCGATCTCGAAAAAAAATCGATTATTCCAAATTTGAATTTCAAGATCTATAATAATCTCATCTCGTGATGAATGAACATCGCATTTCGGTGATAATGACCGCATAATGAATTAAATCAGTTTCACTATCATCGCTGGACCAAAACAAATAATTAAGATGAATATCTGAATTAATTATCCGATGACCGAGATTGATCTGCGCAGGCGGCTATAATAAGTGGCTAGTTCTATGAATTATACTTAGCAATTAATTTGTATATTTAGTTATACGATAATGAAGTAAATATAATTTGTCTCAGGCTTTTTTGAATTAAATAAAAGCTATCCAGTTAAACGCTTCCATGCTGGACTGGTAGCGAATGAAAAACATAGAATGTCCCGGGCATACAGGAAAAGTCAGATAAGGAACAGAGGTTTTATTGGTGATGGTCGATGCGCTGACCCCCTGTCACTGCAATAGCCTCTCTCCACCATTATAATACCTCCAAATTTGTCAAACGTGACGTGTCATATAGTTGGTGTTCTGCCTACCCCATAAGGGATACAGACGTGAAGTTATGTATGTATGGTATCTGACATCTGTGTATAAAAAAATATCAAGTGTTTTTATAACACAGCGCCATCTTTTTAAATTCAATGAATATAAAAATAATCCTAGTTTATAGCGTAGCGTCATCTATCCATAAACTAAGAACAGTTTTTGATATGAATAATCAATTAAATTAAAATAAAATATCTATCCTGTCTCCAAGTACGAATGTAAAACCATGCTGAGCAAGTGGCTTCTCGGCCTTGATTATGACATAACAGAGTCGTTGGTTAAGAAAAATATCTTTATTTAGGTACACACCATACCTTTTCTTCTTTACTTCTCGCATTTACTCTCATCCACACAATACACAAACACACACACACACACACACACACATTCGTCATATTTCAATTAGTATTTTCATCATATTTTTCGTTTTTAACTTTATATCCTTTTTGTTTTGATTTATATTTATGATAATGTCTTAATTGCCCGTCTTGTTTTTGAGCTGGGCGCTATAACTGTAACACAGTCGTAGACTAGTATAATTGTTAATGCTAACATGTTTAATTGTATATTTATCATGGTATTGAAATAAAGATTATTATTATTATTATATTTATATATACTTATTTATTAAATCAAGAGCCAAGACCAATATTTGTAGACATGGCAAACATCTCATTTGTTTTTATTTTATTCAAATTTAATTTCTATTTAGTATACTAGCGACACCTAGCGAAACATATTTCCGCATATTTTAACCTAGTTAATGGAATAGGTCAATTTGCTTCTGTGACCGTAACAGCAAGGTTATAAACTGTAATATGTATGTATGTATTTAGTTTGACTGTTTTAAATCACTCTTAAGCTCGAAAATATAAATACCTATTAAAAGAAAAATCAAAAGTGTAAACTAGAATTTATCAATTTGCTAAATAGCGCCACCTACCAGATATCGGTATAACTATTTAGGTACGCCTCGTCGTTACAACAAGTATACCTTCTACTATTTACACGACTCGAACAAAAGTTATTGCCTTTAGACGTTAGATGTCGCTACTATGCTGTGTAGTATTAGGTGCGCGTGATTCAAAATCTAGTCCAAGGTAGGTTTTCCATGACTTCAAAGATAAGACCAAATTACTTATAAAGTAAGGTATTTATCAACTTGTATCTTAGCATTGATATTAAGTGCACCGTTTTTTATAGAATTGTAATTGCTTGGAATGCACGTAATGTCCGATTTTACTCTTTTACCATTAGTTTTGTAGGTATTTTAATAAGAAACTTAACGTTTAATAAGGTGAACGCGAAAAATTAAAATACCTAGCTATTTATGGACGCAAAGATTGATATCTATTCGTGCTTCAATTAAAGAAAATGTCTTTTTCTATTCGGCATTCGAGTTTCACCATAAAGTACCACATATTGTGTAGGTTACTTCATGGGTTTAGAAAATTGAGTAGTAATATTAGAATAAAAAATAGAAAAATGCATAAATGAAGATATTTTACGAAATGACATTGTTCAAGAACACTGGTCGATAAATTCTTGTCTTGATTTATTTGCGAATTGTTATTATAAGAATGTAAGAGTAGCATAGGTATTTTCTTAAGTTTTTCTAATTGATTAAGAGTTCTAACAAACAGTATCGATAAATTCGACATTTTTACTGTATAAATAAAAAAAACGATAAAATAAAATTAATCGAATAAGCCAAATTCACCAATAAAAGTCGAAATTTTATCGGTTATAGGTACATGTAGGTAGTATGAAATGATAAAACGCATGAAATTAAAAAAAAATCATAAAGTAGCTAAAGAAATGTAAGGAAATGGAATTTACGAGTAGGTAGAGATTGATTTATGTCTCCTTAGTTGTTAACAAGGAACTGACTCTTTCTTTTCCTTCCTTAGACATTATGTTGGATAAATAACTTCACGCCTGTAGGTATCTCTTATGGGGTAGGCAAAACACCAGAGGTTATTGAATCATCTGATATCACGTTTGTGATATAAAATTTGGAGGCATTATAATGATGGATAGAGACTATTGCAGTGACAGGGGGTCAGCATATCGCCCACAAAAATCTCAATACACAATACTTTATTGCAAACATAAACTCTCAAACATAAAACCTCTGTCCCTTAACTGACATTTACAGTACGCCCAGGAAGAGAAGCACATTCTATGTTTTGTTGGTAAATAATTATGTTGGAAATTATTTTTATTTAATTAAAACACTTTTTAACCGGATTTATCGCGTTTTGTTTATATTTTACATTTTAACTCGACGACGACGTTTCGGTGTCTTTGCAGACCCCGTGGTCACGAGCGACAGTCGCTAAATTTGGTTAAAATGTAAAATATGAATTAAACGCGCTAAATCAGGTTGAAAATTGTTTTATTTAATAGTATGAATCGCGAAATCTTATGTCTAACATATTTACTCGAGTTTTTTATTTGATAACACGCAAGGATTGTCCATATAAAAAGTTAATACAACGAATTGCGAAAACCTAACCTAATTATTCTGATCAGTGAAGTTACTTTACAATAAAATTATAACATACAGGGTGACTGGTTTTAGATACTGAAGGAGAGTACTCTGTACTCCATTCTGGTAATAATGATGTAATAAAAGAAGTTTCTTAATTTTTCACTAGAATTCCCTATAAATAAATAATGTTTCGCTGCTATTTATTTTACTAAAGCCTGACTCAAACGCGGCACGTGACCTGGCACGCGGATCGCTGCAAACGCTAGTGTAACCATGCGATGCGTAATCAATTCTTTAACTTTCGGTTAAGTTTACTCAGTAAATGATAAACATTTATCTTTTATTATATTTTTTCTCTTCATAACCCACCAGTCACCCTGTATAGCAAGTCATCCTCTACTCTACACCAATCCCAAAGCAAGTCTACAAGTACTTAATTTCTTTTCTACTTCTCAAAACCTTTCAGCCTACCTCGTCATTACATAGCAAGCCACACCTTTGTCAAGTATTTAGATAGGTACCTACATTTAAAAAGGAACAAAGTAAAATGTTTTAAAATAACACTGAGAAAGACCTCGTATTTTACGAGAACGCTTAAGAGACGAGATACTTAATCCGAGGACACTCAGATCAAAAAGGAAAATAAAAGTATTAGAGCTGACAGCCACTTAGTTTAAGGTTAAATCTAGTAGTGCCAGAGCGTTAAGACTTTTGAGAAATGTTCAGCTATTTAAAAAGTATTTTTTTGCGAAATATTTTTATTTTTTCATTTTTCATTTTTTCATTGCTTCCATGCTGGACTGGGAGCGAAAGAAAAACGTAGAATGTGCCAGCTGCTTCTCTTCCCGGGCATACTGTAAAAGTCAGTTAAGGGACAGAGGTTTTAAAGGCGTTTTTGTGGGCGATAGGCTGACCCCCTTTCACTACAATAGTCTCTCTCCATCTTTATAATACCTCCAATATTGTCAAACTTGACATCAGATGGTCTTGTAACCTTTGGTGTTCTGCCTACCACATAATGGATACAAGCGTGTATGTATGTATGTATTTTTTCATGGTTTTCCAAATTATCTTCAATGGAAAATACCACTTTACTGCTCACTCTTTCACTTTTTTTTAAAATCGGATATAATAGGAATTTAAGACGACGACGACAGTGAGATAACATTTGGCGGTACAGTTCATTCAAAGCCTAACCAGATGGAGCCTCATGTTTTCCACCAAAAAACGGGAGTAGGTAACTCAGATTAGTCGCTTCTCACGATAAGATTATCCAGGAACGTTATTCATGGAAGACCGTGCACAGC
This sequence comes from Stenoptilia bipunctidactyla, assembly GCA_944452665.1. Classification (NCBI taxonomy): domain Eukaryota; kingdom Metazoa; phylum Arthropoda; class Insecta; order Lepidoptera; family Pterophoridae; genus Stenoptilia; species Stenoptilia bipunctidactyla. The sequence continues at coordinate 9,451,507 of OX101743.1, forward strand.
AATCTTAAAAGTAGCAGCTTTTTTTCGATAGAAAAGAATAGTGGTAATACAACTTAAATGAGACGATGACGTGGCGTGTCAGGAATAATCAGATTAAATTAGGCCCTTATTAATAAAAATCTCAATTCTGAGGCCGCTTATAAGTTCCGATAAATCTATAGGAATCCTCTCCCTTAAGTTCAGTTTCAGAGTTGAGAGCAGTTTATAAATAAGGTCCTTAGACATGTTATCTCACTGATTTTAAGCGACGATATTCTCGACACGTGTAGTTCAAGCTCAAGGCAGAATCTTAAAGGCCATAGGTCAAGCCTAGTCGACTAGCATACGACACCGTAATTACGCAGATATCTTTGGCCGCAGAAAAAAATCGACAAGAAATATAATCAACGAATGCAGAGCATTAAAAAAACCGACTTCACGTCCTAAACTTTGGCTGAAGTAGAATGTCGTCAATGTCAATATTCTCCGTACCTACTCAGAAATATTTTTCCAAATTTTTTAAGCTATTGCATAGCTTCTATCGCGGGCCTTGAGCGTGGGAACCGAATCCAGAAATTCCGTAACGAAAAAAACCTAACACCCCCCACTCCGACCGGCACAGCGGTGATACTTTGATTTCATAACTTTACATGAGGGCTTTAATAAACAATCAGCGCCATCTACTAGGAACTTGTGGAACTTCATATTAGATCAAACATTACTGCATTAATAAAATAAAAAAATGAATAATTATAATTGCATAAGTTGATAAAAAATGCTATAATGTCTACGAGTGCCACACGTCTTTTTTTATTTGACTTCGATGAAATTTATATGGGACCACCTCTGAAATATCCTCTATCATATGAAATAAGAAGAATTAAAATCAATTTATAATTGTCCAAAAAATAGTGTCACAAAGACACAAAAAAACATACACACGAATTGAGAACCTCCTCCTTTTCTAAGACGGTTGAAAATCCCGTTAAAGAACACATCATCACAATCAAACTCCATTTCGTCCTATATTCGTTAAATTTCACACAAAACCCGAGTTCTATCTAAATTACTATAAAAAAAAACTATTAAACGCGCACAAATTCTACGAAAAGAAAAAAGAGGCTATCAACGGTCCAGAATTCCGAATAGTTTTACAATGTTTACATTGCCGGGAGAAAGAAAATCCTCTGTAACTTACCCGACAGTAGATTTCCCGCTCTATATCCAGAGATTAGGGCTCGTTATTGATTGGGTCATATTTCAGTTTGATACTCCGGTAGCCCAATTTTCGTACGGTCCAGATTACATTTGACAGTACATATTGGATTTTGATCCGGGAAGTAAATTGGTTCTATGGCGTAACGTAACGGTAGTTTTTGTAGTCGATTTATAATAGTTTTGTTAGGTATTCGATGATAAGTGGATTTGATTTATACACTGTTTTAAGGCGGTTTCATGATTTAATTGGTAAATACCTATTACAAAAACTTGAAGTCGTTGATGTATGTTAACCATCTCTAAATTAATATAGATCTGCTGTTGGAGAAATGTTTTTGCACTAGGTAATATAATTTTTGAGAAAACTACTCTCTACCTTCCATGCTGGACTGGGAGCAAAGGAAAAACATAGAATGTGCCAGCTGCTTCTCTTCTCGGGCATACTGTAAAATTCAGTTAAGGGACAGAGGTTCTATTAGAGGTTTCTTTTGTGGGCGATACGCTGACCCCCTGTCACCGCAATAGCCTCTCTCTCTCCTCCATTATAATGCCTCGGAACTTGTTAAACGTGACATCAGATGGTTTTATAACCTTATTACCTTTGGTGCTCTGCCCGCCCCATAAGGTATAGAGACGTGGAGTTATGTATGTATGTATCTCAACATATTAGCAATCTGGTTATTAAGGGGCTAGGCCGTACGCGAACGACATCAATTCCGCGTGATTTCGCGCGACCGCGAAATTTATGTCGTTTGGTGGTAACTTGGTTTGGCATCTTTGTTTTCTTTCAGATTTCATTGTATCGGTACTTCCTACTTACTGAAATTGATTAGTTATAAAAATAATTATTAATAATAACTAACAGAGTACGGAAATTCATAATACGTAACTTTGCTGGTGCATCATACACGCGAGGCCTTGAAATCCAAAAGCGCACTGGCGATGAGAGTACTAAATCGCACGCTCGTGATGCGCGTGATTGTTCATACATTTTTCTATGGAGAATTTACGGAAAACGTATCTAGATTTTAGGGCTTTAAAAAAGAAGACTTTGTTTGTAAAGGAAGAAAAAAAGTACGTGACTATATTTATTGGTTTCTTATGTGTTCAAAAAGCATTTTTTTTATCAATTCGAATTGATTTACTGCTTTAAAATCTGAAAAATACGTAGGCATGTTCTTGCCTTTTTCTCAATTTTGAGCGTTTATTGACGTTTTTTTTATTGTAACTATTAGGTTTTAAGATTTAAAACGAGCACTACGTTAATTCTTGGTCTTTCATTTTAATATACGCAAATTATCATTATTCTCAATCATATCTAAATAGTTAAAATATGAAGAATCGTAACACTCTTTTCGGTGTTTTGTACGATCTCCCTCCATTTTGTCCATTATTCAATCGCATTAACCTAGTTTTCTCAGCTACCAACAAAAGCAATATGTTTAAAGAAAAAGAAGTTGCATCGTAAATAAAAGTTGCGTCTCGTCTGAATGGCTTACGAAGTGCGAGTAAATGCGGGTAGATTCAGAAAAATATGCACTGCAGGGAATTCCTGAGCAAAAATATAGCCTATATACGTTTAAAAAGAGTTCGGCCACCAAATGCAGAAAACAAAAGAAAGTAAGCCGTTGAAGTAGCTTCTTTGTTTATTTGACATTTCTTTGTATGACTAAGCTGTATTTAATTTTATTTTAATCAAAGTTGACATTAGGTATAATTTTAATTTAGTAGGACATACACTAAAATTTGAAATTTAATCTTAATTGAAGTTGACATTTGGTACAATTTTAATTTAATTTTAGTTGAATTGGCATTTTATTAGACATACATTGTAATTTGAATTGTAGACCTGACCTAGCTTAATCAACAAATTTGACATGTATATTTGCACGCTGAAACTACGGCAGTATGTGATTGGACATATAAAATAATTTAAGACCTACTTGTAATTACCATATACCAGCAAATAAATAATTTATTATTATAATTTATTTTTTTATGATTTCTCATCTCGGCTTGCGCCGGTTTTTTTAAGGCATACACGGGCCTAAGCCAAGTGCATGTCAGATAGGGTAGAGTTCGGAGGGCTTGAGTGTGATTATTATTATTATTATTTTCATTAACCTTGCCATTGCATATCTATACTACCTAATATAATAAAACTGAAGGGCTTGTCTATTTCATTTGAAAATAACCAGTCCAATGGGAAAAAATGTATTCGATTGCCTAGATCTTAAGGAAGGTTATAAGGCTATATTTATAGAGAAATTCCTTCAGGATCAAAAGTAAGGCAGCTAAAACCGCGCATGGCGCTAGTATTGAAATGAAATGAAAAATTTTATTCATCATAAGACCATCGAATGGCCGCTTAATGACGTCACAATTTTGTACTTCGTCTACTGTAATATCTTATTCAATAACTATCAAAGGTGTTGATAGTTATTGAATAAGATATTACAGTAGACCAAGAGACAAAAAAAGCCGGCGGAAAAAAACTCTTGGCACTCTTTTTCAGTCTAGATTATACGAATTAAAACAAATAGGATACATAAAGTACAAATTGATCATGACATGAAAAAAAAATTGTAATAGATATTCGTAGAAAGGATGAGCTGTCATCACCGTTTCTATTACCGACCGTATTAAGGATTTTTGACCTGTCACATTCTGTTACAACCTTATTATAACATGCTGAACTAGGAGCGAAAGAAAAACAGAATGTCTCATTCCGGGCATACTGTAAAAGTCAGTCAAGGGAGAGAGGTTTTATTGGCATTTTTCTAGGCGATAGGCTGACCCGCCGTCACCACAATAGTCAGTCATCTTTATCATTCCTCCAAATGTGTCAAACGTGACATTAGATGTTTTCTACCTACCTAAAAAGCCTCTGTTGTTCTGCCTACACCGTACCTAAAGGATACAGGAGTGAAGTTATGTATGTAATATGATATGGATAGAGGCTCGACGATATACATACACAACAACGATAGCGTTAAAAAGTCGCTTTTCTTCGACTATGAAAACTCGCATCAAAATCGGTTCAGCCAAACGCGAGATAATCGCGGACAAACATATATACTTACAGGTCAAACTGAGAACCTTCTTATATTCGAAGTCTGTTAAAAAGTAAATAAATAAACTACTCATACTGACACACCAATTATGCGGTCAAACTTTTATGTGAACTTTTGTAATGGCGACCATACCGAGGAACTAGAAGGTACCTCTCTTATTTTGGGTATACGCAGACCCGAGACAGTTTAGTGTCAACGCTGCGTCACGCGTTCGAACGGGCGTTTCATACAAAACTGCAACGTCCGTACCATACGCGCGATCTATACGGACGTTCGGAATGCACCAAGTGCCGCGTATGATACGCGCGTACGGTACGGAATATGTTATGAAAGTTTGTGTGTTTGAATCTCTCTTAGTAGGTGTTATATGAATCTATGGGTAGGTGTGCCTATTTGAAGATACGGACGTACGGTACGCGCGTTCGAACGCAGCAAGGCTTGCCAACTTTTTTTTCTAGAAATAATATTTTATTTGAGTCTCCAAAAAATATCAAACAGTATTTTGGTATAATAAACGGTACCTATTCAATTTATTTAATGTTTTAAGCACATATTTTTAAAACTTCTTGCACAAATTATTAATTAAAGTTCAGCATATAAAGTGTTAAGCTTTTTATGCTGAAAACAGTATTTTTTTAACTTTCTTTTTTTTATTCAAAAACTGTATAGTTAACAAAACTAAGCGCAGCGTTGGCACTTAAAAAATATTGAACCTATCCTTAACTGGTTCGGCTGGGACTCGAACCTCTCACGCCGCTGATGAATACTCAACCACTGCGCAGTAACACAAGAAAATAACAAAAAACATAAATAATAGGTGAAATTATCGCCCCGGCTGGAGTAAACAAAATAAAAAAGAAACGAGAATATTACGTTAAGTAACGTTAGGTGACCGCTGCCCATTAATTTATCTCTACTTCACGCTTCGTATCACACGTTAAGCTGTTGGTCTTGGTACTGTATACTTACCTACATACACAGTTTGTTAGGGTTTTCCACAAGCCATTTTGGCGTCCTGTATATTATGAATACATACATAACATCACGCCTGTATCCCTTATGGGGTAGGCAGAACACTAGAGGTTATAAAACCATCTGATATCACGTTTGACAAATTTGGAGGCATTATAATTATGTAGAGAGATTATTGCAGTGACAGGGTTGCAGCCTGTCGCCCACAAAAAAAACCTCCAATAAAACCTGTGATCCTTAAATGACTTTTACAGTATGCCCGGGCAGAGAAGCAGCTGGCACATTCTATGTTTTTTCTTCGCTCCCAGTCCAGCATGGAAGCAATATTACGAAATGCTATCTTTTTTGAAATATTACCTTTTCTGTTTACATGCTGGACTAGGAGCGAGAGGAAAACATCGAATATACCAGCTGCTTCTCTTCCCGGGCATACTGTCCGGACAGGCTTACCCCCCTGTCACTGAAATAGTCTCAGGCGTCGTCCTAATTGGCAGCGATCGTACGATGGCGCGATGCGTTCTCGTCGTGCGATGAGTTCAAAAATACAGATGCTCGCACAATGACTTGCGAAGTTCAAATAGGACACTCTGAAGATATCTGTATGTTTGAACTCATCGCACGACGAGAACGCATCGCGCCATTGTACGATCGCTGCCAATTAGGACGACGCCTCACTCCATCATTATAATACCTCAAAATATGTCAAACGCGACATCATATGGTTTTAAAGCCTCTGTTGTTCTGCCAACCCCACAAGGCATAAAGGCGTGAAGGTATGTATGTATATTTGTTGCTTGCCGTGTAGGTGGGCTTAGAATAGCCCTACTACCACCCTTCGATAAACGTATCGTAAAAGCCGACTAATCAAAGTGACCCCCGCTTTAGTGGTAGGATTTCATCAAGGTCCACCTGGCTAGCGACTTCTTATGAAATTAGTCGCCAAATATCACTGCTCCGACGGTGATGTGTTCCAGCCATGTTTTGTGAAGGGCCAGGTTATTCCTAAGCCCCTGTGGTATCTTCTACCTTTTATACACCTACTATGTGGTGAGATTGAGGTCAAACACGGGCTACCTCGCAAAAACGTAATTTACAAAAAAACAACGCGTTTCATAAATAAATAAATAATAAATATTTCTGACACTCACACAACATTATATAGCCCAAATTAAGTTTCTTAAAGAACTTGTGTTATGGATACTAGATTACTGATATACTTAAGAAATATAATTTATTCAATATGTATGTTTATATTATAAACATACATATTGAATAAATACATATTTTTATTAGAATAAACTTAAATAAACATCCATGACTTGACGACTAATATCTGTGTTCATCACACAAATATCCGCCGCCGCCGGGATTTGAACCCAGGACCTCTGGCATAGAAGGCAATGTTTCATAAAGCTTGCTCAGATTTAAAATCTACTTGAGTAGGTATAGTTTTTTTGACAGTTGTCTACGGAGAATTGACAGCGAATCTTTGGTTGAGTCAATATCTATAAGTTTAAGAAAGATTACATAGGGGCCTTGGAGAGTTATTAACAAGGTTTCTGATAAAAAAAACGAACGTCAAAGCAACAAGTTTCGGCTATTAGAAAGTATGTCCTCGGAAAAGATTCACCACTAACGTGGAATAATTAACAGTTTTCAAGAGTTTTTTCGCATAATATTGTAAATAATAGTTATAAATTGAAGACTATTACATAGTCTTACCTAATCTTGTATTCATTCAAACAGTAAACAAGAATCGAAAGTGAGAGTTCATTTGAATTGAATCAATTAGACGACAGTTATTTATCCTTTGATGTAGGGTGACCATACATTAATTTGATGTGTTTTTTTAAATTTGTTAAAATATTTAAAAGTAATGGTAGGTAGGCGTTTAATACAAGCAGGCACCAAATCAACCCATATTGAAAAGAAGTGAGGGAGATTAAACTTGGCAGCCACCAAGGCTTTACGTTGGGCCCCGATACATTTCTCAACTCATATGCTTCCACATCATTATCACTCGTAATGGGTGAAATTTGTGACTGAACATGGATATAACCCGATGAGTTCAAAAAGGTATAACTTTCAAATCCAAGTTGCACAAATGTAATTAACAACTTCAATAAAATTTTCTAAATAACTATTAATTGGCTTCAGAACTGACATAGCTGCGATATTCAATAGATAAACCGCTTAACTTATAAGGAATAAATACCGGAAACAGACCATAACTAAATATTCTCAACTGTTAATTGATAACTAATCTTAAGGTTAAAAGGAATTCTCTAGAAACCGCAAAGGAAAAGTCCGACAAAGCGTCACAAAAAGAACTAATTATTTCAAATTAAGAACTGTCCTTTAAAGAAACGTATAATATGGTCACCGCATCGATTCGCCTGTCTTTTACACGCTTTTACTCGCATTCCTTTTTCGAACAAACAAACACGATACAGTGGTTTCTCCGGGTCGCGAACGCCCGCGCATGCCAAGTGCCGTCTGTGATTTATAGGTGGCGCCACTGTGCCAGCTAAGTAGTGGCAAGCGTGTACTTAGTAGTTCTGAAGTTACTAGAGTAAAACGTTAAGATAATATTGTGAAAAATATTCTGTAACTTTGTACAATTCTACCAAAGAATACAGATACTCGACATGTGAGGTCAATTCATGAATCCTGCCATTCTGAAGCCAGGTGTATTATTACTTAAGCAAAATTCACCGTAATTTGTAACTAAGCTGTTTAAGTCCTCGATATTTTACGAGCTCAATATTGGCATCTATTATTTTAAAGACAAGGTGTAACTTCAAACAACTGCTTTTTAAGTAATTTCCGAAAGGACAAACTTTATTGTTTATAGAATTTGAATTTTTTTTAACACGTTTTTTCCGGTTGCAGTCGCCTGCGCATCGCATGCCAAGTGCTATATGTGATTTATAGGTGGCGCCACTGTGCCAACTAAGTGTAAGTAGCTGTCACTAGGGATTCAAGTTTCTGGGTTAATGTACCTGTACCGTATTTGGTACTGAAGTTACTATGTTAATACTTAAAAGAAAAATCTTTGTAGCTATTTTTATGCTCATTGCACGCAAGGAGTGTAAAAATTTCGTTTATAGAAGAGTGCGAGAAGATAAATATGTAGTAACGATTTGACCACGTCAAGTATATGGGTGGCTTTGCTTTTATTAACAACGAAAGACAATTCAAAAGGTTGTCTACAAGAGATCTTTTTTTGGCGATAAGGCCGACATTTCATCTTCGTTTATAGAATCGTATTGATACTGTTGTTCATTTTATGTGTGTAAGTTAATAATATATAAACATATTAAAGCCCAAAATAAACTTACTACAAAGTGAAATAGAAATAACATAATATACCTACAAAATGGCAATCTGAATAAATGGGTCTAAACGAAACCTCAAAGCGAATTTCTTTAATAAACATAACGAGATTTCTATTCTGAGGTTTTCTTTAAAAAGGATTTTGCCTATATACCTACTTAAACAGGGTTCAAAGTCAGTTTTTCATCAATAGAAATATTCCGTTTTTCTTCGTTAACTTCGAATCCATCGGTTTCTGCGTATGTTGATATTGATTTTATCAAAAAAACATTATGAAGAGAATGTTGCCAAATAATTAATTTTTGCGATAGGCAATTGTTTATTCATTCACAGTCCAGTCATCGGAACGCGGAATGTGCAAATTTAATGTTTGTGAAAATTGTCAAACGAGCTGAACTGCGCAATAATTCATAGTTGTGTTGACATGGAAATTGATTAAATATTTGATGAGTTTGTCAGTTAATAATTCCGAATATGCTTCTTTCAATATGCCCCGCCCTCACACAGTGTTTGATGTCACTAAGAGTATACCTACTTTTGAAGCTAAAGTGAATAAAACTTATTTTTGTTTTTTTTTTCAATTGATCAAATAATTTTCGAAGAAACTTTGCAAACGTTTATAATTTATGGGAAAACCTTAGGAGACGCCTATGGGGATGTCTCTCGGCTGAAGATAATGCTCAAAACCAGAAAAACATTTTTAAATCTCCATATTTTATTAATATTATTAAAGGACATATAGGGGATAAATCTTCTTGATTTACAAAATAGGAATACCGATACATTACACTGGTGAACCAAAAACTCTGGGGCACTAGGGTAATTATTTACTTTTTGATACTGGTCACAGCAAAACCTTACAATACTAACACAACAAAACTGGTATGTTCGAACAAGTTTTGCAACCAAGATTTTGCAAGAGCTTGACATTTTCATCATAATTAACCGAAATTATCAGAAATTTCACCTTTAGGTCAACGAAAGCTTTTTTTCTCAAAAAGTATACGTCATTTGTCAGTGCCTTTCCAATAATTGACTAAATATAAGACTTTTTAACTGGATTTGATCGTTTATTCATTACCACGACAGAATCAAAGGACAACATAATTACACAAGATATACCGATCCGGAAAACTTAAAGAAGCGTTGTATTGAAAATAATGTTTGTAAACATTGGTGTTTGTGTGTAAGCAATGTATGAAACATTTATTTATTGATATAAACAGTTATAAATACGCTATCCGGTATAAAAGTTTAAACCACGCAATTTTAAATTCCGCGGGATTTGTGTTATTCCTGACAATAATCTATTTCTGTAGAAAACTGTATCTAGATCTATCAACACACTTTTACCTGAAAGAGTATCAAAACATCTATACGTACAAACGCGTATATAAAATTAGTCATCATCACTATCATTCAGCCGGTAGACGTCCACTGTTGGACATAGGCCTCCCCCCAAGGTTCTCCACGTTGTTCTGTCCCTAAGCGCCCTCATCCAGCGTTTACCGGCGACTTTGGCCAGGTCGTCGGTCCATCTTGCGGGGGGCTGTCTACGCTGCGTCTCCCAGTACGTGGCCGCCACTCGAGATCTTTTCTGCACAAACGGCCATCTGTTCTGCGAGCTATGCCCTGCTCATTTGCCCACTTCAGCTTTGCAATTGTATAAGTAAGATTACGAAATGCAAAATCTTCAAACATCATCCTAATCCAAGGAGCAAGGAGATATTGTTTTCCGCTAATCCATCCATATCCATAGACCCTAGCTTTCAACCATACCCAATTTCCACACGTCTATTTTTATTAAAATTAACACAATAGGTGCTTATTACAATAAACAAAACGAAAGGAAACAAAAGCCGGCTTATTAACTGGCCCCATAGATTTCGAGTCGCGATAAGGCGTGGGCGCAAGCGCCCCGAGGTTAGTCAACCTTAAGAGCGTTTACGCACTGTATCTGATTCTTATACGAAATCGAGAAATGACGGTCCGGTGCGGCCTCGGCGTAGCCGTAGAACTATTTCTATGGTAGCTTACGCCCTACATCCGTCATCCATCATCCGTCATTTCATACAAGGTTTCTAGATACTTATTTTCTTCCATGCTGGACTGGGAGCAAAGGAAAAACTTAGAATTGTCATCAGCTTCTCTTCCCGGGCATACTGTAAAAGTCAGTTAAGAGACAGACTTTTTGACTTTTTTATTAGCGTCATCATGTGGACGATAGGCTGTCCCCCTGTCACTGCAATAGTCTCTCTCCACCATTATGCCTCCAAATTTGTCAAACGTGACATCAGATGATTTTATAACCTCTGGTGTTCTGCCTAATCCATAAAGGATACAGGCGTTATGTATGTATTTCCTCGGATCGGATCGGATAAATAACGGATGTAGTGCGTAAATGCTCTAAGGAAGTTCAACAAAGGGAAACAGAGGTCGCAAACTCTCGCGCACCTTATATCGCAAATGGGTTTTGACGTAGGTGACAATGTAAACTGACGTAAGCGTATCGGGTTACGAATTTTCAACCGACTTGCAAAAGAAGGAGATTCTCAATTCGTGTGTATGTTTTTTTTTGTTTCTTTGTTGCACGATTTTACTGACACATGAATCTATTTTGAATTTTCTTGTTTCATATGATAGAGGATACTTCCGAGGTGGTCCCGTATAAAATTCATTGAAATCGTTTGAGTACTTTTTGAAAAATTTGAAACTTTCGAATAAAATATGTACCAATACGATTAATTGTACCTTAATGTGTCCTAATATTTCAGCTAAAGCTTGATTTTAATCATCCGAGATGGATTATTAATGAAGATAATGTATTTAAGGATTCGAATTCAAGTTTTAAACGATATCATTCGCGTACAAGTTCTAAAAAACTTGTGGAATATTTTCTCTCATTGCTCTCATTCAGTATCTAATATTTGTCACCAGTCACCCTGTATAAGTCATCTTCGACCCTATCTCCCCCAACCATCAGGTGAAATTGATGTCAAACGAGGGTTTAGTCACCAATAAAAAAAAATATAATTCCAACTGTCACTTTCCAAGACAAGCGCGTAAGGTCAAACAAACTCACCAACTTTATTACATTTGTATCCATTTCCTATAACTACTCAACCATTTCCCAATAGGTACATATTCGATTCCCTATACCTATTCAACCATTTACCTATACCCATTAAATACATAAATTTAGGTATACAAATTACAAGTAAAACATCGCTAATATTGCGATCGTAGCTCACGTTAGGGCTTTGTTACAGGATTTAATCACTAGACTGGAAAATAGCCGGGGAGTGGTAGCTGCATCGGTAAAAGCTATTGATTTTTAGGGTTCCGTGAGTCAGAAGAAAAAAGTAACCCTTATAAGATCACTTTTTAGTATAACCACGTGCTCTTTGTTCTGAGAAACACTTGGAAAAGTCGAAGTGAAGTTAATTTCAAATGCTCAATGCTGTAATCCCTTGAAGCTAATACAAAAAAACTTTTAAAACAACACAATTCTTTTGACAACGGCCTTTCTTGCACTACGTATCTCCCATAGGAAGAAAGACTCATAGCTCTTCAGTGGGCTCGTAATACAGAGTTGTGATGATGATGAAGATAATTAAAACCAAGAATTTGACCAACAGTTAGAACTCACAGTACCTTCAAGTAAAGGAAATACAGTACAATACGTTTATTATGACTTCGCTTATATTGACCAATAGCTTATTCTGACGTGTTCACACAGTGAAGTTTGGTTTTCATATAAATTATATAACTAAATCGGATATAATGACTTCGCCTATAGTGACATATCGCTTATTATGACCCTTTTTTATCAAATTCGGTCCGCTTATAGTGACCGACCGTATGATTTCTAATACCTTTGGCAGTGTTCGGGAGAGTCACGTTATACCCAAAGACTTTTGGCGCGTGAAAGGCTTTTTTGATTTGAGTCTCAGGGCGTAGATTTACTTATTGAGTCTACTTATTAATATCTACTTTGATTTATCTCTATTTTATTCCTTTCTATTAAAATAAATCACATACTAACTTAAACATTTTATTTATTCTTGCAGTACCTATGCTTTGTATGACGTCCGTTTAGTATGAGTTGTTTCTTATTTCCCTTCGATGTCATTATAAACGGATTCAACTGTAATTCAAAAATTGGGAATTAACGTATTAAACCCTCCTCGGTAAGCGAGTCCGACTCGCACTTTACCGGATTTTTCATTAAAAACACCCACTCTTATTCTTCCTTTTCTACTGTAAGCGGCTCCGTGTTCAATAAATACATCGAAAGCTAACTTTTACTCGTTTTAACTACGGGGCAGGACTGTCTGAGGTTTTTATTTTGGAGGTTTTGTAGGAGAGGCAATTTTCTGAAATGACGGTTAAAGCTATTTCAGTTAAGTACAACAGGCTTTTAACACAATTTTAAAGCGATCTATTTAATTTACAAATAGATGTAAGTGCATTCTATATGTGCGTTAGTATGAGTTAGTAATTTATGATATGGTTATATTTCTTTACATATTACTTATATAGTTATGACTTAAGGGCCTTCTGTTTATATAATGTACAAAGATATATTTTTCTTGTTTTTGTTTTTTTTTTCTCCAATAATATATATTTATATAAAATTATTTGTTTAGATATAAAAGAAAAAAAATCTGTTCAACGCAATATAGGTAAATTACTAAATTGTACTTTCTGTTTAACCTTACTTTTTTCAGGGAACTATTGGTTTATATAGTATGTATTTATAGTGATTTTTATAATTTATAAGAAACTGTTTGTTCCTATTATGAATAAAAAAAAAACTCATAGAACCTACTACATATGCATTTTTAAAGTATAGTATGTGCAGTATATCGTCTAATGCCTATAATACTGGCTATTTGCTTAATCTACGAAGCAGCTAGATAGCCACTGTTTGAATGATCATACATACATACATAACTTCACGCCTGCATCCCTTATGGGGTAGGCAGAACACCAAAGGCTGTAAAACCATCTGATGTCACATTTGACAAATTTGGAGGTATTATAATGATGGTGAGAGACTATTGCAGTGACAGAGAGTCAGCCTATCGCCCGCAAAAACGCCAATAAAACCTCTGTCCCTTAACTGGCCTTTACAGTATGCCCGGGAAGAGAAGCAGCTGGCACATTCTATGTTTTTCTTTCGCTCCCAGTCCAGCATGGAAGGTATAATGATCACAACACACATAAATAAATGATCGATGAAAAGATCGTTTAAAAAACGCTGCAACAACCCCCTTTTTTCCCTTGGCATTATTCATCTATGTCTTTAATAATAATATATCAAAAGTAAACAGTATCATCATTACAGACACGAACGAAACGAGTTTAAAAATCATGACCAAAACCAAGAAACTTGCTCTTTACAGATGTAAACATAAAAAGACTCTAATAACCCAGTGACCATAATCTTAAAGGGGCTCTTCACAAAACCATTCATACAGCAACATGCACATACAGAAGGCGAGTATGTACAAAAAAAAGACGTGTGGCACTCGGAGACCGCCGCGGTAAAGCTATTGCATAGCATTTTTTATCAACTTATGCAATTATAATTATTTATTTATTTTATTAATGCAGTAATGTTTGATCTAATATGAAGTTCCACAAGTTCCTAGTAGATGGCGCTGATTGTTTATTAAAGCCCGCATGTAAAGTTATGAAATCAAAGTATCACCGCTGTGCCGGTCGGAGTGGGGGGTGTTTTTTCGTTACAGAATTTCTGGATTCGGTCCCCACGCTCAAGGCCCGCGATAGAAGCTATGCAATAGCTTAAAAAGATAATGTATTCGTAAAGATGGCGTTCGAAAATTTTATGCCATATTGATGGACCATGCATTCAATAACATTTAAAATAGTTAAAAATCGAAATAACAAGTAAAGGCATTATAATGTAGGGTGATTTAAATTTATGATTGTTCGAATGTAACATGAAATGCAACTAATTCGCATGATGTAGATAGACGTCTCCCGCACACCAAATGCGCCTATTTTGTTGAAAATTGGTTGCATTGGATGTTAAAATTAAACCAATGTGTTCCGGCCTTAATCCTAACATAAATTGGTTTTCTGAGTAAAATATATCTTTAGAGAAGATATAAGCCATCAAAATTCCACATAAATTTGGCATAATTGTTTTAAACAAACAACTTTAATTTCGGCCTTCTGTATTTACAACTTGCCTCCCCAAGCTCACGGTAAACCTATAGAATAACATTTACAATAATCAGAAGACACTGAACGCACACGTGCTCGGCTATACTTAAACAAGTCCGCAGATGCGCTTGCGCACCTGGCCGCATTGCGCACTGACTTTGAGGAATTTCACGTGTATATGAAGGGTTTTTTGAAAACAAACATTAATTGGTCATAGGAGAGGGTTTGAGAGTACGAAGATTTTTCAAATAACTATAGTGTAGGCACAAAGGTAAGACGCCTTTTTTGTTTCTAAGCAACATTTTTTAGGATACCGATAGCTAGATGCGTACGAAACGAACTTTTGGGGTAGTTAGCACACTGATAAATAAATAGAATCTAAAAACAGAATCGATTTATACAAATACGTATAACATTTTGACTGTCATTAAAATCTAATTTAGCAAAAAATAATTGCAAATGGTTTAATATTCTTTAGCTGCGTTGTTGGGTCGACTTAAAAGGATCTAGATAGCCCTCGCCTGTTGGTAGGAGCTGAATGGCTTTTGCTACCGTCTACCTTTCTCATATATACTTTCATCTGCGTCCTAACATTAACATCAGATGAGCTTGAGGGCAAACACGAGTAACTACTCGAAACTCTAAATAAAAAACCCAAACGTGTAAATGAAATGGCTTTATGTAAATTGTGTTCACAAAAATAAATAATAACTTTTATTCTAATATAACCAAGGGATGGAAATTATCGGGAGGCAAAACACGGACTGACGACCACTTTGGCGATGGGGTAAACCTGTCTGCCTCAGACGCCAGTGGTTGCGGGTTCGATTCCCGCACGGAACAAGTAATAAAAATGTTCCGTGTCTGGGTGTTTATCTATCTATTTGTGTATTTATATTCTAGGTCCCCCCCTAGTGCGCTACATGGTATCCCATAACACAAACTATGCTTACTTTGGGGCCATGTAGTTGGTGTGATTATCTGGGGATTTTATTATTATACGGAAAAGAACAAACTTTTATAGACAAACAAAGCTACGGATGAAATGCTGGAACTATTATATTATAAGTATAGAAGCATAACGTTAAGCACCTGCCTCTCGGCCACGCAAGAACAACCGTGGTCAATAATTGCTGAGTGACTGCGAAAATTACTGTCCAAGGTAAAAACGATCAACTTCATCACAATATTTAACATCACTTAATTTACGAGCACGCCATGAAATTGTAATTAAACCTGTTTTTATGTGAATTGTTATATCTAAATAAAAAAACGAAAAACTCCTGCTTTAGTAAGTGAATCAAATAACATAAGGAATCTTTTATCAGATTATTTTGAAAATCACTGCATTTATTTACATTAAGTGACCAGACATTCGTTTCAGAAAACTGCACTAAAATCGGTTTATCCGTTTGGAGCTACAACACCACAGACAGACACATTTATCACAAGTAAAACTTATTAACGAGGGTTATCCATCTATAGAAGAGCGGTAGATAAAGATGTAAGGCATGAAAACAATATTTATCAGCATCAAATCCTTTTAACCACAAAAATATTTAATGCTTAAATCATACTATGGATTAAAACCCCTAATCATCTCAGAACACGATCATTGAAACATTAAGTTCCTTTGGTGTAGTGGCAATATAGCCGGGTACCTACTGCGACTTGCCGGTTCGATCCCGCCGCACGACGAAGGTACGAACTGCAGATATTTGCAGAATCATGTTTGGAACTAGAAAGCGATGTGTGAACATAATCTCCAGCACAATTTATCTAAGTATGTAGGTAATTAAAAAGGGATACACCTAGCAAGGACCATTAATTAGAGTCTTGTGTGCTAAGTAAAGATTAACAGGCAAGCAGACAATATGGCCGAAGCGATCGATATTCGACAGCAGAGTTGGCTGCCGCCTGCCACTCAACGCATTCTGCCCACGAGCGGAGTTCACAAGGATAAGTAGACTTTACGTATGGCATGCTTATTCAAAGGCATAAACTAAAAGAGATATTTTTAGCCAATATTTTTCAACATAAGCAGAAGTGCTATCAAAAACAGAGAAAAAAATGTAATGTACCCAACACAATAAGTAAAAATCAATAATGCCTAGGTAACGTCCAATTAAAAAGATAGCTACCGTTCCACGGGATTTCCGCCATTTTCACCGTTGCGTAGGTGTCAAGACGATGGCAGCCATTTTACAAAATGGCGGCATTTTCACAAGATGGCGGAATTTCCAAAGAAATTGTTTCAGAAAATTTCCACTATGGCAAAATGTTTGAAAATGACATTTTTACAAGATGGCGGTTATTCCAGAAAAAAATCTAGAATACCTCCATTAAGAAGACGGCGATCATACCCCGTTGTCCGCCATTTTTGCCTTGTCAGTCAATGGCGGCTATTTTGTAGCTACCCTTTGCTAAAAGGGCCGCCATATTTGGACAAAGATTCTCTTTGTTAAAATAGTTTCGAAATCGTCAAAGTCACCCAGACATAAGTTCTTTTGCAATTTATCTTATTGCTAGGTTAGGTAGCCTTCATTTAAAAGATGGTGACCATTTCCCAATAGCCCGCCATTTTCTAGCGTGGCATCTATGACTGAAATATCGGCCATTTTGTGTAGACGCCGCCATTTTGTGGAAATGCAACCCTTTGCTAAAATGGCCGCCATTTTCGGACAATGATCCTTTGTTGCAACAGTTTTACAAAGTAACAACCACAAAATTAACCCACATGTAAGATATTTTTCAAAAAGAAAATTAAAGTGCCTTTTCACGAAATAAACCAATTTTGTAGATAAAAGATATAAAACAAAATGCAAATAGCAAGAATTGTATAATTTTACAAGATACAGCTTCGAATATAATTCAAAAAGTACTGGTATCTGGAAGAAAAGCAACAAGTGTATTGTCTGCAAGCCGGTGTGCGATGACGCCCGTGATCCATTTGAAACCTTCTAGCTAAGAAATAAAGGTTAAATTAGAATAAAAAATGAAAAAACTTACCTTCCTTAAGGACGCGTTTCCGCAAATCTTCAAAATAGGGTATTTTCTGGTACATATTGTGATAAAATGGCGCAAAGTTTAGTATAGTTACAAGTACTAATAGATAGATAAGACTTTCATCTCCATTTATGATATAAAAATAATATAAATAAATTTGTTTTTGTGGCTTAAAAACTAATTTTGCGATGCCTCGTCGCACGAAAATGACGATTTTAAGCCAATTTACGGTACCACTTTTGGTATGAAAACACAAGTATTTATGAATAAAAAAAATACTATTCGATGGTTGACATGTTCATTTTTGATAATACGCATTTTTTTCTTTGAAATTACTACTAAAAACCCTTTAAAAAAAAAAAAAACCAAACACGTAATTTTCTTCATGTTTGTATAAATGCGTAAATCTTAACACACTGTGGTAAGGGTTATTATACTTTAGCAAATAATGTCAATATCATTCCAAACAAAAACTAGATATCTTCAGTCTGCGCTCAGCCGCTGTCGAGAGTGGACCTGTATCGCTTTTGAGTTATTTTTCGTGCTAAGAAACATCGCTGTACATACACAATTTATTACATCAAACAAGTCTCGATACTTGACGCTCTCTGAACTGAGTTGAAAAGGTAATAATATAATTTTATTGAAAAAAAAAAATTACAAAACCTTTTATGATTAGGATTGAATTTGGAAACTTGGAATCATTATGTTTGTTAGGACTAAACCTTATCTCCAGTTCTGGTAGTGGGGTCTGAAGGTATACCTCGAGGTGCTACTGGTACTCCTAGACGGGTAAAGCTAGGTATATCGAGTTTGGGTTCATTTTGATTCGCAGGACAAGACCTTACCACCAGTTCTGGTAGTAGGAGCTGAAGGTATACCTCAAGGTGCTACTGGTACTCGTAGACCGATAGAGCTAGGCATGTCGAGTTTGGGTTCATTTTGATTCGCAGGACGAGACCTTACCACCAATTCTGGTAGTGGGAGCTGACGGTATACCTCGAGGTGCTACTGGTACTCCTAGACGGGTAAAGCTAGATATATCGAGTTTGGGTTCATTTTGATTCGTAGGACGAGACCTTACCACCAGTTCTGGTAGTGGGAGCTGAAGGTATACCTCGAGGTGCCATTGGTACTCCTAGACGGGTAAAGCTAGTTATATCGAGTTTGGGTTCATTTTGATGCGTAGGACGAGACCTTACCACCAGTTCTGGTAGTGGGAGCTGAAGGTATACCTCGAGGTGCCATTGGTACTCCTAGACGGGTAAAGCTAGTTATATCGAGTTTGGGTTCATTTTGATGCGTAGGACGAGACCTTACCACCAGTTCTGGTAGTGGGAGCTGAAGGTACCATATTTTAAAAGAACTGAACAGGACACAAGGAACTGAAATCTATAGGCGGTCAGATTTGGTGGAATCGGGTTTTCATATTTTAAAAGAAATAATAAAATTTGTGGACAAAGGATAATGCAAGTGATTGGGCTCCAAAAAAAAAGTCATTGTGCAGAGATGAGATGAGAGTCAGATTATAGATTAGACACATGTCATTCATATTTGTTAGGACGCCAAAAAAATTTGCCCTGGGAAAAAAAAGATGTGACCAAAAATACATTTTGCGTTTAATAGAATAAAAATCGTTTTCTTTTATGATACAGAAACTGAACGCCCGTAGATTTCTACGAGTGTATTCGTATAACCTTTACAGCCATTGACTACGAAACTAGTGAATATTGTAAATAAATACGATTATTGGTAAAAAAAAGTGCTTGTGTGATCCTTATAAGTACCTAATCCGTGGTGCAGCCTACTCTTAATACTATGTTCCTTGAGCCAGTGACCACAAGCGAAGTGCATAAAATTATTAGATCCCTTAAAAATAAAGTTAGTCATGGCTACGATGAGATCCCAACAAGACTAATTAAACAGTGTGTTGATGAGTTATCTCTTCCCTTTCGTATATTAATTAATCAATCATTTGAAAAGGGCACCTTCCCGGATTTTCTTAAACAGGCTGTGGTAAAACCAATACACAAAAAGCATTCTTTAACTGATCCTAACAATTTTCGACCCATAGCTTTATTACCTTCTGCATCAAAAATTTTTGAACAGGCAATGTACAACCGGGTCTATAATTTCCTTGAAAAATTTAAAGCTTTTGACGAAAACCAATATGGCTTTCGTAAGAAACGGTCTACAATTTTGGCTATCTACAAATATGTTCAGGAAACCTTAAATATTATGCAAGATAAAAAGTACGCAATCGGATTGCTGTTAGACCTGACCAAAGCATATGACAAAATACAATACCCAATACTATTATCCAAATTGTACAGCATGGGCATTCGAGGATCGGCATATGACTGGTTTGTCTCTTATTTAACCAATAGACAACAAATGGTTGAAATAGAACACTACAATAAAAATACCAACGAAATTAAAAAAATCAGATCGTCCTTAAGACCGGTGGAATCTTCTATACCCCAAGGAAGTGTTATTGGATGTTTAATGTTTTTGATGTACATAAATGACCTCCCAAAGGAAATAGAAGAACACTGTGTACTATTCGCAGATGACATTTCCATACTTACCTCAAGCGTTAATAAGACCAATCTGAACGAAAAATTAAAAACTATTCTTGATAAAACAACAAATTGGCTTAAAGATCACAACCTAGAAATTAACTTTGATAAAACGAAAATAATAACTTTCCATCCATACCAACAAACCTCACTTAATATAGATTTTTTATATAAAAATAAGAAAATTGAAGTAACAAACTCATTTAATTTACTCGGGATAGAAATAGATACAAATTTAAATTGGAAATCTCATATCTTTAAATTACGAAAAAAACTTAACTCATTTTCATACGCACTCCACGAAATTAAAATAAGCACAAACATGCAAACAGCTCTCACAACCTATTATGCTTACGCACACGCATGGCTAAGTTATGGCATTATGCTGTGGGGCAATAGTACAGACGCAACAAGTGTTTTCATAGCACAAAAAAAACTATTAAGAATTTTAGTAAACATTAAGCAAACTTGTAGCTGTAAACCTTATTTTCAAAAACATAAAATCCTAACCCTACCATCCATCTACATTTTAGAAATGAGCAAGTTCGTAAGAAAACACCCGGAACTATATACAAAGCGATCATTTCGACAACAGAATAAATTAGTGCTCCCTAGATCCCGTCTAGAACTACATGCAAAAAGCCCATACGTAATGTCAATCAAAATATATAATAAACTCCCTGATTCGATCAAAAACTCAACAAATGACATGCAATTTGTTCGAGAATTAAAAAAAGTGCTTATAAATAAAAGTTACTATACAATACATGAATATTTAGAAGACAAAACAAAATAACTCAATACACAAAATAGCTTGAACTTTAAAAACGAAATAGAATGTCCTCCTCTCTCCTCTTTCAATTTGCTATGCCCAACAGGGTCCATAATGTATGTACTACCAAATTATAATAATTAGATCAAATTTACCATTGTGGAATGCAATAAACTATTGAATTGAATTGAATTGAATTAATGGGTTGGCTACACAGTAGTAAACCGCGATTAGTTCGTCTCTTTTCTTAGTATAGCGACTTCCCTTCTTAATATCGTCGAGCGAGACAGCAGTGCGCTGTCACAAAAGAGATGTTATTAATCTGTCTCTTTTCTTACTATAGCGAACTTTTTGCGGCACTGGTTCGGCGACATTGGAAGCACGGTTTACAACTGTGTAGCCACCCCTTTTGATTTGATTTGTCTTTTTTCTTACTTTAGCGATGTCTCTTATACGGCACTGGTTCGGCGACATTAGAAAAGCAGTTTACAAATGTGTAAACACCCCTTATGAAATAATGGTATGTATGGTTTATCTAATACTGCCATTTAGAATAAGCTAATGTGTTGGTATAAGTGGTTATCGTTAATGAAAAAAGTAAGACTTTTAAACACATGATTTATTATTTCATTCATTACCATTTGGTAACGTCTTCAAAAATAGTACTTATTTTATGTTCTTAATCAAAATTAACAGACATCATAAATTATAAAAGGAATAGTACTTTTAAACACATGATTCATATTAACAATACAATTAAATATCATAATCATAAAAGAAGTTCGACTTTCGACTCGAACCCCGAAATGTTTCGAATAAAATGGACAATGCGCGCTAATAATGTGCTCCGAGAAAGAGATAGAGAGCGTTAATGAAATCTAGTTGTAATAATTATATAACCACTATTAGACTTTATTAACCACTTATAGCAACATACTAGCTTATTCTAAACGGCAGTATTAGATGAACCATACATACCATTATTTCATAAGGGGTGGTTACACATTTTTAAACTGCTTGTCCAATGTCGCCGAACCAGTGCCGTATAAGAGACATCGCTAAAGTAAGAAAAAAGACAAATCAAATCAAAAGGGGTGGCTACACAGTTGTAAACCGTGCTTCCAATGTCGCCGAACCAGTGCCGCAAAAAGTTCGCTATAGTAAGAAAAGAGACAGATTAATAATAACATCTCTTTTGTGTGTCGACGATAATAAGAAGGGAAGTCACTATACTAAGAAAAGAGACGAACTAATCGCGGTTTACAACTGTGTAGCCAACCCATTAGGTACTTATAAGGATCACACAAGCACTTTTTTTTTACCAATAATCGTATTTATTTACAATATTCACTAGTTTCGTAGTCAATGGCTGTAAAGGTTATACGAATACACTCGTAGAAATCTACGGGCGTTCAGTTTCTGTATCATAAAAGAAAACGATTTTTATTCTATTAAATGCAAAATGTATTTTTGGTCATATCTTTTTTTTCCCAGGGCTAATTTTTTTAGCGTCCTAACAAATATGAATGACATGTGTCTAATCTATAATCTGACTTTCATCTCATCCCTGCACAATGACTTTTTTTTTGGAGCCCAATCACTTGCATTATCCTTTGTCCATAAGTTTTATTATTTCTTTTAAACTATGAAACCCCGATTCCACCAAATCTGACCGCCTATAGATTTCAGTTCCTTGTGTCAGTTCAGTTGTTTTAAAATATGGTACCTTCAGCTCCCACTACCAGAACTGGTAGTAAGGTCTCGTCCTACGCATCAAAATAAACCCAAACTCGATATACCTAGCTTTACCCGTCTAGGAGTACCAGTGGCACCTCGAGGTATACCTTCAGCTCCCACTACCAGAACTGGTGGTAAGGTCTCGTCCTACGAATCAAAATGAACCCAAACTCGACATGCCTAGCTCTATCCGTCTAGGTGTATGTACCAGTAGCACCTCGAGGTATACCTTCAGCTTCCACTACCAGAACGGGTGGTAAGGTCTCGTCCTAAGAATCAAAATGAACCCAAACTCGACATGCCTAGCTCTACTCGTCTAGGAGTTCCAGTAGTACCTCAAGGCATACCTTCAGCTCCCACTACCAGGACTGATGGTAATGTCTCGTCTTATGAACTCGAACTTGACATGCCTAGGAATAGGAATTCCAGTAGAAGCCCTCGAGTGTACCACCAGCTCATCAGGTTCGATGGTGAGGTTTTATCGTTACGAATAAAACGAGCTCAAACTTTCCGAGCACTTTAATTAATCTTACCCAATTTAATCGTTTTAATAAAAGAATTTGCAAATATTTAAAACTAAAGTATCAAAACTGTTCAAAACCTTTCGTCTTTTTCACGGCACGCTTGTGTGCGTGAATCTTATACATGTAGTAGTAGAATTCGATACCTAGCCTTTTCGGAAACGCATCCTTAAGATCATGGTGAGAAGGACGGCGAAAGAAAGAAATGAGTGATTTAATAATCTACTGCTACTTTGTACTTTTGGCGCTTCAGGGTCGGTGCTCGAATGAAGTGGATTGTGATGGACTATGTGGCGTGGTACAGTTTCAAAAAAATCTTCGCCAGCGGAACACAATGAAAATGGGATAAAAACGACAAATAAAGCCCGCATATTCAAATTGTCAAGAAAGAAAACCTTTGAGTACATTGTTAGAAAAGAAAATTACTAAATTGAATTGATTTGATAGTAAAAATAGACGACCTAATGGAACCGGCGAATACTGTTTACTGAACAAGGATAGGAAGGCTACAGGTCCAGACATCTAACGCATGCGCCCTATAGGGATCCCGGATGCATTTCCAGGAATCAAGTTACCAGTAATGATCCCCTCTCAAATATTTCCAAAGTGCAAATGACGTATGTCGCTCGGAAACGGCAAAACGGGCGATGGAAATTTTACTGTATTTTCAAGGGGAAAGGGCTGCGAATTGAATAAACCAAGTCCCAGACTCCCAGGGTTGCTACATCAGGTCTGGATATATTGATCAAAACGCACTCTAAAAATAGAATATGCGCAATATGGACAGATTTATGGAGGTATTCAGTCTGCCACTACTTCCGTATAGGTAGATTTATATTTTCACCAAACAAAGAAATACACTTATGTAAATTAGTAAAATTTGACAGTTTTTACTTCAAAAAGATATCAAAAATTTCAAAAGGCATTTTACTTTGTTTTTGCAGCTAAAAATAGAGTTGGTGTTGTTTACTGTACGTTACGTCGCGAATTCGCGATACCTGTAGATAGATGTATACCTACCTTTTTAGACTTTTATATTTTTGCAAAACAGAGAAATGAATTATTGCGAATAAGCCAATTTTAATTAAGTATAGACGATATTGAATAGACAAGATTCCTAAAATTTTAAAAGGCATATTACTTTGCCTTTTGAGCCTACAATAAGACTTGGTGTAGTTCACTGTACTGCCAGTGATATAGTATTCTCTCCCGCGACTTTCGGTCTCTTTCAACGCGACAAACATCCTAATTAAATTGAGAAATTATACATGTGGTGTTGAGTAGGTATTAACGTTCTTATATTAGTTAGAATATTATTGTTTTATTTTTATGCGCCTACTCATACCTATCAAAATGTGTTTTTTACCAATAGACGGTTGATTCATGAGACACATTGAGATGATTTTAAAGTTTTGTGTAAATTGGTTGAAATACTACTACTTATGCCGTAGGTATAAAATTGCAAGGTAGAACTTATTCCTTTTGCAATACTCAATAAATTAAACTTTTTCATTTTTAAGCAGTTCAGCCTTTCACCTTTACTTGCTAATTATATTTAATAGGAAATAATATAATATTCCTGCAAACAAATACTCGGAATAAAAGATAAAATAATCAACGGTAAGTCCCTAAAAAATTTGAGGCGTCGCTCGTCGCTTCCTTTCATTTACACATAAGTAGGTATTGTTTTTTTTTTCGTTCACACTGATTCACCAAGCCCGCTAAAATTAAAAAGGCCTGAATGAAAGCCGTAAATAAATTATTAGCAGAGCATTAAAAAAGCGACTTCACTTCAAAACTTTGGCTGAAGTATAAGGTCGTCAATGTAAATATCCTCCGTGTTAATACATATTTAAAAAAAAATGATTTTTTTATGAAGTACTCAATCGATTTCGATGAAATTTACATATATGAGTCCACTTCTAAAGTATCCTCCATCATATGAAACAAAACTATTTAAAGTCGATTCATAATTGTCCAAAAAATCGTGTAACAAAGACACAAAAAAAACATACACACGAATTGAGGATCACCTCCTTTTGGAAGACGGTTGAAAAAGGCCTGAAGGCCGTAAATAAATTATCGTTCCGAAAAACGAATACCTTCAACGGCACCAAGCTGCTAGTACCTTCTATAATAAAGCCCTAGATGTGGCCTTATTTCCTGCACTGTGCCTCTCAAGCTGCAGGGATGAATGACGGCTAATGAAGGGGAAGAATTAAAGTACGTTGACGGTTTCTGTGGTGCAGTGGTCGTGAGGTCACGGATTCGATTCTCGCACGGAACAAGAAAGAAAATGTTTCTGGTCTGGGCGTTTATCTAGTCGCAGGTTCGATTCTCGCACGGAACAAGAAAAAAAATGGTTAAGGGTCTGGCTGACTATCTATCTGTACATGTATTTATATATCTTCCCCAGTTCGCTACATGGTATCTCATAATACAGACGCGTCACGAGCAACGTCGTGTTTTATTTAATAGTAAGATTAAATAAAACACGACGTCGCTCGTGACCACGGGGTTCTGCAAAGACACCGAAACTTCGAGTTAAAATTTAAAATGTAATTTAATAAAATAAAATTTAAAATCCGGTTAAACAGTGCTTTATTTAATAGTTTTTCTTACTTTAATTGGTGTTATCTGGGGATTTCAGTAATTATATTTTATTTGCCGAAGCGCGCAAATCATTTAACATCTACTATAATAAGCCCCTAGGTGCAGCCTTATTTCCTACAAAGTGCCTCTCAAGCTTCAGGGATGAATGACGGCAAATGCAGGGGAGGAATTGAAGTATTACGGGCGTAATGGTTGAGTTTTCGCCTCAGGCACGCTCTGTATTGGAGTATATTCTAGATTAAACAGAATATTCTTGACAGCTACGGCATAATAAATGTAGCTATATTTACTATTTGAAATTTCGATTAAATTCTTTTAAGATATCTCTTCCATTGGAAACGCGGCAGCAAAGAGTAGTTCGTTTTTTTTTTAATATTGGATGTGTTAATAAATTGCTATTTATTGAGAAATATTAACAGTGTCTGTAAATGCGCTTTTATTGTTCAGTCTACTTAAACAATTAATTACATATTTAAAAAGTTGTTGTTTTAATACTTGCCAGTTTAGCACTTTCATCCACCTAAGCGTGCGCAAAAATAAAATAAGAAAGAGATGCGGACTGAAAGAAGATGTAGTGACTAAGATTGAAAGGGGTTATACTACGGTGGTTTGGACATTTGGAAAGGATGAGTGCAAGTTGATTTACGAAAGAGGTGTACAGAGCAAGTTTATGATGGTGCTGTCGGAAGGGGCCGCCCTTGGCGAACGTATGCCGATCAAATAGGCGACGTTCTTAATAAAGGGCCTCGTTAAAAGTACATACCCGCAAGCGGTGATCATGTATGAAAAGATTAATGAACGTGGAAGAAGCGAAAGAGGTATGTCTGCACATTGCAATTGGTGTTCCCTTGTCTCTGCCTACCCCAAGGGGAGACAGGCGTGAGGTTATGTATGTATGTTAAAATTAAATAATCTTTTACATGTTAAATTCTAACTCGATATTTCGCTGTCTTTACAGCCACCGGGATCACGAGTGACCGTCAAGTTGACAGCTGTTACGATGGTGATAAATCATGTCCATCTGTTGCTCAGCTTACGAGCGTCGCGTCGCGCGATTATCTCACTATTAAGTAGTTTTCGAATTTGTTGAATACAAGGCAAGCTGTAAAAATTCAAATAGTTTTCCTTGATAAGTACAAATAGATATTGAATATTGAAAGCATACCGGAACATATCACCGCTGAAGTGGTGATATTTAATAATAAATAAAAAAATAAAATCCCCAGACAATCATAGCAACTACATGACCTCAAAGTAAGCGAAGCTTGTGTTATGAGATACTATGTAGCGAACTAGGGGGGAATCTAGAATATAAATACATATATAGATAAAACCCAGACCCGGAACATTTTTTTTCTTTTTCGGGGCGGGAATCGAACCCGCAACCACTGGCGTCTGAGGCACATAGGTTTACCCTTTCGCCAAAGTGGTCGTCAAATTTGGAAGTAGACTTTATATAAAAAATGGTTTCTAGTCAGACGACCCCTGAAGAGGTCCTAGCGGGGGCCGTTAAGATTACTTACCTTTTCCGACAAGCTTATTCAGACGGTAGGTCTATTTCAAGCTGTAAATACGTGGACGATTTGAAAAACCTTTCTCCAATAGGAAGCTCCATTATCTAGGAGCAACACCGAATCTATACTAATATTATAAAGAGGAAACCTTTGTATTTTTGTATGTTTGTATTGAATAGGCTCAAAAACTACTGGACCGATTTCAAAATTTCTTTTACCATTACTTAGAGCGATTCTTCCGAATCCGTATAGGCTACTTTTTATCCCGAAAATCCCGCGGGAATCGAAATTGCGCGGGTAATACCGCGCGCAACAGCTAGTATTTTATATAAAAAAAATATAATACCAAAAGCAAAACTGCTAGTAGCCCTTCACGCCCATATTTACTGGCGAAAAAACCCGCAGGGCTCAGCTAGTACCTACCTACCTACATAATAAATTAATCCCACCCCTCTATTACCAATCGCGGTGCATTTTCCAGTGAGTCACACAGTGTTCTAGCTATCAGGGGTATCAAATTTTAGGGTTCGCAAACGGTTGCTAAGGGAATACTATTGGATTTTTAGGCAATCATGCAGACTCTGGACACTTAAGTCCATTTTAACCTTTAACGCCAAAAAGGGTGCGCGTATAGGACGCAAAACATACAGTTTGACGACCGGCTGGTGTAGTGGTAACATACATTGCCTTCTATGCCAGACGTCGTGGGTTCGAATCCGGCGGCGGCGGATATTTGTGTGATGAACACAGATATTAGCCGTCAAGTCATGGATGTTTATATGTTTATTTAAGTTTATTCTAATACACAATATGTATTTATTGAATATGTATGTTTATATATTTCTTAAGTACCTTCTTAAGTATCAGTTATCTAGTATCCATAACAAAAGTTCTTTAAGAAACTTAATTTGGGCTAGATAATGTTGTGTGAGTGTCAGAAATATTTATTTATTATAGTTTCACAATTGTAATCTGTTTGCAGCATGGTAGCTCCTTAACAGATTAAGTACTGATTTGGGTGCTGTTGTTTTTTAAACGTAAATCTTAGTTGCGAATTCTTTCACTATAGGTATTTGGGGAAAATCAAAAGCAGGTTCCTAATTGAAACTTGTGACTATCACAAATTAAAGATGAAAATCTCAAAAAAAAACTGTAAACGTTACAGTACTTCATTTGTAACGTATCTAATATTGTGATGTGAGACGGATTTACGAACCTTTTAGTTCTGTAGAAATTTCATGAAAAAAACCTTTACCCAAGAGTTGATCGGACAGTGAATTGCAAATCAAATTTTTCGAATCCGACTGCAAGTGGTCAAAAGCGCGACTAGCTTATTTAAAAGAAAACACCTATTCTTTATGCTTTTCCTTTAATTTAACAAAGAAATCTTTAGGGAATAAATCGAGGAGCATAGTATAAGTATGTCTTTTAATGTGATTAAATCCATTTCTAAATGCTTTTCTAAACACTTCTCGCTCTAATAGTAAGCATTTCTTACTTATAAACCCTTCATATAGGTAACCATACGAAATCTCACATATTAATCCATATGACGACACACAGCCAAGCAAACGCTTTTCATCCCCAGGGACACAATACGAATGCAATCAAATCCACAAACCGAACTACAGATTGCTAACATCCAATGAGGCATGCCATTCAAATTGAGATTCTAAATCAAGTTACGAAGGTTCGAATTGGCAATGTAGTATATCGCGACAAAGGGAATATCTCACAGACCGAATAGGAGATAATTGAGAAGCGTATCACGGGTGTATTTGATGACTTTACACAGCTTTATTGATTTGTTCATAGGTAGGACTAATTAGTTTTTAAGTTATCCGGTTATAACGCATAAGTAATGAGAAGTATGGCTGTCTATCACTTTATTATGCGATACTTCAGCAGTACGTTAAAAAAATAGGGTGACCATGTCTTGGCTGCCACACAGGATTTGTTTTTATTCATTTCGGCAATATGTGGAACGATTTTGAACGCAATTATATTTTTTGAACCTAAACGCTTCACCATCCAAGAGAGACTCGTAGCCCTGCAGTGGGCAGACTACAAAGAGTTGCAATGATGTTGAATACTTTTTAATTAGCAGTTTAACTTACTAGGCTACCAGGCAGGGGGAGCTCATGGTCCTGCATTGGGCTTATTAATTTTTGGGACATAAAAGTATAGAGGATGAATTTTATTCTTAAATCGAGGAAGAAGAGTAAGAGTTTATTTCCATCATCCACAGCCTGTATACGTCCACTACTGGACATAGGCCTCCCCCAAGGTCTTCCACGTCGCTCGGTCCCGCGCCGCCCTCATCCAGCGTTTACCGGCGACTTTGACCAGGTCGTCGGTCCATATCATTCGTATCAAGAAGGTTTATTTCCATATCAGTTCGTATCAAGAAGGTTTTACCAAAAAAATTGGATCGTCTCTATGGTGCATTTATCATAATCCTATAGAAACTTCGCTCGTCAGTCTAATAGCATAAGTGAGTGCTTCAAACAGCTTATAAAAAGCCCTAAACTCCTAGAAACTTTTTAAAAATACATTGCAATTCCAGTTTCAGTTCAAAGAAAATGTTTTTCTCCAAAGGCATACATTGTGTGCTCTGGAGTCCCAATGCGGTTACATTCTATTAAAAAGAAATAGCTTTCTGTCAGCTGCAAATGTAAATTACTTTATGTTGAGTTAAATAACTGTTACAGTGTGCTGCAGCATGTGTAACCTACATTTCTATGAAGTTTATTTTTCTACCGACTTCCAGAAGGGGACTTCTTAATTCGTGTGTATGTTTTCGTATATTTGTTTCACGAGTTTTTGGACAATTATGAATTGATTTACAATATTCAATTTTATTTCAAATGATAGTGGAGGATACTTTAGGGGTGATCTCAAGTAAATTTTGTGACGCATTTATGAAGAAAAATTAAATTATCGAAAAAAGTTTATATATACATATAGGTACGCAGAATATGTACGTCGAGACTATCGTATTGGCCATTTTAAAAAATACTTGTAAATTCGGATTCTGATAAATGTTTTGCTTATTATCACTTGAATCTAACTGCAACTTATTCTAATTACAACCTTTGAGAATCGAATTAATCACCTTTCAACCACCAAAATCACCTCCGCGTCCAACCCAGGGGCGTATTTAACAAACATTTTGACAGTTGCCGATTCGAAATTCAATTAGGAATGAAGTGAATCAGACGCCTGATTGTTACACTGGGAAATAAGGAGCTCGGAACATTTCCGTTGAATATTTCATGGATTTCAGAATGTACGAATTTCGGGAATATTTGACACTTCAAAGGAAACTGTTATTTGGAGATCTTGACACGCAAATACGGCATTAATTATGAGATTTAACGCCGCTGTTGGCATGTGACAGACAAACGTCAGTGTCATCTATTCCGAGAAAATGTCTAGTGGTTTGGATGATCAGGGTATTATTACTTTGTCCTAAATTTCACTATTATTATTTACGCAAAATATTGTTGGCAGGCATTTCTCCAGCAGTGTCCTGACTGATGATGAATTCATAATTCATTACAATAAAATAAAGTATATTTAAAGGTACGCGCACACTATGCCGGGTAGATTATGCCGCCTGCATCATTCTCATACATTTTATATGAAATACGCCCCGCCCCGCCCCGGCATAGTATGCGATAGTTCATATAAAACGTATGAGAGACGAAGGCGTCGTGGCCGGTACTTGGATGGGTGACCGACCACCGATCATTCATTTCTCCCGGCGACTTCCTTACTTCAGAGGCACGTTAAGCAGTCGGTCCCGGGTGCTGCATACAGTAGTCGTTAGGGTTTGTCAGAAGCCATTTTCGGCGCCCTGAAAATTCTGACATCCACCACCCAGCACTGGGCCAGCTTGGTGGATTATGGCCTATACCTCCTCGTCACTCAGGGGAGGGATTCATAGCCCTGCAGTGGGCTCTTTACAAAGAGTCGTGATGATGATGTATGCAACGCAGGCGGATTGCGTTGCGTTGCGATGCGACCCGACAATGTGTGCGTGTACCTTTAACCCAATTTAATAGCATATTATTGTTTAATACATATTAATTCGGCGTTTCGGTGACTGTGACTTTACAATCAACAGAACCTCAGTTAAACTTTCTTAATTTTGATGATTTAAAACGTTTTTTCCTTTTTTTATAATTACATACAATTTTATTTTGATCTTACCCAATAATCTACACTCTAAGACCCTAATGTAACTTTTATATGCCAAGGCAAAATAAATTTTATTCTACAAGTAAGTACTTAAAACTTTATTTTTAAATTACTCAGAAAATACCTCCTTTAATTAGAAACACAGTCTTGTCTACATTCTAATTATAAATATCATCTTACAATGAACCCTGAAAGCCGATACTTAAGACTGCAATTTGAATGGGCGATGAAAATATCAAATTTATTTAGTCAAAATTCCGACAAAGTAAATATACGTGGGAAATACTTAGCTGAACTGAAAGCTTTTATTTAAATTTCCGTTGGCGTCTGAAAGAAAGAGATAACAATATCAGGTATCGGAATTAAATTTACCTTTTTTTCGAGGAATGCCCTCTCGAATTGTGAAAAGTTCTGAGCTACAGTTTAAGGTTTTCCATACTGAGGAATTCCATTTTGTTTGTTTACAGTAAGAATACAAAGCTATGTTATTTTATTTTGAGTTCGGGGGAATACAAATTACAATACAATACAAATACACTATATTGCCAGACTCAAAAAGATACAAACATATTACACACAAAAAGAAATCTGGATTCATGACAATATAGGCGGCCTTATCACTCTTGAGCGAATTCTTCCAGGCAACCATTATTTTACAAATAGAGCATAAGTACAACAAATAACAGTTTTGGTAGGGTTTGCATTTCTTCTATAGGAATAAAACAAAATAATTACCCAAATATTTATTAAGGAACTTCTTACAGTCACCAGCAAGATTTTAAAAGTTAAAATAATCCATAGACCAATATAAACCTCGAACACAAAAATAAATTAATTGAAATTCACCAAACAAGGCGAATTATGATTAACCCTAAACCCAAACACTATAAAAAGAAGGCACTCCATTTAAAATTTAACAAAAGTAATTAGGCCTGAGAGTACTTAAGATATTAAAGGATCAGGTGTGTATTACAAAATGATACACCCACACAATTACGCTCAACTTATAAGCCAATTTGTTTCCCAAGAGTTTCATTCATCCCATTATTCAAAAATACGTTACGAAAAATGTTTTGAAGATCGAAGAATGAAAGTATTTTATATGAATTTGAAAATAGAATGCGCGATTGTTTATAAAAAGCCGGAAACGGAAACGTATGAGACGAAGGGGTACGTGAAAGGGGTGGTGGAGGCTGTTGTGCTCAGATGAAGTCTTTCAGGATATCGAACCGATATTTTCCCCATTTAAATTTGCTCGTGCAAAGAAAATCTACCTATGAAATCCATATGTTGGTCAAGGACAACCACTTCTATGTATTATATGTATTATATATCCAAAATATGTATTATAACGAAATTTATTGTTATACAGTTTCATGGACAGAAAAGCCTCAGATTATAAAACAAAAGGTTCTATAATACTCAAGCATTTCTGATAATACTTAATAAATGAGTATTTTTATTACATTTTAAATTCTTTGATGATATACAAACATTAAGGCCCGTCTTAAAAATGCTTTCTTAAGGTATTCAAGTAAAGATTTCAATTTTCCCAAGAGAACTAAAAAAAACCTACTCAAGACACTCAACTTTTTATGATACGAGCTTAGACAAGAGCGTTCCAGCGATGGTCGCTGACTGCCCGGCGGAATAGTTTCGAGAGCTGATAGATCTAAATATTATATAATCAATGAATGAAGAGCATTAAAAAAACCGACTTCACGTCAAAAGTTTTGCTGAAGTATAAGGCTTTTCAAGAAGTACTCAATCGATTCGATGAAAATTAATAATAATAAACTCTATTGTACACCAACAGCATAAAATCAAAGTAAAGAAAAAGGTTCATTTTAATTTCATATTGGCACAAAGGCCTTATTGCCGTAGAGCGATATCTTCCAGGCAACCGAGTCTTGACAGGATTAGGTAGTGGAGAATTAGGAAACAGGCTAAAAAAAATTGACTACTTCATACAAATAATTACACAGACATACCTACATATTAATAATACATATAAATTCTAATAATACATAATAATAACTGACATTCTAATAATACAAATATATGTATATGTATAATATACATTGTACACTTAGGTATGACATTATACAGGGTGTCCCAGAACTCAACGTCAAGCCGAAACGGAGTGACGGGATGGACTGTAAACATCATGAGAAAAATCAGAAAAAAAAATAACAAAGATACAAAAAAAATTACACACGAATTGAAGACATCCTCCTTTTGGAAGTAGGTTGATAATGATATGAAAAAATTGATTAAATCAGGCGAAATTCATCACAGATACCTACTGTAGGCTAACATATCACAGAGACAGTCTAACCGCATCGATAAGCAACGCCAGACGCCAGAGTGGTTGTGGGTTCGATCCCCACGCAATGCAAAAAGTAATTAAATGCATTCATGAACATAATGTGTTATTTACTGATAAACAATGGTAATAAGTTATGTCGTTGTAGCGCCACCATGGTACTCTGCATATCAAACGATCAGCGCGCCCGGTATTAGGATGGGTGACCGCCGATCATTTATTTATCACGACGATTTCTGTGCTTCGGAGGGCACGTTAAGCAGTCAGTCCTGGGTGCTATATACTTGTATCAGTCGTTAGGGTTTGTCAGAAGCTATTTCGGCAACCTGATAATTCTTACATCCGCCAGCCAGCACTGGGCTTGGTGGATTACGGATTTACGGTGGAGTACGGTACTCCTCGTCACCCAGAGGAGAGACTCATAGCCCTGCAGTATGTATATTTGTAGTTTAGTTCCAACATACGACGCTAGATGGCGCCGTGCGAATATATGTGAAATTATTATTTATGTTCCCACAAAACTCGATAAAATCCCGCGGTACACAACCTTTATGTAATACACACCTACGCATAGATGTAGTAAAGCACAAAGAACAAAACGCAAAAACAATTAACCTAAAAAAACGAACCATGTCAAAACATCTGCGAATTACAGTTCTCGAAAACCCGTGGGCTGGGTTTACGAGAAACGACATTGTCAAAGTCATACCACCAGGTTGTAGGTGTGATGACCGCGATTGACCTAATGACTTAAAAGCTATCAAAGCGTAGGTTTATAGTGTCAATGAAATCGAATCAGCTGATCGCACCGAGTGTCTCAATTATAGTACAAATCTGCCCACTGTGTGTTGCGTGAGATTAATTAATTATTTCTTATATGGAATGTTTACATGTGTAGGGGTTTATTAGCTAATGAGATAGGAAGTTTGTTTGAAATGTATTAATTTTGGTTGAGCCAAAAACAAGCATAACGCCTGGTGAAGCTAAAAAGAAGGATTATAGTTTCAGCCCGTACATAAATACATACATAAGGTCACGCCTGTGTCCCTTATGGGGTAGGCAGAACACCAGAGGTTACAAATCCATCTGATGTCACGTTTGAAAAATTCGGAGGTATTAAAAAGATGGAGAGAGACTATTGTAGCGGCAGGGGGTCAGCCTATCGCCCACAAAAACACCTTTAAAACCTCTGTCTCTTAACTGACTTTTACAGTATGCCCGGGAAGAGAAGCAGCTGGCACATTCTATGTTTTTCTTTCGCTCCCAGTCCAGCATGGAAGCGGAATAAACGGAAGAATTTGTATTATAGCTTATTCCCGATACGGAGGTGTCGTTAGAAACGACTTGATCAACAGTTGTTTGTTGGCTTTATGAGTTCACTAGGTCTAAAACTCATGTAGTTTGTGCATTGGTCTGTGCTTTTTTCAACTTG
Organism: Stenoptilia bipunctidactyla; assembly: GCA_944452665.1. NCBI lineage: Eukaryota > Metazoa > Arthropoda > Insecta > Lepidoptera > Pterophoridae > Stenoptilia > Stenoptilia bipunctidactyla. The sequence continues at coordinate 9,486,984 of OX101743.1, forward strand.
GTTTTCATGATTTTGTGTACCAGTATAGAAGTCTTGAAGTATAGAATTCTGGCCCGAGAGAGACAAAGAATTGATGCATTTGAGATGTGGTGCTGGAGACGAATGCTTAGAATATCTTGGACTGCAAAGCGCACCAATGCGTCTATACTAACCCAACTCCAAATATAAACTCGCTTGTCAACCATATGCCAACAACGCATTCTGTCGTACTTCGGCCACACAATGCGCAGAGGAGATGACAATTTGGAAAAATTGATTGTGGTAGGAAACACCGAAGGCAAAAGATCACGCGCTCGTACGCCTTCGAAATGGATCGATCAATTGAAAGACTCGTCGACCTCTACATTCCATACGCTAATAAGAGAAGCGCTGTACCGAAACCGATGGCGACAGATCATCCGTTCCAAATGCAGCCCTGATGCTGATTACGATCCTCAGACATGAGGGACCGACCCAAGAGAGATAGAAGTCTTAGTATATTTAATTGATTCGTACAATTTAGATACGAAACTGTGCTTAATACCATATTGAATTTATGATAAAACCTTACAAGAGACGCGCAACATACATAATTCATTTATTTTCTTGAGTTTCAGACATATGTACCTACTTAATAACTTATTTCAAGCTCTTCAAAAAGTAAAGTACTCCAAACAATGTTTGACCTTGCCAAGATTTCGAAATGTAGATTACGTACGACCCATCTCATCTCCCAGAAGACAGCATTGTACTGCAGCCCTTTATACTACAACCATATTAAAAGGTTCGCAAACACAAACCGAAATTACATTTAAAATATTCCGTAGGACCTAAATGATAATATACTTCTAACTGAAAGCATTGGGCATTGTTCATATTTTTTACCTATTATTTTTATTGTTTTATATTAATTATTAACCTATTTTGAGAGACCAATTTGAACAGTTTTATTTTTAAGTGTGTCTATAAAATATTGATTTTATTAAATTAGCCGGAAATGACATCAGGTGGCATTCACTTTATGAACAAATGTGTCTGTCAGTCAGTAAAAAAAAAAATATTTCAATAGCAGATTAAGACTGATGAGTGGGTCATAACTACGAAAAACTTTTTTTTTTTTCAAATATTTTTCATAAATTAAAATTTCTAAATTCTTCTAAGTGATCAAAATTTATGTTTGATCTGTAGTTTATGACTACACAGCAAGTAATAATAACGTTTCCATCTAATTTTATGTAGTCATAAAATGTAGATTAATCTTAAATTTTTCCCACAGAGAAGAATTTTGAAATTATAATTTATGAAAAATATTTAAAAAAAATAATGTTTTTCTGAAATTCAGACCCACTCATCATTCCTAATCTGCTATTAAAATATTATTGACTATTATAAGCGGACCCTGTATACATATTTCAATTAAAAGGTTTACAAAGACGTTTTACATTTAAAATATTCACAATCCCGTAGGACCTAAATGATAAATACTTTGAACTAAAAGCAATCTCATAATGTGTGGCAAATGGCTTCTTGGTATTTAACATCTTTGTTAACGTAATTATAACTGTTATACAATGTGGGAATATAAGCTCTTAGACGGCATTACAGTAAATTACTCTTATACGAATGGGAGACGAGATCGTACTCTCAATACTTCTTTGTCAGATGATTTTGCTGAGGGGAATAAATCATTATGATATGTGTTGGCGATAACGATGAGTTTGCGATATTAAGATGTTTGTACTTCATATAGCGGAAGTATGTTGGTAGTACTGTTAAAGAGGGCGCTAAATGCAATGAATGACTGACATTCGATTGCAGCACCATAGGTTGTATCTTGAAGTAGGATGATGGCAAGTGACAGAGATACGGTTAGGACGGCTAGGTGCGCAGACGTATCTCGGACTGACGGAACGGACTCGCGAATAAAGATTTTGTTGTGACCCAAGCCCACAGACTCGGTACTAAGTAACTGTCCAGCGATTAATTCTATCGTGTTTTATGAGTAACGCTTCTTTTCGTTTTGTTTGTTTTCCGACATATGGGATGGTAGGTTGTAATGTGAGAGAGTTAATATAATGTGTTCTATAAAAGACCTTATCTTATTTGAATAATTTAAATCCTCACCGATTTATTACTTTGCTAAATAGCTACACGCTTGACAATAGATTATAGAGAAAAAGAGTAAAAAAAATAGTTTGAAATTAAGAGAAGTCAAAATTGAAGACTATTTATCAAGTCAAAGTAGGTAAGTTAAGCTCAATAACAAGTTATGTGATAAATACAATATACCTAGTAAAAAGAAAGCACACCTGCAGGGCTAGCATGCAACCATCGATAAATAGTCGAATCGACAAGATAAATTTTATTTTGTTATTTTATCCTATTATGTAAGCTAATATGCGCACCATAATAAATGGAATTACTCTATTTGATACCATGATTAAGACCACAGAACCAAATATGTCATAATCTTAATAAATTACATGCACTAAATACCATATTCTAAGAAAATATCGATAAAAGGCCCGATTTATCGTTGTCGACGGTAGCATGCTAGCCCCACTAGACAAATTAGGAGAGAACTGTATAGTTTTGCAAAACAACGTTATCTATACATATAATAAAATGGTAGGAAAGACAAAACTGTACATTGAATATTTTTTTAAAAGAATACTTGGGGTATGATCTACAATCGAAACAGAAACAAAAAATATAGTTTTTAGAATTTTTGTCTGTTTGTCTTTCCGGGATAAACTCAAAAAGTACTGCATGGATTTACTTCAAATTTGGCATGAAGATAGTTAAGAAGTCGGGTCAACATATAGGCTACATATTATCACGCTAGCAGTGTTATAATCGTAGGTGCGTTTGGTGCTGCATAGCGTTCACGCAGACGACGTCGCGGGCAGCAGCTAGTCATTCAATAAAAAAATTACGTCACTGATCACGAACAGTGCAGTGGTGGCGATGATAAAGCTGAGATATTTTCATTTTTGGATAAATAATCAATAACTTACTAACTCAGCCTCAAAATGAGACAGGACCTTTGAAGAATCAATTACGAACTATTGACAATACTAGAAATTATACTGTCGTAAGTTATTTCATGATTTAATTAAGTAAAAGATTACTTACATGCTTTTATCGTGTAAGATCACACTTTTTCTTTTCTGTAGACATTTAGACCCCATTATCAATGAAGACAGCAAAACGTAAAAGTTCAATGTAAAATATACTTAAAAAGGATTTCGTTTATATGAATATTTATTTTTAACACGATTTAATTAAAACAACATGACACATCTCACCCATATGGCCGAAAATTATATCAGAGTAGGTACCGTATGAGCTTTGCCAACCATCGCCAGTGAAATTAGGGTCAAGCGCCACTTCCTTAAAAATATTGCTTCGTTCTCCGAACCAGATTTGGAGAGAAGTTTTCTTTTCTAAAGGAGTAAGCAAAAATGTCTTTAGTTACCTCGATTTATTATTAACCGACTTCCAAAAAGACGAGGTTCTCAATTCATGTGTTTTTTGTGTCTTTGTAGCACGTACAATTAGGTATGTAACGATTATAAATATTCTTGTTTCATTTGATAGAGGATACTTCAGAGGTGACCCCATACAAAGAGTAATGTTCATAGCTGACCTGTCATATTTTTGACAACTCATGAAATGTATTTTCACAACATATAGTGAAAATAACAGCTCATGTTCGGTTAATTCCAAATCATTTACTTGTATTAGAAACCGCAGCAAGGATTTTAATATTTTACCCTCTTAAGTTACTCAATAGACTACTAGTATCATCCACTTGAAATGAAAATCCCGATATTGTTTCTAAGAAATTAAATCAAGTCTGCACCAATAGTTAAGTAAGATATAAAATCATGGTTGTCTGGTAGAGATCGCTTTCCAGCGATAAGACCGCCAATTGTATCTCAAAATTGTTATAATGTATTTCCTTTTTTTGTACTTATTAATGGCATACAATGAAGTGTAAATAAATAAATAAACAGAGCATTTCAATGACAATATCATCTTTATACATTCACATACCTAACAAAAAGTAGTTATACAGGCCAGAGACTGTATGGACCGTGAACATAACTCTTTCATCCAAATCGATTGAGTAGGTATGTACAAACTTCATTAAAAAAAACGAAAAAGTACGCATGAGTACGGAGAATATATGCATTGAAGACCATTAGCCAAAGTTTTGAGCGTGAAGTCGGTTTTTTAATGCTCTGCATTCGTTGATTATTTATTTTATTGTCGTAGGACGATTTAGTTCAACAATTACAAACGACAACAATAGGCCTCACCAATGTCCAACAAATTAAAACTAATTCACATATTCACGTTATTTAACAAATGAGTTTATAAGCAGATTTAATATTGTTTAATAACATTCAACATTTTAACTAGTCACTCGTAACCACGGTATCCGCAAAGACACCAAAATGTCTAGACAAAGTGTAAATTGTTATTAACCGCAATAATATCCGGTTGAAAAACGTCTCTGTTTAAAGGCATAAGTACTTGATTAAAAAATAAATTTCAAGGACAATTAATACTAATATAATTAACGCGTCTGCATATAACGACGAGAATTGAATATAAAGTAGTTAATTATTCTTCTACACATCTAATAAAAGGGAACGTCTGTCTGTATGTCCGAGGTATCCGTAGAAACCGAACAGATTTCGATCTCATCATGAATTCATTAATCACAACTCTTGGTAATGAGCCCACTGCAGGGCTATGAGTCTCTCCCTTGGGTGAAGAGGAGGTTTAGGCCGTAAATCAACAAGCCAGCCCGGTGCTGGTTGGTTGATGATATCAGGATATTTAGGTGTTGAAAATGGCTGCTAACAATCCCTAACGACTACTGTATACAAGTATACAGCACCCGGGACTGGTGCTGGTTGGTGGATATTAGAAATTTAATGGCGCCGAAATGGTTATTTATCGATTTCATGGCTACAGGTATACTTATAGTTTATCAAGAATCGGAGGGAGACTTTTCCCAGTAGTGGGACAGCGCAGGCTGATGTTATAATAGTAGGTAATAAAAGAAATTGTTTCGGGATCAAAAGTTATATGCCTGCTATAAAGTTGTTACCAATATGTTTGAAAGATTATTGAAAGGTTACAAACGAGGATTAGATCAACCGGATCGTAACTGGTACAGAAAGCAGCAAATCAAGCGCTCTAAACCTGTCAATTTTTTTCAATTGAATTTGAACTCTATGCCCTCGAAATTAAGTTAAAAATTGTATTACAATACTGAGCCCATAGACTAATAGGTATACAATTTTAGGATGGTAGTCAGGTGTGGGTTTAGTCAACGGCGTTTTAATTAACTATCCGACAATAATTGTAATCCTATTATGTATACAATGATTATCGGACACCATACTAACTTCTATACATATTTAAGATGCTACATTTTTTCTAAATGAATTTTTCAGTCTACAAGACGTTTGTAAAATTCCGTATCTTCTTTTACATGTATTATGCATTGTCACATCTTATCTCAATGTGTACAACGATATCGCACAATTTGCATAATATTCGAATACATCGAAGTCATATTTGTTTTAAAATTCTACGTGTTCATACTTGTAATTTTTTTTATCGAATATGACAATACCAAGACAAAAAAATAATAGCCACACATAAATATTGTTTATCATCTAACTAAAAAAACAAAATCAGATACCTACATCAAAATGTTTAGTTCAACAAATAAAAAGTAAAAGCCGAGTGCTGTGTACTTGTATGCAGTAATGGTTAGGGTTAGTCTGAAGCCGTTTCGGCGTTCAGCAGGGCTAATATGCAGCCATCGATTAAGACTCGAATCAAAAAGATGAATAATATTTTTTATTTTATCCTATAAGCTAACTAATCCCACCATAATAAAATTACTCGATTCAATACCATGATTAAGGCCACAGAACCAAAACTGCCATATTCTAAAAAAATACCGATACAAAGGCTCGATTTATCTTTGTCGATAGTCGCATGCTAGCCCCGCTGATAACTTTGAAGTCCACAAACCAGCACTGGGCCACTTTCTCTTCCTCGTCACACACAGGGGGAGACTCATCGCCCTGTAGTAAACAAATGGATGCTACATTCTGCCATATGTTTACCATTTTGACGACCGGCTGGTGTAGGGGTAACGTACATTGCCTTCTATGCCAGAGGTCCTGGGTTCGAATCCCGGCGGCGACGGATATTTGTGTGATGAACACAGATATTAGTCGTCAAGTCATGGACGTTTATATGTTTATTTAAGTATATTATCTAATAAAAAATATATATATGTATGTTTATATATTTCTTAAGAATATTAGTTAACTAGTATCCATAACACAAGTTCTTTAAGAAATTTAATTTGGGCTAGATAATGTTGTGTGAGTTGCAAAATACTGTTTCGTTTCTCTTTTAATAAAGTCTTTATTACAACTAACAGCAAGGCGTATTACACAAAGCGAGTTAACACGCAAAACCTTTAATTGAAAAATAGCTCCAGAGGTCACGTTGATCTCTGAATTTAATCTTTATGGTATCGTATCACGTTACAAGAAAAACTCGCTTCTATTTGTGTTATTCAATGTTTGCGTATTGTTGAACGTATAGCGTAATATTAGGTTACATGAAAACTTGCCTACAAGATGAATTTGTTGGTTTCGGACATACTTTTAGTACTGAAATATTATATGAAGACCATTTATTTAGAAATATTGCAGAATGAAACCCTGTTTGAGAAAACCTCGCATTACTGCGAGACCAATTGACGACCATTTTGGCACGGACTTTGGCGATGGGGTAACAAACACTGTCTGCCACAGACGCCAGTAGCGGTCGCAAGTTCGATCCCCGCACAATGCAAATATTCGTGTACATAGGTAACGTATTTGTTTTCATCGGTCTGGGTGTATTATATATGATATGTACCTATTTAAATACATACAGACATATATAACTTCACGCCTGTATCCCTTATGGGATAGGCAGAACACCAGAGGTTATAAAACCATCTGATATCACGTGACAAATTTGGAGGCATTATAATGGTGGAGAGAGACTATTGCAGTGACAGGGCGTCAGCCTATGGCCCACAAAAAATCCTCCAAAACCCCTGTCCCTTAACTGACTTTTACAGTAAGCCCGGGAAGAGAAGCAGCTGGCACAATCTATGTTTTTCTTTTGCTCCCAGTCCAGCATGGAAGTTGCTACTTTAGGGCTATATATCGCTGTGTGACGATGTTCAACAATATTTATTTATCAATTACAAATTAAATACAATCACTCTAAAAACCTTAGCTCTTATAAACAAATAAAAAACAACCTTACACCAAAAACCTAACCTTCACATTCGAATTAGCGAAACACTGAAAGTAGTTTATGCAATACTCGTACATCACGTTGCGTGCGCGCAACGTTCAAATTGAATGGAATTGTGGTGAAGTCCCATCCGGAAGATACAATTTGTTTGTTAACACGACACTGTTTTATACGCGCGGGAACTGTCCACTTATCATTTTCAGCGGTCGAAAGAATTCGGCACAGTTATCCGAGTTTGAGTTACAGATTAATAAAATGCTTTAAATTCTGAGGCCTACTTTAAGTACGTTTTAGTACCTCTATCTGTAAAATAAAAAACACTTTTTAACCGGATTTATCGCGTATTTTAAATTTTAACTCGACGTTTCGGTGTATTTGCGGACCCCGTGATCACTAGACTCCTTAAAATTTTAACGTCGTTTAATTAAATTTAAAACTATAACGTCGAATTAAAATTTAAATACTTATGCACTTGAGACAATATTATGACCTCATTCTTACCTTTTGGGACCTAAGAGATGATGAGGTCGAAGATGAAAGCAAACGGGCTTAGGAAAGAACTGGCTCTTTATAAAACATTGCCGGAACACATCACCGCCGGAGCGGTAATATTTGGCGGCAAGTTTGTATGAAGGGTGGTCGCTAGCGAGTCGGGCCCTAGCGGGATCCTACCACCAAGCGGGGGACACGGTTTAGTCGCCTTTTTCGACGCGCTTATCCAGGGGCGGTAGTTTAAGCCGACCCTACACAGACTAATCATAAGTCATATGTTTCAGCTTCCAGGCTGGACTGGGAGCGAAAGAAAAACGTAGAATGTGCCAGCTGCTTCTCTTACCGGGCATACTGTAAAAGCCAGTTAAGGGACAGAGGTTTTAAAGGCGTTTTTGTGGGCGATAGGCTGACCCCTGTCACAACAATAGTCTCTCTCCATCTTTATAATACCTCCAAATTTGTCAAACGTGACATCAGATGGCCTTGTAACCTCTGGTGTTCTGCCTACCCCATAAGGGATACACGTATGTATGTTTAGTGATTGGTGCTTAAGAACGCTACCATGCTCAAGTGAATTACGATCACTGCCTAAGTTAATCAACGCAGTTTTACCAGGCAGTCGGCTGATACTAAAATGTCTATAGGTTCGATCTGCTTCACATGACAGAAAAAATATCAAAAGATTTTCTACCCGTTATCAAGATAACGCTTCGGTTATCTCTCTGGTTAGTACTATGTGTTTAAATAATGTTCAAAATTATTTAATCATCACTATATTTAAGGAGTAATTTCAATGGAATAGAATTAAACACACCCTTGACCAGCTTGTCAAAAAGGTTATCTAATTGTGTGAATTAACTTAAAATATATGCACTTTTTGAAACGTCTGTGTAGGGACACACACATATGCATTATCGTGTAAGTGCACGTACATGAGAGTGTATATGTTACGTTGTCGTTTACTCAATTCTTTTCCCCAGTCCGGTATTAACATCCTACGAAATAAGTCGTTTATATAATAGTTTACCTACCTATATACCAACTTCAATAGCTTTTGTGAATGTTTAACTTTTTTGGGGGAGGAATGGTGTAGGGACACACACATATGCATTATAGTGTAAATGCACGTACATGAGAGTGTATATGTTACGTTGTCGTTTACTCAATTCTTTTCCCCAGTCCGGTATTAACATCCTACGAAACAAGTAGTTTATATAATAGTTTACCTACCTATATACCTACTTGTATACCTGCCAAGTTATTAAATGAAAATAAATACAATATCATTACGTATTTTACATTTCGGGGATTCTACCGGGCTCACCTCTGACTTCAAAGTCTGCATACGTTTCCTTTTTCCAGCAAACAGTTTTGTACGTATAAGTACCAACTATTACTTATTCCTTGGTATAAGGTAAGGTCGGTGGGCAGATATAATACTGTCCTGCTTATTTCCAGCTTTGCCATAAACATTGTACTTAATAAAAAAAAAAGCCGGCAATCATCAAATTATTGTTTTTTACATTATAACATAATAAGTGGTCTCGTGTGATGCAGGTCTAAGTTATTATTAATAGGTCTTTTATTTAGTATCTTAGGTATATCTATGCAAAATAATTTTAGGAATCCAACTCGTATTTTCAGAGATTATCACGTCCGAAAAAACTCAGCTTCAGCTTTAAGTCCCACCTAGACTCTTGGAAACAAAACATCAAATCAAGGTGACCTTGCGAGTTTACAACAGTAAAGACGACTGTTGACAACCAAATTACGCATGCATGACCTTGGCGGGTTGTAAACGGCGGTGTTTGGAAACACAGACATACATCTACATAGACATCGCAAGTGTCACGATTTGTATTGAAACCAAGCGTGCCGACTTTTTAAGACCTATTGTGACGTCACAGCTGATATATTTTATTACTCGGAAATACAAACAGATTCAGAGACACCGATGCCACCGATGAAATCGATTATTAAGAACAATATCGATATTGTGGAAACGATTTTCTAACAGACATACATACGCGCGGGTTAAATCTAGATGTGACCAACCTTGGCACTTCGTCGGGGTTCGGACACGCAAAGTACATGCATTTGCGTTATCCATCTAGATGTATATCTATGTTTAGGACAGTGTGTACGCTTGTTATTGTATATTTTACTATGTAACTATAACTATAAATGACTCGAGTTTTGTAGCTTTTTAGCCTGCGTTTCAACCTTTCCTTCTTTATATCCTCAATTGCATACAAAACTGCCAACGCGAGAGATCAAAGCGCACTGACGATTTTGGGCGTGTCTTAGCGTGACCTTGGTTTGTGTTCTTGTTTGGAGGCTTGTTTACAACCACAGTTTATAACAGTGTGGATGATACTTAAATTATTTGCAAACAACTTGACCTTACTTAACCTTGGTGTGATGTTTTGTTTCCAACAGTCTAGGGCTTTAATTATCATAGAATTTAATATTTAACACAATGATGGTGGATTTACCTACTGGCACCGGGAATAACCATCTAAGTTCTAAGGTCAGCACAGCAACGTGATCATGAGCTGAGGCAATTACTCAGCATCAGGTAACTCGCATACTCCCCTGCCCCTATGACATAAAAACAAAGGACCAGAGAGATTTTTTACCGAGACTTGTAGCACTTAAACGGTTTCGATTTACTTCATTTATAACGGCCTCTTTGGCGCATTGAGTCTTTTTACGAATTAAATAAAACACTTTTTAACCGGATTTATCGCGTATATTTTTCAAACTTTTCAAAATAAATAAAATTAGTTTAGAACTTTACAAAGCAAAATTTCTTTGTTAAATGTATACAGTACCTTCAAAAGAAAACCTCCAGATATGACACATATCATTCAATGATCGATCTTGTACCGAAACGAGCGGTCCGCAAGGTGGTTAAACTATTTCGGATCATATACCTACCTACCTACACAGCAACCAAATACGACTTCACATACATGAATATTGGAAATAAATTACAATAATTAAATAAATGTTTATTAAAACAACCGACTGTACACTGTTATCTCTGTATCGTTACATCTGCAATTCAAAGACGAAGATAACAAATATCTTGGCGAACGTTTAATAATATTTATATTTGCGTAGGCGGCTTTTCCGAAATGACATTATACATTCATTTATACTAAAACAGCGTTTAAGTAAGTACCTTCAAAAATAAAGAAAAGAAAAGTATCGTTAAAGATCGTCGTATGGCTGCGTTCGTAGTCTCTCTTATCGCCACCTAGACAAGATTCAGGCATGGTCCTACCCAAAGATTTTAACCACGCGGTTAAATATGCATTTTTCGTTATTAACGGTTAATTAACCGCATTATATGCTTGTTACTGTTAAATACCACCGCGAGATGTCGCTAACGGATTGAAATTTGTATCGCAAGTTGCGCGATGATGCCAGCTTCGACTGGAAAAACAAGTCGGTTGAAATTCCCTAAGTACCTCAAAAACTACTGAACTGTTTTGATGAAACTTATAGTGTACCATAATTTGAACAATACCTAGTACAATAAAAAAAGAATTACTTGAATCGGACGTGTAGTTCCGGAGATATGCGAATAAAAACATACATACACTATTGAAATTTTTCACATTTGTTCAGACGTTGATAAAGACTAACATATACAAAAAGTGGGCAATTCTGGAAATATTACATACATACTAGTGGAATTGATAACCTCCTTTTTTGAAGTCGGTTAACAGGAAAAGAAAGAAAAACTTTATCCTTTTTCGTTGTCGCTTTCAGATATTTAACCGTTAATAACCGCTTTTTATCGGCAGCTAACCATAAATTTGGTTAATTAACGGTAGCTAACGGATTTTTTACTATAGTCCTACCCTAAACACAGGCGGCGCGGCGCGTCGCGCGGGGCTTCTCGCGTTTTCATAACATCACCGCCTTACGTCTAAACCAGCGGATGGTTCCATAGTAAAGCCGGTGATATGTTCTAAAAAAAGACGTGTGGCACTCGGAGACTGCCGCGGTAAAGCTATTGCATAGCATTTTTTATCAACTTATGCAATTATAATTATTTATTTATTTTATTAATGCAGTAATGTTTGATCTAATATGAAGTTCCACAAGTGCCTAGTAGATGGCGCTGATTGTTTATTAAAGCCCGCATGTAAAGTTATGAAATCAAAGTATCACCGCTGTGCCGATCGGAGTGGGGGGTGTTAGATTTTTTTCGTTACGGAATTTCTGGATTCGGTCCCCACGCTCAAGGCCCGCGATAGAAGTTATGCAATAGCTTAAAAGCATGAAACCCCGCGCAACGCGCTGCCTGTGCTCACAGGCTTCACAGGACGCGACAACGCGATTATAGCGAGTTCGCGCGATTTTCAGTCGTCTGAAATTTAAGTTATCGCCTTCTATTAGGACAATTCCTTAAGCGGTACATATGTTATTATAGGAACCTCATAACGAATAGAATACTCAAATACTATTTTTACGTAATAAAAACATTGAACAGCACTTAAGAAACAGGATAACTGACTCCTGAAATAGAGTGTATTTGGCTACCTAATAACCTAACTCCAAAATTAACCATAAACACCATAAAATCAACCTTTACCCCAAAAAAAAAACCCTAATGTCTTTTTAACCGAATTAAGCTTGTTATTTCATCACGTAATTAAATAACTTAATACCCCAATCTAAAATTGGTTACCCAAGCCGTCCCTAAACCGGCCTTGTATATCAAACGGGCTGAAACAACCACAGCAAAGCAAGGGTTTATTTTTATGCCGTTTTTTTCTGCTAGCTGATACCCAATGACCCATATTAAGTGAGGACCCAACCCTATATTGATTTTTCCCCCTACCTACGTTAATAATGGAACTTTCATAATGAACACATTTAGAAATGTTTCACACCATATTAGCTTTCAGGCAGTCGCGTATCGAGGAATTTCACCTTCATAATTGATTATGCAAATATAGAGCTTATATTAAACAGCAAGTAGGCTTACTTTACAGTTGTATTTATCATCAGATTGTTTATAACTACCTGATATCATAATATTGTCTTTAATGTCGCGAATTCCAACGTTAGGTGAGTAATATCACAGCAAAACAAAAGCCAAACAATATTTCCGTTTTGGACACCGAAATGTAAAAAGAAGGAATTTCCCAAAAGCATTGCCGCCAGAGTGATTATACAGGGTCCGCATATAATAGTCAATTATATTTTAATATCAGATTAGGAATGATAAGAGGGTCCTAATTTCGTAAAAAAAAAAAAAAAATTTAATATTTTTCAGATATTAATATTTCAAAATTTCTACTCTGTGAGTAAAATTGAAGATTAATGTACATTTAATGAGTACATACAATTAGACGGAAACGTTTTTATTACCTACTTGCCATTAATTTAAATTTACTAATTTTTTTTTGTAATTGTGACCCACTCAACAGTCTTAATCTGCTATTAAAATATTATTGACTATTATAAGGCGACCCTATATTTAAGTTGCAGCGTTTTTTATCAAATGTGGTCGTTAGTTAAGTGGACCCTGAAAGGTGGGATCCCTTAAAGCTGAATCAGTTAATGAATTAAGTACTTTTAAATTTAGGTTTCAAACTCCTTTTCGGTTAGATATCATGATATTACCTTTTCAACCGACTTCCAAAAGGAGGAGGTTTTCAACTCGTGTGCATTTTCTTCTTTTGTATGTTTGTTACGCGATAATTTTGTCAGCTATGAATCGTAAGTGTCATATGTTAGTTAGAGGATACCTCAGAGGTGGTCCCATATCATTTGAAAAAAATTTAAATTTTCGTAAAAATATTATGAAAACCGAACCATTTATAGTTTTTTTAATGCTCTGCATTAGTTGATTATTAAGCCCATCCGACCACGTTCAGATTATTTATCTAGTCGTTAATTTACGTTTTGATATGATTAATATATAATTATGACGACCGGCTGGTGTAGTGGTAACATACATTGCTTTCTATGGCAGAGAGGTCCTGGGTTCGAATCCCGGCGGCGGCGGATATTTGTGTGATGAACACAGATATTAGTCGTCAAGTCATGGATGTTTATATGTTTATTTAAGTTTATATATTTCTTAAGTATATCGGTTATCTAGTATCCATAACACAAGTTTTTTAAGAAACTTAATTTGGGCTAGATAATGTTGTGTGAGTGTCAGAAATATTTATTTATTTTTTATGCTTTTTGAAAGTCTTGTAGGAATACGGTTTACGTCTACAGGATGATAATGATGATGATACAATTTTCTACCTATCATTTCATAAACATATAAAATCGATTTAACCTGATTTTCTGCTCGATTGCCAAAAGTATCTTCTAAAATATACAAGAAATATGCTTTCCTAAGCCTATAGTATAAACCAGAGGAATTATCGACAAAGCCAATAAGTCTTATCGATGACATTTTCCTGGGCTACGTGGCGATTAAAACTTTATATTGTCTGTATAGATAATCCTATTGTTGGGGTAATTTAAAATCAACCTGGAATTAACAAAGCCTGTTGATAGTTTGGAACTTTAGTATTAAAAGATAATACCTGGCATATTATGTTGAAAATCCTATTAAAATTATAAACTAGGAATCCTTTGAGTATCGAGTGAATTATAGATATACATGAAATGAAATGTAGTTTGTTGCCTTTGCGTAGCGCAGAACTCATTGTGGTGTAGTCTCTTCTTTGTATATATCAATCGATATAGCAGATTAAGCAACGCTCGGCCGGGTCAGTACAAAGATGGGTGACCGCCGGATCATTCATTTCTCAAGGCGACTTCGGAGGGCATGTGAAACAATCGGCCCGGTACTGTTGACTGGTATACAGTAGTCGTTAGGGTTTGTCAGAAGTCATTTCGGCGCCCTGAAAATTCTCCTCCTGAACCTCCTCGTCACCCGGGGGAGAGACTCAAAGCTCTACTCAGCATTACAAAAGTTGTGATAATGATGGTGATTTAAATAAAACTACTTTTTAACCGGATTAATCGCGTATAATTTATATTTTACATTTTAACTCGTTTAATCCGGTTAAAACGTAGTATTTTTTTAAATTATGAATCGTGAAAACTTAAGACTATATTATGATGGTGATTGTTGTCTTTTATATTCAATTTTATATTAAAGCAACCCGTCAGATTGGGCTAAAGTTTGGCACACAGGTAGGACATAGCCTTTTGACGGCACCCGGGTGAACCAATAATAGCTTTGCCTTCTACGCCGGTTGGGGTTAATATTTTTGTGACAAAATACACAATGTTACTATTCCATCACCATCCAGTCAAATAATACTCTTTCAAGTCAATTTAGCAACAGTGTGTGACAAGAGATTAAGATTAACTAGTTGTAGTGCATCAAAACTAAAACATGCACTCAAGTAATATCATAACTATGACATACCTTTAAGGTGAGGTCAAAATTTCTTATGATTAAATAATATTGCGATAAAACTTTTAGGTGTAGATTACTAAAAGAGATATTAATCAAACAGAGCAAATATACGTTGAATTTCAAATCGTATTGCAATTGATTCGAAAGCTTTTCTTTAAAAATTCGCTTTGTGAAACGATTTATCAGATTACTTGCTAGAACAACGCCTTCTCCTTAAAGTTTTTTTTTAATACAACCTAACAAGGCTATGCCTCCTTATGAGGTGGAAGTGTTAACACATAAACATTCATAAAACTTTCCCCTAGACAGTCCATAACTGGTGCCCGACATGGGACCCCCTATTATCACTCCCTGGAACTTTAACCCTCAGAGATAAGAACTATTATCGCCTAAACGCAATCTTGCTTACGCGTTGTTATGGAAATCAAGGTCTTATTTTTAGGAAGTAAGAATTGAAATTGTAGTGGCGTGAATGTTGATTAGGTCTAATAGAATGGGTGTACGTCTAAGTGTTAGGGAGTCGTATACGAAAAGGTTGAACTGTCTCGACTGTCGGAGCAGACTATTGTTTTGGGACCCAACTTAAGAGTTAAGGGTTCCCTTAGAAACGTATACGGAGGCTTAAACTACGTTGTTCTGGGAGAAAAATACCAACTTAGGGACAGGTAACTACATACGCAGTAAAGTTTTGGAATGTTTTCATTACTTTTACAAAATAGAAGTCGGGACATTTTATGTGTCTTTTACCATACCGTGAAAATAGTTTTTAAACGCTTATATTCATGCCATTTAAACCAGGGACTGCATATCGGTATAAAATTTTTAGATAGTACTAGTAAAATTTCAGTACCCTTATTAGTGTACTGCTTCATCAAACACATTAACTGTACAAGTTAACAAATATCAGTACCCAAATAATGTATACCGGATTAATTTCTGTAGATGTTTTAAGTACAGAAATATTTTAACTTATTTAATTTCTGTACCGAAATGTATAGGTCAGCATATGTACTACGCTTCATAGGCTTCAACTAAACTATCGAACATTCTACAGTTATTTAAAAATAAATTTTTAATATCAATATAATATTTATAACGGAAAATTTCAGTTAACAGAAAAAAAGCAGTTATGCTACAATAATAAAAAAGGTACAAGAATTATTTCAGTATGAATTCCTGTACTGTTATTTTTAAATACACCTAATTTAACGGTATGACGTCATACAGAAAAAAATTGTACAGAAATTCATACCAGTATACAGTCCTTGATTTAAACTTCACACTTCGCATACCTATTCTTTTCCCGTATCGAACTAAAGGCCAAATCGAATCCAAAAGTTTATAAACACTGTTACATTTTGTAGGGAGCGTCTAACTGCGAATTCAAGGCGTGATGGAGATGTTCTTAGAGTGGACGATGTGTGAGCTTAACAAAATCATTATCTCTAGCTAAACTTATACGGACTACTGTCTACGATCTTTGGATTCATTATAAAAACTTTTAAAATGGTCACCTTAAATATGACTTGTCACAGTTTGTCTTAAGTTTTCGCGATTCACACTATTTAATAAAACACTTTTTAACCGGATTTATCGCGATCACGAGCGACTCGACGGCCCGCAAAGACACCGAAACGTCGAGTTAAAATTTAAAATGTAAATATACGCGATAAATCCGGTAAAAAATTGTTTTATTTAATTGTCAGTTTTTTGACCTTCACACCTTAGTACCATATTGACTTGAATGCATGAAATTACATATTACGTTTGAAATGTGTTTTTTACATGCATGCATAAGTTCACGCCTGTATCCCTTACCAGCAGGCAGAACACCAGAGTCTATAAAGCAATCTGATGTCACGTTTGACAAATTTGGAGGTATTATAGTGGTGCAAATACGCGAATAAAACCTCTGTCCCTTAACTGACTTGTACAGTTTTCCCGGGAAGAGAAGCAGCTGGCACATTCTATGTTTCTTTCGCTCTCAGTCCAGCATGTGTTTTTTTATGTGATTTAAAATATTACAAAAGTAAAAATGTTAGAGACAACTTAGAAGGATTTTATAAACATCTTTATTTTTAGTTCGCAAGGTTTTAATCGACAACCGTGACGATTAAGCAATGGACCGACTTAATTAAGTACCCGTAGAGAAAAAAAAAACAAAAAGGGAAAAAAAACAGTAAGACTTGATCAACCGACGTAGCTACCAACATACTCTCAAACAAACTTTCGGAAGGTTCCTGATAAATAAGAACCTTTTTCTTCGCCACATATCTAAATTAACTCTAAGTGCAAACTCTAGCCTGACTTTGGAAGCGAAACAATGAGATATAACTTTTTTGACCTTCAAATTTTGTGACCTTTGGTAACATTTCGTATGTATGAAACGAAAATTTTGGAAACCTATTCGATACTCGCTCCGTATATTTTTTGTTCTGTAACCTCATTTTTAAAGCCGCATTCGGCAAAAACATCTTGCTATTTCACTCAGCCTCACACGCAAGTTGACATGTTTGGTGAGACACACGATATTCTTACAGAAATCGAAACACAAAATATTTAATTATGCTTTTGGAACTTGTGTTAGTATGACAAAATTAGCTTATTTATATCGCAAAAAAATACTTATTTGTATTAATTAATAAATAAACTAGATCCGTAGAGCATATAACTTGAATTTGTTCTTGTATACATAAGAATTATTCATGGCAAAAGTTGAGTAAAAATTGGGGTTGAAATATGGATTTTTCAATGATAATAATCTTATTACGTTTTCTTTTAGCATTATTGTTGTTGTTAGTCAGAACAACAAACGTAGATTTCGTCAAGAACAAACTATATTATACTTATTTTTTGGAGTTTAGCAGCAAATAATGTCATTATGAGGCTCCTATATTTGTATGGAAAAATAAACGAAGTGAGAACTCTTAACATCGCACTATAAAACTTTATGGAAAAAAATAACGCTTGTTAAAAATTTGTGTGTAAAATTTTTCGCTTGGTGGTAGGATCCCTTCTGGATCCGCCTGGCTAGCGACCACCCTTTATATAAAGTCTGCCGCCAAATGTTACCGCTCCGGCGGTAATGTGTTCCGGCAATATTGTATAAAGAGCCAGTTCCTTCCTAAACCCCTGTGCCTTCATCTTCGACCTCATCGTCACTTACCATCAGGTGAGATTGAGGTCAAACGCGGGTTTAGTACCTTATAAAAAAAAAAAAAAAATAACCCAAAATATTTCCTTATTAAAATAAAAAAACGCAGAGAATACTTGAGAAACATCTTCACATGATTAAATTTGACATTCATCTCTTTATCGTATTTGTTTTATTAATCGCCCCTAAACGAAAACTCAAAAAAAAAGTAGGGGCAGCAGAAAAAAGCATTTTTAATAAAAATATTTCATAAGATTAAGGGCTCCCTCTCTACCGCAGTCGCTCTCAAGCCCCCTGGTCGCCCTTAAGGCAATTTGTCAACCCCGATCTGCCTTAGCCCTTATACAAAAAACTATCTAACGCAATTTAAATCATAAAGCCTAACAGATACGTTGCATATTAGTCTGACTAAGTTTATGGATTGATTTCATGACGCATACTTATTATTGGTTTTATACCTTAAGGCCCAGGTGTGGTCGTTGTTATCACGAAGCAAGTTTCCGTTTAATATTCATCTATTAAAAAATACATAGCCTCTTAACAGAAATTTGAATAAATTCGTTTTATTAGAAAAAAAATAAAACTGGAATAGATTTAGATTTAAAAATGTATGGTGAGTCATGATTATTACCATTTATATTCCGTTTATCTTTGGACTAATTTGATACAGTGCAAATGTCATACTCAAAAGTAAATGTAATTTCATTTATTTTTCAATTTGCAGACTTATTATTTTTATTGTATGTTTTTATTACTAAAAACAAAAGTTTTTCTAATAGTAGATTTTTAAAATAATTATGTCTAAGAAAACCAAAGACAAACATTATAAGTTGTATTGCAGTAGGTACGTTTTCTATCAGATGTCATATTCGGAACTAGTGGTAGCCATAAGTAGTAATATAGGTAGTAAAGTCAAAAAATCGTAAAATTTCAGTTCTTACAATAACTATTAAAAATAGAGAAACTAAGTTTTAGACCTAGGAAATGTCGATTCAGCCAATGAGATAATTAAACAGACTTAAAGTGTACTTCTACTTATTTTGGAGTTTTAGGCTCGCTTCATGAAAGCCTACGATACTTAGATTTGATATAGATTTGCTTATTTAACAGTTCTCTATGAAGAATTCACAGCGAACCTATGCTTGAGTTATTAACCAACACTTAAGAAAGGTATCATTACAGGGGCTTTAAAATCATATCAACTCCTAGGGGTGAGCATAGAGTATAGACACAGCTACATCTAACCTCGGGATAACCAACCTCCTTTGATCTATATCTTTAATCTAAAAGTACAAAAAGAATACCGGAACTTACGGATTAAGAAGTCCCTTCAATTTGAAATAAGAATCAAACCAAAGAATGATAGTCCCTTTTTTGTCCCTAAGGAGTTTATAATTTATTGTCAGCGTCCGTACTTCCTGATATATTTATAATTCCCTCGGTGCTATCGATTTTATTTCGAACAAGTATCGTTCAGTAAACAAGCAGTGACTTCATTGAGATGATATTTGACAGGTATAAGTCTATATTTTCACTACCTCTTATAAAGAAATGGCTGTCTATCTGTATGTCTGAAACTACTTGACAGATTTCGATTTTATTTTCTCCATTGTAAAAATTGTTATGGGGCTCACTATAATAAGCTGCCCTTAATTAAACCGTAGGAGCATTATGAACCTTATATTTTTGAATAGTGACTTAAGCCCTAGAATAATACACATAGGCTACTTTTGTCCCGACGAAGGTAGTTTTCAACCGACTTCAAAAAAAGGAGTAGGTTCTCAATTCGTCTGTATGTTTTAAAATATAAATCTTACAACTAGGTATGCTATGCTCGAATAACCATTTAAACATCAACTACATCATAGCTGAGCAGAGCAGAGACAATTTAGATGTGTAGGAATCTGTCTGCTAAATAAATTTGAAAATAGTCGCTTTTAACCATGGGCTGACTCTAAGGCAAAATCAAAGCACCTGGGAAAACAGACTTACTCTTCATAAAATACTTAACCTCGAATTAGGCGGCAGATTCTAAATAATAAAATCCCCAGACAATCCCACCTACTACATGGCCCCAAACTAAGCAGAGCTTGTGATATGGGATACCACGTAGCGAACTAGGACTAGGGGGAACCTAGAATATAAATATGTACATACATAATACATACATAACGTCACGCCTGTATCCCTAATGGGGTAGGCAGAACAACAGAGGCTATAAAACCATCTGATGTCACGTTTGACAAATTTGGGGGTATTATAATGATGGAGAGAGACTTGCAGTGATAGGGGGTCAGCCCATCGCCCACAAAAACGTCAAAAAAACCTCCGTCCCTTAATATGTACATATAGATAAACGCCCAGACCCGGATCATTTTCTTTTCTAACCCGCTACCACTGGCGTCTAGGCAGACAGTGTTACCCCATCGCCGAAGAGGTCGTCAAATGAAGGGCACTTGCTAGCCAAACGGCTAGACTAGTAGCTATTCATCATTCCCTTGCAATAACCTTATTTACCTACAATTAATAGGGCAGCTTCAAGCTTCTATGCTGGACTGGGAGCGAAAGAAAAACATAGAATGTGCCAGCTGCTTCTCTTCCCGGGCATACTGTAAAAGTCAGTTAAGGGACCGAGGTGTTATGGGAGGCTTTTTTGTGGGCGATAGGCTGACCCCCTGTCACTGCAATAGTCTCTCTCCACTATTATAATGCCTCCAAATTCTTCAAACGTGACATCAGATGGTTTTATTACCTCTGGTGTTCTGCCTACCCCATATGGGATACAGGCGTGAAGTTATGTATGTATGTATGTAATTAATAGGGCTATTCCTACTCTACTCTACACTCGTTATTACACTGTCAATAACACATATCAAAATATTCCGTATAAAATTGAAATCAAACTCACCACATAATTCAATAAAATCAGAGCGTCATAGTTAAATACCCATTTATCTTCGTCGATGGGCTCGCATGTTATTGGACTTACACCGCCTTTTTATACCCGGGTTCCGTAGTTTTATTGTCAAGGTCCGATGGAGTAGAAAATAACACGTTTAATGCATACGAGATAAAAAGAAACCCGACGGGAATTGAACTTGTGTAAGGTCATAGGACTGGTGGAAAGATTTATTTAAAACAACGAATGCAGAGCAGTTGAGAATGTCATCAACGTAAACATTCTCCGAAATCATACATATTGTTTCAAAAGTTTGAAATTTTAAATGAAGTATTTAACCGATTTCGATGAAATTTATGTGGGACCAACTATGAAGTATCCTATATCACATGAATAATTTTCAAAATCAATTCATAACTGTCCGAAATATCGTGTAGCAAAGACACACAAAAAAAACATACAGACGATTTGAGTTGAGAACCTCCTCCATTTTTGGAAGTCGGTTGAAAAGAATTAGACGGCCTTAATGATGTAATTGTCGTGTAGTTGATAGGCGATAGGTTGCGGGATATTTATAGGTTTGGGTGTTTAATAAGTATTTGTTCGCAGCCTGACTCCAATTGGCTGTCGTTCCGAGGATGGTGAAAGCTCAACTCGGGATTTACCAGCAAAGGGGGTGTCTAGCGGGTAGCGCTGGGTTCGGTGAGTCCCGCACTGTTAGGGATTGGCTGGCGGGGTCATGTGTCTCTAACGAGCATGTGTCCCTCAAAGGACCCCCTCTCGTGCAACAAGCATTCACCTCCTCTCCTTCTGAGATTCCCTTAGGGGCGTCTAGTAGGTGTACCAACGTTTCTTTGGTGGAAAAAAAAAGTATTTTAAAAAGGAATTAATTTAGAAAAATATTTGTTTCTGTTTAATTTGGGGCTGGGTGAAAATATGATGGTAATGTAAATAATAAACATACACAATCCTAAGATAAAACATTTAAGTATCCATTTATATTATAACCATACATTTAAATATTCTCCACAACAAGATCTAAGCATTCAGAGTTCAGTTGATGCTCAACACTAACGCTTGGCGGCGCCACTTGACACAGTGTGACAATGACATCTTGACATCCGTGACCGAGGACGGTAGGACTTACGCCATATTATTAACAAACTGTCGTCTTGTCAGAAATCTTACTAATATTATACTTAAATGTGAAATTTTGAATAGATGGATATATGGATGTTCGTTCCTAAATCACGACAGAACGGGTCAACGAATTTGGATCAAAGGATATGTTCCCGTTTCTTTGTATTTGGGGCTAGAATGTGAGCACAAGGATATATTGAAGAGTATAAGTATACAAACAAATAGTGATTACTCTATTTCATATAGATATCGTATTAAAAAAGCACAAGATTTATTAAAAATCCCTTCTCCGTACATAGACATTCCATCCCTCCTTACTTCAAGTGACAGATTTGTACCAAATGAAAAGACGGATGACATGACAATGACAGTTTTGACAATAAAAGAGTATCAAAAATGGCGAAATGTAAAGACGACTTAGCACTGCGGTTGCCATTTAAATTAAGTTTTAAGATTTTTGTGCGCCATTAATTCAGCTTATTGTCATTTTTCGATATTTTTATCGATAACAGCATAATTTTAGCTACGTTTTGGTCTAGTATTTATTTAATATTCCAATTTGGCATAGTTGCCAGGGTAAGTCTGGGATAGCACATAGCACTTTTTATCCCAATACTCCCACGGGATCAAAATGGAGCGAGTAAAACCGCGCGAAACAGCTAGTCGTAACGTAAATTATTCTAAGCTGGTATTTTGATTTCAATTAACTCTCCATTATGTCTTTAACACCAGCTTATTGAGACTACATTCGCGGTACCAGCCTATATCAGATTTTTAGTATCTAATAAAAAAAATAAAGTAAGAAAAACGTGAATCGAAGCCTTCACCACATCGTTATACACCCTCCAGGCGTCTCTGACGAAATATAGAACCAAAATCCAGTAAAAAAACACTTCAAAACTTACATTTCACATCGTTGTACACCCTGCAACAAACAAAACAACGTGATTACAAACAAACATCAACATTCTCTGCGCCTCTGCGGGCATTTCGTTTGCAGTTGTCCGTCCAATACCTACAACAAGCAATCAAGTTTACTCGGACCAATACAATAAATAACTGCCCAGTTGTGGTTTCAATTCTAGTTTATATTGTTAACGATGAAATGAAATTGAGGATGGTATAGTTATTACTACCTACTAATATTATAAACGTTAACGTTTGTGACGAAGAATAAATATAAATATTTCTGATACTCACACAACATTATCTAGCCCAAATTAAGTTTCTTAAAGAACTTGTGTTATGGATACTAGATAACTGATATATTTATGTAAGAAATATGAAAACATACATATTGAATAAATACATATTTTTTATTAGAATAAACTTAAATATACATATAAACATCCATGACTTGACGATTAATATCTGTGTTCATCACACAAATATCCGCCGCCGGGATTCGAACCCAGGACCTCTGGCATAGAAGGCAATGTTTGTTACCGCTACACCAGCCGGTCGTCAGAATAGATGAATGTAGGTTGTTCTTCACGCCGTGTAAGCTCGGCATAGAACAGCCCTACCACCCCTGGATAACCGTGTGCTAGGTATCCTACCGCCGAGGCGCTTGGTGGTAGGATCCAGTCAGGGGCCAACTGGCTAGCGACCACCTTTTATATAAAATCTGCCGCCAAATATTTATTTATTTATTTATTAGTAGCACCAGTAAAAGTTACATTATATCTTAAATCTAATTAATTGACACAGAAAAAAAGGCAAAATGCAACCTCTGATTAAGGTAAGTAGCCACATCTTTCAAACATAGATCACGAAATATTTATAAGCAAAAAAAATTAGTTAAATAGTATTAAATGTATGCTAATAAAAAATATACCATAAAAATTAAAAACATTAGAATAAAAATAAAATAAATTAAAACATAAAACTAAAAAATTTAACAATTTATATTGATTATTATATTGAACACTACAATTAAAATTAAAAGAAAATAGAAATAAAATTAAATTAAAACATTAGCACTAAAATTGAGATAAAAAAAAATAGTAAAATTATAAAAAGAACTACCTATGCATCGCTCAAAAACTCCAATAGCTTCTTTTGGAACTGCCAGTATGAGTCATTATGGATATCAAATTTATCATTTAATTTGTTGTAAGTGTCTGGCAGGCGATATGAAGCGGCATGCATTCGGGCATTAGTTCGAGCACGCGGCGGTTATGTGTTCTAGCAATATTTTATGAAGAGCCAGTTTTTCTTAGGCCCATGTGCTTGCATCTTCTCGTACCATTAAGTGAGATTGAGCTTAAACGTAGACTTGGCGTTTAATTTAAGAAAAACTGCTCACCGGATTGTGATGTGATCTCGCTAACAAGTACGGTATAGTCTGGAATAACGCATAGGATACTCTTAATCCTTTTGTTCTTATTGGATACTAGCTGTGACCCGCGACTTCGTCCGCGTGGATACCGTTTATTAGAGTTGGATAAATACTATTATTATATCCTCCTTGAAGTTAAAACTTACCTTATTCTGAATTTCGTGAAAATCGACTCAGTAGTTTAGCTGTGAAAGCGTTACTGATAGATAAACAGACAGAATTACTTCAAAAACTGTTACAACAAAGCAGTGATCCGCAGTTTTATCTAGGTTTTGTGAAAAAGTATAGGTAGGTAGGTATATTACATAGATGATGCCTGCGACTTCGTCTGTATTGAATTAGTATTTCGAGTAGGTTATTTTCTTCTCCAAGGTCCTAACTATCTTTAATAACAAAAATAAAAATGAAGAATCTTCGCCCATATAATATGTATAACTCCTAACCACAAACATAGGTAGATAACTATCTATTAGGTAGGTACATTACAAAGGCACATAGCGTTATAAACAATCGGTGCCAAAGTGCCTTAAATTTTAATATTGTCTTAAGTTTTCGCGATAACTATAATGTATGACTATTAAATAAAACTCTTTTTAACCGGATTTATCGCGTATATTTACATTTTAAATTTTAACAGTCGCTCGTGACCACCGGGGTCTGCAAAGACACCGAAACGTCGAGTTAAAATGTAAAATATAAATTACTAGCGACCCGCCCCGGCTTTGCACGGGTGCAATGCTGATACACGCTCTTGCCGCACCGGGCGGCCGGCCGGTACCGCCGCAAACTCTACGTCCCGCAATTTAAATCTGTAATATCTTCGAAAATATTCACTTAAATCATACGGTGTATAGATCTATATTAAATGAACAATGTATTCAAGGTATTTAATTGGTTAAGGATTAATGCTGTATTGGTTTAAATCGCTTCGAAAATTAGCCATTATTTGTCGTAAAAAGTAAATGACAAAAAAAGGTATTGTGGGTTATCCATAAGAGATAGACTACAATACTTAGTAAATTATTTTGATAAAACTCGTAGGGTTCAGCCTGCGTTTGCAATGTAAGCGGAAAAAATGTAATTATTTACGACATCACATTAGACACCTCAAAAATAACAGTACTTCTCCAATATTTAATGGATGTTATTATACATATAAACCTTCCTCTTGAATTACTCTATCTATTAAAAAAAACCGCATCAAAATCCGTTGCGTAGTTTCAAAGATTTAAGCATACAAAGGGACATAGGGACAGAGAAAGCGACTTTGTTTTATACTATGTAGTGATACGCCATTAATCCGGTTAAAAAGTGTTTTATTTAATGCCTTCAATTTTACTTAATTCATGCAAAATCTTCATTAATTATACTTAGCTTATTGTTATTCTACGTAAAGCTAAGTAGTTTTTGCGTGAAAGAATAGCAAAAATCCATCCATCCAGCCATTATCAGTGTACATACAATACTACCTATAGTTATGTATGGCTGCTTTTCACTGCCAAACGGCTAAGCCAATATTAATGTAATTTGGTATAGTAGTTAACATATACGTTACTTTTTATTCCGAAGAAATCTACGGTTCCTGACTTCCAAGAGGCAGAAATGATCATGAAATAAACAAAACCTTGATTTCCATTTTATCTCTGAAGGCAGTACATTAAGCGTTACAAATCTGTCAAAATTTTTTACTTGAATTTGAACTCTATGCCCTCGATAATAAGTTAAAATTGGTTGGGGAAATTTGACAGTTAATGTAACGCTTGTTCCTTCTGTACCTACCTATATTAAATCGCGCAAAAGCATGCGCTCGCCTCCCGCCTTTTTATACCTACCGCCGCGAGCCGCGTCGAGCGCGGCAACCGTTACGCAAAAATAATCCCTATATCATACAGTATTCACGCGCGATGGGTTATTAGCGTATTTCATGTATAAGTTTGGTGTTTCTATACCGATTTCTATGATACTTTTTTTTATGAATAGGTAATAATGTTAATTTTTTTTAATTAGGGATGAGTGAGAGTATTAAAAACGTAAGAGAAAACAAATATCATCAGAAAGCTCCGAACTGCTAAGCTATCGGGATTTACACGTGTTATTGTGAGTCAACCATAAAATATAGACATATACTGTTGTGGGATATTTTTTATATAATTTTATGAAGAATATTTCTGTCATACATGATTTCTATGTAGCTTTAACCATTAAGGCTGCACACGCGACGGAAGCTTAAAAAATGAAGTAACTTCTCCCGTTTTTCCAACATTTCCCTTCACTGCTCTGCTCCTATTGATTGTAGCGTGATAATAAGTATACTATAACCTGCCCAGGAGTATGAAGAATAATTTTACCTAGTTTCGTTAAAATCCGTCGAGTAGTTTTTTTTTCTATAAGGAACATACAGACAGACAGACAGACAAAAATTTTACTGATTGCATTTTTGGCATCAGTATCGATCACTAATCACCCCCTGATAGTTATTTTGAAAAAATATTTCATGTACAGAATTGACCTCTCTACAGATTTATTATAAGTATAGATATAGATAGATAGATAGAAGATAGATATAGATGAATACACGCGCGTAAAACACATCAGCTTTATGATCGCATCGTCACTTCGTATTAGATAAGGTTTTTTTTTTATAAAATATGGATGGGACGTTTGTCTACCATGACACCTGATGTTAAGTGCACATGAAGACCAAGGTGGTACACGTCCATCCACGAGAAACCAATTCACTCGACGCTTAAAAGTATTAGGACTATACTGGTCAGGGAAAATAGACGCAGGCAGTTCATTCCAAACCTTGGCGACCCGTATCAAAAAGGAACTGTCAAAGCTCTTAGAAGTTGATGTTAAAAGGAGAAAAGTGTTCAAAAATATGTTATGTTATCATTGTTCCCTTCTTTAAGTTAGAATGCAAATATAGGTATATATTTATATCCTGATGTTAAGTAAACCACACATCTTATAAATCCTAAGGCGTTATATGGTACGTACGGGTGTTAGTAAATACATTGCCTATCGATTTCTCGATTTGCAAAGCGAATTGTTCATAGAAATATGTAGTTATACCTACGCACACAGACTCCCATTACAAAATGCATATACCATACCTGTTGTGTTAAAATAGCAAAAGTAACTAGATAGTTAGTTTTTGATTTACATCGTTTGTTAATTGTAAACGTATAACTGAACTCTCAACCCAAACCCAATGAATTTCGCTTAACCATCATAAAATAACAATAACAACAAATTACATACACTCCCGTTCAGCCAACATTGCATAAAAAAAAAAAAACAAAAGAGCACTTGAACAAAAACAGGCGCATCTAAAGCCACATGTTATTCCGATCCAGACAAACATTGCCGATCACGCAATAATACATGTAACACGTGGATTTAATGGACCCCTTGCTTATTTAGCTACAACCGTAAAAGGACCTAATGGTGATGCTGATAAGGTTCAATCAGATCAAGGGGGATAGCTTTAGGGGAATATTGCAATGGCGGGTGCAGCAGGGAAAGTACGGATCGATAGTACCTAGCCCCGAAAGTATTTGGATTTTAATTTGGGTGCACGTTTTTTGAAATTTTAGGTTTCGATTTCTGGATATCTTTGGATTTTAAATTATAAAATTTACTATCTGCACTCGATAATTCACAAAAAGTAAAAACCTGTAGGTACGTTTGTGTGCACTTGAATGTTCAAATAGTTAGACATTTTAAGCTAAATGGCACATGGGGATGGTAGAGCAGGATTTTTTATTCAGAATAAACTTCCACGGGACCGGAAATAATCCAATATGTATAAAACAGATACAGACCTACATGATTTAGGATAATAGGCTATATGCATTTAGACATGCATCATTGTGCACTGATAAAGATGTTGATCCAAGAGTCAAGACTCATCACAAAATCATTCCCAAAAGAATATTAATAATACAATCAGTACAAAGTACATTCGGGATGAAGGAAAGCATCCTTAAGCATTAAGTTGGACATGTCACAATGGAAAACTCTTTCTTATAAGGAAATATAACAAATGAAGTTTGTAAATACCTAGGTTTAATACCACTCAAAATGCAATGAAATTCATCCATACTAAATAAATATAATCCCTAGACAATCACACCAACCTCACGCCAAAATCACACCAACATGGCCCCAAAGTAAGCATAGATAAACACCCAGACACGGAACATTTTTTTTTCTTGTTCCGTGCGGGAATCGGACCCGCAACCACTGGCGTCTGAGGCAGACAGGTTTACCCCATCGCAAGAGTGTCGATCTAATAACTACTAATAAAGCATTGCAATTATCGTCTTTAAGTTAAGAAACGTATTTTTACTCGAATTATAGATAGATTTTAAGTCTAAAATATAATGGAAAGCTATTATCTCAGGATAAAATTTATCATGACATTAAAAAATCGTGAAAATTTAAGACTTCAACAAACAGACTTATAAGAACAAAGTATTTCCCAATAAGATTTTAAAACATCGTTTTCCAGTTAGCATCAAACATAGCTTTCAGTTGTTTCTACAAATAACTTAATTGAAGGCCATGAAGCAGGAAATTTCCTAACAAAAACTTTTCTCTTACGGTTCTAAGGTTTTACGTACCCACTATAGGTCTACACCGAGGTATTTAAGAATGATTTTTGATTTAAAACATTTTCTAAACATTGTATCCTTTTTTTCTGCTTAAATCATCTAAAAATTGTAAATCCGTAACTGGCTGTCAGTTTTATATATATACCTACTGTTATATTTTATTTAAGAGCTGTGGATTTTGTTACATTTAAATAAATAAATATCGGAAAGCAAGAAACAGCGCAAGTAACATTTTCAAGCTCGAACTTTAATATTTGTCCAGAACCAGCTCAACTTAGAGAAACTTAAATCATGTTTGAAGTGCCCATTTAGAAATTTTCATATGAATATCTTCCGTAAGGCTCTTCAAATTCATGAGAATTTCTTGAAAAGAAATCTTCAGCGTAACTTCGGTACTTTCAAGGAATATTTATGAAAACTTAAAATTACTCAACGATTTTTTTTATATGTAAGCTAGTTAGGTAAGCGAAGCGACAATCGCATGACAATAAGGTAGCGAGAGCGCATCGCGCGATTTTCAATTAGGACACCTATAAGGTTGCAAACTGGACGGCAGCGACAGCGATAGCGTCGCGGGCAGCATTTTCCGCGACACGATGGAAAGTATTGAGTTTGTTCAAATCGCTCGAGCGCCCGCTGGCATGGCGTCGAGAAAGGCCCAGATTCTCCGCGTCAGTGCCCGTGCCGCTGTCGCTCTGTTTGCAGCCTTACATAACAGTATGTTTATTCGCAGATTCATATAAAGGAATGTTTGTCTTCCAGGTCACCTGGTGGAAGATGGTCATGAAGACTAAGGTGCTACATGGATGGGCCATGAAAAATCTCTTCACTTGAGGCCTGAAAATAATGGAAATAACAGTGGCCAGTAAAAACCGCCACACCTTGGCTATTCGTACCGAAAAAGAACTACTTATCGAATACCAATTTATAAACCTCACAAGGTTTAAATTAAAATTTTCATTTACGTTCCAAACTAGGTAAAAAAACATACAAAGGGTGTTTAAGTATCTTAAAATACACGTCATTTATATTCAGACTGTCACCAACCAGAACCCTCAACGTATAAGGTTGGTTATCTTCTACCATAAGTCATAAAACTCGACAAAGTGACAGGGGACATCTCACAAGCATTTCCCGAACAAGAAACAGATGCGTCAATATGACAATGATCATATATCATAGTGTGCTTTATTTTCGACCCCCTTTGTTTGGAGGAGAATTAAAATTACGTTGTTAGAGTAAAAATTATAAAAAGTAAGGAATAGTGCTTTCTAACACAAAATCAATTCGATAGATGCAAATTTATTCATCAAGTCAAGAGTAAAAACCAAGGGATCATTTTGCAGTTTTGTCCTCCACTGCACGACAAATTATATCTGTAATATGAATCATATAATAATGGCGCAGTAGATTCTTCAGTGCACCCTTACGCTTGCTAAGCACTGAATGTTTAATTTCAGTTCTCTAACTATGCCTAGTAGTTAGTTGCCTGTCAGTCGCTCAATACCTCAATCAGTAACAGAGCAGTTTTATATGTATCGATGAACATAGCTCCACGCTGTCGGTACAAGGATGGGTGACCGACCGGCGATCTTTGATTTCTCACGTGCCCTTCAAAGCACGACTTTCGTGAGGAAGAGAGGAGCTTGGTGGTTTACTTGGTCACCCAGGGGACTCATGAGCTGCAGTGGGTTCCTTACAAAGAGTTGTGAATACTTTCCGACTTAAAATATTTCCCAAATAAATAAATATCAAAAGCTCAACTCCTAAGTGAAGGGCAGTACCTATTTAATTCAATTATTTCAACCCGTGAACTCTAACATCATAAAATGTAGCCTTTTATAAAAGGCAACGTATACTATCTATCAATATCAACAAAACCCTCATTCAATACCATCATGTCACTCACCTACAACAACATAAAACATTGACGTCTGTCTGTATACAGACGGTTGGTAATAAAAATTGACAACACTATAAAAAGGAACACCCTTTGTACTCGATTGATAGTGTGGTATCGTGGTCCTATACATATAGGTACCTACTATACTTTGAAGCTTTCATCGAATTAGATGATGATCGCGGCTACACATATTTCATAAATCACTATACTCTCTTGAGATTTAGATCATAAGAGTGTTAAAAAACCGACTTCACACACATTTTCAAAACGTCATCTACGTTGCTTGCTACCAATCTATAATATTTTGGTATTTTTTTCGAGCAGCCCAAATTTTTTAAAAGCTATAATATAAGGCCAAAATTGATATGAATGGAACTACATCTGGGCTAACTTCTAGAAAAGGAAACAACAATCAACGAAATCGTTTTATAATTGACAACAAAAAACATAGATATTTTGGATAAAAATAAATAATTTGGATGTCGATTGAAAATAAAATACTTTTTCACAGGATTTTTAAGTTACTCCTTCTGTGTCTGAATAGACACGTAACAAACGTTACAAACATTCCTCCATTCTCATTAACTTTCACGTTTATAATTTCATTAGGAAGTCGAATAATTCCGAGCATTTGAATTGTATACAATTTATAACGCAACCTTACAATAGAAAAATCCATAACTGTAAGAATGCATTAGTATGAAAAATAATTTAAATACCTACTTACTAACAATTTTGTGATTGTTGATTATAATATAATGAAACAAAAATAACATTCTTCCATTGTTTTTATGTTAATTATAAGCTCACAATCGGAATTCAAGAAGATATAACACGTGATTAAAAGTGCCAAAATTATCTTAAGTTACTGTTTCTTCTGTATTAAATAAAATATTTTTTAAACGGAATAACATGAACTCAGCAGTGCGAGCACAGAAATTTATCGACTCGTTCGTATACTAACGAATATGCGTATAGTATGGAGACGGTTGTAAGCAATAATTGAAATCAATCCATTGCTGCAAGGCCAGCTTAAATAAATGTGTGCCTTGTTAATTTTTAATTTTTGTAAACATGTTGTAACCTTAAATAACTGTTAAATGAAAAATATCAATGTTACTAAGGATTCACATTCGTAAACATACGAGTCGATAAAGTTCTGTGCTCGCACCGCTGAACAGACACAGCGGAGCTTAGGCTGCAAACTGGATGGTAGCGACAGCGAGAGTGACAGCGGCGAGGGTAGCGATTTCCGCGACGCGATAGAAAGTGTTGAGTTTGTATGAAACCGCGACAATTCGCTCGAGCGCCCGCTGACGACGTCGAGAACGACCCAGATTTCCCGCGCCGCTGTCGCTCTCGCTGTCGCTGCCGTCCAGTTTGCAGCCTTACGAGTGGAGTGACCAAATATGCGCAAGGTTGGCAGTTACAACTTTGTCGCTCATGACCACGGGGTCGGCAAAGACACCGAAACGTCGAGTTAAAATGTAATGCTTGATAAATGCGGGTAAAAAGTGTTTTATTTTAGTTTCAACTTTATCAATCATCCTCTTCATCTGTTTTTCAGCTTGTAGAGTAGGAATAATTTGATAAACAATAATAGAAACACTTCTATTGTTTCAATATTTATGTGATTGTAGTAATAAAGTCGTAGGTTTAAAATAAAAACAATCGCATATTTGTAAATCGCTCGCGATTATATTATACTTATTTATATAACATTGTTCAGGATGTACAATTTATCCGCTTGCACTAATATTGTTGTTTTTAATTGTTACCGAACTATTGTTCTTCCCATGACAACATAAATAAAATATCTCTACAAACGCATATTTGACCCCTCACTAGACCTCACCGATCACCAGATCAATCTCGAATCTCGATCACAGATTCATACTCAGTGATTTATTGAACACCTCTTGTTGACTGAGCGTGACGAAATATAAAAATTAACACGTGCTTTGAATCCGAAGCTACTCAATTTCGACATCTTCTACTAAGGCAATAAGATTTCAATTCGTGCTAGGCATCTTTAAAACAAAACGAAGAGTAAAATTGGATTCCTATACAATTTATCGGGGCGGAAAACTGAACAAATGTCTTTCTGGGAGGCGAAGAGGCAATAATGTAATTCAAGGGAATATTTATTGGAAATTAAATTTAAAGACTTACGTACAATACAGTATAAATCTAGGCTTATGTTTTTCTTTGTTGTAGCGGTTCGAAGTAATTGTATTTTTTTCCTAACCTTTCAATATTATTGGGATAAAAAGTACCTGTATTGTTTCAATACGGGATGCAATCAATCATGGCTAATCTGTGAATGGCGAAAGAGTAACACATATTTATACATATGCTCAAAGTTTTTACCGTGGGATCCTAAAAAAAATTGGTAGTTTTTATGTTCGCAGTTTGTATGTTTGTATGAACGCGCTAATCCTAGAAATATTTGAAGTCGAGTGGGTTTTGATATAGAATATTTATATAAAAATATGCAACTAATATTAACCGTGGCACACTTTATTTTATTTTATTTTATTTATTTTATTTTGGCAACAAACAGTCATTTACAGAAAATTTGTATACAAAAAATCTTAAATATAAGTAACAGACCAAATAGTGCCTATGATTGTTTTTGTAAAAAATATTATTTGCATGCGTTTACATGGCAAGACGAGAAAAGAACCATAATTTTATACATTCATATAGGTAAGTATAGCAGTTATGGTAACAATAAAAGATAATAACAGATGATCATTGATCATTATTGCTTAAAATACATTGCAGTTCGGTTTTAAGCTTATTTATAGTTAAATTAAACATATCAAGTTCTAGAAATTCTTTATTGTACATGTTGGTGGAACGGTGAAGGTAAGAGTTTCGGGTATAGTTTTTATTTAATCGCGGGGGAACAAAAAGAGGTAGTTTATATGTAAACATACATAGAGTTTCTATTCAAAAACATAAAACATAATAATAATAATAATAAACACTTTATTGTACACCAACATGGTTACAGAGGAAAAATTACATTAAATGATGACATTAAAATACATTTGTACAAAGGCGACCTTATCGCTCAAGAGCGATTTCTGCCAGGTAACCTAGGAATTAAAGGAAATTGAGGTGGATGGGTGCACGGCTTGTAAAAATATATAAATAAACTAAATACTAATAATTACATAAATACACAATGAACATAAATACCATATATACATATATATTAAATATTATAATACATATATAAATAGTTAAGATTAACAGTTTTTCGCCTGGTAGTGTCGTTTAATCATTCGTTTAAAAATCCGTGGTGTGCTAGCTAAACGGATTTCAATCGGCAACTCATTCCAAAGTGACACCGCACGAATAAAAAATGACTTATTTAAAAATGTGGAGGTATGCAATGGCGTCGCAAGGAATAAGTTGGATGAAGAGCGCAGGTTACGGTCGTGATTGGTAAACCGATAGGTAAAGCGGTCTTTTAGATACACTGGTATCGCTTTGTCGTACAGAATACGGTAGACTAGTGAAAGTATGTGAGTATTCCGGCGAAGGCGAATGGGAAGCCACTTGAGATTAGTGCGGAATTCAGATATGTGGTCGTATTTGCGTAACCCAAATACAAACCTTATGCAGAGATTTTGTAGCCGCTCAAGTTTATTTAGAAGTTCTTCAGTTAAATCTAGATAGCTGGCATCAGCATAGTCGAGAATAGGAAGTAAGAGAGATTGTGCAAGCATAATTTTAGTGGCAATAGGAAGGAAATTACGAAGACGCTTGAGCGAATTCGCCGCGGCAAACATCTTCCTGCTCAGCTCAGTAATTTGTGGTTGCCAAGACAACGTGCGATCGAAGATGATGCCTAAGTTTTTAACAGTCTCGCTATATGGGATCTTGGTTCCATTGAAAATTACTTGAGGAACTGAGCTCCAGTCAACTCGTGGAATCATTTTGTAACTTCCAATTATGATAGATTGAGTTTTAAGGGGGTTGACTGTGAGGCCATGATTATAACTCCAATCCGATATCTGTTTTAAGTCAGCGTTATGTTGTAGAATGGCGCTGGGCAAGTTCTCAAGGCTGGTTTGTGTATAAATTTGAAGATCGTCCGCATACAGATGGTAAGAAGAAGAAATGTTGAGAGTAATCGTATTGATGAATAGAGCAAACAGGAGAGGAGACAACACGCCACCTTGCGGCACACCGGCTTTAATATCACACCAATCAGAGAGTGCCATCTCAGTGGATATACGTTGCCGGCGCCCGTGCAAGTAACAATGAAACCAGTCAATAGTCGATGGAGATATGTTAAAAGAACGAAGTATTTGCAAAAGGATGTCGAAATCTACTGTACTGAAAGCATTGCTGAAGTCCAACAAAGTCAGTACAGTAAGTTTCTTCTGCTCCATGCCCATACGAATATCTTCAGTAATATTCAGCAATGCAGTGGTCGTACTATGCCCGGTTCGGAAGCCAGATTGGAAGGGATTCAGTAATTTATAGTCTTGTAAAAAAGTGCTGAGTTGTTGATGAATCAACCCCTCGAGCACTTTTGAAAGGAAAGGTAAGATGGTGATAGGACGATAATCAGAAAAGGACGAGGGATTGTTTTTTTTAGGGACAGGTATGACTTGTGCATCCTTCCATGCATCAGGAAAGACACTATTAACAATACAGTTATTTAGGATAGAAGTTATAACAGGAAGGATAATATCAAGGATAGGGATGAGCATCTTACGACCAATGCAGTCCGAGCCGATGGCATCGGAGGCAATAGCGAGTATTTTTCTTTTAACACCGCATTCCGAAAATTGACTTATTGAAAAGGATGGGATATCTGGCATCGGCAAACTAGATATGCTATTCAGAGTATGGATTTTTGTGGTAGCGTCTATAGAGCTAGAAGAGGTGAAATGATCATTTAATGAGTTGAGGTTAACATTATTAAGAGAGTTATCATTCTTAGATTTACCGATACCCAAAGTTCTAAGAAATTTCCAAACTTTAGCTGAATCGCCGTTTGAAACTGATTTATGAATATGGCGTCGCTGTGCATCCCTACACATCGTGTTGCAGCGATTCCTCAAATTTTTATACACCAAAGAATTTGCCTCCGACGGATTTGATTTCAATTTGGCTTTGGCACGGTTTCTTTTGTTCATCAATAGTTTGATATCGTCTGTCAACCAAGGAGCAGGAAGATGCTTAATCTTGACAGGGCGTAACGGAGCGTGTCTGTCATACAAATTAGTAAGAAGTGAATTAAAGGTCGCAATTTGGTCATTGACCGACAACTTATTAACAGCGTCTGACCAATCAATATGATTAGCGTCGTCAAGAAGCTGTTCTAAATTAATGCCATTAAAATTACGCCGCAGAAGGATTCTCGGCTTTGCTTTGGGTGGACGAATTTTATATGAGAGAAACAATAAGTTGTGATAAGAGAAAGCGTCCGCGTCTAACTGACCAAAATGGGACACATGATCTAAGGAGGAGACAATAGTTAGGTCAATAAGGGAGGGAGAACTATGAGGATAATAATGAGTGGCGTTAGTCGGGACAATACTGAGGTTGGTTGACCGTATTAATGAGCGAAGTTTTGTAGATCGGAGATCTGTTTTCAGCAAACAGGTGTTGAAGTCGCCCATTAAGATGGTGTGATCATACGACGGTACCAAATCCTCCAGGGTATGTTCTAAAGTCGAGAAGTAATTGATATTAGGTGGGCTATACATAACTCCTAGCAGCACTTTAGTGTGGCACAACGTGATTTCCAAAAATAAGTGCTCGACTGCACTAGTTGGTAGAGCAGTAGAAGCGTTGACCACGGTAAAAGGGATATGTGCTCTAAGATATATGGCTACGCCTCCACCAGGACGTTCTGGACGGTCACTGCGGATTAGACAGAAACCCGGTAATGCATATGAAGCAGAAGAGAGACATGGTTTGAACCAAGTTTCCGAAACAAGGATAGCGTGTATAGCTTTGCTATCAAAAGCTGCCAGCATATCGGGAAAGTGAGCTGGAATACTCTGCGCGTTAATATGGACAACATTAAAGTTATTACGAAAATCTGAAAAGTGTTGGTCAAGCGCAATATTTAAAGGAGGAGTTAGACTGTGGTAGCTACCAGTACTCTGTGATGAAGGTGAGGAACAGGAGACATAACCAGGCAAAGACTTGTCATCTTCGTTATCCGAAGTATACATAAATGCAAAATAAATAAATAGTACCTACTTAAATATTATATGAAACTACTTAATAAATACTTTACTATAAATAATAATAAAAACGTAAACATTAAACAAGTTCTACCTCCGGCTAAATTACTAAAGTTGAAACAAATAAATCAAATAATACATTAAAACATATAATATGATTGTCAATAATATTGCAATAGTAATATTGGCGGAGTATTCAATAAATATGCACACTGTGTCTGTGGTAGCTATTACTGACAGTTAGTTATAGATTGAACATTGATTGAATGAAACATATGATATCATGGCAGTTTGAAACATTAGTAGGTTGTTTAGAAAAAAATATTAATAAATAAGTCGGAGGTAGCCAAATTTAGGAGAAAAAAAAAGGAAATATATATCTACACATACATAACTAGGCATAAGGAAAGGAAAAAGAACAATCTATTTACGTGTTGGACGCCTACTTCTTGCTGGTTTTGATTGCTTCGGCACCGGAGATTTAATGTCGTCAGCCTCGCCGGACTCCAATGATATTGCGTCGAGGTCAGCCATGGTGACGATCCGATGCCTTACATCATCCAGCCCCAGCACGAATAAGGAACCATCTCGTGTCCAACACCGCTTCACGCCAAATCTTTCACGGGCAGCAAGGAACGTGTCATGTCTCAGCTTGGTTAAGAACTCCGACAACGTTATACCGGAGCCCTTAAGGGCCGTCTTAGACTTCCATATTTTGTCCTTAACTTGTAGATCTATGAATTTAACAAGGACTGGACGAGGCTTGCCTGGCCTAACTGAGCGTCCCAACCGGTAACAGCTACTTATGGCAGTTTTAGTGAATCCAGTAACTTTTATCTGTTCTGTTATAACTTTAGTTGCTGCGCAGAACACATCTTCATTGCTATGCTCCGGAATACCATGAAACAGTAGAAATTTTCTTCGGCTGTGTGTCTGCATCTTGTCAATCTCAGTTGCCAGATATTGTACCTGTTTCTGCAAGTTTTCTAAGGCTGTTGTTATGAACATTTGAAACTTGTCAAAATCTTACATAACTTCATACATACATAACTTCACGCATGTATCCCTAATGGGGTAGGCTGATCATCAGAGGTTATAAAACCATCTGATGTCACGTTTGACAAATTTCGAGGCATTATAATGGTGGAGAGAGACTATTGCCGTGACAGGGGATCGGCCTATCGTCCACAAAAAAGCCTCCCTTAACACCTCGGTCCCTTAACTGACTTTTACAGTATGCCCGGGAAGAGAAGCAGCTGGCACATTCTACGTTTTTCTTTCGCTCCCAGTCCAGCATAGAAGACCTACCTACAATTTGATTTTACAAGTTTCAAACACTTCAAATCTTTCGTTCGCACAATTTTGATATGATTAAGCCTAGCTTAAAATCTGTATCGAATTGAACTTGTCTTACTTACAAAGTAACTTTTATACTAAGAAGAATATCAGTTTATAACCGGATCAAATCGAATTGTCGCTTGCACCCATTCGTTATTCGTTCCACCATACAAATACAACTTAGAAATCCAATTCACTTTACAATGTATGACTTTTACGATAATTCTTAAAAGCGTTATAACTTATATTATTACCGTGGTATTGTAATGCATATAAAGTAAGTAGAAAACTTGAATTAGAAAATATTTAGTCTGTATTCCAAAAAGTAGTTAGTCAGTTGGGGTAATTAATTTATTTACTTTCATTCAATCCATTTTTGTCCCATACCAATGAGAGGTTTTCTGACAGCTCATTAAAAAAACAAAACTGTACAAAATTGGTACAAAAGGCTTCGATAGATGGCGCTTTACAAAAGGCGAAGGCGAAGAATTTATTCCACACTGCGTTTTTAAAAGTAAAATAAATTAATTGACGTCTGTATCAGAAATTAAACGTATAAATAACCATAGATGGTAGATACCACTTACCTACATTATAGTTTACAGACTTAACGCCTTCGGCTTTTTAAAAGTGCCATCTATAGAGGTTTTTTGAACTAACGTTTATGAGCTGTCAGAAAACTCCCCATTATAGAATACCTTTCAATAAGTTCAAATTCTGGTTAACTATGCCGAAGAAATGACCATGTTATCCAACATATTATAAGGAATCATAGGCTTGTTTAATATTAAGAAGCAATTCACTTAAAACCTACTTAAGTACCTATAATGTATATTTTTTACCAGCGATTCAATCCTTGAGTTACGACCAACGTTAAAGTAAGATTTCAGAAGACGAGCACCTTAATAATTAAAATATTATCAAAAACGACAAACACATAAAACTCAAAAATCAATTCTACACCCCAGAAGATAACAAACAAACTTAATTAGCATGTGAACCGGCTATAAACAAAGAATAAGAGCCTTTCACGATACATACAAACAAGCAGACACAAAATAACAGCCGAAGTGCACTGCCCGTTCACGACCGTGACTCATACAAGTGTGTATAAAATCCATTCAAAATAAACACCTTACAAGCTGTAATCGCCTCTATTTTGTGAGCAATAGGCTACAAAATCGATTGAGACAGTGATGATGCGCTTGCGCTTGTGGCTTCCAAATTAAGCCCATCGATAACATAAACCAAAGTCTATTTTGGGGATGTCTAAAGACGGTTCTATGTTTATCAAGGAATCGTTTTAGTACCTGTTTGATATTAGTTTTATTTTGCTTAAATAAATATTAATTAGTTATTCAGTCATTAAATAAAAAAAAAGCCATTTTTCAGTGTCAAATATTAACAAAACTTAAAAATTATAGATGGCGAATGGATAAATGAAAACTAAAGTCTTTTTTTTTATTTAGAACTAACTGCCCCGTAACTTACGGAATCAACTCACGCATATAGAATGATTTAGGGACCTACCTAACAAAATTATTTCAAATTAAATCTGTACTTATTTCGTAAAAGATAATGAACTGAATAATCCCCACAATCTTCTGGGTTTATTATATAAGTTCAAAGAATATGATATATCTGCCAAGTCCAAAGATATCTGCTTTGTCATGAAGAGAAAATCGAAACAGCACCTTTGAACTCTCATTCATTAAGCCACCTATAGAGGTCAGTGTGCCTATCAATCAACCCTGTTACAGCATCGGTTAGTCCATTAATTTTCATCTCAAAGCAAACCGTTAGGCAGTAAAACCATATTTTCACTTACATTTTAGTATGCTGTAAAGTGCTTAAGCACAACAGTTGATAAATTCTTATGTTGTGTTGTTATTGGATCGTTTGTAATACATTTTCTTCACGTGCACCAATTATGTGGGTTTTTTTATGCGAAGCTAAACATTTCGCGGCTGTTTATGAGAAGATTCATGATTGCATCTCAAAGTATAATTCCGTGTAGTCTTTTGAACAGCTATAAACGATGAAATTTGTAAGTAATCATCACAACTCCGTGTAATGAGCCCTGCAGGGCTATGAGTCTCTCCTCTGGGTGAGGAGGAGGTTTAGGCCATAATCCAAGCTGGCTCACTGCTGGTTGGTGGATGTCAGAATTTTCAGGATCCCGAAATGGCTTTTGATAAACTCTAACAACTTCTCTATACAAGTATACAGCACCCGGAACTTTAATTATTCAATAAAAAAATCGTTTTTAATGAGCTGAAATGTCGTACACTATACCCGGCGTGGCGAACCTTGAATCCTATGACACTGACAGTAATTTAGTAAGGTAAGATTTAATAAATACCCTACGAAGTAACTTTTGCAGAACGTAAACGTAAAGTGCGATTGAGATAATTTCTTGTAAATGTCATGAATTGTTATATGTAATTCCAACGGAATATCATTGCATTGGAATATAGCTACGTAAAATAAATAAATGCCATTTTTAGACGCCTCCAATACGATTCCAATGTAACGGTGACGGCACTACAAGGTTGTCTTGTGGAAATTACTGTCAGTGTCATAAGGATCAAGGTTCGCCGCGCCGGGTATAGTAGAGCATATTCTCCCTGTTACAATCATCGTCCTATTTCATCTCATGGGTGTGGTAAGAGTCGACTTAACGACTGCTCAATAAGTTAGGCAGCAGCGTCATTCTGCTTAGAGAACCTCCATATTGCGATGTCCAAACGTGCTCATTACGATTGGCGCCACACTTAAAAACTATTATTTAGAAAGATTCTAAGGTATTACAATATTGTCTTGAGTTTAAACGATTCATTTGTTTACACAAAAGACCGCAAAACGTCGAGTAAAACTCCGGTCACAAATTCTTCTAAGATATTATATTTGACGACCGGCTGGTGTAGCGGTAACATATATTGCCTTCTATGCCAGAGGTCCTGGGTTCGAATTCCGGCGGCGGCGGATATTTGTGTGATGAACACAGATATTAGTTGTCAAGTCATGGATGTTTATATGTTTATTTAAGTTTATTCTAATAAAAAATATATATTTATTCAATATGTATGTTTATATATTTCTTAAGTACATCAGTTATCTAGTATCCATAACACAAGTTCTTTAAGAAACTTAATTTGAGCTAGATAATGTTGTGTGAGTGTCAGAAATATTTATTTATTTATTATTTATTTATTTTTGGACCGCTCACAAAGCTTCTCAGAAAAACATCCAAAACCATATCTCTTAATAATACAAAAGCGGTCAGATTTATATCCAACCCGAATTGAATTCTAGCGAAAGTTTCCAAGTTAAAAATTTACGAATCTAAATAATTTGGAAACCCTCTTTTACAAACGAAAAGTAACCGAAACAACCAGGCACCTGTGAAATATCGAAGTTATTCTTTGAAAAGTTGTTCGTCCGAGTAATTATACTTGAAACTCCGCTCTTGCCTATCTTGTACTTTACTTTGGATATTTCTTAAAATCTAATAAATACAAGGCGCATTTTCGCGACTTTATTCGAGCCAGCTTGGTAGTGTGTGGTCTAAACCTCCTGAAAATCCAGGGGAAAGACTCATCGCCCTGCATTAAGCTCATTACAAAGCGTCACGATGATGATGATACCGATACGTGGACACAATATATGAAACTCTTAAGAATTTACGAATATTACGCAGACGCAAACTCTTAAAAATTTAGCTCTCTTTCCTCTTCTCTCATTTAGCACAGTTTTGAAAAAAAAATTCAAGGGTGTATGGTACGAATTATTTCGACTATTTTAACCTTCAACCACTCACCATTGGCCTTTATAACTCGTAAAACAAGACCATTTTCATGGTATTGCTTGGATGAGGGAGTTTGCTGGACTCAAATTTTCTTGATTCTATACAGTTCGGACGCGCTCAAGTGTGAAAAGTAAAGTCGGCATGAGAAATTGTTAAATAACAGTCTTTATTTTTACTTTCGATGTTTTAACTTCCGATTCAAACCGCCGAAATAACTGTATAAGCGTGATTTTGTTCCAGATCATTGATCCTACTATGAATAATACATTAATAAATTACACTGTATGTGTAAGTACAGTAATAACTACATATTATGCTTAAGCATAGTGCTTCATATAAGTAAGCTTTACCTTCACTACACTAACCTATATCATCATCATCACAACTATTTGTAATGGGGCTGAAGAGGAGGTATAGGCCATAATCCACCAAGCTGGCCCAGTGCTGGGTGATGGATGCCAGAATTTTCAGGGCGTCTAGGTGGCTTTAGACAATCCGTAACGACTACTGTATACAAGTATAGAGCACCCGTAACCGACTGCTTAACGTACCCTCCGAAGCACGGAAGTCGTCGTCGTGAGAAATTAATGGTCGGCGGTCACCTATCCAAGTACCGACCGCGCCGAACGTTGCTTAACCTGTGATATCGTATGATACACACAGTAACCACGGCGCCTTCATATTCATATAGGTAGGTACTAGAGGCAAATTAGAAAAGTGCGTTTCTCAAAGCATTCCCGGCTAGGATTCGAACCAAAGCCCTCTTACAGCAAACACACTTTACAAATCCGATAATTAGAGATGCCATTTTCCATTCCTTAAATCCACTGTTTCCATATTTTTACCGACTTTCGTAAAATAAGAAATGGTCAATTAAAACATTTATTATTCAACAACAAATACACATTTCTTCCATAATAAATATAAAGAACGAAATTAGATTTCGTTGCATCGCACGCGCATGAAAGACGGCATACTAAGCATACAATAAGTGGGAGAGACGCGATCTATAAGCGGATGCCACCCCGAAGATCAGATTTGATTTTCGCGAGCGCGCGCAAGAGATGACAAATTTTGACTATTTTTGTACTTTTAACGTGATCATTGATGTTTGATCGAATAATATATGTAGACCTGTTAATAAAAATCTAAACGTATTAAATATATCTAGCAAATGAAGTTTTTATTAAATAGGTTTAGTTTTACAGCAATTTGTAATATGGGGATTGTTTAAAATAAATGTGAAATGGATAAAACAGATGTTTTAATGATGCGAAATAATTTAGGTCAGAAATCAGAAGAGATAAATAAACTTAGTTTTCTTTTTTTGTATTATAAACTCAGCCCTGCCAAAACCATGTTTGATGAAAATTCAATAATACCTACAATTTCTTACTTAAAAACTGCGTAAAAAAGTCAATATTCAAATCAAGTCACATTTGACCTACGCAAACTCTAAATTAGAACTTCCGGCAACTGTTGAAAAGGTTTGTAAAACGTCACCATAAGGGTTTCTCTTGTACAATTTTCGTGCGGACCCCTAAAAACCGGTAAAGCGACGAGTCGTGAAAATATTACACTTTCCAAAGCCGTAAGAACTGAATGCAATTATAAAATACTATTTTGTTTGATGATTGCTTGATAATTGGAGATGATTAATTATTGTGATCTATTTTTATCACAGTCATTAACAATTCGCTTTTTCTAGAACAGCTGTTTTTTTATCTCACTCTAATAGAAAGCGAATCAGGTATTTTTATTATGTTTTGGAATCATTCAAAT
Source organism: Stenoptilia bipunctidactyla (assembly GCA_944452665.1). Taxonomy (NCBI): domain Eukaryota; kingdom Metazoa; phylum Arthropoda; class Insecta; order Lepidoptera; family Pterophoridae; genus Stenoptilia; species Stenoptilia bipunctidactyla. The sequence continues at coordinate 9,531,430 of OX101743.1, forward strand.
TAGCATATATACCTCCTAGCTGTGTAAAACTTTAGTGACACAATTTATATTTAGGTTAGTATTTAATTCTACTAATATCATTAATGAAAATGTTTGTCCAAAATCTCCGTAAATTATAGGCGAAACGTTATTCTGATGTGTAGTTAAGCTGTATTATTGCCAAAGTTTCATAAAACTCCATATGGTAGAGTGCGGCCGTTGCGGGAATGCGTTCCTGACAGCTCCTTATGTGCACTGAATAAAGTTTATTTCCGATTCGAAGGGGAAAAAAGCTATGATTTTGACAGCTGTCAGTTGAGTGGTTTGGTAGTTGGTAGTTGCGCGAAAACATAAACACATAAACATACAAATGTATTATATATATGTATGAGATTTTGGACACATACCTACTTATCAATACTTAGCTGACGGAGTCGCTGGCTCCCGCCAGCTTGGGTTGCCAACCATACTGTTTTAAACAGTATATATACTGTTTTTCACTATATTATACTGTTAACCAAAAATTAAAATATACAAAATACTGTTTTCATCATGAACAGCTAAACACTTTATATTCGCACAAGAAGCTCTACAAATATGTGTTTAAATAAAAAATTAATTAATTGAATACTGTTTACTTGAAATGAAATGAAATGAAAAAATGAAATGAAGACCATCGAATGGCCGCTTAATGACGTCACAATTTTGCACTTCGGCTTTAACAAGGTGTTGATAGTTGTTGAATAAGGCATTACAGTAGACCAAGAGACAAAAAAAAGCCGGTCGAAAAAATCTCTTTTTCAGTCAGGAATATACGAATTAATACAAATAGGTACAGTATAAATTGATCATGACATGAAAAAAAACAAACACAAGACAGCTACTTGTGAGAGCCAATGTCTTGCCACAACCAAATTGCTTACATAGTAGGTGCATTGAGCTATGGATGCACAACACGAACATGACAAACTGGGACCAGAGTATTTAAACAAGAATAGTCATTGTATCATCAGCAAAACGACTTCGACTTATCCAAAATACTGTTTGATATTCTCATAAGACTCAAATATACTTTATTTCTAGAAAAAAAAATTGGCAACCCCACCGCCAGCTAATACTTAATACACACAAGGATATATAATATCAAAATGGTCGTGTAAATAGAATAAAACCTAACTATTTATACCTTATTAGTACCTTTAACTTGTTAAATATTTATTTAAAGAGTTTCTTTTGCAACAAACATGGTGCCTCTACAATCTTAACGAATAAATGAAATAGACCAAATTTTAAAACAATGATATATATGATTTAAAAATCATAATGTCCTGTACATTTACAAGGTCGTGGTTACCTTGAAAACAAGAAACATTCAAAAACTCCGCTTTGGTAATGCGTAATGAGCTTATTAGTACATTTTATTTTCGTAAATGACTGTTTCGACATGTTAGTATGTCGGACGAAATACGTGAAGCATATCGTTGTTAAAATATGTTAAGATGTACAATCAAGTCTCATGAAATGTACAGAAGGCAGCAGATCAAGCGTTCCAAAACGGTCAAAAAATTTTAATTGAATCTGAACGCTATGCCTTTGGCATTAAGTAAAAACTTGGTACGGGAAATTTTACAGTTGTAACGCTTGATTTGCCGTCTTCTGTGCCTGTACAGTTCGCCACTTATTCGGTTGCAATAAATCTTAAATTGAAATGAAAATTTTCACATGTTATTTTAGACGTGACTGTGTTATACAGAGTCCGCTTATAATAGTCAATTATATTTTAATAGCAGATTAGGAACGATGAGTGGGTCTGAATTTTGAAAAAAAAAAATAGTTTTCATACATTAAAATTTCAAAATTCTTCTCTGCCAGTAAAATTTCAGATTAATCTACATTTTATGAATACAAACAATTAGATGGAAACGTTTTTATTACTTGCTGTGTAGTCTTAAACAACAAATCAAACTTAAATTTTGTTGACTTAAAAGAATTTTTAAATTTTAATTTATGTAAAATATATAAAAAAAATATATTTTTTTTCGTAATTATGACCTACTCATCAGTCTTGATCTGCTATTAAAATGTTATGACTATTATAAGGCGACCCTAATAGTGCATAGGTGTAAGAGACGATACTTTCAACTATAATTCCACTTTCATAATAAGTTCGTTGATGATGCGCTTTAATATAATATAGTGTCAAAAATGACCAGTGTTATATTTTCTTCCATGCTGGACTAGGAGTGAAAGAAAAACATAGATTGTGCCAGCTGCTTCTCTTCCCGGGCATACTGTAAAAATCAGTTAAGGGACAGAGGTTTTATTCGCGTTTTTGCGGGCGATAAGCCGACCCCCTGTCACTGCAATAGTCTCCCTCCATCATAATAATACCTCCAAATTTGTCAAACGTGACCTCAGATAGTTTTATAGCCTCTGTTGTTCTGCCTGTCCCATTAGGGATACAGGCGTGTAGTTAAGAATAAATAAATAATATATTTTTAGATGCGATTTTTCGATGAAAGACTACCGCGCATGGGTTGCTGAAGTTATGTCTTCACCAACTTGCAGTTACGTTACCGTACTAAAGTGTGATGTTTCGAAAAAATACTCTTTTAAACGAGCAACCTTGGGGTGTGTAAAGACACGAATTGAGTTAAAATTCAAAATACAATTAAAGTGTTTAATATATGTATTTTATATTAAACACTTTAACTTGACGACCAACTGGTGTAGCGGTAACATACATTGCCTTCTATGCCAGAGGTCCTGGGTTCGAATCCCGGCGGAGGCAGATATTTGTGTGATGAACAAAGATATTAGTCGTCAAGTCATGGACGTTTATATGTTTATTTAAGTTTATTCTAATAAAAAATATGTAGGTATTTTTTCAATATGTATGTTGATATATTTTTATTAAGTATATCAGTTATCTAATATCCATAACACAAGTTCTTTAAGAACCTTAATTTGGGCTAGATAATGTTGTGTGAGTGTCAGAAATATTTATTTATTTATTATTTAGGTATTTATTTATATTATGTATCGTGAAAACTTTAGACAATATTCTGTGACATTTGTTGAAAGTCCCGATAGGTACCATCTTTCCTTAGGGTACTCGTCCTAAACGCTTTGCCGAAATAAAACCTATATAAAATGCAAATACGTCAGATATGAAAGCACCGTTCGCCGGAAAATATACTTTTCTTCAATACTTGGCTATCCAAGTGTGAAAAGGGCGCCCAAGGCTCGTAGATATTTAGCAAAATCTCGACTTTATTACGTAGGTGGGAAGGACCTGCTGTTGCGAAACGTAAGTATGTCAATCTGTGGTCAGATTATTGCGAGAGAACTTGTCAACATTGATTTTTCAAATGTGGGCAGTAGTGGGCGACCCGAAAAAATGTATGGCAAATATGTAAAAGGACATTTAGCTTAGCGAATTTTGAGGTATTTTTACGAACTTTCTACTTTCTTATTAAAATTAAGATGCATTATCTACTTCAGATACGATTCAAATATCATAATAAATTTGGGATGAAACTCGCCTGCAGCGCTAGATGCTACACTAAGAACAATTTTTCTTTAATTTTAACAAGGGTTGAAACTTAAAAAGGTTATGTCACCCACCACCATAGTAACGCAATCACAAGCGCAGTAATAATACAGGGTGACTGGTGGGTCATTTTCGAAATTCCAAGACGTGATAGTTTGAAATCATACATGAACAGAAAAAAAAATTAATTATTGACTGAGTAAACTTAACCGAAAGTTAAAGAATTCATTAAGCAACGCATGGTTACATAAGCGTAAAGCAATAGATACTTAGCGGGTGGTGGTGTGCGTGTGGCGGAAACACGACTGTGTGCGTGTTGACTGAGGAAGCGCGTCGGGAAAAGTGTAGTAAGGTGTCTATATTTATTCATACGGATGTCTGGTGAAAAATTAAATACTTAGTTTTATCACAGAATAAGTAATAGTTGGTACAGAAGAATTACTCCGCAAGAAGATCTAAATAAATTCGAGTCTTGCTACGACGCGATACGGTGGAATTCAGCTCGCACAGCATTACCTACGTACCTGCAAATTTATATACCTAGAAGTTTTGTCTCTTTCTATCGCATGCCTCTTATCTTTTCTTACGCGGTTAGGGTTGCTGCCCAGTGAAGAATAATTAATCTCCTAAAAGCGGCTACACACGACCCTAAAATCACTGGCGATATCGGGACAGCGGTAGTGGGGATGAAATCGGCTACTACCCTACACACGTCTCTGCCAGTCTTTTTTTTTTTTTTTTTTTTTTATATATTGTAAGGATAGGACGTTTGTCTTCCATGCCACCTGATGGAAAGTGCGCATGAAGACTATGGTGTTACACGTCCATCCACGAGAAACCTATTCACTCGACACTTAAAAGTTCCAGGACTGTAGTGGTCAGGAAAAACAGACGCAGGCAGATTGTTCCACACCTAGGCAATCCGTACCAAAAAGGAACTATCGAAGCGTTTTGTTCGACTTCTTGGTATATCCACTATATACGGATGGAAGTTCTGTCTGCGTCTGGTAGTCCGGTGGTAAAAAGGGGTGGGTTCAATTTGGTCAAAAAGAGCACTCGCACACTCACCAAAATGTAGCCGATAAAATACTGTCAAACAAGCAACCTTACGACGATGCTCCAGCGTCTGCAATTTTTTATTTGTAAGGTTGTTGTTATTTATGAGTTTTCGGGCTCTTCGGTCAACAGAGTCTAGCGCTTCGAGCTGGTATTTGGCAGAACCATCCCAAAGGTGACTACAGTACTCCATGCAAGACCTCACTTGGGCTGTGTATAAGTTGAGGAGCCGTTCAGGGCTGAAGTACCGCCGGACCTTCGAGATGATACCCAATTTTTTGGAAGCCGTTTTTGCCATAGACTCAATTTGTTGTCCGAAGTTTAATTTGGACGTTATAGTGACGCCCAAAAGCCCTAGTTGATCGGTGATGGGAACAGATACATTCTGGAAAGTGGGCGTAAGAGTAAAGGTGCTCTTTTTTGCGGAGAATAGACACGCTTGTGTTTTGGAGGCGTTGAATTTGACCAGGTTAGATTCGCCCCAATCGGACACATTCCGCAAGGTCGAATCAACGCGCTCAATCATAGACTCTCTCAAAACCTGGATTTCATGGGCGCTCGTTCGCGCATTGGATATATATCTCTCAACAACAGTGCTGTCATCAGCATATCCAATAATGCCTGGTGTTAGGAGGTCATTAATGTGCAGCAAGAATAAAGTTGCAGAGAGAACAGATCCCTGAGGTACCCCGGCATTAATCGCCATTAGGTCAGAGGAATGCCGGGGTACCTCAGGGATCTGTTCTCTCTGCAACTTTATTCTTGCAGTACGAAACCGACCGTGCAACAGACTGCTCGTTGTTCCGAGATGCCGCCGACACTCACAAAACCGCAGAAAATAGGCATTGTTTTGGCACTTACTACGGTGCCACCTAACCAGAGACGAAAAAGGAAGACCTGGGTTAAAAACTGGTTGATGAAACGTCATGAACTTAGCCACATGAACGTGATGAGATATTTAGAAGTAGATGATTTTAGAAACTTTTTAAGAATGGATTTTGTGTGTTTTGAAGAGCTCCTTTTTTCTTTTCTGTAGTAATGTGCTTTCTTCTTGAATTATTACGCCGCTCCATTATCAACAACTTCTTCAAATACATTAATTCCATGACAATAATTACTTCCTCGAATAACATCTTCTCAAACTTCATAAACTCTCCAGTATCACCTTCTCGAACTTCATTTACTTCCAGTACTAATACTTCTTCCATTTTCTGCCGTTCGACCTTCCTCAATTTCTATGTTTTTTATCCCACAAATATGGTAAATCGTTGAATAGATCGATAGCTTTGATCCACGCTTCTCGATCTTTCTCCTTCGCCATGTTTTCGCGTGAAATAAACAATTATAGCCGCAAGCACGTCATCGTATCGTCGCGGCACTCAAGCGCAGACTGCGTAGAAATCAATCCTGATTTCGCTACACACGTACTGACAACGCTCCCTAGACGATAATTGTCCCTAAATCGTGAGCTCGCTCGGAACGATTTAGGGACGATAAAAATCGGGTAGGATTTGCCTACACACGAGACGATTTATGATACGATCTAGGGTCCTCCCCACCACTGTCCCGATATTGCCAGTGATTTTAGGGTCGTGTGTAGCCGCTTTAATTTGTAATTAAGGCCCAAATAGACTGTTGGAAACAAAACATCAAACCAAGGTGACCTTGCTAGTTTACAACGTGTTTCCAACAGTGAAGATGGCTGTTGACAACCAAATTACATGACCTTGGCGGGTTGGAAACGGCGGTGTTTAGAATCACAGACATATATCTACATAGACAACGCAAGTGCCACGATTTGTATTCGAACCAAGCGTGCCGACTTTTTAAGACCTATTGTGACGTCACAGCTGATATTTATTACTGGAAAATACAAAAAGATTCAGAGACACCGATACCGTCGATGAAATCGATTATTAAGACCGATATTGATATTGTTGACTCGATTTTCTAACAGACAATACATACACGCATATTACAATACATATTAAATCTAGAGGCGACCAACCTTGACGCTTGGTCGGGGTTCGGACACGCAAAGGACATGCATTTGCGTTATCTATGTAGATGTATGTCTGTGTTTAGGACAGTGTGTACGCTTGTTATTGTATATTTTACTATGTAACTATAACTATAAATGACTCGAGTTTGTAGCTTTGTATCCTGCGTTTCAACCTTTCCTTCTTTGTATCCTCAATTGCATACAAAACTGCCATCGCGAAGATGTTGTCAACGCGAGAGATCAGAGCACACTGACGATTAAGGGGCGTGGCCTGGCGTGACCTTGGCTTGTGTTCTTGTTTGTCTCCTTGTTGGAAACCACCGTTTGTAACAGTGTGGCTGACTCGGAATTGGTTGTCAACAAGTTAACCTTCCTTAACCTTGGTTGGAAGCATTGGTTTTCAACGTGTTTTCAACAGTCTGGCGGCCCTCTTAAGTATCTACCGATTTAGGTATTAAAGCGGCTACACACGACCCTAAAATCACTGGCAATATCGGGACAGTGGTGGGGAGGACCCTAGATCATATCATAAATCGTCTCGTGTGTAGGCAAATCCTATTCGATTTTTATCGTCCCTAAATCGTTCCGAGCGAGCTCACGATTTAGGGACAATTATCGTCTAGGGAGCGTTGTCAGTACGTGTGTAGCGAAATCAGGATTGATTTCTACGCAGTCTGCGCTTGAGTGCCGCGACGATACGACGACGTGCTTGCGGCTATAATTGTTTATTTCGCGCGAAAACATAGCGAAGGAGAAAGATCGAGAAGCGTGGACCAAAGCTATCGATCTATTCAACGATTTACCATATTTGTGGTATAAAGAACATAGAAATTGAGGAAGGTCGAACGGCAGAAAATGGAAGAAGTATTAGTACTGGAAGTAAATTAAGTTCGAGAAGGTGATATGGGGTACTAGTACTGGAGAGTTTATGAAGTTCGAGAAGATGTTATTCGAGGAAGTAATTATTGTCATGGAATTAATGAATTTGAAGAAGTTGTTCATAATGGAGCGGCGTAATAATACAAGAAGAAAGCACATTACTACAGAAAAGAAAAATTTGATGAAAACCAGACAAAGATAATTCAACAATTAGAAGGATGTCTGTCTTTTAAAAATAAACAATTAAGGGGGTGAACGTAAGGATATAATTGTTTATTAATGGAACTTAAAATAATACACAACAGCAAAGGAGTAAGCATTTATTTTGATAAAGAATTACAACTGTTTTTTAATATTCTTTTATGTCTTTTATAGTTTTGTTTTATTGTTATTTTGCTTTTAGTCCTTAGGATGTTTAATTTTGATTTTATAATAAAATAATTAAATTGTAAACATGTGACAAGTAGTGAGAAAATTTAAGAAAAGTGTTTTTTGAATTCAAATGGGTTATGGTATGATATCTTAATTGATTCTTTTTCGTCTCTGGTTAGGTGGCACCGTAGTAAGTGCCAAAACAATGCCTATTTTCTGCTGTTTTGCGAGTGTCGGCGGCATCTCGGAACAACGAGCAGTCTGTTGCACGGTCGGTTTCATACTGACTGGCAGAGACGTGTGTAGAGTAGTAGCCGATTTCATCCCCACTACCGCTGTCCCGATATCGCCAGTGATTTTAGGGTCGTGTGTAGCCGCTTTTACTGTTATTCTACCTTTGTAAAAAATATTGTTTCAATTTACCTAAAGTACAAAATGAAAAAAAAGTTACGACGAATAATTAGTAATACTACCTATGTTTTGTTTGCTAAATTGAACATAATCAAATCTAAACATAATCTAATTGAATATTTGTTTCTTTTTATGTCCATTTTTAAATACTATTTGCGACCTCGATCATAGAATTACTGTGAGTGCTATTAGGTAGGTAGGTATCTACAACGTCCCGACGGGCGCGCGCGTGGCACACGACCCATTCGAGATGCGCCGGCGGAGCGCTTCGCTGTAGGTAAATAACAGATGTACCGCGCGGAGTGAGCCAGGCCTGGTTTTATTACATAATTATGATCGAAATCGAGTTCAGAATGCTCTCCTTCAGTATCTAAAATTTGTCACCAGTCAACCTGTATAGGTATTCCAAATAGGTACAACAAATTTATACCCGTTTTTGCAGTTGAGAGTAACTATTCTAAGTAATAACAGTTTTCGGTTATACTAGTTGTGTGGCATTATCTCACTCAGAATTTTTAGGAGAAGAGTATGTAGGTAGGTTAACTGATGTTCAGTAGAACACATCAAACCAAGATTTCTCTCAGATGCCAAGTAGTTTTAAACTTTGCTTCGTGGGAATACTATAAGGCTTATAGTTATGTAGGTACAACGGCACACACTTAAAATATACCTACCGCTTTAAACTTTTCCAATTAATTTTCTCCTCATATCTTCAATCTCTTACAAGACTAACATGTCGAAAGCCCTATTAAAGCGACATAAACATCGATAATGGCTTTAAAATTGTCAACGAACCAACTAGGAGCGTTAAGTAATACATAACAAAATATAAAGCGAAAATCGCTTATAACTAAACGTTTACAATTGTTTATACATAAACGACAAACAATTGAGTTGATGATGCAACAGCCATAACTGCTCCAACAGTATTGTATACATTGTCTAAGTTCAATTGAAACTTCATTATAAAGCGTCGCTTTAGAATTGCAGCTCAATTTATAATGGTATTAGTAGACACCTGCGCCAGTTTAACTTGACCTATCGCGCCTCCCACGGTTAGAGCTGAAGTGATTTGTAATGAATGTGTTCTGTGGACCAGGCTAGTTGGTTATGAGAGCACCGTTCGTTGACGCCATAAAGTAACTTTTATAGGTTGAGATGTTGACGCACTCGACGGCCAGTTTACACAGAAGTAGCAAAAGAGGGTTACACACTATCGAGATCTTGCCATTGTTTATGATGAGTTCATACGTGTTTTTAGCTGATACCTAGTAGATTTTAAATTAAAAGTCAAAGGTTAATTCTAAAACGGCATGTTTTATTATGCAATAAAGCTTTTTAATCATGTATACATACATACATAACTTCACGCCTGTATGCCTTATGGGGTAGGCAGAACACCAGAGGTTATAAGACCATCTGATGTCACGTTTGACAAATGAGCTAGTATAATGATGGAGAGAGGCTATTTCAGTGACAGGGGGTCAGCCTATCGCCCACAAAAATGCCAATAAAACCTCTCTCCTCGTACTGACTTTTACAGTATGCCCGGGAAGAGAAGCAGCAGGCTTTTTCGGGAGCTTTACTACAATATCTTTTTTTACAGATACTAATTGTATTCTTATGTCCAAATTGAAAATGTCATGAATAATTACAAACGCAGACTATGAGTCAGCATTGTCACAAACCTTATGGTTTTCTTATGCAAGCTGCAGTCAGGTATCTGTATCATTTGAGTTCTGCAAAAGACTTGCCTATGGAACCAAACGAGCTTACAAATAATCAACGAATGCAGAGCATTAAAAATACCGACTTCACGTCAAAACTTTGGCTGAGTTATGATGTCATGTCATCCACGTAAACATACTCCGAACTCATACATATTTTTTCAAAACTTTAAAATTTTCAATGAAGTGCTCAACCGATTTCGATGAAATTTATATGGGACCAACAATGAAGTATCCTCTATCATATGAAACAAGAATTTTCAAAATCGATCCATAATTGTCCGAAATATCGTATAACAAAGACACAAAAAAAATCATACAGACGAATTGAGAACCCCCTCCTTTTTTGGAAGTCGGTTGACTTTTTTTTTTTTTTTTATAAAATATGGATGGGACGTTTGTCTTCCATGACACCTGATGTTAAGTGAACATGAAGACTAAATGATCATTTTCTTCACTCAAATATTATTTCCAGTTTTTAAATTTCGAGATATCCTCTTAAAATATTCATCACAACAAAGCGCATATAAAACTGAGTAGTTATTTTCCTTATTTGATCTCATTATCTACCGTCCTTTGTCATTATTTCCTGAAATGGAAATCATCTAGTGTCGTGACAGTAGGGACATGATTAGGTATGATAACGACACTACCTTTTTTGACATATTGCGAGTCCATGGTTACTTTAATGTCGTCATCAGCTATTAAACATTTTTAATTATGATACTACTAAAATAAACAAAGCTCAAACATTAACAACGAACGCAGAGTTAAATAAAACCTCTACTGCGCCCACTTTTTTCAGTCGTTACCAAAATATTGGCTGCAGGAAAACGTCACCTACGTATATTTTCTGTTCTCATAGATTTTTCAAAAATTCTTCAAGCGTTTTTGATGACATTTATAAGGGAATGCCTCTAAGTATCTTCTAACAGAAATCATTTTTGATTCGTAATTGAACAAGTAGTCGCGTAACAAACATTAAAAAAAAATTAATATAGAACCTCTTCCTTTCGGAATAAAATTTAAAATTTTACGAAATATTTATTTGTGGTGGTAAATCGACAAATATTTAATTTTAAAAACTTCAAAATATTCTCTGATCTGCTGTGCGAGCACAGAACTTTATCGACTCGTATGTTTACGAATGTTCGTAGGTATAGTGTGGAATCGGTTGCAAGTTTTAATTCATCTATTTTACATTTATTTAGCAATACAACATGTTTAAAAACACATTAAATTATTCAGGCACATATTTATTTAAAGTTGTCATGGGGCAGTGGCTAGTTTTCAATTGTGGCTTACAAACCTACTCCATACTATACGAACTTTCGTGAAAACACGAACCGATAAAGTTCTGTGCTCGCACTGCTGGTCCTTTACTTGGTCACGAATCTAAACCCTATAATTCCTTTTACAAAAGTGTTTTATCGAAGACTATGACTAGGTAAAGATAATTTTATTATTGTTTTTCCTTATTAGATATAATCTCAATCCACCGCCAAGCAATCATTATATGCTGAAATGGAAGTCATCTGGTGCCGCGTCAGCCGTGGCATGATTAAGTGGCTTGTTTACTTGTCTCTCTTAGACAGTAGAAATACGTAAAAACTGTTTTTGGTAGTTATAAAATAAATCAAGATGGATGCTTAGCAGTGATTATACTACACCTATGGTCTTAAATGACTGGTCGTTGCAGAGATTAACACGTTCAAACCGACATACTCTTCACCTCTGGGCTTACTAGTTGAGATTTCGTTTCGCCTAAGGTATTTTAAACTTAAGAACTAATCAGGTTATTTAAAGAAACAATTTTTTCTGACATTGTTTGAGTCTGGGTTCCGCTTTGTGGTCACTTTAACACAAACAAAACACGCTTCTTTTGGGTCTTCACAGTTGGTGTGTTAGTTTAAGTAATTTACATACATACATACATAACTTCACGCCTGTAGGTACCCAAAGAGGCTATATATAAAACTATCTGATGTCACGTTTGACAAAGATGAAGGTATAACAATAATGGAGAGAGGCTATTGCAGTGACAGGGGTTTAGCCTATCGCCCACAAAAAAGCCTCCAATAAAACCTCTGTCCCTTTACTGACTTTTACAGTATGCCCAGGAAGAGAAGCAGCTGGCACATTCTATGTTTTTCTTTTGCTCCCAGTCCAGCAAGGACGTAATATACTATTATCATTTTTTGTTTTGAATTTACACTCTCGACCTATTTACTTTTCTCGGTTTTCAAAAGTGTCAACGTTCTACGCCAAGTGATATCCTACTAATATTATAAATGTTAAATTGTGAGAGTGAACATTAAACATTAATCACTGTAAGCAGCTTGGCTGCGACATGATATTGGCAAGCACGAATTGCTGTCTTCTGTTTGTTTGTTCATGTCATAGCAGAGCTGTATTTCTGCCAAATTGTACCTATAACAAGCACTTTTTACAAAAGAGTGCCGAGAGTTTTTTTTTCCGCCAGCTTTTTTCCTCTCGGTCTACCACTTAGGTTTCTACTTTCATTTCGTTTTTTAAAGCTGAAGAAGAAGTAGTAGACAACACCAAGACATTGGTGGATAATGGGCGATCATCATCTTCATGAGACGAGAGATGCACACTTCTCTACGGAGGCCTCCCCCAGGATTCGTCATGTCGTCCAGACCCGCGCCGCCCTCATCCAGCATTTGACGTTCGTAAAGTGTATAAAAATACCTTCTACGAATAAAAAAATTCATTCATTTCATTCATTTCATAATATAATTTTCATTTCATTATCAGTGAGTCTACTAAGTAAATATGGCTAAGTCATTTAAAACTCTTCTTGCGCGATTTAATCTACGTACAGCGACATCTATCGAATAATAGCAAACTAAAATTTTGAATATTATAAAAAAAATTTGGGCGGGTGGATGTATTCATGTCTGGATGTTTGTTTCTCCATCACGGCAAAACAGCTCAATAGATTTGGATGAAATTTGGCATAGTGATAGTTTACAGTCTGGAATAGCAAAGAGGCTACTTTTTATGCGGGATTTGAATTGGCGCGGGTAAAACCACGCGAAACAGCTAGTTTATTATAATTATTGCTTTTCCTTATTAGATCTCATCTCCTTCTACCATTCATTGTGATTATTTCCTAAAATGGAAGGCATCTGTCGTGTCAACCGTGGCATGATTAAGTAGTTTGTTTACAAAACTCTTTTAGTCTTAGGAGAGAGCAATACGTAAAATAAAAGCTGTTTTTGGAAGTTCACGTGTAAATCAAGATGAAGGCAGAGTAAATATTTTCTTTGAGTTCTATTAAGTAAATTTATGAAGTTCACTGTTCTTGATTAATATAGGAGTTATGGCTTATTTGAGGAAGTAATTGTTTGTTTTTATTTTTAAGAATTAGGAATATTTTATCTTTTTAAATGGACTCTTTTATAACAGTAGATTAAAATATACCTACTCTTTTTCCCTGGCGTTTTTACAATAATAAGTTGAAAAAAGTACTAAGTTTTTACGATTTATATACAAAATAAAATACTTTTTACTGGCAGTTGAATAGGGGGAAGTCGTCGATTCATACCATTATTGGTATAATCCTTCTGGTAGGAATCGACGAATTCCCCGTAGTAAGTAACAAAACAAATCAAAAAAAAAATATCAGATTACTTAGTTGAATATTATTAAGTTGGTATGTTCCTACCTACAGACCATTATAGAAACTCGTGATCACGAAAGAAATAGATCAAAATGTCGAGTTAATGTTAAAAGGTTTAAGAGTTTCTTTGTTTGAACTATTATTGCACTTAAAATCTTGGGTTAAAAAGGCTATATTTTATCATAAGCCGAATATGCTACACAATTTTGTATATAACTACAGTGAGGGGATATAGTTTGCTGTGCTTCTTCCCCTAGACGCATTTGTATTCCAAACATCTACAATAACCCAGAGTTAACAATTGCACGTCCGAAAATCACAAACCCAGTCGAGTTTTATTAGAAACCTCGAAAATATGAAGCTTCGCGCGGTTTTACCCGCGAAATCTTTGAATGCGTACGAATTTCATGGAATGATGTGAATGAATTGGTACAGACATCCTAAAGATTTAGTCTACCTATCATATGCAAAATAATTCAAATCCCGCCAGAATTTTAAGAGATAAGAGCGTTCAAACCAAAATATATTCAGCTGTATCATTATTAGGTATATAAAAATCAGTGGCAGAGAAAAGCGTGATAACCGCGTTGGTATATATGATATTTTCGGACCTCCGCAACAATAATCGTCATAATTCACTCAATTTACAGAAAAATCTTAAAGAATTATAGACCTAAACCTTCCTTATGAATTGCTCCGTCCATTGATGAAAACCGTATGCAAATCTGTACACTAGTTTTCGAGTTTTTCACGTTCAGACAGACAGACGCGTAGTCTTTATTTTATGATGTGTACTGTACCTACAGAACCAGTCGTATTTACGGTTCAAAGGTGTCGAAGGTGAACGTGTTTAACTGTCCAGACTTTTATAGATACGTCTATACTATAAAATGCAGTTTGTTCTAAGTAAGTACCGATTTTTATATTACTATTGACTATAAATCGTGCTGCTTTTAGTTCCATTTTCAAAATAGAAACGTAATTCATACTCATATTTTTATTATTTGTGAGGATGAACGGATTGATATCTATTAGGTACTCTTTCAAGGTGAAAAAGTTCGATGGATTCATTTGAAATTTTGCACATGTAAGGCATAGACAAGAATGAAACATAGCAAAATATTATCCCGATATACATAATCCCAAAAAAACGGGATTTAAGAGTGTAAAGCCATAAGAAACAGCTAAAGTATTTTAGACAGTTTTAGATACACAATTACTTAACAGCAAATCTGTGCATAGTTTTAAAATTAAGAAATTTAATTAGAGCATAACTCGGAATTATCGTTTCGCGTAATTCTCAGAAGACTTCCAACTTAAGCCTAAGTCATTATTTCCCCGCGCTTTAATTCAAAGACAAATATATCATTCAGCGTTTTAAAGCTGCGAGTTACCATTAACTCTGACGTCAACAGTCGATTTTTTAAACTGTTCAATGTAAATCTGCTTTCCAGCGCTCTGTTTTTAAATTCAAATAAGTCAGCGCTATAACGGTTTTAATTGTTGTGATTTTTATTTTTATTGTCGAATGTGCAACTCTGCCAGTTGACCTTAGTGATCCTATCAATTTTATGAAGCGTAGACGATCTTGGACCTTAGGTTAAGTAATTTAATGACTATTATTACATTTTGTTGAAAACTGACTATGCTGTAGATTTGATACAACAGCTAAAAGATTATACGTGCATGATTTTACGATAGCTGTTTCCCAGGCCTTCACCTTCGTTACCGTCGTAGGATCATCAGGATATAAACAAAATATATGTGTTTATTTATTAATTTTCAATTTTCTCGGATTCGGATTTTTCTCTTCATATAGCCTCATGCCATTTCTCGAAGTCTTATAATATGACAGTCAAAATCGAAACGTCAAATCAACTAAGCGCTTGATAATTTGATAGCTCCTGAACATTAACACCAGATGTTCTGATAGTGAGTATTGTCTGTATGTTTACGACGTGGTTTTGTTGCATGTGTGGCGGGATTTATAGTTCTAAAGTAAAAAAGGTCGATTGTTAGGGCGTTGTCCTATCCACGGCTTATTATAGGACACCGAGGAACAGCTATTGTCATTCGAAGTTTTCGTTGCCTCTTCGAAATGCGAAAAGGCAACGGCAGCGTTCGATGTTTAATTTTGAAAATTTTGCAGAATGCTGCTGTTTACTTAGGTACAAGTATCTAGAACAATCATTGTTAAAGAATTGTTTTTTTTTTTAAATAATGTAGGTAGAAAGACGATAATATATTCTGCAAATTTACAAACATAAAATAAGATGAATATCTATCGTAACTCTATTTCATTTGATTATTATTTGATATACGACCTACTTACTAAATCTTGTTTTAAGCTTGTTTCACTAGTCACTACTAATGGTTTGAAAGATTTGGCCTGTCTAATATTATAAAAAAGCACTTGGTACTAAGAAACTATATTTTCCATCATCATTCTACCCGGAGACGCCCACAACGGGTCAAAGGATCTTTACACCGACTGGTCCTCACCTTAACCTATATTTTTTTTAATCATATAAATGGTACTTTGTCCGTTTCAAGTACACATAAACCAATTTCTACCTTACAGCATAATAATAAATCTTTATTGAAGAAGTACAAGAGTACCAGAACTGTAAGAGGTGGCCTTATCGGTAAGGAGGGGTCTTGCTTGGCCATAATTAATTACGCATCCCCAGAAATCAGCTTGAATGAAATGGATAACTTTTGTAATATAATAAAAGATGAGTATAGGTTAATAAATGCTACATGCATGATTTAGAAGTAATATTATGTGACACCTTCTCGACTTGTTTCATCATAAAAATATGGAATCCGCTTTTTTTTTAAGAAGACATGACTTGAATCCAATTGAGACGGCTTTAATTATGAATTAATGATATAACTTAGCATTTAGTCTTAATGTTTATTTTCAATAGTCAGTAATTAGGATTTGAATAATTTTGATTTTTTTTTTAATTTACCTCAGTCTGTATGTTTTTTTTTGTGTCATTTTTACACGATATTTCAGACAATTATGATCAATTTGAAAAATTCTTAATTCATATGATAGAGGGTTGTTTATAGTTGGTCCCATATAAATTTCATCGAAATCGGTTGAGTACATCATTGAAAATTGCAAATTATTGAACCAATATGTATCTATGATTTCGGAGAATAAGTAATTGCCCAAAGTGTTGATATGAAGTCGTTTTTTTAATGCTCTGCATTCATTGGTTATTTATTTATCACCATCTGCACCAAGCCAGCAGCCAAAATACATTATGGCCATACCTACTCAAGATTTTAATAGCAAATATAGAAATTATGTACATAAGTTAGTAACTTCATCACTAATGCATTAATATATAGAATATCACAGTAATAAAGTAATTATCCGATCGACCTTCATAATATAACTTACTGAACTACAACTAACTTAAGTGACTAGCTAATTTGTATGTAATAACCCTCAATAATTAAATTAAGAACAAACTATAAGGGGTCTGATGAATTAGATAATTATAAACACATGAACCTCATCACTCAGGGGTATTAAAAACAAACAGAAATTGTGTGTGCCTGAATAAACAAAGATGAAATGTAATATTTTTGTAAACCTTTTATTGTTTTACAGAATAAAATGAATGCGGATTTCAATGGATGAAAGAAAAATTAATGCCTTTGTATTCTGTGTTGTGAATGATATGCTCATTTATCATTTTATAAATAAGCTATAAGGTGAAGTAAAGTAATGCTATAAAATAAAAAACTTATTGCAGTCATAGGCAACTATTAGGTCAGTATTTTTAAGTAGGTATACTACTTAAGTCATAATACATCATAATTATATTACTAATACTGGGAGGAGTGTGTTAGCTACTTTTTATGTTTTGACATTGTCCTTTTTTCATCTGATTAGAAAATTGTTTGTTTATTGAATAGCCTATTTAGTAATTGAGAAAATTAATTACATAGAAAATAGTTTATTTGTGAGTAAAGATGTAAGTTGCTCTGTTTTGAAGTCTATATAACAAGTTAATACTGTCTGTAAGTTTTTGTGTCTATCAAGTTGACTATATAATACTACTTGAATATAGGCCAATGATTATTATGCTGACATACAAAGATCCATTAGGAAATAAATATTGTGTTATAAACATTAATATTTAATAATAAATTTAATAGATTTTATGTTTGTATTGAGGTGGTGTTCTACTTACCTATCCATAATCATAGCATCATAGAAATCTTTGCTAAAAAAAAGCTTTTGATATTTCCTATAGCAAAAAGGAAATTAAAACTATTTCCATAATGACGACTCATTAATTTTAAATCTAATTGATGAGGCTTATTCGTAAACCAAATTATGAATTATTCATTTGTAAATTCATGCTTGAAAGTTCAATGGCTTAACTATTAATATAAGAATTATAGACTGATTTAAAAAGATAAATTATTACAGACAACTTATTAATATCGATTTTCTCATCATAGGAATAAAACAAGTGCAAACATTTTAGCTAATTAGAAATTAAGGGTTTACCAAACAAACAAGGAATGCAATGCATTGGTCTCACAAGCAAACTCTTCGAGTTTACGGCCAGTAGGTGTCCTATTGGCTTTATCTTAACCAAATTGATTTCTGTTAATCAGCAAGTAGGGTCCAATCAAGTTTAAAAGGGGGTAAATATCGATTATTACTCACCATAATAGATAAAGCCGGCAAACTTGAAAATAACGCACAGGAGGCACGAGTCACATTAGAAAACAAACTGTCGACCCAAATCACAAATCAACACTAAACTACGATTTCCAAGCGAAAACTACCGCATTAATAGCAAATTTCAGTCACAAATACTTGAAAAATGCACACAATTCACACACGCAATATTTTGCACTTTAGTTTGACAGTCACATCAACTTCACTAAGCATACTGCAACTGACTGACTGCCTGCCTGCCAGGCCAGCCACGCTCGAAACGAATCGAAGACAACCGCTGTTTGAATACTGAGTGCTATTGACTTCAAACTTAAAATCCTGCTAAATTTGAAAGGAGTCCTTATGAACTGTACTGTGTTCAAAAGTAAGACTTTATTGTGTGGTCGGGTTATAAATGCGCCACCTACAATTTGTAACCGATATTAAAAATTGTAGCTAGCGACATCTAGACAAATATGTTGATACAAATTAAAGTGTGTGATGGACAGAGTTTTAATGAAATTTTTTTTTGCAGAACTTTACAGAATGCTCAATAGGTGGAAGTGTTATTTTTGAATTAGTTTGTTGACTTATTAACAAGATGGCGTTTTGATAAAAAAACTAGTTTACTTTTTGTGTTAGTTTTTGACACAGATTTTTAACTTGCCCGTGTTTAAAAAAAACGAATTAGTATCAGATTATGTAGTAGTTTTGGGCCTATGAATTTCAAACATAGCGAGAATATAAAGAGATTCAAACATAGAGGGAGTGGTACGTTGTGATTGCAAAGAATTAAATTAGTAAAGGGATAAACACGAGTTTTGATTTTTAGGTAGGTACTTACAGAAAAATACTTATGGAAACATGCTTATGCTATAGAAACATCAATTAATTCATTTTATTAGTGCAGGCAGTGGGTAGGTACCAACCTAATTAATTTTTTTTAAATTTGTCTTAATACCACGTTAAAATATCTACTTTACAATAAAAAGTACACATGTAATACATAAATACATATTAACAGTAATATTTTCGGTGAATAATAACGGCAATAAATACTGAAGGTATTGTGCTGTGCACAGCACCCTGCACTTCGGCCGGTCACAAGCAGAGCACTCTACTCTCCTTCCCGAAGCAGCCGCCAGCCACCCCGACTCACTGGGGCCATTGCAGAAGAGCACTCCTGGACGCACTGAGGCACTCCGACGCACTGAAGCTTCACCAGACGCACTGGGACCATTCCCAGACATTGTCCAGGACGGAAACCGCATGCAGTTCCAAATAACCGCGAACCCACCATGCAGCAATTCTCATACGGTTCCGACTCACTGGAACCCAACTGGCACGCTGGCATGCATCTCAAGACGCAAGGCCGTAGACGGATCATGACCATATCGACCTCCGGTTACGGAGGGGAGTGATGTAGCGACATCTAGTATCGCTTCATAGTAACTACGACGATGACGACACAACGGATCCTACAACGCGCTATCAACTAATTTAATAGCAGTGAGTACGACATAATATATATACGACATACCGACATCAACCGTCGGGCCTTGCTGTGGGCTGCGGCCTGCCATCCTTTTACTTACACCTACTTATATGGTTAAACATGATTGTTTACATTTGTCTATGTACTTATATAATGTATGTATTTTTGTTACAATTATGTTTTATTGAATTGAACTCTATTGCAGTCCTATCTACGGAATTTTTTTTTTTTTTTCTTTTTTTTTTTTTTTCGATTATCTTGCAATCAGTTATGGACTATAAGCAGATGGGTTTCAGGCTGGTTGTCGAGTAGGGTGGAAGGGCACTCCCAATGGAGCCCACCCTTTTGAATTTGCAGTCAGACCGCTAGGCCACCACAATCATCAAAGATGTCGCGTCGTTTCCTCAGCCGACGAACGGTTTCTGGGATAGTCAGCTGTCCCGCCAGCTGGTTTGGATGATTCTCAAGCCGTGTTTTGTATCTGGTGCTTTGGTAGTCGATCACTTCCTTAACCATTGGCAGATTGAGGATGTCGTGGATCTCTTTTGTTGAAGTGAACCATGGCGCATTTGACACTTGTCTCAGGATGTAGTTTTGCGCCCTTTGGATGACCATGATATTAGATGCACTGGCTGAGCCCCACAGTTCAATCCCATAGGTCCAAATTGGCTTTAGCATCATGTTATATATGAGGATCTTGTTATCTATCGATAGTTTAGTGTTTCTACCTAATAACCAGTAGAGACCCTTATATTTGAGGTTGATCTGATCTCTTTTTGCTTGTACGTGGTTCTTCCAAGTTAGTCTGCGGTCTAAGTGCATGCCTAGATATTTCACTGAGTTTTGATGCGGAAGTTGACTACCATTTAAAGTTACTGGTGGGCAGTCCTCCTTGCGAAGGGTGAAGGTAATGTGAACTGATTTGGTCTCGCTTGTTGCAATTCGCCACTTTGCCAGCCATTTCTCCATTCTATGCAGTCCACTTTGTAGGAGTTCAGATGCTCGAGCTGGGCATGTGTTCGAGGCCAGCAGCGCAGTGTCATCTGCAAAGGTTGCCACTGTGAGTTCTTGGCTTTGTGGCAGATCTGACGTGTATATGGAGTACAAGACAGGCCCAAGCACAGAACCCTGCGGAACTCCTGCCTCAATGTCATAGAAATAAGAGGTGTTAGTACTTTCTTTGACCTGGAATATCCTGTTAGCTAGATACGACTTAAGAATTGTGAAATACGTATGGGGTAGTAAAGATTTTATTTTGAAAAGCAACCCTTTGTGCCAGACCCTGTCAAAGGCCTGCTGTATGTCCAGGAATGCAGACGAACAATATTCTTTTCTCTCAAAAGACTTCCTTATTATTCTTGCTACTCTATGGACCTGTTCTGTGGTGGCATGTTCTTTCCGAAACCCAAATTGATGATCCGGGATGATTGACCTTTCTTTCAAAACTTTGTTGAGTCTGTGCAGAAGTATTTTTTCGAATAACTTGGACATTATCGGAAGTAGGCTTATGGGTCTATATGAGCTAATATCTTGAGCAGGTTTTCCAAGTTTATGTATCATAATGATTTGAGATACTTTCCATAGATCCGGAAAGTATCCCACTCGCAGCATAGCATTAAACAGCATTGTGAGATATAATATTCCCTTGCGTGGCAGCTCTTCCAATACCTTTTTACCAATAAGATCATACCCCGGAGCCTTATTGTTCTCCAAGGACTTGATGATTCTGGAAACTTCACCCGGAGTTACTGCTTTCAGAGGTAGTTCAAGTTGGAAGTCTTGGTCGAGTATAGCATCTATGTCTGATTCATCGGCGTCCAGGCTAGCCTCATTTGGTTTAAATACTTGGCTCAAGTGATACGCAAATGCATCGGCCTTATCTTGAGCGGTTTTTGCCCAGCTACCATCGCGTTTTCGGAGCGGGGGTTTGTGTAACGCTGGACGATTATGGTTTTTACAAGCTCGCCATAGTGAGTAATCCGTGGCCTTTGTGGGACCTAATCGTTCCAGGTATGTCTCCAGTGCTACGTTGTTGGCCTCCGATATCAGGGTTTTTAATTCCTTAGCTGCTTTGTTGAGCTCTCTTTTGTCATCTTGGTGTCTGCTATTGTGCCATATACGACGAAGTCTGCGTTTGTGTAGGATGGCCTGCCGTATAGTCTCTGAGTACAACTTACTTTTTCGTTCGCTTTCTTGAGTCGATGGTGTGCACATCCAACAGCTTTTTTGTATCAAGTTAGTAATTGTTCTTGTAGCATCGTCGATATCAGTCTCAGTTTTTAGTGGTATTTTCAGGTTAAGTCCGTCCTCAAGAATCTCACGAAAGCAGTGCCAATCTGTTCGTTTATTGTATAGAGTTACATTTCTTTCCATATTGAGAGCGGTAGTTCCGATTGTAAGGATTACTGGCACGTGATTTGTGTCGGCGTCTAGGCATGTTTCTACTTGGTGGCTAAGTCTGGATAAGCCTTTAGTGACGAAGAAGTCTATTACATCTGGTAGTCTGTTACGGTCCGTTGGCCAATTTGTGGGCTCAGACGTTGAGATTGTAGAGATGCTGTTGTGGTCTAGACTCTTTTTTAACTCCCTGCCTCTGGTAGTAATTAATCTAGATCCCCAGTGTGTGTGTTTTGCGTTCCAGTCACCACCGGCTATGAAACGCGGGCCTAGGGTGCTAAAGTACTCATTAAACATTTCTTCAGTCACTCTGTGCTTAGGCGGACTGTATAGTGCAGAGACGTTGAATACTCCATTTCTATCTGCTATGGCGACTGTTGTTGCTTGTATGTGTGCTTTTTTATACTCAGGTAGTTGATGGTGTTTAATGCCAGATCTGATAATGACTGCCGATCCAGCATGGGCGGTGCCATCTGGATGGTTGGTGGTATATATATTGAAGTTTTGGATTCTAATACTACTTTTCTCAGTGAAGTGAGTTTCAGCCACTAACAGAATATCTATTTTGTGAGTTTTTAATAGTACTTCGACCTCCTCTTTATTTGGAGTTAGGCCATCAAGGTTCCAGGTTGCTATCTTGAGGGAAGTCATCGTGATTGCTGAGAGACTAGAGTTGTTATGAGATTGATTAAGGTGCTCATTTGTTGTAGGATAATGTCTAGCTTTTCTGCTTGCTTCAGGAACATCTGCTGAATATCGGGCTTTTGGGATGGAAGATCCGTTTCTTCTCTATTTGTGTTTTGGTATGTTTTATTGGCGTAAGTATCTTTCTTATAGGATTTTTTTGTGGTCGTTCTAGATTTCTCCTGAGTGTTGGGTTGTTGCGGAGCTTGGTTATCGTTTTTATCCACAGTATTGTGTTTTACTTCATTAGTTTTAGGGCGTGAAGGTTTATTGAATTTCCTGGCATATATTTCCCTATATACATCACAGCCTTTGAAGTTTGCTGGGTGGGCACCGAGACAGAGGGCACAAGTAGCTGGTGTGTTACGGTCAGTCTTAGGGCATTCGGAGGTTTTATGGGATTCTGCACATTTCACACAGCGATATGGCCTCATACAATAGTTTTTAGAATGGCCATATTGCTGGCATCGCTGGCATTGAACCACTATTTTTCGTTTACGGGGATCTTCAATGATAATCGATTGATGGTAAATGTATCTGATATCTTTTACAGCTTTGTTGTTGGGGCCTTGTTCTATGTTGACAAAGAATGTAGAAGTTGGTTTTTTTTCAGGTCCATATTTTGCGTTTATTATTTCCCCAATTACTGTGTTGCCCGAGTCTTCTATTGCTTCTTTTATTTCAATTATCGGAGTTGTGTGGTGGAGATTTCTGATGACAATTCTGTAGGGTCGTTTTTCTTTGTTATTGAATGTGTGCCCAATCAAACCTTTCTGTCTGACAATGTCTATAATACTTTTGTAGGCATCCACTGTAGCGCAATTAATTCTCAGTTGGTTTTTATTTGTTATTTTGAAGATGTAATCTGATTTTTGGACTACACTTTGAAGGAGTTCAGTGAGCTTGTTGACATCTTCAATACCATAAAGAATTATTGGTGGAGGTTTAGTAGGTTTTTGTGAAACGTTATGTTGAGCACTACTGTCTTCTGTTTCATCCACAGGGAGTCCACTGAATTGATTTTCGGTTATTGTGTGTTCAGGGGAAGAAGATACTTTTTTCCTTTTAGCATTTCTCAAGACGGGCGCTCTTTGCCAGGTTGGAGGAGTGACTTCTACGGAAGGGCTAACAATATCCGAATTGATGGTGTTCCAAGTAGGAGTGTGCGTCTGAGTTGTGTCCTTATTACAGGTTCTGTTGGAGTCTTTATCTGACAGGGATTGACTTCTGGGCCTGGACATAAATAGGCTTGGGTGAAAGGCTTGTTGAACCAGTTTCCTTGATTTGTGGGTGGTTGAATCCATATGATGCAGCACATTGCCCCCCCCAGAATACGAGGGGCTGCCTGAGCTGGGCTCAGGGAGGGATTCTCCGGCTTGGCCGGTACCCTCCTGGGGTAATTCTCTTTTTTGTTCTGCAGACATGGTTAGTACGGGATATTTTGAAGTAGTTGCAGGTTTTCCCATATACCTGCTTCCGTCCTTTTAGAGGGTATTTAGTCCTCAAGGTTGCGGTGGCCTGGTAGGGTTAGTTTGGTAATGCTGCGCAGCAGATGATTGAGCCAATGAGGAGACCCCATGTTCTCAATGCCGCCACACATGCATTCTATTGACCGCCGCCCTGGCTCGGCGTTGACGTCGATTTTACGGTTGCCTAGATGTTGGTGAATATGGGACGTCGTTCGCAGCCAACCCTCCTCTTTTTTCATCCGGGCTTGGGACCGGCAATGGCAGAGTTAATAATATCTACGGAAATTAATAATTTTTTATTGTTTTTCATTACATAGAGTTATTATAATAGAACAGCCAGACAAATATACCAAGTTATACCAACAAAGTAAAACTAATCCTTAAAAACACGATAAATATTCAAGAAAAACCTGGTCTTCATACAAATCCATATAGAACTTATAAACTTTCCTCAAAAACGTTCCACTTCATAAACCAACACCAATAACAATAAAAATACTCGGAGACTTCTCGAAAACAGAAAACGAACGGTAAAGGACTTCCGGTCCAGAACATCTAAATGACCAACGTGATATGAACTGTGCATTAGGATGCAGAAAGAGAATCCACGGAGTCGCAATCAAATATATTATTTTTAATATCTATATAAAAATAAAGTCATGAATTAATTATTATTTTCGGTCGTATATGGTCGGCTTAGAATAGCCATATCCTCTCTGGATAAGCGTGTCGTAAAAGGCGAATAATCCGAGTGATCCTCGCTTGGTGGTAGGTTTCCGTCAAGATCCAACTGGCTAGCGACCACCCTTCATATAAAATCTGCCGCCAAATATTACCGCTCCGGCGCTGATGTCTTCCGCAATATTTTAAGAAGAGCCAGTTCTTTGCAAAGCCCGTGAGCTTTCATCTTCGATCTCATCTTAACTTACCATCAGGTGATCTTAGAGTCAAACGCAAGTTTAGTGTAATATAAAAAAAGAATTGTTGAGACAAAAAACACGTATTGAAGTTGTTACTTACATGTTTATTAAAACGTTATAAAAATAATTTAATCTATATAAAAATACTAATACTTACTAATAATATAGTTCAATCACTTCAATCAGTAGCATATCAAGTGCTGTAGATAATGGAAAATTACTTTAATTAGCAATAAGTCACCCAATGATTTTTCCTAAAAACATTTTTCATATAAGCTACATATTTATATTTTCATTATTTCATATAACTTCGTTTATAAATGATGCGAGTAGAGTCCTTTTCACGAAAAAAGTCCCACGATTTGAGCGATAATACACCCTATGTGTTTGAGATAAGAGCAATGCACGAAAAGTCTTTTTTTTTTTTTTTTTTTTTTTGATTTATTTTGGCAACAAACAGTCGTTTATATACAATTTATTATACTTAAGTCATATATACAAAAAGACCAACAGTGCCCAAAACAACATAAAATTACAAACTGACGTGGTCAAATTTAAACTTATTACTAAATTAAAATAATAAGATAATATAATTTAATAAGATGAGATTTTAACAGCTTTACATATTAACATTATTTATATCTCTTTAAAAACAACAAAAATACATAAAACTAATTCAATTACTTAAAACAGATCAAAAACAGAACATATAAGTAATAACATATAGGCAGGAATAAGGTTTAGATTAAGCTAAGTTTAACATTCTTTTTCAAAGATTTTAAGGAGATGTTAAAAAGGTCTATTTCTGAGAATTCTCTGTTATATACATTGGTGGAACGGTAAAAGTATGAATTACGAGTATAGTTTTTTTGACGTCGCGGTGGAATAAACATTTGTATTGTACGTGAGGGGCGTACAGGAAGACGAGCTCGACCTGAAAATTGCACGCAGCCGAGGAGTTCAGTAGAATCGATCTGATTATGTAAAAGTTTGTACAAAAAAGTTATGTCGAACATTTTACGTCGATTGTACAGTGTAAGTAGACCATGTTTTTTTAAGGTTTCTGGGTAAGTATAACTCATTGTGTTTTGTCGATAGTTAAGAGATTTTATGAACTTTTTCTGGATCCTTTCAAGTCTGTTAATATGGATATCATAACAGGGGCTCCAAATAGAGCTGCAAAAGTCAAGGATGGAACGTACAAATGAAAAATAAAGGATTTTCAGTGTTTCTGAGTTACTAAAAGGTTGAGTGATTCTGAGAATAAATCCTAACTTGCGAAATGCTGCACCTACAATATGATCTATATGTTCATTAAAAGTCAGTTTTGAGTCCATGATAATACCTAAATCCCTAACACGGGTTACTTTATTAAGAGGGCAATTATTGATGCAATAGTTATACGAAAGTGGTATCTTTTTTCGTGTGTATGACATAACACAACATTTGTTAATGTTTATAAATATTTGGTTTCTACTACAGTAGCTATGTAATGCATCAAGATCGCTCTGTAATTTAATGCAATCATTTTCATTTTGTATTATCCTATATAATTTTGTGTCATCTGCATATTGTAAGTGAAGACTATGATTGAATATGTCACCGATATCATTGATATAAAATAAGAAAAGAAGAGGTCCTAAATGCGATCCTTGTGGAATTCCAGATGGAATGGGAAGGAATTGTGAAGAGTATCCTTTTATGCAAACTGCTTGACTTCTATTCGTTATATAAGATTTGATCCATCTAAGCAGACTGCCGTGTACACCGGCTGCTGCGAGCTTATTTATCAGTATATTATGATTAATTTTGTCGAAAGCGCGCGAGAAGTCAGTGTACACGACGTCTACTTGAGTGTTTTTGTCCATTGCTTCTGCTAGAAACTCAGTGAAAGTGATCATATTGGTATCTACACTACGGTGTTTAAAGAATCCATGTTGTTGAGGAGATATAAAGCTACGAGCTGCCACTGCAATATCAGTTGTTACAATTTTCTCAAGCGTCTTCCCTAATATACAAAGTTTAGAGATAGGCCGGTACTCTGATATAAGGTGTTTTTGGTTATTCTTAGGAATTGGAGTTACCAAAGCCGCTTTCCATTTGGAAGGAAAAACTCCAGACTCTATAGATTTTCTAAAAATATACGTCAAGGGTCTGGCGAGTTCCTCGGCACAATTGCGAATAAACATGGGATGAATGTTATCTGAACCAGCTCCTTTATGTATATTAAGTTGTTTTAACTCTTTAAAGACGCGTTCTATATTTATTTTTATATTGTTGATGTCAAGAAATGTATTAGGATTTTCGCATGTTTCAGTTATGGTTACCAAGTCAGTAGCGGGAACAAACACTGAGTTAAAGTATTGGTTAAAAGTGTTACAAATGTCGGGTCCAGTAGAAGTTATTTGGTCTTTATAAAACATTTTAGCTGGTATGTCACCGATGGCTTTTTTTGACTTAACATATGACCAGAACAGCTTCGGATTTTTTTTTATATTTGCCTCTGATTGTGCTATAAACAGTTTGTAACAATGTTCAGACTTTTTTTAAAGCGAGATCTAAGTGTCGAGAATATTTGATAATCCCTCTGGCTACCATAACATTTCCACTTTTTATGATATTTTTCTTTTTCTTTTTTTAACTTAATAAGAGGAACAGTATACCAGGGTGGATATTTTTGTTTTATATTTGTATAAATTTTTGGCACATACTTTAATATTAGATCATCGATAACCATATAAAAGTAATTAACCATACTATCAACATCACCAGCACTAGCCAAAACTTCATCCCATTCAATAGAACTTAAAGCTGCCTTAATAGAAATATAATCGGCTTTGTAAAAAAGCGACTTTGTATTTTTTAAGGACTGTAGTGGCTCAGAAAAGCTCAATTTAATATTAATATTTAGGGACTTATGGTGTGGATCTTCAGTAACAAGTGGTTTTTCACAGGGTGATACCTGGCAGCTTTCGTTGCAAAAAATTAAATCCAGAAGCCTACCATTTTGATTAAATTGATTATTGTATTGTGACAGAGATGAAAAGTTCATAAAATCAGAAGTTAAATTGGCTAAATTATTATTATTTGTTATTAAATTCATAGAATTATTATCATTAATCCTCCAGTCGGCATAAGTCACATTAAAATCACCTAGTGCTATGAATATATCATTAGGATTGTTTAGAATAAATAGAGTAACTCTGTCATAGAAAGAGTCTAATAATGTTTCATGATTGTTACCGTGAGCTATGTATGTACATATAATATGCAAGTGGCGAGTGGATGGGGAGGCTGCGGCGGCGGAGCCGGTGGCGGTGGGGTGCGCAGCGGGGTCGTGGGCGGCGTCGGCGGCGGAGGCGCGCGCGCTCGCCCGCAGCGGCACGGACACCCACACTTCCTCGGCCGGCGGCGGCGCGCGCACGTCATGTCGCTGCCACGCACGGAGTTCCCGCCGCACGGCAACCATCACACCCCCGCCTTTCTCCCGGTCGTTGTCAGTGCAGCGGTCACATCTAAAAACTTCGTAACGGTCGTCTACATACTCAGAACTATAAAAGTTATTATTTAGCCAAGACTCAGTAATGCAAATTATGCCGTAACAGTTTAGTAAAACAGCTTCAAAGAATTTGTGAGATTTAGTGCGTAAGCCCCTCGCGTTTTGATAATAAATAGAAAGACTTGTATTATCGAAATTTAAAGTTATGTTTCATATATTTATAAGTTGTTCCACCAACATAAAACAGGGGTAATAAAGAAGTTATAAGTAAGTTAAAAAATAAGTTACGGTTTACAAATTTAGAATATAAAGAAAAATATATAGCCAATAGTTTAATGGTAACACAAGTGAAAATTATGGGAAAGGTATAAAATAGTCACTTTATTTTTATGAGGTCATGTTCACTAGATATCAAGATCACTTTCGAATCATCATTTTTGCGTAATAGTATTTTACAGTCTGAAAGCCAAACGAACTTAAAACCTTTTTCCTTTGCATGGAGACGGACTTGCCTATATAAAAGCTTGTTTTGAGGTGTAAGATGGTCGCTTATGAAGATGGGCTTAGATGGGCCGTCCAGGCCGGCATCAGCTGTAGTTAAACCGCGTCGCGCACGTATAGCCGCTAACATCTCAGTTTTGCGATTCCTTTGTGTAAACCTAACGATTATGTTAGGTATATCGGATGTATCTCGGGTTGATTTTTCGCTAGGATTATTTTTCGTAGGGAAACGACGTACACGGTGTATATAATCAATGTCAGTTGAACTTAACGAAAAACCGACTTTGGAGGCTATATTACTTACGATGTTAAATAAATTCTCTCCTTTTAAAGATGGTAGTCCAGTTATTTCTAAATTATTTATACGTCCCTGTTGTTCTTTATCCTGTAGCTGTTGCAATATTTCGCTTGTAGAATCCCGTACCTCCAAAAGTTCCTTTCCACACAAGTTAAACTTTTCGGTGTTTATTTTGCTAGTAGATCTCAACTCTTGAAATTCATTTTTTAAAGCAGTTTGGTCCGCCATTATTGTTTGGAATTTCTCATTAATATCCCTTAATTCTTGCCTAAACACGCTTAAATCTTGATGTAAAGCTTTTATCAGACTGTTAGTATTATGATTTTGAGTCTCTAGAGTTGAATTTATTGATTCTATTAACATATTTTTCAAATCCAAAAATTCGCTTTTAGTGTTACAACCGCATTCTGGCGTTTTTTTCTTACGTTGTGAAACATTACTGGAAACATCTTCCCGTGAGGATTTTTGTGTATCAGGCTGTAATCCAGACGTACCAAGGGGCAGGCTCCTTTGTGCACTCATTTTTATGTATATTTATTTATTAATAAAAACAAATAACTTCTAGAAGGCGATCGAAGCGGGCGCAGGGTAAATGAGTGGGATAGCTTTATCTCTGTCCTGGTTGCTCTGATTATGTTTCTATTGCAGAGTTTCCGAAGACACCCGAGTTGCTCACGAGTTTAACGCCGACGGCACAAATACTTAACGTTTCGCGCACACAATCTTTCCTGAGAACTATTCAGCTATTTATAATTTCGACACTATTTCGGACTCATAGGGTCCAAAATGCAATGTAGGTAATAGTTTGCTGCACAACAGATTATTGACCACGTCCAAACACACGAGAGTTGCGAGACAGATGAAAACGACTTTAGCTTTTGAAAATAATCAACGAATGCAGAGCATTAAAAAAACCGACTTCACGTCCAAAACTTTGGCTGACGTATAAGGTCGTTAAGGTTCTCCTTACTAATACATATTCAAAAGTTTAAAAATTTTCATGAAATTTATATGGGACTAAATTTGAAGTCTTCTTTCATCTGAAACAAGAATATTTCAAATCAGTTCATACTTGTCCGAAAAATTGTGTAACAAAGACACAAAAAAATCATACACACGAATTGTGAACCTCCACTTTTTGAAAGTCTGTTGATATTGATTAATACAGGGTCACATTAAAATCGGGGACAATCTCTACAGACTGGCTGAACTGCGTGACTGCCAAAGGTGACATAGGTGCTTATCAAATAAGCCTTATTATAAGTGATGGAATATAAGTTCTTACTTTAGAAGATTAAAAAAATACCTAACTACGACCTTTGTAGCTTCCGCTATTACGAAAGTTAAACATAGCATAAAATATTTAGTTTTAACAACCCAAAGCAACTCCACGCCACGTATGTCCCAACCGTGAAGAATTTTATTAAGTGGGTGAACAGAAAAACAAAAAAAACTACGAATATCTCTATCGTACCGCCTCAGATGTGATAATTAGTCGATAGAAACCCTTCGGATAGTCTGTTTCTATAAAATAAATCACCTCTCACTACGGGCTATCACGTTTTTTGTAGGTAGGTAGGTACATTATTATTTCGAAAGATAAAACTAGATGAGATTTAGATGATTTTATCTTTTTACCTTAATCATGGCAAAACGGCTCAACGGATTTAAATGAAATTTGGCATAGTGATAGAGTACAATCTGGAATAGCACATAGGCTACTTTTTGTCCCGAAATTCCTGCGGAATTAGAATTTTTGCGAATAAAACCGCGCGAAACGAAATATTTTATAATATTATTTAGAAACTTTTCGAAAATACTATTTAGATGTTAATAAATCCCGCTAGAGAGAGCTGGTAGACCATTTATTTCACTGGAAATAACTGTCTCAAATAAAGTAAAAAGTAAATACCTACCAGACTATGTCTATCTGGTATTTTTGTCACACTATAAGTACTTACATCCGAAGGTATATTATGACAAGATTACCTGACCCAGAAACTGTGGCGCTAGTGTCTTTGTCATTGAGTCCACAATTCTAGTTCGAGTAAGGATACATCTTAGTTCCAATTTTCCCCACCGGGTCGGATAAGTTTGTATTAGCATTTTAGGTCGGTTTTTGGTGAATATTCCGAAAAGTTTAACTAAGCGCTTTGACAGTTTCTTTCTGATAACTACTGATGTTTTTTTTTTACTTTTTGTTTCAGATTTGATGATCACTTAACACCAGGTGTCATGGAAGACAAACGTCCCATCCTTACTTAATAATAATCAACGAATGTGGAGCATTAAAAAAACCGACTTCACGTAAAACTTTGGTTGAATTATAACGTCGTCAATGTAAACATTCATAGATAAACCGAAAGCATAGATATTTTTTCAAAAATTTGAAATTATCCATGAAGTACTTAATTGATTTCGATGAAATTTATATGTAATAAACTCTGGTGGATCTTCTATTATATGAAATAATAAGTTTCAAAATCGATTCATGACTGTCCGAAATATCGTGTGACAAAGACACAAAAAAAACATAGGTTGCATCTCCTCCTATTTTGGAATTCGGTTCAAAGAGACAATTTGTGTGGTTGTTTGTTATCTAAAAAGAAACATTGATATTAATACAGATCATATTCTGCACTTTTGTATCTTATCTTTAGCGACTTGAAGTTAGTAAATCTAAGATTGTACCTACCTAAGTCAATTCATTAGAAGAAATTTTAACAGTAGGTATAAAAGATTGTGAACTCCATTTTTGCACTCAATTTTAAATAGGGATTATCATAACATGACCTATTTCCAACATCTCGCTGTCAATGATAAATTTATAATAATATCTAGGAATTCATTTATAATTTAAAACCCATGAAATTGGAGATTTCATAACCAGCATTTTCAGATTTAGGTAGTTATCTGTGGATTGGCGCGAAATTCGAAATTCAAATAAATTTTATTCGAAAGCTGTGTTATTCTAATTTTAAATCCAGTCATTTGTTTATGTTTAGTGTTCTGTTTCTTGTGAAATTGTTGTAGTTTTTGGCGCCATGGATAAACTAAACATACGTACAATTTTAAATATAAGGTCCTTAAGTTGATATACCGCTGCGCAAATAAGCCCACAAAGAATTCAATCGTTATAAATCTGGAAATTTTGAGTCTTCGGTTAATTGAAGACGACGACGTTAAAAGACGACAGTGGAAGCGGATCCAATATAATCCACGACAGGATTTTCTGCGAGTAAGTGTAAAAACCATATGCCTACCTAGGTATAGCAATTGCGTCAAATCGGAAAGATAAAAAAGCTACATAAGTTAGTGCCACATAAACTAAGCAAGAGCGAGACTTACGCGTCGAAGCATGCATATCTATCACTATACATCGGCATTATAAACGAGGTAAGTCCTAAACGAATTGTTAACTACGAAGAAAAGTGTATTGTCTCAGTGAATGGAACCGGTTACTGCACCTAATCAGTTCGCTCAAAATATTTCTTATAAAAATATGATGGTAACTGCCAGTGCCGTACTTGTATGTAAGAAATAAGGTTTCTAAACACGATAGTATAATCACTAGGCACTTACTTAGTTCTGAGACTGTGGGCTTGGTTATAATATATACAGCACACTTCCATGCCGGACTGGGAGCGAAAGAAAAACATAGAATGTGCCAGCTTTTTTTTTATATTTTAAGGATAGGACGTTTGTCTTCCATGCCACCTGATCGAAAGTGCGCATGAAGACTATGGTGGTACACGTCCATCCACGAGAAACATATTCACTCGACACTTTAAAATTCGAGGACTGTAGTGGTCAGGAAAAACAGACGCAGGCAGATTGTTCCACACCTTGGCAATCCGTACCAAAAAGGAACTATCGAAGCGTTTTGTTCGACTTCTTGGTAAATCCTATATAGGGATGGAAGTTCTGTCTGCGTCTGGTAATCCGGTGGTAAAAAGGAGTGGGTTCGATTTGGTTAAAAAGAGCACTTGCACACTCACCAAAATGTAGCCGATAAAATACTGTCAAACAAGCAACCTTACGACGATGCTCCAGCGTCTGCAATTTTTTATTTGTGACATTGTTGTTATTTATGAGTTTACGGGCTCTTCGGTCAACAGAATCTAGCGCTTCTCTTCCCGGGCATATTGCAAAACTCAGTTAAGGGACAGAGGTTTTACTGGCGTTTTTGCGGGCGATAGGCTGACCCCCTGTCACTGGTCAATGTCCATCATTATAATACCTCCAAATTTATCAAACGTGCTATCAGATACATACAGGTGTGAAGCTATGTATGTATTCACAACACAATCTTTATTTGCGAGATCGGGTAACAATTTAGTCAGTCATTACATTTTGCACCATCTTTAATATTGTGATTCCACTACCTGCCAGCAAGACATACGAGCATCTTAATATCGCTGATCTATCACTAGCGCTGCCATGTACATCACAGTTTCTTATGGTGCGTACAGATCTGCGCACGTTGCGTATATGGACGTGTAGTGCGCAGAATGTTACATTACATTACCTAAACCATTACTGATTTGTGACACCAGTGACTGCTTTTAGTTTTTTACAATAATTGTAGGATATTTATCAACGAGAAACCTATCTACGCGATGCTTAAAAGTACCAGGACTATACTTGTCAAGCAAAATAGACGTGGGCTGCATTCTAAGCCTGGGCTTACAGCGCTTAGTTCAGCTTTTTGGTTGTTTTAGTATAGGAAATATACACAGGGTGTTTGGTGGCTAGGTGCAAAGGTTAAAGGAGGTGATAAACGAGGTATTTTTGAAAATTTCTAGCCATAATATATGTCTTTGACGAAACTTGCTATTTTTTTTTTGATATTTTAGAAAAAGACCCAGAATTTGGGAGATACGAGTTAATAGTGTCCGAATACGTGTTAGTTTGTAAACACTATCTTTTGTTTCCGATAGTTTAATGTATGTCGGACCAAATAAAACTACTTTTATGTGTATTTATGGCTCTAGTGGTTTCCATTTTGAACATGTGATATAACCTATTGCTTTGACTTAGTTTTTAAATTTTTGAAATTAAAGGTCATGTAGTTTTTATTTATTTTCACAAAATCCACAGCTCTTAAATTAAGATACAATACAATTTTAAGTTATAGCACTTACTGCCATTTATGGATTTACATTTTTTAAGTATAACAGTAAGTATTACAAAAGCTTAGGTTAAAAGGTAAGCGAAATGGATCTTTGATTATAAAAAATAGTTTACAAAGATTTTAAATTACAATAATGAATAAAAAAAATGACAATTATAATAATACGATATGAACTGATATAAGAGGATGAGAAAAAAAAAACAAATACAAAACGGAAAGTAGCGTATGTCTATGAGTGTGTGAATGTGTGGTTGTGTGTGTGCATACTAAATAATACTAAACAGTGATGTGAGCTATAATTTCCTGCCGAAACCTATCCCTACTCCTATGAAGTTTTATCAAAAGTGCTTCCTTACTTTAGTTTTTAGCCCTTAACTCAAGATTCTGCAAGCAATGTGAATGACTAATACCATTTAAGAAAAAACAACAAATAGGCATGTTTTAAAACTGTTTGAACAATTCAAAGTTTTTTTTATGGCACATCAAAATTATGCTCGTATCAAAATACGATTTTTTTTAAATTTTATACGCCTCCAATTGGTTTTAGAAGCCATAAATACATATAAAAGTAGTTTTATCTGGTCCGACCTACATGAAACTATTGGAAATAATAGATAGTGTTTAAAACTAACGCGTATTCGGGCACTATTAACTCGTAGATATCTACCAAATTATGGGTATTTTTCTAAAATTCCATTTAAAATTCAATAAAAAAAGTTTCGTCAAAGACACGGCTAGAAATGTTCAAAAATACCTCGTTTATCACCTCCTTTAACCTTTGCACCTAGCCACCAAACACCCTTTATAATAAATAACCCACGGAAGACAGAAAATCTCTCTATTTCGTGTAATAACCAGGTTCTAAAACGTTTGACACCAAAACATTTAATCTAAGAACATTTTAGTTTTGGCAAAACGTTTGATTTCGTGAGCATTTTCTATACTACTATGTCAAGGATTAACCAATTTAACTAACGTTAACCTATTAGAATACTTTCACGTAATAATATTAAATCATATTGACATAATAAATGAACATTGAAGCTGATAATTCTATAACTAATAGTGAAGAAGTCGAAAGTAATTAATAAAACTTATTGGTAGATGGCCGGTGTCGGGTACTCTGTGAGGGTCGAGACTCGAGAGAGATCTATAAGGATTTATTACTTGTTCTTGAAGTAATGTCGAGTGAGAAAGTGTTTTAAAATCGACATAATTTTCAAAATGAAAAAAAAGGCCTTGTGATGCGGGTTATAGTGTTCCGAGTGTGTGTTTGTTGCACTCCTTGAGGGAGGCGCTGCTGCACTAACGCACTGAAATCCAGCATCACTTGTGCCTTCGAGTCGCGGAATAAGCAAATAGATATTGATATAGTATAGTTGTAGAAAAAAAGGATTCAACTTTTATTTCTTGAACATACAATTGTAAATAAATCCAATGTAGCGCGTTGTTGATTTGCCGCTTCTGAAATGTTAGCATCATCGTGGTTTATTTGTATTACTTATTTCGTCAGCCCTCCAATTAAAAGCTTCTTTATTGGTGACTATACCTTAATGTGAATGACTTCCATCTTATCTGATAGCTATTAATGATGAAGATAGGGAATCCGGATCTAGAAATCTATTAAAGACCTTACTTTTATTAACTATCGAATAGTGAAAACATAAAAAAAAACACAACTGTATTCTCTTTTCAATTATAACTGTTACAATACAAGCTACCCAAAAGCACTTCCCAGCACACCTGTACCAACTATTGAACGGTGTAGATCTTCGGTTTTGGAGAAAAAAGTATTAAAGCAAGATTCCAGCTGCGCGATATTTATGACTCTATAAACCTTCCGTCTCTTTTCTTTACATTCAGTTTGTAATATTTCATCCCTGTCATTGTCATCTCGTGACTATCGAAGATTGCGCCTTACTCTAACAGCGGGTAATTTACGTATGTTTGGAAAGTATGTTTTTTTAAATAGCTGAGTCAATAAACAATATGATAAGGAGGTGGCTGCTACTTAATTTGTGAGTTTTCTTTATTAGGAAGGTAGATTTGGACATTCGAGTAGTTTTACTTAAGGTTTTTGCCCCTTTTAGGTACTTTTCATGTAATAGTTTTAAATAAAATGGTATAAATAAAAAAAAATCGGTTATTTAAGAATAATTGAGCATTATAAATGCAAAAACTTAAAAACATTATTAAACGTAGCAATGCTTCACTTTAACTGGGATTCACAATTTCTGAAAAGAAATTGGTCTCGGGTGGTCTTAGCTGCAAAGCTATACCATTAGATGTAGCTATATTAGCAATATAACGTAAAAATAAAAATGTGGTAAGTAATTTCGAGGCGTACCGCCAGGCCCAGGTAGCTCAGTGGAAGAGCACTCGTCCGGCATACGAGGGGTCCCAGGCTCGAGTCCTGGCCGGGTAATTTTTATTTATCACATTTTTTCGGTTATTTAAGAATAATTGAGCATTTTAAATGCAAAAACTTAAAAACATTATGAGGACTGGTAAGTTGCCTACATGAGTTTAGTACCAAAGTAGTAGGTATTTTTTTAAAGAACATCTATTACATACACGTCGATCCATGAGAAAGTTATTCACTGGAAGCTTGAAAATATTAGCATTATTTGTGATCAGGAAAAGATGTGGGTTGAATATTGCAGGTGTATCACAGAGCGATTTTGTGCGCTTGCATATACAACGTAGAATTACATTATGATTTAAATTTTTCAATTATACCCAATAGTTTACTGAACTCTCTTGCTGAGGCTTTCGTGACAATGAAGGTTGTCGCGAGGTTAAAATTGGAAAGCCAGTGTACGAACGAATCTTTTATTTATCCATTAATCTATACTAATACTAATACTAATCTATACTAATATATAAATTTGAAGTTGTTTTTTTGTTTGTTTGTTTGAACGCGCTAATCTCAGAAACTACAAGTGGGATTTGAAAAATTCTTTTTGCATTTGATAGCCCAACTCTTGAGGAAGGTTATAGGCTATATTTTATCCCGAAATTCCCACGGGATCAAAAGTTACGCGGGTAAAACCGCGCGCGGTCGCTATTACAGGATAAAGATACACGCAAATATTTTTTTAATAACAACCATCTTACGAAAATCTGTTGTGTATAATGTCAGTATAATATGTAGGGAAGATCTTCCGTTACAGGATCGATAGATATTACAAACATTTGTCTTGCATTTGACCTGCAATTTATCCATTTATTTATCCATTTCGCCGCTGAAGGCGGCGGCGGTGGCGGTGGCGACCGGTCAGCGAATATACAAAGGCTATACTATTTGAGTCACGAGTCAGACTCTAATAGAGGAGCTTTTGTTTATGCATATTACTCGACAATACCTAATCGAACTCAGTAAAAAAATTTACTGAAATGGATTAGCTTTTGCTCTTGTAATTTTCAAAGAAATGCAAAGACAAAACCTAGTACTGTATAATACATATTCACTCAAATAGATAAGCTTTTGTCAAGAAGAAAAGTAGGTATATCGTTGTTCGATATACATTGCGATGAAAGAGATAAGCTACGAGAAGGGCTCCCGCACCGGAAGGCGGAGTCGGTACGGTTAGGTGCGACGACGAGCGCAGCGAGGAGGAGCATGTTAGGTTGCATATAGTTACACATGTGCGCGAGCCGAGCGAGCGAAGCGAGTGGTGCCGCGGCAGCGGCCGGCAGAAGCGCCATAAACCTGGTCAGCTATTATAGTCAACCCTGGACAATCCCGACATGATCAAAAGTCAAACATTAAGTCATCAAAATAACGATGGTCATAATGCATGCACATTTTATTCCTATCTTTGAAAATCAGAACAATTGCCATTTAAGTATCAAATTGGAGTTAACGATCGGTAAATATCGGTATCAAATGGTATAGCATTTGTTGCTGCAATGTTACATTGAAGTAATCTCACAAAGTCTATACGACTTCGGTCAATTTCTGTACTAGAATAGATTAGGGTTTCGGCAAGTTTTTGTCATACAAAAGCTAATCCAGTTCAGTTCGCACTTTCACTCTAATGGTATAGACTTTGTAAATACGCGACCGGTCATGCCCCACCTCAAGGTAAAAAGTGAATCAATCAGTTAGCAATAGAGTACATGTTTCTGTACTTTTTTTAAACGTATTATCATCCTGTTATGTTAAAAGGCTTCATCTCAACTCTTCGTAATGAGCCCACGCAGAGCTATGAGTCTCTCCCCTGGGTAATAAGGAGAGTTTGCCGTACTGCTGGTTGATGGATCTCAGAATTTTCAAGGCACTAAAATGGCTTCTGTCAAACTTTAACGACTACTGTATACAATACCTACATAGCACAGGAACAACTGCGTAGCGTGCCTTCTGAAGCACGGAAGTCGGGGGTAACCTACAATACCAATCGATAGGAGCCACTGCGTTATTACGACTTCATGCGCCACGATGACTTGATAAGAGTAAATTAAGTAAAATCAACTGTTGCGATCTATGAGACCACGTTTAAAATCAGATTTTTATTAAGATTATTATTATTCATTATTGAAAAAATGTGCACTAAGAAGCACGTGCTATATCATGGGCCGTACCACCGACCATCAAGTAATTAAAAGACCAACAAACTAGATTTAGTGGTTATCTAATTATTGATTGATCAATTTTATATTGATTTCTCGTTAATTTAGAAAAAGACGTTGTTTCGAAGGTAAGCCATAAACAGATCTGATAGAAGCATCGTTTGGACGCCAATAATATTATGGGAATCGATCCCACGATCCTGTTTTATATGGAAGTTGGGTGCATTCCCATTGTGACCAATTGAAGAATCAGATTTGTTGATTCAAAATGCTGATTACAATTTTATCAAAAGTATATTTTACAGGTTTCATGTTTTATTGAAAAAATATATACTGATAAATGATGAAAGTGGCTGAGGCCCATTTGGATAAAAAAGTTTTAAGCGACAATGGAGCTGTTTCGTTTTTATTTCGAAAAGTATAGTAATGTCAATAGTTAATGGCTTTTTACAATGTAATGAGATGTAAATGAGCATACGGGGTTACTAAAGCAGAGTAATCGAGGGACATAAATATTACATCTTACGTGGAGCACACGGCAGGTTAAGCTGTCTCAGGTAGGTACCTACTGTAAAATTACTCTAACAGTAAGTAATTGTTAGAGTTGGTCAACTGCAATTTTGGCTCTGAACATTCTGGCCTTCTATCATACAGAACTGGGTCAGTTTAGAGGGAAAAGAATCGTGGCTCATCAGTGAGCCTTAGTTTAAGGATTTAATTCGTTTTGGGTAAAAACAAAGTTCAGAGATTTTTAAGACTTGACTAATATTAGTAGCCTTTTAATGAATTCTTTCTCGGACTATAAATGATTTGAGTTAGTGTTATATCAAGAGCTGTCACTTCATTTTCGTCCTCTACGACGCTAATAATAATATAACTCTTTATTGTCATTATAAAATATTTGGTTATACAAAATTACATACATCGACAACTACATAGAAAACTACCTTATCGCTATTAGCGATTTCTTCCAGGCAACCTAATAAAAATAGAGATTAAAATGAAAATTCAGTTGAGATGGAAAAAACTCTGGTTTTACTGCTTATCCAAAAAACCTTAGAATTAAGAGATTTTTATCCGAAAAATCATATTACTTTGAAAGTTTCATAAAGCGAATACTTTATTAATTTCAACTTTTTAGCTAATAAGTACAGGTTTGATTGCGATCCAGGAGTGGCGAAATGAGAGGTAGGGATAATTAAGCCCATAAAATCAGCAACGTACATGATCGTTTTCCCCTCGTAACATTAAAAAAGCCATTTTCTACGAGATCCAAGTAGAACACACCATTCAAACACCATGACTTTTTTCTCAATCGATTAACATAAATTCCATCGCCGTTGCTTTGTGACACATTACTCTTATCAAAAACCTTTTTTTATCGTAAAAAAAATGTTTATTCTCTACGCTCTATCCCGATTAATAAAACTGATCACTTATTTTCGAACCGGTTT
This sequence comes from Stenoptilia bipunctidactyla, assembly GCA_944452665.1. Classification (NCBI taxonomy): domain Eukaryota; kingdom Metazoa; phylum Arthropoda; class Insecta; order Lepidoptera; family Pterophoridae; genus Stenoptilia; species Stenoptilia bipunctidactyla. The sequence continues at coordinate 9,572,171 of OX101743.1, forward strand.
ACGCTGGCTTCGAGAATTTTTTAGAAGATTAACAGAAACATATATGCGCTTGTTTCGATATGATTATAAGAACTGCTTGTACTTATTTAGAAGAGAAAATATTAAGAGCTTTCTAAAGTTTTCTTCATAACACTAGTCATTGCCCACGAGTGCGTTCGGGTAAAAGTTTTCATTAGTATATGTGAGATATCACATTTTGAAGAGCACTTGCGTAAAAAAAAGTTTACTGAGCGAATAAAAAAACCTCACTACGCCATCTAGTGTTAACGCGGGAAATCAAATATATCTTGAAAGAACTATAATTTTTCGGGATAAATTTCTATGCAAAATTTCAATATGCCTTATCAGGTAACTTGAAAGCATGAAAGCGATGGCATGCGATGGCATGAATTGCCCTAGATTTGCTAAAATGAACGAATTCGTATTATGTTTCAGCAAAAACAAAGCCATAGCAATCCGACTTCTGTGCTGCCTCTATCGTACAATCGATGTACTAAAAGTGCATATAATGCCTTTGAATTTCATACTTTTCGTGTGTACTTTTCTGCGAAAATTTAAAAGCAGACATCTGTTTCACATTTTATTAGTTTCTTTTTCAGCTACCAAATTGTTTCTGGCGCTAGTATCGTAGCAATAAATGCATTCTGCGATCAACGAACGATCAACTATCGCTTACATAATACGATGTAAAGCAATGGATCGCGCGTCCATGGCGTGATGACTGCGCCATTATAGCTGATCGCTAATATTTATGTGATAAGGCAGCCGTTGAGCTATTCTGCCATGATTGAGTAGCAAATATCTATACATCCATCCAAACTTACTTTTATAATATTAGATATATGTAGGGTTAACATCGTGGCTACGGACAGAGGCGTATCTTGATATCCGAGACGTCCAAGTATTTGTGAAAGGAGTTCCATGGAGTTCTGCCTTGTTATACGACCTTATTTTTGTTAATGAGCATGTGATTTATCTGATGATTATTCATCACCGTCCAACATTTTGGGTGAACTATCGGCATCCTGCCGACCCTGAAACGTTAGGCAATTCCCACACTGCCGCCGCCGCACTGACGACTTGCGGTATGTCTGTCGCCATCAGCATATGCTGCCATACTCCGCATTGTCTTTCCTGCCCCTTGTACCGAAAACACAGAAACGCTTTGTGATTGTGGAAGTAAAACGGGAACCTTTTATCATAAAGTTTTCACACTCTCTTAGTAGGTAGTCAAAAAATTGCGTAAATGTCTTTCCATTGATTTTTGTAGCTTCTATGCTGGACTGGGAGCGAAAGAAAAATATAGAATGTGCCAGCTGCTTCTCTTCGGCATACTATAAAACTATAAAAGTCAGTTAAGGGACCGAGGTTTTATGGGAGGCTTTTGTTGTGGGCGATAGGCTGACCCCCTGTCACTGCAATAGTCTCTCTCCACTATTTTAATACCTCTAAATTTGGCAAACGTAACTTCAGATGGTTTTATTACCTCTGCTGTTCTGCCTACCCCATACGGGATACAGGTATGAAGTTATGTATTGATTTTTGTTATTGATTTAACAGCGAGCTTTATCGTTCCTACATGATCATACGTGGCGATAAGGGAAAAGATGGAGAAAGCTAGTTTATGAAAGTCCTCCCTTATAAAAACGCACGAACACTTCGTCGCTTGGGTGTTGACATTTGGAGGCAGATTCTTTATGAAGGTTATTCGCTAGTTAGCCTAGTTATTCGCTAGTTATACTAAGCGGACAATAAAGAAGGTACTCGGGCGCAGTTTGACTTGCCAGTTGCATTCTAAATTAAACATCTAAATTTACGTTTAAAAAAAGCTTGAAAATGTTCCTACTGAACAAACAGTTGTTAGGTATTCCAAATGGCTATTCATCAGCGGATTTTGCGGTGTAACGGCGACAGGTCCTTGCTTATTTCTCAGGCTTCACATCTGTTTGACCACCATTATTAGGTTTGCAAAAATATTCACTTTCACACTTAACCAAACTCACCCAATCATATAAACTAAACAGCTACACAAATTATTTATATATTTCAGACTCATCACTATATGTGTTTATTTCATCTTTACTCTATAGAGCAAATCAATGCACTGAGCCATGGCCTTTTTGTGCTGCTGCAACATAACTTTCCTTTATTCTATATCATTAAAAATTTTATAAATTTTTTAATATGCATTGTGTTTCTTTAAGTTATTTTTTCTTTTAATGTTATTTTTTTTTGTGAATAAGATTTATTTTATTAACTGTAAATATGTTGTGGACGCAAATAAATGATTTTCTATTCTATTCTATTCTTATTATTTTGACTTATTATTTATTTGAAGACATCGTTGACAATAGGCAATCGTGATAGCACGGCTTGTAGGTAATGTATCGTGATATCTTGAGTGACCCCGAGAACTACAATGCGACTGGTGGAAAAAATAAAAATCAGTTTCGTTTGACAACCTCTTTGGTGCAGTGGTCTTTTACGCTACTAGTAAATAGGGATGTCGCGGGTTCGATCCTCGCATGGAAAAAGAAAAATGTTCTGTGTCTGGGTATTAATCAATCGATAGGTATATCTTACTAATATTATAAATGTGAAGATTGGATGTATTATTGGATGTTTGTTCCTCAATCACGGGAGAACAGCTCAACGGATTTCGATAAAATTTGGCATAATAAAAATAAAAATAAATAAAATGAAATCCCCAGACAATCACACCAACTACATGGCCCCAAAAAAGTAAGCATAGCTTGTGTTATGAGATACTATATAGCGAACTAGGGGGGAACCTAGAATATAAATACATAAATAGATAAACACCCAGACACGTAAAAATTTTTTTTTCTTATTCCGTGCGGGGATCGAACCCGCAACCACTGGCGTCTGAGGCAGATAGGTTTACCCCATCGCCAAAAATTTCGGGATAAAAAGTAGCCTACGTGCTATTGCAGACTGTACATTATCATTATATGTACAGTCTGAAATAGCACGTACGCTACTTTTTATCCCGAAATTTTTGCTGAATTCGAAATTGCGCGTGTAAAACCGCGCGCAACAGCTGGTGTGTGTATATTCCGGGTACCCCTAGTTCCCTAGTTCGCTACGGTGTACCTCATATCGGAAGCCTTGCCTAGTTTGGGGCCATGTAGGTAGTTGGTGTGATTGTCCAGGTTTTTTTTAATTTCAAAGATTCTAAGAATAATTCAATTCTCAATTCTTTATTGCTTTTATAATATACACAAATCATTAGGATACATTATGACCCTATTGGGTATTGCAATATTAGGAGAGAGGAGGCGTAGAGATATTATAGATAAATTAAATTTACTGTCTTATTACAAATTTATCATTTAAGTATTCTTGTACTGTATAATAGCTTTTTGTAATTAATAAATTTTTGAGCTGTTTAAATAATATTTTTTCATTTGTTTGAGATTTTAATACATTAGGCAGATTATTGAATATTTTTACTCCCATAACAGCGGGACTATTTGCGTGTAGTTGTAACCTGGATGTGGGGAGCATCAGTCTAGTAGCTGTATTTTTCCTAAGTGTGTATCTAGTAGGTAGGTCCTGTCTGTTAGTGAAGAATTCAGGGTATTTTTTAACAAACTTACACATCTCCATTATGTACATGCATGGCACGGTCAGTATCTTTTTATTCTGGAAGACAGGTTTACAGCTTTCAGTTTGCTCTATATGTGAGATGATGCGTACAAGTTTCTTTTGCATGATGAATGTGGACTGTGAATCTGTGCTGTTTCCCCATAGTATGATTCCGTAAGTTAACCATGCATGTGCATATGCGTAGTAAGCAGCCAATGCTGTTTTTTCGTCAGTACATTTTGTTATTTCACGAAGGCCGTATGAAAATTTTGATAATTTACAGTTTAATTTATGTATATGTGGTTTCCAAGAGATATGTGTATCAATGGTTAGTCCAAGAGTGCAATATTCATTTACTTGTAATACAAACAGGCGTTACTCTTGTAAATGTAGAGACAAGTCTGTTTTTTAACCGAAGTGATTTCAGAGTGAGAAGTGTTTTCAAAGCGGTCATAAAACTGAACGAATGAATATTTCAATAACAAGCACCGAAGAAGTGTAATAGCGCTTCACCTCAGACACTCAGGTGAAACTGAGAGAGAGGTGTCGCTCTTGCCGTCCAGTTGCAGCCTCACAACACGTGGCTGTTCTATGCTGATCTGAAGAATAATTATTGAAGCAATGAGCCGTATCCGACTCTCTAATTTTAATGAAAGGGCGCGTCGTCGGAGCTTCTCGCGTTTTCGTTACATTGCCAGCTTTACTCTAAATTAGCGAATAGTTCCATAGTAAAGCCGTATATGTAGTAAAATCGCGCGAATATCGTGTAATAAAGACGCCGCTTAGACTAAGATTCAGCTTTTGTTAGCTATTGTTGAGTTTGATTGAAGTCTTCTAATTTGACGTTAGAAAGACCTAATCTTACAGAGTACCTACAGTTTTAAATTAAGCTCAACATGTCTGTATTCTTCTTCTTTAGGTGCCGTCTGGGTATTAAATATTCCTAATTAACTTTAGTCGCAGTTTTAGATTGAAACGATACAAGTAAACATCCATAAAATCAGAAAGACGTAATATTTCAGAAAAGTATTTATAAAACTCGACCCATTCATTATGCAGAATAAGAGTTGAATTAGTTTAACAAAGGCATTCAGCTTCGCCGTACTTGCGGAAATAACCCTCAATAATAACTCTTGTTATGATTAACATATCCGACTTGCAGTTATTCATTGCACTTTAAGCAGTAATTAATTAAATTTAGCTACATTAACAAAGGCACACGTGCATATTTGCTGATTAGAACCAAACGCCAGAAAGGAAAGACCCGTGGGATTGAAGTTTGCAACAAAACTGTTATACGATATTTGAGTCTATGGAAAAATACTTGAAAAAGTATATTAACGTTACCTTTTTTCAGAACTTTGAATGTTTTTTATACTTACCTACTGATTATACTTTTTAGGTAAAAGGGATTGGACGTTTTTCTTCCATATTAGCTGGTGAAAACAGATCTGTGATGAAGACAAAGTTATGACTCGTCCAGCCAAATCTATTCACTCGACACTTGAAAACACCAAGACTATAGTGCTCAGGAAAAACAGGCAATTCGCAGGTAATTCAATCCACACCTTGGTGACCCGTATCAAATAGGAACTATCGAAGCCCTTTGTTCAACTTTTAGGAATATCCACTTTATAGGGATAGAAGATCTGTCTGCAGATCTTCTTTACCTATAAAGTGGATATTAGATAGCAGTGTTGTCTTTGGGACTAAAAGATTCTTAGGCTACTGAAATCAATTTCTATTTGCATTATTATATCTTGCAGGATCTTGGCCATTATAATAATGGCGGAAAAATGGGTTTTGTACATAGCGTACAGTCACGTCTAATAAGATGTATACATTTTCATTAGAATTCGAACCTTCACCATCATCATCATCCACAGCCTGTAGACGTCCACTGCTGGACATAGGCCCCCCCCAAGGTCTTCCACGTCACTCGGTCCCGCGCCGCCCTCATCCAGCGTTTACCAGCGACTTTGACCAGGTCGTCGGTCCATCGTGCGGGGGGCCTGCCTACGCTGTGTCTTCAAGTATGTGGCCGCTACCCGAGAACTTTTCTGCCCCACCGGCCATCTGTTCTGCGAGCTATATGCCCTGCCCATTGCCACTTCAACTCTGCAATCCTTCTGGCTATGTCGGTGACTTTGGTTCGCCTGCGAATCCCTTCATTCCTGATTCGATCCCACAGGGAAACTCCGAGCATGGCCCTTTCCATTGCCCGCTGAGCGACTCTAAGCTTGTTAAGGCCCATAGTTAGTGACCACGTCTCAGTGCCGTATGTTAACTGGCAACATACACTGGTCAAAAACCTTTGTCTTCAGACACTGCGGTATTTGTGACGAGAAGATTTTACGGAGCTTCCCGAACGCTGCCCAGCCGAGTTGGATTCGACGATTGACCTCTTTCTCAAAGTTGGACCTACCTAACTGGATTTTATGTCCTAGGTATAGATAATCGTCAACAATTTCGAGCGTGGTGCCTCCAACTATCTCCAACATTTGAACCTTATCACAATACACCGAATAAGTAACTTTGGGAATTTTTAGAGTCAGGTACGCAACCCTTGTCGATTTTTTATTTTACAGCATGAGGAACCAAACATCGGCAACTTAGGATAGTTGATCGATAGAAGTAGAACTGACTCCTAGATATAAATATATATATATAAATATAAATATAGTTGCTGATGGCTCTCCCCTTGCTTCTGACTTACTTCAGAAAGCACCTGTGCAATCGGTTTATTTACCATGCATATTTTAGCTAGCCAGTGTCATAACGTTGTATGCTTGGCAAGGCGATTATTCAACTAGCCAAGAGTCTGGGAATTTGGGTATCACAATGTTTCCTCCATCATGGCTAAGACTGGAAGTATCACTGGAAACTGGGGATAGGAGTCAAAAATATTCTTATAGGTTCGAGTTGTCCACCTATGGTTGGTTAAGAATAGTCATACCATCTCAGGATAAGTGTGACGTAAAATGCGACAGTTTAGTGTGACCATTGTGTGGTGTTGGCCTCGATATTCATATGCCCTTTCATGTTAGATCTGCTAAAAATATCGCCGATTAAACATATAGGAACAAACATCTATACATCCTAACATCCAAACTCTCACATTTATAATATTAGTAAGATGTGAAAGTTTAGATGTTTGTTCCTCAATCACGGGCAAACGGCTCAACGGATTTGGATGAAATATGCCATAATGATAGATAGTGTACACTGTACAGTCCGGAATAGCATATAGGCTACTTTTTATCCCGAAATTCCCGAAGGATTCGAAATTGTGCTGGTAAACCGCGTGCAACAGCTAGTTTATAATATTTGTAAGAAGATATCGCCACACTTTGCAGTCACGTTGGTATCCAGTAGACTAGATGTTATGTTGGTTATCTATGCAGGAAATTAATATGTGGAAAGATGGTGTAATGCTATTTCAAGGGCACACTTTAGGTATCGTAAAACAATGTATTTTCTTAATTTAAAAGATGGTCTTCTTGGTCTAGAGTCTGGAGGAGCTAATCTAAGGTACGAGAGCTTTCGCTGAGTATTGGTTGAGTTTCAATCTTCAAGTAAGAGGTCCTGGGTTCTAGGCTGTCTGGGAAACGAGTTTTTTCTATAGTTCCTATATGGTACGGTTCTAGATGTATACCAGGACACTACCTGGTTTCTCTTGGATTAAATTTAAGTTTAGAAACAAATATTATTGTTTCTTCATTTACCATCAGGTGATATTGAGGTCAAACGTGTACTTAGTATTTCATAAAGCAAAGTTCGAATTCTAGTTTGGTTACATCTTTTTGTGATACACACAGCTTTTTATTCTAAAGTCTTCGATAAAATTCAAAAATTAAAAAAAAACATGTAAGCTTCTGTTACATATTTCTTTATAATCAAATCCTTAGTACCGCGTAAGGACGAAGTAAAAACCGATAATATGGTGTATTATAGTTTAATTTATCAAAAATTCATTCTTTATTAAATATTTTCAAAGTAAATCAAAAGGGCCAATATTACAACCTTGCGGAACTCCTAAATTTTTAAAGCTATTGTAGAGGCGATTCTCGTTCATGTTATTTTCAAACAAAAACATATCCTTTTACATTCACATTGTGAATGTTTAACAGTAAAATTTAATACTTGACGCAAAAGCAATAACTATACATCAGTGGCTGACCGCAAAAACATATAACCTGTAAAAAATTACAACTCCAGAATAAAAGGACACATTTTTTGTAAAAAAAATATGTAGGTATACGGGCTACATAATTTAAGGTCAAATGCTTCACGGTTAAGCATTAGAAGGTGCCAGCAAAACTGACTCATATTGTTATTTCATTATAAATGCACAAATGTCTTAATTAAAGATCGAAACCGGCATAATAACTCAGAAAATATACACAGCTTCAACTCGATCCTTATAATCTTCCATCTCTGTTACTCTTTCTCTAAAATCGCAGTCTGTTTCCTTTCGCTCCAGACGAGCTTATAAATTGTTCTTTTTACGAGTCGCTTAGTTTCAAAACGTTCTAAAGTTTAATATTCATTTGAAATTGACACTTAAGCGATTGTATTAAGGATGTTGGTTCAATTTACGTTTTGCTTATAAGACGTTTAGTATGTTGAGTTGATGATCAAGTTATCTCGCTCAGACAAAACAAAATATACCACAACTCTTTTGAGCTTTCGAGTTGGTGTAGTTCAATTGCTTTTTGTACCACTGTCCCTCTAAGAACATTTCATTTGGAACGACAACGGGTTAGATAAGATGTTGAATCTTTGTTTTAGGATACAGAAAAACAATTAAGCACTTCATTTAGGTTATTTTTAGCTGTTAATAAAACATTCTCGACATTTAACTTTCATTGAATTTAAATGGTACATTGCGTTGATTAAGTTGGCTGTACTCTACAAATGTTTTTTTTTGTTTTTGTATAATCACTACTTTTTGTATTTTCAGCGTCTTTGTATTTAAATAGATCTGTGGCACGTTTTCTTATCCTTTTTTACTAATGAATGAATGCATTACATTCTAGACATAACAAATTTCACTTGTAAAATAAAGATCATCTCTTTAAGGATCCCATAAAGATGTAACTTCCTCAGCAACGTCTTTCTAACTGTCACATATTTATAAAGAAACTACACTAACCTTCCCTGAAAACTCTAACAATTTAAATGATTATCAATTTTTAGTTTGGCATAATATACCTAGTACTAAACAGATTAAATTGTTTCAAATATATTCCCTCTTACTTTACAGTAGAACTCATATAGGGACTCCTTGAATCCTAAAACATTCACTAAAACAACACCAAGTTTTATAGATAGCTATTTGAGGAAATTTTAATGACTACAGAATCAGTCGAGGTAATAATAACTTTTATTATTGCAGATGTACTAACTAAAGAAGTAGGTAATTGAAACACTGTTACAATTAAAACAAAAACAAAGAGTTCATAGCTTGCATATCTTCAATGACCCAGTAAAGTTTACTCATTCCATAAAGCTATACGGAATTCCAGATTCCAGAGCCATATTTGTACAAATACACATGAGAAATAGTGCATCCTCACATCAGATTATGGAATTCAATTTTCTCAGAAAAGATTGTATAGCTTGAGTTGTCAGCACTGTCATTTTTGTGTAAATATTAACTCAATTTTGAACCCAGTAAATAAATACAGGGGATGTGTAAGTGTTTGCTCATCACTTCTCAAAAAGATAATTATTAAGCTCATTTCTGTGTTTTAATGATGCATTTCTAGCTTTTAGAATTAGTTATGTGATGGAGATAAAGCTCTCTAAAGCTTTCGACAATTTGTGCAGGATTTGTGCAATAAGTTATTTGTTGGTAAGGTTATTAGAATATAAATATTGCTGTGCAAACTGTAATTTTACAAAAATAGGTTTTAATTCTGATACCAATGCATTTAATTTTACATTTTGACAGGCCTTTTTAGGCACACGAAACCTTTAATTAAAATGTAAAATGAATTAGAATCAAAAAATTCAGAATAATGCAGAAAATAATTTTCCTTGTGTCTTTCGATAGGACGTATTGAACCTTTTAATCATTTCCTTATCAAAAGAGATAAGAACCAACGAAGAAGTAAAATTTTTAGGAACTTTAAATTAATAATTTCACCTATTTTAATTTGGTTTATGCATTTGTTTACAAATAAATAAATTATAGGTTAAATAATAAAGACCAAGTTGAGTACTAATTACCTCCAAGTAATCTGTTATCGACTTGTTATGATGGCTTTAAATAAATATGACTGTAATGCGAATAATTCATATCGCATAATTAATAACTTTCATATCTGTCCAATAAAAATTGTATTAAAAGACTTCTTCAAATGCAATAATTTTAGACCTCCCACTAATATTGGATTTATGGACCCGACGAAGTTTACTTAATAAAAAAGCTCTCACAATTTGCAAATCCATGAGTTATAATTGTTTATGTTAGTGCATCAGTCAGAATAGCGCTAAGAAAATACGATTAAGACATTATCTGGTTAGCACTATTCGCGGTGGAAAGGGATGGAATACCAATGCGCCGGAGTACAATTTGTACCGAAATAACTTTCAGTGCGAGTGGGATGGTGCGATTGAAATGTCAGACTCGACGGGTGCATAATGAGAAAAGTGTTGTCTCTTTCTCTCTTGACGTCTCACAATCGTTTATTGTCATGTTACTGTCTCGTTTCGACGGGTAAGATTGAGATGAAATCGCCAACGGCGGCGGCCGAGTCGAGTCCACCTATATCTACTACTACTATACGGTTTGGTTCGGCGCGGGTGACGGACGTCGCGTCTTTCGTTGTTCTTCGTATTATTTATTTTTTAATAAACAAAACCTTTATATATTACTTTTCGGCTTGTGACTGTTTTGGATTGAGTGCTTTATACAGTGACTTATTTGTTATTATTTTAACAACTTACTTTATTTTCGTTAGTGTCATTTTTTTATTAAAATAATTGACAAGTGTTTGTGCTGTATTTATTTTTATGCAAATGGATTGCTACTTCGAAATTGTTTGATACAAGACTTGATCAAGATGTCTGCACTGTAAGTAATCAATGCTATTGTCACTTTAAGCTCAATTACTATACAATATTAGTAAACAAAGTAAAAAAAACTATATTTTAAGCTACCTACATTTTTTTAATATAACTCCTAGTCATATCACAAAGAAGCTATTCTCAAAAACTACAATTACATTTCTATAACTCAGAACTTAACTTATCTTCTTAACAAGTAACAAACGGAGAATATATAGAATTCTCTAAACATGTGGTTCCTACAAAAGGACATATTTTGTACCTGCTTGACTAAGAACGAAAAGGGACTAACTTTTTGTATGTTTAAAAACAAAGCAAGCGGAGGAGACGGGAAGCGGGCTGTTGTTGCAGTACGGTCACGTTTTAAGTCCTTCCCGGGAATTTCTGGGATTTATTAATTTACAACACTACTCACCATTTGTGCCCAAAATACCATTTTGATTTTACGTTTCAAAACACGCAGAATTTTTATTTCCTTATAAGGGTTGAAAAAATGCCGTCGGGATTTTTTATGTCATTATAAACCATTATTTCTGTGTAACTCACGTTTTACTGTTTTCAGTAGGTTAAATGTTTAAAAAAGGAATTAATTCCGAGTGACTGCGTATTTATACATTTTGTTTTTCTATTCACCAAAATAAAGCGTCGACTTACCAACTAAGTAGAAGCCGCGCGTGCTTTAATCCATTATCCTATCTTTTGATCCCTTAAAAAATCTTGATAAAGTATAACCTATTGAACTAAAGAATTGGACTATCTACTGAAAAAGTATTTTTTCAAATCCGACTTAGTTTCCGAAACAATCGCGTTCAAACTAACAAATCCTTCTTCTTTATTATTATTAGTATAGAAACTATAAAAGATGTTTCACCTGTGGAAAATCTATACTAATGTATAAAGCTGAAGAGTTTGTTTTTTTTGTTTGTTTGTTTGAACGCGCTAATCTCGGAAACTACAGGTGGGATTTGAAAAATTCTTTTTGCATTTGGTAGCCCAACTCTTGAGGAAGGTTATAGGCTATATTTATCCCGAAATTCCCACGGGATCAAAAGTTACGCGGGTAAAACCGCGCGCGCTGGCTAGTGGTTAAAAAGAGACCTAAAAACTTTGCTTTTTATAATTTGATGGTAATTAAAGTTCTCAGAGAGTATGACAAAACTTTGTATTCAGAAAACTCATATGACTTTAATTTTACTAAAAGCTTTCTTAGTAAGCCTTAATTTAACTTTAAATGTTGTAACTTGTAAGTAAGTTTAAAATTGTCTTAACTTAAAACACAAGCATATGCGTTAACTCAGAGTTATTGTGCACCAAATTTAAATAAATTGAATTTAAGTTCACAAATAAATGATGCATAATATTTTGTTAGTGGTACTTACAGAAAAATATATATAACACTTAAACTTAGATGTCCCTATTACATTAATACTGTTGAAATATTGAGGTTTCTAATTTTCATCAAAAGGCGAATGTTTTAAAAAAAATCTCAACCCTTAACTAACACACAGATACTATCAGACAAACGCTATTTAAGGCTGGTTGTAAAAGCTTTCTGTAAACAATTTTTAAGAATATATTTTTTCGCAGTTCTCTACAGAGAATGGAAATTGAAGTGATGATCCACGCCTTAATATAAGAAACTTTAATGAAATGGTCCTTGTTCCTTACACTTCCCATACTAATAAAGGCTCAGAAGTAGGAATTCTTTTCCTAATTACAAGTGACTTTACCAGCTTCAATCCCTGATACTTAGAGAATATCAGGACAAAACAGCCATGCACTAATAAATCCCCAGACAATCGCACCAACTACATGGCCTCAAAGTAAGCGAAGCTTGTGTTATGAGATACCATGTAGCGAACAAGGGGGAACCTGGAATATAAATACATATTATCGATAAACACCCAGACCCGGAACTTGTTTTTTTCTTGTTCCGGGCCGGAATCGAACCCGCAACCACTGGCGTCTGAGGCAGATAGATTTACCCCATCGCCAAAGTGGTCGTCAAACTACCTGTAGATTTCAGTCAAATTCATCAGGCTGTTTAAGCTTGAAAAGGCGACAAACATAACCATTTACTCGTAAATTAGCAATACTGTACTGGATTTAAACAATTTCTTTGGCCATTCTGCTGATGATACCTAGCTATAAAGTAAATTAAGTTCTAGAAAGTGATTATTAGATCTTCTGCAAAACATGCTGCCGTAGCGCATTAAGTTAAAATTATCGTTTCACAGTAATATGGCTTAGGACAAAATAGGTGTTAAATTAGCTATAACGTTAATATCAAGTAGCCCAGCTCATAATAAATAAAAATAAATATTTCTGTCACTCACACAATATTATCTAGCCCAATTAAGTTTCTTAAAGAACTTGTGTTATGGATACTAGATAACTGATATACTTAAGAAATATATACCTAAACATACATATTGAATATATACATATTTTTTATTAGAATAAACTTAAATAAACATATAAGCATCCATGACTTGACGGCTAATATCTGTGTTCATCACACTGATATCCGCCGCCCCCGGGATTCGAAGCCAGGACCTCTGGCATAGAAGGCAATGCAAATTACCACTACACTAGCCGGTCGTCTACAAAGGTTATTCTACATATTATATCAATAAAACTAAAAAAAACTCGTTTTACCTGACTTTTCTACCCGTAGTATTTATTTTACAATAGCTACCAAGAGCTATCAACGATTAAAAAAAAATCTGTTTGACTGTTACTTCAGGAGAATAACAAGTTCAAACTGAGAAAGACATCATCTTCATTATATTAGTATAAATTATGGTTACTTTTAGTTGCATTAACTTACAGTCTTTAAACGCCTGTTTCTTTTCTAAATGTAAAATAATATAATCAACGAATGCAGAGCAATCTGTAATACCGACTTCACGTCAAAACTTTGGCCGACTTAGAATGTCGTCCACGTAAACATTCTCCAAAATTCTACATATTGTTTCAAAAATTCAAAATTTTCAATAAAGTTCTCAATCGATTTATATGAAATTTATATGGGGCCAACTATGAAGTATCTTCTATCATATAAAACAAGAATTGTCCGAAATATCGTGTTACAAAGACACATAAAAACATACAGACGAATTGAGAACCTCCTCCTTTTTTGGAAGTCGGTTGATTAAGGATAAAAGAGATACTATTCTGTTTTGGAGGCACTTTGATGGGTACTTTCATATCCTTACCATTTTATTTATTATATTACAGAGAATTTTGAAAAGAAAGTTCTGGAATTAGGAGATTACTAGCCATTGAAATTACAAGTTTTCCATCTTAAGCTTTAGGTCAGCAACGCATAATTTATACTACCATGTATTATTTATTTCCGTGGGTCAGAATTTCACATACCAGATCCAAAGTTCGTTTGTCGGTTTTCCTTATATAAAAAATCTTATTCTAATGCATGAAATCTGTTTTTTTGTAGGTTATTTAAAGAAGGATTTTAAAAAGCACCAAATTATTTTTTTTCTAAAGAAACGTCATTATAGAAAATCAAGATACATTTATTTCCTTTAATCTTGATGAAAATTAGAGTACAAATAAATATACGAATGAAAATGCCAAAGCTAACAATGTCATTATAACAAACTTGTCAAAAATAATAGAACAATTGATAAACGCACCTGCTTAATGCAAATAATATAATCGAAAACTAACAATTTCATGAAGGCTGGTCATTTCACGACAATAGACAAAGTAACGCTGCGTTCACAATGGCAGAAATTATAAAAAATTAAAAAAACTATTTGAGAATATAGCATAACCTTTGTTTGGTGTACTGTGTTACATTAATCATTTAAATGCTACCTTTTAGAATACGCAAAAGTTTGTCAACACGTAAAAAATAAACATCAGTTAGTTAAACTTTTTCGAAATACTAAAGTAATATTGAAAAAACATTTATGCTTCATATAACTAGTGTAATGATTAGTAACGGTTGTTGATACTTAAAATTTTACTCAACTAAATTATGTCTCCTTTCTTAGTTACTCTGTGAAAATAAAAATATAAAAAGTCAGTGAATGACTATGAATTAATTAAAATCAAATTCATTGCAGAGACTTAGCAATATTTATTATTTTATTTGAGACAATAAATGGAAATGCCAAGGCTTTCAATAAATCAGCAGAAATAGGTTATAAAAAATGAAGTCAAAATAAACAGTCAAAGAAATTTTCATCATAACTTCCAATGTAAACACAGCCCAATAGTTCGTGCAGACCGCCATAGAAGATACGAAGGCTTGATTTTACTACGATATACCTGATCACGAGCTACAAACAGATAGAGTAATGATTTGTTTGTATCGCACAATCGATTATGTAGATCTACAAAGTTCGCAGAACTGCCAAAAAATATTTAGGTGCTTTATCACACATCATCAATAAAGGCTACAAGTATTAAACTGATAATAGTTTTAGTATCGATTTTTTTTTGCATTTCAAGTATTTACCTACACTGATATTTATTTTCTTTCATAGAAATTATTGCGAGTAATTTAATACTTGGTGTGTCTGTAAAGGAGATCCTAATGCATTGAAAGGAGACCTCAAATATTTTTAAGGATACTAATAATACAAACTTAACTATCAATATGAACATAGATAACATAATTAATAGGCCCCATTAAAATCATTACACAGGAAATAGTGACCTTAAAACATCTTAGAGTTACAGTTTACAAATAAAACACATATTAAACAGATAAGTACAAAGATTAGCTAGGTTAAATACTCATGTTATTATTATATAATAATAAGATTAATAAAGTACCTACTTCTATGTTTATGCTTAAAACATAAAAAATCAGAAATAAATATTGAATATTTTTTTTTATTTCAACCATCTTATACTACTTAAGAATTAAAAACCATAAATAAATTAATATCTATTTTAATAAAGTAGTTTTTCCAGTCAAATATACATGTGATGAATGGTTTAACTTCAACACCATAACCTGATCTTAAATTCCTATAAAAATACATTTCAAATTTGTTCTATCTAAACATTCATAAATCTCTAAAATTTCGACGCAAGCGCAGCGTTCGGTCGTTGAACGTCGATCAGATCTCTATTGATCTTCAATCGACTTGATTAAGCAATTATCAAAACTATACGTTTCTTTTCTTCTAGCTTTCCACCCTGCGGCGCCGACCATGCATTCCCATCTCTTATTATGTTATTATTCATCTCGAAATTTACAGCTACAATAATATCCCGAAGATAAATCGATAAAAAATAATACCTTACAGCTTATTCGAGTGTAAATGATCGAAAATCGTTTATATCGAGACAAAATTTATACTTCTTACGCCGAGACAATTAAAGCTTGCGACATTTTCCCATTTAAATTTTTGAGTTCTTTTTTTAAATATTGATTAATTGTAGTGATTTGTAATCAACAATTAATACACGTTGCGATCTCAGTGGGGTATAAGAATGGGTTTGTAAAGTGGGGTATAATTTTGCCGATATCGTTATATCGTTTGGTTATTTGGCCGGCAATCGGTAAAACTGGTCCGTAGGGTCAAACACGGTCACGGCCTGAGCCGAGATGAAGACATTCTGTTGAGCACAACTTGGTATGGAGATTATCAAAACTGTATAATTTGGACATTATTATAAAAACGTATTAGGAACTATATTGGGATATATTGAAATTGCTTCACGATCTTATTGGTATTAACGATGAGGTTCATGCTATATTATAACTTAAATAATTTGCTTTTATATATTCTGAGAACAAACAAAATATATTTTTACAATACAAATTCGAAGTTCTAAGTTAAACTTTTAACAGCGTAAGCACAGATAATATATTATGCTCACTCTTTATAACGATGTAAGGTTTCCCCGGACCATCAATTATAGCCTCAAACGAATAAACCATCAATAACCTTTATACTTTTCATCTTCTCACGAACTTCAAAAAGGGCTCTATAATAACTTTCTTATTAAATTAACAGACTAGTGAGAAAAACGCTATAAAAGTATTTTCACAAAGGTCTAGGATTAATATATCAATAGCCATTCAAGAAACACATTAATTGCGTCTACTTTATGACTTGACTAAATAAAGAAAAATAAAAAAGAAATAAACTTTGAAACACCGGCTTAAATTATGTTATTTAATATGAGATGTTAATATCTATAGAAGCATCTTTTGATAATCATCAGCATATCCTTTTACAGTAACATAATTTATAGTCATAACTGCACTTCTATCCAGATACTAGGATAAGGATAGAAATGTCTTGAAATGTCGGATAATTTAAATAAGGAATTTTATAATAACCGTCAAAGAGATAACATTAACTTGTTGATGTATTCTTTTACATGCGTTTGAAATTTTGTGAAGTCAATACCGTGACATGACCAGAAAATAAGTCTACAAAATATTTGTACAGTCAGCATAGTAATAAACATACAGAAGCGGGACGAATCCAGAGATTTTGTAACAAAAAACTTGAGTAACTACTCGACCGTAACAAAAAAACGTAGGCGACGAGAAAGCCATCTTCCGAGGGTAGAACTAATTGGTCCTCACTGCTTACATTTCGAAAAAAAGTTATTTGTTAAACTTACATCACTATTTTGATTTGATTCGTTGAAAGGTTTTAATTATGAAACAATTTTATTGTCACATTTATATAGAGGACTTGTTAGGATTTCTTTTGGTTAAGAAAATCAACTTATTCATAATCTCTTACTGAGAAGAGAAATATTTGTGCATATCGTGAATATTGTAAAAATATTAAAATTTATTAAAGGCTTAAAAGTGTTCAAATCAGTTTCATTGCAACATATTAATATCTATCCGTTTTTTGGACAGTCAATTCTCTCCAAAATTTTGAATTGATAAGTTCCAACAATATCATAAAATTATGCATCTAAATTACTCCATCTCTCCATTACAAACTTAATTCTCAACCTCAAAAACAATATAAATAAAGCTATCATCAAAATATCCATCATCGATGATGTTGTAACGGATGAGATCCTTCCACAAAACACCTGTATTCCTTCTACCTACCCACTTATAAATATGTAACCCCATTGTCCTCCCGAAGATGTCTATTCTGCTTGCTAACAAGGGATTTAAAAAAAATACTTGAAATGCCGAAATACGGACCAGATTTCTGCCTGCACAATGGATAATAAGAAACAGGCAGGTAGAACGACGCTCCCATTGTTGATTGCGATTAGCAGCCATCGGTTTTCGACGTAATAAACCAATAAATATCAGAATTTTTAATACTGAGCTTTTAACAAAACGAATACACTTAACTTCATAAAACCTTATCAAAAGAAAAACGTAGTTTTAACTTCTAGTAAATAGCAAATGATAATACTAATTTGAACTACGTCTTTACTTTATTATCTTAAAGATTCCAAAGCGTTATTACATGAATTTTGATCAGATACGAATTGTTATACCATCCTCAAATATTAATTGAGTGAAAGAAATAAGTTTCTTGATACAGGAACAAATTTTACTTGACCGCCGACCGTTAAAATTAATGACGTTTCGTTCACCGAAAGAAGGTTAGTTATTACTTGGGCTCCTCTACCTGACACGATGTGTCTATTTAGACATCAAAATACACTTTTTTGTGCACGTGTATCTGTGAAACTAGTTTCGGGAACACAAAACAATATCCTTTGTCCGATCCTTTAATGATTTTCGACACTTTAAAGCGATTTCAACGGGTCTATTCTGCGAATTTATTCACGCGGGGCTTTATTGACAAAAAGGGCCGTGCAAGGTGAGCGTTTCACGTCAAATGGGGTGTAATTTACGAGTTTGACGCAAAACGTGACAAATCCCGTGGTGGTATCATTGAGTTCACATTACATAACAAATCCAATGATATTTCTCCCTTTTTTCATATAACAGGAACTAAATTTCAATGGAAATCTTTTTGAAACTTCTCTTGAAGTATATTTTTGAATTCGACAATAGCTATAGTAAATTAGCCCAATGCAACATGAACACAGGAAACCATATTATAGTTCCCGTATTAAACAATCAAGCGTCTAAGTATGTATAAGGACTAACTTATCTGTTGCTGGTAGACCGGATGTTCATGTTAATTCTCTTGAGTGACGGACAGATCCTCAAGTAAATATGCTTATTAGGGAACATGTCAGTAGAGATAATTTGTTATGAGTGTAAGAAACTTTGTTCTCGAAATTTGATAAAAGCTGTCTCATTTCTGATAAAAAATACCTCTTTTACGGTTTACTAAGTTTCTTCCTATATTCCAAAGCTTTTATCTATTCGACATAACACTCTCAAATTTGAGGTCTCACTTAAGTATATCAAATTAGGGAACTTCAAACTCAACAGTTGCTTACCAAAATATGATTTTGAGGCTCCTAAATTTGACATTAGAGATACTTAAGTAAATTTAGGCCCAATCTCGATAACCTACTTCAGGAGTTTAAAACCAAATACGATTGTTCTAATTTAAATTTCAAAAATGACAGTTTATGTTTCCGAGCTCATGCTACCGCCCATTCCACTAGTGCTTCCCACTTCTTTTCCATCAAAACCGGATTAGTCATTACATAGAGTGTTTCTGGATGCAATTCAAACATCAACGTTGTAACTCTTAGGTGATAATGTTGGTTTGTCTTGTCATTTAACATAACCCTGTGAGCTACTGAAGTGCGTCGTCTATTGAAAAGTTTACCTTAAAAGTCTTAAGCATTGAGTGATTAGGATGATGCTACATTGTCTATTTCTTATTTTACTTTGTTCTTTTCAGGTAAAACTGCTTTACTTTTGTTATTGGGTTTTAGTATTTTAAGTTTTGTTTTGTTTTATTTTCTTTCACAAGGTGAAAAAAACCATCAGTTTCTTTGGGCTCGTCTTGTAAAAGTTTTCTTTAGGACTTAAGCATAGATTTTATAAAAAACTGGCAAAAATCTACAGTTTAATAGAGGTAAAGTCAATAAATAAGCTTTTATTAAGCTAGCCTAAATGTACCTACTGTTTCTCGAATCGCAAACTATTTCTGCATTTAAACACAGCTTAGCCTTAATTAAAACGGACTAAAACTATATCTAGATAGTGCTATAAAACTATTTTTCAATGGCCAAAGCCCTAATAGGTGGTTAATTCTGTTCAGAACCAGTTTTGGGAGGAATGCGAGTGGGTGCCTAGCATTTGGTCCAATCCCGGTTGTTGGTATAAGAAATGTACCGATAATTTTGTGATGCAATATTTTTCCAAGCTACAATCTTTGTTTACCTTTTTCTTCATTGATTCTTGTATTTCGTGTTATTGTCACATATTGGTTAAAATGTGTTATCATGATACAATGTTTTTTCTACAACGCACTCAAATGCTCACCAAAAAGTTTTTAAATGATTAGCTTTAATACACTCTCTTTTTGAATTTCCAAAAACAAATAAAGAGATTCATAAAAAAATGTAACTGGCAACTAATAACTCAATAAGATAAAAAAAAACAATAGATTCAAAATCGGAAAAGATATTCAGTGAAACCCTAACCTATGATACGATACCAAAGCATTATAACTCAATAATTACAATACTTACTTCTTTACCCACCATAGCTGTAAGCTTGCCCGAAGGCTTAAGCATTAATTGCTATCCTGGTTCATATTTATTGCCCGTTTGGAAAACAAACAGTAAAATATGTGCTTGAACAGCACTTATTTAAGGAGTTCTTGGGATCTTTAGCTGTGCCTGCTTGGTTATTAGTAATTGTTAAAGTTCTGCCGGTCAGGCGTGTTATATGGTTTACTAGCTTTGTGTGTTGTATACCACTCACGTAATTATTTCGTAGATCTAGAAAGGTTATTTATTAAGTCTGTTTTGTTTGCATCAGCATTTTCTGTCTTATTATTATTGGGGTTAAGCTTAATATTGTAAATATCTATTGCGTTTGATTTTAGTTTCAGATAAATCTGTTCGCTGTCAAAGTTTTCTTATTTTAAATAGATGTAATATGGCAATCTACAAAGAGAAGTATATTATCTGTGTTATTAACGTTTTAGAAATTGTTATTTTTCGTTAATCTCTCTAAATACGTATTATATTTTTAGGTTCTACGAATTGCCTGTTTTAGCTATTTAGCTATTATCATTAAATAGCGCTTAAGCAAATCTTTAAAAGTGCTTTTATAAAAAGCAGAAAATTGCAACCGTGGAAAAGGATTATTCGATTCCATACAATAGATTAACCATTCTTAATCCTTAATATTGTGTGTTTGAACAAGTGGCTTAACTATTCAAACTCAAGTGCAGGGTATATTGTAAGGCATTTGTCAAAGAAATAAATATGACAGCTATGTACCTGTTGACAATAATGCTGAAGTACCCCACAGTCTGTTAAGAATAATAGGTTTTGTGATATGGGTCTTGTGTGCAGAAAAAACACGAAGTGGGACTTGAGGTACGTTATAAAGGAAATCCTTGTTCGTAAGTATATATTAGAATTATAGATACTTTAAACGTAATTTTTCTAATGATAAACTTAACTACGCGATTTAAACACTTACTGTAGCGCAGTGTTAAAGCAAAGCGTGAAATCAAGCTATTTCTTGAAATAAATTAGTAAGAATCAAAATTTGATTTTGGCATAAAAAGTAGCTTATGTGTTCTATTCGAGACTATAAACTATTTCTAGGCAAATTTGATTAAGATCCATTAATCAGAATCTTGGTATTTATAATATACCAATTAGAATGATTATTATGCAATTATTAATTTTGACTAGTCGCCTGTATAATGTCATTGAGCACATTATAACAGTAGACGATATAAGTTCTAATAATACCTCGCACAGTCAAGCAAAAAAGTGAATTTAATTTATTCAAGTACCGGTATTAATAATCGATAATAGTCATCAACTGCTTACTTTGACATCTGTCATAAGAATAATTCAAGCTATGATGAATGAATGTTGTTTATAAAACCACGTATAAAACTCATAAAGTATATCTTAAACTTATTTTTGTTGTTAGTATGATCAGAGTATGATTTAATATGTGTACCATTGATTCAGATAAATATTTAAACCTATCTGATTAATGTATCAAACAATCGTAAATAGGTAGGTAATTGTTTTTTTTTATTCAGATGTTTATGAATCTTTCATTTACTTATACTTTGATTTTATTTTTGTCTCAAAATTATCGAATTGTAATTTTTTTACACATGTTACGGCATTGGCGTTATTATTAAAGTACTCAAATATATCAATAAATAAAATAAATAATAAATAAAAATCCCCAGACAATTACACCAACTACATGGACCCAAAGTAAGCATAGCTTGTGTTATGGGATACCATATAGCGAACTAGGGGGGAACCTAGAATATAAATAAATAAATAGATAAACACCCAGACACGGAACATTTTTTTTTCTTGTTCCGTGCGGGGATCGAACCCGCAACCACTGGCGTCTGAGGCAGATAGGTTTACCCCATCGCCAAACTGGTCGTCAATGGTCTAAAACTTACGACATTGTAAATTCATAGTTCAACTTACGATTCTGTAGTCTTGATTATAATAATAAAGTTATGTTTTTATAATTATAAGTCAAACTTTTGTATATTTTGATATAGCTCTCAAGTGGGTGCTTAATATGGAAAACACTACAGCGAAGCTCTATGTCAGCTTATTAGTACCTCTTTAAGTATATTAAATAATAACTCCATTACCTCTCTGTGTAAAAATTATAATTATAATACTCTAAACCATGCGTATAGACATGGTAAACTGCACATTAAAACAAAGTTATATTTAACGTCTTCTTAACCTTTTAAGCACCTACACATCAATTAGTATTAGTAAGGAAGTAGCTTAACTTTCACTTAACATTGAACTTAACCTTCTTAGCTTTTAGAATGAAAATAGCTTGGGATTTTTAATTTTATGGAAACTTTAACCCAAGTGCGTTTTCAAAATCTCACTACAGTCCTAATAGTGATTCTTAGAATATACTTATAGGTTCAATATTGACCGAGAGAAGCCGGGATACGCACAGTAGCGTGTTTAAATAATGGATTCTGGATGAACTGGTGAGCTGGTCAATATTTGGTTTAATTTTTATGCGTGGGTTACTCAGGATTTGGAATTTGGGATTTGGAACTAGTTTAGTTTTCTTTTGAGCTTAAGTTTGGAAGAATATGTTCAAGTTTAGAGGAGTTTAAATACAGTTAACCTACTGTAGATGAGTAATTAATAATTAATAAAATATTTAACGAAGTAACCAGTCTATAATACGTCTATATATTAAGAGTCTTTTATAATTAAATAAAAAAAATACTTTTCAGTACTTGTGTTCATTTTATGCAATTATTAATTGTAGGTATCCCATTTAGGTAAAATTAGGGCTACCTAATTCTACTAAAAACTTGTAAGTCTCCAAAATTTAGTAAGTAATATCTTTTTTTTCAGAGTGAAATTAATGATAACACATTTTTATCATAATTGAAGCAGCTTTTTAAATAAAACTAAGCTTCTAAATTAATCTAAATATTTAAACAGGCACGAATGAAATTTGTAACTTTGCTTGTTTAACTAAAAATGTAACAGTGAAAGAACTTTTAAAATAACGCAAGATTTTTGTGGATCTCATGCAGCAATCATTGTGCTAGGGTTGTCAACTTTGAAAATCTAAATTAACAAGGTTGAGTTTTCGTTTCAGTTTCCTTTTATCTATAAGGTGTATTTTACGATATTTTAAAAATTACAATAAAATCATAGGCAATATTTTAAATCTTTCATCATTTTTTATTCCCCTAAAAAATAAACATGGATGTTAGCAGTTAAATCGGGATACATAATTTTTAAAGTACAGGTTTTCAATTTATTTATGTAATTTGTGTGATATTCTAAACCGTAATGTATTGTAAATAGTTTACTCCAGTATATTCACCAATAATTCATACTTGTACAACATGACTCTCTTGTTCAACATGAGATACTTATTTAGTTATGTATTCACATCAAGCACACATACATATAGATTGATTAAGAACATTATAAGAAAACTAAACAAAATAAAAACGCATCGGTGCCAGCCCTGCGTGCGCGCGCGCACAAATATTGACAAACGCAGTAAGCTGCAGCGAGTCGTCACGGCAAACTGCTCCTGAGTCAATATTGATCTATTTGCTATGTTGGATCCAGTAATAATGTTCACGATGATACAGATTTTTGTTAAAGAGATCTGTTGGGAACAGGTACATTTTTTAACAGTGATATTTTTTTGAAGGCCATATTCTATTTGATTTGAAAGCTACTAAGGGTTTTATCAGTTTTACACTTGACACTAAGCCATCCCTTGATACATAAACGTATACAAGTACAGTATAATATTATAAGTAAGTATACATACATATAAAAGTATAGCGGGAGAAGATTAATGAAATGAAGAAGAAAAGAAACGAAGGAATGTCTAAAAAGGTGTTAATAATTTGCTAATTTAAAAAAAGTGTTGTAGCAGTTTAAGTAAATTCTAAACATGTTTCTATAGATAGAGCTCACATCTTAAGTCTTCCTCAGTGCTAGCACGGATCTTTTGTCGATCGTAAGTTTACGAATGCTCGTATAGTATGGAGACGGTTTTGCAAGCAATAATTGAAATCTATCCATTGCCGCACGGTCAGCTTAAATAAATGTGTTCCTTGTTAATTTTGAATGTTTGTTAACAGGTTCTACTCTTAAATAACTGTAAAATAAAAAATTACATTGTTACTAAAAACTTGCAACCGACTCCATACTATACGAGCATTCGTAAACTTACGATCGACAAAAGATCCGTGCTAGCACTGCAGTTCAGATAGGGAAGCAAGAAGTATCCTATTAACCAAATAGTTTCATATTTCGTCGTATATAAAAAAGGCACGTTTGAAAATGAGCTCCATATTGCAGCCGCTATAAAACAAAGCGTTCATATTTCTTTCTAGTTTATAACGAACCAAATATATCCTGTCCATAAAAAAATAATTATACACAACTTCAAAACTAATTACATATATCGTGTCTTGAGATATCTTTCGTCTCACTTTGTTGTGTCGAGCGACTTCTAATGATAGTGACGTACCAGATTCGTTTCTGTATAATTTGGATGGGATTGAGTTATTAGTATGAGCTTTGAAGATACAGCGTGTTAAGTGAAGTAGTATAAAACTATGTCTAAATATGTTATTCGTGCCGTCATTGTAGCCTTTTGGCTTGGGATGGTTTTTAACGTATCTACTCATCTTTCGAAATCCATCTCTGGACTTTTCATTTCTTATATTAAGGTGAGATTGAGGTAAAGTTAATAAAAAGCTTTTGCTACTTATTTTTGCTTTTAATTTTTTTTTCTAAATAATTCAACATTAAATTTTGCCGTGTACTCCGGATAAAACGCCTTTTATCATAATAATAATGAAAATAAATATCAATATTTAATTCCCGACAACATCAAAAGCTTGACTAAAGTCCGACATTTATTTGAAACCTCCTGTATTCGAAATACACAGCCCTAATGTAGTCGCTTTTTCGACAACTTAATGTTATTTTGATACACGAGTGTTGAGTGAAGAAATTTCTGATGAGTGTCACACATTACCAAGACTGGTTCTCTTGATCACTTAGCTACGTTGAGATTACAAAAAAATATATGAATCCATTTTTTTTGTTTACGGTCAGAGTAACGACCGAATCGTAATATCTGAATTAACATAGAATTCAAATATACAGCATTATTAGTGTACTAAATAAGACCTTTACTACAGAATTGTGAACTTAAGTTTCTTGATAAATAAATGTTAATGTTTAAAAGTTTTGGGTAAGATATGCAAAGAGTTCATTATTATGTTTCGTGAGACAAAATGTTTTTATCGTTATTGATGTAATTATCGTAATCTTTTTTTAAAAATAAACTGTTTCAGTATGCTATTTGGATTTCGAAAAATATAATCGATAAATTAATATGACGGTTACAAAGGAATTTTTATATTGAGACATAAGCGTAATGACCTAATATAATGTTATTTTTGTTTAAAAATCAATATACATATCTCAATTTTCCTTTCAGGCACTCTTATAAGATTGATGTATTCACACGTTAATAGAACCTGACTTTAAATATATAAATCCAACCGTAACCTATTTAAATTGAAGTACGAGAGCCATTTTATAACTAATTACCTTCCTTAGTACCACAGTCCTTCGAGCCGGATAGTGGGCGTTATTTGTCGCTTTCTCAACTCTTGAATTGATTAAGGTATTTTTTGTAAAGCATTGTAGGGTAATCACCGCATGTCTTTATCATTGTTAATGATCTTGGATTAACATGTAGTCCCTGATGACTGTGTGATGACCCTGCGATGACGAGGCCGAATATCACAGTGTGGTTTCGAAAATATTTTTATAGCATCGCTTCAGGATTGTTTATTATGTGGGTACAAGATCATTAATAAATGTTGAGAGTGAAATGTGACTAATTTTTAAGAAAATATATATTTACACTATTCTTGAGTTGTAAATAAATGTTTTGATAGAGGCCATTTTGTTTTTTGAAACGAAAGACGTTTTTTTGAAGATAGCTTACAAGGAAACGTAGATCGAACATCCATTATTTTTTCATAATCTTTTCTTTTAATCACACAACAGCGTCTCTCGTACTATTCTCAAAAATGATTCCGTATAATGATTAAGAAATAGTTTCTGGTTTGGATATGCAGTGTCATCTTGTGTTTGTTAATAATTTGGGTGTTCAAAGGTTCCGTTCTTTTAATGATGTAGGTTTTTTACTTATGTTAACCATTAATTGTTATTTCAAAACTTTCCCTCCAAGAGTACTTGAAGTTATTTCACTAAAAATCAACTATTCCCATCATTGATATGTTAATACGAGAATTGTTGTTTTTGAACGTGAACTTTAAAATGCGTGGGTTCGTTTACGAACATAACTGCAACTTAGCTACGCTCCGTCGTTCAGGCCAGAGACAAAAGCGCTACATACATTTAAATTCGAAAGCGAGACCGCGAAACGATTCCTAACGAACTTGGATCTTTTTTTTTACGCTCACAAGACAGCCTGTCGACTCGGACGCAGGAGAACTCCTTCGGGCGTTTTCGGCCATTTTTTTTCCTCTCGGTCGATGTGGTTGCCCTCTTCGAAGCTTGTTCTTGTAGGTAATGGCTTCATTATACCACTTGGAATCTTGAAAAGAAGCTCGGGGCCGCCTGCAAAACAGGCCACACTTACAACCGAGTTGCACACAAAATTTCACGTGTTTTCCGAAGCGATGGGGTAATAATAATGTGCAATCTATGTTATGGTAATCGTTTTTGAGTTATTACGTAATTATGTGCTCAATTTTAGACGGCCCTTACGATTTACTTGGCAATTTTGTGGTTCTACGAGGAAGTTCCATAATCGAAATTTCGATTTGGGGTGAATTGGATTCCGGTGGCTTTGTTACTAACATTAATGAGGTGGACGATCAGACCTATATCGAAACCTTTTAAAATTATTTCGATTTTCAACAATGAAGTGATTTAATTTAAGAGTGTAGTGCAACGAGTCTGGGCGGTTCAATTATCTTTTTTTAAAGCACCTAGTTTTAAAACGAGTATAGATGATTAGGATTTAAGTAAACTTTTGCTATTCAAACACATTATTTAAACTCTATGTACATGCATAGAGTTTCATTTTCACTTAATTCAAAAGCTCTATTCTAATTGTTAGAAACGAGTTAACTAACATCCTCAACTTAATTCTGACTACTTAATTAGCTGTTAAAAGAATCTGTTACTTAATAATTATAAAGACAAACTTCAAGTAAATTCTTTAAAAAAACTTCCGATTTCTCATTTTATCTTCAGGTTGTTCAGTCGAGATTCGTTTTATTTTGCACCTTGTAATTAGGCTTGCCGAATTTTACTCGGAATTGTCAGTAGGTTAATACTTTATAGTATAAAGTAGGTATATGGCGACTGAATAAATTAAGTAATTTCTGTTAATCACACGTTGTTTTTACATTGCATTGACAACTTGAATACGAAAATGGATTTAATGGCAGGTGTTCGTTTCTGGTTGTTTTTGTAGGTCAATGGTTAAAGGTTGTACCTATATGTTCTTAAATTTATCGATATTTTGCTTTTTTATCTGTGACTCTCAAAGATAATTTCATACGTGATGAGATGAATGGGAAACTTTCCATTGGATTTAAATGCTACGTTTTTCTTCTGATACCGTGAAAATTTCTGAATAAAAAGGCTATTAACGTTCATTAACAATTAGGCTGTCAAATGAAAAAAAAAACAAATCGATTGTTACAGAATTAAATATTAAAACTAAGAACTTGTTTATCAAAAATCTATTTTATTTCAAACTACCTCTAATTTGTCAAAACTCGCGACTGTATACAACCATATCGTATGCAGTTAAACCACTTAAAACTTCCTTTAAGGTTAACACTTAAAGTATTATCCACAACAATGCACCTAAAACCACAATAATTCACTTATTGTATTTCACAAAAACAACATTAATCTGTACATAACATATGTTTATCTCTATTCATGCATTGAAAAGGTGCAATAAATATACTTGGTACCAGTCGAGAATTGAAATGTGTACTACTTAATAAAGCTCTATAAGCGTGTACTCGCATACGCCTGAAGGCTTTAACTATACTCTGATAACGACTCAGTTCACAATGAGAAAACGAAACAAGGCTATACAATTGATACAACGATCCTTTTCCCGCAATACAATAGTGTTGTAAAACGTTGAGATTGCATTATGGTTCAACTAAAGAATTTGCTTTGCAAGTCTGTTAAGATTTTATCGATAAAATGTTTCGATTCTTCGCTGCATCTAAATAACTACTTTGTTTACCAGTTTCTGTACACTATGAATTAAGTTTGTTAGTGTTTTTAATATTCAAATAGTTCTTTAGTTTTACTCGTATATTGTTATTTTATGACTGGAGTCGATTAAAAGGTACTGTAAATTATTCACAGATGTTATTATCCGTGGTATGTGTCGATTACCATGGAGATGTTGATTAAAGCAAATGTTATTTACTTTTATTGTTAAATTACTCAAATTATGTATTTAAATAATACCATAAAACATTTAATTAATTAACAAGGAAAATATTTAAAAATGTAAATATTTAAGTAAAGAGCGCCGGTATTTAAGCCCACATAAAATAATCATTATGTTATTGTTTCAAGTATTAAGTTTTTTTATAATGGCAAATATATTTTTTTGGATGAAAGAGGGTTAAGAAGACGTTTGTTGTGATTAAAGATTAAATCATATTTATTATTAATTAAACAATTTATTGAACCCTTATAATAGTTATCTATTAAAATAGTACGTAATATTAATGAAACCCACCCATACGATATTACGTAGACAGACGTAAATAAGATATCCTTACCTATACATACAAAACTAGCTTAATAGAATATAATTATAAATAAACCCACTTCAGAAACGATTATTTTGCATCTCAATAAACTGCAATTTGTTGACGGAAGAGCCAAGGCAGGCTCTTTGCATCGTACGTATCGCATGGACGCAACAAATCGATTCTAAGTAATAGATAGGTCTCTCCGATTATTTTATCGATAGTTTAACATGACGCGTGTGGTCAGTCACTATAGTCTCAATTAAATAACACTCTTATATCGATGTGAAAAAGGTGTAATATACTTAAATAAATGTTTGTACTGTCAGGCGTGTAAGTGAAATTAGATATAGGGCGAAATATATATCATAGTTTTAAAAGCACTAGGATTTTGATATAAAATACAAAATATATAAAATAAATAATTCTCTCTTTTTACATTCCATTAATGATTTAATATCCAATGAAAGTTCAATATTGATAAATCGTTTGATTGAAATAGCTTAACACGGCGTCTAACTAATTTATTATTATCATTGAATAGAACATAGGTTTTATAACACAGCTTAAACTAAGAAAATAAACATTTAGTGAAAATAGAGGCTTCTTTAAATAAAAAGAATATAAATGTTGGTAAATAAGATCTAATTTAGTTCAGCACCAAAGACATCTATTTGCAATAATCAATTATTTACTTAGCAATATGCTGAATGATCGGCATATAATTTAAATTTAATATCCAGTGGCTACAAAATTACTATTTCTTAATTAAAACGAAAGCTAGTTGCAAAATAATTGCTACATACTTAACTACTGCCATAAGTCGATTCATATTAAAGTAATAAATGAATATGCACCTTGGGAATAATGTTACTTAAGAAAAAAACCGTTTACAAGAAAATTTAAAATGTGGCACGAAGTGATGAATTAAGACAAATGTTCAGCTGTTATGGCTGATTGAATAATGACAAAAAATAGTCTTTAAGAAATCATAATTATTCATGTGAATGAAAATATAAATAATACATTGTAATTTAAAGAGTAATAAATGAAAAAAAGTAATTTCTGTCAGCACAGCAGTCACACTTTAAAGAATAAGCAAGATGTAATTTTTACTATTTTTTTTTTTAAATGTATGTTTGTTCATCTTTCTTGCTTTCTCGGCTGGGTTGATAGAAATAAAATAAAAACATATATTTTAATAGAACCGGAGGTTCTACATTTTTTTCATAAATTACTATATAGTCTGGTTTAATATTTTATAGACATACATAGTACAGTTGCAGATAAAACATAAAAAAGAAAAACCTATAAAAGCAATTCTCTATTTGATTGTATGCAAATTAAATTCAGTGTTTATTGTCTTAAAACAATCTTAAAATATAAATAGAGACCGAACTAGTGTGAGGCAGCTGTATCAGCCCCTATCATTCGAGGGCAGCGCGATCTGGCTGCAAGATGTCCTAGTACTTTCCTATCTCCTTGTTTCCTGTTAAGATTTTAATCGGTGGGTGTATTAGCACTTTGCTTAGTATGGTACAAGTAACAAGAGCTTTACGACTTTTTATTCATAAAATTGTTGAGTTTTCAAGCAAAGAGGTTCGTTGTACAAATCGAAAAAAGGTTGAGTGATTTTAAAATTTTGAAAAAGATGTATAGGCTTATTGTCTTATTAAGCTATTTACTGAAAGGTAGGTTTTAATCCGCTTACGCTTATCCTTTATAGTTTTACCTCCGTTCATTAAAACGCGCTTTAAACACTTTAAAGCATTGTGTTGGCAGTTAATTAACCCCCACGAGATTTATACCATGCCTTTGCGCACATGTCATCGGTGATATAGTGGATCCGAGTGACTTAAACCTGCTTTTGATCAAAATCGATTTCGTATCACGGTTAATTGAAAAAATAGAATTTATAATGTATAAAATAATTTCGATTCGATTAAATGTTCATCGATTTTTAAATGACCAAAGATCTTTTTTGTTGATTGTATTTAATTCGGATCAATATTTTTGTATAGCGACTTGTCTTGTTAATTGGCAGATTTCGATGATAGGTTCATTAAAATCTACTTTGGGAATTTACGAAAAAAAACGCATTCACTAAGAAATGACGCCGTAAATGACGTTTAAACAGAACTGAAAGCTAATTTTAACCTCTCGTTTGACATGAACAAATTAACGTCAATAAGCGAAAAAAAGAAACTTAATTTACGTAGTCCGTGAAAAGTAGTGGCAGCAAAAAAGTCATCTGTCAAATCTAACCCCTAATAAAGCGAAATGTCTTCATAATCGAGGGTAGTTATATAAGGCGAGGTGGACACTGAACTGGTCCCATAATTAGTGGGACGAGTAAATGATAAATAACGCAGAGGCCGAGTTTTTATTCAAGATGTCATTATCTCAGTCAACTCTATCAGGGCTGGGACACATTAGGAGTTGCTACAGTTTTTGTTAGGGTAAACGACCGGAGGTGAAAAAAGTGACAATCGTGTTATAATGGACAGTTTTTTTTTTAGTTTTGAAGGAAAGTTTCTTTTTTTTTCACAATTTACGAGTAAGTATATGTTTAAGGATAGTGTACAACTATAGCTAATTTCTACTGTTTCTGGCTAAGAAAGGATGAGGTAAAATTTAGTGTTTCACAAGTACATTATGACATTGTAAGTACAGCATTATTTCGGTAATTATGACATTTGTTTCGGTAGAGATAAATACACTTTTTTATTGTTTTGTCAAAAATATAATGAAGAAAACTATAAGCTTGTGTTATGAAGAAATGCCACTAAAAGCAACAAGATGTATAATTGTTTGAACCAGTCAGTAGAACCATTTAGAGGGTAAAATTACAATTTTAGCCGTATTTTCTTGCGTTTAATACATTATATTCTACTACAATTTTCATTTTCATGTAGTTGGGTTGCCTGGTAGAAATCGCTTCCAAGCGATAAGGCCGCCCTTTATACATAATGTGTTCTTTTATTTGTGTTTTTTTTTTATATTCTGGATTTTTTTTGTGTATAATAAAGGGTAATAAATGAATAAATAAATATATTTTAATTTCTGTGTCTTTATAGACACCGTGCTCACAACACAAGTGACGGTTTACTTTATTTAAAATCGTGAAAAAGTAAAACAATATTTCCGCAGCAGCGTTGTAACTACTCCTGTAAATCCAAGTACTTCTCGGCAATCTTCGACCAGTTATACTGTCATGAATAATCGAGAAACATATTTGATTTGATGAGTGCGCATGAGTTTGTTAATATATTCGACAGTCCACCCAACTTTATGTTCAAGTTTTGACTATATAATTTACGAAAAAATACGATAACACTTTGCTTTTAATTTTGTTTTTGATTACACTAAATTTGTATTTCTTTTTTCAGATAAACGTCAAAAAGAGCTGGAAAACAAAAGAGGTATATATTTTCAAATTTTATTATTTAAAAACTGTCATTAATCATACTCTAAAAAGATAAAATATATGTTTTTTTTTTATATTGTAAGGATAGGACGTTTGTCTTCCATGCCACCTGATGGAAAGTGCGCATGAAGACTATGGTATTACACGTCCATCCACGAGAAACCTATTCACTCGACACTTAAAAGTTCCAGGACTGAAGTGGTCAGGAAAAACAGACGCAGGCAGATTGTTCCACACCTTGGCAATCCGTACCAAAAAGGAACTATCGAAGCGTTTTGTTCGACTTCTTGGTAAATCCACTATATAGGGATGTAAGTTCTGTCTGCGTCTGCGTATGTTTACATAGTTTGTGTTAAAGCTCAATTTTAACTGACAGAAAGCCACCGTTAAACACCGAAATTATTCCACGGAAGTATAAAACCCATGCATGTCCCATATTTACTCAAAGATATAGTGCACCGTTTTGCCGTTTACTTCAAATCGTTAGAGTAGTTATTGCGTTAAAGAATACCTAACAATTATTCAAACTTGTTTTTTAACTTACAACTTTAAAAAATTAAGTAGAATTAGTAGTACTTTTTTAATATCAAGTTGCATGGTGTATAAGATGACAACCGGCTGGTGTAGCGGTAACATACATTGCCTTCTATGCCAGAGGTCCTGGGTTAGAATCCCGGCGGCGCCGCGGCGGCGGATATTTGTGTGATGAACACAGATATTAGTCGTCAAGTCATGGATGTTTTTTTTTTATTTTTTTTTTTTTTTTATAAGTGACTAAACCCGCGTTTGACCTCAATCTCACCTGATGGTAAGTGATGATGAGGTCGAAGATGAAAGCACACGGGTTTAGGAAGGAACTGGCTCTTTATACAATATTGCCGGAACACATTACCGCTGGAGCGGTAACATTTGGCGGCAGACTTTATATAAAGGGTGGTCGCTAGCCAGGCGGACCCAGAAGGGATCCTACCACCAAGCAATATATATTTATTTAAGTTTGTTTTAATAAAAAATATGTATTTATTAAATATGTATGTGTATATATTTCTTAAGTATATCAGTTATCTAGTATCCATAACACAAGTTCTTTAAGAAACTTAATTTGGGCTAGATAATGTTGTGTGAGTGTCAGAAATATTTATTAATTTATAAGAGGCAAAGATAGGCCCGGCCAGCATGAGGACAGGTAACCGCCGATCATCGATTTCTAACCATATCTTCTGTGCTTCCGAAGGCACGTTATGTGTTCGTTTTCGTGTACTTGTATACAAGTTGCATATAAGTTGTAAAAAAAAAAAACAAAACCAAAACCCGACTATTAAAAATACATAAATAACTTCAAGCCTGTATCCTTTATAGGGTAGGCAGAACACCAGAGTCTTAAAACCATATGAAGTCACGTTTGACAAATTAAGAGGTATTATAATGATAGAGAGTGACTATTGCAGTGACAGGGGGTCAGCCTATCGCCCGCAAAAACACCAATAAAACCTCTGTCCCTTAACTGACTTTTACAGTATGCCCGGGAAGAGAAACAGCTGGCACATTCTATGTTTTTCCTTCGCTCCAGCATGTAAAAGTAAAATACGCTCTAAAAAGTGCTGAAATATTTATGTATTTACGTCATGCTGATAGAGATATGTTGATAGGGTAGCCGTGCATAAATGCATATTTACATACAAACATATACGTCAACATCACTACCCCCCTTTTCGCCGTAGTCGGGTTATTAGAGTTTTGAAAGAAGCCATCAAAGTTCTGTTATCTACCAACTAGCACTGGTCCACTTTCAGTCGTTACACAGATGAGAGACTCATAGGCTCATATAGTGGCATTAACGTTCATTAAAAAAGGTTGTGATGATGATGATGATTGAACTCATTCATTCATTCATTCATAACTTCACGCCTGTATCGCGTATGGGGAAGGCAGAACACCGGAGGTAATAAAACCATCTGATGTCACGTTTGACGAATTTGGAGGCATTATAATAGTGGAGAGAGACTATTGCAGTGACAGGGGGTCAGCCTATCGCCCACAAAAAAGCCTCCCATAACACCTCGGTCCCTTAACTGACTTTTACAGTATGCCCGAGAAGAGAAGCAGCTGGCACATTTTATGTTTTTCTTTCGCTCCCAGTCCAGCATCGAAGCACATTGGACTCAACAAGATTGAACTCAATCTTAGCCTATCACCGACGTGATATAACGAGAGCCTTTTTTTCGGTACTGCAAAACGCCATAAAACTTTAATCATCTTTTAATCAAAAGCACATAAAATAACTAATTATCTTACCACTTATCAAGAAATAATATAATACAAGCGAACCCATATATCGTTTACTTTATTACTAGTTGTGTTCTAGTTAATTATTTGTCAATATTAATTGGACTTGTATTAAATTGTCATGTTTATGCTTCACTACTATGCGGTTTAAGTTAATTGGTAACGTCAGCAAAACAACTTGTAATAAAGTTATCTATACAGCTGGCTTTATTGATATTCTGTCTTTTTATTTAAATTTGGGGTGAGATAGTGCTTTGTTTTAATTGGAACTAATTTGTATAGGTGTTTAAAAAAACATGGTTCGTATTTTGCTAAGGACGACGTCCTGGTTTAGTGTTAACATAAATAACCTCCTATGCCAGAGGTCCTGGTTGTGAATCCCGGTGGCGGTAGATATTTGTGTTACGAACACACATATTAGCTGTGAAGTCATTTTAATGTTTTTTTAAGTTCATTTTCTAATTTAAATCAAAATAATTTTAGTCATGTTTTTAAAATGAGTACACCTCTTTTTTTATAACACGTCCCCGACCGCCCAAGGGGGAACGGCGGGGTATGTGGGGATGATCCGGCAGAAGACCGGACCTACCCACTAAAAACCTCCAGGTGTACCTCACCCGCCATAAGTTGCAGCCGATGTGTTGAAGGCTAAACCTAGTTATAACCTAAGATAATTAGGATAAATTATCTAAGTTTAGCCCCAAAATGTCGGCTGCACCTATTTGTAGCCGGCTTGAATTAGGTGCATGCATCCGCACTTATGATAGTTTTAACGTGGCTTCCGAAACACCGGAGTATTTTGTGATAAATTATTAATTTTGTCGTTTAATCATCCAGACCCCCCTAATTCCATGACTTTTTATCTTCGACCTCATCGTCGTAGGGCTATTCAATGCCCTTTTTATCGTCACCTTGTACCTATGACACGCCTTTTTACGGGCGTTCTGCAGGAAAACCAACCCTATTTGTGTAAAAATAGAGTCATTCGTAATAAATATACTTTTTAAATATCTTTGTCTTTAGACTAGTTTTTAGTGCAAGTGTTAATTATCTAAGTCTTGAATTTAAAGTAAAATGACCTTTGAGCGGATAATAACCGAGAACAAGTGTTACAAAGAAACTTATAGTGTCTGTATATAATTATGTAATTAAAGTTTTTTGATATTTATTTTACAAGCAAAGACAAGTTCTATAAAATGTCAATTGTTGTATTAAACTTTTATATAGTTGCGGTTTTGTGTAGTGTTTTGTCGGACAAACGAGGTTGGGTATTTACTTGTAGGTATATTGTAAATAAGGTTTCTGTGGTGAGACGTTTTTATAATTCCCTGTTGAGATAAATGTGTTCGATTACTATCCAAGTCAATTTGCCGAAGAAAATGAAGACTCTTCAACATTATTATCATCATCATCATCAAAAGCCTTTAGTCATCTATTGCAGGACACAGGCCTTTCTCAAGGTTCTCCATGTCACTTGGTCCCGCGCTGTCCTCATCCAGCGTTTACTGGTGATCTTGACTGATCTCCGGTCAGTCCACCTTGCGGGGCCGCCACTTGAGAACTTTTCTGCCCCAACGGCCATCTGTTCTGCGAGCTATGTGTCCTGCATAATTCCACTTTAGCTTTGCAACCTTTCTGGCTATGTTAGTGACTTTGTATCGCCTGCGAATCTCCTCATTTCTGATTCGATGCCACAGGGAAACTCCGGTATAGCCCTTTCCATTGCCTGCCGACTTAGTTCGTAAACATACGAATTGAGAAAGTTCTGCGATCGCACTGAGGGCCTGGGTTGGAACACTCGCACGGCGCACGCACCGCGGGCAAACACTCGTTTAATGGCGCATAAGGCCTTCAAGCACGATGATATTTATAAGGTCTGAAAGCTATTAGTACACTATCGTATTAAATTGCCTACGAGACCGTCAAGTGTCGGAATAAGCATAAATGCTATTTACACAGTGAAACCCAATTAGTCGTAAGGGAAGAAAAGGAAAGTAAAATTAAGTTTTCGGCACAGCATAGCACCAATAATCCTTTAATATTTTAAAATCACACCCTTTTAAAATCAAACTTTTAGACACGGACAGAAGTTCCATGCGCCTAGCCCAATAAGTTTATTGAAGCGCTTCCATAATTCCATTTTGGTACGGGTACCTATTAAGGCGTGGAACGACCTACCAACGTCCATTATTTCTGACGAACACAGTCTTGTCTCTGTCAAGTGTTGAGTGAATAGTTTCACCATGATCACTTTCAATTAGGTGAAATGGAAGACCAAAGTCTCATCTACTTTTATATAAAAATTATCATGGGTCAAGGTACCACTTACCATCCGTGACATCTGGATTCCAGTACTCATTTGCCAGCCCTAATAACATCTAAATGCAAAAGAAATTCGGGTAAGCAATATAAATTTCAAACCCAAATACCACCATCATATTTCAGACACCGATACAGCGCAGAATGCAGAAAAACTGCAAATACATTTTTTATCGTTCATTGTTATTCAGTCGAACAAAGTACTGCAATAGTATATTTTCAAGTCGTAAGTTAATTTTACTGTTATATACCATTTTTGACTTTGTAACTGCAGTTAAAACGCAAGTAAGTCACGCACGGTGCGTTTTACTGTTTACTGAATTTAATCTCGCTCCTGTTGCTTATTTAAAGACTTTAAACGTTAAAAGGGCAATGTTTTAAGCTTTTATTACGAACTAACTATACCCGGCTTTACCTCTGCTAAGTGCCAAAATTATCCCATAAGAGTATTTGATTGGGGTACAAAAATAAAATATCTGTTTAACTAGGGTGAGGTCTATATATGTGTACCAAATTATGTCCAAATCAGTTCGTCAGCTATTGAGGTAAAGGAGGTAGAATAACAATATTTTATTCTATTTTATATATCCGTAGGGTTATAGATATACGCTGGTGATAACAGCCACGGTACAGATATATACAGTAATGCAACAGTAATTCAACTCGGCCGCATCTTTGAAATGATTGCCTACAGCAGCGCCGCGGTGCGTTCACATGTAATAGGGCTGCCCGCCTTCAGCGTTTAAATTACATTTGCCTACTTTGTGTTTACTTTCATTTTGTTTTGTTACTGCAAAAATACTTTCTTTATATAAACAAATACAGCACTTTGTAAATTTAATAGGAAGTGTTCAACAAAATTGTGTTAAAAAACCATGTTTACGTTTGACTAACAAATCGGTCTTATAAATTAGCGACCAAAAATACTTGCGCCTCGATTGAGATCCACGAAAAGATTATTACATTTTAAAGTATAAACAATCCGCATGTTAACGTAAAGCTCAATCAACAATTGTTTCGGTATGAAGACACTCGCGACTGGTCGCATGCCGAGATCGAGCCGCGTAGGTAAAGTTCGCGTTTCGTCCGTTTGTATAAAGTTGAATAACTGTAGATATCTGTACTATGTAACAGCTTTTCTGACAACTAATGGACACACACGACCACCAACTTAGAGTCATATGCAAGAATTATCAAACTACCTTCAATAATTAAAAGCACATTTAAACTATTTAAATTGCGTACTCGTTACAGTGACCTTTTGCCAAGCAATTAACAGGGGTACTTAGTTTTCTTAATTTACGACTTCTACTACAACAAAATAACTGTAGAGTTGTACCTTTTTTTACTTTACAACAACGTAATCAAGCTTATGTATATTTTTTCTATAAAGGTACTTTAAACATGAATAATTCAGAGATAGTGAATAAGCATTAAAAGGAACTAAAGCGAAGTCTTTACAAAGTAAAGACAGATAAAGTTAATAAGCAGACAAATGAATAACGGCTACTTGATTATAAATAACAATTATCTCAATCGACTTTATCAATTATAAATCAACGAATGCAGAGCATTAAAAACCGACTTCACGTCAAAACTTTGGCTGTAGTATAAGGTCGTCAAGGGAAACAATCTCGAATTCATATATATTTGTTACAAAAAAAATCATGAACTACTCAATCGATTTCCGAATCTATATATGGGACCGAATCTTCTATCATATGAAACAAGAATCATCAAAATCGGTTCACCCAGTAAAGAGTTATGAGGTAACAAATAAAAAAAAAAACGTACAGATGAATTGAGTATCTTCTTCTTTTTTTGAAAACTTCTAGAATAATCCTTATTACCCAAAAGAATTGCTCGATGTTTGATGTTTAGTCTGCTCAAGAAATACCTAGGTAAAGTCCAGTCCAGATATTACGGCGTTGACGAAGCACTGTTTTATTTGTGTTCCATGAAAATCCTGCTCATAACAAAAGTGAGTTCTTAAGTAAGCTTCAAAAAACAGCTACACAGCAGACCTATTAGGTATAAACCTTGGCCAGAGCTAGTACAGGAAGATTCCTAGCCATTCTGGAAATCGAAAGCAATTATTCATTCCATTGCGCTAGGTACCATGTAGATACTTTTTAAATTCTTCGTAAATGTTAACGTGACAAGAAATCTAGCAACTTTAAATATTTTCTTCGAACCAATGCCAATCAATCGTATTGAAACAAAATAGAAACTCATTACACTAAATCAGTTTGCAAATTATGCACAGGGTGCTCTGATGACCAAAACTTCGTTATAATTTAATAATTTATCGATTTTGTCACGGACACATTACCTATACGTAAACGAACAATAGATTATTTAACGAGGACCTGGCCTTAGTGGACAAATCGCGATTTGAAGACGAATTGACTTATTAAATAGTAACTAAAAAATGTTTAGAGTTCACTTTTCAAGGACTTGGTACATCACTTTTTAAAGAGAAAGAACGAAGGATGCTGGATGAAATTTGCATAGAATATGTGCCTAGTAAATGAATCAAAACAGGACAGATTAACTGGTTTCTATAAACAAGGAACTTATTTCTACAACTACTTTATTGTTTCACTGTGCACTAAATAGTACAATGCATGGAAGCTACATAGTTGTATTGATTTTAGTGCACACTCTGTCATACTTTATAGGGTTCAAATCTGTTTAAACTTGTGTCTCACAGTTATGTACTTGATTTACATTTTTCCTTAATTCCATACATAGACGTTTTCTGAAGAATGAAGATTTCATTTCCCCTCTGAAGGGTGCTGTAACATTAAATACTTAAAATGTATGTGAGTAGAACTCAGTATTGCTTGATACGCACTGTAAAAAAATATTTTTAACTATTCTATACTGAAATTTAAATTTAGCATACATACAGCATAGTGAGAAGTATTAAAAATAATTTGCGTAATCGTCGAAGCAATTTGGCACCTTATTACTGTCCTTCGAACTATGTAGTTACAAAATTACGAAAAATGTTGTAAGTTCTGTCTAAAATAAATATGTGATTCATCAATTTACAACATAGTATTACGCATGACAAAATCATTACTTCTGAAAAAATAAGATTAGAAATGATTTCATACATATTCTTAACTTAGTATTTCTTCATTAGTATTTCAGTAGTACCTTGTGCTAGTGAAAGCGCCTTGATGATGACGATGGCGGACTTAAAACAGTGTTGAAATATCAAGGACTTCAGCTAACAGCAAGGCCAAATGCTTGTTCAGCCACAGAGTTAAATATATTTTTTTGTTGCCATTTACACTTAGCAGATAATAATTTTCCATTTGGCTTACATCCATATCGATGAAAGAATTGTATCATTCTAAGAATATGTGGATTTGTTTGGAGACTGAAATTGAACTTTTTATTGAACATTGTTTTATAACGCCTTCTCTATTTGCTCATGGGATAAGTCGATATTTTTGGGCACTTATCATAGGTTAATTTAAGATATTTTTTACTCTAAGTATTGCGCTACGTCAAACATGGAAAAGTATTTACTATTAGTTACTATTGCTACTTCTTGAAGCTTTTCA
Organism: Stenoptilia bipunctidactyla; assembly: GCA_944452665.1. Taxonomy (NCBI): domain Eukaryota; kingdom Metazoa; phylum Arthropoda; class Insecta; order Lepidoptera; family Pterophoridae; genus Stenoptilia; species Stenoptilia bipunctidactyla. The sequence continues at coordinate 9,612,898 of OX101743.1, forward strand.
ATTTTCGGGGAGAATTATCTAACAATAGAACATCATTATTAGCAATACAAATGTATTTTTTAATTCACGAAACTTCAAATTATTTTTGAAATATTGTTGAAATTATATCCCTAATGCACATTGAGTGCATTTTGTAAGTGTAGTGTAAAATATATTAGAAAATAAGAAAACCATTTTTTATGATACTGCAGTTTAGGTATCTCATATTTTAATCTTTATGATTTAATATTAACTGTAAATACACAGTGCTTAGATAAATAACTTTTAATAACAAAAGTGTATCATAGATCTATCTAATAACTCGTAGGAAATATATATACTTAAAATATATTTTATAGATCCATAAATCATGGACTAACAGCCAATCAAGATATAAAACATGTTTTACTGTAAATAAATAACGTGCCTTAACTTTTTTATTATAAAGTTTATATTCTAAAAGCTGCCAGTTTTATGTTTGACTTCCTTCTACCAACCGTGTTTAGAATAAACACACCAAATATAGGCAAATTAAACAAAAGAATACAAAAAAGGTAGCCCTAACAGTGATTCTTATTGCCAAGTCATAAGGTTGTGAGTTTGCTATTAAAAATATTAGTTTATAGCGGGCGTGAAGTCATTAAGTAGTCAACGCCAAAATACTATAAAAGCAAGAAACATAAATAAACTTTACTATGAATGAAACTGTTCTCACTACGCGCACAAAATATATAATGCAATCGAAATTATAATTCTGAACACTTTTTCATTTGAAACTTGCCCGTTTTAGACTCCAATGGCGTAGTGACATTGAGACCAAAAGTATGCTCGTGTTAAATTATTTTAATGTCGTGGTAAAGTTATTTGTCAACAGAATAGAAGGTGGTTAGGAAAATGGAATGGCGTCTACAAAGAATAGTACAATAGTGCTACCACCCTTAGAGTTGCATAATCAACGAATGCAGAGCATTAAAAAAACCGACTTCACGTCAATGACGTAAACATTCTCCGTGATCATAAATATGTTTCAAAAGTTTTAAATCTTTAATGAATCTTTAATGGGACCTTTATCATATGAAACAAGAATTTTCAAAATGGATTTATAATTGTCCGAAATATCGTGTAATAAAGACACAAAAAAAACATACAGACGAATTGAGAATCTCCTCCTTTTTTGGAAGTCGGTTGAAAAGGCGATTCATCCGAGCGACTCCCTAACCAAAAGGTGCGAAAAATCTCGTAGGATTCTGGATCTGAAACAACCTTTAGTCACCGCTAAAGATTTAATGCTGTAGTGTGAAGATTTAAACTGTGATGATATTTTTGTGTTGGCAATTGTATATGTAATTTTTTATTTGTAATTTAATATGTAATTTTTTATTTGTTATTTTATATGTAATTTTTTATTTCTAAGTTTATATGATGATCCATCTTAAGCCCGTCTCTTCACAGTTTTCGACATCATCACCGCGTACCACTAACAAATAACTTAATTACTGGAGATGACGTTCTCGAATCAAAGCTTACATTCGTTTAACAACGTCCTGTGCCTACTATATAAAAAATACTTATTTATTTACCGATTGATTTTATGAATATGTATTGGATCTGAGGAACAAATACTACCTCAATCGCCCAATGTCGCCTCTAAAGGTTCAATCAGCACACAACGCAATAACTTTCATTCATGAATGTCTAGATGGCGCTCTTAATTAAAAATTTATCGACAAAAAGCTCTTTCGATGCCCACCCTGTATAAAATATTAACCCTTCAAAACCACAATAACTTAATATTTCATTATACTTCAAATTTCGTTCCTATTCATTAAAAAGTTTCCTGGTTCACAGGATGCGCGTTTTCATTCCATAATAGTCTGTGGTAATTTATGTACATCCAGACCTATGCCATTGGAATTCTAAGTCGTGATAAAAGCGGCCGATGGGGCTCCAGTAAGCGCTGAGTTTCATAAGACGGTGAATAACAGTGTGTGTTATACGTTTTAACTAGCAGCGTTTTTTAAGCGGTTAAGTAAATTTTGTATGCTTGTTAAATAGAAGCTTACAATGTTGAAAATATTAATTTATTGGCTGGTACAACTGAAGTATATTGTGGATTCCCTTTTATTCCAAACACTTTTAAAGACCTAATAAAAAAAATAAGAAAACCCTTTTTATGACTATATTATAATACTACCAGTAGCTACTAGTAAATGTCGAATGTATGAAATGCGAATGTTCGTCTGAACATTCGGCTCATCTCTGACACAAAATAAATTCGCTTGGTGGTAGGATCCCTTCTGGGTCCGCCTGGCTAGCGACCACCCTTTATATAAAGTCTGCCGCCAAATGTTACCGCTCCGGCGGTAATGTGTTCCGGCAATATTGTATAAAGAGCCAGTTCCTTCCTAAACCCGTGTGCTTTCATCTTCGACCTCATCATCACTTACCATCAGGTGAGATTGAGGTCAAACGCGGGTTTAGTCACTTATAAAAAAAAAAAACAGATAAATTGAGAACCTTATTATTTTTGAAGTTGGATATTACACTCAAAACCTTCTACTAAACATGACAAATCTTTTTCTGAAAACTGCATTCAAATCGGTTCAGCTGAGAAAATCCTTTTCATAATTCGGTTAAAAATTAGGCAAAACCAACTTTTAGTTTCAGAAACAAACTCGTTCTCGAAAAAAAACTATGTATTTTAAGATAGTTTATCTTAACATGTCCAGTCTGTGAATTAAGATTTTGGTCTTAGATTGCAATCGTAAATCAGTCTCAATTATCACTACATACAAGTGTATTAGCTCTAAATGATTAATTAACGCAATCAGAGTTAACCATTATCACATACTCAGGGATTACCGCCCAATTGGAGGTCTAAGCTCAGACATATTCAGACATGAAAACATCTCTTGTCGGCAAATAATAAAGATCAAATCACTTAAACCAAGAAGTTAATCCGAAGTTATTTGACATATCAATTTGATCCTCAAAATTAGCTACTTAAGATTGATTATCCGGCAACATTAAATAGCTTTTAAAAGAGAGCATTTCTATTATAGGCACCTACGATGTGATCTTAGAAATCCAAAATGTGTGAAAAAGTCTTTAGTATTTTTTTAAATAAAAATAGATGCAACGTTTGCTTCAAGATCGACCTATAGTACCTAGATGAGAAATAAGAAAAGACAAACATTGATTTATAAATAGAAAAGCAGGAAATATAAAACCATTCTCTATTCTAAAAACATGTGACACGCAAACATCAAATCCCTTGGAAAAGCCATAAAAAAACTAATAAAAAAAGCTTTTCTTGACCATAGAGAACTTCTGAAGCTTTTTCTAAACTTGCTCGAAGTGTGTAAGGGTTTGCGGTTAATTCTTGTTACAAACATAATGCTATGCGCACGCGTTTGGTACCAGCAATCTATGCGTGAACACGTAACCACAAGTAAGCGGTTATTGAAAACATGTATAACTTAAAAATAACATGTTATTAGAGTTGTTACTTATAAGTTTAGTTATTAGAGATGCCTATTGAGGAACTCTGTGGTACAATGGTTTAAGTACTAGTTGGCGAATACTTGGTCCTTGGTTCGATACTTATTTCTAAAGTTGTTGGAAGTTGTCAATTTATATAGGAACGAGCGCGGGATTTAGATTACATCTACTTAAATACCCCTTAAAATCGCTTGTTTAGGCTGACATTCGGAATATATTGGTGGGTAGGTTGAATTGAGTGTTTTTTATATATTGTTTTCCGAAACAAACGAAATCACATAATATTAATGTGATAACATTCACAAAAAATCTTAAAAACTAACTCTTATCACAAACCAAAATAAAGCTCAAATCACTTTAAAAATAAACCAACACCATCTATTATAACTTCATTACTCTAAACAGCATCGAGCTACAAAAACAATTAAACAAAACACTAAAAAGACATTAAAAAGATTAATAAAGCATTCCACAACTTCATTTAAACTCTTTATAGTTCGTTATTATTATTTTGTTAAGGTCTTTTAATTAAAGCTTTCGGACGCTCGCTAAATGCCTTCTACGCTAAAAACACTACGGAGCATTGCATGGATCTTTTCTTGGAAGTTCGCGAAGTCATTCGGGAACTTATAACAATTAAATAGTAATTAAAAGCAGTATTAACTGGCTTGGCATGCGCAAGCGCAAGCAGGCTTTTTAGTTTTAGTGATGCGCGAAAGATTGGGTAGGATTTATCGATGGTTTCGGCTCTTAATATTCTGCCTCTCTAATCGTTATATCTTAGTTAAAGCAATTAGTATGTGATAGGTGTTAAGGCTAGTTAACTTCTTACTTGTATGCATAGTTTGTGGAGTTATAAATTTGTGGAATAGATGTAGTTTATTTCGGGCTGTGAAGTCAATCTTATAAGATATTTAAAAAAGATATAAAAATATACAAATAATACAAAACCATTATAAAAGGCATATATTTCTGCAAGTTTTTTATATACAATTTTTGGATGGTTTCCTTTTATCGATAGGTATTATAATTATTTAAACTTCATTGTTCTTTAATTCGAAGTTTTGTCAGGACAATGTATGGCAGCGTCCAAAACAATCACATCTTCATTAATTACCGAAAGAATTCTACTGACGGTGACTGAAGCTAAACTGAGGTTTAATACATAAGCTTCAGAGTTTTTTAAATTATAAATGCTCGGATACAAATGCAAAATAAAATGTCATTTTGTTTAATAACTGTTTATTTAAGTAAATATTCCATTTTGCTTCCAATTTATTATAGTAGGTGAATATTTTATGCATTGGAAGTATATTGTTGTGATTCACAAACTTGAGATTTGTTTTTACCCCTTTTAAATAAGTCCAAATCAGGACTTGAACTCTCCATATGGATGCCTAGCTCTTATTACTGCATGTCAGATACGAGATATAGATATATAGATTACGATTATATTTAGTATATAGCACCGAGTATCGATAGATTTAGACTAACGCCCATGTATAGCATGTATTTCCTTTTTTGTACTTATAATGGCATACAATAAAGTGTAAATAAATAAATAAATAAATATTTTCAAACCGTGTCTTGCTTTTTTACCCACCATATCTTCAGGATTCCGCTAAGTCGTCACGTCGTCTTTGTCATTAGATTACAAACGCTAAACTCTTAAAACTTAGGTCGCATTTTTATTTAAACGTGATAATGACATGTGGTTCAACTCGTTCTATCTCCTGTCCATTTGTCTCCACCGCTGGTCGATTTTTGGGGCTCATTCCATAAATTCTCCTTACATGTCCTGTTTCTTAGGTAAATATTTGGTTAGACTGATGTTAATAAATAACTTGCGGAGTTTTTTTTTGCTGGTAATTTATAATAGCCCTTTTATAAGACATTTTGTTAAAAGTAGTTGTTAATTTCAAATATTTAAATATCATAAGATTTATCAAACTTACTAATCAGAGCCTTCTTTTTGCTTACAACACAAGAGCAACTACAAGAGCTACCTAGGGAAGAGATTCATCATTCTGTAGTCTTCAAGAGCTTGAATCTATTATTTATTCTATCTTTCTTTATCTTAAATGCGCACTGCATTTTCTTTTCTTTATAGAAAACCGTTATTATTATTTGAATTTGGAAAGACTTATACTTTAGTCGACTCAAATTCATTTGTATAATTATTACAAATTAGTCACACTATCAATTGCTTACCTTTCTACAAACTCTACACTCACAGAACTGCTGTAAGTAATTTTGCAGTATAAGCAGTACCTAAGTAAAACATAAACATGGATATTCCGATATATCTTAAGTCTCATGTATTTATTAAACATATTTAATGCATACAAATAAAGCTATCTCTCCAGATTGCTTATAAACTATAAAACATATCTCATTAGGGATGCTGCCTATTTGCAGATGCAGATGAAGAAAGATGGTCGTATATAACGATGCGTAACATAAGATGATGAGGACCTCAAATGTCAAATGAGTCAACCTGTATGATTGTGTGGTGTTGAGAAATTTCTGCAATATCGTGGGAAAATGTAACGGATGAATACAAAAGATTGTTTTGGATATTGACTTCGTGTAAACTTAGATATTTTTTTTGTTTCTAGAGGGTTTGTGATCATGAAAATTAACACGAAATATGCAAATCTAAAAGTAAGCTTAATAAGGCTATGGTAAGTGTGGTGACAAAACAGAATAGAAATATCGTATTTTGTTACCGGCCCAGCGCCTGCTATTTTTAAAATATGGCTTAAAAACAAACTTAGAATAAATAAAATCTTATATATAAAAAAATCCATAACTTTTTTAACACGCTACCATTAGTTTAAAACGAATATGAGTAAACTATAAAAAAGGGTATAACACGTACACCGTAAAATAAAGACTTAATAGAGGCAAAACTGCACTGTACGCAAACACGCAGAGCGTAATTACATTAACTCCCATACTTGCACCAAAGGAGCGTTTTAATTTAGCAATTTAGACCCAACTACTGAATTTGCAGGAAACATAATAATTAACGGTAATTATATCTTGGTTACAGGAACAAAAACTTGAAGAATGACACCGACCGGATTGAACAGAACAATTTATATTAAAGACAAAGATGCGACTTGTGATATTTAAGAGAAGAACGATGACGATAAAAATGGGAGAAGAGAGATTTGAGTTAACTTGACGAGTGTGTTTTTGTAGAGTGATGTTAGTGGAGATTAGTGTGGGATTTGATAATGTTATAGTAAATATAGTGAAGAATGCCTGATCGGGATTCCGTGGGTGCTGGCACAGCTGGTAGTGGTGGCTTCCTGCCTCTTCAGTTTCCATCAGCGTTTGCGGCTTTCCATGCATCAACTCCGCCGGGAGCGCAGTCTGCAGCGATGCATCACGCAACGCATTATCATCATGCACAGTAAGTTCTACTTGTTATATTTACTAATTATCTGATTTTTTAATCTAAATGCAAAACATTTGTCTATTACGATGAAGTCTTGTAATACTTGGATGACATTAGCCACTTGTTTCCTTCGCGGTCCTGTTGTACCGCGAAAAAAAGTCAGTAGTTTGTCGCGCGGTGCTACAGTACCGGTCCGGTCGTTTTTCGATTTTTACTAATTTGATAGCTTTTTTTGTTTTTATGCGGATTTTACCATTAAAGTTACTGTATTTTTTTAATTCTTATAGCTTCATCCATAAGCTTTATGAAATATATCATCATTTGTTTGTATGCTAACTGGATCAGGTTATAAAAAAGGTTTTAACGTTCAAGTGCACCACGGTGGTGTTGCGACATTACGTGACAATCAAGCTAAGTTGAGCGCCGGTCGCACGACAAACTAGTGGCTTCGCTTTACTTTTCATTTTAAATTGGATTTTCAGAACTTTTTGGCGACTTTATTATATCCACAGGAAACGAACTGTGTCATCACTCAAAGGTTTTACACACTGAAGAAGTTGAACAATTAAATTAAAAATAGTATTATAAATATAACATCTGACAACGATTGAGGAAATGATGTAACTAACACCACAATTATTAACTAAAGAAGTTGCTAACGAAGCAATAAACGAATACAGGATGCGAACTAAAATGTTACACACTTATAATTGGACAGTCAAGATTTTTAGAGTAAAGCGGAAATATAATTTTGGCGGCAACTTCGAAATTAATTTAACTAAACTTGCCTTATAACCAGGTTAAAAGATGTCGCAATTATAAAGAGTTTTGCCCTTAATTATACATACGTACTTGTAATTGATTCGATTTTCTTTAGTGATAGACTGATATTATGCATATGTAGTTGCAGAGATCTAGGCGATCCCATATGAGATCTATTCAAAGTTTAATTAATAAAAATACTAAAGACAGTAAAAATAACTCTCAAAGATTTTTAAGTTAAATAACACAGCAATAAATTGTAGTCCTTTCGACATATTTTTCCTGCCTTTCATGCTCGTGCGCACTGTTGTGTTTCGAAGTTATTATGATTGAAAGGAAATTGCGTATATTAATTAGTTGTTAGCTAAAAAATAAAACATATTTCCATTTGCCTGTAGTAATCATAATTTTATGACTATCTACTCCACTGGATTTAGCTTTTTCGATTATTATTTTAACAGCCTACATATACATTTACTTTCAGTTTTATTTCCTATTTCATTGCTTTGCGTTTTATCATAATCTAATAGTTAAGAGCGCATCAGGCTGGTTCGATTCCATTCAATCACGCAAATTTAAACCTTTTTAAGTAAACCTTGTGACTTGAATTGCATTACAGCCAGAAGATTATAATTATTTGAATTTGATCCTGAAACATCGTCGTGTTATTATTGTACCGGTCTATAAAATAAAGTGGTTCATTAAAGGTTTGCATTTACTACACGTGTTACAAGGCTTCTGCCGTAAACGTCATAAATTATGCCTAGTCCTATGTACTGCTGACATTTTGGTATCATTGCGTTGTATAATGTTTTTTAATAAAAAATAAGGAGTGTTTCACATATGACGACAACTGCAGTTAACAAGTGAACACAGAACACATTAACTTCAAAGCAATTATAAAAAGGTACACCTTTACTTAAGGCTCGATTATTTTTACGGCAAATTATCAGTAGAATTTTTTATCGAGGTCAGGTAGGAAATTTAAAGATTAGATAAGCCGCCGCTTTAAGCACAGTTTACGGGCGAGAGCCCATAAACCCTGTCCAGCAGAGACAAGGTGTTACTTAATGATAATTTATTGCAAAAGACCGAAGTGGTGTCTTGGATTTGAAGACAGCATTAATCTTCGTTAAGAATGACAATAAAACGGTCCCGAAACGTATTGATCGCCTCTGACCAAGTGACGAACAGGAAGTCATCGGAGGTATTAAGACGTTCACAATGTTACGATCACCGCTATAAAAGCGGGTCGGTAGGTTTTAACAAACGACTTGGTCACTGCACTCAAAGGGTATGTGATGTATGATGACGTATGGCGACGACTCGCTTGGTCGAGATGATTAATAACCAAACGGAATATACTTCCAACAATCTCAAAGCAACTGCCACATTCCACGAATTTTCGCTTTTAAATGTTTACAACGAAATTTAAGTTTCTCATCGTAAAGCATATTGATTTGTCCGACAGTTTTTTAATTTAGAAATCGGAGCATTGTGACGTACGACAACGTTCACATGCATAAATAATGTATTATTGCGTGTTTTATTACTATAACCCAGAATACCAATAAAGGCTTTTGTTCGAAAGCTGTACGTATATGTATTCCTGAATTGTGCTTTAAATCAAGTCGGAGTCGCGTACTGCGGTACACAATTTATTCCTCTCAGAGCAGTGCAATAAACTCGTTTTCACATCTTAATGAGGTTTCGATTGCATAAGTTAGTGTTTCGTGTTGTATAGAGACGTTTGTCTTCTCGGAAGTTCAGTTAATCCTTTATCCACAGTCACAGTACGGCTTGTAGATTTCGTGGGCCGGATGCCGAAAGGAGCGTGCCCATTAACGACAGTTACTCGGTGCCTCATTTAACCCGCGATAATTGCCACCACATTTCCAAGCTGTCTAATTATAGCGCGCACAATGGGTTGGACACGATCGGCTATTTTGGCTCCCTTCGCCCCGTCAAAGTCAATTCTGTCCGGCTACAAAAGAGGTGTTGCGAGTCGCCTGTCGTTTGATTCATTAAGCGAAATCCTTTGAACTGATGTATCGGCATCGCATACCACTTGCTCTATTTATTCTCAGGACGTTTATCAATAGCCGTCAATGTTATCCGTAGCTTCCGTTGCGCTCGAGCTGCGAATTTCATTTAGTTCACGTCACATTTGTAACTGTTGCTTTGCGTTTCCATACTCATAAACAATTTCCTCGTATATATCAAGTGTAAATATAAATAGCAGGTTTCTAGGAACACGTGTAAATAGCATTCACAAGAAACCTCTAACACATGGGCGACCACAAAAGCGTCTAAGCCACAATAAGCGCTATTCTGTGGCCCGCATCCCGCTCTACGGGCATTGTGAAGCGTCCTGTCTTCACAAATCATCGAATGAAAAAAGAGCATCGCTATATTTATGTAAGACAAAGGCATTATCGGGCGATGATTGGTCTACGTGTGTGGCAGCTATTGTTGCACCGGTGCATGTAATCCTGTCCAAGCAATTAGCCACTATATCTTTATACCACCTCAAATATTCATGTTATTGTCAAAGGTATACATTACATTTATCTTGACATCTAATACTCGATCGTATTGAATGGTTAAGTCGCATCGTAACTGTTTATTAGTGTCTTTACTGTTCGAAATTTCGTCGTTGTTTGCGACTCGTTTGACAACTTAACTAAAGTTGATGTTTTTATTAGATTTACCGTGAGATAAAGTTGTCTTATCAACGTCTCGGAGACATCATTACCTTTCTCTTCCATATTTAGGTATGGTCTTAATTAAGCGTTCGAATAGTTTTTCATTTTATGTTAATGGATTCAAGAATGCATTATTCTCAGTTAAACGTATTTTTAGACTTCGTTCAAGTAAATTCTAAGATGGGTTTTAAATTTCTTTCATTTCCATCGCCAATAGGTGGACATTTACGAGGTTCTGCTGTTTGTTGAAGCTGTTCTTAGAATATATAAAACTGACAGAAGTGAACTTAACACGTTTCGCACGTGAAATATTTATCGACATCTTTAGAGAAGTTATTTTCTAGTTAAATTTAAATGCTTGGACTTGCATTATTAAGTGTAATCATTATTTATTAGATTTGTAGTTAAAAAATAAGCATTGTTAAACTAAAGATTAATGTACATAAGAGCTAACTTTTCAGCTTATTTTCATAGGAACTTATTCTTTTTGTTATCCATTTATTAAGAACAGAACAGAACAGAAACAGACAAAAAATACAATATATCAATTTTAAGCATTACACGTGACTAACCTCCTAACTCTTGGCAGTAAATAACAAAAGCATGTTCCAGAAATTCCAAAAGAAGAGAAGCCATCACCGTCAGACCCAAAAAAAGTGATCCTAATAAAATATAGCGGTCATTTTGGACCCTCTATTCGACATTTGGCAGCTACGGCCACAAATTGACCATGTAAATAGAGATCCCAATCGGTCAATCGCTACCATAGACAAGTTCCGGTCGTAAATTGCCCATCCGGTGCGTCGCCCGATGCGCAAGCGTCAACTTTGTAGTCAAAGCTGTTCGTTTTATTTCTGGAAGAAGTTTTTAGGTGCATTGGTTTCATAATAGATTGAGCTCGTTTTTTTATTACACTCTATTATTTTAGGTCTATTTTATGTAAAATTAGGGCACTTCAAATACTTATAAAGCCTCATTTTGAAGCCTTTGACGTGTATTTAGAGACTTAAATTTAGAGAGTATTATTTCGAAAGCCCATTCATTGCTTGATATCTGCAGTTTTATTTGTTTTAGTTATATCAGTATATTAAAACTTTCTCGAATCATTTCATATATTTATTTGTGAGTTAAACTAAACATGACTGCAAATAAAAACGCATATCATTATTTCTAAACTTCAACTCTGTTCCTACGTTAATAAACATAGGTAATAATAGATTTGTAGCAAATAATATAGAAAGATTTAATATAATTTTCTTTAAAAAACTTAAATAAATAAAAGACATATTCAATTGTTTTTGTGAACTCTTAAAAAATAGGTTAATCGCTTCCAACTTAACACGAGCGACAGCCCCCCCACTTAGCAAACTAAAAATAAATTACAAACTAATAACTAGGTACCAACGTTTTATTGTAAGCAAATTTTCTCACTAAAGAATCCTTTAGTCTTAATTACTATTGTAGACACGTCTTGGCTGTTTCCTAAGTAAGTGTTAGGACTTGAACATGACTTCACTGATGATTAGCACTAGGATCGTGGTTGGCTGCGGTTAATGATGAAATTATGTTGCGGTGGAATTCACACTGAGATTCTTCTTGAGATTTTGGTTGATAGTATTTAAACGGTGATTGAGGCAGATGGGTCTCGATGGATTTAAACACGTATAACGCCAATTTGGCCTCCATTCTACATTGCGGATAATCCAAGGAATCTTCTAGGCATGTAATGAACTTGCGTTTAGTTTAACAGATCACTATAGTTTTGGTTCTATTAAGGAGTGTAGGTATCTCGTGGATGTACTTGTAATAAATGTTCTTTATTTTTATTTTCTAATGAGCGAAAAAAGGTGTAGAAATGTTTCTAAATAACACTTTATTTTCTATATTTGGTACTATTATAAACCAGTTGATGTCCAAGTGTTTGTAAGTCTCCTATTGAATGAATGTTCATTATAAATGTTAGTTACTCAGTACGTTATTAGTTGGTTATAAAATAATGTAGATAGATATTTATGAAGAAGCAATTAATTATATTCTTGTCAGCTCCTATAAGCGAACATAAGGTGATTAATATTCTACTTTATCTAGTTGACGACATTTAAACGTTTTCTCATTAAAATTCGGCAACTAACTCATTCTTTAATCTTTTAATCCACTCAAATGAAATAAAACTAAAATTTAAAGTCATTATTTAATGTCCAATAAACGTATACTCCATAAAACCGAATAAGTATAGTGTAAAAAGCCGTAGGTCATGCGATCGTGCGTGTGCGCAGCGCGCACGGTAGCCGTGGTTTCGGCGGTGATCGTCCATCGATTTTTATTTTCGATCGCTTTAGCAGATCGACATGCTCAGACGCAGGGTATTATATTAAGTGTGTAGGAATTTTAAGTGCGTGCTCGGTTTTATGGAGATAATTGATTTTTGAATGAAAGATATAGAAGTAAAATGGTTTTTGTTTTATTTCGGTTTTTTCAGGAGTTAGTTATTTTTTTGGTTTGTATGATTACTTAGAAGTTTTTAAGGGTTACTTTTAACTTTAATCACAATTGGGCAGTACTTTCAATCGAGCTTGAATTATTATTGGAATGCGTTCTTAACAATTTGACAATTCAGCGTTAAAATATCTACTTCACAAATTCTATTACAATGTGGGAAGATTTTTAGTTTTCACCCGTAACTTTTTAAAAAGCACATCAGTTATCAACGCTCTTTCTGGGCTCATTTAAACCACCGAATCGTTTTTATGTTTTTGATGGATGGATCTGTACCTTTTCCACTTTCCATCAGGTGACAAGAAAGACAAATATCTTATCCTTTTACATAATTAAAAAAAAACAAAAATCAAACGAAATTAAACTCTTATTTCGCCCAGTTTTACGCGTACACGCCACGGGCGTAAACCTCGCACAATCGGGAGTAAATCTTTCCAAGCAATTGTATTAATGTAATTCGATCCTCATAATGCTCATTTTTCTTAGCACTTATTGGCCTGCAGAGCTTTATCCTCCTTTGTTTTCGTTAATTGCTAAAATAATACTGCTTTTATATGATCTGAAACTGTATTAATTGAATTTTCTGTCAATAGTTTTGCACGGTTGGCTGAGAAGTAATTATGATTAAGGTACCTATGGTCGGTGTTGGATAAAAAGCATTTAAATACGTTTGTTTCATGCTTATATTGATTGAGGCTGGATTTTGTAAGGCTCTTTACACAGATTCATATTAGAGGTTGGCAGCCAGCGTTCCTTATAGTAGATTTCCGAATTAAATCTTAATTCAAAATCCTCGTTTGTAAACACTTCAATGTAAAAAATGTATGAAATGAGCTTGGATTATAATTAAAATTCGACCTACAAATCAACTGCCTATGAGAGGACTCATATAAATGCACTATTAAAGAATTAAGTCTGTTTCGATCAATATATCGGATCAGTACGATATAAAAAGATCAATACAAGCATGGGTGATGATAATGATTTTCATGCTTTGGGAGTCACGATAAATAAGTAATGTATACCTACATACAGTTACATTATTAGGGTTGTCAAAAGCCATTTAGACGCCTACATTAGGCCAGTATAGTCGGCTACGTTTCGGGCCAAAGACCCAAAACCCTGCAGCGGGTTTATAAAAAGATCGTGATAATGATATCACTTGTTATGCGTCATGATAATTCAAATGCATAAACTTACAAAATTATTTACGTATTTTTACGGTCGAGGTACCTTTTTAAAATTCCATTCATGTTACTTACCTCATGTTTATAATGTTGTCAATACCTTTGTTAGGTGTACTGTAATAACAGAAATTTATTACAAAGTCTTACATCTTTGCTTTATATTTAGTTTACAACTTACCTGCCATCAAGAAGCCCGTGATATGAAGGTATCGTTAATCCATTGATATGCTATTGATACGAGTTTACCAGTCAAGTTGTATACAGTGCGGTCGTTGGGATATCAAAAGCAATTTCGGCACCCGAAAAATTCTTATGTGCAAGTGCACCCAGTCCACTTTTTCGGCCCAATATTGAAGTAGTAAGCAAATACATTGTATTCTATAGTTTCTTTTTGGTACGGATTTCCAAGGTGTGGAACAATCTGCCTGCGTCTGTTTTTCCTGACCACTACAGTCCTGGAACTTTTAAGTGTCGAGTGAATAGGTTTCTCGTGGATGGACGTGTACCACCATAGTCTTCATGCGCACTTTCTATCAGGTGGCATGGAAGACAAACGTCCTTTCCTTACTATATAAAAAAATATCAGCTTTATAACTCATTCATATTTATGTATTGAAAAAAAATTGCGCATTCTTTCATCAGCCTAACTACTTACTTTCTATTCATGTGAAGATAAAAAAAGATATACGTTGACTTCAATTACATTCATGCGTTATCTGGCACCAAAGCAAGCAAATAGCTCGACTTCTACTTAGAGTATACTTTACATAATCATACTTTTTATTTAGTAAATACATACACGTACATACATCCAGACCTAATGCAAGAAAACATGTTCATGAACACAAATGATTGTATTGAGCGAGGATTGAACTCGCGACCTCAAGCGTCTGAGCCAGATAGTGTTACCAACGCGCAACAACGACCGACACATTGTATCATACTAAGTTATTCCTTTGATAATCAACGAATGCAGAGCATTGAAAAAACCGACTTCACGTCAAAACTTTGGCTGAGTTGTGATGTCATGAACGTAAACATTCTCCGAAATCATAGGTACATATTTAAAAAAAAATTGAAATTTTCAATGAAGTAATCAACCGATTTCGATAAAATTTATATGGGACCAACTATGACACAAATTTTCAAACACTCTTTTCAAATTTCAAAAAGAATTTTTCAAAATCGATTCATTATTGTCTGAAATATTGTGTAGCAAAGACACAAAAAAAAGACTTGTGGCACTCGGAGACTGCCGCGGTAAATCTATTGCATAGCATTTTTTATCAACTTATGCAATTATAATTATTTATTTATTTTATTAATGCAGTAATGTTTGATCTAATATGAAGTTCCACAAGTTCCTAGTAGATGGCGCTGATTGTTTATTAGTTTTTTGTTTATAGAAATCAAAGTATCACCCCTGTGCCGGTCGGAGTGCGGGGTGTTAGGTTTTTTTCGTTACGGAATGTCTGGATTCGGTCCCCACGCTCAAGGCCCGCGATAGAAGCTATGCAAAACCTAAAAAACATATGGACGAATTGAGAACCTCCTCCTATTTGGATGTCGGTTGAAAATAGGAAGTGACTCTTAATTGTGAACAAATAATGCTAAAGCATGTTCTTATTAAAGACTAGCAGATACACGCGAATTCTCTAGTTTAGCTCCGGATCCGGATAAAATATAACCTGAGTTCATCATTCTTAGGTATTTAGGTCCCTAATAGTGAAATTATTGAAAGTGAGGTACAGCAATAGAGACTTAAAACAAATTACAAAAATAACAAATTGAAATAAATTTACCACCACTTTAGAAGGCGGAACTGCCAAAATGTAGTGGCAAAATTTTAGCATCTAAAGTGTAATAACGCAATAAGAGCTTTTTTTAAATAGGTAGAAGTATATGTTTAATAATCCTTAAATTAATAAGGGTTTTGTGTTGAATACTATATCTTATTATGTAACGTATTTTTTTGCAAAGCCTCTGATTGATTGGTGGTAAGGTCTTTACAGGGTATGACGCGTTGAACTCATTTTTATGTTGTGGTTAGTTGATGAAAACAAGTCATCTTTTATTTTTATATACTCTACATCTCAATGCTCATTTACCTCCGATAATTTTATTTTTTACAATTTTGTTCACCATTAACTTAAGTATTCCGTTTAAATACTTGTGTACACAGTAACTCGATGCGGAATCAAAGAATATTAGATCGGAAACCACCTGTTTGTGTGTTTTCTTTCACAACATTTGTAATGAAGTTGCTTGATCCAAGTTACGAAATGAAGCGATTTGACAAAAATACCATTTTTTTTTTTTATAAGTGACTAATCCCGCATTTGACCTCAATCTCACCTGATGGTAAGTGACGATGAGGTCGAAGATGAAAGCACACGGGTTTAGGAATGAACTGGCTCTTTATACAATATTGCCGGAACACATTACCGCCGGAGCGGTAACATTTGGCGGCAGACTTTATATAAAGGGTGGTCGCTAGCCAGGCGGACCCAGAAGGGGTCCTACTACCAAGCAAAAGGACTTTATTTAGGACTTAACAGTGAAAGAGTTTCAACTCATATTAGTTCGCATTTCTATCCATACTTGAAATATTTGTTACATTAAAATATTTTATTTAAAATTGATTTTTAACAGATAATCTATGTTTTCTTTTAAGTAGGTTGGATTTGGACCTTTAAAATGATTTTTTAGTTGTGTTGTGGCGATGCTTACGAGTTGTGTATAAAAATCGCTTAATCTTATGAATTGGACTTAGGAGATATCTATAAATAATGACATGAGGGTTGAATTTGTACGAAAATAAAATAAGACAAATATGAGGGTACAAAAGAAAGGGAAAGAAAAGATGTTGGATATAATTGGAGAAGGGGTATGAAAGAGGAAAAGAAAATTAATAAGGAAACAAAATATAAATATCATTGTAAACCTAAAATATACAAATATAACTTTATTACGAAATCGTCGGTTTACGTAAATAAAAAGGCTTTTATTAGTTTAAGAAAATATAAAACATATCAACACAATAAAATCTTCCCAAATAAGTAAATTTTCCTTCTTAAGAAAGGATGGCTCCATTTATTTTAACTTATCACATATAAAAATAAAACTGATTTGAAAATGTGAAAATAAATTCACTTTTTATCACGTAAAAGCCCAACTTAGGTATTAAATTGGGAACCCGAAAGTTTTTATAACAGAATCATAAAAATTGGCATCATAATGGTAGCACTTATTTAAAAAAAAAAACATGTCTAATTTTTTATGATAACGATAAAAACACAGTTAGGTACGATTCCATAAAAAAGATGACATAATATATCCAACTTAAGGGTGCAAATGATTTTGTGTATGCGATTGATTTTTTTTTAAAACTAGACCTTTTTTTGACTTAAATTTCAACTGATGAGGTGACGAAAAGGCAATGTTTGAAGCAGTTAGATCTTAGATGAAGTTCCTAAATAGGTCCTTTCTAAGTTTTTTTAAGAACTCATATATTATGGCAGCATCAGTGTTTCTAAAGGTCAGGTTTGGTTACATTCTATTCTGCTTATAATAGTAAGCTAGTCTTCGTGCGCGAAAAATTCGTCCAAATAGGTTAATTAGTTATTGCTTAAAAGAGTAACATACATCCTCTGTAACTATCGCGTTCTTAATAATTAACTGGTCAAATTGCCGGGTCTTTCAACCGAAAGGCGTGTAGCTTTAAATATAAATAATAATAATAATAACGTGACCGAAATGTGGGAAGTTATGTCCATCGAAATCATCCCGGTTGTAATACATATTCGCAAACGGTTTGACCCCAGCCACACTGGTCAGACACCTTGAAAGGCTGGGATTTGGCGGTGGTTCGCTTCCAGAAAGCGATATTGCTCGATACTGCCCGAATCGTTCGCCGGTTTCTATCTCTCTTGCCCTGATCCCCGACCTACTGGTCCGATTGTCGGCTCTTTTCCGCCGAAAGGCGTGTAGTCATAAGTATGCGTAATAATAATAACACAGAATACATAGAACGAAGTAAAGTAATAGTAAAACTATTTATTGTACTATATAGATATATATTTATATTCTAGGTTTCCCCCTAGTTCGCTACATGTTATCTCATATCACAAGCTTTGCTAAATTTGGAGCCATGTACTAGGTGTGATTGTCAGGGGATTCAACTTTCTTGAAAAGTATAATTTGAGTCATTGCCAAGCAATATTTATGACGTGTGATGGAAACGCTTCATATTTCCATCACATAAATATTGCACCATAAGCGAGACATGTTACGGTTTTACAAGATTTTATTTTAATATAAAAAAAATAATATTTTCGTTTGCATTTTTATTACAAAATTCAGATTCAACCAAATAAACAAGCGTGGGTTGTTCTTCACTTTAACTTATAAGAAAATGATTTCTTGCCCTTTTAAGGACTATGAAATACAGTAAAAATGCATTCAACTCGTGCGCATGTTATTTATTTTTTCATCCATAACTATATTTGTAATCGAATTATAAGATAAAATATTGAATTTGATCACGTCATCGTTACGGTCATTTCTTAAAAAATACCAATTTCTACATGTTATATTTCTGCTATAACTTGGATTGAGTTTTTTTTTAAATTACTTGATCATTGTTGGCCATTTCAGCGGCTTTCTAGGTTTGTTCCTGCATTCGATCCTATGACTGATAACCTTTTTTTAATAACTTAGAATTCTGGATGGATTATAATATGTAATACGCACGTAGAATATTTTTATTGTTTTATAAAGGGTTGTTAAATCCAAAGACCTTCGTTTAAATACGTTTCAGTAAATAAAAATAATTAAAAAAACAATATTGTCCAGAACCTAATTAAATTTTATCATTACATTTTTCAGTCAAACCGACTTACTTACGCCTATTTTGTTACCATTAAAGGTCAAAACCCTTTCGCTAGGGTTGCCAGCGATCATAAAAGCTGTAACTCAATAAAAAATCCTACTCTGTAACTGGGCAGTTTTACGAGCCATTCCCTTTTTATAACGTCCATATATAAATATAAATGTACACAAACACCATAGTACAGGATTCTATGTAAATAAAGAAGTAATTAAATCTTAGCTATTTATAGTCAAGATTAGTCTGTTTTTATGAGTATGACTTTAAATTTTAATTCAAAACTAAGCGTTAGTATTTTTTAATAAAATAGAAATGCGGGCAATAAAGCGCTAATAACTTTTAATATAGAAATAAGCAATTATACTTACTTAAACACATCTTAAATTATCAATAAATACTAGAATTATCTGTAAAATCTTATAACATATGAATTATTTAAAACGTAACTTCCGTTTTAAAACGTTTATCATTTAAAAAGTCAATCGAAATAACATAACTTTAAATGTACCTCTAAAATAAAGACTGAAAACCCTACCTATAAAAGTAAACTTACCGTATAAATTTCGCACGCAGCCCTAACCTATCAACCGCTATCAATTGCAAAGCATTTTGCACTAAGAATAACAAATTGAACAGACGAGACACTGTTCCTAACCAACCATGAATTATGACACTGACACTTCGTTTGGATGACGTCACAGTTCAGTCAAATGAGATCAAATCTATTTTGCAGTTTGTACTATGGAGTCTTTGACGTGAGGTCAATAAATGAGTGCATTGACTCAACAAGAGGATTCCTTATACTTCCTTCAATTATTTAGTTTGTGTACCTACTTATTATGAACATGTTTTGTTTATTTTGAGCTGTTTCGTGTAAGTATCAATGTATTTTATGTGTTTTTCCAGACTTATACCTAGTCAATATAATGACTGTGAGCACAACTAGTACAGCTCAATTCATCTAGTCGATTTATCGTTAAATAGTAACATCCATCAACTTTCACATTAAGCCAAGCAGTGAGATAAGTCTAGCGCTTGGCTTAAAGTTTCAAACCTATCAACATCTTTGCGCGTAGGCAGCGGTGATAATGAAATCAATTGTAATTTTTTTTCTTATTTATTTTATTTTAAACTTTTATAAAATACAATTTTAAACTTATATATAAAGGTACAACATAAACTCATGTGAATTTTAGCGCGTACATAAACATAGCATATTTATACAGGGTGACTGGTGACAAATTTTAGATACTGAAGGAGAGCACTCTGTACTCGATTCTGATCATAATTATTTGATAAAAGTAGGTACTTAATTTTTCACTAGATTTCCCTATAAATAAATACTACTATGTCACTATTTACTTTACATACAACTGAGTCGATCGGGGCACCTGACCTGGCACGCGGATCGAGGCAAATTCTAGTATAACCATGCGTTGCGTTATCAATTCTTTAACTTTCGGTTTAATTTACTCAGTAAATTACTTTTTTTTAAATATTTTTTATGTATGTATGTATGTATGATCTCAAACTATCGCGTCCTTGAATTTCAAAAGTGACCCACCAGTCACCCAGTATAAGTGTATGTATTATTTGTAAGAATCCTATGAGTTTTTTAAATTCTATCAAATATATGACACAGAAATAAAACGAAATAGATGACATAATGTATTAAAAAGAAACTTCGTGAATGTTACTATAATAAAACAATATAATACAAAGTTCCACCTTTAACTAATTCTTGCGACATAATAACGTGACATCAAATTAGCTGTTTTTCGTATCTAAAAAAGTTAATGTATGAATGTGCAGTAATAAATGTATGAGATAAACTCAGTAATAAGCAAATTCAGACAAAGACACTTGTGTAAAGCAATCTTATTGTCACTAAGAGTTATCTAAAGGTCAGCAGATAATATAACCTTCAATAATAAAATGTACTTCATCAATGATTCATTACTAATTGTAAATATTGAAACAGTTATTTGATACATATCAAAGACCGTAAACAGTATTTTATTGAAAGTGCCTTGTCAATGTTGTACCATTCGGTCATTGACAGTTTCTGTCACCGTCAATGTCACTTTTCTGATACTTCTCTAGGGCTGAAAATATTTCAATTGCTTTAGATACTCCAGTCATAGGTCATAAAAAATAGCTTTTAAAATTGGCAAATTTTTGTATAAAAGCTTAATACCTCCTGGCAATAATTTTTCGAATAGGTAGGCATCCAGAAGTTATCTGTTAAAAATACGCAAATAATATCCTGGTCAGATAAATCTGGGAAGTAATCTGTATTTTTAAATCGCCCATTTTGTGGTAATGATCATTTGATGGCACTTGTAAATGATGTTGATGCATTTTGATGGCAATACATCAACGCCAGAGTGATGAGAAAGAGTCTTGCATGCAACCAAGTGGGCATAGCAATGCAATGACAGACTTTTAGGAGAAGCTTATCTGAAATTTTCAGGTCAATTTTAGACAACCACAAATCATACTTAATGAAGCATTGTAATCTCTAGGTATAGCCTTACATCATGATAATCTAGTAATCTATACTTCTATACTAATATATAAAGCTGAAGAGTTTGTTTTTTGTTTGTTTGAACGCGCTAATTTCAGAAACTACAAGGGGGATTTGAAAAATTCTTTTTGCATTTGATAGCCCAACTCTTGAGGAAGGTTATAGGCTATATTTTATCCCGAAATTCCCACGGGATCAAAAGTTACGCGGGTAAAACCGCGCGCGGTGGCTAGTTATACATAATAGCAAAAAGAATTTGAATACTCAATAGACTCAAATAGTTAACAAGATTTTCTCACCACTATCAAGTGTTTTCCTCTTAAGATCGTATCTATATACAAAGACTCAGTAATACCTCAAGTAAAAAGTCATCGAAAGCCCGCTCAAGAAATCAAAGCTTCTGCATCTTGTGAGTTTTCAATATTTTCCAATTCCAATTATTTTCCAGTTTCAAATTATTTTCCAATTTCAAATCCCCGAAAGTCCGACGACCCTGTTAACCGGAAGTTTAGTGTACCAACGGCGCTGGCGCGATGCAATAAAATAATGCAGGATGATTTATTTGTAAACATTTAAGTTCCTACGCACGTCAACGGTCGAGGGCAATTTTAAAGTACAGTTGGAGGAGAAAGTATAGATTGAAATACTTTTAAATAATAATTAAAAAAAACATAAAGGAGTTCTTCGTTTGTTTATTTGTACTGATGATTTGAAATTTAAAGACACCTTTTTCATATCGTAAATTCTTTCGTTTCAGTTTTCTATGAGTAATTAATCCATTTAAAAATAAAGGTTTTTTTTTACTGATGTTGTCTTTATCTATTTTGTCAGGTATCTATTAGGTACTCTATGTCAAAGTTCAGAGTTTGAAAACCTGAAGTCTGAAACTTTTAGGCCCAGGGATTCATAACGTGAAAGTTTTGGTATAAACTTAAATATGCTAAGAATATAATTCGTGTGATCATAGTTCAAAGCACATTAATATTTGCACAAGTATACATAAATTTATAAACTAAAATAATTTTAAAAGGAAGTGGTACAAAACCCTCTGTGCCAAGCCGCCATGTTTCTCATGATTGATAAAAAAACATTTGTAGCCAAGCGACCATATTGCGACTTTGTTGAATTTCATTTGATTAAATATTGTAAGGTTTTGATTTTGGTGGAAAATGGCCGTGAAATTTTTATTGTGTTTCGTCGCGCCTTGAAGGGACGTGAGCGAACAATTATTTATATTGTTCCTGTTAATGTAGATGAGATGTTTAATCGTTTGAAGTTAAGTTTTTTTGGGTCTTATTTTGCTGTTTTATTACCTGACGGTGTATGATGTATGAATTTACAGATATTATTCGTAGATTAAAAAAGGGACTAGTTCTTATTTATTTATTTTTTAGGAAGACCAACAGGCATTATAACAATAAAAAAAATACAGTAGTAATAGTGGGCCAATAGGTCCTCACCGATATGAAGCGAATTATAAATACAAATACGTTACCTAAACGATTACAAATACGTGGCTTTTCTAATATTTAAAACTTAATATCTATAATAAAATATACATTAATAGGAAATAAAACCTTAATTCTGTCGTATTTGAATCAACATAACTAGCTATAAAAACATAATTTACACAAAAGCTATGAGGAAAAATAAAAGCGAAAATTTGAAAAATTAGTGACTGAAGAAAGCATTACTGATTAATCGCCTCGCTGACGCAACATTGGTATTAAATAAGTCCAAGTCAAATTCAATTAATAGTTTATTAAAATTATTGCTCGCAGTAATTGCAATGCTGTTTAAGATTGATTTTGATCAGCTACTTCATAGTTTAACTTCTCCATAGCTTAGCTTAATTCTCAATGATAAAAATTCGCGCCCGCAAATTAACATTTATTTTTGATCCAATACAAATATGTAATTATCATTCGAATTTCGTGTAGTTTCTGATCACATTTGACGCTAACTGTACAACATTGTTTACGTTGTTGGATTTTGTTTATTTTACTTACGTATATGGATTAAAAAGCTTCTAAATTCCATTTCAGGAACTTATTATGTTCTATTAATAGGTTTCCATTCAATGTTATACAACCCGATAGTATTAAAGCGGAAGTAACTCGCTATAGCCAACTAGAAACTTTAACACAAACATTATGGCTCTAGGACTACATCTTTTGACTAGGACATTGATTTTGAGGAAGTGTAGAATGTTAACCATCAAACTAATCCAGTACTAGTTGGGAGATGTTAGTTTTTTAAATCTTACTCGCATCTACTTCTGTCTGAGCAAAGCTAAACAGCTGTATACAAGTAAAAAGAGCACCCTTCACTGATGGATGAACGTACCCTCTAAGGTCCCAAGGTCTTCATAATAATAAATGTTCAGTGTTCAGTCTCAATTTTTTGTAAGAATACTTGACCTATCGAACAACTGACGACCGGCTGGTTTAGCGGTAACATAAATTGCCTTCTATGCCAGAGGTCCTGGGTTCGAATCCCGGCGGCGGCGGATATTTGCGTGATGAACACAGATATTAGTCGTCAAGTCATGGATGTTTAATATGTTTCTTTAAGTTTATTCTAATAAAAAATATGTATTTATTCAATATGTATGTTTATATATTTCTTAAGTATATCAGTTATCTAGTATCCATAACACAAGCTCTTTAAGAAAATTAATTTGGGCTAGATAATGTTGTGTGAGTGTCACAAATATTTATTTATTTATTTAAAAAATATATTCAGGAGCAATTAAACACTGATGACTCATTAAAAAAAGTTTCTTTAAAAAGCACTATGAAATAGGGAACAAAGTGCGACCATATCATATCTAAAGATGAGAATCTAAAACCATTTTATGTATTAAAAACGTGTACTGCATCATGGTAAACAAATTTTATCTCATGCACGACGCATTTCGTAGCCATAACACGTATAAAAATTTACATGGAAACTTTTTAAATATTCCCGATAAAAAAAAAAAAACGACAGACTATATCAATATTATAAAAATGGGGCACCACCAGGTCGAGTTGACTGATAACCTTTCAGAATTGTGTAAATTCCAGACCGATACTTATTCATTCATTTTTGTGTCACAAAAATGACACTTGTTTCATATTTATAACAAGGCTTTTATTATAACAACCCTGGAAAGATTCGTATGAATTTGAATAATCCTGCTCTTTAACTAGCATTTAAAATATATATATAACTTGCTCTGATAGATTAAGATCTGGCAAGTATTTTGGCTCAGATACAACTCGCTTACCTGATATTTGAATAGATGTTTTAAGAAAATGATGCTGCTATTTCTAAAAACCTAGAAAAATATAAAAGTGTCTAATCTTGTTGCAATTATAAGGTTTACATTTAATTAAAACGATTTAGGTAATATTTAACATACATACATAACGTCACGCCTGTATCCCTAATAGGGTAGGCAGAAAAACAGAGGCTATAAAACCATCTGATGTCACGTTTGACAAATTTGGGGGTATTATAATGATGGAGAGAGACTTGCAGTGATGGAGGTCAGTCTATCGCCCACAAAAACGTCAAAAAAAACCTCCGTCCCTTAACTGACTTTTACAGTATGCCTAGGAAGAGAAGCAGCTGGCACATTCTATGTTTTTAAAAACATGGACTGGGAGCGGTAATATTTAAGTAATCCTTATTTAAGCGTTAATCATGTTTTAATCATAGATTACCTATCAATTCTAAACATACTTCATCAGTGATGACATGTGAGTTAAGTTTCAGAATGTAGCTTTAGTGTGTTACCTACCACACCAATCTATCGGCGTCGTTAGACAAAAACAAACAAAAAAAACTTTCTAACTGTTCTTAAGACGTACCTATCTGCTGCTTCCTCATTTTCAATGAAGATAAATTAAGAACAAGCTATAATTTCAGCCTATAAACAAAACAGGTGCTCAAAAACTCACAAATCCCACATAACAATCAAGATTTTATGATTCAAACAAAACAACAAAAATTAAAACTATAAAAAAAGCTACAGCGAACTTGTTAAACTAGAAAATGGATTTATGTGTTTCGATGAGTGTGTCGAAAATTTGTGTTTTTATAACTACCTCCTAGAGATGTTAGTGTTGATTTATTGAAGACATTAAAAGAGTTAGCTATAAAAGTTGCACAAACTATGAGAGTGGTTAATTTAAAAGTTGGACCTTTGGGAGCGTTTGTTAGCATTTGATTATGGTATTCCTTAGTAACGCATATTTTAATTAACGGAAGCAATTGTTTTATAGATTCAAGAAGGTTTAATTCTTTTTTTGTAGGTTAGATAGCTTTAAGGTTAAGTTACTCGCAGGTACTTCAGAGCTATAATAATAATAATAATAATCATTTATTTCTCAGAAAACAGGTTCCATTTGTTAGTAGAAACAATTTCTTACAAACTAATGTTAGTTGACACATGAAATGTATGCAATATTATGAATTATTTGCTATGCAGCTTCTAAAATCAAAATGTGAGTCAGAATACTATCCTTATTGTAACGGCTAGACCCACAAGTACTTAGAACCCTGTGAATGAAAGCTATCTTAAGTTAGTCAAAATAACAAATTTATCAATTCCTTTTCATTATAAAAATAATCACCTGATTATACATAGAAATTTAAAATTTTAGTAAGTAAGTAACTAGAATCGCCCGGTGGTCGAAATTAATTTCATACGCTCATACATTTTATATGAGAAAATTTCTAACGACTCTCACTTGCGTTCCAATGAATCATATCGCAACATTCTACATTGCAATACAAAAACAACTACGTATACATTATTGCAATAAGTGTAGGGAATTCGCTAAAAAAACGTACGAAATAGCGACGTATGGCATGGCGTATTAAAATATCATCAAGTCAACCCTATTTATGAGCCCACTGCAGGGCTATGAGCGTATCTCCTTGAGTAACGCAGAAGTTAAGACAGTAAACAACCAAGCTGGCCCAATACTGGTTGGTGGATGGAAAGGGCGTCCAAATGGCTTCTATTAGGCTGCAGACTGGACGACAGCGAGAGCGACAGCAGCGGCGAGGACACCAGTTTCCACGACACGATAGAAAGTATTGAGTTGAGGTATAAAGCCGCAACAAATCGCTACGCCGAGAACGGCCCAGATTCCCCGCGTCGCTGCCCGCGCAGCTATCGCTTTCGCTGTCGCTGCTCGCTCAGTTTGCAGCTTTAGTGCCATCGCCGCGTTACGCGTTCGAACGCGCATACCGTACGCCCGTATCATACGCGTAACGCAGCGTTGCTAGTTCAATTTCATAAATGTGCTAGCACAGTCGCACGTCGAGCGTCGAACAGTCGAACGGACGTTGCAGTTTTGTATGAAACGCGCGTTCGAACGCGTGACACAGCGTTGGCATTTATACCCTAACGACTACTGCATACAAGTACACAGCACCCCGGACTGACCGCTTAACGTACCATCAGAAGCGCAGTGATAAATTAATAGTTGGCGGTCTCCCATCCTTAACCCTATCAAATAAAATGAGCAGGGGCCTGACTTGAATTAAAGTATAGATATGTTTTTATTCCTAATTGTTACGTCTCGTGAAATTGAGACCAAACGCAGATTCCTAAATAAAATGAAGACGAACACACTACTATATCATTCTTAAACCTACAAATACACACTACAAACTCAATTCTCTACCCCGTAAGTCTGATATATTAAGGTCCTACAGGGTCCAATATTAAAAAAAAAAACAAACTTCCACGATCTTAGTGAGAATTAACGCGACGAAATTCTGAATGCTTGGTCACACAAAGGGTGATGCATTTATAAAGCCATAAAATTTGACAGTAAATTTATTTTTATGCGCCTTTGGATGTATGCGTTTTATGTTCATAAAGGACACGTGGAAAGTGAATGTAGCTTTTGCAAATATTTTATATTGGTATATACATATTTTTAAAATTTGATCATTGATTTTGTTTTCCTCTACGATTATATTTATATTAACTTGTATAAATTGTAAGTAAGTAATTACAAAAATTATAAAAAAAACAGGTTCATATTTTTTTGAGTAGATAATATTACTAGTTCTATTTCTACGAATATATGAAGCACTGCCGTTAATTTTCAACGATACCTGTTTTCTAATCAGGAATACCTACCATTTCTTCCACCATTTCTAACTCGCCGAATTTTTGCAACATTTCTTAGGATTCTATCAATAATCAGAATAAACTAAAGACATTCCAAGCTTCGTTTTCAAAGAGAGACACTAAATTATAAAATGTGAGTCATATTGACATTCTCACCACCCTGTATAATCGCCGGCGATTTCCCTACTTCTGAGAAAGGTCTGAAGAGGGCGCCGCGGGAGCCCAACGCGTCTAACTATTATTTTAACACAAGAATATATTTAACAATCGATAAAAGTGACGTTTTACTGTAAAAACCACACTTCTTGTTTTAAATCATTCGCCACCTTCAGGTTTTGGTGGACTTTAAGTTCTATGTAGTTAGTGTCAAAAAGACTCTGACGCATAGGTATTTTTGTTCAAAATTAATTGTAGGTAATTAGATATTAAATAGTTTGCAATTTGGTTGCTTTGGCGATGATTAATATGAAGCCAGGTTCTTTCTAAGTTTACAAACTAAATGTTTTTTCTGAGCTTAGGTACTATCGACACAACTTGTTAAAAAGTGACATTGGGCTGTATTCGATACACTCTCTATGTTTTTGTGTCTCTAACAATTAAATCTGTATTTGATAGCAACTGTAGAGTTTAAAGCTAATTTGATGTGAAAGAGGCCTAAAATTAAAGTATTTAATGTCATTTGAGATTTGAATCTACAAAACTCAAAATTCATCAAAATTTTATAAGTTTTAAAAATTTCAGAGAGCAATTCTTTTAGAATCTTACTACATTTCTGTGTTAGCAAGATAGCAAATTATACAGCCAGGCACAACAACTAAAGTTTTATACTTCAAAATGTGATACACTATTTTGCTTATAAACCATAACAACATATTCACGGCGGACAAGCTTAAATATCTATAATAAAGTGCAGAAACTGGTCCTATGGAACATCGTCGTTCACGTCAGACAAACGTCAGTTGACTAGAACTTACGCCTCGTATACCCCTGTCTATTTAAATTGACTCTTCAAAGCATAGGAATTCAACCGATTTACCGACATTCCTAAATAAAACATTGTATAAAGCGAAATTTTATTCCTTCGAGTGTTTAAAAATCTACGGATTTGTTAACATCGTTACGATAAGAATTCAAAATGAATCATAATTTTTCGTTATTCATGAAGTCCCGAAATATCAGATACGTATGTCGCATACAAAGCAGTACATCGCACAAGTAAATAATTGATCGAACATTTCAAAAGCTTCATGCAGCCGTAAAAACAAGCACCTATACAATTAAAAAAAAATCTCAGTTATCGTCGACTGCGTTCATGAAACATTCATGACGCAGAATGATTGAGTCGCTCGCTTATTGACAGACGCTAGCTGAATTCCAAAATGGCGGAATGACAGCTGTCATCTGTCATTCACGGCGTTACCACCTTGCGAATAATTCAAATAGCAGTGCGCGAGCGCAAAAACATTTGAGGACCAATTAAGATCGATTATGAGTAGTTAACAATTTGTGTTAGCGACTTGTTTATTGGTTTTTAAATATTTATTACTTTTTAACTGTTTAAGCTTTGGTTATAAAATTAGCTGGGTTATAATTATACCAGAGCTTACACTCATAACTTAAAACTGCTTAACAAATCTTGATCCCACGGATTATAAGAATTTTAAATCGTAAAGCAAACGCAGCCTGCAATTTCATATCATTAAGTCAAAAGGCTAATTACTGCAGCCGTCTTAATTGCAATGTTAAAGATAACCTAAAATTTCTTGAACTAATTGGTGCGAATACAAGCCTAATGCAAACTACAGATAAAAAAACATAAAAATTTGTTCATAAAACCATAACGTTTAATAAGAAGCACGCGAAATATCCGCTAAATAAAACGTCAAGTCAAAAGAGCCCGTCTGCGCGAAATCTGTAAAACTTGTTTCACATCGAGCGCAACAGTTTCAAAAACTTTCTTCCTATTCAGAGAACCAAT
This sequence comes from Stenoptilia bipunctidactyla, assembly GCA_944452665.1. Lineage (NCBI taxonomy): Eukaryota > Metazoa > Arthropoda > Insecta > Lepidoptera > Pterophoridae > Stenoptilia > Stenoptilia bipunctidactyla. Next base: position 9,642,466 of record OX101743.1, read on the forward strand.
CTCAGTTTGTGTCTGTCCTTTTCACACTCGTGGGTTTTTAAACTAGGATTGCGTGTGTGAGGAAGACAGCCTACATGAAGACGTCACGCGGCTCGAGTGTTGTTGCACTTGTTTTGTTTATTTTGTTAAACCTTCGTCCTTTTCTTTTTTTTTTCAATGCTACGTCTTTGTTCGGGGGGCGAGCAATCGTCCGCGCTTCGTAAGTTGGATAATTTCTTTATTCTACTCAGTCGGGCAACCCGACAATTTTCTTGGCTGCATTTATTATGAACTTGATTTGTTTAATAATTTTATTACGGAGGGCAATGCGCGTGCGATGAGCTATAGTGCTTTTATTTGTTAGGTTTGCTGTTAATTTCTTCTTTTTTATGTTTACGTGGGAATGTATCAAGTAGATAGGTACAGCAGATTGCTTACTCATAGACTCTACTTTTTTTCTTATGATAATTCCAGAAATAAAGTTAAATAACGTTTTAGTAAGAAATATTCTAATGATATTGCAAAATCCTCACATTGAATATTTCTATTGTCGAGTTTACTTTTTATTCACAATTTTGAACTGAATTTGTTGCGTCACAGTAGAATTCTTTTCGGTTGCATCTTTTTGCTTTTGGATCCCTATTGTTAGACCTTGGGCTCAGACGTCTTTAACGATATTCGAATCCTTTGTGCTACCCAAAAAAGTTTATTTTTCGAATTCAAAATGCGAGATTGGTCTCCCGTGGGCACTATTGTTGTCCTCGGCAGGACATGATTTTTGTAATATTTGTTTTACTGGACTATTGCATGTTGAGATATTTCGCCTTTTTGTGTCTATTAACATGTTTCTGGACGAGATTGCAGATGCTTTACAAGTCATTAATAAGAGAAAAACATTTTAATCGTCTCGCCTTTCAGAGCGAAGTTTGGACATGCCGCTTTGGAAGAACAAGTCTAACTAATGCACTAAATGTGCTCGCGAGATAAGCCAGATTGCCTTATGTGGTGGTTCTAAAACAATGTCCACGTGGTGTTTGTGTAATGTTTCAGGTGGAAATAATTGTTGTGTTTACTTTATTATAAAAATACCTATTGCTTTGGATTTAGAGTTTATTTTTAACATTACTTTCATTGTCTCTCAGGTTAGCAGCAGCGGCGGCCGCCACGAGCGAGCTGAGCTACCTAGCAGCGCTTCACCCCGCTTACCGACCTGTACCTTATGACCCCTCGCTTTATAGTACCAATACATTACGAGGTAAGCCCTACTCTAATTGCTATAAAATACGTGATTAAAATCTTGCATTAAATTTAGTGTTAGTCATTTATATTACGATTTTATCGAGATCAAACGGTACTTACTTCAGATTAAGTTATGATAGAAATAAAATTTGTATTAATAATGCTGGTGTTATAAATTTAAACGTGACAAGTATAAATGGAATGCATGTTAAATAGGCTTCATATAGCCACGCTCTTTAAGCTGATATAATAATGATTCATGTGAACGACTGTAACTCAATACATATACACTCAGTGATAGCAAGTTACTTTAAACTAATTGCATGCTTGCATACTCAGACGGAGATAATGTTCGCAGTTCAGTCTGTGAAAGATAGCCATGTAATTATTATAAACAACTAAAGGTACAATATCATTCCTTGTGGAACCCCAAATATTTCTATGCTATTTCACACACAAAAGAAATCAAAAGCTTTTTTAAAAGCGAGAAATTTAACCCGTGAAGACCAATCCTATAGGTAATGACCATTGAAACGTATCCCACAAATATCGAAAAACCAGCAAATGCTTGGACTTTCGTGCTATCGTCACAATTTATCTATACAGCAAGGTGTTAATTAGGATTTGAACTCACGACTGCTACCATTCGTTGCATGGTCGCATTCAGAGAAACATGAACCTTTTGTAGGTTGAATTTAGAGAATAATTTTAAATGTTGAATAAAGATGATGACAGATACGTAAAAGAGGCTATTAAGGCACGAACCATGGTTAAGTTACAGGTTTCAATCGACATGGTATCCGATGGGTTGAAACGGGCAATTAAGACGTCTCTTGGATATATTTTGTTTCATACGGTTACGGCATTATTAAAAAAAAATTAAACTCAATTCTCTTAAAAATGGGCTCACAATCAAACATCAACAACTGTCATACCTAATGTTGGTACAATTATATTTTATTTTTAAAATTTAAGTGACGAAAGCATATTATTATATTTTGAACAAATACTTTGAATTAAAGATAAGGACTTGATTAGTCAAAATACATGAACATCTTGGAAAAAAGAACAATCTAAAATGAATCCGAATATGAAATTAAATATGAAATTTTATTTTCTTAAATCAAAGATTTTAAAAAATCGTCTAAAATTTAGAAATATTTTTGTTGTTTTATCTATTTCAATATTTCTTAAATAAACATGGTTCTTTACTACAAAGTTTTTCCTTAATAAACTATCCTGCACATCGTACAAACAAGGATTTTAGATAAAATAGGTTCTAAATTGTCTATTCTCCTGGCATATGGTATTATTCTCTTCAGTATCAGCCTATTATTACCGATTAGTGTTGCACTGGAATCTGCCATAAATTCCTAGCCTTTACTTTCACAGGTCAAAGTTATAAACCCAGTAAATTTAAAATAAATTGAAGGTTATATTTAAAGATATGATCACATTGAACTTTATAACTCACATTATACAGAAATGTACACAAGGCTCTTCTCGATCTGCCTCCTAAAATTGGTGGGTATCATAGTGTACCACCGCCATATCAAGCCACTTTAGGAAATCATTTTTAAGTTTAACTGACAGGAACCCAAGTTCTAGCAGAATTGTTCATGCGGCCAATAGTCCAAAAAATATATCTACTACATAGCAAATCTAACTAAATAAATGAATTTAACGCTACTCCGAAATACATTACCTACTCAACGAATCGTTTGGAGATTGGTCCAAAAAGGCGAAAACAGCAGCACGCAAGTAATTTAACCCTGTCTTGTTATTTTAGCCAAAAAGGGTAATATTATTCTTAAAATTAAACAAAAAAAATTGCAACGGTGTCTGTTTACTCGTTCACCCGGATCCTTTTACAAGCAAATTTAAAACACACAGCTCAATAGGGTGTGAAAATGTATTTCAAGAAATGATAAAATCTGATACTATGCAATGAAACATATTATGATTCTTATAGGTATATAGGTCTATAGGTAATGTACGGTCAGCCTCAAAAGTCAAAACAAAAGTAGACTTTACAGACACCTATTTTTAAGTTAAGTGTCACGAAATCATATGCTTCAATTCTAAGTTTATCTTCATCTAAACTTTAATTCCGTTTTACTTTATAAAATATGAAAATAGTAAAGTTCAGTGTTAAAAATATTCAATTACATTACGATCAACATTTTAAACGAATTGTGATTTCTAATATGACACCTTTCCCACGGATATATCGGAATTGTTTATATTATTCTAATTTTTTCGTTTAAACAAATAACTTAGTAGTTTGAAGGCTATTTTTTGTCATAAACTTGTAAATATAGGTATAACAAAGTTTTCCGCATTGAAAAAACAAATATTATAGCAACCCTTATCTCGATCAAAATGAATCTGACAGTTGAACCCACATCACGTTTTATAACAGAACATTAATAGGAAAAAATCCGCATCAATGGATTCATTAAAAAACCCGAAACTGCTCATTGGCGGTCGACTGCAAAATTTTGCAACCGAAGTGACAAGCCGAAACTTAATAACTCACTTAAAAATGCAGCAACAAATTGGCAGCCGAGCTGTCCAACCGGCTCTGTAACTCTAAACTACCTCACCGTACTCTTGGACACATATAAATTGTATTTTTATTCAAATAAGGCCTACGTGCCACGATAAAGTCCCCTTAAAACAAATAACTACCCATTGATTCCGCGGACACAAACGAATATTCACCGTAATTCTTGAGAAGAATGTTGAAAAATCAAAACTTATAGAGCGTGCTCTAAAATCAAACAAGATAATGTCTTAAATACACAAACATAAAGCTTCATTTGCTGTAAAAACAATACAAGTTGCACTATTTTAAAATGTTTCTATAAGAAACTTAATACATAATGTAAACAATGTGATTTATCCTTTAAATTCGAACGAACAAGTCTCATAATTGAAAGAATTGCAGCATAAGATACGACATTGAATACCGATGGGAAAAAAGATGGTATCCTAAGACATGTTTGTATGGACAGCAATTTAACTGATCATTGGGACACTTTTTCACTCAATTTGTGTTCTGTTCTTTTAACCAATGATGCTGTGAGTTCCAAGTATGTCGCGATAATGATAATGTTGTGTAATGATGAATGACTCCACGTCCAAACTTATATCAAGGGGAACTAGGCTCAATAACATGCGCATGATTAACTACCTACATTACATTTTCCTTTTTAATAAAGTTGTTCACGCCGATACCTCTCATTATATTCATAAAAGACTTTTTTACTTCGAAATGTTAATCATCATATTACCTGTCTCAAGTTCTTGCTCAAAGAAATCTTATGAAACATTTTAATGATGTTGCTAATGATATAGCTTCCAGTCACAAAACACCTGATACACATAAAATATTTTAAACACGTATAAGAAGGAAACGAAACAGTAAAACTGGACTTTATGCTAACTCAGCTTTGCAATTATATCGAAGTCATAACGATTTTATATTGCAAGTGTGAGGGTTGAAATCGATAAACATTAGCGTCGTAAAAGTCAATACCCGAAAAATTATTATAAGTGTACCCGAGAATAAATCGATATTGTGTATAGGTATGTCTTCATTCTTCGATAATCGTAAATTAAAGCTCCACTCTGGTTTAACTGAGCGTAAAAACTGAGCGAGAGATTGGGAGTTCATGTTACCTCGGAAATAAAAAAAGATATAGTCGTAAGCGCTTCGACCGCGCGCCCGGCGCGGGCGCAACTGCGGTATCCAGCGTAGAATTATGGAACAGATGTGTTGACTTGCAAACTTTAGTGTAAATTTAGCCAGCTTTTTGTTAAACATTTAGATTTTTGTCAATCTTAATTTTTTTACTCCCGTAGCTGACTTTAATATTATGTTTACTTTAAAAAAATACATAACGAGCAAGTTATGAAAATCATACCAAAAGATTGATTACCTTTATATCTTCAATGGTAAATATTTGCGATACAATCTACTTGGGCATGTCACATTGACAGGTGACATTCTCAACCTTGTCAGGTTAATTAATTTAGTCAAACGAGGACCGACACCCTAATCTTTGACAAGGGATGAGCGAGAGGTAAAATTAAACGGGTTTTGGACAGAGACAACGATAGAGCACTCTGCGCTTGAGCATGTCAAGTGACTGGATTAATGCATTTTAAACGAAGAAGGCTTAATTTCCATCTGGGTTTCTTTAATTCAATGACTTTTAATTCAATGACTTTATACTTATTCTTATTGCACAATAATACTTTCAAATTCAAATACAGGTTATTTGACTACAATTACAGGTATGAGGAAAAACTTAAGACATTATTTTTTTATGAAATAAAATAAAGCACTCTTTAATTATATTAGCAAAAGCTTGCATAAACTTTAAAAATAAATTAATATATTGCAAAGTTTTCTTCCACAGGCTAAGCTTTAACCTTTTTAACCTGAACCTTAAAATAATACTTATATACCTTAAGAAATTCAACTATTTCTTAAACTCTGTTATAATTTTGATGAAAACGTCTAACCGCATTTAAAAGGAGGCTTTTGCGGTGGTTTAGCCGGGAGCCCGAATAAACGAAACCACATTAAGAACTGGTGATGTACCAGTATTAGGTTTTCATTCTATTTTATATCTTTAAACGTTTTATTAAATAATTTAAAGAGCGTTTATGAATATTTCCTTAATATTTCACAATTTACTATTTGAATATTTTTTAGAGCGTTGACGTTTTTCTTCACATTTTGCTACTTTTCGGGTATGTAGAGATACCAAAATAGTAAAAAATTTTTTTTCTCAAAGCATAAGACAAAATAAACGCACATTTCCAAGTGAATCGGTAAACCTCAACATTAAACAATAAATTAATAATAAATTCAGAATTAATACTTTCAATTCATAACATATAGTTACACCACGTTACTATATTAAGAGTAAATAAATTAATTTCTATTGATGGTCATCATTCACTCTCCACTTCAAGGCTCCGAAAGCCCCCGACTGATCAAATGCATCTTCAAGACATTTGATCGAATATATCCATTAGACTTCTAGATAGATATCTTTAGTTACTTTCTGTCGGTACATTAAAAGCGCTTGTATTTTTCAACACAATTGGCCGTGGAGTAATTTCTATAAGCCCTTTTGTGTGTTAATAGAAGGATCATTTATATTTATTATTGTTTTGTTCTTGCGCGTGCGATGAATTAAGGATCGGTCTGAATTGGTTAGTATTTATTGTTTTGCCAAGTATGCTTTTGACAATTTGTTTGTTGTGATTAAGTCTTGTTGTTGAGTATAATTTAGTTTGGTTACAAAGATAGAAATGCTTTCTGAATTAAGAAAAGTAATTCCAAAAACCTTTGTTTTGTATTGTACTTTGGTTGTGTATTTTAGTATTATTAAAAACTTTACTCTGTTAAATGTGTGACTAAAAATTGTAGGGAATATCGATTAAGTATATCAATGAAATTATTCTTGTAAATGGGAATAGAACCCTAAAGTAAACAAACTAAAAAAACCCAGACCAATACTTATTTAGAGAATTAGACAAATTTGGGAATTTCTTCAGCATACCATCAAGATACACACAAAACCGAAACGCTATGTCAGTAACTTACAAATTTAAAGTTCTAAGTAAAATTCGATCAATTAACGAGATTCACGAAAGTCTTGATCCGAACGAAATCCGATCGATACAAATAATCATTTGAACAAGTTCGGAGATGATCAATAAAAAAATGGAGTCGGTACCATTGATCCGCCTTGCTTGCGAGATTGAGACATCGTTGGAACCAGTTCCTTTCCATTCCTCTATAGAGTTAAGAATTTGCTCTGAGTTAGAGGCTGTCGCGTTTTTTAAATGCACGCTAATGACTTTAATTTTATAGTTTTGTGATGCATAGCTATGATTAATAAATGTTTTTTTAAACAATAAGGATATCTATATCAAATAATATTTACAAATAGATGAAAATAATTGGAGAAAAAGGATTTTTTATTTATAGTGTATAGGACATAGCTTACAAAACACATTATTACACAGATTATATTTATAAAAATATTTTCAGATTATAAGAATATCTATATGTTGTTTAAAAAATAATATTGAGCTTGTACGACGTACTTTCTTTCATGTAGAGATGTATGTAAAGTTGGCTTAGAACAGCCCTACCGCCCTTGAATAAGCGTGTCGTAAAAAGCGACTAAGTAGCCACTTCTTGTCCTTCCTAAACCTGTGTGCTGTCATCTTCGACCTCATCTTCACTTGTGAGATTGAGGTCAAACGGGGTTTGACAATAATTATGACTCATATAGTATTTACAAGTGTAATTTAGAAATGGCTTGATATTTTAAATTAACAGACTAGGTTTAATATTGTCTTCATAGATCTTCAGCACCTATCAGATTTTATTAGTTTGCGAAAGCTCAAATAAGGGCGTGGATCCATCAATAAGTCTCTCTATTGTCAAACTTAAAAGCTTCAAAATAAGTTTCTGTTAGCAACTGTTGAATTAACTGAAAAAAGGTAGCTCAATTGGAATAGCACTCGCCTGCCAAGTGAGAGGATCTAGGTTCAAGTCCAGTTATAGGTCTCAAAACCATGCGATGATATCATGAAATAATTTTGACGTAAAACATATCCTGCGATCATTATTCGGTATTACTCCTCGGCGAAATCTCTAAGCTAAGCTCTTGACTTGTAGACTGAATACAATAATCCCAATATACAATAATATAGTATTTATTTATGAAAGCATTCGAAACGGAAAAACACAAATAAAATCAAGAAACAAACATATCATAAAGGTGGGCGCGATCTCACCTTTTTTAATTGACGTTTTTAAGTCATAGATGATATTATTGAAACTGTCATTGCAAAAGGAAATGGCTCTTGCATGCAATGAATTGCAATGTTTGTTTGTATGTATTCGTTCATTATTTATATCATCATTGTATCATAGAAATCTTAGAGAAAGAATAAAGTATAATTATTACTCTAAGATAGAAATCTTGTTTATCATGTCAAAAACCGTAGTAGGCCCGCTAGTCGGGTGATTTTATTTAGTATATACTTAATAACTAAAATAATATTATTTTAGTTATTTAAGAATAATTGTGCGTTATTAAATGCAAAAACATAAACATATTATTAAACTGTTGAACTTTATATTAGAGAGAAGAATCTAATGTCGAATGAATCGAGCTCATTATCTTAAAATTATTACATAAACGTGACTGTAGCACGGACACTAATATAAAAAAAGAAAATACATTATTAGTACTTAAATATAGTAAAAGTTCATGTAATAAATCAACATTACATTTTTTAAAATATCTATTATTTTTAATTTCACGCTGATCTCTCGTTACTTAACCCCTAGCTCTACGCCCACGTAATAATCTAACGATTATTGCTCTAAGAAAAATGATATGGGTGTTTTAATCCATGTTCAGAAAGAATTTCTTCATTCCGTGCTGAGATGGAGGGTTAATATGAATAAGTGCTTATAAGCTATTGATTTATAAATTTTCAATACACATTATGTAAATGTAATGGCTTAACAATACTTTTTCAATTTATTATAACATTTGCAGTTTGCTGCGGCTTTATCTATAAATAACCTATACTGAGGGTGTTTTTTGTGTTATTATAGGCTATGACTTTTCTGTATTTCATCTTTATCTAGGAAACAGCTTTTTATTTTTACTAGTAAGTAATATACTATATATTATATTGCTTCCATGCTGGACTGGGAGCGAAAGAAAAACATAGAATGTGCCAGCTGCTTCTCTTCCCGGGCATACTGTAAAAGTCAGTTAAGGGACAGAGGTTTTACTGGCGTTTTTGCGGGCGATAGGCTGACTACCTGTCACTGCAATAGTCTCTCTCCATCATTATAATACCTCGAAATTTGTCAAACGTGACATCAGATAGTTTGATGGCCTCTGGTGTTCTACCTACCCCATAAAGGATAAGTTTTGTGAAGAAATGTGTGTACTTATGTAAAAAAGAGCTTCTGCATAGATTTTTGGGCTATCCCAATTTTGCCTCCCCCCCAACATTGTAAATGAATGTATAAATCTTACTCAATAAGTACTAAAAACCATATTATTTTGTGAGCATTCTTTATTTTTTGTATGCACAGTTAACAGCCTGACCTAGGCCATAATTCCACGTGACTTAATGCGCCTCTTCCTTCAGACCAATTCATAATGCCGCCGGTTAAGTCTCGACTGACTTCTCTTAGAAGAACTTATCACCTGCCTTGCCTAATACCTCAGAGGTACAGTTTTTTGTAACAAACCCATTTTAACGGATACCACTTTAAATTAACATTTTATGTTAATTCCCTCCATTCTATTCTTCACAATTTATTTTATTTAATCCAATCAGAATCATCATAAGCGATAAACTACTGATCGATCGTATGAATCGAATAGAAATTGAGTAATTATTTAACTGGTTTAGTAATTCGTTTATCAAATCAACGACTCAATAATCGAATCATAGTTCGTTTGGTTACAGCTTTTTACAACTTCATTTCGATAACGAGTAATTTAATATGTCTTTATGATTTTAATTGCTATGTTTTTGATTATAAGTTTCGAAAGTTTTTTTGGTACTGTGAATTTTGAGTCCAATGACTAAATAGAGCTATCTCATATGCTTCAAATATTTTTTAAATTGATACCATAGTCGTTAACTTTTTTACATTTGATAACCTGGAAATGACAGAAATATGAAAAAGTGGTTGTCATATTTTTCAATATGACAGAAATATTGAAAAATATGACGACCACTTTGGGGATGGGGTTAACCTATCTGCCTCAGACGCCAGTGGTTGCGGGTTCGATTCCCGCCCGGAACAAGAAAAAGTGGTTGTCATATTTTTCAATATGACAGAAATATTGAAAAATATGACGACCACTTTGGGGATGGGGTTAACCTATCTGCCTCAGACGCCAGTGGTTGCGGGTTCGATTCCCGCCCGGAACAAGAAAAAAAAATGTTCCGGATGTTTATGTATATATGTATTTATATTCTAGATTCCCCCTTAGATTCCTACATGGCATCCCATAACACAAGCTATGCTTACTTTGGGGCCATGTAGTTGGTGTGATTATCTGGCGATTTTTATTTATTTATTTATATGTTACGACTCCAAAGTGTCGCGATTAAAACTATTATTATTATGAACTTATTATTCGAGTTTAAATAGACGCTTACAAAACTATTGCTCATCAAGAAAGTCATAATATTGTCTTAAGTTTTCACGATTCATAATTGAAATAAAACGACTTTTTAATCGAATTAATCGCTTATAATTTATATTTTAAATTTGGTGTCTTTGCAGACCCCGTGGTCACGAGCAACTGTCAGCCGGTTAAAAAGTAGTTCTATTGAAAGAAAGTCATGTCAATAGCCTATAGTAATTCAAATTTAACGAGACAAAATAAATAAAAACGCGTATTACCACTACATAAAGTAACATCCAATGCCATCATTAGTTACTCTCATCGTTAATTATACAATATTTTCTTCTGTTGACATATTTTCGTGTTAGGGGAAACATAAATCATATGTCGTGTCATGCCAGGCATCGAACGCGTTCCGCTCACTTCCGAGAAAGGTAATTAACAAGTTAGCACATGTTTTTGCGAATTCCTACTGTGCATGTGTCCTTTTGTTTGAAATTTAATGATTTTGGTGTCTTCAATAGGATGAAATTTGCAGTTATGAAGGAAATACGATAACTTTTATTTAGTGAGTAAAGTCGCGGATGACTTCACTCTCACCTGATGGTAAGTGAAGATGGAGTCTAATGGTGCGTACAGACTGCTGTAATGGAACTTGTAATGTAACATTCTGCGTTCGTTGCGTATTTAGACGTGCAGTGCGCAGAATTTTACTGTATAATTGCTGTAATGGATCAAGTAATGTGACATCCAGCGCGGATTGAACGTGTATTGCGCTCGAACTGAGCATTCACTACGGGTATTGATTTGCTGAGATTTTTTCGTATTTCGTCGCGAGCAAGGTCCGTCGCCGCACACGTTCGTTTCAACCGACTTCCAAAAGGAGGAGGTTATCACATCGTGTGTATGTTTGTTATTTGATTAAATTAGGAATAGACCAAAATACGTCGGAGTTGGTGGCCCATAGAAATTTCATGGAAATCGATTCAGTATCTGAAGTAAGATGACAGAACACGGGCTTAGGATGGAACTGGGTCGTCACAAAGTAATGTTGAATCACATTACCTACTGTTTCTTCGGTGGCTGTAAAACGGGTACATCACGGATTAGTCGCTATTTATGAAACGCTTATTCCTCGTCGGTAGCTTATTCAGCACTTTGATTACGATTGAATCGTTACATAGCCGTAAATTACTATCTTGTGGAAATACCTATGTGCTACTGCAAGCTATGTCCTACCTGTTGCCGAAATTTCATCTGAATCTGACAAGCCTTTTCAGCGTGAAACAGTAACATCATTCATCCATCCAGGCACACAAACGTCCTTAGCCATAGAATGTTTAGGATATAACAGTATTTTCGTAACCACCTGAAACACTGTGATGGAAAATTAAACAACATTAGGGAAAAACGAAAAAAAAACTGTAAGCTTAAAAGTAAAAGTTTGCTACAGATTTTCATACATACATACATACATAACGTCACGCCTGTATCCCTTATGGGGTAGGCAGAACACCAGAAGTTACAAGACCATCTGATGTCACGTTTGACAAATTTGGAGGTAGGTATTATAAAGATGGAGAGAGACTATTGTAGTGACAGGGGGTCAGCCTATCGCCCACAAAAACGCCTTTAAAACCTCTGTCCCTTAACTGACTTTTACAGTATGCCCGGGAAGAGAAGCAGCTGGCACATTCTAAGTTTTTCTTTCGCTCCCAGTCCAGCATGGAAGCAAGATTTTCATTTTCATTTTCACATAATTTTCCAAAACAACATTGACACTTAAGATTATGCAACTGTTAAATAAAAAAACATATTACTTACCCAAAGCACGAGTGAAACTAAAATTACGAAAGTACAAATAATTTATTGTAAAATTACATACTTAACATATTATTAGCTTCAAAACGAAACCCACAAATAAGTCATCAAAAGACATTTTAATAATTTATCGCCTAAAGGGATGGACCAAAAGTGATTTATTTTTGAAGGCGCGGAAAATAAAAGGTCGTGTGGGTTGTGCTTAATTATTAGTTAAAAATGTTATTTTAAGTATTTTAAGTTTGACAATGAATATGAAAATCTCTCAGTTCCTTATGTGTCTAAATACGTTAGTAAAATATAATATAAATAAGCTTGGTTCAATGACTTTTTTAAAGTAGGATTTTCACGTAAGGTAACTTTCTGAACTATAGTGGTATTCAATAAAACGTGAGAGACTAATGCTCGTATTACAGAACGAAACTTAATACTCGTTTCACGTAAGCGTTGTTCACCAGCTGATTCTTGACTTGAGCTTTAGTCTTATTACAAAACAATTATCAAAACCAGATTACCTGAAACTAGTTTCAAATATCTGACTCAGTTGATACTGGGTTTTCTTTGAAAAAAATTTGTTTCCCATTACATTTAAAAACAAAAACTAATGGTCTGTTACGTTACACGCAACGCTTAGATTATAATGTCTTATAAATTGCGTTAAAAAAGTTGTCATATGATATATGACAAAATTGCCAATGTTTTGAATTATTTATCTGTTTTTCGATAGAAGCAGTACCGTTAAATTATAACTGTCGCTTCTTTTTACTATGAAAATATATTTATATTTATCACTCAAAAATAATACGAAACGTAAAAGCTAAATGTAATGTTGCCAACTACTAAGTAAAGTCACTTAAAATTATAAATTCCAATATAGTTTTTATTTACGAAAAGCAAGTTCAAACTTGTTTTAAAAAGTTCAAAGTTGTTATAAAAATATTATCGTAATGGTCAATATTACTGAAAGGATCTATTGTAGTTAATACAGATCACTATTAAAGAAGGCACGAATCGCGTACCTATCTAGTTTTTCTCTAAGCCACAGTTCACAACATCAAAAACTTATTTTGAAGTACGCTCAAGTATGGTAGACAGCACACTCAAGTGATACACAGTTAGATACAGTTGTGAAACTAGTTTCAATCATTGGCATATGCATAAGTAAAGTTCTATAATAAGCGTGAACACAGTTCAAATCATTTAGTACTCAAGTGATATCTGATCATTGAATCTAGTATTAGGCAACGTTTTGTAATAAAGAAAGTCGTTGATACTAGTTTCAAAACTAGTATCAATACATGAGTACTGTTCTGTAATACGACCATAAGACACTGTTGTAAAATCTAGTTGTTCATTAAGCCTTGATAATGTATGTGGTTTAGTATAAATGAGTATTTCTAACGTTCTTGAAGTTAAGGACTTTTATTTTGAATCTTATGAACTCCGTCTATGCCTTTTGACAACTGGAACTCACCATCTTATGAACTCCGTCTATGCCTTGAATCATTAAATTACTGACAGTCTGAAAAACATTGATACATCAAGTTCGAAATCAAATTATAGAGTAAAATTCATTGAAAGCGTATTTTTCTCCTACTAAAAATTGAAGTATCTTCAGAACTTGTGTTTGTTTGACACACAATATATCCCACCTACCTATCGGATATGTACCTACTACAGATCACTAGTTCTAAAGCCTATGTTAACTTGTACACGAAGCAGGCAGTCAATAATTAAGCTTGTTATCTCTAGATCTAAAATAATGAATGTTAATAGAGTTATTACCTGTTTTTTAATCAGCCAGACGATCTGTAACTTGATACTGGTAACTGTCAAAATTCATTGACATTTCAATCAGTTTGAATTTTCCATTCTAACTCCAGTTTTGACATGACTGTAGACAACTTTGTCTAGATTTAATATTAACTGAGATATGTAACTATTTTTTTTTCATTGGTAATCAAACAAATGTTTGACTAAAATTTCACCCTTAAATCAGTGAAGGTGAGGTTGAAAATGCTGTACACAGTTCAGAAGAGATTTTGCTTTTTATCCTTGTATATTTTATGAAAGTTGACAAACCAACACTAGGTCCTCCTGAGCATTTAGGCTTATGTTAAGTAGCTAAGCAGTTTTGCTTGACAGTACCCGGATGGTTCGCCGGTTTCTGTCTCCCATGTCTTGATCCTCGAATGACTATTCAATGTTGGGTCCCTCCGTCTAAAAATGCGTTTAGGTTTCAAAAGACTTATTTTCTTTCTCTAAAACATCTTTCATTAAATCATTATGTTGGTAGAGCTAAAGACGCATTGCCAACTTAAAGTAATAAAAGTTGATAGTATTTGTTGCTGGCACAATAATACAGCTTGGTATTAATAGATCTGAAATTTAGTTCAAATATAAAGTAGAGTCTGATATAGGATACTGTTAATTCATATTTTTATACAAAAAATAAAATGTGCTGAAAACATATCATAAATGAATTCGATGGTATTTATCTTTCAAGCCTTAGTGGCCCTACCCTAAACCAAGCGGAGGCGGCTCTATTTATTCGCCTTTTAATACACACTAATGTTTTAAAATTACAATAGGTACTAAAACAAATCTACGCTGCTAAATTCAGTTAGCTTACTAAGTTAGTCATCGCGATTCCGCCAAAATAATTCCTTTAACTACTTCTAATGGACTCTACAGAAAAAAAGTCAATTAAAAATATCAATCCTGACAAACAAGGTTACCGACTTTTAAAACACAATCTTTCCGAACTCCGGTAGTGGCTCAAATCACAGTTCCAAACCACTTCCAAGAACTTTAAAACGCTTTTTTGTTAAATTCTGATGAAGAAATAAACCAAAATGGACCTCAAAACGTTTATGAATAAATCATCGGCGATCAACTGTAGAATATAATAAAAAAATATTGACACGAAAGAGATGAATATATGATTATGATATGAGAGTGAGTGAAAGAGAAGTAAATGAAAACTAAGGGGTATAATTATGCTGTTAAGAGTATAATTTCAGGTTGTTAAGGCGACGTACGCGGCACATTATTATAATATTTTAATACCTTCGCTATGAAGTCGGTGCATTTTGATTCTAACTCGTTATGACAAAATGATTATTAATCCTTTAATGTAATGTATAATTATTGAATAAAAGTTATCATTAGTTGGATGATAGACAAGTTGTAAGTCACTAAGGATTCATAGACAAAAAATGTCCATGCCAAAAGTTTTACGAATATAATCTTGAAAGTTTGTGAGGTTGATTGGATAGATGATTGTTACTCTTTTAATGTGAAAGGTAAAATTTCGCTCACGAGTCACGATACAAAAGCTTTTTTTTCCTTTTTACGGCGTTGGAATTTCGCAATTTAGGTTTTTTAATATGTGTTTTAAATGGCTGTTTCAGCCTGTAAAACTAACAAACTAACAAACATTTCCTTTAAAATTTTTGTTAGCAATTAGTAATTGCAGCCGTTGATGGTTTTACTGTATCCAATCGATCGGTTTACCATTAAACAACTTGATCGCTACTTAATTGTTACTAAGCTGTAAAACGTAATATAAGAAAAAACTTTCTAAGAAACTTAATGATTTTTCTGCAATATAGACATAAAGTCCATTATTACGCTGCCATAGTAAATAAATTATCCAAAAATGCTAATCCTAACTTCAGTGCATGAATACGAAACGACTTCTTATAGAATAATTTATGAGCATTTTAAACCGGCGCAAGACGACCATGTTCCGTAAAACAATGAATTGAGTCGTAAAATTCAGTCACATTATAAATTCACCGCATCACGCCTTCATCTTGCCGAATATTCAAATAAGAATGTAAGGCTCATTTTAGACCTAGCCTCATTAGTACGCCGCCGCTAGTCTATGACAACTTACTAAAGACCGGCGCGACGCACAAAGCCTTGACATTCATATTTTAACACTAAACGTGCCCAACAACCCACGACCCGAGATCCTAATTTTACGCTCAATCACTATCAATATAAATTAAAACATCAACTTTTAAATCACACTCAAAAAACAACCCAATCGTTTTGGTCAACTGCCTCTTTTTTTAACTAGTCTAAAAAATTACGTAGAGATACTTTTCCGTTACACTTTTTGTCAGCGGTTACGGCAAAGTCGTTAAGGTGACTCGATGAAGAATTCGATTCGACTGCAATTTATTCGAATCCGAATCGATCGATGATAGGTATAGGTTTTTTAAAGACACGAATAGGGACATTTCCGCCCGTTCTCACAGTTGATGAAGACATAAAAATTTGGAAGCGGTTAAGAGCGGCGCGTCAAAAGAAGACCACATAGGTTATTTGCGCGGGTTTTTGGGAAGTGGCCGTTTTCTTGTTTGGCGAGATATTCGCCAAATTGGTGGTCACTCACGCCTTTTGCATCAACCTATTATTTTGGGCTGCGCGAGAGTTCGGAACACCGGCTAAGGAGCGTGATCAACAAATCATTGCCTTTTTTATCGTTTTTGGTTTAGACCCGCAGCGTGTTTGTTTTCGAGGGTCTGGCTACGTGATTATTAAGAAAAATAACGCCTTTGTGATGCTCAATTATTTTTGATTAAGTTGAACGATAATGAAAAGTTTGCTCGTCTATAGTTTAAAGTGAGTTTTCATTTTATAAAATGGTAAATTATTCCATATCCAATTAATGATTTGATTACGATCTTGAGTGTTCGAGGCAAATATAAAAATTTCAAAAAGGCAGCGGTTTTATTATGTCGTATATTTTCACGAGTTTTATGGCCTTTACCATTTAACTGCTTATTTATGTGGAGGTTATAACGTGTGCTTTTATTTCAAAAATTAATGAACACCTACCTTGTAAACAGGGATCGTATAGTTTTGTCAGAATTTACGATAAGTTTCTAATAAAATGTCAGATTTGATAGCTGTCACAGGACTTAAATACTTAGGTCAAGCAACTTTGTTAGTAAATGGCAGCGCGATACAACGCAACTAATTTTATTTCGTTAATTTTATTTTGATTCTTTAATGTTGGTTTTAAATTCCTGTTTCAATATTAAATTACTTTAATTAAATCAATCTCAGTTTAAATATTAAATTACTCCATTTTTAATTTTAAATCTAGTCTCAGATATTTTATTTTTATACTGTAAACTGGAACTCCTATTTCTCTCTCACACATAACAATGGATGCAAGCCATAGTGAGCACTGCACGACGACCACTTTGGCGATGGGGTAAACCTGTCTGCCTCAGACGCCAGTGGTTGCGGGTTCTATTCCCGCACGGAACAAGAAAAAAAAGGATCCGTGTCTGGGTATATATTTATTTATGTATGTACGTATTTATAGTAGAGGTCCCCGCCTAGTTCGCTACATGGTATCCCATAACACAAGCTATGCTTACTTTGGGGCCTTGTAGTTGGTGTGATTGTCTGGGGATTTATCATTACTATTTTTTATTTTGAATATTTCTTAATATTGTCTTAAGTTTTCGCGATTCATACTATTAAATAAAACACTTTTTTAACCGGATTTATCGCGTATATTTACATTTTAAATTTTGACTCGACGTTTCGGTGTCTTTGCAGACCCGAGAGTCGCGAGAGTCTCTCGTAATTGAATATTTCTTATTTTCGATTTCATAAATAATACGTTTTAATGTCAAATTACAATTATAAAAAAATACCTTGATCCATGTGTATGCTCAACATATGATGTTTGTTTAAACTTAATTTTTAATAAGATAAGATTTCTTAACATCAGGTAGCCCTCAAAAAAAGCTCAACTACGACTCTAAACAAATCCATATTTCAAAAAGCTTTCAAATTTATTATTTTGATGACTGTAGGTTAAACGTAGGTTAACAATAAAATAAACATGAAGATAATAATATAATCATAAAGCCATACAAGAATAACGAATGACTTAATAACGATTATGCATCTGAAAATGAACATTAAGTGTAGGCGCAAATTAGTTAAATGCCTTATGTTAAAACAACTTGAGAACCTCAATATAATTAATCACAACTTAAGTTTAAGCATGTATTTTATATTCATAAGTAGACAGGTTGACAACTCAATCTTATAATACATACACTCATAAATGACTGGTCTTGATTTGATCGAACAGTGTCGGTTGGCCACATTTATATTTATTAAATTGAATCTAGTATATATTTGGCGACTATTTACATAATATTAATGGTAATATTTTGCGTGAGGTCCGTTTTAGGATTAAAGTGATAAGTTATTTAGTTTTGCGGTTTGAGTAGTGTTATTGGAATTTGAGTTGTTTGTACTAGGATTTCCGAATGATATTAAGGCTGACACGGGGTTTTTAATCCAACGATTATTTGCATCTTTTATAGATAAATTGTCCACAATTTTAATATTTTTTTTATATTAGTAGTGGAAAACAAATCTAACACCAAAAACATTTCTAAAATCATTAATAGAAATGTTTGTGATGGTGTACAGATGTAAGAAGTATCTATGTTTTGCCCAATATTCCAATAATAAGCTATCAGTAAAATTGGTAAATATAAAAAAAGTATTGACATGTGCTTATTTTATTTTCTTTACAGCTATAGAGTATTATTTATCCAAAATAAGGGACGCATATGCAGCCGCGAGCAGCTTTTATAAACAGAATATATTACTTAGTATTTTATTTAATCATCAAAGAAATAATATAACTTTATCAGAATACATTAAAATATCCAAGTGAGAAAGGATTTTCTTTTTTGGGACTTTAAATAGCCCTTTGATTGACAATACATTATATCTTTGTTACAGGTTTAGAATATTTAAATGCAGCAAGAAGTCTACACCCCGAGCTACACGCGGGCAGTACCATTGCAAGTCAAGACTTTCAACTTAGTTTAGAAGGTAAGTTAATACGTAATAACTCAGTATTGAATTGGGTTCCTCAAGGTAGAATTGTGGGCAAATAGCTACATGGATGCAAAAAGAACAGTACGACCATACTTTATTCAGTTAACGATGTGACATGATTACTGTTCAGATTGAACAGGGTAGCGCATTTTTTTAGCAAAAATTATAGAGGTATGCCAGAGTTTAATAGAAATTCCTTTATTGTAATATAAAAATAATTATCACTAACGACAAAAGTAAAATCTGGATATACTTGTATATGAAGAAAATTGTAAAAAACGTAATTATTTGTTTCAACTTCACTGACAACGAGAACAAAAATAAAGAATATGAATATTTAAAATTTATAACTAGAATAAATCATTTCAGACGCGATGTAATTTGACGGTAGATTTTATATCAAAAATAGCCATTAGGAATAGGCCACTCTCACTTGACCGATTTAATATTACAACTAAATACTAATCCTCATTCAAATATTTTTCTAGGTTCCAGAATAGCATCGCCCAATCGTCTCAGGCTATCCGGTGGTGCGATCAGTGCTTCAGCCAATAGGAAACGAGCTGTATCATGGAGTCCATATTCTGCTGAATCATTGGATTTAGCTGCTGTCATCAGAGCTTCACCAGCTAGTTTAGCTGTTAGAGCACCATCGGCTGCTTCTACTGGGAGTTATGGACATCTTAGTGCAGGTAAATTTAGAAAGATTTCATACCGTGTTACATTTATCGTTTTAATCACAAGATTTGATGTCTCTTCATAACCCATATCTTCAATTATAGTATATTTTTGGTTATTTACAATTAATTACAATAGTGATCAAACGAGCATTTGAGATACCTGATGATAAGTATATAAATATCACCGCCATGGACACCTGCAACTTTAGGAGACCTACCGGTGCATTGCCATTAATTCTGACACTTACATAAAAGACCTTAATTAAATCAATTAACAACAAAGTAGCTACTTTAATACCAGTTCTTTTCTGACTGACTCTTTTTTATATGGTTCCTTCGTTAAAATAAAGAAATAAAGAAAAAAACAACATTTAGGTACTCATAGCTACGGATTTTAAAAGTTCAAAGTTACAAAAAAAGGGAATTTATTACTTCAACTACAAATATAAGTCAAAGTGTATCTTAGCAAACGTTGTAGATGTGCAAGATCTAAAAGATATAAAACATATATTTTTAGTCAGCAACATAGTCACTCGCTTTGTTCAGTTAAATACAAACAAATAAATTTTATTAGAATTCAAGAAGAAAAATCAAAACTACACCACATGAACTCTTCCAGCTGAGGTACCGGGCCCATGCGACACACCATCGAAATTACTTAGCATATTTAAGTTTTACGTTATATTGCTAAGATCGTCCGTTATATCGTCCGGCAAGCGGGAGTCCCACGTTCGAGTCCTTGTCGGGTGATTTTATTTAGTATATTTTTTCAGTTATTTAAGAATAATTGAGCATTATTAAATGCAAAAACTTAAACATATGACAAAACGCCTGTGTCATCATCATCATCATCACAACTCTTTGTAATGAGCCCACTGCAGGGCATGAGTCTCTCCCCTGGGTGAAGAGGAGGTATAGGCCATAATCCACCAAGCTGGCCCAGTGCTGGGTGGTGGATGACAGAATTTTTAGGGCGCCTAGATGGCTTCTGACAAACCCTAACGACTACTGTATACAAGTATACATCACCCGGGACCGACTGCTTAACGTGCCCTCCGAAGCACGGAAGTCGTCGTGAGATATGAATGGTTGACGGTCACCTATCCAAGTACCGACCGCGCCGAACGTTGCTTAACCTGTGATATCGTATGATACACACAGTAACCACGGCGCCACGACGCCGTACATGTTTGTATTAATTTGTTAAATAAACTTAATTTTACCGCCAACAGCAATATCCCCGCATTTTACTATAACCGGGATTAGATTTCGTGATGAGTCCTGTGTCACCCGAAATGTTTCATTAGTCTCCATCATTAATTAAACAATTTAATTGTCTCACCTTCGGGAGCAATATCCCCCGCCCTCTCCCTCTCACACGCAACTCTCCCGTGACAACTACTTGCGAGAGACGCACCAGCAGCCATTATTTACAATAGAGGGCATTGTAAATAATGGATTTTTACTATAGCGGGGATCAGATTTCGCAATCAGTCCCGTATCACCTAACAAAAACACATTTGTTTAAGATTGTTACGAGTCTACATCATTTATTAAATCAAATGAAAAAGGATTCCTTCAGAATCATCTTCAAATCTGATCCCCGCCATAGTACCAGCAAATAATGAATATTTACTATAACAGGTATTAGGTTTCGTGATCAAACCCAATCCATATTACAAGGAAAAACAGACACTTCTGTACGTATTTTATTAGTCTCCGTCAATTGTTAAACAAACTCACTTGTTACTATGACAAGAATTCGACTTCGTGGTCAATCACGTAACAAAAAATAGACTCTTGTGTACATTTTGTATTAGTCTCTCTATAATTTATTAACAAACTCACCTGTCTCACCTCCAGGAGCAATATCCCCCGCGCTGTCGCTGTCGCACGCGTCGCTGGCGCAGCAGCTGCTGGCGCGCGGCGGCAGCGGCGTGCTGGGCGGCGGCGTGCTGCTGGACCCCGCGCACCAGCAGGCGGCCGCCGCCGCCGCGCACCACGCCGCGCACGCGCATCTCGTGGCCGGGATTCATAGGTGAGTATTTTTCCATTGGAATAAGTAAGACTCATAGGTGGATATTTTGTTTATTGGATTAAGTAACAGCCGTTCTCAATAACTTACCTTGTAAAGGTAAAGGTAAAAAAGAAATTCCTATATAAATCTGTCACTTAAGCTCAAGATCTTCATCACCACAACTCTTTGTAATGAGCCCACTGCAAGGCTATGAATCTCTCTCCTAGGTGACGAGTAAGTTCAGGCCATAAACTACCAAGATGGCCCAGTGGTTGGATATCAGAATTTTGATAGAAATTAATTTCAAAGATATCAGGAGCCGAAATGGATTCCGATAAACCCTAAAGACATATTTAATATGATATCTGAAGCACGAAAGACGTCGTGACAAATTTATTACGCTGAACGTTCCTTATCTGCTATATCGTGTGATAAGTGAGAAGAAGTCTTCATGGTAAAGTGACTCCTGTGTATTCATCAATAAAGCAGGTTAAATGACGTTCGGCGGGGTCGGTATATAGATGAGTGAGTGCCAACCATTAGTTTCTCAAAACGACTTCCTACCTTCGGAGAGTATGTTATGGAGTCGGGCTCCGGTTTTGTGCACTTGTAAACAGTAGTCATAAGGGTGTGTCAGCGGCTTTCGAAAATTTTGACATACACTAACCAGCATTATGCCAGCTTGGTAGTTTATGATCTATGAGTCACACAGACTCCAAAAAAAATTCCACTTGTTTACGTTTCCATTTACATTCTTACGTTTACATTAAATTCTCTTAACAGATCTCACATATCATCTCCAACTCAATTACTGATGGGGTCAGTGGACGTCCGATCAGGGTTGGGTCTGGACGGAACACCACCGCAGCATCTACAGCAGCCATCGCAGCAACCAGAAGTCACCAGTATAATGGAAGCTGATAGGTAAATATGTCACTTGTCATCCATCTCTTACATATATGGTACTCAACATAATGCTTTGGATTTAAATTTAAAAGAAAACGTTGTGGAGTTAAATCAAGCTTTTTTTAATTTACGTTTCAATATAAAGATAAGTAAAATATTTTTTGGAAATTTTGGAATTAATTTCCTATTCACAGGTCCGAAACGGAATCAAAAATAGTTTTTTAATTTTCTTAGCCACTTTTTGCCTTTAGTTAGCCATCTTTAAAAAGTGTTCCATTTTTAACAGCTTTATAAAGAAAACAAGCCTTGAAATTTTCCTTTCTATTTCCACAGCGCATCAACAGCCATGAACCAACGCAAGACTCCACCAGGACTGACAAGCATGCGAGAGCTGCACAGCAACAAGCCACTGTCAGCAGCGGCAGAAAGCACGGTGCATGATGGATTAGACTCCAAAGACGAACCTGGAGATTTCATCGAAACTAACTGCCATTGGGTAGGTAACTTTATAATTAGACAGGAAGATTGCGCAATTATAAAAGTTATTTGAGACAATTAAGTGTTTGACCACAATGTAAATTTGTATTTTGGAAACCGCACAGAGGAACTAGGTAGTAATTTAAAATTAAAGGCACGAACCAGTTTCGGGATGTTCTTTTCCCACACTGTTCTGGCTCAGACTCGAAGCCGGAACCTCTAACACGGCAAGTGCAACGACCAATGCAACATGGAGAATCAGATATTCTAGTTGTTTTGTCAGACATTTTTATTGTAATAACTGACAGTTCTATTATAGGCTATGAGTCTTACAGTGGCCACACTTCAGTCACCCACGAATAATGGAAATCATTAGTAAAGAAATGTGTAAAAAACGGAAGATTGTAACCATATAAAAATTTAAATTTACAGGTGGATTGCAAACTTGAGTTCCCTACGCAAGACGACTTGGTGAAGCACATTAACACAGATCACATCCACGCCAGTAAGAAGGCCTTTGTTTGCCGCTGGGTTGGCTGCTCCAGAGATGAGAAACCATTCAAAGCTCAATACATGCTGGTTGTTCATATGCGACGGCATACTGGGGAGAAACCTCATAAATGCACCGTAAGTTCTAATGAAGTACATTATGAATTTTAGTCCTGGTTTTTTAAAGTGCCTAATGAACCGGCATCTCTTAAATTTAAAAAATACTCGTATCCAATGGCAACATTAAAGAAAAAACGCCTAAACCACACGTTTGCTCATAAACCAACTTATTTAATTTAATGTCACTATAAATTACAATTAGACTCCAAATCTAACATAATATCTCTTTCTATTTCAGTTCGAAGGTTGCTGCAAAGCATACTCCCGTCTTGAGAACCTTAAAACCCATCTCAGAAGTCACACTGGAGAGAAACCCTACACCTGTGAATACCCTGGCTGCGCGAAAGCCTTCTCCAATGCTAGCGATAGAGCTAAGCACCAGAACAGGACGCATAGCAATGAGGTGAGAATTATCAACCGAAAATAATAAGTTCTACTGGGATCGGCCCATTAACACGGACAGGACTATTCCTGCGAATAAACCTGTTATGGCGTTAATGGACCAGTCGTCGTCCAAGGTGTTACTGGTGGACATAACTATCTGGTATGGCGAACCTCGTTTTAATTATAGACCAAGGGTACTTATATAAAGAAACAGGTTTCCGGTACAGATAAATTATATGCTAATCAATTTTGGACCTTATGGTTGATTACATAAAAGTGCTTTCATAAAGGAATTGGACCCGCACAGGTTTGTCCGTACCGGTAATCTGTTCCTTTATGAAAGCACTCTTATGTAATTGCCCGTACCCATGAATATGAGGTTGAAGCACACGGGATTAATAAGGACTAGGCTCTTCATAAAACATAAGCTGGTGGCAGATTTTATTTGAAGGAGGGTCACTAGCCAGTCGGACCCTGATGGGATCCTACTACCAAGTGGGGGTCTTTCATATTAGTCGCCTTTTAATATGCTTATCCAGGAGTGGTAGAGCTATTTTATAAGCAGACCTTACTAGTATTATTTACTATATGGTTCTTTACACCTTTAGATAATAATCCATCTAATTCCTCGTTTTTTATCATGTTACAGAAACCGTACGTTTGTAAAGCTCCTGGATGCACGAAGAGGTACACTGATCCTTCTTCGCTACGAAAACATGTGAAAACTGTTCATGGTGCAGAGTTCTATGCGAGCAAGAAACATAAAGGTAAATGTTACTTCCTGATACTACCTGAACATCAAATGAAAACATCATTTATCATCATCATCATAACTCCTATCTCGGGATACTCCTCCCAAGGATGACGAGGATGTTTAGGCTGTAATCCACCAAGCTGGCCACTGGGCACTGGCTCATTGGTGGATTAAATCATCATTATATCTTGGGATCTTAAAAAGAAATCTTCCGTTTTTTAAATTTGAGTTTCGAACATGGAATTCACAACATCTTTCACTTTCTTTGCAGGTTGCAGTCGAGGAGATGATTCTGCAGAATCAGGTGGAGGAGGAGCAGGTTCTTCTCCACGTTCTGAAGAAGGTGGAGTTCCTATGGGTATCAGCAGAGGACATACGTCTTCAGCATCCGTCAAGAGTGAAAGTCCTGCATCGCCACTGCCTCATGGATTACATACGTCAGCTCATCAGGTAAATTTATTCTCTGTTTGAAACTCCTAATAATCTCTTGGTTTTATCTGCATTTCTTTTAATCAAACAAGTATTTAGTATTTTAGGCAACACAATTATAGGAAAGGTATTTTTGTTTTCGATAACTTTCGATTTCTTTTATTATTTTGCCTTGAAGGAAATCAGTAAATACAAATAATATGATACGAGCAATAGGTACAGGAAAAATCAAATGTTGGTTTTTCAATTCTTCTACTTTTATTTTTAAGATATGAACGGATAAATCAAGTGTGTTTGTGTGTGTTTTCAAACTATGAATAACGCATTTTCAGCTGTCTGCGCAATGTGGTGGAGACATGGATTACGGCGTGTCAGCGTTGGGCGGGTTCAGCGATGAGAATGGCGCACCCTACTTCAGACTCGATGGAGAGGTATATAAACCTTTACCTATTGTATTTACTTTATGTATATTAAAGTATATATTTTGTTGACTTTCATTTAAAACGTTTTAGTTTGAATATAGAACTCAATATTTAAATGAAATATTGAAAATTCATTAAAATATTGATGATAATTATCGCAAAATTAAATGCAAATATTTTGAAAGGTTCTTTTTTGCTTTTTATAATGTTTAAACATACCTAATTGTATGGATAAAAATACCAAATAAAATGGATTCCGGCATTATCAACCACCTAGTTCAAGTGGCATAGTGCCTGCCCGGAATGCGGGAGATCTGGGTTCGAGTCCTAGCCGGTCTCGATTTTATTTAGTATTTTTATCTATAAAGTTATAATTAAATTGGAAATTCAATTAAAAACTTATCGCATTATTACCTGTTTTCCAAGCCTTATTTTGCCTACCACTTTGGCTATGGGGTAATCTATCTGCCTCAGACGCCAGTAGGTCTGGGTGTTTAACCTATATATCGACGGTAAAAAGCGAACCTGCTGTAGCCCACAATATGCGCTCAATAAAGGAGCCCAAAAACTCTTTGAATTTTCGAAACAAGAAATCGTATCTCTTAAACTAGCTTGAATCCTTCAGCCATGGTAGGTGTATTAGTTTAAGAGATATGTTTTTTTAAGCATTTTGCGTTTTGTCGGTTACAGCAAGTTTGCTTTTTAGCGTCGATATGAATTTATATTCTAGGTTCTCCCTCAGTTCGCTACATGGCATCTCCATAAGACAAGCTTCGTTTACTTTGAGGCCATGTAGTTGGTCTGATTATTAAGGGATTTATTGAATTTACTAGCCACCAAGTGCGGTTTTACCCGCGTAACTTTTGATCCCGTGGGAATAGCCTATAACCTTCCTCAAGAGTTGGGCTATCAAATGCAAAAAGAATTTTTCAAATCCCACTTGTAGTTTCTGAGGTTAGCGCGTCCAAACAAACAAACAAAAAAAAACAAACTCTTTAGCTTTATATATTAGTACTTATAGATTTATTTAACAATGTAAATCCCCTCTGTCGTGTAGGTGGAGCAAGAAGTGGTGGGCGAGGTGGGGCAGCTGCCGTTCATGCTGCGCGCCATCGTGGCCATCGGCTCGCCGCGCGCGCCGCTCGCGCCGCGCGTCGCCGGCAAGCTGCCGCCGCGCCTGCACGCGCCGCACGCCGACTGCCACCCGCCAGGTATGTAGCTCTGCACTCTGCAATTTTTATCATCTACCTACAGGGTTGTTTTTTAGTCACCAACCAAATTTGAATGTTAGTTTCTTTGATACAATATAAATGTACCTGCATATTTAGTTTAGTGTCGCTCAGTACAAAAAGTAGAAATATGGAACCACATCCTTAGTTCTAACTTTTCTGTTAATCACAGTGATCGTTTTCTAAGTTTTGTTATTCAATCTTTGGCCTCAAGACATGACTACTACAAATCTATACTCACAGTTCCATTTTCATAATTTGCATGTTACTGCTATTTATTTCTATGTGTTATATGTAACAAATGTTTCTCTATTGTTTCTATTTAAGCCGGCTTAATCATATGATGTATATGGCTTATAAAATAAATAAGAATAAAAAAATAAAAAAACGTTTTTGAAAATAGGTGATGCTGATGAACATAGCTATTACGACAACTTAAGACAATATTATTACGACACGGCATTACTTTGTTAATAGTCCAACGTAGTACTACAAGATATTTGCAATACTAAAGAAGAGCACTCTGTACTCGATTCTGATCATAATTATGTAATAAAAGTAGGCGCTTAATTTTTCACCAGACATCCCTGTGAATAAATACATGACGAAATACTGACGAGCGGCTGGTGTAGGGGTTACGTACATTGCCTTCTATGCCAGAGGTCCTGGGTTCGAATCCCAGTGGCGACGGATATTGGTATTATGAACACAGATATTAGTCGTCAAGTCATGGACGTTTATATGTTTATTTCAGTTTATTTTATTATAAAAAATATGTATTTATTCAATATGTATGTTTACATATTTCTTAAGTATATCAATTAACTAATATCCATAACACAAGTTCTAGATATTGTTGTATGAGTGTCAGAAATATTTATTAATTTATTATTTATTATTAAATAAAGAGATCTTACTACACTTTTCCCGACGCGCTGCCTCAATCAACACGCACACTGCGGTGTTTCTGCCACACGCACACCACCACCCGCTAAATAACCAAATTGTTTTATATGAAGGGTGGTCGCTAGCCAGTTGGACGGAATCCTACCTCCGAGCGGCGAGTCACTCAAATTGTTGGCTCACTATTGGTAGTTTAATATATGTATTATATCAGAACTCGCTTTTAAAAAACTGCTTTTTTCCTCAGGAGTCCCCGCTAGAACGGACACAAGTACAGCGCTGGCAGTGGAGTTGAAGACAGGCGCAAGACGTGACTCCGGCATCTCTTCTGGTAGCAGTCTTTATAGTGCAAGGTAAGTCAGATGTCTGTGTGGCGTCCTCAGACGTGACCCACAGTCTGGAAGAAACCGAAAGTAGAAATACTTGTGTACATGTACTTTAAAATATCTGGAAGAAATCTCTTTTTAACCAGACTACCCCAATGCACTTTTATACAATAAATTTGTAGGTACTCAATGAAACATTTGTATAATGTATCTCAGGTCCAGATGTATTTACTTTACATTTTATTTACTTTAAGAAACTCCAGGACGCATAAAAGCAAACATAATGTAGCAGCTGCTTATTATAAGTATTCGTATTTGCTAAAACATCGAAACCTACTTATAAATTAATTCTCTTCTAACAGATCATCAGACATATCTCGCAAGAGCAGTCAGGCCTCTGTCATGTCTGGAATACCCGCTCCGCCTCGGTTACTGCCGACTACGCATTACGACCAACTATCGCCAGATAGCAGTCGAAGGTAAGATGAAATTATTTACTTCACAATTCATTATAGTAACATAGACAATATAAACTTAGGGCATTATGCAACAGTAAACACTTTGGACACTTGAATGTTTTACTATTTGATCTTGTGACTTCATAATGTTGATGGAAATATAATCAAAAAACGATCCTATGTGTTATCCAAGTTTTTGCAATATATATATATATACATATGTATTTCCTCTGTATAGACAATGATACATAGACAATATTTTGGTGATACTCTACAAGAATATGGGAGCTAAGATATCCTTTTAAAAGTTCGTTGATTAATGTACGATAGGGTTTGTCAGAAGCCATTACGGCGCCCTAAAAATTCTGTCATCCACCACCCAGCACTGGGCCAGCTTGGTGGATTATGGCCTATACCTCCTCTTCACCCAGGGGAGAGACTCATGCCCTGCAGTGGGCTCATTACAAAGAGTGATGCTGATGAATATAGAAGTCGTCGTAAATTCAAGTTCTGCAGTCATACTGGAATTAATAGTAATGTGGGAAAAGAAGAAGCTTTCTTAAAGGTTTTATGAGACAGAAACGACCGTTGCCGCTATGGAGTAATATTATCTAACCCGTATCGGACGCCAGTGTTGCCGCAGTTTCGATCCCTGCACAATTCAAATATTAGTATGATGTAGGGTCTTTATTTGCATGCTGTCGGAACTCATAGCCCTCCACTGTAGTTGGGTAATAAAAGGCTAAATGTTTAATTGTTTTGTCGCAGATCTAGTCAGGTGTCATGTGTGGGATATGCACCACCTCCGTCATCAGCTTTGGCAGCCGTGCAGGCAGTACGAACATCGCAAGGCAATCAGGTAATTAAATATCATTTTTTAATTGAGCTGCCAATCATTTTTACACAAAAGATAGTGCCATATATCTTTAGACTTACCATGCTGAATAGTTTTAGATTTGTAAGAGCTGTGTTTGCTTTGTATCGGTCTAGCCTTCATATAAAATCTTTTTATGCTTTTAAACTTAAATTTACCTTTTTGTAAAATTAAAAACAAGTTATTTATTTACTTTCAAACGTCCAAGTTACGAAAATTTTTTGTTAGATTTCAAAACTTTTGCCTGTTAAAAAATTAAAAAATTCAATATCACTTTTTTATTATAGTTTCCTTAGAGTGTCGTATTTTTTAATTTTAATCTATTACTAATTCATTTCCCAGGCTGTACTCCTTCGTGGCGTGACCTGCTCAGAGGTCAGAGCTGACGAACTGACGTTAGAATTAGACCCTAACGTTCAGGTCAAGGAAGAAGCCAGAAGACTATCGGAGCAGTCCAACTTGAGTGACCAGACTCAAGGCTACCAACCTTATCCATGTGGAACTGATGACGTGGTAAGTGAGAAATAAATTATTGACAATATTCATGAAAGTTACCCATTATAATGCGATTCCTTATCATTAAAATGTATACCTACTAAGGTGTTTGCATTATATTAGGCAGCATCAACAATTGTGAATATGTTGAACAAAAAATTACATATTGATTTTATGAATTAAGAAAAACAACGCTAACTTAATATTTGGCACAAATCTTCATGGGCTATTTATTTCCTTACAGGATGATGCACCATTTCCATTCAAAACAGAAGATGACAATGATGCCATTACGTACAAGGAGTCAAGATCCAATTCCACCAACACTGTGGTGACCACCGCACAGGTCCACCATCCGAACCAAGAAGTCAATCTGGAACAGGTTGGTTAATATACATCGTATAACAAAATGGAGAGATAAAACTTAAGGGTACATACGTAGAATATACAGTAAAAGAATTAGCATCATGATTAGTGCTGGTATAGACTTTTATACAAATTTATTTAGGTAATTATTTTACAAGAAAAAATTTTGACAACCTAGTCAACCTAATAAGCTAAAACAAGACTTGTGCCGCAGTCAGTGAACCTATGACCTTTCCCTCACCGGCTGAACTTTTTAGTATCTGTCTTGGTTACCCATCACTTTATTTTTACGAATAGATCGAATAGATTTCATCAAAAGCTGTTAGCTGTTTTTAGGGCTGATTTTGATCTAAACTTTGAACTTGTTTTTCGGCCGAACCGTAAGGATAATAAATTTATGTTACTGTTACTTATAAACTACATCATCAAACATTCCCCTTAAGTATTATCTTTTCATTATGTTACACGTTGTATAAAACAATTTATTTTACTCGTTTCTTAAATATACTTCATAATATATACTCGTAATATACGTCGCCTTATGTTTAATTTGTTTCATAATTTAATTTATTAATACTTTTTTTTAGGTTGCCGAAGGAGAAATGGTGGAAAACAAGCTGGTAATACCAGACGAAATGATGCAATATCTTAACCAATCCATATTGGGTACCGATTCGGCAGCACCAGTTAAAACCGATTCCACCAACCCACCAAAACAAGAAACTGGTGACCAAGAAAAAGACAGTGCAACCAAAGACAATGCAAACAGTGAAATACAAAACACAAACAGTTCCAGTGACAAAATTAGTGATGTAGCTACAAGTGACGATTCTCTTCTCAAAAACTTAGGTGCCATAGGAAGTGATCTCAATATAAGTGATATTCCAGTTGACTTAAGATCTTTAGACGTTAGCATGTCAGGTAATAGTGGCTCTCTTTTGGCAGCTGCTATAGGTAACTCGGTGGACGAAAAGAACACCCCTCTTCATGAACAAACAATATCGGAAAATAGTGCTGAGAATGGAGAACAAGAAAAACCAAATAATCAGCCTGCTTCTAGTAACAATGATTCAAATAATCCGCTTAAATCTTTACAAACAATGGCTAATAATCAAACTGAGCAATCTAATAGGATTAGAGTCAACAAACCTCTACCACCTAAACAAAACCCTGCGATGAGCCCGAAAACGATGATTATGAGTCCGCAGAATGCAATTAATTCTCAGAACTTACCTCACGGATTACTGAGCCCTCAGAGCCTACCTCATAGTGCGATGAGCCCACAGTCTGTCATGAGTCCACATAACGTAATGAGTCCTCATACAATTCCTCATAATGTGATGAGTCCTCCTAGTGCCTACAATGTTATGAGCCCGCAGAGTATAATGAGTGTCATGTCTCCACAGCATGTTGCGATGAGCCCACAGAGCATACCTAATTTAATGAGTCCCCAAATTCCAAATCAAATGATAATGAGCCCAAGACATAACAACATAGGCAGCCCTATGTCCCAAAATATGCCTAGTCCAATGATGAATATGGCAAGTCCAATGGCACAAAACATCGCAAGTCCAATGAGCCATGGAATGCCCAGCCCGATGCATCCAGGTCTCCAAAGCCCTATGGCCCAAGGAATGCAAAGTCCAATAATTCAGAATATGAGCAACATGAACATGAATAGTCCGGTTTCAAATCAAAATATGGCTATGAACATGGTACTAAATCAAAACCAAATGTCTGGTCCGCCTAATTATATGAATAATCAAAAGATACCAAATAAACCATACGCCAATATGCAGAATCAATATCCAAATCAGAACTATAACCCAGCCCCGCCCTACCCCGTTCAGAACCCTGGAAACATAAATAACATGAGAAGCCAAAACATGCAGCAATACCAAATGATGCAGCAATTTAACCAGCAGCAGGTCCCGATGATGAACCAAATACCCCACGGTCAAAATATGCAGTACAACAATCAAATGATGAACTACCAACAGGGTAACTACACAAATCAGCCGAGCCAGATGCAACAATTGCAAATGTCTAGATCGTCAGTGATGAGTGTAGATAACAGCGGGAACATGAGTCGAAACGCAATGGCTAATTATTGCGACCCAAATGCTCATGCTCAAATGCAAAATGCGCAATATAATCAGGCAATGCAGTATCCACAACCACCTCCATATAATGCTGTAGTTAACGCCGCTAATGTCATGGGTCCTCCACCTCCGAAGAACAACCACCAGTACAATCAAGCGATGATGAATAATAATCAATATTACAACCATCAAAGACCTTATAATCAGTGGGATTACCCTGGCAATCAGTTCAATAAACACAACGTACAGAAATCTGCCCAAAATTCTGTAAACATGTCCACGGGTAGCCAGAAACCAGTAAGTGCAGTGCGTCCCCAAATTAACTGCAATCAGGTGAAAAATATTGGTGAACAGCAAACTGATTGCAGTATGAATAGCCTCAGAAGCCAGAATAACCCAAACGGGGAGGTCCAAGTTTGGGATATATCCCAGTCTCAAATAGAAGCCACAAATGGCAGAAAGAAGAATCAGAGTAACAATACAATGCGTCAAGACACATATCAAAGAACATTGGAGTATGTTGAGAACTGCGAAAATTGGAAGAATTCTGAAATGGTATCTAGCAGTACGCATCCTATACAAGGTGCTGATAATATGGTTGTGAACGATCTCCAAACGTCTCTTTCATCTTTTTATGAAGAGAACCAATATCTGCAAATGATTCAGTAGTTAGGTTTACCTTTTTTACATATTTTTATTGCAATGTAAAATGAAACTCAAGAAATGGAGACTGAATATTTTTTGTAACTGGTTCGTAAATTTAGGTAGGTACTGAAATGTAATTAAGTACATATAATTTTAATTTGAATTTAATTAAATTAAGCTAAAGGTTGTTTTTTAAAAAAAAAGACACGCACAAATGAAAATATATGTCCGTCTTCCAGATAGTTACTTTAAGAAATGTTATATTAAGTACAATGTTTTTATTTTGCATTTACTTGTTCGTACTTCAACTTATCTTGTACTTTAACTAATGCATGTTTGTACAATGTACATTGTTATTTTATTTTTGTACATACTTATATACGTAGAACTGAAAAAAACAAGGGATTTTAAGAGTGCCTTACTGTAATGAATTTTCTATTTAAGATTTAGCTATAGATGACTTATTAATTAATTATATTATAAAATAGTTTAAGTATTAAAAGATTTGCTGTTTGCTATAAATGACATTTGAGATTATTAGATTAGATTAATTTTACAGATAAATTTGTACAAAACTTTTTCAGACTTATTTTATTAATTAATAATTAAGTTAGACCTGTAAAATGAAAATATATTATTAACTAACTGGATTGAGTTTTCATTGAGAAATTAATTTGCTAATATTTGGAAAATCAAGAATCTCCTTAGTTTGTAGATTATTTTTGAGATTACTAGTGTAAGTAATTGTTATATTTTATTTAAATTAAATGGGAAACCGACGCACAAGTACACAGAAATTGTAAAATGTTATAAAGTATTGTTTTATAGTTCTTAAAGTGAACAAACATAGAAAACTGTGAACAATGTCATATTATTGAAATAAATGAATTATTCAATTTCTACATATCTATTATTTAAACCTCTTAAGTTAATATTGATAAAAATAATTAACTCTCTAGCACGTATCATTTCTTTTTGACCGGGAATTATAGGAATCAGATAAACTATGAAAGAATTAATCATTTGTTCATGAAATTATAACAACTGTAATTCAAAGTAATCAGTTTATAAACTACTTGTCGCGTATTTTATGTTTTCAACTTATTTTTTAAAAATATCATGTAAAATAAATTTCATTTTCTCAATGACACATTACTTTGAGCGTTTAGTCATTTGTTTTTTATTTTATTTACTCGACTTTCGATATAAAAATAATGGATGTTTGTCGTCCATGTCACCTGATGAAAGTGAGTAGGTATAAGACGAGGATGTCACATTTCTTAACATAAAATAAATAAATAATTTAAGTCCTATTCACTCGGCACCTAAAATTATTAGGATAATGATCTGAAAACAGAAACTGGCAGTTTGTACAATCTTTTGTGACCCGTACCTATGAGGATATTATTTCCACGGTAATATTTTCTATACTATTAACGTCATATAGTTATTGATATTGTATTGAATAAGGTAAGTAGGTAGACTGGTCACAAAATTACGCGTGAATTCATCATTTTTTATCAACAGTTGACGACCGGCTGGTGTAGCGGTAACATACATTGCTTTCTATGCCAGAGGTCCTGGGTTCGAATCGCGGCGGCGGTGGATATTTTCATAGCAAGAAGGTTTTATAGCAAGGGGTAGGCAGAATACCAGAGGCTTTAAAACCATCTGATGTCACGTTTGACAAACGAGGTAGTATAATCGTAGAGAAAGACTATTGCAGTGACAGGGGGTCAGCCTATCGCCCACAAAAACGTTAAATAAAACCTCTGTGCCTCCACTGACTTTTACAGAATGCCCGGGAAGAGAAGCAACTGATAAATTCTACGTTCTTCTTTTGCTCCCAGTCCAGCATGGAAGGCTTCTAAGAGGTATATGGACTGAGATCCTGTCACTAGTTCGAACTGAATATCTCAGATCACCTTTGACTTCCGCTAAATAAAGTTAAAATCCATCTTGATTGCAAAGAATTGAAAAGAATTTCGATAAAAAAACCACCGATCTTCTTTCCATGCTGGACTGGGAGCGAAAGAAGAACATAGAATGTAGCCGCTGCTTCTCTTCCCGGGCATACTGTAAAAGTCAGTTGAGGGACAGAGGTTTTATTGACGTTTTTGTGGGCGATAGGCTGCCCCCCTGTCTCTGCAATAGTCTCTCCCCATCCTTATAATACCTCGTTTGTTAAACGTGACAACAGATTGTTTTGTAGCCTCTGGTGGCGTGTAGGTATGTATTTACGTATGTAAATGTTATTGGTTTATTCGTATCAGACAGACACATAAACATTTCGATATTATAACACTGTTCTTTAGCGTAGGGTGCTTACAACGATACTAGAAAGACCATTTAATGACATTGTTGAAGCCCGTAGGTATTATTCGTAAGGCGAAAGTCATTTATTAACTTTCTGGCTCTTTTGTCCATTGACACCGACTAAAACATCGGGGTAGTATTAAGAGTACCTACACATTATTGTTTGTTCAAAAAGATTTTTAAAATGGTTTAAATAAAATAAAGGATCTACTTCAGGAAATTCTCCTGTCAATTGTAATAATATTTAGGGCTTATACCTAAATTCATGATCATAATTACAAAACAATAAATCTTACAAATCAAAAATCTAATAAGATTCTTTAAAATCTTAAACCCACTCAGTTAAAAGAAACCGCATTTTTAAAGAAACAATACTTACAACAAATAAAATCTAGACAGAACATTAAAATCCGAAAATAACTGTTCAGTAGATTATATTCCTAGTACTTACGTCATAAGAACCATCAAAAATAGACACATCGGTGTTTCGGTATGTGTTGCCAAAAGTTTGCATCAATAAAATTTTGTACATGTAAAAAATTAGAAAGGTCGAAATTGCTAAGTTTCATGTAGGTTCCGTAGTTTTTTAAAGTATTTTTGTTATTTGTGACTTTGAGAGTAATCATCATCACAACTGTTTGTAACGAGCCCACTGCAGGGCTATTAGTCTGTCCCCTGGGTGACGAGGAGGTATAGGCCATAATCCACCAAGCTGGCCCAGTGCTGGGTGGTGGATGTCAGAATTTTCAGGGCGCCAAAGTGGCTTCTGACAAACCCTACTGTATACAAGTACCTACTTATACAGCACCCGGAACCGACTGCTTGACGTGCCCTCCGAAGCACGGAAGTCGTCGTGAGAAATGAATGGTCGGCGGTCACCCATCCAAGCACCGACCGCGCCAAACGTTGCTTAATCTGTGATATCGTATGATACACACAGTAACCACGGCGCCACGACGACTTTCTGTACTGACTTTCTGTACAAGGCGTACCAGTACCTATATGCATGATTTTTTATTAAAAATAAATCTTCAACTAAACGCGCGTTTGATCTCTCCTAAAAAATGAAGCTGAGGTCGATGAGGACAACTAAATGGTTAAAGAAGGGACTAGTTTTTTTAAAAGTAGACAAAAGTAGTAGTAGACCACACCAAGACATTAGTGGCTAATGGGCGATCATTATCTTCATGAGCCGAAAGATGCACACTTCTGGACGGATGCCCCCAGGATTTTTCATGTCGCCCGCACCCGCGCCGCCCTCATCCAGCGTTTGACCATCACAAACTATATAAGCGCATACCTACTGTGAATGAAAACTTTTCATTTTCATTTAAAATATTGCCGGAACACATCACCGTTATAGTCGCTCCAGACGGACTCCTACGGGATCCTGCCACCAAGCGGGGTCATTTGGATTGGTCATCTTTTACGACACACTTATCAGGGGCGTTGTACGTACATACAATAATAATTTAATATCAAATAGTATAATAACTAAGTAGGTATATACTTAAAAGTAATTACTAGAAGAAAAATAATATTCGATTACCTATAAGTTACTACCATGCTGGAGTGGGTAGACATAGAATGTACCAGATGCTTCTCTTCCCGGGCATACTATTATAATTAGTTAAGGGACAGAGGTTTTATTATCGTTTTTGTCGGCGATAGGCTGACCCGCTGTCACTGCAATAGTCTCTCTGCATCATTATAATACCAAAAAATTTTGTCAATTTTTTTACATCTAATGGTTTTATTACCTCCGGTGTATTGCATACGCCATAAAGAAATACACGCGTGAAGTTATGCATTATGTACCTATAAGTTTTATGGGGTCGAATCACAGGCAAAAGAACTGTACCGTAAGCTTTGAATCGAACCTCCTTATTTCGGAAGAATAAAGTATTTTTATGAAATTTAACAAAAAATTATGACCTAAAGTTTGGCACGGGTGTGTGTGTCCAGCTCCTCAGTTGACTGTACATTACGATTATACATAAAAGACATTTCAAAAAACCGGACCGAAACATTAGAGTTTAAAATATAATTGAACGTGAGAGAATCTGGTTTAAAAGAATGCTATGTATCTTGTCTTGAAATAAAAAGACAACAGTATGTTTATCAAAGTCACGTAAAGGATGGAGGTTATTTGCAGTTTCATTAAGAAAATTTGGCAAAAAAAACTCTTCACTGCCTTGGATAACGGACACTGTAAAGCGCAGATAAGCTTGAGTAATAAGGCTCACACCCGTTACAACCAATCAAAAACAGAGGCGCATAATTTTTTTATAAAGATCTGAAAAAGACTGTAAAGGTCAGCATTACTAGCGAAAAACGTGCATATTTTGATCATTTAGTTAATTCTAACGTAGAAGACAGTAAAACATTTTGGAAAAATATTAAGTCAAAAATACTGCCCGACTCTAATAAAAACCAATGTCTTCCAGACTGCTTTGAGGATCCTCATGCGATTAATGAAAATTTTCTATTAAGTATTGCTAGAAGATAAAAATTTCTCAGCTAACTTTTTTTGAGTACGTACCACAATTAATATAACCCTTTAAGTCGTCTTTTTTCACTGAGACCGGTAACTGAGAATGAGGTCGCCAAATACATCTTATCGATAAAGTCAAATGCTGTTGGGAGTGAAGGCATAAGTCGTGACATGGTGCTGTTTACACTACCTCAAAGTCTGTCTGCCATGGATGGTCAATCTGTCGTTAACAACCGGTGTGGTGTCGATCCAATGGAAGACTGCGTTAGTCACTCCTTTGCCTAAGATCGATAACCCGATTGACTTCACAGATATAAGACCCATAAAAATTCTATGTTTCTTCATTCTATGTTTCATTACTTTTTTTTCTGCGTGACGCCGTTTTTGTGAATCAAAGTGCAAGTAAGACAGAGATTCGCGAAGTTTCGCAACGTCGTAGTCATTATTATTCTTTGACAGCAACCAGCCGTCGATACTAAGCGACGTGCATGCCATTGGAGTCATGTTATTTTGTTTGATTCTGTAAAGCTAAATAAATTATGTGTTTTTTATTTTATTTTAAGATGTTTTATTTGTAAGATCTATTTTTATTTTTTCTTATTAGTTTGCTTGTTGACCATACTTGATCTCATTATTTACTATAATAAGTCAATGGGACAAATCAGAGAACAAGAAATAATATTTTTTTGAATTCAGTGTTTCGTCCTTTTGGGACAATGATGTGGTGGGACGAAGCAGCGCAGCGATATTTATTTTTATTTAAAACAAATAAATAAAATATCTTGTAGTACATAAAATGATTAAATATGCACAAAATTTTTGTGAACATTCATTAGTGTCTTTGAGTACTTCTTCAAAGAAAAAGTGTTCTTGTTTTTAAATCTTGGAATTATTTTAATGTTTTTTAAATTCAAGATAATTCTTTTAACTGTACTCATTTTGGATTGTATGAAAGAAAGGTTAAATAAATGCCAAATCTTACCTTACTTTTACTAGTACTTCTCCATAACACTGTCGTAAGTGGCGACTCATTTGTAACACCCATGTTTAGTTGACACTTTTAGTGAAAAAGTATACTGCCAACCAACCTTTGGCGATGGGGCGTATCGAAATCAAGTACATTTTAGCCCGTAGGTTCGGCTTAGAATAGTCCTAACGTATCGTAAAAGGCGTTTAACCCGAGAGACTCCTGCTTGGCGGTTCGACCCTTTTTGGGTCCACATGGCTAGTGGCCACCCTTCACATAAAATTTGCCGCCAAATATCACCGCTACGGTGATGTGTTCCGGCAATATCTTATGAAGGGCCAGGTCCATTCTAAGCCCGTGTGTCACCTTTGACCTAGTATTTACTTACCATCAGGTAAGATTGTAGTATAATGCGGGTTTAGTCCAATAAAATGTACAAGCCTCTTTTTAAATCACTGTGCTTCGATTCTGAACTAACTTACGATAAAAAAATCTATCTTCTGGTTGTCCAGTGTTTTACTGTAAGTGCTGGAAGTACCAGTATATTAAATAAATAAATAAATAAATATTTCTGACACTCGCACAACATTATCTAGGCCAAATTAAGTTTCTTAGAAACTTGTGTTGTGGATACTAGATAACTGATATACTTAA
The DNA here is from genome assembly GCA_944452665.1 of Stenoptilia bipunctidactyla. Lineage (NCBI taxonomy): Eukaryota > Metazoa > Arthropoda > Insecta > Lepidoptera > Pterophoridae > Stenoptilia > Stenoptilia bipunctidactyla. The sequence goes on from OX101743.1 coordinate 9,682,112, forward strand.
GAAATATATAAACATACATATTGAATAAATACATATTTTTTATTAGAATAAACTTAAATAAACATATAAACATCCATGACTTGACGGCTAATATTTGTGTTCATCACACAAATATCCGCCGCCGCCGGGATTCGAACCCAGGACCTCTGGCATAGAAGGCAATGTATGTTACCACTACACCAGCCGGTCGTCGAATATTAAGGAATGCAATCCCGATCTCGCGAGATCTCGTGCATCTTTTCGAGATTAATACTGAAGCATAATATGACGAGCTCCCGTTCGGGGTTCACAGGATTGGACAGTTTGCATATAATTGCTTGGTCGCGCTGTTGCCGACCAGTTTGAAAGCAAAATCTCCTTAAAAACACTTTTTCGAGAAATACTACTACATAGAAAAGTATTTGTTTGAAGTTACTGATGCTAGACCAGAAACTGTTTAAATAAACCTTTTACATTGATAATTTTGCTCAAACCACTTTTCGCAGTACGTTTATTTATACCTTTAAATCGATTTATTGCTGAGGATGTATGGATAATTAACCAATTTCATAAAACGTTTCCGCCATAGAAGAGCGAATGAGGAACACGTTAAAATAAACAGTAGTTTTAATGTCCTAACTCGTAAATTTACGCGTACACACCTAAGAGAATATCGATTATTTCGTTTTTAAACGTACATACATATTTAACTTCACGCCTGTATCCCGTATGGGGTAGGCAGAACACCAGAGGTTATGAAACCATCTGATGTCACGTTTGACAAATTTAGAGGCATTATAATAGTGGAGAGAGACTATTGTAGTGACAGGGGGTCAGCCTATCGCCCACAAAAAAGCCTCCCATAACACATTGGTCCCTTTACTGACTTTTACAGTATGCCCGGGAAGAGAAGCAGCTGGCACATTCTATGTTTTTCTTTCGCTCCCAGTCAAGCATAGAAGCTGTTCTCGTTTTTAAAGTGTGTAACTAACTCTTGTGCGATTTCAGCAGATTCATACAGCTTATGATATAACCTAACATTTCCTAATAAAGTTTCTAATCGGCTATAAAAGTTTTTAAGGCGTATCAAAGCTATCGCCAAATATAAAAATAAAATTCCTACACAATCACACCAATGTATTAAGCAATGTATTGTCATCATTTCCTAACCTTCACTTACCATCATACTATTTTATCTATAAAATATGCATATAAAAAGTATGCTTTCTACAGCAAGTATATTTAGGTCCATAACTAGGACCAATTTCCATCGTCGACTCAGGTCGACTGTTATATCAACCATGAACTCCTATCATTCAAACCTGTCATGATAAACTTGAAAAGAAAAAGTCTGTAAAGTCACCAATATGTCGAGATAAAACGAATACAAATTAAAGAAAACTAAATCTTGTTCAAAAATCTTCTGTTTATTAAAATATCCAGACTGTAAAAAAACAACGAAACAGTTGAAGTAAAGAAAATCATTGTAAACAATCAGATCCCCTAACCACCTGCGCGTAGACTATGTACTGAACTTTCGATAAAAATAGTCTAACCAAAAATACTCTCGCAATTAATAGCCGCTCTGAACGAAGATATGTTTCCTTGGCATCCCTTGGAATATGTTTTTAAAAGAAATATTTTAAACAATTCATGACAAAATGTTGTGTAATGATGAATCTTGTTCAGTTTGTGATTAATGTTAAAATCTAGACATTCCAAAGTATATCTAATGGACGTTATTAAGTTTATATGTTGCAATGAAAAGTAGTTTCTAAAGGTACCTATTGGTATTTTTATTATAATTAAAAATAGTTTATCCATCATCCCAGCTTTTTGTAATGAGCCCATTCCAGGGCATGAGACACTAGCCTAAGTGACGAAGAGGTAAAAGCCGTAATCCAGCAAGCTGGCCCCGAGCTGGTTGATGGATGTCAGAATGTTTCAGGGCGCCGGAATGGCTTCTAACAAATCCTAACGACTACTGTATACAAGTATACAGCACCCGGGACCGGCTAGGCGGCTGCTTAACATGCCCTCCGAGGCACGGAAGTCACCGTGAGAAATACTTCGTCACCTCTCCTTGTACTGCCGTGTGATAACAGAATTCTATCGATTAGTGTGTTTACGAATGTTCGTATAGTATTTAGCCTGCTGCAAGTTGTAGGTAACATTGTGATTTATTATTATTCCACTGTACACTATCACCATGTCGAATTTTATCCAAATCCATTGAGCAAACATCCATACATCCAAACTTTCACATTTATAATATAAGTAAGATGAGTAAGATACAATACCCTCAAAAACATTCAAAAACAGGGTAGAGTTAGTTTTTAGCGTTAAGTCGTTGGTCCAATATATCATCCTCACACGACGAAACGGCCCCTGCGACGCAGTGGTCTAAGTCACTACTATGAAAATAGTGAGGTCACGTGTTTGATTCCCGCACGCAAGAGCGGTTACGATCTAAATATTCGATCCAAATCCGTGAAAATACGAAGCTGGAAATCTCGGACCGAATTCGGTTATTGGTTCCGCGTTAGTCCATCTCTGATCCAAGTAATTGTCGGATTCGGTTCGGATGCAGTTCGCGAGCGTTCATATAGATAATACTATGTATACTGCGGTCCGTCATTAATCTCCGGGATGGAGATTCACGGATGACGGAGAGAAACCGGATGACGGAAGCCGGATCTAGTGCGTAAATGCCACAGAAACAATTCTTCGGCTACCTACTTCGGACCGTTTTTTGACGGATTCGCTTTGACGAAACCGCTGTATCAAGAACAAAAAGTTCCGGGAAACAAGAAAAATACGTTATTACTCAAGGTTCCTCCCTGATTTGCTACATTTCCTATATGCTTAGCTTAGTTCGGGGTCATGTAATAGATTTATTTTATTTTAAATAGTCCTACCAATCCCGGATAAGCCTATCGGAAATGGAATTCTCCCGAAATAGAAACCCGTCATTGCCTGACCACCTTTCATGTAAAATGTGCTACCAAATGTTACTACTCAGACACCACAGTGATATGTACTGCCAATATTTTTACAAGAACCAGTTCTTTCCTAAGCCAGATATGTGCATATAGCATGTGTAATATGTGCAGATAGCCGAGGCGCACGGCACTAGGCTATGTTTCTGTCGGAAAAATATACTCAAACTCAAACTCAAATATTCTTTATTTCGTAAGTATTTAAATACATTTGAAATAAGTCAAACAATTTACAAATTGAACTGAATCTACCACCACTTCGGAAAGTCGATCTGTTGTTGAGAAGAAGAGGCAAGAAACTCAACAGCAATCGTCTTTTAAAAATAAGAGAAAAAAAAAATACACAATACAATTTACAGCCAGGGAATCCCATCTTCTTGCATCCGGATATCTTATAATAAACCTTTTCACATAACACTTATCCTTAAATTTATCGAAGGGTTAATCTTAAATATTGTGGAATTTTATTATAAATATATAAGATATAAAATATATAAGATGATATAGATAATATAAGTAACTTGCGTAATTCGTTACTACATTGCCGTCGTAGTCTGACAAGGAACACGTAGTCATTTGTCCAATGAACAACCAACACAAGCGAAACAACCAACCAGACAAAGCAACTGCCCGCGAAACATTAATCAGAGCAAACATTGATAGCAGAAATATATTTTAGATAAAAATTCGCTGATATAAAGTTATGTTTTTGATTGGTTCAGCGGACAAACGAATGAAGGAGAACCATCCCATACTCGCCATCGTAACGAGGGTTACCAGATGACACAATACTACCAGCGATAACCTTGGTTAGAGGCACATGAAACTTTGCCAAAGGTCTCGGCTTTTAATGCCAGAGGATGCGGATATTTGTGTTTGTGATGAGCTTCATTGAAATTGTCATATAGGTGTAATAAATTGAACGGTTGTCTAGCGGTTATACTATTGCTTACCACTGCGCCACGTCAACTTAATCTGGGCATTTTACGTTGCTATGCCGTCATGACGACAGCGGATGAAAAAATATGCCCACCGGGACCGACTATAGTGATCCATATGAGATTGTCATTATAAAATGAAAAACAAAACACTTTTTTTAAATACACTGTAATTAGCGCTTTACTTAATTGATACAAAAACGGTTTAGGAAAAAAAAAATATGAATCAACGTCATAATACAATTGCTAAAGGTATAACTATTCCTAGAACGACAGCAACGGAGAGTATTTTGAAAAAATGTTTTCTGCCAAAAACTGAAAGAAATGCTTCAAATCTGTTTCCACAACTGACAGTATAATTATTTCTGTGGTATTCTTCGAGCTGTTGAACGAAGCCATGGTTAGGGTTGATGAACGGACGTTTTGATTTGACAAAGTGGTAACCCTGATCATAATTCATGTTATATTTCTTCATGATGTATGCTATCACGATGGTAGCCGATCTGGAGACCCCGTAGTGGCAGTGGACGAGGACGTTTCCTCTCGAAAGTCCATCTTCAATAAATGCATTGGCCATCGGAAAGAAGGATAGGAGATTGGAGTTAGGATTGTCGTAGGCCCTAATATGGAGGGTGGATACGTTCCTACCAATGACAGCGGGCTTCGGGACATGCCGTACCTCAACTGAGAGGATATGGGTGATGTCAAGGTACCGAAGTACATCGTAGTCCATAGCCGCCCTCGCATTGCTTAAGTATAATCCGGGAATGATCTCGCTGTAACAAACTTGACTGACTAGATCCAATTTGTGACAAAGGGCCTTTCGGTACCAACTTTTTATAGCACTAATAGCCACAACTGGCTCTGCAATGGCAAGAATCGCTGTGATAAAGACGCTGGGGCTTTTGAACATCACCACAGCCGGCTCGTCAAGAGCTGAGCCGTTCTCATTTATCCCACTTTCAGGTTCATTTTTCTTATCATTTTTCCTCTCATCTGAAACTAAAGCACTTAAATTATTAATGGTATCTATTTTTATAATATTAAACGTGTGTTTTTTTTGAGAATTTTAAGTGACATTTTAAGGAAATTTGACAACAATATTTATTTTTTCTGTCAGTGAGAACTGAAGTTTTAGGGGCTATTGACGTTGATCCAAATGAGCAAATACAGAACAAGTTTAGAACAGAAATGTCAGTTGCAATATAAAATTGATTTTATAAAATTAAATTTCTTTTCTTTTACTAAAATGTATGTGTGCTTTCACTGTAGTAAGAAATTGCAGTATCGTTTGTGGAAAACGTTTCATGGAAGCAGTTACCCGGCGAAAAGTTTGTGATGTAGAAAGTTTGTGACAGGGATGTTTCAACTCATCTTTGCGCGCGGCTCTGTGTGCGCGCGCGCTTGTAACTATACGCCGTCACTTTGTTAGACAGTGACGTCATCGAGTAACTCGTTTTGCAAATATTTTTTTGTTTTTTTTTTTCAATAATTTTTTATATACCTATTTATCATGAATACTTCTTTTGGTGTGGATACTTTTCCTGATTTTGTCTCGTGCTCATCTACAGATTTAGACAGCTCCGGAAGTTATTACAGTTCATCAATTCCTCTTTCCTCCCAAATTGAATCTCATTTCTCAGGCTTACTGAAAAATTTTAACGTCATTCACTTAAATGCGCAAAGTATCCCAGCACACTATCCTGACTTGCTGGCATCTTTCGACTATAAGGGAGTTCATGCCATACTAATTTCTGAGTCATGGCTGAAACCCTGTCTCCCGTCAGCATCTTTTTCCCTGCCCGGTTTCCAACTGATACGCAACGATCGCCTTGGACGAACTGGAGGAGGGACTGCAATTTATCTACGTTCTCATATCCCGTACAAGGTGGTCAAGGCATCGTCACACAAGTCAGTTAACTCTGAAGAAGCCGAATATCTCCTTATTGAAATTGCGATCGGTCTTACAAAGGTACTACTAGGTGTCGTTTACTCCCCTCCATCCACACGTAACTACTTTTCTAGTTTAGAAAATTTATTTGAACAGCTGGTACCCCAATTTGCGCACACAATTATCATGGGAGACTTTAATACCTGCTTATTAAAAAACAATAACCGGGCAGATAAACTACATTCAGTCATAAACTCCTGTAATCTAAATATTTTGCCTTTGAATGCAACACACCATTTTCCTAACTCTATCCCATCTCTTCTAGACCTTATCGTAGTCTCTTCCAAGGACCATGTTCATAAATATGGACAACTAGATGCTGACGCCTTTTCTTATCATGATTTACTTTTCCTATTTTACAAAATTCGCCCCCCTAAAGCCAAGCCGAGAATCCTTCTGCAACGAAATTTTGGTGGTATTGATGTAGATAATTTGTTAGAGGATGCTTACAAAATGGACTGGCATGAAGTTGTAAATGCTGAGACTGTAGATACAATGTTGGATGTTTTTAATTCTTTACTGACTCAACTTTATGACCGCCATGCCCCCATAAGACCTGTGAAAATCAAACATCTTCCTGCTCCCTGGCTTTCGGATGAAATCAAATTGCTCATGAAGAAACGAAATCGAGCACGTTTGCGGTATAAAAAGGAACCCAGTCAAACTAACTGTGACAAATATCGAGAACTGCGAAATCGCTGTAATACTATGTGTAGGGATGCACAACGACGCCATATTCACGAATCAGTCACAAATGAAAACCCAGCTAAAGTCTGGAGATTCTTAAAGATTTTGGGTGCAGGAAAGGCTAAAAATAACGAGGTCCCAAAACATATTGATATAAACCTTTTAAATAGTCATTTCTCTTCTGCTGGTCTTATGAACGCCCAGATTAAGTCTTCTACATTAAATCACATTTCAACTTCGCCTACACCCAGTTATATTCCTTTTTCTTTATTCCAATTCTCTGAATGTGATGTTAGGAAAGCAATAAACTCCATTAACTCAAATGCAGTAGGCTGTGACGGTATAAGTCGAAAAATGATTGTCCTCCTTCTTGATTTCCTGCTTCCCTTTATTACTGCAATTTTCAACAAATCTGTCACCACCAACACTTTCCCAAAATTATGGAAAGACGCTCATGTAATTCCACTCCCTAAAAAAGCCTCTCCTCAGACCTATAGTGATTTCCGACCTATTTCTATATTACCATTTCTGTCCAAAGTACTTGAGCGTCTTATCCATCAACAGTTATCATTATTTTTAAATAAAAATGATATTCTTAATCCCCTCCAATCTGGTTTTCGACTTGGTCATAGTACTGTTACAGCCCTAGTTAGAATATCAGAAGACATTCGCAAAGCTAAAGAACTCAAACAAATCACCCTATTAACTTTACTAGACTTTAGTAATGCATTTAATACTGTCGACTTTGATATTTTACTGGTAATTTTGCGCTCTCTTAACATATCTCCATCAGGAATTGAGTGGTTTCATACTTACCTGCATGGACGCCGGCAACGTATTAACATGGACGATGCTTCTTCATCTTGGATCCAACTCGAAACTGGTGTCCCGCAGGGTGGCGTGTTGTCTCCTCTCCTCTTTTCAATTTTTATAAACTCAATATCACAGAATTTAACTTCTTCCTACCACATGTATGCAGACGATTTGCAGATATAAACTCACAGTTCTCTCGATGAAATGACTGTTGCTGTACAGCAAATCAATGATGATTTAGCTCGAATTTCACATTGGAGTACCTCTCATGGGCTAACAGTCAACCCAGCAAAATCACAAGCCATCATAATTGGTAGCGCGGGCATGATTAACAAGATAACTAACAGAGCTATTCCACCTATTATATTTGATGGTGTGAAAATTCCGTACAGTGACACCGTGAAAAATTTGGGCATAACATTCGACAAGACCTTGTCCTGGAAACCACAAATTGACACAGTGAGTAGGAAGATGTTTGCTGTCAATCACTCACTTAAACGCTTGCGCAATCTTTTGCCAATACCTACCAAAATATCATTAGCACATACTGTCTTACTTTCCATTCTCGATTACGCCGATGTCAGCTATCTTGATCTTACAGAAGAACTCTTAAATAAACTTGAACGGCTTCAAAATCTATGTATACGTTTCATATTTGGTTTACCTAAATATGATCATATCTCCGAATTCCGTGCTAAACTCAAGTGGCTTCCGATTCGTCTTCGCCGGGATACTCATGTTCTTTCTTTACTGTACCGGGTGCTGTTTAATCCTGTAGTTCCGAGCTATCTTGGTGACCACTTCCGATACCGACACGAGAATCACGAGAGACACCTACGCTCTACCGACAACTTGATGCTCTCCACCCCTTCACATTTAACGCATAAGTACAACCAATCTTTTGCGGTTCGAGCAGTATCACTTTGGAATCATCTTCCCATTGCCATTAAATCTGCTTCATCTTTAAATTCTTTTAAAATTAAATTAAAAAGTCATTATCTGAGTCAAATACAACCATAAAGAAGTACCTATTGTAATATTTATGTAGTATGTTAATTATATTTATTACGTTTATTACATCGTTTATTAATCTATGTATTATATTTATTATATTAGTATGTATGTATTATAATTTTATATATTTAGGTTTTATGTTTAATTGGGTATAATGCAATAATTAGCATTTTTTTTTGTTTTACTCGTTATGTTTTTTTTTTTTGAAATGTTTGTGTGATTTGTAATTTTTTTAAGTATTAAGAATATGTTAATACATTATTTTTATGTTGTTTCCACAAGCATGGTTGTCTGTAAGAAATCGCTCGTCAGCGATAAGACCGCCTAGTAGTACTTACACAACACACTGTTTTTTTTTATCATTTACTATCTGTACTGTATACTGAAGTGTAAATAAATAAATAAAATAAATAATTCCGTCTAGTTCTTCACGGAAAAATGTTTAGGGAATTGGCTTGTTGTTTATTGACGCTTACGGCATACTAGAAGACAATAATATGATATTTATTGCTTTAAGTAAAATTTTCTAAACTCGCCTTTGGTATAAGATTATGTTATTCAAATATGAAAAGTCAATTTGAGACAACAATCTTAAAAATCCCTTTTCCTCCTATGTAAAATTTGCTATACCTACACTAATTATAAATACATATCCTACCTTTAAGCAAATCAAATCACGTTTTTATTTCAATTTGAAAAATAAAAACGAACCAAGTTATTTATTTTTATTTTAATTAAGAATGTACAGGTTTGTTCTTTATTCACCAAAAAAATTGACAAAAAATGTTAACAGAGAGCAAGAAATAGAGAATCTTAAAATATATTTATGACCAGAAAGCATTGATTCTGAAACCGATATCGAGAAGTCATCTGACAATAATAATAGCGAGTACTCTTGGGTTGAAGAAATGCTGGGAGTCGAACCTTAGATGATCCCGATGAAGAGCCGTCTCAAGCATAGTATTCGTTTTTTATTTTAACCGACATTATCATAAGGGTTCTACTGAAATTTTGTTTTTTATTTTGTCAGTGCACAGAAACAGACATGAAGTCCATTCATTCCAAAACAGCACTGTTTCCGATTAATACAATAATAAATTATGGTGTTTTTTTCTCAACTACGGGTCCCTTCTGCACAGTCCTACTTGAAGTGTTATGTGAAAAGTTTTACTTTAAGATATCCGGATGCAAGAAGTTGGTATTCCCTGGCTGTACATTGTTATTATGTATTTTTTTTCTCTTATTTTTAAAAGATGATTGCTGTTGAGTTTCTTGCCTCTTCTTCTCAACAGATTGACTTTCCGAAGTGGTGGTAGATTCAGTTCAATTTGTAAATTATTTGACTTATTTCAAATGTATTTAAATACTTACGAAATAAAGAATTTTTGAATTTGAGTTTGAAGATCAAAAGTGTTAATGCCGAATGGTATTCTAACATTTGTTTACTCAGGGTGTAACCAAAATTTCACCAAATGCGACCAAAAACCGCGTTCCCCTACAGCGACAAGACAAGACAGCGCCCCTTCACATACGGCAAACGTCATTCAACAGTCATTTTTGGGTTCCGAAAAAGTACAATTCATCCCCCGTCCTGCATATGGGCCCAATCTAGCACGCTGTTATTTCTGCATTTTCACTTTTACCATATCTAAAGAGGCAGTGATAGCGATCCATCAGCATGAAGAAAGTATGCATGAAACATGTTGTAACATGTTGTTTTTTCAGTTATGCAACACTTTTAGTGTGGCCTACGTATGTAAGCATTATATTAGCAAAAGAATCACAAAATATACAGTTTAATACTTTATTTTATGTTAGTTTGTCCCGCCAGCTGCTTTTTTTAAAATAATATTTAAAAGCTCGTGGTCTTATGGGCTGGTTTTGTAATTTTTATTTGAAACTACATTCCACAGTCAGGTTTTGTAGTTTATGTAATTACTTTTTCATTATAATTTTTTATTGTTTTTGAATTTTTTTTGCTAACTGTACTATCTGTCAACGTAAGAACAGGCTGCTATTTAAGATTCCTTTCTTTAATGAACCTGAAATGAAGTTTTATCTCTCCATTTTGTTACACGTTGTATATCGTTGTAGATGCAAAAATTACAGTAAAACGTATGTGGGGATTGAGCTGTAATTTTACACAAAATGAAAAGCCTGGAATCCGCGTCGGTGTGGAATAGCCCTACCCTGCCCTTGGATAAACGTGTGATCAAAAGATACTAATCCAGTGATCTCCGCTTAGTGAAAGGATTCCTTCAGGTTTCGTCTGATTAGTGACCAACTTCATATAAACATACATACATAACGGGTGGCATCGGCATGGCGCCGCATTCGGGAGAGCTCCAACAGCCTCCTGGCGGGGATAGGTAGTCGCTATTGTTGCCCTATCTTAAAGCATTGGAACCAAACCCATGTTGGCTTAAGACCTGCCATAGTAAATGTAAAATAGAATAGACACTGAAAACATTTTGAATTTATAATTGTTATTTTCACTTATTTTTTAATTTAATATTTCCAATTGCATTTCTTAAATAAAATTTAATAAGTTTAGTTTAGTTGTGATTTTGTTTGTAATGATAATTGAATATTAGTTTCTAATTGTAATTTAATCTCATTGTGAATTTTCTATTTTTTGTTTTAATATAATTTGTATTTAATTTAATAATATTTCTGATAACTTAATCTACTAACCCTAGTTTGTAAGCCAATCTCTATGTTACTAACCAAATCTATGGAATTTTATTCTGAAATAAATGACTATTATTATTATTATTCGGCATATCAAAAGCAACTCTTAAGAGTAATTATTATTATTATAATTATAACCTTACGCCTGTCTCCCTTTGGGGTAGGCAGAGACAAGTAAGGCAGACATACCTCTTTCGCTTCCTCCACGTTCATCAATCTTTGCACACATTATTGACGGCTATTGACTAGCCCTTTTTTTTAAATGTCGCTAATTTGATCGGCTTACGTTTACCTAGGCCGGCCTCTTCCGATTCTTGCTCTGTACACCATATAGACCTGCTGTCAAATGTCACCGCTCCTGCGGCAGATTGTTTTATGAAGAGTCAGTTTGATCCCAAAACCGCGTCTGCACCATATAGACTTCATCTTCACTTTGTATCAGGTGAGATTGAGGTAAAACATGACCTAAAAAGCATAATAATAACCGGAAAATTAACGACATTAAAAAGCACAACTATGAACCTCATTTTCGAAATATGCGTTGTTGTCACTGTTAGAACTATATTTTTTTGGATCCATACTGATCTAGATAACCCAAGTATCCTTAAAAAATAACACAACACAATAAACTGAAACTAAATTAAGATCTCGCTAATAAATATAATAATAATCACGTAATAAAAAGTGCAAGTTGCGTGCATAATCTCAACTCACCAATACATTTAATGCGAGATATAGTATAGCGCGGATGGATTTATGTTATGATTTGGTCCCGAGCCATGAATTGGGAAACTGACCTTAGCCAGTTTAATACACGATGACTGTAATTGTGTCTTATCATGTTAAAAGATGCATATTGGTTGATAATAATTTTGTAATACTTCGTAATGTTTTATGAAAGTATAAAAAAAGACGTGTGGCACTCGGAGACTGCCGCGGTAAAGCATTTTTTATCAACTTATGCAATTATAATTATTTATTTATTTTATTAATGCAGTAATGTTTGATCTAATATGAAGTTCCACAAGTTCCTAGTAGATGGCGCTGATTGTTTATTAAAGCCCGCATGTAAAGTTATGAAATCAAAGTATCACCGCTGTGCCGGTCGGAGTGGGGGGTGTTAGGTTTTTTTCGTTACGAAATTTCTGGATTCGGTCCCCACGCTCAAGGCCCGCGATAGAAGCTATGCAATAGCTTAAAAATCTGATAAGTACAGTAAGCAGAAGTAAAAATCGCACGCTTAAAAAGCACATTTAAATTAATTATGCAGCTACTAAAGTACCTAATTTAACTTCCGTGATTACGTAATTCGTGAAGTCGTGGGTTCAAACCCCGCCTGGAGCAAGATAAAATATACCTACCTAGATAAGCGTGTCGTAAAAGGCGACTAATCCGAGTGACCCCCGCTTGGTGGTAGGATCCCGCCAGGGCCCGACTGGCTAGCGACCACCTTTCATCTGCCGTCAAGTAATAGATACAGCTCTGGCGGTGATGTGTTCCGGCAATATTTTATTAAGAGCCAGTTCTTTCCTAGGCTTCTTGGACCTCATCTTGACTTACATCAGGTGATGTTGAGGTCAAACTAGGCCTTTGTCTTTTATAAAAATAAGGTTCTCCCTAGTTCACTACATAGTATCCCTTATCACAAGCTTTGATTAGTTTGGGGCCCTGTAGTTGGTGTAATTGTTTTATCAAAGCTTTTGATAAAACAGCTTTTGTTTTTTTTTCTTGTTCCTTGCGGGAATCGAACCCGCGACCCCTGGCATCTGAGGCAGACAGTGTTACCCCAGCGCCAAAGTGGTCGTCAAATTACTGAATTTATTTTTTTGAATTTATTTATTAATCCATTGTAAAATATAAATGTATAAATTATTATTTATTATAAAAAAATAGACTATAATTTCTGACTTAAAGCGATATTATCCAGTGACGTTACAAATATTTTTATGAGAACCTACGCAAAAACATACAAAATATTATAACAGTTGTTTGTATTTTTAGAACTGGCCACACTAAATAATATACGGTGTTTCTTTTTAGACTTTTGTAGAGCATTGGCAGTGACCACAGATTCGCATTCTTTAGTGACATGACATTTAAATCGCACTCGTATCAAGTTGTACAGACAGCATTAATTTGGAATATTAAAAAAGGGAAACGGATTCTTTAATTATGAATACATTGTTGTCTAACAATTTTATGTTTTCCGGAAAAACAACAGTTCATTTGCGATACACGCGTATTAATTGTAATAATTTTTTTAACGACGTTTAAACTCCTTGCAAAAATATTCGGGACACTAAATTATTTTTGAGATTATTGGTAAATGAAATCTTTTCATTCCTTTTTAAAAAAACAGTTGGTACGTATGTTATTTTGCCGCATTATTGTAATATTACAAATGAAAACTGATCTTCATAAAACTTTCCTTGGCAATTAATATACCTACCTAACGTCACGCTAACGACTGAAATCGTTAAATTGTGAAATCGTGAAAATTGCAACTCTATAGTTAATAATAATAATATTTCAGATATGGATGTTTGATAGCGTCTAAAGAAATATTTAAACAAACATAATCGACATAATATTATAGTTTTAATGGTAGGAAGGTGACAAACGATCCTTAATCTAAAATAAAATTATTAAATAAATCACCCCAACTACATGGCCCCAAAGTAAGCATAGCTTGTGTTATGGGATAGTTACCTAGAATATAAATACATAAATAGATAAACACCCAGACACGGAAAGTTTGTTTTTTCTTGTTCCTTGCCGCGACCAGTGGCATCTGAGGCAGACAGTGTCACCTCACCGCCAAAATGATCGTCAAATTATTCAATTTATATATTACAAATATTGAATTTATGTCTACATAGTTTAGAAAATAAAATTAAATAAACATTAAACGGCTAATATCTGTGTTCACCACACCTATCTTAGTAAATTTACAATTACTGATACGTAGATACAAAGTCCCAACTTACAGACATCTACTACTGTACCTAAAGTTCAATGTATATGTTAACGAACCTCGCCACGATCAGTACAAGGATGCATGATAGCTGAACATTATTTTACTAATTTACCACGACCTGCTTGTTTTAGAAGACGCCTTCGATACTGGATGCCGTATATTTATATATGAGGTCTTTCAATAAGGTCGGGTCGATTTCAAGATGGAATAAAACAAGTTATGTGTGAGATATTAACGCAATTGTTCTTTTATTTGAAAGGCCCATTCGTGCCATTTTGTTTTGAATATAACATAATTCAAATGTCCGCCGCAGTTTCGCATGGATTCAGGAAGTCCAATTTTCAATGACTCCGCTGCATTTAGTCTGACTGATGGCCTCGGTTATGTCGACTTTCAGGGTATCAGTTAATTGCGGCTTATTGGTCATTTCAATTGATCATCGGAGACTTGAAGACAAGAAAATATCGTAGCCATAAAGTTCAATTTAGGCTTAAAAAATTTGATCAAAATGGATCTGCCTGTTGATTATTGTCTGTCTGTTGAAAATTTAACCTCCCAGATTTGTGCCACCATTTGAAGACGCAGCGGACTGTTGAATGAAGTCATATTCAAAACAAAATGGCATGAATGGATCTTTAACAGAAAAAAATCGTTAATATCTTGTACACAACCTGTTTTATTCCATTTTGAAATCAACCTGTCCTTTTGCAATATATATGTAATAGAAATACATATACCCTATATACATATTTATTTAAGCCCGCATTCAGTCAGCTTGGTGATATACGTTGTAAGCCTTATCCCCAGGATAGCCCCGCTGTAGTGTAATATTCCTTTAATTCAGGAAAAAATTGTTACAAGTAGCCAGAAAATTATACAATGCTATTACGAGTAGTAGAAATAACTCAATATTTTTACTGTATTTTATTGCTGACCCTACTCATATTTCTTGTACTTGTCTGCTATGTCTAGCAAGGCTCAATTCTTTCTCGTGTGAAAAGGGTAATGAGATTTAATTAGCGAATTATAATTCGGAAGTACTAATTGTGCTCCTGTTGGTAAAAATCAGGTTTTAGTTTCTATTACATTTAACTACAGATAGTTTTAGAAATAAGAGATTTTTTTTTCTAATGCCGTAGAAATATTTAAAAAAATTCACGCAGCTCCATCCCGTATGAAACTTAGTAAAGGTTATACGAATAAAGTACTTCCATAATAATATATTAAAGAAAAATCCTTCCATGCTGGACGAGGAGCGAAAGAAAAACATAAAATGTACCAGGTGCTTCTCTTCTCCAGCATACTGTAAAATTCAGTTAAGGGTGTTTTTGGGGGCGATAAGCTGACCCCCTGTCACTGCAATAGTCTCTATCCATCATTACAATACCTCCAAAATCAACCGTGGCATCAGATGGTTTTATAGCCTCTGATGTTCTGCCTACCCCATAAAGGATACAGGCGTTATGTTTTGTATGTATGAATGTTTGTACACTTGAATAATTTTCTTGACAGGTATGTTTTTATTAACACAGAAAAACATCCAAAACCATGAAAAATACTTGGGAAGTAAAATTGGTGTTTAGTTTGTGCGATTAATGAACGTAAAAGAAGTGTATTTTAACATGTTATTTTATTAGTACCTATTATTATATTTAAATTTGAAGTTCCGGTGTCTTTACCCCGTGATCACGGTGTCTGTACAAAGATTTAATAAAATAGGTATCTGAAGTATAAACATTTATCAATTGATATTTTAATTTTTCTGAATTTTATAACACTATAATATAGAAAATAAACAATACTAAATAAATTCGTCCCGACCGGAGATCAAACCTTGGTTTTCCACCAGTTTTACGCCAGCGGGTGCTTTAAGGGTGTTATCACACAAATCGATTGACGTCGATCGATGGTCAACCGAGGGCGTCGATCGAGGTCGGAATATGTCGACCGGCTGCCTTATCACGTAACTTGCAAGAGCAAAGCGATGGCATGAATTGCGCAAGATTTGCTAAAAAAGAACTAATTCTTATTACCAAAAAAGAAAAAAACTTGGTATTGGCCCATCTTGGGAACCTGGTCGCCTGAGATGGCCTTAAAAATATTAATGAAAATATATACATTTTAAACACTTTAACACTTTTAAAATAAAATATCAAAATAAAATGATATTTAAATGTCGCAGAATTTGGTTCGCCTGCGAATCTCCTTATTCCTGATTCGATCTCACAGGGAAACTCCAAGTAAAGCCCTTTCCATTGCCCTCAGCTGGTTTAAGCTTGTTTATAAGGCCCATAGGTAACGACCACGTCTCAGTGCCGTAAGTAATCACTGGCAACACACACTGGTCGAAAACCTTTGTCTTCAGACACTGCGGTATTTTGGACGAGAAAATTTAAAGGAGCTTCCCGAACGCTGGCCAACCGAGTTGGATTTGGAGTTGGAGCCGGATTGGACGATAGACCTCTTTTTCAAAGTTTGACCTTCCATCATCGACAACTTCGAGCATGGTGCCTCCAACTACCACAGGAGCAGGTGCAACATGGACGTTCGACATGATCTTCGTCTTATCCATGTTCATTTTAAGACCCACTCGCTGCGAGGCTCCACTGAGGTCATCGAGCATTTTACTCAGGTCTTGCAGGGTCTCAGCCATGACTACGATGTCATCCGCGAATCGAAACGAAAGTGAGTGATGTACTCGCCGTTGACGTTGATGCCGGGACCATCCATCATTCAAGAAGCTTGAGAACATCTTCCAATGCTGCGGTGAACAGCTTAAGCGATATGACATCGCCTTACCTGGCGATGTTGTATAGGCTTCGAATTCTGATCCTGAACATGGACAGACATAGTGGCGTTTTTGTATAAAAACTTCAACGCTTCTATGTATCGATAGTCAATTTGGCACCGCTGCAAAGACTGGAGTACAGCCCAGGTCTCAGATAAAATCAACAATAAAATAAAAACAAACTACAAAATAAAATAAAATTTAACTTAGAAACTAACTTTGAACTTAACTTATCGAAAATGTAAATATATATTTTTTCTAAAATATTTTGGTTGTGACCATCATTCATAGGGTAGCTGTAGGTATTATAGTATGGACCTTGATAGGAACTTGCACCCAGGTTAAGTATAATCTCGTAAAAATACAAAAAAAGGAAATGAAATTATAACAGTCATCTTTTATTCGCTAATAAATAGGTTGAATAAGATGTTACAAAGTGTAAAACAAAGAAAATTGCTTTTATTTTTTTTTTATTTTCAAAAGAATTAAGATAGTGGAGTTAATAAAACATGTATCGTCTTGATATAACCAAGCAAAATGTCATTTGTCTTAAAAATGGCGACGCGCCGTTAATGAAACTTATTGTTTATGGCACTAGTAGTATAAGCCCGCTTTTCAAATGTTTCGGATAATCTTAACTGTATTTTTTTCAAGTCGGCCGTCTTAGGAGCCGTACCTTCTTCGGCAACACTACCTTATTAAATAATTTTCAATTGGATTGATAACGTATACATTACATTGAAGTACATTTTAGCTGAACGATTCGGAATTTCACGAGCGACTGCCACTCGTGAACACGGGGTCTGTAAAGACGCTGAAACGTCGCGTTTTGACTTGAAATAAAAAAGAAATGTAATTTTATCTCCCTTTATTCTTAAGGCGAGGATGCAGCGTTTTTACGCATTTTTGATTACAATATGTACATATTGTGCATGCAAAAAATATTCATAAAAATTTAATAAAAGAAAACAAACATAATTAATGAAAATTTGCTCGATAAAAAAGTGACATACATAACACTAGCTTACTGTTTCAAATCGAAATTGCTGCAAAATGCCATAATGGATTCATGTTAAAGTTACATAAAGACATAAAATATACTTCTCTTAACCGTTGGTTAAAGAAAAACGTTTGAATAGTTCGGTATAATTTATAAAAAATAAACCAATGCAAAAAATGTTTTTGCGCTTGCGCACGTCGGCGAATTTTGTTACCGAAATTATTCTGGGCTGGAAGTATGGTGCGTTTGAATATCTACACACTACACAGCGCTCTTCAAGAGAACTTTCATACATCAATGCTTACACCTTGTTTTTATGCCATTTGAAATAAGCAAAGCGATAGTAACCTCCAAACAGAATAGTATACTACCGGTAAATTCTAAGAATAACTATTCATTGCCCTTTGAACGATCCATTGGGTCTTTTTCAATTTATTAAACGTATAAAACTTCAAAAAGTTTAAACGTGTATAAATAAAAACAACCTCAAATTAATTACTCTGTCTGATGATTTGTTCATGTCTTTTTAATTAATGAAGTATTTTATTACCCATTTATAATTCCAGTAATTTTGTGTTAAAACTTGGTTAAAACGTAGTAGGTAACAGTATCAATGCAAAGTGATATCTAAACCGAACGATTTGATAGATTCTGAGTTTACTCAACTTTTTGGATGGCAAAGTTGAGCCCACAGACTAAAGCAATATAGAAAGTCTACCATGGCTTTAGTCGAGTGAATCACACAATTGGGTCAATCAGTTTGAGTAATTTTTTGATGAGGATTGCCAAGATTTTTAAGAATACGTACAGTGATTCGTCACTTAAGGGATATACATGGGCAACGTTCTATTCGTCAACAGATTCCATCAGGTGAGCTAAAGGTTAAACATCTCGTCTATACTGATAATAAAAGTGTAGAGTTTGTCTGTTTTAACACGATTATCGCTAAAACTGTCAGTCTTAATAGAAAAAATATTTTTACATTTGATAATCTTACTCTTGATGAAGTGTCTTGTATGGGTTTTTTAATAAACTTCTTCGCGAACAATAGCTACGTGGTCAAAGCCGCGAAGCTTCTAGTTAGATGGTAACGTTTCATAAGCGTTCGCGAATTTAATCACCCACAACATTAACAAGCTTTGCACGGTTATTATTAGATAAAGTCTGTCGAGAGATCGAACAACTTTTGTTGGCAGTTCTTTTCTAAGCCCACACTTTCCATCTGTAGCATTATATTGAAACGTTTTTGAAATAATGTGTACAAAATGTTTGCCTAAATACTTATTAAAATATTAAATTCGTTAATTTTGCTTTGCAGCTTCAAAATTTCATCAAAATTTAGTTTTTTTTCAATTATTCCACACAAATCCAAACTCATGCTTTCGTAAAAACAAGCTTTACCAAATAAAATAATAAAATCCCCATACAAGTACACCAACTACATGGCCCCAAAGAAAGCATAGCTTGTATTATAGGATACCATGCAGCGAACTAGGCTACCTAACCTAACCTAACCTTGAATATAAATACATAAACAGCCAGACATGGAACATATTTTTTTCTTGTTCCGTGCGGGAATCGAACCCGCAACCACTGGCGTCTGAGGCAGACAGGT
The DNA here is from genome assembly GCA_944452665.1 of Stenoptilia bipunctidactyla. Lineage (NCBI taxonomy): Eukaryota > Metazoa > Arthropoda > Insecta > Lepidoptera > Pterophoridae > Stenoptilia > Stenoptilia bipunctidactyla. The sequence goes on from OX101743.1 coordinate 9,701,564, forward strand.
TTACCCCATCGCCAAAGTGGTCGTCAAAAAATATTTGGATAGAAATAAAATGAATGCCAGTCCGGTCTCGTAATCGGTATAAAATAATGTATTTTAGTATAGTTTGTGATATGTGATGAGTGCCAAGTAACGCTAAAGAGTGTCTTCACGCATAACCGACATTAATTTGTCGAGGCGAATCAGTGAAATTCCTTGTAACTTCAGCTAAATAAGAAATATTTGCCGTAAATTATGAAGATTTGATAGTTTATGAACGATCTTGTAATTTATGAAATTTTACGATGTTTATCTATAACGGCAAATAGCAAATAACTGTTAGTTTATTCGGTATTGTGAAGGTTAGTAGACTATATCCTTGCACTGTGTGCTTTAAGGATCTTTGTTGTGTGTTGAGCCAAAGTGAAGTCAGAAAAGTATAAATAAAAAAATGAAAAATGAGACAGCTATAAAAAATAAAACATAGTACCATGTACTATCTCTACTATTTCTTATACAAAAGTGAACAACTAGAAGCGGCAGACTATATGTTAAAGTCGGTCAAAAGGCAGGCCCATCTTGAAGTGGTTAATAATTAATTGACTTTCATGACATACCCATTTTTCATACACATTGCACAAAATGACGAATAAATTGTAGGATTTTCAGTTTTTTTAATAATTTGATGTTAAAGATTATTAGTTTCGTAGCTCTATTACACTAATCTTGCTTGGAGCACGATAGCTTATGAATTTGTCTAGCTTTTTTCTCTTAATGAAATCTGCATTTGTTCTCAATCTCACCTGATAGTAAAATGACATATGATGAGATGTAAATGAAAATGAGCAACCAGCTATGACGATCGCTCAGCCTTTTTCCCAACTGGCTGTCGCTCAGTTCTTCGGTCGATTGTCGGTAGAAATACAAAAGACCATACAGAGGGAGTTTAGTGAGTAAAAGTCTCATACTGTCGGGTGTCATCTGGCCGGGGTCTAATCCCCCTGGCAAGTGCCCCTTCATACTATGAGTATTCTCTTCCTCTCCTCTATGAGCACTTGTACGGTCATTAGGCCTACGGGTGTTCTGAGGAGTAGTCTTCTATGGCTAGAAAAGAAAAAAAGGTTTGACTTTCAGCGGAAAACTTTGTATGAACGGTGGTCACTAGCCAAATGGGTCCAGAACCTCTTCTGGAGGGGATCTGGACCCATTTGGCTAGTGAAACCATTCTGAGTTATGATTTCTATTTTCAGATTTCTAGATTTTCTATATTTATGGTTTCTCCTAGAAAGAAGAATGGTTATGTGAGTTATGATATACTCAGAATGGTTTCCTTTCACGATTTCTCTATCTAAGGGTCTGAACTATTATTACAAAATCAAACCATCTCGGTTGATTTTGTAATAATAGTTCAGACCCTTAGACAGGTTGTGAAATCTATGCACAACCTTCTTAATTCATAACTTTGATCACCTCGTACGTCCTGAGTCTTAAAATAGTCATTTATAATTTCATTTTCGTGTGCAATGCAATATTTTCTTGTTTGCAAAGTTTACAGTCTAAATACATTTATCTCATACATTCTCAAATATACCAACTTTGTTAGTTTTATATGTGCCTTCTTTGTCATGTTACATAGTTTCTTTGCTATTCACTTAAATCATTACACTTTTTGATGAACAAATCTGTATCATGATCAGTCTCTTTCTTAGAGCTCATTCAGACCACACGCTATGTGACCTTCAAGCGCCATATATAATTATGCAATTTGTTATATATAATTTGAGTCTTATTTTACACAATCATCATCATCATTCAGCCAGGAGATTTCCACTGCTGGACATAACCTCCAAGGTTCTACACACAAATTGGTCCTTCGCTGCCTTCACATCTTAATCTCACAGCCTGCGCCCGTCCAGCATGCGACCAGCAACCGCAACGCGAGCGCCCCACCCTCCCCGCGTTTTGAGAACTATCAAAGTGCTAAATAAGACTCAAATGGTAGTCTAGTCATTGCTATGATCCTTTTGCTGTGCCAATAAGAAAATTAATTTCCATGTTTATACATATATACGTTTCATTTATAGCAACCGAATTCGTAAACATAGTTATAACTATTATTCCTTTAAGACATGTTTGTTGGCTAATGTAAGTACTTTTTTTTCTTGTTAAAGCGAAACTTAATTGTGTATCATGCTGTTGAAATTTTAGTACACTTACCTATAGCTTAAAAAAATGTACTTAATTTGTTTATGCCAGAGGTCTTGGGTTCGAATCCCGGCGGCGGCGGAAACTTAATTTGGGCTAGATAATGTTGTGTGAGTGTCAGAAATATTTATTTATTTTGTTTTTTTACTATCTTAATATGATTGGATCAAATTGTGAACTTTAAAGTTGAAATAAAGTTATATTATAAAGTTAAATTGTCAAATTATGAGGCGAAAGAGGCGCGTGGGCGGGCGTGAGGTTGCTTGGACGAGGAGGCTTGGCTTGGATAAAGCTAAGTCATGCTGGTTGGTGGATCTCAGATTTTTCAGGACAAGCTTCTAAGAAACCTTAACGACACAAGCCACTACGCCACGACGGCTAATTTTTATTACGAATCACTACATTGCAAAGGAATATTGACAATATATTAGTCGTACAGACAGCATTATTATACCTGGCTATTATTTTATTTCATTACTATTGGCATACGCTATACATATGAGAATATTGTCAAAGAACTAGCTAGAAATTAATGATGTCCTGTCACAGTACTCTATTGTGTGAATAATGTTGTGTGTTGATATCTTTTTTGTCACACGATGAAAAAGAAGATAAGGGTATAATAATTAATGATTCGAAGTTTTCACTAACTGGAATTGTGTCCATTGATCAAGGAATATAGACAGATAATAGATTCATATTTCTCCTTGGGACTTGGAGTAAAAATGGAACCATTTGTTTTTTATAGTCCCAGACAATCAGACCTTCTACATAGCCCCAAATTAGGCAACCCTTGTGATATGGAATACGACGAACTGGAACCTAAAAAATCAATACATATACACCGGACCCGGAACATTTTTGTTCTTTTTCCGTGCGGGGATAGTACTCGTGACCTCATAATTTGCGCAGAAGCACTGCGCCACGGAGGCAGTCAAAATTGGTTCCAATGTCAGGTAGTTACATAAAGAAATCCCCGTCTGCTTCTTGCAGTCCAATGGTAATTTTATCAAACCTGTTTTTAAGCTGTTGCTTCTTCGCGTTTATCAACGTGAAACATAAAAAATAATAAAACTACATTAAGTTCCAGGGTTCTTCATTGGAAATTCCAAAAAAAAAACTAAAATCAAAAGTTTTTATTCACTACTAGCTTTTGCCCCCGACTTCGTCCGCACATAAATATAGTTAATGTTTACGCAACCTGTCACTCATTGAAGAACTTTTATGCCAAGTATCACATCCTTGCACTCAAGGAAAAATAATTTTCATATAAACTAAAAAGTCCTATAATTCCCCTTCCCGTAGGAATTTTGGGAATTCCTTACATATTACAAACAGACACCCATTAAAGAATCTTTATACCAAGTATCACATCGGTGCACTCAAGGAATAAGATGAGGGAGTGGGAGTTTCGGGAATTCCTTCCTTAGTGCTTTCCCCACAACCCAAATTTCAGCTCTCTACGGCCAGTAGTTATGGCTGTACGTTGTCTGCAGTCATTTAGTCAGTAACGGAACAGTTTTATATATTAAGATTGGTTGTTAGTTTGATGATGCGTAGTTCTTTATAAACGCACATGCGATGCTAAGTAGTCACCTGAAACTCCAGAACTATCAATGCGTTGCCGATCCTGGGACATTAGATCCTTTAGTCCTTGTGCCAGCGATTACACTGCTGCTCCTCTTTTTCTATCTGGAAAAGATAAAAAGAAAGCAAAATAAATAACATTTATTTCACAGTCACGAATCACAATAACTATTAAATATGAGTCGTGTAGAGTAGACTTAGAATAGCCGTCGTTGTATAAGCGAGTCGTCAATGGTGACTAATTTGAGTGATCCCTGCTTGGTGGTGAGCCCCCTTCAGGATCCGCCTGGCTTGCAACCACCATATAACATCTGCCGCCGAATATCACCGCTCTAGTGGTGATGTGTTCCGGCAATATTTTATGAAGAGCCAGTTCTTTCATAGACCTGTATGCTGTAAACTTTGATCCCATCTTCATTTACCATCATAGAATGAGGTGAAGCTTTAGTTTAGCCACCGATAAAATTAAATGACTTTGCAAACGTTTTTATAGCATACTGATTTTCAGTCAGCACCTAGCGTAGTTCCGTACTATTTTCGCATAAATATAGAGTAACTAATACTAAAGAAGAAAAAAAAAGATACGATATCACCGGTTAAGCAACGTTCGGCGCGGTCGGTACTTGGATGGGTGACCGCCGACCATTCATTTCTCACGACGACTTCCGTGCTTTGGAGGGCACGTTAAGCAGTCGGTCCCGGGTGCTGTATAATTAAATACAGTAGCCTTTAGAGTTTGTCAGAAGCCATCTTGGCGCCCTGAAAATTCTGGCATCCACCACTCAGCACTGGGCCAGCTTGGTGGATTAAGGGCTATACCTCCTCTTCACCCAGGGGATAGACTCATGCCCTGCAGTAGGCTCATTTCAAGAGTTGTGATGATTTAAATAAAACTACTTTTAACCGGATTAATCGCGTATAATTTATATTTTACATTTTAAAGCTGAAGAGTCGCTCGTGACCACGGGGTCTGCAAAGACACCGAAACGTCGAGTTAAAATGTAAAATATAAATTATACGCGATTAATCCGGTTAAAAAGTAGCTTTATTTAAATTATGAATAGTGAAAACTTACGACAATATTAGTTGTGATGATGATGATGAATATACTAAAGAAATAACTAGAAAAGTAGTAAATACCTTTGAAGTTGAGTGTGCTTTATAAAGCCTTATTCTTTATCGACAGATAAAATTAAATCTTATGACTCATCGCCGGGAACTAAATTAATTAGAAGACTATTTAAAAGGTATTTTGCATTCATACCCCAATAATAATTGATGCAATGGTTTGGATATGTGAGAAAATCTTGGAATTTTTTTTAAGTTTTCAGAAGCGTTCTCGTCTGCATCGACCACTTGACGACCACTTTGGTGATGGGATAAACCTATCTGCTCCAGACGCCAGTGGTTGCGGGTTCAATTCCCGCACGGAACAAGAAAAAAAAGTTCAGGTTCTGGGCGTCTACTTGGTAACCCATAACACAAGCTATGCTTACTTTGGGGCCATGTAGTTGGTGTGATTGTCTGGGGGTTTCATTTAATTTTTATTATCACAACTCTTTGTAATGATCCCACTGCAGAGCTACGAGGAGGTTGAACCTGAAAACAAACAAACTGTCCCAGTACTATAGTTTAAGTTGATAATCTTTCTGAATGAATAGTATTCAATGGAAGTAATTTTGCTCTTGTACTCTCAAATGTTAAGAAATATTAAACCTGCATATTGAAAGGTGTAGCTGAAGCATCATAATAAGGTCTTGATATTAAAGGATTCATCGTATAAAATGAAAGAATTTTCAACTTAATGTTCTGTTTCCTTACAGCTTCATAGCTCGTGCGAGTCAATCTCGGAAGATAATTTGCCCTAATTACCCTGCCGACAGATCTATGACCTGTATCCAGGGCACTTCATGTAGGTTAATAGCAATCCACCACTACACCTCTCTGTATCTAACCTACCTAGAGGTATTTATAAATTTCCGCGAGATTTATACTAAGGCATTATAAGTGTTGTGAATGTACACAGTAGAAGTATTTTTGGCGCGTCGTGCGTTCAGCAGTGTAACCGCGCAGTGTGCGTGCGACGTGTTGCGTATCGAACGTCCCGTTCTTCCAACCGCGTTCGAATCTAGTGTGTACGACCTGTGTAAGTTAGGAAACAGTGCTTATTTATTGCTTCGGGTGTCGCAGTGCTTTCGTGATGGATTAAGTGGATAACGCTAGCTTGGTATACTAATGCATGCCAGCGTCCAGAGGCGCGTGAGGCTGCGTCGGGAATGGGGGAATTTGTCGTGTGGGCGATGGGTGTAGCCGAGGAAATTTGATAAGGCGGTGTGTGCCTCGCGGCAGACCACTTTTGTATGCAGCCGTGGCTTGCGGCGGTCGGCCCGCAGACTATTTTTGACACGTCGTCGACGCAGCGCCGTATTTCGGGTGCCCATCGACGCCGGCGCAAGTTTAGTCCGCGTTTTATAATATTATGAAATATGGCACCCGTATGGATATGTCGAGCCGCAAATATGCTTTGTTTACTTGGATTATGTTACATGCAGAACCCAATGAAAAATTCCCCATCTTCCTGGCTTTTTTTACAGGGTTATTTCGAGCCTTTTTATTTTTAACGTGTTCTAGAGTATTGTTAAGGTTTGAACTATTTTTTTGAGTATAGCATTTGTTTTAATAAAAAAGATACCTTTTTCGTAAAGGAAGTAGGTATGTATATAAAAATGTAAGTTAAATATACGAATATAGAGTTACATATACATTTACAAATCTACTTTAAGACTGTCAAGAGTTAACTTTTATTCGTATAAGCTCTGTAGTAAATCTATATTTTTTCTGATCTAGTTTATAATATTCTGTATCCTACGTGGAATCAATCAATGATGGTACTGGCAAAGAATATTGCCTGCTGTGTGGTCACAATAGAGTGAACTATAGTAGATATAAAAAACGATACGTGCTGCTCAAACATTTGTTCATATACGTAAATTCAGTTATCTATGTAAATAAATATTTGATCCAATTTGATCTAGAACATTCGAACTCACTCAATACCATCCATTACGGTACCATTTTTTTTCGATCATAACTATGTGAAAATGAATGAAAAGTTTTATTTCGGATAAGAATTATCCATACCTTGGACAACACAACTTAAATATCAATGTTAGCAAATTTTTTAATTGTTCTTTACTAATATTTCTTTACTCGATACTATTTACTATTATTTTTTTTTTATGTAAAATCCTACTTGGAACAGATTTAAAATTCAAAAGCTTAGAATCAAAGGTTTGTTTTCTGAGACATTTTAAATTGCTTCCATGTTGGACTGGGAGCGAAAGAAAACATAGAATGTACCAGCTGCTTCTCTTCCCGGGCATATTGTACAAGTCAGTTAATTGACAGAGGCTTTATTGATGTTTTTGTGGGCCATAGGCTGACCCCATATCCCCATGTAACTGCAACAGCCTCCCTCCATCTTTATATTACCTTCTTTGTAAAACGTGACATCAGATGGTCTAATGACCTCTGGTATTCTGCCTACCCCACAAGGGAAACCGGCGTGAAATTATGTATGTACATTTTAAATTTCGAAGAACTGCTAAGAGACCGTTACTCAGTAGAATTATAACATTTGCATAATGTAATACTCAATTATTGAGTAACGATTCTCGTTAACTGAAATCTTGTACAGCCCAGAAGTTTATGTTAATTGTCATAAAACTCAACCCACTAACTCTATCTCTGAGAACTTTATTATCATTTTAAATAGAGTCACAGTCACATGTGCTGTTGATGATTTTATTTGAAGACCTATGAGAACTTATTTCTTGTCCATAAGTGCATTATTGACTTGTCATTGGTTCAACATTCTGGTTTCAATTCGTAGTCGGACTAGTTGGAAAGACGAACTTTTCTGTAGTGTTGACTCTCTTTCTGTGACACTTTCTATGATCTCAGGTCTAGGTGTTTACTAGGATACTCCAAAGTTCTGCTGTGCAGTATTCACAGCACAAGCATATTATTGGTTACTTTATGAGTTTATAGATGTATAATTTGATGCGAAAATTATTAATATTTACTGGCTGTCCTTGTAGCTTCACGATGTATATCTGAATCTCGGAATTATCAGGTAGTAAAGAAGTCAATCAACGGTGTTATTACAAATTTCACGTTTATAATAACACCTCAACATCACCTCACATCTCTTTGAGTCTCTCCACTGAGTGACGAGGAGGTACAGGCCATAATCTTACAAGCTGGCCCAGTGCTGGTTGATGTATGTCAGAATTTTCAGGGCGATGAAATGGGTTCTGACTAACCCTAACGACTACTGTTTACAAGTATACAGCACCCAGGACCGATTGCTTAACGTGCCTCCCGAAGCACGGAAGTCACCGAGAGAAATTAATGGTCGGCGGTCACCCATCCAAGTACCGACCGCGCTGAACGTTGCTTAACCTGCGATACTGTATATCATAATGGTGTATATACCATAACCACGGTGCCACGACGACTTCTTCGACGTTTATAATATTAGTAGAGGATAATAAAATAGAAACTCACCCCTTTGTTAACGTCATATTATATTATCTCATCTTATCTATCCGTTTTTGTCTCATTTCTGGGCAAAAGCCTCTCTTCACCTCCTTCAGGCTTTCTTAAGCATCTTTCGCCATGTCTTGCTAAAAGCATCTAGCTCGTCTTACCATCGTTATCTGGATCGATCACCTCATCTTTTCTCAGTCGGTGGCATCAATACATCCGTTAGCCAATATATCCTTTGTTTTATTCTAAGGTTTGTCCCAGCTGCTTATAAAAATGCAGCTAAATTGGTATATGCCGATTTTATCCTAAAAGAGCAACAAGCAACTATTCTTTTAAACAGTTTCAAAAACGAATACATACATAACTTCACGCCTGTATCCTTTATGGGGCTAGTCAGAACACCAGAGGTTATAAAACCATCTGATGTCACGTTTGGCAAATTTGGAGACATTATAATGATGAAGAGCAGAGACAGGAGGTCAGCCTGTCGCCCACATAAATCCTCCCATAAGACCAGACCTCTGTTCCTTAACTGACTTTTACAGTATGCCCAGGAAGAGAAGCAGGTGGTTCATTCTATGTTTTTTTTTTGCTCCCAGTCCAACATGGAAGCATAATGAATATTGTTTCAAAATGTCATACAATACAATGTATCTCTATTTTAAGGTGTATTTACGGATTCCAAAACGTCACTTATCTCTTGTAAATCATCAAAAACCGTCACGTTAATAATGTTAGTAGGATTTTTGCCTGGAAGAAATCATTTTCAGATAAGTTATCCATCCTTTTATCTAAGCATATTGCTGGTTAGAATCCGTTTTATAACTTGGGAAGTCAAAGCCAAAAAACTTCAAACTTATTCCTTCATCCATCCCTGAGATATAAAGTGAAAGGTATAAAAACTACCACTACTGGATGATGGCTTCATAAAGATTTTAAACATTATTGTGGAGGTCGTAGGTTCCATATTGTCTGAAAACCTGTCATTGAAAGCGGTGCTTTAATTTTCAAAACATACAGGTTTCAAAAACCGCTCTCAAATTGATTTGGGAGATGTGATGCCACAGCAGACACACTAATACACACACAGATTCATGCAAAAACACAAATACACACACACTCCTACACAAGTTTAAGTTATAACACACCTCCTTTGCGTTGTGGATTAAAAAGCAATTTAATTTTTATTCGAATATAATTAATACCTATACCTATTTAAAAACTAATATAATTATTGATGCGATATGTCTTCTTAGTCTACCCACAAAATCAGGACTCACAAGCAATTAATCTTCAGTTCCTATGGAAATTATTCGTTGGTGTACACTGATCTTCCATAGGTATCTTAACAATTTAGATGATTCGAAAGGCTCGTTAAGCAGTTAGTCCTGTGTGCTGTCATGGTTAGCGTATATCCGAAGCGTATATCAGGTCTCCTCAAATTTATGAAAATAATCAACGAAAGCGGAGTTTTAAAAAAAACGATTCACGTTAAAACTTTGGCGGAGTTATAATGCCATCAACGTAAACATTCTCCAAAATCATAACATTTAAAAAAAAAATTGAAATTTTCAAGTAAGTACTCTACAGATCTCAATAATTTTTTTACGGGACTGACTTTGAAGTATCTTCTATTATATGAAACAAGAATTTTTTTAATCGAGTTATAACTGTCGGAAATATCGTGTAACAAAGACACAAAAAAAAAACATACAGACGAATTGAGAACCTCCTCCTTTTGGACGTCGGTTGAAAATCAACAAGCCCTGTCGTCCAGTCGGCTCATTACAAAGAGTTGTGATGATGATACCCATATTTCTAGGCTTTGTCAAAACTTTGTATGAAGTGAAACGTCTTCTACGTCAAAAAATATAGTGGTTGTATAAAGGAAACTACGGCTGGAGTAAATTAACAATTATCTTAAATATAATTAATTGTTTATTGATAAGTCATGAGACGACAGATGAATTGTTAGAAGACAGAATAATATTTTTAAATTTGATTATTTTATATAGGTAGAGGTAATACTTAAAGGTTTTACTACAAAAGTTCATTTTCCATAAATTTTCATTTCAAAAAGTACTCTATCATTTTTGATCAAATCTCCAAAAGTATTTTCTGTCAGATGAAAACGTAATGAAAGTCATCAAAATCAATTCATTATAACCAAAAAATCGCGTAATAAACAAAAAAAAATACATAATGCATAATGTTTTTAAGTTTTTTTTTGCATTTAAAATGCTCAATAATACATACTTGAATTGAGAACCTCCTCCTTTTCGTACTTTTTGGAAATCGGGTAAAAAGGTTGAGATAGTGTTACAGTTATAAGCATTTTTAGTATACATACAAGTTCGCTAACGTAGAAAGAGAAGGAAACATTTATTTAAAATGGATACGTAAACTTATAAAAAGCGATTCAAAAGCTTTTAAAATAAAAAAAAAAACTTCACACTTAAAATCGGAACAACAATGTGAAGACGTCTTTAATATAATACCCAGTTCTAGTAACTCCAAGTATTAGTTTACACTTGTGCTGTAGAAAACGATGATTCAGATAACATAGATAAAATCTAGAAATGTTGAAAATATATTAAATGTCTGCTCATTTACGTCCACACAATGTGTAATTGTTAAATGTAGCATTCTCTGCCTTTTCTTCAAATAAAATGTTCTTAAAATGTTATCAAGGCTTTTAGTCTAGTTCAAATGCCTAATATATAGAATGTGAAAGATTAACTATAAGGCTTCGACTTAGGACGTGTATTTAAGGCATCACATTTAGGTCTCGTTAGTATTAAGCATTAAGCCTCTGAACGCTTGAAGTGAAGTTTGATTGTTGGTGTCGTATCAAGAGAATTTAAATGTAACTATACTCGTAATCTTCGTTTTTTCTTCAAGCGCCGGATACAAGAAAATTTTCGCCTCATCTAAATACAGGTTTTTCTTTGATTTTTAAGAAATTTGAATTACAAAAATGGCATTTTCAACTACAGTTATGATAATTAATAAATATAATTCCAAAAATATTTAAGATCGATAGATTTAAGGATATGGTAAAACAAGCGGTGTGTGAAAAGGAGTACTATAAAATATCCGGATGCAAGAAGATGAGAACTGGCTGTAAACTGTTATTGTGTATTTTTAAAAGATGATTTCTGATGAGTTTCTTGCCACTTTTTCAACCGACTTCCAAGAAAGGAGGAGGTTCTCTATTCGTCTGTATGTTTTTTTTTGTGTCTTTGTTACACAGTATTTCAGACAATTATGGATCGATTTTTAAAATTCTTATTTCATATGAAAGAAGATACTTCATAGTTAGTCCCATATAAATTTTATCAAAATCTGTTGAGCACTTAATTAAAAATTTCAAATTTTTGAAAAAATATGTATGGGTTCGGGGAATGTTTACGTGGATGCCATTATAACGCAGCCAAAGTTTTGACGTGAAGTCGGTTTTCTTAATGCTCTGCCAACAAATTGACTTTCCGAAGTGGTGGTAGACTCAGTTAAATTTTTTAATAATTTGATGTGTTTCAAGCCTATGTAAATACCTACGAAATAAAGATTTTTTTGACTTAGACAAACGACGACCACTGTAGAGATAGGGTAACAGTATCTGCCTCAAAACTCCAGTGGTTGCGGGTTCGATCCTCGGTCGCACAACGTAGGTCTCACTATAAGTTTTGCTTTTAAAAAGGAGGACCACAGATCTGAAGGTATGTTTTCTACGTGCTGATTGAACGCCATCACAACCTCTTCGGAGTTGGTAAAGGTGAAGCCTCTCATCAAATCTTTGACTTTGGAGAAAATATAGAAATCACAAAGTGCTGGGTTCGAGGCTATGGGAAGGATGGGTGACGAGCGTTACTTTTCGGAAGCTAAAAATGTCTTTGTTTTGTTGACCGTGCGTGTGTGAAGAAGCGTTGTCATGATGTAGGGGACCACGGATTTGTGGTTGTCTTTCGCGAACTTTTTCTAACAGTACGGGTAAACAAATTGTAGTAACTATATCACTCGGTAAAAATACTCTTTTGATAGTTTAAGTGGAATTATGCAGACGGGACCCGTAGTTGAGAAAAAAAACGCGATCTATTTTTTTAACAACGTGTCTCGTTTGCCTCACTTTAGTTGGCCTGTACTCATTTGCAAACACCCAGTATTGCAATTTTTTTAGGTACAAAACAACAAACCTACATTTCGTCTCCTGTGACAATGTCATGAACAGCATTAGAAAGTCATTACTTTAGTAACACCTGCGACCACCATTTGAAGGCCGCCCTTCACGAAATTTGTCATGTAAAGAAACCCGACCTCTCTCAAATTCAGCAAACCATCTCCTCACGGTGATCAAAGAAGTTGCTTCTTGTCCAAAAGCATTTTGAAGACGAGTGACACGACTTTACGGAGCGTACGACTTTAAGGAGAGAGAACTTTAAAATTATAAAAAATCATCGTTGCAGAAACAAAGACGATTGCAAGTCTTTTTAAAACAGTAAAAAATTCGAAATTCAAATAGTTCCGAGTAGCTAGATAGAAGCGATAACTAAGTGCATGCCCCATTTATTTGTGTGTTAAATTTTAGTATTGCATTTACAAAAAAAACTGTTTTCTAGTGCCTTTAATACAAGCATATTAGCTTACTTAAGGCCTAGATGGCGCTGGGTGAATAAATTCCCAACAATTATTTAATAACATTTCTAAACTAAATGTTAAAATCGAATTTGTACACAAGCAATTCTCAGCTCAGGGTTACATAAACAAGCTAGAATAATTTACAGTTGTAACAACGTGTCAACTATTACACTTGCCAGTATTCTTTATGTTCAGTGGTGTATTTGTAAGCGGCCTTGCAGCAAACTGGCACTCGGGAGTTTGGTTTAAAACTTTATGAACGGGATAAATATTTGAATGTTTTCAAATTTAGAATATTTTAGTTTGCAACGTTGTGGTGTATAAGATTTATTTGTTGTAAGTGGATTGTTTAATTTTGGATTTTCTTTTGTAAAAGTAAAGAAAATGATATTTTCTGCATCTTTTATATTTTAGAAATTTGTATAGGACATGCATTAATAAACGCAAGAATTTGCTGAAATCACTCGGCACTCTTATATCAAGAGTTCTCAACAAATTGCAGACTATATAGTGGATTTTATACAGTACTAAGACCTGTGTTACTATAGAAATTTTTGTTACATCCAGACCCGTTTCTCTAGAAAAGTTCGTTTTCCAAACTAACCTGGCCAGGAATCAAACAAACTCAGGAATGTAGGCGAATACTGAATACAGCCATTGCGCCACTGACGCAGTATATGACTAATTACCCGACTACGGTGGAACAAAAAGGAGGGTTATGATTTTGACGTGTATGTATGTATGTGGGTATGGATGTTCATCTGTTCCCTCAGAACTTCTTAACTAGTAATCATAATTGGACAAATGAGGTGTCGTTGAAAACCTCTTCATTGTCCGCTGGTTGTCATAGGCTACATAAAGCTTCGTTAAATTGACTACAGCACCATCTCTCTCTCTCTCTCTCTCTCTCTCTCTACAGAATGAACTAAAAAAACCTTTTTCTTTACGGTTTCGTGTGGGGTATCAAATGAAAGAGCATTGTTAGCACAGTTCAAATATGTAAACATTGTCACTCTAAAATAAGTGAAATAATAATTCAAGAATTTAAAAAATAATTCTTGATGGTTTCATGTGGGGTATCAAATAAAAGAATTTAGTTAGCACATCTATATTTATACTCAAGACTTTGTTTGTTTGTATGTTGTTTGGTTGAACGCGCTAATCTCAGGAACTAATGGTCCAATTAAAAAAAATATGTTTGCGTTGCTTAGTCCATTAATCGAAGAAGGCTATAGGCTATATTTTATTCCGGAGTTCGGGCGGGAAGTGAATAAAGCAAGTGGAACTACGGGGACTGGCTAGTTTCAAATAATTATGTACACACTATTACTCCAAAATAAGTTAAAATAGTAAAGTTTAAAGACCCCGACTACTTAAAACACGCTCTAAAAAGTACGAAACAAGAAAGTAGTGGTTAAAGGACGCCGTGATCGTATGCCACCTATTACAGCAATACAGATTCATTGTAATAATAAAATAAAATCAAAGTGGCATACGATCACGGCTACCCTTAACAAAATTATATCAATTTGACTTAAACATATCTCTATCAATTTGACGTAAATACCTAAATATTTCAGCGTAGACTATTTTCTTGTTTCGTACTTTTTAGAGCGTATTTTTAGTAGTGGGGTTTTAGTTTTTAAACTTTACTTTTTAATCCTTTTGAATTTAAGTTCTATTAAATTTTTTTAGCTTCTGGCCTATATTTTATATGTTATTTCTGAGGTGAGTTCCCATCTAAATGCAAATGATTTATTAAAAGTCTTAATTGTAAAAAGAAATGTTCACATTGCACATTATTTTATTGGCATAATCATGCTAAGTAGGTCCTCATTCAAACAGTTTCTAGTCAGCCGATATGAGGTAAAAGTATCATGAATTGAATGTTGATTAATTTTCCTTTACTTTTAACTCTCCAGTTATATTTCTGCTAGAAAAGTTAATTGTGGAAATAAGTTGCAGCTTTGTGCATACTTAGTACAGTCATACTGTATTCTTCTATCATCATCACAATGACTACTGTATACAGGATTACAGCAAGGGACCGATGGCTTATCGTGCCCTCCGAAGCTCGGTAGTCGCCGCTACGCGCCTTGAGAAATGAATGATCGGCGGTCATCCATCCTTATACTGACCGCGTCGAGCGTTGCTTGTTATTGTGTATTTTTAAAAGATGATTGCTGTTGAGTTTCTTGCCACTTCTTCTCGACAGATCGACTTTCCGAAGTGGTGGTAGATTCAGTTCAATTTGTAAATTGTGACTTATTTCAAATGTATTTAAATACTTACGAAATAAAGATTCTTTTGACTTTGACTTTGATAACCTGCGATATCGATTGATAAAAACAGGACCCACAGGGCCCAGAGGACTTCTTCTCGTAAATATAATAAGGCTTAATTAACTATTAATATTATCGCAATGAGACATAAGTCTAGTTGGAGTGGCCTAGCATTTCTACGAACTTGTACAAAACTGTTGTAGGAATCGCTGATTGTCCTGCTTTTCACAAGATTTTATCACTTTGGCAATGTTTCAGGGTTGCTATTATTTGATACGTTTCGTAAAATATTTTGTTATCGTAGTTCAAAAGTAAGAACTTTTACTGGTGATTAAAATACAAATAGTGAGTGGACATGATGATGATGTGTTGAAGAGCTAGGCCTAGTCCAGATATTGTTTCATTCAATTGCTCTTCTTTTAAATGGGTCCGACTGGGAGATGAGACAGGTACATTCTGCCACAACTCAACTAAACTACAAGTCATTTTAATATCAATGATATACAATACAAACACACATTATTGTGCCTTTTAGCCATAGTATTCATTTTACGCCTGGTTCTGTTTAGTATACATATGCTGCGTCTTTTTAAATCTGTTGACGGGTATAGTATAGGTGAATTAAATCGAAGTGTTCAATTAGATTCGAATGTTAACAGCAGCCTGTTTTTTGTTTTTTGATACCTGGCTTAAAAATGGCATAACGTTCTTAGTGTAATATCGGCTAGATTAAATAAATGTAAATGAAACTATGCCTTTATTTAAGCTCGACTTTTTATATTTTATTATATTAAAGACGTGGTACTATAAATATCGGCTCAATTTAATGACGTGTCTGGCCATCACGAGTAAAGTATAATATAATCTTACTAAATAACTAATAGCGCGGGAAGGCCCCCCGCTAGATGGACCGACGATCTGGTCTAAGTCACCGATAAACGCTGGATGAGGGCGGCGCGAGACCGATTTGTATGGCGAAACCTTGGGGGAGGTCTATGTCCAGCAGTGGACCTCTCATGGCTGAATGATGATGAAATAAAATAACTAATATAGTCTTAATAAATTCGGCATAGTTATAGTGTACAATCTGGAAAGCACATTGGCTAACACTTTGACGACCACTTTGGCGATGGGCTAAACCTATCTGCCTCAGACGCCAGTGGTTGCGGGTTCGATTCCCGTCCGGAACATAAAAAAAAAACCGGGATCTTGGTGTTTATCTATATATGTATTATATGTACTACATGGTATTCCATACCACAAGCTCTGTTTAGTTTAGGGCCAGTAGCTTAGTTTGTGTGATTGTCTGGGGATTGATTTACATCGTGAAAATCAAGTCATTTAATAAAGAAAGAAATTCTAATGCACTTATCTATTAAAAAAACGTACGTTTGTATTATGTATTTCCCAATTTACCCGCTACGATGACGAATACCAGTTGGCAGTTAAGTGTATCTACGAAACTCTACTCTTTCCGCAGATATAGGGTTTCAGAAAAACTGTCAGTTGTAGTCTATTGTTTTTATTTCAAATTAATGGAACACTTTGTTGTAAAGGTCAGGAAAGCAAGATGGCGTCGATCTGTAAAATGTGAACGAGATATTAATAATAATAATGTTAATAATAGTCCCACTTCGTGTTTTTCAGTTTATAGCTATAAACAAGTTGTGGTATTCGTTTGAGCATAGATTTAATTTGTCTCTATCTTTGCAGTTGAAATTTTCAATAATACATTTTTATTGACGTTTTTTTTGCAAAAACCATGATAACTCAGTAAGAAGGTCAAACATATATCGTATAGTCAGACTAATGAAAGTAGAGAATGAAAAAATCTGGCAAATTTAAAAAATCCCATCATGGTAACCCCGACTATAGTACGACACATATGGATTAAACAAACATGATACTTGAACAATTTTTTTTATAAAATTATTGTAAAAATAAAAAATAACAATATTGGTTCTGTCCTACTTTTGATGAGAAGTATATAATTAAAATGATAGGCTACTAGTATTAATCAGGCTTAAAAATAAAAATAAATTATTTTTAAAAATAAAAAAAATATTTTTATTCATTGTAATTAAAATGTGAATCCCGCAATTCTATATGGAATGATTTGTTAGAGTCACTGGTATTGCTGTTTCCTACATTGATTATGAAACTATCAATTTTTTATTATTTTATTCATTTTCAAATGTGAAAATTCCAAAATCTCAATTACCAAAACCACCAACAACCGTTCGATTGACAACAGTGACACCATTATAAGTTGCCATATAAAAAGTTTGCAAAAACCTCCACTGTCTACTTTCGTTAGCCAGAGTATTCTATTCGTCAATCGTAATAGACAGACAGAAGTATCCTTTTCTCAATGGCAGAGCATATTCCTTATTGCACTCCAAAGGAATAATATACTCGTAATTTAACAAATTATTTTCTAAGTATTTTTGCACGTTTACCTCCAGCAAAAGAATTTTTTTTTTCTTAAAAATCATTTCACCTTTTTCTTCTAAGGCATCTACTTGAAACAATTTTTTTTCATTTTCATGTTTCATTTTCATTTATAACTGGGTTTATAGCTGAATTATTATGTTTAAAAATTTAACTCGATATTTTTGTGCCTTTCTTCAAATGGGAGTAATCGGATTTACCGCTACTAAGGATGAATATTATTAAGACGATTTAATGTAAATCCCCAGAAGATGATCTACATTCTATCACTTTTAGTTTCCACATAAGTAGTATATTATTTTATACAAAAAATGGGGATTCATACCATGATTTCCGACTTTTATATTTCAATGCTGTTACAACCACCATGATCGCGGACTGGCAGATGTAGGTAGGTGGCAATGACTGTTCGAGGCAGACAAAACGATCTACGCTCTTTTTTGTCGTTTTGATTAATGCAGACTAGAAGCTTCCGTCTGCTGTTGGTAGTCCGCTGGTAGAAAAGTATGGGTTAAATAAAAAAATAAAAAATACACTAGCAAACGCTCCATAATGTAGCTTACAATGTACACCCGAACAACCAAACTGGCGTGGTTGTTGCTCGAGATTTTGGAATTTTCTGCTTTGCGAATTCCCCATTTATGAGTCAGGAGTGAAGATCCTTGTACTAAATAATGAGCCACACTTTGGTTTAAGCTACACCGAATTATACGGACCTCGCTAGCGACTAAGGGGTCTATAAAGATAAAATTATACATATAAATACCGTCGTGTTCAAAAGATGATTAAATTTTTTTTATTATTTGTCTATTAAAAATAATCAGTAAAGGAGATTGAATCGCAGCATTGAGCACTGAGCAAGTAATCACTACGTTTTAAGAGACGGGACATCCATAGTAAAGAAAAAAATAATGCCAATCTATGATACACATGCATCAGCTCAGTGTCAAAGTAACGAACCTATCTAAAACATCAACAAACCAATATTGCCAACCTGAACCAAAAAATAGGGACGGCTAGCGTTATCGATAAAATGAGATCGATTATTATCATCGTCATCACCACCATCATCATCAGCCTTGAGACGCCCACAACAGGACAAAGGCTTCTTCCAAGGTTCCACGTCGCTCAATCGATACCATTAGTTACCATTTTCTTAAATAAATAAAAAAACGAGTTTTCATATTTTTCTTATTTTTAAAATTACAATATAGAAACTAAAATTACAATATAGTAATTTAATGCTAAATTAACAACTTCCCCCGCCGCCGCTGAAGGATATGGACTTCCAGTGAATTGAATCCGAAGGTTCTGCAACAGATGTGGAATGGGTTATGTCTTATATTTACGTAGAAAAGGGTAATAAAAGAAAATTTTATGATTAATTTATTTCTTCAATTAGTTTCTTTATGTGAAAAAATCTAAACAATACTATCGCATTCATAATGAAATGACCTTTCGTCTAGCATCTAGCAGAAATAGTATAACATAAAAGATACTGCAACAAACCTTGGGCGTCAAATTAATAAAATGTATCTTAATTTAATGTAGCCAAGGCTCAGTTTCTTAAATTACCAGTCAGTTTGAAAAAATACAAGATAGAGATTTACGCAAGTAAACTCGCATGCAATAACTTCAACTTCAACTGTGCTAAGTAAGCGTTCAAATTGTCAATTTCGTTTTAAATCAATAGAAAAAAAAACAACCGTAGTAAAGCTTACACGTAGCATGGAGTCGTAGCAAATAATTTGCTGCTACGACCGTAGCAACGAGTTATTTGTATACTTTTTAATCATTTAAAAAATTGAGAATCTTTGTTTAATATTTCAAAGTATATAATTATGGATAAATAAATAGGTTTTTTTAGCATTCAATGTTAAAATTCAAATTTGTTGAACCAATGTTTCAATAATCTGACGACCGGCTGGTGTAGTGGTAACATACATTGCCTTCTATGCCAGAGGTCCTGGGTTCGAATCCCGGCGGCGGCGGATATCGGTGATGAACACAGATATTAGCCGACAAGTCATGGATGTTTATATGTTTATTTAAGTTTATTCTAATAAAAATATTTATTTATTCACTATGTATGTTTATATATTTCTTAAGTATTTCAGTTATCTAGTATCCATAACACAAGTTCTTTAAGAAACTTAATTTGGGCTAGATAATGTTGTGCGAGTGTCAGAAATATTTATTTATTAATATTTATATAATCTAGGGATCTATAAAAAATTTACGTGCAGGCAATCAACATATGTTACATTATAAATTACATTATATTAAACTGTAATGTACCTGCTTACAACTATTGATATCTATATTACGAGCTGAATTGTTTGTACATGCTAATTTCAAAACTGCCCGTCAAAAAATATAATTTTACGAGAAATTATTGATCGCTCTATGAGATCAAAAGTTTGATGGCACAATAAGATTACAATTTGGTTAAGAACAATAATAAGATTCTTTTAAGAATAAGATAATATCCTCCTGTCTTTTATCTCTATGACAAATAAAATATACAGGCTACAAGTGGATCGTAAATTAAATATAATTAATAACGGTAATCCATCATTACAGTACACAATATTTTAAACAAGCATATTATATTAATAAGTATCTTCATCTTCATAATAAGATTTGAAATTTCGTAACATAACGTTCTTGGCCCATTGCCACGATGAAGGGGACAGAGATATAGAAAACGTTCAAGTGTGAACGAGACAAGTGATTGACCAGTGTGAAAAATATTTATGCTAAGGCCTTTTCATGCTATGATTTGTCTTATTATAGAACGAGTAACGTTTGCTATTTTAACTTCGATGTGAAGGTTGCTTAACGTTATTCAGCTGTTTTCTTTGTGGTGTTATGGTTGGAAAGGTTAAAAAGTGTACGAAATACGCTGTTTTATGGTGCTACCACATTAATGGATCCTAATCGTTTTTTTCCGAAAAACTATCGCTCCACGTCGACTATTCCATTTGACGGCGTCGATCGAACTACACTGAAAATAATAAATTATTGGCGGACTCTCATTACATATAAAATGAAAAATAGACAATTCGCGGGTCCTATTGCAATAGATGATAGTTTTAAGACAGCTTTCGATTATATAGTATTTTTACTCTTGGTGCTTTTCCTTATTAATGTTGGAATTAAGCCACATTATTACTTATTTAAAGTTAAACTTGAGTAGATTTCACGTTATCAAAGTAATTAAGGTCATAAACATTTGATGGGTTGATCAAAAATTATTAAATTATAAGTTTATTACAGTCCTTACACCTTAAGACTATTAGATTTGTCTGATGTGAAAATTCATTATATAAATATATTGAATAATATTACATAAATTGATTTATAAAGGGCAACGTCTGCCTATCTGTATGTTCATGTCTATCTTTGGCACAACAGATTTTGATTTGGTTTGCGACAATCTAAGGACAATTCTCGGGATTATTTTAGGCTTTTTAGCATTAAGATATCGGTTTTTGTCAACAAAGTCAGTGAAAATATAGATTTGAAATCTTCAACAGCTTAAACTCAAACTACACCCGAGTGGAGCCCGGTACGACAGGTAGTTTATATACCAGTATATATTTTTTTATTTAAATACACGTAAATCAAAAAATACGTAAATTGCGACACAGTTGAGGCTACATAATAATTCTGTATTTTTCTTGGAATAATAATAATAATAATAATTCGCTTCCAGCACGCATGCAAAAAGCGGTTTTGCTCGAGTCTGCCCGAATCGTTCGCCGGTTTCTGTCTCTCTTGCCCTGATCCCCGACCGACTGGTCCGATTGTCGGGTCTTTTCCGCCGAAAGGCGAGTAGTTATAAGTATACAAAATAATAATAATAATCAATATTAAAATAATATAAGCATGAACAGATAGCAAAACACTTACAAACAGATCATAAGACTGAATTTACAGTCAA
This sequence comes from Stenoptilia bipunctidactyla, assembly GCA_944452665.1. Taxonomy (NCBI): domain Eukaryota; kingdom Metazoa; phylum Arthropoda; class Insecta; order Lepidoptera; family Pterophoridae; genus Stenoptilia; species Stenoptilia bipunctidactyla. The sequence goes on from OX101743.1 coordinate 9,723,197, forward strand.
CACATGTGTTGTCTTCTTAATTATACACGCCCTGCTAGATCCGACTTTACATTCAGAAAAGGAAGTTCAGTGATAAAATATTGTCGAAGTTTTCAGATTTGTGATATTCTGATCTGCAATAATATATGCGATGAAATCCCATTTAAATTGACTTAATTTTATGTAGTGAATCATTTTAACTTACGACGACGATACTTTATTTTACGGCATTGTCAACAAGTGTCAACAAGGATGCAAGATATATCCATTTTCATCTGCCAAAAGCCATGAACATTTCGTTTTATCGACAAATTTTGTCATGCATCCATATTTAGTTCAACGTATTACCGATTTATGAAATTTATACGCATGTTTGGGTATTCTAAACAATTAGATAAGATAAAAATAGATCCCATAACACGTTTACTATAAGTTTGGACCTGGCGTCCATGAGTACGTTGTGCAAAAAAAGATTATCAATATACTTATACATGTCTGTCAGTCACTCAGTCAGTAACTGTTCCGTTTCTGATAGACAATACTACTGGGCGTAGAGAGCTCAAATGATATGTTTCATTTTCTTTGTATCTGGGGCTAGAATGCGAGCACAAGGATATATTTAAGAGAATAAGTATACAAATAAATAGTAATCACTTAATTTTACATAGACATCGTATTAAAAAAGCACATGATTTATTAAAAATCGCTTCTTAATACATAGACATTCCATTCCTCCTTACTTCAAGTGACAGATTTGTACCAAATGACAAGACAGATGACATGGTAATGACAGTTTTGACAATAAAAGAAGTATAAAAAATTGCGAAATGTAAAATGTAATGTGGTTGCCATTTACATTAAACTTTAACATTTGTGTACGCCATTAATTAAGCTTATTGTAATTTTTCGATATTTTTATCGATACTAGCATAATTCTAGCTACGTTGTGGTCTAGTGTTTATTAAATATTCCAATTTGGAAACATTGCCTTTGGAATACACATTCCTTAGAAGTCTTAGCGGTGCACAGAGGAAGGAATTCCCGAAAATCCCACGACAATGAGAAATATGGGACTTTTAGTTTATATGAAGCGCATATGAAGTCCCGGACAAAAGTTCGTTAGGAATATGTTTATGAAATACTAGGTATGCTGTATTTATCATGATAGTAGGAATAGTAACAATAAGGCAAGACTCAGTGATATACAGATCTACTAGATATACGTTTCAGCGAAGTCCAATCTTTTAGTGAACGGGTTCAACTAGTAATGATTGCATGTTTGGGAGCATGCATGATAATATGGTATATCTAACAAAAAGTTTTTGCTGTATCAGCTTGCAAATTGTTACATAAAATCGGATTGAAATTTTATTTGAACTTGTTTTATAAGAGATTAAATAAAAATAAAACAGTGTGCTTAGAAAGTACTACTTGGCGGTCTTATTGCTGAAGAGCGATTTCTTCTAGACAGTCATGTTTGTGGAAGCAACAAAAAAAGTCTTAACAAATACTTAACTCTTAAGCTACAAATCACACAAACATAAAAACTTAACGAGTAAAACTTGAGAAAAAAATAAACCCACGTTATTAAATCTAAAAATATGCTTAAGATTTGACATTCATACAATCAAACATTCATGACAAGAGCAACTAGCTTTATTCATCTCACAACTACCTATCCTCTCAATCAGGATATGAATCCTGGTATAAAATCAAAATACCTACCTCTATAAGGATAATACCTCTACAGCAGTAAGACCTTCATTAGACCTTGTATCAACCCAAGTAGAAACAATCGTAAATCATTGCAATGACTAAAATTTTCTAATTATTCGACCAAGAATTAAACCAATATTGCCAATAAACACGCCTGGACTGGCTAGAAACACAGTTTTAGCCGTAATTATACGAATTTTACGATGCAGAGCTTTAAAATTTATGTAAATAAGACGATAAAATTAGTGTTTATGTCTGGATGTATGTACAACAGGCAACAATTAATCCTATGTCCCTGCCTCCCACAACCTTATCTACCCAATAACTACATTATTTGAGATGTGTGTACATAGCTCATAGCGTTAGAGAGATTACTACGACTAAACAAAAAACATTGAGTAATAAAACGTGGTTTTATGTTCTATTTTGGCAAGTATTTAGAATATAAAATTTGAATAAACTACAGACTTTTGCAGCGATCATGGCTATTATAGTCTTAGCCGTAACCTAGACTCAATATTATACATCACCGATAATTACGATATTATTTTTTTAAATTAACTATACTTAATAAGGGTACAAATTAAATTGTTTTCGGTTAGTTTCATAAAAAAAATCCCCCACTGTAAGACAAAAATCCCAAACTGAGATAGGCGTGAAGTTATGTAAGTATATGATATGTAAAGGGCGCAGCTGTTACTAGTTGAAAAAGAGCATTTGCGAAGCAGGGATTGCATGTCGGTATGAAATTTTAAATAGTACTAGTAAAATTTCAGTACCCTTATTAGTGTACTGCTTCATCAAACACAATAACTGTACAAGTTATTAAAATCTAAATTAATTATATCAGTACCCAAATAATGTATACCGGATCAATTTCTGTAGATGTTTTAAGTACAGAAATATTTTAAGTTATTTAATTTCTGTAGAAATGTATAGGTCAGCATATGTACCTACGCTTCATAGGCTTCAACTAAACTATCGAACATTCTACAATTATTTAAAAATAAAATTTTAATATCAATATTAATATTAATACCGGAAAATTTCAGTTAACTGAAAAAAAAATCAGTTATGCTACAATAATAAAATGGTACAAGAATTATTTCAGTATGAATTCCTGTACTGATATTTTTAAATACACCTAATTTAACGGTATGACGTCATACAGAAAAAAATTGTACAGAAATTCATACCGGTATACAGTCCTTGTTGCGAAGTATTTGCTACGGAGAATTTCGGTTTGCCATAACCAATTTGGAATAAGAAATTAAAGGCTAAATAAAAATAACGTTTAACTCACAAACAAGCACTATAATTACATCAATTATTCAGCAATGCCAGTGACAAAATGAAAATGCAATCTTGCCGCTGTCGACACATCATTGATATATAGCGTACTAAATCGGCAGAATGACTCATCGTTCGCGATTGTCGGTATTTTTAGAAAGGAAATACTAAACATACGAGATATATTTGTGGATGGTACCTTGCGTAATTGTATCGGGAAACTTAGAATTTTGGCTGTAGGAGTTGTACTAGTCATAAACATACAGCACTGCTCTGCGAGTTTCAAAGATTCAACTATCTATTTGTAAGTCTACGAGCTTGCAAGCAAAAACTCTGAATTAAATCTATACTCTCACAGAGCTTCGATTCGTATGTTTGCAAATGTTTAAATAGTATGCCGTTTAGGAGGAAATCAACAATGGAAATCTACCCGCTACTGCACGACAAGTGTAGATACATGTTGTGTGCTTTGGTTAGTGATCATGTTGTATGGTTGATTAATCTTACTTCTAACTAATATTATAAATGTGGAAGTTTTGATGGATAGATGTATGGACGTCTGGATGATTGTTCCTCAATCACGGCAGAACGGCTCAATGGATTTCTTTGAAATTTGGCATACTGAAAGTGTAGAGTCTGGAATAGCACATAGACTACTTTTTATCCCGATATTCCCACGGGATTCGAAATAGCGCAGGTTTTTACCGAAATAGCTAGTTATAACAAAAATAAAATAAAATGTTGCTAACAACTTGCAACCGACTCCGTACTATACGAATATTCGAAATACACGAATCAAAAGAGTTCTGCAATCGCATTGCTGATATAATAAAATATAATACAAGCTGAACAGTTTGATTGGTTGAACGCGCTAACCTCTGTAACTACCGTTCCGATTTGAAAAAATATTAACATTTTGTAGCCGAATTCAACGAGTTTGAGGAAGTTTATATAGGCTATATTAGACCTTGTTACACAGATTTTATTGCGTTATTTTATTGGTAACTAAACCCGTGACCTTCATCATACCTATAGGTTAGGAATGTACATACAAGCGCTTAGGAACGAACTGGCTCTTCTCTATATATGTATAAACATAACTTCACACCTGTATCCCTAATGGGGAAGGCAGAACACCAGAGGTTATAAAACCATCTGATGCCACGTTCTAAAATTTGGAGGTATTATTATGATGGAGAGAGAGCAGTGACTGGGGGTCACCCTATGCCAGTAAAACCACCGTCCCTTAACTGACTTTTACAGTGTGCCCGGGAAGAGATGCAGCTGGCACATTCTATGTTTATCTTTTGCTCCCAGTCTAGCATTGAAGACTGTTCTTTATAATCTTTTTTATTTTTGTTTTTCATGCGGGGATCGAACTCGCGACTTCACGGTTTTAATAGCTTTTACTACACCATGGAGGTCGATTGTCGTAGATGATCGCTCACCTTGAGCCAAGCGCCTTCCCACGTAGATAATTGTCCAGTAGGTATACAAAACTATTTCGGCTGGTTAAGCGCCTATTTCTAACAATCAAGTGTCGTGAGGTTCCTCAGTTCTGCACACAACACTAAGGAAGTTCCACAAATCCTGTAAAACCATTAAAAAGTTCGATAAAAACATTTTGTGACGTAGGTCGTACAGTCACGTGTAACAATATGTATACACTTCGCAACGTATTCCGTTGTAATAAGGTTAAACATCCAATGAAAATGCATACATATTATAAGACGTGACTGTGACATGCGTTTCTAATAGCTTATAACGAAAAGAAGGCTTATAATATTTTTCACACCCGAAATAATGAGTTATCACGAAATTAGTGTAAAGTGGTCGCCTACGTTTTAAATAAATCGTTTAATACGCCCACTTTACAGGATTCTGGGAAGAAATTGCTTATATTATACGAAATAAACAGGAAATCGTGTCTACCATACAAACAAGTTGTTAGTATAGATGTATAAATAAATCATAGTTGTTTACTATACGTAACTTTATATTTTCATAGGAACGTATTGGACGTAGGTTGAAAATGTTCTGGGATAAGTTAACTTGTCAAAAATTTTCCAATGCTTCGGCTTGCAAAGCGATTACTGCGTATTACTGCTTTGCGGGCACTGGGCCTGCGCGTGCTGTTCGAACGTGGCCCGAAGTTTTGGATTACCACGTGGGCAGACGTGTGTTAACCGTTATTTTTTATATTATCGATAACTTATTTAAGGGCTATTCGCTTATCGAAATTACATCCATAAAAATAAAGATTTTTGACTTCACCCTAATCATACGTCTCAGCGAACACTCCAACGCACCTGAAACCCACACCAATGATTCACTAGATCACGGGACTCTTAGTATGCGATCCATGAGAATGTTTGGTTAAGAATCAGTTGATTTGGCAAACTGCATAAATTGGTCGAGTGATAATTTCAATATAAATAGATGTAGTTAAGGACTGGGAAAAACGAGGTACTTTTTGGTTTTATTTCTTTTGTAAGTGGTATTTGTTTGTTTGTTTTGTTTTTATGAAGAGCCAGTTTTTAGTATGTTCGACCTTATCTTCATTTATGTAGTGGATTTACCAAAAAGTCATACAAAACGCTTCAATAGTTTCTTTTTGGTACGGATTGCCAGGGTGTGGAATGATCTGCCTGCGTCTGTGTTTTCTGAACACTGCAGTCCTGGTACTGTTAAATGTCGAGTGAACAGGTTTCTCGTGGACTTTCCATCGGGTGGCATGGAAGACAAACGTCCCTTCCTTTCAATATAAAAAAGACATTGATGTCAAACGTCAATACAAATAGACTTACAGCTCCGTGCGGTATTGCTTGGGACTTCTCAATAAACTTTTAAGAGTTAGGCTACCAAATGTAAACAAACAAAATCTTCAGTACCGCCTGTTTAAAGGCAGAAGTTTCAGAAAAGCTATATTGAGGGTACGAGAACAATAATTACAGTAGTCTGTATTCACTTAACTGAAGTATATAAAAAAGTCGTTAACAGAAGACGTTGTGACCGTGGTTACTGTGCGCTCGGCACGGTCGGTAACAGGATGGGTGACCGCCGCGCCGATCATTTATTTCCCGTTAGGGCACGTTAAGCAGTCCCTCCCGAGTGCTGTATACAGTAGTCAGTACAGTTTGTCAGAAACCATTTCGGCACCCCGAAAATTCTGAATTCTTTATTATTCTTATATTATTCTTCACATTTTGTCATTAGTTGTATTGGCATGATGAGAATAGTTGGCGATCTTCTTTGCTAATTTCAGTAAAACGCTGAAAGTAGCTTGATAAAGAATATTTTTGGAAAAGAATTAAAAAAATTATTGACGTGCTATTAATCTCCATCAAATATCATCACCCCAATACCAATGAGATTTCATGTTCTACGGGTAAGCACCTTGTCATCACTAAACTTACAAAGTAAATAAGTAAGTCTTAATAAGTTTCCACACGTTGCATAAGTTCAACTTTGAACGTTGAACTTGGTGAACGTACATAAAGTAATTGCGCTTTTGATGCATTATAAAATTATATTAAAAACTTCAAGTCTATAAGTACGACATATAAGAATGTAAAACTAAAATATAACGAAAATGAATCGGCCTCATTGTAAGCTCGGGTGTTTATCTCAGTAAGTTTTCGCATAATATGTATAATAAATACTTTACGAAATGTTTATAGTCATATTATAAACTCTATACAAACATAGTCAGAAGGATAGCAATGCTGAATTGCCAATGAGTAGGGCTCATAGCTTGCAGAATGGAGTGAGTTGGGGCAGTAAGGTTCTCGAGTTGCGAACACGTACTGGGAGAAGCTGTTCTGGCATTTGTATTCATATAGTTACTATTTAGTGATAGACAACGTGGCTCCGTGTATATCAATCGATGTAGCAGGTCCAGCATAGCTCGGCGCCGTTGTTACAAATATGGGTGACCGCCCGACCATTCATTTCTCACGGCAACATGTGTGTGCTACGGAGGGCACTTAGGCAGTCAGTTCCGTGTGCTGTATATAAACTTGTCGTTATGTTTTGTCGGAAGCTATTTCAGCGCCCTGAAAATTCTGACAACCACCTAAACCTCAACGTCACACAGGGGAAAGACTCATAGCCCCGCAGCGAGCTTATTACAAAGAGTTGATACTAGTTGATAATGATAATGATTACTAGTTAGTTATTCTTGCCTGATTTTTGGCTCATTTCGACCAATTTTAAAAATTCTCAATTTAAATTTAACTGTTCTACAGGCCTTAATAAGAATACCATTCTATTGGATTGTATTTAAAGAAGACCATCAAAATTCGATTCGAGTGGCCTTTCTTTTAATAATAAACTTCTCATTCAATCTCTTTTTAAGATCGCTGTCCAGTACTGATCTGAAATAAATTTATCGTAAGCCAGTAGCTATTAGTAGAATGCATTCTGGATTCAGCAATTAAAACTATTTTTAAGTATTATGGATCTGGTGTTGTTAGAATTTCGTGGGTATTATTACTTAGTCTCTGTAAATTCCCAGTATTACAACATTTTGATTCGTAAATACGAAAGTTTTAGATACGTTTTTGATATCAAGTTTTAAAATGAATTTCATGCCAGCTTCTAGTGCTCACATTCTTAGCTTTTATGAATTTAGTTTCACTTCGTGAAAGTAGTGAAGAACGTTGTATTTAACATTGTGGGTAGAACTGCAATAATTTTATTTTTATGCGGCTCTTAAGGGCCTACACTACCTCAAACACGCTCCGAATCCAAATTTTGATCTCAAATATCTATCAGAGTACTGAACTAATAATTTTAGAAAAAACATATAGCAAAGTTAAGAGTATGAACTAAGAACTATATGTTTTGAAAACACGATTAATGAAAAAAATCTCGATAGAAAAAAATCACAAACTTACCTCTAAAATTAACAAAGAAACCTTATTACTTAATTAGTACTTAACCTACACTAATGTAACTTGGTATTTAGTTTCAAGAGATGACAATACGTGTACTATATGATCTAATTTTAAAATAATTTTACTATTTTTTTTATTATAAATCTTAAATCTAAAATAATGTGTTTGGCACGACGTGTGATCTGCGCCCGCTCAAGGATTCAGTTGCGCTCCGGCATTCGTACGAGGAACCTGTGTCGCTTTCACGCTTGCCGCCGCCGCTACAACATCACGTAAATATCGTGTTTTCCATAAATACATTTGTGGTGTGTTTTATTTCAAAATGGGAAATGAAAGAAATAAGATACGGATAAGGCAGAGTTGGAGAAAACAAAACGCGAGTGAATAAGATAGCTCCGACGCGCGTTGCGGGGTGCTTCACGGCCGGACGGTGAGGTGGGGGCGAAATTCAGATTCTAGCTGGAGTAGTATGGGCTCTTAATTCAATTCCTCAAATAATGAAATTATCTATTTTAGATACTGCTTTGATTTAAACTTCTGAAATGAAATTACTTTCCAACAGGTAATTTCACTTTTAAACTATACTATAGCTACTATACTATAGTTGAACGATTAATATAGGAGAACTTGTGATGTATCTACTGTAATTTTAAATTCGAAAAGAAAGATAAAATCTTGTACCTCAGCAAATGAACTTCAAATACCTAAGTTTTGTGTAACGAACGGGTGTGTGTGATGTTTGCAAAGGAAAGCAAAGGGAAGCGTTATGCGAGTCATTTTACAATCGTCTTAGATCAATTTAGTGATATTAACTTGGGTACAAATCATGAATATTTATAGCTTATGGAAGAACTAACCTGAAAAAAACCTGAGGTTTCCTCGTTTCACCTCGGTTTAGTGTCGTGTTAAAAGGATTTCATCAATACACTTGCAACAGGATTCTGGAATAAACATAACTTATCAGTTTTATGTATAGATTATAAATATTAAAAGATATATTTTGACCCTTAAATCTATAAAGGGTTGCCATATAATAGTCAATAATAATTTAATAGCAGATTAAGACTGATGAGTGAGTCATAATTACATATTTTTTTTAATAATTTTCATAAATTAAAGTTATAAAATTCTTCTAAGTGATCAAAATTTAAGTTTGATCTGTAGTTTATGACTACGCAACTAGTAGGTAATAAAAATGTGTCCATCTAATTGAGTATAGTCATAAAATCTAAATTTTAATCTAAAATTTACTCACAGAGAACAATTTTGAAATTTTAATTTATGAAAAATATTAAAAGAAAAAACGAAATTCAGACCCACTGATCATACCTAATCTGCTATTAAAATATAATTGACTATTATATGCGGACCCTGTATATACATGGTTAATGTTAATTAGCGCATTACCTCTTGCAGGCATCCTCTCCACATCAATTTCAACAAAATTTGTTCAACGACTTTTTACAAATCTTGATGAATAACACAAAAATCAGAAAAATGAAAAGCGTTTTCTTTTTTTTTTATATTGTAAGGATAGGACGTTTGTCTTCCATGCCACCTGATGGAAAGTGCGCATGAAGACTATGGTGTTACACGTCCATCCACGAGAAACCTATTCACTCGAAACTTAAAAGTTCCAGGACTGTAGTGGTCAGGAAAAACAGACATACCTCCTACCTCTACATTTTGTAACAAGTGCCTATTATTATTTTGAAGCGATATTTTACTACGCGAGGTGCGTGGCATACCTATGCTCAGAGTAAATAGAGCTATGCTGCTAAACCGAGGCTATTAATTTATAAAAGTTGTAGAACAAATATTGTTGGGATTGATGTGGAGAAGTAGCCTCCAAGAGGTGATACGCTAACTAATATTAATCCTGTATAAGTAAGTACTTTTGGGGGAGGCTAGCCAGAAATTACATTTATTTTTATTGCTTCAAATATTTTTTCGACAGTAAAAGAATAAGTTATTTTATAGTGTACGATAAGCCATCGACAATCGCGTTTATATTTTTTAAAGTGATATGACATTCTGTCATAACTGAAAGTTACAAAATATTCACGATAAGACACCCAAACGAGGGAGTTCGCTGTTTCTTACCAGGGGGGTTTCATACCAGTGGTATGAATCGCCGAATAGCGTTTTTGAATGGGTCGATTGATACCACTGTCAATAAATAATAACTTAACAGTCAGTACAAAAGCATTATGAATATGAATTTACTTATTTATTTAACGTAAAATTATCGCCTGGTATAAAACGGCGAACTCTCCCCTAAACGTACAGATAAGTGATGATGAGGCTACGATATAGCATAAGATGGATAGAAAATTACTAGAAATATCGTCGTATAAACAATGATATTTGACAAGAGACTCATCAATGACTTTTCAAGAACTTAGGAAATGCTATTTCATCGAATAATATAACTTCTGTTTATGTGTAATAACTGTACATACACTAGATAAATTATTATTCATCATTTGTACAAAAGTTAAGCCTTACCGTTTAGAACTATTTCGGCCAGCCAGCCTAGTTAAGACAAGGCTTAGTAGAGGAAACTAGGCTATAAAATAGACTAGAATATAAAGGAACACATACATATTCATCACACAAAATATACGTTTACGTACGGTATCCTAGTAAGCTACTTCAAATATTGACTCCTCAAATTATTCCGCTTCATTACCCCACACATCCGGTACTGAATTGTCTTTTCACATGACAATTTCACTATTTGATCATGTCCTATCTTCGTTGGAAAACACCTCTGCATTGCCACGTCACTGGTGACGGTTTCCCGCCAACCAATGGCCGATATATGCCCACGCGCATTCCAACATTCGGTTTCGGCTTTACGCCAAAATTTTCATAGTTTAGTTTCGATTTCGAAAACGACCCGACGCGTCCGCCGCCGGCGATCCCCGAATCCCTTCGACTTGAGGTTTTGCTGAACCTTCGTCTGTCTCTCGTTCGTCCTATCTTGGAATAGTTTCTTTGAGTGATTGTGTTTTGACTACAGTGTTAGTGCACCCTTTGGATTTTTGTTCTTTAGGAAGGTATGTTTTTTTTTTCGAATTGACTTCAAGTATATCAAAGGCTTAACTAAAAACTAAAATAGTTCAAATCGGAAGTGTCACTTTAAAATTCTTTCGATCATTGTATAGACGTTAGTTTAATTGAATATTTTTGTATAAATTTCGTATATACGAGATTAGTTTTAATACCATAGAGACAAAAATTTGAAATAGTGTGCAATAAAATAAAACCAAAGATCCACATGATTAGGTAACCATCGGAAGTTGCAAGCTATAAAATTTTTCTCCGAAGTCTGTTGCTACTGAATCGCTGAAAACACGAGACCTTCAGCTACAGAAATAGAACGAGACGTTTCGTATGCTTGTGAAAATTTTAACACGGGACGCCTACACCGGTACACTTCACCTTGTCAAACTAGATGGCGCTGATTGCAATGACTCACGCGCATGAAATCGAGAGCTCTTGAAAGTTTTGGTTTCAGTTTATCGAGCTTAGGATTATGTAATCGATGATTGATGACTATCGCATACATGGGTGATGAATTGATCTAATAATTTAAGTACTGTTTTGATTTTGCACGTGCTGTTTTGGTCGCAGGTAAACACTGTGATTGCTATTTTTGGCACTGCACTGTAATGGTTATTGCAGTTTGAAATTTAAACAGTTTTAACTCTTTAACGTGATATGTCCTCGTCCATATAAACGAAATTTGACTTCTGGCTGTTAACCATTTATATATCTATAGTTGCTGTACTTTTTGCAGATATTACATTAAGATAAAATATTGAAATAAGTACAAAACCGTGCTATGAATTAGATTGTATACAATAAAATCTGAGTAAAACTTAAGTTTCTTAACTTAAAAGCGACTGTTGAAATTTTAAACTTTCATCCACGCATATTAAGATAATTGTGTTGTTTGTTTCACTGACAATTTCGAGAAAATTCATGAACAACATTTATTTGGCTTAGCTAAGATTTCGTGAGTCATTCTTTTTTACTGTATAGCTATTGAAACAAAACTATAAATATAAAAGCAGTAAAAGCGTCTACAGAAAATCATTTCTTGTGAAATGATTTTCTTACCAAGTTTTTTACACCTAAGCTCTGCGTTTAAGAGAAATGAGCAGTAAACTTTTGAGGAATAATGATCCTTTCTAGTCAACCAACTATGTGGGCCTTAAGACAAAGAGTTTGAGTCCTTGTTTAGAAATATTCCTTTTCAAATAAATATACTGGAATTAAACTAATGAATTAGAACCACCGACGCATATTGAGTGGATGTGCTTTTAACGGCCTACGCTTAAGCGGCGACCCATATGCCTAAATAAATGAAAAATGAGATAAATAAAAATTACCCGACCAGGATTCGAACCTGGGACCTCTCGTTTGCCGGACGAGTGCTCTTCCAACTGAGCTACCGGGGCCTGGCACTACGCCTCGAAATTACTTACCACATTTTTGTTTTTACGTTATATTGCTAACGTAGCTCCATCTAATGGTATAAGCTTTGCAGCTAAGACCACCCGAGATCAATTTCTTTACAGAAATTGTGAATCCCAATTAAAGTGAAGCATTGCAATGTTTTAATAATGTTTTTAAGTTTTTTGCATTTAAAATGCTCAATTACTGTTAAATAAATGAAAAATGTGATAAATAAAAATTACCCGACCAGGATTCGAACCTGGGTCCACGGTAGCTCAGTTGGAAGAGCACTCGTCCGGCAAACGAGAGGTCCCAGGTTCGAATCCTGGTCGGGTAATTTTTTATTTATCACATTTTTCATCATTAAGACCCATTTGCCGTACTGATCAAAAGAATTGGACTGATGATGATGACTGATTTAAAAAGTATTTCCAACTTTTATTTAATGCAATTGATAGTCTTGGTATCATAGAGATCTTCGATACCGAGTACTGTCTTCGAACATTCATTATTCTTTATGAACTAATTCAAGTTGAAGTCACTGCGTTCTATGCAAGTCAAGGTTTATGCAGCAAATAATTTATCTTTAGGTGTCTATAGGCTTCAGTTTGAATTTCTTTACACTTAGCTAGATCTTCTTGTTTATACATCTTTTAAAATTGCAGATAAATTCAATGCACCAAATACTTACACAAATATGTTTGTGACTTTTACGTATTTAAAATAGGATTTATAAACGACAATCTATGTCAAAATCTTTTTATTATTGCTACATTGTTAAACCATTTTCCCGTTTTATTTTTATTTATAAATACAGATTTATAAAAATATTTCAAAGTACAAACTATAACATTCCCTCCCCGATATTTTTTCCTGTAGATTATTTATGTGTGGTAAATTATAATCAAGGTACACTTCAGGATTAATCTTAACTTTACTGATTAAAAGAAAGGGTTTTATTTTTTTAAACCATTGCGATCGTCTAGCCAAATAATAATTATAATAATAATATAACTATGAAACCCAAACTGAAATACCATCAAAGTTAGCTCATAATATAAGCTCATGTTATGGAGGACGACTAGGCAGTATTGTAATACGCAATAATGAATTAATTTGTATAAATAAATTAAATATAAATTTGATAGTGAATAAATCTGATTATTCTGTAGCATAAATTAAGCATTAATTTTCCCCTTTGAATTGATTGATAGAGCGAAAAAATATTAATTAAGCGATCTGTAGGTCTTAAGAACCCTCGTAGATTTCGTAATTTAATGATACGGCAAACTATTAAACAGTAAAATTCACTTAGCATTTGACATAAAGTGATTATGTAGTTGGCATTTTGATTTTGCCAAATGATCAATGCTGACTTGAATGTTTACGTACTCATCTCGTATTTTTATTATTTTATTTTAAGTTATGGCCTTTCTGTATTGTCTTGTTGAGTAATCTTTCTTGCATTTATAATAACAAATTTAAGATGAGTTTGAGTCATGCACGCTGGCATATTTAATACCCTAAGAAAGCCTTAAAAGACGTTGGCTTATTTAAAAAATCATATACGAGTAAAACACGCTATGTAATGCTTGGAATAGTTCTTTAATTTCTTAACTATAACTTTACAAAATATAAGTTAAGGCTTTTTACTAAAATTCGTGTAGTTTTTTTTTTTTAAATTTATTACAGTATTTTAATTCTATATAGGATCTGAGTAGTGAGATCTGAGTTGTATGTTGTGAATGAGTTATTTAAGCATGTCATAATATAATATTGTCTTAAGTTTTCGTGATTCATACTATTAAATAAAACACTTTTTAACCGGATTTAAAAAATGTAAATATGCGCGATAAATCCGGTTAAAAAGTGTTTTTTTTAATGTCATAATATGATTCAACAATGGCTATTTTTAATTGTGACATGGAAAAATGCATTGTTATGTCGCTATTATGTTTTTAGTTTTAAAAATACTTTTGAACGAAAACTCAATTAAAAAGAGAGCCCGTATTATAAAAAAAAAGAATAATGTTCCTAGGCCAAATTTTTTACAAGGTGCAGCTATTTCAACATTCGATGTCTTGTCTTTTTAACAACTACTAAGGTACTAACAAATAGAAGGTTTACTAATCGTTACTATTTGTTACAATTTTGTATGAAAAATGCCTTCTTTTCTGTTCCAATATCCGTCAGTCAACATACTCTCAGTATACATATAAATCTTCGTAGCTGGTAGGAATTTATTGTGAAACAAATTTCTTTTATCTACCATTCGTTGGTCGTAGCTTTCATGCAAGACAGTCGAACATTGCAATCCGGTATAAATATATGTCTTTAACTTTTATCGTGTAGTTTGTGTAACATATTGATAGTCAAATAAAACACTTTTTTACCGGATTTATCGCGTATATTTACATTTTAAATTTTAACTCGACTGTCGCTCATGACCACGGGGTTCGCAAAGACACTGAAACGTCGAGTTAAAATTTAAAATGTAAATATACGCGATAAATCCGGTAAAAAAGTGTTTTATTTAATAGTATGCATCGCGAAAACTTAAGACAATATTATATCGATAGTCCTCTTGTAGCCTTATGTAGCCATAATAAAAGACCATTATAATATTTTGATCTTATCTATAACTAGCTTTATCCCGCAACTTCGTATGCGCTTAACTACCCTTCTCGTGAAAATTTCAGAAACTATACAACCAGACACCCACTGCAAAGAACCTTTATACCAAGTATCACACCCATGCATTCAAGGAATAAGTTTTTTTTCACACAAACTAAAAATCATATATTTCCCGTGCCCGTGGGAATTTTGGAAATTTTTTTTGTAACACAACCAGTCACTCTTTGAAGAACCTTCATGCCAAGTATCACATCCGTACACCCAAGGAATAAGATTTTTCATACAAACTAAAATGTCCAACCCCTTCCCGTGGGAATTTCGGGAATTCCTTCCATAATACAAACAGACACTTATTGAGGAACCTTTATATCAAGTATCACATCCGTGAACTCAAGGGATGGGATTTTTTCATACAAACTAAAACATCATATATTTCCCCTTCCCGTAAGAATTTCGGGAATTCCTTTCATAACACAACCAGACACATATTGAAAAACCTTTACACCAAGTTTCACATCGGTGCACTCAAGGAATAAGATTTTTCATACAAACTAAAAAGTCGTATATTTCCCGTCCCCGTGGGAATTTCGGGAATTCCTTCCTTAGTGCACCCCTACATCCTCTAAAGAATGTATTTTACAAATTTCAGCTCTCTTCGCCCAGTAGTTACGGCTGTACGTTGTCTGTCAGTCACTCAGTCACTCAGTCACTCAGTACCTCAGTACCTCAGTACCTCAGTACCTCAGTACCTCAGTACCTCAGTACCTCAGTACCTCAGTCACTCAGTCAGTAACGGAACAGTTTTATATATATTGATAATGTTACAAAGCTGAAGAGATATATACTCATTTGTAGAACGCGTTAATCTGGAAAACTACTGATTGACAAAGACGCATAGCTTAACCATTAGATGGAGCTACGTTAGCAATATAACGTAAAAACTAAATATGCTAAGTAATTCATGTCGCCAGGGTAGCTCAGTTGGAAGAGCCCTAGTCCGGCAAGCGAGAGATTCTAGGTTCGAGTTCTGGTTGGGGTATTTTATTTAAAGCATTATTATATGCAAAAACTACAAAATATTATCGATTGATAGCCGAACAAAATATTTTTTTTACAGGATCAAAAACAAAAGCAAACATACCCTTCACTTTTATTATATTGTTTTAGTTCAAATGATATAGTAAAATCTTTAGACGTATTACTCTTTTCAATATCAATTGCCTACTAATAGTAGAATAACAAGCAAAGCTATTAAGCGTTTCAATAATCGACTTCTTGTCAGTATACTACGACTAGCTAAAAGGAGAGTGATAATTTAGTATTCGTAATTATTTTGTGCCAAAAATATAGTTTTTGTTTTTCTATATACAGTACTAGCTGTTGCGCGCGGTTTTACCCGCGCAATTTCGATTCCCGCGGGATTTTCGGGATAAAAAGTAGCCTATACGGATTCGGAAGAATCCAACTAAGTAATGGTAAAAGAAATTTTGAAATCGGTCCAGTAGTTTTTGAGCCTATTCAATACAAACATACAAAAATACAAAGGTTTCCTCTTTATAATATTAGTATAGATTAAACGTCGATAATAAAAAAAAACTGTCTGAAATTGGTCCAGTTACAAATAAGTCATTGGAGATGCTGACCAGCGAATAGAGACAGCCAATAATAAAATAAGTAATTCAGTTTGGCCAATGACGAAATAAATAAGGCTTGGCGAAACTAAACATACTTCGCCATTTGTAAACTAATAACTTTTGGATGTTCGTAGAGAAAACTTGTAGAGAAAATTAAAGCATTATTCAAATTCAAATTCATACATATTTATTTCAGATATTACATCCAAAGGTGTTAGTAATGACAAATTTGAACCTTAATGACTAGTGTTAGTGATCTATTTATTATGAATTCGGAAAGGTTAATTTTGACTTTCTATATTTTAGTCGTAGCTTTTACACCATGACAGTGCGTTGAATATTTATTTTTTAACATCATCATAACATTTCAGAAAAGTATAAAACATTTAAAAATAAAAATAATAAGACGAAATGTTAAAAAAAATGGTCTCCCTCTCAGCATTTGGCAAAGTGTATGCTATAAAGAACATACGCCCTGCCCTGATATTATGAGGGAGCCAAAAATTTAGAAAAACTTGTCATCTAATTCAATAAACTAACACAAGTATACTCAAAAGCAATAAAAATTTAGAAAATAAAAACTTTAAATGAATACCTATATGTATAACTATACAACAAAAGTAATATTAAGTATAAAAAATATCAACAAAAACTTCAGCAGTAAAAAACAAAGAAAAAGGTAAAACTAATATAAAAATTATAATACTAACACTACTAAAACTAAAACTTAGCATTGTTCGCATGACAAAATATAAAATAAGTTAGGTGTATACCGTTCATTATCAAGGACTTTAATATAAAGGGTGTCCCGCTTACCCTATATAATACCTTCTCGGAGGTATTCTATTACCCATAAGGATTACAGAAAAAATATGATAAAAGAAAAATTCGAAATTTATTTTTCAATTTTTGAATGTCAGCAATAAATTTCGACATTTTCTTTCATACAAAAATTGAAAAATAAATTTAGAATTTTTCTTTTTTTATATTTTTATATTTTTTCTGTTATCCTTATGGGTACTAGAATACCTCCGAGAAGGTATTATATAGGGTAAGCGGGACACCCTGTATATTTACCACGTCTTTTGATTTTCTATTATTGAAACCCACTTGTCAAGTAGTTATAAGTTTGAAGGTTTATCTCAATATTTAATTATAAATTTCTTCCACAGAACCCGTAGCTCGTGACATCACGAGGTTAATGAACCGTGATGAACATAAGCTAGCAACATGGGTGTGACTGACGACTTAGCTCCTAGCTTCACGCAGAAGCCTCAACTGCGACAAGAAGATGATGGCAATAAACTCATCTTCGAATGCCAGCTTGTGGGCTCCCCTAAGCCGGAGATCTGCTGGTTTAGGAGCGATGAACAGCTTAAGGAGGATGTTAGGACTAAGTTTAAGTAAGTTCATTTTGCATATTTTTTTTTAAATAAGACCTAACCAACGTTTTACCTTATGGGAAGTAAGTTTCATAAGGAACTAATTTTTTATCAAATGGTGCCAACTAACGGTGGACTTTATATGTAGTGGGTTCGCTAGTCAGGTGGAGGGTCTGAAAATGATTTGAAAAGTTTAACGTACACAATGGTGGAAAATTACGATGATGTCAACGCTGTAAGAACAAGGTTTGAGTTGACCGGAATCGCGATAGTGATAGTAAAGAAAATAGAGTTGCGTAAGCTTAAAGTGGCTTTAGGACGTACCAAAAATCATCAAGCATTGGAAACTTATTTTGAGTAATCACTCAAAATAAAAAATACAACATGTATCGCAAAATAGCAAAGTATTCTATTTTGATAAAACAAACGTTGACCCTTAGAATAACACCAAGACCCTAGAAAAATATCAGTAGATAATAGCACATTCAACTCGGAACTAGAATTGTAAAACATAACAAAGTCTTAGAGTTTTCACAAGTAATTCACTTACCAACAAGAGATTTCAGTCAGCCAAAAAAAGTGTTTGTTGTTGAATCAACACGCACCAAACAACAAAAAGAAAGCATGGCCTCATACTATCCAATTAATGCAACTTTTTTGCCAAATTACTTTCTCAAGGCTTGCTTACAGTTTCAAAATCTTTGGCAGCATTCATTCAGAATGCAATCAGCATTTCTTAAGTGATTTCGGCTTACATCGGGTCATTGATCTATGATAACAAACTCACATTAGTGTAATTTGTACCTTCCTTTGAAGTAAAGGTTTGTGCCAAAGACATTAATGTACCTGACACACTTGGCAAACACAATGTGGACTGAAACATATGATCGCCTGAAAGCTATATTTAAGGAATTTATTCTCTTTTTGTTTATTTTAAGATAAGCTTTATAAATTTTGGTGGCTTTCAAAGTAAGGCTAGGGATTTGGTAATATTTAAGAGCTCGATTTGACTTTCAGGAATTATTTTTGGTAACTTCTAACTTCTCGAAACTTAACGGCATGTAATAGTGAATATAAATTCATTCTGCATTAATTATATAAAGAGTGGCCGCAGCGGGCCATACATGAGTTTACTTCATGTTATTTTGTGGCGTTTAACAAATAAAAACATATTAGACTATTCGGAATTTATTCCTGAGTAACTCAGTTCAAGAAATACTCGTAGACGAACGTTACACGAAAATAAATTGCATTTTGAATATTATATGTTTTGTATGTCTTTGGCATGTACAATTCAATTTTTGGACAAATTTTATTTATTTTTAAAACACTTTAAACCAATTTGTTGAAAATTATCAGAAGAATAGGTTATTAAGATAAATAAATAAATAAATAAAATCCCCAGACAATCACACCAAGTACATGGCCCCAAAGTAAGCATAGCTTGTGTTATGGGATACCATGTAGCGAACTAGGGGGGAACCTAGAATATAAATAAATAAATAGATCAACACCCAGACACGAAAAATTTTTTTTTCTTGTTCCATGCGGGAATCGAACCCGCAACCACTGGCGTCTGAGGCAGACAGGTTTACCCCATCGCCAAAGTGGTCGTCAAAAAGAAACTTAGATTTCTAAACGCTCATAATTTCACGTAACTAAAGATCCGCCTTTGTTCTTTGAATAATAAAACCTCAGTAGATACTTACAATCCGGAAATGTACAGGATGAAGAACGAAATTGAGTTTCCATAGAGAGCTGCTTGATGAAAAATAGCATTTTAAATCTGAAGTTATTTAGTCAAGATATAAATGGTGGTCCCATCTCAAACACACAGATCTATTGAGTTCTGGGACTGGTGTATCCTAAAGCAATTGAGTTAGGGCATTCTAAGTCCATTTAAGACACTCAATTTATATTTTCAAATAAACAAATAAATCCATTAATGAAGTCAATTTTATACCAGTAGAATATAATGCACGTAATATAGACAAAACTCCGAATCTGAATGAATCTCTTCCCGGATATACTGTAAGTCTTTTTGGCATTTTTGTAGGCGATAGGCTGACCCCATGTCACTGCAATAATCTCTCTCCATCATAATAATGCCTCCAAATTTGTCAAACGCGTTATCAAGTAGTTTTATAACCTCTGGTATTCTGCCTATCCCATAAGGGATACAGGCGTGAAGTTATGTATGTGTATCACGCTTATCCAAAAGCTTTGGAACAGACTAAAAAAAATAAGCAAATACTCAATTCATCTGTATTTTTTTAAATGTTTGTTACCTCATAACTTTTGACTGGACAAACCGATTTTGATGATTCTCATTTTATATGATAGAGGATACTTTCCATTATAATTCCCAAATACTTATTTTATCGACATCGATTGAGTACTTCATGTTTTTTTTTTATCAAATATCGTTTACCTTGACGACTTTATACTTCAGCCAAAGTTTTGACGTGAAGTCGGTTTTTTCATACATTCATAACGTCACGCCTGTATCCCTTATGGGGTAGGCAGAACACCAGAGGTTACAAGACCATCTGACGTCACGTTTGACAAATTTGGAGGTATTATAAAGATGGAAAGAGACTATTGTAGTGACAGGGGGTCAGCCTATCGCCCACAAAAACGCCTTTAAAAAACCTCTTTTCATGCCCTCCATTAATTGATTACAATGGAATAGAGCTCTAATGACATATTATTTCTTCGTTTTAGGATACAAAGCATCGCCAACAACAAATATCTGGTGGTGCTTGAGCTAGATGACGTGATCGAGACAGATGCAGGACTCTACAAAGTTAAGGCTAAGAATAAAATGGGCGAGGTGGCCGCCTCAATTAACCTTAACTTTAGCCGTAAGTACATTCCAAAATTGTTGTTTAGTTAAATTTCGTGCCGTTTAAGTTGTATTCTTTTGATAATGTATGTAGGACTTATTCCAATCGAATATAAAATCTTAAAGACTTAGGTTATTAAAAGCAAATAGTTTTTTGTTAACGCAAATAAACACACAAACTTGAAACTTATGTTTACTTTGTGTGGAACTACGCCTCTTTGAAATACCACAACAAAAGTAAATTATCGTAGGGATACGGACAGTTTTAAAAGGTTACTTCTCAATTAAATTATTTCTACAAAATTCTAAAATATTCTAAAAGTTTCACGATTAATCTTCTCATCCTGATTCCGTTTTGTCTTTTAGAATTTATATTCGGGACACTCGTATTATACGTAGGTACGAATGTAATTATGTATGTAACTTCAATAATAATAATAGCCTAGAGCAACATAAAAAACACTAATTACTTTCGTAAATGTTTCTAAAGTTGGTCTTAGACACATTAGAATAGAGTTTACTCGACATGAAATTCCTTAATTTTGTGTCTCTTTATATGAGAGAATCTAATAAAGTATATTTCAAACATAGGGGTTGCAAAAAACATATTAGCTGTTGAGTTTAAAGTCCTCTATATAATAAGACATAAAAAACTTAAAATTAGAAAATTTAATATCGAATCGAACCCATTGCCTACTTTCAAAAAACATTTCAAATATTACCCGAACATTTAAAATTAGAATCTACTGATTGAAAGAAAGTAACCAGGTTATTTCCGTTCCAAATCCTTGATATCCAAAATACCGATTCTAAATATAGTTGATTGATTATCTTGGAATACGATATGAGCTAAATGTAGCACAGATATTCAACACGTAGATAAATGGAGTAAGCCACGTGAGTAATGATTGATTTAATTACAAAATGCATCTAAATACCTTATTTTAAAGTTGAAAACTGAACTGTATTGATTTGTAGAGAATATCAAATTATTTTCAGTTATTCATGGACTTTTTTTATTTCTATTTTTTCGTATAAAATGGATCCTACACTTTTTGCAATAAGCTTTACACTAGTTTTAATTTATAAATTTTTCAATTGTTCTATCAGTGTGAAAATATGCAAAGCTATTGTCATAATAAAGATTACTATCTAATGGAAATCTCGTGATATTTTTTTTTACATACATACATACATAACTTCACATCTGCTTATGGGGTAGGCGAATACCAGAGGCTATAAAACCGTCTGATATCGTTTGACAAATTTGAAGGTATTATAATGACGGAGAGAGACTATTGCAATGACAGGGGGCAAACCTATTGTCCTAAAAAAAGCCAATAAAACTTCTGTCCCTTAACTTACTTTCACAGTATGCCCGGGAAGAGAAGCAGCTGGCACATTCTATGTTGTTCTTTCGCTCCCAGTCCAGCGTGGAGGAATATAATTTTTTACATTAGAACTAGGTACACGACCGGTTCGACGACCGGCTGGTGTAGCCGTAACATACATTGCCTTCTATACCAGAGGTCCTGGGTTCGAATCCCGGCGGCGACGGATATTTGAGTGATGAACACAGATATTAGTCGTCAAGTCATGGATGTTTATATGTTTGTTTAAGTTTATTCTAATAAAAATATATATTTATTCAATATTATGTTTATATATTTCTTAAGTATAGCAGTTATCTAGTATCCATAACACAAGTTCTTTAAGAAACTTAATTTGGGCTAGATAATGTTGTGTGAGTGTCAGAAATATTTATTTATTTATTTATATTTATAAATATTTAAATTTCACATAATGCAGCTTTAAAATATTAAAAGATGATTTTAATCCGTCTAGTAGTTTTTATTAATGTAGCAAAACAGTAAATTTTCTCTTAATAATATTGGTAGAGATGATGAGAAATGCCTGTAAATTGGATTTCAAATTGCATAGTAATGACACATTTAGATACCAACTCGATAAAGCTTGAATCTTGCTTTAAGTAGTTAATTTTTTCGTTATGTAACTTTTCTTTTTCTTGCATGAAAAACTTGTAAGAAAAGTCAGCAAACCCTTTTCACCAACTCGCGAACTACGAGTCACTATGCTAAAAATATCTCAAATATGTGCGTCTCTTGGTATAAGTATTTAAAACTTCACTGTAATATTTTGTATGCAGGCTTGTGTATTAGCGTCAATAAAGTATTAAAACGCACTAAAAACAAATGCCTTTCAACAACAATAATACAAAATAAAACGTTTATAACACTCAGAACACTTACGTCCTTTCTTGCCAAAAAAATTATGAAACTAAAATGTTATAAAATAGTTAATGTTATGTTAATATTATATAATTTAATAATAATTAACAGCAGCTGCCTGAATAAGTCACCATCTTTGTAATTAATTCACCAGAATAATTACTAAAACATCTATAATTAAACTTTACGAAGAGCCAAACATTGAATTTGTCATAGATCACCGAAATATAATACTGGTATAGTAAAAATACCTTCACAAATAGCATTATTAGTCAGGGACAGAAATAAAATGGACACAAAAAATCAGAGTAACCCACGCTCGTCTTGAGCCAAATTCTGCGTCGGCGCATGTAAGCTGGCATGAGCAAGATGAACGTACTGTATTGTCACAGAAAAACAAAATATTTCAGAAATTAAAATGCATTTTCGTTACTGAAAATAACATAAACAACATTAATAAAAGACGCATTAACGATCGTTATTTTAAATCTGATGAAAAACTTGTGTATACTTTGACTCGTAAATCGTTTAGATTAATTTTCTCAGTGACAGTGGCGGCAAAATAAATACGATACAATTTGAATACAAAAACAATCCGCACCGGATTTACACGGGTAGTCGACTTTAGTCAGTATTTTAGCAAAATTTATACAAAATCTTTAAAAATTTTATTCACAAACTTTCCTCATGAGCCCAATAACCATTATTGTATAAATAAAGCTATTATCTAGCTGGGCCTATTACAAAAGTAGATAAAACATACGTTTACACAGATACAGGGCAAGTTTTATGTGACCTTCAAAAATACAAAAAAAAAATACAAATAAAACGAATAAATAAATGGTTTATGCAAACAAAGAATACGCTACCTTTTTTTCAAAAATAAAAAACTTTACAGACGTATTAATAATAATGAGTTTTATAAAGATTGACATGCGTGACCACGGGCTCTGCAAAGACATTGAAACACCACCGGTTAAGAAATGTTTTAGAATATTACCATTTTCCCACAAAACATCGAACAGTCTGCATTCAAAACGTTAAATTAATCGTCTGCATATTTTCGCTCAGAATCAACGTAGCGATTGTTTATTCCACATGTTTACATGTAAAACTATGCAAATTGTAAACAGCTAAACTTAAACAGATTCTGTTTGCAATCTTACTGAATTAGATCAGTTCGGTCAAATTGAAGACAGCTTTCGATTTTTTTTCATTCAACTATCATTTGACATTATCGGTGAACTCTGTAACTCGAAAAACCTGATGCTGTAAGGCGATAAAAACGAAAATAAAGCAATTTAGTTTTGAAAGAAAATAATTATTTGTAAAACACTAGTAGCTTACCTTTTTATTATGTGATATTAGATTCCATTCTGGATTGGGAGAAAAAGTAAAACATAGAATGTGCCAGCTGCTTCTCTTTCAGGCATACTGTAAAAGTCAGTTAAGGAACAAGGGTTTTTATTGGCGTGTTTGCGGACGATAGGCTGAGCCCCTGTTACTGCAATAGTCTCTCTCTCTCTCTCTCTATCAAAATAATACCTGTTCTGCCTATCCCATACAGGGATACAGGCGTGAAGTTATACTCCCGAATTATTTTGTCAAAAATATATTTTTTTAAATTCGATTGTAAATTTCCGAGACCAATGCCATTAAATTTTAAATTTTGTTTTTTTTTTTAAATATTTCAAAGTATCTTTAGTTTATTTTTGTAACCTATATTAATATTTTCCTGATTTTTCTTTCAGCTGCCGACGAAGAAAAGCAAAAGTGAGTATACATTTTGAAATCCTTCGTAGTATTTTCATAATATGAATAAGTAATGGTCATGAGATGATAAATAAATCTACTTTTGAGACGAGAAATTGAGTTTTTAAGATAATTGTTAAAAATTTTGCTTTTGGTCTACTTAAGTTAGTATGTATTTGCATGTTATTGCTGTTCATGTTAATTTTAGAAGCCGACCATTCATATAGGATTTTTAAAGTAAAATACATATGAAAAGCTCTCTTTTAAAAGAAGAAAGTATTGCGAAAATCGTCGCAATTGGCAATCCAGTGCTTAAGATAAGCAAACTGGGAATCTGTGTTCTGCCATACTGCATTCGTGTTTTTAGATTCCCTTTTTAATTCTTGCTAGTACAATGGGTGTCTTAATGGACGATTCCACTAGCCATTAGACACAGACGAATTACGTAGATTTACTGACGGTAGAGTACCTATAACCAAAATAAGGATTTTCGCCTGCTTAGTCGCTGCGCTGTCTTTATCTTATCTTAACAGCTTTGTTGTATTCCTTGGAGAAGGACAGGATAGGCAGTGAAATAATTGGACCCGATATTTATTGTCTTAAAAGTGTCTGGGTTGTAAATTGGTTTACTAGTCTGACACATATCCTATTATAACTTTAAAAAGTATTGATAAAATCAAAACTATAATCAACTTAATCTGCGGAAAAAGTATTATGTCATTATCTTAATCAATAAACTTCTTAATCTGTATTTTACCAATTTTAATCTGTGTTATAACTTTTTAATCTGTATTTTACAGACAAGTTGACGGAAAAGCTCCAACTTTCGCGCGCAAACCTGCCATCAGACAGGAAGACGATGGCAAACGGCTCATCTTCGAATGCCGTATCGAGGCTGAACCCGTGCCCAGTGTCACATGGTTCCACAACACTAATGAAGTCAAACCCACTGGGAGGCATAAGGTAATTACAATAAAGTTTATATTTGAAGAATCTTCTCTTAAAAACACATATTTAAAGAACCTATTCATGGTATCTTTATGAGAAAGAATTTGTCAAGCGTCTTCGGGCAGAAAGATTTCGTTTATTTTATTAATATAGAGGTTCATTTTATACAGTATACTCGTATATCGCAGATAAAGCTAGTACAGAAACAGTCGAATTTAGTGCTTTAATAGTTCCTTTATGTTACGGGTTTTCTTGATAAAGTTACACTAGGTAATGTGGGTAAAAAACAACATTTATCAAATAACTAAACCTACGCAGTCGTATACAGTAGTCGTTAGGGTTTGTCAGAAGCCATTTTGGCGCCCTGAAAATTCTAGCATCCTCCACCCAGCACTGGGCCAGCTTGGTGGATTATGGCCTATACCTCCTCTTCACTCAGGGGAGAGACTCATGCCCTGCAGTGGACTCATTACAAAGAGTTGTGATGATGTTGATGAAACTAGCGCACTTAACAGGGTTATCAAAATATCCCTTTTTAATTTTAAAATAAACTTAAGCAAATGCTGAGTTCAGTTTATGCTTAGGTAATTGAATACACGGACAACTAATAATTACGACGACCGGTTAAGAGGTTATTTATTTGGTAGAAACTTTTTATCTTTTGTAACTCCCACAAAACCACCTGTAAGCGTCAATGTGCCCTTAAAAAGAAAAAGATCAGAAAGTAGATATGTGAAATGATAAAAAAGACACGGGTTCTGTATTAAAATAGGGTAAATAATGCATGATTAGTCCCACAATGTCTACCAAATTATGTCTATCAAATCGGAACTAGGCCACTTAGAAGCAATTGACTAAGGCTTATTTGCTGACCATCATGAAATAGTTAATAATATTAAAGAATTATCGACGAAATTAAAACGAAAATCGGCATTTATAAATAGAAAATGCTTTTCAAAAAGATCATCTTCAAATGACTCAAAAATGGCCTTGACCTCATTATAGTTGGCTAGGACACCGGCCAGATCTCGACCACTAAGCACGGTGACCTTTTGCCCTAAATCTGTCAAATCTATTCTTAAATGAAGTCTAAGAAAGAGCTCAAAGGTGTTTTTTATAATATAATCATTTTGCTGTTCAACTTTTATGATCCAAAGAATATCTACTGATAATTGAATACGTTATATTCCTTCTATTTTATTATTATAGAAAGGCCTTGCCACGAAAATGACTTTTTTACATTCTTCATCTAAGTGATCATGAAGACTAATGTGGATCAAGTCAATCCTCGAGAAACATATTCACTGGACGCTTAAAAGTACCAGGACTATATTGGTAATGACAAATAGACGCAGGCAGTTCATTACAAACCTTGGCGACACTCGCATCAAAAAGGAACTGTTAATGCTAAGTTCGATATTTTAGAATATCCACCACGTTTTAGGAAACTTATTAAAAATGAATTAATTCTATAAATATAAATACAATTAATTCTGAAAAATCATAATTATCTAAATACTATTTAAGTCAAAAAGACAAAAATGGCATTTATAGAAATATGGACTTAGAAAGCAAACTCTATTTGAAGCATAGTTCCATTGAGTATGACCGCGTGGAAGGCGATTACCAATCTAACCACTAGTTTAGTTCAGTCAAAGTTTTAGTAGAATCCTTTCAGGGTTTACCTGGCCTTTCGGTAACAACATCATTTCGCATACCTACCTGGTGTTTTTTTTTACTTATCGATGAAGAAACTGTACGCAAGATTTTGATCAAGTTATTATAAGTACAAAAAAATTATCACAACAGCAAACGGTCTAGGAATGTCATAATTTAAAAGAATTTAATTAATTATTTAATTTGAAGAATAAACGTATTATATGTATAAATAGTATATTATGTAACAAGTGAGGTAAGTAACGCTCACGAGTTACATACGACGTTTTTACTTTACTTTTTATGTAAGTTTTTTTTAATAACTTAGATTTTATCAGTCCATGATAAGATAGTTAATATATTTAAAAATAAAGAAATGAAGCCTAGTATCCATATATTCACAAATTATATCATATTTACAGTTAACAGTGACCAAAGATGGTAAATCATACCATGCGTCACTAGAAATAAACAACGTAACAGTAGAAGATGCCGGAAAATACCGGGTTACAGCCAAGAACGAACTAGGTGAAAGTAATGCCACGATTAGTTTGAACTTCGACAGTAAGTACTATCTTATATGTTTCATCATCCTTTATCTCATCATCATCATCGTAATATCGTTATTGTTTAATATGTTTAGTTTCATTTCAGACTCGATCGAAATTTACACGAATTCATACTTCTCTCTTAACTTAAACATTTTCATATATCATTCAATACAGTAAGAGCTTAATTTATTTAAACGTTGCTGTCGTAGATATTATATGTTGATTTCTCTTAATCTGTAAAGCAATGCTTTCATTTTTAACTTTACATATACAACTTTACTACACACATTCACTTTTAAAATCAAACAAGAATATTTAAAAATTAAATCAAATCCATGTTTAAGATGTTTTCTTTGGTTTTTGTAGTTATAACACTTTACACAACACCTTAATTTATTAAATCATAACCCTTATTATAATATGTATATAATATTTACTTTGCTATTATGCTTAAATTAACATTAACTCTTATATTTTTAACTGTAGTTGTTTTGTAGCTAGTCTAAAAATACGCTTTAGCAATCGCACACTTAATTTTAATAATAGGCAACTGTAATGCGTACTTTTTACCGAATGAACTACAAACAAAAACTATTTTAAAATATATTTATATAAGTAATATTTTTGAAAATGTAGCACTTATTTTCTTAATATTTATAAATTAACTATACTTGCACCATATCTATTTTATTTACTACTACAACACGAAAGAAAACATCTTAAATGGGACAGTGTCTCATTTTATTATTGATTTGCGTTTTTACAAATATTATGATATAGTTGATGATGTGTTTAATGATGTAATAGGCGACGAAGCGCCGGTGCCTGAAGACTCTATCAAACCAACTTTCACGGAGCGACCTGTCATCAGGCAATCGGATGATGGTACTAAAATTACATTCGAATGTAGATGCGTTGGCAAACCGAAACCAACCATTGCATGGTAAGATATCCCTTCAAAATATTTCGAAAAACTCTTTCGAATTCCCAATTTTAATAACTACTATAACGGAATCTTATCTGTTCAGGTACCACGGCAAAAAGCTAATCAAAGAAAGTAGTAGACACAAAATTACGATAGAAGAAGATCAGACTTTGTACTACTTAGCACGACTTGAAATTATAGGAGTAGAAAATTCCGATAAGGGAGAATATAGAGCTTTTGCGAAAAATAAACATGGTGAAGGTGTAGCTAAAATTAATTTAAATTTTGAAAGTGAGGATAAACCAAAGTAAGCACATCCACATTTTGATTTTTCTTTTTATATTATTTTGAAGTTTTATATATATTATTTTGGATTTTTGATGACAATACACTAAAACATATATTTTTCAAACAGAATTCCCGATGGTAAAGCACCGAGATTTCCTAAAAAACCCACAATTAGACAGGAAGGAGATATTTTAGTTATGGAATGTAATCTAGAAGCATATCCGTTACCCGACATTACGTGGTATCACGGGGATAAAGAAATTAAAGATGGAACCAAAATGAAAATGTCTCGTAAAGCTTTAGGAAAAGATAACTTTACATTAACTTTAGAGATTTTAGGCCCCACTAGAGAAGATGGTGGAAATTATAGGTGTAATGCTGTTAACTTGTTTGGTGAAAGTAATGCAAACATTGCTCTCAACTTCCAAGGTAATAAAATATTTACGTTGTATATAAAACCATTTTATTTAAGTACGCATACAGTAGCAATAGGCATGCTAAGCTTAATGCTTAACGCTGTACAAGTTATGAATGTATTTTTGATAAGATTTTCTTATGTTTTTACTGTTGAATTATAGGTGGGGATGACGAGAATGGTTTCGCACCGTCGTTTATTGAGAAACCTCGAATCATTCCCAATGAAGATGGCTCACTTATCACTATGCGTTGTGTCTGCAAAGCGAAGCCGGCGGCTGAAGTCACGTGGTACAGAGGCACGACTGTCGTTAAAGCTAGCAGCAAGATTGAAATTAAATCATCAGTTATCAGTGAAGACGTTTATGAATTAGTATTGCTTATATCAAATCCGACTGCAGCGGATGGTGGCTCTTACCGTTGTCATGTCAAAAACGAATATGGTGAAAGCAATGCTAATCTTAACCTGAACATTGAAGCTGAACCAGAACCAGAGGGCGAGGGACCAACATTTGTTGAAAAGCCCACTATTCAATCTAAAGATAATGGTAAATTAGTAATTATGGGTTGCAAAGTCAAAGCTAGCCCTAAACCGACAATCGTGTGGTATCACGAAGGCAAAGAAGTAAGGGACTCGTCTAAAATTAAAACTAGGGTCGAAGTCAAAGACGACATTTACACCATTGTCTTGGAACTCATCGATCCTGGTATTGAAGACTCCGGATTGTATAAATGCAACATCAAAAATGACCTTGGAGAGCTCAACGCTAATCTTACGCTCAATATTGAAAGTAAGTACTTATACGCTTGATAACTGCAGTGTCTATAGCAAAAATAACAATGGTTTAATTCTCAGATATTGATTTCAATTTTCAATCAAAATTAATTTATTTTTTACATTAGGAGAGTAAGGTTTATTAAAATTAAACTTTAAATTATTTTTTGAATGCGAGGGA
The DNA here is from genome assembly GCA_944452665.1 of Stenoptilia bipunctidactyla. Classification (NCBI taxonomy): domain Eukaryota; kingdom Metazoa; phylum Arthropoda; class Insecta; order Lepidoptera; family Pterophoridae; genus Stenoptilia; species Stenoptilia bipunctidactyla. Next base: position 9,753,781 of record OX101743.1, read on the forward strand.
CAAGTAGCTATGGTAGATGAGATAAACCTGTGTTTCATAAGTCATCCTCCCTTTTTATGGCATGGGCGTATTTTCATTTTTTTTTTAGTTTTGCAAAATGACAAATTATCAACAAGATTGTTGAGAAATAAATTCGAGAGATTAATTTTTGTTTGGTGTAAAACTGTGCAAGACAGTATATACATTATATGTTTATCCTACGACGATATACGACCAATATTACGATATACGATATACTTCGATCTTTAAAAAAACAGATACGATACAAGCGATATCATATGGATGAATGTGGGACTGTTTATGTTTGTTTATAATCATTATGTAATATTAAGTTCTAAGCAGAGCCCTTGTAGCTAGTATTTTTTGCCATATGCAAACGAGAAAGTGGATTCTTGTAGGTCTGTTTACATAAAAGATTGCAACCTAATTTTAATAAATTACAGCTGTAAACCTCTGATACTTGGTATAAGAATCAAAATTTGAATTTGTTGAAATTATGTGAAATTGTGAATTATTATTCTGGTATAGAATAAAAATTCAATGCAAAAATATCCCTTGCAAAAATTAAGCAAGACCTTATTTAAATATTTTTTTTCCTTTTCAGTCATTCCAGTTATAAAAGAAAAACCAAAGATCATTAAAATAGTTAAAAAGAAGACTGTCATCGTTGAATGTAAAGTACTAAGTAAATTTGCACCTTCCTGTACGTGGTTCAAAGAAGCAAGTGCAGTCAAAGAGGACTCAAGACATACTGTGCTTATTGAGCCTCTTAGGGAAGTACGTACTAAACCTATGGGCAATACTTATATTTTTTTCATTATTCATATTATAATCAACCATATTTATGTCTAATATCCTCATTAAATATTATTTTTTAATTTTCCAGGGTGAATTTGCAGTCAAATTGGAGATCTCCAATATCTCACAATCCGATAAAGGATCGTATAAACTGGTGGCAAAGAATGAAAAAGGAGAAGCATCATCGCAGGTGGTGGAAATTTTGGATATTCCCGAAGAAAAAGGAGGTGACAAACCACAAATCATCAAACACCTACGTAACTTGGTAAGCAGAAGTCATAATCTTTTATGGCACATTCCTTGGGATTATTACGCTATTGTGGTGCTTTGATTGTTTTTATCTATCTCAAACTGTTCGATAAACATGTTTTTTTGCATTTTTCAGGCATTAAAAGAAAATGAGGAAGCTGAATTTATTGCCGTACTAAAGAGTTCAGATCAATCTTGTAGATGTACTTGGTATAAAAACTCCACCGTTATTAGAGATTCATCTGAAGTTAATACTTCCTTTGATGGTACAAATTCAAGACTGATTATAAGAAAAGTATCATCTAAGTATGTTGCCAACTACAGAGTTGTTATAAAGAACGAGTTTGGAGAAGATGAATCAAGCGCAGAGTTAACATTGGTCGAAGAAAAGGTAAGAACTACTGGAAAGGTATACAATATTTCTTCAGTGTCGTGAAGCTTTTTTTAAAGTATAAAATGTGTTTTTTATATTTAAATGAATATTTTAGAAAAAGAAAAAACAAGAAGAAGAAGAGGAAACTACTGTAATTGAAGAATCTGAGGAAGAGATGTCAATTGTTGAAGAAAAATCAGTAATTGAAGAAAAATCAATAACTGAGGAAAAATCAATAGTTGAAGAGAATCATGTCGAAGAGAAAGAAAAGGTTAGCAATAAAACTATTAGATATGCCTTTTAGAATAGAATTTTACTAGGAGAAAAGGTTAGCACTAAAACTATTAGCTAAGGCATAGAGTGTGCGTATTTTTGTTCAGCTGCTTTTGTAAATACAAATTATTGATTTGGTAGCACATAAACGCACAATGGGCATTGTTCATTTTTTTTATTTCCTTCATATGAAAAACCGTTTCGGGGAATAAGGTTTCTGATTAATTTAGTCGAATTAAAAAATTTAAAAACATTGGAGTTTTATAGATTTTTAACAAAATGCATTTGACCTTTATTTAACCTTGATGGCATCAAATCGATGAATTTAAAAAAACCAAGTACTATTATAAGAAACTTACAAACGACCAATTTAGCGATGTCGTAATGCTGTCTGCCTTAGTCTAGTTCGATTCGATTCCGATTTCCGATTTCCGCGATTTCCGTTTATGTATGTTACAAGTATTTTTATTCTAGATTCCCGCCTAATTCACTACATAGTATCCCATATCACAAGCTCTGCTTAGTTTGGGCCTATGTAGTTGCTGTTATTGTCTGGGAATTTTATTTTTTTATAATTATTTAAATTTTCATCGATCTTATAATTAATATTTATAAACATTTTATTTTTTAATGTAGAAGCGTGTTGAAGAGAAAAAATCAGCAGCAAAGAAAGTGACTAAAAAAGAGGAACTTGATATTCAAGTTCAGAACGATGAAGTTTCAGTTGAAACTAAGAAAACTGAATCTAAACAAGAAACTAAGAAAACTGAAAAGGTTGACTCTAAGAAACAGGTTGAAGAGATGGAAGAGGCTAAGAAAGTTTTGGAAAAGAAGACTGCTAAGACTGAAGAAGAAAAGAAAGCACTTCTGGAAAAAATTGAAAAGAAAAAAACAGAGGCTAAACCTGAACCTGAATCTAAAATTGAGGGCATTCCTAAACTTAGGCCAACAAAACCAAAAGAGGAGCCTAAGGTTGAAGAAAAGAAAGAAGCTGTAAAGAAAACAGTTGAGAAAAAGAAGGTTATTAAGAAAAAGGTTGAAACTAAGAAGGACGATGTAAGTATTTTTTTATGCAATGTAAAAGTTAGCAATTATACAAGGCTTAAATACATATAAAATTGTTATTATATTAAATATGATACATGTAAATTATTTGTAAAAATAAAGCCATCAACTCATTTTTCGGTTACTCATGAAACAGTGTATAGTGACTAATTAACATTAGGTATAATATAGATTTGTGTGTATTGTGATAACCATTTGTATGTGCTAAAATGTATTTGAACTTAGGATGAGCTCGAGTTCGTCGATGATTACGAGAGACCGGTGTTGGAGAAGTATGAAAAAATCACACCTACGCCACTAGCTAAAAAAGCCAAAGTGGATGACACACCAAAGGTAACACATATTATACACAATAAACACACATAGATATATAAATTTAAAACGTTCGTAAAAAAAGTTTTAATAAAAATCATTAATTTACGTAGACAAAGCGTCCTTCCGTATCGGAAAGTGTGAAAAGTGAAGTTTATGAAAGCGATGAAGAAATGTCCATTGCCTCATCAGTGTCAGAGAGGAAATCACAAGTTGAACCTATGCAGGTAAAATAGTAAAACAGTTACTTAAGCGTTCAATTAAAATATAATACCGCACAAAATCTTACTTAAAAAATCAACTTGTGTTCGATATGATTTAGGTCGACGAACCGATACCTGAACAAAAACGTCCAAGCATCAAAAGGGGTATCCCTAAACCTGAAGAATCTGTTGATGAGCTTTCTAAGCTTAAACTATCTAAAACACCTACTAAGCCCGAAGAAGAAAAACTTGAAGAACCTCAAGTTGCCAAAGCTAAGCATCCAATTAAAAAGGTAATAAAATATTTAACATAACCGGTGATTAACTTCTTTTCAAATCATGAGTTTCTTTTAAAATGAAATAAAACTTAATAAAAAAATATCGTTATTTAGCCAAAGGAAGAAAAGGAGTTCGTTGATGACTACGAAAGTCCGGAACTCGAAAAGTATGAAAAACTCACACCTACGCCTTTAGATAGGACTAAGAAACAAAATGGTGTAGAGGTAACTATTTTTATCATTAAAACACGATAAAACTTTATTAAAATAAAAAAAATCTAAATGCTCACATTAAATTATAGGAAACACCTGAGTTTGTAGACGATTACGAAAAACCGGAATTAGAAAAATATGAAAAGGTTGCACCAACGCCCAAAGAAAAACGTCGCCCTAGTGATATCAAGCAGGTATATATCACGATAAACTCAATATATATATTCTAGCTTTGTAATTTGAAAATACGAAATAAATATTCTAAATACTATATTTCATTAAATTAATTGTAACCCACTAGGAGGAAGCTAATGTTATGACGGGTAAAATCAAACCTAAAGAAAAGGAGCCAGAACCAGAAATGCCAACATTAAGAAAACGTTCCGTAGTCAAAGACAAGGTATATTTAATATTATTGCTTAATATTATATTATTAAGCAAATGTTATTAATTTGTATACAAAAAATATATTTACAAAAAATAATTTAATCCTCTTACCTTAGGAGGAGGAACAAAAACCGGAGGAAAAACCAAAACCTAAACTAGTTAAAAAGGATGAACCGGCAACTAAAAAACGACCTTCACTTAAAGATAAAAAGGTAGCATATCAATCACAACGCTTTACATAGGTATTCTTTGACACCACATAACAAAATCAGTAGTTTGTTGATCGTATTTACATAATTCACTCTGAAGGGTGTATTTTACACACACAATTTTTAAATTTCTATGTCTCTTCTTGGTCTTCTCTTAGTAACAAAGTAAGTACTTTCGACATGCTTGCTTATTTTATGTGCTGTAAAAAAGCTTTGCTTTAGGTATAAATCTTAATTTTATTTTCTTGTATAAGCTAATTTTCTGTTTCTACTTTCTAAATAAACACTAAAAACCTCTATTACTTTTATTTACTTACACAAGATGCAGTAAAACTCATTGAAGTTTTAATCGAAGAACTTTAATTCATAGTTTTTCGTACATTATAGGAAGTCGTTGAGGAATTTATTGATGATTACGAGAGGCCCGTTCTCGAAAAGTATGAAAAAATTACACCAACGCCAATCGAGAAAAAGAAGAAGGTACACATTTTTATACATACGCTTACACCCTGTCTGCTTGGTTATACTTTGCTATGACAAAGGCTTTACAGTTTATCCAAATCCAATTTACTTTTGTCAGGATGATAAAAAACCAGATGATAAAAAGCCCGATGAAGAGGTTCCATCGGCTACAGCTACAGCTAGAAGGCGTTCCGTTAAAGCTAAAGACGAACCTGAGGTATAATCTAAAGTCGTAATAAATATCACAATAAATATAAAAGCTCTGTAGGCTCATATTGATTTAATTAATATTTTATAGCCAATGGACGTCGATGAAAGTATTAGCATATCTAAACCAAAAACTCCTTCCAAACCTGGTGAACAGCCGGAAGACGTTTCACTCACTCACAAAACTCCAGCTGAAAAACGGCCTACGGTTCGTATACACTACAAGTTTGTGTAGCATATAAAATCTATAGAGCCAGCTTTTAATTTAACTCGAAATTAAATATTTACAACACTTTTAAATTTTCCCTAATAGGAAGATGAAGCTGAAGCAAAACTGAAAGTTAAAAAACCCGAAATTGTCGAAGATAAGACAATTAGAAGACCGTCCGTTAAAGATAAGGATAAAAAGGTATACCACCCGCTTGGGACAATTTTGCTTAATGCTGCGTTAAAACAAATGAACGTTAGTTAAAAGTAAAAATAAAAAACAACTTTTAAATAAATTCACAGAAGCAAATGACGTCTGTCACAAACATTCCAAAAAAATCCGTATCTGATATTTTAAGGAGAATCTTTGTTCTCGTGAAGGTATAAAATAATTAAAATATTCACGACATTTCACGGAGTTAAATTTAGTTGCGCATCGGATCTGCACATGTTTTATAGAATCACGTTTTGACTAGACAGACACTAAATACAATCTTGATAATTAAACACTTTTACTTAGTTTTCTCTTTGTGTTACCTTTTATCAAAGCATGTTGGAAATGTTTTCACTCTATTCTTGTATGTGGTTATAAAAATACCTTTTGTCCACTCTTAGCATCTTATCTGAACCTTGTTTAACCTGTCTTTTTCCTGGTTAGGGAGAGGACACTGAGGACTCTGTCAGTCTCTCTAAACCTCGAACTAAGACAAGCACAACTGCTCCTGAAGAAGCATCCCTCACACAAAAGACACCTACCAAGAAAAAACCAACGGTATATTCCTTTTGTTAAATTATCTCAACTTTTGATTAAATAAGAAAAAAACGAAACACTAAACTCTTTTTCACACATTGTAGGAAGGAACAGAATCAGCCAAGCTTAAGGTTAAGAAACCAGCCGTTGTTAAAAAAGATGACGAAAAAGAGGTATATACTTATTCAAATATATGTTTCAAAAGCTGAGATAGTTAACACTGCTTTAGCAATTTAGAAGTAGACTAGATTAACCATGCGTAGCTTTTAATAACAGCACAGATTACAACAATGCACAACCTCTTTAACACTAGTCAAACTTGCACAAAATATATTATAATGCTTAATGACGTAGAGTATCCTCTAAAATCAAACTTCATTAATAGGAACCTGTCACAATCAAGGATGGTAAATTCGAGAAACCACAGTTAAAGAAAACTGTTAAGAAAAGTGTACAAGATAAGCCAAAGACAGGCACAACCGAAAAAGAAACAGACGATGGGGTAATTTTGTCTCTGAAACAACTGTCGTCTATCCTACTAAGCACCTTTTCAACATTGATTTGTTTTATGCACATTTTTACACTGACCTTGCGCACAATCCTTTTTTACAGCACAGCTCCCAATATATTTTGCACAAACCTTTTTTTAAGCATATCCTGATCTTCGCGCGAGAAAATTAACCACGTGTTGCCGTCGTCGTTTTTGGGTCTTTGGGTTGCACAAGTCGCATGGTATTTTATTTTTTTCAAGAACTACGTCACTTAAACGAGAACATTTATAAACAGTTTATTTCAAATTTCAGTATGAACTGGACTTTGTCGATGACTATGAAAGACCTGTACTGGAGAAATATGAAAAAGTAACGCCAACGCCTACAGTTAAAGCTAAGAAAGAAAAAGAACAGACTTCGGTAAGCCTTTTTTTTTTAATTACAATTTTATTTGAATTATTTTGTTAAACGCTGTATACTTTAATTTATCAATTGTACAGGTGACAATGATATCTCAGACACAACAACACCTAGAAGTAAAGGTAGTAAAAAATATTGGATTCCCGAATTTAGCGATTTAACGTTTTAGTACCCTTTACCACTGCACAAGTGTGTTTTTTATCCACATTTTTATTCCAGTTCAAGATCACTTTAACTCTTAAATAAAAGTTATATACGACTTGTCAATATTTCCAATACATCATTAGTTATTATTATAACTAAACTATAATGGAATATATTTATACCTAAGTTCCTGTTCCAACCTTTGTTCTTCTGCACCCACCAACTTTATATATTCTATTTACCTAGTTACCTACCTCTTCCCTTCGCCTACATTTGTAATTTCATAATTGTTTTCTTTTTACCGATTGAAAGCAATACCTTATAACTTGTTCATTAGGAATTATGAAGATCATATTTTAAGTTCACCTTGAAAGAGATAAATAATTTTTTATAACAATGATTTTTAACTATTGATTGGTTACTGTGTGTACTCCAACTGTCCATTTACCATTTACATTAGCCGTTTTAAACAAAACCCCAGAATTTGGCCCTTATGTTTTGTTATTAATTTCCAAATTATATCATGTGCTAATTATATATTTGTTTTGTATATCAGACTGAAAGCCGTAGAACGTCGATGCAGTCTGAGGTTCGTATATATTTATTTAAACATTTTATTCTTTATTTTAATGATCTGAAAAAGTATATACTAAATAATTAACTCGATCAGAACTTTACTATATATTTTTAGATTGTTAAGAATAATTTAACATAATTTTCATATTTCTAAGTATAAAATATTAATAATTTATTTATTTCACAAGACTAAAGAAGAAGTTACAACCGACAGCAGGCGTAGTTCAGTCATCGAAAACAAAGCTCTTAAGGTTAGATTTTTAAAATATTTTAATAGCATTGATGATTAAAAAATAAATATGGATATATTAATTAAAAAATGATCTATGTGTTGCAAAAAATAATACCAATAATACCTGTTTTTACCAAAGAGATACAAATACTTTTGTTTTTAACAGCTTACTAAAGAAACTGCTGAGAGCAGAAAATCATCTATTTCATCTGTGGCTGAAGAACAACAGATCACATCGTTGAAAAAAGCTGTTCAAAGGGTAAGTTCAAATCTAATGCAATGAATTACAAATAAAAGTATTTGTAAAATGTATACAAAAAGTAAAGTAGCCTGACTAAAAAACAAACCCACTTTTAGGCGTCTTACTCGTAATTTGAATCGCCTTAAAAAAGTAGTTTCTCCAAACTGGCTACTTCACCAAGATCTCTTAGTGATCACTGAATCACAATGACTTGGAGGCCTTCAAATCCGCAAAGTTACTGTTTATATTAAGATGTTCTGGTATCTGATATCAGTTCTGATATCAGAGTATAAGCAGTAACTTTTTAGTACCTATTTCTAGACAAAAATAATAATAGTAGTTAGTATTCTAAGGAATTTTAAATAGCATTTTGATAGAGCATGAGGTTCTAAACTTGCTCATTCCTAGACTATTTGTGTCTTTAAAGAAAATATATATATATTTTTTTTATTTTTTTTTTAAGTCGCTTGAAACAGCACAGGTCATTAGCGACTACAATAGTTACAATGAAACTTAAACTAGGTTGTACATATTAATTAATTTTAGAAACTTGATTGTCGCGGTATGTTTTCTACCTTTTTAATGTTTATTAGAAGAACTAGCTATTATTTATTTATCAACTTAATTTACAAGGTATTACTTGAAATAGATTACGTTTCAACTGGTACAACAAAAAGTACTATGGAACTTAACCTTTTTAGGTCAACAAAAATCCTTGACCTTTTTGTCAACGAAAATCTTGTCAAAAAGTCTGGTGAATCATGAAAATAGCTTTTTTATAATGCTACAGAAAATACACGATTTTTTTAACTTGCAATTTAGGCATTTTTGAATGGAGCTTCAGCATTTTGCAAAACCTACGCTTTTCGTCCAATAAAATTATAGTACCCAATACCATTGTTTTTAAATAAAGGCAGCCCCTCTTACGCTTAATTTTTACCCTGTATCCTTATTAACTTTTATTCCATTTTAGCCCACCATTAAAGAACCTGAAAAGGCAGAATTTGACCAGATAAAACTTAAGGTAAGTTGAAGCGTCAACAAACGTTGCATGAAACAAAAAATATTGCAGTTTCTATATGTTTCAAAAACATCTTTATGTTCTTTTGTAAATATATTAATAATTTTCAGAATTTTTTGTTCAAAAACTTGAATGTTCAAGAGTGTCCTAGTAAATAACAATTATTTTATATTTCTGTTTCTTTAATATTATTTTAAGAAGGTTAAAATAATTTAGACACAATTTGGCAAACACAAAAAATCACTGCATTAGTAGATTATTTTATTTTAGATTCACTGTTTTATTTTTGTGAATAGGATGACACTAAAGAGCTGATGGAAGAAAAAGTAAAACCAGAATCTGTCGATGAGCCTATAGATGATAAAAAAGAACTCACAAACATATCTGTGAAGGTACACATCACACATTTACACTTTAAACATACTATTATACACAAATACACTATACTATCACAAACACTTTTACACATTTTAGGAACCTGCAGTCAAAGATAATACAGATCATTCAAATAAAAGAACAACTTCTAATTCAATTCATAAAGAAAAACCTAAAGATGAAAATGAAGAAACTGAGGTAAAACTATTAATTGCAATTTTTGCCATCGATATAATGATATAGTTCATTGCAAGTTATAGTAGCACACTGCATAGCAAATTAGTAGAATTTAATAAAAATATATTTGATTTTCTTAAACAGGAAACAGAAACTAAAACTACAAAAAAAGTAGATCTTAAAAAGAGAGAGAACGATGATCAGCCTACAGTTCCATGGCGTAAAACTAAAAAACTAGAGGTAAACTTTTCCAACAAAAATATTATGTATGAATCATGAATATTTCTTAAATATAGTAGGGTATTTCAATATGGTGTTATAAAATTCGTATTCAGCACTTATTCTTTTTTCCGCCATTTAAGTCACATACTTAAAATTACAACAAAATAATGTTTTTTAATATACATAGGAAAATAAGGAAAACCTTCAAACCAATACAAAAGAAAATGAAGACATAATAAAACGACGTCCTAGTAAAACATCTCAGGTAAAAATAAATAAGATAATAATTTATTTTAAAATTTTAAACTACATTAAACCGTAATTTATTTATTCATTGCTTATGCTTAGGACATAAGCAAACCCAAGGAAGAAGAAATACTTTTCCCAGATCAAACCGACAAAAAGGATAACTCGACTGTAGAAAAGGCAGAATCACCCTATCCTTGGCGTCGTCCTAGTAACAAGGTTTGGAATATTTTATAATTTGAAATATACAAACAGGTTAAAAAAAATTCTCGTATGAGAACATGAATGTTTAAGATTCTTATTAAAGACATTTCGAAAAGTAATACAAATATTAAAATAACCAAAGTTATGGTTTAATAAATTAAAATAATGGATCGAGCAGAATATTTATATATCTAATATTTATAGGAATCCGTCCCCAGAAAATTGGACGAAACTACAACTGAGGATGACGAGAAGTCACTCAAGGTATAAATCAATCAAAATTTTAATATGAAACAATTTATTGCTAAAGTTCAAATAATTATTGTCACTTAAAATACTTTAGGTACCCACACAAACGCCTACGTTACTCGTGTCCCAAACAAAACCGGATGAAGTATCATTCTCTTGGCAAGCCATTCCTGAAATACCTCAGGTATAAATCAATGATTAAAATTAAATTGCTATTAATAATGCTACCGGATCAACAATGTTTAAAGTAACTTATTGATTAGGCGGAACAAACACCAGAGTTAGAGGAACAATACAAACCTACACTACTAGAATCACCGAGTGTGACTGCACCTTGGAGAAGACCTAAATCTCCACAGGTACACAAACAGTTTTCAATTTTCAATCTTCAACCACACTTTCTACACAATCATCAACAAGCACCACACAAACACTGCACACTTTTCTATGATCTTTATTTTCTCCATCAATTAACACAGTACACACAGTTTTTATATTGCCCATTGATTGGAATTTAATCTATAGGCGGATTCGACAGAAACTAGAGACGAAAATAAACCAGCTACACTAGAAATCCCACAGCCAGTTTTGATCAGCAAACCTGAAGAGGTACACCAAGCAACGGATTATTTTGTTAAAGCACCCTGCACAGTTATAAGTTCTATACAAGTTGCACTACTTTATTCCACCGTAGATTGTACACCTGTAATAGTTTGATCACAAATTGAAATACTGGTATCTAATTTTGCACTAGTTAGGTGAAAAAGTAGCACTTGTGAAATATATTTTGCACAGTAAGATTAAAATTGTATATTTTAAACGATATTAATCAGCACTATTGTATCAGGTAATATACCAAATTTCGTAAAATGACGCATGTGAGACTTATGCATGTTTGTTTCCTTCTACATAGCACTGCAATGATATGGTATCCCAAACCTTGCTTGTGCTTATTTTTTGTATTATTATGCAGGTAAGAAACAAGGAGCTACTGGTAAGTGAAGTTGAATAGAAGTTAATTCATATTAATGTTTCTTGACTTAAAAAAATATTTCAGATTGATCCAGATAAGCCACACCATTTTAATGAAATTGAACGTTGGTACTTTTTATATTATAGATTGTTTTTTTAGTATTATAAATCTGGAAAAATAATATATAATTAGTATCCATCAGTTTTGTTTTAAATTAATGAGTCCTAAGTATAAAAAAGTTGACTCTCACAGGGATAGTTTTTATTTATTTAACTTCTCCTTGTGAAATATAATAAAAGAAAATAAATAAATGGGATTATTTTAATAACATTTAATTTAAAATAACAAACAAAATAACTGATGGAGATATCGTCTATATCGGTTTTAATATGGCGAAGCCATTTTGGTACTGAAAATTTCACTTTTCGTTTCCTCTCCATTAATGGACTGTAAAGACCATTCTTAGGATAAACCAAACTTTTAAAATATGTTTTAACAATCGATAAAAAAAGTAGGCAAAAAAAAATTACCATATAATAACAGATCGAAAACTTTCTCTTTCTATTTTGAAGTCCTGTATAAAAGCTGATGATAATTGACAGATTTTAAATAATGATCATGAATTACAGAAAGTAGCCGTCAAAGAAGAAACTGTGGAAGCTGAGGTTAAAAAAGCTAAAGTATCCAGTGTTAAAAAGAAGGCAGAAGATTTGCCTGAAATCGCAGATTATGAGAGACCTGAACTTGAGAAATTTGAAAAACCGACATTTACGCAGACGGTTAAAGACAAACCCGAAAAAGATACTAAGGTAAGGACGGCTCTTTTTTTTGGTACTTTAGTCTTAACTGATGACAGATTTCTGATAAATAATGACATATTTATTTAGCCTGTGGTGCCTGTAATTAAGGCTCCAGAAGAAAAACCGACAGCACCTAAGATCGAAGTCATTCGTGAAAGATCACCAAAGCCTGAAAGAAAACCATCTTTGGCACCTGGTGTACCAGTTGGTAGACGAGGTTCTCTGATTCCTCCTGAAGAGATGGGCAGAAGACCCTCACTTATTATCAGTGACGAGGTATGTTTACTAAGTTTTTTCACAAAAATATTAGTATTTCTGTGACTAGTCAAAATGTCATATGAATTGCTTGGTTTCAAATACATGTATTAGTAATAGTCATGTAAAACTGTAGTACTATTAAAGCATAAAAATGCAAACATCGAAATATTTCAGTTTTTAGATATATTTTCTTCGATTTTTGCACGTTTATTAGTACCATTTTCCCCTCGTAGAGTAGATTACCTATTCTCTCAAGCCGAACCCAAATAACATAGAGTTAAAACATTCAATGCTGCCCTACATAAACATACCCAATCATCTATAGAAAGATGTAACACTTTGCAATCACTTAGCGATTTAATCGTGTGTTAGGAACACAAGCATAGTGTCCAAAAATCCCTGCTTCTAGATCTTTTAAAATAATACGCATTTTATATAACGGTATCGAAAATCGAAAGAAGTATTATGATCACAAACCATAATCCACAGGAGACTAGAAAACTAAGACCTGGTGAGGTGATTGAAGAGAAAAAGGTAAAAGCAAAAATGCAGAAAAAAATTATGAATGTTACTGCCGTAATAAAAAATTTAACTACTTATTTATGTACGAGAAAATATTAATTTTTGCATCTCACGCGGTTATGACTATGATCTTAGGAGAAGTTTAATTACCATGAAACTTTCTATTATTTCTTGTAATTAATATCTTCATCCTAAAGATATAGTCTGATGTCTAAGGCACAAGCTAAAATGCACACTCGTATTGTGAATCTGCACATACACCGATAAATCGCACAGCTTGTCAGCACGTTTCGCACTATAACGGAGCACTCAAATTCACACACCAGCGGTCAGAATTAACGTTCTCATGGTGTTTCAAATGTTTATGACACGCCATGGTTTGAAAACTCAAACTAACACCACAATTAACATTGTCACGGTAGTAAAAAAATAACAATTGCACAAGTAAAATTTGCACAATTAAAATAGTGGCAGGTTGGTAGGACTTCAGGTTCGGCAGGGAAGATAGGCAGGTCTTTGATCGAGGTTATCTTAAATGTTCTTTAACAACAGGTCACAAAATTACGTCCAGGAGAAGTTGTTGACGAGAAAAAGGTGAGACTGGTTGAATCTGGTCTATATTTAGGAGGCCGCTGCTCGCTTTTACAACAGCATTTTGTTAATTTAATAATTCTCTTCTCATTATCTTTTATTTTTACTCACATTCATAAACACTTTTTGCATTTCTACGATCACATTTTACTACACAGCTTTATTTACATTTGACTTCATTTAAGACATTTGAATTTAATAAAAATAGTATTATGAGTTTAAACTATTCTTTTAGCAAAATCAAATGCACGAAGTTAAAAATATAAGTGCAATATCTAATTCAATTATTATATTAGAGAACCATTGATTTCAATACTTAATTTCCTAATTTTTTCTCTATTGAGGTATTATATTATCGTACTTACTTTTAAATCTTAGCATTATGTGATCTCCCAAAAAAAATCTAATTCATATTCTGTTTCTCTTCTCTTCTTCAAAGATTTATCGATGTTGTCAATTTAATGACCCTTTTGTTTAATATTTTCTAAGTTGTAAATAGTTTTTGGTTCCCTTTTGTGACATAATGGCAGATGTTTAAATTTTAAATAAGTATATTGTTAACTATTTAAAAACTTCACACATCATAATACATCCTGTTTTATATTAATTTTCTCTTAAATTTTCTAACGGGGAAATGTTTTTTCTAATACTTTGTAATATGATCGGAAAGTTTCAACGCCATCACATCAACTTATAAGCTTTTGTACATTATGTGCAAGCTATTCACAACACATTTTTTATTTTTATTTAAAAACACTTACTCCACACACACTTTTATTTTCGATATCTTTTACTTTTCAAGCACACTATTAACAGCGAATGTTTTACTAAGATTAAAATTTTATTTTCAAAAAGAAACGTGGCAGGCCGGGTGAACTTGCGGATGAGGTATATACCGTGTGAAAAATATATGTCTAGATTATATGCTAAAGAAAAAATATAGCTGAAAACGTGGCTAACATAGAACTCTTCAAATGTGATTAATTTTACATACTTCCGAAAGTCAATATCAACAAAGACTTATAAATCGAAGACAAAGGGGATGTTACATTTCTGGATATTACGTATGCTTTCTATCTCTCAAAGCTTTTTGAAATTACCGTGAAAAAAATATTGCTGTTTGATCAGCTGCTTTTGTAGAATTAAAAATGTTTCAAAATGATTGCCTTACATTGCAATATCGCGATTGCAATACTTTCTAAATGACTCTTGATTTGTCTTTTCTAACCCTTAGTATATTATCGATTTTTATAATTGAATGAAAATACTGAGCTTAGTAGCAATTTGACGTTGGAATAATAGCTGGATATAAACCCACACAGTAAGCATAAGATGTTAAAGATACAAGACAACGGACATACATACTTATACATCTTTCGTTAATACAAACAATAAACATATTACACCCAAAACAATGTTCATGCACCTGCGACCACTGGCGTCTGAGGAACATAGGCACACCCTATCGCCAAAAGGTCGTCAAACTATATAATGACATTAAATGATGATTTTATAAGTGAATAAGACCGTAGAAAAATATGTAAGTGTTAGAATAAAGTATTTAAAAATGTTTTAGTTTTGATATTTTCACAAAAAAATATAATGGCCGTTAACAAGATCCGATGATTTTCGATACAAAATCGCTCATAAATCCTCTGTTATGTCGAACTTATTAAGAGATACTGTCAAATTAGATGTCACTGAATGTAATGTCACTTTAGATTCAAACGTTGCTAACGAAAATTGATTTTGAAGTTTCTAAGTTTGACATTAGAGATACTTAAAATTAGATGTTTTAATCAAAGATTTAAATCTTTGGTTTTAATGTTGAATGGCCCATTGAGTTACATTACAATCTCTAATTTTAGGCCTTTCTTATGTCATATGAGCTTTTTCCCGCAACTTCGTATGCGCTAAACAACCATCCTTATGAGAATTTCAAAGACTCCTTTCATTACACAATCAGACATACATTGAAAGAACCTTTGTACCGAGTTTCACATCGGTGCACTCAAGGAATAAGATTTGTCATACAAACTAAAAGGTCTTATATTTCCCGTTTCTGTGAGATTTAGGGATTTTTTTCCATAATACAACCAGACACCTATTGAAGAACCTTTATACTAAGGTTCCTAAGGTTTATATCCGTGCACTCTAGGAATAAGATTTTTCATACAAACTAAAACGTCAATTTTTTCCCGTTTCCGTGGGATTTTGGAAATTCCTTACTTAGTGCTCTTCTTAACCTTCGGAAAAACGTACGTTCCAAATTTCCGGTTTTTAAGTCCAGTAGTTATGGCTGTGCGTTCCCTGTCAGTCGTTCAGTCAGTAACGGAACAGTTTTATATATTAAGATTAAGGGACTTCATTCAGACTCAATAGTTAATAACATAAACCTTTGATGTCTTTTGAAGTTTGACATAAGAGTCACTTATAATTAGAGATTGTAATTTCAATAGCACTCACACTTTAGAAATATAAGCGACATGTCGTTTAATACGTTATTTAGTTGCAAGACGTAAATGTTAAACTGTAGAATTTTGTACACGGACACTTATTTTATATTGTCATTTTTAGTGTTTTAATAGTTGTATCCCACAAACATTTCCATTGCACAATAGTAATCCAGAACCTATCCTTAAATGTGACATAACCTTTCGTCTTCAAAGATTTTGACTTCCTCTTTTTATTTTGTTTAATTATTATATGTATTTATATAAATGTTAAAGTTGTAAATAAGATAGAAATAGTTGCTCCTAACATCCTGTCGTACTAATATTGGTATTAATATTTGCAACCTTTGCAGTGTTTTTAAGTATGCATGCTGCATGTTCCTAATATAAAACGCCTTTAATTTTATTTTATAATAATATGCACTGAAATAAAAATATTCTTAGCAAAAACAAAACTTCTTTGAGGTAAGCGTCTATAATAATTATTAAATGTAAATATTTAAAGAATTTTTATGACATTTAACTAACCAATTTGCAAAATAAACAGAGTAATAACATTATATTATGTCAAATAATTATTATAGACATGACAACATTAGAGGTGCCACAGACAACCTTAAAATAGTAAGCAGTTGTATTCCTAAATAATTTAGAATCTAATTATGTCCAACAAAACACAATAAATAAATGATTCAATTTATTATAGAAGCGGAAGCTAAACAAAAATTCTATAATTATCGAAGCCGCGTAGGAGAGCCAAAACTATGACGCAAATGTAAGTAATAATAAAAATATTGAAGAAAGTAATTACAAAATGTCAATATGTATGTCATATTAATGAAAATAATTTCTTTATAAAAGACGTCAACAAATACAAGAAGTTTGTAAACTCTCACGGTAATTAAAATTCAAATAACTTAAGGAACTTAAATAACAAATTAAATTAACATCATGGCGCTAGCAACAGTGCCGAAACATCGAGAACTCAAATAACATAACAAACATGCTAAATATCCCATTTCTAAAAATCCCCTTGATTCAAATAAACAAAAACGATTAGGAAAAGAAAATATATGTAAAGCACCTGTTTGGAACAATAATATATAATGTTGATGACGCTGTACTGTTAGCGAAGCAAATGGAGCGTTCACAGCTGAGCCACATGCTGATGCATTATTATGATGGATTGTTAAACTTATAAATATGAACGCAGGAATTAGGCCAAGAGCAAGCACTAGTTGATCTTGAAACGTTCTCACCCCTTAACGGCTTCTAGTTGCCAGTCCCAATGAATTATGTTCAACTGCTTTGTTAAAAAGATATGCGTCTTCTTCTTGGCCACCTGTCACGATAAATATTGATCTGTTGGATAAATAGGACACTTATTAACGTAATTATATGACTTGGGTCGTATTTTGTTTAATGAACGCTGAATTTCGGATTATTGCTAAATGAATGGGTGATGATGCGTCATTCATGAATGTTAACGTCTAGTTTTATTGGTAGTCTTTCATTTACTATGCAATTTAATATAAGCGATAGTATTAGATGATAAGTTTCAAACTTATACGTTTTAAAATTGTTTTCAAACAGAAGTTATCACTGTATCATGGAAAACTTAAATAATAATAACTAAAACACAATTACCTTTTTCTATGAATTGATATTGTTTTCTGGTATTTTTGTTTAATCACTATCACAAACGACTTTACGATCACAAAACTTAAGAATCTATACTATAAAGGTCTTTTCAGTTAGGTAATTCGTGTGTTGACATTTTTTTCGTGCATTACAAAATAAAAAATATGGAAGTGAATTAAAAATAACTGGACATGATAATAATAATGCATATGATTTGGCAAAATAAAAACTATACCTTAAAATGTGCGCGTGGGCCGCTCAGCGATCTGAAGAATAATGCACATTGCCCATTAGCTAGAAACGATTGGCAAACACCGACAATATGACGTTAGAGTCATTGGCCATCAGATACACCATATAAATCACCTAAACGACAGGTGTAAATCCTAATTTTAAAAAGCTAATCACCATTAATCAAAACAAACTATAGCTGCTTCTTTGTAATCATTTATTAAATTTATAGAGCACATTAAAATTGTCACCACAGAAAGATTTAATCTAGAATAGAACACTTAGTAGTAACTGTTTCACTTTTTAAACGATCATGGACATACTCTTTAAGATGAAAATAGTCTAGATAAAAGATACAAGAAACAATAATAGTTACAAATTATAAAACAAGACAGCATATGTACTACATGGCAGCCTGTTGTTAAAATTAAACCAATGTCTCGATAACAGATCTGTCGTCGATCTTCGTACAAAATTTGTCGGCTCGAAAACTATGCGGCATTCGTCCTAAACACGAGCCGATGCCAGCGATGACAATCGACAAGAATTAAAGAATCTGTTTCAGAGTGCCAATCAATCCCACGCTGCCTTTTGTGCAATCCCTCAAACCGATATAATTTATGAATTCAGACGTGAACGCCCATATATCTTTTAATGCGTCTAATAATACCTGTCGATAAACAAACGAGCATCGTTTTCGATGTCAACACTGATAGAAGACAAAATGTGGGATGGCTCGTACTAAATGCAAGGCTAAAACGTCGGGTACATTCAATTCGAAACAGAGTTGCGGAAAATATAGATGTTATATTTACGACAAACATCGCACTTACTTAAATGCGGATTAGTTATCATTTATCTGAACTAGTATAGGGAATCTTAGATATTTAATAATCCGAATATATTTCAAATGCGGCAGTCGATCAAGTTAACTGAATGTTACAGCCTAATACTTCCTGTTTGGTAGTAGCCAAACAGTAACGAAAGCATACCAGATATCGGCGTTGACAACTCCACAGATACGTTTAGCGTGTCCAAGAACACGTTTTACGGATGGCTCACCTTAATCTAATAATTAATTGAATTCGTCTGCTGATTTGTGCTATGCACAAATAGATATCCTCGCCCCCCACCGTCGGCATAGCTCGTACAAGTGGATCCATTCGACCCCTTACTTCAGTCTTTTGACATTCGCGCCCATTTTTAGATGGAACGATAGTAACGAACTGTCCCAAATCGAAAATAATTTACCGATTAACCTAGAAAATATTAAATAACAGAGTGTAACACTTAACGAAACTTATAGCATTTATTTAATAAAACTATGAAATTTGCTAATTATAAGAAAAATAGGAAAAAGTGAAGGTTTTTTTGAAGGAGTGATTAGTTGGAAATATTTTATGTAGGAATACAACTGTGATAATTTCTAGAATACTTAAGATACTTTTGGAAATAGAGTGGATGTAGTGGCACCTTAGGTTAAAAATAAAAAATGGCAACTAAAGTGGCTAAAAAGTCACTTACTCCGCGAAAAGATTCTGGTGGAGCGGCGGTAAGTAATTGAGCTTTAAGTTACTGTAAAGTGTTAAGAAGTCATCAATTTTTTTTTTAAAAGTCTTTAAATTTTTGACATATAAAGCAAAAGTACCTAATGAAAAGATACGAAGGGATTATTTTTTTAAATTTTGTCACTTTTTTGATATTTTATTCGTGTTAAAAATATGTAGTCGCCAAAAGATCAAGACCCTCTTAGTTTTGTACCTTATAACTTTTCAATTTATAAAGATTAATGACATCATAAGTGTAGAAAAAAATTAAGCAACTTTTTTATTCGTTTGACAAAAGTTGTTGTCACACGTCCAAGGTGTGAAATTAGGTAAGCAAGTCCGTTAAACTTATACGAATAAATATGACTACCCCTTTCCCAAGCGTAGTTGACTTAAAACTACTACCTCGTTAAGCCGGCTTTCCGTAGGTAAAACGCCAAAATCGTTGTAAAAGGCAAGTACTAAGAGTGTTTTTCGCAAACATACCTATTGATATGTTTTAGTCGTATTTTATAAGCAGCCAGCTTCATAAGGCCCTCGTAGTATATTTGAAAGCCTACATTTTTTTCGTTGTTGATCTCTTTCTTTTTGCCTTTTTCTTTTGTAATTGGAAATACAAAATTTGTTTTTAAACATTTTTACTAAATGCGCTGTTAAATTATATTTTGAGACTACACTATTATAAATTGATGATTAGCACGAATATTCATTGCTGATAATTAGAGGTGGCAATTGACTGTAGTTAACACTTGTGCGCAATTTATCTAAGAACGTATCCTAATAGTTAAATAGTTTGGCGAAGCGTATGATGAACAGTTAATGAAATAGCATACATACATATATAACTTCACGTCTGTATCCCTTATAAGGTAGGAAGAACACCAGAGGTTATAAGACCATCTGATGTCACGTTTGACAAATGAGGTACTACAAATATGGAGAGAGGCTATTGCAGTGACAGGGGGTTAGCCTTTCGCCCACAAAAATGCCAATAAAACCTCTGTCCCTTAACTGACTTTTACAGAGAAGCAGCTGGTAGTACATTCTATGTTTTTCTTTCGCTCCCAGTGCAGCATGAAATGAAATAGCCTAACCTTAAAAACAGAGGTCTGAATGGCAACTACATAGATGAAATAATTTGATGACTTCTTCAACAGATAATAATACAGAAATAATTTATTTAAAGTTAAATTATGAATGACTGTAAATAATTAAAAAGAACAAACCTTAAAGATTGTGGTTTTAATAAACTGTAAAGTACATTTTTGTAAAGTTTTTGGTACTAAATTTTTCTACAATAATATAGAGACGAAAGTCTGGAGATGCAAGAAGACCATCGATCCAGGACTTGGAGGATCTTATCAACAAGCCATCAGTACCTCTTAAGCCTCTTGGAAATGAGGGACCACCAGTTATTGTTGATGTACAAGAAAGTTACTCGGCAGTTGAAGGTGAGTGGTGTCCAATAATAATTAATATTGATTTTACCTTTTTGATTTAGGAGTTTTGTAAAAAAGTGAAATTAAATAATGCCTTTTAAAGACTAGTTTAATATTTTATTTAGAATAGTAGTTTTGTATTGAAAACTAAATATTTGGAGCTATAAAATTATTCGGTTATAGAACAGTAACCTACTTAGGAAAAACGACAAATACTCGTAGTCCCTTCGTTTTAAGCATATTAAATACGCAGTAACTATTGCTTCATTATTCCCCATCAAAAATCATGGTGGGAAAAGTCTTCTGACTAAAATTAAAATGTACATTATTGTTCGGTATTAATTCACAAAGCGCGATCAAGTGTTAAAGTAAGCACATAAGTTGTGCTAGAAATAAGTACGTGTAATATTTTATTTAGCGAATACAGCCTCATAAATAGATGCTCGAATGTCTTAAAGCCAGCATCTTGGCTTATCAACATGTATTCACTTACATAATCTTTGCTAGTTTTCCTTTAGTTAAAAAAGTCCGGACTATTCTGTTTGATTAGTTTATTATGCATCGTTAAAATATCCTCGATATTCAAAAGTCACGAAAACAGCTGGTCTTACGAACTAATTTCGGATGACCATATGATGTAGATTGTACTTGTATTTTATAGATGTCTTTGATTAGACTGTAGTTGAGTCGTGTGGGTCTTAAAATATATACCTATTGATTGGATCTCTCGCACGCAGTTACAAATCTTTGAAAATTATTGGTTGACTTTGATTCATAATATAAGGTTCAAGTTTTTAATTCAACCACTAGTGAAAATATTGTTTGTGTAATGCGTATAAGGTATTAAATTCAATAATCTTAGGAATACTTACAAAAATAGGACCCAGCAGATGTAAACATGTTTAGATTAAACGCCCGCTTTGAATTGTTCGTATATTTTTATATGTTAGGATATTTAAATGTAGAAACATTCAAAAGTATTCACAAACAAAAATATTTGAATTTGGTAGTAATTGTATTTGTACAAACTCTCAGTTTAGACAGAAAATGCGAACTTGCCACGCTTAGGGAATTATTTTTCAAATAAAATATAGTGGTCATCAATACAAAAAGATTTATTTTCTCAAACATGTTTGGAAATTTGAGCATTATTTTGACAACTTTCTTCGAGATAAATCGAACTTGCTGTACTGGTCGAGCAGCGGCTGGTAATAGTTATATGAAAATCCATATCTATCGTGTTTAGCGGCCAAATAAATTAGTACATATGTAAAATCATATTTGTCATGTAATTTAAAAATGGAACGATCTTCCACTCCGCATCATTGCGACCAAAGATGTAACTTATCAAAGGTTTAATTTAAATTTCGAACTGTTTTGAATAAAGAAAAACTAAAAAGGCGCGTAAAAAACTATTTTTTTTTATTAGTTGTTCGTCAACTTCGTCATTGGTTTTAAAGTTCTGAGTTTAATTTCCGTGAATTAGGTATTTGAGAAAAGTACTATAGTACCGCAACGAGGCATTGATGGACTTACGTATGTATGGCTTCTCTTGCCGGCCGGTGCAGTACCTACCTAATGTACTATATCCATTCTCGGGTTTCTAATACTCAAGTAAAAAAACATCAATGGGTCAAAATATGTAGGTGCCCATGACATTTATTTTTATGTACTATGTGATAGCAATAATTCTAAAAATCAACAGACCAAACTGGATACCTTACCGTGCAAGTGGAAGGTAACCCAGCGCCTACATTCAAATTCTACAAGGGCGTGGGAGAAATTATCGAAGGTGGCAGATTCAAGTTTATCACTGATGGTGAAACTGGCCTCATCACACTTTGCATGAGGAAAGTGAAGCCGAATGATGAAGGCAAATACAGGATTGTGGTTAGCAACATCCATGGAGAAGACTCGGCTGAAATGCAGTTATATGTGTCGGGTGAGTTTTAGATTTTTTTTCTGATTTTGGATTTAGAACAAGGTAGGAAAAAACGTTGTCACATCGCATTGTTATTGGAACGATTCATCATCATCATCATCATCACAAATCCGTGTAATGGGCCCACTGCAGGGCATGAGTCTCTCCTCTGGGTGACGAGGAGGTTTAGGCCATAATCCACCAAGCTGGCCCAGTGCTGGGTGGTGGATATCAGAATTTTCAGGGTGCCGATATGGCTGCTGACAAACCCTAACGACTACTGTATACAAGTATACAGCACCCGGGACCGACAGCTTAACGTGCCCTCCGAAGCACGGAAGTCACCGTGAGAAACGAACGGTCGGCGGTCACCCATCCAAGTACCGACCGCGCCGAACGTTGCTAACCTGTGATATCTTAAGATACACACAGTAACCACGGCGCCACGACGACTTCCGAATATTCCGAATTGTTCCGAATTGGAACGATTGTAGCTTCCGAATAAGATATTACTCAGATTCATCGCAATTTTGACCTAAGTTGTTTTCAAAGTAAAACAAAGTCTTATTTCAAATATGTTCTATTAAATTACAATAAATAACTTTAAAGTAATTGACACTAAGGATTAAGCACAATATATTGCATTTGACATTATTTACATAATCTATATAAATGGGTTATCGATCTACAAAGAACGTTGATCCAGTTATAAATAACATTTTAGTTTTTAGTTATTCGATAAATTTTTTCGATGTTGAATTTCGGTTTTCATTCATGCCTGCTTTACCAGATGCTAGTGGCATGGACTTCCGTGCTATGCTTAAAAAGAGAAAATACGCAAAATGGGGTGAGAAGAAGGAAGTAGATTTCGGTGAATTGAAGGAAACTGAAAAGCCTATACCACCACTAAAGAAAGTTGAAAAGGTAAGGTTTTTGTTTCACATATTTTTCTGAAAATTATATTTGAATTTACCGTATTCTATTTACAAATAGTGGTGATATAAATGCTAAATAAAGAACATATTTAAATGACGATTAAAAAATGAATCATAAATACACAATGAAGAACTTGTAGTAGGAACATTAACAACATCTACATAAATTGTATTTTACTTTCGGTAATTTTTGGTCAATATTTCCATACAAGTTTTTCATTATGTTTATAAATTTATAAATAAACTTTATGGTGATTAAAAAGATCAGCAAACTCCATCGGGTTAGTCGGTAAAACATAACAATCTTGCTTACCTGTGCAATGTTGCTTTTAAAAGTTAAACTTCTTTTTCGTAACATACTTATCTTTTAAGAGAATATTTTTTTGCTTATAACGTATAGGATAATACTATTTTTTGCTTCTTTGGACAAAAGCCAACATTTAAAGACACTATCAGTGCAGATTGAAATCGACTTATTAATTTATGATTCTTTGATCACATATTTAGATCTAGTTGATAATAATGAAGTTATCAGACGACGTAACGGTCTATTGCAGAAGATTTATAGAACAATGATAGATAGACTTCTTGCAGATTAAATTATATCTATACTTAAATAATTAGGTTTCTAATAATAATAATGAAATACTTGCTACTATTTGAAATAGTACTAAGTTAGTTGTTTAATGTGGAAGGATTGAGATTTTGTAAGATATTTGATTCATAGGGCTTAGAAACTGGATATTTCGAAGAAGACGGCTCCCTTGTGGTCGTATCCGAAGGTGTAGAGATGTGTAGATTTCCAGCAAATAGAAGAAACTCATCGAATTGGTCTTGGTTCAAGGTCCTCGGTTCTCTAGATAATCACTCTATTCGTTCCATTTCACACTTCCATAGATATCATCCAACTCAAAATGATGACCCACAGCTTTGTGACGTTTTCTTTACTTGTGAAATAGAATAATAGCTTTTTTAATCATCTTTAACAAAATCCAAACAAGACCATGTGGTTCTGGGGAAAAGATCCTGGAAATCCTAGTGGTCCCACGCGTAGCTTAGTTTTCATTTGTCATATACCATCGAAAATAGGTTTTAACAAGAAGATGTTTTTCAATATTTTGTCAAAAATGACAGTTGTAAATTACTTTCTCAAATTGTCAATTAGTTTGTTTACAAACATAACGTGCTTACGTAAGCGGCGAAGAGTTGTAATTACTTACTAAAGCTTTGATTGTTTTAATCTTTGTTATGGCTGGTTGGGGCTGGAGGAAATTAATTAGTTTTATGAGAGTTAGTATTTAAACCATTTTGTTAATGATCTGTGTAATCTTCTAAATAAGTATGTACTCGACTAACACCATCAAGCCATGAGTTTCATCCATTCTAAATTAACATCTACATTCAGATATGCTCTCAATGCCGTGCTTATAAATAATTTAGCTTGGAATCATACCCTAATGCAATACTCAACTGCTTTACAAATATGAATAACTGCTCATGTAAATTTTAGGGTATTTATGAGATAAGGAGACGTATGTCTCTTCCTGAATTAATACCCGATTGGCCCGAGCTTATGGAGGCTGTGAAAGTAAAGGTTCGATAAAAAGGACATATAAAAGTAAACTTTAAACTATGGACGTTTTCAGAATCTTTGAAGTTATACAGGTTTTGTTCTATAGTTTTCCCATATTTGTTGACATGTTGATATTGATACTTTCAAAAACTCTGGAAACTCCTTTAAATAAACATTTTAATTAAAAGTTTAAAATATAATAACTAAATATATCCTCAGGGTTGCTGTTATCTTTCGACCCAATGAAAGGATTTGCGCCGTTCTTTAAAATGTACACATACTTTTTAGTACTTATCCAAAAATGAAAGATAAGAGCAGCACTAGAGCGATTTAAATAAAAAAATGCATAAACTGTGAATTTTAAAATAACGTGCACAAGGGTTTGTATCACCACTTCATATTTTTTCTTAACCTGAACATGTTTTTCAGGGAATGTAAGTGGAATGAAATTGATGATTATCTCTTTGGTTTTTGTTACTCATGTGGATTTACAGGTTTATTATTTTACGTCGGATTGAGGAGCTTTTGTCACGTCTCATTAATAAAATTAATTTTGTCCTTGTTCATATCTTCATTATTAATTTCAGCTGATGCATCCTTTGTTTTGCAGATGTTGGAATTTTTCGAATTGTCAAAATTTATTCAATGTTACGCATATTTTATTCAGTTCTGTTTTTTATTGTCATAAAAAGCACACATTTTTGAGCATTATTTTTAACTATTGGATGAAATAGAGCGCTTATTAGTTAGACAGCTATTAGTTGCTTAGAACCTATTTAAATTATTGGATTAGTAGATACGATTTTAAATTCGAGTGATTTTTTTTAAATTATATCATTACGCATGTCTCCATTCCATTTCTGATGATATCACTAAGACGAATGGATATTTTATAGAGATCCCATAATAGAAGACCGTCACTAGCCGAACTGATTCCGGATTGGCCAGTGCTGCACTCGTTCAAAAGAAACGAGGTTTGACACCGAAAAGATACAGTGAATAGACGTCACCATGCATCTTGAATTGTCTCACCCAATGCAAAATTTATTTGTAGCACAAAACTGTTTCACGAACACTGGTGTTTTTTCAATGAAGCTACGAAATTTGTTTCGATCCTTGCACTGATATTTCCAGCTATTGATCTCTTAATTATAATTTGATTTACTAAACTAAATTATGTAAAATAAGCCTCTAAAAGCAATTGCTTATCATAATCATATCGTTTTATTTGAAGCAATTGCTAGAAATATATTAATGCAAGGATTTTTAATTGATTTTTTAAGGCAGTCACTTTGATTCAATCTGTGAACAGCACAATTCTGGACCTTCTTCTTTTTTTCTCCTACCGTCAGCTATCCCACACCAATTTATTTCAAATTTTCAAGTGAGCACTATTCACGATGTTAAATATCGCACTTCAATGTGATTTGGTTCAAATGTGAAATATTCGCTATACTGCACCAAACTTCTGAAAAGTTTTCTGTGGCGCTCACTGCAGCACAGTCTTTTTCCTAAAATATTTCTTGAAATTCCAATTTCTGTACAATAGCATGGTGTTTGAAGTTCTATCGGTAATATTTATAAAATATTGGCTGATAAATGTAATGGCTCGAACACAGTCTACTTCAGTTTTAATTGCATTTGAGTTAATATTATTATTGTTAGTGAGTGATTATTTAAATTTTTGATAAGTTTTGGTCTTCAAAGTTTCTTAATGGTCAGCACTTAAAGCTTAATTGTATGAACAGCACTTTTTGCAACAGCA
The DNA here is from genome assembly GCA_944452665.1 of Stenoptilia bipunctidactyla. Lineage (NCBI taxonomy): Eukaryota > Metazoa > Arthropoda > Insecta > Lepidoptera > Pterophoridae > Stenoptilia > Stenoptilia bipunctidactyla. The sequence continues at coordinate 9,781,015 of OX101743.1, forward strand.
CTTTTCATTCTAAAGACTAAAGATTCTCTGGTAATCGGAACAAACTTTTTCAGAAACCGGAATCTTTCTTGAAACCTCTCATAGATCAAAGCGCTAAGGAAGGTAAAGACAAGAAGGTTACATTCGAAGCAATATTCACAAAGCCCAACTCAAAGCCAAAGTGGTTCTGCCGCAAGGATGTAAGCATAAAAGCGACTGATATTTATTTATTTATCTGATATACATATAATACAACTTATTAAATATTCTTCTCAGGAACTTTTCCCAGGCTCGAAATATAAGATGGTAAATGAGCAGGATTCATATAAACTGATTATCTATAATCCTAAAGTTGAGGATACAGGTAAAATTACCATTGAAATTGGAGGTATAACATCAACTGCCTTCTTGCAAGTAGATGAACCTGATCCGACGTATACATTCACCAAACAGCTCAAGAAGACTCTCACAGGGTACACCAAACACGAAGTATGTCTGGAGTGCTCTGTATCGAGCAGTTTAGCTGTGGTCTCTTGGTACAGGGAAGAAACCAAACTAGAAGATGGAGATGAATTCTCAATTTCGAAAGATTTGACCGGAGTTTGTAGGCTCACCATCAAGAATGCGAAACTTGAAGACGCTGGTCAATTCTCTTGCAGACTTGAAAGACAACCTGACAGAACAGACTGTGACGTTAAAATTGTTGGTAAGTTATCGAAATACAAATATAGTTTTCTTAAAAGTTAATTTATTATGTATTAATACATTATACTTTTATTACAGAATACCCATACAAGTTCACAAAAGTACTTAAGTCTCAACAAGCTATTGAGAAAGACACCATCACATTGCTTTGTGAACTTGATGATGCTGGCGGTGATGTAAAATGGTAATTTATTTTCTATACCAATGTGTTTGCTATGTAGTGATAAATTGTTGAAAACAACCGATGGCTTGATATTCAAACTTTCTTATAGGTTCAAGAATGACGAGCCATTGAAAACCGATAAACGAATTACGATCGTCAAGGAAGGTCGTAAACGAAAGGTCGTGATCAAGGATGCCAAAGTCACTGATGCAGGCAACTTTAAATGTGTCAGTAATGCCGACGAAACTAAATGCGAATTGATTGTCAATTGTAAGTCTTGTCACGAACGCCGTTTTTTTATTATGTTTTGATTTCAAGTAACACAATAAACAATAAATCATTTTTCAGACTCGAATCGCTTCAATAAGAAATTGAAGGACACAGAAGCAATTGAAAGAGACAAGGTTGTGCTTGAAGTTGAGCTTCAAGATCAAACTGCAGAGGCTGTATGGTCATTCAATGGCCAGCCGATTGTTCCCAATGAGAGGTAAATTTTTCAAAATACTTAGTGTCATTTTAATGCAATTTAAAATTTATACATACTTAATTTATTATACTTTTTTTCTCCAGAATTGAAGTTAAGAACTTGGGTGGTGGTAAACATCAACTCATTTTCAATAAGTTGGAAATGGATGACGATGGAGAAATCTTATGTGAATCTGGTAAACTGAGCTCCTCTTGTAAACTTACTGTGAAGAAAGGAGAATCAAAGCCTCATATCGACTGTACTGATACGTTCCATGGACCTGCTGGACAACCATTTGTCATTGAAGTGCCTTACAAAAGTAAGTATGATATTTCTCATTTTGATAATTTTCAACAGTCGATAGTATCGAGACACTAGAAATGGTCTAAGCTTTGTCTACATGAAGTTAAAAATCCCTTTGTTACTGATAAAATATATTTACATTCTTCTCTATTTAGTTGACGGCACTCGGCAAACACCAATTGAAGCTAAACTATTCAAGGATGGTAAAGCTTTGCCCGCCAAAGAAGTCGAAGTTGTTGTGGAACAAGAAAAAATACTATTCAAAATTAAGAAACCCACTAGGGAGGGTACTGGTAAATACCAGATCAAATTATCAAATGCTCAAGGAGAAGACTCAAAGGATGTCATCATTAACATGCAAAGCGTGCCAACACCACCTCAAGATGTTAACGTGGATGAAGTGTTCCAGACATCTTGTGTTGTTACATGGAAACCACCTCAAGATGATGGTGGATCGCAAATTGTCAAATATATCATTGAAAGACAGGTTAGTATTTCAAAATATATCTAAAAGGTCGATGATGGTACTTTCATGTTTATTTACGAAACAAATGCTGAAGAAAGAAGCAATGAAATGAGATGGTCAGCGCCAATATTTTTTTGATAAAAATGCTTTTATAAATTAACTTTCAGCAATCACCTATGCTAGTAAAAATCATATGTTGGTTGTATTTTCTGATTCACTAAACCACATAGAAGAGTAACTATCCCACTTTAACTGCCTTTTGTACATAAACTTATATGCAAAATATATTTTTAGGATCTATCACTTAAAGCTGGATGGGACAATGTTGGTGAGGTACCATACGGTGAACCCACCAAATTTAAGGTCGAAGATCTTATTGCTAAGAAGACTTACAAGTTTAGGATTCGTGCGGTCAACAAGATTGGTTCCAGTGAACCTGGTCTTTTTGCTAAGCCTGTGCTTGCTAAAGACCCATGGGGTACGTTTTTTCTTTGTTATAACGTATAGAGACAATGACAATATAACTCTCAGATCTTTACTGAGGTTATTTATTTATAACGCGACTTAATCCAATTCAAAATAATGTCTGCGGAAATGAATAAAATTCAAGTAAACCTTAATAGTTGAACCAGCATGATTTATATGTTCATTTTGATATTTCAGATGAACCATCTAAGCCTAAGAATGTGGAACTTGTTGATTGGGACAAAGATCATGCAGACCTTAAATGGCAAAAGCCAGATAATGATGGTGGTGCCGAGATTACCGGCTACGTCATTGAGTACAAGGTACGTAAACGTTCTCTTTTTTTAAACAAATGAGTCAATCAACATCCACATTTAGAACACACTTAAATCGCATTTTTGTTTACCTTAGGAGAAATTCGGCAAAGACTGGGTAAAGGGCAAAGAAGTGCCCGCCACTAGCTTAAGCGCCACTCAAGATGGTCTCAAAGAAGGTGGTACTTATGAGTTTAGGGTCAGAGCTATCAACAAAGCTGGACCTGGTGAACCAAGTGACACTACTAAGCCGATTGTTGCTAAGTGCAGATTTGGTAAGTGAAATATTTGTATACTCTCCTCAGACCATATGCTTAATCTTTGAACTTGAAGAAAGCATCAATAAATGTCGTCAGTAATCATGATGTTAAAATACTACATGTCTTTCCAACAGTTAAACCATTCATCATCGGTGAAGGTCTACAGAACTTAATCATCAAAAAAGGTCAAGTCATCAGTTATGACATCAAGTATGGCGGTGAACCCGAACCAGAAGTCAGATGGGTTCTTGGAGAGGAGGTAAATTTATATCAATTTCTACTTAATATAATGTTCTCTTGTACAGTTTGCACTTGAAATTTCCAGTCTCTTTGAGTAAAAGTGTTTTTAAAGTTCTTTGTAAAACAAATCCAATTTGTAAAAGATATTACGCGTAGGTTGCGTATTTAATATGATTATATTCAAAAACACTTAGATATCAACGGGCGGTAAGGACCCGACTACCTGACCAGTTGGTCGGGGATCAGGGGAGACACAGAAACAGAAATTTATTATTAATTTTTCTGTTGTTGGATGGGGCTGTGGAATACAGCAACACTGGCTTGAGTCTAGAATTGCTTTTTATTAGTTTACTAGTTATGATTTGATAATACTACCTTCACATCACATAAACTACAAACAAATTTCCTTTTCACCAGATAAATTAGACGTTAGATTTTTTTTCATTTTTGCATCAGGCAAAGAAATAACACGTTTTATTTTTTGTTCCAACAAGAAACGAGGAAAGCTGTATTCGGAGAAGGTACTAAGATGGTGACACAGAGCTTATCAGAATGTTCTCTATGTTTTAAACCTATACTTATTTACACTTTCTTACACACTATAATACTTAATATTAAATAAATTTCACTTTAAATACTGTGACTAACAAAAATTAAATCAAAAAGAATTGACGAATCACATTGAATGTTTCGAAATAGGTAGATTTCTAAAATTAATTGTTCTAGATAACTATTTCTAAAAGATGTTTCATATCACAAGCCTTAGGCGACCTACCGTGTAGGTAGTAGATGGTTATCGTGTTTATCAAAGAGGTTTTTGTGGGTTTGACTATTATAGTCAATAATAATAATAGTCATGAGACTATTATAGTATCTAATAGTCGTGAGACTACTATAAATAGTCTCATGACTATTATAGTCATGCAAGAAGAATATTAAAAAGAAATACGTCAATGTCAGCTGTCATTTAGAACAGAATCACGAAGTTCTATATCTTCCTAATTTTTACGAAAAAATGTATGCAAGATAGGGTGTTAGTTTATTAGTGACAAGTGAATAAGGAACGAAATGTAACTCTTATAGCAATGTCATATTGGTGAGTGAAATGAAACATCTATCGATAATAAATGTAGGAAACATTCGATTTGATTCAATTTATAATCTCAAATTTAAGTGGTTGTTCTTCAATTAATTGCACTATAAATATTTTTATTTACTTTGAATGTTTTAAATATTTTCTTCTGATTTTATTGCATTTTACTCAGATGCGTCTGTAAACTAGATTACGTACGATACTGATAAAAAGCTAAAGTACCTATATAAAAATGTTAAATCCAATTATAAAATGAGCACTGTTGTGCTGAACTTTAAAGAAATAAACATTTATAAAAGCTGAAATTTGGATAATTAATTCAAATATAAAATAACATGAAATTAATGGTCACCCTAATTAATGACGTGTCTTAGTAAAATGTTTAACTGTAGCTGGCATTCAGCATAAAACAATAAAAATTTGCTTCGTTATCACTTCTGAAGAGAGAGAAAGTGGTAACTACCACTCATTAAACCTGTTTAAACTAAATTAAAAAAATACCTTACATTAAATTAGTTTAAATACACACACAATACATGCATCACTGCAACACAAAACATAAAAGTATGATAAAACATACCTACACTTGTCGAATGGTCTCGTCAAAATGTTCTGTCATTCGTTTGTCTTAGATGTTGTCACAATTTGTCGAATTCTGGAAAAATTAACCTCAATTGTTTTATTTAGGATATTCGCGATGATGGAGATCGTATTACAATTGATAAATACGAAAAGAATACTGTTTTGAATGTACGGAAGACAACAAGGCCGGACAGTGGAAAATACAAACTTGTATTGACCAACTCTTCGGGTACCTGTGAGAGTGTTGCTGATGTGGTTGTACTTGGTAAGTTGTTTTTTTTATTTTATAAAAGAATAGGCTAAAAAGTAAGCCTTTGATTTATAGAACAAGCTAAAATTTGCGTCCCATGAGACTGAGAATCGTAGAATTTTTCTGTACTTTCATGATGTATATTTTTCAGTCATTTTTCCTAGAATTGAAAAGTCATATAAAAATTTTTTTTAAAAAATCACGAAACCAAAATGAAAGCAAACTCATTATTTCTTTTTGAGAAAAAGTGAACCACTTTCAAAAAACCGACCCAATAAAATGTTTCAATAATATTTATAAACGCCAACCTATTCCGGTTTATATTCCGTCCATATTACTTTCTGGCCAAAATTAATTAATACTTAATAATTAATAATTACTACTTAATAATTAATTAATAACTAAAAACATTAATAATTTATCTGGGTGGGTATTTACATAGTTTTTGAAGTCGGTGCCAAACCAAATTTAATGTTGGGCTAGTAAAAGTAAATTAGTTAGTAAATGAAAAACAAAAAAAAACTGTATCAAAATCAATTCACCCAAACGTGAGAAACTACTAGTATTCGGTCATTATTCGGCAAATCAATCAAACATTCGGCTGAATACAAATGTCGAATGTACGAAATACGAATGTTCGGCCGAACATTCGGCTCATCTCTGACACACAATAAACAGATAAATTGAGAACCCTCTATTTTTTGAAGTTGGTTATTATATTAAAACCTTCTACTAAACATGACTAATCGCTTTTCTGAAAACCGCATCCCAATCGGTTCAGACAAACGCGAGAAAATCGCGGACAAACGCGGAGAACCTTCTTTTTTTGAATTCGGTTAAAAAAGCGTTCTCTTTTATTCGCTTGCAACAATTAAATATTAACATAACACAGCAGCAATATTATGATGATAAGGAAAGTAATCTTATCTAGTCTTACCAAAAAGATGTGCTTATTAGCTTAAGCCCAGTCTGCGTTTGGTATGAGTTTATCAATTTTTGTTTTTTTATTCTAGACAAACCTAACCGTCCAAATGGTCCAATTGAAGTTGTGGACGTCAGGGCCGAGAAGGCCACGGTTAAATGGAAGAAGCCAGATGACTGGCAAGGTTCAGACATCACTGGTTACGCTCTTGAAAAGATGGACTATGTAAGTTTCACACAATCTGCTCTTGAATTTTTCAGAATGCTCTGTATTTTTATGTATTTGTAGTCGATCAAATCTAAGAATGTAGTTTGACAGCTGTCAGATCAAATAAACCGTACCTACTACAAAAGTAAATGAATTATTTATTAGTTAGGTATACTTATTAAAAACCATTCATAATGAGGGATTTTCTGACAGCTCAAATTCAAATTCAAATTCAAATTCAAATATTCTTTATTTCGTAAGTATTTAAATACATTTGAAATAAGTCAAACAATTTACAAATTGAACTGAATCTACCACCACTTCGGAAAGTCGATCTGTTGAGAAGAAGTGGCAAGAAACTCAACAGCAATCATCTTTTAAAAATAAGAGAAAAATAATACATAGTAACAATTTACAGCCAGGGAATCCCAACTTCTTGCATCCGGATATCTTAAAGTAAAACTTTTCACATAACACAGCTCATAAAGATTAGTTCAAAAAACCTATATAGATGGCACTTTTAAAAAGCCGAAGGCGTTAGGTCTGTATACTATAATGTAGGTAAATGGTATCTATCATATATGGTTATTTATAAGTTCAATTTCTGACACAGATGTAATTAATTTATTTTACTTTTAAAAACGCAGTGTGGAATATATGGCTCTATGACAGACAAGACTTCGCCTTTCTTTACAAAAGCCTTTCGAAGCCTTTTGTACCATTTTTGTACCGTTTTACAAAGATTTAAATCTATAGATGCGCCCTTTCAGTACATAGAACTAACGAAATATTGTCATTACTGACAGAGGTGCATGCACAAGTCTTGTGACAGTCTCTAATGAGCGCTTGTCGTGCACGCTCACATAGATTATTTTGTTTTTATATATTTACATAAAGACTTAATTATGCTATCTTGTTCATTTCGGGGGTGTAAAAATACAAGTCGCAATACAAACAACGATAAAGGTGTTACTTTTCATGCGTTAGTAATTATTATAATGCATTTCTCGATTTTGTCGGGCAAGGAAGCGCCCGGCCGCCAAAGAATAAGTAATCTGATAGTAAATAAAAGATCAACTCAATACTTAATGTCACCTATTAAAATCGTTATATTAGAAAACCTTTGAAGTTTTTATTTTACTTTACAAAGCCGTCGTATTTTTTTACTATTTTATGGAAATAGAAAAATATATTGGTTTATTTTATCCACATATTTTATTATCATAACGGTTTTAAGTAATTATTTTCTTATTTTTAATTGTTGTAGACCATTAAAAAATATTAATGGAACAAGTAATATTCGCGGGGAAGATATTTCTAGCACTATACCAATATTAACCCAATACGATGTAAACTGCAAAATTATATCGAACATTTTAAATACAAATAATAGGATATACAGGGTGACTGGTGGGTACACTTTCTGAATTCGAGGACGTGATAGTTTGAGGTCATACTCAAAGAGAAAAAATGAAATAAAAAATATTTTTATATTATTTAAAGAGTAAACTTAACTGAAAGGTCTAGAATTCATTACGCAACGAGTGGTTACACTGGTACTCACGTATGCACGGTGTTAACAAAACAGTATAGTTAGTTAGGTATAGACGGCTTCACGAACGGTCCTCGATCTAGTGAAACTTTTTATTTATTTATAGGGAATTCTGCTGAAAAATTAAGTAGTAGGTACTTCATTTACATAATTATTATGATCAGAATCGAGTACAGAGTGCTCTCCTTCAATATCTAAAAATATGCGGATCGCTGCAAATGCTAATTTAACCATATGTTGCGTAATGAATTCTTTAATTTTCAGTTAAGTTTACTCAGTAAATAATTAATATTTATATATATTTTTTTTCTCTTCATGTATGATCTCAAACTATCCTTGAAATGCAAAAGTGCCCACCAGCCACCCGGTAAAACTTAAACGATTCATAAATATTTATCTTTATTTTTCTTACTTTGTAATCCTTTATAACTGTTTAGGCGTGTTTCTAGCGTAAGTTACATCTGATCTTATTCTATGACGTTTGTTGACGTGGACTCGCCGTGCTTGTGTGAGTAAAAATGACAACCTTAAGGCACGTACGGGCAAATCTATGGATTTAAATCTTTGCCGTTTTGTTTTTAATGAGCTATCAGAAAATCTCTCATTATAAAATCTGCCTTCAAATATCACCAACGGTGATGTGTTCCGGCAATATCTTATGAAGAGTCACTTCCGTCCTGAACCCGTGAACTTCACTTACCATCAGGCGAGATTCATTCAAACGCGGGTTTAATAAAAAAAACGAGATGTTTAAATATCTGACATTTGATGACTTGACCTACCTAACCTACCTAACACATCTATATTATTACATGACTATTTTCAGGACACCGGTAACTGGGTACCTTGTGGCGAAACCGGACCAGAACCCACAGAGATGGTTGTGAAAGGATTAACACCAAATCACAAATATAAGTTCAGAGTCCGAGCGGTTAACAAGGAAGGTGAATCTGAGCCTTTGGAGACTGATGGTTTCATTCTAGCAAAGAATCCATATGGTGAGTTTTTTTTATAAGTAATCATGACTAGGTGTCATAGTAGAAAAATAGGTATTATACCTACTTAGTAGGGATTATGCGGTGTCGCGGCGGCGACGTTTAGCTTTATGAATGATAATATTATGCGGGTTTGATCTTTTCTTTTTAGAAATTATTAAGGGAAAACATTAGGTACTACATACTTTTAAAATAACATTTTACTACGAAACGAACACATTATTTGACAAATCTCTTCAGGTTGTGGACCCGTGAAAATTCATTATTTTTATTATCATAGAGATAGTAAGTCACTGTCACTACTGTCAGTCAGTGTCAATGTCGTATGTCAAGCTGTCGGACGCCGCCCGCACGTTTGTTTGTAAATAACATAAGTGCCGGCGCCAAGTTATCACATTCAAAATTTCAGAGATTCCATTCAGAGCATAGAAAAATATTACTCTAGATTCAGACTCACTGACAAAAAGCGTTGAACACGTTAGATTCGTTGCATGAAACAGTTATTGTTTTATTGAAATGGTAAGCGAAAATACACAGTGAAATTTTACAGAAAGAAGTATACTTATATCTTAAGCAGGAAACGTGTTAACTATCACATAGTATAACGAATTACATTATCATCTAATGTTTATTTTCAGATCCTCCTAAGGCTCCAAGCAAACCAGTTATCATTGATTATGATAACATGTCAGCAACACTCCAATGGGAAGCACCAACTGATAATGGTGGCAGACCTATTCTTGGATACGTCGTGGAGATGAAGGACAAGTTCTCTCCAGATTGGAAAGAGGTAAGAATATAGTTTATATGTATATCCTTAAATAGATCTGCAAAATTTTACCATCATTTTATGCCTACCTGAAGGTATCCTTATGATTATTTCCGAATTCCTTTGCATTTTAGTTTTTAGATTGTCCGGGCTCAGCAGGTGAATTTATAATGTAATAAATAGTGTAAACTCACACTTATCCACCTGAATCTAATTTGATGACTATTTATTTTGTTAGTTTTCAGAAAATAAATAAATTCAAAGAATTGTGGGTCCAATACAAATATTCAAAATATACTAAAATTTTCACTGGTGTTTACTTTAATAAATATTATATGACAAAAAGGACTTTACTATGCTGAGTTAAATCTAGTATTTAGTGCTATTTCTAAGCATTTATTTAGTTATTCATTAAAATGTCTAAATATTAGGTTGTCAAAACTGAAGATACCAAGACTGAGTATAAGGTGGAAGGTCTCAAAGAGAAGATGATCTACCAGTTCCGCGTGAAAGCACACAACAAAGCTGGCGTTGGTGAGCCATCACCACCGACAGACAATCACTTGTGCAAACACAAGAACTGTAAGTATTTTACTTTTTAAAGAGTTGTTTGTTACATATTATAATAAATTTATAAAAATGCTGTGACTGTTAAGGTGCACTGAATTAGCTTATAAATTATTTATTAGTTTCAACTAGTTAGATCAGTTTCTGTTAATATAATATTGGTTTTGTTCAAGACATTATGGCTTTCTCTAAATGAAACAATAATTTCTAATTGTTTGTTGCATTGCACCACAGTTTGAGGCCGTTTTTGATTAAATATATCTTTGTTAGCAACATGCTTGGATAAACCAGTAATTCCTGATAAAAATAAAACCTTTAAGTACTTAAATTTTAAAATAATAAAAGAAGTTGCTATTTATTTGAATACTTACTTACAGTCTAAATTATTAATTACAGTGAAACCACGCATTGAACGCAGTACCTTCAAATCTGTCATTATCAAGGCTGGAAGAACTCACAAATGGTCTGTTGACGTCATTGGAGAACCAGTACCAGATACTATTTGGTAAGTTTGGTTTGAAAATTATAATGATTTTAACAAATATTTTTGTTCTTTTATCTGTGACCAAACCAGCAGGGACATTCAGACAGAACTAGCTCTTTATAAATTAATGCCAGGACACATCATTAGGAGATCATAATTTTTTAGAAGGTTTATATGAGGTTTTTTATTTAGATTAGCCACCAGCGGGGCTAGCATGCTACCGTCGACAACAATAAATTGGGCCTTTTATCGATATTTTCTTAGAAAATAGTATTTTGTGAATGTAATTTATTAAGATAATGACATATTTGGTTCTGTGGTCTTAATCATGGTATCAAAATGAGTAATTCTATCTATTATGGTGCGCATATTAGCTTACATAATAGGATAAAATAACAAAATAATATTTATCTTGCTGATTCGACTATTTATCGATGGTTGCATGCTAACCCTGCTGATGTTAAAGGGTCACAGATCAGATCAGATCAAGCAATGGCACTCAGATTATTCCACTTACACAAATTAGATATGCTCATCCAGGAATCTTATCAGCCAATACTACTTTGTCAAACTTTCTTCTATAATTTGTCTTAGAATTGTGTTGCGTAGGAGTACCGCTAAAGTTGACTGGTTCAAAAATGAAAAGACAAAAGCATACCTTTATATACACTTCTCTCTTTTTCTAAAATGGTATGTTGAATCAGGCGCGCTCCCAGACTGAAATTTTGGGGGGGTCACAAATGAATTTTGGGGGGGGTCGCGACAATTTTTTTGTATCAGAAGTATCTTTTTCTTCCTCCTTGTCTTTTAAGGGGTTCATCTTTTCATGATTTTGGGGGGGAGTCATGTCCCCTGTGACCCCCCCCTGGGACCGCGCCTGTGTTCAATATGCTCTGGATTTATTTAATGTAGCATCATGGTGATAAAATCGAACAGTATAACTTCAATTGTAGATTATTTATTTCATGCAATATAATTTAACATCACTTTTTTTTATCAGGACATGGCGTGACAATATCAAACTAGTAAACACGGAACGTATTAAGATTGATAACAAGGAATACCACACAGACTTCACGATTTTGAACACAGTACGTCGTGACACGGGAAAATATACTCTCAGAGCAGAGAACGTCAATGGCTTTGATGAAGAAACTGTTGAGCTGACTGTACTCAGCAAGCCTGGGTCACCTACTGGTAAGTTTTTTATATATCTAAGTTAAGAATTCATATTATGATAGTAGACTTTTGCCTTACTAATGCTATTATCCCATATTGTAAAAATATAAATATGTGCCGACCTAGATCCAAACTAGTATAGAAATGTTTGATTTCCAAACTAGCCGAGTTGGAAAAAGAAAATAAATTACAGTATTGAAAATAGTTCTTTACAATTCTTGGCGTTCATTAATTATTTGTAATACTGGTATCAGTTGAATAAGCTCATATTTCAAATATAGACTAATATTATAAAGAGGAAACCTTTGTATTTTTGTATGTTTGTATTGAATAGGCTCAAAAACTACTGGACCGATTTCAAAATTTCTTGTACCATTACTTAGAGGGATTCTTCCGAATCCGTATAGGCTACTTTTTATCCCGAAAATCCCGCGGGAATCGAAATTGCGCGGGTAAAACCGCGCGTAACAGCTAGTTTCAAATATAGATAAAATCAAAGGAAATATACTATGAGGTATATTTACTTCATATTAGTTTTTAAAGGCAGTAAACTAACATTACCATATTTTCCTTTCAGGTCCACTTGAGGTATCAGACATCCACGCCGAAGGATGCAAGGTGAAGTGGCAGAAGCCTGAAGATGATGGAGGTTCACCCATCAAAGAATACGAGCTGGAGAAGATGGATATGGCCACTGGAAAGTGGGTCAGAGTTGGCAGGTGAGTGTTGATTGTAAAATAAATTACCAAAAGTAACACACACACAAAGTAACCTCAAGATAAAATTTCATAGGATTGTGCTTTGGGTTCAAAAAATTTTAATAAAATATTCTATCAAAAATGATCTGTGTAATTGAAATAAAGTACCTATGTTGATAGAATTTTTAAATTATACTCTATTATAGAGGGTAATATTTTTTTGAGCTTTCAAATAAGAGGCTGTGGTACTTAATTTTAAAATTTGTCTTTACTTGATATCATTCCAAGCTACTTTGATAATTCCGCAACTCCAAAGAACAAGTAATGCAGGATTTTAGTGCGTTGGTGCATGCGGAATTGGCAAAGAAACTTAGTTATAGCTGTTGGAATGGGTTCCTGGATTTCTGTTGGAAATGATTCTGCACAGAAAAGCCTGATTCCGTCACTTACATAGAACCTCTTCAATCTTAATAGTTAAAGCTTAGACAATCGCATGCTGGACTGGGAGCAAAAGAATAATGTAAAATTTACCAGCTGCTTCCGTTCCCAGGCATACTGTAAAAGACAGTTAAGGGACAGAGGTTTTATTGGCATTTTTGTGGGCGACAGGCTGACCCCCTGTCACTGCAATAGCATCTCTTCATCATTAGAATATCTCCAAATTTGTCAAACGTGACATCAGATGGTATCATACAATATTATGCCTACCATAAGGGATACAAGCGTGAAGTTATGTAATCCCTTCGTAACTATGCACATTAACATAAATTATCAATTCGCAGAGTTGCGGGAGACAAGAAGCCTCTAGAAATGGAAGTGACTGGCTTGGAACCAGGACACCAGTACAAGTTCAGAGTGACAGCTGTCAACGATGAAGGCGACTCTGAACCGCTTGAAGCAGAGAAGGCTATTCTTGCTAAGAATCCGTTTGGTAAGTATGAAACATTACAAAACAACATTTAAAATTAAGAAAAACTCAAATAAGATTTAATAGTACAGAAAATGACACTGGCATGAAAGAAACAGAACATGAAAATAAAAGCGACAAAAAGGTTATATGTCAAAGTTGTCTAGTTCATGGAGGTGCTCTTTCTTTGAAAAAAGTATCTTGCCTATATCGTTTCGTAATATTTTTAAAATTTGATACTTTAACCAATTTATTTTTATCGTCTGTAACAAAACAGCGCCCTGCACAACAAGTTTTGACAATTTGCTTAGCCACGCATTAATATGACGAAAATTTTCAAAACATATTTTGTTACCTTTTCTCTTTATTTTTTATCAGACTCAGATACAAAAACGATATAAAATGTCTTTGTATCGTTTTTGTATCTGAGTCTGCTTGCGAAATGTTTGCGAATAAATTCTTCTGACGATCAAAATCGTTTTTATGGTTACGTACCTCAAAAGAATGACGTAAACCTTAAAGTAACGCTTAAAAAAACAACATAACACTGATATCTGTCTCGCTTACTTATTCCACTATCTCTTTCCCGCAGACATTTCTGACAAACCCGGCAACGTCGAAGTGGCCGACCATGACAATCAAAGTGCCGACATCAAATGGGATCCACCGAAGTCAGACGGTGGCGCGCCCATTCAAAAGTATATCATACAGAAGAGGCCTAAAGGTGGAGATTGGGAAACTGCTCTTGAGGTAAAACCTAAAGAAAGAAAGAAAGAAAAAATGTATCTACAAACAAATATATAGAAAAAAGTGTTATAAACCTGTCATATTTCCGTCCCCAATTTTTAACTTAATGTTGAGGGCACAGAGTTCAGATTCACTTACAAATTTTTGACAGATTTGCAACACTTGACCTTCTGCCTTCTGTATGGTCGTTTGACCCCTATCACACCTGATGGTAATTGAAGATGAGTTAGATGATGACAGCACACGGATTGTTTAGTTTTTAACCTAAGTTAAGGCCAACAAGGTGTTTACCTAGACATAGTCGATAACCAATATATGTATAGTAACAACCTGGTTATATCTGAGTGACAACGCTTTCTGAAAAATGTTAGCTGGAAATATTTTTTTATTTTATCTGTAAGCCTTTATTCGTGTCTTAAAAGCGAATAGCTGTGCTCATCAAATTATAAGTTAACTTTAATTGTAAGGACTGCTGTTGAATATCCAATATGGCTATACCAAAGTCAAGAAAAACTTCAGACAGACATCTGTTCCTACCAGGATTCAAATCTGAGATCCAGATATAAAAATCTACGTTACTTTTTCTACACCAGTCAATTATAACTCAGTGTTACATACAAAAAACTAATGTCTTTTCATATTCAGGTGCCCGGAACACAAAACACCGGCAAAGTGGAAGGCTTACCCGAAGGCAGTGAATACCAGTTCAGGGTGATTGCTGTGAACAAAGCTGGCCCCTCTGAACCTTCGGAGCCTACCAAGATGACCATCATTAGGCACAAGGCCTGTAAGTATTGAGATTGTTTGTAATTTTTTACGTTCGCACAGATTGAGGTTAAGTTTTTAATATGTTACGTTGAAGTTGAAAATGGAACAAACGGGTTTAGGATGAGAATGTATAAAATATTAGTTTGATAACATGGCAACACATTTTGTTTAAAGGATGGTCTCTGAAGTTAAGTGGACAACCACAGTTTTGTTAAAGTTCAGTTATCCAGTCGAGCAGGGCAATTCTTGGCCTATTAATATAAAGATAATATAATATGTAAATGCTTATATAAAATTTAACAAAAAAAATAAAAAAAAAATTCATAAAAATAAATGTACTCATACTTGGTTATTAATAACATTCTATAGCTTCATTTTTATCTTGATTACCATTCATGATTAACCAAGCAGAGCTCGTGATATGGAATCACGTTTTTCCCATTTTTTTTCATATGATATTGCATCTTTTGTATGCTCTGTGGTGATTACTTTTATCACTATCCATGTGCTCGTTTACCCCGTAAATTATAATATAGTCATTTTAAACATGCATACTTTTATTTCCAGTGAAACCACGCATCGATCGTACAAACCTCAAGACAGTGGTCGTCCGCGCTGGAAAGCCGATATTCTTTGACGTCAACGTCAAAGGTGAACCCGCGCCTAAAGTGCAATGGTTCCAGAAATGGAAGAAAGAAGAGAAGGAGGTAAGACTGAATGAACACTCTTTTGAAAATAGTTTTTTTTTCTTTTTTTGCCATTTAGAACGTTTTGAACGTTTTGAACGATTTCAAGTTTCAAAATTTTTGGAACATAGAAGAGTATTTTATATTTATTTGAAAAATTTGAGGCCGTTTGGTTCTAAATACTCCTAGATTCGCTATCAATTCTTTATAGTAAACTGTAAAATTTTTATCGAATAATTAATCTCCTTATTTTTAATTAAGTATCTACCAATGTAGGTTTTACTGTTATTCTACCTTTGTAAAAAATATTGTTTCAACTTACCTAAAGTACAAAATGAAAAAAAAGTTACGACGAATAATTAGTAATACTACCTATGTTTTGTTTGCTACATTGAACATAATCAAATCTAAAAATAATCTAATTGAATATTTGTTTCTTTTTATGTCCATTTTTAAATACTATTTGCGACCTCTATCATAGAATTACTGTGAGTGCTATTAGGTAGGTAGGTATCTACAAGACGCGCGCGTGACACACGACCCATTCGAAATCCACCGGCGGAGCGCTTCGCTGTAGGTAAATAACGGATGTACCGCGCGGAGTGAGCCAAGCCTGCTATAACTTAAGCTTACTCTGGAGAAATTTCATCGAATCTATTGTTAAGACTTCAAAGTTAATGTCAGCTTTTAAAATTGAAGCTTTAGCTTAAGGGCAAACAAAGTGGACCTACTAGTTGAGTGTACTTGCTACCATTGTCCTGTCTTCCTGTAGCTAAACAGTACCTAGTTAAAATTTCAACTCGACGTGGCCACAAGCGACTGAAAAGTTTTGACACAAAACAATCATACTATTTATATAAAAAAAAAATACTAATAATCCATTTCTTACCCAAAGGTAACAGAAAACGTAATCAACGTTGATTACAACACTAAACTAGACATCAAAGATTCAGTGCGAGCCATGACTGGCACCTACCGAATACTGGCCACCAATGAACATGGCACTGACGAGGCTGAGGTGGAAATCACTGTGCTGTCGTCTCCTGGCAAACCTGAAGGACCTTTGAAGGTCACTGATGTTACGAAGAATGGCTGCAAGCTGGCTTGGAAGAAACCTGAAGATGATGGTGGTAAGTAAATTAATTTTGGGAAAGTTGTTTTTGGAAATTAGTCTTAATGGAAATGATACAGAGTTCAGAATCAAATGTACCTGTGCATTTAGTCAGGTCAGGCGTAGCGGATAAGGTTTCGTTATTACTCCTTAATTAGTGCATATATTTTAATAGGCCAATATTTGGAATGGGTTCAAAATTGTTTATTGTGGTTTATTGTTACTGTCATTCAGTGATTGAGAATTGAACTCAACATAAACTCTTTTGATAGTACCCTGCCTGTAAAAAAGAAGTATACGTAGGGATTTATAGAAAGTCTTATATTTATTTAATATAATAGTATATTTAAAGCAGACACATGGTAGATTCTGAATTATGTTTCTTAATAAATGAGAATTTTAATGTGTGTTCAAGGTAAGCGCACAATATGCAAGCCGGGGCGGGGCGGGTCGCATTTCAATCATATGAATAATTAAATATCATTTCATTAAATTTTTTAGGCCTCTCAAAATAAACATACGTTTAAATAACCGAAAAAATGTCATAAATAAAAATTACCCGGCCAGGACACGAACCTGGGACCCCTCGCTTGCCGGACGATTGCTCTACCACTGAGCTACCGGGGCCTGGCGGTACGCCTCGAAATTACTTACCACATTTTAATTTTTACGTTATATTGCTAACGTAGCTCCATCTAATGGTATAGCTTTTCGGTTATTTAAGAATAATAATTGCAAAAATTTTAAAACTTTATTAAACATACGTTTTATTACTGTTCTATATTATAAGCGTTCTATATTTAAATTTTCCAGGTAAACCAGTAACTGGCTACGTAGTTGAAAAACTCAACAAGGCCACCGGTCGTTGGGTACCAGTCGGTAAGACAGAAGACACAGAAATGGAAGTCAAAGGTCTTCAGGAGGGAGAAGAGTACGAGTTCAGAGTGAGGGCAGTCAATGAGGAGGGAGAGTCGGAACCTTTGAAGACTGATCACTCTATTATCGCGAAGAATCCTTATGGTGAGTTTGATGTTGTGAGAAGAGAGTATTGAATGTGTTTGCTTTGTTTATTGAATATTTCATGTTGTATTTAATACAAACTTTGTAGGTTTCAATAATATAAACAAGTGACGCTATATTTTTATACATGACACTGTCTAAGCATATAAGATCATAAATTTCTGCTTGGTGGTAGGATCCCTTCTGGGTCCGCCTGGCTAGCGACCACCCTTTATATAAAGTCTGCCGCCAAATGTTACCGCTCCGGCGGTAATGTGTTCCGGCAATATTGTATAAAGAGCCAGTTCCTTCCTAAACCCGTGTGCTTTCATCTTCGACCTCATCTTCACTTACCATCAGGTGAGATTGAGGTCAAACGCGGGTTTAGTCACTTATAAAAAAAAAAAAAAATTAGTAAGGTTGTCAAGCAAAATTATATGAGCAAGAGTACGAAGAAAACTGTTTTATACAGCTTTTGGTTTGCTCATAAATTGCTCTACACTAAACTACCACAAAAAAAGTATACTTAAAGAAATAGCATACTGAAATGTTAGTAATTTTTTTTAAAGATATGGAACACACGTATTTCTATATTCTACTAGCTGACCCGGCAAACGTTGTTTTGCCATATAAATAAAAAAAAAATAGATGTTGGCCGATTCTCATAGATACCGGATAAGCACAAAAAAATTCATCAAAATCGGTCAAGCCGTTTCGGAGGAGTATGGCAACGAAAACTGTGACACGAGAATTTTATATATTAGATTTTTAAAATTCTGTTTGATATCTACAACTATAACAACAACAATTATAATAAACAACATCTATCAAAAATGACTCACTAAACGATAATTTTAAAAATCCTTTCAATATTCACCAAAATATACCAAAGTACTATCTAACAATCTTCATCTTCCACAGACCCACCAGGCAAGCCTTCAGTGCCAACCATTGAAGACTGGGACGTAGACCGAGTGGACCTCGTCTGGGAAGCACCCAAAAACAACGGTGGCGCCCCCATCACAGGATACGTTATTGAGAAGAAGGAGAAATATGGCTCTTGGACTGAAGCTCTTACAACTGAGGTAGGTTGGAAAAGAGGGATAGAAAGTAGGTTTTGCGGCTGTTATTTGTAAATGTATAAATGTAAATAATTTTTTTGATACAGTTGCTCAAAAAGTGGCGTATTGCAGGGACGTATAGCGTTCGGAAAGTGGGCTATTAGGCACTCGTGCTTTTTCTTTCCCAAGTGTCAATAATGTTCAATATAAAGAAAAAACCAACCACGAAGTTTTTACTAAAAAAATCATATAAGTTTTTATGATTCATGCAAATATTTCTAAAAAGAAGCTACTTATTTTTTTAAATATCAGATTTAATGATTTGATTCAATGTGTTAGGTTAGGTTTCATCTCATTACATTTAATTTTCATTACATATTAATAAAAAAAAATCTACTAAAGACTTGGCTGTATGGGCATAGTTCCCTTGCCTACCCAGACAGAATGTGTGAAGAAAACAAAAAAAATCTTTGCTTATATTCTTTTACGGTTGGTTGGCGCCATTTTGTTTATTGTTGAGTTTGTTGTGTTTTTATTATTTTATTAAATTGCTTCATTTTTTCGCAACTGTATTAAAAATAGTCGTTCAGTACACGTGCGGAACCGTCATTGCAACTTGTTCCGACTGTTTATTTGTCGGAACTCTTTGCAATGACAGGCTTTCCGCACTCGTAATGAAATATACTATTGTGATACAAGTTATTCTTGATAGTTGGTTAGTAGCTTTTTTATTGTTGGCTAAAGCTGAGTTTGATTTCAATCTTACCAGCAAGTCATTATTTAGACAAACCCTAAAGATGTTCTACCACTATGTTTATATTTACTTAATTTATTTATTTATTTGCCGGTATATTTTTCAAATTGAAATTGTGACTTTAAAATTAAGAATAGTTTAGCGATTTCATATTTAAACCCGCTGTACATAAATTTTAAGTTGTTTAACATTCGCCAGGGCCTAAAATTGTTATGGTGCGTACAGATTGCTGTAATGGAACTTGAAATGAAACATTCTGCGCACCACACGTCCAAATACGCAACGTGCGCAGAATGTTACATTACTAGTTGCATTACTTACAATCTGTACGCACCATTACAGTCTGCAACAGAATTATGTATACCAACCAGCCTCCCGCCGACATACAATATGCATACGAATTGTATGTGTGCGGGAGACTGGGTGGTATACATAATTTTGTTGCAGACTGTACATTGGTTTTAATAGAAATACTAACAGCAAGTAGTTATTTAGTTAGTTTTTTATAAAAACATGTTGTTTGATCTTTACAGACACCGGAATGCAAAGTCCGTGTACCGGATTTGAAGGAAGGCAATACTTATCAGTTCCGCGTCCGGGCGGTTAACAAAGCCGGACCGGGCGAGCCGGGCGATCCAACCGGACCGCATATCGCTAAGGCTAGATACTGTAAGTATCGATATTCTTATTATTTTGGTTTATTAACTTCAGACACAATATATTTCGTCAAACTGCCAGAAAAAGAAATGTTGCATACCTGGGACACGAAAGTAATGGGCTTCTGCAATTAATTATGATTGGTAAAGTTATTGAATGAAAATATGGGTGGAGATAGCAGTCTTGGCAACATTGATACTGTATTAAAAAAACATAAATTGAAGAAAGAGATGGAAAATATCCCGTTAATTCTAAGGATTAAGATTTTGAAAGTTTTACAGCTTATTATTATCTATTTAATTAAAGTAACATAACGAGACACTTATAAGTCATATTAATCCAGTGATCTTATAAATTAAAATAGTAAAAAATAACAATATTTAGCGTATTATTAATATCAAAACGTTAATCAAACAATTTCCATCCCATGCCAACCTATATTACTACACAACTTCACGCCTGCCTCCCGTTGGGGTAGGCCGAGACTAGGGTATGCCAATTACTACGATGAAGACATACCTCTTTCGCTTCCTCCATACCGGTTACGGGTACTTTTAGCTAACTAGCGGATATTTTAAACAAGTATATTATATTTATTTATATTCTCTATTGCAGTGAAGCCACACATCAACCGTGAAAAGATGGCGGGCGTGCGTGTCAGGGCTGGCACTACTATTAAACTGGACGTTGACATCAAAGGTGAACCTGCACCGACCAAAACTTGGATTTTGAATCATAAGGTACGTAAAGATACGTTTTTAATTTAGTTATTCGATTAAACGTATTGGGTATAGAGTATTTTGTGATCCTATCGAGGCTAAGCAAGTTTGCTAATAACAGTAATTTTGAAGTTACAAAGTTCAATGTCATGTCAAAGTATCAATGTTCTGTAAACTCATTTATATAGTTTTGTGAGAAAAGAGAGCAAACATATTTTATTAGTACTTAAATTTATTATATTCTTTATCAATTGTGCTTGTTCAATTGTGATTCGTTAAAAAAATCATTTTTAATCTTTGTAACTGTATGGACAATCACAACTCTTTGTAATGAGTACACTGCAGGGCATGAGTCTCTCCCCTGGGTGACGAGGAGGTATAGGCCATAATCCACCAAGCTGGCCCAGTGCTGGGTGGTGGATGCCAGAATTTTCAGGGCGCCGAAATGGCTTCTGACAAACCCTAACGACTACTGTATACAAGTAAACAGCACCCGGGACCGACTGCTTAACGTGCCCTCCGAAGCACGGAAGTTGTCGTGAGAAATGAATGGTCGGCGGTCACCCATCCAAGTACCGACCGCGCCGAACGTTGCTTAACCTGTGATATCGTATGATACACACAGTAACCACGGCGCCACAACGACTTCCACAAATATTGTACAAATATAGCCTTAGTAAAATTTCCTCACTCTACTAATATACTCACGATATTTTTCTACAGGTGCTTGAAACAGTACCCGGTTTTAAGATCGAAAATGAGGACTATAACACTAAAGTGACCATCACTGAGACGTCCTGGGCCAATTCCGGCATTTACACTCTGAAGGCTGAAAACGAAGTGGGCAAGGATGAAGCTACCATTGAAATTATCGTTCTAGGTAAGATGGAGATTATTATACTGCTAGACATTTGTATGTTGTAGAATTTAAATATTGTATTTTATAATGCAAGAAAGTTGTGTGGTGTAGTTACATCTAGTGACTACATTTAGCAGCAACAAATGACGAAGATTATGATATGATTATTTTCTACATTTATTTATTTATTAAGGTATATCAACAATAAACATACAATTTCATATATGGGATTCAATTTATACAAGTTCTTGTACATTACCAATAACAGATATACACAGCATTTAAAATAAAATATCAACGACAAATTTTGTTTACACATATTATAGCAATAAACTAATACAAAAATAGTAACTATGTTAAAAAAAGCTTAAGTTTATAACAGAAATTTATGCATTTACAAATTTATACAACAAGTATGAGATCATAACTTACTGAGAAGTGAGAGGAAGTTTAGAATTTTGGTTCTTCCTTCTTTGCGAGAACAGTGAAAAATGTCAGTTGCACGTTCGGCTTTAAAATTATTATAGGTTGAGCAGATTCTAGGTAGAGGACTATGAAGCATTTGATTTGTACATCGCGCTATCAAAAATTTTATAGAACATCCCGACAACAACTGGCAGGTCGTGGCCCTTTTCTTGGGAGTAGGAACAAACAACAGTTGTTACTGAAAGTCTTCTTTTGTTTTTGTTTGACAGCCATTTGA
This sequence comes from Stenoptilia bipunctidactyla, assembly GCA_944452665.1. Classification (NCBI taxonomy): domain Eukaryota; kingdom Metazoa; phylum Arthropoda; class Insecta; order Lepidoptera; family Pterophoridae; genus Stenoptilia; species Stenoptilia bipunctidactyla. The sequence goes on from OX101743.1 coordinate 9,803,645, forward strand.
CCTTAATCTGACTTGATGATAAAGCCGAAGATGAGTCACGAATTTAAGAAGTATTGCCCTCTTAAAAGTCCTTAAAAAAACAGTTTTTGAACACCTAACCATTAGGGTGTCGATATTTGGCGGCATACTTATATTTAGGGTGGTTGCATATCAGACGGACCCGGAGAGGACCGGGAGGACGGACGAAGAGGTTCTGCCACCATAACTCTACTAATACTTCCGATCAAACAATAAATCAAATCTTTTATTATATTAGTACAGAATCATTCTTAGTGCCCTTTTACGTAACTAGTCGGTATGTCAGAGTAATCTTAGCTTGAACTATATTCTGCTTTGAAACCTTTACTTATAATATATTTTTTTACATATTTAACTTCTTCACCATATACCTAACTGACCAATTTCATTTCTTCTTCCAGACAAACCTGGCAAACCAGAAGGCCCATTAGAGGTATCAGACGTCCACGCAGATCACGTCAAGCTAAGCTGGAAGAAACCCAAGCACACCGGAGGCTTGCCACTAAGCGCTTATGTCGTTGAGAAAATGGATGTCGTGTCAGGAAAATGGGTACCAGCTGGTACGGTTGACCCGGAGAAACTTGAGGCTACTGTTACTGGTACGTATAGATAGATAAATATTTAATTGTAACTTTGGATTTTGATGGAAGTGAAATTAAACAGGGTGACTGGTGACAAATTTAAGATATTGAAGGAGAGCACTCTGTATTTGATTCTGGTCATAATTATGTAATAAAAGTAGGTACTTAATTTTTCACTAGAATTCATAAATCCATAAATAAAGGTTTTTTTTTCGCGGCACTCACAACTCTGTAAGCCGCATCAAAAGAAGACGCGCGCCGCTGCAAAAGTAGTATGTGCGCTAGTGTATCCATGTGTTGCGTGATGAATTCTTTAACTGTCGGTTAATTTTATTCAGTAAATAATTAATATATTTTTTTCTTCATGTATCATCTCACGTCCTCGAATTTTTAAAGTGAGAATTTTATTAATTTTGTTATCAACCAGTCACCCTGTATATTTCTGACTTACGTTCATACTTTTCTAACTTATTCTGCAAAGAAGAAAAATGCTTAAAATAATCATAATATAATAATATAAAGTAAAGTAAGTAAGTAAAACAAAAAAAATATTGTTGACAAAAAAAATCTACTTATGTCTAGAAAAAAATATATAGGTACTTAATAAAAAATAATATGTAAAATAACACCTCCAATTCAAAAGTAAAAGCTGTTGGCCACCCACATAATATAAAATAAAATTCAACACAAAGAAGTTGGGATCGATAGAAAAACTACTATGAATAGGCTGTATGTATAATTAGTAATAGTTATTTAAACTTCTAATTATTTGAGTATTTGGAACAATCAATCTAGTCTTACTATTTCTGCATTAATCACCATAAAATGCGCCTTACCCTTAATTATTCCTGTATATCGTATATTTAAAGCCATAATATTGTCTTAAATTTTCGCGATTCATACTATTAAATAAAACTATTTACATTTTAAATTTTGACTTATTTTAAGTTATGATGTATAACTTTTTCAATCTATCAATCCGACACCTCAGTCGCTCGTGACCACGGGGTCTGCAAAGACACCGAAACGTCGAGTCAAAATTTAAAATGTAAATATACGCGATAAATCCGGTTAAAAAGTGTTTTATTTAATATTTAAAGCCATTTTAAATATACATTGAAACCAATGTTTATCCGTTGTCTTGTATATGGAAATAAAATTTAAAAAAATACATCGTTTTAATTTTATCAAGTAAACTGATCCAATTATTTTTCTATAAGATATTAACGCTTTATTTCTTTCCCTACCAGGCTTAGAACAAGGCCACACCTACCAATTCAGAGTCAAAGCTCTGAACGAGGAAGGTGAATCAGAGCCTTTAGAGACCGACCACCCAACCTTAGCGAAGAACCCATACGACGTACCAGCGCCGCCTGGCCTCCCAGACATAGTAGACTGGGACGAAAAGTCGGCCAAGCTAAAATGGGAGCCTCCGATCAGAGACAATGGCGCGCCCATTACTGGTTATATTATTGAACTTATGGACCGTGATAGAGGAGAGTTTGTTAAGGTGAGATTTATATATAAAACTATCTTTTATGAATTTTAACTTCGTTCTAACTTTTAATTTAGAGGAAATAATTTGGCAATTACAATATATGCATGGTGTATTACTAAAATGTTACTCTGTCGAAAAGACTTAAATTAAGATGTACTTACTATTATTAATCTTGTTATAATGACTATATGAAAATATTACAAAAAAGTAATATTATTTTTAGTTACTGTTTTAAACCATTTACATACATACATACATAACGTCACGCCTGTATCCTTTATGGGGTAGGCAAAACACCAGAGGTTACAAGACCATCTGATGTTACGTTTGACAAATTTGGAGGTATTATAAAGATGGAGAGAGACTATTGTAGTGACAGAGATTTCAAAAACGCCTTTAAAACCTCTGTCCCGTAACTGACTTTTATAGTATGCCCGGGAAGAGAAGCACCTGGCACATTCTATGTTTGTCTTTCGCTCCCAGTCCAGCATCGTATTTGGCCTCATGATATTTGTGAACAAGTAGGCCACTTCCCTTTTGACATCATACTAATTATACTTGAAGCATGGATGAAATAGGTACTATGTGTTTAAAAGTGAGACCCACATCTTGTGATGATGTTTTTTTTTTGTGTAGATTAAATACGTGGCTCTTATTCTTTTTTTTTGTCTGAAATCAGGCCGCAGAAATCCAAGGTAATATCTGCCAAGGAACCGTGCCTAAACTGGAGGAAGGAAACCAATACCAGTTCAGGATTCGGGCGGTCAACAAGGCTGGTCAATCGGAACCTTCCGAGAACACCAACTGGCATACTGCTAAGCCGAGATTCTGTAAGTTTATAGTATTATATTTTTGAATTATTGCTTTATTTAGCATTATTATTGACTTAAGTTGTCAGTTTTTGAATGTAGGCCTGAAATTAGGAAATGGACTTGTAATATTAATTTAAAGCCTGATTTTTCAATGGTCAGATAGAAGTTATCTTATGAGTAAACAACTTTAATCCGTCGAATAGTACACTATTATTCGACGATAGAAAAGTCAGGCCTAATGTTTTTTTAGGAACAAATTTAAAACTTTAGAAATATTTAATTTCTAATTTCCCCATTTTGTACTAAGGTCACAGAAATATTAGATCACACTTATGAGTTGAAAAATGAAAGAAAGGTCATATTGTAGCAGGCTTATAACAAAAATAGGTATATAGTCTTTGAATAATCGTAGTGAATTTCTGATTTCAGTTTTTTTAAAACCAAAGATTTGTAAATGTGAGATTTTTGAAATTCCACTTACCTTATCAACGAAGTATCAATGTCACTCGTAGCCCCTTTTCATTAAGGTTTATAAACTGAACCATAGATTAAACTTTTTCACACATTTTATATTAATCTTATATAATTTTCACAGTGAAGCCAAGAATCGACCGCACGAACCTGAACCCAATTTCAGTGAAGGCTGGTTTACCAGTTTCGCTGGATGTCAAAGTTTTCGGAGAACCACCAGCAACCGTTACATGGTTCTTCAAGGACCAGGTAATATAATCTATTTATAGACAAATAGAAAATTAGACTTTAAATGTATGATATCAAGGTATATTTTACTTTAGCAATGAGAACATAACGTTGCAAGAGGTTAAGAGAGTTGTATTAAATCGCGTTGTGTGAAATCTTTGAAGAAGTGTGTATTAAATGGTCTTCAGGTTACTATACTATACTGGGTGGGGCTCATCTATATAGTAGAGTTAGATGTATAAGTTCATCCCACTCTATTTTATAGATGTGTCCCGCTCAGGCTTAGTTGGAATATGTTTTTTTTTCTGTGGAATATGTTTCGGCTGTTCTGGCAATCAAACCCGGTGAAATTGAAAAGAGTCATGTTAAATAGAACCTGCTTATTAATAAATTTATTTCCATTTTATCCGGTTTACCACCTAGTTGAGCTCAATCCCGATTCCAGTCTTCGATACAGTCGTGGAGAAAAGTAGAGAAAGCCTTTTGCTGTAACTGCAAATAATAACATCGGAAGATTAACTACACGACACATACTAATTGACTTGCGCTTTAATAATGTTGCGCTGTTATACACACTTTATGTGCACTTTCTTACTGTACTATTAAGGTAGTGAAATTATAAGTAAACTTTAATCGAGTTGACATATGGTTCAAAAAAGTTGCCATACTTACGTACTTGCGCGGCGTACCTTGATCCCTATGACACTTACAGTAATTTCCACAATTATGATTTGATAAATACCCTACGAAGTAACTTTTGCCGAACGTATACGTAAAGTGTGATTGAGATAATTTCTTGCAAATGTTATGAATTGTTATAATTCCAACAGAATATAATTTTATTGGAATATAGCGACGTAAAATAAATAAATGCCCTTTTTAGAAGCCTCCAATACGATTCTAATGTAACGTTGACGGCACTACAAGGTTATGTTGTGGAAATTACTGTCAGTGTCATAGGGATCAAGGTTCGCCGCGCCGGGTATAGGCTACCTTTTGTGTACTGTTAAATAAAGTGTACCTATTTTAATTGAATAGCCGTGACCTGAATGAATTAAACGGCCATTTTTAACACCTCTTTTAATCTTGTAGGAACTGAAAACGGCAGATAACTTGGAGATCATAAACGTGGATTACAACACGAAATTCCTCATGACAAAGAGCAAGCGCGCTGCTTCAGGAAAGTACATCATCAGAGCCAAGAACGAAGTCGGTGAAGACGAAGCCGAAGTGGACATTACTATACTTGGTGAGTAAGTCACGGTAATACTATTTACGGAAATTCAACTTCATACAAACGGACGAAACGCGAACTATAACTACGCGGCTTATCTCAGCATGCGCTCGGTATTTTTGTTGAACTTCCTATTCAATTCACAAAGTGTTTTATTTGTTTATATAAAAAAGTATATTTGCAGTCACAGAACTAAATGGAAGTAAACACAAAGTAGGCAAATGCAATTTAAATGCAGAAGGTGGGCAGCCCTGTCACATGTGAATAGACTGCGGCGCTGTGGACATTTATTTCAAAGATAATTTACGAGTTGAATTACTGTAGTAGATACCTGTACCGTGTTTAAGTTGAAGTGTTTTTGTATATTCAAATCCATACATACAATAAGATATAGTACTATTTTATGTACATTCACACAGCGCAATTTAGCCCTAAAGTATCCACATACTTTTTGTTATAGAAACTTTACAACGGATATATGTACACATCTTTTTCCATGTGACATAATAGTCATGATTATGTACCAAAACATTTTTATTTTGCGGGGATCGTAGCCGTTACCACTAGCATCTAATATAGTATTGCTACACCGCCAAAGTGGTAAATCGGTGTCACAAAATGACTTTGACCTTGAGCTATAGACCAAGGTTGTCAAAAATAATTTCAGGGAAAAATCTGAAATGAAATGAATTGATATCATTACAAATTTCTTTTCTTATTTCCCAGGCAAGCCATCCAAACCCAAGGGCCCATTGGAGGTAGCAGATATAACCAAAAATGGTTGCACCCTCACATGGAAGAAACCTGAAGATGATGGCGGATCACCAATTGATTACTATGAAATTGAGAAGCTGGATCCGCTTACTGGTAAATTGCACACATGAATATCAATTTAAATATGGCTTCCAATAGTGCAAAGGGCACACACTCGTAGTGTATGAAGTTTATGAAGCATGCTTTTTTGTAAAGGTAATACGTATTTTGACCGACATCACATCAACTAAATATGGAAAGTCATAGTAGGTAAAAATCAGAAGAAAATTTACCTAGTTAAAAGTAAAAAAAAAAAAAAAATAAGTTTTATTCATCTTACGGCCACTTTAGCGATAAGGTAAACCTATCTGCCTCAGACGCCAGTGGTTGCGGGTTCGATTCCCGTATGGAAAAAGAAAAAAAAAGTTCCGTGTCTGGGTGTTTATCTATTTATGTATTTATATTCGCTATATGGTATCCCATAACACAAGCTATGCTTAGTTTTGGGCCATGTAGTTGGTGTGATTGTCTGGGGATTTTATTTATATTATTTATTTATTATTTATCTTAGGAATTTCACAAAACACTTGATGAAGTCAGTCATCACATACTTCGGCTTTAACTAGTTGTTGATAGTTGTTAAATAAGATATTACAGTAGACCAAGAGACAAAAAAAGCCGGAGGAAAAAAGCTCTTGGCACTCTTTTTCAGTCAGAATTATCAAATTAATACAATTAGGTACAGTACAAATTGACCGTGACATGAAAAAAAAAACAAACACAAGACAGTTAATAATTGTGAGAGCCAATGTCATGCCACAACCAAATTGCTTACAGTAGCTGCAATGAGCTATGGGTGCACAATACGAACATGGCAAACTGGGACCAGAGTCTTTGAACAAGAATGGAATAAAATAGTCATAGTATCATCAGCAAAGGCGTTAAGTTAATTTAGTTAAGGCGGGTACTCATTAGCGAGCCGTAATCATAACCGTTGCATGCATTGTAACCGAAAAACATATTGTGAAAGTTCGCGAAAGTGTATGTGGTAATAAGTACCCGGATTTATAAAATCTTTTATTTCATTGCATTGACGACGTCCGCAATAAGACATTGCATAATCGATCATAATTTGAAATATTATGAAAAAATATATTATTCTCTAGCTTAAAAGTATACAAAGATGAACTTAACTTATAGTCCTTTTCATGAAATAAGTCCCGCGATTTCAGCGATAATACACCCTATGTGTTTGACATAAGAGTGGAAGGGTGCGCCATCGTGACTGTACAGATCTATACCTTTTGCAGTCTTTCTAACCATGACACAAACCAATATTGAGATGAGCCAAATTGTCTGCGCGCGTCTGTTTTATAAATTATGAATCACTTTTCTTTTTTGACGAAAGAATGCTCATAGTTCTTTTCACCGTCTTCTTTTTATTTATTTATTTATTTAATAATTTATGTACACACATAGAAACTTATTAAAGAAACATATAAATTAAAAAAAAAAAAGTACAAAGGCAAAGCTTATTTCTATAAGAAATTTCTACCAGCAAGCCTGAGGCTGGAAAGTGAGATTAAAAAGAACAAATTAAGTGCGTACAACTTACTTACAAGCAAATAAATATACATTACATATACTACATACTAAATACATAAATACAATTAAATATATAAATACATAAAATATATATCTATGAAATAGTGTTGAAATATTATCAATGAACGATCTATAATATAAAAATATATAATTATATGATTTAAAAACCTAAGTTAGAGAAAGATAATGTTCTCTAACTCTTTTTTTGAAAATATATAGTGATTTCGACTCACGAATTTTGTACGGTAAGGAGTTCCACAATCTGACAGCATGGACAGTGAATGAGTATGCAAAGAAATCGGTTCTATGGGACTTCATTTGTAGGAGTGTACGCTTATGTGCTCTACAAAGCGCATCTACAGGATTAGTAAAGGCAAACCGCTCACATAAATAAAGAGGAGAGGAGGGGTTAAACAGAACATTAAAAAGGAGACAGAGGATACGGGTATTTCTACGTAGACGGATCGGGAGCCATTGTAGTTTTTTGCGATATTCTGTAACATGGTCGAACTTTTTCAAACCGAAAATGAAGCGAATACACAAATTCTGTAGTCGTTCCAATTTATTTAACACCTCTTCTGTGGCATCTAAGTAACAAACATCTGCGTAGTCGATAATGGGTTGGATAAGTGTTTGTGCCAAAGAGATTTTCGTCTTTAAGGGTAAAAAGTTTTGGAGACACTTTAGCATATGAAAAGAGTGATGTACTTTTCGACTGATATTGTTCACGTTATCACTCCACGTAAGATTAGCATTTATTATTATGCCCAAGTTCTTTGCCGTATCAGTAAGTATGATGGGTGTGGTGTCGAACATAATTGGAGGCAAATTTTTAAAATCAAGACTGCTGCGCATTTGTCGACTGCCTATAATCATAGCCTGAGACTTGGAAGGATTTACACATAATCCATACGATTTAGCCCAGTCGCTAATGCGGGAAAGATCATCATTGATCCTAGCAATAGCAGTATTAGCATTGGAAACTGTGAAGTGGTGATAAATTTGCAAGTCATCGGCATATAGATGAAATTTACTGGATAAAACTGTGGTAATGGTATTAATAAATACAGAGAAAAGTAATGGAGAGAGCACGCCACCTTGGGGTACGCCCGCAGTTAGACGTCTTCTTTCTCTCAGTCTAGTTTTAATTTAATTTTTAAAGCCTAGAGCAGTAAAGCTTATTTTACCGTTCATTATTCTATGTTATACATATATATTGCGAGCGTCCACATTGTATATATTTTTTGTACTTTTTGTTACTGAAATAAACACATTCAAAACCTTATTCCTACAGGACAATGGGTACCCTGTGGAACGGCCAAAGATTGCAAGGCCAATATCACGGGTCTACAGGAAGGCAAACCCTACAAGTTTAGGGTAAAGGCCGTCAACAAGGAGGGCGAGTCTGAAGAGTTGGAGACTGAGAAACCTATTATTGCTAAGAATCCATTTGGTAAGTTCTTTATAGTATAAAAAGCTTAGTATTCCAACACTGTACACGTAAATTTAAAAAAAATTGGTCCTATGATTTAAGTTGTGACTGTATAAAATCTATACCTTTGAGATTCTTTACTATACGTTTTCAATCATACTAAAAAGATGGTTTTGTTTCATGTGATAACTTTAAACTGTCATTTTTTTCATAATGACCATTAGCTGGCATTATTTTGTATGTACAAAATAATAATTTCACCTATTTTAAAGAAGTTTAAAAATGATTCATTCAAACATCATTTTGAATTGAGCCATAGATCGAATATTACATGATTTGTCGATCATAGATTAGTAAAGTCGATAAGTAGACTCTAGCTAGAGTCTTAGTCGGATCTAGAGACTCGAGCCTCTTAATATGCTCATGACTTATCTCCTCCATATTTAACTGCTTTTATTCAATATATCCCCATTTATTCCAGACGAGCCCGGTAAACCCGGTCGTCCCGAGCCCCGAAACTGGGACAAGGACTTCGTGGAACTCGAATGGAGCCCTCCAAAGGACGACGGTGGTGCACCCATCACAGGGTACATCATACAGAAGAGGGAGAAGGGTGGAAGGTTAATATTCTTTTTAATATTGCTTATTATTATTTCTTATTATTATTTTTATTTTCTTATTATTTTTTACTGCACTGCATTATTTGCCAGGGTATAGCTGTTGCATGCGACTTCGCATTGAAATTTTGATTAGGAAAGGTCTGATTTGACATTTCGAGGTGCAAGTAAAATATGTTTAACTTACTTACGAGTGTCTATCCATCTAGTGTAGTGTCAAAACATGAATTAAAATTCCCTCTTGAAACAAATCCCGTAAGAACCAGTATTTTTTTTTGATAAAATGTAGCTTTATATGTTATTTTGGACTATAAGCTTAGTCTGTGCTAAATTTTTTCAAGATCCGTTTTGCCATTTTGCCATGATTAAGGAATAGAGGGCATAAGCTATGCCCACTTTGATAACTTTGTAATATCTGCAGATATTTGACGGTTTGTTTTATAACTATAAATTAAAACGAAAAGTACTAAAGTTTTCTATCCATTATCTGGCTCCCTTAAAGTTTTTTTTTTCATGTCATGATCAATTTGTACTGTATGTACCTATTTGTATTAATTCGTATAATCCTGACTGAAAAAGAGTGCCAAGAGTTTTTTTTCCGCCGGCTTTTTTTTGACTCTTGGTCTACTGTAATATCTTATTCAATAACTATCAACACCTTGTTAAAGCCGAAGTACAAAATTATGACGTCATTAAGCGGCCATTCGATGGTCTTATGATGAATAAATTTCCATTTCATTTTCATTTCATTTCATTTTCTCAAGCTCTAGTTTATGGCTAGATGGCGCTTTGTGTAATTAAATCCAGTATTATTTTACCCTTTATAAGGTATAAAAAAAAACAAATTTTAAATTTTTAATGTAATTTTTAGATCCTGGCAAGACTGTCTCCGAACGACCGGCGACCGTCCGGCCGGCCGGGTGACTGATGTCGAAGAGAACCACGAATATGAGTTCCGTGTCATGGCCGTTAATAAGGCCGGACCGGGCGAGCCGTCCGAACCCAGCAAGTCCGTCATTGCTAAGCCGAGATTCTGTAAGTTTCATTAGGTTTAAAACATACACAAACATTTCATTAGCGGTTTATTAAAATGATGTAAAAAAACCATTTCATTGAGGTAACTGTGTTTTAATAAGTATTGCTTTATTTAACACACCTATTACTTTTTTAAAGGACAATGCAAGTAATTATATGAAAGTCTTTTTGCGTATTTGTTGAGATAGTGATAAGAGAAGCAAAGGTAGTTTGAATGCAAACTTTATAAAACTTTTTCATAAACTTTATACATGGCAAGGTGTCTAATAGGTGACTAGAATATTTGTACTCTTAACTACTAAGTCAGAATTTATCCTATTTTGGAAGGATAATTTTATTCTAGCAGGCACAATAAAGATTTAAAATTTTTTCCTGTGAAATATTAATGTAATTTTTTAATTTATATTTCCCAAGGCATAACATTTAAATGAAACGCTCATTTCTCCAACAGTGGCACCAAAGATCGACCGCAAAGACTTGCAAAAACGCCGCGTCAAGTTGGGTGAACCGCTTAAATTCGAGGCCGACGTTAAAGGAGAACCTGATCCAGCTATAACCTGGAAATTCAACGACCAGACCCTCAAGGAAGAGGCCAGACTTACGATTGTCAATCAGAACTATCATACGTCATTCAATCTGCAGAAGACGACTAGAGCTGACAGCGGAAAGTATGTGGTGACAGCTAAGAATGACTCGGGCACTGACAGCGTTGAAATTGAAGTTTTGATTGTCAGCAAGCCCTCTAAACCGAAGGGACCTTTGAAGGTAAGTTCTAGTGATTTGTGCCTGTAAAATGGTAGTATTTTAAATAGGATTTCGCACAGATTAAACATTGCAATGTAATGATAAAATGTTCTTCCTTTTTGTTGGCTAGCTTGCTTTTGACATTTTAAGACTGCAAAATTTCGTCTATATTTTTAGATAGGCACCTAATTGAATCTAGCAGAAAAGAGAGAAGAAATGAAATTACTGCACTGACTAGAGCTTAGTTCTTAAGTATGAAGAAGACTTGAATAATTGTAATAAGCCAAATTTTTAGCCAAATTAAATAACCCAGCCAAAATTAAATTACAAGACTGAATTATCAGTCAACAGTTACTCCTTAAACTAAATCCTAAATAATCTCGAAAAATACTGTTTTGTATTTGTATTATTTTTTACTCGTGATATCCAGTTTTTTTGCTAATGATTATATATTAAATACGTTGAACCTACTAAAATGTAAGTTTCATGTATTATATCACGAATAAACTAAAAAATCTAAACTTTTTCCGATATTTTGAACTTTAATCATTCTTAAAAAGCTAAATAAAGTATCCTTACATATTTGTGATTTTCATCAGGTATCGGACGTGAAAGCAGATGGATGCAAACTCAAATGGGAGGCACCGGAAGATGACGGCGGTGAACCCGTCGAGTCTTACGTTGTTGAACGTATGGACACTGAGTCTGGACGATGGGTAAGGAAGTTTATTCATTAATTTAATAAAGAATTGTCCGCCCTTATGCGGGAAATCTGGGTTCGATTCCCAGCCGGAATCGATTATATTTAGTATTTTTTATGAAGTGGTATTTAAACTTTCAAAAAAATATATTAATTTAAAAATATTTACCTTATTGCTTGGTAATAAGATCCCTTAATTCGCCTTTATAGTGGCTACCTTTCATTTAAAATCTACCAAATATTACCGCTACGGTTGTGTTGTGTTTCGTGGCAATATTTTATGAATATTTAATTTTATTTTTTTTAAGACCAGTTCTTTCATAAACCTTTGTGCTTTAACTTTGACGTCAGTTTCATTTTTAATCGGTGAGATTGAGATCAATCTTGAATATATTATCACCGAAAAAAAAAAATTACCTACTATGGCACTTGAAATTAGCTTTTATTCTGGAGACCACAAATTTACCAAAGCAATACTGGTATTTAATTATAAATTTTTTATCAATCTATATATTGTAATTTTTGAAGTTGTTTTCGTAGCGTACATTTTCCCGATAACAATACAAACTATATTTAGAAACTATCATTTTGGATAGGATATCTACAACACAGAAATTTCATTTATCTCCTTTTTACCGTCCCAGGTACCAGTGTGTGTGACAAAAACTCCAGAAGCGGACGTGACCGGTTTGAACGAAGGCAAAGATTACATGTTCAGAGTTAAGGCCGTCAATAATGAGGGAGAGAGCGAGCCTCTTGTCACTGAGAGCGCTACTACTGCGAAGAATCCTTATGGTAAGTCAAAGTCTCGTCATTGGGCGGAAAAAATATGGAATGTTAACTTCATAAAAAAGTCGACCAATTTTAGCATTTGAAATTTTTTAGTCAGTTTTTCAGGAAAGTTTTGAATTTGGCATTTATAAATATAATGAGCCAACGTTCAAAAACATTTCTGGACTTTTTATAAAACAAAATCTTTATCTTTTTTGTATACTAAAAAATTGGAGCAATATTCTATTTTATTTTCACATTTTTGGAAAACTTACAGCTAGGTTTTTAAAATTATAACGACTTTAGATAAAACGAAGACTATTTACAAAGTTTCCACTTATAGTTAAACAAAAAATTATATACAAATATTGTGAGTAATGTAAACTCACGAAAATATGTCTTTCCGAACTGCTGATTTTCGGTACTTTGAGTTTTCTCATACATTTTTTTTATCTAAACTGGCGTAACTCTATTAACTCTGAGCGTAAGTAAAACATAGCCATGTGCAGCGGGCAAAAAACATCATTTATTTCAACTTTTTTTTTGTACGAAGCAAATAGTTTTTTTTTTTAATATTTTTGTGTTATTTATCAAGGTTTGTAAAAAGTCGTACAAAAAATGTTATTTGGATTGATGAAGAAAAGCTGCCTACAAGAGGTGATGCGCTAATTTAAAAAACCCTAGCGCTAATTTTAATAACACAAAAAAAATGGTTTTTTCATCAGGTTATACTATAAAATCCTAAAATCGCCAACTTCTTTCTCAGGCGAACCAGATCCACCAGGCAAGCCAGAATTCAAGGACTGGAGCAAGGATCACGTCGACCTCAAGTGGGAGAAACCGGAGAGCGACGGTGGCGCCCCCATCACGGCATATCTCGTGGAGAAGAAGGACAGAGATACCGGCAAATGGGTGAAAGCTGCTGAGGTAAGGTTTCAGTAGGTTTTAGGAACAGTAAATAAAACCCTTTTTTAAAAGGATTTACTTTGAATATTTTACATTTTAACTCGACGTTTAGATGGCTTTTTAAGATTCTGAGTCATGAAAACTTGGAAAATTAAGGAATAGTATTAAACATATTTTGTGTACGAATTATATGAGACAAGTACACATTATTTCTTGAGTATAAAAATGTTTAAAGTTACAACAATTTCATTTTCAACACATGATATATTATGTATACCTTTTACTCACTTCTATTGTCGGAGGTGTCCGACTAGTTTCGAACTCTTAACATGTCTTCCATGCTGGACTGGTAGCGAAAGAAACAAGTAGAATGTTCCAGCTGTTTCTCTTCCCATACTGCATACTGTAAAAGTCAGTTAAAGGACAGAGGTTTTAAAGGCGTTTTTGTGAGCGATAGGCTGACCCCCTGTCACTCCATCTTTATAACACCTCCAAATTTGTCAAACGTGACATCAGATGGTCTTGTAACCTCTGGTGTTCTGCCTACCCCATAAGGGATACAGGCGTGACGTTATGTATGTATGTATGTCTTAACATTAAATAAATGTTTAATCAATGCGAGTAAAAGCCGCATAATAAACTATTGTTAATATGACTCACGAAACGTTTTTGAATTTAATTACATGATATATAATCTGCATAACATTACAAAGAATTTTAAGAACTTAAAATCTATGTCCGGTCTATCTATTACCATTCGTCTGTTGGAGGTTTGTATGCAATTACATTATTAAACAGAGTTAGAAAATCACGTATGATTACTACTTACCTATTTATACTTAATACTTTGACGAAATTAAGATTCAAGATAATCTTCTCAATAACATGAATACAAAACATTCTACAGAGAAAATTGCTTGTTAATAATTTGGACTTGTTTGCGACATAAATAACTTTATCTACTTAGACTAGACATTGACGACGCGATTGATTCAACTTTTAGGGAAAAATTCAAATTCCATATATGATGCGATGTTCGATCGAACAGTTTAAAAAAGTGTTCTTTTTTTTAAACAGGTACCTGGAAACAAGACAGAAGCAAGAGTACCAGATCTGATCGAAGGCAAGACCTACCAGTTCAGGGTGAAGGCTATCAACAAGGCAGGTCCCAGCAAGCCGTCGACCGCTTCCGATAATCTGTTGGCAAAGGACAGATTCGGTAAGTTTGAATTTGGGATTTTCTAACAAGGTCTGATAGGTGAATTATTAAGCGTTTTTTTAATAAGAAGGATGCGACGTTTGTCTTCCATACCGCCTAGTGGAAAGTGAACATGAGTACTAAGATGGTACATGTCCATCCACAAAAACACTCAAAACTTGTAGTTGTTAAAAAGTTATCTTATTAAATATTTTTAAATGGCTAGCATGACTTTTTGGTCACAACAAAATAAAGGTAATTAAAAAGAACTTAGATTAATATATTAATGTAGACTTATGGGAAAACGTCGTATCACATTTTGTATTCGTACTTTATGATTTGACCCTTAGAAATAAAAAAAAATATAGTAAAAGGAAACTGTACATTGTTGTGTTTAAAACACATTCAAATTGTGCTTTATAGATATTTATCTTATGTTTTGCTAAATAAATGAATTTCGTAACAAAAAGTGATTACTTAAACTTTTTTTTTTTACAGCACCACCAAGAATCGACCGCACAAACATGAGAGACCTGACTCTTAAAGCGGGACAGAACATTCGACTTGACGTTAAAGTTAGCGGTGAACCTCCACCAGCTAAGTCTTGGTAAGTTATCTTTGTTTAGATGAAATACCAATTATTAACATAAAAAGTTGATAGAAGCGAGAGGTATTAAATGAAACCACATATACTATAAGTGTCTACTGTTGATCCATAACTATTAAATAAAGTTTACGAGAAGTATACGAAAAATATTTTTTCAAAGAACTTAAATAACTCCATGATTAAGTTAAATGGTAAATATCCTTTGTAAAGATACACATGTATACATACATAACTTCACGCCTGTATTCCGTATGGGGTAGGCAGAACACCAGAGGTAATAAAACCATCTGATGTCATGTTTGACATATTTGGAGGCATTATAATAGTGAAGAGAGACTATTGCAGTGACAGAGGGTCAGCCTATCGCCCACAAAAAAGCCTCCCATAACACCTCGGTCCCTTAACTGACTTTTACAGTATGCCTGGAAAGAGAAGCAGCTGGCACATTCTATGTTTTTCTTTCGCTTCCAGTCCAGCATAGAAGCAGTAAAGATTTGGACTGATATTTTGACATTTCTCGATACATGACTACTATGCCTATACTACTTACGATCAAGTGATCGGTGTTTAAATCAAACTAACAAAATACAAAAAAACAGTCCTGTGAGTAAACTATTGCTTACATTGATCTGATTTTTGTTGTGTAGTTTGATAATGATACTCAAAATATGTGATTTTATTTAAAGTCTCTCTTGTATCAATGTTGTATATCGAAGATTACACAGCTTCGCAAAAAAAATTGTTTCACATAATTTTACTATGTTTTCATCAATGATTTTTTATCCACAACTTTTAAAAGTAAAGTAAACCTAACGAATTAATCGCTCTTAATAATACTTGACGTGTCTTTATTTTGTAGTCACTCGTGAACACAGAGTCTGTGAAGATTCAATTGCCTTTTCTTGTTTTATGTTAATGATGTCTCTAAGTTCTTCCATGCTGGACTGGAAGCGAAAGAAAAACATAGAGTTCTGCTTCTCTTCCCGGTCATACTGTAAAAGTCAGTTTAGGAACAGAGGTTTTATTGGCGTTTTTGCGGGCGATAGGCTGAACCCCCGGTTACTGCAACAGTCATAATAATTTGTCAAAAGTGGCATCAGATGGTTTTATAGCTTCTGGTGTTCTGTCTACCCCCTTAAGGGATACAGGCGAGAAGTCGTGTATATATGTCTCTAAGTTTAACATTAGAGAGAACTAATTTGAGATAATGCAATGTTGAATGTATTTTTGCTTCTATAATTTCAATTGAAGTATCGATAAACTTTTTTTATCATAATTCATGTCTTAGCTTAGTTTTTCAACTGTAGCATTATTCATCTTGCGTCTCATTTTTTACTGATGTATCAGCTTAGATTTAGATTAGCTCTTACCAATACGAGTTCCACTAATTCCCTGTGTAGAAACGGACTCCCCCTGTTTACAATTTATGTCCTTGACTTATTTACATATCCATGTTCCTTAACCCTCCAGGTTCCACAACAAAGAACGTCTCGCTACACGGGAAGATTTAACGCTTGACGTTGAAGACTACAGGACCAAGATCTATGTAGTCATTGCGTCTAGAAAACATAGCGGTACCTATGTCCTTAAGGCTGAAAATAGCAGTGGAAAGGATGAAGCTACTATGCAGATCAACGTCTTGGATGTACCGGCTAAGCCTGAAGGACCTTTGAAGGTAATTTTAGAATCATAAAAAGTTGAATCTCTCGATTAATTCAGACCTTTTTCACAATGGGTCAAAACAAATAATTCAGTAGCGTTTAAGTGTGAAAGCTATCAAGCTTTACTGAAAATTTTTAGTGAAAATTC
The DNA here is from genome assembly GCA_944452665.1 of Stenoptilia bipunctidactyla. NCBI lineage: Eukaryota > Metazoa > Arthropoda > Insecta > Lepidoptera > Pterophoridae > Stenoptilia > Stenoptilia bipunctidactyla. The sequence continues at coordinate 9,820,664 of OX101743.1, forward strand.
GCAAACGTGATTTGTAGTTTCCCCAAAATCCTTGAAATATCTCAAGGGAAGGAATAGTCTCGATCCTACAGTTCTGTATATTTCAAGAAGTAACAATACAATGAAACTGCACCTTCAGAATAATAGTGACGTAATTAAAAAATACTTACCTGTTTTTGGCAAATCAAGAATGGAGTTTTAAATTAACAATAATGTATTAAACATGTTATTTATTTAGTTTCTATATAATTTTAAGTTTATCTTAGGTGAAATAACGCCAAAAAAGTTACTTCTATGATGCTAACTCGATTTCCTGGATTTTTGAATTAAGTCTATACAATTCTGAAGGTGTGAAACATATTTAAAACAATAAAGATTTTCATTGAATTTTCGACCTAATTACCACTTAGCTTACGGTTCTTTATACATTATCTCACTACAACTATTCCTCTATCCAGATATCCGACGTCCACAAAGAAGGATGTACACTCAAATGGAACCCACCGCTAGACGATGGTGGCGCCCCCATCGACCACTACGTCGTTGAGAAACTCGACACGGAAACCGGCAGATGGTTACCAGCTTTGAAGACCAAGGACCCGAAGGCAGAGATTGAAAACTTGGTGCCGGGTCATGAGTACAAGTTCAGAGTGTCGGCTGTGAATAATGAAGGCCAAAGCGAACCTCTGGAGGCTGAGCACTCTATTATTGCTAAGAATCCGTTCGGTAAGTTATAAATAAATAAATATTTCTGACACTCACACAACATTATCTAGCCCAAATTAAGTTTCTTAAAGAACTTGTGTTATGGATACTAGATAACCGATATACTTAAGAAATATATAAACATACATATTTAATAAATACATATTTTTATTAGAATAAACTTAAATAAACATATAAACGTCCATGACTTGACGACTAATATCTGTGTTCATCACACAAATATCCGCCGCCGCCGGGATTCGAACCCAGGACCTCTGGCATAGAAGGTAATGTATGTTACCGCTACACCAGCCGGTCCTCTATTAAATGTCTACCTAAATCAGGGGATAATTCTAAACCCTGTCAGTCTAAAATAAACTACGACGTTCCTTATCCTGTAAGAATTTCTTGAAAAGTAATACTTTGTTAATCCTGAAAAACGCAGCTTTCTAGTATGAATTTGAGTTTATTCAGTACAAATAAACAAATAATCTCTTATTTATAAATATAAAAAATTTATATTTATATAAAATTATATTTATATTTATATCGTTATAACCAAACTTTGTGTGATAACAATATAATAATGAAATAGTTTCTGATTTCATCCCTATTGAACCAATATTGGACTATTTATTCTTAACTCACATTTTATTATTATTATTATAACCTATTTACAGACGAACCCGGCAAACCCGGTACCCCAACTGTGGTCGACTGGGACAAAGACCACGTGGACCTTAAATGGGAGAAGCCAATCAACGACGGTGGCGCCCCCATTACTGGGTATATCATTGAGAAGAGGGAGGTGGGATCGCCGAGATGGGTGAAGGCTTGTGAGGTGAGATTATCTTATTAATTGATAATTATAATAAAAATACTTTATTCTTGCAGAGAATAAAAATACAGGTTCACATTATATTAGTAATAAATAAATAAAACAATAATTTTGCAAAAATGAAGGTATTTAAATACACTTATAAAATAGTTAACAGAATCCTATTACATTTAATGTACATACATTTAATGTACATGTAATAGCTTGCATTAAATTTGCTTTCAAATTAAACACTTTCTACCGAATTCCCAAAACAGGCGGTTCTCAATTCGAATGTATATGTTTTTCTTTGTTACGTGATTTTTAGTCAATTTTGAATCGATTTTGAATATTTTTATTTCTTGTTATAGAGGATACTTTAGAGGTGGTCCCATATAAATTTCATCTTATTAGATTGAGAACTTTGAAAAACAATTTTTTGAACAAATATGTATGAAAACGAAGAATATTTACGTTGAGATCACCTTATACATCAGTCAAAGTGTTAGTCCAGTCGGTTTCTTTGATGCTCTGTTTTAAGATTAAAACTTTAATAAAACATCTAACTGCATTCTTTACAAACACGATCAGACATGACAAACGAATTTTCAATCCTTAACCAATATTATTTCATCTTCAGGTCGGTCCCAACGACAACGAAAAAGCAACCGTACCTAACTTGGACGAGGGTTCAGAATACGAATTCCGTGTCAAGGCAGTCAACGAAGCTGGACCGGGCGAGCCTAGTGATGCTAGCAAGAGTGTTGTTTGCAAACCTAGGAAGTGTAAGTATTATTGTTAATTGATAAAAGTAAATAACTAAATGTAAATATTGAATAAAGTCTTTAGTGACTACGTAAACACGGAGTCTGTAAATACACCGTAACGTCGAGTTAAACAAAGTAAAATATAACACAGTGAAGTCTTGTTTAAAAAGTGTAATATTATTTTATATTACATTGTTGGAAACAATCTGCTAGTCTAGTAGCTGATCGATGACAATAAATTGGATTGATTTAATTTGGTATATTTCTGAATCTAATATAAGATGTTATTTTTTTTAAATAACTCGACAAGACTGAGATTTTAGCCACCACTATAGATATAGTTTTGACGTAAGCAAGCCATCCTTATGTTGAATTTTGCGGTCTGAAAGAAACATAAATATCAAATTATATTCTTTTCAAATTCTTTGTCATAAATTTACGTCTCTTGTTTTCGGGGAATGATTTCTAAAGTAATACATATCTTCACGCCTGTTTCCGTTATCGGGTAGGCAGAACACCAGAGGCTATAAAACCATCTTATGTCACGTTTGAGAAATTTGGAGGTATTATAATAATGGAGAGAGACTATTGCAGTGACATGGGGTCAGCCTGACGCCCACAAAATTGTCAACAAAACCTCTGTCCCTTAGCTAATTTTTACAGTATGCCCGGAAAGAGAAGCAGCTGGTACATTCTATGTTTTTCTTTTGCTACCACCTCAACATGGAAGTTATATTTTTGAATATATTACCAAAAATATTGTTAATTAATGTTTTCTCTCCCCACAGTGGCGCCACGTATCGACCGCCGTAACCTCCGTACTATCAAAGTACGTGAAGGCGAACCTATTTCATTGGACGTCAAAGTCAGCGGCGAACCCGCCCCTGATGTGACCTGGACTTTGAATGGAAAGTCTGTTAACAGTGGAGGCGGTCTTAAGTGTAAGTTTCTGTTTTGAAAAAAAAAACATGTGTATATGTGGTAGTGGCGAAAGCGTGGAAATTAATAAGGAATTGCGATTTTTATGCTGTTTTTATGAGGCTTGTCATGGGTTTTTAACCGACTTCAAAAAAAGGAGGAGGTTCTCAATTCGTCTTTATGATTTTTTTATGTTTGTTAACTGGGTGAACGAATTTTGATGACTATTGTTTCATTTGATAGAGGATACTTCACAGTTGGTCTCATATATATTTCATCGAAATCGATTGAGTACCTCATGTTTTTTTTTACATGTATGAATTCGGAGATCGTTTACCTTGACGACCTTATACTTTAGCCAAAGTTTTGAGATGAATTCGGTATTTAATTGCTCAGCAACGTTGATTATTAAGTTTTGAAGAAAAACCTAGTAAATAGGAAAATTTGTTTTGGCTTTTTACGGATTATAAAAATACATTGGCAATAGGTCATTTCTTACATATACACCGTACATTTCTTACATACTTCTGTTTTGTTGTAAGTTCTTATAGTATAATATAGGGAATATATGGAACTTTAAAAAAACATTTGCAGATCAAACTTATAAACCTTTTTATATTCAAGACACCTTGACATGTTAAATCGATCCTTAGTTTTATTCAGCTCAAACTCATCCAATGTGTTGTCTATTACTATAACTTCTTCATATCTCAATATGTAAAAATGTAATCATTTTTTCATTATGTTATGTTACAGTGATCGAAGTGCCGTACATGAGCAAATACCAGCACTCAAGTCCTAAACGCAAGGACTCTGGCACTTACAAGATTCAGGCTGTCAACAAATACGGCCAAGACACCGCAGAACTGGAAATCATTGTTACTTGTAAGTGTTTTATTATAGGACTACTAATACTTTGACGAAGAAAACTCTCACATTTGTTAATTACGCGTGACCTTCGCAAGTTATAACCAATGAGGAAATAATTGTGTGTTTTGACCAATGATCGGCTAGTATTGCTTTCTTTTTGGGAAGCATTGTCTGGAATATTTCAAATGTCGAATTAATCTTTGTCTATCAGATGACTTTTAAGACAAACTAAAAATAATAAACATATTAGTTATTGTTTATATTAAATATTTCAAGGATTGTACATATAATTTAAATTAATTATGTTAATCAAATCAAACCCTCGTAAAAAATAACCGTTAGTTAAATAACTTCAAAATTATTCGGGAAATTTATACAATGATTTATAATCACAAGACTGCTTTATTAAGAATCCTTTATTTACTTCATCAAAGAGTTCAAAATCAAACCTCTTTTTCTCCACAGCAAAACCAGAGAAGCCAGAAGGCCCACTGGAAGTGTCAGACATCCACAAAGATGGATGCACACTCAAATGGAAGCGACCAAAGGACGACGGCGGCGAACCGATCGACGCTTATCTCGTCGAAAAGTACGATCCCGAAACTGGTACTTGGATGCCTGTTGGGAAAACCGTTGGAAACGTGCCGGAGTTTGAGGTTAGTTTCTTTTTTCAACCGACTTCGAAAAGGAGGAGATTCTCAATACATGTGTATGTTTTTATTGTGTCTTTGTTACAAGATTTTACGGACAATTATGAATCTATTTTGAATATTCTGAATTATGAATCGATTTGAAGGTGTTCCCGTATAAATTTCATCGAAATAGAATCAGTACTTTTGAAATATTTGAAACTTTCTAAAAAAATGTGTACCAATACGGTGAAATACTTTGATGGCCTTATAGTTATGCCAAAGTTTGTTAGTGAAGTCGGTTTTTCAATGCTCTGCATTCGTTGATTATTTATGACTAGCTTTATCCCGCAACTTCGTTTGCGCTTAACTACCCTTCTCGTGAAAATTTCAGAAACTATACAACCAGACACCCACTGCAAAGAACCTTTATACCAAGTATCACACCCATGCACTCAAGGAATAAGTTATTTTCACACAAACTAAAAATCATATATTTCCCGTGCCCGTGGGAATTTTGGGAATTTTTTTCGTAACACAACCAGTCACTCTTTGAAGAATCTCCATGCCAAGTATCACATCCGTACACTCAAGGAATAAGATTTTTCATACAATCTAAAAAGTCCAACCCCTTCCCGTGGGAATTTCGGAAATTCCTTCCATAATACAAACAGACACTTATTGAGGAGCCTTTATATCAAGTATCACATCCGTGCACTCAAGAAATAAGATTTTTTATACAAACTAAAAAGTCCTATATTTCCCGTTCCCGTGGGAATTTCGGGAATTCCTTCCTTAGTGCACCCCTACATCCCCTAAAGAATGTATGTTCCAAATTTCAGCTCTCTACGCCCAGTAGTTACGGCTGTGCGTTGTCTGTCAGTCACTCAGTACCTCAGTCACTCAGTCAGTAACGGAACAGTTTTATATATATTGATAAGAATAATTTATGTCTAGAACAAGGTATGGGACGAAATGCCTGCGTCTGTGTTTCCTGACTAATACAGCTCTGGTACTTTTTAATGTTGACTGAATAGGTTTCCTCATGGTTGGACGTGTACCATCTTAGTTCTCATGTTCACATACCAGGTAGCATGGAGGACAAAAGTTCCATTTTTCTTATATAAAAACAAAAGTTGGGTAAAAAAGTTAGTTATCAGTATGCGTAGTTTTTATTATGGCTTTTATTAGTAAAAATAGCATTTTTTATCGTCGTTCTGCTCTGGTGCAGTTTTACCTATGTTATTACTGTATTTTCTGTTGTCTTTTCAATTCGATATTTTAACCGACATTTTCGAGAAAAGTGTTGACCCGGCTCTTGATGTTACCAAATTCCAAAAAAAAACCCGTTGCCTTTATAAAGTTTAGATATTATTTTATTTTTCCATAAAAACACCATAGTAGAATGATTCAATTGTAACTGTCATCAAATATGCTATTATTAATTATGTCTAGAACAAGGTATGGGACGAACTGCCTCCGTCTGTCTTTGCTGACTAATACAGCTCTGGTACTTTTTAATGCCGAGTGATTAGGTTTCCTCATGATTGGACGTGTACGGTCTGCAACAGAATTATGTATACCACCCAGTCTCCTGCACCCTTACAATATGAATGCGTATTGTAGGTGTGCGGGACACTAGTGGTATACATAATTCTGTTGCAGACTGTACCATCTTAGTTCTCATGTTCACATACCAGGTGGCATGGAGAACAAAAGTCCCATTTTTCCCATGTAAAAAAAAGTTGAGTTAAAAAAGTAAGTTATAAGTATGAGTAGATTTTATGATGGCTTTTATTAGTAAAAATAGCATTTTTTATCGTCGTTCTGCTCTGGTGCAGTTTGACCTATGTTATTACTGTATTTTCTGTTGTCTTTTCAATTCGATATTTTAACCGACATTTTCGAGAAAAGTGTTGATTCGGCTCTTGATGTTATCAAATTCCATAAATAATCCCGTTGCATTTTTAAATTTTAGATATAATTATATTTTTCCATAAGAATAGCATAGTAGAATGCTTAAATTGTAACTGTCATTAGATATGCTTTTATGAATTATTTACTTTTTCTTACTTTAGGTCGATGGTTTGATACCAGGACATGAATACAAGTTCAGAGTGAAAGCTCTGAATAAGGAGGGAGAGTCCGAACCATTGGAGACCTTTGGATCCATCATTGCTAAGGATCCATTCAGTAAGTTATTTTTATTTAGTACAAAATTTTATATTAAAATCTTTAAAAGAACAACCTTAACATCTACTACAAAATTTTAAAAAATATGAAAAACAAATAACACGCATATGGTAATCTTCGAAATCATTTGACTGAATCAAATCAAATCTTAATCAAATTTGACTTAATTAAAATAAAAACAACTCAGTGGGAAATCTTTGATATAAGTAGAATTAATTTGCCTCATTAAATTCTCATTAACTGAAAGTGATTTATTTTGAAAACATTTATTTTCGCTCTTTCAATTTGATTTTTGAACATCCTACCTTAAAAATAATCCTCAACACACAGTTATAAGCTCAAACCTTCATTCTAAATTCAAAACTGACCTACCTAACAATGGATATTTTCCACAGCCGTACCAGACGCTCCATCGGCTCCAGTTGCCGATGATTGGTCAGCCAGTCACGTGGACCTTAAATGGGAGGCGCCTATATCTGACGGAGGTTCTCCGATTGTTAGCTATATTATTGAGAAGAAGGACAAATACAGTCCTTTGTGGGAGAAGGCCACGCAAACTGCATTGCCTGTTACCAATGCTACTGTTAATGGGTAAGTAAAGGCAACTTTTATCTATATTTTTAATGATGACTTAATCTGCATTTGATATCAATCACAAGTAAAGATGAGTTTAAAAATGTCTTTGTGAAAAGTTCTAAGAAACTGCCAGCTTTTTAGGCTAGTGACAGTTTTAAATAAATTGTCAGAAAATGGCCATATTCATATCTTTGACTAAACTTGTGTGGTAAAGCATATATTTGATATAGTCATACACATTGTAGTTTTATTATTCCGTGTAGTATGACATAAATAAATCATAGCAGAAAAATGTTTACATAATTCCTTCCTTTTTTTTGTAAACTAAAACAACTCTTATGAAGTACCTTTATGACCCTTAGCACTTTTTAAAAAACTTTATTTTTCCACCAGCACCGAGCTACTTATCCCCTATGCCTTAAATCCTATCAATATATTGACAATCTATCGTTTACTTCGTAGATTGATCGAAGGCAACGAATACCAGTTCCGCGTCGTCGCTATAAACAAGGCTGGTCAGAGTAAACCGTCAGAACCGAGCAAGAACTTCATTGCCAAACCACGGTTCTTGGCGCCGAAGATTGACAGACGTCAACTGAGAGACGTCACTATATCTTCTGGTACTACGTTGAAGCTGGAAGCCAGTATTACGGGAGAACCAGCGCCTAAGGTTGACTGGAGGTGAGTTTTAAGGGATAAGATGTAAAGTGAATAGATTCATTAAACTAGATTAAAAATAATCAAACGATCATTCTTACAGTTCTTCAAACATTGCAATTGGTAATGAATTCATCAGGTCCATATTGGATCGCATAAATTCAGTAGGCATACGTAAAGTTGCATCATATTTTTTTGTCATACTCTTCTTTTTGCAGTAAGTTCATACAAAATAAACCATTCCACATAAATTATTTACCTAATGAATTTTAATCATAACACTTTCGGTATCTCACTCGAAGGCATAAAGATTACAAGTTATTTAGAATGCCATAGTTTTAACTATAGAGAATAGAGCATTTATTTGCTGTCAATTTAGTCATGATGTAATGACATTTCCGAAACCTAGTAATATCTGAGATATTCAAGATTTACCATATATGAAACATTGCAAAATCCAACGCTACTAAGTATTTTGGTAAATCTAATAGATCAACATTCCGGCTAATTAACATGAACAATTCTCAGAGTTTTTTGTACTGGTCAGAGTATACACGAAATACAAATTCTAGCAACGCTGTGTAATTAAGGATATTCATAATAATTTTTAAGTATGTATTTAAAATTTCAAATAAAGTACAAACAATAAAATTAAATAATTAACCTTTCCCTTTATCCACAGATACCAAAACATGCCTCTCAATCCTTCAAAGGCAGTTATGATCGACAACCCTGATTACTACACCAAACTTGTGATCCGACCTGTTAGACGCGATGACAGCGGCGAGTACACTGTGACAGCTGTCAACTCGAGCGGCAAAGACACCGTGACAATTAAACTTACTGTCACTGATAAGCCGACGAAACCGGAAGGACCTCTTCAGGTGAGAATAAGATTTTATTTAACATGGGCCTGATTTTAAAAGTTATCGAATCAATAAAGTAATACTTGACTGTTTTAAGCTCGTCTAAGTTTATTGTTATTCTACATCATTGCCATACAATTTAAAAAAAAATCGTAAACCAACGTATTATTCCGCAGACATTTATTTATAAAATTTATCCAACGATCAAAAAATGAGGCAACACAGAAATACATGCAAGAATAACTTGTAAACGATATTATAATATAATAACGTATTATATTATGATATCGTTTACAAGTTATTCTTATTAATACTTTTTTACTACATTTTTCAAAAATTAATATTACGATATTTAATTATTGAAAAATGTAGTTAAAGAATATTACTGTAGAATGAAAAACAAATTGATTTATTTATCCGATACAAAATATATTCATAACTCTAGGTTCTCATGATTGCATTCTGTTTCATTTAATATAGTTTTTCTAAATTGCGAAAAATAAAGGTAAATGTTTAAAAGCGTAAAATTGTCGACGACGCTTGTATGGTAGCTTGTAATATCTTAAGATCGTTCGAAAATACATCTAATATATAAAATTCTCGTGCCACAGTTTTCGTTGCCATACTCCTCCGAAACGGCTTGACCGATTTTGATGAAACTTTTTGTGCTTATCCGGTATCTATGAGAATCGGCCAACATCTATTTTTTTTTTATTTATATGGCAAAACAACGTTTGCCGGGTCAGCTAGTCAAGTTATAAAAATTTAAGAAGATACATTAGAACGCAGTCAAGAGTTTAGTTTTCAATAATAAAAATAGTAAAAACGCCGTTGTCAACTTTATTTTGAATCAACAATATAAGCTTGTTTATATTGTTAATAATCCAATTAATGAATCCACAGATCTCAGACGTCCATAAAGAGGGAGCTACGCTCAAATGGAAGCGGCCCAAAGACGACGGTGGCACTCCTATCGAGTACTACCAAGTTGACAAACTCGACACCGAGACTGGTTGCTGGGTGCCTTGTGCTAGATCCGAGGAGCCTAGTAAGTGGATGTTTTATTTAAAGTTGTATTTTTGTACAAGGTGTTCATTTTGATATCCCATAACTTTGAGGTTTTGTTCCTTAATAAAAAATAATACTATTTGCCAAAGAATATGTGTTTCAAAAGTGCATACTTTCCAAGATATCATCAATCTTAATATAAGTTCATAAATGTAAAATCTCTTTAACTTTCATTCAATAGACGCGTGTCACTAAAGCCATACAATAAACAACAAAAACATTTTAAACGTTGAGGAACGATGCATACAATGTGCATCGCAAAGCTTTGCGAACTGTACCTGTGCATAGCGATAAAAAAGGGATAGAAAATGCCACGTTGTCATACTTCGCATAAAGGTGTTTTACATAAGATGTTTTGACTTAATTGAATTATTTTGTATGAAAAAAAACAACAAAAATTAAAATTGAAAAATTATTCACATGTTAATACCCTTAGAGTTATGGGAAATCAACAGGAACACCTTGTATAATAACTCCGGAGAACATAGTTTCATTGTTGATGGTTAATATCAAGTCATAAGTGTGGTTTTGTCAACACCCAATTTTAACGTGACTTTACTAAAGTAATAATGAGCGAAAGGATTTTTATAATTTTTTTTTTTCTGCATAAAATAAGCTCTTGAAACTACTTCGGAGTTATAGAGTTGGCGTGTTCTTTTGCTGATGATTAGTCTGCGCTGTGTAGTAGACTAATCTACAACTTTGCGTTATTTATTTAATCTATAAATTCATATAAATAAAATTGGAGTGTCTGTTTGTAATATTGAAATAACCGTTTTTTAAAAATGCATTTTTTTTAAATTGTTGTCTCTCTGTCTGTTTGTTCCGGATATCTCTGAAATGGCTGGTCGATTTTGACGGGACTTTTATTTTAGAAAAATAAAGTAATGTTGCAATGTCCAAGTACTGCCCAGTACAGCGCGCAGCTCCCGTGCATGCAAGTCGCGGGTACATTTATTGTCAATAAAAATATAACCTAATTTAGTAATTTAAAATTATCTTTTTCCACAGAATGTGACGTGACCGGTTTGACTCCCGGCAAACAATACCGTTTCCGTGTATCGGCTGTGAACGCAGAGGGCGAATCGGAACCGTTGGATTCTGAACAGACCATCGTTGCGAAGAATCCATTCGATGAGCCTGGTAAGTTTCTCCTGACTGCAGTCCTGGTACTGCATTCTGTTCTTATATACCACTATACACTACTGTAATCCTGGTACTTTCATACGTTGGATGAATAGGTTTTTGACATGGAAGACAAAAATCCGATCCAGGTTTTATTAAAAATATAAGGCTGGGACGGACCGCTAGTTGAACACTGCAGTTATAACCATGATAACAGTTAATATTGTACCACACAGTTGTTACCTTTACCAATTACACTAAAAAAATCTCTTAATTCGATAAAATTCAGTTATTTGTTTGAATTTGGCCAAAGAAAGATCGCCAAAGATGAACCAGGCAAGAGTAACAAAGATTCATAGATTTACCGTAGATTTTTACATCACACTATAGTAAAACACTATTTAATTTTACCCGACAATTGTATCTGGACAAAAAAGTGTATTATATAATATTCCTTAGAATACCCATTAATTGAATGTTTCATTAACCGTTTAAACTCACTAAAATTTATAGTTCTTTAAAATCCACAAAAAAAACACTTCCCAAACAACAAAATATCCTAAAATTAACCAACCATTCACCATTTAGGTGCTCCTGGCACGCCAAGCGTGACCGACTGGGACAAAGACCACGTGGACCTCAAATGGACTCCTCCCAGGGAAGACGGTGGCGCCCCCATCGAAGGCTACATCGTTGAGAAGAAAGATAAGTTCGGTAACTGGGAGAAAGCCGTGGAAGTACCGGCCAATCAGACGAACTGTACCGTGCCTGATTTGATTGAGGGACAGACTTATGAGTTCCGGTAAGCTTGTTATTAATTAATTTTTATTTTATTTGGAAAACATACAGTTTTCTATGAACCTTTTTTAGAAATGCTTCATAAATGTGAAAAGTTGCTTAAATAGAAGGCAGATGTAAACTAAGATTACTTACTTATTTAATGCGAAGGAAATAAATGTCAAATTTTTAACACTTAAAAATATAAGTAAGCGACAAACAAGCCCGAGAATTTCGTAATGATGTTAAACTTTATCATAAAACTTATGGGTAGAAATTGGAAAAAGAAATTGACGCATATTATTAAGATCAAAATCAAAAAGTATATTTTTTTTATATAAATAAAACTTTGAAGATCCAGGGGAACGTTTTAGATTTAAAATCCTTGATCAACTGTTTTTTTGTTGATTCGTGGAGCACGTCAAATGTTTTAAAATCTATAAATATTTCTCGTGCATCACCGTTGTAAATATTTACTTAAATTTGATCCTGACAGCTGTCCAAAATCGTTTTTATTTCATACATTTTTCGTCATAAAAATGATCAGTAATAAAATAAAATATTTTATTCACAGTGTCCGCGCAGTAAACAAAGCCGGACCGGGTGAACCGAGTGACAGTACGCACCCGATAGTCGCTAAACCTAGGAACCTGGCACCGAGGATCGATAGATCCAACCTTATTGATATCAAGATTAAGGTTGGGCAGAAGTTCGGATTCGATGTTAAGGTATGTTATTGGTAGATATAGTTGAAATTTTTTTGTGTATACAAGGTGTCCCGCTTGATTTCCCATAACTCTAGGGTATTAATGGGACCATGTAATAGAATCAAATATCGTGTGAATAATTTTTTAATCTTTATTTTTATTTTGTTTTTATTTTTCATACAAAATAATTCAATTAAGTCAAAACATCTTATGTTCATATTTTCTATCCCTTTTTTAACGCTATGCACAGGTAAACTTCGCAACGCTTTGCGTTGTTCATTGTATGCAACGTTCCTCAACGTTTAAAATGTTTTTGTTGTTTATTATATGGCTTCAGTGACACGCGTCTATTAAATGAATGTTAAAGAGATTTTACCAGGGTGATAATTTATGAAATCATTATACTAAGATTGATGAAAGTATGCACTTTTGAACCACATAATCTTTGGAAAAAAGTATTATTACTCAACAACACCTCAAAGTTATGGGATATCAAAAAGAACACCTTGTATAAATTGAGATGTCTTAAGTGACGATGTGTTTAAACTTGTCAATATTTTATTTTGTGCCTTTTACTCACAAAAATTATCTAGTCTAAAAACTGTATACAGTAAAGGTTTTCCTCAGTCTCAATCCCACTCTACTCAAGTAGAGGGTCAAAAATACCGAATCTTGATAGATTTTAGATCTTATCACTGAATTTACTCACGTAATAAAAACATAATTATGTTTTTACGAATTTGATATGATATTATGACAAAAACATTAAATGAAATTTTAAACAGTTTTTAAACCATTTAAGTTTACTTTAGAAACGGGACATTTACAATGTCTGTTATGTATTTTAAGTTTAACAATGATCACGACGGTTTTTAAACCACACTCGATATAACCTTACATACCAATTTAAAGTTTTAATTTCTTACCATTAATCCCATCTTACAGGTATCTGGTGAACCAATGCCCGAAACCAAATGGTTCCTCGCCAAGAGGGAAGTCAAATCATCAGGTGACATGAAAGTACAGCACTCCGATTACAATACCAAATTGAACTGCAAAGTGGCCACTAGAGCTGATAGTGGAAGATATACCATTACTGCTGAAAACGTCAATGGCAAGGATGTAGCTGAGGTGGAGGTTATTGTACTGAGTGTACCTAGCCCACCCGGTGGACCGCTTAAGGTAAGGCATAAAATATAGATTGATTTTACACTAGTTTGAAACAGATATTATTCAGTATTTGCAGTGTCGTAACTAAATAATATTGACGTAACATTGCGTTGAATGAAAATAACTAAAACAAAAAGACTTGAACTGTGAAATTTGACGCTTATTCATCGAAATCCGATCTGCTGAATACGAGTGATATGTCTCCTAAAAACAATTTTTAGTTATATTTTTTGCCAGTATATTCTTTGTATGGTTGAGTACATAACCACTTTTACGGTTTATTTACTTGAAACAATCTGCAGTTGTTCGTATTTATGTTTACTTAGCGAATAATCAGTTTTATCAAGAACCCGATTTATTCACCTTTTATATCATGACTTATGTACAATTCAATGAACTTTTGAATGATGATATTAACAAAATGAATAAAACAAAAATCAATATCCCAGGTATCAGACGTCCACGCAAATGGAGCCAAGCTATCCTGGAATCCACCCGCCGACGACGGCGGTCAACCGATCGACAAATACATCGTCGAGCGCATGGACGAGGCCACTGGTCGATGGGTCCAGGCGGGTGAAACCGACGGACCTCAGACTAGCTTGGCGGTTGATGGGTTACAGCCTAACCATAAATACAAGTTTAGGGTTAGGGCTGTTAACAGGTTAGTAGAAAACTTTTTGCATTATGTTTGTAGTTGATAGATTTTTAGATAATAGAGTTCGATAGATTTTTCTTGATTCTTAAAGTGACATTATGTTTATCTAGCACATATAAAGATTAAACTATTCATTTCATTTTATTTTTAAATTTGTTCATCCTCCTGGTTTATTTTCATTTTATTAATAGATTTATATCAAAATATGTCTCTTTGTAAAGACTTTTGCATAAATTTGAATTTAGAAGTTATTGACGTGCCCAATAAATTTAGTACTGATATATTTGACTCAAAGGTGCTGTTCAATTTCACTATTTTCCTAAGCCCATTCATGGGTCGGTTAACTGTACATACATTCAAATAATATTGGGCAATTAAATACTTACCTTTGTTTACAAAACAAACAAGTTAGTGTTCATATTGCTAGTTCTAATTGTGCGACTATAAAGATGAGCGCCAACATAATAAATTGAATCCGATTTTAAAATATTTTTATAAAATGAAATAAATGCCATATCCAAAATTGTTGCTAAGAACTGTTGAAAACATACTTTAACTAAAGTCGTAGTTGTATCGAGTCTTCCACTGTCAAACATGCCTAAAAAACACCAATCTTAAATAAAATCTACCCCATCTTTGCAGGCAAGGAAAATCCGAGCCTCTCACCACACCTCACGCCATCGAAGCCAAGAACCCATATGATCTGGCTTCCAAACCTGGCACCCCGAAGGTCAAGGACTTCGACAGGGACTGGGTGGAACTCGAATGGACCAGACCAACTAAAGATGGAGGTGCTCCGATCACTGGATATGTGGTTGAGAAGAAAGACCGCTTCTCGCCTGATTGGGAAGAGTGTGCTTTGGTAAGCTATCGTTTTTTTAAGGATTATATTTTTTATAACGAGTCTTTAAAGGAGATGATAATGAGTGGACACAGATTTGATGCTTGTCTGTTTTAAAGTTAATAATTGGAAATGAGAGTCCCTCACTTTCATTATTTAAATCCAGTTGTAACGTTATATTTAACTGTTAATTTTGGATTTATAAATAAATATATCTATCTAAGTTTTAATTAAATTCAGAGTAACTTTATTGTAAATGTCGTAAAACATTATTAAACAAAAATCTAGAAGATTTTTTAATTTAATAGTTTAATTATTTTTTAAATAATAATCTTTTGTTTACAGATCGACGGCGATGTGACATCAGGCAATGTGCCCGGCCTTATCGAAGGCAACACCTATGAATTCCGCGTCCGCGCTGTCAACAAAGCCGGAAAGGGAGAACCCTCAGATGGCACATCTCCTCACCTCGCCAGACCAAAGAACCTACCTCCCAAGATCGACAGAAACTACATGTTCGACATCAAGGTTAAAGCCGGACATAACTTCGAAATCGATGTACCAGTGGCCGGCGAACCCACACCGACCAAAGAATGGACTAACGGAGACAATGTCATCCTTAACACAGACAGACTTAAGCTCACAAGCGACGCTCATTCAACTAAGATACGCGTTGTCGATTCTAAACGCTCAGATTCTGGAGTTTACACTCTCAAAGCGAAGAATATTAATGGAGTTGACACAGCAACGCTTAAAGTGGTCGTTCTTGACGTTCCAACGCCACCTGAAGGTCCATTACGAGCTGATGATATCACCAAATCTGGTTGCACCCTGAAGTGGAGACCTCCTAGGGATGATGGAGGCAGTGAAATCTCGCATTACGTCGTCGAAAAGATGGACCAAGAGAACTTAAGGTGGATCCCAGCAGGAGAGGTTCAAGCCTGCAATATGCGAATTGACCATCTTATCGAAGGACACGATTATAACTTCCGTGTAAAAGCTGTTAACAAACAAGGAGAATCAGTGCCTTTGGTTGGACACGAACCAATCACAGCTAAGGATCCCTACGGAACACCTGACAAACCTGGCACGCCTGTCGTTAAAGACTGGGACAAAGATCACATGGACTTGGAATGGGTACCACCTAAGAAGGATGGTGGCTCACCTATCACTGGTTATATAATTGAAGCTAAGAAACGCTACGGTCCTTGGGAAGTCGCAGCCACCGTACCTGGAAATAAAACTACAGCTACAGTACCAGGGTTAACGGAAGGTGAAGAATATGAATTTAGAATTATTGCCGTCAATAAGGCTGGAAATGGAGAGCCTAGTGACTCTTCCATGCCACAGATCGCTAAAGCTAGATTCTGCGTACCACACTTCGACAAAATGCTCCTCGCTGATAAGACCGTCAAAGCAGGACAGAGAATTCTCTACGAAATTCCTTTCGAAGCTTCACCGAAACCTACAGTCGAATGGCAGATAAACGGTAAAGTTGTACATTCGTCTGACAGACTTGACATCCAAGTTTTACACAATAGGATCGTTTTCGAAATTCCATTCTCCGTACGATCAGATGGAGGCGTTTATAAGTTATCTATCACTAACGATCTTGGAGTCTGCTCTGGAACTGCTCAGGTGACCGTTTTAGACAAACCTTCAAGGCCAGAAAAACCTTTGGTTGTATCTGACATTACGAAAGATTCCTGCAGCTTATGCTGGAAAGTACCGCTTGACGATGGTGGTTCACCAATCTTACACTACGTCATCGAAAAGATGGACTTATCCAGAGGAACTTGGTCTGATGCTGGCATGAGCACTTTCCTTTCACATCAAGTCACAAGACTTATTCACATGAAGGAGTACTTGTTTAGAGTGAGCGCTGTGAACGCTATTGGCCAATCAGATCCATTAGAATTAGACAGATCAATCATCGCTAAGAACGAGTTCGACGAGCCATCGGCACCTGGAAAACCAGAAGCTACTGACTGGAGCAAGAACCATGTTGACTTACAATGGACTCCACCGAAATCAGACGGTGGTGCACCAATCACAGGCTATATCATCCAGAAGAAAGAAAAGGGAAGCCCATACTGGGTGAACGCCGTTCACGTGCCACCTAAACAGAATAAGGCAACTGTACCAGATCTAACTGAAGGACAAGATTACGAATTTAGGGTTATCGCTGTTAACCAAGCCGGACAATCCGAGCCAAGTGAGCCGTCAGATATCATCACAGCTAAGGACCGCTTCGTAGCACCAAAGATCTTGACACCACTGAAGGAAGTCCGCATCAAGGCTGGACTTATCTTCCACTTGGATGTAGACTTCATTGGAGAACCAATCCCGTCGGTCAAATGGACTTGTGGAACCAAAGAGGTTATCGGTAACGAGAGAACCACAGTCACTTGTGTTGGACATCACACGATTATTCACACTGTGAATTGTAAGAGAACTGACGCTGGAAAGTACACTCTTTCGCTGAAGAACGATTCTGGCTCTGATGAAGGAAGCTTTGAATTGATTGTACTAGACGTTCCTGGACCACCACAGGCGCCACTTGAGTATGAAGAAATCACTGCTCAATCAGTAACGTTGTCATGGAAACCACCTAAAGACAACGGTGGCAGTGAATTGACAGCATACGTCATTGAGAAACGCGATTTGACTCACGGTGGTGGTTGGGTACCTGCCGTCACTTACATCAATCCTAAATTCAACCACGCAACAGTTCCCCGTTTAGCCGAAGGAACGAAATACGAGTTCAGAGTATTCGCTGAGAACTTACAGGGACGTTCGGAACCTTTGACAACTGATAGATCTATTATCGCCAAGAACCAATACACAACACCTGGTAAACCTGGCAAACCCGAGCTGGTTTCCGCCGACAAAGACCACATTAAGATCAGATGGTCATCACCTATTTCAAACGGCGGATCAAACATTATCGGATACGATGTTGAGAGGCGCGATAAAGCTACCGGCCGCTGGATAAAGATGAACAAAGACCCGGTCAGGAGCAACGAATATGAAGACGAGAGAGTACAAGAAGGTCATCAATATGAATACAGAGTATCCGCTGTGAATGCAGCCGGACCTGGCCAACCTTCTGACCCGTCAAACGTTTTCATCGCCAAACCAATGAAGGAAAAACCAAAACTATGGTTGGACCACCTTATCGGAAGAAAGATCAAGGTTCGCGCTGGAGAACCCATCAATATCAACATTCCAATCACTGGCGCACCTACTCCCAAGATCTCCTGGACGAAGGGAGCTTTGCCTTTAGTACCCTCGCACAGATTATCTTCCGAGACAAAGAACGATGAAACTAAACTCAGCATCGAAAAATCAACTAGAGACGATGCCGGCAAATACACAATTACAGCTTCAAATGACCACGGAAGAGATTCCGCAGATATTGAAGTTATTGTTGTTGATAAGCCAGGAATACCTAAAGGACCTCTTATTCCGACGGCTGTTACGCACGACACTATTGGACTTACCTGGCATCCGCCGACCGATGACGGTGGCAGTGAGATAACTGGCTACGTCGTCGAAGTTGCGGAATACGGCGTTAACGACTGGCGAGCAGTCGCTGGCTTCTGCCCGAAATGCGCATACACCGTCAAGAATCTCACCGAAGGCAAGAAGTATGTATTTAGAGTACGAGCTGAAAATCTGTACGGAGTATCAGAGCCGTTAGAAAGCAAGCCAACGGTCGCCAAATCGCCATTCGATCCTCCAGATGCACCTGATACGCCAAAGATTACCGGCTACAGCGCTAACAGCTGCTCACTCGAATGGGAACCACCAGCGAACTGCGGTGGCAAACCAATCAGTGGATACTACGTTGAAAAACGTGAGCGTGGAGGCGAATGGATCAAGGTTAACAACTACCCCACGCCTAACACATGCTACACGGTTCAAGATCTACGCGAAGGCAACAAATACGAATTCAGAGTCATTGCTGTTAATGAAGCAGGACCTGGTAAACCAAGCAAACCCACTGAACCCATCACAGCTGAGACACAACGGCTCAAACCAACTCCACCTGAAGCACCTAAACCAGACAGAGTCACCAAAGATTCCGTCACGTTGTCTTGGAGACCGCCTAAGAGTGATGGTGGCTCTAAAATCAAGGGTTACATCATCCAACAGAAGGGCAAGGGAGACAAAGACTGGAAGGACGTTAATGACGTTCCTATTTCAGGACTTGTACACACCGTTCCTAACCTCAAAGAAGGAGCTGAGTACCAGTTCAGAGTCATCGCTGTTAATGACGTTGGAAGATCAGATCCTAGCAAGCCTACTTCTGAAATCGTTATTGCTGAACAACCTAACAAACCTTGCATGGATCTCGGTGGAGTTAGGGACATCACAGTCCGTGCTGGAGAAGACTTCTCCATCCACGTGCCATACACTGGCTTCCCGCAACCTACTGCAGCGTGGTTCTTCGATGACAATTCTCTTGATGTTGAAAGAGATCCTAGAATATTCGAGAAAATCACACCAGAATCCGCATCGCTTGTCGTCAAGAACGCTAAACGATCAGACGGTGGACAGTACAGATTACAGTTACGCAATCCATCTGGCTACGACACAGCCACAATCAACGTTAGAGTACTCGACAGACCTAGCAAACCACTTAACCTTAGGGCTGATGAATTCGAAGGCGAAGCCCTCACATTATACTGGAACCCGCCTAAAGACAATGGAGGTGGTGAAATCACAAACTATGTTGTTGAAAAACGAGAAGCCAGAACGCCAACATGGACTAAAGTATCCGGTTATGTCACGACACCGTTCTTACGCGTAAAGAACTTAAACGTAGGAAGGGACTATGAATTCAGAGTAATGGCTGAGAATCAATACGGGCAATCGGATCCAGCGCAAACCATTGAGCCTCTTAAGGCGAGATATCCATTTGACCCGCCAGCCGCGCCCGGCGCACCCCGAGCGGTTGAAACCACAGAATCCTCAATCACACTCACATGGGCCAAGCCTCGTCACGACGGTGGCTCACCTATTACTGGTTACGTCTTAGAAAAGCGATTGATAACCGAAGACAAATGGACCAAGGCATCGCACGCTCACATTCCTGACACCACTTACAAAGTAACAGGATTGATTGAGAACCACGAATACGAGTTCCGTGTTGCGGCTATTAACGCAGCGGGTCAAGGACCTTATTCGCAAAGTTCTGATGTCATCAGGGCTTGCGCACCACCGAATTGTCCGAAGATCACAAGCGACCTTAGCCTTAGGGATATCACCGTTATTGCTGGTGAAGAAATCAAGATCACTGTGCCATTTACTGGCAACCCAAGGCCAAAGGTTAGTAAAACAGAAAATTTTTAATTTCAAAAATAACCAATCAAGAAATGTGTGAATAATATTTTCCACATAGCTCTTTGTGTCTACCAAGCAAACTTCATTTGAATATATTTAAAATTACTTAATTTATCTTCTTTCAGGTATCTTGGATGATAAACAACGAGGAAGTATTCCCAGACGGGCGCATACGATTTGTAACAACCGATATAAATTCCGTGTTCCATAACTCTAAAGCGAAGCGTTCCGATACTGGTTCGTACACTGTGCAGTTGACAAATTGCGAAGGCTCTGATAGTGCTACATGCAGGGTAAGTCATTTTTTTATAAATTAGTTAAAATACTGTAGTTATTTTCTTGTACTAAAATTATTAAAAATATTGTCTCACTTCACTTTCTCCGTTTTAAAACAAATGAGTAATGAGTTGTTAAATTTTTTTGTTAAATTAAGGATCCAATTAATATTGTCCATATGATAATTATTGCAATATACTGCGCAGTTTAAATAAGAAATTATTTATAGCTATTGTTTAAAATGTCATCAAAATATACGAAACCAAAAAGCTTTAAAAATCCACAGTAAAAAGTTTTTTTTTGTGAATGTTATATTCATCTAATAATAGGCCAATACTTGTCAATATACTTATATTTTTTGTATCTTTCCTTCTAGGTGCTGGTAGTAGACCGTCCATCACCACCAGTGGGACCTCTGGAGGCTTACGACATCACTCCTGACACTTGCACGTTGTCATGGAAGGCACCATTAGACGACGGTGGCTCTCCTGTCACCAACTACGTCGTAGAGAAAATGGACAACAATGGAGTGAGTATTTCAATCGACTCTTAATACTTTTCGACTTGTGTTTAAAATTTAATTGTAATTTGTTGAGCTTTCTTAATCTGATGACTTAAGGTATATGAAATATCCTACGCAGTTTGAAAGATTTTTAAAATTAAATAAGATCATTAATTTTCTTCTAACTCACCTGACGACGAAGATTTTTCATAACTATACATTAGCTGTCTATTCAATTTTGTAATTTTTGTAGTTTGTATCAAAAAGATTCCATCAAAATTGTGCATCAGTCAAAATATAAATTGGATAGAATCCCTATTGAGCGATATATGAATCACTGATATTCACTTGTGGCAGAACTGTGCTAGTGTAGTGAACTACTTTTTTTTTAATAAAGTATGACAACGAGAAACTACTACTTCTGATATTAATAAAAAGCTTGTAATTCTAATGAGTGCCGCTTTCTTGTTACAGGTCTGGGTAAAGATTTCATCGTTCGTTCGTAACTGTCACTACAATGTGATGGGTCTCGAACCGAACCGCAAATACACGTTCCGAGTGCGCGCCGAAAACCAATATGGCGTCTCTGACCCATTGACAATGGACGACTCTATTACTGCTAAGGTGAGAATCTATTCATAATGTTAACTATCAAGTGTTCAGTGTTTTTTCTACATCGGTTGTAAGACATTCAAGGATAATTTCCTAAGTTTTTCTATCTTTACTAATAGCCGTATCATATTTGACACACTGACATGAGAACATCTACTCAAAATAGAAATTCTTGTAAAAACATCTTACATCTTATAAAGAAATATTCGAGTTTTGGCCAATTCGTTTAGTTATGAGTTTCTTTTATCATATATACATTGCAAAGATGTTTTCATCAATCAAATACATATAAAAAATTATATCCTTAATACTTTACTATGATGTTAGATCAGCCCTACTATAATTATGATTTTTATGAAACAAAATTCTGACTTCAATTGAAATTATAGAAATCACTTCGATAACAAAAACTATTTCGCTTATTCCTATAGTTCCCATTCACAATTCCGGACGCTCCTGGAGTACCAAGGGTGACGGAATGGGACGGCTCCACAGCTACTATTGTCTGGGACCGGCCTAGGTCCGATGGAGGTTCCAGAATCCAAGGATACAAGATCGACTTCAGGGACACCAAGGACGCTATCTGGTCAAGTGCTGATTATTTGGTTAAGGATTGTAATTACCAGGTGAGTTTTTGGTGATGGGAATTTTTCTCCTTGAACTAGAAAATCTAGAAATCTTTTAAATTCAAGCTAAGCTATTTTATTAATTTCTAGAAATTTAATGTAAAGTGACAGCTGAAAGCCAACATCTATTGAAACAAAACATATTGATTGTTCTTTTTGTATTTTTGTTTGGTTTTTTCAAACTCAAGGTTTCGCAGGCTGTATAATAAAAGCATTTCCTTAAATTTCTTAAATCACTTTAAGATTTTTTTTTCTTGATTTTAAGAACTTATAACGACCGACTTACCTGATAGTGTCTGTCTAGAATTATCAATGCTTTAGCGAAGATGTGTGTTGATATTGTCACGTAAGAAGATCCTGTGTAACCAAAAAGTATATTAAAAAAAAAGTGAATCAGATAACTTCTTATTTATCCCCTAAAAAACTGTCAAATTTTTACATTCCTAATTCGTACCCAAAAAAGACTAGGCTGTCTTACTTCAAGCAAATTTTTAACCATAAACGCGTGCTTAATCCTTCTCTTTTACCCACAGGCATATAACCTAGAACCGGGCCATGAGTACGAATTCCGCGTCCGTGCCAAGAACGCGGCTGGCTTCAGCAAATATTCTTCCAACTCTCAGCCGTTCAAGGTCAAGGCTAAATATGGACCTCCGAAACCGCCGCACGCGCCACGTGTTGTTAAAGTGGGCAAGAACTATGTGGACCTTAGCTGGGATCCACCTAGTCATGATGGAGGTAAGATTATTGATTTAAATTATTTTATTTGATTTTTAATTGGATTTAAGAGGTTTTAAAGGCGTTTTTGTGGGCGATAGGCTGACCCCCTGTCACTACAATAGTCTCATTCCATCTTTATAATACCTCCAAATAAGTCAAACGTGACATCAGATGGTCTTGTAACCTCTGGTGTTCTGCCTACCCCATATGGGATACAGGCGTGACGTTATATGTGTATTTATGTTAATTGGATGTTCTTTTTTTTGCTTTAATTAACAGAGAAATATGACTGCTTATTAAATTATCAACTCTAGTTGATTAAATACTAGCTAAGGCAGTGCTGAGGCTTAATATATTTCTGTTATGCGAACGAAATTACCTAAAGGCATTACCATAATCAACACTTATATACCTATAAGATTACTCGAACATCAATTACGTGATTGTGTTAATGAATAAAATTGTCTGTAATTCTAAATACACAGACGAAAAAAAACCTTGATCGTAAATGGTAAAAAAGTATGATTAAAATTGTGATATGTCATACCGCAGAGATTAGACCTGTAGTTTTCTACGAAATCTATCACCCGAAAAGAGTTCGTAGTATGTGACACGGTTTCTCTAGAAGCGCCCAAAATCAAGATCCAAATTTATATTTTTATTAATGAACTGTTTTCTTTTTCCAGGTTCTCGCATCACAGGCTACATCATTGAAAGACGTGATGTCGGAGGCTCTGTTTGGGTCAAGACAAATGACTACAACGTACTTGACACCACCTTCACCGCTATGAACTTGAACGAAAAGGCTGATTACGAGTTCAGGATCATTGCTGTTAATGCTGCTGGTAAGTTGATGTCTGTTTTAAAATTTCACATATTACGTGATGATATTGAAGACTAAATCCGTAAAGAACAAACGAGCTCTTCATAAGAAATTTTCAAAACAACGTCTTGGCATTGATTTTTTATTTGTTTACAATTTTTATCTCTGGTGAACTAACTAGGCTATACGTAATTTTAAATGCCAGATTTTTTATGGGCAACCGTCGATAGGAAGCATAAATCGTTGGTAGAGTATAAATAATGTAATGAAAGGTAAAGTCGTAGACGGCTTTTTAGACGGCATTTAGTCTAAAAGTCGTCTTAAAAGTGATTATCTGACAACACCCCGTCGGCATTATGTTATTAAACCCTGTTTATAAGCTACTTTATATGTACTGTTTAATTGGAACATTCATTCATTTGATGTAATGTTGTAATTATTATTGCTCTGTTAAACATCTTTTCAATAGTCTTTGCCGTTCTAATGTTACTTTCATTTCCTTATAACTTTTCATTTAAAGATTAAAA
This sequence comes from Stenoptilia bipunctidactyla, assembly GCA_944452665.1. Taxonomy (NCBI): domain Eukaryota; kingdom Metazoa; phylum Arthropoda; class Insecta; order Lepidoptera; family Pterophoridae; genus Stenoptilia; species Stenoptilia bipunctidactyla. Next base: position 9,845,422 of record OX101743.1, read on the forward strand.
TACAGAATAAATAAATAAATATTTCTGACACTCACACAACAACAAATTAAGTTTCTTAAAGAACTTGTGCTATGGATACTAGATAACTGATATACTTACGAAATATATAAACATACATATTGAATAAAAGCATATTTTTTATTAGAATAAGCTTAAATAAACATAGAAACATCCATGACTTGATGGCTAATATCTGTGTTCATCACACCGAAATCCGCCGCCGCCGGGATTCGGACACAGGACCTCTGGCATAGAAGGCAATGTATGTTACCGCTACACTAGCCGATCGTCTTAGAAGAACCTAGAAGACGATATTTCTTTGACCCAACAACTTGATTTTTCAATTAAAACGCAATTTTCAGGTAAATCCGACCCGTCAACTTGCACGACCCCAGTGCGTACCGGTGAACAGATCGGAGGCACAAAACCGGAATGGGTCAAGATGATTCCGCCACATATGGCTGCTCCACTAGGCCGACCATTTACATTAGAATGTATTGCTACTGGCAATCCAGTGCCTACTGGTAGATGGCTGAGGAATGGCAGGGAAATTGTCTTAGGAACACGGTAAGTAGAATAGGATTGAATGGTTTTCGTAATATTTACTTTAAAAAACAATATAGATATAATAAAAGTTTGCTCAAAATAACAATTCAATCAAAAACCGTAGAATCTTTTGAATTTGCTTTTTAACCCTCCACGTAAGTTTCAAAGAAAATTGGAAAATTGATAGGTATAATACCGATGTGATGTTTGTCGGATTAACCTAAAAAAATCGTGATATGAACTTTTGATGTTGCAAATAAGTGTTCGCCTTATTACTGAATCGTGTTTTGATGTAGACATACTTAGGCTACACTTTTATGATCCTCCTATCAATGTCTACATGAATCAAATTGTGTCAAAAACGGCTGTAAAACAATTGAGAAAGTGAGACAATTTGCATATCTAGGTCTAATCATAGATCATCGGTTTTGTTGGCAGCCGCACATAGAAGCCACGTGTGATAAGCTAAGAGCTATTATGGCTAATTTTAAGATAATAAAAAACAAAGTACCGTTTGCAATTTTACTCCAACTGCATAATGCACTGGCAGAGAGCACAATCGCATACGGCCTTAGTAGCTATGGACGTACATTTAAAACATATTTAAATCAAATATATTTTCTCCAAATTAGATTACTAAAGTCAATTGTACCACATAAAGTCAAAATAAAATACAAAAATAATGAATCAGAACTATTTAAATACTGTAATATCTTACCTGTTGAAGTGAAATTGAAGTTATTGCTTATGTCTGAAAACTACTTTACATATAACGATACAACGATACAACATACAATAAATACTAGAAAAAATAACATGAAACATCTAATAGAAACACGTGCTAATAATTTTTATGGTGAACGGACTACCGCGTATATAATACCTAGATTAATAAATCAATTACCCAGAGAAATAAGAAATAACCTTAATATAAACAACATAAAAAGGACACTTAAAAAACATTTCATAAATAACCTTAATTAAAAACAAATATATTATGTACTTAAAAAATCAATATAATATTTATATTCTAAGCTAACAACATTATTAAAATAAAAGATAAACATAACTTGTAACAAATAAAAAAAAAATAACTATCAAAACAAGAGCACCTTTTACATGATCGTGTTGACCTGTCTTTTGTTCTTGCGTTAACCGGTCCAGTGAGTATGAGCGGGACGAGAGATGCTAGACTGGCGATAACACTATATTCATATGCACGCACAATAATTTTATAATATCGCTCCCGCGCATTTCTATTTGTATTTGTTTATAGTTTAAAAAATAGGTTAAATCAAGTATTTTTATTTTTTTTGAATTTTTATTTCATATTAGTGGTCTACTTTAGTTCATAAGTATTTACCTTTAATTTGTGCTTAGTAGATATAGTTAAAATTAGTTATAAGTATAGAATAAGAGGAATTGCAACTTCCAGACAAACCAGTCATGGTTTTTGGAAGTCAAGAAATGTATAATATATATGTAAAATGTAATTAAATAAATAAATAAATAAATAAAAATGTTTTTCTCTTCCACTTCAAAGTGACACTTCTGGGATAATTTCTTCATTTTTTCACATTGGTCTTGGTATCAAAAATAATCTATACCTGTTGTCTAGCTTACCTTAGAAAAGAAGTAGACAACCTTAAGAGCTACATGGCGCAGTCCCACAGTTATTATAGAATCCTACTGCCATATTTACAATTTTGTAAACCTTATAACTATTTCTCCACAGATTCGTAGCGGAATCCCGCGAAGGAACTCTCCGACTGAACATCACAGAAGCTGTGGATGCAGATGAGGGTGATTACACTTGCGAGGCTATTAATAATATTGGGTTCATCTACTGCACTGGACATTTGAAGATCGGAAGTGAGTGTTGTCAGCTCTAGAAGTTTTTTGTGGCTCTATGTTATTGCGTCTTACTTTAACGATTCATTTTTAAGCAATTCTTTCTGAACATAAATTATGAAATCATACCAATTCTATTAAAATAAACTAAACTGTTAACTACATTCATAAAAAAAATTACATTTAAAACTTTTTCCATTCTTCCTACGATTTGATCAGAAAGGATGGTTTAAAAAGAAATAGTTAAAATACATTACATATGAGTCTTAATTTGGATCCCTTGGTAATTTCTTGATAAATAAAATAAAGCCTATCTATATCTTCAAAATTTAGGCAATGAAATTAGAAAAAAATAACATCCGGCTGATCTTTTCAAAGATCAACGTCAAATTACATAATTTATGTTGAAAATATTTAAAAGTAAACTGTTTGAAGTAACTAGATTTTTTAAAATGGCTCTTTAAGAAGTACCAAATCTTTGTTAACACTTTCATTTGAATCGACTCACATTTCAAATTCTAATTGAAATTAACCTACTTTTTCTAATCTTCCAGACCCACCACGCATCATCAGAATGCCAGGCGATTTGCACCTTCCGGAACATGACAACACAAAGATCAAAATCCTTTACACCGGAGATCAGCCGGCTGATGTCATACTTACTAAGGACGGCAAGAAGGTCACTGAAAAAGACTCTGGACACCTCAAATACACTGTGTTTGATGATTACATACTGATATTTATTAAGGATATCAGTAAGGATGATATGGGTAAGTTTTCAGGTTATATTTTTTACTAGCCACCGCGCGCGGTTTTACCCGCGTAACTGTTGATCCCGTGGGAATTTCGGGATAAAATATAGCCTATAACCTTCCTCAAGAGTTGGGCTATCAAATGCAAAAAGATTTTTTCAAATCCCACATGTAGTTTCTGAGATTAGCGCGTTTTAACAAACAAACAAAAAAAAACTCTTCAGCTTTATATATTAGTATAGATTATTACTTAGAAAAGGAATGGGAAGTTTGTCTCCTATTTCACCTGATGGAAAGTAACGATTAAAAATAGGAATAGCTAGTCATTATTTACTTAATTATCACTTGATGATTGAAGGGTACAAGGATATAAATGGCTTGAAATGCAGGCAGGTCATGTTACACATTGATGATCATTATAAAGGAACTTTGAAAGCGTTTTTTTTACTACACCTTAGAATATTTTTGTAGTCTCTTTATCTCAATAAAAATTTAATTATCTTACCAAATACATTGATATCTCTTCCACGGGCGCTTACAGTATTTTTTATATAACTTAATTGATTTGATGAAAGCTAATCGTCTTGTTAAACTTAATTATTTTCTTTATGAAATAAAATATATTGTAATTTATCTTCTATTTAAATTATTTACCATTCATACGTTCAATTATGCTAATGACCAAACATCAAAAATAGTATATTTTAGTTTTTAACCGTATACCCACATTTAACAACCAAATCTCTTCTTTCCAGGAACATACAAACTAACAATCAAGAACGCATCCGGCGAAGCATCCGATACATTCTCAGTAACCGTAACCGGATTACCCGGTCCACCACAAGGCCCTCTCGAAACCTCCGACATTACCAGACATTCTTGCACAATTGCCTGGAAACCACCTACATATGATGGTGGACTTCCTATTACCCATTATATTGTGGAAAGATGCGATACAGCCGGCACTACCTGGATTACTATCGCGTCTTCGGTTAGAGATACGAGGTTTACGGTCCAAGGGTTGACTGAAGGACAGGAGTATAACTTTAGAGTTCATGCAGCGAATGATAACGGCATGGGACCAGCTTTGGAGGGCGCTAACCCTATTAAGGTAAGGATGAGATTTGTGTATTGAAGATGTCCGATAGACATTTTCTTTAAGTAATTTTAGTTCTGTAAATTTCAAGAAATAAGCTTTGAAAGTAATTTTTTTTTAAATTATTTATTTATTTATTTATTCTATGGAAAACAAACAGCTTATATAATACTTATAATTCATGAACATTAGTTAATACCTAAGCCTTATATGAATGTTCCATGTTTAAATGTAGATTAAGCACTGATATTTAAAGTGCCTTAGCTTAGAACACTGCGTAATATTCTTAGTCAACGAGGATTTTTTCGATATTTTCGGTATCTGTCTTTCTTGATAAAATATATACGTGAATAATTTCATACATTAGTGGGTTCAGATAGCCAAATGTAAATCTATAAATATAGATATGCTATAAAAACACAGTTAAATAAAATTTATTCCTTTATAATCGTTTGTTACTTTTCCTTTCAGGCAAAGGCACCTTACGACCCACCATCAGCTCCTGGTATTCCCAAGATTTTGGAGGTCGGAGGCGACTTCGTCCATCTTACCTGGGACAAACCAGAGAGTGATGGAGGCTCTAGAATTCAAGGTAAAAATGTGTTACAGTTTACAATAAATTGAATAATTAATTTATACAAAGTAATCATAATATTAAGTATAGTTTTTATTTTATAAATAATGACATTCGACATCCTACTAAATACCTAACATTGTCTGTATAGTTTCGCGTTTATGGATCTTATCGAAAACAATTTTGTAAGTGTATAGAGTAATAACATAGAAGAGTTAAACTTGTATTTGACCACCAGTGTCCTACAAAAGTAACTACATAACTTTTGAACTTAGTTGTAGAACAGAAGAGGCTTTTATTAGATTTTTACTATCGGCCTTCTTATTTTAAACAACAATAACTTTTACTAGCGAAGGTGTTCCCAATAAACGAAAATACGAGTGAAATTACAGGAATCACTTTTCAAACTTTAGCTTGGTTCGGCAATGCATCGTGTATCTACCATCTATAATTAATAGTTTTATGGGCCTTGATGCAACTTACTGTTTGTTGGCAATTTTAATTCAAAATTAAATCTTCATCCTGCATCTAAGATTTAAAAAACTACATTGTGTTAGCGCTGTCATAAAAAAACCGGGTTTCTAATTTGTTAATTGCGGATCTTATAACTAACAACGCATTGTTCTAAAATACGTCCCAGTTTTGGCTCATCGCCCTTACGCTACACCACCAAACCCGTTGAAATTCAAAAGGTCATAAATAAATTTTCTCATTTAACTAATATCAACTCTATTTTCCAGGCTACTGGGTCGACAAACGCGAAGTCGGCGTCTTAACCTGGCAACGAGTGAACGTGTCCCTTTGCCTACCGAACCAGATTAATTGCAGCAATTTGATTGAAGGAAGACAATACGAGTTTAGAGTTACAGCGCAGAATGAAGCCGGTTTATCGCCGCCTTCAACCGCCAGTCAAGGGGTTAAGGTTGTTGATCCTAAAGGTTAGTAAATGTTTTTAAATTACATAGACGATAAATTATATAAACGCTTTTTTAAGGTCATTCGACGTGCAAAATTGTTAAAATGCATTTAGGTTCATATTTATACTGTGTCGTGTAAAATGGCGGGTATTGTAAGATTTGATAAGGGTTTCAAAGAAGCTTAGCAGTTTTTCGATTTTAGATCACAATTAGCTACGATTCCAAACGTATTGTCTAAACGTGGTATTTACTGCACGTAGCCTTCGCTTTTGGGTAAAATAGTGGACAATACTTGGCACATTGAAGTCGTATTTTGACGCAAATTTTGTTACCAAAATAACTCGTTTGTTCTGTCATATTGTCAGTTAAATATCTATTTGAATTTTACTGACATCAACAAAGTTTTAATTTTATATGAGAACAAAGTATCTTTTATATTTGTTATATTCTAACTTTACATTTATTTATCCACAGCTGCAACTCCACCTGAGATTGTCAAGCCTCTCAGAAACGCCAACTGCATTCAGTACCACAATGCCAAGTTCGAATGCACCATCACTGGTGTACCGAAGCCTACCATCACTTGGTACAAAGGTTAGTAACATTGTTTTTGTTTAGTAACATTATTTTGTATATGAAAACTTTGTTAAATTAAATAAAATAAAGATTTTATGTATTAGAGAACTCTTTCTATATGGGTTGTTTTGGTATCAATCATGTGGGACTCAAAATTTTGATATTTTACTGCGGATTGACAATTTTTGTTTCAAATAAAAACTTTGCTCATGATTTTCGAAGTAGAGCATCTCTATGGTAATCTCTACCCAAACTGAAAGTTGTTACTTACTTTTTTTAAAGAGACCGAGACTCATGTCTTCCAATAAAGAAGAGGGTATAACGCCGTATGATATTTATTCATTTGTCACTTAAAATAACAAGTATTAAATGGTATTTTACATACATTGTTAAAAAAATACCTGATAGTTTCTTTCGACTCCTTGCAATATAACTATGTCATTTCTCATATCTACATTTCTGTTCTTACCAGGAGCCCGTGAGATCACGAACGGCCCTCGTCATCGCATTTGGAGCGAGGGTGACAATCATTACCTCACAGTTATGGACGTGTTTGGAGAAGACGCAGATGAATATGTGTGTAGGGCTGTCAACAAAGCTGGTGTCAAGAGCACTAGGGCTGAACTGCTTATTATGAGTAAGTATACGAAAAATAATGATACCAGTTAAAAACTTCGTAGTGTACTGAATGAGAATGATTGAAAATAAACCAGTCTTTGTCATTCGTTTTGCATAAAATTTTAAAGCAATTTATAAGTAATTGAATTTGAATTGTGTACTTTATCTTCAAGGTAACTTCAATGAAAATAATTATTTTCTAAACATACCCAGTGCTAAAATCGATCCAAAATCGATTTAATAACTTCTTTATTTTACACTCCTTTAGTTGTTAAAAAAGAAATTTTAAAAAGAGTTGCCTTTTGTTAACATAATCACAATTGGTTCACAAAATATTTTTATTCCATACATTACGACTTTCTTATAAAAAAATTTGGTTCATTCACTTAATCCACATCACTATTTTTTTCTTCCCCAAATTGGCCACACTGGAACTGTCATTTTACTGCATTGTATTATTTGCCAGGGTATAGTTAACGTGCTTCTTATTCTCGTCGTTAACCTATATTTGTTAAGGTTACTAAAGCATTAGTCCTAAACATTCAACATTGTATGCCTATTATAGCTAACACAACGACCTTAAGTCGAGGCTTTTAACATTTTGGATGCCCTTAAGTGTTCATATATAGGAGTTATTTTAGTGTGAAGAAATTATGTTAAATGTTGTTAATGATAAACTTCTTCATTTAGCTTCGATAAACACGTGCCCCTAACTTGTGACCAAAATAGGACGGTATTGCGCGATTGACTGTACGTTCAATTAACCGTACAAGCTTATTGTTTTAAATATCCAAGAGTTTTATATCGGGGAAGGAATAAGTATGGGTTTCATTTATGTGGCAGTCGGTATTTAATCCTTTAACATTTTTGCATATCATACCCTTCTTTAAGATGCAATTTGAGTCAGCAGTTTCTTTGAGTTATATCCAAATTCCAGCAATAATTTACATTATTTTTCTTGTCAACAGCTGCACCTAAACTGAACGTGCCACCACGCTTCAGAGTGACTGCGTACTTCGACAAGGGTGAGAACGTGGTCATCAAGATTCCGTTCACTGGTCATCCAAAGCCCAAGATATCTTGGGTCAGGGAAGGAGAGCACATTGAGTCTGGACACCATTATCATGTTGAGAGAAAGGGTAAGCGATACCCTTTAAATCTGTATTATTACTTCTTAGGTCAATATGATTTATTTCTAAAAGGTTATTTTGAAAATCAGAGCTTTATTTATTTAAGAAACAGATATTTTTAAAGTGATTTTATATCTATTTAGACTCTGCCACATTATATATTTTAAATAATTTTGTCAGTAGTTTGTTGAAGTTATAACGAATTAACTGCCTTTTTTGTTTGCACTTTAAATCGTGTTAGCATAATAACACATCTATTCATACAACCTCTTATAAAGGAGATTTTCCATTTAAAGAAGACCGATATTTATCAATTTGAGGATTCAAAGTGTTACACAAATCAGTAATCCTCTATTTTCAAGATTATGGAATCTTTAACATACAATGACTATGTTTAAATTGTCAGTAACATTTTCTTGTTGATGAAAAATTTCATTCAGGTTTTAGATTTGAATGTAATATAAAATATTATCTTTATTTTTCCACAGAACGCCATGCAGTACTCACAATCCGCGACGCAAGCAAAATGGACTCTGGTCCATACAGGATTACGGCTGAAAATGAACTGGGACAAGATAATGCTATCATCAACATTGAGATAAGCGGTAAGTTTAAACATTTTTCATCCCTGCTTATCTCCTAGACTTTCTTAAAACAATTTTTTTAAATGGTTTGCTTTCCCTAAAATCTTTGAATGATGAATCTGTTGAAATATTAAAAATGCAATTAATTTGTCAAAATGCTGTAAAACTACAAAAAAGTACTTCAATGTTTTTATGTCTACAGTAGTTAAGTAAAGAAAACTAGCATTCATACTATGTTTAGGACCAGAACATTACCATGTTTCTTATTTATTTATTTATCACAACGGTACTTGATCATGGCGCTTGCAATATTGCCGAAATATCGACTACTCCGAATAAGAAAAAACATAGTAAATATCCCGTTCCTAAAGTTAACATGAATGTTAATGACCATTATAGTTTAAAAACTTAGAAACAAACTAGTAGTCTGTAAAATTATTTACACAAAAATTCTGTGTTATTATTTTAAGTCCCTAAAATAATAGTACCTACATTATCGCGATTCTTTTCGTGAATACGTTTTGTAGCAAAAAATTTAATACATTTTACTTTTCCAGATCGTCCCGACCCGCCACGATTCCCAGCCACAGACAATATTGGCGTGGACTCTCTCGCTCTTTCATGGAAGGCCCCAGTTTGGGATGGAGGCTCAGATATCACCAACTATCTGGTCGAGAAGCGAGAGCATCCCATGTCGAGCTGGATTAGAGTTGGAAATACTAGGTAAGTTATGTAAAATGTTGCTACTGATGAATAGCGTAAACTTTAATAACAAAAGATTAAAGATCACTTACCAGAGAAAGCATGTAAATTTTAACATAGTTAGGGGCGAGTATAAATTACTATGTTATTTATATTTATTTACCCTTTATTATACAAAAAACAAATCCAGAATAAAAAAAAAACACAAATTAAAGAACACATTATGTATTAAGGGCGGCCTTATCGCTTGGAAGCGATTTCTACCAGGCAACCCAAAGTCATTTTTGCCTTTGTTTTGAATATTTAATGAAAAAAATATGACATCGACCACAAAATAAGTTAATCATTTCTTATTAGCAATTATTGTTCATCTTTATTGTAGCTATGTAATCAATTTTCTTAGTTATAAGAAAATATTAAAGAAACACAGCAGTCGGTAAAGATCATGTATTTTCAAAGAAATTGATATTTTGGTTATAAATCAAGTGATTTATCATACGAAAAATAGTTAAAAAATGCTCTTTCAAATATTATACGTAAAATTTCTGTAAGATGCGTAAATATTATTGATACTTTTGTCTCACCAAACCTGAGAAAAAAACATTTAAAATAGCAAGATTGTTTTTCTGAGCTTGAATATATTTTGAGTAATGAGATCCCAAAATTCATTTCTCTGACAAAACTATTCCATTCACAGATTCACAACAATGGCAATCTCTGGTCTAGTACCAGGCAAGCAGTACGAATTCAGAGTATACGCTGAGAATATCTACGGCAGATCCGAACCTAGTGACCCCACCAGCCTTATTCAAACCAAGGCCATTATCAAGAAGGAGTTCAAGAAGAAGGAATATCCAGGTATGTTTAGAGGACTTTTATTTGTGTATTTTATTAGATCAATCAGTAATATAAAAAAGTTCAGAGTAGTGAACAGTAAAATCATAGATTTGTAACTACCACAAATGAGGGACTGCATATCGGTATAAACTTTTTAAATAGTACTAGTAAAATTTCAGTACCCTTATTTTAGTGCACTGCTTCATCAAACACAATAACTGTACAAGTTATTAAAATCTAAATTAATTATATCGGTACCCCAATAATGTATACCGGATTAATTTCTGTAGATGTTTTAAGTACAGAAATATTTTAACTTATTTAATTTCTGTACCGAAATGTATAGGTCAGCATATGTACCTACGCTTCATAGGCTTCAACTAAACTATCGAACATTCTACAGTTATTTAAAAATAAAATTTTAATATCAATATTAATATTAATACTGGAAAATTTCAGTTAACTGAAAAAAAATCAGCTATGCTACAGTAATAAAAAACGTACAAGAATTATTTCAATATGAATCCTGTACTGTTATTTTTAAATACACCTAATTTAACGGTATGGCGTCATACAGAAAAAAAATGTACAGAAATTCATACCGGTATACAGTCCTTGCAACAAACAAAATCTATTTGAAAAGCTGCCCGTGATCATGACGTTTGTTTTTTTTAGTATCGATTTGTTCTTTTTGAACATTATGGTGTTATAATTGGCACCATTGTCCACGCTTGTGTTATTAGCATATTGGCTAAGCAACGCATAGAATTGGTGCTTCAAATGAACATCATGCCACAGTCAAACAATACATCTTTACCGAATTGTGGGCCAACACATATTCTACATAAAGTCATTCTAGCGCTTGTTACAATTCCATAATTTTCCGTTCACCGGTCACATACTACTTAAATATGTTTTTGCCTTTAAAATAAAACATTTATAATATATTTCTCAAGCTTTAGTAAGCTATATTAGTATTCAACCGAGAACAAGAAAAATACTATGAAACTATTGAAGCTTTATTTTAATATTTACACGGGTAATTTGCAAACTAATTTACAAAAGTACCATCTAAAATCGTCTCTCTCTATTCCCCATTTCTTTCTATTCTAGTTGACGAATCCGGCAAACGCATTCGTACGAACGCCGACCACGGACCTGTCAAAGACTATGACAGCTACGTCATTGACATTTACAGCAAATACGTGCCGCAACCAGTCGATATCAGCACTTGCTCGGTTTACGACAAATACGATATTCTAGAGGAGATTGGTAAGTATTTCACTTCTTGATTATGCTTTTATGATTGATTCATTTCATATTAACATTTTGTTTTTGTCATGTGAGACAAGAAATTTCAAATTGAAATAGAGAATATTGACAGCTGTCAAAGTTACAGAACTCGAAGTTTTTGGTATACTAGAGCTTCCTAAGTAACCACGTTCTCTATTAAATTAAGCTTACAAGAAAGATGAAAGCTCTAAAAACGTATTATGAAAGCTCTCCCAGATTTGAAATCTACTTAAGTATACTTATTAATGGAGAATATGCGGTATATCTATGCTCAAGTTATGATCGAGACTTATGATAGCTTTCATGATACTGGTCTTCATTTCTAAAGATACGTTTTCATTGTAAATATACTTCATGATAACGTAACAAGAATAGCTTGGTTGACGTGCGATTTACACTGATCTCAAATATAGTATAAATAAAAAGAACATTCCAGATTACATTACAAAAAGTGTGACTTCATTGCAACTAGTTTTTATCCATCCATTTTCTCCAGGTGACTTCATGAAGAGTTCGTCTAAGAAACGTCGAGGTATGGGTGTGAATAGATCGATGTAGTGCATCTCGCTCTCTGCATCTCTCTGTCTCACACGCATACACTTTATTATACATAATTATATCTATTTTTGATTTATTATACAATCATGAAGTTAATATACCGTAAAGAATAACAGTGAATTTTAATTTTAAATATCGAACCTCGTTATTAGATTACCAATATTAAAAAGCGAGTTATAATTGGTTTTATTTACATTACAATTATGGAATAACATTAACGTTGCCATGACAACCATATTACAATTTCATATGCAAGAATCATGAATTGAAAATTGAGATTCAATAAAGAAATCAGCTCTTAGATTTTAAATATATTTTGAACAATATGTATCGTAGTAAATTATGTTCGTGGGAGATATGGTAAATTAACATCTGACTGTTTAATAAATTTCTTATATATTTTATACAATAAATACTTTGTAGACTGCATGAAGGTTAAAAGTGTGAAAAAGTATCTATGGAAATTGTTACTTTAGCTTTTTTCCTACGATTAATTTTTTACTAAGATAATCAAATAAATAAACTGCCTGATATTAAATTAAAAGCGTGTTAGATTATTAAAATTTTATAATATTATTAGGCATATAAAAACTCTTTCGATTCTTCTTAATTTACTTATTTTATTTCAGTAGTTGTTGCACTTATTAGCTTCTTCACTTAATTATTATTTATATTTATTACGGAATATAATTTAACCTTAATGCACGTCTTTAGATATTTAGCATAATTGGATTCTTCTGTTTAACACAATGGTCTTAAAAAGAAAGATTGAGTTATGTGCTTGATATCTGATCTAAAATGTAATTACTGATAGCTTGATGTTAAACTTTCATAATTTTGATTTGTCTATTAAATGAAACTAAAAATTCGCATATAACTTAAATCTACTACTTTGCTTAAGATCATTGGTTTCAGAAATAAAATTCTCATCGGTTTTTTAGTCTAGATCTGAAGCATTTGGAATAATTTCGTTTATTTTGCAAGGATGAATTTTCTGCATACGATATATTCGATTGTTTACAATCTTGAAATAATTCTTAAAAAGCCATCCTGGCTGGGACTCGAACCCAGATCTTCCGCATTCTCCCGGGCTCTCAGATCTATCATATACTCTACTCTATATTTAAACCTTTAAAAAATATTTGTGAGAACATTTTTGCCTATTGAAATCAATAATTGGCCTAAAGAATGTTCTTTAATAAACTTTAATCAAGACTTCTTAAATTGTTAGCCAAATTTTTTTTTCCTATAGTACAGATCACTTACTTTACCGTCAATCAATCAATCATTTCCAATCATATTATTCCAAAAGCTTCATTCCCAACGTAAATCTCCTACCCAAATAACGGTTATTTCTAACCATCACAGGCACAGGCGCTTTCGGTGTGGTCCACCGTTGCCGAGAAAGATCTACTGGCAACTATTTTGCTGCTAAATTCATACCCGTCGCCGGTGCGATGGAGAAGGAGCTAATTAAGAAAGAGATAGATATAATGAACCAGTTGCACCATAGGAAGTTGATCAATCTTCATGATGCTTTTGAAGATGACGATGAAATGGTGCTTATATTCGAATTGTAAGTATTTTGACATAGTTATGTAATTTTTCTAACTTGAGATGGGACATAAAGAGATTTAATTTATTCCATTTCATGTGAGTTGTATTTTTAAAATAAATTTAAAGAAAGCATTAAAAAAAGATAAAAGTGAACGAATTGTTTGTACTTTACAGAATAATATTCACAAATTAACAAATATGTCTTGTTTGGGGATTAAAACGATTGTCTTTCAGTCTCATAGAATTAAACATTCCAAACATTGTTAAGTAGAATCTTAATTGTATTCTTTCACCCTTATTTATTAATTACAAACAGCGTCGTTGAATAGTCTCTTGCCGGCGGCGTATCTGTTGAACCCGCAGGTTTTTTGTGATAAAATGTTTCAGATTTAAGGGCGTTCAAAAAAAACATACTCTAAGCTTTATTATATTAGTTATACATCATCAAATATTTAATTCTCCCTTTCCATTACCCAGCTTATCCGGAGGCGAGCTGTTCGAGCGTATCACAGAACCAGGGTACAACATGAGCGAAGCCGAGGCAGCTCACTACATGAGACAGATCTGTGAGGGCGTTAAACATATGCACGAACAGAACATCATACATTTGGACTTGAAGCCTGAGAATGTTATGTGCACTACTAGAAGTGGCACTGATGTTAAGGTGAGTTTTTTTTTTATGTATTTAGGAAACAAACTAACGAATTCTGTATAATGATGATATTTAATTATATTTTTTCCCGCAACTTCGTATGCGTTAAACAACCCTTCCTGTGGGAATTTCGGAAATTTCTTCCATAATACAACCGGACACCCATTGAAGAACCTTTGGACCTAGTTCCACATCCTTGTACTCAAAAATAATGATATTCATTCCTGTAAGAATTTCGGAAATTTCTTCCATAATACAACCGGACACCCATTGAAGAACCTTTGGACCTAGTTCCACATCCTTGTACTCAAAAATAATAATATTCATACAAATTAAAAAATCCTATATTTCCCGTTCCCGTGGGAATTTCGGAAATTTCCATAATACATCGAGACAGCTATTAAAGAACTTTTATACTAAGTATCCCATCCATACACTCAAGTAAAAAGATTTTTTATTCGAAACTAAAAAGTCCTATATTACCCGTTCCCGTAGGAATTTCGGGAGTTCCTTCCATAATAAAACCAGACACCCATTGAAAAACCTTTATACCAAGTTTCACATCCATGCACTCAGGGAATAAGATATTTCATACAAACTAAAAAGTCCAATATTTCCCGTTCCCGCGGGAATTTCGGGAGTTTCTTCGATAGTGTCCCTTAAAAAATGTGTTCAGCTCTCTTCGGCCAGTAGTTATGACTATACGTTCTGTCAGTAACTCAGTCAGTAATGGAACAGTTTTATACAGGGTGAATGGTGACAAATTTTAGATACTGAAGGAGAGCACTCAGTAATCGATTCTGTTCATAATTATGTAATAAAAGTAGGTACTTAACTTTTCACTAGAACTCCATACAAATAAATAAAGTTTTGTTACTAAGTACTATACTTACGCCTGAGTCAATCGCGGCACGTGACCTGGCACGCGGATCGCTGCCAATGCTAGTGTAATCATGCGTTGCGTAATCAATTCTTTAACTTTCGGCTAAGTTTAGGTGCAGCGCAGACGGACAGAAATTGTGACTTATCCCATGCATTTAAAATATGTTTAAAAATATTTACTATGTTTTAATAATATTTAATAATATCCTGATTTTGAAGTTAAAACAAATGTTAAAGATGAGATGTTATCAATTTTGACCATAATTTTGATAACATGTTTTACTTAATTAGAGCAACATTTAAACCAAACCTGATCAAACAAAGTACTATTTCAGGACAAGATAAATCAAATAAAACATTTTTCAAATCAAATACATAAACAGTTTTTGCTATGGACGAAGTTAAAACCAAATTTTAAACTTTTTGTTTAGTTTACAAACACAGAACCACCTCTTATAGTTTTTATTTTTGGTTTGTTTATAGTTTGTACTTTGTAAATCTTTAGCTATAAAATAAATGGCATTCTTACCCTTTTCAATAATGTTGGAGATCAGGAATAAAACACGACGTAACACGAAGTATCGATTATTTATTGGTTAGCTTTCGTAATTAAATACACTTCAGTTACTTAAGGTGGTTTACTTAATAATTTTTAACAATGAATTAATACAATGACTTCGATGTCAACTGACTGACAGTCCGAAACACAATGCCCCGTACATTCCTACTGTTTGTGCTCACGTAACCCTTTTTGCCTCTCTAACCGGAAGTCTGTGCTCTCGTGACGACGACGCTTTAGAACTGTCAAAGACAAGCACGTGAGCACAAACAGTGGATAGTTTGATTTTCATAACATAACGATATCCTTATGACTAGAAAATATTGTCTATTATTTAATTATATTGTCTATAATAATCTCATAAAATAATATAGCTTACAATCGGCCTTTCCTGATATTTTCACGTCTCGTGAAATATGAACATTGCTTTAACATCATAAATAATTTTACTCGATACATTATAATCATTTTACATTAAAATTATTTTAATCGTTAGTCATTGTGGCCTCTACGTATCCACAACAACTACTACACTTAAAATTAAACTTGATTACGGTGGCCTCTCCATCCACAGTAATCGCTAGTCATTGTGGCCTCTACATCCACAACAACTACTACACTTACAATTAATATTGATTACAGTGGCCTCTTCATCCACAGTAATCGCTAGTCATTGTGGCCTCTACATCCACAACAACTACTACACTTACAATTAATCTTGATTACAGTGGCCTCTTCATCCACAGTAATCGCTAGTCATTGTGGCCTCTACATCCACAACAACTACTACACTTACAATTAAACTTGATTACAGTGGCCTCTTCATCCACAGTAATCGCTAGTCATTGTGGCCTCTACATCCACAACAACTACTACACTTACAATTAAACTTGATTACAGTGGCCTCTTCATCCACAGTAATCGCTAGTCATTGTGGCCTCTGCATCCACAACAACTACTACACTTACAATTAAACTTGATCACAGTGGCCTCTTCATCCACAGTAATCGCTAGTCATTGTGGCCTCTACATATCCACAACAACTAATTTATTATTCACACAAATTATTTTACTTAATCATATCAATAATCATTATACCAATATGCATATAACGCTCAAATAACTAACTAAATATAATGTTCGTTTTACACATATGAATGAAGCATAAGTTTCATCAAATTTATTATAAATTATAATTCTAATCAACACATTATACTAATATTTACACAATTACTAATATTACTACAAATACTAATATTTACACAATTATACTTTCAGTTAAAATTCATATTACCTTAATATATTTCATATACATACGTACATTTGTGAGACGTAAGCAATCAATTAAGCATCACTTCAGAGCTATGACTTAAACCTGTGTCCTCGTTCCTATCATGCACTAACCAAGAATGGATTTTATCCACTGAAAAAAATTCGGAAAATTTCTTGTTGCCTTTACGAGAAACAGGCGTATCTTCAACTTTATACCGATCATTACCAAGTAATTTTACCATATGATAAGGCCCTCGTAGTTTAGATATTAGTTTAATACTTTCCCCAGTTGACTGTATTTCTCTTTCTACTCTAACTAAGTCACCAAACACTCATGAACATACATTCCAATTACTTACAAAAGTTAGCTATATAGGAACCTACTTATATGTATATTTTTTTTCTTAATAAATTTAGTCAACCATGTACACTTAAATTAAGTTAAGATGATTTGTTTACAGTACTATTTCCTAACAAGCCTTATTTTTCGTTGTTTTTCAAAAACTTATAAAAGCAAAACTTGTACGTTATATTATATTATATATTAAGCTCTCCAGCTATAATTATAAAATGTTAATCCGTCATAAGACGTAAGTTTCTTGTCAATCATGTACATTATTCAAATATATTTAAGGTCTGTGGATTTTGTTAATGATAATAAATAAATAAATAAAATTTAAAATGTACCTGTTTTCTAGGTTGATCAAATCTTTTCTTTTGCTTATTTTGTTTACCTTTATATGATCTGAAATCTCTTTTCTAACTGAATCTAAATCTATATGCGTTTCCTCATTAATAACGTTTTAGTCTAAAAAAGACGTGTGGCACTCGGAGACTGTTGCGGTAAAGCTATTGCATAGCATTTTTTTTTTTATCAACTTATGCAATTCTAATTATTTATTTATTTTATTAATGCAGTAATGTTTGATCTAATATGAAGTTCCACAAGTTCTTAGTAGATGGCGCTGATTGTTTATTAGAGCCCGCATGTAAGTTATGAAATCAAAGTATCAACGCTGTACCGGTCGGAGGGGGGGGTGTTAGGTTTTTTTTTCGTTACGGAATTTTAGTAACAGATCATTCTAAACCAGAATCAACGTATATCTTTATAAACTTTTTCATTTTAGCAAACCAATACAAGTTTCTAATGCTATCGTAGGTTTTATCAAAACTAAAATTTCTCACGCGTTTTAGTACCACTCAACGATCACCGGAATCCAATTTTCTATAAAGAAACCCCTTATAAACTACATATATATTTTTAATATCTAAAACTTAGACGGTATTATTGTCATTTAAGATAGTAACTATCCTTTGGAGCTCAGGATCGTTTTGTTGAACTGTGGCTATGAAATTTGCATCAACTGACATTACATTCAAATTATCTGTCTCAAGTTCGTGATATGGCATTCGGTATTGGCGATAAAATACCGGAGTCGGATCACTCAGTTTAATTTCCATTTTAGATCCAACAAAACAACCTAATTCCTTTACATTAAAAGGAACATGATCGGTATTAATTTAGTAAATTTAATAGTTTTCGTTGACAATCAGCGCTAATAGACTTTGCAAAATTTTACCATATTTACAATATTACATATAACAATTAATTCCAGTATGTTCTAATTTAGGCTCATTGTCAATCTTATGAACCTTACAAACTTTAATGGCTGGTGATGGTTGCGCGCGTACAATTAAATCAACTTTTCGTAGTGTAAACAAATTACCTTAAACCCTTTAATAGAATAGTGCCCTTATTGATACTTTGCATTACTTCATATTCCTTTTGGGGAGCATCACACATACTAGGCTCTACAAATAAGTCTCCTTCATATGGAGGATCACTGTATAATACTTTAGCACAAGTGGATCCAGTATCTATCGCTACGTAAAGTGTTATGTTAGAGGGATTAATGAAAGTAATATCACCTATATTAAGTTGATCATTTGTTTTGAAAATCACTACATGCTCTTGCTCGGTAAATGTCTGTTCTAATAATAAAGGATCTCTACAATAGCCCTGACGCCTTGAACTTCAATTTCCACCATGATTATGGCGAGACAGTGTACGACGGAATCGCCAAACCCGCGCAATACAGGTAGATTGTCATAAGATTGATCCTGAATAATTTTACTTGCGTATGAATTACCTAAAATCGTACACTGACTACCAAAATCGATAAAGTAAGTATGTATTTTAGGTGTATTTTTGTGTATGATATAATATGTAGGTATATATTATATATCTTATATATGTATTTGTATGTAAAATTTGTAATGTAAGTAGGATTTTAAATATATATTTCATTAGTATAAGTAATTTATTCGGTTTATATTTATACGTACACACTATTATTGCATTTTAACCAAACTCTCCGCAGTCTCAGTTCTGCTGGAAGAAATTTCTTTAGAAATGAGCTGACCCTTGTAACTTTATTCGAGTGTACAAAAATTGTTAAATAAAGTAAATAAATAAAATAAAGCAATCTAAAAGATTTCCATTTACTTTGGCAGATTTGTAATATTTAAAACGCTTTTGTTATTGGAATTAGCCTACTTCCTTTTGGTGGAGCAATCCTTGACCATATGCCCTACTTTGGGACAATGCTCGCATCGCTTAATTGGTTGCTTACATCTAAAATAGGGATGCCCCTCCTCTCCGCAATCATAACTTTTGAGAAACCTTTTGGTTCCTACTAACGCTGTTTAAAACGCTTATGATCAGATAGGCTAGCCTGCGAGAGCGTGTTAAGTTTTTCAGAACGTTTAGGTACTTTGACATTCTTTAGATAAACTAATAATTTGTCAGGTTCACTAAATTGAGCTGCTTCCGCACTCGTTCGAATTGATCTGTCCTCAATACCAAATAATATGCAATCTATAGCATTTTTACCTCTGATTCAATATAAACATTTTGTCATAGAAATAGTCCTCTAATGGTTCACCATAACGCGCTCCGCAAGCCAACATATCTGTAAGCAATTGAGCATAGTTTTTGCCGCTAGGAAATACCATGCGCAATTTATCTTGCCATTCTGTCCAAGAGAAAAGTAAACTTGGTAAGCCCTGATATCACTTTTGTGCTAGTCCGACTAGTTTAGGTAAAGCATAATGGATAATTTGGCGCTCTGACCAACTATAAATTTCTGCACACTCATTTACTTTTTTAAATCCACGTATCTATTGTTTGATTTCTTTTGGATGGATCAAACTCGGGTACGACATTCATGGCAGGATAGCGTTCAGCATTTCCCTCGGACTTCAAGCATTTTAGCATATCTTTAAATACATTCACTAACGAAAGAGAATCTGATTGGGCGTTAAAAGAGTTATTGGTACTTCCTTGCTGTGGTGGCTTGGATACTGGCGGAGGTAACGATGGGCTGCGCCGCGAAGTGGACCTGCACCGCGATCCCGATCTGCTCGCATGTACTCGTCACGACGCATGTCGCTTGCGCTGTCGTCTCCACTCAGATCTGCTGTGATGCTGCCTAGACTCTCTGTAGCCGCTGCGACTGCACCTTGGTGGTACCGGCCTCGCTCGCTAGTATCAGAATCGGAACCATCTCGGGTCCTTTTCCGACTTTCTCAACCCATTGTTACTGAAATAAATAAGGTAGTGGCGAAAGTAACGTTGCTAGATAATGCTTAAAATAAGCGAGATGTATCTAATGTTCAGATTATTTAACACGTCGGAAGTGACGTTAAAATATAACTAAATTCATGATTCAAACTGTTTAAAAAAATATTCACAATTTTAAATATTTTAGATAGCGACATAATAGACTGATTGAAAAAATATTGTTTAACTATGACAAAACAATAAAATTTAAACAAATATACTAAATATACATTGCATCTTTAATATAACTACGGTTCAATCAGTCTAATTCTAACGTTTCAATCGGCAACCTCTCAATTGCAATCAAAAAATGAATCAATCAGAACTTTGTGTCAATGGTTCAATCACCATAACTTCAACCTATCCATTGTCAACCTCTCAATTTCAACCAATACAAATTATATCCAATATGTCGGAAATCACAATTAAATCAATTTATCGAATTGACAAAAAACTGTTGTCATGATTTCAAAATAGTCAGTTTGCAAAACGTCTGTAAAAGCTGATGAACTGCCTTATTAAATCATTTCGTATCGATATTATTACAAGGAATGGGAGAAAAAGTAAAGATAAATTGTCATAAATAAATTTTCATCAAATATTTTAAACTGTGTCTCCCTTAAAGCTGACGTTAAGATAGCACATTTTACACCAAGCTACATAATTTGAAGTAGATTATACAAAATAAATTGTACCTTCTCATTAAATATGATATGAAAATAAATCTTGTTGAGAGAAGAGAGAAAAAAAAAATGTTTCAAATGAAAATGAATACTTATAACAAAGATGACCTTTATGGGCGTTTGTTCACCAAGATTGTAGAATACCTCGGAGTTATCCCGCTTCTGATCTGTTGGAGATCAGGAATAAAACACGACGTAACACGAAGTATCGATTATTTATTGGTTAGCTTTCGTAATTAAATACACTTCAGTTACTTAAGGTGGTTTACTTAATAATTTTTAACAATGAATTAATACAATGACTTCGATGTCAACTGACTGACAGTCCGAAACACAATGCCCCGTACATTCCTACTGTTTGTGCTCACGTAACCCTTTTTGCCTCTCTAACCGGAAGTCTGTGCTCTCGTGACGACGACGCTTTAGAACTGTCAAAGACAAGCACGTGAGCACAAACAGTGGATAGTTTGATTTTCATAACATAACGATATCCTTATGACTAGAAAATATTGTCTATTATTTAATTATATTGTCTATAATAATCTCATAAAATAATATAGCTTACAATAATTATTCCCATCTCTTTCCAGATAATCGATTTCGGTCTAGCCACCAAGTTGGATCCCAATGAAGTAGTCAAAATATCGACCGGAACGGCCGAATTCGCGGCGCCTGAAATCGTCGAGCGGGAACCGGTCGGCTTCTACACGGATATGTGGGCCGTTGGCGTTTTAGCTTATGTCCTGTAAGTTTGCTATCTTTTTCAATTATGATTAATTCTGCATTTGACCTTAATCTCACGAAAAAAATAGGTCGAAGATTAGTGTAGGGAAGAACTGACTCTTCATTAAATATTACCGGTACAAATCACGGTGATTTTTAGCTAGGAAAATTCTAAGGGGGTCCTTCTACGAAGCCCCGCTTAGACTCTTCCTAAAATCGCTAGGATTAGTTGCCTTTTACGACACGTTCATAAAAAAAGAAAGAAAGAAAAAAGAAAAAACTAGTTTATTGCCAATAAAAAAAATTAAAAAAAATAAACACCCAGTAATTTTCCAGGAGCGATAGGACTGTTCTGTTCTGTAAGCGGGTATAGGGTATATGCTGTCATTGTTGATTTTTATGATAGCAATCTCCACCGTTTATAGTTAAGCCTTTTTGCTACTTTATATGTCCCAAAAACTACAATAATATTTTAAAGATGTTTGTTTTCTATGTAGAAAGTGTATTCGTTCAACTCTAAAATGTCATTGATTTGCAATCTTGAGATTAAGTACCTACGTATTAGGTACTAATTTTGTAACAATATAAGAATAATATAAGTATGTATTTACATAAATAATACCGTAACGTCCAATTTGTATTTAAGGGAAACCTATAATTAGCCTTATTTTTAGTATTAACCAAACTTTTTATTATTGTTAATTATGTAACGCTGTTGGTTTTCTAAATAAAGTAAAAAAATAAAAATAGTCATCAAATCCATGGCAACTAACAGTACGTTGCCAATCCTCGAACAAATGTAAGCTATTCTCTTATCCAGAAAACAGCAATGCTGTAGATTTAATAAAAACTCCGTAGTAAAACCTATAGCAAACTTTCTATAGCAAATAGATATACAACCACAAGTAATCTATGAGAAGTCAATTACTTTTGAACATCAAAATACTATGACGTGACTTCAAAATGTCGATTTTTATATTTTTAAAGTAGATTTAACCTAACACGGAAATGAAGTCAACGATATATTACAAATGGACGTTTTTTTTATACCGTAAAATAAAAGTGCCGCTCTTTTGTCCTTTTTTATTACCAATTTTTGTACTTTCTATGCAGACCATCCTTATAAAAGGTTTTCTATAGCTATCTCTATCTAATAATATTTAATAATAATATTTATTTATTTTTACCATTATTTTACATACAACAACATGTTTACAAACATTCAAAATTGACAAAACACTCATTTATTTATATTTATCGTGCGGTAGTAGGTAGATTTAGATTTAACCAGACCAATGTTGCTTACAACTTGCAGCGGACTTCACACTAGGCGAACCTGTATCGTGGAGTCCAAGCGAAAGCGATTAGCGGAAAGATGCGATAGCTGTTTGTGTATTACGTGATGTGTTATGTGTGTGATATGTACAAGTATGATCAAGCCTTTCTAACAAGCCTTTCTTTTCAGTCTATCCGGTCTATCACCGTTCGCCGGTAACAACGACATTGAGACTCTGAAGAACGTGAAAGCTTGCGACTGGGAGTTCGATGAAGAGGCATTCCAACACATTTCTGATGAAGCTAAGGACTTCATCAGACGGCTACTGATGAAGAGTAAGGAGTAAGTATGATGGGGCTTTATTTATTGTTAACGTTAACTTATTTTAGGTTAGTGTTAGGTTTAAGAAACTACTTGTGTTTAATATATGAAAATATTGTTATTTGAAGGTTTAGCTTAAAATTAAATTAAGTAAATTAAATTCACATATTTTTTGTGGGCAAGGTTTATTCATTCCCATATAATTTATGATCGACTAATAACCTGTGGAATTTAAAATACCATTACGTGGCATCTAATTTTAATTTGTCTTGATATTTGCACGATTTTATTACCTTTGCTTTAACATTTCGTGTTCTTTCTTTTCATAAATGATTGAAGATTCTAGTTGAATGTTTAATATAAATAGGAAGAAGATTTTGGAATGAAATAACGAAATTCAGGAGTTAGATAATAGTTGATCTCTTAATATTTTTAAGACGATGATATGCATCAATTATAATCTATTCCTCTAATTAAATACACATACCTATACAAAAACAGACATGCAACATAGCATATTTATATAATTCCGTTCATACTGTTAATAGTTTTCGATTCAGACAACAATTATTTGTGCCACAAACAGATTCACCTGCAAAAATATGAAACAGCACGCAATACTATGCTTTTTTAAAGCTAAAAAATCGTAATATAGTTTCTAATACACATATCAACTTTCAGAAAACGCATGACGGCGCACGAATGCCTCATGCACAAATGGCTCTCGGGCGGTTCTAGCGCAAGCCGAACGGCCACCATCGCTGCCAGAAGATACGAGAACATTCGAATGAGAACTAGGGAGAGGTTTGAGGTATGTGCTATGTAGGATAAATGTACAGGCTGCTTTTTAGGATTTTTTTGGGATATTTTTGCGAAATATATATATTTGTATTGAAATAATTATATTTCGAAGTTGAAGAAGTTGTTTTTTTGAATTCATAATAATTTGTGAAATGGAGATAGGTCAATTACGCCAATATGGCATTTCTTAAATACTTCTTTATTTGTAGTTTGAAACTTATTGTTTCAAAAGGAAATACAATGTTTGAAGAAGCTTTAATTTATTTGATATAGTTTTTAAATACCTTATCATTTCCTAGCGTATTTTCTAAATATCGTAAAATATAGCATGAATAAATCGTCGGTTTCTTACAACTTCCATTTTGGAAACAGTGGTCACTGTAATATATCTACATTTATTTCGGAACTTTTAAAATTCTGGACACCGGCTACTTTGGATAATTCGGGCTTTGAATTTTATCATTGAACAAATTGACCAAATCATGGACCAGTAGTGAGGTTATTGATGGGTTTTAACAATATAATTATTTCTTACAGAATTGGTCATCATTCGCTCTGCCAATCGGCAGACTCAGCGAATACAGCTCGCTACGTAAACTGCTCATTGAGAAATGGAAGATTTACGATGGGCACTTTGGTAAATATATCTTTATTGTTAAATAGAATTATAAATATACAAAGTGGTTTGGGTTATCGCTTCTGAATAGCCCCACTCCATATTTACCTTGGGACAAAATACTCAATTCGACATTTTACTCTCTAATTTTAGGTTTTTCTTATGTCAAATTAATAATAAATTGCTGACATTATAGTGATTTCTAAAGCTCTTTTTTAACATTGAAATTAAAATATTCCATGTCGAATAGAGTCGAATGTCATAATTACCATCTCATTGCCAAGAAAACAGTTGCTATTTTGTTAGTTACTCTAGATTGCTATTTTGTACAGAAAAATCTGGTAGTCCCTTTTTACCACCGGACTGCCAGACGCAGACAGAACTTCCATCCATATATAGTGGATTTACCAAGAAGTCGAACAAAACGCTTCGATAGTTCCTTTTTGGTACGGATTGCCAAGGAGTGGAACAATCTGCCTGCGTCTGTTTTTCCTGACCACTACAGTCCTGGAACTTTTAAGTGTCGAGTGAATAGGTTTCTCGTGGATGGACGTGTAACACCATAGTCTTCATGCGCACTTTCCATCAGGTGGCATGGAAGACAAACGTCCTATCCTTACAATATAAAAAAAAAAAAATTGATAATTTAAATTAAATATTTCAATAAAAGAATTGGTCCTGCGCTACACTGATAACACCTTTTCGTAGTACCAGCTGTCGCCCCACATCATCTGAAAGCACTAAATCTCATCATCGTAATATTGTTCGTTATTTAGGCGCTTTTTACAAACTACCCTCACTTTGAAAAACGCTTTGCGTACTTCAAGCTGCACATTGTTTCTTTTTTCATTACATTTATTGTTTTTTTTTTTTCAAATTACTATGAAAATTAGCATAGAAAAAACTTACCTACTGTGATTTTCATAGTAATTTTAAACTATTTTACTATTTCTTATACCATATTTTACCCTATTAATACCAAATTTCCTTTTTCTTAGACCGCCGCCAAGCAGCACCAAGATTCGTCATCAAACCGCAATCGGCGTTCTGCTACGAAGGACAATCCGTCAAGTTGTACTGCAGAATTATTGCTTGCGCAACTCCTACTGTTACCTGGTCCAGGAATAACCATGAGTTGAGACAGAGTGTTAAGTTCATGAAGAGGTAAGTTATGTTACTATTTTTACTACTATACTCTGGCAAATAATTCGATGCAATAAACTGACAGTTCGAAATGTGAAACAGAATGATATCAGTTAAAAACTTCTTATTTAGTTTAAGTACTGAATGAGAGTGATTGAAACGAATGAGACTTTTTCATTCGTTTTGCATAAAATTTTAAAGAAATTTATAAATAATTTAATTTGAGGTGTGTACTATATCTTCAAAGAAACTTCAATGAAAATAATTAGTTACCAAACATACCTAGTGCTTTAAAACGGTTACAGTAGAATTGAAATCGACGTGATAAATTCTTGATTTTTAAACATGGTTTGTCGTTAAAAATGAAATTTCAAGAATAGTTGCCCTTCGCTAACAGCAACATAAAAAAAGAAATATCTTGTGAGCCAAAATATTTTTTCCATACATTACAATATTATTATTTAATAAACATCTTCCATGCTGGACTGGGAGCAAAAGAAAAACATAGAATGTGCCAGCTGCTTCGCTTCCCGGGCATACTGTAAAAGTCAGTTAAGGGACAGAGGTTCATCTGAGGTTTCTTTGTGGAAGATAGGCTGACCCCCTGTCACTACAATACTCTTTCTCCGCCATTATAATGCCTCCAAATTTGTCAAACGTGACATCAGATGGTTTTATAACCTCTGGAGTTCTGCCTACCCCATAAGGGATACAGGCGTGAAGTTATGTATGTATGTATGTAAATAGTTACATTCATTCACTTCAACCACATCACAATTTTTTTCTCCCTGAAAGTGGACACTCTGTCCTTTTACTGTATTGAATTTTGCCATGGTAAGCTTTAGTGAAACTGGAGACGGAAAAAAGTTATTCTAAGCTGCGTTGCCTCGATGTGGCTTAAAAACTCAAGCTTTTTGCCGGATGAAATCGTCTTTAGTTTTGAAGGTACATTAAATTATTTTTCAACACACTTGCTCGTAAAGTGAGCGTTATTCTATTGAGTTTAGAACTATAAACTGGGCTATAAGTCGCGCGTGCATTAATATATTATACCCTAGTGCGTAATATAATGAATCCTACAAAGTTGAATTGTAACTTTGTGCAAATAACATGCGAGAAAACAGAGCATATTTTATTGGTCCGGGTTATACACTAAATATTTTCAGAAACAACAAAGAGGTTTTATACCACTACAAATCCATATACATTTTTAAATGTTTGCGCCTTATATTAGTAAAATAAATTTGTATATTAAACAAATTATTCACAATTTACAATCATTTGTCATAAAATATTTGCATTTACCACTCCAAATTAAACATTTTCACTTAAAATAGGCTGTATATGCTATACAGACATTGACACATTTGACGGAAAAAAAAACCTACGCGCATGCGCGAGGTTCGGCGCCATTTTTCAATCACAATTCACAGCTTTGTTATCAAGTGTGTTTGTTATTTTATGATCACGTATGTCTGTCTTTTACTCACAAGTGTGTTGAAAAACGTCGTATGTAACTCGTGAGCGTTGCTAATTACATAATATACTATTAAACACCGTTCAAGCAGGATTTAATCTATACATATAATAAAATGGTAGGAAAGTCAAAACTGTACATTGAATATTTTTTTAAAAGAATACTTGGGGTATGATCTACAATCGAAACAGAAACAAAAAATATAGTTTTTAGAATTTTTGTCTGTTTGTCTGTTTGTCTTTCCGGGATAAACTCAAAAAGTACTGCATGGATTTACTTCAAATTTGGCATGAAGATAGTTAAGAAGTCGGGTCAACATATAGGCTACATATTATCACGCTAGCAGTGTTATAATCGTAGGTGCGTTTGGTGCTGCATAGCGTTCACGCAGACGACGTCGCGGGCAGCAGCTAGTGGTTTATAATTATATTTAACATTTGAAACACTACACACCTATAATGATCAGAAAAGCCATTGATTTTTTTAAATGAAGCTGATTCAACGGAGAACATGGTTGAAGAATATCACCAATATGGGACTCGACTTATAAATATTGAATTGAACAAACTGCAGGATCTAAAACTCAAGACGCTTTCAGCTCGTTTTGTATTAATCCTGATCATAGACAGAGATACAGATAGAGATGATGATTGAAAACTTTATAAGTGTCAACCTGATGCTCGTCACCTCGGCTAAGGTTTCTATAAAGCAAACGAAGCATTGAAATAAAATGTAATACATAATTTTAGGCGATTAAATCCGGGTTAAAAGCGTTGTATTCGTCGCCGTTTTTGTCCACAAGACTCACCAAATCCCTATTTTACAGATACGCGGGTGATGACTACTACTTCATCATCAACCGAGCCAAGTGCGAGGATCGCGGAGAGTACGTCATCAGGGCTGAAAACCACTACGGGTTCAGGGAAGAAGTTGTCTTCCTGAATGTGCAACGTAAGTTTTACATAGTTTCAGAGCATTTGATATATGTATTTGAGTCATTTAAACGGTAACTTAACTACATTTTTTAAGATCATTAAATCAAAATGACACAAATAACTTAAAAATTTATAAACATCTACACGAATATTAATCAGGCTTTCCACATAGGTAAACTTTGTTAAGAGATTTGTTCCAAAAACAACCTGTGTATTGCGGTCACGAGGATGCAAACCGTGCTCACAATTCTATCTGAATAGAACTTGCATTGAATAGTTTATTGCAAAATTGTGTTTGAATATTTGGAGGTTAATGGAGCATAACACCCTTAAGATAGAAGCCGTTATAAAACGACACAATCAATTAGAATAAATTTTATTGTATACTTATAAATTTACAATTTAATTGAAGTGTAAAATATGTTCATAATTCAATTTTGAAAAGTACATTCTTATCGTTACTACACCTTTCTCTATCGAATTAAAAATGATTAACTCCAATATTCATATTAATAGCACAGAAGTATAAGTTAAAAGTTATGATTGTTGTAGAATATATTGTCATTTTTTTGTGGGTTATTCATATAATGAAGATTAGCTGAACAACGTTTAAGAATAGTCGATTTAACTAAATACTTTTAATATGAAACACAACTAGAACAAATATACAAACAGATATCAATATATGCTTTTAATTAGGACTAAAATATACTTGCAAGACGTCTTAATAAGACTGTCATGAGCACATTGTAACTGCACACACTCAGATCTCAGCTAATTAAAACAATTCCTTTGATTAAAGCGATGTCAACATTGAACCGTCTATCTTTTGAAAGTTTCCTGCATTGACTGCCAAGAACTGCGAACAATAAATACAATTGATATAGGTCTCAAACCTCACCTGTGCTGCTAAAATAAATGTTGATCAGAACTAACGGCCTTTCAAAATAAAATATAGGTCAATGAATAATTTGATTCTATTTTAAAATCTTGTTTGAGATAGCGATTTGAGTCATTTTATCGATTGTCGTTGGGTGTTGAAAGACGTTTATTGTTGAAGTGTTATGTTTTGTTGAAAGTGAAAAGTTATTTCATATCCTGGTTTCGTTTTTAAAGGTAAAAGAACAGTTTTCACTGGTGCATACATACATAACGTCACGCCTGTCTCCCCTTGGGGTAGGCAGAGACAAGGGAACTCCAATTGCTATCCAGACATACCTCTTTCGCTTCTTCCACGTTCATCAATCTTTTCATACATGATCGCCGGTTACGGGTACTTATGACTAGGCCGTTTTTCAAAATGTCGCCAATTTGATCGGCATACGTTCGTCTAGGGCGGCCCCTTCCAACAACACCATCCATTCTTGTTCTGTACACCTCTTTACACTTACTTTCTTGTTCTTTCACCTCTTTGGTAACTGGTATTGGTCTTTTTTAGCTCAAGGTTGCCCTAGAAAAAATATTTAATTGTAGTAATGGGAAAATTTTCACTGTTACCTATATAAATTTCGTGATTACGCATCATGAGTGATGGCTCCAAGAACAGTAACTTAATTATAATCTCTGTTTATTAATACTGTTGAGCTCACTGTTAAAGATAAATGTACTCACGATTCACGATAAATGATATTAGAAAGATTCGTCTATAGTCCTGCATTTTTCAACCGACTTGCAAAAAATTCTCAAGGTTCTCAATTCGTCTGTATGTTTTTTTTGTGTCTTTGTAACACGATATTTCGGACAATTATAAATCGATTTTGAAAATTCTTGTTTCTTATGATAGAAGATTCTTCATAGTTGGTCTCATAAATATTTCATCGAAATCAGTAGATTACTTTATTGAAAATTTCAATGAATTTCAAAGAATATTATGATTTCGGAGAATGTTTACGTTGATGACATTATAACTCGGCCAAAGTTTTGACGTGAAGTCGGTTATTCGTTGATTATATTAAGTAGAGGCTGTCTAAAATAAACGTCATACTGCACGGTAATCAAGACCTATAGGGTATTCCTGTTTTGTGCATGAATCCGTCTCGCACTTAACCGGTTAAATTAAATTAAATCTTTTCTAGTTCTTCACTTCACTTACTACCAATATTTGCTGATCACACTGTTTTAAACTTATTAAAAATTTTTAGCAATTAGTTTGCCCTGCTTATTTTTACGTTTAATATATGTTTTATCTCCCTAACAGCGTTACCAAAGGTCCAAAGACAGCACATCCCCGAAGCTCCGCGAAGACGCGAGCCTCTTCCATACACGTTCTGGCAAGAGTGGAGCGAGACGGCGCCCGCGTTCACCTTCCAGCTCCGGCCGCGTGTGATGCAGGCCAGGGACACTTGCAAGCTGCTGTGTTGTCTTAGTGGCGCCCCCACGCCCTCTGTGCAATGGTGAGTAAACTAAGTGGATGTTAAATTATAGTTACAGCCGTATAGAGAAGGCTTAGATCGGCCCTAAAGTGAGAAAGTGTCGTAAAAGGTGACTAATTCAAGCAGCGACCCTCTTTTGGTATAACACGGCTCATTAAAGAAAGGAATTGAAAATGGCGGCACTTATCATGTTCTCTCGCTCGTACACTAGTGCTGTCTATACTTACTCTTGCGCGTACGGTCAGTAAAAATATTCAGTTTAATAAATTGTTATATTATACTTTATTTATTTATGTATTTTTTTATTAAAAATTAAATAAGCATTTTAAACGGTGGGTGTTTGTAAAAACGCTATGTTGCATTGTTGCACATCGAATTAATGGCATACACGCAACTGGAAGAGATTTGATATTAATCTTTCAATTCTATACAGACTGCTATTTTATTGCTCTATGATTGTTTAATGCATATAAAATTTTGAAATTAATAAATTAAATAAAAATAAAAATAATTATTTATTTTTATTCACGTTTGAAAAACTTTACATAAATTAACACCTATTAAAATTTGCGAAAAATTGTGCTTTTTAGTTAAAACTTCACTGTGCAGTCGGGACTTTTAGTTTATCTAATTAATTTTTAATTATTATTTTTAAATTGAAAAAATATTTTTGATTTTTTTTTGATAACTGTACTATCTGTCAACGTAAGTACAGGCCGCCATTTAAGATTCCTTTCTTTAATGAACCAAGTTATAGTAAGTCCTTTTCAAGGCTCGAGTGGCGTGCATTGTCTGCGGATTTAAAAAAAAATCTCTCATATGACAGTCAAATATCACTGCTCCGTCTATGCAATGTTTCATTAAGATGTTCTGCGTTATTTCCACTTAACTTCAGTTAACATGGAGATCACAGCTTCTGTGCAATGGTGGTAACTTTAGGGACGGTATATTCATCATATAATAGGGACACTATTAAAAAAATCTTCTTTCATTTGATAGAAAATACTTCAGAGGTGGTCCCATACAATTCTATTAAAATTGACAAAGCGCCTTTCAGAAATTTTAAAATAATATTTAAAGTAATAAATGTGCATAGACGACATTTTGATTCATGCTAAAGTTTTGATAACGACCTAAAATATGGACAGAGTCGGTGTTTAGACAGATTATTCGTTAAATATCACTTAACAATTGTTTTATTTTCTCAACAGGTTCAAAGATGGCCGCGAACTTTCCAAGTACGACTATTCGATGACGCATTCCGACGGAGTAGTGACCTTAGAAATAATAGACTGCAGACCCGAAGACAGTGGAAAGTACAGCTGCGTCGCCAAAAACGTGCACGGCACCGATGAAACAGCTTGTGTTGTCATTGTTGAGGGTAAGTTTAATTAAATAATTTACCGTTAGTAAGTAATAAATAAGTTTTTACATGCTTGTGTTTCGGTGACCTCAAAGCGGAACTACATAGAGCCGAGCCATTTAACCTTCGGCAGGATAGGACTTTTGTGCACACACTGTATAGGGGTGACCCATTACCCCCATACGTTATTTCGAAAATAACACATATTACTACGATTAAACAATGCTTTATTTTTAATGATATAGGTAAAATAGTTTCAAATGCGTAAATATTAATATTTAAGATATAATACAGCTTAGGCAAATACCATATGTAAATTACATTTAACAAAAACTATTTTAACTGTATTGTCTTTTTTCCCGTGTTTAACAATTTAATCTTCCTCAAGTCTTACCATTTTCGATGAAAAATGCCGCTTTTCCAGTAAACTCTTTAAAAAACACAAACGTACAGAGATAGTGGGGTTATTGGTCACCCCAGCAAGTTTAATATAATCTTTACGAGCGGCCGCATCGGAAAAAGTGTTGTAATGTCTCTTTATACGGAATTCTGGTGAAAAATTAACTACTTACTTTTACATAATTATTATCAGAATCGAGTATAGCTCTCCGTCAATATCAAAAATTTGTCATCAGTCAGTCAGTCTGTATTTTAAACCTCATATTTAACAGCAACATTCAAGTCTTATATTTCTGATACAAACGTTTTATTTCCCAAAAAGTCTAGTTAATACTGTCTTAAGTTTTCACGATTCACAATTTAAAAATAAACCGTTTTTTGACCTATTCACCGCGTAAAAATATATTTTACATTTTAACTTTAATTATGGGTGTCTGCAGACCCTGTGGTCTGACAGCCCGTTCACACATAGTCGCTTACTATTCCGTTTTATCGGATACGTTTTTTTTTACTTAGTCACGAATACTGTATTATG
Organism: Stenoptilia bipunctidactyla; assembly: GCA_944452665.1. Taxonomy (NCBI): domain Eukaryota; kingdom Metazoa; phylum Arthropoda; class Insecta; order Lepidoptera; family Pterophoridae; genus Stenoptilia; species Stenoptilia bipunctidactyla. The sequence goes on from OX101743.1 coordinate 9,878,644, forward strand.
TAAAGTCGCTCATACAACTCCGTACGCCATCGATGAAAAAATGTGTGCGATAAAACGGACCAATAATACGGGCACTGAGATGTCAGGGGTTAGATTGACAGGTAGAAAAAGACTTGTTAACTTCCATTATTTTTATTTAAACCTTCAATTCCCAGGCGAGGTGATTTCACCGGAACAAGCGCAGTTGGCACACAACTTCCTTCACTCCGGAGACAGGCGGTACATTGAGAAACCACTCAAACCTGCGCCCGCGCCGATTATTACTAAGACTAAAGTAAGTAATAATTAACTCTTTATTGTACAACTTTATTATAAAGTAAAGACATTTTTTAGAAATACAAATGTAAGTACTGTAATACATACATACATAACTTCACACCTGTATCCCTCAAAGTAAGCTTATATAAGAGTTTTACCACATCAATCGATTGACGTCAATCGACAGTTTTTTTTGTGATCGGATTGGATCGGAAAATACTGGTGTCGTAACACCCTTATAAGAACCGCATAGCGGAACTAAGGGCTATCCTAGCATAAACCCAGAACCGAGCCAGTACGTAAAAGTTTGTTTTCAAAACTCACGTGGCCGAGACTTGAAATCAAGACCTCCCACACAACCGCAGAACACTCCATCAATGCAATTTTTAATGTAAATGTTGTTGTATAAGCACTTGGAGATATAAAAAGGACACACGATAATTATGTGAGAGATATGATTGAGCCATTTGGTGTATTTTTCAATTCCAGATACTTCCATACAAAATAGAAATCAAGTGGTTTTTTTTTTTTATTACGTATGGATGGGAAGTTTGTCTTCCATGACACCTGATGTTAAGTGAACATGAAGACTAAGGTGGTACACGTCCATCCACGAGAAACAAATGCACTCGACGCTTAAAAGTACTAGGATTCGATTTTTCATAATAATGATCTTACATTGCGTTGTGCTTTAAACCGTAACCTTATGTTGTTTACATACACCGTTACTTACCAACCTATGAGATTTTTTTTCATTTTTATTTGCCTATAGGTTACTTAATTGGTTGTACCACATTAATGCCACCATGGAAAATTCTTTTTTTTATTTGATTTTGGTTACTCATGAGTTCAAACTCGGCCTTAATCAAAGTTAACAGTGAAGTTTTTTATTACTGGGCTGGCTAAGATTCCAACCCAGAATAGAATGAGAATAAACCCAGCTCAGAATGTAACCCAGGAACTCTCATACCACTGAGGAACATGGCTAATTATACCTATTCTATAAAACTAAACTCATGTAATATCCCCAGGTGACAATCGACCCACCGGTGAGATCCCATGCCGCGCCAAGGCCGAAGTATTCACCGCAAACGTCAGTGGATGCCAGCAAGAAGAAGTACGGCGCCAAGCTTGAATCTGATGCTGCTTCCCGATCTAGGAGTACGACTAAGGAGCTGATATGTGAGTTTTTCTATTTCTATAAAAGTAAAAGCCAAGGTTTTGTTAACCTTTCAATTCAATTCAATTCAAACACTTTTATTGTCATTTGAATAGAATGGTGAAATATTTAAAAACATACAGTAATATAGTAACATGAAATGGTGCAATATGGGCGGCCTTATTCACTTCAAAGTGATCTCTTCCTGGCAACCTTAAGATTAATCTTAGAATTTAAAAAGAAACATAACATGGCGTCCTTATTTTATAAATAGTATTAATATACAGGGTCCGCATATAATAGTCAATTATATTTTAATAGCAGATGAGTGGGTCTGAATTTCAAAAAAAAATTTTTTTTTTTTCAATATTTTTCATAAATTATAATTTCAAAATTGCTGTGAGTAAAATTTTAGATAGGTAAATCTAGATTTTATGACTGTACACAATTAGATGGACACGTTTTTATTACTTGTTGTGTAGTCATAAACTACAGATCAAACTTAAATTTTGATCACAAGAATTTTGAAACTTTAATTTATGAAAAATATTTTAAAAAAATATTTTATTTTTTGTAATTATGACCGACTCATCAGTCTGAATCTGCTATTAAAATATTATTGATTATTATATGGCGACCCTATATATGTATAAATATATAATCGCCAAATAGGTATAGGTAAAATAATATAATTTAAAATAATATACTTACAATATAATAAATACATAGATAAATATGTATAGACATATACTTCGATACATAAAAGTAGGGATAAATACAATAATTTAAATAGATATCTTAGACCAAAATATACTATACATAAACACTTATTCTATATAATATGTGCTCAGTGTGAGAGATTAAAGTTTTTCAAATGATATTTGAAGGAAGCTTTTGGATACAAGAGCATCCTTCAAATATCAAGAGTGATACAAGATTAACTTTCTTTTGTGAATTAAAAACTTCAGTTGCATACAAAGTCATCTGGTTCTTTGCTCTTTTCTAAAGTAGAGTGAATAGGTTTGGAAGGATGGAAGTGTACCGCTATAGAGTTTATGCGCACTTTCCGTAAGGTGACATGGAAGACAAACGTGCTCTCCTTTCTATATAAAAAAGTAGATACCTACGTAGCTTACTATAAACGTTGCGTTGGTTAACATGATAGTGATACAAGATTAGTATTGTTTATTATTTTATTTGGCCTAAAATCGGGGAAGGCAGAATTACCAGGGTTGTTGGTAGAGATCGTGCCAATATAGTCCCCTATGAAGTTGTTACAAGGCGTTTCGCACAGTTGTTTTACTTACGAAAAACTTCAGTGGAAACTGTTTGGGACTGTAGGGAACAGGAGGAGATGTTTGGATCGGTCTATACACATATTTTAGTCCTTTCCAGTAATCCTGTATGAAAAATAAAGACTACTATTAATATATTTTAAAACTAGTTCTTCTCCATTTGCATGCGTTTTTATGAAACTGGCGGACTTTTCGCCAAACAAAAATATAAAGACGATGTTTCAGATGCTTAATAAATTTTGATTATTATTTGAAGAGTATTATAATGAGACAACCTATTAGTTTGACAGTTGCTTTATTACTGACCTTTCCTTTAAGTTTAATTATTAAAAATATATATTTATCCTTCTAGTGCCACCTTCAGACTCGACGATGTGCGCACCGTCTTTCGCTCGCGCGTTACCCGATGTTCTACAAGCGAAGGACGGAGCTCCCTTACTGTTGTCTTGTGCCATCCGAGGCGACCCCGATCCAAGGGTCCAATGGTACAAGAATAACCAGCCTTTGCATTCTTCTGAGGTAATATATTTCATACATACATAACCTCACACCTGTACCCTTTTTGGGGTAGCCAGAACATCAGAGGCTATAAACCATGTGATGTCACGTTAAACAAAATTAGGAGGTATTTTTTTTTTTTTTTTTTTTTTTATAAGTTACTAAACCCGCGTTTGACCTCAATCTCACCTGATGGTAAGTGACGATGAGGTCGAAGATGAAAGCACACGGGTTTAGGAAGGAACTGGCTCTTTATACAATATTGCCGGAACACATTACCGCCGGAGCGGTAACATTTGGCGGCAGACTTTGTATAAAGGGTGGTCGCTAGCCAGTCGGACCCAGAAGGGATCCTACCACCAAGCAAAATTATAACTGACTGTTTTAATACCTCCTAATTTTAAACTTAACTGACTTTTACAATATGCCTGGGTAGAGAAGCAGCTGGTACATTCTATGTTTTTCTTTCGCTGCAGTCCAGCATGAAAGCTATTCATTGCAAGATATTCATTGATTCAATTCAATTATGTTGTGCTACTATTATCAATCATCAACACAACCTTTTGTAATGAGCCCCCTGCGTCAAGTGGGGTAAAAATAAAAGTGTGTGAATGCAAACTGATTATCGTAAGCCTTCAAAATAACTTTAGAAACGGGATATAGATTTATTTGCTCATAGTGAATAAAAACAACATAACCGCATCTTCAGTACCGTCGTGATCATGGCGCTTGCAACAGTGCCGAAATATCGAGAACTCAAAATAAAAAAACAAACTTAGTAAATATCCCGTTTCTAAAGTAAATTTCGACGACCACTTTGGCGAAGAGATAACCTATCTGCCTCAGACGCCAGTGGTTGCGGGTTCGATTCCCACACGGAACAAGAAAAAAAAAATTCCGTGTCTGGGTGTTTATCTATTTATGTATTTATATTCTAGGTTCCCCCCTAGTTCGCTACATGGTATCCCATAACACAAGCTATGCTTACTTCGGGGCCATGTAGTTGGTGTAATTGTCTGGGGATTTTATTATTTTTATTATTTATTATTATATAGAAGACGATGACAGTTTAAAAACTTATAACATTACATGTACTAGAATATGTAATTCCGAAAAAGGCACATGTCTGAAAATGTAAAATGTTCAGGTTTTGATAAACTGTATTTTTGAGAATTGTGACCTTTTCGAAATCGTTCCCGTACATGCCATACATTCCATGATGTTGATATTAGAAATAATACAATAGATAAAGAGAGAAATAATACAAAAAACCTATAGGACATGTGTCCTTTTTGAAATTCCTTCTCAGTTCAAAATAATTATAATTAATAATTATTTCCCTCAATAACAGGTTGTAGACCTTAAATATAAGCACGGAGTAGCGAGCCTGGCCATCAATGAGATATTCCCCGAAGATGAAGGCGAATACTCTCTCAAAGCCATCAACAGCCAAGGTGAAGTCGAGACCAGGTGCAAGGTTACTGTTAAAGGTGAGATTATTTAATTTACTTAAGTACCCATTACATTTATTTAATAACTAGCCACCGCGCGCGGTTTCACCCGCGTAATTTTTGATCCCGTGGGAATTTCAGGATAAAATATAGCCTATAACTTTCCTCAAGAGTTGGGCTCAAAATAAATGCAAAAAGAATTTTTCAAATCCCACTTGTAGTTTCTGAGATTAGCGCGTTCAAACAAAGAAAAAAACAAACTCTTCAGCTTTATATATTAGTATAGATTCAATAATTAATGTAAATACTAGTAGAAAATTAACACAATACAAAGTTTGCTGAAAATGATAAGAGCAAGGTTCAGCTTATTTCTTTCAGCAGACCTGACGAATGGAGAGTTTGATTTAAATATATTTTTTTAAATATAATTATTCAAAAATCTACAGACCATAAAATTTACTTCAAAACATACCTCTCAACATCTCACCTGTTCCTAACATCTAATGCCAGATTTATATTTACATGAAGGAGCTAATCAGCAGTGCTAGCACGGATCTTTTGTCGATCGTAAGTTTACGAATGCTCGTATAGTATGGAGTCGGTTGCAAGTTTTTAGTAACAATGTAATTTTTTATTTTACAGTTATTTAAGAGTAGAACCTGTTAACAAACATTCAAAATTAACAAGGGACACATTTATTTAAGCTGACCGTGCGGCAATGGATAGATTTCAATTATTGCTTGCAAAACCGTCTCCATACTATACGAGCATTCGTAAACTTACGATCGACAAAAGATCCGTGCTTGCACTGCAGTATAGATATTAGGAAAGTTTTTTATTGTAACCATCACATATTTTTGTAAATTTCGATATCTTGAAGTTTTATTGAGAAACCTCTCCCATTTTTTTCAAACTATTACTTATCTATATAAGTTTTCACACATGGGTAATATGACATCATTATATCTTCAAATATAATTGTAATAATCTTATAAGCATTTTTTTCATGCGAAACATTTATTACGAACTCTTGAATTCGAACTCTACTTGATTAATATCTTATTCAACATATGTTTTGTCCTGTTCTAGCAATGGAAACAAATGTAACAACTAACAAAGTTAAGGACAAGCCTCCAAGGATAGTCGACCACGCCGTCTCACAGAAAGTCAACGATGGGGATGCAGTCACATTGTCTTGCAGGTACGGAATTATAGATTTGAGATTTTATACAGGGTTGATTTATCGTCACCAGCCAAATTTAAATGTTAGTTTCTTTGACACGATATAAACGTACCTGCGTATTTATTTTACAAATACAAAAAAGTTGAAATATTATTACATTTCCTTGATAATACTACGCCGTAGTACTTTAAAATGTGTGTAGTAGCGCGTAGTCATCTTTATTTTAATGGTAATTTAGAGTGACCATGCCTTGGTTAATATGATACTGGATAAATTAATTTCCTTGTAAAAAAAAATACTTTTTTTTTGCAAAAATCGTTTCTAAAAGTGATACTTATTGTTTAAAAAAAAATGGCCGGTGACTACAAATCAACCCTGTATAACGAACATAAAAGACTTAGCTGATATTGTTTGGTGGCGAGATATCCGCGAGTTGTGTTGCTTTCGAATAAGTCGACTTTTTCATAATTTCGAAATGGTTTTTTTCTAATGTCACTTAACGTGTTGATGAAAAAATACCTATCATACATACGTTTCGCATTTCTAAAGTTGTAATTTTATATAGTTAGTAAAGACGTAGTAAAATATAAACTGGATAAACAATTTAGAACTATGTAAAATAGTCGTGTCATTCAGCTGTGTATAGAATTTGATGGACGTCAATTACTGCAGCATTTTTTTTCACGGTCATCATCATCATCACCATTAACAGCCCGTAGACGTCCACTGCTGGACTTAGGCCTCCCCCAAGGTTCTCCAAACAAATCGGTTCCGCGCCGCCCTCATCTAGAGTTTACCGGCGACTTTGACCAGATCTTCGGTCCATCTTGCACTCGCTATCTATTAAATTTCAATAATATATTTTCACACAGGAACAACTAGCCCATAGATATTAAAGTCTATATCTTTGTGCAAAAAAAAAATACTAAAAATACATAGAAAACGTCCATAATTATCTGCAGAATTTACAAATAATAATACTCGCGTTTTTTGACAGCTCCTCACTGCTGTTTTCATAAAACAAAACTCCAACGTCATCCAACCTAACCATCTTTTCCATAGAATCGTGGGAGCAGAGCGTTTCGATGTGGTCTGGCTACACAACAACAAGGAAATCAAACCGTCCAAAGACTTCCAGTACTCGAGCGAGGCCAATATCCACAAGCTGCATATAGCCGAGATATTCCCTGAAGACGCTGGTATGTACAACTTTAAAAATTGCAAACTTAATTCCAAAATAAAAGCTGATTCCTTATTTGTGAAAGTGCCATTAAAATCGGTCGAGTCGTTCAGAGATTACAGACGGAAAAAAAAATAAAAATTGATACCTTTTTTGGTATTCATTTATTTAAAATGTTATTGCACAAATAAACAAACTGCAATGGGCAGACTTGATGTCATTTAACATCCAGTGCAAGATAAATGTTGGAGCTAACAATAAGATACAGTCCGACAAGGCTTTTTTGGCGCTTGGTTGATGACGTCAGAAGGGAGTGAGGGTGAAATAAGGGTTACCATTACAGTGTAATTTCCCTCGACTCAGTGAAAAATATGAATGCATAAACTTTAAGTTTTTTCATGTTTAAAAACAGAAATTACTTATTTTATTTTATGTACATACAAAAAGGTAAGTCGCGTAAACTTTGAGAAAAACTTTAGTGGTACAAAAACACAGGGTTGAAGATATAAATAGAAGATTAAGCAAGAAAATATAAGTATTAAAAATAGAGTAACATGAAAATAATATCATGTTTTAATGATAAATTGTTTTCCTCGTTATCCTCGTCACCACTAGTTTCTTTATAAGGTATCTCGTATCTAGAAATGCTCATATTTTGAATGGTTTGTAAAAAATCTGCTTATCTTTCTTCACTTTTCATGCAGTCTTTAGAAAAGGGACATTCTCCTGAAATCATAATTTTTATTGAGATTTAAAAAATGAAATAAATTATGTTCTAAAGTGTATTTTTCAAACTATGGCAATATGTAAATATTGCAGAGGTAACTTGTTTCTTTACTCTTAAAATGTGATTTATTGAGTCGTTAAATTGTTTTTCTTTCTGAAAACAACGTATTTAATTTTATAACTACAATAAGTAAGCCCACATTTTTTTAATTTTGGAGAATTTCATATCTTAATTTTGAACTAAAACATACATTAATAAATATGAGCGGTAAAAGTCATGTAGTGACATTTCCCAAGACGGTGGTTAGTTGCAATTTTTGCCACGCGCCAAAAGATCCTTGTCGGACTATAGCGATGTTAAGATGTTCTGTGTGACGACTTTGGTCATTTTGTCTCTTTCACCAAAATTTATAAATATTCAAACGTTAATAAAAGCTATGACCACGAATCTACGAAAAGAAATATATATTTTTTGAGTATATGAAACTATTATAACAACAAAAAATCCCCATTTCCCAGGTGTATACACATGCGAGGCATTTAACGACAGCGGAGAATCATTCTCATCGTGCACCATAGTCGTGGCGGTACCCGGAGAGGTTCCAGTCGTTCCCCAATATACCGGGTTCCCGTCGTCGGCCACTTTGATTAGTGGCGAGCCGGCCATCTTTACCGCGCAGTTGGATAAGGTAATATTCTAATCCTCGATATGCAAATATAAAATCAAATTGTGGGAACTACATGAGAAATATATTTTCATTTATTTGTATGATAAAAGTAGCCAGCTTATTAGGAAAAATAAAATAAATAAATTTAAAAAAAAATCCCCAGACAATCACACCAACTACATGGCCTCAAAGTAAGCGAAGCTTGTGTTATGAGATACCATGTAGCGAACTAGGGGGAACCTAGAATATAATTACATACATAGATAAACACCCAGACCCGGAACATTTTTTTTTCTTGTTCGGGGCGGGAATCGAACCCTCAACCACTAGTGTCTGAGGCAGATAGGTTTACCCCTTCGCAAAAGTGGTCGCCAAGTGGTCAAAAGCAATAACACTTATTGTTTTCATATTATTAAAAAGCTAAATCGATTTCTTATATGTACCTATCATTTGATAATTATAGCATATTTTTTATATTTTATTTTGTGATCGACTTAAATGGTTTTCATATATTTAATACTTAGAAATGTTATAAGTACGTGATTAAATAATAATGTAGTTTTGAAAGACCGTAGCACATCTTTATTAAAATTACGACATTTCCGACCTTATTTCCTTGTTTTGATATAAAACTTTTTTATAGCCACATCATCACAACTTTGCCATTACGCTGACTTTATTTTTTTTTTACAGCCACCACTCCAACTGCAATGGCTAAAAGACGGCAAGCCAATCGACGAAACTTCGGCCCGGTACCGATTCACAATGTTGGACACATCGAAATACAAACTCGAAATCGTAAAAGCCAATCCCGATGACGCTGGACAATACTCTACCAGAGCTGTCGGCTCTAAGGGAGACTCCTTAGCAGCCTTCTATCTAAATGTAGCCGACGCCTAAACTTTTATACAAAACGAAGTCTTTTTATATCATAATTTAAGTTAAGTGTTACACCCTGAACGTCTACGAGAATTCTCTCTAGTCAACTGTTAATTTATAAATGTTATTATTTATTCTGAGTTATCTTTTTGTTATTACGAACTTAACTCGATGCCTTTAAAATTTAGCTTACAAGTTTAATCAATGTTGATATTATATGTTGTTTGTTGCTATTGGGTCTTCGGTTTGCGTTTCGATGCCACCTCGGAATGTAAATCGGATTTCCAATTGTGACGCCAAATGGTAATCTTATAATTATTTTTATATAACTTAATTGTATTATTTAATTGTAAATAATTAAATTTATATTATCTGCGAGCATAATTTATAAATAAATATGTATACCTTAATAATAATCGTGTGGTTTTATTTGTTACCAGTAAAAACTGGACTACGGTTTTGCGATGATAAAAGGTTATAAAAAGGTAGTTGGCAAAGCAATCTCTTATTTTGAATTGTCAAAGAAGTTGAGTATGAAAAGAATTTGAATTTAAAAAAATTATAAGATTTTATGCAAATACTTTTTTTTTTCATGGTGAAAAGTATCTTCCAAAGGGAAGCTAAATTTAACCTAAAAGAAAGATACGTACAGTGCTCTGAGTGCCATATTCTAGGAAAGTATCGATATAAAGGCGCGATTTATTGGCCATCGCTAGCCAGTATGCACGATATCGCGTTCGCGGGACACTATTTGAAATCCCAATTTAACATATGAGATACGAAAAAGTATTGAATCAATATCGGATTTAGTCCAACAAGAAAATACTACCATAAAATAATTCTACGACTTTTTACAAATCTTGAAAAATTACACAAAAAAAAGAAAAACAAACAAATTTTTGCTTCCTCTGTTATTTATTAGGTAACTACTCTGTATTTTGCCGCGTCCGCGTCAGCTCGCAACCCTGCGCCCCGCTGCAAAGTGCTTAGCCTCAGTGTAAGACTAACGCTAGATTGGATACAATAAATAATTTTTTAACATTATTAATAAGAACAAATGTTGTTAAGATTTATGTGGAGAAGCTGCCTGCAAGAGGTTATGGCTAATTAAAATTACCCTGTATATTCCTCTTGATTCGCGTATAATCCACACTGCGTAAAACACTGAACTGAAAGAAAGTTGATGACTAATCTTAACTAGCCTTAAGGCAATTTATGTCGAATGTGATAAGTAGCAGACAGGTTTAGTAAAAAACTGGCTCTTCACAAATAATGTAATACATTACTTCAAGGGTGGTCCCTAGTCAGGCCATTCCCATGGGTATCTTTAAAGGGCTTATTCCACAAAACCCCAAAGCCTATTGTGTTCAAAATTTTACAGTCCATACATTCATTCCATTTCAACCCATTTCAAAATTATAGGTACTAACATGAGCATAAATTGCTTAATCAATCATCGACTCGCTATAGAAGTAGGTACAATCGCCTCCCGTCCCGGTGGTCCAGTTAAGAAAATTCTCCCTAGAACAGCTTTTGGATCGAAGCTCCGTCTACTTTTCTCTGCAGTCAATGAAACAATATAGATCTCATATCTATAATCAATATAATATAAGCGTAATTTATCATAATATTACTGACTGGCTTATTTACCTAGTTAAAATAATATGATAATAAAAGGTGCTAACCGAACTGCCTAGTTATTAAAGTGCAAGTGAATTTAGCCTTAAAGGTGGAACACCGGAACATTTTTCGATAGTACAATAAAAGAACTTTACTGAACTTTACTTTAGTGAACTAAATTACAGCTTCCGATATGAATTGCTTTACAGTCAACTAACTTATAAAAAGTATAAAATCACTTTGTCAAATTAGCACTGTTTTATTAAAGTTTATTTTAAAAACGACTGCCCCTAGATAAGGCTGTCATTTAATGCGACCAATCCGAGTGGCCCCGCTTGGAACCCTTCAGCGCCCACCGTTCTGGTAATATTTTTTTAGTCGTCGTGGCGCCGTGGTTACTGTGTTTATCTTACGATATCACAGGTTAAGCAACGTTCGGCGCGGTCGGTACTTGGATGGGTGACCGCCGACCATTCGTTTCTCACGGCGACTTCCGTGCTTCGGAGGGCACGTTAAGCTGTCGGTCCCGGGTGCTGTATACTTGTATACAGTAGTCGTTAGGGTTTGTCAGAAGCCATATCGGCACCCTGAAAATTATGACATCCACCACCCAGCACTGGGCCAGCTCGGTGGATTATGGCCTAAACCTCCTCGTCACCCAGAGGAGAGACTCACGCCCTGCAGTGGGCCTATTACACGGAGTTGTGATGATGATGATGAGTTTTTCTGAAGAGCCTGTTCCTGACTACGCCCGTGTGTCACTTTTGACCTCATTTTCACTTAGCATCAGGTGAGATTTAAGTCAAACGCGGACTTAGTCACTGTAGAAAGGCCTCGGGTTCATCATACTCAGATTTATTTGTTTAATCAATGTTGATATTATATGTTGTTTGTTGCTATTGGGTCTTCGGTTTGCGTTTCGATGCCACCTCGGAATGTAAATCGGATTTCCAATTGTGACGCCAAATGGTAATCTTATAATTATTTTTATATAACTTAATTGTATTATTTAATTGTAAATAATTAAATTTATATTATCTGCGAGCATAATTTATAAATAAATATGTATACCTTAATAATAATCGTGTGGTTTTATTTGTTACCAGTAAAAACTGGACTACGGTTTTGCGATGATAAAAGGTTATAAAAAGGTAGTTGGCAAAGCAATCTCTTATTTTGAATTGTCAAAGAAGTTCAGTATGAAAAGAATTTGAATTTAAAAAAATTATAAGATTTTATGCAAATACTTTTTTTTTTTCATGGTGAAAAGTATCTTCCAAAGGGAAGCTAAATTTAACCTAAAAGAAAGATACGTACAGTGCTCTGAGTGCCATATTCTAGGAAAGTATCGATATAAAGGCGCGATTTATTGGCCATCGCTAGCCAGTATGCACGATATCGCGTTCGCGGGACACTATTTGAAATCCCAATTTAACATATGAGATACGAAAAAGTATTGAATCAATATCGGATTTAGTCCAACAAGAAAATACTACCATAAAATAATTCTACGACTTTTTACAAATCTTGAAAATTTACACAAAAAAAAGAAAAACAAACAAATTTTTGCTTCCTCTGTTATTTATTAGGTAACTACTCTGTATTTTGCCGCGTCCGCGTCAGCTCGCAACCCTGCGCCCCGCTGCAAAGTGCTTAGCCTCAGTGTAAGACTAACGCTAGATTGGATACAATAAATAATTTTTTAACATTATTAATAAGAACAAATGTTGTTAAGATTTATGTGGAGAAGCTGCCTGCAAGAGGTTATGGCTAATTAAAATTACCCTGTATATTCCTCTTGATTCGCGTATAATCCACACTGCGTAAAACACTGAACTGAAAGAAAGTTGATGACTAATCTTAACTAGCCTTAAGGCAATTTATGTCGAATGTGATAAGTAGCAGACAGGTTTAGTAAAAAACTGGCTCTTCACAAATAATGTAATACATTACTTCAAGGGTGGTCCCTAGTCAGGCCATTCCCATGGGTATCTTTAAAGGGCTTATTCCACAAAACCCCAAAGCCTATTGTGTTCAAAATTTTACAGTCCATACATTCATTCCATTTCAACCCATTTCAAAATTATAGGTACTAACATGAGCATAAATTGCTTAATCAATCATCGACTCGCTATAGAAGTAGGTACAATCGCCTCCCGTCCCGGTGGTCCAGTTAAGAAAATTCTCCCTAGAACAGCTTTTGGATCGAAGCTCCGTCTACTTTTCTCTGCAGTCAATGAAACAATATAGATCTCATATCTATAATCAATATAATATAAGCGTAATTTATCATAATATTACTGACTGGCTTATTTACCTAGTTAAAATAATATGATAATAAAAGGTGCTAACCGAACTGCCTAGTTATTAAAGTGCAAGTGAATTTAGCCTTAAAGGTGGAACACCGGAACATTTTTCGATAGTACAATAAAAGAACTTTACTGAACTTTACTTTAGTGAACTAAATTACAGCTTCCGATATGAATTGCTTTACAGTCAACTAACTTATAAAAAGTATAAAATCACTTTGTCAAATTAGCACTGTTTTATTAAAGTTTATTTTAAAAACGACTGCCCCTAGATAAGGCTGTCATTTAATGCGACCAATCCGAGTGGCCCCGCTTGGAACCCTTCAGCGCCCACCGTTCTGGTAATATTTTTTTAGTCGTCGTGGCGCCGTGGTTACTGTGTTTATCTTACGATATCACAGGTTAAGCAACGTTCGGCGCGGTCGGTACTTGGATGGGTGACCGCCGACCATTCGTTTCTCACGGCGACTTCCGTGCTTCGGAGGGCACGTTAAGCTGTCGGTCCCGGGTGCTGTATACTTGTATACAGTAGTCGTTAGGGTTTGTCAGAAGCCATATCGGCACCCTGAAAATTATGACATCCACCACCCAGCACTGGGCCAGCTCGGTGGATTATGGCCTAAACCTCCTCGTCACCCAGAGGAGAGACTCACGCCCTGCAGTGGGCCTATTACACGGAGTTGTGATGATGATGATGATTTTTTTGAAGAGCCTGTTCCTGACTACGCCCGTGTGTCACTTTTGACCTCATTTTCACTTAGCATCAGGTGAGATTTAAGTCAAACGCGGACTTAGTCACTGTAGAAAGGCCTCGGGTTCATCATACTCAGATTTATGCATATTCAGAAAACTTAGTAAAACTTGTTGATAAAATGACTAACTGGTCAGATGGTCTGGTCCTTTCAGCCCGATGAGTCTTGGAGTTGTATATAAATTACAATAATATGTTTATTTTCGGAATAAAAAATACATCAAATTGTGTTTTATATACCTAACCTTGAACTAAGTATGTTATAAAGAATTATTTGACTACTCACCTAGAATAATTTAATTTTTCTATCTTTGGTTGGGCAAAATTGACAATCTTACGCAGTGTTTAATGGAAGTCAATTCAGCGGTGCGAGCACAGAACTTTGTCGACTCATATGTTTACGAATGTTCGTATAGTATATAGTGAGTTGCAAGTTTTTAGTAACATTTTTTTTTTATTTTACAGTTATTTAAGAGTAGGTACTACATGTTTACAAACATTCAAAACTAACAATGGATGGATTTCAATGACTGCTTAAAAACCGTCTCCATACTACTCGTATATGAACACTCGTAAACATACGAGTCGAGAAAGTTCTGTGCTCGAATTGCAATCCCTGGATGGTACCGGGACAGCGGCGATAAAAAAGACAATTTTTACAGATTGTCGTATTAGGTACCTACTTGTAATGCAAGGTTAGATAATTATTTTCCAAACGAAATGACAAATCATCCTTTGATTGGTTAAGGGGGCGAGACAGTTTTTTAGTTTTTTTTTTTGTTGACTCTACTTCTCACTCTTGGAGTATAAGTGGAAATAAATATTACGATTTATTCTACTTTTTAAAACATGTTTTCGGGTAGAAGTGGATGTATTTTGGGGTTTAATGGAATAAGCCCTTTAAAGCTGATTTTTGATTCTCTTGGCTCTGTAACTGCTAAGGCCTTATTATTGGAGAGTATACAATAAAGTTCATACATATACTCGAACATAACTTCAATCATGTATCCCTTATGGAGTAGGCAGAACACCGGCGGCTATAAAACCATCTGATGTCACTTTCGACATAGGAGGTATTATAAAGATGGAGAGAGACTATTGACGACCACTTTGGCGATGGGGTAACACAGTCTGCCTCAGACGCCAGTGGTCGCGGCCCGTGGGTTCGATTCCCGCACGGAAGAAGAAAAAAAATGTTCCAGGTCTTGGCGCCCTCTCCCCCCCCCCCTCCACAGAAGGAGAGGAGGTGAATGCTTGATGCACGAAGAGGGGACCTTTGGGGGACTACCCCATCAGCCAATCCCTAACAGTGCGGGACTCACCGAACCCAGCGTTACCCGCTAAACACCCCCTTTGCTGAGATATCCCGAGTTGGGCGTGTCTCCTCATCTGAACGACAGCCAATTGGAGTCAGAGGCTGCGTACCGGGCGTCCCAAGAGACAACCCGTCACGAAAGCTTATCGCAGGACCGAATCTGTAACAATAAAAAATTGGAAACGACGTCGTAAGAGTTATAAACACATGTTGTGTGAATTAATTGTTAAGGACAACCTAGAACCGGTTGGCTTGTTGAAGCTTCCTCACGAGGGAGGCGTGCTTGGATAGGATGGGGAGAGCATCGGCGAGAGAGTCCTGGCCGGCGTTGAGTGCAACGCCGAGCTCAAGAATCTCGTCGATAGGAGCGACGGTGACCCAGAACGCCAAGCGATCAAAACTGACCTTCGCGTTCTGTACCGCGGGTTGGGCGGGCGGTCGCGACGGAGTCGCGGCCGCGCGCCCAGCCCAAGCGGTAGGAGTGACGTTCGAAACGGGTTTCGATGCGCATTCCACGGCCTGAGGGGCCTTAGCTTGAGGGGAGCCCTTAGGGGGCTGGGGGCGGTCTTGGCGCTTATCTATGTATGTATTTATATTCTAGGTTCCCCGCTAGTTCGCAACATGATATCGCATATCACAAGCTCTGCTTAGTTTGGGGGCATGTAGTTGGTGTGACTGTCTGGAGTTTACTCGAATTAGTCGCCAATTACAACACGCTTAACCAAGGCGCTATTTATGATACAAAATATCTTCAAGAGGCAACAATCTTTTCACTGGTACCAAGCTCGCTGAAGTACAAAAGGCCTTCAGGCCCTAGATATTTATACATATAAATAAATCTTATAATATAAATTAAAAGAATTCAATGATGTGATATACTTAGAAAAGACAATTTATTCTATATACAGATTTTTAACCAAATTTGACAGTGTTAAATTATATTTTGCATTTTTCTGTACTTTACAGTGTCTCTACATCTCAAAAAAATACCGTGTGAACCTATTTTTTACGCCTCATCGTCATGTTTGTTAAATTCTGCGTCGTTTAGTTAAGTTCAAAAAGTATGCAAGTGTTTTTTTAATTAATACTTACTTAAACTCTTTCTGAAAAACAATTTAAACTCTTTCGGCATTACTTCAAACAAAATTAATCCTTATAAAGACCGGATAACTGACATAATGCCTCCACAATTACAATTAACACGAAATAATTGTCAACATTTTCTAATCCACAAATAAGGTAGTATTCCGGTTACTTAAAATGGCGACCGTTAACAAAATGCCGACTTAGATTTAACGGTAATTACAAATAAAATAACGTTCACGACGAATTCCTTTAGACAACTGAATTAACTTCTCGTTACGGAGTTATGGAGTTATGGCGAGACAGACAAACTGACAGTGTAATGGGTCGCTACTGGAAAATGTCCTCAATGGAAATGTTAGGGTCAAGGTCCATCTACAAATACAATTGAATTTAGATACCGATCGATAGTTTCATACAGTAAGTAATTTAACATATTTTATTCGTTCTGTAAAGTTTTAATGAAAAAATATATTTTTATTTGCAATTTTACAATTAAAAAAAAGCTACTTCCTGGTGGACTGGGATTGAAATAAAAACATAGTGCTTCTCTTCCCTTCGATAAGAAATTCACCTTCCTGTCGATAAGAAATTATTAACCTTTTATCATTCATGTGTTAAAAAAAAATTGCTATACCTACCTTGGTTTTTGTACGTATGTACCTGGAAGTTTGTACGTATTTGTTGTAAATAGCACGTTCAGTAGTTATAAATCAACGTTATTAATTGACTATCATAAAATCTGGCAAAAGGAAATTTAATATAAAAATAACAGAAATAGTTACAAATAAGTAATTTACAATTTGGCATGAGGACATAAGCAAAAAAGAATATGTATCTTGAAAATTAAACTAAAATTCCTTCTCCATACCTTCATTAAATTCTGTGTACTCTTAGGTTAGATATGTGTGAAAAATATTGTCCAGCATATTTGTATTTTTATTAATAATTTCTATATAAGGAACTTCTCTATATTGGAACCACGATTGCACCTTCTAATATAAGTTAAAATAAGAAAACAAAATAGTCACAGAATAGCTCCTTATAAAGACGTAATGTCGTTTACGTAATTTGAAAGTAAAAAAATGTCAATAACAAGAAGATCGTAAAATAAGAAACATCATTGGAAAATACCATAAAAGTCCAGAAGCAATAAAACAGTAATAATTGTAAGACACGACCGTAAGGATTAAAATCACAACCTTTAAAATACCTACAGAAGTATAAAACTGGGATAAAAAGTTATCTAGACACGCGGCAGCTTATCAAGCCAAGTTCAAACAAAGGAACTATCTAGCCAGCGCTGAGTGTAATATTACACGAACCACTTGGTGGCACTTTAGACCCTTCTATAACTCAAAACCTCTTTAAATTAAATACATAAAACTGCGTGTGTTTAATTATATCCATAGGGACATGCAGAAGCCCAAATTTCATAAAACTAGCTCAAACGGTTATAAAGATAAATGAAGGTCAAAATGTCGTAAATTTTAGCACTGACTGACTGACTAATCTAAATCTAACCTACTTCCAGATGACCTAGAAGGATAAAATTTGGAATCCAGCTCGGCAATTGTGTGCAAGCGTAGTAAAAATAAAAAAATTGTGGTGTCCCCATTCATAAAACTTGTTATATGCGCTATATATACTCATATAATATGCTATACCTATGTATATATAATACATATAATAGATGTATAGTTGAAACATGCAGAAACGCAAGAAAAAAAATTAAATCTGAATACCTGCCTAGTTTTCTTTACAAAAAGTAATGATATCCTACCAAAAACATACATGTAAATAAGGAGAGCCAAGTTCAATACAAAAAGATTGGAGATCTAAATGAGTGCCGATTTACATTGCTGCTATAGTAACTTAACGGAAAACAATTATATAGTTACATAAGGTTCGAAATAGATCAATAATTAATCTACTGAACTGTGTCATTCATGTATGAAGTTGTTTTCTTTAATGTCATTCAATTTGAAATCACATTTTGTTAAAACAAATAAAAAATGGCGTTATTACGATACACAATCACGGTTTATTCATTCAATCAATCATTCATACTTACAGAAATATTATTATTAATAGATTTACACCACAGCACTTTGCCACTTTCAATACTTAAATGCCTTTAGATAAGTATACGAGTACATATATACTAAATAGTCGCACTTATTATCAAATATTATAATATTATTTGATAATAAGTGCATAAAATAGCTTTTGTATCGCTAGTAAATTATTATCATTAAATATCCAGTTTCTCCCTTAGGAGTGGTTAAATGTGCAATTTCCTAACATTTACTTTTATTGATATGAAATATCAGATGAACTCAGTCGAAAATCAGCGGAGAAATAAAGTAACATACAAAAAAGTATGATCGATTTGAAAACCACCTCCTTTTTGAAGTCGGCTTAAATAAAAAGAAACAATAAAAATGTATCCTAACTCTACAGTCTTCAATAGTCAAATCGTTTCAGAAGCGTATTAAGTCCGTACCTTTACTTACAATAACTTCGAATGAATGGCATATGCTAGGAATTTTAGATTTACCAGACTAACAAGGTATTTTCTTAAACTCCATTTACATTCTGTGTTTGGGTAAGTTCCTGAGATTTGTTCAGTTTTATTTCAATTAAATCATTCCTTCCATCTCGTTCAAAATATTACCTTGATTAATTAGTACCTACTTAGTATACTAAATGTCAAAATTTGTCAGGATAGATCGTTGTTTATTACGGGTACTTTTGACGGTTAAACGACTAAACTAAAAATGCTGAAATTTAATAATGTTTTTAAGTTTTTGCATTTAAAATGCTCAATTATTCTTAAATAAATGATAAATGTGATAAATAAAAGTTACCCGACCAGGATTCGAACCAGGGACCTCTCGTTTGCCGGACGAGTGCTCTTCCACTGAGCTACCGGGGCCTGGCGGTACGCCTCGAAATTACTTATCACATTTTTGTTTTCACGATATATTGTTACCGTAGCTCCATCTTATAGTATAGCTTTGCAGCTAAGGCCACCCGAGACCAATTTCTTTACAGAAATTGTGAATCCCAGTTGCAGTGAAGCATTGTAATGTTTTAATAATGTTTTTAAGTTTTTGCATTTAAAATGCTCAATTATTCTTAAATAAATGAAAAATGTGATAAATAAAAAAAAAAAATTATCACATTTTTCATTTATGTTGAAATTTTTCATAGCTTATAAGGACATAGCTGAAATAACACACAAAGTATTTTTTATTCTGAGTCCTACAACCAAGTGGGGCGTTTGGACCATTGTAAGCCGACGTTTTGTCTTCAAATTGTCACAAATTTAACAATTTAATAATTAACAATTATAATTTTAATGTCTTGCCACAAACCATCAGTTGAATCCATTGCTCGTCTGCCAGATTTGTGACATTAAAAAGAATTGTTACATTTCCTTTCTTACTAACCTACTCTGAGAATACTTCCTAGTATTCGTATATGATAATTGGCAGTACTTTACGCTTGCGTGCCCATTACGATTAGTTTTTCCATGCAATTTCCTCTTGATACCACGATAGAGCTGTTAGGAACTAACCCTCTATTAATTTAATTCCATATTTAAGAGTGTTATAGCACACTATTGTAAGGGAACTTTAATTTTCTATGCTAATGAAGTGTAATGGTCTTATATGCGAGATAGAAAAAACTTTTATAATACGGTGTAGTACTGATAGAATGATGTATGTATGATATAAGTGTCCTGTAACCTGAGGGCCACAAAATGCGATGTTCTATGCGAGTTCTACTTGTGCTGCAAGCGTCGGTGACGAGCGACCAAAACAAATGAATGTCTTGTTATCTCTAAGGCCACAAACAAAGTGATGGACTACATAAAGTTACGCTTGCAGCGAATATTTCGTTACTTTTGTGGCCGAGGAGTAAGTTGGTAAATAAGTCATATTATCAACACTAGCAAATTATGAACTCCGCGAGGACGTAGTAAGTTTTAAAAAAGATAACTTTAATTTGAGGCAGATAATTAATTTAAAATATTACAATAATTTATCTACTAAATTAGGTTACATTTGCCCGATGCTAGGTATAAAAGTGATTTCTAATACATTGCAATCAATAAAGAAATCTATGATCTGTATCAGCATTTCCTGTTTGTTGCTTAAAATTGAGGTTGGCTCTGCAATGACGTTGATTCGTCGCATTTCCTCCACGTGTAGGTATTGGTATTAGGTAAATGCTTGATGTGCAGTATCCATGTGCTACAGTCATATAACAAGCATAGGAACTTACGATGGAACTAATAAACGCAAAGTCGGAATTTTATTTCGCAACCGCTTTCGTGTTGCGGAGCTTTCGCATTGATTTGACATCTGTATCTGAATCTGCATCTGCTGTAATCATAGCGGATTTTCATGCGAATGTAGACGTAGGTACTCAAGCAGGGCTAGTCTCCTAAGCAACAGCGTCAAGTTCATCGATGCATCAGCGACGAGTGATATATTTGGTATTTATATAAAACATAACTCGATCCCAGCGCTCGCTACTGATGACGGCGTTAGTAAAGAACTGACATTCGTCGAACTACTATAAAAAAATTACCTAGTTAAGTTACTATATGCAGGTGGTGGTGGTCGTTGCACCCTGAAGATGCTTCTGGTTGAAGCGAAACACGTGTCGGTGATAGCTAGTGGTGTGGGTTACAGTATTCAAAGTGTGTGTTCATTGCATTTCTTGCTTCTTGCTTGAAGGAGGGAGGGCAGTGAACCAACGCACGAAAATCCTGCATCACTAGTGCAAGTACAAGTCGCGGAATTAGCAAGGTAACTTCTTTATAGTAGTTGTCATGGATTTCCGCAAAGTAACGCCTGATTCAATCAATTATTCGTCGAACTGTTTGACATTTCGTCGACGAGCTTGTTATCAAACACAGCGCTGTTGTTTAAGGACGCGTTTCCGCAAATCTTCAAAATAGGGTATTTTCTGGTACATATTGTGATAAAATGGCGCAAAGTTTAGTATAATTACAAGTACTAATAGATAGATAAGACTTTCATCTCCATTTATTATATAAAAATAATATAAATAAATTTGTTTTTGTGGCTTAAAAACTAATTTTGCGATGCCTCGCCGCACGAAAATGACGATTTTAAGCCAATTTACGGTACCACTTTTGGTATGAAAACACAAGTATTTATGAATAAAAAAAATACTATTCGATGGTTGACATGTTCATTTTTGATAATACGCATTTTTTTCTTTGAAATTACTACTAAAAACCCTTAAAAAAAAAAAAAACCAAACACGTAATTTTCTACATGTTTGTATAAATGCGTAAATCTTAACACACTGTGGTAAGGGTTATTATACTTTAGCAAATAATGTCAATATCATTACAAACAAAAACTAGATATCTTCAGTCTGCGCTCAGCCGCTGTCGAGAGTGGACCTGTATCGCTTTTGAGTTATTTTTCGTGCTAAGAAACATCGCTGTACATACACAATTTATTACATCAAACAAGTCTCGATACTTGACGCTCTCTGAACTGAGTTGAAAAGGTAATAATATAATTTTATTGAAAAAAAAAAATTACAAAACCTTTTATGATAAGGATTGAATTTGGAAACTTGGAATCATTATGTTTGTTAGGACTAAACCTTATCTCCAGTTCTGGTAGTGGGGTCTGAAGGTATACCTCGAGGTGCTACTGGTACTCCTAGACGGGTAAAGCTAGATATATCGAGTTTGGGTTCATTTTGATTCGTAGGACGAGACCTTACCACCAGTTCTGGTAGTGGGAGCTGAAGGTATACCTCGAGGTGCCATTGGTACTCCTAGACGGGTAAAGCTAGTTATATCGAGTTTGGGTTCATTTTGATGCGTAGGACGAGACCTTACCACCAGTTCTGGTAGTGGGAGCTGAAGGTATACCTCGAGGTGCCATTGGTACTCCTAGACGGGTAAAGCTAGTTATATCGAGTTTGGGTTCATTTTGATTCGTAGGACGAGACCTTACCACCAGTTCTGGTAGTAGGAGCTGAAGGTATACCTCAAGGTGCTACTGGTACTCGTAGACCGATAGAGCTAGGCATGTCGAGTTTGGGTTCATTTTGATTCGCAGGACGAGACCTTACCACCAATTCTGGTAGTGGGAGCTGAAGGTATACCTCGAGGTGCTACTGGTACTCCTAGACAGGTAAAGCTAGATATATCGAGTTTGGGTTCATTTTGATTCGTAGGACGAGACCTTACCACCAGTTCTGGTAGTGGGAGCTGAAGGTATACCTCGAGGTGCTACTGGTACTCCTAGACGGGTAAAGCTAGGTATATCGAGTTTGGGCTCATTTTGATTCGAAGGAAGAGACCTTACCACCAGTTTTGGTAGTAGGAGCTGAAGGTATACCTCAAGGTGCTACTGGTACTCGTAGACCGATAGAGCTAGGCATGTCGAGTTTGGGTTCATTTTGATTCGCAGGACGAGACCTTACCACCAGTTCTGGTAGTGGGAGCTGAAGGTATACCTCGAGGTGCTACTGGTACTCCTAGACGGGTAAAGCTAGGTATATCGAGTTTGGGTTCATTTTGATTCGCAGGACGAGATCTTACCACCAGTTCTGGTAGTGGGAGCTGAAGGTATACCTCAAGGTGCTACTGGTACTCGTAGACCGATAGAGCTGGGCATGTCGAGTTTGGGTTCATTTTGATTCGCAGGACGAGACCTTACCACCAATTCTGGTAGTGGGAGCTGAAGGTATACCTCAACGTGCTACTGGTACTCGTAGACCGATAGAGCTAGGCATGTCGAGTTTGGGTTCATTTTGATTCGCAGGACGAGACCTTACCACCAATTCTGGTAGTGGGAGCTGAAGGTATACCTCGAGGTGCTACTGGTACTCCTAGACGGGTAAAGCTAGATATATCGAGTTTGGGTTCATTTTGATTCGTAGGACGAGACCTTACCGCCAGTTCTGGTAGTGGGAGCTGAAGGTATACCTCGAGGTGCCATTGGTACTCCTAGACTGGTAAAGCTAGTTACATCGAGTTTGGGTTCATTTTGATGCGTAGGACGAGACCTTACCACCAGTTCTGGTAGTGGGAGCTGAAGGTATACCTCGAGGTGCCATTGGTACTCCTAGACGGGTAAAGCTAGTTATATCGAGTTTGGGTTCATTTTGATTCGTAGGACGAGACCTTACCGCCAGTTCTGGTAGTGGGAGCTGAAGGTATACCTCGAGGTGCCATTGGTACTCCTAGACTGGTAAAGCTAGTTACATCGAGTTTGGGTTCATTTTGATGCGTAGGACGAGACCTTACCACCAGTTCTGGTAGTGGGAGCTGAAGGTATACCTCGAGGTGCCATTGGTACTCCTAGACGGGTAAAGCTAGTTATATCGAGTTTGGGTTCATTTTGATGCGTAGGACGAGACCTTACCACCAGTTCTGGTAGTGGGAGCTGAAGGTACCATATTTTAAAAGAACTGAACAGGACACAAGGAACTGAAATCTATAGGCGGTCAGATTTGGTGGGATCGGGTTTTCATTTCAAATTTATGGACAAAGGATAATGCAAGTGATTGGGCTCCAAAAAAAAAGTCATTGTGCAGAGATGAGATGAGAGTCAGATTATAGATTAGACACATGTCATTCATATTTGTTAGGACGCTAAAAAAATTAGCCCTGGGAAAAAAAAGATATGACCAAAAATACATTTTGCGTTTAATAGAATAAAAATCATTTTCTTTTATGATACAGAAACTGAACGCCCGTAGATTTCTACGAGTGTATTCGTATAACCTTTACAGCCATTGACTACGAAACGAGTGAATATTGTAAATAAATACGATTATTGGTAAAAAAAGTGCTTGTGTGATCCTTATAAGTACCTAATGGGTTGGCTACACAGTAGTAAACCGCGATTAGTACGTCTCTTTTCTTAGTATAGCGACTTCCCTTCTTATTATCGTCGAGCGAGACAGCAGTGCGCTGTCACAAAAGAGATGTTATTAATCTGTCTCTTTTCTTACTATAGCGAACTTTTTGCGGCACTGGTTCGGCGACATTGGAAGCACGGTTTACAACTGTGTAGCCACCCCTTTTGATTTGATTTGTCTTTTTTCTTACTTTAGCGATGTCTCTTATACGGCACTGGTTCGGCGACATTGGAAAAGCAGTTTACAAATGGGAAACCACCCCTTATGAAATCATGTTTTTTTTTTTTTTTATTAATTATGGATGGGACGTTTGTCTTCCATGCCACCTGATGTTAAGTGAACATGAAGACTACGGTGTTACACGTCCATCCACGAGAAACCTATTCAATCGACGCTTAAAAGTACTAGGACTATACTGGTCAGGGAAAATAGACGCAGGCAGTTCATTCCAAACCTTGGCGACCCGTATCAAAAAGGAACTGTCAAAGCGCTTAGTTCGACTTTTCGGAATATCTACCACATACGGATGGAAGTTCTGTCTGCGTCTATTAGTCCGATGGTAAAAGGGTGAGGGTTCAATTTGTTCAAACAGAGCACTGGCGCACTCACCAAAATGTATCCTGTAGTACACGGTTAAACACGCAACCTTACGACGATGCTCTAAGGTCTGCAGTTTTTTGGTTGTAAGGTCGACGTCGTTAATTAATTTACGGGCTCTTCGGTCAACGGAGTCCAGCGCTTCTAGTTGATATTTGGCTGAACCATCCCAAAGATGACTGCAGTACTCCATGCATGATCGCACTTGAGCTGTGTATAAGTTAAGAAGCTGTGCAGGGCCGAAGTACCGCCGTACCCTCGAGATGATTCCCAACTTTTTCGAAGCTACTTGAGCCATGGACACAATTTGTTGACCGAAGTTTAAACTGGATGTTACAGTTACGCCTAAAAGCCCTAGATGGTCAGTGATGGGGACAGATACATTTTGGAAAGTGGGCGTAAATGTGAAGGTGCTCTTTTTTGCGGAGAATAGACACGCCTGAGTTTTGGTATGTATGGTTTATCTAATACTGCCATTTAGAATAAGCTAATGTGTTGGTATAAGTGGTTATCGTTAATGAAAAAAGTAAGACTTTTAAACACATGATTTATTATTTCATTCATTACCATTGGTAAGAGTTCTTAAACATAAAATAAGTACTATTTTTGAAGACGTTATTCATTATTCAATACAATTAAACAGACATCATAAATTATAAAAGGAATAGTACTTTTAAACACATGATTCATATTAACAATACAATTAAATATCATAATCATAAAAGAAGTTCGACTTTCGACTCGAACCCCGAAATGTTTCGAAATGAAAAAATTCTCGTCTAGATTGCCAAGGAAAAATCCCACCCCAATTACCTCAGTTCGGACCTACAATGGGTACCGTTCACATTCGCCAAAAGGAGGTTCTTAAATGCTTGCTGCACCTAGATGAGAACAAAGCTAGTGGTCCAGACGGTATTCCTGCAGTGGTCCTAAAACGCTGCGCAGCTGAGTTGTCTCCCGTTTTGACGCGCCTCTATCGACTTTCATTGGAATCGGGTAAGGTCCCCAAGTCCTGGAAGCTTGCTAACGTACAGCCAATACCGAAGAAGGGAAGCCGTGCCGATCCTGTCAACTATCGACCAATTTCCATCACCTCCATACTTTGCAAAGTCATGGAACGTGTATTGAATAATCGACTCCTGGCATACCTCGAGACCAACGAGCTCCTAAGCGATAGCCAATATGGTTTCCGCAACGGACGCTCGACCGGCGATCTTCTCGTGTATGCCACTCACTTATGGAGTGAGGCCTTGGAGGGTCATGGTGAAGCAATAGCTGTATCCTTAGACATTTCCAAGGCCTTTGACAGGGTCTGGCATGATGGTCTCTTAAGTAAGCTTCCAGCATATGGCATACCGATTAGGCTCTGCGACTGGATATCTGATTTTCTGAGGGAACGGTCAATTCGAGTAGTCTTAGATGGCTACTCCTCCGACCAAATGGCAATTAATGCCGGGGTACCTCAGGGATCTGTTCTCTCTGCAACATTATTCTTGCTGCACATTAATGACCTTTTAACACCGGGCATTATTGGTTATGCTGATGACAGCACTGTTGTAGAGAGATACGTATCCAATGCGCGAGCGAGCCCCCGTGAAATCCAGAGTTTGAGAAAGTCAATGATTGAGCGCGTTGATTTGACCTTACGAAAAGTATCCGATTGGGGTGAGTCGAATTTGGTCAAATTCAACGCGTCCAAAACTCAGGCGTGTCTATTCTCCGCAAAAAAGAGCACCTTCACATTTACGCCCACTTTCCAAAATGTATCTGTCCCCATCACTGACCATCTAGGGCTTTTAGGCGTAACTGTAACATCCAGTTTGAACTTCGGTCAACAAATTGTGTCCATGGCTCAAGTAGCTTCGAAAAAGTTGGGAATCATCTCGAAGGTGCGGCGGTACTTCGGCACTGCACAGCTTCTAAACTTATACACAGCTCAAGTGCGATCATGCATGGAGTACTGCAGTCATCTTTGGGATGGTTCAGCCAAGTATCAACTAGAAGCGCTGGACTCCGTTGACCGAAGAGCCCGTAAACTTATTAACGACGTCGACCTTACAACCAAAAAACTGCAGACCTTAGAGCATCGTCGTAAGGTTGCGTGTCTAACCGTGTACTACAGGATACATTTTGGTGAGTGCGCCTGTTTGAACAAATTGAACCCTCACCCTTTTACCATCGGACTACTAGACGCAGACAGAACTTCCATCCGTATGTGGTAGATATTCCGAAAAGTCGAACTAAGCGCTTTGACAGTTCCTTTTTGATACGGGTCGCCAAGGTTTGGAATGAACTGCCTGCGTCTATTTTCCCTGACCAATATAGTCCTAGTACTTTTAAGCGTCGAGTGAATAGGTTTCTCGTGGATGGACGTGTACCACCTTAGTCTTCATGTTCACTTAACATCAGGTGTCATGGAAGACAAACGTCCCATCCATAATTTATAAAAAAAAAAAAAAAAAAGAATAAAATGGACAATGCGCGCTAATAATGTGCTCCGAGAAAGAGATAGAGAGCGTTAATGAAATCTAGTTGTAATAATTATATAACCACTATTAGACTTTATTAACCACTTATAGCAACATACTAGCTTATTCTAAACGGCAGTATTAGATGAACCATACATACCATTATTTCATAAGGGGTGGTTACACATTTGTAAACTGCTTTTCCAATGTCGCCGAACCAGTGCCGTATAAGAGACATGGCTAAAGTAAGAAAAAAGACAAATCAAATCAAAAGGGGTGGCTACACAGTTGTAAACCGTGCTTCCAATGTCACCGAACCAGTGCCGCAAAAAGTTCGCTATAGTAAGAATAGAGACAGATTAATAATAACATCTCTTTTGTGTGTCGACGATAATAAGAAGGGAAGTCACTATAATAAGAAAAGAGACGAACTAATCGCGGTTCACAACTGTGTAGCCAACCCATTAGGTACTTATAAGGATCACACAAGCACTTTTTTTTTTACCAATAATCGTATTTATTTACAATATTCACTAGTTTCGTAGTCAATGACTGTAAAGGTTATACGAATACACTCGTAGAAATCTACGGGCGTTCAGTTTCTGTATCATAAAAGAAAATGATTTTTATTCTATTAAACGCAAAATGTATTTTTGGTCATATCTTTTTTTTCCCAGGGCTAATTTTTTTAGCGTCATAACAAATATGAATGACATGTGTCTAATCTATAATCTGACTTTCATCTCATCCCTGCACAATGACTTTTTTTTTGGAGCCCAATCACTTGCATTATCCTTTGTCCATAAATTTTATTATTTTTTTTAAAATATGAAAACCCGATTCCACCAAATCTGACCGCCTATAGATTTCAGTTCCTTGTGTCCTGTTCAGTTCTTTTAAAATATGGTACCTTCAGCTCCCACTACCAGAACTCCTACGCATCAAATAAACCCAAACTCGATATACCTAGCTTTACCCGTCTATGAGTACCAGTGGCACCTCGAGGTATACCTTCAGCTCCCACTACCAGAACTGGTGGTAAGGTCTCGTCCTACGAATCAAAATGAACCCAAACTCGATATACCTAGCTTTACCCGTCTAGGAGTACCAGTAGCACCTCGAGGTATACCTTCAGCTCCCACTATCAGAACTGGTGGTAAGGTCTCGTCCTAAGAATCAAAATGAACCCAAACTCGACATGCCTAGCTCTATCCGTCTAGGTGTATGTACCAGTAGCACCTCGAGGTATACCTTCAGCTTCCACTACCAGAACGGGTGGTAAGGTCTCGTCCTAAGAATCAAAATGAACCCAAACTCGACATGCCTAGCTCTACTCGTCTAGGAGTTCCAGTAGTACCTCAAGGCATACCTTCAGCTCCCACTACCAGGACTGATGGTAATGTCTCGTCATATGAACTCGAACTTGACATGCCTAGGAATAGGAATTCCAGTAGAAGCCCTCGAGTGTACCACCAGCTCATCAGGTTCGATGGTGAGGTTTTATCGTTACGAATAAAACGAGCTCAAACTTTCCGAGCACTTTAATTAATCTTACCCCATTTAATCGTTTTAATAAAAGAATTTGCAAATATTTAAAACTAAAGTATCAAAACTGTTCAAAACCTTTCGTCTTTTTCACGGCACGCTTGTGTGCGTGAATCTTATACATGTAGAAGTAGAATTCGATACCTAGCCTTTTCGGAAACGCATCCGTTACGCGATTAGCCCTGAAGGTCGCGACAACTAAGAAATTTGGTGGCGCCTGTGTGTGACTGGCGCATGCTGTTCGCATTACTCAATTACAATACTCAGTGACAACAATTCAAGTGGTACGCCCCTGCGCAAATGCACAGCCGTTGCTTCGAAAATCGTTAAGTCGAATGACGGCCTCGCGAAAACGCTGCGCTGTCACGAAATCCTTTTGTATATGTACGCTAGATCGATAGTAATGATATCTAAATCCATTTTTGCGATTAGTGTGCCTATTCAAATCTATCTTACGGGATTCGAACTTACGATTTCGATGGGAAACAGATAAAAAGTAAAAGTATCCCGTTTCACCCTTTGGGTACGAAATTCTTATAATTATTATTGGTTTCGTACTAATTATTTAATAATATTACAAAATAAAACGAAAAAAACATAATAATAGGTAAAAATAAATTTGAAAATTACCTTCAATTACCTACCTGGTTCTAGTGCATAAGAGTAATCAGTCATCCCTCTAGTTAAAAAATGTTCATAACCGACTAAACGACTGCAAGCAGTATGTACTTTTGCAGGACAATGTGGCTTTATTTTTACAGCACCAATATTGCACGTCCTTTTTTCTCATGATATATCCGATTAATTGATGTGCCAGCGTGTCAAATACAATATATAAAATGAGTAATAATCGTTATTTTCGTCCAATTACTTCCCTCTATGCGAAAAGTGTAATAATTGATATGATTGGATATGCCAAAATCTGCATCCGCAATCATACCTATTCCCGAACCGAACCCGAGACCATTTAATTATCAAGCATTGCATCGTAGAAGCTATTAGGTATACTTAAAATTTTCGACATAATACAGCTTTCCACAGTTTCACTAAATAGTAATATTGCGTGGTAAGCTTTTGCCACTTGATCCACTGGGAATTTCTGTATACATACATATACATTTTACTCCTGGATAATGTAGTTTCTAATGGTGATAGAATTTTACAAATCCTTACAAACTTTACCTGTCAGCTTATCAATTTCATTCTATGGCATTATTTACTATACAAATCTTCTTTTTATAATTATAATCTATACATATAATAAAATGGTAGGAGAGTCAAACCTGTACATTGAATATTTTTTTAAAAGAATACTTGGGGTATGATCTACAATCGAAACAGAAACAAAAAATATAGTTTTTAGAATTTTTGTCTGTTTGTCTGTTTGTCTTTCCGGGATAAACTCAAAAAGTACTGCATGGATTTACTTCAAATTTGGCATGAAGATAGTTAAGAAGTCGGGTCAACATATAGGCTACATATTATCACGCTAGCAGTGTTATAATCGTAGGTGCGTTTGGTGCTGCATAGCGTTCACGCAGACGACGTCGCGGGCAGCAGCTAGTAATAATATAATAATAAAATCCTCAGACAATCACACCAACTATGTGGCCCCAAAGTAAGCACAGCTTGTGTTATTGGATACCATGTAGCGAACTAGGGGGGAACCTAGAATATAAATACATAAATAGATAAACACCCAGACACGAAAAAAATTTTTTTATTGTTCCGTGCGGGATTCGAACCCGCAACCACTGGCGTCTGAGGCAGATCGGTTTACCCCATCGCCAAAGTACTAGTACTAGTATTAATTTTTTTAGTTTACATTAATTTAAAATCGTCTTTAACTTCATACAGGCTGTTTGCTTGGAATAATTACCTATATTTTTACTTACGGTGGGTTTCAATATCGAATCTCAATCTAAACTCCAATTTTTTTCATACCACATACTGGATTTTGGTTGTCATGGCAACGCCCATACTTTTAAGTTCTTACAAAGAAGGATTTTGGATAAAGATACAATATTAAAAACCCACCATAAATGCTCGTATGTCGAAATTAGCTTGAAGATAAGTTTCCTTGGTGACGAACTAGTTATCATTTCATTCACATTGACATTTATTGAGTTCAGAATCTTAAATGTCCTATATATAAATAAATGAAAAATGTGATAAATAAAAATTACCCGACCAGGAGACGAACCTGGGAACTCTCGT
The DNA here is from genome assembly GCA_944452665.1 of Stenoptilia bipunctidactyla. Classification (NCBI taxonomy): domain Eukaryota; kingdom Metazoa; phylum Arthropoda; class Insecta; order Lepidoptera; family Pterophoridae; genus Stenoptilia; species Stenoptilia bipunctidactyla. The sequence goes on from OX101743.1 coordinate 9,909,778, forward strand.
TTGCCGGACGAGTGCTCTTCCACGGAGCTACCGGGGCCTGGCGGTACGCCTCGAAATTTACTTACCACATTTTTGTTTTTACGTTATATTGCTAACGTAGCTCCATCTTATGGTATAGCTTTGCAGCTAAGACCACCCGATACCAATTTCTTTACAGTAATTGTGAATCCCAGTTAAAGTGAAGCATTGCAATGTTTTAATAATGTTTTAAGTTTTTGCATTTAAAATGCTCAATTATTCTTAAATAAATGAAAATGTTATTTTTTTAATTTTTATATATCACATTTTTCATTTATTTAAGAATAATTGAGCATTTTAAATGCAAAAACTTAAAACATTATGTCCTACATATATTATACGCGATAGACCTTACAAGTTTCACAATTTCCAAAGACTAAGAGCCCATTCACACCAGGACGATTCGTGTTTTTTGAGGAATCGTCTTTTTTCATGATTCGTTTTTTTTTTGACGGTGGCAATGCTTTTTAAATATCCGTGTTCACACGCATCACGAATCGTGTAAAATGACGGACACGTCATAAATCACGTATAGTCTTTTAAAACTCTCATTCGTCAAAAAACACGAATCGTGAATTTTTTGTGACGAATGAGAGTAAGGGCGCATTCACACGGGATACGTCTTTGACGATTCGGTATAAAACACGATTCGCCTTGACGGATAGATGTTCACGTATCCGTCTACGTCTTTTTTCACGATTCGTGAAGCGTGTGAACATGGGTATATAAAAAGCATTGCTCCCGTCAAAAAAAATAACGAATCGTGAAAAAACACGATTCGTGAAAAATCACGATTCGTCTTCGTGTGAATGAGCTCTTAGGTAGTTCAGCCAAGACTGAACTCTGAATCACGAAACGAATGTGAACATCAATTCGGATATTTTGACGAATCGTGAAATAACACAATGCAATGTGAACGTGTATCCGTCATGACGTATCGTGTTTTTGGACGAATCGTCATTGACGGATCTGGTGTGAACGGGCCCTTATCAGCAAAGCGGGTCATGATTCAGTTGGTTAGTTGGTTCGATAGTACATACATGCGTAGAGTCATGTGGGGCAAGTGCCCGCACTTAAGCTTTGTGATGATATAAAATCGAAAATTATGAGTAAACTAAAACAAAAAAAGGCTAGTTAGTTAGAGTATTTATTAATCAACAAAATTATAGATAGAACAAACTTTGTCTGTCACACAAATCAACAAAAAAAGAACAAAACGAAGGTAATCATAATGCGTACACATACCCCAAAGTGAGGGTAACTGTGCGCTTTCCTAGGGGTATGTGTGCGCAAATTGAAATTGAGGTAATTATGAATTATTTTCTCTAGTCTGACTAGGAATAATGTTCTTATAAAATTTGAAACTCACAAACATCTCTTATAGTAACGCCTACAGCAAAAAAAAATATAATCGAGAATGAGATCAATCAACAAAAACTAAAATTGCTAATTGCAATGGTCACATATAAATATTCCTTGATCATAGCTAGTGCATTGTTCATGCCACCAATTTTCACAAACGCTGCATTGAATCCAGTCTTCATTTGGTGGATAAATATATTTCTCGCCACACAGGGGACAAAAGTAATCATTTTCTTTATTCTTATTTCTATCAGTCTTAGTATTATTAGTCTTAGTTTCATTAATTGCAGTATTTTTTGTTGTAAGCTTCTGTTTTAAATTTAATCGTACTTTCTTTTTGGCTAATTTCTCTTCTTCTTCTTTTTTCTTTTCTTCCAGCGCCAATTTATAAGGGCTTTCAGTAGCAATTATAGACTTTTTGCCTTTTTTTCGTCTGTTTTGTAAAGTAACCTTAGGCAACGGTTGGATAGTCAATAATGGTACTTGTGGCTTGCTGGTTGAAGGTGCAGAATGAATTAGAGGCGATAAATGAGGTAGAGTATCCATTGTTATGTCAGTCGTTGCTTCCAATAAAGAGGTGTCAATCTCTTGTGATACGTTAGCTGACGTTTCTCGAGATTCAATAGATGTAGTCTCTGTGAGACACGGCAAAGGGGACAGATATTGATATATTTCATCCTCTTGTGCCTTAGTAAATGTCGTCGAAAATCTTCCCATACTAATCGCTGTCTTCCCAGCTTTCAAACGTTTTCGAAGAGTGCTTTCCTTAAGCCCAACTTGAATTGCTGCCTTTCGCTGACTGGTACCTTTCGAAATTAATAATCTCGCAGCTTCAAGCTGATCATTTGTAACGACAGTTCTGTCTGGAGCTTTTCTTTGGTAATTCCGAGGCATTTTTAATATTTAGACAAGCCCTGAAACAAAATATTATTTAATCAACACAGTCCATGGCAAAGCTAAGAGATCAGGGGTAAGTGTGCGCATGCGCACACTTACATGACAAACGTCTGCGTACACTTAACCCGAACGGTCATATAGGGATACGACCAAAATGGTTCATGATTACGTCATCCGGGCAACTAAAACATTGGCTCTAATCAAACTACATAAAACGTGGTAACCGAAGAAAGTATTCAAGTTTTCAAGAAGAATTTGGATATATAAAAGATTACATGACAAACTTTACAAAATTACGTAATGATTTATGCAAAAATCTTCACTGACCTTTTATTTCAAAATGGCGGGACGGGCGGCTGGCGTCACAAGTTCGTGACGGGCCGAGTCGCGCGGGGTACCTCAGGAAGAGGATCGCGTTCTGTTGTTATGTCCCATTTGCTGGATATCTAACATGCGCACACTTACTCGCTGCGTACACTTACCCCACATGACTATATTGAATGAACTGTGTCTTTTGTCTTCTGATTCGTCAGATAGAGTTCGTCTGATGAAGTCAGTCAAATTTTGACATAATGTCTTAAAAAACAATTGAGGCATTGAGTCTCAGTAACGGTGCAAACGTAACGTTTTATAATATTTTTAAGTTTTTGCATTTCTCAATTATTCTTTAAATAACTGAAAAAATATGTTAAATAAAATAATCACCCGTACTGGTCGGGATTTTGTGTCTTCGGCCAAATGTAACCGCTCCAATGGTAATGTTTTATGAAAAGCCACTTCTTCCTTAATCCAGATGCTGTCATCTTCGACGCCTGTACGCGAAATACGTACGCGCGTGGCCACGCGACGACCGAGGCAGTTTTGTATGAACACGGGCGTGTTCAGGACTGCCTGCCGCAGCGTTGGCCCTAAAAATCCAGGTGCCCTGCAGTCTCAAGTATCGGTCCAGCAAAGTTGAGTTACTCTGTAGGTTATTAATATAAAAGGAAAATAACTAAGGAACGGCTATAAATATGGAATCTTGTCACGAAGCGACGGCTCGGGAACCGTCGCTCGCAGTTCGAATTTAAGAGGGTGCTGAAGAGAAAGAAACTATTTAATAACACTCAAAACTTTAACATTTATTTACAATTTATTATATTTATTAACAATGGACAAGAAGCACTATAACACTGTGAATAAGTTTAGTTTTAGAGGAGTTAGCGGCCCTCGGCCGCAGTAGGCGCCGTCGGAGACCGCGGCTCACAGCCGCGGTAGTGTCGGAGGCAGCCATTAGCAACCGCAAAGAGAGCGGCAGGGAGGCCGCTCTCGGTGGCAGGGACCACCGCGAGGGTTGCAGCACACGGCCGCAGCTGTGGAGAGCGCCGGGCAGAGCGGGGCGCCTCAGGTGGAGGCAGGACGTCGCCGGGGAGGGCCGGCGGCTTTTTCCAGACCGGTCAGCCGACCTCCAGCGTTCTCTCGCAGATCTCACTTTCTCAGAACCCTGACATGTAACACTCTCCGAACTTTTATATGTTTACTAACATACTTCGAACGTCATTATTTTCTTTACATGACACATAGGCCAGTATTTTAGTAAAAAGTTCTAATACCACACAATACCTTAGACGGAGATATGAAATAGACAATCAAACATAAAATACTTACAAAGTTTGGGAAACTACAAGCTAAATATACAACTTAAGGAAAAATATAAAACGAATCTGCTAAAAAGTAAGTAGGTATAACATTATAATCTAAAATAACGCAAGCCAAAACACGAGCAGCTACATATGTTTTAACTTGTCTATAATTGCTACATACCATTATAGATAAATAAAAAGAAGATACTCCAAAAAGACAAGTTCTTAAAAAATAACAATTGTAAAATCTTTACAATATTCCGAACCGAGTTTGAAAATACGATCCTATTCGATTTCTAAAACGAACCAAATATCATAATAGTTAAAGTTATAATACTTACGGGCAGTGTACATTCTTACAGTCCGTATTGCTTCTAGTGTAGGCTGCAGGAACTACGGGTGATTTTAACTTCACCACCATTTTGAGACCGTGTTAAATGACATGCGCTAAAACGGTAGGGCCGACACAAATTATAATAAAAAAATGTTTTACAAAAATACATAGATATTTTCCACAACATTTAAAAAAGTGTGCGAGTATTTTTAATGGTACTTAAGATTGTATTGATAAATATATAAAGTCTAAAAAATAAATAAATATCTTTGCTAAAGTTAGCTTTCATAATACGCGCTTATATTTATTAAATTGAAGAGTAGACTGGCGCTTTCAAAACGTGACAACTGTCCTATTCTGTTGGCCAATTGTTTAAAATTCTTATAAAAAATCGAAATAGTTGACTGCGTGATTTACACTATTTACTGTGCCATCTAAGTAAGTAAGTAAGTAAGTAAAACGTTTATTTGGTACAAAAATCTGTTGTTTACAAGAGAAAAAAATAATAATTCTACTTATATCTACACTATGTGTGTATAGACAACAAAAAATATACTTAACAAACAAAAAACATTAATGTACCAAAATGGCTTTCACTCCGCATATGCTGCAGTGCCCAAGGGACCGCAACGGCAACGCAAGATCGAAAAGAAATTTAAATTTAAGTGCAACTCTGCGCGAAGCAACATATCTTAAAATTTTAATTAAAAGTAACTTAAAATAATTCTAAAATATACACTATAAAACAAAACAAAACTAATATAGAAAGGAAAATGTACATACAATTTGAAAACAACAATGTAGTAGTACATCATGTCCATATTACAAAATTAAAAAGTAAGTATTTCTAAATATACAAAAGAAAATAAAATGTAGGATTAAAAACATCAATGTAAATCAACAAGGTATTTCAGTGAAACATATACAGAAACTTAGACCTAAAATTATCAGTATACTCTCTCTCATAATATTTATGGTTATACAATACCATTTTGTAAATTAAGAAGATATATCTAAAAATTTTGTTTCAAAGTGAGAATTTCGTATCGGCGGGGGATATTATTCCAGCACTTTGTGTCAGCATATCAGAAACTGCCACGAAAAGCTGCTGTATTGTGACTAGGACATATTAATCGAGAAGAGATTCTTAGAGGACATTGCGAAAATAACAATTTATCAAATAAGTATGGTGAATTTTGATTTTTAATAACACTAAAGACCAGACTTCCAAAATGATGTAAACGCCTTGACTGCATATTCATTAGTTTACTGTTATTAAGATAGGGAGTGATGTGTGCTCTACGTGGAATGTCAAAAAAAAGCGTGCGCATGCATTTTGGACGCGTTGAGTGACTTTTTGGTTCGAGCTAGAAGACATCCACCAATGACCGTATGCGCATAATTAAGTGACTCGCAAAAATAAATTCTTCAATAAATTTATAAGAAGTGTCGCACCTTATATAAAACCTTAAATCTAAGGTTTGAAAAGTATGTACAGGAAACTGCCATAAAAATATAAGTTTATGGCAGTTTCCTGTACATACTTTTCAAATCTTAAGCTACTATTCATCAACACACCTAAATTACGGGCTTCAACCTCTTTAATGTCACAATTGTTGATTTTTGGCTTTGGATTAAGAAGTTTTATTCTTTCTATCTGTGATTTGGTGCCAAACACCATAAATTTAGATTTTAATTGGTTTAAATCGAGCCAGTTTTTATATGACCATAGCGAAATTCGCTCTAAGTCCTGATTTAGCTTATTTGCTGCTATTGGTGTCTCTTGTGGTTTAAGTGATAAATAAACTTGGAGGTCATCTGCATAGGCATGATACTTACAATGTTGAAAGCTATTTTTGCATGATAACTCTCAACGAAATACTCTCCACTCCGTTATACGCTAATTTGGAAATAATTAAGTTTGTATTGATACTATCAAAGTCTCCAGAAAAGTCAAGGAGTGCCAAAATGGGAAACATCTTGAGCAGTCAATATATCCACAACTACGTCGAGCAATGCTGTGGACGTACTTCGGCATGCTCTAAATCCAGATAGTTTTTTTGGAAGAATATTGCAGTCATTTAAACACATACATATTAAATATATTTTAAATTAAATACATACTTGTTATTTGCATACATACAGTTTTTTCAATTACTTTTGACATAAATGGCAGAAAACTAATTTGTCGAAGATCTTTAATGTTATTTGTTTTTGGGATTGGTCTTACTACTGCTTCCTTCCATATGTCTGGGAAAACGCCTGAGCTAATGGACTGGTTAATAAATTGATGTTATGATTCCTAATGTTTTGGGTAAGGTAAGTAAAATAATATCCAGTGATATACCGTACACACCAAGAGCATTCGTTGATATACCTCTGATGATATTTAAAATTGTGGATTCGTCAACTGGTTTCAGTTCAAAAGTTGCATCGCTGTATCTGTTAAACTCAAGGAAGGTTAGCTGTGATAAAGTAACGAGAAAAAATGTTTATTGATATATTCTGGATTGTTTTAATTTTAATAATTGATATGTTTATAAAAATAAGCGGAGTTTTCAGTAAAAATTGCAACGTTAACAATGCTTTTCAATTCTTTGTAATATTTCTTATCGAATTCATTTTTTGTTCTGCGATACTTCGCATGAGCATCATTTCTTAACTTCATCATATCCTTTACTGTTGGTGTTATCCAAGATTAAAAACGTTTCTTTATCACAGTCTTGGTAGGAGCATGTAAATCAAACAACTGTAAAACGAGTAAATTAAATGATGCTAATGAGTCATTGATATTTTCCGAGACAGCAAGTTGCCAATTTACAGCTTCAACGTCAGCGGTAAATTTATTTATATCGATGTATTTTAAGGGTCCATAGGTTATATATCTTCGCAGGTGCTTAGGTTTTTTGACATTTAGCTCACATGATATAAACATGTCGACTAAGGTCAGGATGTAATCAACGACAAGTTTAGTTATTTTAGTACTGCTGCATACTATGTTCAGCAACGTCTCAGAATATTCAGTAAAGTGGGTGGCATGCTACACATATTGTTAATTGATTCAATAAAATCATATAATTTCTTAGTGTTCGTATCAGTAACTGCAAATAGATTTATATAAAAATCTCCCATTAATACTACATGGTCATAATCTGAAAACGAAATGACTGATTCTGTCAAAGCATCAATAAAAGTGTCTACGCTAAACCAAGGCGGACGATATGCTGTACCAATGGACTATAGCATTCAGGACATTTCCAGTTATCTTAGCGATCTTTGTTTAATTTGTAGAAACGTTTGGTGCTCATGTTAGCACACTCAAGGTCATCCACCGCTACACAGGTCCAACAACGCATATATTCCATATCTTGCAACGGTTAACGAAATCCTCCACATTTTATTTCTGATTTACAAATCTATTTAAAGACATATTTTAAGTTTGTGTAAAAATAAAAATAACTTTTTAAACTAATTAGTTTAAACTCTAATCTCCAGATGGCGCTTTATAATATGTACTAATATAAGATTGACGACCACTTTGGCGATGGGGTAACACTGTCTGCCTCAGACGCCAGTGGTTAAGGGTTCGATTCCCGCACGGAACAAGAAAAAATATGTTTCGAGTCTGGGTATTTATCTATTTATATTCTAGGTTCCTTCCTAGTTCGCTACATGGTATCCCATAACAGAAGCTATGCTTACTTTGGAGCCATGTAGTTGGTGTGATTGTCTGGGGATTTCATTTATTTATTCACATGTATCTAAGTTTTGTTACCTTAATTTTAAGGTTATTCGATTAAAAACAAATTAATTAACACAGATTCACATTTTGTGTATAACAGGAAATGTAGGATAGTGCAAAACTGCTACTGCTTTTTAATAAAGTTTCATGGCTTATATTTGCAATGCTAATGTTCAGTACTTAGTCGAATAGGCCGGTATATACACACCAAAAAAGTCTAAGCAACAAGCATAAAATTTAAAAATTTTTAACTAATCTCTTTTTTTTTAGTAAAAGTTACATAGGTATAGGTATGCAAACGTTTTTATTTTAATTTACTCACTGACTGGTTAGAAAAAAAACGATATTCTATTGTGTTTTTACAAAACAAAAACGAATGAACTATTTAAATGAAATAGAATTTCAATACATTTTCATTCTTAATTGAATTTGGTGTTGAATCTTCATTTTACAAATTTTAACAATAATTTAAATAGAGTTATCGACATAATTAGATTTTACGTGATTAATTGTTTTATTTTTTACACCATGGAGCAACGTCATTTGACTGCAAATGTAATTCAAAAAGCTGTAGGGATATTGCGAGCGGGAAGAAATCAATCCCAAGTATCGCGGCATTTTGGTGTCTACAGGAGCGTTATTTGTCGTCTTTGGCAGCGTCACACCAACACAGGAGATCCTGCTGAACAACATCCAGGCCGCGGAAGGAGTACCACCGCTCGGCAGGACCGCTACATACAACTGACTGCAAGACGCCAGCCGATGATGACTGCCCGCCAGATAGGTTTAAGGCTACGAAACTCAAGTGGTGTTGATGTTAGTCCCCAAACCGTGCGAAATCGACTTCGTCAGTACGGCCTACGAGCACGACGCCCAACTAGGTGTCCACCTTTACGTCACGGCAATCGCGTGCGTCGGAATGAATGGTGTAGGGAACATTTAACATGGAGCCAGGAACAATGGGACAAAATTTTATTTTGTGATGAGTCGCGATTCGGATTTAGGCCTGATTCCAGAAGAAGTGAGAGTGTACCAAAGTCCGGGAAATAGAGAAAGGCTGAGGTGCCTTCAAGAAGTGAATCCGTACAGTGGATCAACTGTTATGGTGTGGGCGGGGATTATGAAGAATAAGTCTTTCTTGAAACAAATCTATGCCGTAAGAATCATTATTGCTTTTTGCTATTTCAGACCATGAACTATTTCTATGTAAAATTTCATCAAGATCAGTTCTGCCACATTGCGGTGATTGAGGAATAAACATACATACATCCAATCAAACTTTCTTTTTATAATATTTGATTCGCTTTTTGATTTGCGACATTGGTTTGCTTTAATACATAAATAATTGACAGCCCTACCATCAAGTCACCTTACTCTAGATTTGATTCTTGAAAACTTTTCCAAAGTGGATTGGAATTGTTGTGAATTTCATATTACATTGTCTTTTCGTTATTACTTAATGTAATTGAACTTCGCGACACGTAAAGAAACGAAATATCCATGTTTATGTAACTTTGTCCATGAAATGTTAGACATTGTGATAAATCAGTTTCAAGTTTTTGTTTTGAATGATGTTCTTGTTTGGCATAAGGTAAGATGTTTTTCAATAATATTTGAGTTTATTCTACTAGCAGCTTTGGATCTTTTTGTGACATATAAGCCAGTGAACAAGCATTGGATTCCCCTAATGGTGTAATTTAGGCCCTTATTTGTAATTTTAATAAGTGATAGATGGTTCAATCATACCTTTTGTTGCAATTAAGTGTCAACTAAGTATCCGCCGCGCCGCGCATAGTTTCGCGTTGAACCGATCCTCTGATTCCTGTTTTTTTTTTCGACGTTGTATGTCGGCTAATAATAGTCCTACTGCATCTGGATATGAAAGAAAGAAATAAAAATAAAAATATATTTATCTCACAAACACAGAAAGTGTTTAAAAGTTGAAATAGAAAATAAAAACTTTAATTAAAACAAAATATTGAAAGTATAAATAAAAGTAAAAAAGACTTAACAATAAAACTGTGAATGTGAAAACGGCAAACCGCCTCAGCATTATGTCGCAGCTAGGCTACGACGCTCATTTTCAGGCAGCGCCTCCGTCCCACTGAGGTGGAAGGGGACATATTATTGGCCGAGGGTTCTGCTTTAGTGTTACTGTTCAAGATCACTAAAATTTAATAAAAATAACAAAATTAATCAAAAAGAAAAAAGACAACAAAACCAATATATCCAAGCAACGAAACTTGGGTCGGGTACTATAGGTAAAAATATAATAATGATATATAAAATAGTAAATAAATAGTAAATAGTGCATATTAATATTAAAAACTCATCTGCATATACCTACATGAGATACATGAGATAATGACGTAAATCAACTGTTATGGTAATAAGCTTAAATATTATACTCGTAAATTGCAAATCACTCGTTCAAATTTGACGACCGGCTGGTGTAGCGGTAACATACATTGCCTTCTATGCCAGAGGTCCTGGGTTCGAATCCCGGCGGCAGCGGATATTTGTGTGATGAACACAGATATTAGTCGTCAAGTCATGGAAGTTTATATGTTTATTTAAGATTATTCTAATAAAAAATATGTATTTATTCAATATGTATGTTTATATATTTCTTAAGTAAGTATATCAGTTATTTAGTATCCATAACACAAGTTCTTTAAGAAACTTAATTTGGGCTAGATAATGTTGTGTGGGTGTCAGATATATTTATTTATTTAAATTAAGCGTGTCGTAAAAACCAAAGTGAACATTGGTGAAGGATCCTTTCAGGGGTCTTTCTACCAGCACCCGTAATATAAAATCTATCATTAAATAAATAGAAAGTTTATATGGATTTATGGATGTCTGGATGTCGTTTCCTCAATCACGGACAACCGGCCAAAAATTTGGCATAGTTTATAGCCTGGAATTGCACATGGGCTACTTTTCATCCTGATATTTCCGCGGGAATAGTCAATGTTTCCACGGTTCCATGCTGGACTGGGAGTGAAAGAAAAACGTAGAATGTGCCAGCTGCTTCTCTTCCCGGGCTTACTGTAAAAGTCAGTTAAGGGACAGAGGTTTTAAAGGCGTTTTTGTGGTCGATAGGCTGACCTCCTGTCACTACAATAGTCTCTCACCATCTTAACAATACCTCCAAATTTGTCAAACGTGACATCAGATGGTCTTGTAACCTCTGGTGTTCTGCCTACCCCATAAGGGATACAGGCGTGACGTTATGTATGTATGTATGTATATGCCCGCGAGATTGGAAATTGCGTGGGTGAAACCGCAATTACCAAAATAAAGAGTTAATTCTTTCAAATCTACAACCTATTCTTCACTGAGCATCAGATGGGATTGTGGTCAAACGTGGATTTGATCACTTACAATAAAGGTGACAGCTAGAATAAAGATCAGACTGTCAGCCATCTTGTTGCATCTAAGCAAGTGTCAACTAAGTATCCGCGGCGCCGAGTCGCAAGTTGACCCGTTTCTCTAATTCCTGCTAAATGTTTGCTTCTAACTTTGTAGTTGCGTTAATGTAGCCGAGTTCAGTCTTTTTTCTTTTACCTCCTATTCATACAGGGTGACTGGTGACAAATTTTAAATACTTAAATACAAATTTTAAATTTTAGATAATTTATTTCTTCGGTGTTTCCACTTTTGTTTGATTACGTAGGTGCTATAACAAAAAAATAATGTGTAAAAATTGTGAACCTTTTATTGGCAGTAAGTTTTATGTATCTGATTCTTTCTATTGTAATCTAAAGTGCTGTTTGTTCTGTGAGAATTAAATAAATAAACTAAAATACCTTCTGAAGGAGAGCACTCGATTCTGATCATATGTAATAAAAGTACCTACTTAATTTTTCACTAGAATTCCCTACAAATAAGTACTTACATGTTACTATTTCCTTTTACTTTCGGTTAACTTTACTCAGTAAATAATTAATATTTATTTTTTATTATATTCCTTCTCTTCATGTATGATCTCAAACGTCTTTGAATTTCAAAAGTGACCCACCAGACGCCCTGTATGAGTGTAATAATATTTAATAAATAACTAAATAAAAATATAAAGATTGTTTACAAAGCTCCTGTCTTGGATTGGATTAAATATATGTTTATGTACTGTTAAGGAAGACTGTAGGCTTTGTTTCAAAAGTAACTCAAAAATACTGACCACTTTGGCGATGGGGTAAACCTGTCTGCCTCAGACGCCAGTGGTTGCGGGTTCGATTCCCGCACGGAACAAGAAAAAAAAAATGTTCCGTGTCTGGGTGTTTATCTATTTATGTATTTATATTCTAGGTTCCCCCCTAGTTCGCTACATGGTATCCCATAACACAAGTTATGCTTACTTTGGGGCCATGTAGTTGGTGTGATCGTCTGGGGTTTTTTTTTATTTATTTACTGAGCACAGCACTGCTAGATAGTAAGCATAAATTGATGACAACATTAAACAAATTTATAACTTTATTCAAACTGCACTAGAATATCCTGTAATTATCTAAGATACTTTGTAACTTTAGCCTTAAAAATAATAAATAAAAAAAGATAATTGCCCTATAACTTCCGAATATGAGTGTTATTAGAGGATTAGCGAGTAATTCGATCTTTCCCCTTTTAGGATATACGTTGCTAGCGACCTTTCTTCGCATAAAATCTGCAGCTAAATGCCATAACACCGGAGATGAAGTATACCGGCATTTTAACAAAGAGCAGTTCTCTCATGAAACCGTGTGTTTTATGTTCGACCTTAGAGGATAAATTGACTTGTTTATTGTTATTTCATCGTCATCGTGCCTTAATATGGGTTATATTGATTTCAAACGCAAGTTCAGTTATTAATATAAAATCCAAAAAACGGTTGATATATTTTTACATATTTTTTATAGTCTTCCATGCTTGACTGGGAGCGAAAAAAAACATAGAATGTGCAAGCTGCTTCTCCTCCCGGGCATACTGTAAAAGTCAGTTAAGGGACAGAGGTTTTAAAGGCGTTTTTGTGGGCGATAGGCTGGTCCCCTGTCACTACAACAGTCTCTCTCCATCTTTATAATAAATCCAAATTTGTCAAATGTGACATCAGATGGTCTTGTAACCTCTGGTGTTCTGCCTACCCCATAAGGGATACAGGCGTGACGTTATGTATGTATGTATTTTTTTATAATGTTAATATTATAAATGTGAAAGTTTGGATGTCTGGATGTATGGATGTTTGTTCCTCAATCACTGCAGAACGGCTCAACGGATTTGAATGAAATTTGACATAGTTATATTGTACAGTCAGGAATAGCACATAGACTACTTTTTATCCCGATATTTCCGCGGGATTCGAAATTGCGCGGGAAAAACCGTGCGAAACGTTTTTGCTTGGTGGTAGGATCCCTTCTGGGTCCGCCTGGCTAGCGACCACCCTTTATATAAAGTCTGCCGCCAAATGTTACCGCTCCGGCGGTAATGTGTTCCGGCAATATTGTATAAAGAGCCAGTTCCTTCCTAAAGCCGTGTGCTTTCATCTTCGACCTCATCGTCACTTACCATCAGGTGAGATTGAGGTCAAACGCGGGTTTAGTCACTTATAAAAAAAAAAAAAAGAAACAGCTATTTTTAAAATAAGTAACTGAAGTATCGATGACCGCATTATTACAAAAGTTTTATCACGTAGGAAGCGTACTGGAGATAATTTAAGTACATAGGGAATTATTTCTACTTATCAATATGAACATTTTTGGACAGGTTTAGGTTAAATAAACAAACTGACAAAAGAACTGTCTGCAAAAAAAGCTCCATTACGCTGACCGTACCAAGAAACTTCCTGCGAAGACCAGGCGAAGACTTCCCCGTGTCCCGCCATTTTGAAGTTTAGCGTTCCACATTCAAATTTGAAGTTTTCTCTACTGCCATTCGTGAAATTTTGAACGAGACTCGCGAACACATTTTGTGTTCTGAATTTGAATTTTAGGTGGGTTGTGCCCAAGTTGGAACGTTTCATTTGATGCTAGGGGAGTAACTTTGTTGAGTAACGTGACTTTAGTGTCGTAATTCATTATGTTACGATTTTATCAAGTCGATACTTAAAACGAGATTTCATTTGTGTACTCTACTCCGAAATAACAGCAACATTGACCCTTAATCTTTTTTTTTTAAATAATACTTCTCTATAAAGAGTGTTCTATTGCTTATATTCAAACTCTGAAATTACATGAGCATATTACGCTAACATCTTGAACTAAAATAAATAAAAAAATTAGAAAACTCTTTTAAATGGCAGGCATAAACGTTGTTACTGAAACTTAACATCAAACAATAATGTTTTATTTTAACTTGTAAGTTTGATAGTGACATTTGCCAACCAACTCAAATACTACTCAAGCTGTTTTATGTTACTATAGACACAGGAGCCACTAAAACAAGACAACTAATTAACTAAACTACATTTATTGTATATTTATTGGTATGTTTAGTATATCCATTTATGTATTTTTATATATATAATTCTCTATATAGTTTAAGTATATTTTTATGTAGTATGTATATGTTTTGTGCAGTATATGTTTTATGTAGGTTTATAGGTATGCCCTAAACTACATTTTCGGATATTCTACATCCATGGTTGTCTGGTAGAGATCCCTTCCCAGCGAGAAGGCGAATAATTGTATATCTTTTTTTAATGTGTTTAAATTTTTGTATTTTTTGTAAGGCATACAATAAAGTGTAAATAAATAAATAAACAAAAATTTACTAAAAATTAACTTCTTCAGTTATGGATAAGTAAATGCAACATAAAATTTAGTAATGCAGGAATCGCGTTACATTTCACTTCTAACGGCCTCAGTTTCTAAATGTACCTATTTTTGTTACTTTTACTTAACTCTACATTTTTTGACTTGGCTTAAAGGTCTAGTAACCAAGCCATAAAATAAAAAAATGAAACAGGAAAAAACAGTCAATTAAAATGAAAAGCTTGAGTCACAGTCAAAACAGCATTAATTTTACGTATGAGTTATTGTACTAGTATTATTGCGTAAAACAATGAAAGGATTATCCCGGTAACTGGCAAAACCGCGGTGATCGATGGTTCTGTAGCCGGCGAAGCTCCAATTAATGGTGGACATTTAAGTACTCGTACACCGTGTATATTTTTATTTCTTTTATTTGAGATATTCAACAAAATATTTAGTTAATTACTAAACAAGCGAAAAACACGTTACGTCCCGAACATTATTTATAGTATTTCGTCATTAACAACACCATAGATATTTGTTTTTAAGCATAACTTCTATCGCGGGCCTTGAGCGTGGGGACCGAATCCAGAAATTCCGTAACGAAAAAAACCTAACACCCCTTACTCCGACCGGCACAGCGGTGATACTTTGATTTCATAACTTTACATGCGGGCTTTAATAAACAATCAGCGCCATCTACTAGGAACTTGTGGAACTTCATATTAGATCAAACATTACTGCATAACTAAATAATTATAATTGCATAAGTTGATAAAAAATGCTATGCAATAGCTTTACCGCGGCAGTCTCCGAGTGCCACGCGTCTTTTTTTTTTAATTTAACCTATTACTTATTTTGAGAAAGATGTTGTGGATTATTTTGTGTCTAATTTTATTTCAATAAGTGAAGGTATATTCACAACAAATATGAACCCTCTATATTAACCCTCAGCTAGGGTTGCTAACCATACTGTATTTAACAGTATTATACTGTTTTTCACTACATTATACTGTTTACTGTTGATCAAAATTAAAATACCTATACAAAATACTATTTTCAGCATAAAAAGCTAAGCACTTTATATGCTTATACGCTAGACTTTAATTGATAATTTGTGCAAGAAGTTCTAAAAATATGTTTTTGAAACATTAAATAAATTGAATACTGTTTATTTTTCCAAAATACTGTTTGATATTCTTTTCAGACTCAAATATACTTTGTTTCTAGAAAAAGAAGTAGGCCACACTAGCCTCAGCACTTTTTTGCTTGGGCGTATTTAATCTTAACTGAATTGAATAAAACACAATGCGTGTGCGAGTTGCCTATTACAAAAATATGGAGTAGTCAATTCGCACGCGAACAGAATTGCCACAGAAAACATTTTTTTAAAGGGGTCAGGCCGCGCGGATTGTTCGCTCTAAAAAAACACTACACGGCTGGAAGGTTTTCGATATATCTCTACTCTTACAAAAACGAGAATAGCTCCCCCAAGGATTAGCGTCGCGGCCTATATGATTTATATAATTTAGAGACTTAGCATGGCTTTGTGTAATGTACCCTGACAGAAGTCTGTCAAACCAGAGTTCGATTCCAGGGGCAGCAAATTGAATGAAATGTTTGTCATGTTTTAACTTTGGTGGTCGAATTTCTGGTTTGTTTTTTTTTGTTAATATTTTATTTTACAGTAGCACCTTTAAGTTTTCGTATTTCTATTAACGCCGTAATGTCTACATGAAATGTGGTCTTGCTTATTGAAAAGATATTAAGAGTAAATATATTTTTACAAGTAAGACTTTTAGTTACAGAGCTAAGCGCGGTCTACTTTTCAGCTATATTTAGTAGTACAGTTTTTTCTTTAATTTGATAATATATCTTATTTCCTCAATATTAAATATTTCGGTAACTAATGATCTTTCAAGTAAGTAGGCGCGTCGAAACGCAGTTATCCTGTGTACCTACCTATATCATTTGACGACCACTTTGGCTATGCGGTAACACTGTCTGCCTCAGCCGCCAGTGGTTGCGGGTTCGATTCCGCACGGAACAAGAAAAAAAAAGTTCCGGGTTAGGCGTTTATCTATATACGTAGCTATTTATATTCTAGGTTCCCCCCTATTTTGCTACACGGTATCCAATATGACAAGCTCTGCTTAGTTTGGGGACATGTAATTGTTGTGATTGTCTAGGGATTTTATTTTTTTATTATTTTGAATTATTCGATATGGCATATTAAGCAAAGTTCGGTACTAGGATGGGTGACCACCCACCATTCATTTCTTTAGACGATTTCAGTGCTTCGGAGGGCACGTTAAGCAGTCACCAGGGCTTGCCAGAAGCCATTTCGGTGCTTTTAAAATACTGACATCTACCAATTAGCATTGGGCCAGCTTCGTAGGTTACGGCCTAAACCTTCTCGTCACAGAGTTTGACGACCACTATGGTTGGACGCCAGTGGTTGCGGGTTCGATTCCCGCACGGAACAAGAATAAAAAAATGTAGCGGGTCTGGGCGTTTATCTCTATATTCTAGGTTCCCCCCTCGTTTGCTACATGGTATCTCATAACACGAGGGTTGCTTTATTTGAGGCCATGTAGTTGGTGCGATTGTCTGGGGATTTTATTTATTTTATTTTATTTGCATAGTGGAGATTTTGAAGACTCTACAGTGGGTAGAGTTGTGATGATGATAATTCTTATAAAAATACCCAAGATTCAACAATAGTTTTTGTATTTTCCGGTTTTCCGTATTTGAACAAACAAAGTCACTCTCCTTTAATGTATTGGCTTAGTTTAAACTGGAAAGTTATTATTGAGGGCATTTACCTACAGGAAAATCCAAACTAATTATTAGTATCTCTACTAATCATTATCTATACTAATGAAACTGAAAAGTTTGTTTTTAAATCTATGAAATAACTACTCATCGGATATAAAAAAATCAGCACGTCAGCAAGGTCTCGTATAGCATCAGTAAATCAAACTTTATTCATTATCAGGGTGTTATACAACGTGTAACAAAAAGGAGAGATAAAAGTTAAGGGTTAGCTTCTGTACCATACGTAGAATATACAGTAAAAGAATTAGCATGATCAGTGCTGGTATAGACTTTCATACAATTTTTTTTATTATTTTACGACAAAATATTTTGACAACCCTAGTCAACCTAATAAGCTAGAACAAGACTTGTACCTTATGATCTTTTCCGTACTGGCTAAAGTTTGTAGTATTTGTCTTAGTTAACCATCATTTTATTTTTACGCCATCTGTTTTCTAATAGATTTCATCAAAAGCTTACAGCGGTTTTTAGGGTTGACACTTAGATATTTAGATCTAAACTTTGAACTTGTTTTTCGGCCGAACCGTTAGGATAACACATTTATGTTACAGTGATTTATAAACTACATCACCAAACACACAATCCCCTTACGTTTTATCTCTTCATTATGTTACACGTTGTATAAACACACAAATAGATCGACGGTCGACCGTAGGCTTCGATCGACGTTCATTAATCCATTCTACCATCGATCATCGCTGTCCATCGATTGGTGTGGTAGCACCTTAAGTTGCACTGAATTTTACCTGCGTCAAACTGCTATAGTTGAAAAAATAAACTCTAAGATTCATAAATTTAGTTTGCATCAACACGTTTCTTATTTATTTATTTTGGTTCATCAACAGATGATTACACTAAAACATACAGTTAAAATCTTCATATTATATAGTAACATACCAAAATGCAGCATCTACTTAAAGAGTGACTAATACAACTGTTATGTAACATATTATATCAAATTACATTTATCGACAATTCAATTATATAACTCCAAAATCAATTTAAATTACCTGTATAATTCAATCGGTCAATCTCCTGTTTCGACCAATCCGGGACAATTGAGTAGGAAATGACATCATCAAGTCAATTAGCGACATGTGGATATGGCGAGGCAATCTCCGGTCAGGTCACGCCCATCTTGTCGAAATCACAGGTCAAGGGTCATTTTAGGTCAGTTGGAGTCAGTTATTGGCCTGTTTTTGTAAAGCATTCTTAAATTTGAGATTTCATTGGTGACGAGGCCCGATTTTGACCTGAATCTCACCTAATGGTACGATAATAGCGGGATTAAAGTAGCCTACGTGCTATTCCAGACTGTGCATTATCACTGAGACAAATTTCATCCAAATCCGTTGAGCCGTTCTGCCATGTTTTTTTTTTATATTGTCAGGATAGGACGTTTGTCATCCATGCCACCTGATGGAAAGTGCGCATGAAGACTATGGTGTTACACGTCCATCCACGAGAAACCTATTCACTCGACACTTAAAAGTTCCAGGACTGTAGTGGTCAGGAAAAACAGACGCAGGCAGATTGTTCCACTCCTTGGCAATCCGTACCAAAAAGGAACTGAAAGGATTGAGAAACAAACATCCATACATCGATCCAAACTTTCACATTTATAATATTAGTAAGAAGGAAGATGGCCGGAACACATCATCGCCGGGGCGGTGATATTTGGGGACAGATTCTTTATAAAGGGTGGTCACTATCCAGAAGGGCCCTTAAGGGTATAGGTACTACCAAGCCAAACTCGGATTAGTCGCCTTTTACTACACGCCTATTCAGGTACACGCCAATTGATTGTGGTAGGGAACACCGAAGGCAAAAGATCACGCGGTCGTACGCCTTCGAGGTGGATCGATCAAGTGAAAGACTCGTCGACCTCTTAATTACATACGCTAATAAAAGACGCGCTGGACCGAAACCGATGGCGGCAGATCATCCGCTCCAAATGCAGCCCTGATGCTGACCACGATCCTCAGACATGAGGGATCGACCCAAGAGGGAGAGATCCAGGGGCTATTCTAAGCCCTTCACGTGCTTCAATCATGAATGTTCAAAACATTTACATTCTGCCTAAGCTTCATTTATCAATTTACTTTCACTACTAGAGAATCTTAACAACAAAACAAAAACGCCACATCTAAACCGCCTTTGTAAAAGATCACGAAAAAGTTGAAAGATCACTGAACGATTTCACATCTACCGTCCTTTGTTCCCAACATTCAAATTTGATAAAGCTGATCACTCAGTAGAGAACTAAAACCTTTAAAGGTTTAAACATAGAACATTTTAGAACAATGCTTAAAGGTTAATCTAAATGTAATTATAGATTTTTGACAGCCTTTTAAATAAAGTGCAAAGCTTCTTTATTCGGTAAAATACATAAATTTGACAAATTAGATTTAGATTTTTCAATTAGAAATGGTGGAGAGATACTATTGCAGTAACAGGGGGTCAGCGTATCTATTTATTTATTTATCATATAAGCCACACCAACAACATACATATTAAAACTCTTACTAAGTAACACACATAAGGATTAAAATATTCTGATACATATGTCTAGATAGGTATGTACAGCATTAGAAAATGTAGTGTTTCGTATTAAAATTTAACATGTATTGAGTTAAAGAAGTAGAAAAAATTGAATTAGAAAAGTAAAATATGAAATAAAATAGAGAGTCGCTCGTGACCACGGGGTCTGCAAAGACACCGAGATGTCGAGTCAAAATTTAAAATGTAAATATACGCGATAAATCCGGTTAAAAAGTGTTTTAATTAAATAGAATTAATTATAATCAATCTCTGGGGTCCCCTCTTTCCCTAACTGACTTTAACAGTATGCTCGGAAAGATAAGCAGCTAGCACATTCTATGTTTAATCTTTGTACCCACTCCAGCATGGAAGGTAAAACTGAAGAGAAAATCTAAAACATTAGAATTTCAATGAGTACAAAAATACCTCCATTACTAACAAGTCAGACTACATAAATACAAACCATGACTTTAACAAAACTATTCAATTTAAATGAAAAAGATATCAGACCAAATAAGATACATAAATATTTGTCTTCATGCCAAAACAACTATACTCTGGCAAATAATTCAATGCAGTTAACTGACAGTTCGAAACGTCAAATACAAAATAATGATACCAGTTAAAAACTTCGTAGTACTGAATGAGAATGATTGAAAACGAACTAGTTTTTGTCATTCGTTTGCATAAAATTTTAAAGAAATTTATAAATAATTGATTTGAGGTGTGTACTTTATCTATAAAGTGAAATGAAAAAAATGAAAATAATTAATTTCCAAACATAGGTACCTAGTGCTTTAAAACTGTTGAAGAAGAAGTTAAATCAACTTGATAATTTTTTAAGCTCGTTTTATCGTGAAAAATTAAATTTCAAGAATAGTTTCCCTTTGCTAACAGCACCATGAAACAATAAATATCTGGTCGGGCAGTCAGGCAAAATATTTTTTTTCCATACATTACGAGATTGTTATTTAAAAAATAATTACATTCATGCACTTAAACCACATCACTATTTTTTTTCTTCTCTAAAGTGGGCACACTGGAACTGTCATTTTACTGCATTGAATTATTTGACATTATGACGTTCATACAACTATGTAAACATATTAATTTTAAAACACTTTATCTCGTTAACGATTTTTATAAATACAAATACTACCTAATAAAGTAAAAAAGTCGTGAAACTTGGGCAAGATGTAAAGATTTATATGCGCCTGGAAGGTGTTTGAAATCATGCTTAAAAAGAATTTCGCAGACAAAAGTAATCCAAATTTTCATGATGCTTTTGTTCATAGACCCTTTATACATTTATACTTTATATATTTACCTCTACAGATAGAATAGTGTCGAAAAATATTCAGAACTAGCAGTGTTGAGCGGTTTTATGCCTCTCGGTAAGAGCATCTTGAAAAATATAGCGTCAAGAGTCCTTAAATGCAAAAGAAATAATCAACGAATACAGAGCATTAAAAACCGACTTCACTAACATTTTTAAATCCTTGTCAAAGCTTTGGCTGACGTATAAGATCATCAACGTAAAGAGGCTCCGTTTTCATACATTTTTTTCCTCTAATTTTTCATAAAGTACTCAATCGATTTCGATGGAATTTATATGAGACCAGCTGGGAAGTATCTTCCATCATATGAAACAAGAATATTCAAAATCAATTCAAAGGTACCTAGGTTATTGCCCTAAAATCCTCCTCCTTTTGTTAATCGGTCGAAGATTCGAGCCCTTCAGCATAACTATAAAAGTTTAGATAACTAGCTGATGATCGAATGCAAGCTATCTGATAACGGTAAAAATTCGCCGACCAGTCGCTAACATTCAGTTCACCTAGTAGAGGCTTTAAGACATTCCCTACTATACAACCCTTAGGGGTATTATTTATTCATAAAAGGGCCATTTACCGAAGACTTGCATGTAAACAAAGATCGATCGAAATCGTTTTCATAATATACAGAAAAAATATACAGATGACTTGAGATTATCTTCTGATAAATAAGTCAATGCCAAATTACATTATAATGTTAAATAGGTATTTGGTACAGTTTTGATCCAGATAGAAATAAAACAAAGTATATAAGCGCCCATTTCTTCTAAAGTTTTTCCGCGCAAAAACAATTCTGATTGAATTCAAGGAATAACTAAGAGATGGCGCTACACGTCTCATAATGACTAAAAGAAAGCAATACCTACTTTCAATTTTAGATATCTACCGTAGGTGCGGGTTTCACGTTCAGCAGAATAACGGACAGACAAGATAAATGAAGTATACCATGTTTTAACGACGACAGTTTGCAATAGTTTTTCCTTTCAAAATAATCATCAATTGTTCAAATAGGCTGAGGTAAATAACGATGAAATAAAAATACTTATGAAAAGTAAACGTATAAAAATTCACGTAGGAAGAGTTTATTCAACGTAGGTGTTGTATTTTAAGTATTTGTTCAAATTCGTTTTTATTTGGATTTTTACGCGTTCAAGTTCTAATGTACATTGTTATTAGGGTTGCCAATTTTTTTTTCTAGAAACAAAGTATATTTGGGTCTGAAAAGAACATCAAACAGTATGTTGGAAAAATAAACATTATTTAATTTATTAAAGGTTTTAAACACATATTTTTAGAGCTTCTTGTACAAGTTATTAATTTAAGTCTAGCACATAATACTTATGTAAGTATAGCATTTTATGCTGAAAACAATATTTTGTATAAGTACTTTATTTTTGTTCAACAGTAAAAAGTAAAATATAGGTTGGTAGCCCTTATTGTTATAGTCCTGTTTGGAAATTATGAATTGGTGTGCTCAGTGCAGGAACACTTAGAAATATTAACAGCTCAAATATAAGATTGTCAAATGTCACTAAACTTTTAAAGACGAACGATTGTTACAGTATATTTCTAATAACGGCCTTTTAAACTTTTAAATTAGCTTGTCTCTGTCTCTGTATCTATGCCCTTTCTATAAACATATAGAATGTAGACTTACTTGTGTTACATGCGTTTCTACACGCGACATTCCAGGCTGCTAAAGTTCGTAAGTATATGAGGTTCAAGTAACTTTTGACTGGTACGGAATACTACTATGCTTACACGTTGGCAACATCTTCGCGATGGCAGTTTTGTATGCAGTTGAGGATATAAGGAAGGAAAGGTTGAAACGCAGGCTAAAAGTAATAAAACTCTAGTCATTTATAGTTAAAGTAAAATATATTATAACAAGCGTATGTACACACTGTCCTAAACACAGACATACATCTACTTGGATAGCGCAAATGCATGTATTTTTCATCTCCGAACCCCGACCAAGCGTCAAGGTCTTCACTGTTGTAAACTAGCAAGGTCACTTTGGTTTGATGTTTTGTTTCCAACAGTCTAGCTGGGGCTTAACGTATGAGTATGAAAAATCGCATAGTAAAAGTTTAACTGCTGAAGCAACAGTGCCATTATTATTGTATGAACGTTCTTTCTTTAATCTTGAAAACAAACCATCTTTAACATCTGTGTTAACCTTTATTTAGGTCAAACACACGCCTTCAATGAAAACATAAATTTAAAAGTCCCCATAAACAATTTGAACGGTCGTCGTTACTTCCAAACGTCGCCAATTTTGAACCTTCACTAAAACAGTACAGCTTACCCTCAATTTTCCTCAACGTGGGTCGTAATTACCCATAATGTCTTGTACAGACAAACATAAGACCGTGTTAGAATTATGTAGTCATTATAATAGACTTCGAACGTGATTGGTTTTACATATTTTACAGTGCGTAATCGACCTAAAATCTTGAGATTGTAGCTTTTGTTTTCGGTACGAAATTATGCCTACGATACCTATTCATGGATAAGGTTTGAAACCTCTTTATTTTCCCTAAACTAATTTCGTTCATGTTCTATTTATTTTTTCAAATTTATTTAGCTTTGCTGTGGCTTGAAAAATACATAAACTTGAAAAAAAAAGTAAGATATTCATAGATTCAAAGTTACGTTTCACCTTCGTTAAATCCCATTCGTTACTGAATGTTACTGAAAATCTTTGACGTGTTAAACCAGGAAAAACTTACTCATGTAATTACCGAATTTCTGTTTAAAGCTCTACTGTTTACAGAATTCTTTTAATTGCTTAAGCACTACGTTTCTTTACAAGAGGCAAATGAGTTTAAAGAAACAAAGAAATCCTTCAGCTTTATTACTATCAATAAAAGACGTCTAAAAATCTAATCTCGTAGAAAGTTTCCAACCATTCTTTCTAGTAACTAGGAGTTGTATATCTTGACACAGGAATTAAGAACAATAACTAAAAAAAAAATATTCAAAACTCTGCGAGACCTAAAACTTAACTCACTGTCGCTAAATTTTATGGTAATCCTGTACGCTATGCTCATATGCCAAAAAACAGATGAAGATGATAAAAATCTTGCATAAGTCTTAATCTGACGCCTATTACTTGTTGCCTCAAGTGGTTGGGACTGACACTTAAGCCCACATTCCAAAAAAATCTTAGTTTGTCCCACATAGCTACTGAATTACGTAATTAAGTGGGCTCTACCAAGAATAATTCTAAGTGATAGTGTCTAAAAAGCTTCCGAAAGCTTTAAAAGTGCAAATCATTTCTCACAAACTTTTATACTAAGAAAGGTATTTTTGCAATATTACGCCACATGGAATATTTAAATTGCTTTAAAAAACTCCTGCACATAATTTTAATATTTCATTCATTCACAAAATGGTTTCATCAAAGATCTCCGCTACGCCATTCTGCCAACAGCTTATAGAACTTTGCTAAAAAACATCTCCATTCTTAGTAGGACCTATGTGTTTGAAAACAAAACAATAACTATTATTTGACACCAACACCTAGCGAGGTTACCCTAGGGCCAGCCATTTACAACGTTCACCAATACGTTACTGTACTTGATTTATACTTAATCTCATTGCAAATTATGTGTCTGTTTTACTGGGACACTAATATAAGATCGCTTGCGAACGAACATGAAAAAATACACTCCTATTACTAAGACCATAAGAGATAAAATCAACTTTCAGTCAAAGAACAATGAATCATTATAGATAGATATAACTATTGTTACATGTAACCTTTTAATTCGCTCCACCTACTTACTTAAATTGAGGCAGCTATTTTAAGTCTAATTACAAAACGCCCTTAGAAATTAATATTCTGTCAGGTTGGTAGTGTTCTTGTGATTTATTATAGGTTTTGGCTTGTGACCTAATTATTGGATATGGCTGACAATAGCACTGAATGTAATTATCATTTTGAATGGTTAATTACGGCGTATAATAGCAATGACTATAGTTTCTATAAATTTAATGTATTTTGACACGTATAAAGGTCGTTTTGCTGTGAAATCTGTAAGATTTGCTTGGAAATTTACGATTGGGAATAAATTCAGCATAGTTACATGTTTAAAATTGATTGATTAATTTATTTCACAGTCTTTAAATATTTTGTCAACTAATATTCTGGATTCGTAATGAAAGGTGTTTTAAATATTCGAAATCAAATAAGAATTAATAAAGTTGTCACGGCGATGTTTTCATCGAACATAATGTCAATAGGTAGTCTCTACCACAAGTATGTGCGTGACTATATTCACAAATAAATTAGATTATTTTAATCATAATGTTTTATAAATAGCAACATCTGCAGTGCACTTCGAACTTATCGTAACGTAACATCTGACGTCAATGATAGGTATTTATATCAAAAGCTCTGAATTAAAGTTAAGACAGTCTATAAGTACTAATCTTGGGGAAATAATTTGATGTTATTTTCTTTGACGACCACTTTGGCGATGGGGTTAACTTGTCCGCCTCAGACGCCAGTGGTTGCGGATTCGATTCCCGCAAGGAACAAAAAAAAATTTCGTGTCTGGGTGTTTATCAATTTATGTATTTATATTGACGACCGGCTGGTGTAGCGGTAACATAAATTGCCTTCTATGCCAGAGGTCCTGGGTTCGAATCCCGGCGGCGACGGATATTTGTGTGATGAACACAGATATTAGTCGTCAAGTCATGGATGTTTATATATTTATTTAAGTTTATTCTAATAAAAAATATGTATTTATTCAATATGTATGTTTATATATTTCTTAAGTATATCAGTTATCTAGTATCCATAACACAAGTTCTTTAAGAAACTTAATTTGGGCTAGATAATGTCGTGTGAGTGTCAGAAATATTTATTTATTTTATTCTAGGTTTCCCCCTAGTTCGCTACATGGTATCTCATATCACAAGCTATGCTTACTTTGGGGCCATGTAGATGGTGTGATTGTCTGGGGATTTTATTTATTTATTTATTTTAATAGGTAGTCTGTACCACAAGTATGTGCGTGACTATAATCACAAATAAATTAGATTATTATTAGATAATGTTTTATAAATAGCGACATCTGCAGTGCACTTCGAACTTATCGTAACAAAACAACTGACGTCAATGATAGGTATTTATATCAAAAGCTCTGAATTAAAGTTATGACAGTCTATAAGTAGGTACTAATCTTGGGGAAATATATTTTCTTTGACTGACGATTATTGCAAAGAATTGTAAATTATGATGAAGAAACTTGTATTGCAACTATCCATGTTAATGTTATAATAAATACTTATGTAACCCCAAAAGTGTCACATGAAACCTAGACTTTGTAATTGGTATTTCTAATGGGTATTTCAATTTTATTAAATATATTTTTAACGATTTTAAACAGAATGATTCTTAACTATGGTACATCAACAAACTGATCATCAAATGGCAAGTACGTATAATGTTTAAATATGACATAAGTACCTGTATTTGGTCTAATTTTCATATTAAGTTAAGGGTTTACGAATCATTATGCTGAGTAATAGTCGAATAATTGAAAATATCATATATTAGGAATCGATATTTCTATGCGTTTTCCATAAACAGTTGGGCTAAATTCTTAGGTAGCTCCTATTTCAAATTAGAGGAATTTAAACTGAAAGAAAAGTTGGTATAAAAATAAATATTCCATTGATATTTGATATTTCAGAGACTAAAAATTACACTGTGTAATGTGGAATACGGCCCACTGATTACATCAACCAATTCAAAATTTCCTTAAAAATAACCTCAAATCCTTCAAAGTTACACATTATTGCAATACAAGAACCACAAGTAAAATATTCTCATACACCTTTATGAAAAAACATGCAACAGTAATGCTCTCACAGACTATAAATTACTCAGTGCAGAACTATTGCTATAAACTAACCAGCTTGCAGTCGGTTTGTTTTTTTAGCTCCAACAAATCATGGCAATCATTAGTGAGTCAACTTGTCATTGGACCCAATAGTGGACACACGTCAATCAGGAATATTTAAGTGCGGCTTAAGTAACTCCTTTTGTATTATCGTTGCAGCGGTCGGTGTTGCTGTGGGTAACAGTATATGTAAATAACAGTAGAACAGTAAGTTGAATAAAAAAATAATAATGTAAAAATAAAATCACACACCAACATAATCAACCTCTCAGGCAGCCTCTCTACATCGATCCCAACAACATTTGTTCTACAACTTTTTAAAATTAATAGTTTTTTAAAATTTTGTTTTTTCGTACAAAATATTATAGCCTCTGTTTTGAGGCGTAACTCTATTTACTCTGAGCGTAGGCTTGCACAGTAAAATATTGCTTCATAATAATACTAGACACTTCTTACAAATAAGGGCCTAACATTTTTTTGTTTTTATTTTTTGTGTTATTTATTAAGATTTGTAAAAAGTCGTAGAACAAATGTTGTAGGCACAGACTAATAAGGAGAACAAGTTCAGACGGACAACTCCCTTGTCATAGATGTCGGTCTATACGAGGCTCACATATTGATTTTGACAGCTTGTTTTTTTTTAAATGTTATTCTACACAATGAGGTGTAGCAGTTTTTTTTCTACGGACATGGCAAAGAACTTTCTTAGTATGTTATGCCTATAGGTAATTTCTTTGCCAAATAATAAAATTTGCAAATAAATAAATATGGGTCTGGATGTTTTTCTATATAAAAAATAAAAAATATCTATGTGTTTATATATTTCTTAAGTTTATTTATCCGATATCTAGTATCCATAGCACAAGTTCTTAATGAGACTTAATTTAGGCTAGACAATGTGGTGTGATTAAATAATTTTTTCTGACAATCCAATTACAAATCCAATATATGTATATAATTTAGTCCTCGCTGTCAGTATATTTCAGGTGTTGTTGAGTTATAGTTAGGTACTTCCTTTGGTATATTTTCTTGGAAACTCACATAAGGGTAACACAATTTTCACAACTTATACAATATTTTTATAATTTAATTATAATTAAATTCATTTACACATCAATTCACAAAGATTGTTATTGTGTCAATCTCTACCAAGATTGTTCAATTCGAATTGAAACTTTAAATTTAATCAAACTATTCAACCAATTCAAGCAGTCAAGTGTCAATATCATTATGTGAGCCCATGGACAATATCCATAGACTGATGCTAATATACACTATGGAGATTACCAGCCGTGGTTGTAGGTATTGATGTGGAGAGGCGGCCTGCAAGAGGTGATGCATTAATTAAAATTAACCTTGTATATTCCTACCATCAGAACAGATTCATGGGTACTTTTTATGTATGGTTATGTATAAGATGGCCGCAAAGAACACTTCCTGGCCACAAAATTTCTTAAATTTTTCGTAATCTTTTGAACGACATTTTTTTCCTTTTATGACAAAGACCGACATTATTTCTAATAAATCTCGGTAATTGTTCTATGTAAGCGTTTTATTTTGTATGTTTTTTTATTTTTTTTTATACAATAAGGTAAACAATAAAGAGGTATATAAATAAATAAATACTAAACATAGTTAATTTACTCAGGTACTTACCTGCCTATTTCATATACTGAAATCGAATGTTTTACTTACTGTCTAAAACAGAACTGCGCGCACAGTTACTATCTCGAATGCACATCGGCCATTGCGCAGGTTGCTACAATAAGAAAAGCTGCCATGTTCTTTATCTCGCTCTAGCCTAGCTTTATAGTCGCCGTGTAAGCGAGATAGCGATATTTATCTTATTATTTTGCAATAGCTGGATAGTATCTAAATGTCAACGGGTAGTTTAGGTGCGCGCCGGTGTCTTTATAGCACACTTTAGGCCACCATATTTATTGTTCTGTAGTTATTAATTTATTCATTGTGATAATTTTACGTGTGGCAACATTCCGGGGATTTGAGTAATGTAAAGATAGCGAGATTTGTTTTCAAAATCGATGGTTTAGATTTGAAGTAGGAAGTGTTTGTACCCTAGTTTGTTACTAGGGGAAGTCTGTTTTACCTTTATTTAGATATTTCTGACAGCTTTGAAATATTTGATAATTAGGTATCTGATTTGCTCATAATATTTTAAGTTCTTTATTTATTTCAACTAGAATACCTTTAAAAGTAAAATAGTAATATTTTTTCCAATAGTTTTCTTCCATACTGGTCTAGGAGCATAGGAAAAACATAGAATGTGAATCTCTTGCTGAGCGTACTGTAAAAGTCAGTCAAGGGACAGGGTTTTTTTGAAGGTTTTTCTGTGGACGAAAGGCTGACCCGCTGTCACTGCAATAGTCCCTATCCATCATTATAATACCTTCAAAGTCTTACGTGACATCAGATGGTTGATCAGATTTAAAATTTTAGTGTTATGCCTACCCCATAAGTGATACAGGCGTGAAGTTATGTATGTAAAAAATATATTATTGAAATATAGAAACTATGGAGCCTAAAGAGATTCTATCTTGGAAAGGAAACTGATGTAATAGTCCGGTTTTGCATAATTTCTTACTTCCTACTAATGTTATAAACAGAGATATCATGCAGGTGTAGATTATTTGATGTCTGATATTCTTTCACGCAAAACCGGCTCGATTGATTGAGTTGCAATTTCTCACACTGGATAGTTAAATCAAAATCAAATCATTATATTGCGTCAGATACGGTTAAAATTTAGTTGGTCAACTTATACATGACACATATTTCACTAAATTTGTTATTATTGCATGCTGTATTACAGTGTATAAGTATTTCACATATTTCACTGTAATACAGCATGCAATAATAACAAATATAAGTTCTTAAAATAACTAAGAGATAAACAAGAAAAATACATTATCGTTATATGATTGAACAGAAATAGCCCCAGTAAAGCTCTGAAGTTTAAATTAATATTTTACATTATTATATTCTTATTCAAACTGAAATTGTATGTTCTTTGTGATATTTAATTAACACCCTTAGCGAACAACTAGGATACTTATCACCATCATCATCATCGCAACTCCGTGTAATGAGCCCACTACAGGGCTATGAGTCTCTCCTCTGGGTGACGAGGAGGTGTATGTAGGCCGTAATCCACCAAGCTGGCCCAATGCTGGTTGGTGGATGTTAGAATTTTCAGGGCGCCGAAATGGCTTCTGACAATCCCTAACGACTACCGTATACAAGTATATGTCGGCAATAAGCCGGGTTCTTCGCGCTCAGAATCCATTATTTTTTAAAAAGTAAAACAGCAAAACTGGAAGACACGTTTATTCTTCTACGACTAACAAAGAATGTGCCGCTCCTTCATTACAGATTATTCATCACACATCTTGAAGGATCAATCAATCAAAACAAAACTACTTCTTTTAAAAGATTTAACAAATATAAATAATTAACATACTGTTTTCATTTAAAATAACAATTTTAAATATAAAATACATTTTTAACGTTAAACAGTGATATTTCTTATTTTTGCCATTAAAATGTTTTTGTTTATAAGGTTATATAAGGATGTCAATAGATGGCGCTATGTGTTAAATTTCATTGGCCATATATTTTTGTTTTCGCTAACGTAAAATTAAATACAAATAATTATAAATTATACATGAAAATAAACATGTAACCATTGTTTACAAAAATTCAGAACAACGTTCAATAATTACTGATCTTAAGTATTGTTAGAATATACAAATCAGTACAGCAATTTTTATCTTATTTTCTAAAATGAAACTTAATTTTATCTTAACTTAAGAATTTTCTTATTATAAACTAAAATATAAATTTAAAACATACTAAATAAATAAAAGAACTGACTCTTTTAATTAGTACATAAATTTGCGCTCATATATACAGTACCCGGGACCGACTGCTAACCGTGCCCTCCGAAGCACGTAAGTCGTCGTAAGAAATGAATGGTCGGCGGTCACCCATCCAAGTACCGACCGCGTCGAAGGTTGCTTAACCTGTGATATCGTTTGATACACGCAGTTACCACGACGCCACGACGACTCCCATGTTAAGTGGACCATGATTCAGATGAAAGTAAAACGTTGCCTGCTATGAGGTCTAGATTCGAATCCCATTAGGGGTGTATATTTTTGTGAAGAACACAGATGTTAGCTCTCAAGTAATGCTTCTTTCATTATTGTTTTTCATCATGATATTGATGATTATTTTTTAGTTAAACAAATGTCCATTAGTGATAAATTTTATCGGTAATCTATTATTCATAAGACAACATGTTTTATTTGAAAATTCAAAATTCTAAAAGTTTTAATTCAAAAATTCAAAATTCAAAAAGTTTTATTCATCTTAGGAATTTCACAAAACACTTGATGAAGTCAGTCATCACATACTTCGGCTTTAACTAGTTGTTGATAGTTGTTAAATAAGATATTGCAGTAGACCAAGAGACAAAAAAAGCCGGCGGAAAAAAACTCTTGGCACTCTTTTTCAGTCAGAATTATCAAATTAATACAAATAGGTACAGTACAAATTGACCGTGACATGAAAAAAAACAAACACAAGACAGCTGATTGTGAGAGCCAATGTCATGCCACAACCAAATTGCTTACATAGCAGATGCAATGAGCTACGGATGCACAATACGAACATGTCAAACTGGGACCAGAGTATTTGAACAAGAATGGAATAAAATTGTCATAGTATCATTAGCAAGAAAGAAAAATTAAAATAAAAACGATGTACCTACGGATATTTAATAACCAAACTTTTGCCTTTGTATTGCTTTCAATTAAATAAAAGGTCGTTTTCTAAACCTTCAATTCACAAAGACTTATGTACTCATTATTGCGTTATCTGTTTTCCATATAACAGCGTTGTTACTTTTTCGCTAAATTGCACTTTTAATGTATAAAGGCCAACTTAACTAATCGATCT
Source organism: Stenoptilia bipunctidactyla (assembly GCA_944452665.1). Classification (NCBI taxonomy): domain Eukaryota; kingdom Metazoa; phylum Arthropoda; class Insecta; order Lepidoptera; family Pterophoridae; genus Stenoptilia; species Stenoptilia bipunctidactyla. The sequence goes on from OX101743.1 coordinate 9,942,089, forward strand.
CTTTACATCTACATCTTATTAAGGCCCTTCGAAGTTTGAAAGGGCAGCCTTCAACTTACTAAGCTAGGTCGTATACAAACGCCATTGAGTGTTATCACGGTAGAGTAGAAATATTAATAGAAAAGGTGTTTCTTTGCGGGAATCTAACACAACTTTAATGATTAAATTTTTGTTACGAGCCCACTGCAGAGCTATGACTGTCTCCCCTGAGTGACGAGAAGGCTTAGGCCTTATACAACCAAGCTGGCCAAATGCTACTTTGTGGATAAAACAACTACTATAATGCGACCGGTGGGAGTTTGCGTTCCTGACAGCTGTCAAAATGATAGCTTTTTTTCCCTTCGAATCGAAAATAAACCTTATTCAGTGGACATAAGGAACTGCCTGACAGTTCATGCCTGGCATTCCCACAACGGACGCACTCTACGAGCATAATCAAGTCATTTTGTTAATTCCACTACTCTAAAATAGAAGTCATGAAGATTTATAGCGAAAAAAATGTGTTCGCAGTGGGTTGCATCCTGGATATACTTCGGATTGAAGAGAAACACGTTGGTGACTTGTGGCGCCTGCGCATTGTAGTCTTCCGAGTAAGTGTTTGTTTTATAGGCACAGCTTGCTTCGAAAAACCTGCATCAATAATGTTTTGGAGTAGAGGAATTAGCATGATAACTCAGTAATAGTATTTTTAACTGAATATAAACAGAAAAAATATTAGCGGTAGGTAAGCTTCATGCCTGCCCATATCTACAATTAAATCCAGCAGTGCTAGAAATCCATAACCTTTATTTTGTTACCAACGAAAATAAAATATTCTACTTAAAACACAAAGTTTAATGAGTTTGAGATATCGGAACCATATTATGCTATATGCTATACCATACTATTCAAATATATCTGTACCCAAAACCAGGCTATAAATAGAAATTAACGTTTGTCAAACAAGACGGGCTAGGATTCGTACCTAGAACCTTTACACACAGTTTAATTTTATTCGTCAAACATTTATTCGTGTAACATTCTACGCACTACACATCCAAATACGCAACGTGCGCAGAACGTTAGGTACATTACTCTTTCCGTTACAGCAATCTTTACGCACCATTACTAGAAAAACGTTGAATATTCTTACACTCTATTGAATATAAGCTGAATGTAGTTCGTAGACAATTGCCTATTTGCCTCAAATTTCTATGGAAACCAATATAATTGTAAAGGGGAATATAATTATTAAGTTATTGTGAAGTTTTAATAGAATTGAGCTGTGTATGGCAATGTATGGACAGCGGCGTCTTTCATGTATTTATTAGGTTAATTTGGTGCCTGAATAAACTCAAATAACTATGCGGTTAGTTGGTCTTTGTGATTCATAAATGAGCTTTTAATTTTCTAGTGATTTGCAAGTTTTCTGCTTATATAAGAAGCCTTTTAGTCTTGGTATGCGAATAAATTTCTTAATCGTTATATTGCACACACATTTAAAAAGGATGTAGTCACTAAGATTGAAAAGGGTATGCTACGGTGGTTTGGGCATTTGGAAAGGATGAATGAAAGTAGATTTACGAAAGAGGTGTACAGAACAAGAATGGATGGTGTTGTTGGAAGAGGCCGGCCTAGGCGAACGTATGCCGATCAAATTGGCGACATTTTGAAAAAGGGCCTAGTCAAAAGTACCCGTAACCGGCGGTCATGTATGAAAAGATTGATGAACGTGGAAGAAGCGAAAGAGGGTATGTCTGGATCGCAGCAATTGGTGTTCCCTTGTCTCTGCCTACCCCAAGGGGAGATGGGCTTGAGGTTATGTATGTATGTATAAGAAGCCTTTTAGTCTTGGTATGCGAATAAATTTCTTAATCGTTATATTGCATTAATAAGCGTCATATTTTTTAACGATGAGTAAACCTACGATTGTTCTCATTCTAACCTTGAAGATGAGGTCCCATATGACTGCACACGGTTCGTATTCGATATTACTAAAAAAAAATAACGACGAAAAATAATTTGACGACCACTTTGGCATTGGGGTAAACCAATCTGCCTCAGACGCCAGTGGTTGCGGGTTCGATCCCCGCACGGAACAAGAAAAAAAAAATATTCCGTGTCTGGGTGTTTATCTATTCATGTATTTATATTCTAGGTTCCCCCCTAGTTCGCTATAATATGGTATCCCATAACACAAGCTATGCTTACTTTGGGGCCATGTCGTTGGTGTGATTGTCTGGGGTTTTTTTTACAGGTGTCATGGAAGACAAACGTCCCATCCATATTTTATAAAAAAAAAAAAATTTTTTTATATTACCCTCAAAGTCAAAGTCAAAAGAATCTTTATTTCGTAAGTATTTAATACATTTGAAATAAGTCACACAATTTACAAATTGAACTGAATCTACTACCCTCACTAATGTTATGTCTCTCTATAGTTCGGCCGTTCAGAGAATGCGTTCCTGACACCTGTCAGTTAGTCACGACTAGTGATGGGCACAACATAACACTGAGTTCGTTACCATTCCTCCAAAATGAAACGCCGCGTTATTTTTAAGATTATTTTCGGTTTTAAATTGGCGGAATTATTTAAAATTTGTATTTTAGTAATTTAAGTGGAAACCAAGAAAAGGTAGGTAATATTAATTTAATAAAAAAAAATATTTATTTTTTGTTACAAAGTTACAATCTGTATTTCTATGCAATAAAGTATATTGAATTGAATGTGCGTACAGAATATTACTCAGACTCCGATTCGCTTGAGGAGGTAGTTTCTTCATCATCATCTTCGCCTACATGTATAATTATTTTATTATCAATAACAGTTTCAATCCTAATATCTCGGTCAAAATGTTCCATTATCAGGTTTTTAGTCTTTCAACAACCTTTGTTATCTTATAGTCCATTATTTTCAAATTCTTAAAAAGAAAAACGAAACGTATTATTTCATAAAGAATACCTGTTTAAGAACAGATTACGATACTGTTATTATTAGCACAGCACTACAAATATAAAGCTTTGACATAACCTTGTAATAGCGCAGTATAGATTTTGAAAAATATTGTTTACCAAGTTATTTGACACTCAGTTTGGCACAAAATTATAAAATTCATTGATTATTGATATAATAATGTTGTTTTAATGCTCATCAATTGTTAAAACGGTAAACAACCAGCAAAAATATTTTTTATCGTAACTGCAACGCCATTACAAAGTTACGACGTCAGTTCAATCGCGATGTGTCAGGAACGCATTCTCTGAACGGCCGAACATTAGTGTCGATTTTCGGGGTTGTGTTCGAATTTTCATGCTCGACTTTGAACGAAAGAAAAACATAGAATTTACCAGCTGCTTCTCTTCTCGGTTATACTGTAAAAGTCAGCTAAAGGAAAGAGGTTTAATTGGCGATATTGTTGGTGACGGACTGATTCCCTGTTATTGCAATAGTATCTCTTCATCAATATACCTCCAAAGTCAAACGTGTCATCAGATGGTTTTATAACCTCTGGTGTTCTGCCTACCCCATAAGGGATACCGGCGTGAAGTTACGTATGTACTAAAAGTGTATAGTCGAATTGAGCTCATAGGCTCTTTTCTAAAATGTATATCAGCCTTGTTATAGTTAATTTTAGCGGCAGATTTTAGGGTGGTTACTGACTTGGATCTAAAAGCTGTCTAAGGAGGTCACTCAGACCAGCAGAGCTAGCATGCGACCATCGACAACGAGAACTCGGGCCTTTGTATTGATATTTTCTTAGAATATAGCACTTAAAGTATGTATTTTTTTAGAATATGGCAGCTTTGGTTCATGATGAAGCCCATGCTATCGGGTCAAGTAATTCTATCAGACTAGCTAAAATATTAGGATAATTGTCTTAAGTTTTCGCGATTCATACTATTAAATAAAACACTTTTTAACCGGATTTATTGCGTATATTTACTATTTATCAGTCGCTCGTTACCACGGGGTCCGCAAAGACACCGACACGTCAAGTTAAAATTTAAAATGTAAATATACGTGATAAATCCGGTTAAAAAGTGTTTTATTTAATAGTATGAATCGCGAAAACTTAAGACAATATTATGTGAACCAGTACGGACTGGAAAGTGCGAACAAAATCCGGCAGTTAGAATGCTTAAAAAAACGGCAATCACGACTGTTACAGTCGCTCGTGACCACGGGGTCTGCAAAGACACCGAAACGTCGCGTTAAAATTTAAAATGTAAATATACCCGATAAATCCGGTTAAAAAGTGTTTTATTAAATGATAGGATAAAATAATTCGGTAATATTTATCTAGTCGACTCGAGTCTTTATCGACGCTCGCATGCTAGCCCTGCAGTCGACTTTATGACATGTTTATCGAGAATCAGTGGGGCTCTTCTAAGCAGCCTTTTTGCGGGAAAAATTACAGAGAAAGGTCATGATGACCTCCGAGTGCTCCGACATTAGGGTTACGATATGAAATGGGCCAGTTTGAGCCAGGTTATTAATTAACAATAAAAATCTTTTTCCATTCTGTGTGCATGGACTGCTGTACTGGGAGAAAAGGAAAAACATAAAATGTGCCAGCTGCTTCTCTTCCCGGGCATACTGTGATTTTGTGGCCCCTGTCACTGCAATAGTCTCTCTCTATCATTATAATACCTCCAAATTTATCAAACGTGATATCGGATGCTTTTATAACCTCTGGTGTTCTGCCTACCCCGTAAGGGATGCAGACGTAAAGTTATGTATGTATGTAAAAATAAATAAATAAATGAAATCCCATGTAGCGAACTAGGGGGTACCTAGAATATTAATACACATATACATAAACAGCCAGACACGGAACATTTTTTTTTGTTCCGTGCGGGAATCGAACCCTTGATCTCACGATCGCAGTAGCGTCTATGCTATTTCACCACAGAGACCGTCGGATAATAATAATAATCATTGCCTTTTATTGCCAATCAAAATCATACAAGAGCACACATATACCAGTCTCAAATTTATCTGAAATAGCTCAATACTGCATCCGCTGATGGGGTAATAGCATTCAGAGGCGGCTCTACGTGTTAATTTGATCATTAATCTTTAAATTTGAAAGCTCGCTGGTGCAAATTATCAAGATTTACTCAATTAATTTATCTCCAGGTACTACCATATATTTTTTTTGTTTGTGCTGGATCATTCATAAACAACTTTACCTATTATAAATATAAGGTCCTTACATATGAAATTGGCGTTTTGTCGTACTGGCCGCTTTAATCTCAAATATCTCCTCTTTGGTTTAGAATTCCAAATTCAAATTTATATAGCTATTTACTCAATTTGTGTCTCGAAAACCGTATTTCTTTTGTTTTTTTCTTTTGGCTTTTTCTCTGCGTCATTGAGTTTACAAAATGGAAAATTTAAAATTTCGCGTTATTTACGAATATGAGTTCCGCCGTGGCACCATTGCTGCAGGAACGGCTCGAAGAATTAATTATGTATATGGAAGTGGTGTCGCTAGAGAAAGCACAGTGCGTTTTTGGCTCCAACGTTTTCGTTCTGGAAATTTCAACCTACAGAATTTTAAATCGGATTTTAAATCGAATCATTACCTGTGATGAAAAGTGGATACTCTAAGACAATAGGAAGCGCAGATTGCAATGGCTGAACTCCGGTGAACCATCCAAATTCTGCCCCAAGAGAAAATTAACTAGAAAAAAGTTATTGGTCAGCGTTTAGTGGACTTGCGCCGGTGTGGTGCAGAACAGACTGCTACCAAATTAAAAGAGCTTCAATTGGAATGTTTAAGACATCCGTACTCTCCGGACCTTGATCCCACAGACTTCCATTTTTTTGAAATTGGAATCATGATAAGCAAAGTTTGCGTTACGAGATATCATGTAGCAAACTATGCGTTATTTGCGTATGCGCAAATAATCCTAAAGGAACCGTGATTTTAATGCATTGAAATTTTTGAATAGTAGGATTTTATTTTTTGCCGAAGTTATTAGCAATCCAAGAAAAGGGATTGGAAAATCACTTGTGGGCGGGATAATTAGGTAATAACTTGTTGACAGACAAAATAAATGAGCCATTCCAATTTCAAATAATATTTCAGATAATCATATCTCGAATTGAATTCCATTAAATCGATTTACACCCACTTATCGAATCGATTTAAAATGAATTAACTCGATTATTACAGCAAATCGCTATCTAATCTTTAACATTTCGTTGCAGTGTTAATTCTTGCGACACTGTGGGTTCGATTCCCGGCGCGGCATTTTACCGTATCGGATTGCTTTATCGTAGTGCTTAGCTGTAAATATTGTTGTACAGTCAACGACACACATCTTATGCTAAGTAAAACGCTAGTATAAGTTTTTGGTTATAATTAACATTTATGTTAACGTATCTAAACTTGTGTGTACATAAATTGTTAAATACGTTCTACTGGTGTATGCAGAACATCAGATTCTATCAATCATCTGTTAAATAAATAAATAAATATTTCAATGATATTCCATGATCATGGCAGTGGTACTATACTTACTGCAATAACCTCTTATCTGTTGAAATACCGGCTCCCGGTATATTGACATTAATGCCTATCTGTTGACACACCGGGAGCCGGTATAGCTAAGTGTGTCCTCGTTCTTTTTCGAAAGGAAGTTTTTTTATATAGTCTATCCTTTCTAACACATTACAAATGCTCACAAGAAGAAACAGGCTAGCCAGTGACGTTTAAAACTCGCGCACCTTAGGTGAAATAACAAATATTATTGACAGTCAAAACTCGACCATCGTCTGCGTTCCATAGTAAACATCAAAACGGCAAAAAGCGGTATTAACAGTCAACTGACAAGAGGATAAATAAAAAATATGATACCTAAATAAACTGTTAAATATGAAGAAAATACTAGTGTTCTATTACTTGGTCTAGATTTTCCTTTTCTTATTTTACCACTCATTTCGTATAGATTTTTACCTTATTTTTGGAAGAAGACGCAATATGGTGATAAGACCACCTCTTGCACTATCATGCACACCTCATGCACCTGTGATTATAAACATGTGTATTTTTTATTTTGAAGCGAACAAAAGATTTTATTTGTTGATTTTTATTATAAACTAGCTGACGTTGTTTTGCCATATAAATAAAAAAAAAGATGTTGGCCGATTCTCATAGATACCGGATAAGCACAAAAAATTTCATCAAAATCGGTAAAGCCGTTTCAGAGGAGTATGGCAACGAAAACTGTGACACGAGAATTTTATATATTAGATATAAATAAACAAATAAAATCAGTGTTGTATAAGCTTATACAATAATAATCTTCTTTTGACACTAACAAACGAAGTAGGACATACGATTGCCTTAGTACCAATGACGTTATTTGCCAATGACATTTAACCTTTAGAACGGTAATAATTACTGCGCTGACTGTACCTGCATAGTTCACTGTAATGATATTGTCTTGACACTGCGACCTGAGTGTTAAATAAAGTACTGTCAGTAAGAAAAATGCTTGTGTTATTATGTGCTTTTTTATTGGTAAGGGCCTTTGAAGTGTCGCGGTATTTGGGTAAGTATTTATACGGCATTGTCCGAATTAACTTAAGATTCAAATATAACATCTGTTTTGGTAAATTATGTTGTCTATATGTAAACAAATGTAAACAAAAGTAGAAAAAAATAATATACATTTGTAGTGTAAATAAAAGTTATAAAAAGATCTTTTAATTAAGAGCATTGAGCTGTGTTCATTACACAAATATGCGTTTTTAAAAGGTCCGAACCCAGAGTTTCTGGTATAAAAGTCAGCGTTACATACCTATTATTTATACCTTTGAAGCAAGGAGGCCGTAAAATCATAAGACAAAACTCTAATATTTTTATAAACCTCGCCTTAGCTATGATTTTTTAACATGAGACACTTATGTTCTCAGTTGTACTTAAAGTTCAGCATTAAAACATGAAAACGAAACACAATATTGTGAGTTAGAAATTGTTTTGCGGTTTTGTGATTTATTGCGGTTAGCTTTAAGTTGTAATTACGTTGTGAGAAGATTAATAATTGTAGCAGATTTAGATTTGCTTTGACAAGTCGTGTTTGTGATCAATGGGAAGTAATTCACAGTCAGAGTTCAAAAAAGTTGTTTAGATATCATTTGATGCTTTTGATTAAACTAATTCGGAATTGGAGGATGTCTTTGCCCATTACCAAAAAATAAGTAGCACATACATAAATACATAAAATAGATTGCTTATAACTACATACATAGGTACATAACTTTACGCCTGTTACGGGGTGCGCTGAACACCAGAGGTTATAAAACCATCTGATGTCACGTTAGACAAATTTGGAGGCATTATAATGATGGAGTGAGACTATCGCAGTGACAGGAGGCCAGCCTATCACCGACAACATCTCCAATAAAACCTCTGTCCCTTAACTGACTTTTACAGTATGCACGGGAAGAAAAGCGGCTAGGGATTCTATGTTTTTCCTTCCAGCATAACTAATAGAACTTTTTTGGAATAATGTGATCTAATACTAGAAGTTTATGAAAGTAAAATTAAATAATTAAGGTTAAAAATATCGGCTGAAAAATTTCTTTGAAGGATTAAAAAAATATTATATTTTTTGTTTTCCCCTGCTAATTGCTATTCCTCTACTATTAATAGCTATTTTTAACTCATTGGATAATCTAAGACTTATGGAAAATTTTAAAATAAAATGTATTCGTTATTCGTTATAAGTTTTTGTAAAATAGAAAGGATTTCGACTACCTACGTTTCCCGAAAAAAGGTGATTTTTGTTTTATGAAATATGCTGTAGCTTCTGTTTAAAATTTGAGCAAAATTGCAATACTACAAAAAATGGGTCTCTTTTGGTTTATACAACCTGGGGTCGGCTTACTAGATTCCGGACTAAGTAATTGAAAAAACCCTGTATACCTACATTGATGACGTTTTGGTTTGTACCCCAAAATTTTGGTAAGGAAAATGTGCATGACTTCAGTTTTTATTTTTGTACTTTGGATTCGTTGATTCATCATCACGACTCTTTGTAATGAGCCCACTGCAGCGCTATGAGTCTCTCCTCCTGGGTGACGAGGAGGTATAGGCCATAATCCACCAAGCTGGCCCAGTGCTGGGTGGTGGATGTCAGAATTTTCAGGGCGCCGAAAATGGCTTCTGACAAACCCTAACGAGCACTGCATACAAGTATACAGCACCCGGGACCGACTGCTTAACGTTCCCTCCGAAGCACGGAAGTCGCCGTGAGAAATTAATGGTCGGCGGTCACCCATCCAAGTACCGACCGCGCCAAAGGTTGCTTAACCTGTGATATCGTTTGATACACACAGTAACCACGGCGCCACGACGACTTCCGATTCGTACTAAATAAGTGCTGGTTTTTTTTATACCAATAAGTCCTTTAGCGGTAAAAAGGGTTTTTCTTGATAAGAACATATTATTTGAAGGTACAGTTGCGCAGTGGACCAAAAGTCCGTTTATACACGAAAGGTTGGGAGTTTGAATTCTGATGCATGGCAAATGTTTGTTTTATCTGAAGCCGGGCAAAAAATAGCCCCGTCACGTCACCCCTACTCAAACTCAAATACTTTGAAATAATTCAAACAATTTACAAATTGAACTGAATCTACCACCACTTCGGAAAGTCGATCTGTTGAGAAGATGTGAAGAAACTCAACAGCAATCATCTTTTAAAAAACAGAAAAAAAACACTATAACTATTTACAGCCAGGGAATCCCATCTTCTCTCATCCGGATATCTTATAGTAAATCTTTTCACATAACATTTATCCTTAAATCTGTCGAAGGGTTAATCTTAAATATTTGGGAATTTTATCATAAAATAAAGCGTACACATTGACCCATGAACGAGTTGGTGATCTTCTGGAGTCTACCAATATATTTATACATTAGGCAATCAAGTACTAGACAGAAACGTAGACATAGATATAGAGGTAAAGACAGAAGCAGAGATACTCGTTGACGTAGCGATAGAGGTGAGAGAGAATACAGATGATGTGGATGGAGATGAGGATAGTCGTGGACAAAGACAGGACGTGGACGTGGACATGGAGATGGGGAAGTCATAGTCAAAAGCGTTCTTGCTTAAAAGCTTTCTTATGAAGAGTCAGTCACTTATCGTATTCATGTTCACTTACCAAACCAAATGATGATTTGCCTCCTATTGTATTTAAAAAAATAATAGAAACAGGAGTCATAAATCAAAAAAAGAGTCTATATTTTGGTTCCTATTTGATAAGCTCCAGTTAGTTCAGCGCTACATGAAATTAATGTGTAGTTTAGTTGATTTTTTTGTATATTTTATTTGACTTTCCCCTTTCCAAAATCCTCGGTTTGCTGAAAGTGCCAAGGTACTATCTTAAAAACATTCGCAATCTATTTGACGAGTTCATAACTCCTCAAGTAAACATAGCAATGACAATATATATTTTGTAGAATGCTTAAATAGTTACTTATAATTCATTAATACCTATAAAAATACCCGCATCAAATAGCTATGCATTCACTAAAGGTACTTCGTACTATGAAAGAAGGCCGTTAAAATTTGCCCACTTTTGTTTCTTTGCGCATTTACTTTTCAAATACGTCCAAAAATTCACAATTAGTTTTACAGTCCTCTTTACCTTCACTCCACCGAAACTAAAAATAAACACAAATTATAAAAAAATCATTTATCTAAAACTACTTTATCATGAAACTACCTTGAGCACACTTTTCTTCCTCTACCAAACAACACAAGCATAAGCATAGTATATAGGAAATGCAACTTCACCTCGTAACATACAGGCACGAGACTCGAACCCACTACAATAGGTCACAGTGCCGGTAAGAATGTAGATAGTAACAGCAGCACCATCTATCTAATGTATTGAACAGATTAGATCTACCAGTGAACGGTGCCAACCCTACGAATGTACAGTCAGCAGATTTATTTAAAGATTGTAAGGTAGACCACGGAAATGTTTTGTTTTTAGAATACGTGATGAATTAAATTGTTTAACAAATACTTCTACGATCGTAAATACACAGAACTTTATCGACTCGTATATTTACGAATATTCCTATAGTACCTATGGAGACGGCTTGTTAGCAATAATTGAAATCTATCCATTGCCGCACGGCCACAGCCTTGTTAATTTTGAATGTTTGTAAACATGTTGTTCTTTTAAATATAAAATGAAAAATTACAATGTTACTAAAAACTTGCAACCGACTCCATACTATAGAAACATTCGTAAACATACGAGTCGATAAAGTTCTTTGCTCGCACGGCTGTCTTGACCATTTTAATGTATGACCTAAATTCTTGAGTTATATATTAAATGTCTGAAAAAAGCAATGTTAGATAATTGGAAATTTAGGTGTTAAAAATATAGTTAACTATAGTAAATACATAACGTCACGACTGTATCCCTTGTGGGGTAGGCAAAACACCAGAGGTTATAAGACCATCAGATGTCACGTTTGACAAATTTGCAGATATTATATAGATGGGGACAGACTACTGTAGTGACAAGGGGTCAGTTTATCGCCCACAAAAAACGCCTTTTACAGTACTTTTACAGTATGCCCGGGAAGAGAAGCAGCTGGCAAATTCTATGTTTTTCTTTCGCCCCCAGTCCAGCATGGAAGCATACGTTTTCTATAGTAAATAGTAAACGTAAATATTAGGTAGCTACAAGTAATAACAATAAGTATACGTGCTTGAATATTGTTGTTCTTGTAGGATCGGCGTACAAAAGCCCTACCGTCTCAAGATAAGTAAAAGGCAACTATTTCGAGCGGTCCCTTGGTGGTAGAACAAACCTTCATATCGAATCTGTCACCTAATACCACCTTCAGTGGTGATGTGCTCCGGATTTTTGTTTATAAAGAGCCGGTTGATTCCTGATTTACTTTCCATCTGGTAAGACTGAGGTTAAATGCGGGGTTAATCAACATAAAAAACGAAAAATATGAGTAATTGTTGAGTAAGATCTGCTTACTATCAAATAAGATGGCGCGGAACGCGCGCGGGCGTAATCACAGAAAAAAAAACATCTTACTGAAGCTGACTGTACCTATTTACTATTACCTGTGACTTTTCTCGAGTATTGGTTTAACGTACGTCGGAATTTGTGAAAGTTTGTAGTTTCAAGACTTTGCTTTTTCTAATCTGCAATAAAGGAGGTGAGGAAGACAGCTAATCTCTTTTATAGGTGATTATGTTTGTTTGTAAAGGTAAAACCTTTCCTGGTTTGTGTCAGTGAAGGATAAGAGCTGAATCTTTCTAAGCATACAGGGTTTGTAGTAATAAATGGATAAGCCGCTAACTGCTGTTGGTCCGGATGTATGAAACTGTATGAAAATCGTATTACAATGTGTAGTTTACAATTACTACCTTCAAAACTACAAGAAAAGCTTTTAAAAGTAAAAGAAAAAATATAAATTCGTATATAGTATTAAAAAAGTTATATTGTTCACGAATTGTTAAAAAAAATTACCACCTACCACTACCTACTATAGAAAGCCGATCTGTAGAGAAGAAATAGTAAGAAATTTACATAAAAATAAAGAGTTTACCTCTAAAGACTTTTACTTTTCATGAAAGTATATTAAAGTACTTAATCATTTTTACTCAGCTTCTATTTTACAGTAGCTACCTTTTTATTTATATTTTTTTACTATTTCTGTTAATCCAATTCTAAATTCAATTCGGTTGAATCGTTGTACAACAATTTTAGATAGGTTGCAATAGTAATAATTGTTTTAAACTATCGCGGTTATTTTCACTATGATTTAATGTATTTACGGGATTCTTACCACGATTTTCAATTTTATTTTCGCACGTCCGATATTTCGATGCTGTTACAAGCACCATGATCGCGGACTCAATGTCAGTCCGCAAAATAAAATTGAAAATCGTGGTAAGAATCCCGTAAATACATTAAATCATAGGTTGCAATAGATTCATTTTGTTGAAATAAATTTAATCTGGACCTTGTACTCGTACTTATACTTAGTAACGTTAACTTATACTTAGTAACGTTAAAAATCCCTTCGTGTTTAAATATTCAGGGTATTTGGTTCTAAGCCGGCCAAATTGATATGGCCTGTAGAGTGCTATGCCTAACTGGCCATTAAAACTTCCAAAGCCATGTGGTTTTTTTTAATAGGATTTTTAAACTTTCATTGTTTGTCACCCCGAAATCATCATTAACAAAAAAGTATCAAGTGTAGACAGCTAATTTTGATTTTATCTAAATCTATACGGTTTAGGCTTCTTTTAACTCTTGAAACAATATCATTAGTTCACTAGTTTTTGAAGTTCCAAAATCGAAAAAAAACAATTCAGTCTTTTAAATAAAACACTCCAGTCGCTCGTGACCACGGGGTCTGCAAAGACACCGAAACGTCGAGTCAAAAATTTAAAATGTAAATATACGCGATAAATCCGGTTAAAAAGTGTTTTATTTAATAGTATGAATCGCGAAAACTTAAGACAATATTAATTCAGTCTTTGGTTTTACATTCGTATAAAAAAATTAAAAACATTGACCAGGATCTTCCAATTTTTCAAAAACTTATTTGGTCTTTCCTCTTTCTAATGATATGTCACATGCTATAAAAACTATTTAGAAATTCGCTAAATTAGTGAAAGGAGTCGCGTAAAGTTAAATTCGAAATTGTGGCCAAAGAATTTTTTTTTTGCATATGTTGTCTGTCACATGCCAAACACCCTGTAAAATGATATCTTTCTAGCAAAGAAAATATACAACATAAATAGAGTTATAATATTAAACCTCTTCATTATAAGATAATCATAATCTTTAAACATACTGCTTCATCAAACATTGAATCCACCTTTTAAGAGTATTAGTTCATTCTGGTAAGGCTACTTGATTTAAACATTAAGGCGGGAATATTGCATGACAGCATCTGTATCTGGCGATCTATGAACGATTCTAGCTTATCTATGCATTCTCAGGAACTCGAACTCGGACTCAACAAGAAAACTGCATCGTGCTATCGACTTTACATTAAAATCATCTTAAGCGTCCCTTTATAGATTTTTTGGGTTGTTACTATCTTGGTACTTTCTTTTTGATATCATTTTATAAGTTATTTACGGGTTCTGTCAAAGTAAACTAGTGTAGTTGGGTTCAAAAATAATTTAATTTTTTAATTAATATAGGTAACACGAGGTCGAATAAGAGATTTTCTGAGAGAAGAGAATAATTGAGTCGGAACTGGCAAAGTCAGCCAGCCAACTTATACAACTTTTACCTACACGTTGATGTCAGAAGTGTTCAATTCTGATGAAGTCCTTCGTCTTGAGTCTTGAAGGAGTTGGGTGCAGTCACAGCTGCGCCTCGTTTGGCACAGCACCTGGCTCCATTAGAGCCCGAAACTAGACGGACACCTCTGACAATAACGTATGAGTAAAATTCGCATAATAAACTATAGTTATGACTCACAAAATATTTTTTAATTTAATTGTTGACATGTGATATCTGTAATTTAGTCCTGCAGTGAGGCTTTGTTTGGTTAAGGCTTTGACTGATCAGTTAAAAACATTCTATTATTAATATGTTACTGTAAAAAACAGGTACAATTTAATAAATAATTTTCATGTGTAAATTGAAACCGAAGCAATCTACTGCTCATGGCTCCTAACCACCATTTTGCTAACTAAAAAAACAAAATTTTGTCTATACAAATCGACTATTTTTTTGTATTTATTGTGAACATGATCGTATAACACTGGTTGGTTTATTTAAGAAACGTAGAAAAACTAGTTTCAATAAGCTCTACTAGTTACTTACTTGAATTAAAAAAAAAAACGTAAAAATATTATTGGCAATCTTAAATTAAACTAACATAAAACCGCACCTGTTTACCATTATCTGTTCCAATCGATAACATTATATAACAAAAGATAAGTCTCTACAATTCTTAATGCATAATGTGCAAAACTTAACGGTTATTTCCTAGTTAAACTACCAATTTAACTTCAATAATCTCCAACAGCTTTCCTTCCATCTACACATTAAGCCGAAATGTCACATTACATAACAAACCTTAACGAGAACTTACGTAATGGGAACCTTCCTGATTCGAGATTGTCTATGGTTGTCTTATGCGTAAGCGCATAGCCATTAATGGCTGTCGGATTAGATTCACTTCAATGCAATTACCATATTTGGCTTAAAGGAGTATGTTATAATGAGAATTAACTTGATGTTACGATCTGCCGACTTTGAATATTTTGGTAGGATGGTATGTTATCGATTGACGGTTTCGTTTTGGATAACGCCATCTGTACTGAGCATCAAAGCTAAATATCAACGGTAAAAGGCAAACCTGCTGTAACACACAAAATAAAAAATGCTTAAAAGTGCCCAAAAACTCTTGGTGTTTTCGAAAAAAATCATATCTCTTCAACAAGCTTAAACCCTTGAACCATGGTAGATACCTGTATTAGTTTAAGAGATAATAATAATAATACTCTTTATTGCCAAATAAGATACAACTACAATTTCATGGTAATAACAAACATAAAAAATTTACAATTAGGTGACCTTATCACTACAAGCGATTTCTTCTAGGTAACCTTTTAAAATGAAATACAAAATAAAAATAATCTATGGGCTAATAATCTAATAAATTTAGACGGTAAAACGCTAATCAAACAAATTACTAATAATATTTGTAAAAACTCTAATATACAAATACATATATAAATATTAATATACATACAATATATATTCTATTTCATAAATAAATAAATAATACATAGGTAGTATATTATTGACGTAAATAAAATTCTATTAATTTACGTTTGAATGACTGGATAGTCTTTGCCGCAAGTATGGAAGGTGGTACAGAGTTCCACAAACATGCTGCACGTACGGTGAAGGATTTGTGAAATATTTCTGAAGAGTGTTGAGGCGTGGATAGTAACAAATTGTTAGAGGTATGATTTTGTTTCGAAAATTCAAAAAGCTTTTGAGCTCTTTTAATCATTTTGAATTTTGGTGGGTTACAGCAGGTTCGCTTTGTACCGATGATATACTTTCATACGTCTCACTAACTTTGCTGGCTTTTATTTCACATACATATTTTGTGTATTTAGTGTCACAGCGACCGAAAACCAACGCTATAAGACGTCGCCTTTTTTGTTTGGTTACATAACCTAATTTAAACCAGATTCATATAATTGAACAATACGAAAATCTATGCTCTTCTAAATAAACATAGAATACTATGACTTTGCGGCAAATATCTTCGTTCATCACACACATATTCAACCCTATGAGTTTCGAACCCAGGACCATTCAAGTCATATTGGTAATTCTACGTTGAAGGGAAAAATAAATAAATAATAATAGTAATAAAATCCCCAGACAATCACACCTACATGGCCTCAAAGTAAGCAAAGCTTGTGTAGCGGACTAGGGGGGAACCTAGAATAGAAAATTATAGATAAACGCCCAGACGCGAAACATTATCTTTCTTGTTACGTGCGAGAATTGAACCCGCAACCACCGGCGTCTGAGGCAGATAGGTTTACCCCATCGCTAAATCGGTCGTTAAAAAAGAATATCTAAGTAGGTCCAAAAAATACTCGAATCAATAAAAAAATAAAGTGAAACTCATAATAAAAAAATATCTGCTTATTTATACCACCAAATAAAACCGATTATTTCCCTAAAACATTTTTAATAAAACAGCAAGCAATAACATACCTTGTTAGGTATTTCTCATGATTCAATATTAAAATCGTTCTGTAATTTATTATCTGTTACCGCAAAGCCGTACCTTTGTCACGGCATATCAATGACGTCATCAAAGGAATCCAATATATTGGGAACTAATAAATTCACGAATAAAAAGGACATAGTGAGTTATACGTTTAAGTACAGGAAACTTGTGGCGTAAGTAGAAATATTTGCGCATTTTTGTTTTCATAAAATATTAGTCCGCCATTTTGTATTAAGTTACCTACAGTTTTCTGTTATGATTTGTCAGAAAAATTGTTGTAGGCATTATAACTTTTAGGTAAACGATTTACCTATAACTTTTGTTTGCTAAGACTGAGTTATCATTAAACTACTGCAAAAATTAAAAGCTTTTTTGTATGTCTGTAACGTAATGAAAAAAGAATGACAAAAATAAAAAGGTGGCATTTGGCTTGTCGTTCCGTTAAGCAAAAGTTTGGATAAGAACTTGAAAGTGTGAGTGAAGTCGGTTTTAAATGCTGTTCATTTGTTGATGTTTACTATTTAGTTTATTAAGCATAGGTACAACCAGATTAATACACATCTATATTGAAACCGAGTAATTAATAATAATAATAAAATAATAAAATTTCCATACAATCACAACAACTTCATGACCCCAAAGTAAGCATAGCTTGTGTTATGGGATACCATGTTGCGAACTAGGGGGGAACCTAGAATATAAATACATAAATAGATAAACACCCAGACACGGATTTTTTTTTTCTTGTTTTTTCATTCATCCTAATTTTTGTTTAAAATAATGCTCTAAAAAGACATCACGCACAGAACTAATTAATTGCATGAAATCGCATTGTCAGTGTACCTATATTGATTTATTAAAGTGAAAATTGATCATTCAATTATTTTGCAAACCGAAACTTACGATGAAACAAAAATATGGGTAATGAAACTTCGATGTAAGATTATTTTGATAAAATGTACAAAACATGAAAGTACATAACGAAGAAGTGAGTTTGTAGATAATTATTGTTCGAGGAAATTAAATTGCGATGAAACCTAAGGGCTCGTTCACACCAGATCCGTCAATGACGATTCGTACAAAAACACGATACGTCATGACGGATACACGTTCACATTGCATACGGAATCGTGTTATTTCACGATTCGTCAAAATATCCGAATTGATGTTCACATTCATTTCGTGATTCAGAGTTCAGTCTTGGCTGAACTACCTAACTCTCATTCGTCACAAAAAATTCACAATTCGTGTTTTTCGACAAATGAGAGTTTTAATAGACTCTACGTGATTTAAGATGTGTCCGTCATTTTACACGATTCGTTATGCGTGTGAACACGGGAATTTAAAAAGCATTGCCACCGTCAAAAAAAAAAACGAATCATGAAAAAAGACGATTCCTCAAAAAACACGAATCGTCCTGGTGTGAATGGGCTCTAATTGTATGATTTGTAATAATGTACAAAAAGTTCTGCGAATTGCGATAAAATGATGGATACCCTTTCTCTTCATGTATGATCTCAAACTATCACGTCCTCGAATTTCGAAAGTGACCCACCAGTCTCCCAGTATAAAGGCTTGGGTATCCTTGTATATACCCAGATTTGTGTCACAAATTTCGTTTCCTTAACTGAGACTCGAACTTTGGACCTCTGACGGGACAGCCGAGCACTGCGCCACAGAAAATGTACAAAGGAAATAATTAATTAAAAATGTACTCGCACCGCTGCGCTAGAGCGATTTTCTAGTCATTAAAAGTTTCATTGTATAGTATTATGTTTAAACATAATATGTCTTTATAAATACGTTGATAGTTACAAAAAATTAAAAACATTTTTCCAATTTCATTCAAAAAGAAAAAAAAAATGTCTGCTGTTGGAATAGTGTAAATATTTTTGTATCAGAATGTATCTGAGTATTTACCTTACTATTAAAACAACATTGGATAACTTAATATTTGCTTACTAACTTCATAGCATCAAAACATCAAAAGACTATTTGTTTTAAAAATTATGTTTACAGAACTTAACATATTTACTTAAATAAGCTGAAATATTTAGGTCGCGTTATATCTAAAAAAGAATCTTTGATTATCAAAAAAATCTTCATTTACAGCCTAAACTAATATGTCTGTATTTAGTAAAGCTTTATAAACCAATAAATTAATTATTCTAGTCTGCTCCCACGTATAATAAAAACTAGTTTCAAGTCTATGAACGATCGCACATCAATAACTATCGTAGACTTACTCTAAAAGACAATTAAGACTAAACTAGTATAGATTAATCGATTTTTTACTCCGACCAGTACCAATTAGGTATACTTCTTTAGTTATAGGAAATGAATAAAAGATGTCGCTACTTGTGTCGTCATTTGCGAGCAATATTCATCTTTGTCTGTCTGCCTAGTTCTCAACAGGTTAAATTCTGTTTGATCTTTTATAATAAAAGTTACATTGTTGTATAATCGTTTATAAAATGTCGGACTCGCACATGAAGGGTTCCATCCATAGCAGCAAGTAACATATAAAAGTTCTTGTAAAGTAAATTGCTGTTACAGGAGGGTCAAAATATTAAAAAAAAAATACCTCTTTGGAAGTATCTCTGGCGCAAACCATTCAGTTTAGATAAAAATCATATGAAACTTACTTAAATATAATTTTTGAAGACTTACTTAAATATAATTTTGATTATCTATGGATAGGTCTTCAAAAATTATAGGGCTTGAAAAAAAAATCTAGTTTCAATTCTGTATGGGGAAACCCAAAATTTATTGTTTCTTGTTTCTATTTTTGTGTAAATTTTTATGCGGTTCACAGAATACTTACCAAGTTTCAACAATATAGCGCTTACAATTTCGGAAATAATTGGCTGAAACATATGGACGGAGAGACAGACAGGCATGACGAATCTATAAGGGCTTTCGCTGCGCTAAGCGGGCGCACGGAATGGACGCCCAACGCGGGTGACCGCGCCTGCTCCGTCGCGGGCGTAGCCCTACAAGCAGCTCCGCTCGCGTGCTCCGTCGCGCGGACGACGACGCAGTGCTGCTCGTATTTTCAAAACATACACGCAAAGCACCCGCCGCGTGCGCCCACTTAACGCAGCGAAGGCCCTAAGGTTTCCATCTTTTGCCATTTGGTTACGGAACCCTTAAAACAATTTATAATCTGTTACATTTATAACAGTTTATAAATATAATGCATATCAATATTTGTCGCCTAGTTTACGTATGATAATTCAAAGTTCCTATTCAATCATTAGTTAACTATGTACCAAAAATATTTTGTGATACTGCAATTAAGAGGTGTTTCTACTTGATGCCTACTTGAAAGAAGGATTTTTTTAAGATTACGAGCCGTTAAATGTAATATACTAAGCGATTATGGAATCCTGAAAATCTATATGAAGATCCAACTCTCTCCTTAATCTACGTGTTTCACTTCTTCCTCGCCGTCACTTCACCAAGTATCAATGGGGGTAAACAGAGGTACGTTACTAAAATAAATTGATATCGTCGTCACCAATATCTTTGCACCACTTATCTTTCAATGTTTTTTTAATTAGGGTGTTGGGTACACAGTTGGCCAAATTGAAATGGGGTGTAGGTGAGCCTATTCTGAACATACTTTCTTCAAGTTCTACTAGCCTATCTCTTATAGTTTAGTAAATATGGTTGTATTTCATAATTTAAAAAAAAACCATAACTTATAATTTGCAAAACAAATTATTCAAAAAATTGATTTTTCTAAGAGCTTGGAGCACACATAGTAAGCATTACCAAATTATAGATATATTTAATACTAATTTAAACGGCTTCATTAAATCTGTAAAAATGTAACTCTCACTTTTAAGTAGGTAATTTAAAATTTAGTAGAGTAAAAGATCTCCTTTATTGTCAGATCTAAATTGAAATTGTATCAGATTAGGTACTATTAATATTATCTCATTACGAATTAAAATTGGAAACTATTTTGGCTAATTAAATATTTATTGTTAATTCTGTTTATAAGAAATATTTTAAGCTGTTTGTTAATAAAAAAATAAAATAAATAAGTTTACCAAACTGGTAAGAACCCACATAACAATAGATCAAACTAATCATCATTGCTGCCATCATTCAGCCGCTAGTTTTTATCTGCGCATGCGCCGCACAGGAGCTCAGTCTGCGACTTATGAAATGTAATATCAATTTAATGATACATTCCTATGTTATATGAAGGTGTGAAAGCTGTTGTTAAGTTTTTGTACAGAAATATGAAGTTATATTTTATATTTGATCAACAACTTTAGTCAAATGAGCATAGACTAGCAAATAATAGTATATTCATTTTATAACGTAAATAAACCAGTTTTCTAAAGTTATTTTAAATATATATTACTTTCTAAAACACTGTTCATGTGTGAGTTTCTGCCAGGGTATGAATTTTCAGATTACCGCACCTTTAGAATAGTACCTAGTGACGTATTAAAAAAATACGTGTTTTTGGCAAATCAAGAATGAAGTTTAAAAACTGCAAATTTTCAACTTTGAACTGATTTAATTTATTAACAATGTATGAAACATGTTATTTATTTGGTTTCTATATAACGTTAAGTTTATCTTTCGTGAAATAACAGCAAAAAATAACTTATACGATGCGATGGTAACTCGATTTTTCGGATTTTTGAAGTGAGTCTATACAATTCTGAAGGTGCGTTATGAATGTTTGGGTTTTTTTTATTGATAGTAAACGTTCTATTCTATTGATAGTAAAAAATCTAGTGCTCGTTTGCCAGATGTCCTCTCAACTGCTGATAACACCAGACAGTAGGTACATGAGTGTAAGAAGAACTTTTCAGGCATCACTATCTCTCTTTTATATCTCTTTTATTAGAAATGATAAATTAATAGGTATTTATTAATAAAATATGATTGGCATATTCTTTTAAATCTACATTCCACAAATTTATAAAAACAAGACAACAATATGTCAAATAATACCTTAAAACAAAAGTGTTATTACAATGTTTAAGGACTAAATAAAAATTTCTTACACGATGCTTAAAGTTTAGGAAAAAATTCATACTCTATAGCTTCAACAAATTTGAAAACGGCATGATTTCCACAGAAAAATAAACGAATAATATACTAAAACGTTATTTAGAAATTAGAACACATCTTTTCATGTCGCATTCTTGCTACAAAGTTCAAAATTACCTAGAATTTGATCTTATAATCTTGCCAAATGATAAAATAAAAATCTCGAAAAGAACATCAATCGACCTCAACACATCTAATAAATTAAAATTTCACTGGAACATAAAATAATTTTGGTCAAAATCTGTGCTTAATCTGTGACCCGATTAAAAAAAGCGATGATTCAGACATTAAAGAAAAAAAGCGAAAAGCATTTTATGGGCCATCGCTGAAGAAAAATTGCAAAAAATTACAAGTATTTTGTTGGAGATCTTTATCCTTCACGGTACAATAAATTTGTTCGGGTACACAAAGATATTTATGAAAATGTACGGTCACAGCAATGTCTGCTATTTGAGGGGAAAAATTCACAGAAATTCACAAAACAATGGTTATGTACGCTCGGGTATTATTAAATTTTCCCGCGTTTTTGCTATTATTAAAAATTGGGTCTAGAGGATGTAGAAATGGGTGCTCTTCAATAAGTGGACTGTAGTTTTCTTGAGTAGGTACAGGAATTTATTGTTGCAACAACTAGTTCAATGACGCGTACAGTATATATTAGATAAGATAATACGTAGTTTGTAGATTGTAGGTATTTGTGCGCGAGCGTAGTACGTCGTTCGCGTAGCTTTAGAATACGGAGACTGCTTGTTCGTTGCTCGGCGGAACTCGGCTGCCCAAGCGGCGGCGGCGGGCGCCAGCGACGGCGGGGCGCGGGCGGGCGGCTCGGTAAGGCGACCGGTTTGAAATCCCGTTACGTGGGTTGCGCCGGCGTCGACGGATCGTTGCTTGAACATACTCCCCCCGTTGAAGAGCCATGGTCTTCAATAGTGACGGGAAGCGGAACAATGGTGTTGAAGGCTCGTCGTACCACTCCTTTTCGTGTGTAGATGTCGGCGACACGTCCAACGCCATCTCTACCTGTAATGACATGTGTAATACGGCCTAGTGGCCAAAGTAGAGGTGGAGTGTTTCGGTCTTTAATAAGCACTAGTGCTCCTTCATTAAGCGTGCCCTTTGAGTGTCGCCATTTAGTCTTTTCTTGAAGCCACAGCACATATTCTTTGGAGAATCGATGCCAAAAGTGCTGTTTTAAGTAATCGATGCGACGAAAGCGTTGAAGACTCGATATGTTGACATCGACCATTAATTCACTCGGTGTTGTGACTAACGACCGTCCAATTAGGAAATGGGCAGGAGTTAGAGGTACAAGGTCTTGTGGATCATTAGATAGGGGAACCAGTGGACGGGAATTTAAAATTGCCTCTATCTGAACTAGACAAGTAGTCATCTCTTCAAAATTTAAATGCGTTAAGCCCAATGCGCGTCGAAGATGATATTTGACAGATTTTACTGCAGACTCCCATAGGCCACCAAAATGGGGCGTATACGCAGGTATAAATGAAAATTTGATTGATGCATCGATATTACTTAATTCTGAATTTTCTGATAATAGTTTAGACAACTCATTAAAGGCTCCGACAAAGGTGGTTCCGTTATCGGAAAATACGTTGTGTGGTTTTCCCCGACGAGCAATAAAACGGTTAAATGCGGCAAGAAAAGCTTCCTTTGTCATGTCTGACACCAGCTCTAAATGGACAGCTCTGGTAGCCAAACACACGAATACGCATATAAAACATTTAATCAATCGACAACCTCTACCTTTTCGATCAGCTATCAAAATCGGTCCTGCATAGTCAACCCCAGAGTCAATAAAAGGAAATTCGAGATGTAAGCGTTGCTCTGGAAGGTTTCCCATAACTGGCTGGATAGTATTAGCCTTAACTCTACAACATTTTATACATTTATGACTTATTTTCTTGGCTAAATTCCTACCACCAATGGGCCAGTATTTTTGACGAATCGTAGATAATAATAATTGAGGTCCCGCGTGTAGTAAATTACAGTGAAACATTCGAAATAATATAATGGTAATATGATGTTTACCGGAAATTATTATAGGATGCTTAACATCGTACTCGTAGAATGAATTGTTCAGCCTGCCACCAACTCTCATTACATCATGATCGTCTATGAAAGGTGATAGTGATAATAATTTATTTTTATTTGGTAACGCCTTGCCTGTTTTTAACAGATTGTACTCTTCAGGAAAAGATTCCTGTTGAGCAATTTTCATTAATAAAAATAACGAATTCGAAAGCTCTTCGCTTGTTAGTAAACCTGTGTGTTTTTCACCTTTGAGATTTTTTATAAAACGCAAAACATAAGCCATGACACGCTGTAGCCTCTTAAAGTTTGAATATTTTAGAATTATATTATTAATGTAATTTTGTTCGGTACAAGATTGTTCATTTAAATATAATGATTGAATAATTTCGGGTGAGCTATTTGAATTTGACATGTTTTTATTAAGCTCTGGCCAGTAACATTCATCCTTTAGTAAGAATTCTGGCCCCGACCACCATAACTTTGATTGAGATAGCTTATCTGCTGAAAGTCCTCGCGAAACGATGTCTGCAGGATTTTCAAGTGAAGGAACGTATCTCCACGTAAATTGCCCTACAGTCTCTTGAATTTCGCAAATTCGATGACGAACGAACGGCTTAAGTAAAGCCGGTGATGACGATAACCAGCCAAGTACTATCGTCGAATCACACCAGAAAAAACAATTCGATATTTTTAAAGTTAAACTTTGTATAATTTTTGTATAAAGCCTAGCACCTAGTAGAGCCGCGCAAAGCTCAAGTCTAGGTATGGTAGTGGGTTTGATTGGCGATACTTTACTCTTTGAACATAGTAATTGTGTAAAATATAAACCATTTGGTAACGAACTGCGAACGTAAGCACAACTTCCATATGCGGTCTCCGAGGCATCGGTAAAGATGTGTAATTGGATTGTTACTGCTAAGTCGCAAGTAACCCAACGAGGTATATCGATTTTATTTAAATGCGGTAAAGTTGTTTGAAAGGAGAGCCAAGCTTTGTGAATGTTTTCAGGAACTGATTCATCCCATGAACATTTTGAAATCCAAAGCTGTTGCATGATAATCTTGGCTTCCACAATGCTGGGAGAAACAAGGCCAAGAGGATCGAATATTTGTGCGATGGTTGACAATATTTTGCGTTTCGTAATACTTTCATTAGTTGTAATATCAATTGAAAAATAAAATGTATCACTTAAACATCTCCAACTCAAACCAAGCGTTTTAGATTGCTCATTTTCGCTTAGATTTACTTGAGAGTCCACTTCAGTAGAGCCACACAAAGCCTTTAATATCTCAATAGAGTTTGACTTCCACTTTCGTAAACTGTATTTAGCAGAATTAAGTACTGAAATCACACCTTCACACTGGGATAGGACCTCATTCACTGAAGACCCTCCGGAAATATAGTCATCGACATAGAAGTCGTGGCTTATTGTAAATTGTACACGTTTATCGCCACAATCACGAGCAAGCTGAATAAGACACCGCGTAGCTAAGTACGGCGCCGAAGCTGTGCCGTAAGTGATCGTGTTTAATGTGTACGACCTTATAGGTTCATAGGGATGTTTTCTCCATAATATTTGCTGTAAAGAACGTTGTTTTTCCACTACGAGGTTTTGTCGGTAAAATTTCTCGATATCGGCTACTACTACTATTTTATGCTCGCGAAAACGTAACAAAATAGATAGTAAATCGTCTTGTAGGGTCGGCCCAACCATTTGAATGTCATTGTATGACTTGCCTGAAGTGGTGACGGCTGACGCGTCAAACACTACCCGAAGCTTTGTAGAAGTACTCGACTCTTTGAGAACCCCATGATGAGGTAGAAAGTATGATGGACTAGAATGACATAGAGATTTGTTTTCTGTCATATGTCCTAGTAAAATGTACTCATCCATGAAATCAACGTACATTTTCTTTAAAGTTGGATTTTTATTTAGGCGAGATTCTAGAGAAATAAAACGTTGTTTAGCTCTATTAAAAGAGTCGCCTAGATTACTGGGATCATCTTTGTAAGGAATAGTTACTACAAAACGACCATCAGAATTACGAAAGGTAGTACTTGTGAAAATTTCTTCACAAGCCCTTTCTTCAGCACTAAACTGATGCTTAGACGACACCGAGTCTAGCTCCCAAAACCTCCGAAGGTCTATAGGTGAGTCAGTACACTCAGAAGCAAACATACCATAGCACATAGACGATGTGGGTTGTGTTTGTTCTAAAGCACCTGATATAATCCACCCTAGTTTAGATTCATAGAGTGTTGGCTTGTTTTTACCTAGATGTAAGCGATTCGCGCCGAGAATTCCCCAAAACACTTCCGCGCCGACTAATATGTCGATAGACGACGGACAGTTAAACGACGGGTCGGCTAGACGTATACCTACAGGTAAAGATAAGTTTTTTATATCGACATGTGTAGTAGGTAATGACGACGTTATTTTTGGTAAAACATAACAGTCGATCGTAAATTCGTAGTCATCATTGATTGACTTTATTGAAATTGAACATGATTTTGAAATATTGCTTGATTGATTATTCAAGCCCGCTACTTTGTATTGAATATTGGATAGATTTAAAGAAAGCTTACGAGTAAAATCTTGAGATACGAAGCTCGCGGTGCTTCCATTATCCAGCAGTATTCTCGCTCGGTGCAACTTGCCTTCCGCGCCCACAACATTCACGATAGCTGTGGAAAGTAACACGACACGCGAATTAACAGACTGGTTGACCGTGAAAGCGACATTTGGAATCGAGATAGGCTCTTTATCGACATGTAATAGAGTGTTGTGCTTAAGCTGACAATATTTACAATGACTAAATTTGCACTTTAATTGATCATGTCCCAATCTAAGGCAATTACAACAAACTCTAAGATCATTTGCTTTTTTAATACGTGACTCCACGGAAAGCTCTTTGAAATCTTTACACGAATATAAATAATGAGGCCCGTTGCACATAGGGCATTGAAAATTAGATTTTTGAGAAATATTATTAGTTAAAAAAGTTTTAGGTTTAGAGTTATTAAAATCACTATTATTATGCTTCTTACCTCTAACAAAATTTGATTCTTCGAGCGTTTCCAGCAGGTCTGCTCTATTGCTTAAAAAGTTCACAAAAATGTTAAGCGTCGGCGGATCAACAAGGTTATTCCTATGTTGCTCCCACTCTCTGTTCGTAATATTATCTAATTTAGTTGCCATCATGTAAATTATGAGCGTGTCCCAATGTTGGACCGGCTGATCTAAAGTAGCAAGTGCACGTAGATTTTTGTTACAAGTGTCGATAATGTAACGTAAACCGCGACTAGACTCCTTTTGTAAAGACTCAACGTTAAACAGGGCTTGTACGTGGTTGTTAACAAGTAATCTCTTATTATTAAAACGGTCACAGAGGAGTTTCCACGCCGCATCGTAATTATCCGATTTAAAATCCAAGTTATCGATAACCAATAATGCACTGCCTCGTAATGACGCTCGTAAATAGTGCAATTTATTTATTTTATCTATGTTGTCATTTCTATGAATTATTGAAATAAAGGTATCTCTAAATTCCAACCAATTTTGATAGCTGCCCGAAAATTTTGGTAAGTCAATTTTTGGTAAACGTATAGAATTATGAATATGCGTTTGGCTACCGGAACTAACCTCGGAATGTTTATCTTCCGTCTGCTCCTTTCGCGCGGTGCTGGTCAGCTGACGAGCGGCAGCTATCTGGCTGTAGTACAGCTTTTCAAAATCCTCGCGCTCCGCATATTGCTCGTCCGGGTCGTCCGCCAACGCCTCCAGCTCATTCTGTAACGCATCGTATTTGTCGTATAAGCTTTCAAATGTATGAAGTCGGTACTCTATTTCTGTAACCTGTAAATCACTTAATTTCTCACATGACTTCGAAAGATTAAGATAGGAAGAAAACTGAGTAAGCTTAGCTTTTATTGAAGCCCGCTTTTTTATTAAATTTTTATATTCAGCCATTATTATTTAAAGTTTGCAAAAGGAAAAGCTAAACTGTATTCAAGTGTCTAATAATAGTGTAAAAGGTAAAAGAAAGTTAGGCTTTAGATATAATTTAAATTGAAAGAAACATTCAAAATCAAAAGTTATACGATGCAAAATCAATAAAATATCACACACTAAAATAAGAAGCAAGGCAATCAAACATTAACTTTGCTCTGTTTTAAGCGCAGGGGCAAGCTCGTAGCAACCGTGCAAATGTTAATTTAATAAATGTTATTCTATTTATCGAAAATAGCAAACTATTTTAAAAACAA
Source organism: Stenoptilia bipunctidactyla (assembly GCA_944452665.1). Classification (NCBI taxonomy): domain Eukaryota; kingdom Metazoa; phylum Arthropoda; class Insecta; order Lepidoptera; family Pterophoridae; genus Stenoptilia; species Stenoptilia bipunctidactyla. Next base: position 9,970,249 of record OX101743.1, read on the forward strand.
ACTATAATACTTATAAATGCACATTTATGAAGTTATTTAATGGTATGAAAATGAAATATGAGATGAGATGACCATGCACTAACCAGGTTTTTTTTTTTTTGTTAGATGGTAATTTTAAATGATGAAAAGGATTAAAGAATGGATATGACGGATGATTAAGGATAATTGAACGATCTTACTTCGTATTTGGTTCCAATTTGATTTTAGAAGTCACCAGAAAAAAGATTTCGTAGCGTAGCACGTAGTTTTGATTTCACGTAGTCTGCACGTAGATAAAATCTTCTTTGTCGTCCCGCAGACGCGAAGTTATATTTCGTAATAACCCCGTAGACGTCTTCTAGAAGTCCGACGAAGATTCTTCATGCAGGCACGCGTCAGGAAATAGCCGTGGTTTGATCCAAACTTCCTTTGTTCTCACGGGTTCAAAGTTCGAGGGAGAAGGACCATGTAGAAATGGGTGCTCTTCAATAAGTGGACTGTAGTTTTCTTGAGTAGGTACAGGAATTTATTGTTGCAACAACTAGTTCAATGACGCGTACAGTATATATTAGATAAGATAATACGTAGTTTGTAGATTGTAGGTATTTGTGCGCGAGCGTAGTACGTCGTTCGCGTAGCTTTAGAATACGGAGACTGCTTGTTCGTTGCTCGGCGGAACTCGGCTGCCCAAGCGGCGGCGGCGGGCGCCAGCGACGGCGGGGCGCGGGCGGGCGGCTCGGTAAGGCGACCGGTTTGAAATCCCGTTACGTGGGTTGCGCCGGCGTCGACGGATCGTTGCTTGAACAGTCAGGTGTCCTTTTAATGGCGAGGTATTTAGGTGTTTTAATTCTGGGATTTCAATTTGATGATCGTTAGTCTGTAATTTCAAACAATAATTAAATATTAAATTACTCTATATTTTAGGGACATTTATATGCTAGACAATCACCTAAAGGGGTTTAGGAGGGCGTAGTAATAACCGAGTAAATATTGTATAAGTAGTTATCATCTAAGAAACTAGATGGCGCTACTCAGTGTGTTTTGCTTATCCGAGCAAAGCTACGGATTTAAGACAGTGAATTAGAAAAGTATTTCTGTATATTTTTTTACAATTGCATTAAAATATATTATCAACTCTTGTTAAGCTTCGTCGACCAACCGCTATCGTTTTTACCAAAACAATAGTACCTACATAAACGGCACATTTACGAAATCGGAAAACGTAACTCTTCTTTAGAAGTATTGGGCAACAAAATTGCGTAGTAAATTAACCCCAATTTAGCTTGAATGTATATAACATGAAATTTAATTAATACTTTTGTAAGCCAGACCGATATTCCATTATTTAGTATCGCCATTTCTCCGTGTGTAAGATTGACCGATTTAAGAATCGACATTGGCCGTTGATCGAAAAATGTTGAATCTTTATTCTGGAAGGAAAAAATGTCTCATATTTTTTTTCGATAAAAAAAGCATTTGTCTATATTTTGATCTCTCTTATATTATTAGGTAATGTTTAGGAAAGAAAAGGAACTCCGTAAAAGTTTTCATTTCTGACACAAATTCCCTTACATATCTAATTAAGGATTCATAATTTACTAGCAAGTTACGCCATTCTAGCTCTGACCAATCAGGAATGTTTTGGTTCACACGACAAGAGCTGTTCAACATTTCAAATTAAAGATTATGTAAACAATGATTTTTAATCTATACCTACTGATACATACATAACTTCATGCCTATACGAAAATGGACTCAAAATAAAATTATCTGCACAGTATTTTAACGCCATCTAGTGTAATCCATTTGTATCTTTACCCAAACGGTTCTTTGCTGTGTTTGATAAGGTTAATTTACGATTTCGTTTAACGAGTTTTCAAGATCTTTCAAAATATAAGTTCGCGAGCAAATATCGATATGGCTACGAAAGCCCAAATTGTAGCGCTGCATAATCAATGTCTAAATTATTCGGAAATATCTCGATAAACTGGCTTAAACGTAAGTAAAGTTAAATTTTACTGTTCGTTATTTATTTTATAACTCATGGATCATTGAAACAGATAAATTATTTAAGAATCTTTAACAGAAAAAGGATGTTATGGGTGCGACGGTTTCAAGAGGAAGGTTCACTAGAACACGTAGATCTGGTGTAATACCCCATATTAATTTAAACCAGCGTCGACTTATGGTGCAAGGTTATGAGGAAAATGGCCCAACAAAGTATTATGCTAGATTATTCAACGGTGCACTGCTGTCTTCTTAATGAAGGTCTGCATTATATGCGACATGATATTAAGCCCATGCTTATAAAGATTCATGAAGGGTACGATTAGAATCAGCTTTGTAATATATAAATTTCGACCGGAGCAACGTCATCTCCAATGATGAGAAGATAACCAAATCTGCCCAACACGGCTGGGTTACTCGGTGCCGTAGGAATAAGATGCGTTATAATAGTGATTATATTGTGCCTAATTGTAAATCTGGTTAGATAACAGGAACATGTGAAAATAGATGAAAGTCGCAGCCGAAGGTGAACTAACTTTAGTACCCATTTGAGAAAATAGTGTTAAATATATCGATGTTTTTTATTTAAGTAATTTCACAAATCATTATTTATTTCGTGAATAAATTAGGAATGTTAATCTTTTATCATTTGGCCGATTTCAAAATTGTTATTGATTTAAGTTTTCCCTTCAATCTCTTCCTCGTCTGGAATGAAAATTTAAGCTATTAACCTTAAAATCGTAATTAAGTAAAAAAAATTGTTTATAATAAACTGCTGTTACATTAAACATTTAAGGAACAAAGGTTGTGATTTTTACGTTTATATTAATTTATGTTGTTAATTTTGGTTTATTTTATTAATTAATACTGTGTAAATATAAAACTAGGTGTAACTGTAATCTGACCTAAGTTCGTGTTTATTTATCAATTGTTTACTTTTTGGTGGTTTAACTTTTTAATTTACCTAAATGTGAAAACTTTTTTGGCTATTTTTTTTTTTTTTTCGCTTATTACACGTTTTATAGTTAGTCCTTAGTCCTAGCTGTAAGTTTTCCTTGTAAATCTAAATAAATAAATAATTTTTACACGGCATAAAAGTTCTTCAATGAGTGACTGGCTGCGTTAAATATAAATAATGTTTGTGCGCATAAGAAGTTGCGGGCAAAAGCTAGTACATTATATTACTATTTCCAACGTATAATAATTATGAAGTTTTATTTCCTATCTTTAAAACCTGAATACGAAGTTCGTATCTTCACAGACGGCAGTAAGATTGACGGCCGGGTCGGAGCCTCGCTATCCTTATGGAATAGTGAGACTGAAACCAAGGCCGTCAAGCTTAGCCTGCCGTCCTATAGCACTGTATACCAAGCCAAACTTCTGGCCATCTGCGAGCGAGTGAAGTGGTGAAGCGGAGGAAAGAGAAGACTTTCGCATTCTATAGCGACTCACGAGCCGCTCTTTAAACTATCACCAACATGACCAGCAACCACCCCCTTGCAGTGAAAATCAGGGCCAACCTCTTGCATTTTTCTGGACATCTTTTCTAAACGTATAGATTTATACTGGATAAAAGCGCATGCAGGGTTGGCTGGGAATGAAAGGGCGGATATCTTGGCTAAAGAAGCGGCTCTGAAGAGTAAAAAGAGATACCTATGCCTACGAAAAATGCCCCATTTCATTCGCCAAGCGTAGCATCCGGATTCGAACAAAGGGTATAAAAACGCATCAACAGCCGCTGTCACCAAACTCTTTTTCCCTGACGCTATAGAGACATATTAGACTGTGCGGAAGTTACAAGTCTCTGGAGTCATGACTCAGATAATGACAAGGCATGGTGGGTTTTCCGAATATCTACATCGTTTTGGATGTAAGGAGAGCCCATCGTGTATCTGCGATCCCGACACGGCTGAAACTATGCCCCACTTGATTCTAGAATGCCCAGCTAACGCGTCAGAACGACATGACATAGAACAACAGACAGGGGTGGAGTTGGTGGCCAAAACATCTCTTGTATCTTAGTGAGTAAAAAAACTAGGGACGGTTTCTTAAAATATTGCATCAAAATAATAAACAAAACAATATATAGAAATAAAACTGGAACTATAGTATCAAAAATATGTTTCCTTAATATTGTATAATATATTGATGCGAAACATATAGCAATTAATAAACGTATAAACAACATGTAATAAGAAATAAGAAGAATACAAACTTAAAGGAATGTAAGTTAGAATTGAGGAATGAATATGTATCTTGAAAGTAAATAAAAATGTCTGACTTGTGTGGCACCAAAAAATTTTAAGTATTGAAAGTAGTATGAAAGAGCTAATGAAAGAATATAAGGTGGGAGAGGCAAGATGTAATTATAAAAGGCATAAATGCGATAATAAGTATGAATGAGTATAGCACACAAAGTCAAAGACCTTGGGTCGGTAGTGCCACTATAAAAAAAAAGGTATAGACCTAGACTGTTGGAAACAAAACATCAAACCAAGGTGACCTTGCTAGTTTACAACGTAGTGAAGACGGCTGTTGACAACCAAATTACATGACCTTGGCGGGTTGTAAACGGCGGTGTTTAGAAGCACAGACGTACATCTACATAGACAGCGCAAGTGCCACGATTTGTATTGGAACCAAGCGTCTCGACTTTTTAAGGCCTATTGTGACGTCACAGCTGATATTTATAACTGGGAAATACAAAAAGATTCAGAGTCACCGATGCCGCCGATGAAATCGATAATTAAGAACGATATTGATATTGTGGACTCGATTTTTTAACAGACATACATACACGCGAATTAAATCTAGAGGCGACCAACCTTGACGCTTGGTCGGGGTTCGGACACGCAAATAACGTGCATTTGCGTTATCCATGTAGATGTATGTCTGTGTTTAGGACCGTGTGTACGCTTGTTATTGTATATTTTAATTTGTAACTATAACTATAAATGACTAGAGTTTTGTGCTTTTAGCCTGCGTTCCAACCTTTCCTTCTTTATATCCTCAATTGCATACAAAACTGCCATCGCGAAGATGTGGCCAAAGCGAGAGATCAAAGCGTCCTGACGATTATGGGCATGGCTTAGCGTGACCTTGGCTTGTGTTCTTGATTGTCTCCTTGTTGGCAACCACCGTTTGTAACAGTGTGGATGACTCGGAATTGGTTGTCAACAACTTAACCTTCCTTAACCTTGGTTGGAAGCATTGGTTTTCAACGTGTTTTCAACAGTCCGGCTGGCGCTTTAGAGAGACTATTGCAGTGACAGGGGGTCACCCTATCGCCCACAAACAAACCTTCAATAAAACCTCTGTCCCTTAACTGACTTTTACAGTATACCCGGGAAGAGAAGCATCTATGTTTTTCCTTTGCTCCCAGTCCACCTACTAATAACAATAATTAACACTTCTTAAAATTATATTAACACTTAAAAGAACGTAGCATACTTGAAAGATTAATTGGTTTTGGCCTATATTTCGAAAACATAACATTCAAAATTTGGTGGGATCGATTTTCCTATTGCCCGACTATGAAAAAGTACCTTATTTTCAATGTTCAAGCGGCTTATTTAATTGAAACCTTGAGAAACACGAAATTATTAGGAACTTCATTTGCACATTTCGAAGTAAACAATACAACAGACAACTAAATCCGATTCTTCGAAATTGAACTGAGAATAATTTAATTCATACGCTAGTTAGAAATGCCAAATGTTAATTCCCCAAATTTGACGAAACAGCTAAAAGTTAGAATACAAATGTTAAATTTGACCTCCGAAATATGTCTATTGAATCTTCAGAATAAGCCCGTTTGCAGTGGGCGGGCGCTTTTAACAAATTACAATTAGGAAGATTCGTGAAAACGAATAAATAATGATTTAAATATTAAAATATGACTGCGCCGACGTTTTTTACGTCGTTCCGTTGCAGTGTCACTAAACATTGTAATTTATATTTTTGCAATACGATTTGAGAGCGTGAAATTATGCGATTCTTTTTTTTTTAAGAATGACTGAGGCAAAGATTTCTTTTTTTTTTCGCGTCTTTGCGGATAAAGTATAAAGTCTGTACGTGAAAAATGTATATTGTTTCGCTGTTACGTAAATGTTGTGATTTTTATGGGATTTTTTGGTTCAGGAGTAATTATTACTTTCCTTTTTTGTTGAACTGTTAAAGAAAATTTGAATATTTTTTTTATGATGATTAGAGACTATCATCGCTAAAATTGTAGTGTAATAGTTTTTTACGTGATATTTTCTACTATGAAGTGAAGATTTCGGAGTTTTACCTAGAAACGTGTCATCGGAAAATGTTCTGATAGAATTCCGTACAATTCCACATTTTCCATCTTTATAAATTAATGATGATAATCTCTTGTCAAAAACTTGTTCCATCCCGTATTCTAAAAGCTTGTAAAACAATACTCAAACCTTGCTTCTATATTTGTGTAGAGTTCAAGACTGAGTAAGCTTTCAGAATCGAAGCACACCTAACCGATTACGCCACCATGAAAAAAAAAAAACAAAAAAGGCCAGTATACAAAATATAAATATACCTAAAGCGAAAATCCCATGATCAAATTACCAATTTATTAAACATAAATGGCGCGAAAATAAACACTCATGGCGCGGATAACCTTTTTTTTCTTCTTTTTTTCAAATGTCGCGAACTCGTTCCATCCATGGTTCTTTTTTTAAATACCTACGTAATCAAATTGCGTTAGGCTTAAAGACAGTGTAATGTTTTAGCGTGAAAAAGTTTGCAAGATTTTTAATTAAAGATTAGGGATAAATTATTTTATGAACTATAAATGGGTATTCGAGTTGTTACCGTGTTGTTTATGTTATTGTTTGTCCTGTTGGTATTTTCTTTATTTATTTAAATACGTACTTAAGTAATTATACGGTAATTTAAATACATAAAAGGGTCTTTGATTAATTAAGGCATATGTTTAACTGCTTGCAAAATTGTCGGAAAAAAACACTTTTATCAAAAATTAGTAAGAAATTTGTACACAATGATTTGTCATCATATAACCTTTATCATAACTTTGCCCATATACGGTAAATTACGAGACTCAAATAAAGTAATTAAAGGCAGCAAATCTGTCGCAAAATTGTAATTGAATCCGAAATCAATGCCCTGGACATTAGATTAAAAATTGGTTGCGGAAATTTGACAGGTTTGTAACGCTTGCTGCCTTCTGTACCTAATATGCCTAACCTAATATCAAAAATCATATTGTTTTCTCACAATTAATATAAAGTACACCAACTTTTATTGAAATGTTATCTAATTTGCTTTCATGCTGGACTGGGAGCGAAAGAAAAACATAGAATGTGCCAGCTGCTTCTCTTCCCGGGCATACTGTTAAAGTCAGTTAAGGGACAGAGGTTTTAAAGGCGTTTTTGTGGGCGATAGGCTGACCCCCTGTCACTACAATAGTCTCTCTCCATCTTTATAATACCTCCAAATTTGTCAAACGTGACATCAGATGGTCTTGTAACCTCTGGTGTTCTGCCTACCCCATAAGGGATACAGGCGTGACGATATACAGTATGTATGTATGTGTGTTATCTAATTTTGATCATCTTGTTAGTCTGATCGCATGTCGGGGTGGTGTGGACCGAAATCACTACATGTGGTAAGGCTTTGCTCAAAAACACTCTAAGGTTGACTATGATTGCTGCCCAGGTTTTCAGTATCAGATTAAGATAATGTATATCAAATTTAGGTAATGTAAACACACCCTGTCAGTCTTAATTGAATGAAATAAGCCTAAATTTGGTGAATATGTACAGCGGTTACATTTTAAAGTTCAAGTAATAATTTATTAATTATACACATTACCTACATTATTCTAGGTGTAAATTAACTATGTTATGCATTAGTTGTTTTTTTTTGGTAGGTACATGTTTTTCGTTGGTGTGCTTTGAGTAAAGTGATCTGGGAGTCAAATCCTACTCTGGTATTCTAACAAGATTTTTTTCTAATCATTAATTGCATACATAGGGTGACTGGTGGGACACTTTCAAAATTCCAGGACGTGATAGCTTAAGATCATACACGAAGAGAAAAAGTAAACTTCTCCGAAACACTCTCCAAACTTCTCCGGTTACATTAGCGTAATACAATAAATACTTAGCGGGTGGTGGTGTGCGTGTGGCGGGAAAACTGCTGTGTGCGTGTTAACTGAGGCAGCGTGTCGGGAAAAGTGTAGTAAGGTCTCTTTATTTATTCATAGGGATTTCTGGTGAAAAATTAAGTACATACTTTTGTTACATAATTATGATCAGAATCGAGAACAGAGTGCACTCCTTCAGTCACGGTGTATATGGAGTCATACACAATACTTATACTTAATAATAGGATAACAAGCTAAATGACTATTTTGGGCTACATGCTAGATGCTGTTCATACATAATAATTTACTTCTTAAATTTATTTTTTGTACTTTACACTCAGTCCTGATTTTTAAATCGTCGGATAAAAGTTAACGAATGACGAATAATGTATTACTCGGCAGAATAAAGTTGTTGTACGATTTTTTTTATAATTGTATGACAAAGAAATAGAATGAAAATAAACTAGAATGACAATAAACAATAAGTGCGAAGGCTGCGTTACGCGACACACCTACCCATATATTTATATAACACCTACTAAGAGAGATTCAAACATACACACTTTCATAACATTTTCCGTACCGTACGCGCGTATCTTACGCGGCGCTTGGCGCATTCCGAACGTCCGTAACGAACGAGGGTATGGTACGGACGTTGCAGTTTTGTATGAAACGCGCATTCTAACCCGTGACGCAGCGTTGGCACTAAGATGACGTTCAAGCTATGTCTTTGATTGATTCACTTGTCTCTGAATAAAATCTCAAGGTATCCGTAAATATTGTTTGCTCTAGTCACAAGTTCATGTTATAAAGAGGCTAAAAAAGGTATGTTTCATCAATGTTGGTTCTAAGGCAAACAATGTATGGGCTCAGGACAATGTCCTTTTAATTAAAACAAAAATAAAATAGGACCTAAAATTCACTCATAGGAGCATGGAAAATACACATTTAAAACGGATTGTTTCGTATTTAATTGGGTTTTATCTACTTGAAAATATTATTATTGTTTTTTCGGTACAAAGCCTCTTCACATTTCCAATTAGGAAAAAAAACATTCACATACTTCATAACTACCTAAAACTACAAATAAAACATTTAAAAAATTAAGAAAAAAGATAACCTCTTTCATCTTCAACCTTAAAGAGGAGTTTAAATGAAAATGTAAACAAAATAGTTTAAAAATCGAACTTTTTTAGTTGTGCCCGCATTAAAAACTACGATATTGTTTTTATCGTATAATAACATTTTGAAGGACGTCTCCGCCGCCGTAACGATGAAATGCTGACTAATACCTTAATGTAATGAAATTAATTCTACATACATACATAACTTCACGCCTGTATGCCTTCTGGAGTAAGCAGAACACCAGACGTTATAAATCTATCTGATGTCACGTTTGACAAATTTGGAGGCACTATACTGATGGAGAGAAACTCTTGCGAAAATGGTGACACGGGGTCAGCCCACAAGAGAAATCTCCAATAAAACCTCTGATGATGAATTCTATAACCACGTATTTTTAAAGTAAAATAAAAAATTTAATGAAATTTCAGGACTAAAATGGCGCTTGCTTTGACAATAGTAGATTCATAATCTTATTTCAGGTGAGCATGAGATCATGTTAAGTCAATGATAAAAAGGTATTGCAAAGGTAAACGATCATGCGGCAAGTTATTAAGTTAAGTTTTATCAAAGTTATTGGTATGATAAAACGCAGGCTGCGTTATATGACTAATAATTTTACCGAAGACACAGCGCAAAGGCTATACCTAATCTAGTCTCTCGACGATTTTATCTTTAAAAAAAAACTAATAATTTACATTTACCTGTGTTGCGATATTTCAGAATTACTTTATTAATTTTTCAGTGTATTAGATTAACTAATGACTATACTTACAAAGACGTTTGTCCTTTTAGTAGGTTAATAAAGACTTTAGACAATACTAAAATCCTATAGTAATCACAGATTTAAGGAGCTAAAATAAATCTCTATCTCAAACAAATCAAGAGAAAGAACTTATTCAACAAACGCTAAGTTCCTCAACTCGTTTGCATTTTCATTTTAAGACGATTTAAGTTTTTAAAGTTTCACTTCGAAAACCATTTGATTTAAATCACTTTTAGATTTGAATGTACTGATTGATTGTGAAGTTTAAGCGTTTTGGAACGTTATTTAGCATGTCTGTACTTTTATCTCTTATCTTCGAGGTGAAATGGACGTTAACCTGTGAAAACTTCAAAAAAATTGTGGGATCGGATATGAAGTTGCTGTTGTCTGTGTTTATAGAATAATACTAGCTGTTTCGCGCGGATGTACCCGCGCAACTTCGCAACCCGTGAGAATATCGGGATAAAAAGTTAGCTATGTGACAGACTCTACACTATCACTACGCCAAATTTGATCGCAATCCGTTCAGCCGTTCTGCCGTGATTGAGGAACAAACATCCATACATCTAAACTTTCACATTTATAAGTAAGATTGTAAGATTGTTTTAATGGGAAAATTATACAATAAATTGATATTTCTAACAATCTAGAAGTCATCGTGGAGTAGGTAGTGTGTCCTGTGTATATCAGTCGATTAAGCAACTTTTTTTTTGTTTTTCTGCCACAGAAAACAACCCCTCAGAATACCCGCAGGCCTATTGACCGTACGAGGTGTTCACTGAGAGGAAGGGGAGAATACTCAGAAGTACAAAGGGGCACTTGCCAGGGGGTTAAGTCCCCGGCCAGATGACACCCAATAGTGTGAGACTTCTACTCACTAAACTCCCCCTTAATGATCGTCTTTCTACAGACAATCGACCGAAGAAATGAGCGACAGCCAGTTGGTGGTGCAGGCTGCGCTTTAGTTAAGCAACGCTCGACGCGCTCTGTAAAAGGATGGGTGACCGCCGACCACTCATTTCTCACGGCGACTTCCGTGCTTCGTAGAACACGTTAAGCTGTCGGAACCGGGTGCTGTATACTTTTCATTTACACTGGACACTTAAGACAACTTGACCACAGTGATGAATATGTCAGCTTATTTCAAAAGTACAGTTCAACTTCTTTCAGTACGATTTCGGCCAATATACCCAAGACAGAAACGTTTGATTTAAAACGATAAAAACTATAGGTAACAATAATAAATTTGATATAACATGACTAAGTTAATATACGACCCTAATGGCACACTTACAAAGTGGCTAGAAAGCAATTGCAACAAATTATTTCCTACTTCATATGTAGGACAGCTTATTTATCTATTTATTCAGATTTTTTTAAGCTGTGCAGGGCTGGTTTAGAATAGCACTACCGCCTCGTAAATGGCAACTTATTCAAGTGATCCCAGTTTGGTCGTAGGATCCGCTGCCTTATCACGTAACTTGCAAGAACAAAGCGATGGCATGATTTGCGCAAGATTGTACCAAAAGTGCATATATAATCCCTTTGATTTTCATAGTTTTCGTGTGTACTTTTCTGCGAAATTTTAAAAGCAAAAATCTGTTTTTATTAGTTTCTTTTTTAGCTACCAAATTGTTTTTGGCGCTGGTATCGTAGCAATAAATGCATTCTGCGATCAACGAACGATTGAACAGCTATCGCTTACATAATACGATGTAAAGCAATGGATCGTGCGTCCATGGCGTGATGACTGCGCCATTATAGCTGATCGCTAATATTTACGTGATAAGGCAGCTGATCATGGAACGCTAACTATCGAGCTGGCTATCACCGCACCAGAAATGATGAGTTCCAAGAATTTTTCATGTAGGCTAGTTCCTCCCTAAACCGATGTGATGATATCTACGGTGTTATATTCACTTAACATCAGTTAAGATTGATAATAATAATTAAATCCCCAGACACTCACTCCAACTACATGGCCCCAAAGTAAGCATAGCTTGTGTCATGGGATACCATGAAGCGAACTAGGGGGGAACCTAGAATATAAACGCATAAATAGATAAACACCCAAACACGGAACATATTTTCTTTTTTTCTTGTTCCGTGCGGGAATCGAACTGGCGTCTGAGGCAGACAGGTTTACACAATCGCCAAAGTGGTCGTTCAACCATTGAGTTCAAATACTAGGTTTTCTCTGTAAAAAAATGTTTCTAACCTTTCAAATTCGCTTATTTCTTCAACTCAAGAAAGTCCGACAGGCAATCAAGACTTACAAAACATTAGTTATTATCGATCAATCAAAATAATCGTTCTCAAGCTTGTCACACATTAAATGATAGATTATATCAAATTACTGTCGATAAATCGCGACTAGGCAGATTAATTTAGTTCGTAATGATCTAATGACTAACTTTTGCATGCGGCTTTAGTCGAGGCGAAGTTCTGTTAGAAACTAGCGATCTAAAAAGTGAAACCTTAAAATAAGAGGCAGAGAGCCTATCTCTAGAACGAGTATCTATTATTTCCACCAAATACCATCTTTGTTGACTGTTAAACGGTTGCTTGATACTTAATTCTCCGAATGAACAAGTTTAATGTGCGATTTAAAATATTAGTTCGGAAACTTGGGATAAAAGTAACCTTTATACAGCCATGTCTATTAAAATGTTTACATTTTCATTGTAATTTTAACCTTATTTCAACGGTACTTAACTAAAACACTATTTCCATACAAAATTTCACCAAGATCCTTTCAGTTGTTCTGCAGTGAGGAGTTACAAAACAAAAAAACAATCATAGGTAGGTACAGAAGGCAGCACATCAAGCGTTTTAAATCTGTCAAAAAAAAATTACTTGAATCTGAACTCTATGCCCTCGACATTAGGTAATTTAAAATTGGTTGAGGAAATTTGTCAGGTAATGTAACGCTTGATTTGCTGGCTTCTGTACCTAAAAACTTTTGCATATATTATATAATATTAGTAGGATTTTCAGAGAATTTAGCCAACCTATCGATATGTACATAGTATTGAGACATGCAATTTCATCAGAGTGGCTCCAATGTCGTGAGTGAATAAGGAATGCAGTCCTTTGAGGCTGTTCCGGTGGCGTATCACGTATTTTATCGAGGGATAGCGTGGGTATTCGATTCTATGATTGGTTAGACGGTTTTTTCGTTGATCGAAGTAGTTTTTACATTTAAAATCTTTTTATTTTGTGTAGGTATATTACATAGAAAATGAAGTAACATATTATTATGCTGTGCGTGATTTGTTACAATTTAAAATTAAAAATGTTACATTGTACCATTTCTAAATCATTTCACTTTTACTATAGTGTAACCCTCAAGTCGCGTTACACTTATTGAAATATTAACTTCAATTATATTTCGACTTTTGAGACTATTTACATACATGTAAAGCACATATTGAATAACTCTTCGGTTCAGTGAGCATCAGAAACGTACAAAAAAAAACAGTGCATATCGATATTCCTTTTTACATACCTATTGCTGTTAATATACTGTCCTTGGTAGGACGAATTAAGAGTTTAATCACCGTTCATTTTTCCTATTTTTACATACTTTCTTACTATTATTAAGAATGGGTTAATAAGACTAAAATAAGAATAAAATATAGGTACTATCCATTTTTTTATTAAAACTATTTGTTCCCCTTTTTTCGCTAATAAATTGATTTGATGAAAGATTCCAAGAAAGGTCCGTATCAGAAACCGCCTCATTAGTTCACGCCAGTCCACCAATTAGCCCAGTCCGGAACGAATCCTAAACCGGTCCTGTAATGGTGCATCGAGTATGCTTTTTTATATAACATCATCCTGCGATGCCCCCGTGCGATCTTATGCGTGTGCGCAGAGGACTCGGTGCGTTGGCAATACTTAGTGATAATTAAATTATTTTAGACTATATTTCTAATAACATAGGGTTGGTTAAGAGTAGCAGCTTCTGAATAGTCTTAACTTGGGAAGGAATTGTCTCTTAATAAAACATTCCCGGCACATATCACTGCGGTGATATTTATCGGAAGATATTATTAAATGGCAATCGCGAGCCAGGCTCAGATTAGCCGCCTTTTCAACCGACTTCAAAAAAAGAGGTACTCAATTGATCTGTATGTTTTTACATGATGGTTTTTGTTTACAAACAGTCGTCTCAGTGCAGTGACTAATAGCGTAATAGCATACATACATACATAACGTCACGCCTGTATCCCTAATGGGGTAGGCAGAACAACAGAGGCTATAAAACCATCTGATGTCACGTTTGAAAAATTTGGGGGCCTTATAATGATCGATAGAGACTTGCAGTGATAGGGGGTCAGCCTATCGCCCACAAAAACGTCAAAAAAAACCTCCGTCCCATAACTGACTTTTACAGTATGCCCGGGAAGAGAAGCAGCTGGCACATACTATGTTATTCTTTCGCTCCCAGTACAGCATGGAAGGATAGCAATCATTCGATATTTCACGTTAAGCAACGTTCAGCACGGTCAGTACTAGGATGGGTGACCGCCGTTCATTAATTTACTACAACGACTTTCGAAGGCTTCCGAGAGAACGTTAAACAGGTAAGAAAGGTTACAAACTAAAACCGCGCTCGGCTGATTAGATTAAATTGATATTTATCAAAATGGAAAGTGACGATGTAGATAGAACTGTTACACATTTATCTCAATACCATCGTCTTTAAACATCATAAGTACAATGTTTACAACACGACATTACAATCAATTTCATTTTCTATACGATGCCGATTGCTTGTAATACCTCCTACGGGTACAATCATGTTCGAAAGAAGAATTTAATAAAAACAAGACCGCTTGAATTGCTCATTTGTTTGTTACATCATATTTGAACATAACTTTCTCTTTCATTAGTTCGCCATTGTTTGTGTTAAAAAGCACTGTCTGGAAATACGTCTTGCGCGCGAAAGAAGGTAACAAATTAAATTTCGAATTAAAATACGGGCAAGTGTGAGTCTAAGTCTTATTAGAATTCCGTATAGGTACCTCTTTTTGTGATAGACGAAGCTCCCGTTTCACCGCAATCTCACCTAATGTTAAGTGAAGATGACGTCGAAAGTAGAAGTACACGGACTTAGGAAAGAACTGGCTCTTCGTGAAATGTTTCCAGAACACGTCTCCGCCGGACCGGTTATTACCGGTTTTTTTTTATTTGACAACAGATTTTAAAGCAATAGTCCTGACGGGATCATTCCATGTAGGTTAATATTTTTCTTACAATGAATAAAAGCTTGGAGTTTTTGTTAAAGTGCAAGAATATTAACTTATTGTAACTAAGATGGTGCGGGGTTAGAAATCCGACCATTTAGGTACGATGCCCCTACATTTTATATAGCCGATGACTTGCGTTTCTCTACAATTTTGCGACATTTGAACATTTTTGCATTGTAATACATAAGAATATCATAAATATAAGAGAAAAATACCCTTCTTAGAAGCATGTGACATGACGACGTATTGCGCATTAATACATAATTTCATCAAGAGATACTGCTACCAACGGCTTCTCTGAAATCCAATCACAATACAAAGTGTCCTGTGGGAGCGTATTTCCGGGATAAAAAGTATTTTTGTGTTAATCAAGGAAACAATCGAGACAGGGAAGGCTTTAAGCATTTCTCCGAAATTTAATTGACACAGAAACATTTTAGTTCCCTTGATTAAGAAAAATACTTATAGATATTTGACGACCACTTTGGCGATGGAGTAAACTTATCTGCCTCAGACGCCAGTGGTTCGATTCCCGCCCGGAACAAGAAAAAAAAATGTCCCAGTCTGGTTGTTTATCTGTCTATATAGGTATGTATTTATTTAAATATATTCTAGGTTATATATCCCCAGTTCGCTACATGGTATCTCATAACACAAGCCTTGTTTACTTTGAGGCCATGTAGTTGTTGTGATCGTCTGGGGATTTTATTTATAATACTATTGTGCAATTTCTTACTTAGTTAAAGTGTTTAGCTAGCATTCGCTTAAATATTTCTAAAAATCAAACCACATTAAGTTTCTTCAGGAATTTTTGCTATGGTAATGTTGAAATTATATGTATATAAAAATCAGAAAAACACACAAGTAACCAATTATGAATTGACGGCTAATATTTATTTATTATAGGAAGACCAACAGCAGAAATTACAAGTATAGTTAATAGTTAAGCCAGGTCCTCACAAATAGACACATAATTTGTTAATAACTGAAAAAATGTGTTTTTTAAAAATTACCCGACCAGGACTCGGACCTGGGAAAGTGTTAATTTATTTATTTTTGTTAAGTAATTTCGAGGCGTAAGTACCGCCAGTCCTCGGTAGCTCAGTGGAAGAGCACTCGTCCGGCAAACGAGAGGTCCCAGGTTCGAGTCCTGGTCGGGTGATTTTTATTTAACACATATTTTCAGTCATTTAAGAGTAATTAAGCATTTTAAATGCAAAAACTTTTTAAATATTATTAATCATAATTTGTTGTTTATAAGCGTAAGGGAAGGTGTACATACAACTAAGAAATTTAAACAATATTAACAATTTGCACCAAAAAACATTTTACAAATTATACGTTTAGTTGACGCATGAGTACGAAATAGATCTTAACTAAATTTTGAGTCAGTTTTGTTAATTTGTGTTATGTTATATTCGAACACTGGACCTCTTGGCATAGAAGGTTACGTATTTATGTACATACTCATATATTTGTATAATATTATTATGTGTCTGTAAATCTTCCGAAAATAAATAAATAAATAAATAAATATTAGCCGGACGGCCAAAAATTTTTCAAAGTAAACTTTAGAAATAGATCATCCTTCGCGAATGCTAGATCGTATTTAAGTATCCCGAAGATTTAAAATCGAATATAGGAAGAAGTTTTTCTTTAATTTGCATTGAACCCTAAAACAACAGTTGTCAATCGTAAAAGTTGCGCGCCATTTCGATGACATCAAGTGGCACTTGTCAAAGTTCCTACGTTTCGTTTCAAGCAAATGCTGTAGAGGATTAAAAAAAATGTTTGTCTTTTTTATTTTACTTTAAGTTTGTTCCGAGTTTAACATAGAAACGTTTGAAATATTTGTTTGGCTTTTTAGCGTTTGTTCAGGAATATTACCTAAAGAAGTTGTTTTATTGTTTTGAGTTTTTGCTATTTATGGCACACGTGACTCTGCTCGTGAAACCAAGAGTTGAAATGTAAGTAATGAAACAATAAAAGTAGAAATAAGTTAACAAAAAGAGTTGAAGAAGGCAACAGAATAGAAGAGTAGGTACTGAAAAGAACTTTTTAATCGGGCTATCCGCCATTATCATCAAGTATTAAATTATTTAAAACAAAAAAACGAAAACTATATCTCATTCATAATGCTGCTACAATCTTCTTATTCATACGATATAAATAATACACGCCTGTTAACAAATCCAGTTTTTATTTTCAGTAGCCAATCTGAATTAAATGAATTTGCAACCAAAACTGATGCTCCAAAAGTTAGAAAACAACTCTGCCTGTGCCTAAACAATAAAAAAAACTATTGAAGTGTCAGAATGGCAATTTTATTTCCACTGTGAAGTTATTTAAATGCGTACTGTGGCTAATTTAATGGTCGACTAATAACTGGACTGGTTGTGCGACGAATCGGGCGACCGGTTTTCGAAATTTGAATCTTGTTCAAATCAGGCAGGGTTGTGCAGATCATACATGCTGGATTCCTAAGCTGTGAATAATGGTTTTTAATATGTTAAAAATTTTAATATGCGAAACTGTTGGTAATTTTTACAAAAAAAATTGATTGAGTCATGTTGCAGCCTTTTAGAGATACTTACCTTTTACTTTTAAATGACTAAAAAAATATGCTAAATAAAACCATCACCCGACCAGGACTCGAACCTGGGACCTCCCGTTTGCCGGACGAGTGCTCTTCCACTGAGCTTCCGGGGTCTGGCGACAAGCCACGAATATACTTAAAATACTTTTTGTTTTTATATTATATTAGCGTAGCTCCATCTAATGGATAGTTTTACAGCTAAACCACCGGAGAAAACCAAAAAGCATGCTAAGTAAGATTTCGTGCCTTGTCGCCAGATCCCGGTAGATCTGTGTAAGAGCACTCGTCCGGCAAACTAGAGGTCCCAGGTTCGAGTCCTTATGGCTTACGGGGCCTGGACAATAAATGCGATCCGTCCGATCCTCGTTGCGTGAGTGCAGCGAAGGTGGGGGACTCTGACCTTCCACCTTGTGCAGGTATTGACCGGATATGGTTGTTTCGGTCACTACCTGCACAGGGTCGTCCGGAGGGAGGTGAAGACAGAGCGTCACCAATGTAGGGCGGCCGACGACACGGCGGAGCTTAGTTGCGGCACGAGTTGACGTCTGTCGTCGCAGAGGACCTCTCGCTTCCTAGCGTGGGTAAAGCCATGTTAGAGAGTCGAGAGGCTTGGGCGGCCATGACCTCCTTCTGCGAGGACGTAATGTCGCAGGAGGTGGGTGGCGGAGCGGTGCCGGGAGGATGACGCCTATTCGGCACCGATCTGCCGTAGGTGGAGGGGGGGACGGAGAAGAAAATACGCTCACCTTCTCACTCCCGATAGCCAGCCGTTAGCGGTTTAGGGGATCTGCTGTGGCTATTAGGGCTATATGTGGGTAAATGATCTCGTGTATTGGACCATTTCCCACGTGGGGGGCGCTCGGCTAAACCTGAGCGCAATCTGCCGAGGCTCGCGGGTAATACCAATAACGGTACCGTGAGCTCCATCTATGGTGGATGAGGTACACCTGGAGGGTTTTAGTGGGTAGGTCTTGCCTTCTGCCGGATCAACCCCACATACCCCGCCATTCCCGCTAGGGCGGTCGGGGTCATGATTGCACGTTTTCCTCCCGTAAAAAAAAGGTTGTTTATAATTTAACTGACAGCTCGTTCACACATGGTCTCTGTTTTACTGGATATGTCTCTTTTCATTGATGGCGCATGGAGTTGTGCCCATATGGCACAGTATTCAGTATACGTATTTACAGCCCGTTCTCACCTAGCGGCTCGAAGGCCGTAACCGCCATTTTGCCGAAATTGACTTTTGAATGCCATCCTATTCAGTTTTTCCTTTGCTATCGAATAATATTTTTAAAATTCTCAAATTCTGAAATAAATGAGTACGAGCGCAAAATCCAAATCTCGTTATGCAGTTTTTTTGTGTCAAAATTAGCTATCATCAAAATGTTGGACGTAAATGACACTCTCATCGAAAATTGTGGGGCGCATATTGCGTACGACCTTATAAACGTTAAACTAACTAAAAATATACGCCCCAAATTATATTTAATTTTATGTAAACATTGGCGGTTAGGAAGAACAAAGACACTCAAAATGCAAGGAATGATGCAGATAATTTCAAATTAAAACGTTGAAAAAATGGAACAGTATTCAGTATACGTATTTACAGCCCTTCACTCATGGTCTTCATTTTATTGGATACGGTTGGTATATATATATTATATTCATAAGTATTTTAAGTAGTTTAGGTATACGATATTATCGATTTGTGCACACTATCATTGCATTCTAAACAAACTATCCAGTTCTAGGTCTGCTGGAAGAGATCTCATTAGAGATAAGCTGTACCTACCTTTGTACTTATTTTTTATCAATGTATCTTTAAATTGTATCCAAACTTTTGTGTACATAAATTGTTAAATATAGGGTCGCCTAATAATAGTCAATAATATTTTAATAGCAGATTAAGACTGATGAGTGGGTCACAATTTACGAAAAAAAAAAAAATTTTTTAAATATTTTTCGTAAATTAAAATTTCAAAATTCTTTTAAGAGATCAAAATTTAAGTTTGATCTGCAGCTTATGACTACACAGCAAGTAATAAAAACGTTTCCACCTAATTGTATGTAGTCATAAAATGAAGATTAATACCAACGTTTTACCTAAAATTAAAACGTAAATTAAATCACTTACCTTAATTTGAAGCCTAATAATACTTGAGAGAGATACCATCGTTCTGTCCTTTTTTCGCACGTTCTATCCTTCTTATACCTACTCTATTGCCTTCTCTTTCTTTACCCCACCACCACACAGGTAGCAGCTATGCTGAATGCGTTAGGATTTTGACTCATTGAAGTCGTTGTGTAACCAGGCAGAATTAAAAAATATTAGGCTTCAAATTAAGGTAAGTGATTTAATTTACGTTTTAATTTTAGGTAAAACGTTGGTATTAAATAACTTGACCGTTAATTTGAAGCCTAATAATACTTGAGAGACGTGTTTGATATCGCCTGGTGTGGTGGTGACGTCAATGTGAATACGAATAAAAGTTAATAAGCCTAAAATAAATTGACTTGTGGTATTGTTTTACAATGCCAGGGAGATGTACATAAAAATAATCTATTATAGCATTTTCAGTAACGTAATATCAATTACCTTTCAAATACACAGGAATACGCAACAGTTGCTAACAAAAACCATAATTAGTTTTAAATTAAATAGAAATATAAAATATATTTCATCCACTGCATTAAATTGACTTGTAACTGAATTTTGATCTTTTGACATTCTTACTTATTTTCAATAAAATCGTTCAAATGTATTTTCAGAACGCCAGTTATCTCTAGTGAGGATTTCATCCAACAGACAATTTTCCACCCAACTTTTTGACGCCACAGCGGAACGGAAGGTGTCGGCTGAGGCATTGATACCAGCACTTTTTTTTTTTTATATACATATATACTAATATATAACCCGACTAGGTTGCGAGAGGCTAGTATAGGTTTCCCACGTATAGTTATAAATACATTATCACACTTACTTTTGATTGTTATATCTTTTCCAATTAAAATGAACTTATTTACCCAATAGACTGGGTCCAAGCATCTATTTTTTTTATATTTCAAAAGGATTTTCTGTATTAGGATTTTAGCAGGACAAAAAATAAAAATATAACATTATCAATATTCCAAATCGATGATTTGGTGCATTTTTGTTGCGACCAGTGCAATAGATTATAGGATTCGCTTGACAAGAGGATGTCCTCTAAGCCGTTCAGTTCGTTCCGGGCTACAGAGCGAGTTTTATTAAGAGAGTTTTTATTAATATAATTGAGCTTAATCTGAGCCAGTTGGTTCGTTTACAGACACTTGCTGGACCCCGGACCACACTTGACCACGCTGGTTTATAATTATTTATTGTAGAAGCTCACCAACTCTTCATGAGCAACCATTTTGTTATTATGACCAGTTTGTTTTAAGCTTTTGCATAGCTTCTATCGCGGGCCGCCCGGTCAGTACGTTCAAGCTCTGTATGACGTATCGCAGCCGGTACTGGTGTCGGTGGACGCCAGCAGCGTGGCTCAGGGCGCGGTGCTGCTTCAGGCCGGCCGCCCGATCAGTACATCCTAGCTCTGTATGACGTGTCACAGCCGGTGCCGGTGTCGGAGGACGCCAGCACGCTCAGGGCGCGGTGCTGCTGCAGGCCGGCCGCCCGATCAGTACGTCTTAGCTCTGTATGACGTGTCGCAGCCGCTGCTGGTGTCGGTGGACGCCAGCAGCGTGGCTCACGGCGCGGTGCTGCTGCAGGCCGGCCGCCCGATCAGTACGTCTTAGCTCTGTATGACGTGTCGCAGCCGGTACTGGTGTCGGTGGACGCCAGCAGCGTGGCTCAGGGCGCGGTGCTGCTTCAGGCCGGCCGCCCGATCAGTACATCCTAGCTCTGTATGACGTGTCACAGCCGGTGCCGGTGTCGGAGGACGCCAGCACGCTCAGGGCGCGGTGCTGCTGCAGGCCGGCCGCCCGATCAGTACGTCTTAGCTCTGTATGACGTGTCGCAGCCGCTGCTGGTGTCGGTGGACGCCAGCAGCGTGGCTCACGGCGCGGTGCTGCTGCAGGCCGGCCGCCCGATCAGTACGTCTTAGCTCTGTATGACGTGTCGCAGCCGGTACTGGTGTCGGTGGACGCCAGCAGCGTGGCTCAGGGCGCGGTGCTGCTTCAGGCCGGCCGCCCGATCAGTACATCCTAGCTCTGTATGACGTGTCACAGCCGGTGCTGGTGTCGGTGGACGCCAGCACGCTCAGGGCGCGGTGCTGCTGCAGGCCGGCCGCCCGATCAGTACGTCTTAGCTCTCTATGACGTATCGCAGCTGGTACTGGTGTCGGTGGATGCCAGCAGCGTGGCTCAGGGCGCGGTGCTGCTTCAGGCCGGCCGCCCGATCAGTACATCCTAGCTCTGTATGACGTGTCACAGCCGGTGCTGGTGTCGGTGGACGCCAGCACGCTCAGGGCGTGGTGCTGCTGCAGGCCGGCCGCCCGATCAGTCCGTCTTAGCTCTGTATGACGTGTCGCAGCCGGTGCTGGTGTCAGTGGACGCCAGCAGCGTGGCTTAGGGCGTGGTGCTGCTGCAGGCCAGCCGCCCGGTCAGTACGTCCTAGCTCTGTATGACGTGTCGCAGCAGAACACTTTATCTCGTTGCATAACTTTTTATGTAAGCCACCCTGGTATTAGAAGTTCACGCCTTATAGTTAAGTCACGGTATTTTTGCCCACACATGAATATCGACTTTGCTACTAGGTCGAAAATCTGGATACCTTGTCAACGTGTAAAGATACAACGACATACAAAGAGTGAGCCAGCACTATTTACACAACATTCAGTGGAAAGATTCGCACATGTACACATCGATATCATCCATCGGCCCGTTGTTGCCTACATTGAGTGATGGCTACAAATACTGTGTTACAATAATAGACTGCTGTACACGATGGCCGGAAGCAACATCTGTGCAAGACATTCGGGTCTATAAGACTATCAGGCGGACTGTCGAAAAAAATAAATAATGAAAATACGCTACGAGTAACGGAATACGATTAGATTAACCAGCTACGCGCCATGAAAGAACTGAAACCAACATTAGCTCCGCACGCAACCAAGCGCAGTATTTTTGGACACTCGGACTTCACGTCATCGTGCGATCACGTTTTCATAAGATGCGACGCAGTGAAGAAACCACTCGCACCGGCACATGAAGGCCCGTCTCCTATACTTAAATGAAACAGAAATGTTCTCCCGATAAAGCTACCGACTCGAGAAACTACTATAGCTATCGATCGATAGACTGAAACCAGCGTATATAATCGCCTCACCACTGCCGCATGACGGCGTCCTAGCCCCGACCGCAATACCTCGCAGCATACAAAACTACAAACTACTCGAAGTGACGAGTCGTCAAACCACCAATAGGCTTCGCTTGAGGGGGAGCACTGTAGCTACCCTAGCAACTAGCAACTAGCTGCTGCTTATTAATTAAGCTGTATCAATTTAATAAGTAATTCTCTTTCTAATCTCCAGCCCTGATAGTTTAATTTCAATATCAATTGAGAAGCAGCTAAATACACCATAGCGCGTATTCCGTGCTCTCGAAATTTCTGGGCAACCCAATTGCATACAAGCAAAGTCCCCTAGTGCAAAGCTGAGCCCGAAGGGCAGCCAACTCCTTTGTCCACGGTATCGTATAGTAAACAGCATGTTATTAAGCTCTCCACAAAACAATTAGAAAACAGTTCAAAACCGACCTGAAAATTTGAAAACTTGTTGAGTAAATAAATGGAATCACATCCACTACTTCATACACTGCAGCGAATTGCATCACAAATCTGTGGCAGCGGATATCATTTTGCAAGCAAGAGGAACATTGATTATCAATTTCACTTAATATCTTTAAATTCTCATAAGCCAATAATAATTTGAAATGTATTACTTCGTCATAACCTGGATAGAACAACTACTTTTGTACTTATATTAATCTATGAGAACAACCAATCACGGATTGATAATTGATCAACTTAACCACAGACTAAGAAGATTATGTTCATAAATTGCCAGCATTCAAAATAACATCAATCACAAATCATACATTGCAGCCACTGGAGCTGTCAATTATTTTCGTTCATAAATTAATATATACGTAATCTCGGCTCGATTTATTGTCTACTCTGCTGTTGGTCGCAAGAAATTGCCCCTTTCTTTCCACCGGTTGTGAAAGTTTTTCATGGAAAATACTCGAAGAGTCAGTATCGTCTGGATTTTTCTCTCCTATCTAGGTGGAATGAGGGAGAGCCTTAACGTCCTTGTGAAGATGCGTTAGATTTACGACCATGTGGTCAGTATCGCCTGGATTTACCTCTCCTATCCTGGTGGGATGAGGGAGAACCTTTACGTAGTTATGCAGATTCGTTACATTTACGCCCGTGTGGTCAGTATCGTCTGGATTTACCTCTCCTATCCTGGTGGGATGAGGGAGAACCTTTACGTACTTGTGCAGATTCGTTAGATTTACGACCATGTGGTCAGTATCATCTGGATTTACCTCTCCTATCCTGGTGGGATGAGGAAGAACCTTTATGTACTTATGCAGATGCGTTAGAATTACGACCGTTTGGTCAGTATCGCCTGGATTTACCTCTCCTATCCCGGTGGGATGAGGAAGAACCTTTACGTAGTTGTGCAAATTCGTTAGATTTTCGACCGTGCGGTCAGTATCGTCTGGATTTACGACTCCTATCCCGAAGGGATGATGGAGAACCTTGCTTGGTGGTAGGATCCCTTCTGGGTCCGCCTGGCTAGCGACCACCCTTTATATAAAGTCTGCCGCCAAATGTTACCGCTCCGGCGGTAATGTGTTCCGGCAATATTGTATAAAGAGCCAGTTCCTTCCTAAACCCGTGTGTTTTCATCTTCGACCTCATCTTCACTTACCATCAGGTGAGATTGAGGTCAAACGCGGGTTTAGTCACTTATAAAAAAAAAAAAAAAACCTTTTCGTACTTGTGCAGGTGCGTTAGATTAACGACCGTGCGGTCAGTATCGTCTGGATTTTCCTGTCCTATCCCAGAGGGATGAGGGAAAGCCTTTAAGTCCTTGTGAAGATTCGTTAAATTTACGTCCATGTGCTTGCTAACTTCCACGACCTCGAAAGGGCTTTCTAACATTACGATAAGTGATGGCATGAGGGAGGAGTTTTACTTAACATGACCTTATTTAAAGGATCCTTGACAGAAGCTAAAATAACCTAATATTTGTCCAATCAGGATTGTCAAAGCTTTGTATAACTTTAAGAATTTCAGAATAATTATGAGGTGTTTTTGAAACTACAGATGTGGCTGTAGGTTTTGTGAATCCCAGATCGTTCAGATTATGTTCGTCGATTATAGGATCATCACTATAAAGATGTCTAACCGAACAAGATTAAGATAAGATTCTTTAAAAAAGCTACATCTTAGATTAACTGTCCTATTATGCCGTAATTATGATTCCGCTTTCGATTCTGACGGTAACGGCGCGAACGCTTTTGATTAGAAGAATTACTCGAGCTTCTGATCCAAAACTACTAGACGAAGAACTACTTAAATTCGTCGTCCTTGAGATAGTTTGATACATATGAAGTACTAGTACTAAATTGTTTTGATCACTTATTTTTAAACCACGATGCAAATAATAAATTTCGCTTACCAAACGAACGTTAACAACGTTAAACTTATTTTGGAGCAGGTACAACATTTTAAAATAAAAACATTATTCTTAAATTCACGATAGTGATAAAAACTGTGTGACGCATAGAAGCAGGTAGAATACTCTATTAATAAACAACTAATTTCTTTCATACACTAAGCTCGATATTGTTTAACACAATAATAGGTAATAATAACTTTAGTTTTGTGAAAAGAAAAATCACTTTGAAATTATTATTCTAGAATGCTTCCCATCACTATTCTATTGTATGAACCTCGATTTATAAAACAAAGTCAAAGGCATTGCTGTGATATAACATGATTATAAAAATTGAATTATAAATTATAACACGTTGCATTATAAATAACATAGCCTTGCGAAATTTATCAAAGAAAACACAATGGCAAGTAAAATAATTAAGATAAAATGAACTCACCAATGTCAGCTTTAATCCGAAACAAGTTTTAAAAAAGATAAATATGTACCTTTAGTAAACACTGTGTCTTCTCTGATATAGACAAGTTGTCAGGACAAGAACAACGACGTCAATGAGTCAAAATCCTAACGCATTCAGCATAGCTGCTACCTGTGTGGTGGTGGGGTAAAGAAAGAGAAGGCAATAGAGTAGGTATAAGAAGGATAGAACGTGCGAAAAAAGGACAGAACGATGGTATCTCTCTCAAGTATTATTAGGCTTCAAATTAACGGTCAAGTTATTTAATCTTAAATTTTACTCACAGACAAGACTTTTGAAATTTTAATTTATGAAAAATACTTAAAAAAATATTTGTTTTCGAAATTCAGACCCAATCGTCATTTCTAATCTGCTATTAAAATATAATTGACTATTATAAGCGGACCCTGTATATAAAATAAAATAATTAATTAATTTCAAAAAGTTGTAGAATAAATTTAAATGGGATTGATGAGGAGAAGCTGCCTGCAAGAGGTGAAGTGCTAAAATTAACCCTATATAAAAGCTTACTTCGAGCTGCGGTGATATTCGGCGGCAGATTTTGTAAGAAGGGTGGTCGCCAGGTTGATCTTGTTGCTAGGCGGGGTAGGACCTAAGCGATGGTCAACACATTAGTCGCCTTTAACAACATGCTTTTTCTCCAGGTACCTAGTAATCTTCTATGCTGGACTGGGAGCAACAGAAAAACATAGAATGTGCCAGCTGCTTCTCTTCCCGGGCATACTGTAAAAGTCAGTTAACGGATCGAGGTGTTATGGGAGGCTTTTTTGTGGGCGATAGGCTGAACCCCTGTCACTGCAATAGTTTCTCTCCAATATTATAATGCCTCCAAATTTGTCAAACGTGACATCAGATGGTTTTATTACCTCTGGTGTTCTGCCTACCCC
Organism: Stenoptilia bipunctidactyla; assembly: GCA_944452665.1. Lineage (NCBI taxonomy): Eukaryota > Metazoa > Arthropoda > Insecta > Lepidoptera > Pterophoridae > Stenoptilia > Stenoptilia bipunctidactyla. Next base: position 9,997,133 of record OX101743.1, read on the forward strand.
ATACGAGATACAGGCGTGAAGTTATGTATGTATGTACCTAGTAATCTACACAAAACAAACATACAGTAAAAATATTTCACAAGAAAAATTTATCTTTTAACGAGCACAAAGAAATACAACGCTCAGATGAAAATTTCAAGGACCTAATTAAATTACTCCAAATTTCGTGGAAGATGTAAATTCTGTTATAATATCATCAGATATCAAAGATATTCGTGGAAAACGAAAAAATGAAAACGTCTTATCGATAATTTCAGAAATTAGTTCCACGTTATCATAAGACTTGTTACAAAACTTGTGACGACCGGCTGGTGTAGTGGTAACATACATTGCCTTGTTGTGTGAGTGTCAGAAATATTTATTTTATTAATAAAATGTCTGACTAATGAAAAAAGTTTGGTTATAAAACCACGGCTAAATAGAATGCTAGACAGCTAGGAGTAAATTGTAAACATTAAATTCCACAAAGGTCTGATTTTTCAACCTTTGGATAGAAGTTATACATTTAATTAAGTAGTAACAGTAGAATAATGATGTTTTACGATTTTTTTATAATTGTATGATATAAAATGAATAAACTTAAGACGAGCTTTATTCATTAAGTGTAACTTTTATCTGACCATTGAAAAATCGGGCGTATACATTGTGTAATCATTAAGTGTACACAGGCGGTCAAAGTCAAACTCAGAGTCAAAAAAAACTTTATTTCATAGGTATTTAAATACACTTGAAATAGTCAAACTATTTACAAATTGAACTGAGTCAACCAACACTCCGGAAAGTCGATCTGTTGAGGAGAAGTGGCAAGAAACTCAACAGATCTTTTAAAAATACACAATAACATTTTTCCGCTAGGGAATCCCATCTTCTTGCATCCGGATATCTCATTATTATTCCATCACTGAGATTTATTTATATAAAATTAGGAAGGAATGTTTGTTTTTCATGACACTAAGTGTTCATTTAGAAAAAGGTGGCCCACGTGCTTTTACGAGAAACATAGAGATGTAATGAAATTAACTTATGTTGAAAGAATATTACCTAATGAGTAAAATGACATAATTGACATTACATTTTATTAGACTTAAGAAAACAGATTTTAGTTTCCACCAGAAATAAAAATGATAACTTTTATGAGATTTCTTAAGCAATTATTTAGATTCAATGATTACCAAAGTAAAACCATGGATTTTCAAACTCTGAATCCGTTTTTTATTTCTTGGCCATGAATAATTTTACATTAACGGCTAATTAAATTAACGTCTAGTATAAGAAATATCTACCTACGTACTTATTTTTTTCTATGATGCGCTCCGTTAATTTATATTTCTATTTGTTTAACACCATTAAAACCAATGCCATGATAATGTAGGACATAATAACAGCAGGGGACAGCCGTTTATTAGTGAACTCACTTAAAGCTGTAAGTTAATATACTATACAACCCCTATATCGCCATTATAGCACTTATAGTAATAACATATTGTTGAAAGTGGAGTTTTTATTGAAATCGGGGCTTAAATGAGCTGAGCAGTCTTCGGTGGACTTTACATGATGGGTAGATGCCAGATAGGTGGATCCTGAATAGATTTTTACACCAAAAGGTTTGATATTTTTTTTTTTTTTTTTTTTTTTATTATTATTAATTACGGATGGGACGTTTGTCTTCCATGCCACCTGATGTTAAGTGAACATGAAGACTAAGGTGTTACACGTCCATCCACGAGAAACCTATTCACTCGACGCTTAAAAGTACTAGGACTATACTGGTCAGGGAAAATAGATGCAGGCAGTTCATTCCAAACCTTGGCGACCCGTATCAAAAAGGAACTGTCAAAGCTATTAATTCGACTTTTCGGAATATCAACCACATACGGATGGAAGTTCTGTCTGCGTCTAGTAGTCCGATGGTAAAAGGGTGAGGGTTCAATTTGCTCAAACAGAGCACTCGCGCACTCACCAAAATGTATCCTGTAGTACACGGTTAAACACGCAACCTTACGACGATGCTCTAAGGTCTGCAGTTTTTTGGTTGTAAGGTCGACGTCGTTAATTAATTTACGGGCTCTTCGGTCAACGGAGTCCAGCGCTTCTAGTTGATATTTGGCAGAACCATCCCAAAGATGACTGCAGTACTCCATGCATGATCGCACTTGAGCTGTGTATAAGTTAAGAAGCTGTGCAGGGCCGAAGTACCGCCGTACCTTCGAGATGATTCCCAACTTTTTCGAAGCTACTTGAGCCATGGACACAATTTGTTGACCGAAGTTTAAACTGGATGTTACAGTTACGCCTAAAAGCCCTAGATGGTCAGTGATGGGGACAGATACATTTTGGAAAGTGGGCGTAAATGTGAAGGTGCTCTTTTTTGCGGAGAGTAGACACGCCTGAGTTTTAGACGCGTTGAATTTGACCAAATTCGACTCACCCCAATCGGATACTTTCCGTAAGGTCAAATCAACGCGCTCAATCATTGACTTTCTTAAACTCTCGATTTCACGGGGGCTCGCTCGCGCATTGGATACGTATCTCTCTACAACAGTGCTGTCGTCAGCATAACCAATAATGCCCGGTGTTAAAAGGTCATTAATGTGCAGCAAGAATAATGTTGCAGAGAGAACAGATCCCTGAGGTACCCCGGCATTAATTGCCATTTGGTCGGAGGAGTAGCCATCTAAGACTACTTGAATTGACCGTTCCCTCAGAAAATCAGATATCCAGTCGCAGAGCCCAATCGGTATGCCATATGCTAGGAGCTTACTTAAGAGACCATCATGCCAGACCCTGTCAAAGGCCTTGGAAATGTCTAAAGATACAGCTATTGCTTCACCATGACCCTCCAAGGCCTCACTCCATAAGTGAGTGGCATACACGAGAAGATCGCCGGTCGAGCGTCCGTTGCGGAAACCATATTGGCTATCGCTTAGGAGCTCGTTGGTCTCGAGGTATGCCAGGAGTCGATTATTCAATACACGTTCCATGACTTTGCAAAGTATGGAGGTGATTGAAATTGGTCGATAGTTGACAGGATCGGCACGGCTTCCCTTCTTCGGTATTGGCTGTACGTTAGCAAGCTTCCAGGACTTGGGGACCTTACCCGATTCCAATGAGAGTCGATAGAGGCGCGTCAAAACGGGAGACAACTCAGCTGCGCAACGTTTTAGGACCACTGCAGGAATACCGTCTGGACCACTAGCTTTGTTCTCGTCTAGGTGCAGCAAGCATTTAAGAACCTCCTTTTGGCGAATGTGAACGGTACCCATTGTAGGTCCGAACTGAGGTAGTTGAGGTGGGATTTTTTCTTGGCAATCTAGACGAGAATTTTCCGCGAACATACTAGCAAATAAATCTGCTTTCTCCTTAGCAGTGTGGGCCAGAGAACCATCGGGTTTCCTCAGTGGTGGCAGCGACGGGCGAAAAAAGTTCGTTTCGACCGACTTGGCAAGGGACCAGAAAGCTTTGCTTCCCGAAGGGTATGCTGCTATTCTGTCTCCGATACGGCCTATGTGGGCAAAACGAGCTCTTTTGATCACCTTTTTGCAGGACTTGGCGGCAGCGTTGTATCTTTTCTTAAGTTCATGCGAATCCAGGACTTTGCTTCTGCGAGCATTTGCCCAGGCTTTGTATGCTTCCCGCTTTCGCTTTTCAGCGGCAAGGCAAGCACTATTAAACCATGGGCAAGCTTTGGTTTCAAGGGATAGGTCAGCGTGGGGAATGTAGTACTCCATTGCTTGAACTATCACACTTGAGACAGCATCAGCGCAGCACGATGGATCGGTTGATGTAAAACAAGTTTGCCGCCATGGATAAGATGCGAAGAAATGTCGCATTTCATCCCAATCTGCTGACTTGTAACGCCATACTCGCCTGGAGCCTTTTGGGCGGGTATCAGGTGGCGAGTACAGCGATACAGATTTCACCATACAGTGATCGGATGTCCCTAAAGGTGCAGTGACGGACACCGAGTATCTGTCAGGATCGGTTGTCAGCAGAAGGTCCAAGCAATACGCAGTGTGGCCAGCAACGTCGGGGATGCGCGTAGGCTCGTTAACAAGCTGTGAGAGACCATAAGTCAGCGAAAACTTAAAGGCCTCTCTGCCAGCATGGTCAGTGTCCTGATACGGGTATAACCACTGCCCGTGGTGAGCATTAAAATCCCCCAGAAACACCAACTGCGCCGTGGGAAAACGTTGCTGAATCTTATCTGCTGTATTGCCAAGGTATTCCATAAGCCTCGTTGTCTCCCGATCTCCGCTATGTGAACGATAGATACAGGCGTAAACCACTTGGTCTAGGCCAGTATCTATGTGAACCCACATGACTGAAAGGTCCGGCACTTCCAAGTAACGGAGACGCTGATAACAGATCGCGTCACTGGCATACATGCACACCCCGGCGTGCGGGCGGAAAAGAGACTCCAGGATATAGCCTGGGTAATCAAGGTATGCCGAGTCTGACGGATCGCAGATCTGTGTCTCCGTTAGAAAGAGTAGGTGTGGTCTCTCCGTCTCAAGATGGTGGTGGACATCATTCAGATTGGAGTGCACTCCTCGGATGTTACAGAAGTGCACTTTGAGGGAGAGGAAGTGCAACCGCTGTTGAACCTTACTCTTTTTAGGACCTTTCATTGTGAATTGGTGGAGTGAATAGGGAGGAGAATAGAAGTTGAGTGAAGCGCTGCAAATGGAACCAAGCAACTCGTAGGGAACAACGCACCATTGGGGAACTCGCTTGGAGACTGCGGGGACGCCCGAACCCCCCCGAGGTCGCCATCGGGTCCTCTCCAACCGGTCGCCAACCGGCACGATGGAGCCTCCCGGGATTTTTCGCGAGGTGGCGGGGCAGCCTTTCGCATGTGGCTGGCATGCTACTTGGGCCCCCTACTACCTGCGGTCGGCCAGCGGTGCACCGTGCTTCGGATCCCGCTACCCTCCAAAACGAGTTACCCGGTGAGTCACTATCCTACGAGTTGAAAACAGTTCTCCAATGCAGCACGATTACTCAGACCTACCCTCCTAAATGATAATATAGGTACCTAATTAACGAATGCAGAAAAAGTACTCAATCGATTTCGATGAAATTTATATGGGACCACCTCTGAAGTATTCTCCGTCACATGAACTCAAAATCGATTCACAATTGTCCTTAAAATCGTGTAAGAGCCCCTTCACACATGGTCTCCGTTTTATCGGATACGTTCTTTTCATCGATGGCGCACGTATGTTGTATGAGCGACTTCACGTATGACACAGTATTCGCCATTGCATATGAACGTAACAAAGACACAAAAAAGAACATACACAAGAATTGAGCACCTCCTCCTTTTGGAAGTCGGTTGAAAAGACGTTTTATTTCGGTGTCTAAGCCGACTTTAAGTGATGTTAAGTGAAGACGAGGTTGAATATAACAGCACACAGGTTAAGTAAGGAACTGGTTTTTCATAAAACATTAGCGACATATACAGGGTGAAGATAAAGGGTGGGTCGCTTTCGAAATTCGAGGACGTGATAGTTTGAGATCATACATGAAGAAAAAAGAAAATAAAAATAAATATTAATTATTTACTGAGTAAACTTAACGGCAGATTAAAAAAAAGTCATCACGTAATGCATGGTTACACTAATGCACATACTACTTTTGCGGCGGCGCACGGCTTACTACTTTTAATGCGGCGGCTGACAGAGTTGTAAGTCCCGCGAAAAAACTCTTTATTTATGTACAGGGAATTCTAGTGAAAAATTAAGTACTTACCTACTTTTATTACATAATTATGATCAGAATCGAGACAGAGTGCTACATACATACATACAGACTATTGCAGGGACAGGGGGTCAGCCTATCGCTAAACGCGCCAGTAAAACCTCCGTCCCTTGACTGACTTTTACAGTTTGCCCGGGAAGAGAAGCAGCTGGCACATACTATGTTTTTCTTTCGTTCCCAGTCCAGCATAGAAGACAATGTGCTCTCCTTCAATATCTAAAATTTGTCACCAGTCACCCTGTAGATATACATCAAAGCTGAAGCGGAGATATTTGGCGGTAGAATTTACATGAAGGGAGGTCACACTGAGAAAAAACAACTTTAATAGAGATATATGGAGATATATCTGACTTTTTATACAAATTGCTTTAATGAGTAAGCTTTAGCAAACAAATGAGTGATACTAATTTAAACTGGGTTGAGTTGCCCGTCTTAAAAGTCAAGTTGTGGCTCAAATGTTCCTCTTATGTCGATTGTAGCCACGCTATCTTACTAATATTATAAATGTGAAAGTTTATATGTATGGATGTTTGTTCTTCAATAAAGGCAGAATGGCTCAACGGATTTCGATGAAATTTGGCATAGTGATAGTGTAGAGTCTTTTATCCTGATATTCCCACGGGATTCGAAATCGCGCAGGTAAAACCGAGCAAAACAGGTAGTCTGTAATAATAACTTTGAGTTAAAATGTAAAATAAAATGAAATGCAATAAAATCCGGGTCAAAAGTTTTAAAATGAATTCTGAAAACTTACGCAAAATATATTGTTTTAAAAATTTAAGTTTTTATTTGTATACTCACTATATCGTAATTAAAGAAATACAAATCAAACAAAAACGTAAAGGCTATTACGACAATACTATACAATACCTTATAAGCGTAATCATTGACCGATTGGTGAGAGGCTTTAAAAAAAAAACTTAATTGGAACGGAAAAGAAAGATGGCGACTTAGACGTTTGTCACTGTAGAAGAAATAGCTAAAACCCGACTAAAGGATATTGTCTAGCAATCGGAAACTGCGGTGGGAACCGTCTTGGTTATCGGGGTTTAGGCTTTTTCATACTGTGCGGCTTTTTCTATTAATTGGGGAACAAACAGCATTAAACCTTACATATACCCAGTATACATTACAAAATATAAAGCAGCCAAAGAATTTTATTCTACAAAATATACAAATGTGTAATCTGCTTACTTTTGCCCTCATGCTGCACTGGGAGCGAAAGAAAAACATACAATGTTTTTAAACATAGAATGCTGCTTCTCTTCCCGGGCATACTGTAAAAATCAGTTAAGGGACGGAAGTTTTAAAGACGATTTTGTGGGCGATAGGCTCCCCCCTGTCACTGCAATAGTCTCTATGCACCATTATAATACCTCCAAAGTCAAACGTAAAATGAAATTGTTATATAGCCTCTGGTGTTCTGCCTACCCCGTAAAGGATACAGGCATGAAGTTATGTATGTAGGCATATAAAGGTCACACAAATATTTGATATCTAAACGGAAAAAGAGGCTTTGCAAAATTCAAAACCCGTTTAAATCATCTTTAGAGTCTAATTTATTTAAAGAAAGTTAATTGGTAACCACATACACTTAACGATTATAGGAAAATATAATAATTATCATATCTGGCAATAATATCCAATAAAAACTGAACTTAGAATATGCAATGGATTGCGTAAAAAACCGCACGATTGTAACCAAATATACAGACACGCCACTAACTGAGTATCACTTAGCCACAATTTTCTCTCTTTTGAATAATAATAATCCCTTTGAAAAATAAAAAAATAACATGGCTTGCATAAAAAGCCTTTGCTAAACATTTTTACGTTTAAAAAACTGCTCCATCTGAAAACAGCCCAATCCATTCCCGCCTTTTCTTGCCATTTATCGTACTCCGCCGCCATTGCTCGTCGTAATAGCGTTTAATGAGCGTTTAAGAAGCGTCGAGAGGCTCACAATTGTTTTATCGATGTAATTAAACCATGAAGATCTATAGATCTCATAGATCCTCGTGTAAACAGAATGGAGAATTGATTTTTTTTTGGTTCAAGATAGGTGTGGTGATGTTGATTTAGATAATGTTAGGGTGGTTGCAGACTATAAAATTTTTATGACCTAGCGATTTAATATCTGCATAATTGTTTATTATAGTCAAGTTATTCTTTATATACTTTCACATAACTTTTCACCTCCTGAAATCGGAAGTCCGAAAATGTTTCCCATACCATTTAAAATCATAATGATCATTTTTCATAAAAAATTTAAACACAATGGTTGTCTGGTAGAAATCGCTCCTCAGCGTTAAGACCGCCAAGTTTTTATGTTTAATGTAAGTGTTCTTTTTTCTTTTACTGTACCTGTATAAACTGAAGTGAAAATAAATAAATAAATATAAAACCTAAATCATTGAAATTCATAATATTTCTTTTTCATACACTTTGATTTTCATAATATTTATTTTAGTATATTTGCTCATACTAATGATCGAAACTCATAATAATCATTCGAGTAAATAACTATAATTTTCATAAATATTTTTAAGTACCATGAACAGTATGAATAAAAAAATTTTGATCACAAACTGTTACGAGTTTCGTTGATAGTACTAAAAATGTATGAAAAAAAAGTATGAAAAATAAAATCATGAAGAGTGATAATTATGAACACAAGTCGATTGTAAGACGAAAAATAGGAGTTAGAATTTTATGTGAGCCGATATGGACACGTTTTGAATGGAAAGACGATTATGTACTAAAACTTACCAACCGAATTATCTAGCCCTAAACGATGTCAAAGCTCATTAAAGCTTTCATTATGGAGACAGTAACACTACTGCCATGCCACAATGACAACATAAAGCATGGATATGTAATACTAGCCACCGCACGCGGTTTTACCCGCGTAACTTTTGATCCCGTAGGAATTTCGGGATAAAATATAGCCCAAAACCTTCCTCAAAAGTTGGGCTATCAAATGCAAAAAGAATTTTTCAAATCCCACTTGTAGTTTCTGAGATTAGCGCGTTCAAACTAACAAACAAACAAACAAAAAAACAAACTCTTCAGCTTTATATATTAGTATACCTAGATTGCATTGAAACGGAAGATTCTTGTTTTCTTCTTGATTATGATAAAGACTTTATTTATGGCTTCCGTGGCGCAATGGTCAAGTGTTTGGCTGCGGTGTGAAGGGTGCTGGGTTCGAGTCCCAACTGGGCCAGCTTAGGATTTTAACTTTTCAAACCTTGTTCTGGGTTTATAATAGAACACCCCCAAATTCCGCGGTGTAGTCTCCATAACTTAAGCTTATTTGTGGTAAAACGGTTGGTGTATCAGCTAGGTAAAGTATAGGTAAAGTATAGATAAAATTATACAGTTATTTTTGATAGTAAAAAAACAAAAAGTAATTGTCCAAAGGATACTTATTCATTAGGTTACTTACGCTGGTTCCCAAAGTACATTGAATGTAAAGCTTCAATTTACATGGCATTTACAAATTATTTTTGAAGCAAAATTGACCTAGTGTTTGTAATCAAAATTAATGATAAAAAATAATACAACCATGCATCAAAATGTTAAGTTGGAAATGCTACATACTTAATTTTCACCATAAAAATATTGCAAAATAGTTATTTTAATTTCACTTAATATACGTAGGTCACGCTAAAAGTTTCGCGTAATAAAAAAGGTTTCTGGATAAATTTTTAACTTTTAATTTTTAAAAAATAATTTTTATCCAGAAACCTTTTTTTTTACTTACGATGACGCTAGGGGGAGCGACAAGAATGCCTAAACTTTGACCGACTAAAAATGTGTTCTTCCTCCGCGCCTAGTGGCGGTATTACGGGCAAGCTGAAGCATTCAACCGCGAAACCGCCGGCACCATTAGCTTGCGCGGTACCCTCAACATGCAGCGTGCCGAGAACACCCGGCACGGCGCACCTCAGCGAACTCCCTTGAGCAGGGGCGGCAGATACCCCCGTTTCCACCACCCAGGGACTTCACTATGGCCGGAAAGGGTTAAGGACCGGTGAAAAAGCGTCGCTTTAGATCACCAGAATCTAACCCCTCCAGCCGCGCCTCGATCTGGTGGAATCGCGTCGCTTTAGACCACCAGCATCCGGCTGCCTGCCATCATCCGGAGAAATCACTCAGGCATTAGATCCCCGAAATCCGGATGTCCGCAAAAGGGATTCGAAAGGGTGGGTGTCCCTTTCGCTTCTTCTCGGTAGACGGACTGACACCCACAGCCATCCATCCCACGGATGAGGCACTTCGGGCACCCGCGGATTGGGGTAATTTTTACAGAGGTTGTCTTCCTCGCAGTCGTTAGGCCCCCGGTCCCGTTTCTGCCCAGGATTACGGGTTGGCCGATAGCTCAGGAGCCGAAGCAATCGAAGCCTGCTGTTCCTCCGAGCAGCTGATGGCTCAAACTAGCCCTCATCACTTCCTCGCCTCAACACACCTCGCTGATACTTCTTTGGTGAACCGATGACGGCCCCGCAGCTGATTTTGGTCCGCGCCGTCGAAACAGTACTCCCCATATCTGGGGGGCGTTCCCCTATCCGCCACCCGGATACGCGCCCGATGGGAGACCAGCAACTCCGCACGGGAGATACCTACATCAACCTATTTTTGCGTGAAAGGTAACAACCATCCATGCATATAAATGTACGCGTTTATAATATCACTTTAGTTTGGCTAATGAAAGTAGGCACTGAAAAAACCTGGCGAATTATAAAAAAAATTGCAACATGGTAACCCCGACAATAGTACGAAATAAATGGATTAAACAAAGTTTATGTTTGATTTATTTTTTTCTATATAATTATCCTAAAAATAACAATATTGGTATTGTCTTACTTTTTGATGAAAAATATATTATTAAAATTATACTAAGTATTAATCAGGTTTAAAAATAAAACAACAAAATACAATAATTATTTTTATTCATTGTGATCAAAATCTAAATCCAGCAATTTTATATTAAGGGGCATTCTCGCCAATACTAATTTCTTTTATCAAATATGGGCGAACAGAGCGTTATTTTACTCTGGAATGCTTGCATTAGCAATTATTTCTATATTTATTTATAGCAAAATTACTTAAAAAATAATAAAACTGACAAGAAATAGCTTAACTGAAGTATATATTTTGTTCGAATGTGTCAATGTATGGGTGGACGGTGACAGTGTAGTACGTTAACTGAATGTTTTAGTGTGTGTGCGTTCATTGAAGCTACGTTGCGAGTTCGGCGTTTGCTAAAAATGCGACGTTGCCGCTTAGGCCAGGCAACCTATTTATTTTGTCGTTCGGAACTTCGGATTTTATCGCACGAGATCTCCGCGCCCGCGCCGCATTTTATTTTCAATAAAAAATATTCTAATTACCTACAGATGCAGGGTCAACTGCGAGTTTGTAAAATGATGAAATGTTACTTTGTTGGCTACATTTCTCCAAGTTTCGACATCTTAGTGTTGGAAGTAGAACGGGATAAACGATTCATCCAGAACATGTTGCCAAAATTAGTAACATTTTACAAAAATTGCATATTGCCCGAGCTATGACATACAGACCTAAATGATATGGTGCGTACAGATTGCTGAAATGGAACTTGTAATCTAACATTCTGCGCACTACACGTCCAAATACGCAACGTGCGCAGAATGTTACATTACTAGTTGCATTACAAGCAATCTGTACGCACCATATCATTCAGGTCTGTATGTCATCTATACTAATATTATAAAGTTTCCTTATAAAGTATCCTGTGTTTTTAATACCTTTGTTTTATTAATTTGATTACTTAGTTCTAATTTAATTTTACTATAATTTTTCTAATGTCTTATTACTATTGTAAAATAGTGATCTACATTAGCTGTCGTTTGTGTGAATGTCGTCATTTTATGTTATTTGTTTTCGGCGGAAAGACCCGACAATTCGACCAGTCGGTCGGGGATCAGGGCAAGAGACACAGAACCCAGCGAACTATTCGGGCAGTATCCAGCAAAACCGCTTTTTGCATGCGTGCTGGAAGCGAACCACCGCCGAATCCCAGCCTTTCAAGGTTTCTGCCCAAGTGGCTGGGGTCAAACCGTTTGCGGATTTTAAAACCTGGATAATTTCGGTGGACATAACTTCCCAAATTTCGGTCACCTCGTGTGCAAGGTCCAAGTACTTGCTTTTCGGCCTCGGCCTTCACGAGGTTCTTGTCATGTGGTAAAGTTATGTCCACCAAAAACACCTTGGACGACGATCGGTCCATTAACATGATATCAGGTTTATACGCTAGAATAGTCCTGTCCGTGATAATGGGCCGATCCCATTAGAGCTTGGCGCTGCCGTTTTAGAGAACGGGCTCCGGCGTGTACTGGTAATAAGGCAGTTTGATGAGATTGATGAGACCGTATTTCAGAGCGAGCTCTTGGTGGAGAATTTTGGCTGCTTGGTTGTGTCTATGCAGATACTCAGTGTTAGCAAGAACAGAACAACCCGAAACTACATGTCTGAGGAACTCGCCAGGTTAGCGGCACGCCCGATATACGTCCACTGTGCCGTCCCTCATAATGTATTTCCGGTAGTTGTTCGTCTTGATAACCTGATCCTGTATCGCAAAGACAAACCCTTCGGTTTCCCCAAAGACGTCCCCGAAGCGCAGCCAATACACGGAGGCTTTACGGTCCACGTGTCGCTCGTGTAGACCCTTGTAAAACCTTCCGTGCAGCTCTTTCTCTTTCCATACAGTCTCACGATTAGAAACTGCCTTATTACCTGTACACTTACTACCAGTACAGTATACTGCCTTATTATTATAAAGATAATCTTTTATAAGATTATTCTTTGTTTCTTCATTTTATAGTAAGTACTATAAGTAAGGAAGTTTAAAAGAATAATTTCGATGTAAGTAATTGAAATTAATTTTATCCATCGAAAAAGTATCAAATCATAAACGTACAATATTTAGTATTCGCAAATATATCAAAAATGATTAGCTTCGCGCGCACGAGCTAGCGCTTAGTACTTATTCTTATCTATGGTGTCAACGAGTCGGGTTCATCGGGTAATCATAGTCGGCAACCTGCCCCCCGCACGCTTCGTGTGTCAATGTGTGCGTGAGAACTTTGCTGCCACTAAGAAGTTGTTATTTATATCAAATATACGAATTTCGTGACTTAAAACTCAGCTAAATCTTGCTTGAGACATTACAAATGTTACGTTATTACAGCAAAACGTATAATTTTTAAGGAATGTAAACATTATCATTCATTTAACAATTAAAAACGTTAAATTTTCGCATCAACGCCATCTATGAGCGCGAAGTGCTTAGCTGATGATGAGAATCCACCTTAATTGTCAGTCACTGGTATCGCTGCTATTATGAAACTATCAAAATTTTTATTTTTTTATTTATCTTCAAATACGACAATTCCAAAATCTCAATTACCAAAACCACCAACAACCGTTCGATTGACAAGAGCGACACCAGAAAAACGACTTTGACATTCATGCTTGTACTGTCATATAAAAAATATTGCAAAACCCCCAGTGTCCACTTTCGTTAGCCATAAGCCAGACTCTACGATTGCTAATTCTTCCCTCGTATCGTAGGTACTCTTACATATGGTTTTTATGTCTAATTAGAAACACGTTTTTTTTGTATAATGACAACAATCATATCTCAAAACTTTTCCAACGTCTTCACTGGTGAGAAGCAATTGGAACATATTTTATACAATTCTTCAATGCTTGGGTGTTTGGCATGACACTAAAATTATGTTCCAGAGTCATACCTGAGCAATAGTAAAAAAAGCTCTTAAGTCACTGGGTTTCATCTTGAGGTCGGCAAAAGATTTTAAAAATATAAAAACCTTCAAAATCCTTTATACCGCTTATGTTCGCTCTCATTTAGAATATGCTTCACAGATATGGAACCCTATGTACAGAGTTCATATCGAGCGGATCGAACGAGTACAACGTACGTTTCTCCGTTTCATTAACTTTCACTGTTTGTCTAAAGAAAATGATTATTTCAAACGATGCGCTAAATATCACATCTTGCCCCTGGAGGCTCGGCGTAAAATTGCTGATATAATTAACCTCGAAAAGATTTTTAATTCAAATGTAGATTGTCCTGATCTTTTAAAAAGATTACTGTTTTATGTACCAACTAGAACATTCCGCAACAGTCCCCTGTTTTATCTTCCGTCCGTTGATACCAACTACCGCCAGAATACCTACTTGTACCGTGCATCACAAACTTTTAATAATCTGAATAGGCAGAATAATGCGAGTATTGATCTCTTTAGTACCACGATTGCATCTACAAAGAGGCAATTATCAAATACCTTTTTGAACATAAACAGGCCAACATGATTATGTCTTTTCCACAAAACGTTTAGCTCTAGTTTATTATTTAATAAACATTAGGTTAGTATTCTCAATGAACTGATATTTGGCATTTCACTATAATGTTTTTGATAGTGTATATATTAATGAAGTATATTACAAACATAGTGATAGAAATCAAGTGTTGTTTAATTAAGACTTTATCTATGGTCTTGTATATTTTTTTTTGTATGCTTAATTATGTTTTTTACTTGTGGAGACTTGTAAATGGTTATCACATAACTAATTCGTGTGCCATTCTATTGTAATTAACTGATTGTCTTCCTAAAATAAATAAATAAATAAATTTTTAATTTTAGATAAAATTTATTAAATTATCCTTTTTTTTAACCCAAAGATTATTTGAAAAAACAACACACAAATATTACAAAATAGACTACGTAGAAAGAGCTTTGAACTGCAATTTAATTTAATTTAACTTCTTTGTCGAAATATCCGCATTGGTCGTAAGTTGTAGATAAGGGTTTGTCACAGGTCATTTAAATGCCTAAATTATGACATTTTAATTACCTTTTTTTTAGAAAGCATTAATAGAGGCTCATCCCATTTATCATACTTATTTATATACAACAAAACAAGACTTCCATTACAAAGAAAATACAAATTAAGCAAAAATGAACTCTACAAAAATCACTTAATGATAAATAAAAAATAAACATGCATTAGAATTACAAGAGACAAAAGTGAATACCTATAGTGAGATCAAATAAGGATCTCATTGAAAATTGGTGCTTTACTATACATCCCTATTATGTTTGCAGTGTTCAAGTTACAAGCTGAGTTTTCCACAAATAAATAAATACCACAGGCACGTTTTGTATCAAAAAACAGTGCTGTGCAGAGCAATGAATAACTAATGCATTCATGACATCATAAATAAATTAATCTATAGAAAACTCTTCCGTTACTGAATGGCGGGTTTCAATATTATGAAAACTGTTCGTTTTGCCTACGAACAATAGAAATCACTACCAAAATGCCTTTCTATATTTAAAATCTTGACATCTAAACCACTGCTTACGAACTGTTTGACTGTAATGGGTTGCTAGGTTACATTTGACCATTTACAAAATAAGTCATTATATCTAGCCAACGACGACGTAACAAGTTATTAATTTAAACCAATGAGGTAAAGGTAGCATGGCAGTCTGCTGCGGCCAATAAGAGTTATCTTTTCATTACGTATGACCAATTAAAGAATAGGTCATTTTATCTAGCCAACGACGTAAAAATTAAGAAATAGCCTATCAAATATCTGTCAACATATAAATAATCCAGTTTTCTCTTTCTAACTTATCTATAACTGTTTCTGAAAAAAAGGACGAATATTATTGTATGACATCATTTTTCTTTTAAATATTTACTTTGACGTCATAAAAATTTGATTCAACCAATGGCAAAATTAGTCGAAGGATTGGCGTTTCGTTTTACGTAAGCAGTTAAACGCAATTATTAATAAAAAGCTCTAAAAACCTACTATAATATATTTATCGAATACTAAAACATAGCAAACATAAATTGAATAAGTTTATATATTTCTTTAGTTCAAATATCATACAAATAATTTGCGAATGCGTGATATTCTATAAATCACATATCACCTATTTTCTTGGAAGAACGTCACGCAAGGAGGGCCCATGCCAAATTTGAGAACTTACAGCGCGTAGCTAGTAGATATTGTGAAACGCTACTTTTTTCCTACCAGTTTTGTACCTGTACCGGTTACGCATAGCAGTCAGTTGAATATTGAAACCCGCCAGACAGACAACGTACAGCCATAACTTATGGGCGTAGAGAGATGAAATTTGGAAGAAAAATTCCTGAAGCGGTGTAGAGGAGCACTAAGAAAGGAATTCCCGATATTCCCACGGCAACGGGAAATATAGGACTGTTTAGTTTGTATGAAAAATCTTATTCCTAGAGTGCACGGATGTGAAACTTAGTGTTATGGTTCTTCAATGAGTATCTGGTTGCATTATGGAAGGAATTCCCGAAATTCCCACGGGAACGGGAAATATGAGAATTTTTAGTGTGTACGGAAATTCTTATTTCTTGAGTGCACCGAGATGTGAAACTTGGTTAAAAGGTTCTTTAATATATTATATAGCCTAGACACTAATATAATAACAAGAGAATATATTAACACCTTTTGTGACGTCACAGCTAATATTTATTGCTGGGAAATACAAGCCGATTCAAATACATCAATGCCACCGATGAAATCGCATATTAAGAACGATATCGATATTGTGAAATCGATTTTCTAACAGACATACATACGCGGGGACTGAATCTAGCGGCAACCAGTCTTGACGCTTGGTTGGGGTTCGGACACGCAAAGTGCTCTGTTTGAACAAATTGAACCCTCTCCATTTTACCATCAAGACGCAGACAGAACTTCCATCCGTATGTGGTAGATATTCCGAAAAGTCGAACCAAGCGTTTGGAATGAACTGCCTGCGTCTATTTTCCCTGACCACTATAGTGTCGAGTGAATAGGTTTCTCGTGGATGGACGTGTAACACCATAGTCTTCATGCGCACTTTCCATCAGGTGGCATGGAAGACAAACGTCCTATCCTTACAGTATAAAAAAATAATAATAATAATATATGTCTCATTTTATTATGGAAGAAATTCCCAAAATTTCCACTGGGTCGGGAAAAATTTGACTTTTATGTTTATGCGCGTACGTATAAAGATTTAAAAAAGAAAACTATTTTATTCAAACCACACGAAATTTAAAAATATACCTGGTATACTTTAATGATTATATTTTTTCCTAATATAAATTATGCAAATACAACCTAATATACCTTAAATTTAGATGGGTTCTAATTAATAAAGTTCACATACCTAAGATACGAATCACCTTACACTCCAACCAACCAAAATAACTTACTGTCTTAATTACAACCCACAAAAATATATAACCTTAATTTCCTCCGTGTAACCCAAAATTAAATCGGCAAACCTAAATGAATTTACATCCAGCCACCATATTTCTTTTTAAAGCGTTATATAAAACAGTAGTAAAATAACTCGAACAAAATATCAATTGGGGTGTTGTATATGTCGTTTTTTATAGCGAGCCTTGTAAAACACAGGAGTCGCGTGTGCAACAAGCCTTATGTTTGAATATCACGCGATGGTACTGTGGTGGACGAAAGTGATTAACGCATTCTCCTGTCGGCCATCTTGGCTCGGGCGATCTTTATTTATTCGCGATGTACTTGATGATGGTATTTGCTGTTTAATGTTAAAATTTAACACATTATTTAAGGTAATGTGTGTGTCTTTACATAAATTTTGTGTTAAGAAAGTTTGAGAAAATTAATGTAAAGAAGCAACTGTTTTTTACTTCATTTTTACAAGGAGATTTTTTTGATTATGTTTGCAATGAACAAACTCGAAACGTTGGTAATTTGAAAGAAGTAAAGAAAGAAGTATTTGTTTTCTTTATTGAAGTAATTTTGCTTCAACAATAAATAGACATACAGTCTAGTAGCTACATTTTAAAAACCTATCTTACAAGTCTAACAAGTAAAACCATTACATGCAAAATTGTATGCTTGAAGTTTCAATTTAAATATTGATGTGCCTCATCCAGCGTTTGAAGTTCAGCAAATGTAAAGCATAATATACCTACAGTGAGTAAAGCTTTTGATATTGTTTTAACACAACAACTCATCAACAAAGCAAAAGTTAAGCGTCTGCCAAGAAATCCACAAGTATTCCATATAATATATCAATAAACAAATGACATTCACTCATTCACATCACATCAACAACAGACTACACAACCATGATTCAGTTAAATATCTCACGTGAAATAACGTCCTCGAGCACAAAGGCAGCTAATGTATCTTCATAACTCGCAGAACTGAAGCGCACAAAGACGGCGACATCAGACTCATTGCTTTAATGCTTTCTATTATTATTATTTTTTATCTTTTTGTTGGGACTTTTGTGATGCAGACATGTCAACCCTTCGTATACACGACTTGATACAATTTGTTTAAAACAAGCACTTTATACATATACAGGGTGACTGTAGGAGAGCATTCTGTACTCGATTCTGATCATAATTATGTAATAAAAGTAGGTACTTAATTTTTCACCAGAAATCCCTATTAATAAAGAGACCTTACTACACTTTTCCCGACGCACTGCCTCAGTCAACACGCACACGAATTCTTTAACTTTCGGAGAAGTTTACTCAGCAAATAATTAATATTTCTTTTTTAATTTATTTTTTCTCTTCATGTATGATCTTAAACTATCACCCTGTATAAGACAGTTCTTACTGAGCGCTTGCTTCTAAGTCATTTCATACTGCTGCATTGGCTTTGTGAAAAATCCTGTCTGCGTAATTATTATCTTCCTGCTTTGCTGTGTTCTGGTCAGAAAGGGAATGTAGGCCTTCTAATATACCAATCTCAAAAACGCAAATAGTCAAGAAGCGTTGGAAATTCTAAGCAGTGGATAAATCACTGGCTGCTTTAAACCTCATAATGCAAAAACTGACTGTGTCATATCGACAGACAGATATTCAGACAGACATGACGAATCTATGAGGGTTCCGTTTATGCTATTTGGAATCCTAAAAAGCAGCAGTTATTACTTGTGCTAGTGAAGATAGAAATATTACTTAATCCAGCTTATCAAACGCAAATGTAAACGCACTCCATTAGCAAATGTAGAACAGAGCACAATACTTCTTCCTAAAATTTGCGAACTTTGCTATCTATTGTTGTGGGTCATTTCAGAGCAACACGTATGTTGGACGTTGAGCGGTGATACACAATATATGTATAAGGGAATAATAAAATTCAATTTAAGATGCATTAAAAAAAAAACAAGAAATTAATGTGGATTTGTCTTTTCAACAAATGAAATGAATGAAAATCTTGTTTTATAATTCTTTTTCTTGATGGCCCAATTTAGTATGTTAAATTTAACTGATACTTTAAAATCACTTCTTAATAATGGTTTTAAAATGATTCTGAGTAATTTTAATACAATGAAGCAACATTTTATGCTTAACAAAACAAAACGAAAAGAACTTTTTGGAAAGACCGTTCATCTTTTACCTTGTATCGCTTTCTATTAGGAGGAAAACTTTGTTTGTCGCTGAATATAAAGTAATAAAATTTACAAAAAATGTTAGGTAAGATGTTGTAAGTCTTTTCGTAGGGATCACATACCAAAATGCTATTTGATCTTAAGGCCAGTAAAAAGAAGTACTTAAATAATTAAACCAAATAAAACAAGCGATTATTTCTGCTTCAAATCTAGTTACTTCAATAAAAATGTTCTATAAAAAAATCTAATAACTAAAGTTTTTTTTATCATCTCCTAGATATTCAACCTGTTGAACACATTGAAGTGAACACCATTAGTAGAAAATATATAAGGTTTTATTTAAACAATTTTAACCATGTTTCAGATTGTTAAGATGCTTATTTCGCGGAAGCAAACTCATAAAGTCTATATTAGGAGACAACATTGTAATATAACGGAAGTCTCCAGATATGTTAATGTCAGCAAGAACGTCATATATTAAATAATCTTGCAACTGCAGTGTTACATCTAAATTGGGTACTTTAACTCTAAATTTGTTTCGTTGATATAGTGAGGTCAAGGAGTTTTATAACTGTGTGTAAAAACCCTTAAGAAAGTTTTTGTTTATTTTTTTGATTTACCAGTCAAATATGCAAAAATACTTTCGTATTATTTTTGTAAATTACGATTAAAACCTATGCCAAGTTCTGTTAAATTCCGTTCAGTTAGATTATGTTTGTTTCATAATAGTCTTTTTCAATATTAATATGTGAAGACCCAATATGAAATATTAATGAATTATTAAGGATTCAAATGTTAAACAGACTAACTTTCCAATTCATACGTTTATCAATAGGGAAACTTAAATATTAATTACTACAAAATATTTCAATCCGTGAAACGCCATGCTTGGCATTTAATTATAGATTTTTGAATATAAATATTTCGATTCCACTTCTCATCGCGAAATTACTTTTTAAACCCTTTTTATACTTTTTAATAGAAGTAACTCCGCATATGATCGAGAGCTTGGAACTCATGTACATCGAGACTTATTTGAAAGCAAACGTAATAATTTGTAAACTAATACAAAAATGTTATTAATATTTCTGTTTTATGTTATATTTATCAAGATTTGAATAAAACCGGGTCGCGAATATACAAAGGCTATACTATTTGAGTCACGAGTCAGACTCTAATAGAGGAGCTTTTGTTTATGCATATTACTTGACAATACCTAATCGAACTCAGTAAAAAAGTTGACTGAAATGGATTAGCTTTTGCTCTTGTAATTTTCAAAGAAATGCAATGACAAAACCTAGTACTGTATAATACATATTCACTCAAATAGATAAGTTTTTGTCAAGATGAAAAGCAGGTATATCTTTGTTTGATATACATTGCGATGAAAGAGATAAGCTACGAGAAAGGTTGCCGCACTGGAAAGCGGAATCAGTACGGTTAGGTGCGACGACGAGCGCAGCGAGGAGGAGCATGTTAGGTTGCATATAGTTATACACGTGCGCGAGCCGAGCGAGCGAAGCGAGCGGTGCCGCGGCAGCGGCCGGCGAAGCGCCATAAACCTGGTCAGCTATTATAGTCAACCCTGGACAATCCCGACATGGTCGAAAGTCAAACGTTAAGTCATCAAAATAACGATGGTCATAATGCATGCACATTTTATTTCTGTCTTTGAAAATCAGAAAAATTGCCATTTAAGTATCAAATTGAAGCCAACGATCGGTAAATATCGATATCAAATGGGATAGCTTTTGTTGCTGCAATGTTCAATTGAAGTTATCTCACAAAGTCTACACGACTTCGGTCAATTTCTGTACTAGAATGGATTAGGGTTTGGGCAAGTTTTTGTCATACAAAAGCTAAGCCAGTTCAGTTTGCACTTTCACTCTAATGGTATAGCTTTTGTAAATACGCAACCGGGTCACATGTCTGTAGTTTTGTTTAATTGTTTTGCTTTTTGTTTGATTTGTTCGTTATTTTACTTTTGATTGCATCTTTACATTTGTAACCCCATTCTGATTATTTTGTTTAATGATGTTTACAAAAACGAAGGCACAATCAGTTTTGAGTGGGAATTGACGAATTACACCAAGTGTCACTTTGGCCAAAACATTTGAAGTATTCAATCTCTTTATGTATTTAAAACGCAAGGGTTTTTAATATTTTTTTTAATTAATCTTTGTTGAAGCTTGTTCTTTGGAAACTTTTTGTCCCTATAGGGTATAGCATAGGGTATGGCATAGAGTTTTGCTTAAAATATCCCCGCGGCATCTTGTTGAAGCTTGTTCCTAATGACGTACAGGGCGACTTATACAGGGTGACTGGTGAAAATTTAGATACCGGTAATACTACACAACTATGGTCCAGGGCCTCAACTATGGTCCACCGATCTCAATGAACAAAAACCCTTTGGTTGCGGTAGGAAACGATATTTCCTGCCACACGCACACCATCATCCGCTTAGTATCTATTGCATCACGCTAATGTAACCATGCGTTGCGTAATGAATTATTTCACTTTCGGTTGAGTTTACTTAGTAAATAATTTAAATTTACTTTTTATTTTATTTTTTCTATCAAATATTATCTCAAACTATCCCGTACTGGAATTTCGAAAATGACGCACCAGTCACCCTGTATGTTGTCAAGTAAGACAGATGGACGTTGGATCCACTTGGTGGGATATCAGGCCTATTGATATCATCAATATCAAAATATATATGACTGAGTGACTCCTATAGCCATAGCTACTAGGCGTAAATAGCTGAAGTGTAGGAGTGCAAGAATGGAATTTTCGAAATTCCCACGGTTACTGCAAATATTGGACTTTTTAGTCTTTTTAGATGGAGAGAGACTATTGCAATGTCAGGGGGTCAGCCAATCGCCTGCAAAACTGTCAGTAAAACCTCTGTCTCTTAACTGACTTTTACGGTATGCCCGGGAAGAGAAGCAGCTGGCACATTCTATGTTTTTCTTTCACTTCCAGTTCACTAGTTATAATAAATCAGCTTGATATCTGTAAGTGTTTTTTCTTTGTTTTTTAAGTGTTATGTGATAAGCACACCTATTTACGCAACTCCTTTACGTCACCTAAGTTCCAGGTAGAAAGGCAGGATAAACAGGATAATTATACTACTTTTCACTGTTTATAAGGGCACCGGTAATTATCATCAAATTCTTCGGAAACGTAAAGTTAATTATCCTGAAGTTTCAGGTAGCCTTTGAGTAGCGGTTAGCATGGGGGGGGTTGGGGAAGCATATGTTGTGAGCCTTTTATTATATTACGACCACTTTGGCGATGGGGTAAACCTATCTGCCTCAGACGCCAGTGAATGTGGGTTCGATTCCCACACGGAACAAGAAAAAAAAATGTTCCGTTTCTGGGTGTTTATTCAACTACGGGGAAAAAAATCAACTCCGATGAGGCAGTCCAAACCGCCTTCAATGATTTTATTGATTCCCGTCCTTATGTTTTTTTTTAGAAAAGGCATATATGAACTACCTAGGAGATGTCATAAGTGCATAGATAGCAATGGATCATACTTTGATTAAATAAATATTTAAAAAATTAATAAATATTTAAAAAATAAACGACTTTTATTCCTCCCATACAAAACGCCAATTTTATATGTAAGGACCTAATACAAAATACACCGGTCATGATGAAATTTAAATATTCATACATAAATGACCTTTGGCCCACGCAAAACAGTGTTTATTTTAATACCAACAGTTTAAAGTTATGCAAAATCTGGAATCTTCGAAAAATTAACAGTGTACACAGCTTAATTGTGGTTCTTTATTATGACTTAAGGCTTCTTAATACCGATCATTAAATCCGGAATAACGCCTTGAATTAATTAAAGAACTGGAAACAACTTGACGTTTTTAAGATCCTTTTACATGATCATTTCAAAGGGTTTATATTTTGTCAGGTACTGGAAAAGTACCATGTCTTCTTTAACCTTTATTTTATTAGGTCTAATAATAAAATGGAAAGATCCAGTAGGCAAGAGGAGTGTTAGGAGACAAAGAAATATATGTGTGGACGACATAAAATATTAATTAATAACAATATATTACAGGAGAGAACTGCATACAAGTTACAGCAAACAGTGAAGACTGGTACAAGCTGGAGGAGGGTTTTACCCAAGGGGGACTACAGAAGGAATAAATATATAGTGAGAAGGAGGAAATCCCTATTATTGTTAAAAAAATATAGTAGCGCTTCTATAGATTTTGACATAATTTTTACCGAGGTTCTCAATTTAAAGTACTTTACAAAAGAAAAAACACCAATGAAATCAAAACTATTTTATTCCATGAATTTTGTTTGTTGCTACTTTAAAAAATTCTGGAAAGGTAAGGACTTTAAAATATGTATGAATTCGGTTTTTGATTCTTTGATATAACATTATATGTCTGTGATTCCATTTCATAGTTTAACTTGAATAAGGGAGATTTATACGAGTGTAACTTTGGTGCTATCTAGTTAAGAGCACCCACGCGAGTCTGGAAGTTATTTTACAAATCCTTCGCCGAAAGCATTGATCAATCTGTTCTTTGACAAGTTTATCTTAAATTGCAAAGCTTTGAAAGTCAAGCCATAAAAATTAGAGGTAGGATAAGTTAAAGATCAAAATAATAAAAGACTTTCTTAGCTGACTTTAGGTATAGCAATTTGAGTACATACATACATAACCTCACGCCTGTATCCCTTATGGGGTAGGCAGAACCCCAGCGGTTATAAGACCATCTGATGTCACGTTTTACAAATGAGGTATTATAATGATGGAGAGAGACTATTGCAGTGACAAGGGGTCAGCCTATCGCCCACAAAAATGCCAATAAAACCTCTGTTTAACTGACTTTTACAGTATGCCCGGGAAGAGAAGCAGCTGGTAGATTCTATGTTTTTCTTAATTTTAAAATGTGAAATATAACAATATTTTACATTTTATCTCCACGAATTGATCATGAGAAATTTCTTTCTAGCCGTTTAGGGACGGCTAAACCTACCTCCCATTGATAAGCGTGTCGTACAAGGTGACTAATCCGCTAGTGGTAGATCCCATTTAGCGTCTGGCTAGTGAAGGCTAGTCCTAGCTAGTTGTCGCTAGCAGGCTAGTTCCGACGGTAATATATTGTGGCAATGATTTATGAAGAGCCAGTACCAAGCTCAGCCCATGTGTTGTCATCTTCAACCTCATCTGCACTTATCAGGTGAAATAGAGGTCATACGCGGGCTTAGTATATTTTAATTTCTTTTCGGCCATATTTTAATTTCTTAGATTTGACTAGGAAATATTCTATATTTTTTCCTTATTGACCTTATCCTTTATTTATGTTTACAAAATCATTAGTTCTTTTTTTATTTTAAAGATCTGTAGCTTTATTTTGTGAACTGATAATTTTTAATGACTATTTTTATGTTAATATTATTATGTGCTAGACTTTCTTTTTAATAGTAGGTTAGTTAAATATAATTTGTTAATGTCTAAATTTATAAAATGAAACTGTTTTGCACGCTATATTTAAAGCAGTATATGATCGAACTAAAAATTTTGTAAACATCTGTTGTAACGCTTATACTGGTAAATAAAGAATTTATTATTATTACTATGTATGCTTACAGCTACATGCCTTTCGGCGGGAAAGACCCGACAATCGGACCAGTCGGTCGTGTATCAGGGCAAGAGAGAAAGAAACCGGCGAACGATTTGGGCAGTATCGAGCAATACCGCTTTGTGCATGCGTGCTGGAAGCGAACCACCGCCAAATCCCAGCCTTTCAAAGTATCTGACCAGTGTGGCTGGGGGGTCAAACCGTCTGCGGATATTACAACCGGGATGATTTCGGTGGACATAACTTCCTACATTTCAGTCACCACGTGTGCAAGGTCCAAGTACTTGCATTGCTTTTCGGTCTCGGCCTTCACGAGGTTCTCGTCATGTGGTATGGTTATGTCCACTAAAAACACCTTGGACGACGATCGGTCCATTAGCACGATATCTGGTTTATTCGCTAGAATAGTCCTGTCCGTGATAACGGGCCGATCCCAGTAGAGCTTGGCGCTGCCGTTTTCAAGAACTGGCTATAAAAAAATATTATTATTATTATTAGTAACTAATAAAAAAGATCCTATTTTAAATAAAAGACTATGAGTTATTAGGGAACTAGCTCTCTAACCGGAGTTAAAACACATCAGTCAGTATTTTTGGCAGTAGACTCTAAATGAAGGATTGTCGTCTAGTCATGTGTACAGTCACATGCAATAATATGAATACAATACACAACTTATTCGGTTGTGATAAGGTTCAAATTCCAAAGAAAATATATACATTTTATTAGACGTGACTGTACATGTGAAGGGTTTCTACCACCAAATAGTTACTCATTTTATAGCCTATTCCTGTACTTTTGAGACAGTAGAGATATTCTCAGCCAAACTACCGGGGTTTAAAAAATTGCTTACAATATAGTAAGCAATTTTTTATATATACCAAAATGTTGTTTTAAAAATACAAAGGCATATGTATAAGGTACTTTAGGGTGTTGCAATTTAACACCATAACAAAATGTCGTGTTGTCCTTATATAACGCCGCGTAGGGCCCAAAACTAATTATTTTTATTTGATTTTATTTATTGAGAGATCGAGACACGCAAATTTAAGAGATATTCCTATCGCATACCTGTATTTTGGTCTGTAGGCACTTTTCTAACTATTTTCATAAATTTTTGCTTTGAAAAACATATAAGTAATTTTTAAATATTTTCCATTAATTTTTATAAATATTTGTAGCGATATAAAATACTTGATATGTATATTTTTTTCATGTCCAGGAGTTAATTTCAAACGTCTAACTTTGTAGATACTTTTTA
Source organism: Stenoptilia bipunctidactyla (assembly GCA_944452665.1). Classification (NCBI taxonomy): domain Eukaryota; kingdom Metazoa; phylum Arthropoda; class Insecta; order Lepidoptera; family Pterophoridae; genus Stenoptilia; species Stenoptilia bipunctidactyla. The sequence continues at coordinate 10,023,271 of OX101743.1, forward strand.
ATAGTTTCAAGTTTTAATATATTTAATTACATATAATATTTTCTATCTTTAAACTTAAACAGTTACTTCTAAGTATGAAAATTACAAAGATAGTTTTTAATAAATTAAAAGAAAACTATGAAAGCTTTATCGATCATTTAAACTGTAGTTGAAAATAAAGTTAAGTAATAAAATAACTAAAAACACAATGACATCAATGGACTTAAACTGGAATAACCTTACCAAATCTCTGGCAGTGAAACAGCGGGAGTCACCAAACCAGTTAAAAACAATAAGACAAACCTCCTTACATCCTGTTGAGAAATACAACATTACCAGCCAGTACGATGATCTTAAAAAAAAAGCAAGATAATACATTAAATTAGAACAATAATTTTACCGGATTTTATCGCATTTGACGTTTTTAAAGTTCATTTTTGCATGCGATGACGTTATCGAACTACGACGCCAGAATTTAAAAAAAATAATAAATGTAAAATGCTCTGTTACAATCTTAAATTGCTGTTATAATTTGTCTGTGGTGCGTATTTTTTTAAAAGTTATATTTTTTTGTAATATAAGTATAAGCAGATTGATTGTGGGAACAGACTAGATTTGACTCGTATGTTCTAAGATTCTAAATCCAAGGTTAGAATATTTTAAATTTTAATGAATAAAACACATACATACATAACGTCACGCCTGTATCCCTTATGGGGTAGGCAGAACACCAGAGGTTATAAGACCATCTGATGTCAGGTTTGACAAAATTTTGAGGTATTATAAAGATGGATAGAGACTATTATAGTGACAGGGAGTCAGAATATCGCCTACAAAAACGCCTATAAAATCTCTGTCCCTTAACTGACTTTTACAGTATGCCCGGGAAGACAAGCAGCTGGTACATTCTACGTTTTTCTTTCGCTCCCAGTCCAGCATGGAAGCAATGAATAAAACACAATATTAACGTTATTTATTTTGTTACCTTTTATATAAAATAATTGTTTCATCAAATTGCGTATTGTCGTTTTTTTTTGTGTTATAATAAAGTTGAATATGTCAATGCTGTTGAGTGACGAGTTATTAAAATTATAAAAGCATCTGAAAATGGGACCTCAAGCGTAATCAATCATAAAATATATTAATATAAAAAGCTATTTTGAACGAGAGGAAAAGCGTGGAATTTTAGAGGTAACATTTAAGATTTCGGGTTCATACTCCTGTTAATTATCCAAATCGTACCAAGATTAAGATTGAGGAAATTCGGTCGCTGCCATAGTTCGGATAGATGGCGCTGTATGGCCTAAATGGCATTGACTGGGATACATCTAAGTTAATCTGTAGAGTTCATTTCACGAAAGAAGTCCCGTGATTTGAGCAATAACACGCTCTATGTGTTTGACATACGAGCAATCCGGTACATCTTTTATGAAAATACCTATAAGTTAAACTTTGTGTCACTTTTGATGAGAATTCATGGGTCACGTGATATCACGTGGTGGTAAGTGACGTGATAAATGTTGAAAGGAGGCACAATGGTTCAAGATAATAATAATAATAACTTTATTTCAACTTTAAAGATCACAATTTGATCCAATCACTTTAATATTATAAAAACAGAAAAATTCAAGTACTTACATTATTTTAAGCTACTTATAGGTAAGTGTACAAAAATTTCAACAGCATGGTACATAATACATAATTAAGTTACAGTTAATAAAAAAAAAGTACTTAAATTATCCAAAAAAACATGTCTTAAAGGAGTAATAGTTTTTTTATTTTTTATTTATTTAACACACTTTTTTGTACACCAATTAAAAAAACAAATTAAAACAAAGAAATACAAAAGAAATGTACAAAGGGAGGCCTTATAGCTAATAAGCTATTTCTTCCAGACAACCTTTGGGTGAGAAGTAGGATTCCAAGTTATAGGGTGTCTTGGCATACATGTACTACATTAAATTTAAAACAATTAGGTATATACATGTAAAGAAACCATTAATTAGTTTCTTAAACGGTTTGAATTTACCGAGCTCAAGCTTACCATCAATCACATTATAGAAACGTCAATGTCGACTGTCAAAATATGTGTCAATGTCTGAATTAAGAGGGAAACGAAGAGAAAAAAGGGACTTTGAAAGATTTTTCCGCGGTAGAAACAAATTATAAGGATCGAAAAAGAAAAGCTTTGAGAAAAATTGTGTTGATGTCAATATTTACTAATTATTATTATTGTGGATTCTTAAGTTCTGTCCAGATATAGCAGTAAATAAGCGGAGAATAAACATTGTTGTGGAAAAACAAGAAGAAGAAAATATTCGAGAAACTATACTTATTGGATTGGTAAATTGCAAGGACAAGACTACGGCAGCCATTTTGCCTTTACTAGCTTTTACTAACCTATATTTTACAGATTAATTTAGTTGCTTTATTCTTTATGCTATTTCAAAATGGATAGCATAAGCATCCCGCCGAAACCTCCAGACCCGTTTTCTTTGTATACCCCGCCGAATTTAGATATATCCCTAACAAACTCAGTTGATTTATTTCCCCTACCACCCAGTCCGTCACATACTAGAAAACGCCACAATGAAGCCCCGGCCTCAGCCCCTTCTGCATCCAAAAAACCTATAATAACTCCCTCTTCGCATAACCTCTATATACATCCCGATTTTCAGAAAGACAAACTGTACTCGGACAAAGATAGTGGACCTTATATTGTACATGTGTCCAGAGCCGAGCCCCAACCTTCCTCAGGAACCACCCTTAACAGGCTGGACTTTGGCCGCTTCCTGCACGCACAAAATGTCAAGGAAATTAAGAGCGACGGAGTAAAGAGCGTAGGACGCAACCGTGTCTCGGTGGAGTTCACCTCAGCTGCTACCGCAAACAACTTCATCAGTTTGCCTAATATTAAGTTAAGTTCATACACTGCCAATATTCCCAGCTATAACGTAATTCGTATGGGCCTTGTCAAGGGAATCCCAGTAGACTGGTCTATGGAGGAAATGGTAGACGCCATCTCTACTTCGCTAAACGGCGGGTTGGTCTTAAAGGCCAGACGACTAAATAGGAAAATTGTAAATGACTCAGGAGTGTCATGGACACCGACAGGCTCCGTGGTAATCACGTTTGCAGGCCAATCCCTGCCCAACCGTATCTTAGCCTTCCACTCATCCATCCTTGTTGAACCGTACATCCTCCCAACGATCCAATGTTTGAAATGCTGCCGATTTGGACACGTTAAGGCCCAATGCCGGTCTAATCCTAGATGCTTCCGTTGCGCTAAATCTCACCCTGGTGATTCTTGTGATATCCCTAAGGACTCAATATCTTGCCTCCAATGCTCCGGACCCCACCTTGCGACAGACAAAAGCTGCCCAGAACAATCTCGCCAAAAAGCGATAAAAATAACTATGTCACAAGACAATGTATCCTATAGAGAAGCTTCAGCCCGACACCCCACAGTCCGCAAATCTTATGCGGACACATGGAAAACTCCCTCCACTCCTAAACCCAATATTTCTAGTCATTCATATAAAAAAACATTTCACACCATGCCTAAACCTAGAGCTCCCCTTTCTTCAGGTTATGACGTAGCTGCCCATCAGGCTATTGTCTCCTCTTCTGGACTACCCTCATCCAAACCTGGTTGCGCTCTCAATCATCCCTTACCCTCTTCCCCTAATGAGTCCCTCCTAGAATCATTAATTTCTCTTCTCATAAACATCCTCTCTAAATCTGGTAATTCTCCGCTACCGTACAACGTTGCCAACAAACTCAACCCTCTTGCTGAACTCATTACTAACTATGGCCAATCTACTTCAATGGAATAGCCGGAGCCTACGCTCCAAGACGCATGAACTCTCGCTCCTCTGCCACCACCATGACCCTGTGGCCGTTGCAGTCTCCGAGACATGGCTAGTTCCGGGTAGCCGTTACAGGCTACCCGGCTACGCTTGTCTTAGGGATGACAGGCCGGATGGTTATGGTGGGGCAGCCTTGCTCATAAAACATTCCTTACCCTACTCTCTTATACCTTTGCCCTCCCATTCTGCCAATATTAACATTGTGGCAGTTAGTTTCTTTAAATTTACTCTACTTTCAATCTACATCTCTAACCCAACAGTCACATTAATCGACGAACTCCACTCCCTACTTGTTCCACTCCCTCCCCCTGTCATCATACTTGGGGATCTAAACTGCCATCACTATCTGTGGGGCAGCCAATGCCCCCAACCTCCTGACCACCCTGGGCTACGGCTGGCAGGCCTAATTGACGACCAGAACCTCTGCGTCCTCAATGATGGCCGTCCAACCCGATTAACTGGCCCTAATCAAAGCCCTAGTTCGGTGGACTTATCGCTGTGTTCACCGTCTCTCAGCGCGGCCATGTCATGGCAAAGACTGAATTCGTTATACGGTAGCGACCACTACCCTATTGTCATTTCCCTTCCTGTTAACTGCTCGGTTCCAGACCAACTCCCTCCCCTACTGACATACAAATTAGACAAAGCAGACTGGCTCATGTACGCTGAAGCCACTAATGTATTATCGGCTAATATCCCCCCTCCCACTCTGGCCAATATCTTGGAGTGTTATGAATCTCTTGTGACGTGTATACGCTCTGCAGCAAAAATGGAAAATGGACAAAAAACATAGATCTTCCCCCCCTTGGTGGGATTCCGAGTGTTCTGATATGATTAAGCGTCGCAAAGCCACTGAAGCTGCATATCGGATTGAAATGTCACTCCCAAACTATACTGAACTGAAAAAGGTCAGAGCCCAAGCTCGCAGGCTTTTCAAGGAGAAGAAGCGGACGGGTTGGCGGAGGTTTTGTGAAGGCCTGTCTCCTCGATCCCCCTCTTCTTTTGTTTGGAAGTCACTGAAACGTTTCAGAGGCTCTTTCAGCTTTCCACCTCCACCTACGACATACAATCCATCCCTCTGGTTAGACCCGTTCTTAGACAAAATTGCTCCTCCATTTGCTCCATCCTCAAATCTTATCCCTACCCCCTATGCTGAATTAAATTCCACTAGCCCTCTAGACAATCATTTTTCACTACAGGAACTCAACCTAGTCCTTAACAGCCTGAAGGATACCTCCCCTGGTCATGATGGCATCCCTTATTCCTTCCTTGTTAAAGCTGGCGCTGCCTTCAAAGAGCGGTTTTTGGCTGTCATTAATTGTATATTTGAAACTGGCCATATCCCTGATTCCTGGAAACTTCATCTCGTTATTCCAATCCTCAAGAGTGGTAAAGACCCGACAGACCCAAACTCCTTCCGGCCAGTGGCCTTGTCCTCTACGCTCTCTAAAATCACTGAGCACTTAGTTAAAAACCGCCTTGACTGGTTTGTTGAAAGTCAAAACCTCCTCAGCCCTACCCAATTCGGCTTCAGAAAAGGTCTGGGCACTATGGACAGCATTGGAATCTTTGCCACCGATTTGAGACTAGCCTTTTCTGAAAATGAGTCAGTGGTAGGGGTGTTCTTAGATGTGTCTTCCGCCTATGATAATGTTCAACTATCTATACTCAGACAGAAAATGCTCCGTTTAAATATCCCAGTTAGGATAACTTCCTTCATCTTCAATCTCTTTGTGGCGAGAACTGTCAAAATTAGACACGTACATTCCGTTCTACCTCCCAGAATGGTGTGGCAGGGCCTCCCCCAGGGTTCAGTCCTTAGCCCCATTCTATATAACTTATACACTTCCGACCTAGACAGGTCGGTTAATAGCTTCTGCAATATTTTACAATATGCAGATGATATTGCTTTGTACCTTCGGGTAAGTTTGATAGAATATGCCCCCCATCGTATTAACTCTGCCCTCTCGTACCTAGGAGAATGGCTTAGGCTGCATGGCCTCTCCCTCTCACCTTCCAAAAGTAAAGCCATTGTCTTCACTAGGAAAAGAGTGTGTCCTCCCATCTCTATAAGCTTCCTAAACCAACCTATACCTATTTCCCCTAAAGTAAAATTTCTTGGTATCACCTTTGACTCCAAGCTATCTGGCGCGGCTCATCTAGACTATATTACAAAAAAATGCGAACTCAACATTAATGTACTGCGTGCTCTCTCAGGCGTTTGGTGGGGTTCTCACCCTTACACCCAAAAGCTGCTCTACAATGCTTTGGTGAGAAGTGTCTTGGATTATGGTTCCTTCTTTCTGGAGCCTTGCAACAAATCGGCTCTCGATGCAGTCGCAAGGATCCAGAGCAAGGCACTCCGCATAATTCTAGGAGCCATGAGGTCAACGTCAGTGGATGCAATGCAGGTTGAATGTGTAGAACCTCCACTGCATCTCCGGCGTCAGTTTCTTGCAGACAGATTTCTAGCTAGAACTCTCCAGCTTTCATCCCACCCAATCCACTCTAAACTTAACTCCCTTAAATCTTGCCTCTCAAATTCATACTGGACACACAAGACTCCTCCACGTCTAGTTTTTAGCTCCATAAACCTTAACGTGTCCCCCACCCCGGTCTTTCAAACCTCCTCCCATCATCTCTATTCATTCCCATATGAGTCCTTAATATTTTCTCCTCCCATTGTGACAGACCTCGGAATACCTAAAAAGAGTCCCGAAGCATACTCTCTTTTCCTCAGAGCAGTGGAAGCTAGGTGGCCGAACTGGACCCAAATATATACAGACGCCTCTAAACTATCCCCAGCAGGCGCTGTTGGCTCGGCCGTCTGGATACCAAAATATTGCGTGCTCCTATCGTATAAAATCCCCCCGCAAGCCTCGGTCTTTACTGGTGAATCTATTGCTATACTTGAAGCGCTAAAATATGTAGTCGACAATAATATCACTAATGCCCTTATACTTTCAGACTGCCTTAGTTGTCTCCTTGCTTTAAAGGCCAACCCGTTCAAGCTAGGCTCAAAATTCCCTATCCTCCTCCAAATCAGGAAATCCATCATCTCTTGCAGTAGTAACTCGATAAATGTTGCCCTGGCTTGGATTCCTGGACATTCAGGCATTGCCGGTAACACAGCTGCCGACTCCTTCGCTAAAGACTCCATCCAAATTGGTTCCTTGGATCACTTTATATGCTATGCCCAGGATCTCCGCCTCTTAGCCAGTGAACGGCTACATGTTGCCTGGAGCTCCTCATGGGACCGATCTCGCAAACTAAAAGCCAAACATTATGGTGAGATTCAATCAAACATACCTACTAAGCCCTGGTTTTTTAAAATTAAATCTGCAGATAAACGGTCCACCTCAGTTGTCTGTAGACTGAGGCTGGGCCATTACTGCTCTCCTGTTTTCCTAAACAAAATCGGCGTTCGTAATTCTCCATTGTGCGATTGCGGACTGGAACCTGGTACAGCTGACCACATCTTTTTTAACTGCCCCCTCTCACCCTCCTCCCTGTATTCCTTTCTTCCCCGACAGGTCCCTAGACCAATCAATATGTGGTCTCTACTCTCAATCCCAGATCCTATTATTCTTAAATGCCTTTTGAAATACATCCATCAATTCAATATAAGGTTATAATGCTAGCTCAAATCCCCCGGCTACTGTTATTATACAGCAATTTTAAGAAGCAGTAAGGGCTGGTGGCTGTCATAGATAGTCTACGCCCCTTCACGCGATACTGGCAAAAATAGTCTGTTGACTCGTAACAACGGCTGATTGCCATATAATAAGAAGAAGAAGAAGAAGAGAAAAAAGGAAGATTGGATACACGTGTGTTTTAAGTTAAATTTTTGTAAAAAATATTGAAAGTATAGAACTCCATGTCAATGGACATATGTGTCGTTTCTCTAATTTACAGGTGGGACCTATTTTATGTTTACATTATTTGTATTAGTTTAAGTTCAACCCTGTTATAACGGAATAAATCTCTAATTTACAGAGCAACGCCGTATTTCCATTAATCTCCATACTATAAAACGACACTTCGTTTACAATGACAATGGAGAAATTACAATTTGAATTTACGTTATTACCTGGAACTGATGAAAAGACAAATGTATTGGCGGTCACGACCATATCTACAGAAGGCGACAAGACATACATCATACCACCAGAAATGCAAGCGGCTAGTCGTCATACGGAATTAGTTAATACATCAGCATATATCAAAGTAAAAAGAAGCATAAAGAAGAGATACCAAACTAGAAGAGTATGGATTTCATTGAATAAAGATCTGAGAAAAGTTTATTTAGATGAAGATTATAACCTACAATTTCAAGACGAGTTTTTAGAAGAGAAAACCCAAGAAACTGCTACTATTACTCCGGAGAAGGAAACTAGTACTTTAGAGAAGTTATTGGAGAAGTTGATGTCTAATCCACAGCCAAATAAACAACAAAACTTGAGTCAAATAGCTGAGAAGTTTGCCATTGAAAAATTTACAAGTAAAAACCCAAATGCAAAGCAGTGGATTGAGATGTTTGAGAAGGAATGTATACGCTTTGATATAAACACAGATGAAAAGAAAATAGAGATACTACGATTATTTATGGACAATAGTTGTTTAAATTGGTACAGTTCCATGCTTATCAAGTTATCCATGAATTCAGAATGGTCAATATGGAAGAATAAGTTCTGTGAATCATTCGCAAATAAAGGGTGGAACCCGGTAACATATGCAATACTATCTAAATATCAAAGTGGTTCATTGTTAGATTATGCTATGAGAAAAGAGAAACTTTTATTGGATATGCGAAGAACAATGGACACGGGCACCTTAATTGATCTTATTGTTGCTGGCTTACCAGAGTTTGTGATTAATAAACTGGATAGAGAAGAATTAACAGATGTGGTTGATTTGTTTAATGAAGTTAGTAAATACGAACATATGGTAAATAAGAAAAATATTTTTTTTATAAAGAGAACTTATAGAAATACAGCAAGTAATAGCAAAAATGAAGAAGTGCACCCATGCACAATATGTAAAAATTTAAATAAAGGTAACCGATACCACTCTGAGGCTACTTGTTGGTTTAAAATAAGAGAAGATGAGAAACCGAATAAATATACTATTAAGCATGTCAATAATTCGGTAATTGAAGCAAAATTAAATGAAACTGACCAAAAAAACGAATAACTACACCATTAATATATGTCAAACTGCTACTAAATGATAAATTAGAAATAAAGGGAGTTTTTTTTTTTTAATGAATTATGGATGGGACGAATAACTACACCATTAATATATGTCAAACTGCTACTAAATGATAAATTAGAAATAAAGGGAGTTTATGATTCCGGTTCAAATATTTCTTTAATAAACTCAAAGTTACTGAATATACGAGGAACTGGAAATAATTTAAATGAAGCAGATTTAGTAACAATTAATGGTGTTAAAAAAACAAGTGGTTTGACTACCTTGAAAATTAAAATATTAGATAAGGAGAGAAATGTGGATGTTTACATAATTGATGAAAAGAGTTTTAGATATGACTTTCTGATCGGACTCGACTTAATAAAAGAATTTAAATTAATCCAAAACTCAGATTTAAAAATTACACAAAAACACGAAGAAAATAAAATAATTGGAAAGATTGGAAAGATTGGAAAGACAACAAATACATCTCTCAGTCATGTATTAAAAAACTCAGACACTAACACAATTACAACAGAATATCCACTAAACTTTAATGAACACATAAAGGAAGAGGATTTTAAAGTAAGCATAAAACATTGGGATCAGAAGCAACAATCAGTTATAAACACAATAATAGAAAAGTATAAGACAGTCTTCGCAAAAGATAAGTATGATGTTGGGACGGTTCAAAGGTATGAAGCTAGGATAGATCTGATAGAAGATAAATATTGCTGCAAAAGACCTTATAGATGTACTGTAGAAGATAAAAAAGAAATTGAAGAACAAGTAGCAAAATTGTTAGATAATAACCTTATAGAAGAATCCTACAGTCCTTTTGCTGCTCCTGTCACATTGGCTTTTAAAAAAGAAGATAACAAGAAGTCCAGATTATGCATAGACTTCAGGGAGTTGAATAAAATTGTAGTACCACAGGTCCAACCATTTCCTCTGATTGAAGATTTAGTAGAAAAGACTAGAAACTGCAAATACTTTTCTACGTTAGACATTAATTCTGCATTTTGGTCAATCCCGCTGCGAACTGAAGACAGAAAGAAAACAGGGTTTGTAACACAAGAAGGACACTACCAATGGACATGCCTACCATTCGGATTAAAAACATCACCATCTATTTTTCAACGGATACTCAGTAATATCCTCAGAAAGTACAAATTAACAGATTTCACAGTAAATTTCATTGATGATATTTTAATTTACTCTCAGACTTTTGAAGAACATATAGATCACTTGACAAAACTACTGGAAGCCATCAAAGCAGAAGGTTTCAGGCTAAAATTCACCAAATGCACATTTGCAGCTGATTCAGTCAAATATCTAGGCCATATAATTGGAAACAACTGTATTAAACCTCTAAAAGACAACTTAATTTCAATTAGAAATTTTCCTACTCCGCAGACACAGAAAAATGTAAGACAGTTTCTGGGAAAAATAAATTTTTACCATGAATATATACCAAGAAGTGCTATAATACTTGAGCCGTTACACAATCTCCTAAGGAAGAACCAAAAGTTTCACTGGGATCAAGGATGTCAAAAAGCATTTGATTTTGTAAAAACAATATTATGTGCCGAACCAGTGTTGGAAATATTTGATAAGGATTTACCAATTAAGATTTATACTGATGCATCTATAGAAGGTGTTGGAGCCATCTTGAAACAGATACAACCAGATGGACACGAAAAACCAGTGGCATATTTTTCAAAAAAACTAAATGCAGCTCAAAAGAAGAAGAAAGCTATATACCTAGAATGTTTAGCAATCAAAGAAGCCGTGAGATACTGGAAATACTGGTTAATAGGAAAATCATTTACAGTTTATACCGACCACAAACCTCTGGAGAACATGAACTTAAAAGCAAGAACAGATGAAGAACTTGGAGATTTAACATATTACTTATCACAATACGATTTTAATATACAATACTGCCCAGGAAAAAATAATTTGGAAGCAGATTGTCTTAGTAGAAATCCAGTGCTAGAGATAAATGAAAACACAGACGAACAGCTGAAGATTGTCAATTTTATAGATCTGGAAGATATTTTAAGAGACCAACAAAACAACGAGGATTTACAGAGAAATTATAGTAAATTTATAAAAAAAGATGACCTATACTTAAGAAGAGTAAAAAAAAAAGAAAAAATCATAATATCTGAACCTTTTAGTATTAAACTTTTGAAGAAGATACATGAAGAATTTGGCCATATTGGAATAGGACAAATGCAAAAGACTGTAAGTCAACACTACTCAGCAAAAAAAATAATAGAAAACATAAAGAAGATATGCAGAAATTGTGAAATTTGTATCAGAAATAAAACCAGAGGACAAGATAAATATGGGTTTATGTCTCATCTTGGTCCAGCAAAAAAACCATTCGAGATAGTATCTTTAGACACTATTGGAGGATTCGGAGGATCAAGATCAACAAAAAAGTATTTACACCTATTAGTAGATCATTTCACTAGATATGCATATATTCTCACTTCAAAAACACAGAATGCAAATGACTTCATGAAACTAATTAGCAATGTTACAGAAACGAACAATATTGAAACTCTGCTCACAGATCAATACCCAGGAATTAATTCAAAAGAATTCAAAGAATTCTTGGAGAAAAAGCAAATACGAATGATATTTACAGCAGTGAATGCACCATTTTCTAACGGATTAAATGAGAGATTGAATCAAACATTAGTGAATAAAATGAGGTGTAAAATGAATGAAAAACAGAAGAATAAAGCTTGGACCACAATAGCTCACGAATGCGTGGAGATCTACAATAAAACAAATCATACAGTCACAGGATTTTCACCATGTTATCTTCTATACGGTACTGATATTAATATTTTACCAAACGAATTATTTGAGGGAAAGTCGAGAAATGACTGGATTAGAGACAGAGAAATTGCTCTAAGGAACACTATTAGATCACATGATTGTAACAAGAAACGCATTGATAGAAATAGAAAATACTATGAATTTAATGAAGGAGATATGGTATATGTGGAAAATGGTAATAAACTTAATAGAAAGAAACTAGATGAGATAAGAATTGGACCTTTTAAAATATTGGAGAAAATATCTAAATCAATTTACAGAATTGACACCGGACACAGGAAGACGGAGTCAAATCTTTTTCATATAACAAAACTAATTCCAGTCTTAACAGTAGAAGACTTAGAAGAGGAAGGTGTTGAAGAATAGAAAATTCATGAAAAATTTTCTTCTCCAAGGGGGGAGATGTAAAGAAACCATTAATTAGTTTCTTAAACGGTTTGAATTTACCGAGCTCAAGCTTACCATCAATCACATTATAGAAACGTCAATGTCTACTGTCAAAATATGTGTCAATGTCTGAATTAAGAGGGAAACGAAGAGAAAAAAGGAAGATTGGATACACGTGTGTTTTAAGTTAAATTTTTGTAAAAAATATTGAAAGTATAGAACTCCATGTCAATGGACATATGTGTCGTTTCTCTAATTTACAGGTGGGACCTATTTTATGTTTACATTATTTGTATTAGTTTAAGTTCAACCCTGTTATAACGGAATAAATCTCTAATTTACAGAGCAACGCCGTATTTCCATTAATCTCCATACTATATACATAAATATAAAGCAGTTACATACGAATAATACACAACAATATAATTAAATACACATACTTATATAATATACGTAATACAATATACTTGATATATATTTATATAATACGACTCTAAATAAAAATAAATATAAACATTGTAACTAATTAACTTGTACTATAACGTCGTGACTTTAGAAAAGAAATATGGGAAATAATAAAACGAGCGACTAAAAAACAAATTTGGACTGGAAATAATAAAACGAGCGACTAAAAAACAAATTTGGACTGTCTTGAAAAATATATGAAAATGAACGGTTTTAAATATTAATATTGCGACTGAATTACTAAGTGAGCGACTAAAACACATATACATTGCGATGAAAGAGATAAGTTACGAGAAGGGCTCCCGCACCGGAAGGCGGAATCAGTACGGTTAGGTGCGACGACGAGCGCAGCGAGGAGGAGCATGTTAGGTTGCATATAGTTATACACGTGCGCGAGCCGAGCGAGCGAAGCGAGCGGTGCCGCGGCAGCGGCCGGCGAAGCGCCATAAACCTGGTCAGCTATTATAGTCAACCCTGGACAATCCCGACATGGTCAAAAGTGTTTTTAAGTCGCTGTTTCATTGATTCTTCGTCACTCGCTCTCAGTCGCTCACTTAATTAAAACAGTAAGCCAAATTCATTATTTTTGTCACCTAAAATTTTTATTTACAGTTACTCGATTAAATACTACCCAAGAAATATTGCTTGACCAGTTTTTTGAATGTTTTAATAGTTTGGGCAGACTTGACTTCGAGTGGCAGTTTATTCCAAAGTAATACAGCATGGACTGTAAAGGATTTCCCATAAAAGTCACTTTTATGTGAGGGCGTCGATAACATTAAATTGTCAGCAGAACGTAACTCTCGTAGGTGCTGAGAGTGTCTATAATTAAATCTGGTTTTTAAATACTCCGGCGAGGCAGGATTGAACAGCAAGCGATACAGCAGACAAAGAATTTGAGTATTCCGGCGAAAACGAATCGGAAGCCACTTGAGCTTAGCGCGATATTCTGAAACATGGTCATATTTGCGTAATCCAAATAATAATCTTATGCATAAGTTTTCAAGGCGCTCAAGTTTATTCAATTGGTCTTCGGAGATATCCAGATAGCAGGCAGCACCGTAGTCAAGAATTGGTAGGAAAAGCGAATGTGCAATAGAAATTTTAATAGGTATTGGCAGTATATTGCGCAAACGTTTCAAAGAATTTGTGGCAGCAAACATTTTTCGGCTGACTTCATCTATTTGTGCTTTCCAAGAAAGATTGTTATCGAATAGGACTCCCAGATTTTTAACAGTTTTGCTATATTCGATCATTACATTATTAAAAACAATTTTGGGTCATAAGTTCCAATCAATTCTATCAACGAGCTTTGAGCTCCCTATAATGATAGCTTGAGTTTTTGATGGGTTTACAGCCAAGCCATGCTGTTGGCTCCAAGATAGAATTTTCTCAAGATCATTGTTCATGGTTGTTATTGCCTGCGGTAGCTCCAGAAGGTCCGTGTAAAGATAAATTTGGAGATCGTCTGCATACATGTGGTAGGAAGAAGTTAAATTATTCGAAATTGAGTTTATAAAAACAGAAAAAAGAAGAGGAGATAGCACGCCACCTTGAGGGACGCCGGCTGTGATATCGATCCAGTCTGAGCAGGATTGTTCGATACTTATACGTTGCCGACGTCCGCTCAAGTAAGTATGAAACCAATCAACCACGAATGGAGATATGTTAAGAGAGCGAAGCATCTGTAACAAGATAGCAAAGTCAACAGTGTTAAAGGCATTGCTGAAATCAAGCACACTATTAGCTTTTTATGATCCATGCCGTGGCGAATATCGTCGGATATTGTAACTAACGCCGTGGTGGTACTATGACCTGGCCGAAAACCAGACTGCAGCGGATTGAGCAATTCATTTTTTTGCAGGAAATTATTTAGTTGCTTATGAACTAGGTGCTCAAGGACTTTGGATAGGAACGGGAGGATAGATATTGGTCGAAGGTCTTGAAAGGATGTAGGAGAAGGTTTTTTAGGAAGTGGGGTAATGTGTGCGTCTTTCCATAACGAGGGAAAGTGACAGGTGCTGATGGAGTGGTTTAAGATGTTGGTAATGAAAGGTAGGAGGAAACCGATTAAGATAACGATCATTTTTCGGTTATAACTATGTTATATTTTCGTAGTTATAACTATGTTAACAAATTCGGTTGCTATAAATGCAACGTATATATAAACATGCAAATTAATTTTCTTATCGGCACAACAAAAGGATTATAGCAATGACTAGACTACCTTCCGCGCTAGTAAAACTGTGTTGCGGCAGGATAGTATCGTCGTCCATGATTGACGTATAGCTATCACGCAAAGAAGCGTGATCTTTATCTACGTTAAATGTAAGACTTTAAAATAAGTTTTTATTGTTTAATTAAAATGCGTAATACAGAGTCGAATCACCGAAAGCTATCCAAGAAAAAAGGTGGGAATTTTGAAACTTTAAGATCAAGGAACAAACAGCCAAGCCAGAACTTTACGCTGCGTTAACGAAGTTGACATTATTAATACACACATCGAATACATAACGTCCTCCTTTTTTGAAATTGACAAATAAATAGTATCAACTTCGTTTTAGCAGCGTACAGCCACGCTGGACGAAAACGTGCAATCACGTCCCCCACCGCCCAAGGGAGAATGGCGGGGTATATGGGGATGATCCGGCAGAAGACTGGATCTACCCACTAAAAACCTCCAGGCCATAGATGGAGCTCACGCACAGTGTGTGATTTTGTCTTGGTTGCGGTCACGTATGGCTTATGTATTTATTCGAAAGAGCTTGATATGCCAAACAATGGATAAAAATCCCGACGGTAATTTTCTGAATACTTTTAGAGATATTAATTTTTTTGTCAAAGGGCGATGAACTCAAGTAAAACTTAATTTATTTTTTACTCTAAAAATAGAAAAGTTTTTGTTTTTGTTATTATCTTAAATAACGAAACATTGCATTACGTATGCATGTAAAAATGCGAGGAACTGTAACTGTAATATTTTTTGATATATTTAATATTTTCTTATTTTCACCTTTTATTTATTTTTTATTAAACCATCTTGTTGTCGCATTTTATTCTTTATCAAAAATAAGTACAATACTGTTATTTATTATATACTAAAAAACTACACGCGACGATTAAAGGGGTGGAGAGATAAAGCGTTTCTAAGTATTTCAGAAATTTCTATGGAAATAGGGTTACCCAAAACTAAAAATTAAAATAAATTATAATTAAATAGCAAACTATATAAAATACTATACTATGTCGTTATCATCACAATATACCAACATTTATTCTGATGATAATACGATGTTGATATCGTCGACATCATCATTGTGCCGATCAAATTCAATATCATCATCCAAATATTATTGTGGTGACGGGTCGTCATGGATAACTACGTTATCCATTGTGGGTTTTATTAACAGATCCAGAACTTTTTTGGAATGACAGAATGTTTAGTTCTTTTTGTCTATCACCAACTGACATGATCGATAAGAGGGAATAGAAGACTCCAAAGCTCGGTGAAACAAATCAAGGACAGTGGTTTTACGGTCAAATTTTGTTTTTATACAGTGATATAAGTAGTCTAACGTACTTAAATTTACGATATTATTGATGAGCAGAATAAATAAATATGATAATTAAATTTTCATGGAAAGGTTAGTGACAACCCTAAACAAAAATTTTAAAAATGTATAACTCGTTACCCCTGCATTTTAATTAGCTGATAATTTTTATATAAATATGTTTTGATATGTAGATTACATCCATAAAGAAAAAAAATGCGACCATTAAGAAACTGTCCCACAAAAAAATAGTTTTATTTTTTTATGAAAACATTAATTGCATCATAATTACCCGTGTTTTTTATGTAGTTTTTGGCATAGTTATAGCTATGAACTTCTTTTATTAGGACATATTGTTTTTATTCAAAAATAATATATCTAAAAAGTTATATTGCATTTCTATGGTTTTTATGGGTTTTTCTCGAGAATGTAAATTCAAAAATAAAACTCAAAAAATAATTTTAAAAAAACCTTCGGTGTCTTTTTCTAGCCTCTACTATAGTTCCAGCTATCAAATAAACACATAAACTCTGCGTGTCCGCGGTGGAGCCAAAATCACACACTGTGTCACGGTACCGCCTTTGACATTACCTGCGAGCCCCGGCGAATTGCGCTCAGACTAGCCCTCACGTAAGAAATAGTCCAGTACACGAGACCATTTCTCCACACATAGTCCTAATAGCTGCATAATAGCATATCGGGAGGGAGAAGGTGAGCGGTGTCAGACTGCACCTACCTAATCCGATTAAACAAGTGGTATTTAATTTATTAAAAGGAGTCGCGACAACGTGAGACAATTATTGCAAGATAAAGTATAGTTACTTTTACATTATCCAAACCTTTTCAGATTGCATACACACATACCTACACATACACAACTTCACGCCTGTATCCCGTATGGGGTAGGCAGAACACCAGAGGTAATGAAACCATCTGATGTCACATTTGACAAATTAGGAGGCATTATAATAGTGAAGAGAGACTATTGCAGTGACAGGGGGTCAGCCTATCGCCCACAAAAAAGCCTCCCATAACACCTCGGTCACTTAACTGACTTTTACAGTATGCCCGGGAAGAGAAGCAGCTGTCACATTCTATGTTTTTCTTTCGCTCCCAGTCCAGCATAGAAGCTTTTCAGATTGCAACTTTATTTTATTCTAATTTTAGGATTTTTCTACATACATACATAACTTAACTTATACCTGTATGCCCCTTATAGCGTAACCCGTAAGAACGGGTTAGGGGCCTTTGGTCATGATGTGGGTTTTGACATTATTTTTCACTTTGATACAAAGAGTGTCGTTTCGTCATTGAAAAAATAATTTGAAAATATTAAGGGGCACAAAATAAATAAAACAAACCACTTGTGTAATTTTTACAATTCTGTATTCAGGCAAAAATTTTAATTTCTAAAACTACTGCTTTATATCACAATTAAAATCACAGTATAAATCACACATTAGGTATATACAACTAACATACGGCTAAAATTTTAAATGCAACATCAATACAAAAATCTATAAAATTAACAATTAAAAATCACAAATCAATCACAGGTATGGTCCATAAAAAAACCTTTGTAGACTAAAGATAAAAAAAATTACATAATATAAAAAATATTATTTCTATTTCTATTTTGCAAAATGGTTATAAAATTAAGTCTTCATTAAAAATAAACATTTAAAAATCACAGTTATTGAATCACAGCTACTAAAAAGTTAAAAGACTAATCAACAGCAGGCACCCAACGATTTAATAGTTATAAACATATAACAAATTAACAATTAAAAATCAAAAATTAATTCCAGGTATGTCTATCCATAAACTTAACTAATAATACTTCAACACACATAACGACACACGACCTTGGAGGGTTAATGATAACTAACTAAAGATAAAGACGACCACTTTGGCGATGGGGTACAGGAAAAAAAAATGTTTCGTGTCTGGATGTTTATCTCTTTATGTATTTATATTCTAGGCACCCCCCTAGTTCGCTACATGGTATCCCATAACACAAGCTATGCTTACTTTGGGGCCATGTAGTTGGTGTGATTGTCTGGGGATTTTTATAACAAAGTCGAACATTCGTACTGACATTTCAATTCTTTATCTTAGTCAGAAAAGGATAGATATATGCAGTAGAACGGGGCAAATGCTAGTGGTTCATCAATTGAACTTTGCTTTTCTCGCTGTGTCCAAGTGACATATGTATGCGCAAACATTCCGCGACCTGCACAACAAATATGGAAAGTCAATCTAGTCATTAAATTCATACTTAAGATTTCAACTTATAGATTCATGCATCTTTTGAAAATAAAACTGCATTGCTGACTGTACGAATGACGAAAGGCCCCTTTCAAATAATAAATTTTAAATAGCAATGACCAAACGCTACTACTTTTTTTTAATAAAAAAACGACACGATCACCAACCGCCCCTAACCTGTAAGAAGGGCTGGTTTAACACCCGGAGCTATAAAACCATCTGATATCAGGTTTGACTTTATGGCAGAAATCGCGCTTCAGCGAAAAGGTCGCACTTTGTATGTTAATTTTAATTTAAACTGTGTAAACATGTTAGTGTAGAATAAGGAATTATGATGACAGGAAGTCACCCGCAAAAATGCCAATAAAACCTCTGTCCCTTAACTGACTTTTACAGTATGCCTGGGGAGAGAAGCAGCTGGCACATTTTATGTTTTACTTTCGCTCCCAGTCCAGCTCGGTTTTCTTCCATGGTTAAATGTCAAATGTCAGTTATTCAAATAAAGTTCTCTGCTTAAAACAAGATTTTCCAGCCACAAATCCCAAAGCAAAGAAAAACAAAACATTTACTGTTCAACTTTTAAATACTTTTTTAGGGGAACAACATCTTAAGAATTTTAAATGTTGAAATTAAGCTGTACGTAAAAGTACGTCATATTGAAGGGAGTTATTTTCTAATTGCTCGTACAGTTGAGAGGTTCGACGTTTTGTGTTTTTAAACTTAAGCTTTAAATATTTTATACAATGAGGAGGTTTTATATGATTCTTAAATGTTAAACTAAATCATGAAGTGTTTGAAAATTGTATTTTTAAATTTTTCCGAAAGTATTTTTTATAAATGCTTACAAAATTATTTTCATCTCTTTCAATTTAACAGTGATAAATCTTACCTTATCAGTAGTGATAAGATAGAAGATGAAATCACACAGGCTTGAAACCGACTAGTTCTTTATTAAAATTGCCAGTACACTTTGCCTTGATATTTTATGACATACTTTTATATGAAGTGTTGTCGTTACTCATGTGGATCCTATATGTAGAGGTCTTACAGCCCATTCACAAATGATCCGTTTTACTGGGTCCCTTTTTTGTATCGTAAATACGTACCTATACTGAATACTGTGCCATATGTGAAGTCACTCATACAAATCCATGCGCCATCGATGAAAAAATTACGTATCCGGTAAAACGTATCCAGTAAAACCGACAATGTGTGAACGGGCTGCTTGCTAGGCTGCAAGCTGGACGGCAGCGACAGCGGCGCGGGGAATCTGGGCCGTTCTCGACGCCAGCGGGAGAAACGCTCGAGCGATTTGTCGCGGTTTCATACAAACTCAATACTTTCTATCGTGTCGCGGAAATCGCTGCCCACGCCACTGCTAACGTCGCTGTCGCTCTTGCTTTCGCTGTCGCTGCCATCCAGCTTGCAGCCTTATAAGTGACGATGTCTTCCGTGGCACATTGTAAGATGTCCTAGATTCAAATCCTAGCCGAGCCAGTTTCTGCTACGATCTTATCCAAACTGGTTTGAGTCTGAATGTATTCTAGGATATCTCCTAGTTCCATAGTACGGTTTCCATAACTCAAGCTTATTAAAAAGCTTAATTTGGACCATATAATTGCTGTGCCAGTTCAGATATAAAGATTCGTGTTTCATGGGTTCGAGTTAAAATTTAGTTCAAATTCTCAAGTGGCTGCCACGTACTAGGAGCGTAGTGTAATTATGTCCCCGCAAGGTGGACCGACGATCTGGTGCCGCCGGTATACGCTGGATGAGGGTGTCCAGCTGTGGGCGTCTCCAGGCTGATAATGAAAGATTTTGAATGAAACCACGACCACTTTGGCGATGGGGTAAACCTATCTGTCTTAGACGACAGTGGACGCGGGTTCGATTCCCGCACGGAACAAGAAAAAAAAACCATGTGTGGGTGTTTTCTATATGTGTATTTATATTCTAGGTTCCCCCATAGTTCGCTATATGGTATCCCATATTAGAAGCTCTGCTTAGTTTGGGGCCATATAGTTGGTGTGATTGTCTGGGTTTATTATTATTCGGTATTTCAAAATCAACACGCCTTTCGGAAAAGACCCGACAATAAGACCAGTCGGTCGGGTATCAGGGTAAGAAAGAAAGAAACCGGCGAACGATTCAGGCAGTATTGAGCAATGCCGCTTTCTGCATACGTGCTGGAAGCGAACCACCGCCGAATCAGAGCCTTTCAAGGTGTCTGACCAGTGTACTTTATCGATGGTCGCATGCTAGCCCTGCTGGTAATTTTATAAGTTGTTTACAAGAGATGGGAAGTATGAAGAAGAAAAAGAAAAAGCAGAAAAAGGAGAGTAAAAGCAGGAAATTGTGCTAATGGCGCCTTGTACTCGGTTATGGCAAGCAAAATTATACCGAATAAGGCTCCTCTGGCCATACTTGAAGAAGTTTTGGCGTCAACACTTATGTATGGTAGTAAATCTTGGGTGTGGCAGAAGAGACATCAAAGCAGGATTAATGATGTGGAGATGAGAGCGTTGAGAAGCATGTGTGGAGTGAAATTGAGTGATAGAGTGCGCAACAGTGAAATAAGAAAGAGATGCGGATTGAAAGAGGAGGACTTAGCTTGAAAAGGGTATGCTACGTTGGTTTGATCATTTGGAAAGGATGAGTGAAAGTAGATTTACGAAAGAGGTGTACAGAACAACAATAGATGGTGTTGTTGGAAGGGGCCGGCCTAGGCGAACGTATGGCGATCAAATTGGCGACATTTTGAAAAAAAGCCGAGTCAAAAGTACCCGTAACAGGCGACCATGTATGAAAAGATTGATGAACGCGGAAGAAGCGAAAGAGGTATGTCTGGATCGCAGCAATTGGTGTTCCCTTGTCTCTGCCTACCCCAAGGGGAGACAGGCTTGAGGCTATGTATGTAAAAAATGTAAAGTAAAAAATAAATGTACCTATGTAAAAAGTAGACCATAGCCAGTAAGTAATTCAAGTGGATAAAAGTCGGCTAACTTCTTCAAGACATCATTTTTACTAAGTCGTATAAAATAAAATGTCCACGAAAGGACATATTTTCAATTGGACATGGGCAAACCTAGTCTCCCAGGCAATCACTGCAACATTAAGTACAGTCGGCTTCAAAATATCTACCTTATTTTCTATCCTTACCTTATCCGGAGACAATTTACTTTACTGGTCTATACTTTGTTAATGGAAAAATGGACGTCAAGTGAAAATGTGTATGATAACTTACGGGCTAAGACTCGGTTTTAAATGAAATTATTTTTCACTTTATTGTATTATTATAATTTCAGCAAAATAATAATAATATGTTGATGTTTTTTAAGATCACTTTGACAGTTCCTTTTTGATACGAGTTGCCATGGTGTTGAGCGAACTGCCTGTACCGAACGGTTTTCTTGATCACTAAAGTCCTGCTATATTAAAGTATCGAGTGAATTATGAGTGAAACTGTACCACCTTTGTCCTTATGTTAATTTTTACCAAGTGGCATGTAGGACAAAGATTTCATCATTATAATGTCAAAACAGCATTGTTTCACAAAACTTATGACCTAAAATTACATAAAGTGAAAAATATAAAATAAAACAGTGTCTGTATGTACGAAAATTATGCCCTAACCGCAATAACGGCGCAATGACAGACGGGTACCGAATTGATTGCTTGCGTACGCGCAGTTGGAATGATTCACATGAAGTGCGTTCTTTTCAAGATATTGTGCTTTTGTATAAAGCTGTTTTCTTTTGGTTTGTACCGAATTATCGTTTTATAAACCTGTTAAAATTTATGCCGATATCAAACCAAAATGGGACTTAAATAAGTATAAAGTATTCTGCAGTCGGAATTCGGAAATAATTCTAATATTCACATTATATCTAGCCCGAATTAAGTTTCTTAAATAAATTGTGTAATGGATGCTAGATAACGGAATAGACTTAAAAATATATCAACATACATATTGAATATACCTGCTTATTAGAATATAAACTAAAATAAACATATAAACATCCATGACCTGACATCTGATATCTGTGTTCATCACACAAATATTTACTGCTACCAGTATTCGAACCCAGGACTTCTGGCATAGAAGGAGCAGCCGGCCATAGTATTGTATAGTAGATATTCCAAAAACTAAGCCCTTTGAAAGTCCTTTAGGTACCCATACGCCAAGGTGTATCTAGTTTTCCTGATCACTTTATTCCTTGTACTTTCGCGCGAAGAGGTTTCTCGTGAATGGACGTGTACTACCTTTGTCTTCATGATCACCAGGTGACATGGAAAACAACAAGACGTTAAATTCACGCCTGTATCCCGGGATAGACAGAACACCAGAGGCTATTTATTTTTTATTTTTTGTATATCATTGATGGAAAGAGACACGCATTTGCATTGCCAGGAGGTCAACCTATCGGCCACAAAAACGAAAATAAAACCTCTGTACCTTAACTGCCTTTTACAGTATGTTTTGCCATGTGTCTCACCCTGGTCGTACCTATTGGCAATGGTTGTGATGATAAAAAAATATTTCGCAAACAATCGGATCGGAATGCGGAGATTCGCAAGCGAACTAGTCAGAAGAATTGCAAAGCTGATGTGGCAATGGGCAAGGCTCTATGCACAGCTCGCAGAACCGATAGCCGTTGGGGCAGAAAAGTCCTCGAGTGGCGGCCACGTACTGGGAGACGCAGCGTAGGCAGGCTCCCCGCAAGATAGACCGACGTCCTGGTCAAAGTCGCCGGTAAGCGATGGATCAGGGCGGCGCGGGACCGAATGACGACGTAGAGAATCTTGGGGGAGGCCTATTTCCAGCAGTATACAGGCTGTTGGTGATGATGATGACAGATTGGATTTTTATATTATGAACGAAATGATTCGAAATGCAAAAAGTGAATTCATTATTGTTTTTGAATGCAGTTCTCTGAATTTCTTTACTCTCGAAAGGCTAACCATAGCTTTACCCAACCATGTGAAGCTAATATGAACTGATAGTACAGTATTAAATATAGTAGCTTAAAGATACATTTTATTTTATTCTCAAACATATTAAAATAAGCAAAGCTGCGGGCAATACTTAAAATAAATAAGTATTTTACAACTTAACTTTACAACCTGCATTTATGGTTTGCTTAAAGAAGCATAAAAGTTATCTTTACCGCAAGTCCGACTATTTTTATTAAAACGAGGTTTTCATCAGCTCAACTGTAGAAGCAGATTTTATTTTATTAATAGACTAGCTGTAGACCCCGGCTACGCTCGGGTGGAGTTTGGCTTAAAAAGTTATTGCTGTCTTTGCAGTTTGTAACTCTTTTTGAGTTGATATTTTTACCGATTTCTTTGACAAAAGCCGCTATGACTCGGATTGTATGTAATCTATCGTGATGTTTAATAGCATTTATATGAAATGATTTCATGATGAACTGGGAGCGAAAGAAAAAAATATAGTGTACCAGCTGTTTCTTTTCCCAGGTATACTGTAAAAATCAGTTAAGGGACAGAGGTTTGATGGGCGTTTTTGGCAGCTTTTTTGCGATAGGCTGACCCACTGTCACTGTAATAGTCTCTATCCATTATTATAATACCTACAAAGTCAAACGTGACATCAGCTGGTCTTATAACCTCTGGTGTTCTGCCTACCACATAATGGATTCAGGCGTGAAGTTATGTATGTATGAAATAACGGATGCCGCATGTAGTGTGTAAGTTACCATATAAATATTCTATGGCTACGCGCGCGGCGGGCATTCATTCTCGGATTCGGACCAGATGTAATGCGTAATCGCTCTTAGGAAAAAGGTCAAAACTATTCTGTAGTACCTATTGATGATTATCCCAAACAGACAGACAGACATGTTTCATTAATATAGAGATTAGGTATTTGTCATAAAATTTGATAATGAGACTGTTTTACGAGTAGGAGATAGATGAATTAAGACAATAATTCAAAAATAAGAAAGGCTTCAGAACAGGTTTGTTGATTTGTAAACAACAATACAAGACTTGCTCTGAGTTAAGTGAGACTCAAGTCATTGATCAAGTTTCAATCAGTGCTACCATAGACCTCTTTAAAGTAGACCTGACTTGCCTTGTTCAACTACTTCTTACTATCCCCGTTACGCCAAAGTAGGTATTTGATTCTCATTATTTTGAAATCGTTTTATTATTCACCCTTCTACTGTTTATACCGTGACTGTCTTAACGTTTGATGCAGAGTCTCTATATATTTACTTTCCACCAACTGGCCCAGTTTCAGGCTTTTGACAAAGCACAAAGATACAAGTATACAGAACCCGAGACCGCCTGCTTTACTTGTCCTCCGAAGCACCGAAATCGTCTTGAGTACTGTCGATCGGCGGTCACCCATCCTAGTACCGACCGCGCGGGACATTGCTTTACCTGCTATATCGACTGATGCACACAACAGCTCCACGCCACAATGTCTTAATGTAATTTTCTTTTTCAAACTTAAGAGCCAAGCTCTTTTCAGTGGAGTATCTTCCATTCTTCTCTCTTATCTGCTACATTCTTGGCTTCCTGGTACAGAAAGCAGCGGATCAAGCGTTACATTACCTGTTAAATTTCCACAACCAATTTTAACTTAATATCGAGGGCATAGAGTTCAAATTCAAGTAAAACTTTTTGACAGATTTGTAACGTTTGATGTACATAGGACACGACTAACTTTCTATTTTATTTGTGTAATGTAGGTGCGTCTTGGTCTCGTAATTACTCGTTGTAAATGTTATAATACTAATAGCTTCTCGCGATTTAACCCAAGCTACTATTGGGCTCGAAATAAATAAATAAAATCCCCAGACAATCAAACCAACTACATGGTCCCAAAGTAAGCATAGCTTGTGTTATGGGATACCATGTAGCGAACTAGGGGGGAACCTAGAATATAAATACATAAATAGATAAACACCGTGCGGGTATCGAACCCGCTACCACTGGCGTCTGAGGCAGACAGGTCAAAGTCAAAGTCAAAGTCAAAAGAATCTTTATTTCGTAAGTATTTGAATACATTTGAAATAAGTCACAAAATTTACAAATTGAACTGAATCTACCGCCACCTCGGAAAGTCGATCTGTTGAGAAGAAGTGGCAAGAAACTCAGCAGCAATCATCTTTTAAAAATACACAATAACAATTAACAATCTTCTTGCATCCGGATAACTTATAGTAAAACTTTATATAACACTTATCCTTAATATATCAAAGAGTTAATCTTAAATATTTTGGAATTATATTATAAAAGCGTACACATATTGACCCATGAACGAGTTAGTGATCTTCTGGAGTCTACTATTATATTTATACAATAGGCAATCAAGGTTTACCCCATCGCCATAGTGGTCGTCAAATTATAGCTGCCTTTCTATATCTATTAATGCATTTTTTAAATCCAACTTGTTTCCCGAAATAGCGTGTTCAAATAAGCATACAATCCGTGTAATGGTAACATACATTGCCTTCAATACTAGAAGTCCTGGGTTTGAAACCCGGTGGCAGCGGTGGATATATCATCATCATCATCACAACTCCGTGTAATGAGCCCACTGCAGGGCTGTCAGTCTCTCCTCTGGATAACGAGGAGGTTTAGGCCGTAATCCACCAAGCTGGCCCAGTGCTGGTTGGTGGATGTCCGATATTTCAGGGTGCCGAAATGGCTTCTGACAAAACCCTAACGACTACTGTTTACAAGTATACAGCACCCGGGACCGACTGCTGAGAAGTCGTCGTGAGAAATGAATGGTCGGCGGTCACCCACCCTAATACAGGCCGCACCGAGCGCGTTTAACCTGCGATATCGTTTGATATGCACAGTAACCACGGCGCCACGACGACTTCTGCGGTGGATATATATCTAAGTTTATTTTCTGATAACAATAATATATAAATTTGTATGTTTATCTATTTCTTAAGTTTATTATCCGTTATCTAGTGCCTCCATAATTCACATTATTTAATTTGGGCTAAATAATTATGTGCGCAGATGAGAAATATTTAGGTATATTCTCATATTTCAAATAAAACTTTAGTTGAATTATAATGTCGCAAATGTAAATATTCTCCGAATTCATACATATTTTTCAAAAATTTGAAATTATCCATAAAGTTCTCAATCGATTTCGATGAAATTCATATGGGATAGAAGTATCTTCTATCACATGAAACAAGAATTTTCAAAATCGATTCATAATTGTACGAAATATCGTTAAACAAAGACACAAAAATATATAAATATACAGACGAATTGAGAACCTCCTCCTTTTTTGGAAGTCGGTTGAAAACTATAATTAAGTCACCGACTAAAAATAAACAGTAGCTTTTAGTGATTCATATGTAAATTAATAAAGACCTTCCTTCTACCGATGAAGAAAAATATCTTATACATACACATACATACATAACGTCACGCCTGTATCCCTTATGGGGTAGGTAGAACACCAGAGGTTATAAGACCATCTGATGTCACATTTGACAAATTTGGAGGTATTACAAAGATGGAGACAGACTATTGTAGTGACAGAGGGTCAGCCTATCACCCACAAAAATGCGTCTAAAACCTGACTTTTACAGTATACCCGGGAAGAGATGCAGCAGGTACATTCTATGTTTTTCTTTCGCTCCCAGTCCAGCATGGAAGAATTTATGAGCGAAATGTATTTTACTTTTCAGAAAACTAGAAGACATTGTTGCTAGAAAAAATCACTTAATCTAACTTTTTATGGATGTATCAATCCTTTCCTAGTCTATTATTTTTAAACTTAAGTATGCGTGTGCGACGTAAAAACTTAGTTGTGTGAAGTTTTACGTAGTGGCAGTAGAACGTAACTTTTATGAGCAAAATAGATTGTAAAATAAAACATATAGAACGGATTTAACGCGTTTAATTATATTTTACATTTTAACACGACGTTTTGATGTCTTTTCCGACCCCGTGGTCACGAGCGGCCGATAATTTAAGGGACTTTATGAATTGTGAAAATTTAAGACAATACAAGGTTATTATTTTTTTTGTCTTAAAACAAATGTTGTTGGAATTGATGTGAAGAGACTGCCTGCAAGAGGTAATGCGCTTATTAAAATTAACCCTGTATAAATGTACATAGGTACCTACATACCCTAGGGCCATTTTTTTCCCGTGCTGGAATCGAACCCGAGACCTTACAATTGGCTTAGTAGTGTCTAGACTACTACACCACGGAGACCGTTACAAATATTTTAGATAATAAAATACATAAAAATTAAAAAAAAATCCCCAGACAATCACACTAACTAAATGGCCTCAAAGTAAGCAAAGCCTGTATAACTTGTATAATGTATAAAAATCAATCTTCAATATAGACACTTACTTTTACTCTCATTCAAATAAAAACCTTATCCTGTAAAAATCTTATTTAAATAAAATGTAATTTAAAAAATTAAGACATAATAACTGTTAAAATTAAGAAATAGTAACAAACCTGAACGTTCTACGCCTCATAAACTATGGATGCAGTTTTTGTGCTTAAATGGAGATGTCTCGACTACTCGTTAGCAAACCCTACTGTTTTAACCCATCGTCTTCCAAATGATCAATCACTGGGACATTAGACAATCAATCAATCAACTGTCAATCAGATCAGTCGCAAAGTTGTGGCGATAAGGCTGTATTATTAGAAAAGTAATTGGCTTAAGGATAAAATTCTTTTTTTTTTCTTTTAATTTCTTGGTTACTGATGTGATTAATGCTGTTCAGGAGATTTACTTTTTAAATTTTTGTTTAGTTCGTAATGATTATCGTACATTACTACTTACACTTTTTATTAATAGGTATTGTGTTTCTATTTTGTAGTTTTTAGAGTTAATTCTAAAAAGGAATGAGAAAGCATCAAAAACAAATTATCTATTACAAACGGTGAACGAAAAAAGCATAGAAGAATAGGTAACGCTAGCGCTTGAAAATAGCCCAACGAAAATTCAGTTGATTCGGGTTGTTTCGTGTTCAGTTCGTAGTTGGAAGTATATGTCATCGACCGTATTTGTCAATAAAAAGATTTTTTTTATATTGTAAGGATAGGACGTTTGTCTTCCATGCCACCTGATGGAAAGTGCGCGTGAAGACTATGGTGTTACACGTCCATCCACGAGAAACCTATTCACTTGACACTTAAAAGTACCAGGACTGTAGTGGTCAGGAAAAACAATCATATAAACAAAGGTCATATAAACAATGTCTATTATACAGTGGTAAAATATATACAGTGGGTAAATGCGTATATGCGTATATTGGGATACAAAGTACGATATATCCGACGATGAATAGTTTAGGTTATACTCTGCAAAATTAAAAAGTCGGTATTACAAACAAACGACTTTGTAAGGTCAAGCCGCGATAAGGTCCCTTTTTTACT
Organism: Stenoptilia bipunctidactyla; assembly: GCA_944452665.1. Taxonomy (NCBI): domain Eukaryota; kingdom Metazoa; phylum Arthropoda; class Insecta; order Lepidoptera; family Pterophoridae; genus Stenoptilia; species Stenoptilia bipunctidactyla. The sequence goes on from OX101743.1 coordinate 10,052,247, forward strand.
AAACTTTAGATGGATACAAAACTTTTTTAAATTGATGTTTCGAAAAGTTGTACACATCTACTTGTAGTAGGTAAATACATTCATCTTTTTTAAAATACAAAAAATATGTAGTCGTCGTGGCGCCGTGGTAACTGCGTGTATCATACGATATCACAGGTTAAGCAACGTTCGGCGCGGTCGGTACTTGGATGGGTGACCGCCGACCATTCATTTCTCACGACGACTTCCGTGCTTCGGAGGGCACGCTAAGCAGTCGGTCCTGGGTGCTGTATACTTGTATACAGTAGTCGTTAGGGTTTGTCGGAAGCCGTATCGGCACCCTGAAAATTCTGACATCCACCACCCAGCACTGGGCCAGCTTGGTGGATTATGGCCTAAACCTCCTCATCACCCAGGGGAGAGACTCATACCCTGCAGTGGGCTCATCACAAAGAGTTTTGATGATGATGATGAAACAAAAAAACTATTTTTTTCAGATATTTTACAAATTTATTAATATCTCGGAAACTAGACGTAAGGTCCCTTTTGATTTGGACGACCACAAATAATTTGCTTTATAGCAGGTTAAGGTTCTCTTAGACTAGCCCTTTGGATAAGCGTGTCATAAAAGGCGACTGATCTGAATGATCGCTTTGTTGAAGGAACCCTTTAGGTCCCCTTCAAGAGGGACCTAAAGGATCTGACCAGAACCAGCGGTGGTCAGTCCTGGCAAAAATGAACATTTTCTACATACATACATACATACATAACTTCACGCCTGTACCCCTTATAGGCAGAACAACAGAGGCTATATAAAAACCATCTGATGTCACGTTTGACAAATATGAAGGTATTAACAATGATGATGAGAGGCTATTGCAGTGACAGGGAGTCAGCCTATCACCCACAAAAAAGCCTCTAATAAAACCTCTGTCTCTTAACAGGCTTTAACAGTATGCCCGGGAAGAGAAGCATCTGGCACTATTATGTTTTTCTTTCGCTCCCAGTCCAGCGTGGAAGACTTTGTTTCTTTATTATTTAGGTATGAAACTTAAAAAGAATTGATGTAGGAGAAATTAGGGATTTCATTATCATTTAAATAAACTTAATTATGTATACTCATATAATTAAGCTGAAGAGTTTGTTTGTTTCAATGGTCTAATCTGTATAAATTCAAGCGGATTTTAAAAAAAAATTACTACATTTGGTAACCCAGATTCGTGTCCTATGGAGTTTGAACCCAGGACCTTTGTCAAAGAAATCAAGGTTTTACGACATACGGCTGACACGGTTGCCATGTTACAATTAATAATAAATAGTAAAATTGATTGAAAAAGTTTTTAAGTATGTACAAGTATGAGCTCTTATAGGTACTTATTTTATACTTAAGCCTGTTTTGTCTAGACATCCCCAAGTAAACATGATTATTGTGTAATTCTTTATAAGAATAACAAAACTTTATTTTTATCCTGAGAATGGAAAGACGTGAGAAATGACAAGAAAACCTTTTACCTATAATATAATGACATGGGTAGACTGACTGAGTTTTCATCATAAATTGGCTGTCGCTCCGACGACGATCTATGTGTCCTTAAAAAGGCAAGATCAAAGGGGTGTTAAGTGGGGGGGTATTTTCGGTTCAGCTCAGTCAGTCCCACACTGTCAGGTCAGTCTAAAAGAGCCGCTAATGTAGCCCAGTTAGATCCTTCCACCCACTATAATAGAATACCTTACTCTTCTTGGTGCCTGGCGGAAAATTAGATTATTTGCCTGTGGTTTTTAAGTAGGTCCTGAATTAAAGTCCCAGCCAAACCTGTATTGGCTTAGGCTTACATACCCTTATATCCTTGCTTACTTTTATGCATATAATTATACTGACACAAGAACTAGGGTTTTACCACACCACAGTCGACGTCGGGCGACTGGTCTGGTAGCTTTCGTCAATCGACGGGTACCGTTCGACTAACGAGTCAATGAATTCCATCAATTCATAATTTAAATAAAACTACTTTTTAACCCAATTAATCGCGTATAATTTATATTTTACATTTTAACTCGACGTTTCGGTGTCTTTGCAGTCGCTCGTGAGCACGGGGTCTGCAAAGACACCGAAACGTCGAGTTAAAATGTAAAATATAAATTACTAGCCACCGCGCACGGTTTTACCCGCGTAACTTTTGATCCCGTGGGAATTGTAGGATAAAATATAGTCTATAACCTTCCTCAAGAGTTGGGCTATCAAATGCAAAACTCTTAGTTTCACTTGTAGTTTCTGAGATTACAAAATAACAAACAAAAAAACAAACTCTTCAGCTTTATATATTAAGTATAGATTAGTAATTAGTATAGATACTGGCCGTCGATCCACGCTCGGATATTTATCTTGTCGATTGGACTATTTATTGATGGTTGCATGGTAGCCCTGCAGCACTGGGATAGCTTGGTGGTTTTAACCTAAAAACCTCTTCATCACCCAGACTCATAGACCTGCAGTGGGCTCATCACAAAGAACTGATGATGATTTTTAGCCGTAGTTAAGACAATTTTCGACATTATAATTGTCCAGTATCCAAAACCTATAGAGGATATTATAATAAAGATACAATTGAAAGAACACTTCCATAGAAGATAAATTTAATTTTCTTGCACACAACCAAACAAAACTGAACCAAACTTTCCCATCATTTAGCTAAGGAGAAACGCACTTTAAATGCAAAACACGTCCTTTAACATAGCAACATGTACGCCAATGTTATTTTCGTAACGACAAATCTTCCTGAAATGCAACTAATGCTGGGACAAAAACCAGTTGAAACCGAACCCTGTGCAATGCGCCCGCGCGTCTTTGGAGCTCCTGCATTAAATTAAATGGTGGTTCGAAAGATTGTAACTGGCCAGTTTGAAAAAGAAAAGAGGTTGAATGTTCTTTTTTTGTAAATAATTATAATATATTTATTCATTAATAATTATTATAATACATTTTTTATAACGTGAAAGACTAGATGAGAGTTTGAAACTAATCGAACATCTCCAATACTAACACATATGAGTTAGTATTGGATCAACGAATGCAGAGAAAAACCGACTTCAAGTGAAAAATTTGGCCGACTTAGAATGTCATCTACGTAAACATTCTCTGAAATCATACATATTGTTTAAAAAATTTGAAATTTTCAATGAAGTATGTACTCAACCGATTTCAATGAAATTTATATGGGACCAACTATGAAGTATTTTCTATCATATGAAACAAGAATTTTTAAAATCGATTCATAACTGTCCGAAATATCGTGTAACAAAGAAAAAAAACATACAGATGAATTGAGAACCTCCTCCTTTTTTGGTCATCATCATCATAATTGCAAAGTTATCGTATACAGGGTGTAACTTGAGGGGTGGATCAAACGTTGTGGAGCAATACCTACCAAAATAAACCCCATGTATGTTCAGGAATATTGCGGTTCTGGAGATCTTTCCGATTTTATGATTTATTTGAAAAAAACAGATTCTCTGAGACAATTTAAAACGCAGCCTAGTTACTTGGTCTACGGTCGCGATTTCTGCTCAAAGCTTAGCTTTTTTTTCTAAATATAGAGTATATCTGTATAGAGGAGGATCTATATAGTAGCAGACAAAGAGAACACGGAGTGTACACAGGGCTGACGATAAACGACTAAAGAATTATGCAAAAGTTATACATAATGCCAGTTCCTGAAACAATACTAACACGTGATGCAAACCACGGCCTGATACATAACAACACATTATTGCCCTTCTTTAGGCATAAAATGACTTTAAGATTATGAACAATAAGAACAAATAATGTCAGTTATCTGAACAAAAGGCTTCTAGTAGCGATTCTCGAAATTAGATAGCGCTGTGTAAATGTAAATAGTTACTTCTTTTACTGGAGCACATTTTTATTGGTGTTGGCGTTGCGAAATTTTCAAATATTATTTAACATTAACAGTAATAGTTTTTAATATGGGTTCTAGAAAAAAAGTTATGTAACTTTTTTCTTCTACGACCCATCAAAGTTTATATTCTATGTGGATTTTCTGAAAATATCGGTCCGTTTCAAAATTATTTCCATCTTTAGAAGGCCATGATTTACCGTGGTTAGATGATATTAAAGGCCTACTATTAAGCTAAGTTTACACTTAAAATCACGACTGTAGACTAAGCAACTAGGCTGCTTTTTGAAATTTTCTCTGAGAATCTGATTTTTTCAAATAAATCATAAAAACCCAAATTTAAATACATGGGGGTTATTTTGGTAGGTATTGAGGTCCTCTATCTCTGGGAATACTTTGATCTACCCCTTAAGTTACACCCTGTATATCATATTACTAATTTATAACATTTACTTATCGTTTATACAGATTTAAGCACTAAAAAATTAGGAATTCGTTGCTTCAAGTATTGGCTGGGATCCCTTCAAGTAGCCTGTGATAGATCCACATTAATTTAGTGTGTGGTATTAAAAGCGTTGCTTAAGCTTAACATATTACCAAAATTTAAAATTACTATCTTTAATATTGACTGACATTCAGTCCTTTGTTCCAATGAAATTGAAGAGCTATGTCACCATCTATCATCACAACTCTTTGTAATAAGGATACTGCAGGGCTATGAGTCTCTCCCCTGGGGACCAAGCTAGCCCAGAGCTGTTTGGCGGATGTCAGAATTTTGATATCTATATATCTGTTCTAAATTTCATATAAATACAGGGTCCGCATATAATAGTCAATTATATTTTAATAGCAGATTAGGTATGATGAGTGGGTCGGAATTTCGAAAAAAAAATTTTCTGTGAGTAAAATTTAAGATTAATCTAGATTTTATGACTATACACAATTAGATGGACACGTTTTTATTACTTGTTGTGTAGTCATGAACTACAGATCAAACTTAAATTTTGATCACTTAGACCAAAACTCACTTGTGAATTATTAGATTAATATCATTAATATTTTTATGAAGCATCAAACAAAACACAACCTACAATCGTGTAAATAAATGACAAGACTTTTCCAAATATAAAACCCAATGCTTTTTAACAGCTTGTCTTCTCGATAAGTTTTTTTTTGAAAAAGGAATCAATTTCCTCTGTCTGCTTCCGGCATGCATGAATTTAATAAGCTAGAAATGTCTGCGCCCGATAGTAATCCAATTTAGGCCCTGACTGTACCTAAGTGTTTGGGGCGTAGAGATAAGAAATCGTATATTTTTTTATTAATTTTGCTCAGATATACGGAAATTGTATTTATCAGTAAATAAGATTTCATTTTTTTTTTACTTTTCTGTGATATTAAATGTAATTTATTTTTACTTGCTGTTGCGCGCGGTTTTACATGGTCAATTTCGATTCCCGCGGGAATTTCGTGATAAAAAGTAGCCTATGTGCTATTCCAGATTGTACTCTATTACTATGCCAAATTTCATTAAAATCTGTTAAGCCGTTTTGATTGAGGAACAACCATCCAGACATCCATACATCCAAACTTTCACAATAATAATATGAGTGAGTTGTGTCTTCATTCACGTTTTTATTATCATACTACATTGGTTGAAAAGTTTGCGGCCTGGCCATTAAAAAAAAAACTTTTGTTATTTTTTCTGCCGTCATTTTGAACTGTCATTATTCAATTGTCAGCCCGCGAATTTTCAATTTGATATCTTGTTTAAATAAAATTTTACGAACAATATAAATACGTGTGTAGAACAAATTTTCACTAATGGAGAAATTTGAACAACGAGCTGTGATTAAATTTTTGTTTAAAAAAAGATTAACACCAAAGGAGATCCATGATGACATGCAAACAACATAAGGGGAATCTGCCCCGTCTTATACCACTGTGAAAAAATGGGTTGCAGAATTTAAACGTGGACGAGAGAACATCGAAGATGACCCTCGCTCCGGCAGGCCAATGACATCTACGACCGAAGAAAACATCAATAAAGTGTGTGATCTCATATTGAAAGACCGTAGATTGACTATCAGAGAAATTGCAGACACTATAGGCATCTCATATGAACGAACGCAAAACATCATTGTCCATGAACTCGGCTTTTCTAAGGTTTCGGCTAGGTGGGTCCCCAGATTGCTTTCAGTAGAGCAAAAGCGAATTCGACTCACGATTTCTCGCGACTGTTTGGAGATGTTCGAGGTTGATCCACAAGGTTTTCTTGACAGGGGAACCTGGGTTCCCCAGTATACCCCAGAATCAAAACAACAATCCAAACAATGGAAAAAATCAGGTGAACCAACTCCGAAAAAAGCAAAGGCAATTCTGTCGGCTGGCAAGGTGATGGCATCGGTTTTTTGGGATGCTAAGGGTGTCATTATGGTGGACTACCTTCCAAAAGGCGAAACAATAAACTCTGCGTACTATAGCACCCTTCTGCGCCGTTAACGTGAAGAAATTAAACAGAAACGCCCAGGATTACTGAGAAAGAAAGGGTTGTTTCACCAGGACAACCTGAGTCCACACGTCTGTCGAGTCTATGGCTCAAATTCGTGATTGTGGTTTCGAATTGTTGCCACATCCAGCTTATTCTCCTGATTTGGCACCTTCGGACTTTCATCTATTTCCAAACCTGCAAAAACACCTCGGTGGGCAGAAATTTTTAACGAATGAAGAGGTCGAATCCGCTGTTAACCTGTATTTTGAAGACCTTGAGGAATCTTTTTTTTAAAACAGGTGTGGAAGCTCTGGAAAGCAGATGGAAGAAGTGCATAGAGCTAAATGGAGATTACGTCGAAAAATAAAAATATTTTTGTATGTACTTTATTCTGTTTTCTTGACAAGGCCGCGAACTTTTCAATCGACCCTCGTAGTAGGGCAGAGCCCTTCTGTGCCGTGGTTGATTCTGCCTTAGCCTTACTTCATAGGATATGAACCAGTTTTTCTCCTTATCTTATTTTGAGGTTTATCGATTCAATATTCTACATTAAATGGTTTTCATCCCGTATTTCTTCATTTCCAATTTCAAATTTTTTTCCTCAACATTTTTTTTATCCTACAATTTTGTTCTTCCTAGATCTATGTAATAGGGACCTACGGTGGTACCTGTATATCAAGGGCGCAAGACGTGTAGGTACCGTCTAAAAGCTTTCGAATTAAGGGCCGTCTTATGTCATTTTCAAGGTTTCCTGGAAAAACCTTTGTTGTCTTGCACAGTTATTTAACATGAAAATATTTTAAAGTGTTGATATTTACTAGAAATATGTAAAGTAAAATTTTCTTAAGTTTTCACGTCCTATTACATTCATATTAAATAAAGTTAGAAATAAGGATATAAGAAAATGAAAATGAAAGTCTTTTTTTTATTAGTAGTAGGTATTTTTATACACTTTACGAATGTCAAACGCTGGATGAGGGCGGCGCGGGTCCGGACGACATGACGAATCCTGCGGGGCAAGCACGACAACGACAAATCGGGCCTATTATCGATATTTTCTTAGAATATGGTACCTATTTAGTGTTTGTAATTCAGTAAGATTATGACATATTTGGTTCCGTGGTCTTAATCATGGTATCAAATCGAGTAATTCTATCTATTATGGTGCGCATATTAGCTTACATAATAGGATAAAATAACAAAATAATATTTATCTTGTCGATTCGACTATTTAGCGATGGTTGCATGCTAGCCCTCGCTAAACATATGGTATTCGCTACATGGTTTTCCACATTACAAGTTCTGCTTAGCTTGGGACCATGTAGTTAGTGTGATTGTCAGGGGATTGCTGCAAAATAACAGAGCAACTATTCGATTGATGTATTTGACTTTTGACGCTTGGCGAACTAAAATAAAACAAAAGTCACAAAAAGTTATAGTTTCAATCAGATAATGCATTGTAACATTATACGATTAACATAATTATGTTTGTAAAATGCCTTTGATATTATTTATTTTATTTTAAATGTATAATTTATATGTTTACTTTACTGTTTATGAAAAGATCTTTTTAAATAATCATTTACATAAATCGTACAAATTACCATGCATTCCATTCGTCCATTAAGAGCTGAAACATAAAGCTTACTGACGGCCTGAAATGAATTTAGGCATTTAAATACATGCCGAATTGTCAGAAAATTTCTAAAGCATGATCCCACTCTTAACCCAAACAATGATTCTCACTTGGTGTAGCCCGTGAATCTCATGAAAGCCGAGAAAATAAAAACTCAAGAATTTAGGTTAAAAACTAAAAGAATAATAATTATAAATCTTTATTTCAGACGGGAGTCCATATTATACACTCGTCAGTTATACACTTCTTAACCTAATATTTATTCAAATTAAGGCAATTCACTTTCAATCATATTAAAATAAAAGTTTATTTATTTATTTATAGATCACCAACACGATAATGTTCACATAACATAGAAATATAAATGCGTATAATAACGTTTCATATTCTTATATGACAATCAGCCACCACCAGTCCTCCGACCAACACTGGGCCAGCTTGGTGGATTATGGCCTCTACCTTCTCTTCGCCCAGAGGAGAGACTCATAGCCCTGCAGTGGGCTCATTACAAAGAGTTTTGATAATGATAATAAAAACAACTTTTGACATTCATAAGTATGTACGGTTTATTTAAAGCGCATAACGTAACGCGTTTTTGCGTATCAGCATGTAATTTATCATAACAATTAAAACCTATTAACACTGCACGCATGACTCCATTCTTGCAGGGAAAATCAATTAATTTTAACACCTTTGTGTGTTTAATAAAATTTTAAGAAATTTAATATTAAATAAACTGTGCGTGACGTTGAAATAAAAAAAAACGTACATAAATCATTTAGTGCTATTAAAATTGTTACATAAATTGAGCATTTAACCAGGACCATAGTTTTCAATCTTACGTGGGCAGCTCGTTCGACATAATTTTACTACAGAACGATAAATTTATTAGCGTTTTTTTTTATATTTAGGTATACGAGGTGTCCCGCCAACCTTATGTACTTAATATCTTCACGGAGGTATGACCCATAAGAATTACAAAAAAAAAAGAAAATTCGAAATCTATGGTTAAATTTTTGTATAAAAACAATAGACTTCTTCTTTCATATAAAAATTGAAAAATAAATTTCAAATTTTTCATTTCGAATTCTTACAGAGCTTGTAACAAGGTATATGGTTAGTAGATATTACTAGCTGTTTTTAAAGACTGTAAACTATTACTATGCTACATTTTAACCAAATCTGTTGAGCTGCTCTGCCATGATTGACGTGATTGAGGAACAAACATTCATACATTCAAACTTTCACATTTATAATATTATTAGATTAGAAATTATACCGACGACGCACCATTTTAAACATTGGAACCAAAAAGACTTACACGGATAATTGTCACCAAGTTTCGTATTATAATAATGCAGATCGGTATCAAAATGTTGCCAGTGCTATATTTGATAGTCAAATCGTTCCTCGGTGTTGCTATTATGTATTCATTTATGCTATGGTTTGCTGTTTATGTTGGATTTGAAAGTTTCTCTCATTATCTGGGATGTGGTGTAAGGTAGAGGACACGTTGAGGCAACTTAAATAGAAATATTTACTTTATTGCGATGGGAACCCTTTTGTGCCCAACCCTTTAGTGATTGTATGCAAGAGTCGTCTTGTTTTATCGTGGCACCATCACCTTAATTTACAAAAACGATTTTGTTTTTCACTATAAGACCTAATGGATATAAATGTACATGTAGACTGGTGGGTCACTTTTGAAATTCGAGGACGTGATAGATTGAGATCATATGTGAAGAAATAAAATATAATAGTAAATCAATATTAATTAAAGTTAAAGTTATTGAATTGATTACGCAACGCATGGTTACACTAGCTTTGGCAGCGATCCGCGTGTCAGGTCACGTGCCGCGATTGACTCAGCCATAACTTATAGCATAAAAATAGTACTAAAAATCCTGTATGACTCGCACTATGTGCTTCTTTATCTAATACTAGCCACCGCGCGCGGTTTTACCCGCATAACTTTTGATCCCGTGGGAATTGTGGGATAAAATATAGCCTATAACCTTCCTCAAGAATTGGGCTATCAAATGCAAAAAGAATTTTTCTAATCCCACTTGTAGTTTCTGAGATTAGCGCGTTCAAACAAACAAACAAACTCTTCAGCTTTATATATTAGTATAGATTGATGTCATTTTTTTCGGAACCATATAAATAAAAGTAGGTATGTTTGTTCGTATTAACGTGCTTATTTTGACCACCAAACATTTTATTTTTACCTGACTCCGGCACGTGAAAGGAGGGTTATTATAAATTTGATTTGTTCAAGAGAAAAGGGCAGGATGGACAGTGAAATTACAGGCATCAAATTAGCATTTAAATTTCTAAGTCTAAAAATATCAAAACACAGGCCTTTCCTAAGGCCACTTAATACAAACTACATCTACTTAAACGCAAAACGTAACCAAAAAATCGATACTCAATAATTCTAATGTCAATTAAATTTAAAAATGTAGGGTTGTCATAAGTTATTGAAAGAAAGATAGATAGAAATAAGATTTGTTATCACAAAAACATGCAGATACAAAAAAAGTACACAAAAACCCAGGACGAATTAAAAATTACTTGAAAAAAATACACATTACAAAATTACAAAAAAGGTTTTTTTGATAAAGGGACAGACCTCAGCAATAGCTGCCAAAAATATATTGGCAGCGCTGATTTTCAGACCTGACCTTTACAAAATATGTTGCTATATAATTTTTTCAATGGTGATCGTCAACATTTAAAGCACAAATACAATTCGTCAACGCAATCGTCGACGCAAATTTTTGTAAATCCAATTTTTGTAAATCCTTAATATAACTAATAAACATTACATATGACTTATAACAAGCGGATTTTTAGGATATTATCGGGCTCATATGGATATATATTATCGGAAATATCCAATACAAATCGCGTGAGTAAAATTCTAATATCTTCAACGCATCACTGTAACCTCACTTTCATACATATACCGACAACTCTTTAATCAGTCTAGGTACACACGTTCGGCCATCATTTTATTCGATGGATGGTGTCACATCTCCCATCCCCCCAATACGTGACCCATACGCCAGTGTGGGAGAGTGTTGTTTTTTTAAGACCATTCATAGTCCAGATACAGGATTGTAGAACTTGTAGAGTTAGTGAAGTTTTGTAGTTCTATACTACCTTTACAATTTAACGTTGTATTTCAAAGATATACGAGTACCTTAAAAGTACTCTCTCAAAAATATTCTCGACTTATATATGCTTACTTTTGGTGAAGACATAACTCTTTAGTAGGAATACTAAGTCTATGTTTACCACTTTCGCGATGGGCTAAACCTATCTGCCTCAGACGCTAGTAGTTGCGGATTCGATTCCCGCCCGGAAAAATAAAAAAAAATGTTGCGGGTCTGGTCTATAAATATCCTAGGTTCCCCCCTAGTTCGCTATATGGTATCTCATAACACAAGCTTTTCTTACTTTGAGGCCAAATAGTTGGTGTGATTGTCTGGGGATTTTATTTAGTATTTATTTATTCAGAATTTTTGCGGTTTTCAAAAGCTAGGCATGTAAAGCTGCTAGTATTTTCCCTTTAGAATTTTTATAAAGGGTGGTCGCCTGCTTAACGACCACCCTTTATAAAAATTCTGCCGCCATATATCGCCGACCCCACCAATAATGATGTGTTACGCCAGAATTTTATGAAGAGCCAGATTCTTCGTCTGCTATATTTGACCTCATCATCACTTACCACTCATTAAACTTGCACGAATTTAGTCAAATCTAAAAAAAATATTAACATGGAATGTATCCTAAATACTTAAGAAACTGCTAACAGTTTAAAAGATACCATGATAGGTATCATCCCTTTGCTAGGTGTCAACAAAAATGTTCAGTATAGTTACTACTCTACTGACTGATTGATCTCAGACCAGACACAAGAAAGAGTTTCAGAACGTTTAAAAGTTCAAAGCTACTTCAATAATCTGTAAGACGAAAATATGTTTCTTGTAAAGTACAGTTGCTTGCATTGAGTTACAGAAACTTTATTATTTAAAAAAAAAAAATTGGCAAGCGGGCACTGTATACAACTGATGGTTACTAGTCACCCCATCATTTATTTATTTAATAATTTATGTACACACAAGAAAAATTAAATAGACAAACAATTAAATTGACAACAAGGTACAAAGGCAAAGCTTATTTCTAAAAGAAATTTCTACCAGCAAGCCTGAAGCTGGGAAATGAGAAAGAAAAAAAAACAAATTAAGTGCGTACAACATACTAACATAGAAAAGATATATTACATAAAATACATACATATACATACAATACATACATTTAATAAAATATACATAATATAAAATACCTATATAACAATAAACACGTGTTAAAATAATATCAATAAACGTTCTATAATATAATCGATTTTAAAGACCTATGTTTGGGAGAAATAATGTTCTAACTCTTCTTTTAAAAATATGTATTGATTTCGACTCACGGATTTCGTAAGGTAAGGAATTCCACAATCTGACAGCATGGACAGTAAACATATGCAAAGAAATCATTAATTAAAGAACATAATTTAAAATTTTATTTAAATATTTACAAACAAAGTCATAACTTAAAAGAGACATCTTCTATCCGTGTTTAGTTGTATTTTTAAATATATCCATTGTTTGTTTACTATATTATAAAAAGAGTCTAGTTGTTTTCGCTCTTTCATATAAACATTATATGTATAACAATAACTTACTTTACAATTTAAGAAGCTTTTACAAAACGTGTTTACATTTATTTTGGACGGCGACAGTACATAGTTGAGATGTCATTTTTATTTATATGTGTCTGGGTTTTTTGACGTCTAGAGTAGTTTTATGAGATTTTATGAATGAATATAACTTATGACAATAGGGTGGTAGTTTAATGCATTATGTGTGAATTATTAAAAAAACATCTACGAAACAATTTTTGCTAACTTACTTAACACTAAACAGATTTTTTAACTATTTGCCAACAAGTACAGAATTCAACAGAATTATGTAATACCACACATATGCTCGTATTACAGAACGAGACTTAATACTCGTTTCACGTAAGCGTTGTTCACCAGCTGATTCTTGACTTGAGCTTTAGTCTTATTACAAAACAATTATCAAAACCAGATTACCTGAAACTAGTTTCAAATATCTGACTCAGTTGATACTGGGTTTTCTTTGAAAAAAATTTGTTTCCCATTACATTTAATAACAAAAAGTAATGGTCTGTTACGTTATACGCAACGTTTAGATTATAATGTCTTATAAATCGCGTTAAATTCTATATGATATATGACAAAATTGCCAATGTTTTGAATTATTTATCTGTTTTTCTATAGAAGCAGTACGGTTAAATTATAACTGTCGCTTCTTTTTACTATGAAAATATATTTATATTTATCACTCAAAAATAATACGAAACGTAAAAGCTAAATGTAATGTTGCCAACTACTAAGTAAAGTCACTTAAAATTATAAATTCCAATATAGTTTTTATTTACGAAAAGCAAGTTCAAACTTCTTTTAAAAAGTTCAAAGTTGTTATAAAAATATTATCGTCATGGTCAATATCACTGAAAGGATCTATTGTAGTTAATACAGATCACAATTAAACAAGGCACGAATCGCGTAACTATCTAGTTTTTCTCTAAGCCACAGTTCACAACATCAAAAACTTATTTTGAAGTACGCTCAAGTATGGTAGACAGCACACTCAAGTGAATACAGTTGTGAAACTAGTTTCAATCATTGGCATATGCATAAGTAAAGTTCTATAATAAGCGTGAACACAGTTCAAATCATTTAGTACTCAAGTGATATCTGGTCATTGAATCTAGTATTAGGCAACGTTTTGTAATAAAGAAAGTCGTTGATACTAGTTTCAAAACTAGTATCAATACATGGGTACTGTTCTGTAATACGACCAATAGTCTCCCGCACACTCATAGTAAGCATACGCGCGTATGTGGTATACATAATTCTGTTTCAGTCTGTACATAACAAAGTTCATAATTTATCGTTCTTATACAGAAAAACTTCTAGAAAAAAAGAAATTGGTAACACCATAATCTTCATGCGCACTTTCCATCAGGTGGCATGGAAGACAAACGTCCCATCCTTCCAATATAAAAAAACACATTTAATCTCCTGAATAAAATATAAAACAAATGAATGTCTCCGTTAAGCGCCGTACTCAAAGCACTGCCTGCAGGGCCCTGCATGCAGTTTCACTGCCAATAGTATTGTGTGTATGCATGCAGGGCCGATCTGCGGCAGGGTAAACAATTAAAATATCGGCCCTACATGCATACACACGATACGGTTCGCTGCTTTGAGTACCTAGGGCACTTTAGAAAAAAAAATTTTTTTTTTTCAATGATTTAATACATACATACATACATAACGTCACGCCTTATGGGGAGGTATTATAAATTTGGAGGTATTATAAAGATAGAAAGAGACTATTGTAGTGACAGGGGGTCAGCCTATCGCCCACAAAAAAGCCTTTCAAACCTCTGTCCCTTAACTGACTTTTACAGTATGCCCGGGAAGAGAAGCAGCTGGCACATTCTACGTTTTTCTTTCGCTCCCAGTCCAGCATGGAAGTCCAGCAATCATTTAAAAGAAAAGTTTATTGCGAAAATTACTTTTATAAAATATTCTCTAATTATAACAACCGTTATTTAGTTTCATAGTCAGTTTCATTATTAAGGCGATGATTAATTTTATTTTTATGTTACACTGAAAAAATGAGGAGTTAGCAAAGTACCTTTTTGACTTTGTTAAAAGGATCTTGTTTATTTTTAATCAAGACTCGTGGAAAATGATGGAAGTAAACTTGGTAAATAATATATACGTAAACATGGCTAAATTCACTTGTTTATTAACACCATACTGCTCATTAAATACAAATAACTCAATCTACAAATTTTACAGTTTACAAAATTGTTTAAATTTTAATAAGTTCACTCAATAAGCTTTAACAGAGTAATTCGTGTAATATTAACCGTTACCACTCACGGTTAAACTTAAATAACCAGTACTTGACTACTAATAACCACTTAGCTTTGCTAATACAAAAGAACACTCATTAGTATTTAACCGAGTACACTTATTTATTGGTAGCAGGGTGGAGTTAGCTATTTTGTTTGCTATTTAGTTAGTTATTTTTAACAGAGTACTTGTTTAAATATTCATAAGTAAATATTCTGGCTGCCGGTGGAGCCGCCGATGCGCAGATATCCCCTCCAGCGGTCAGCGCTAGAGTAATGTGCGTTCCGCAAACTAACCGTCTTTCGTTCGAACGTTTAATAATTTAATTAAGTGAGTGCGACGACGCATAAAGGAGTGTGTTACCTATAAAACGTAGTTGATTGATTAGGTACCAATATGCTATTGCTTTGTGCCTGAACCTACTGTTTATTCCTAAAGACGCTGCCGGCGGCGGCGGCCCCGACAGCGTCGTATTTTTTTTATAGTCAGGTGATTTAATGTAAATGGATGAAGAAGTACAAAATCTGCTGAAAGCCTTGAGTCTGGAACAATATATAGAAGTGTTCAAAGGTAAGTTCGTTTATGTATTTAATTTTTATCTTATATATTTTATTAGACAGAGACCGTACAATCGCACACCAGTGACCAGTGAACGCATGATCTTGAGCCAATGTAGCGCCGCCGTAGAGGGTTTCAATACCTTCTATGTGAGACTAGCTTATACTGGTTTATTGCCACTGATATGCCGTTGTGTCTTTAATTTACAGCTGAGTAGCGGCTTTGCGCGGTTTGACCCGCGCCGCGTAGCTCTTGATCCCGTGGGAGTTTCTTAGCAAAATATGTTACTTCTGGTTAATGTAGCCATCTAATGGTGAAAGAATCTTTGAATCATTCTAGTAGTTTTTGAGTTTATTCATTACAAACATACAAAAATACAAATCTTTCCTCTTTATAATATTAGTAAAGACTTCAAAAAAGAGGAGGAAAGTAGTTTTTATTAATATACATTTGAACTGTACATTTTGTTTATTTGATACATTTGATGATCATTTTACTTTAATCAGTTATTTAATTACAGAAAATGCAATTACATCTCTATCACTTCCACTACTCCAGGAATCTGACCTGAAGGAGCTATTTCCTAAAATTGGCCATCATGCCATATTCTCAAAAAAATTAGAAATACATAAAAAGACTATGCATCCTATTACCGATGATAAGTAAGTCACTAACAATTCAAAAATTTAATCTGCTTTAATTATCTGTATACTGTTGTCTTAATTAATCCTTCAATTTACAGGCGTGTGATGTTTCAAGCTTTAACTTATCTATGTCTGACTTGCTGACATATCCGGTTGACCCTGATGCACGTCCTCAAGCTTCAAGCTCACCCGCACCCAAGACACCTATCACAATAACCATTCCATCAGAGAACAAAATTAACATTATCGTATGTATTGTAATATTTCTTCTGAGCTATAATTAGGTACTATCTATACATATATCTCTATTTATCATCATTCAAACAAGATGTAAAAAGTCAATTAAAAATAAATGAAGGGTATACCACTTTGAATCAACTTTGAATCCTGAAAAAAATCTACTGTTCCATATTTGTTAAAAAAAAATTAAACAGATTTTTCTTATATACAGGGTGTCCCGTAAGTCATGGATCAACGGATCTATTGTACCAAAATAATATAACATATACAACAGTTTACAAGTTAGATGTTACAAAAAGTTGTGTCAAGTTATATAATCTGCAGCCGAACCAGGTTAGATGTGCCTCGTTTTTAATAGAAAAATTATTATAAAATAGGTAGAATGAGTAGAAATTATAATTTATTTATTTCTGTTTTTCAGGATTTACCGTTACTTTTAAATAGTACCCTTGAAGGAAGAGGTTTATTAAATTTAGATACACATATTCCGTCGGATAATACGGCAAGAATAAAATTGGTAAGGCTCATCGGAACCTACATTTTGAGCAATCATCCGTCAAATGCAATAAGGAGTACCATTTATGCAAATTGGGTACAGGAAATTATTAGAGTATTCCCACAAGAAAAGGCATCGGTGTACTTCCATAGCAAGATTGTGGAATCTTCACGAGGTTTAATCACCAGGTTGGCAGGAAAGTTGCCTGATCAAATTCTGTGTGCCTACTGTGCCTATGCTGCTGTACTGTGCTAATGCTGACTGTGCCTACTTTGTAATTTGGGTTTAGTATTGTAAACTTTGAGACTGTTCTTTTGTGATTTTCAGTTAATGACAATAAATAATAAGTGAACAATAACAGTATTTTTTTAGTTTTTTTTTTACCCACATTGCAGAGAAAGTCTGCTATGGCTACAGAGTTAAATGACTCGCATTGCAGAGAAAGTCTGTTGTGGCTACCAAGCAAAACTATTGCAGATACCAAGTAGGTTGGCTGTGGCTACAGAGTTAAGTGACTCGCATTGCAGAGAAAGTCTGTTGTGGCTACCTAGCAAAATAATTGCAGATACCAAGTAGGTTGGCTGTGGCTACAGAGTTAAATGACTAACATTGCAGAGAAAGTCTGTTGTGGCTACCTAGCAAAACGATTGCAGATACCAAGTAGGTTGGCTGTGGCTACAGAGTTAAACGACTCAAATTGCAGAGAAAGTCTGTTGTGGCTACCTAGCAAAACGGTTACAAATACCAAGAAGGTTGGCTATAACTATCCAAGAAAGTTTGTCAATATAAACAGTAAAGTTGGCTACGTTTGCAAACATTTTGTTTGTAATAATAATCAAGCTTACTTTGTTATTTCTAAGCAAACAATTTTAACCGATTTACTCGGTTGATTCTGATCAAGTAAGAATAGCAAACTTGACTTATTTATTTTTAGCAACAAACTTTGCAGGTTGTATATTGACAAACACGCTTTGTTAAAATCAACCGAAACTTAGTTATTTTTACATGCGAAATTTTTTCAGTGTACTTATACATATAGGGTTAATTTTAATAAAATTAATCATCACCTCTGGCTGGCTGCCTCTCTAAGTCAATCCCAACAACATTTGTTACTCTAGGTAAGCGAAACGTGTCGTAAAAGTTAACTAATTCGGTTGCTTGTTCGTAGAACCCCTTCAAGGCTCGTGTAGCTAGCGACCACGTCATAGCGACGGCGTCATAGCGACCTCGTCATAGCGACCACGTCATAGCGACCACGTCATAGCGACGGCGTCATAGCGACCACGTCAGAGCGACTGCGTCAGAGCGACGGCGTCATAAAGTTTGCTACCAAATAATATTTTTAAGTTTTTGCATTTTATAATGCTAAATTATTCTTAAATAACGGAAAAATATGCTCTGCAAAATCATCCGACCAGGACTCGAACCAGGGACTTCCCGCTTGCCAGACGAGGGCTCTTCCAACCAACTGAGCTACCGGGCCCTGGCGACACGCTATCGAAATTACTTCACATATTCTGTTTTACGTTATATTGCTAATGGAGCTATGTAATGGTATAGCTTTGCCGCAAAATTTTTATTTTATTTAGCATATTTTTTCTGTTATTTAAAAACGCGTTCATACAAAAAAATAAACCCTTAAACTTTTTATATTATAATCTTAACAGTATCCAGAATATTCCAGACGTAATTTATCATTTTTCTCACCTGCACATAAAACAGTACCTATTAAATACATCTAGTTAAACCGTCCCCTTACCGAAACCCAGCAAGTTTACGTACAAATCTTTGTTTTTGTTTCTTTTCTTATTCTCCGAAAGTGAAACTTCAAGATTTGTTTAAAATTTATTCTCTAGGAGGCCCGCCATTTTGTTTCTTATGTTCGCTGTTTGAATTCTAAATAGGTTGAAAAGTTTGGCGCGCATTGTCCTTTTTGTCCGAAAAAAGTTGTCCGTAATGGTTTGGTAAATTGAATTTGTGGATACCTTTTATTTGGTAGGCTTTTTGTTTCGTGTGAATTGTTTAATTAAAAGGAGACAGGGTATATACAGTCAAAGTTGACACGTCATTACTTCGTATTTTTTTCACGTGATTTTTTTGGAAATTTAATCACACAACGCACTCTAGCCCTGAAGTGAGCTCATATAAAATATAGCTTATATTTTAGGTAAGCGACAACGGATATAGGTACATACTTATACTATTTATTCTACATACGCATCACACATAATACAATAATCAATGCAAACAAACATTTACAGTAGGCTTAGGATGGATCTGGCTCGTCATAAAATATTGCACGTTATCTTCCATGCTGGACTGGGAGCGAAAGAAAAACGTAGAATGTACCAGCTGCTTCTCATCCCGGGCAAACAGAAAAAGTCAATTAAGGGACAGAGGTTTTATTGGCGTTTTTGTGGGCGATAGGCTACCCCTATCACTGCAATAGCCTCTCTCCATCATTATAATACCTTCTTTGTCAAACGTGACATCAGATAGTCTTATAACCTCTGGTGTTCTGCTTACCCCATAAGGGATACAGGCGTGAAGTTATGTATGTATGTATCGCCAGAGTGGTGATATTGTGATATTTGGCGGCAGTTTTTATATGAAGGGTGGTAGCTAGCCAGACGGGCCCTGAAAAGGTACTACTTACCTACCACCAAATGGGGACACGCAGATTAGTCGCTAATTCAGGATCAATAGGGTTATTGTAAGCAATCCCTACGTGGCGGAATTATTAGCAAGAAAATTGTTTGCTATTATTTTTTGGGTACTGTAAGGAGTGCTACCAAATGAAACTACACAAGGGCACGGTACAGTTATCTACAGTAATTCAACTCGGCCGCATCTTTGAAATAAATGCCTACAACACTGCGGTCCGTTCACATGTCCCAGGGGAGCCCTTCAGCATTTAAATTACGTTTGCCTACTATGTTTACTTCCATTTAGTTTTGTGACTGCAAACATACTTTTTTTAACAAATAAAATACTTTGTGAATTGAATAGGAAGTCAAAAAACCATGTTTACGTTTGAATAACATATCGGTCTTATAAATTAGCAACCGAAAAATACTTGCGCCTCGACTGAGACGTACGAAAAGATTTATTATTAAATTTTAATCAACAATTGTTTCAGCATGCAGACACTCGCGACTGGCCGCATGCCGAGATCGAGCCGTGTAGGTATAGCTCGCGTTTCTTTCGTTTGTATGAAGTTGAATTACTGTAGGTATCTGTTCCATTCCAAGAGTCTTTTGATGAATATTTTCATTTCACGACGTGAAAATAAGTTAAAGTCTTAAACTTACGTGACCATAAATTAAAATTAGGTTGAAGATAACACAAGGGTTAAGAAAGAAAATATCTGACAAATTTTCAGTATATTATAATTTCACCAAAACACTCTTGAGCATAATCCTTTCAAGTGCATACTTAACGTTTTCTGTACGTTTAAAAAGTTTAATATCAAATTATGTAAAATAATGTACGCATAATCACTTAATCACATAAGCTTAAGTATACTTAGTTGTTTAATGAACCAACTTAAGACGATTTAGTTTTATAATTCAAGTAAGGCTTTGAAATTTCGTAATAACTTTGTTTAATTGGAAGTTTTTATTAACTGAATAGTCGAGTCAATTAAACAACATTGTAATACACAATCATTCTTCAAATCTTAAACTTCCTGGACTCCATAGGAGTTTTCGGCGATTTGTAGATGAGGACTCACACAATAGATCTTCTAGGTCGCAGTGTGAAGAGTGGACAAGACTGCTCGTATAGTCCTGTAACCCAAATAATAATAATACAACATTGTATTACATAAAAATTGTATTTAACTGGTCGTACTTGGCGCAGAGGCTGTCCATTGCCGTACAGAGGCAATGCGGCTAGTGTGATGGGTACCTTTACGCCCGGTATGACTCGGGGAGGACTCTTCAATCAGAAGAATAGGTTTATTTTTGTATATATTTAGACACTAAGAAATGTCTTTTGTATTAAAAAGAGATATGTTTTAATTTAGTTTATTCACTAATTTGTAAGTTTTTCCTCTTAATAAATAACTTTTTAAATTCCATTACATTAAAAAAAAAGACGTGTGGCACTCGGAGACTGCAGCGGTAAAGCTATTGTATAGCATTTTTTATCAACTCATGCAATTCAATTATAATTATTTATTTATTTATTAATGCAATAATGTTTGATCTAATATGAAGTTCCACAAGTTCCTAGTGGATGATGTGATTGTGTAGATGGCGCTGATTGTTTATTAAAGCCCGCATGTAAAGTTATGAAATCAAAGTATCACCGCTGTGCCGGTCGGAGTGGGCCCCACGCTCAAGGCCCGCGATAGAAGCTATGCAATAGCTTAAAAAAATTAACTGATTTTAACAGTTTACTTAAATTTTATATAAGGTTCGCGTTTTGATTTTGGTAAAAAGGAAAACAATTTATTAAATTTAAAAGTTGCCAAAAATCACTTTGAAACAATCTATCATAAATATGACTATTTGATATAATCAATAAAACAAAGCTTGTTTAAAGGCAATTATCTAAAGCTCGCAATTTCATTAGGGATAAGCTCTTACAGAGCATGTTTTTTAGTAAGCAAATACGAAAATGCAGACATAGGACGAATATCAATTTCCTCAGTAACCAGACAAAAGGCTTACTAACTGCAACAGTCTTCATCTATGATGATGAAAGACTGTGAAAACATACGTATTGGCGTTTTGTTCGGCGTGGCCGCATTAATTTTTAAGCTATTTATTGCATAGCTTCTATCGCGGGCCTTGAGCGTGGGGACCGAATCCAGAAATTCCGTAACGAAAAAAACCTAACACCCCCCACTCCGACCGGCACAGCGGTGATACTTTGGTTTCATAATTTTCGAAATTTGAGTGTCTTGGAGCCTAACTTCCCGCGGAGTTTAGCAAAGGTGAGACGTTATGATATACCAGGTGGACCATTTTAATAGGTAAGTATGGGAAAATCTACAACTTTATCTTAGTAGGTAATCATGTCATAGATCTACTCGTCAATGAAATAATATTGTCTTAAGTTTTCGCGATTCATACTATTAAATAAAACACTTTTTAACGATTTTTAACGGACTGTCGCTCGTGACCACGGGGTCCGCAAAGACACCGAAACGTCGAGTCAAAATTTAAAATGTAAATAAACGCGATAAATCCGGTTAAAAAGTGTTTTATTTAATACTCGTCAATGGTTAACCACTAAAGATATACAAAAAACATGAGTCTTTGTGTATTTTAATTTCAGAATTAATTCATTAATACGGAGGAAAACCACGCGTGACCCCTAGTTTATTATCAAAAAGGTACCAGACACAAAATATCAAAGACCGGGAAAATGATGCCCTTTTATCAAACTTTTAAGATTGAAATTTGCGGGAAAATAAAATAATACCCTATTTTACGGTTTCAATACATTAGAGTTTTATTAACAAATAGGTAAAGAGGCGGTTAGTAACCAACTGGGGGTAAATTAGAGAAGAAAAGTTTCTAAACAAAAGCATTACATTAATTGAATAACGAGCTATTGGAAGATTTTATTTTCAAGATTCTACCTGTACAGTTTTTCCGAGAATCAAAGATACAATAAGAGCTTTAAAAATGGAAAGGGAAGCATTAAATAATAAATGAATATTTTTCAACATTATATTGAAGAATGTGAGAAATAAATATAAATATTTCTGACACTTACTTGATATTTCAAACAAAACCTAAAATAACTTCAAAGGAACGCATGTTATGATCTTACAAGCACTATTATTGACGACCGGCTGGTGTAGCGGTAACATACATTGCCTTCTGTGCCAGAGGTTCTGGGTTCGAATCCCGGCGGCGGCCGATATTTGTGTGATGAACACAGATATTAGTCGTCAAGTCATGGATATTTATATGTTTATTTAAGTTTATTCTAATAAAAAATATGTATTTATCCAATATGTATGTTTATCTATTTCATAAGTATATCAGTTATCTAGTATCCATAATACAAGTTCTTTAAGAAACTTAATTTGGGCTAGATAATGTTGTGTGAGTGTCAGAATTATTTAATATTTATTTATTTATTTATTATTCTTGTCGCAAGTTAAACCAAAACTTTGTATATAAAATAAATAATGAATTACCATATAATGAATCGTGAAAATATTTGACCAAAAAAGTAAGTTAGGTATAATAAACTTGTGTGACGCTCGCTCCAATTCAACAACCGTATGTTTTCTAGAAAAGCTCATAATACGTTATTGCAGCAGACATACCTGAACACCAGCTATTGTTGGCATTGCTTTTTTAAAAGCACAACAAAGCCGCAAGGCAAAGCCATCGCGTCATACAGCTTTCCCAATGATAGACAGTGCACTTAGATTTATAGAGGGTGATTCTGCTTTTGGATAGAAAAAAATATATAAATAAGGCTGGAAATATTTTTCCGCAAAGCATTTCAGCTCTAAACTAAACTGATTAAGGGACAAGAAATCGAATATATCTACGGTTGCTTGACAAAATATAATGTTACTAAAATAAAATCAAACCTTACCTAATCATATTATCTATCCCACTGCTATTAAATAAAGTAATCAAGTCATAATATCAGTTCGTGGCAACTTTTAACACCGTGTTTATCAGAACCAGTTTTATATGTTATTATTATTTTTATTTAATGCAAATAATAAATTCATTTCTTTAATACGCAATTTATTTCCTGTAATATTAACAATAAATAATAATAATAAAAAAACTCTTTATTGCACACCAACATGGTTACATAGTTCAAATGAAACCACAATTGAAACGTGCATCAATTGAAACAACAATATTTCAAATCACCTTTTTCACACACATCACAAAGAATTACCGTCTATTAGTTTTGTTAATACTTACTTTGTTTTACCAAAGTGGTTTAATGTAATGCAAAATTACTAATAAATATCGAAACGAAACATCTTTTAACAATAACAATTGTTTTATGAAAAACACATTTACTTAATTCGAGATTACAAAATATGAAGAGCTAATTTTGCTGCACCCTGTATATGACAATAATGCGGAGTGCAGCTTTGTGAACCCTAGGCCTGTGAGGGTTTGATGTGTTTCACCACTTGCTTTTAAATTTCAATTAGGGAGATAATGTGATTAAAATATTTTAAAAAACGTGCATCAATTAATTTCCTCTTTATGCGACAGGAGTTTAAGTGCAAAAGTATTAATTTGTTGGGATCATTGTATTTACATAAGTATTTAGTTGTTGGGATTTTTTTAAAATAAAATCCCCAAACAATCACACCAACTAAATGCCCTCAAAGTAAGCAAAGCTTTTGTTGCCATATAGCTGACTAGGATATAAAATACACATATAGATAAACGCCCATTACAAAACACCCGTAACATTTTTTTTTGTTCCGTGCGGGAATCGAATCTGCAACTACTAGCGTCTAAAGCAGATAGGTTTAAACCATCGCCAAAGTGGTCATAAATTAATTTTATAATGAATATTTTAAATTTTAACTCGATGATGTCTTGGCAAACCTCGTGAGCGTAAGGCCGTATACAGAAAGAAAGCTGGAAACTTATAAGACAGAAGAAGGAAACTTGACAGCGCTGGTGACCCGCGCAGGAAAATATATGAACGCGCTCCGATAAGCACTGACCGGTGCCGACAAGTTCCGACAAGCTTCAACACGCACTGATCAGAGCTGGGAAATCATCGTCCGATGAGTCCGACATTTTGCTTGGTCTGCCTTTGGCCTCCTTTGGTTCGAACGAACCAGCACTTTCAAGCGCCGGTAAGCGCTTATAAGGTTCCAGCTTTCTTTCTGTATACGGCCTAAGTGACTGTAGCCGACTTCAAAAACACCAATAGTCGAATAAAAATCTAAATCAAAATGTATGCAAACCGTACAGTGGCTTATAACCTAGTGCATCACGTTGCTTTACTAGAATTCGTGGTGTGGAATATGGAAATGTAACAGTATTTTCATTTAAACAACACAATATCCACCGTTACTATAAAGGAGGTATTAAATTGATTGAAACGTAAGGTGCCAGTCTTTCATCGAAAAACGGTCGCTTCTTATCACGGAAGATTTTATTTGCTACATTGATTTATTAGCAGCATTCATTTGGATGTGTGAAACTGCGAATGCTCTTACTTATTTAAATCTTTACCTTTCAGTTATTAGATTTCACAGGGATAAAAGTGGAAAAATATTAATGGAGATGCAAAATTCCTGTAAAGTTGGTTGAGCTTAGTACAACTTTGAAATATTTAATTTTGTAGATCAGAGTGCCCGAGCATAAATAATTGACAAAGTAATTCTGAAAACTTTGGGTTTTATTTAAAACATTATTGTCGAGTGGAATAAAATATACATAACATTAAAGCTTTGTAAATTAACTATAGCCTAGCTTAGTTCGAATTCGAAATTGAAATTGTATTTGAATTGTCTCCATTTATATTTTTCTCTCATTGTCTATTACCATGTAATACTAAATGCTACTTACTGCTTTTCCTAGTAACGCAATATAATAAGCTTTTGCTTCAATTTCAAAAAAGTGTGGATTTGAATAATAAATTGAATTAATCATTATTTAAATACTATTTTCAATATGATAAATAAATTGCTGAAAAATAAAACAAAATGAACAAAACGATAGTTCCTTTTTGGTACGAATTGCCAAGGTGTGGAACGATCTGCCTGCGTCTGTTTTTCCTTACTACTACTGGTACTTTTAAATGTCTCGTGGATGGACGTGTTCCTCCATAGTCTTCATACGCACTTTCCATCTGGTGGCATGGAAGACAAACGTCCTATCCTCATAATATAAAAAAAAATATTAGTTGAAGTTCTCGACAAAACTGAATCATACGCAAAAGATTGTTCATAAAAATAAAATGCGCACTTAATTTATGAAAAAAAATCTTTATAAATTAAGTGCTAAAAGGAGATATTATAAAATAATAAAGTTTTTAATGAGAATAAAATTTCCAAGCTTATAACTCAGTTGGGCACTACCCTAAATCCGCAATCAATTTTCCACGTTCAAAATTCCACTAGCCGATTATTCTATATAGAAACGGCACTAACTGGGAACGTACCGTAACTGGACGGTATTGTACCACGGTTTTGTTTACGGATTTCAACCGGATAACAAAG
The DNA here is from genome assembly GCA_944452665.1 of Stenoptilia bipunctidactyla. Taxonomy (NCBI): domain Eukaryota; kingdom Metazoa; phylum Arthropoda; class Insecta; order Lepidoptera; family Pterophoridae; genus Stenoptilia; species Stenoptilia bipunctidactyla. The sequence continues at coordinate 10,078,404 of OX101743.1, forward strand.
CACCCGATATCCCGAGCTTTGTTTTCACTTACCCAGTAGTACCTAGGGCTGTCACATGCCCGGGATTCCTATAACCGGGGTTTTCAACCGGGTATTGTTTTTGCGGGTACGCCACTCTCTTGATTGGTGTTAGGATTTTGTGTAAACAACATAATTGTGTTTTATTTGTTCGGGTTATTTATTTATTTATTTGATGTTTGTAGGTGTTTCATATTTTTAGACTTCATGGTCAACAGGTGCTTGTTGTGATTGGATTTTGTAAGGTTTCTGTTGAATTTTTGACGGTTATTTTTCTAAATATAAATTTGGTGGTTTTCTAACATCCGCAAAAGTGGACTAATAATATGTACTACAAGTCATTTTAGAAACATATTATATGCGGTGTTGATTAAAGAGGGTCATCGAAAGTTTGAGTTAACATGTCTTGACTCTGTTTAATCCGATTTTATTTAATACTAAATATCCACCCCAACCTTGGATAGGTCAAAGAAAAGGCCCGCATTTTACCTAGCCTTTAATAATCATTGATCATGAGTCAAACAAAGATTCGTTGTCAATTATTTATATAAAAAACTACCAAAAACATACTTCAGTTGAGTCTAAGTCTGATTTTAAAATTAAAATGTGAGCCTTAAGCACTGAGCAAAGGAATGTAGAGCATTAAAGAAACCGACTTCACGTCCAAAACTTAGGTCGTCAAGGTGTAAGGAGTATTCTCCATGCTCATATTTATTTTTTCAAAAATTTTTTTTTTCATGTACCTACTCATTTTAAATGAAATGAAATTTATATAGGACCACCTCTGAAGTATCGTCTATCATATGGAACAAGAATATTCAAAATCAATTCATAACTGTCAATATATATTATAGTTGAATTGTTTTCGAATGATTTTCGTGACAGTTCTCATTTTTCATTACGCACAAACTATTTACAATTAATAAAATATAAATTGGCGCGTTAAGAAAATAAAAACGATGTCAATAAAATTGTTTATTTTAAAATTATAAATTGTACTATTAATGAAGTGTAATTGTTATTATTAACTGTAAATAAATTAAGTAAATGTCATAAAAATATTCATCTTAAATAGACAGATTCAAAGAAACGGAACGTTCAGTTGATCGTGATTGACACTACTAAATCAACATTGAATCGATGAATTTGAGCGGCCATCTTGTAATCGGAAGTTTGTATACATTTTTTTCACCAACTGATTCGATACGTCAAAGCCATCGAATAGAAGATCGAAAAATTTCATTACGGAAACGTCACAAAAATTGTCAAATTGAACTGTCACAAAAGCACTTGAAAAGCATTCAACTATAGGTTGTTCTCATTTTTTTTTTAAGAATGTAATTATTTATTTTGTCCATTGGTACGATCTGTTTGAACATTGTTCAGTAGTTTATGAGTCTGTATTTCAAAAAGACAGGGATAAATAAAAAGTGCTTGTGTTTGATCGGGCCAACGGTGAACTATACTTGTAATTTCCTTACGTAATCAAAACTAAGGTGACTCACAGGAAGAATTAACAGTCAAAATATTTTTAACTAGCTGTGACCCGCGACTTCGTCCGCGTGGATACCGTTTATTAGAGTTGGATAAATACTATTATTATATCCTTCTTGAAGTTAAAACTTACCTTATTCTAAATTTCGTCAAAATCGACTCAGTAGTTTAGCTGTGAAAGCGTTACTGATAGATAAACAGGCAGAATTACTTCAAAAACTGTTAAGTACAACAAAGCAGTGATCCGCAGTTTCACCTAGGTTTTGTGAAAAAGTATAGGTAGGTAGGTATATTACATAGATGATGCCTGCGACTTCGTCTGTATTGAATTAGTATTTCGAGTAGGTTATTTTCTTCTCCAAGGTCCTAACTATCTTTAATAACAAAAATAAAAATGAAGAATCTTCGCCCATATAATATGTATAACTCTTAACCACAAACATAGGTAGGTAACTATCTATTAGGTACCCATTACAAAGGCACATAGCGTTATAAACAAATCGGGTGCCAAAGTGCCTCAAATTTTAATATTGTCTTAAGTTTTCGCGATGACTATTATGTATGACTATTAAATAAAAAACTTTTTAACTGGAATTATCACGTATATTTACATTTTAAATTTTAACAGTCGCTCGTGACCACGGGGTCTGCAAAGACACCGAAACATCGAGATAAAATGTAAAATATAAATTATACGCCATTAATCCGGTTAAAAAGTGTTTTATTTAATGCCTTCAATTTTACTTAATTCATGCAATATCTTCATTAATTATACTTAGCTTATTGTCATTCTGGGTAAAGCTAAGTAGTTTTTGCGTGAAAGAATAGCTTAAATCCATCCATCCATCCATTATCAGTGTACATACAATACTACCTATGTATGGCTGCTTTTCACTGCCAAACGGCTAAGCCAATATTAATGTAATTTGGTATAGTAGTTAACACATACGTTACTTTTTATTCTGAAGAAATCTACGGTTTCTGACTTCCAAGAGGCAGAAGCGATCATGAAATAAACAAAACCTTGATTTCCATTTTATCTCTGTATGTCAAGCGTTACAAATCTGTCAAAATTTTTTACTTGAATTTGAACTCTATGCCCTCGATAATAAGTTAAAATTGGTTGGGGAAATTTGACAGGTAATGTAACGCTTGTTCCTTCTGTACCTACCTATTATTAAATCGCGCTTGCGCTCGCCTCCCGCCTTTTTATACCCTACCGCCGCGAGCCGCGTCGAGCGCGGCAACCGTTACGCAAAAATAATCCTTATATCATTCAGTATTCACGCGCGATGGGTTATTAGCGTATTTCATGTATAAGTTTGGTGTTTCTATACCGATTTCTATGATTCTTTTTTTATTGAATAGGTAATAATGTTATTTTTTTTTAATTAGGGATGAGTGAGAGTATCAGAAACGTAAGAGTAAACAAATATAATCAGAAAGCTCCGAACTGCTAAGCTATCGGGATTTACACGTGTTATTGTGAGTCAACCATAAAATATAGAAATATACTGTTGTGGGATATTTTTTATATAATTTTATGAAGAATATTTCTGTCATACATGATTTCTATGTAGCTTTAACCATTAAGGCTGCACACGCGACGGAAGCTTAAAAAATGAAGGAACTTCTCCCGTTTTTCCAACATTTCCCTTCACTGCTCTGCTCCTATTGATTGTAGCGTGATAATAAGTATACTATAACCTGGCCAAGAGTATGAAGAATAATTTAACCAAGTTTCGTTAAAATCCGTCGAGTAGTTTTGTTTCTATAAGGAACATACAGACAGACAGACAGACAAAAATTTTACTGATTGCATTTTTGGCATCAGTATCGATCACTAATCACCCCCTGATAGTTATTTTGAAAATATATTTCATGTACAGAATTGACCTCTCTACAGATTTATTATAAGTATAGATTAAAATACTTTTGAACCGGACTTTGTTTTGAACTCGACATTTTACTTGAATTTACATATTTTTCACTATTGAAAGACGTTCGTACCTTCCATGCTGGACTGGGAGCGAAAGAAAAACATAGAATGTGCCAGCTGCTTCTCTTCCCGGGCATACTATAAAAGTCAGTTAAGGGACGGAGGTTTTATTGACGTTTTTGTGGGCGATATGCTGACACCCTATCACTGCAAGTCTCTCTCCATCATTACAATACCCCCAAATTTGTCAAACGTGACTTCAGATGGTTTTATAGCCTCTGTTGTTCTGCCTACCTCATTAGGGATACAGGCGTGACGTTATGTTGTTGTTGTTGTTGTTGTAAGACGTGTGCTGACTCCCATCTGACTCATGTCTCCAAAAATGGACCTTTGATCTATTCAAGCTCATTTGTAAACGTTGTGTGTGAACATTGGCAAACCGTGTGAGGCTTATCGAGCCATTACCGTAGCTTTTGTCCAGCAGTGAGGGTTTTACACATATTTTGTTTATAGGCATAATTTCAAACTTATTGAGATTGTCTGTAAAAGCCAAAATCGAATTCAAAGTATAATCTTCCAGCGTATACAACTGTACTTTATTATTATTCCGTGCTCGAAAACGTTTTGCCATCGGCAGATAGTTCAGCTCATTTTATATCATCGTTAAAATCCTCATTTTAGTGCGCATCTACAATAAACATGAATACTTAAACCGAGATAATGGATAGGCTAATAAAGTACATGAGTAAACTTGAAATTTAACATATACCTATACATAACTGTCTTGTGTATACCTAGTTGCTTAGGTACTATAGAAAGTTCTTAAGTTCAAAGTTGACCATAAAGTTAAATTTCTTGTTATAATCATAGATTATTTATCTCTAAATAGAAATCGTTGTAAATTCGGAAGTTTATTAGGATTTTTCTTTTGATTTATCCTCCTAAGGCCCATTAAAAAAAACTTGTCAACTAATAGCCCAATGTTCATTACAGTGAACAAATTATATTTTATTGAATAATTCAAATTGTTGATGAATTGCCGCCTACCGCCATATTCAAATATGCTCCATAATAATAATAACAATAATTAACTCTTTATTGCACAACTACAAATAAAAAAAATAAGAATAATTGCTTCGGCCTGAAGCACATAAAAACATATTGTACACTATAATGTACAATGGGCACTTAGTTCTTCTTACACCATATTAAGCTGGGTCTGAAGCACTACTTCAAATATGTACATTATAATGTACGCGGGGCCTTAGGAGGTTATGATATTCGTTTATAAAGGGTGACTGGTACTCACCAGCATTTGCAATATTCAAGGAGAGCAATTGGTACTCGATTCTCTTCATAATTGTGTGATAATTAAATAAATGATTATTATTATTATCTCAGCATATAAAGTCTTGTAATTTCTCACCAATCACCCTGTATATACGTGCTCATTAGAATATTAAGTGAACACTTTAAGAAAATACCATAATGGCGGTGAGGGGTATCACTATGTGAAGCCGGAGGTAACAATTGCGATACCTGCAAACATTTGTGAACTTAAACAATTTTGTTTGCATTGACCTGGAAATATTCTGCATAGTGTATTAACAAATGTTGTACGACATAATATGTGTATCTAACTATGATCGCCGTTAAAACTTAAAAGGGCAGTGGCACCAGTTTCAACGCAGCTTTTATGGGAAGTGGCTGATTCATTGCGGATCTGCTAAGTACCAGCTTAATACCTTTTATGGGGAACGACCTCAATAATGCGAGTAACAATTAAAATTGTACAGAGAAGACTTTACAATATCCAACAACAGATTTATTCTTTAAAAAATATCATAAAAGTTTTATTCACTGCTGGTAAAATAACTTTACTCTAAGCGAAGATCAAACGGTGGATGAGGGCGGCGCGGGTCCGGGCGACGACGCCGTGAAGAATCCTGGGGGAACCTCCGTCCAGTAGTGTGCGTCTTTCGACTGATCGTCCAAAATTCTCCAACATACTTAGTTACTTCTTCGGCTATAAAAAGGCCTAAGTAGACTGAGAGAAAAAAAGCCGGCGGAAAAAAAACTCTCGTCACTGATTTGTCAAAAGTACTCATATGGCTATGACATGAATAAACAAACAGCTATTCGTGCTTGCTAATGTCATGTCACAGCCAAGCTGCTTACATGGTGATTTATATTTAATATTTGGAATTAACAGAAATAGTAGCATTTTTTGCATATTGTTTCTTTGGTAGTTCTTTTAAATATTCTGTTATTGAAATAAGCACTATTAGAAGAAATCTCAACCGGATTGTTTCGTAATTTGTCTGCATTACCCCTGATGGTAAGTAACGATGAGTTAGCTACGAGAGGTTGCTAGTTTCTATTTAACTGGTTCTTTATAAAACACTTTAATCGGCATCATCACATTTTTGATAAGCCTACTGCAGTATCATGAATCGCTCTCCATGGTGATGAGGTGGTTCAGGCCGTAAATCACTAAGCTGGCCCAGGACTGGTTGGCGGATATGAGAAATTTTGGGGTGCCGAAATGACTTCTGAGTTCTGACTAACCTTAACAACTGAAGTCTACAAGTAAAGAGTAGATCGATGCTTAGATGCGCTCATCCTTGTGCTGACCGCGCCGAAAGTTGCGGAACCTGCGATGTCGAATGATCCTACACTAAGACTCCACACACTACGATATTTAGCAACAGACGTAAATAAATATGTAAAATCCCCAGACAATCGCGCCAACGACATGGCTTCAAAGTAAGCAAAGCTTTTGTTATGAGCTACCATGTAGCGAACTAGGGGGGGAACCTAGAATAGATAATACATACATTACTGGTGACAAATTTTAGATACTGAAGGAGAGCACTCTGAACTCGATTGTGATCATAATTATGTAATAAAAGTAGGTATTTCATTTTTCTCCAGAAATCTCTATGAATAAATAAAGAGACCTTAGTACACTTTTCCGACGCGCCGCCTCAGTGTACACGCACACAGTTCCCGCCACAGGCACACCACCACCCGCTAAGTATCTATTGCATGACGCTTGGGTATCTAACCATGCGTTGCGTAATTAATTCTCTAACTTTCGGTTAAGTTTACTCAGTAAATAATTAATATTTACTTTTTATTTTATTTTTTCACTTCATGTATGATCTCAAACTATTACGCCTTGGAATTTCGAAAATGATCAACCAGTCAGACCAGATTCCGTGCGGGAATCGAACCCTCAACCACTGGCGTCTGAGGCAGACTTGGTTTCTTTTGGTTTACGCCAAAGTGTTCAACGACTTTGCTGGCTTTCCAGGTCCGGTCAAGCTCTTCCAAGCCATATGTGGAGAGAAATAATTCAAATATTTAAATATTGCTTGCTACATTCATTATTTTTGGTTTACAGCAGGATGAATTGGCTAACACGTGCAAACTGGTAAACCAAAGTTTAAAACTACACATAGGGCACTTCAGATCCTGATTATTGTAAATGGTGCAAAAAGGTAACTTTTTTTTTTTTTTTATAAGTGACTAAACCCGCGTTTGACCTCAATCTCACCTGATGGTAAGTGACGATGAGGTCGAAGATGAAAGCACACGGGTTTAGGAAGGAACTGGCTCTTTATACAATATTGCCGGAACACATTACCGCCGGAGCAGTAACATTTGGCGGCAGACTTTATATAAAGGGTGGTCGCTAGCCAGGCGGACCCAGAAGGGATCCTACCACCAAGCAAATAAAACTGGTGTTTTATACACTCTTTGAATAAAATATGGGTACCCAGGTATACCAAATAAAATAAAATCGTGAAAAAAAAGAATACCAAAAACACGTCTTTAGAAAAAGAAAAGAACATTTCCATCAACAAAAAAGTATTTTCTTAAAACAAACAACCTCCTTTGAACAAATGAAAGTAAATACAAAATAAAGAAACGGAATTATAAGAAAAAAATGTTCGTTACAATTTGGCATTTTTATTTTATCGGCATGTTCCCAAACGCAAATACTTGTAACGTTTTGGAGTTCACAATATCATTTGCCTACTGTATTACAGTCGTTTGATATCGAATACAGGGTCTTACTTTGGGTTATATAGTATGGAGATGGATTATTATTAATTTTTATGTAGCCTTTTTACGGCCAGACCTTTTCTTTTGATTCACTCTACAAGCTTTTTTCGGTCATATTTAATCAAAGAACTTTACAAACCATAAAACCCTTCTACCTTAACATTACTCGGACTTAAGTTTAGTTTTCACGATTTGCTTTCGATTTCAACCGTTAAGCTTTTATATCGATTAATTAACAGACTTTTTAAAACCAGTTTTCCTCGCTACATTTTAAATGTTCGCTCTCTCTGTAAAGACACCGAAACGTCGAGTTCAAAAGTAAGATATCATAGTACGCTTATCTTTTGTTATTTTTTCATTATAGAAATTGATTTATTATGTAGAACTTCTTCAATAAACTTGAGTTTTCATAATCTTATATAAGCGATAAGTCCGGTTAAAAAAGTGTTATGGTTAATTTCAAACTGTGTGTGAACAGCCGGACTCAATAACTCACCAATAAGTTAAAGTAAAAATAAAAGACAACTATCTTGAGCACGAGGGACAGATTTTTGACGGATTTTACACAAAATAGTTTAAGAATTTCTTTATTTAGTTTCTCTTTGTTAAGTTATTGAGACTGGCCGTTAATAAATAAATAAAACCTTCTCCATACTCCAACAGCTTGCCACCGAGCTGTAATTGAAATCGTCTGGCCAGAGAGATGTTACAATAGGAATTTTTGCAAATAAAAACCTAAAAACGGAGAGTCTACGACTAATTCCGGTGTGCTTCTTCCTCCTGCAGCTAATTCACAGACTAAATTGGTTTTTAAATAAAGCTGCCCGGCCGGTAGAGATGGAAAAAAAAAAGAAAAAACCCGACCATAATTCTTACGGTCGTAGTGAAATAGTTTTGCGAAAAAAGTCTATTGCTTTCACTTTTCTGTGATTAAAATCGTTAAAAAGAATAGTTTGTGTAAACTTTAAAGTTTCTCTTTTACCTTTTAATTGTACAAAGCTTTAGGAAAAAAAAATAGATTTTTAATCGGTATTTTAACAACCTAGTCCACCTATTGCTATTGTTATATTTCGTAGAATAATTAATTTAAAGATAGGTATATTGTCTTAAGTTTTCGCGATTCGTACTATTAAATAAAACACTTTTTAAACACGATTTATACTGTCAGCTCGTTTTGTTTTAATCCAGAAAGCTACTCTCGAAGACTGAGAAACAGATGGAAGTGATGATGTATAACTTTTTCCACCTATCAATCAGACAGAGTTCTTCTCAACAGATCGACTTTCCGAAGTGGTGGTAGATTCAGTTCAATTTGTAAATTGTGACTTATTTCAAATGTATTTAAATACTTACGAAATAAAGATTCTTTTGACTTTGACTTTGACACCTAACACTTCAATCTCTCTAGTGACCACGGGGTCTCCAAAGCTACCAAAAATTCGTCGAGTTAAATTTTAAAATCCGGTTAAAAAGTATTTTATTTAAAGATATTTTCTTCTTTACTAGGTACTAGATACCTGTATACAGTAGTGGTTAAGGTTTGTCGGAAGTCAATGAAAATTCGGGCATCCAAGGATACATTTTCGACTTGAAAATAATATTTTCAACTTTTGTTTTTACCCTGATGTGGAGCAAAAGCTAAGCGAAGGTAAACTTTAGTTAGGCTATAAATAGCAATGTATTGTTGACTATAAATACGCCATATACATCTGTTCTAAAAGGCAGTGGAAGAGAGGGTAATCCAAGTAGAAGCTTATTCATGAAATTTGTTTGATTTAAGTTATATAACTGGAGAGTATAAGCGCCACTATGCTTGGCGTTCGTGGGCGAGGGAGAAAGCCTTTAATTTGTACTCCAGTCTATGCAGTGGTGCCACAAATTGATATCGATACATGAAAGCGTTTAAACGAAAACACCACCATGACAGTTCGTCTCCAGGACCAGAATTCGAAGCCTATCCAACTACAGCGGGACGAAGTAATGGCTGTACTTTTTAATCTTTCCATGATAATGAAAAATTTTGCTATGAATATGAATGAGTGCGTAGTCTATTTTTAAGTAGGTACTTATATACTATATTTTGCTATGTCACAATATATTTAAATTTTATCTACTGTATGTTTTAATGTAAGCATGTATTGATGGACCAAAATGAATAAATAGATAAATTAATGGAATTGAGTGGAAACAGTCGCTTATGTAGACTTAAATCTCTGTAATGTCACAATTTAGGACCACTTTTGACGACCACTTTGGTGATGGGTTCGATTCCCGCCCGGAACAACAAAAAAAATGGTATGGGTCTGGGTGCTAACCTAAATAAGTAATTATATTCAAGGTTCCCTCCTAGTTCGCTACATGGTATCCCATATCACAAGCTTTGCTTAGTTGGGGCCATGTAGTTGGTGTAATTGTTAGAGGATTTTATTTACACTTCCAATTCTAAAGTTGCTTACAAAAACTGTTTTTAAGTTTCTATGGTTGAAATTAGAGAGCCGTAAAATTAGACCCTGTATACGGCCCAAATATCTCTGAATCCATAAACTAAATATTTACACCTTTATTGCCACTGAAATAAAGAGCAAACCGTTAACCCATAACCAACTCGCAGAAAAAACATTAAATTATTCTAAAACGAACCGTTAAACACAATGTATGTACAACAACCATATTTTCTTCTAACTTAACCGATTACAATGTATAAGGAGGGTGTCTTACATTTATTAGAGTCCGTTAGTCATAAAATGACGCCTCGAAATTGCTGAACTGCTAATGATGAAATACAATGTATTAAACAATCGTGTTTGTAAGAAGGTAAAACGAACAGGAAATATAACTTGAGATAAAACTGTTGCCAATGGGATTTGAAAATATGTATTTATTATTGCACTCATCTTTTTTTATTCTAAAGGCTAAAAGGATTATTTAATTTATTGACATACCGTATGATTAGTTTATAATTATTATTATGTATCCTTTCGGCGGAAAGGACCCGAAAATTAATCCTTGATCTTAGTAGGAGAGACAGATACCGGCGAACGGCGAAAAGTTTTTTTTACCTCGGTGCAGATAATTCGTAGGCACATTCATTCGAAATTATTATTTAGCTCCTTAGGGTAAGGCTCAAAATAGCCTTAATTAAATGTTACGCGTCCTTCAGGGTACGCCTGGCTAGCCACCACCCTTTATACAAGGTGTTCATTTTGATATCCCATAACTTTGAGGTTTTGTTCCTTACTAAAAAATAATACTTTTTGCCAAACAATATGTGGTTCAAAAGTAAATACTTTCCAAGATATCATCAATCTTAATATAATGAGTTCATAAATTATCACCCTTGTAATATCTCTTTAATTTTCATTCAATAGACGCGTGTCATTTTAAACGTTGAGGAACGTTGCATACAATTGTACAACGCAAAGCGTTACGAACTGTATATGTGCATAACGATAAAAAAGGGATGGAAAATGCCACGATGTCATACTTCACATAAAGGTGTTTTACATAAGATGTTTTGACTTAATTGAATTTCCTATTTTGTATGAAAAATGATAACAAAAAAAAGACGTGTGGCACTCGGAGACTGCCGCGGTAAAGCTATTGCATAGCATTTTTTATCAACTTATGCAATTATAATTATTTATTTATTTTATTAATGCAGTAATGTTTGATCTAATATGAAGTTCCACAAGTGCCTAGTAGATGGCGCTGGTTTTTTTATTAAAGCGCGCATGTAAAGTTATGAAATTAAAGTATCACCGCTTTGCCGGTCGGAGTGGGGGGTGTTAGGTTTTTTTCGTTACGGAATTTCTGGATTCGGTTCCCACGCTCAAGGCCCGCGATAGAAGCTATGCAATAGCTTAAAAAAATTAATTGAAAAACTATTCACATGTTATTTGATTCTATTACATGGTCACATTAATACCCTAGAGTTATGGGAAATCAAATGGAACACCTTGTATAAAAGATGCTGCCAAATATCAACTCTCCGGCGATGTGATGTAAACTCATGCTGTCATGTTCGACCTCATCTTAACAGCAGGTGAGTATGAGGTCAAACTCGGGTTAAGTCACCGATGAAAATAAAATTGAAGGCTTTTTTAACAATAAATAATAAATAAATAAATATTTCTGACACTCACACAACATTATCTAGCCCAAATTAAGTTTCTTAAAGAACTTTTGTTATAAAGTTCTTTAAGAAACTTAAAAATAACTGATATACTTAAGAAATATATAAACATACATATTGAATAAATACATATTTTTTTTATTAGTAAATAAACTTAAATAAACATATAAACATCCATGACTTGACGACTAATATCTGTGTTCATCAAACAAATATCCGCCGCCGCCGGGATTCGAACCCAGGACCTCTGGCATAGAAGGCAATGTATGTTACCGCTACACCAGCCGGTCGTCACATAGTTACCAGCTGTCTAGTACAAACTAAAGAAAGAGAAATTATTACAAAAAGCAAACTTTAAAACATAAATTTAATTTGTTTACTCGCGATTAAGGCCACAAACAAACACAAACAACTATCATCAAACAGAACTCACAAGTGAACTCATGTTTTATTTCTTTCCCAACTAGTTTTGATCGCGTGTTAAGGCAGAAAAATATATTTTATTTAAGCGTAGAAGCCTATCATAAAGTGCATTCGAGTTACCATTCAAAATCCATTCAAAAATTGCGTCCAACTAAGGCTCTGTAGCGCGCTGTCTTGCTTACTCAGTGGAAATTGAACGGATTTTGAGTAGTAAGGTATAGGTAGTAGGGTAGAACATTAAAAATGTAATGATTCAATCGCTTTACGTGGAAACGAGTCAATTGGTAGACGTCGATGCAACTACAGTTCAATTACTATGAATTTTCACTGAAATAATTATTTTCGCATTTTATTCATGATTATTACTTTCATTGTAAAAATCTGTCAGTACTTTCAATTGAAAAAAATATGACTATAGGCTAACTCTAGTACATAGTTTCATTCAGGAGCAGAATACAATTTAGATGGTGCATTCCCTGTAGTTAAGTTTTTTCAACGTTTTTTTTTTTTATTGTAAGGATAGGACATTTGTCTTCCATGCCACCTGATGGAAAGTGCGCATGAAGACTATGGTGTTACAGGTCCATCCACGAGAAACCTATTCACTCGACACTTAAAAGTTCCAGGAATGTAGTGGTCAGGAAAAACAGACGCAGGCAGATTGTTCCACTCCTTGGCAATCCGTACCAAAAAGGAACTATCGAAGCGTTTTGTTCGACTTCTTGCTAAATCCACTATATAGGGATGGAAGTTCTGTCTGCGTCTGGTAGTCCGGTGGTAAAAAGGGGTGGGTTCAATTTGGTCAAAAAGAGCACTCGCACACTCACCAAAATGTAGCCGATAAAATACTGTCAAACAAGCAACCTTACGACGATGCTCCAGCGTCTGCAATTTTTTATTTGTAAGGTTGTTGTTATTTATGATTTTACGAGCTCTTCGGTCAACAGAGTCTAGCGCTTCGAGCTGGTATTTGGCAGAACCATCCCAAAGGTGACTACAGTACTCCATGCACGACCTCACTTGGGCTGTGTATAAGTTGAGCAGCCGTTCAGGGCTGAAGTACCGCCGGACTTTCGAGATGATACCCAATTTTTTGAAGCCGTTTTTGCCATAGACTCAATTTGTTGACCGAAGTTTAATTTGGACTTTATAGTGACGCCCAAAAGCCCTAGTTGATGGGAACAGATACATTCTGGAAAGTGGGCGTAAAAGTAAAGGTGCTCTTTTTTGCGGAGAATAGACACGCTTGTGTTTTGAAGGCGTTGAATTTGACCAGGTTAGATTCGCCCCAATCGGACACATTCCGCAAGGTCGAATCAACGCGCTCAATCATAGACCTTCTCAAAACCTGGATTTCATGGGCGCTCGTTCGCGCATTGGATATATATCTCTCAACAAAAGTGCTGTCATCAACATATCCAATAATGCCGGGTGTTAGGAGGTCATTAATGTGCAGCAAGAATAAAGTTGCAGAGAGAACAGATCCCTGAGGTACCCTGGCATTGATCGCCATTAGGTCAGAGGAGTAGCCGTCTGAGACTACTCGAATCGACCGTTCCCTCAGGAAATCAGATATCCAGTCGCAGAGCCCGGTCGGTATGCCATATGCTGGAAGTTTGCTTAAGAGACCATCATGCCAGACCCTGTCAAAGACCTTGGATATGTCTAAGGAAACAGTTATTGCTTCACCATGACCCTCCAAGGCCTCACTCCATAAGTGTGTGGCATACACGAGAAGATCGCCGGTCGAGCGTCCACTGCGGAAACCATATTGGCTATCGCTTAGGAGCTCGTTGGTCTCGAGGTATGCCAGGAGTCGATTGTTCAATACACGTTCCATGACTTTGCAAAGTATGGAAGTGACTGAGATTGGTCGATAGTTGACAGGATCAGCACGGCTTCCCTTCTTCGGTACTGGTTGTACGTTAGCCAGCTTCCAGGATTTTGGGACTTTACCAGATTCCAAAGAAAGTCTATAGAGACGCGTCAAAACGGGAGACAACTCAGCTGCGCAGCGTTTCAACACCACTGCAGGAATACCATCTGGACCGCTAGCCTTATTCTCGTCTAGGTGCAGCAAGCATTTAAGAACCTCCTTTTGGCGAATATGAACGGTACCCATTGTAGGACCGAACTGAGGTATTTGGGGTGGGATTTTTCCTTGGCTATCTAGACGAGAATTTTCCGCAAAGATACTGGCAAATAAACCCGCCTTTTCCTTAGCGGTGTGGGCCAGAGAACCGTCAGGTTTCCGCAGTGGCGGCAGCGATGGGCGACAAAAGTTCGTTTCGACCGACTTGGCGAGGGACCAGTAAGCTTTGCTTCCCGAGGGGTATGACGCTATTCTGTCTCCAATACAGCCTATGTGGGCGAAACGAGCTCTTTTGATCACCTTCTTGCAGGACTTGGCGGCAGCATTGTACCTCTTCTTGTGTTCATGCGAATCCACGGCTTTGCTTCTGCGAGCGGTTGCCCAGGCTTTGTACGCTTCTCTCTTACGCTTTTCAGCGGAAAAGCATTCAGCACTAAACCATGGGCGAGCTTTGGTTTCAAGGGATAGATCAACGTAGGGAATGAAGAACTCCATTGCTTGACCTATCACACTTGAGACTGCATCAGCGCAGCACGATGGATCGGTTGATGTAAAACAAGCTTGCCGCCACGGATAAGATGCGAAGAAATGTCGCATTTCATCCCAATCTGCCGACTTGTAACGCCATACTCGCCTAGAACCACTTTGTCGGGTGTCAGGTGGCGAGTACTGCGATACAGATTTCACCAGACAGTGATCGGATGTCCCTAAGGGTGCAGTGACGGACACCGAATATCTGTCGGGATCGGTTGTCAGCAGAAGGTCCAGGCAGTAAGCAGTGTAGCCAGCAACGTCTGGGATGCGCGTAGGCTCGTCAACAAGCTGAGAGAGGCCATGAGTGAGCGAAAACTTAAAAGCCTCTCTACCAGCATGGTCAGAGTCCTGAAACGGGTATAACCACTGTCCGTGGTGTGCGTTAAAATCCCCCAGGAACACCAACTGCGTTGTGGAAAAACGTTGCTGAACTTTGTCCGCTGCACTGTTGAGATAGTCCATAAGCCTCGTTGTCTCCCGATCTCCGCTGTGTGACCGACCAGCGTATACCATTTGGTCTAGGCCGGTATCTATGTGAACCCACATAACTGAAAGGTCCGGCACTTCTAAGTAACGGAGACGCTGACAACAGATCTTGTCACTGGCATACATGCACACCCCGGCGTGCGGGTGGAATTTGGACTCCAGGATGTAACCTGGGTAACAAAGGTATGCCGAGTCTGACGGATCACAGATCTGCGTCTCCGTTAGGAAGAGTAGGTGGGGTCTCTCCGTCTCGAGGTGGTGGTGGACATCGTTGAGATTAGAGTGCACTCCTCGGATGTTACAGTGCACTATAAACGAGAGGAAGTGCAACCGCTGTGTTATCTTACTCTTCTTTGGACCTTTCATTAGTTTTGGAGTGGAGTGAATAGGGAGGAGAACAGAAGTTGAGTGAAGTGCTGCAAATGGAACCAAGCAACTCGATAGGGGTAACGCTCCTTTCGGAAACTCGTTTGGAGACTGCGGGGTCGCCCGAACCCCTCCGAGTTCGCCATCGGGTCCTCTCAAACCGGTCGCCAGCCGGCACGATGGAGCCTCCCGGGATTTTTCGCAAGGCGGCGGGGCAGCCTTTTGCATGTGGCTGGCATGCTACTTGGGCCCCCTACTACCTGCGGTCGGCCAGCGGTGCACCGTGCTTCGGATCCCGCTACCCTCCAAAACGAGTCACCCGGTGAGTCATTATCCCACGAGTTGAAAACAGTTCTCCGATGCAGCACGATAACTCAGACCTATCCTCCTCAATGGCTACACTAGACATCATGCCGGAACGCAACTACGTTACTTGGCTGCATGGTTTTGTCTAGTGGGTGGTGACAAGCCACGGCCGAAGCCTACCACCAGATTTTACTGCTCGTTTAGCACCACCCAGGGACCACGTACAAGGCATCGAGGGCTAAACCTTGCGGACGCGAGCAGTTTTCAGTCCCCAAAAAACTGCATCGCTGCATCGAACCTAAGCGATGCAGCTTAAATAATTAATTAATCAATTATAAATTATTAATTAATAATTATTATTTAATTAATTTAATTATTAAATACTTAATTAATAACTTAATTTAATAGTCCAATATTGACTAGTCAAGCGCGGGCGCGTGACCCTAGAGCCGAAATCTTGTCAGGGAGAAGCTATGATCGAAGAGCGTCACGCGTGTTTGTTGCTACTATAAAAATATCTCAAAGCGAAATTGTAAGCATTCAGTTATCTTTATAAAGTTATTTTGGACAAACGGTAATGGTGATAGGTAGGTATATAATGTTCGGTGGTCAACCATTTTTGCACCGAGAGACCGGACCAAATATTGCTTAATCTGCAAAATGGAACAATTAACCCAGGACTTGCTTTATTACAAAGTAGGTCAATTTGCCGTCATACAAGCTGGCCCATTTTTGTACCGTGAGGTACATGGGCACCAAATTGTAGGGGAAGACTAAAGGAACTCGGAAATATGCAAATATTTGCAAAAGAGAGGATTAACTTTATGAAATAAATTATTGAAAGTTGTAACAAACTACGGAAACAATCAGGGTGAACATGAACACAGCTTAGAAAACACGGTTTTGACACTGACGTTTTGTCCTTCTGTTGACAAATATTAAAATGGCGGCTATCTGTTATTCAATGAAATGTTTATTCCGTTCGTTTCTCTGGTATAACCTATAAGTACTTTATATTATTATAACAATCATAACAAATCATAACACAATTTATCTTTACTGTTTGATACGTTTATTGCATTAGACTAATAACACGTAAGTAATGTTATTTTTCGCAAATAAAGCTTCTCTTAACGTATTGTTTTCTGAGCACTGGATGTAAAACTAAAGGCATTTCATGACGATCACAGGTTGCAATGTAACTCTGGACACTTTGTTTTCAGAGCCCACAGTTATTTCTTTGAAATCTATAATCTTTTTAATATATACTCAACGAATAATTAATAATAACAAATCAACAAAAAAAAAAAAAAAGTAAATGTTGAGTCGAGTTGATGAACACGAAGTTGACAGTTCGACTTGTCAGTTAAAAATAATTGGCTTGCGCGTGATGCCCACAAAAATATTTTTTTCTTGGTTCAAACTTCATCTTTGATCAAAACTGTAAATGCAATTATACTCAGTGGTTAATTATATTAGTAGGGTGTTATAAACGGCGGAGTGTACCTCGGTACCAAAATGGGCCACCCGTAATGACCTTCTTTTGTTCTGTATTAAAACAAAACAAACCGTCCTATAATCTATAACATAATTTATAAACTTTAAAAAATAAGCGGGTCGTAAAAGGCGACTAATTGAAATTGTATCCGCTTAGTGGTAGGATTCCGTCAGGCAGGATCCAACTGGCTAGCTGGCTATGTGTTTCGGCAATATTTTTTGAAGAGCCAGTTCTTTCCTGAGCCTGTGTGCTTTCATCTTCGACCTCATTGTCACTTACTATCGCATTGAGGTCAAACCCAAAAAATAGAACAACTTATAGTAAGTAAGTCTAAAAAAAATTTCATACTATTGTTTCGCTTTTTGATCTTCGAAAGTTCCCCTATATCATTAGTAGTGGTCCTTCTAGCGTGTTATGTGCAAGCGAAGTAGCGTGACCTGTTAATAGTTTGACACCGAACTCTCCTTACAAGTTGAGTGCATAATATTTTAATGTGTTCTCAAAAATACTTGTTCAAGGGAACTAAGTGATTATTATTTTAATGCAGAGCTATTTTTAAACAATGAAATTGATTTTTCGAAAATTCTCACAATTTCTGCATTTTTGACAGCACTTGCAACTTTTTATCTATGGGATGACATGCTTCACATAGACTGGGGGGCGACCATCGCCACAATATTGCACAGATAAGAAAGTATTATGTACAAGTACAGATAGGACACATCAATATTATAGGGAGTTTGGAATGCAAGCTTTTTTGCCGCTTGGTGGTGCTTATGTGCTTGAGGTTTTTTGGGTGGACTACGCACTATAGTGGCTTTTAATTATTATTTTTGATAAATATTTTTTTTCATATGTGAAAGAAAGGGTGATTTTACAGTACAATGGCTACGAACTAACGAACCACTAACTAAAATAATCAAAAACCAACACTTGTTAGCATGTTTGACAGTTATAAAGTTATTCGTTGAAATATGTGAATCATGAAGTCTATCAAGCATCACAACAATTTAGTTACAAAAATGATAAACTTAAGTTCACTTGATGCCACTTCTGAGTTTGCAGGAAATTATATAAACACAGCAGATATGTGCAGTTAACAACAGACATGCTTAGGACTTTCACAAACCGGCGGCAGCGTTTTGTGATCAAATGGCGAATGATTGTTTATCACTCACTCAATTCACTCATATTAAGTTATTATTGCCAGTGATAAGTGGCGCCACCAAACGTTAAAATGGCGCTATGGCCAAACTCTTGAAATTGAATAAAATGCTTTGATTGTCAATGCCGTGCATTATTGTGGATAATCCAAAAAGGCAATGTAACGATTGGATAGTTCCTTTTCGGTACGGCTTCCCAAAGTTTGGAATAAACTGCCTGCATCTATGCAACGTTCGGCCATGCCAGTAGAAGGATGGATGACCGCCAACTATTAGTTTCCATCAGCGACTTCCGTGCCTCTAAGGGTACGTTCAGAGGTGCTTGTTTACAGTAGTAGCTAAGGTTTGTCATTTCGGCGCCCTGAAAATTTTCACCAACCAGCACTTGCCAAGATTGGTGGTTGATGGCCTAAAATCTCATGGGAGACTCATGGCCTCACTAAAAGGGGCCCTCCTCAGGAGCGGGCTATCAAATGCTAGAATTTTTCAAATCAAACTTTTAGTATGATATAACTTATGTAGATGATTCATTGAAATTTCACAATCAACGCAATCATAACACTAAAGCCAGTTTCCGTAACTCGCCTACAAATCTATAAAAACCATGTTTATTCAAAATTTACATAGAAACACAATTAATAAATTACAGCGTTCGTACAAAAACTAGCACAGAATTAAATGTTGCCACATTGAATTATTTTTGGGGTTCAGTGTCAGGAATTGAAATCAGTAAATCCTACTAATATTATAAACTAGTCACCCGTGAGAATTTCCGGATAAAATATAGCCTATAACCTTCCTCAAGAGTTGGGCTATCAAATGCAAAAAGAATTTTTCAAATCCCACTTTTAGTTTCTAAGATTAGCGCGTTCAAACAAAAAAACAAAAAAACCAACTCTTCAGCTTTATATATTAGTATAGATGGGAAATATTGTGATTATTGATGTAGGTTTGATCGTCTTTCACGCATAAACATCTTGACAGATCGGAATGAAATTTGGCACCTAAATACTGTTTACTTACAAATAATAGGCGGTACCAATTATTTAACTTTTCATACACCGATAACCAGCCACTTTGACTTCGCAGCCTGTTGAAAACTTATTTATCCGGAGATCTGGCTGGCCATGCTAAATCACCATTTCGCGAAATTAGTCTTCGTGGAAAAACGTCATTCCATAATTGAATTGTTGAACGGGCTGTATGTGCTGTTTTCAATCAGAACGAAAAAAAATCTAAAGACCAAATAAACTTTTTATGGAAACGATACCTACTTATCTTTTCTTCGAACAAAGTTATAGGCAATCAAAATGGTAGCTGGACTTTTGCCCCACCCTGTACTAATACCGAACTTGTACAGTGAGTTTAATTTTTGATCTGCTCTTTCGTAAAGTTAGAACAACCCTTAAAAGTCCCAAAAACAATACTGAATATACTTTGACCTGACACAAACCAGTTATGCTATTAAACAGAGTATAAACGTTTAAACCTTCAATTTATTTTTCAAATAAAATATTTCGTTGTATCTGTTATTTTTATCTACAGAACCAAAGTGAAATAAGAACACATATGCTTACCTCATTCAATAGAATAAAAATTATTGAATATCTCTTTCAAGCTTTGTCGGTGCTAGGGCTAACTTGGGCGCCATACTGGGTCGCAGCGGGTGGTCAGTGGGAAATATTCGAATAATCTGATCGAAAGTCATATTAAGTTATCGATAGATTTGGCAATATTAAAATTATGAGGCTTGAAATGAGGTTGTAAGTACAATTTTGTTTGTTTTAGGCTATTTTTGTTTTGGTTTAATAAATGGAAGTATAATTATGTTGTTGCTGTTTATAATTGCTGGCTTTACTTTATAGGTATGACCTTGACTGAGGCAGCGTAGAAATAGAAATATGAAATGATGAAAATAAAACTTTCATTAATATTATAACTCAAATTTCAAGTCTGTACATGTCACGGTAAGTGCAGTTTTTTCATTAGTTTACTATTCACCCAAACGTAAGAATATACACACAAATTCACTAGGTATTTAAAGTGTCAAATACAAACAATAAGTTAGGCATCGTTTTAGTAGTGTAATCAACACTATGGTAGAAATCGCCCCTCAGCGATAAGACCGCCAAGTTTTTATGTTTAATGTAAGTGTTCTTTTTTCTTTTACTGTACCTGTATAAACTGAAGTGTAAATAAATAAATAAATATACCAAGACATGTCTTAGTAACAGAGGTGAAGGGCTGCCCGTTTTGAAAAATCGTTTTGTGTCAAAGTTAAAAATAGCCAAATTAGGAAAATCTAAGGTTATTCGAGTGACTTCTACTTCTGAAGGCTCGCCTGACTGACGATCGTCTTATATGTACGTTTAATTTACAACTCAACTGTAACTGTACTATGACTATGGGATTTTTTCTTGCATGTAAATCCAAAAATTAAATGAATAAAATGAAGGAACTTTGTAATAAATAAAAACGGAAAAATATTACATAAAAACACTTCATAACCCATACAAATATGTACAAAGAATTAAAAATATTTAAAAATCAATTTCAGCTTTTCTCAACAAATAGCAAAGGGTTAAAAAAGTAATCGCGTAAGCAACATATTTATGTAAAACTTTACACAATATTTTCGGATTCTTTATGTTTCAAAGAAATGAAAAAAGGGCACATTATATTCGCGCGTAACTCTTGTTTATTAAAGCCTGGTGACAGCGGATTTGGTGCGAAAATCCACCAAATGCGTTCATGACAGAAATGTTTTTTTTTTATGTGAAACAGGAATATTTTGCTGTGGAGTATCAAAAGCTCTATGGCTTTGTTTTATCTGTGCTTAACATTTTTTGATCACTTCTAAATTCTTTGTAAGTTTCTTTTCGTTAATTACTTTTAATTAGTTTAGGGATTAGGGATTAGTTTTTAATTAGTTTTAATCGTGACGCCGTGGTTACTGTGTGTATCATACGATATCACAGATTAAGCAACTTTTGGTGCAGTCGGTGCTTGGATGGGTGACCGCCGACCATACATTTCACACGACGACTTCCGTGCTTCGGAGGGCACGTTAAGCAGTCGGTCCCGGGTGCTGTGTACTTGTATGCAGTAGTCGTTAGGGTTTGTCAGAAGCCACTTTGGCGCCCTGAAAATTCTGATATCCACCACCCAGCACTGGGCCAGCTTGGTGGATAATGGCCTATACCTCCTCGTCACCCAGGGGAGAAACTCATGCCCTGCAGTAGGCTCATTACAAAGAGTTGTGATAATGATGATGATGAGTTTAGGGACATAGTGGGTGTTAGGGTCCTATGTAGGGACTATAGATTAAAACTAGTGGACTGTAACTGTAATACTGGTTATTATTGAAATATAAGTACAATCGGTCTATTAGATGGTGTGTCGAGTAGGTACGTCGCTCGCGGATGCGTAAGATGAAGTGGCGGCCCCCTCTCACGTCCCGGCCGCTGAGCCGTCCAAAACCGAGCGTAGCCGAACGGCGGCGGAGAAACCGGAACAGTGGGTAAGTGCAGAAATACATAACTTCTCGCCTGTATTCTTTATGGGGTAGGTGTAACAATAGAGGCTGCAAACCTGAACAAAATTTGGAGGTACCTCATTTGGAATATAATGATGGAGAGAGACTATTGCAGTGACAGGGGATGAGCCTATCGCCCACAAAACATCAATATAACCTCTATCCTTTAACTGACTTTTAAATTGTGCTCGGGAAGAGAAGCAGCTGGTACATTCTAAGTTTTTCTTTCGCTCCCAGTCCAGCATGGAAGCTATTAAAAGTATAAAAACTGGTAATAACTTTATTCTAATTGTAAATTTTTAGACAACCTCCGTCGCGCAGTGGGTGAGTGTTCGGCTGCGGCGTGAAAGGGGTTCTATGGGAAACAAAAGACTTGGGTCTGAGATCACTAATTCCGCTGAGTGGTGTCCATGACACAAGCTTTTATAAACACTTAAGTACTTTGGGGCTATATGGCTGGAGTTTCAGAGTGAGTAATGTATTATTTACTTTATAAATAGCCCAAATATTTACTTTCTCCTACTCACTTGTTTTAGTGACAACCAGCGGCTTGGAATACTTGTATTCAGGCTTCAAAGCTGAGTAGCACTAAATTGTTGGCATAGACTGTATAGGTAATTTTTTTGTGGTGATTATATCCTCAATTTCACCTGATGGTAAATGAAGGTGAGATCGAAGATGACATACATGCGATTACTAATGCACAGGTGGTTTGTATAACATTTCCGGAACACATCACTTACAGGGTGGCCTAGCCCTGGGTCCTACAACCAAGCTATAAATATTTATACAAGTTTTCATATATTTTTTTACACTTGCTATACCTTGTTTCTTTCTACAGGGTCACTTTTGAATTTCAAGGACGTGATATTTTGAGATCATACATGAAGAGAGAAAATATAATTAAAAAAATAATATTTACTTAGTTAAAGTTAACCGAACGTTAAAGAATTGATTACGCAACGCATGGTCACGCTAGCGTTGGCAGAGATTTGCGCGCCAGGTCACGTGTCGCGATTGACTCAGGCCTAAGTAACATTTTAGTATTTATTTATAGGGAATTCTAGTGAAAAATTTAGTACCTACTTTTATTACATAATTATGATCAGAATCGAGTACAGAGTGCTCTCCTTCAGTATCTAAAATTTGTCACAGTCACCCTGTATATAAATTTTCTTCCCTATTAATAATTAATCCGGTTTTGGATGTATTATTGACTGAAATTCCACTTTGATTGTTTAATTGATCCTGTCACTAAAACCCATTGATACGACTAACATAACCTTCCACAATTAATTTTCTGATTCTCTAACTACAATGATCACAGTACAAGCAACATAACCCAATAAAACAGCCTTGTAACTTTGAGCCCCCTTTCCGCCGTCCTTAACCACTGTTGGTCAATATTTGACCAGCCGAGTAAACATTGTTACTAGTGCAGTCAGATGGACAACTTCAAAGGGTTAAGTCTAGTGCGAATACCTTACGTAGAATACAACCTGAGGGTATGAACTAAGTAATAGAGTAAGCACTTGCAAGTATGTACCGTAAGTAGGTGTAAATAAGAGTTAATTTAATTTTGGTGTTTGGAAAGTTTGGATACAAAATTTGTCTGCTTTTTAAATGAGCTTCCGACTCATAAAATATAGGTCAACTTTTTTCTTTTAATTTTTAAATACTCAATGATTCTGAGATTTAACCCATCGATGATTAACTCTAATAAGGTGTTTATCTAGACATTGGCGGAAACCTAGCATAACTGATGCCGATGTCCACTTTTCAAAGTAAGCCCATTTTTATAGGGCAAAAAATTCTCATAGCATCCCGGTCGCTCGAGGAGAGTGTTCGGGTAATGTCAGACTCTAACTGACTTGCAAACTGCAACAAATCTGCTGTGTTTATATTATTTACTGCAAACTCATAGTAACTTCAAGTGCACTATATTTTATCATTTAGTTTACTGAATTCTTGTCTGATTCAGATATTTCGTCGAATAACTTAATTATCAAACAAGCTAGCAAGTGTTGGTTTTTAGTTAATAGTTCTTTAGTTTGTTCTAACATATGAAAACCAATATTTATCAACAATAATAATAAAAAACCATTATGGTGCATAGTCCCCCCAAAAAACCCCAAGCACCTAAGCGCCACCAAGCGGCCAAAAGCTTGTATTCCGAACTCCCTACAACATTGATGTGTCCTATCTGTACTTGTATATACCTAATACTTTATAATCTGTGATCAGAATGAAGTTTTCTTAACCTGCTACGTCATATAATATTCCTACAAAAGAGCCACGACTTCAAGGTACCACAATACATTCGTTCAACGGTCTTTATTTTTATTAAGTCATTTTCGAACCCGGTTACCATAAAAAAGATCGGGACAGCCTAGCAACAGAAATAATAAAAAATGCACAGTTCTTTTAGATTCCTATAAAACTGTCATTTGCAACTTTGCTTTTGACTTGAGCGGTCGTGTCGGTGAAATATGAAAAGGCCTTTTCACAATGTTCGTAGTGGAAAGTGTAAGTAAATATAGACTGAAAAACCAGATTAATCAAGGTAGGAATCCTACGTTTTATCAACGTAAAATTAAGTGGATGGATGAGGATTGTTATCTGTTATAACCCTTTTGTGCTGAGTCACTTGACTGTTATTCATTTCATTCAAAAAAATATGCTTACAAAATGATATTGGTTCACTTTCTAGCTGCTTTGCGTGGTTTCACCAGCGAATATCTAGATAGCCCATATGATATTCTAGACTGTATAGTATCACCATGTCAAATTTCATACATATCCATGGAGCCGTTCTAACGTGATTGAGGAACAAACACCCAGACATCCATACATCCATCCATTTTAACTTTCGCATCTTACTAATATTATAAATATCAATGTTTGGATGTGTGGATGTATGGATGTTTGTTCCTCAAACACCGCAAAACGGCTCAACGAAATTTGAAGAAATTTGGTATAGTGATAGAGTATAATCTGGACCGCGGGCAACAGATAGTTTATAATATTAGTAAGATGTATATCAAAAGTAAGATGGATAACGATTTACGCAGGTAAAGCCGCAGATCACTATCAACACTACTAATTGTCCTAAGTTTTCATCTGTAAAACTATTTCTGTTCATGAGATTCAAACTGGCGACAGACGAACAACGGAGTCCTAGTATGTTCACGTTACACCTTGTTGCTATATAATAATGAAATAAAGATGTGCGATGTAATTTAAACACAACGCCATCTGTTATCGAACATCGAAACTAACTCAATTCAGATTAAAGCTTTATTACTGGTCGAGCAATGAGTAGATACAAAAAAATAGCCAAAGAGTAAAGAGGATCTCACTGCCTTTGCTGTAGAGGATTGATGGTTTGACAAAGAGGGAGAGGGGAGAGAACAATCGAGTTTATCTCATTTGTACCTATTTACCTGAGGGTAGTACGAAGTGGGGGTTTCCAGCGCGCAATTTAGTTTTTCAAGTTTAAAAGCTAAAGGTACTTGAATGTGAAATGTATTTTATTACTTTTGTTTGTAAGAAGTAAAATAAAAAGATCGATTATACTTTGTTTGTTAAAAGTGGATTCTATGTGTATTGACGACCGGCTTGTGTAGTGGTAACATACATTGCCTTCTATGCCAGAGGTCCTGGGTTCGAATCCGGGCGGTGGCGGATATCAGTGTGATGAACACAGATATTAGTCGACAAGTTATGGATGTTTATATAATTATTTAAGTTTATTCTAATAAAAAATATTTATTTATTCAATATGTACGTTTATATATTTCTTAAGTAAGTATATCAGTTATCTAGTATCCATAGCACAAGTTCCTTAAGAAACTTAATTTGGGCTAGATAACGCTGTGTGAGTGTCAGAAATATTTATTATTTATTTATTTATTTTATTTATTACTATACTATTTGAGCTTCACGGTTTTACGCGCTTCATTATTAATCACGAAGGAACTTCAGTTTTAAAGTCCTTGTATTGTGGAATTTCATCTTAATGATGTTTTGACGTAAAAGAACAATATACAACAATTCTTCCATAAACAATAATATATTATCACTTTCATTGTAAATGGTGAATGTTTGGATAGATAAATGGATGTTAGTTCCTCAATCACGGCAGAACGGCTAAACAAAACTGGTTGAAATCAGGCATGGGGATAGTGTACAGTCTAATAGCACATAGGCCACTTTTTATTCAGAAAAATATAATAGATTTTACGGGATAAACTTATTTCAATAAATATTTTGGTTTTGCACCTTGTATGCAACTATTTGATTAGGGGAATGATTTTTGAAGTAAATATTCTACTGATCCATCAGTAGATGATGATGCCCTTGCAAATGAAGTTAGTTCACAATATTAGTAGGCAGAATAGGGTTTGGTATTAAGGTTTACTCTTCCATGCTGGACTGGGAGCGAAAACTGTAAGAGTCAGTTAAAAGATGGAGGTCCCGGAGACCCCCTGTCACTCTCTCCATCATAATAATACCTCCAAATTTGTCAAAAGGGACATCAGATGGTTTTATAGCCTCTGGTGTTCTGCCTACCCCATTAGGGATACAGGCGTGAAGTTATGTATGCAATAGAGTTAAGTTCAGCTAATTTGGTATGCGTGTAATGAAAATCAATAATTTAAGGTATTTTTTTTACATTTCATAAAATAATATTTTTGAGCAATAACGTTAAGTGAAATTAACAAAAAAAAACTCCTCCAAAAATAAACGCTCTTCCAAATTAGCTTTCTATTGAAAATGTTATATATTGTTATATAACCCATAATAATATGCAACACAAAGAAAGCTTGTTCAGTACAGATTCAATAATAGATTTTGATCAAATAGAATAAATAATAAGCTTTAATGGTAAAACTATAATACCAACCTTTTCAAGTTTTGAAAAGATCTTAAAATTATAGCTGATGGACATTATTTACTTTATTTAGACTTCGGAAAATAAGCTGCTATATTCGACCCATATTTATTCATACATTTTTTGTACGTCTGTTTGTATTGAACTAGATTTTATCACGTAAATTTTTTTTTTACCTTTTGGCCATTGTTATCTTTTAAACCCTTCAAGGTTCAGCTAGGAACCACCTTTCATATAAAATCTGCAGCTGTACAGGGACTGGTGGGTCACTTTTGAAATTCAAGGACGTGATAGTTTGAGATCAAACATGAAGAGAAAAATATATAATAAAAAATAAAAATTAATTATTTACTGAGTAAACTTAACCGAAAGTTAAAGATTTTGAAAAGAAAATTCGTTTAAAACTGTGAAACTTGTAATTTTTAGATAAAAGTATATTATTAAACAAGTGAGCGAAGTTGCTAATTACAGTCGAGGCTGTGATTTGAACCCGAGCCGCAGGCGAGGGCTTAATAATGAGCCGAGACTGTAATTAGCAACGCTCACGAGTTACATACGACGTTTTTCAACACACTTGTGAGTAAAAGATAAAATAACAAACACACTTGATAACAAAGCTGTGAATTGTGATTGAAAAATGGCGCCGAACCTCGCGCATGCGCGTAGCTTTTTTTTCCGTCAAATGTGTCAATGTCTGTTTAGCATATACAGCCTATTTTAAGTGAAAATGTTTAATTTGGAGTGGTAAATGCAAATATTTTAATATTTTATGACAAATGATTGTAAATTGTGAATAATTTGTTTAATATACTAATATAAAACAAATTATTATAATTTTACTAATATAAGGCGCAAACATTTAAAAATGTATATGGATTGGAAGTGGTATAAAACCTCTTTGTTGTTTCTGAAAATATTTAGTGTATAACCCGGACCAATAAAATATGCTCTGTTTTCTCGCATGTTATTTGCACAAAGGTACAATTCAACTTTGTAGGATTCATTATATTATGCACTAGGGTATAATATATTATGCACGCGTGACTTATAGCCCAGTTTATAGTTCTAAATTCAATAGAATAACGCTCACTTTACGAGCAAGTGTGTTGAAAATAAATTCATACTTTACACGCATTTGTCAAAGTCCAGAATTACGTAATTTACTAGTCGCGTTAAATTTATTACCTTGCCCTAGTGACCCTGTGCCTTTGTGGTGCATTGTTAGCCACAATATTGAATATGATACAAATAGAAAGCTGAAACGAAATTTACTGTGCCCTCTTGAATATAATGCGAAGTGTAAAATTTACGAATAATATAATGGATTTTTAAATAATAAAATGGTCCTGGCAAACTATTTAGGACACCAAAAGATTAGCACTTCATGTCATACAGTCTTAATACCATCGGGAGTTAAAAATCATTCTGGTCGTTAATAGGTTTATAATATAATATGCGTTTAATTTTGCCTTAATATTGACGTATTTGCAGTTTTTTTATTCAAGATTAGGTCCGCGTTTAACCACCTCAATCTCACCTGATGGTAAGTGAAGATGAGGTCGAAGATGACTGAACACGGGACTAGGAAAGAACTGGCTCTTCATAAAATATTGCCGGAACACATCACCGCCGGACCGGTAATATTTCGCGGCAGATTTTCTATGAATGGTGATCGCTAGCCAGTCGGACCCTGACGGGATCCTACTACCAAGCTCACTCGGATTAGTCGTCTTTTACGGCACGTTTATCCAGGGGTGAAGGGCTATTAAGCCTACACGGACATATGAACAAAAAGCTATGTTTAATCTTATGCATGCATGCATAACTTCACGCCTGTATCCCTTATGGAGCAGGCAGAATACCAGAGTCTATATGACCAATCTGATTTCACGTTTGACTTTGGAGGTATTAAAATGGTGGATAGGGACTACTGCAGTGACAGGAGGTCAGCCTATCGCTGACAGAAACGCCAATAATAATAATAATATCAACCTTCTACAGGATCAAGTACAGATAATGAAACACCAGAAGATGTTGCACAAGAAGCTGATTTAGCTGGAAAACTTGTACCCACTAATGGTACTTCGACAACGCGAAAAAGATGGAGCAAAGAAATAAATGAATTCATCCTGCGTACCTACCTGCAACTGACTAATATGGATACAGATACTAAAGGGTATTAGTCCGCAAATTTTTGAACAATTCCGAAGATCCCACACAAAACAATACCCTTTTCAGTACCTAACTACTCAAGGTGCACACTTGGTTTAGGCCCGTGTGTACTTTTATGCCGGTGCTTACCTAGCCCCGAGTACACTTAATGTTTTAAATAAATAATAACAATACTAATATCGTTTTATTTCAGACCATTATTTGTCCATATGATATTGTTAGAAACACTACTTAAGACCTAATAAAACCTCTGTCCTTTAATGCGCGGGAAGAGAAGTACCTGGTACATTCTATGTTTTTCTTTCGGCCCTAGTCCAGCATGGATGTTACATCCTAATTTATTAAGAAACAGATAGAAGGACAGGGTATGCAGAGTTATTACATGAACATAAGCACCCTGGAGGTTGAAGTTACAGTTGTCCTTGAGCTGTGATGATAATTTGGGATAATATAACACTGGCAACTTCGCGCGGTTTAACTCGTGTAACTTCTGATTCTGTAAGAACAACCGACAATATTACTTGAACTTTAAACAATATGATGTACCTTCTATTCCAGCTTCCATGCTGGACTGGTTGCGAAAGAAACACATAGAATGTACCAGGTGCTTCAAGTTAAGCGATCTATTCCTTCTTCTCAGTCGTACACTCTTGACAAAGTTGTCGTGGTTGCTCTGATGGCGTATAAGGTAGACGGTACGCGTACATGTTTAGTCAATTATTTCGGCTTGAACAGTTTTACTAGCAATGTCTCTCCATTTTTTTCGATTTGCTGCATAACGAGAGCATTCCATCGTGGTAGTCTGAGTGGACGATTTGATAAGGTCTATCCATCGAGTGGGTGACCGATCTGATCTATTCCAATAGATGTTTTATTGACGTTTTTGTAGGTGATAGGCAGACCGGGGTTCACTGCAATAGTCACTCTCTACCATTATAATAACTCCAAATTTTGTCAAACGTGACATCAGATGGCTTTGTAGCCTCTTCTACCTACCTCATAAAGTATACAGGCATGAAGTTATATATGTATGTATAACCTTCCTTAAAAGTTAATCTAAAAATGCAAAAAAAGGGATTTTTTAAATCAGACTTGTTATTTCAGAAATAAACACATCACTCTGTTAATACTCAATCTGATAATATAAAATAAAATTTCGTTTTTGTTTCGACGCTAGATGGTTGTTAATAGAAGAATAAATCTCCGTGGTACAATGTATTTGCAAAATCCTTGATTTATTTGTTAAAATTTAAAATTATAAAATAAAATGTTTAAACGCATTTTTAATTTGATAATAAGAAACATATATGACATTATACAAATAAGTAAAAGTTCAAAAGAAAAGCTCTAGGTAGCAATTACACATCTGTCAAACGCAGATGACATAACGTGGTGGGCGTAGATGACAGACCTGTCAGTCGCCCGGACTGACAACCGTGAAAGCACGTAATACATGTTTCAGATGTCTGATTGATAAGCATGCGAAGAAATGGTATTTAAACAGTTTTTTGGCTTGATTCATATAAAAGTATATTGTTGTGTTTGAGTGAAATTCCTAGCACTAAATGCTGGAATAATATACCTCCACCTATATGCCATTTAACATCTAAATTTACGTTTCAGAAAGCTTGAAAATGTTCCTACTGAACAAACAGTTGTTAGGTATTCCAAATGGCTATTCATCAGCGGATTTTGCGGTGTAACGGCGACAGGTCCTTGTTTCTCAGGCTTCACATCTGTTTGACCACCATTGTTAGGTATGTAAAAATATTCATTTTCACACCACCCAAACACTGCAATCATATAAACTAAACGGCTACACAAATTATTTATATATTTCAGACTCACCACTATACGTGTTTATTTCATCTATTTCGTTAACAGATTTCTTTTCTTAACTAGTGCAACCTTCGTCAGGCAATGGCAGAATTATCAGTGCCTAGCTCTATAGAGCAAATCAATGCACTGAGCCATGGCCTTTTTGTGCTGCTGCAATATAACTTTCCTTTATTCTATCAATGTATTTCATTAACTATTTTATAACTTTTTTAATATGTATTGTGCTTCTTTAAGTTATTTTTTTAATGTTATTTTTTTTTGTGAATAAGTTTTATTTTATTACCTGTAAATTTGTTATGGACGCAAATAAATAATTTTCTATTCTATTCTATTCTGCTAACCTTTTCCTGTTTTAGATGAAGTGAACAAGTTTTTTGTAGACTTTAAAACTTAAAGTTATGATGTGTATTTCATAAAAATATGTTGTGTCACTGACGTTTGATCCTGAACCATATATATCAGGTTCATCATCATCATCACAACTCTTTATAATGAGCCCACTGCAGGACATGAGTCTCTCCCCTGGGTGACGAGGAGGTATAGGCCATAATCCACCAAGCTGGCCCAGTGCTGTGTGGTGGATGCCAGAATTTTCAGGGCGCCAATGTGGCTTCTGACAAACCCTAACGACTACTGTATACAAGTATACAGCACCCGGGACCGACTGCTTAACGTGCCTTCCGAAGCACGGAAGTCGTCGTGAGAAATGAATGGTCCGACCGACTGTGAAGTACCGACCGCGCCGAATGTTTTGCTTAACCTGTGATATCGTATGATATGCACAGTAACCACGGCGCCACGACGACTTATCATGTTCAATCGTCGTAATATCGTACTATCCAAATAACGATCACGGGTTTTTTTTTCCTGACTTCTAATGGGTACAATTTTTATGATACAATTTATACCCTACATTATAGATATATATTTTTTATGTCGAGATGCTCAAAAATAATGTTAACAAAAAATTTCTTGGACGTACATACGCTCTGATTATTTATACAACATTTATTAGAAATAATTTATTATCTCCTTAACTATGCGTTCAAGTAACACGTTGTAGACAGCAAGGTTTTATCTACATGTTTTGGATGCCCTAGGAAGATTTAAACCACCTGAAAATATACTTTCTCACAACAGGGCGTCGTCACGTCACCTTGACATTGTGGGACTTATCAAACGAGAATACTCTCTAACTTTTGCAGACTATGGTCTTGTAGGACTAATTAAGTACTCAAGAATTTTGTGACACTCTTTACATTGATTACGCAATGATAGGCAGTTGGGTTAGAAAGGCTAACTGGTTAAGAAAATGAAGCGAACTATAACGGAAAGAGAAAAGAATACGTGAAATTAAGAATCAAATTAGTGGTAACTGGGACCCAGTCACTGGATCGAACTTCACGCTCCAAAAATCCTCTCCATGAAACGTCATTATTTCTGTAGAATTGTACGTGAGTCGGTGGAAATCAACCAAGAGATGGCTCGAACACCCCGGTTCTTCAGAATTTATCCTTTTTGGACTATGAGAAGTAAAGAGCATGACAACTTATAAGAGTTGATAACCTTTTTGAAGGCGTATCCAGCCGTGGTTTACTTTGTATTTTTTTTTCTTTTTCCACCACAGAAAGCTTTACCACCGACTTGACCCCCCGAAGGAAGCCACAGAAGGAGAGGAGGTGAATGCTTGATGCACGAAGAGGGGACCTTTGGGGGACTACCCCGCCAGCCAATCCCTAACAGTGCGGGACTCACCGAACCCAGTGTTACCCGCTAAACACCCCCTTTGCTGAGATATCCCGAGTTGGGTAAATCTCATCATCTGAACGACAGCTAATTGGAGTCAGAGGCTGCGTACTTACTTTGTATGGAATCGTGTTAGATACCTACTAGGGCTGAGTTTTTTGATCGATGTTACTATATAAATAAATAATCCCATTTTTAGTAATGGCAATAATGTTATCCTGACCGAACGAAACGAATGAAGATGAAGCAAATATAAACAACTAGCCACCGCGCGCGGTTTTACCCGCGTAACTTTTGATCCCGTGGGAATTTCGGGATAAAATATAGCCTATAACCTTCCTCAAGAGTTGGACTATCAAATGCAAAAAGAATTTTTCAAATCCCACTTGTAGTTTCTGAGATTAGCGCGTTCAAACAAACAAAAAAACAAACTCTTCAGCTTTATATATTAGTATACATGAAAGTGACAACAAATATAGCTCAAGACGTTTTTTTTGTGATATGACTTTAAATTACTATGTTTCGGATTTTTCCTTTATTTTTACTGCAAGTTGTCACTTCATGCCCAATTCAAGGAGTACCCTATAGGTTTGAGGTGAGGTATGCCAGCATTGAAAATAAGGCATATATGGTTTATAAACCCCCGTATGTTTTGATAACATTTAACTAAAAGTTTATTATCAATATACAGGGTGTTTGGGACATCGTGTGCCAAATCAAAATGGGAGACAGAACAGATTAACCCCCATCTTTTGTGACCCCTTAAAAAATTCCACCACTTGTAGTTTTTTTTTAAATGAAGTTTTTATCATTTTATGTAAAAAACCCAAAATTTGACATTAAAGTTTAAATTAAAAAAAAACTATTCAGCGCTACGTCAAAATTTTTATGCCATTTTGACGTGTACACCTGCGGGGTTCTATTGAATACAAAATTACTGGCATTAGTAAAGTATTTACAATTTTTTTTCAACTACAAAGTTACAAACTGATTAAAATTTTAATTCAATCCTTGACTTTACACGCCAAAAAAAAAAAACTAAAAGCGACCGGAATCTTCCATCTTCCTTAAAAGTTCTCTATTGTGTGCTCTTTCTAATGATATGCCACATGTTAGATAAACATCAAAAAAACTTCGTAAATAAGCCAAATTTGCGAATGGGAATGTAGAACGCTGATATCTACAACTCAATTATTTTATCATAATAGAAACAGGTAATGGTTACTTTCTCTCTCTTTTGCATTGAAATCTACTCTTTATTGAGGTGATATGAAAAAAAAATGTTATTTCCATAAGAATTTATTGAAAAACATTACAAATCTTGTTCAAACTGTTGCCCTCTATTTCGAATGCAGGCTCGATATCTTTTCTGAATTTCAGTTGTCGTTATCCTTAGTTGCATTTCTTGTCTTATAGTCGCAAAAGCTCCTTCTATGCGTTGGATTAATTCGTCTCTAGTCGAAACTTTTGTTGCGTAAACTAGTTCCTTAGCCCGTCCCCAGACATAAAAATCCAAAGGAGTTAAGTCTGGGGAACGGGCAGGCCATTGAATAGGGCCGTCCCGCCCAATCCAAGAATCTGGGAATACATTGTCTAAGTATTGCCTTACGCTCAATCGCCAGTGCGCGGGACAGCCATCTTGTTGAAAGGTTACAAGTGTATCTTCATTGTAAACCGGGACCTCAGCCATTAATTCGGGTAGGTCATTTTGCAAAAATTCCAGGTAGTTGTCGCCATTTAGGTTGTCAGGCAGGTAGTGTGGGCCTATTATCTTATTACCAATCACACCTGCCCAAACATTTACGCTAAATTTCCTTTGAAAGGATTTTTGTCGTTTTACCCGCGGGTTCTCGTCTTTCGGAGCCCAGTGGTGCAAATTGTGTAAATTAAGAATCCCTTCTCTTGTGAATTTGGACTCATCCGTCCACAGTATTTTTTTTAAAAAGAATGGGTCATCCACATCTTTGTGCAATATTAATTGACAAAACAGAACTCGTCTGCCAAAGTCATTATCCTCAAGACCTGCAACAAATAATAAAAATACTTAGCATTAAGAATCTAAGATTTTAGTTAAAAAAAAAGATATCTAAGGCTTAACAGAAATACTGCACAGAAATTCTTATTAAAAAACTTCGTCTTAACAGGTAAACAAAAGCAACAGGGAATACAATGTTTGTTTTGTTGAAATTTACGTACCTTGCACGGGTGTGTAATGAAAAGGGTGTTTTCCATTCTGGCGAAGGACATACCACACTTTCCATGGGCTAATATTGAGCTGTGCTGCCGCCTCTCTAATGCTAATTGTTGGATGTTCTTCAAAAAGTGCAAGAATACCCTCGTCAACTTCTACATTGTATCGCTCATTATGACCCCTTGCTTCATTTACATGGATACTGCCAGTCTCGCGCATGCGTCTGTAGGTATTTTGAAACACTCTACGGCTAGGTATTCTTCTATTAGGATAGCGATCTTGATAGATCCGTTGCGCTAAGCGAGCAACACAATTTGCAGCTCCATATACTATCAAGATGTCCGTGTATTCTTGATTAGTGAATGTCGTCATTATAACAACAGAAAGTAAACTTAACAAGAACACCAACAGTTTAAAAACGTAACAATAAATCAACAAAACTCAACGAAAATAACACTTAAGAATAAACTAACAACTTTTAACGATATTAAAGTAACGTAAAGCAGCAAACGCGTAAGGTAACAGAGGCAGTGAAGTCTCTACTAACCTACTAACTAAAGAAAGAATGCCGACGCGACGCGCCGGCGCCTCACCCGACGCGCCGGCGCCTCACCCACCCCCCCTCGTGGCTTGTGACTCGATCGGCTCAGCTAGAAAGATTTTAATGCAAAAGAGCGAGATAGTAACCATTACCTGTTTCTTTATGATTAAAGAATTGAGTTGTGGGGACGTAGAACGCTATCGCAAATTTGGCTTATTTACGAAGTTTTTTTGATGTTTATCTAACATGTGGCATATCATTAGAAAGAGCACACAATAGAGAACTTTTAAGGAAGATGGAAGATTCCGGTCGCTTTTAGTTTTTTTTTTTTTGGCGTGTAAAGTCAAGGATTGAATTAAAATTTTAATCAGTTTGTAACTTTGTAGTTGAAAAAAAATTGTAAATACTTGACTAATGCCAGTAATTTTGTATTCAATAGAACCCCGCAGGTGTACACGTCAAAATGGCATAAAAATTTTGACGTAGCGCTGAATAGTTTTTTTTTAATTTAAACTTTAATGTCAAATTTTGGGTTTTTTACATAAAATGATAAAAACTTCATTTAAAAAAAAACTACAAGTGGTGGAATTTTTTAAGGGGTCACAAAAGATGGGGGTTAATCTGTTCTGTCTCCCATTTTGATTTGGCACACGATGTCCCAAACACCCTGTATATAAAACTGTTCCGTTACTGACTGAGTGACTGAGGTACTGAGTGACTGACAGACAACGTACAGCCGTAACTACTGGGCGTAGAGAGCTGAAATTTGGAACACACATTCTTTAGGGGATGAAGGGGTGCACTAAGGAAGGAATTCCCGAAATTCCCACGGGAACGGGAAATATAGGACTTTTTAGTTTGTATGAAAAATCTTATTCCTTGAGTGCACTGATGTGAAACTTGGTGTAAAGGTTTTTCAGTATGTGTCTGGTTGTGTTATGAAAGGAATTCCCGAAATTCTCACGGGAACGGGAAATATATGATGTTTTAGTTTCTATGAAAAAATTCCATCCCTTGAGTGCACGGATGTGATACTTGATATAAAGGTTCCTCAATAAGTGTCTGTTTGTATTATGTAAGGAATTCCCGAAATTCCCACGGGAAGGGGTTGGACTTTTTAGTTTGTATGAAAAATGTTATTCCTTGAGTGTACGGATGCGATACTTGGCATGAAGGTTCTTCAAAAAATGACTGGTTGTGTTACGAAAAAAAATCCCAAAATTCCCAGGGGCACGGGAAATATATGATTTTGAGTTTTTGTGAAAAAAACTTATTCCTTTAGTGCATGGGTGTGATACTTGGTATAAAGGTTCTTTGCAGTGGGTGTCTGGTTGTATAGTTTCTGAAGTTGCGGGATAAAGCTAGTTTGATATAAACAGCTTGATACCTTCACGCCTTCTTTGGAAAAGGTTCCTTTAATTTACACAAAGCAGTGTATTTCAAACTAAACGAGTCTGTCGATACAGTCAGTGTTGATGTCACGCTGACATTTACGTTTGCTGATTATAATGCTAATATCAAGTGATGCTAAGATCAAGTGCAAAATAAACTTACAGCGGTGATAAAACCTGAAGTTTTATAATCACAACTGTGTCATAAATCATTTAGGTATAAAAAAATAAACATAACGTAACGCCTGTATCCCTTATGGGGTAGTCAGAACACTAGAGGTTACAAGACCATCTGATGTCACGTTTGACAAATTTGGAGGTATTATAAAGATGGAGAGAGACTATTGTAGTGACAGGAGGTCAGCCTATCGCCCACAAAAACGCCTTTAAAACCTCTGTCCCTTAACTGACTTCTACAATATGCCCATTTTTCTTTCGCTCCCAGTCCAGCATGGAAGCAAAAATTATATACATAATATATTTTTTTTTTATATTGTAAGGATAGGACGTTTGTCTTCCATGCCACCTGATGGAAAGTGCGCATGAAGACTATGGTGTTACACGTCCATCCACGAGAAACCTATTCACTCGACACTTAAAAGTTCCAGGATTGTAGTAACTGTAATAACTGTAAACCATAACTGTATGTACTGTAATAACCATATTACTTAGTATTAATTACATTGCACAGTTTTAATAATAGAAAAGGCCTTAAATATAACTAATTTATACCTCAAAAGCAAAAACACCTTATACCGTCGTATTATGCATATATAATGTTAACCCTTATTATGCCTCTCTTATCCTCACGGCCCTTTCTAATGTTAGATATGTAGGTTACAAAATACCACGGGGTCTAAAAGGGTTGAATTGTTTTTATTTTTATCCAGCGGGGTGTAATTAGCCCCTGGGTATGGTAAAGCGCGTTTTTATTATAGCATTAGTGAGATATTTTTGTATTTACCTAATTGCTTGTTTATTCAAGTTATTAGAAGTACACGTTACTGGTGTTAGATCGCGGGTTTTTAAAGTCATATTTTTGATGACATTAGTCGAAAAAAATGCGATTAATTTTGAACTTTATTCACAAGAGAGCTAAGTTGTTAAGGGTATTTATTTATTTTAACATATCGAAGTAAAGCCTCAAAATTACCTAGTGATAATTAATCGTAAGGTAATTATAATTACATTATCATAATACGTCACTTCAGAGGCGGTCAAATTTTACATTTTATGACTTCTAAAAAGAATCAAAAACGGAAGGAATCAAATGATTGCTAACGGACTTATTTATAAGGGTGGGCACAAAGATTCAAAGTTTATATCAATAAACTTATATCAATAAGCTTTACGGTAAAAATTTGTTTGATAGAAACAAAATTCAAACTCTACTTTTCTCACCGACTGTCTCATTTAGACTTAACCCAACCAAAACAGCCGCGTGGGCAAAATGTACCCCTTCGAAAGTTTTTCTAAAGAAGTTCTTTTAACCCATGAGTGCGCTGATTGATTGATCTGTCAGCTTATTTACACTTAACGTCAAATGGAAACCTCTGAAGGGTTAAGAAGCTCCGGTAGAAGTTTAGAACTCTGCTGGGTTGAGATGGATTGTTTTTAACTGTAAAGACGAATATACTGAGAGAGATTTTTATTTTAAAAACAAAATTGTTGTCGCTTCTTTTAAGGTATTGTTCTGATATATTT
This sequence comes from Stenoptilia bipunctidactyla, assembly GCA_944452665.1. NCBI lineage: Eukaryota > Metazoa > Arthropoda > Insecta > Lepidoptera > Pterophoridae > Stenoptilia > Stenoptilia bipunctidactyla. The sequence goes on from OX101743.1 coordinate 10,116,939, forward strand.
GTATGTAAAATTGTAAAATAATAATAAACAGTTTTTTATTCGCGACCAAACCTGTATTTGATCCCAATCTCACGTGATAAAAAGTGAGGTCGAGATGACAGCACGAGGACTTAAAAAATTAGTAGCACTTCAAACAAACATTGCCGGAACCCAAAAGGCGTTTCTACAAAAATTAGTTGGTACTGTTTTTTTTTTTTAAAAAAGAATGGGACTTATGTCTTCCATGACACCAGCAGCGGGAATATTTTCTTATAGATGGTAGAGTTTCATAGAGTATGGTACTAGAATATGTATTTTTTGTAGAATATGGCTCTTTGGTTCTGTGGGCTTATTTATTCATGGTATCGAATCGAGTCATTTTATGTATTATGGTGCACATGTTAGCTAGCATGATAGGATACAATAATAAAATAATATTCATCTCGAGGGCTAGCATGCGACCATCAACAAAGATAAATCGGGCCGTTATATCGATATTTTCTAAAAAAATGGCACTTAGAGTATGTATTTTTTTTAAATATGGCAGCTATGGTTCTGTGGGCTTGATCATCAGCATCATCACAACTCTTTGTATTGTGCCCACTGCAGGGCATGAGTCTCTCCCCTGGGTGACGAGGAGGTATAGGCCATAATCCACCAAGCTGGCCTAGTGCTGGGTGGTGGATGTCAGAATTTTCAAGGCTTCTGACAAACCCTAACGACTACTGTATACAAGTATGCAGCACCCGGGACCGACTGCTTAACGTGCCCTCCGAAGCACGGAAGTCGCCGTGAGAAATGAATGGTTGGCGGTCACCCATCCAAGCACCGACCGCACCAAACGTTGCTTAATCTGCGATATCGTATGATACACACAGTAACCACGGCGCCACGACGACTTCTACTTCGACTTCATGGTATAATTCTGGTATAATTCTGTAATGGTAGAATTCTTTCTTCTTTCTTCGTTGGACGTGCTTATTCTCACATAAATAATAGAAAATTCTCGAAAATATTATAAAAATCTAAGTTATAGTTTAATCCAAGTTGGGTCTGGAGGCAACATATTGTAATGGTGACATCTTAGCAAAATATCTTTTAAGTTTACAGTGACCTAGTTTTTAGGGGTTATTCCTATCTCGTACCGAATAAATTGGGTACAATCTTTTTCTTGCAGGTTTTATAATGAAAGAACATTTCTTTTCTGATGATACTGCGGATCTTAGAAAGCAAAGCTTTTTCTATAAAAATGATTTTTTTTTCACACATGTAAGTTTTAAAGTTTACTCTTCAAAAATATATAATAGAGATTATTTTTAAAATATGTGTAATATGCAAAGTTGATTGACTGTGAGCAAGTTTAGCAAGTTTAGTTAAGCGTTTTTGACAGAATGGCGTACAGACAGCAGATCAAGCGTTCCAAACCTGTTACAAATTGTAATTGAATCTGAAATCTATGCCTTCGGCATTAAGTTAAAAATTGTTAGCATAAAGAGGGTCACCCGATCGCTTGGTTAGCTGAGTGCTCACCTAGCATGCGAAAGATCTGGGTTTAAGTCGCAGTCGGGAAAGATTTTATTTTGTATTTATATTATTTTTAGATCTTAGAATGAACCAATTAAAATAAAAACACTAAAACTTCTCTCTCAAGATCAGCTGACATAATTAAAGAACCTTAATTAATTTGATATCAAATGAAATAGGTGTATTAACGTTAACAGGTCTTAGATCGTAACAACCTCATTGTTGAGAAAGACAAAAGCAGATTGTTAGCGAGTCCCGGAGCAGTGTAAGTCATGATTTTTTCCTGTCAAAATCTCATATTCGTGACATGAACTTGTGTGTTGCTATATACAAGACAATAATGTGGAATTTCTTTTTGGGTGCCTGAATGAAAATAAAGAAGGAACTTTTGTATTAACTGTAGTCCTTGTACGTTCTTAAGTTTTCAGAAATCATTTTCGGACATCGTTTAGACTAGGCGTGTAGGATCGGTTAATGAAATTCCTTATCATAACCCTTTTCAAAGATTCCCTGCATTAGAAGAAGTTTTATGCCAAGCTATCCTGGCTCTGATAGGTGGTTTTCAAAATTCAAAATTTCTTACAATACCCTAACGATGAATCTAGACACGTGGCAGCGTGTCTAGCCAAGTTCAAGCAGTTCCTTTGCTTTTGCTTTTCCTTAAAGTAGGTTAGATTTGACTTACCCAGTTTTTATTACATCATTCATTTTGTAAAGTTATTCAACATTTTAATTCTGATAAAAACTGGCTAATTCAAACCTAACCTACTTTAACATATCACATTTACAAATAAGATGCAATTGTTATAGTATTTTATAAAGCAAATAAATTGAGTTTAATACTTTTTTTACAATGTTAGTTTGTTCCTATGAGGTATTTCGACTTGGCACTCATTTAGATCTCCATTCTTTTTGCGTTGAAACCCACATAATTAATTAATTTTGCATAATTTTTGTATTGAACTTGGCTCTCCTTTTTTACATTTATGTTTTTGATGGGATTTATTAGTTTACTGGACCCAGGAGCAACATTTTAACGCAATTGCCGAAGTTAGTCGTCGAAATCTGATATAATAATAATATCCATACCAAGCTAACAACTTTTATTGTTAACCAAATTCATTTTCAGGAAATGGCTGCAAACCTGTAACTAGAGTATTTTCAGTCAGAGTTGAAATAATACCTTTTCACTACGCCAAGACCTTCTAGGAATTTGTCCAAAACTGAGGCATTGAAGCTACCATGAATGTATCTACTGCTCGGAAATATAAACTAGTAAACCAAACTATTTGCTTGGTTTTTGGTCCAATAAGTGTACAATAGGATGCTGAAATTAATAAATAAAAAGATGTGAAAGTTTGGATGTATGGATGTCTGGAAGTATGGATGTTTGTTCCTCAATCACGGCAAAACGGCTCAACGGATTTGGATAAAATTTGGCATGGTGATAGTGTATAGTCTGAAATAGCACATAGGATACTTATCATCTCGATATTCCCATGGGATTCAAAATTGAGCGGGTAAAACCGCGCAAAACAGCATGTGTGCTATAAAAAAAGGAAAGTTCTTGTGACATACCAACATTTGAAACTAACTTAAATTCAAAAATTCTTTATTTAAACTTTAAATTGTTACATTTAGACTTAACGACTAAAAAGATGAGAAAAATACATTGTTTCAAAAATTATAACATAATTGTTAATAGCAGACTTAACCAATTTATACTTAACTAATTTACTAATAATTTACTGTAAGTATCGTAAATGGCGACTAATCAGAATGAACTGCGCTTGGATGTAGGACCCCTCCACTTCGCCTCGCTAACCCTGGCTAACGCCTAGCAACCATCTATACTAATATATAAAGCTGAAGAGTATGTTTGTTTGAACGCGCTAATCTCAGAAACTACTAGTGGGATTTGAAAAATTCTTTTTGCATTTGATAGCCCAACTCTTGAGGAAGTTTATAGGCTATATTTAATCCCGAAATTCCCATGGGATCAATAGTTACGCGGGTAAAACCGCGCGCGGTGGCTAGTCTTTCATATAGAATCTGCCGCCAAATGTCACCACTCTGGTGATTACAATCACATGTAAAATAATATAATTTTAAGGCATCAATTTGGTCGTTACTTAAAACTTTCGTTTTTTTGACGATTGGCTGGTGTAGTGGTAACATACATTGCCTTCTATGCCAGAGGTCCTGGGTTCGAATCCCGGCGGCGGCGGATATTTGTGTAATGAACACAGATATTAGTCGTCAAGTCATGGATGTTTATATGTTTATTTAAGTTTATTCAATAAAAAAATATGTATTTATTCAATATATATGTTTATATATTTCTTAAGTATATCAGTTATCTAGTATCCATAACACAAGTTCATTAAGAAACTTAATTTGGGCTAGATAATGTTGTGTGAGTGTCAGGAATATTTATTTATTTATTATTTATAACTTTTAAGGACTTCTTTAACGAATTCTTGTTTGACCGTTTGAAGCTTTTTTAGACTAGACCAAATTAAGAAGTAACTTCAATTGAGACACCAAAAATGTAGTTTCAATTCAAGTTTGAATAAGTATTTATTATTGCGACCAGAAAGTAAATATGGCAAAGGAAAAACATATGTAGAATGTGCCAGCTGCTTCACTTCCCGGGCATACTGTTAAAGTCAGTTAAGAGACAGAGGTTTTTTTTGTGGGCGATAGTCCGACCCCCTGTCACTGCAATAGTCTCTCACTACCATTATAATGCCTCCAAATTTGTCAACCGTGACATTAGATTTTATTTTATTTTATTGAAGTTATATTTAATTTGAATGATTTTTAAATGTTATTTTAGCACGCTCCAGCCTGAAAAACAGGATTATCCTAGTTCAGGCACCAATGTTCTATCCTTCCTTGTATATTTAAGCCAATATTTGTAATTTATGCTTTTCTGAAATTTATAAACATTTTTTTTTTATTTATAACCTCTGGTGTTCTGCCTACCTAAGAGATATAGGCTTGAAATTTTGTATGTAGGTGTGTATGTATTATAGTTAGTACCAATTTGGCATTTTTTCATATTGTTAACTTACTTATATTCAAATTATGATCAAATGTATTTTAACAAGTAGATCAACAATGTCCATTGTTGAAAATTTTGTTAATAATTTTAAGGACGTTCATTCAATCTTTTATTGACAAAACCTGTCAAACGTTTCGATCGAATTTTCAATGAGAAATTTTCTAACTGAAATTTCTGTTCCTCATGTTACCAAGGCTTTCTATCACTGAATAACCTTTATCTAAAGGTATTGTGGTTTCGACGATGACCTAATTAGGGGTCCAACGGTAGACCTCAATAGACTTCTACAATATTGTTAACTAAATAGACTATCAAGATTGTTTGCTTCGTATCCAAAATGTAAATTTACGCAGTTTTCCCTTGTTTTCAACCGACTTTCAAAAAAGAAGGAGTTTGTTTTGTGTGTCTTTGTTACATGATATTTTGGACAATTATGAATCGATTTTGAAAATTCTCGTTTCATATGATAGAAAATGCTTCAGAGTTGGTCCTATACAAATTTAATCGAATTCGGTTGAGTAGTTAATGGATAATTTAATTTTTTTGGAAAAATATTTATAAATTCGGAAAATGTTTACATTGACGACATTATAATTCAACCAAAGTTTTGACGTGAAGTCGTTTTTTTAATGCTCTGCATTCGTAGATTATATCGAATTTTTTTTACAAAATAAATTGATAATTAAAACCAATGAAAGTGTATAATGATTTCTACGTGTGCCTTTCACCCCCGGATAAGCGACTAATCCGAGTGACCTGCTTGGTGATAGAACCCCTTCACCGCAGAGAGCTCGCCTCGCAAGCGGCCACCCTTTATATAAAATCTACCCTCAAAATATATCACCGCCTCGAAGGGTGACTGGTGACAAATTTTAGATACTGAAGGAGAGCACTCTGAACTCGATTCTGATCATACTTATGTAATAAAAGTAGGTATTAAATTTTTCACCAGAAATCCCCATGAATAAATAAAAAGACATCACTACACTTTTCCCGACGCGTTGCCTCAGTCAACACGCACGTTAGTGTTCAGACCCTGTAAAGTGCAGCAATATTTAATGAATAGCTGGTTCCTTCCTATACCTTACTATTAGCAGGCCTGGCTCACTCCGCGCGGTACATCCGTTATTTACCTACAGCGAAGCGCTCCGCCGGCGTATTTCGAATGGGTCGTGTGTCACGCGCGCGCCCATCGGGACGTTGTAGATACCTACCTACCTAATAGCACTCACAGTAATTCTATGATCGAGGTCGCAAATAGTATTTAAAAATGGACATAAAAAGAAACAAATATTCAATTAGATTATGTTTAGATTTGATTATGTTCAATTTAGCAAACAAAACATAGGTAGTATTACTAATTATTCGTCGTAACTTTTTTTTCATTTTGTACTTTAGGTAAGTTGAAACAATATTTTTTACAAAGGTAGAATAACAGTAATACCTACATCGGTAGATACTTATTTACAAATAAGAATTATTCTAATTGCGTAAGAAAAGATAAGAGGCATGCGATAGAAAGAGACAAAACTTCTAGGTATATAAATTTTCAGGTACGTAATGCTGTGCGAGCTGAATTCCACCGTATCGCGTCGTAGCAAGACTCGAATTTATTTAGATCTTCTTGCGGAGTAATTCTTCTGTACCAACTATTACTTATTCTGTGCTATTAGTTGGAATTGAGGTCCAACAAAGGGTTATGTTGCCGATAAAATAAAAATAAAACGTCGTCTCATTTCTTGAAGAATTGGAAGTAGGTATTTCAGAGACTTATTATAAAGCGACCATAATAGCTTAGTTCCTTATTCCTTAGCTAACAGTCCTTTTTAATATTCAATCCTGGATCGTTCCAAGCCACTGACCCCAACAAAACTAGTTCACTGGTCAAGATAGCATACAAATGGCGGATTAATTCTTGTGCCAATTTGAAGCGCCACCATGAACTTAATTTGACATTTATTGGTAACGAGCTTTTTCCCGCAACTTTGTACGCGCATAAACATAAATGTCTAATTTTTCCCGACCCCGTGGGAATTTCAGGAATTCCTTTCTTAATACAATTAGATATCTATTGGAGAACCTTTATACCAAGTATAACATCCGTGCACTTAAGGTTTCATACAAACTAAAACATCTTATATTTCCTGTTCCCGTGGGAATTTCGGGAATTCCTTTCATAACACAACCAGGCACACATTGAAAAACCTTTACATCAAGTTTCACATCGGTGCACTCAAGGAATAAGATTTTTCATACAAACTAAAAAGTCCTATATTTCCCGTTCCCGTGGGAATTTCGGAAATTCCTCCCTTAGTGCACCCCTACATCCCCTAAAGAATGCATGTTCCAAATTTCAGCTCTCTACGCCTAACAGTTACGGCTGTACGTTGTCTGTCAGTCACTCAGTACCTCAGTCACTCGACAGTAACGGAACAGTTTTATATATACACATATTGATGACAATCACAATACTGTATGTATAGTCTATGTAATGTCTACTTGTCACTTTTTAAATGTATTCTAGACTTGTCTGAAGTTTTCATGATTCATATTCTAAAATAAAACACTTTAAACGAATTTATCGAGTATTAAATTTTCATTTTAACTCGACGTACTCTTATATCTTATGAAGACAATTTAAGTAATGGATATGGAACCCCGTAACAGTAATTATTTTGAATTCTGCTTAAAGATAGCCCATTAAAAGTTCATTATTTAAGGGCCCCATTCGCGAAATCTATGCGTTTTCAAACTCATTACAACCGGCCAATATTGTTTGTCTGGATCGGATAAAAATATATGTTGAAGTTTGTTTCATATATTTTATAAATATCTGGATCAAAACACGATACTAAAAACTTTACTCGATCATAAAAAATTACGAAAAAGATGAAAATTTTAAATTATTTTCCGATATTCTAAGAGAATATCAAACTTATACTTACAAAAACTTGTCATAATATTGGTAATGTAGCATAAAATCATATTATGTGGATAATTTTTTTCTTAAACCGTTCTATTTTTTCTAATATAATATAATATAATAAAGACGGCGGTGCGATACAATTCAGTACCACGCGAGGCGTCATGGAGGTAGGACCTGTATCGCTTTTGCTCCCAATTTTCCCGCGTAATTGATCGTCTTATTGACCATAGCGTACACATAACAGTATGACAATTTAATTATTTAATTTTTGTTTAGTCACATTTTATATTTTGATTGATAAATTAAAGGAGTATTATAAACAATTATCACTGCTGAATATAGAGCTAAAAACTTGTTTCTGATATTTATTTCTTTTTTTTTAAGTTTATTAGACAACAAGTGCAAAAAAAAGCATATATTTTTTTTGCGATAAATCTTTTCTTACGTAATTACCCGACGAAACCAAAAGGACGATTATTATTCTATACGTACGTATACAGGGTTAATATTAACGCATCACCTCTTGTGGGCTGCCTCTCCACATCAATTCCAACGTAGATACTGATAGGTGCTTATCGATAAATATACAGGGTGTAATTTTTAATGCCATCTGGTGGGAAAGTACTATAAATAATAGAGATAGCAAAATAAACTGTCCTTTATTATTGAACAGAAATAAAACCGCATTCAAAGATTTTCAAGAATTCACTCGTTTCACCTGGGTGTCAAACCGACTAAAATCTGTAAAAATGACACCCTGTAATTTTATTGTGTGGTTCGTTAGAGCCAATCACAAGAATAAAATCTCTCTCACATACTAGGTTAATTTATTGAAAGGAAAACCATGAAATCTTCATTTTTAGATTTAAGTCGGTTCGATTCCTGGGTGAAGAAGCGAGTTTTTGAAAACTCTTTGAATACAGTTTTAATTTTTCTATAACATGTGAATAAGAATCAAATAACATGTGAATAATTTTTCAAATTTCTTTTGGTTTTTATTTTTCATGCAAAATAATTCAATTAAGTCAAAAATAACTTTATGCGAAGTATGGCAACGTGGCTTTTTCTACTCCTTTTTTATCGCTTTGCACAGGTAGGTACAGTTTGCGACGTTTTGCGGTGTACATTGTATGCAACATTCCTCAACGTTTAAAATGTTTTTGTTGTTTATTGTATGACTTCAGTGACACGCGTCTATTGAGTGGATGAGATTTTACACGGGTGATAATTTATGAACTCATTATATTAAGACCGAGGATATCTTGGAAAGTATGCACTTTTGAACCACATATTCTTTGGCCAAAAGTATTATTTTTTAAGTAAGGAACAAAACCTCAAAGTTATGGGATATATATTATATAAGTATTAAAGAACACCTATGCAAAGTTGTATATTACAGAGGTGTTCTTTTTGATGTGTACTGATAGATAGGTGCTGATAGTTACTGATAGGTGACGATTGTAACTGATGGATGCTGACAGGTGCTGATGGGTAATGATGGTTGCTGATAGATGCTGTTGGGTACTGATAGGTTGGGTGCTCAGATGTGCTGATAGGTGCTGATGGGTAATGAAGGATGCTGAGAGATGCTCTTGGGTTCCGATGGGTACTGATAGGTGCTGATGGCTTCTCATGGGTGTTTATGGATGCAGATGGGTAACTACTGATAAGTACTAATGGGTATTGATAGGTACTGATGGGTGCTGATAAGACATTAGCACTGATGGTGAGGTACTGATGGGTATTAGTTATTAATATCGAAACGAATATCATTTAATTTGTTAGTTAATTTATTTGAATGGGTTACGTTCAAATAATTTTGCTTTGCCTGTACTTAAACGTCCAATAAAATAATGGATTGAAAATGTCTGTCCGTTAAAATACCTTCTTGTATTTATTTTCGTCACGAGTAAAATAGACTCTATTTCAAAAGTTCCAGATATCAAATTAGTTTCGTATCTTTATAATTTCAAGAAATATGTTTTTGAGTAATGCTGCCACCTACAATTCTTTTGATGTACCTAGTTATTAATAAATAAAAAGTACTTACTTCGTTCTTGAAAGGGAATATAGATGGCATCTACCACCAATTTTCCTGTGTGTTAAAATTATGCTTCCAGATAGTTATAATTTCACAGTGTTAAAAGTTAGTTTAAATTGGTCACCTTTTATGTATTTTGTGGTTAAACTTTTATATGCTATATTTTCAAAAATATAGTGTTTTGGACCTTTATACATCAATTTTAATAACATAAATTATATTTATTTATTTATTAGGCATAACAACAGATTACAGACTATTTTCTTATTCTAATTAAATGTTACATGCAAGGATTTAAGTTTGTAACCAGATGACAGTTACGCACAGCATTTATATAATAATGTTCATGATTATTGATTAAAATAAAACAGCAAAATATTAAATAAAAAAAAAAATGGAACTAAAATTAGATAATAATGTCAAGTTAATCAACTCCAAAATTAGGTGCAAATTATAAAAAAGTCGAAAATTAAAATAAAAAAAAAATTACAAACACAAAATGTCAAAAATAAAAAGACAAATAGGTATACAAACTAAAATAATAAGTTTTTCACATTATTTAAAATTACAACGAGAAAAAGTCAATACACAAACCAGAATTAAAATAAAAAACACGATGTCACTATTAAAATTTAGGGTAAAGAATAATATTTTTTTTTACAATTATTGATAAAAGTCTTAAAATCCAAAAATATGTCCAGTTCCTTACAGTGCTTGTTATAAAGTCTACATAAACGATTCATAGGGTCATTATTTGTTACGTTGTTGTTACAAGTAGGTATAAAGAAGATATCTGATCGGTTCTTTCACGAATAATCTAGTTCAAAGTTCAAACAGACAAACCCTTCGGCTTTATAGATTAGACGGCTAATAGATTATGACGACACATAGACATTTAAGAATATAATCATACATAATTATTTTTTAGATATTAATAACTACTAAAAATTTACTACTTCGTGTAAACAGGTGCACATTACGAAGGGGTGGATTGAATTTCATTTCATAAAAAACTGACTTATTTGTAACATTCACACTACATTATTTAGCTCAAATTAACTCGTGTTGTTGAGTGACTAAGTAACGGATCCATACTAAATAATAAATGCGAAAGTCTATCTTTCTGTTACTTTATTTCAGCCAAACCATCCGACCGATTTGTAGAAAATTAGGAATGAAAATAGCTCCCAAACCCTACTTTTTTCAAACACCAGCCCCTATAGGATTGAAATGAGACATAAAAGTTTATGTAAAAGATCTCAACTACCTACTTATCTGATTTTAATGAATTTTGGAACAAATAATTTATGAAAGTTATAAATTAACGTCACGATATACTTTCAAGTCAAAATAGCACGATTTTCACAACAGAATTCAGTAAGGATATAAATTTAAAAAGATTTCATCTATAAAATGGCCATTACAATATTTATAAAAAATAAAATAGTAAGTATAGGTATCGCAATACTAAATCCAGATAAATAAAAAATATAGATTATGTTATATCATCCTTGACATAAGTTTTAGTCATCGTAGAAACGAATTTCGTATAATAAGCCACACTATAGGTATAGTACTACTATTAATTATACTGTGACAATTCTGTGCGCTGACGTGTTCATTTACGCGACTGCCCGCCACGCAGTCCCATATAGCGTTAATGCCTACTGCGCTCGAAAATCCTCGCCTTAAATAAAACGATATAACCCTAGTTGACAATATCGCAATGCAATGCGTTCGGTGACGTCACATGCTTGTAAATATTTGTAATCTGCGTCCTAGCTCCGTTCAACCAGAAGCGTTTTATTTCATTTGCTAAAATTTATAAAAAAAATATTTGATATTTAGGAAATTATTATTTTCAACTAACATTATTAAATAACGATTAATAGTCTCTAATTCTATACTAATGACAATAATGAAGACTTTACATTTCACACTGTCAAACCCTTTTCCGAAGTAATGTAAAGTTTATACAACGAACTTTATTAGCTCCGATATAACATTCACTACTGTCATACTCGTAGTACTCGTGGAAAAAAATAAACTAGTGACTTCTATTTCAGGGAAAAATGGCAAAGAAATATTAATTTTTATGTTTGCAAGCCGGCAAACGAGGGCGCCCCTGGACTTTATTAATTATAGATGGATGATTAATGGTGCTTCACTGATTCAGGGTTAAAACATGCTTATTATTTCACATTCTGATATTTGTCTTTCACCGGAACTCGGCTAGGACTATTTAAGTGGTTACAAAATGTATTCAAAAATATATGTACCTTCTTAATAAGTATATTAAAAATGCATTTTTAATATTATACTTATCAAGATATTAAAAATGCAATAGAAGGATGGGAAGTTTGTCCTACATGCTAACTTTTAGAAATTGGACATGAGGACTAAGATAGTACACGTCCGTCATCATCACAACTCTTTGTAATGAGCCCACTGCAGGGCTATGAGTCTCTCCCCTGGGTGAGCCGGTTTAGGCAATAATCCACCAAGCTGGCCCAATGCTGGTTGATGGATGTCAGAATTTTTAGGATGCCGAAATGGCTTCTGACCCACCCTTACTCCTATTGTATACAAGTATACAGCACCCGACTGCTTAACGTGCCGTCTGAAGCACGGAAGTCACCGTAAGCCATGAGTGGTCGGCGGTCACCCATCCAAGTACCGACCGCGCCGAACCCTGCGATGTTGTATAACATATACAGTAACCACAGCGCCACGACGACGACGATTTCACCACGACGACGACAATAAAAGTACCAGGACTGCAGTGGTCAGGAACAGAACAGCAGACGAAGGCAGTTCGTTTCTCACCTTGGTGATCCGTAGCAAAAAGGAACTGTCGAACGAAACCTTTGTTTGACTTTGTAGTTGAGGTTGAACATATAACCTTGCTTAGAGACAAAGAGAACCTTCTGCTGCGCGCCGAGATGCCAACCACGCAGCTGTACGTGTCTCGCGTGCTCCACGCCTTCACGGCGAAGGATGTAGTGGAGTATCTGCACGCGAAGACAGGACTCAACATGAGGGTCGAGCGGTTGGAGTCCCGTCACAGAGTGAGTTTCAACTCCTTTGTGGTGAGAATGCCGACCGAACATCTGTCGACCTACATGAAAGAAGAGTTCTGGCCGCAGGGTGTCGTATTCCATCGTTTCCGAGGACGGTTACTTGACACAAAGATGTCGCGTCCCCCGTCGCAGCCCATACGTGGAAATTAGTGAAGTGTAGTTTTAAGTATATTGTATGTATTTTAGGTTAAGGTATATATTCTATGGGCCTTAGATTTAGTATTTAACATCCTGTACTATTCTTAAGTTGCTTGAAATAAATGATTTATTATTATTATTATTATTATTTAAAAGTTTCAATATTGGTTGAGATCCTATTCGTAGTTCTGAATATCTTATGATGTTATGATTTATACTCAATTCTGTTAACAATATTTAATACTAGCTGTTGTGCGCGGTTTTACCCGCGCAATTTCGGATCCCGCGGGAATAACGGGACAAAACTATGCCAAATTTCATCCAAATCCGATCCGTGATAGAGAAACAAAAATGAAAATGAATGAAATTGAAAACTTTTTATTCGTAGTAGGTAATTTTATACACTTTACGAACGTCAAACGCTGGATGAGGGCGGCGCGGGTCCGGACGACATGACGAATCCTGGGGGAGGCCTCCGTCGAGAAGTGTGCGTCTCTCGGCTCATGAAGATAATGATCGCCCATTATCCACCAATGTCTTGGTGTTGTCTACACCAAACATCCTAACGATCACATTTATAATATTAAAAAGAAGTAAGATATTTAAACTTTCGATTAAAAAACTACACTCAAATAAGTTCAAACCAAGTCAACCTCATAACACGCTTATTTTGCATTGGGATTTAAGATAGGAAGTCTTTAATTAATTCATAAATAGACAAAACAATAAATAACCGGCTAAGTGCGTGTAGGACTCATGCACGAAAGGTTCCATCCCTTACATCATTTTTTTTCCGCCAAGGAACCGTTAACACCCCACAGACGCCACTAAGAGAATATCAAGAGGGGAGAAGGTGAATACTCAGAAGTAGGAGAGGGCCCTGCACGGGGGACAACTTGCGAGTGACACTGCATAATCTGACATGTGGGATTCTTACCCACTTAACACCCCCTTGCTAATCTTTTGTCTTTCTAAGGATAATCGATCGAAGACGTGAGCGACAGCCAGTTGGTGATATTTTTAGGAGAATATTACTTCCATTATATGCGACAGCACTTGCGTGCTTTAATATGCAAGCAGCGCCATCTAATGACAACGGTAGCAAAACTTATGTGAGTCTGTTGTTGTATAACTCCCTTAAATATTTAATTTTTGTTTTTTATTATTCCATACATACATAACGTCACGCCTGTATGCCTAACGGGGTAGGCAGAACAACAGAGGCTATAAAACCATCTGATGTCACGTTTGACAAATTTGGGGGCATTATAATGATGAGAGAGAGACTTGCAGTGATAGAGGGTCAGCCTGTCAAAAAAACGTCAAAAAAACCTCCGTCCCTTAACTGACTTTTATAGTATGCCCGGGAAGAGAAGCAGCTGCCACATTCTATGTTTTTCTTTCGCTCCCAGTCCAGTATGGAAGGCTTTTATTATTATTTTCTTCGAAATATCATCTGTGAAATTTTCAACACTAACCGACAGCAAAGTCAGTGTAGTGACAGAGTCCGGTTTTGCACTTTGGCTACGAAACTCTAAAAAAAATAAAGCTTCAAACACACCCAGTCAAACTGCTATTAAGTTCATCTATTTATCTCCTCAGTTAAGTTATTTCGTCCTAACGACCAATTTACCCAACTGCATTCACATCTAAAACTAAATCACCTTCCTACCGCATACTAAAAAGCTTAATCCGTAATAAGTTCGTCTCATCAAATGACTTGAATTAAACGCGTAGTTATTGGTCTAGACTGGGTATAAAAAATGGTGAATAACTGCATGAATTATTACCCCCTCACTACTCTTAACTCTCTGGTGATTGGCTAGTTGTTTCGATGAATGTTAAGCAGTTAGTTGTGTTTTTGACATCTTTTTGTTGAATATTATAAAAGGGTTCGTCTGTTTATCTGTCTGTCTGTGTTTCAGGTCAATCTTTGGAAATAAAGGAGGTTCTCAATTCAAGTGTATGTTTTTTTGTGTGTTACGTGATTGTTTTCAATTATATTATTAAGTTTTGATGATACTATTTCATTTGATAGAAGATACTTCAGAAGTATAAATTTCAAAAAATCAATGAAGTGGTTTTTGAAAAATTTGCAATTTTCGAAAATATGTATGAAAACGGCAAATGTGTATAGAGATAAGGTTTCAATTCAGCTTAAGTATTGGCAAGGTATTACTTTTCTGTGAATGTCTTCGTGAGGTCGGTTTTTAAAATGCTCTGCATTCGTTGATAATAATTCGTTATTAAATAATTACCTATAACTGGAATTTTCTACATTTTTATTCCCGTAGGTATTTCTTGATACAATATTTGTTGTGTACAGATGTGCTAACATGAGCGTAGGTGTATGGAATGTTTAGAGTAAGCAATTTCATGTAATTCATGTGTTTTAGCGGCAGTCGTTCCGTGCCACCAAAAAAAACAGCACGTTTAAATTAGTATTTTATTTATCTCTTCATAAATACAATATACCTAACAGTACCTAACAAACCCAACAGTGGTAACTCCGACGTGATCTGAACACGCAACCTTCTGATTTTGTTCTTGGGTTTTCATGATTCATAACATAGTGTGGTAATAATGTAGTATCCATGTGCAAGGATACGGCTGGGGCGGTACTACAGGCCTTCCTACTTCAGCCGCCATAATAACTACATGTATGTGGAAGCTTAGCTGAGTTCCTTGTAAAGGCGAGGAACAGCAAGTGAAATTACGAGAGCAAAAAGGCCTTATCAGCTGAAGCCTTGGGTTGGCAATGCATCATAAATCTTACCATATTTAATTAATGATGTCCATAGCCAAGTAACTGCTTACTATCAAGTGGGTCCAGCCAGTCGGCTTTCAACACGTAAAAAATGAAGTCGTCATGACGGTTACAAAGTGATAAATCTATGAGCGTAACACAAAAGGACAGTTTCTTGAGATTTAGCAACTTTGATTTCACAAGAATAATCCCAAAATCTTTCTAGACCAGCTCCGAATGTAAGTAAATACAACTGAAAAATAACCAGCTTACTTTTAAATAGCTTTCAGGGAGTTTACTTTTGGATACTAATGACAGGGCACATTAACTTTGCAAAGTGTGCCCGTTTGCGTTGATACCACTTTTTTTCCACCGCTGAACTATTTTGTTGTGTGAAAGAAGGATAAATTAAGCAGTATAATTACTGAAACCGAAACAGCTAATATAATTATCAAAAAGTTGGTAAACTATCTTGTCAATAGGCAGTGGTAATTTAAGCTACATATCCCTCTTCCCCATTATAATTTAGACAACAAGTTCTCTTGCCGTATAAAAAGGAAAAAAATGGTATCTAGGCTTTAGTTTACAATTACTATAAAAATCTGATTTAGAATGACCCAGTGGTGCTGCAATGCTACAGTTAGAATGGTTGGCTGCTGCATTAACCAGGGAAGGAAGCTCTGCTTGTTGGCCGGCCTCAGTGCAGTATGAAAGTAGGTGAAGGCTAAATGTGGCAGACCAACAGTGGGTTTCATGTTAATTGATCAATTATAGTCCTGCAGTTGTAGCCCTATCCAAAAACTCATTGTATCACATGAAGGACATCGGAAAAAAAGGATGTATATCATCAATCACTTTCGTGAAGGATAAGAAAACAGAAAAGGATTTTGTATAATTCGAACCCTCTTTGCTTTTATCAATCATATACATCATCACAACTTTGTAATGAGCCCACTACATCTATGAGTTTCTCCCCTGGGTAACGAAGAGGTTTTGATCAAAAACCACCAAGCTCATACTTACAAACCTCACGAACCCTCACGAATATTGATACAATTATAGACACGGGACAGACTCCTTAACGTTCCATCCGAAGCACGGAAGTGACCATGAGAAATGAAGAGTCGGCGGTCACCCATCCTGTTACCGACCACGCCGAACGTTGCTTAACCTGCCTTATCGATTTATATACACAAGAGCCATAGCGCCACGAGGCCTTCTAAATTGCATCTCCCTAAAAAGATTTATAAAACAATTTATTAAACCTTTAAGCGCAGTAGACGTAATCCGATCAAAAGCCGTTTTAAAATTACTTTTATTGAATAATTTCACAAGTCATGCTTACATTCAGTTTACAAGGTAGAGTTTTGCATAAGTAATGCTCGTCTAGGGCGAACCTCCCTTTTCTTAGGTTTTGTAAAATCATTGAATTGTAATAACTTTGTATTTGCGTAGCTGAGGGACTGGGATTTAAAACCAATAAATGAAATATTTGTCTAGCTTGGAATCAAAATTACCCTTTCTGCATTGACTCAGGTTTCAAATAAAATACCCTTTTCACAAGAAGAAACAAGCTTAGACTGAGAATCAGATTGACTTACTTATTTATTATAATAACAAGCTGTTGCCCGCGACTTCGTCTACGTGAATACTGGTTATCGGAGTTGGATAAATAATAATTCATATTAATCCTCCTTCAAGTTCAAACTTACACTATTCTAAATTACGTCAAAATCGATTCAGTAGGTTAGCTGTGAAAGCATTACTAATAGAGAAACAGACAGAGCTACTTTAAAACTGTTACAACAAAGCTGTGTTCTGCATTTTCATCTAATTTTGTGAAAAATACCTACAAGATATAAAATAGAAAAAGCAACTAAACAAAAAGTAAATATGCAACAGGAATACCAACGAAAGGCACACTGGGTAAAAGTAATGGGAGTATTTATAAGGGTAGGTTTATAGGTAGGTAGGTATATTACATAGACCGTGCCCGCGACTTCGTCTGCATTGAATAAGTATTTCGAGTATGTTATTTTCTTCTCCAAGGTCCTATCTATCAAGGGTCTATCTTTAATGACAAAAAAATAAAGAATGTTCGCGCATATAATATGTCTAAATACTTTAAATAAAAAATACCGTCTAAGTACTCTGCCCAAAGATTTCTGTTAATTTTTTTTCTTTTATGATATTTTTTTGTAAATTTAATTCTAAATTGATTCCTTTTATTGGTTGCCTGGTAGAAATCGCTTGTAGCGATAAGGCCGCCATATTGTCAATATATTTATTATTTATAGTACCTAATTGTAAAATTGTATTTTATTTGGCAATAAAGAGTATTTATTATTATAATGTGTATAACTCCTAACCACAAACATAACTATGTATTATACTCAAATCATTGATATTAAATCTGTTATAAACAAATCGCTAGTGCCTTGAATTTTTTTTATTCACACAATAATTTTTATCATTAATTATAGCTTATAAATGTAATTCGAGGTAAAGCTATATTACTGTAAAGTTTCATAAAAATCCATTCACAAATTATTGCGTGAAAAAATAGCAAAAGTCCATCCATCCAGCCATTATCAGTATATAATATGTATCAACCTATATGTTTGGCTGTTTTTCACGGTCTAACTGCTTAGCCAGTTTTAATGTGATATAAAGTCCTGTGTTAACACATATGCTACCTTTTATTCCGAAGAAATCTACGGTTTCTAACTTCCAAGGCCTTATAAAAGTAAATCTAAGTATCTACTTATCTAATTAAAATAATCAACGAATGCAGAGCATTAATAAACGATCTCATCAAATCAACGTAAACTTTCTCCGAAATCATACATATTATTTCAAATGTTTGAAATGTTCAATGAAGTACTCAACCAATTTTGATGAAATTTAAATGGAACTGACTATGAAGTATCCTCTATCATATAAATCAACAATTTTCAAAATCAATTCATAATTGTCCGAAATATCGTGTAACAAAGACAAAAAAAATAAACAAAACATACAGGCGAATTGAGGACCACCTCCTTTTTTTTAAAGTCGGTTGAAAATTGTTATTTAGTTTCAATAAAAAAAAAATAACTAATCCAAATTTAAAAAATAAACACAATTCCGTGAAACTTATCTATACGAATGACTAATTCTACCTAACAGTATAATAAAATAACCTACGGTCACTACGTACAATAGCAAATATACTACTTCTTATAGAAATAAAACTAAACAACTCTACCTTAAACTGTACTTAGTAAAAACTAAAAGGAATGAAAAGAGTTTGCAAGTAACAGTCAAAACATACAAATAAGAACAAACGCTTGCCACTTGGTGCCTTGTTGACACGTCTTTTCAAATTAAAGCTTAAAAAAACCATCCTGATGTACGGTAGCGATTCGTGGCGGCCGCATACCTACCACACGTGTGTGGCGAACGGTGCAAGTCAAATTCAACCTTCAGCACTACATTTACAGCATAAATTAAATCTTAGTGAACTGCGAGTGACGACAAACTTATTATTTGCGATTGGTACAGTACTCGGGTCTAGGGATCGAACCGCAATATTAAGTTTGTTTTTTATTGTTTAAACTTTTTCGGGAAAGTACACAGTGTGATGCCCAGGATATAAAAAAATAGTAAAACCAAGTTTCATCGTAATCGAACCGGCAGTTTTTGCCTGATTCCTGAACAAACGGACAGACAGACAAACATTTTTCTAACCACATTTTTGGGTTCGGTGTCAGTCTAGTTTTGCATTTTGTTTGTTTGATATTTTCAATGTACAGAATTTTTACTTCTACAGATTTATTATTAGTATAGAATAGATATAGATAATCAATAATAATCATTTATTTTCAGGCATCACAGAGTTTATAAAGGTGGTAAATATAAAATAAAGGGCCTATAGATATATACCTTATAACTAGAATACATACAAAAATATACTTAAAAACTACACTTGCACTAAGCACGTAAATTCTGCGCCGTGTGACGCGAGTCATGAGGCAGTCACCCTCGAAATCTCCGGAAGAAGACTCCCTGCGGCCAGAAATCCTTCTTCATGAAGGTTGGCAGATGTTGGGTCGGCACTCTCACCACAAAAGAGTTGAAACTCACTTTATGGCGAGGTTCCAAACGCTCAACCCTCAGAACAAAGGCGGTTTTTCTTCGTATGAAGTCCACTACCTCCTCGACCTTCGTAGACCAGTGTACTCTCGATACATATAACTGCGTCGACGGTACTCCACCGCGCATCAGCTGGCCTTTTACGGGCGGTGCAGGAGCAGGGTGCTGCACGCGGAGGAGCAGGCGGCGAGGGGGCGTGGGACCAGCGTTATTGGCAAAGCCGACGCCGGACTGCTGACGGATGCAACTTGCGCCCCGCGACGGCTCGTGTTCACTTTCGATGCATCGAAATCCGGTGACCCACTTAAGAAATTTTTACTTTTTATATGTAACATTTCTGAACAAAGTTCACTGATAACAGAATTCGATGCCTCTAGCTCCATCTGGACATCAGCGAGGCTTGCTTTCAGGAAGGTGATGTCCTTCAGCAGCCTGCTTACGTCGACGTGGTTGAACCCGATTCTTGGCAATTTGTGAAGGTCCTTTGCCACGAATGCGGGAACATCGGTCTCCTTCATTGGAGTGTTAATGCCCTGGAGACTTCTTTCACCACCATCTCTCCTGCGGGAAGGCATCTGCGCGGTCTTGCGTTTCGTACAGCAGTGCCTTTCCGCTACTTATTTCTTCCAGTGAGAAGCCAGACTTGCAGATTTGCAAGATGCTGACTTCATTCATAGTATCGATGGCATGTTGAATGAAAGTCAACAACTCATTGGCTATGAGTTTTGTGGAACCCATAGCCATAGTGACGCGCATCATTTCATAGCTTGAGATGTCTATGACTATTAAATATAACAATCAACTTATTATGACTGCTATGAAAATAAAAGAGAACGATAATTCAACGGTCGAGCTTAGGGCTAAAAGCGATATTTTCCAAACAACCTTTGAATGGACAAATATGGTAGCTGGGTAGTAAAACAAATTTATTTTGGTAAATTAAATTCATGGAATTTCGTCACTACCCAATCATTTCAGAAAATGAACTGAAAACCAGTAAATACGCCTGTAATTGCGCAGCTTACAAAAATTCAGGTCAGATCGTTAATTTCTTATTGAAATTTTCAGATGGCAGCTATTTTCGTAATTCTAATTCCGACTTAAAAGTATTTCTCCATTTTTCTTTCTTTTGAAAAGTAATTGCTCTAAATAATGCTGATTGTTTGAAATTTTGTTGGATGTTTGTAAGGTATCTATTACACTGGCAGATTTAGCATAAGGTTTATTTTAATTATAGTCCATTAAATTAAAATAAATACATCGCAATTTTATTAATTATTGAAATAGGTGTACTGACAATCTGGTCTGATTCTAATAACGCTGAATAATCTTTAACCCTTAGTCTTTTTGACTAAGGTGAATGTAAAGCATAAACACATAATAATAATAATAATACTCTTTATTTCCAAATAAAATACAATTTTACAATTACTATGAATTATACAGATATTGACAATGAGGCGGGCTTATCGCTACAAGCGATTTCTACCAGGCAACAATATGGGACCATTCGGTGTGGAGAACCTTGGAGAGTTCGAATCTTCGTCCAGCAGTGAGTGCCAACTGGCTGAATGATGATGGATGATGTTATATGGTTTTCAAATGACTTCCAAAAATGCAGGAAGATCTCAATTCGTGTAACACGATATTTCGGACAATTGTGAATCGATTTTGAAAATTCTTGAGTATTTCATTATTAATAATAATTTTTTGCTAAAATATGTATGAATTCGGAGAATGTTTATATTGACGACATTATAATTCAACCAAAGTTTTGACGTGAAGCCGGTTTATTTTAATGCTCTGCATTCGTTGATTATTGAAATTCTAGCGGATACGCAATGTACCTACCATTTTTCTGTATCCAATTATACTGCGCCACAAAATTTTCATAATTTAACCGTAGAATTAAACACGTATAGCTATTTATTTCTGTTTTTTTTTTATAAAATCCCCAGGATGAATAGTCCTAAAATGGATGTAGGTATAGTCAGCTAAATCGCTAGAGATGTAGGCGTGTAATATTTGTGTTTCGCCCTAAAAATCAATATAATTCGTCGAATATAGCACCCACGAAAATCTATGATGATGATTTTCACGTGAAACCAAAATTTAAGTTTTTTCTCGAAATTTATAATATTGTTGTTGCGTTTCGTCGTATATAGAAACTCAATAATTAAGTATTGGATATTTAAAAGCGTATTCGTGGTAATGATATTAAAATTCGATTTAAAAAAATATAAGCTTATATAAGTTAAGAAAATTATTATTACGAAAATTGTTAGAGATTTATTTAGTTCAAATTGTTATTATGATAGTAGGTTAATAAAGGCTGTTTGTATCAACAAAATATATCCATTCATGTATCATTCAGTTCACACAATATTTCACGTATGTAATACTTATTAGTAGCATTATTACTTAAACCAATCTATTTTTGCTGTAGACCAATCTATTTGATCTATCGAAGCACAAAATACATCTGTTTCGGCGTAGGTCGTGGCCTGCATTAGGGCACTGTTTAACATGTAGGTCATATTTTTATTGATCCATTAAAGAAATCAAAGATCCGATTCAGTGGTTTGTTTTGATAAATAATGCAGTTTTAATGACTATCTTTGTAGTTGGTTTTTGTTTTAAAATAGAATTAAATCTTTAAATGATGTTTCACTCTTGTATACATCGTTCAACGAAACGCACTCCGAAAGATTATTGACCCGTGTTTTCATATTGACCATTGAACAATGAATTGCGAGTATTAAATTATTTTCCTATTTTTTTTTAATCAAAACACTCGACGAATGTTTAAAGTTAAAAGATATTTTACAGAGAGTATAAACATATTTCCCGCCAAAACACATCTGACGTTCTATTTTTAAAATAGTTACTTTCGATTTACAATTTTAACTCAGTAATAAAAATACACGGACCACGGTTTTTACAACATCCATAAAACAAAAAATGGTTTTTAGGAGATGCTTTTTAAAGCACAGTTTTTTACATCGTGAATACTAAACTCAAATATATCATATAGTCGTAAAATAAAATGAATTTTTAAAACAGTTGAATTTTGTTTAAATATTTTAAACTATAATATTTTTTTCATGTGTTGTTTGTTTTAAATCGGGGTGAGTTAATTAAAGTTTATTCTTAAGTTTCACAGGGATGTGTATTTATGAAACTTATTTACCTGCTGTCTAGTTTTACTACTACGGACCTCCATAATAATACCTACTCAATTTTTTTTTTCATAAATACTTAAAAAACATACATAATACATCCAAAATCATTCAAATAAACATGTTATGCACTCAAATATTGCAATATTTGAATCGAACCCACGACCACTGGCGTCTGAGGTTAAATAGTTACCCACATCACCAAAGTGGTCGTCAAATATTGATAACATGATTGGTCTTAAATAAATGAAAAAAATGTGTTAAATAAAAATCACCCGACCAGGACTCGAAGCTGGGACCTCTCATTTGCCGGACGAGTGCTCTCCCACTGAGCTATCGGGGCTTGGCGCTAAGCCTCGAAATTACTTAACACATTTTTTGTTTTACGTTATATTGCTAACGTAGCTCCATCTAATGGTATAGCTTTGCAGCTAAGACCACCCGACCAGGACTCGCACCTGGGACCTTTTTTTCATTTATTTTAGAGTAATTTAGCATTTTAAATGCAAAAAACTTTAAAATATAATTTAACATGATTGGTCTCCAAAGTTCAAACTTAAAAACTTCTTTATTTCAAAACCGCGTTCTTTTTTGATACAATTATGAACCTACTTAATTAACCATAATAAGAGAACCTTTTCAAAGTCGTTTTATAATAATATAACATTAACGATTCTTATAACTAGTTGGTTCCTATAGATAGGTATCTCAAATTACTTAGGGGTCTCTTATTGTCAAAGGAATCACCCTCTGGGGATGAAGTTGTAATAATTACGGGAATATAAAATTGTACTATAGGGTTTTATCATAAGGTCGAGAAAATATATTTTTAGGTAAATTCCTAGTAAAGAGGGTTTGCTAAGATGAAATCGTTTGAAAGAATTCGGAATGAGTTTTGGTATTAGTACTTACAATTTATTTTTAGGTTGATACATTTATATTTTAAAATGTTTCTTATTTATTGATTAAGTCTGCGTTTAACCTCAACCTCACCTGATGACAAGTGAAGATGAGGTCGAAGCACACGGGCCTTTTTTTTTTTTTACTGGAGGAAAACGTGCAATCACGTCCCCGACCACCCAAGGGGGAGCGGCAGGGTATGTGGGGATGATCCGGCAGATGGCCGGACCCACCCACTAAAAACCTCCAGGTGTACCTCATCCGCCATAAGTGGAGTTCACGGTACCGCTATTGGCATTACCCGTGAGCCCCGGCGGGTTGCACTCAGCCTCAGCCGAGTGCCCTCCGACGACGGAAATGGTCCAGTACACAAGACCATTTCCCCACCATAGCCCTAGTAGCCCCATCAGGTCCCCTCACCCGCTACGGCTGGCTATCGGGAGGGAGAAGGTGAGCGTATCTCCTTCTCCGTCCCCCCCTCCGCCTACGGTGGATCGGTGCCTATTTCTGCGACATTACATCCTCTCAGAAGGAGGTCATGGCCACCCAAGCCTCTCGACTCCCCAACATGGCCTTTGCCAGGCTGGGAAGCGAGAGGTCCCCTCCAACGACAGACGTCAAAAGTGCCGCTGCCGACCCCACGCTAGACACACCGCCAAAGTGTGCTCCGCCGTGTCGTCGGCCGCCCCACAATGGTGACACTCTGTCGTCACCTCCCTCCAGGCGACCCTGTGCAGGTAGTGACCGAAACAACCATGTCCGGTCAATACCTGCACAAGGCGGAAGGTCAGAGTCCCCCACCTTCGCTGCACCCACTCAACGAGGACCGGACGAATCGCATCGATCGTCCAGGCCCCGTGAGTGGGAGCGACGAGGGACTCTTCCCACCCCCTAAGGAGTGCCCTCCTGGCACTCCTGCGGACGCGCGCCACCTCCTCGGGACAGGGGCGCTCGCCCGCGTCCCTCCTCTCTGCTCGATACCGGTACACGGCACTGAGCACTACCGCCTCGAGTTCCCACGGAGGGGCGCTTGCCAAAACGCAGGCAGCCCCATGGGAAATCGAGCGGTACCCCCGCGATGACCTCACCGCCATGACCCTCTGCGGCTTCCGCAGCAGGGCCCTATTTTGGCGGTTGAGGACATCCTCCCAGATGGGCGCTCCGTAGAGGGCCATGCTTCCCACAATACCGAGGTAGAGCCTACGGCATGGGGAACCAGGCCCCCCCACGTTCGGCAGCAGCCACCCCAATGCAGCCACTGCCTTGATGAGCCGTTCGGCCAGCACCTTAAAATGCTGACCGAAGGCCCGGCGCCCATCTATTATGAGACCCAGATACTTCATTTCCCTCTTCAGGGGTGTCCGGGTCCCATCCACCATCAGAAGCACACGGGCCTAGGAAAGACAGTTGTCATATTAGGAAATGATTGTTTAATTAACTATTCTTACCAAATATACCCTCCAATGCGACTATTGACATGGACGGTGACATGAAAGGAAGTGCAAACCTCATCTGGGCCTCTTGCTCACTTATCTCTTTGCTCTTCTGAGCGACGGTTGTGTGTTTATAACGAATGAGTTACTTTTTTTTTTACTTTTTCAGAGCCGAAGGGTTTGTTCCTAATTGGTGAGAGCTTTCCATATTTTATTACTTTTGTGATTATTTTATTGTTGTATTTTGTGTAAACTGAATAAGCTCTTTAAGGTTAACTAAGTGTCGTTAATTTGTAAAGTAAAGTTATTGATGTTTACTTATCTAAATATTTAAAGATGATTCCTGTTGAGTTTCTTGCCAATTCTTCTCAACAGAAGGACATTCCGAATTGGTGGTAGTTCATATTAAAGAATGTTGAATACATTGATTTGGTTTCTTATATAATTATTCCAACCTGTTAATAGCCCACATTGATTCCCAAGACTATAATAAAAAAAATATAAAAAGGGCGTTATGGCGCCAACGCCTCATGTATGGTAATGAAAGTATCATTGATGCCGTAGAGATGAGAGATTTGTGGAGCATATGTGGAGTGAAATTGAGTGCTAGTGAGCGCAATAGTGAAATGTGAAAGAGATGCGGATTGAAAGAAGATGTAGTAATTTAGATTGAAAGGGGTATGTACGGTGGTTTGTAGATTAAGAAAGGTTGAGTGAAAGTAGATTTACGAAAGAGGTGCACAGGGCACGAATGGATGGTGATGTCGAAAAGGGCCGCCCTAGCCGAACGTATGCCGACCAAATTGGTGACATACTTAAAAAGGGCCTAGTTAAAAGAAACCGTTACTTGCGATCATGTATGAAAAGATTAATGAACGTGGGGTAAGCTAAAAAGGTAAGTCTTGATCGTAGCAATTGGCGCTCCCTAGTCTCTGCCTACTCCAAAAGAAGACAGGCGTAAAGTTATGTATGTATGTATGTTTAATATTGTCTTAAGTTTTCACGATTCATACTATTAAATAAAACACTTTTTAACCGGATTTATCGCGTGGCCACGGGGTCTGCAAAGACACCGAAACGTCGAGTTAAAAATTTTAAATGTAAATATACGCGATAAATCCGGTTAAAAAGTGTTTTATTTAATGTATGTTTAACCCTGAAAGCGCGATAGGGGTAATTTTTCGTGTTGTCATTATCATTGCAATGTACTAGATGGATCTCCACACATAATTAAATTCATTACATTAAATTGCCTTCATTATCACTCTAAATCAAATGATTTGGCGGAGTCAAAACTCTTGACTACTGTGTCTTTACAGCGGCGCGAGCACAGAACTTTGTCGACTCGTATGCTTACGAATATTCGTATAGTATGGAGTCGGTTGCATATTTTAATTTATCTATTTTACATTTATTTAACAATACAACATGTTGAAAAACATTTTAAATTAGCAAGGCACATATTTATTTAAACTTGTCCTGGGGCAGTGGCTAGTTTTCAATTGTTGCTCACAAACCTACTCCATACTATACTTACGAACTTTCGTGAAAACACGATTCGATAAAGTTCTGTGCTCGCACTGGAGAATCTTTTGATATTAAATTTAATAAATTTATATGCTTCACCAACAAACATAGTCAAACAAAGACAATATTACGTAACCCTAGGAGGAAGCAACGTGTGAGACTCAAACGCTAATTCAAGCGATTTAAAGAAATAACCCAGCTCGCCTCCATTAACTCACCTAGAAATCTATCTATAACGTATGTCTACATTATAAATACAATCCTATCAAACTAAACAAAGCCATTTAATTTACAAACGTAGGTATTCACCAGACAGACACATTAATAAAAACAAAATCGACAATACATAAAAATGAACTGTCCCCTTTCATGTTTGCTTATAAACTGTATTATAATCATACAGAGTGCCCCATAGTGCCATAATGCAATGAATGGACCGACGAAAATTTAATTCATTTCAAAGTCTTCGGCCTAACTCGTTTACGCTGAATAGATGGGTAATTTC
Source organism: Stenoptilia bipunctidactyla (assembly GCA_944452665.1). Classification (NCBI taxonomy): domain Eukaryota; kingdom Metazoa; phylum Arthropoda; class Insecta; order Lepidoptera; family Pterophoridae; genus Stenoptilia; species Stenoptilia bipunctidactyla. Next base: position 10,144,118 of record OX101743.1, read on the forward strand.
AGCAGCCCCATTAGGGGACTGTTAGGGGTGGACCGAAAACGAGAGGTTTTTTATCCTAGGTAGACTTACACTTATAGTTATGTGAACAAGGACTTACTATAGTTGGATTGCTTGAATTAACAACAACAATGGATGGTAAAATACCTTGGCTGCTATTTACATAAATATGATTGCTTATTCAAAGGGGCCCGATTCTGCAACTTAACGTTATGTACGGCGACGTGCATGTTTTCACTGATGGTTCTCCTAGTGACATTGTATTGGCAAGAATATATAGGGTCTCCATATAATAGTCAATAATATATTAATAGCAAATTAAGACTAATGAGTGGGTCATAATTACGAAAAGAAAAAATTTTTTTTTTCAATATTTTTCTTAAATTTAAATTTCAAAATTCTTCTAGGTGATCAAAATTTAAGTTTGTTCTGTAGTTTATGATTACACAAAAAATAATAAAAACGATTTCATCTAATTATGTGAGTCATAAAATGTAGATTAATCTTAAATTTTCCTCACAGAGAAGAATTTTGAAATTTTAAATTATGAAATATATTGAAAAAAAAAAATATTTTTTCGAAATTCAGGCCCCCTCATTATTCCTAATCTACTATTAAAATATAATTGACTATTATATGCGGACCCTGTATTGCCAGATTACCGACAAAGGTGGTAATTACAGAATTGGGCCCCAGATCGACTTCCTAAAATAGTAGAAGATTTATTTCTGTTTATGGACGATGTGACTTATTTCAAGTGTATAAACGAAATTCGTGATAAATTAACGAGCTTTTTCCTTCAACTTCGTACGCGCTAAACTACCCTTCCTCTGGTAATTTTAGAAATTCCTTCCATAATACAGCCAGACACCTATTGAAGAACCTTTATACTAAGTATCACATCCGTGCACTCAAGAAATAAGTTTTTCATACATAATAAAAAGTTCTATATTTCCCGTTCCCGTGGGAATTTCGGTAATTCCTTCCTTAATGCTCCCCTACAATCCCTAAGAAATGTACGTTCCAAATTTCAGCTCTCTACGCCCAGTGGTTATGGCTGTACGTTGTCTGCCAGTCACTCAGGCCGTAACGAAACAGTTTTATATATTAAGAAATACGCGAATATTATAAACCATTCATTCGTTTAGAGAAATGTTTTTTTTTTGAAGACTTAATGTAAACCAGACTTTACTTGAGATACAGCTCAAAACCGCTATCACTCCGTCCAAACCTTTGTGATTTACACATAAGTTGTGATGCCAAAACTAGGGTCAGATTTATTCAAAAGGGCTTCCCAATTTATTTGATGCGTCGGTTTATTCTGGACCGATAGTTTGTTGCTAAATGAGCAAAAGTTGGTCCTTCAAAGTAATTTGAAAGTTAGTATGTCAAAGTGGAAGGTAATTAATAAAATGTAAAGTTGAAATTGGTCATCTATTTCACATATACCTATTTAAAATTATCTGAAAGATTATAATTAGTAAAATCATCATCATCATAATAATGATCCGACTTATCCCCCCCCCCCGAAAGGTTCTTTACATAACTTTATTTTATTACACGACCCGATGGTAAATGAATATGAGGTCGAAGATGAAAACACAGCTAGAAAAGAACTGACTTATCATAACATATAATATACTTTTAAATTGTTTACTTTCATCTTTAGAACCTTTTTATTAAATAAGCAATTTTTCCTTGTAAACTCTTCAAAATGACTCAGCAATATAAGCTCTCTATACAACCAGGCCTGGCTCACTCCGCGCGGTACATCCGTTATTTACCTACAGCGAAGCGTTCCGCCGGCGTATTTCGAATGGGTCGTGTGTCACGCGCGCGCCCGTCGTCGGGACGTTGTAGATACCTACCTACCTAATAGCACTCACAGTAATTCTATGATCGAGGTCGCAAATAGTATTTAAAAATGGACATAAAAAGAAACAAATATTCAATTACATTATGTTTAGATTTGATTATGTTCAATTTAGCAAACAAAACACAGGTAGTATTACTAATTATTCGTCGTAACTTTTTTTTCATTTTGTACTTTAGGAAAGTAGAAACAATATTTTTTACAAAGGTAGAATAACAGTAATACCTACATCGGTAGATACTTAATTACAAATAAGGAGATTAATTATTCTTCACTAGGCAGCAACCCTAACAGCGTAAGAAAAGATAAGAGACATGCGATAGAAAGAGACAAAACTTCTAGGTATATAAATTTGCAGGTACGTAATGCTGTGCGAGCTGAATTCCACCGTATCGCGTCGTAGCAAGACTCGAATTTATTTAGATCTTCTTGCGGAGTAATTCTTCTGTACCAACTATTACTTATTCTGTGATACAACTTAATAAATACACTCCAAGCTAAATCAGTTTAACGTACAATTTATTATACCTTTCATCACAATAATGAACAAAATACAACGCACGCTAAAAACAACAAAAAGCAAAACAAAATGGCGTAGGTATCTGTTAGTGCGAGTGTAACTTAATTTAAAAGCATTAAATGCGTAACCATCAAATAATGTTTTTTTTTAATCGGAGATAGTAGGTGGCAATGAAGAGAAAGGAGGTTGGCATACAGCCAAAGTGAATGGATAAGTTCCTTGTTTTTCAATTCATAAATAAGATCTAAAGTGGATTAATTAAACTATTTGACGCATGAGTATTGCCATTTTTTTTTATGGAACTTTTAAAAACAAGGCGTTCTTTACCGGTGGAACTGAAAATTGGTCGCTAACTTTGTTGTTCTTATACTAATAAAGATTTGGCTAAAAGTGATTTTGATTTAAATGCGTACAACGTAGTTTTAGCTAATAAGCTTCAGGCGTCGTCTGCCCTTTTTATATCTATATAGAGGTTCTGATTTTTGTACAAAGCTAAATGTTACCCGTCGCTTAATGAAAATACTATTCGAGTTTTCCTGCGAGATCGCAAATACGAGATTGTTAGATAAACCAAAGTCAACAATTTAGCCTGAGCAATCACATATTTTGAAGTTTAAATAATCAGCTCTGAGGACAGGTAGTCTGGGAATCAGAGGTTTCAAATGGCGACTATTAAAAGACGGAGGTTCAGGCTGATGCGTGTCTATGCATTTTTTTTCATTATTTTTTAAACGACAAGAAGTTGAAGTTGATATTCTTAGTATACTTTCTTAATGCAGAAGTTATAATGCTACAAATAAAGTATTATTGTTTAGTATTTTCTTTGTTATCGTAAACTCTCAGTTTGAATATAAACCGTTTGGGTTTCCAATCGTAAAAATATAAACCTCTCATGTCAAAATTAAAGGCTTTCATGACAATCTAATAAATAAATTCCTACAGAGTTATTCTAAAAATAGCGCCCTCCATTTTTTACTTGTCTGTGTTCTGGAATAAATAAATGAAAATCGAATACCTATGCAGGATCGGATATCTATCGGAATAACAAACATTCTGAAAATAACTATGGAGTAACTCTCGACAGCCGAAATTCCGGTAAAATATTGTGTTTCAACTGTAGGCAAACTATTTTCAAAATTTACAATTTACAAACCAAACTACAGACACGGAACAAATTTGAATTTCGAAACTAAACTCTAACTGGAATCAGTTAAGCTGGAAAGCGACGCGGATTGGCGGTTTGAGTGATGACATCATCAATCTATTCGTTCGACCAACCACAACGCGTCCACGGAAAGCATCAACCAATCAAAGCAGTGAATTATTAACCAATAAGCTGTGTTAATGAATGGATTTAAATGGCGCCCTCATATTTATTGCTTCCGATTTAGGCTGGCGGAGACTAAACAACAAATAGTTAATTGCTTAATTAATTTTGCGGAGTATTTTCTGGGTCTAAGTCTTTATTCATGATAAGGTAGGTAATACAAAAGAAATACACTACAAGGGGTAATAGACTATGGAGTATTAAATTAAAAAATACTTGAGTATAAGTTGTAAGTACAAGTAAATTAATAGCTATTTATAATCCTCTCAATAAGTTTCTGATCTTGACAACAACGATTTCGTGATCTCATACAAAATCAAATAACAATAATGCAGAAAAATTATTTACAGCATAAAAAGAGTATATTGTTTTTGATTTCAGTTCTTTATTTAGAATCACCCAAACAGCCATTTTACCCTAAACGTCGATATTTTACGAATATCTTTACTGAAGATGGACTGCTAAATTAACATCTTTCCAGAGATTTCCCTGCAATATCAAAACCAGAACACCACTTATTGTTCAGAATCCCACACCAGTCTTAGTATTAATATCCTCACCACAACTCTTTGTAATGAACCCACTGCAGGGCTATGAGTCTCTCCCTGTGTGACGAAGAGGTATAAGGCCATACACCAAGCTGGCCCAGTGCTGGCGGATGTCAGAATTTTCAGGGCGCTGAAATGGCTTCTGACAAACCCGAACGACTACTGTATACTTGCTACAGCACTCGGGATCGACTGCTTAACGTGCCCTCCGAAGCACGGATTATTAGTATAAGTACCACTATTCTCAATAACGCTACCAGGAAACAGCTTTTCTATTGTTCCTGATAAGCATTGATATTAAGTACTTGCCTTCTTTACCATTGTCAAAACTAAAATAAAGATTAGGTCTCATTGTGCAGAGAGAGAGTAACATTTTAGCAACTAAAGCTTTCTTCTGAAACTTATCAAAGTTCTCCGCTTAAGACAATCTGCCCGATTTCAGCTTCACTATAACTCTCCACGCCTACATATCGTGATATTGACTATTTCATTAAAATTCACCCATTTCTGACACCCACGCGCTTTAAATATATCTATCGACTCTCATCTGACGACCACTTTGGCGATGGGGTAAACCTGTCTGTCTTAGACGCCAGTGGTTGCGGCTTCGAATCCCACACGGAACAAGAAAAAAAAATTCCGTGTCTGGGTGTTTATCTATTTATATTCTAGGATCTCCCCTAGTTCGCTACATGATATTCCATAAGACAAGTTATGCTTACTTTGAGGCCATGTAGTTGGTGTAATTGTCTGGGGATTTTATTATTTACTAGCTTTATCCCGCAACTTCGTATGCGCTTAACTACCCTTCTCGTGGAAATTTCAGAAACTATACAACCAGACACCCACTGAAAGAACCTTTCAAACCAAAAAGAACTCAAGGAATAAGATTTTTCATACAAACTAAAAAGTCCAACCCCTTCCTGTGGGAATTTCGGGAATTCCTTCCATAACATAAACAGACACTTATTGAGGAACCTTTGTATCAAGTATCACATCCGTGCACTCAAGGAATGGGATTTTTTCATACAAACTAAAACATCATATATTTCCCGTTTCCGTGGGAATTTCGGGAATTACTTTCATAACACAACCAGACACACATTGAAAAACCTTTACACCAAATTTCACATCGGTACACTCAAGGAATAAGATTTTTCATAGAAACTAAAAAGTCCTATATTTCCCGTTCCCGTGGGAATTTCGGGAATTCCCGCCTTAGTGCACCTCTACATCCCCTAAAGAATGTATGTTCCAAATTTCAGCTCTCTACGCCCAGTAGTTACGGCTGTACGTTGTCTGTCAGTCACTCAGTCACTCAGTACCTCAGTACCTCAGTACCTCAGTACCTCAGTCACTCAGTCAGTAACGGAACAGTTTTATATATATTGATTTTCTGCTTTCTACTGCAAGCATCGCCTTTAAGCCTTAGCATCGCAATTAATATGCCCGTAAGACTATGAGAAAATACATATTATGAGAAGATAGATGAAAATGCCTGCAGAATCACTCCAAATAATGTATTACATGATCCACGCCTTAATTAAAACAAAGTACTAAAGCCTATACACATAGTTATAAACATAGCTTTCAGAATAAAGCCTTATTTTTGGAACAGTTATAAAATTTTAAGTTGGCGTTTCATTCTAATTTATCATAATATTTTCTCGGATTGCTAGTGATCTTGATTGCAAATGCGTTCGAATAGTGTTTTATTTTATGTTTGTAACTTATGACAAATATAGCCTTACTCAAAGGGTTATGATACGCTAACATATTTATCAAATCCAACTAGCAGCTTCAGAGATAATATCGTTCTAAAAATCAATCACTTCAGCTTTATTTTATAATATAATGAGAAAAACATTGACAAATAGTTTTGTCACAGTTATTCACATCCCATGATATCTGCAGATCTGCTATTGTCTCGAAACTGCCTTTTTGCACACTCCACGAAGGTCATCAAAATAAATCCAAGAAAATCCACGGTCATATCATTGTCTTCCCAAATAAAGCACTTTCTCTAGAATGTGCTGAAAACTGTAACCATCACACAAAAGGACGCTTCAAAAAACCTGAATTCGTCTTTTGTAATGCCCTATAAATAAACATACGTTGGAATTGTAAAGGGGCCGTTGCATTAACCGAGGACTGTTTTAATAGAATATTCTAGATGGTCTGTACTGCTTATCTTGGACGCCTGCATTTTCTAAATGACTTTGAATATATTGGGAGTTTTTAAAACTGTGTTTTTTTATGTTTCAATTTAAATTAATATTGTTTTTGCATTTCCATTTTACTTACTAAACGGGGAGCCTATTTGTTTCCAAATTGAAAGCCATAAAATTCCAGTCTTTGCATCGGAAATGTTTTTGTAAATGGGACATCATACCCATAATATACTTAAAGGCATCTTGGATCTTAAAGTTACAACTACAAGCCAATATTTTTATATTTCAAAAGTGCAATGGTCTTAGCTAACATTCCTTTATCAGGCTTTAAAGTAGCCTTTTAAAAGGCCATTATTTCCGCAACAATGTAAATGCTTCCTAACAAAGGCACCCCGAATGGCTTATTGATGTTCTGAGCCTTTTACAATAGCACAGCTGAGGCAAAGTGGCATACTCATGGCGTAGATAAAAAATCTTTCCCACTTGTAAGTATTTTCCTTAGAAATCGAAGGAAATTGTCACAAAACGGACTGTCCAACAATATAGCTCTTTGGAAAATGATGGAAAATGTCGAGGAAGAACGCAATAAAAGTTGGACTATCGTGCTTCGTAGTTGTATTATAAATGTTGAATTGGATGGATGTTGGTTAGTCTTTTATAACGGATTTCTATAATGAATTCTAATTTCAATTCAAGATTTTTTTCACACAAAAACAAATTTGGAATTTGTCTGTCATAGCAACGCTCATTCAATTATTTTTAAATCAATTGATGATTGAATTATGTAACTTGACTTATAACTTTTAGTGTGTATTGTTTGTATGAGCGAAAACCGAGATATCAAAAGAGTCTTGAAACTAGCTGTGTTTTTAAGATTATTTAAACGAAAATATTCGTTTATGTTTCGCATTAATTGAGCTTTAATTTACTTTTTTCTTTTTCGCACATCTAATTAAATAAAATTCGTTTTAAATATATTTTTTTGCGTTTTGAATTATATTATCGCGATTAAATTGGCAGCGGGCCATACATAATTTTAGTTGGTGTTATTTTGTGGCGTTTAACAAACAAAAACATATATGAATTCCGAATAGTCTTCGGAATTCATTCCTGAGTAGGTACATCAGTGCAAAAATACTCGTAGACGAACGTTACACAAAAAGATATTGTATTTTGAATATTATATGTTTTGTATGTCTTTGGCACTTACAATGAAATTTTTGGACGAACTTATTTATTTTAAAAACGCTACATACTTTAAACCAATGTTTTGAAAATTCGTAGAAGAATAAGTTATTAAGATAAGTGATGATTAGATTTCTAAGCGCTCATTATTTCACGTAACTAAGGATCCGCCTTTGTTCTTTTGGTTTCTTTACAGACCCCATGGTCACGAATGATTGAGGAGGTCATAGAAGTCAGATTGATAGTTACTGTTAGGAAATTGGTCAGATTTGTAACACTTGATCTGCTGCCTTCTGTGCAAAAGATGCTGACATTGTTTTGTCTCCAGGTTGGATATAACTATACTGGAAAAATTGAGTTACCTATTATTTTTTACCGTCTGGGTTAGATTTCCATTTGAGGTGGATATTTGTGTGATGAACACATGTTTATTATTGTTTATTTCTAATTATTTTTTATTTAATTTTTAACATTATCCAGCCCGAATTAAGTTTCTTGATTAACTTTTGCACTTAAATAAACATATAATCCATGTCTTTACGAATTATATTTGTGTTTTTCGCACAAATATCCGCTGCCGTCACCGGGATTCGAACCTAGAACCTGTGGCATAGAAGGGCAATGTACCAGCGGCGCGTGTAATGTCGGTGCGGTATGGAAAATACAGGTACGGTCAGCATCAAAAGTTGATTAACATATTGAAATTTTGCAAAGTCACTTTTCACCATATTGTGCCTACATAACGACTATATTTACTAACTTCTATATTTCTATATCAATGAAATATAGAAGCAATGGAAAGGGCTATGCTCGGAGTTTCCCTGCGGGATCGAATCAGGAATGAGGAGATTCGCAGGCGAACCAATGTCACCGACATAGCCAGAAGGATTGCAGAGCTGAAGTGGCAATGGGCAGGGCACATAGCTCGCAGAACAGATGGCCGGTGGGGCAGAAAAGTTCTCGAGTGGCGGTCACGTACTGGGAGACGCAGCGTAGGCAGGCCCCCCGCACGATGGACCGACGACCTGGTCAAAGTCGCCGGTAAACGCTGGATGAGGGCGGCGCGGGACCGAGCGACGTGGAAGACCTTGGGGGAGGCCTATGTCCAGCAGTGGACGTATACAGGCTGTGGATGATGATGATGGATGATGATATTTCTATATTACAACTATGCATAGAAGTAAGTCAGTTTGAAAATTTAAATGTGTTCATAAATTTTTGATGCTGACTGTAGGTACATCATACATATTCAAAATGAATATTTTAATATTCTGAAATTTATTTATCCGTTATCTAGAATACATAACAAAAGTTTTTTAAGAAACTGGGCTGGACAGTTTTGTAATTTTTATAAATATATGATTACTAGAAGTCGTCGTGGCGCCGTAGTTGCTTTGTGTATCATACGATATCGCAGTTTAAGCAATGTTCGGTGGGGTCGGTACTTGGATGGGTGACCGCCGACCATTCATTTCTCACGTTAAGCAGTCGGTCCCGGGTGCTGTATACTTATATACAGTATTCGTTAGGGTTTGTCAGAAGCCATTTCGGGGCCCTGAAAATTCTGACATCCACCACCTAGCACTGGGCCAGCTTTGTGGATTATGGCCTAAGCCTCCTCGTCACCCAGGGGAGGGACTCCTGCTCCTGAGGGGCCCTGCAGTGTATGTATTACACGGAGTTGTGATGATGATGATTACTAGCTGTTGCGCGCGGTTCTCCCCAGTTCTTCCAATATTTCTATTCTTCTAATGCATTCTTTTCCTTTTATTATTTTTTAATTGTGCAATGAAGTATAAATAAATAAATAAAAATAAATAAATATCAGGATAAAAAATAGCTTATTTGCTATTCTAGACTGTATAGGTACTATCACTATGCCAAATTTCATCCAAATCCGTTGAGCCGTTCTGCCGTGATTAAGGAACAATCTTCCAAACATCCATCGATCCATACTTTCACATTTATAATATTAGCAAAAGTAAGATATTTATTTAAATAAAAAAAAATATCGTTCCATTTTTAAATGAGCAAATTAACAAAAAATCCATCGCGTCATTCCAATTTCGAAGTATAGTCAAGTCGCAGTCTCAAGTGTAGCCCAGCACTGGAGCGCAGATGCGGAGAAAGGCTGTCAATTATTTCGACGGCCTCTCAGCTCAGCTACGTCATCATTAATTCAGCGCCATCTCAAGAGTTCCAACGAAGTTTCTGTACCGCTTAGTTTTAAAATAGATAGAGTTTAGTGATATATTTTGGATATCGTAAATAAGCGTAAATGGGTTAAATTGGAATTAGAAGGATTTTTTACTGTATCATCTGAACTAGGTCCTAGGTGGTTTCGAATCATGGAAGAGATGTATAGTTATATGAAAAACACAGTAAGTTACTGCTAGTAAGTCAAGTCATAAATTTACGGTAAGTATCTTTATTTAAACGTTTATGTATTAAACCTTTATCTTTTTTTCTGTCATTTAATGTAGGCTAGATAAAGTGAGAATGATTGATATATTTATGTATTTCTTATAAATGTGAAAGGTTTCTTTACCATAAAATTTGGAAAACACATAGGATTTCTAGCATGACATTTAACTAATAAATACTGTGACTTTATGCATATTCTATTACTAACATGTACTAATTCAATTTCATATATATTTAGTATTAACTTCAAATCGGACATATTCTTATTATAATCATTGCACAATTGTACAAATTTAACCAAATAATGCTTTATTTAAAGTTATAACTTAACCTCCTTAAGCTGTAGCAGAATATCAGCGTATTGCTTTTAAGCAAATATGGACGCTGAGCTATGGCTTTTTGCGCTGCTATAACACACACTGATTTAGATTAAGTATTTTTAAGAATTGTTATAATATTAAGTTTATAAGTGTGTGATTTTAGTAACAATAAACGTTTATCTATCTATCTATCTATCTAGGATTCTCATTAACTTTCATAGTATACATTTCATATGGATGAAGACGCGAGACAAAGCTAGTAAGTATAATTTTGAATGATCCATAATATTATATTTACCATCTGTTAAATACACAGAGGACTGGTGGGTCATTTTCGAAATTCCAGGACGTTTTAATTAGAAATCATAGATGAAGAGAAAAAAATAAAATAAATATTAATTTTTACTGAGAAAACTATCATTAATAATGCTTAGGTACACGACGCTTTTATTTTATAATGAATATGCATATAATTGGCTTGGCTAAGATATGCGGCATAATTATTTTTAATAAGGCTCTTCAGGAAAATGAAGCTAAAGCATAAACGATATATTTTATATTTATATTTTTGCCATAGATAATGTACAATTGTAATATAATTACGCGTTAAGGCTTACCGTACTTGACTGTGCTTACATAACAAAACTGATAATACTAGCCTTTAGTATGAATGTAAATATGTCTGAAATATAACTGTTGGCCTTAAAACTCCACAGGTTGTGGGTTCGAACCTCGCATAATGCAAATACGAGTATTTGTGTCCCTGAACATGAGATAGGTATATAATATATAACCCGGTTTGAGTACCTTAAACAGAAGCATATATGCTTATTTTAGGGCTAGATGGCGTTGGGTAATTAAATGTTCAACGATTATTGTGTTAGTTATTATATTCCGGTTAAAATAAGCATATACATAATTGGTATATTTGTCATTAATTTAACTATTAAACTTAATTTTTAAGTTTAATAATTAATTTCTTTGCTCTTATTAATTTTTAACCTTAATTATAATTCATTACATAAGTTACATAAGCGTAATGCAATAGATACTTAGCGGGTGTTGGGGTGCGTGTGGCGAGAACACTGCTGTGTGCGTATTGACTGAGGCGGCGCAAAAGGGAAAAGTGTAGTGAGTCTCTTTATTTATTCATAGGTATTCCTAGTGAAAATTAAATACCTACGCTTATCACATAATTATGATCAGAATCGAGTTCAGAGTGCTCTCCTTCAGTAAGTATCTAAAAATTTTCACCAGTCGCCCTGTATAATATTTTATTTATGTTTTCCAGTTAAAATGAATACATGAATAGCTGCTATTAATGTTACTATTCTAAAAAACTCATACTTTACATTCAGTCATACTTTCCTATAAAAACAATAATAAAATCAGCGGTTCCTGTAACAAATACCCTAATTTTCCAGTGAATAGCATTCCCTAGAAATTTCGTTAGGAAACAATAAATACCACAGCCGTAATAAATGGCACGAAAAAATGTGAGTCTCTGACAAATAGTGGCCACTATTGGTTACCCTGACAAATATCTATAAACTATATGAGCTCGATCGACTTTTTCGAGGTTTTAGGGTCCCATGCAGAAATGTGAAAAAGAAAAACTAATGTATGCCGACCAAATTGGCCACATACTAAAATGTACCTAGTTCAAAGTACTCGTAACCGTGGATTATGTTTTTTTTTATATTGTAAGGATAGGACGTTTGTCTTCCATGCCACCTGATGGAAAGTGCGCATGAAGACTATGGTGTTACACGTCCATCCACGAGAAACCTAAACTCGAGACTTAAAAGTTCCAGGACTGTAGTGGTCAGGAAAAACAGACGCAGGCAGATTGTTCCACACCTTGGCAATCCGTACCAAAAATGAACTATCGAAGCGTTTTGTTCGACTTCTTGGTATATCCACTATATGGGGATGGAAGTTCTGTCTGCGTCTGGTAGTCCGGTGGTAAAAAGGAGTGGGTTCAATTTGGTCAAAAAGATCACTCGCACACTCACCAAAATGTAGTCGATAAAATACTGTAATAATATGTATGAAAAATTATGATTTTCTGTAAACATTTAATTTTAATTATGTAATAGCTGTAAGTTTTCCTAAAATAAATAAATTAATAAAAAGATTGATGAACGTAGAAAGAGGTTTGTCTGGATCGTAGCAATTGGCGTTTCCTTGTCTCAGCCTACCCCAAAGGGTGACAGGCGTGAAGTTATGTATGTATTTTTCTTCATAATATGTATGGGGACGTTTTTTCCCCATGCCACCAGGTGGACAGTAAATTTGTGGACTAAAGAGGTACATGTACATTCGGAAAAAAACTGTCCACTCGACACGTAAAAGTACAAGGACTGTAGTGATGAGGAAAAACAGCCACAGGCAGATCCTTCCATATCTTGGCAAACCGACGTAACTGTCAAATCGCTTTGTTTTATGGTATCCTACCTGTTTCGCGTGGTTTTACCGGAGAAATTTTGAATCCCGCGGGAATATAGGGATGAAAAGTAGCGTACGAACTATTCCAGACAGTACACTATGAATACTGGACGGTAGCGACAGCTAGAGCGACAGCGGTGCGGGCAGCGACGCGGGGAATCTGTGCCGTTTTCGACGCCAGCGGGCGCTCGATAGAAACTCAATACTTTCTATCGTGTCGCGGAAATCGCTGCCCGCGCCGCTGTCGCTGCCCCGTCCAGTTTGCAGCCTTCTGCCGTGAGCGAGGAATAAACATCCATTCATACATGCAAACTTTCCCATTTACAATATTAAGTAAGATAGTTATTAGATTAGTATGATCAACTATGCGGGGATTTTCAGGGCCATCTACACTTACAGGGTTGATTTGAAGTCACAGGCCAAATCTTTTTACACAATAAATATCATTTGTAGAAAAAAAAAACAAAAAAAGTATTATTTTTTTACAAAGAAATAAATATATCCGCTAACATATTAAGCAAACAATGGTCACTCTAAATTACCATTAAAATAAAGACAACTACGCGCTACTACAAAACATCTTGCAGTACTACGTCGTAATATTATCAAAGAAATGCCGCGTCGTAGTAGCTATGTTCATCAACAGCGACTATTGCATAAAAGTTTGTGGTGCCATATCTTTATTTTTTTTTTACTGAAATAAATATGCAGGTACGTTTATATCGTGTCAAAGAAACAAACTTTTAAATTTGGCTGGTGACGAAAAATCAACCCCGTATAGCTCAACTGAATGTTTTTTTCGAAATGGATACCAGATGGTACCTAATTGAAAGACGACACTTAATTTTAAATTTTATATCGATAGTACTTATATATAAGGCCGCAGTGATAAGAAATATTACCTTCTATGTGAAGGATTATGGTTAAATAAAAGTATTTAGTTTGATAACGCTTGATTTATTTCTCTAATACAGGACATACATCACACACAACAGCGGGGGAGCAAGTGACAGAAGAACGGATGAAGCACAAGTGACAGCGTAACACAGTTGTCACCACGTTTACAAATACACATATTGTATCTTGTTTATAATGGTAGCTATGCTACAACACTATGCTAGAATTTCTGAGTTCGAATCCTGGCGAGGGTGGATAATCACCTTCTTCCGCCGTTCCTCTTATTGGGTTGCTAAAATCATTCTTGGACGAGAAAACTTAAAATGTGAAACATAAATAAAGTCAAAAAGATTTTTAATAACCAGGTTGATAATAGCGCTCAACGCAAAAGCGTCAAGCTATTGCGCTAAGTATTTGAAAAGGGTCATGATGATGGTGACACTCAATATGTAATAGGTATAATGCCATTATGAAATACTAAATATTCCAATACATCAAAAGATACAGTTGCATAACTACAACTTAATTACGTGGATGTGTCCATTTCAGGGGATTATTAAACGCTGCAGCAGAAAGTACAGTCAGACGCACCAATAAATATTAACAATGATTAAATCTTTTAAAGAATCATATTTTTTTTTTTAAATCTTCACTATCAAAAAACACAAAGTTATTACAGAATAGTACTTTATGCAATATTACTTATATAAAAACATATTAGAGCAAATTATCTGAAAGAAATACAAAAAACTTAATGAAAAACTCTAGACATCCGAAATAGGTAAAAACCTGTGCCTCGGGAGGTTTGAAATTAAAAAACAAGAAACAAGCGTTTGACCTTAACCTCACCTGATGGCAAGTTGAAGAAGACAGTACACGTGTTAAGAGATGACCTGGCTCATTATAAAATGGGGGAACGCCTCACCGCAGGAGTGGATGTATTTGGCGGCAGATTGTATATGAAGGGCGGTCGCTAGCCCGGACACTATCACCAAATTGGGGTCACTGGGATCCTTTGGGAGCCTCTGGGATCCTTTGGGAGCCTTTGACTACATTATACATGGGCAGTAAAGCTATTCTTTGCCAAAATTCAAAGGTGGAGATTTTTAAATGGCTATGGAATACTCATATATTTGTATAATATTATTATGTGTCTGTAAATCTTCCGAAAAATAAATAAATAAATAAATAAAATAAATAAATGAATGTATAAATAAATCTTTGTTGCTTACAAATACCTTTTCTACAGAATCTTTTGTTAATGATGTAAAAACGCATATGCTGAGTAGTAACCATTTACGGGTATTTCTTAATGTTTTTGTATTATGCGTTGATAGTAAATTTATTACTGTTATTATCTTTTCTTTTAGTAGCGAATAAGTTTTTAATTTTTATCACTGAGTTTTAGTGCAATTGTATAAAAAGAAACATGTATTCTTTGTATCGTACTTTTCGCTACTACATGAAGTGTAATATAATAATAAAACCTTTTTCTTTCTTTGTTACAAAAAAGGGTTTCCGATCCTCGGTTTTCGAGACTTCTAACAAAATTATTTATAGGTGGAGTTGATTTCTTGGAAATCGTAATTGAACACTACAAGATTATTTTCCAGGTGTGTGCTAAGAATCGACGAATGGATTACTCCCAAAGGATTGAAACAGCTTCGTTCCGCAACCTTTCATTCTGCGTATAACAAGGCCAAACCTCAATGTATCTTTAAATTTGTTATGTGTTATGGAGACCAAAAATATTTAATAATTTGCCTTAATATTAAAAAAACAAACCTTAATTATTAAAAAGAACAGTGTTAAAATGAAAATATTTTGAATTTTCAGACTATTTTGTGTCAAAGAGTTGAAAGATAAAAGTAATTTCTTCTTTATCAGGATGACTACATTGACTTAGTTACGGGTTCATCATAAAATAATGCAGTAATAATAAATAAATAAATATTTCTGAAACTCACACAACATTAGGTATCTAGCCCAAATTAAGTTTCTTAAAGAACTTGTGTTATGGATACTAGATAACTGATATACTTAAGAAATATATATAAACATACATATTGAATAAATACATATTTTTTATTAGAATAAACTTAAATGAACATATAAACATCCATGACTTGACGACTAATATCTGTGTTCATCAGACAAATATCCGCCGCCGCCGCCGGGTTTCGAACCCAGGACCTCTGGCATAGAAGGCAATGTATGTTACCGCTACATCAGCCGGTCGTCGGCTGGTGTAGCGGTAACCAGTAACACCATCAACAAAGCAATTATTTAAGACTAGCTGAGCCCGAGACTTCTTTCGCGTGGATGACGAAGTTTATCTATGAGTTTTTAGTGTAAAGTGCTATTTGTCTATTAATACTTCTCGGCGCGGGCACTCTGTGGCTAATTACAGAAGAAAACCAATTGTGTCTCATTAACGGTAATTAAGGGTGTTACCACACCAATCGATCGACCGTCGATCGATGGTAGAATGGATTAGTCGACATCGATCGATAATTTTTACTTCTTAGAAAAAACCGGTAATCGACCGTTGATCGACGC
Organism: Stenoptilia bipunctidactyla; assembly: GCA_944452665.1. NCBI lineage: Eukaryota > Metazoa > Arthropoda > Insecta > Lepidoptera > Pterophoridae > Stenoptilia > Stenoptilia bipunctidactyla. Next base: position 10,160,387 of record OX101743.1, read on the forward strand.
TGTCGGTCGAAGGTCGATCGACGTCGATCGATTGGTGTAGTAATACCCTAAGAGGGTTTATTATATAGATAGCGGCATCGCTAGCGTTTTGTAAGTTTTTTTATAGTAGACTTTGGTACCTGTTTAGCAGGATAACTGATAGTGAAGCTGACGTTAATCACAACGAATGCTCACAAAGATAATGGTAACGACAGCCTACTCTCAAGGGAAAGAGCGGCGTAAATCTGACCATCTGAAAAACGACTTACGCTAAGATCGAAACCAGCAACGCCTAGAGTCTGACTTGTGCCTTATTTATTGACATAGCTTGTATTTATATACCAATAAATAAACAAAATCCCTAAAAAATAATAAATATCTACACGAATTCCTAGTAAGAGTATGTACTAAAAATAACCTACTTTACACACTACCAAATATAGGTACTACCTGTACTTGAAATCTATACGGTCTGCGTATAAAACGGATAAAATTACCCAGTGTGGTGCCCAGAATATTAAAGAATAATTTTACCAAGTTTCATCGTATTCGAACCTGTAGTTTTTGCGTGATACCTGAACAAAGAGACAGAAAGACATACAGACAAAAACATTTTTTATCACATCTTTGGGTACGGTGTCGTTCTAGTAACACCCCCTGACATGAATTTTTTCGATATTTTCAATATACAGAATTTTTATTTCTACGGATTTATTATTATAAAGAAAACCCCCAGACAATGAAACAACTACATGGCCTCAAAGTAAGCTAAGGTTGTGTTATGAGATACTATGTAGCGAACTAGGGGGGAATCTAGAATATAAATACATAAATAGATAAACACCCAGAAACGGAACATTTTTTTTCTTGTACCGGGCGGGAATCGAACCCGCAACCACTGGCGTCTGAGGCAGATACCCCATCGCCAAAGTGGTCGTCGGCGAGTAAGTATAGATTTTCTACAAAAATCACGTGGTAAGGGGGATTTTCCTTTCTATACAGTGTGTCCCCGCATGTAGTAATAGGTGTTTAGGAGCATGCACAATTTCATCGACAAAAATATTCCGTAAAAAATAACTTGAATACATACTTTAACATCCATATTTTCTAGCCTGATATCTTTGTTTTTCACACAAATAACCACCCTTCACAAGTTTCAAAATCGGTAATATATTTTACTACTAAAACAGCTATTCAGTAACAAAAATCAAATATTAAAGTTGTAAAGCAAACATTAAATTATAGCTGTTGACTGTACCTAGATTTTCGCTCCTCTCTAATTACATTTCAGTGCTTTCGAGGTAAACAATACCTATTTTACTCAGTTGGTTATAAAGTCGTTGTTTATATTACTAAAGTTTATTTCAATCCATTTTGACCCAAGAGAAAAACAAGAGTAACCTTCAGTTGCAAGGAAAAGTAAAAAGTGTATTGAAACAGTTCGGACCTTACGCGAAGTTAGAAATTTTTTAAATTCAGCTTTAATAGTTTTTAAATAAAATTGTTTGTATGATTTAAATATTATATAATAAATAATAAAAAAAAACCTTAGAAAAGTATTTATTTATTTATTTAATTAACAATTTATGTACACACAGTTGAGATACAATTAAGAGACAATGAATAAAAATAAGTACAAAGGTACAGCTTATCTCTTAAGAAATTTCTTACAGCAGACCCATGACTGGAGAGTTTGGTTTGAAAAGCAATAATAGTGTGTACTAAATAGACATACATATAAATTAATATACATACTAATACATATACATATTATTATATATACTTTATACATATACATACATTATTTTATATATCTTAATATCATATAGATAGTAATGTGGGTAACATAGCTTACAGTAGCGAATAGTATTGATCTTTGACTTTCTTTTTAAAAATAGATATCGTTTTAGACTCACGAATTACATGAGGTAACGAATTCCACAATCTGACTGCATGGACAGAGAAAGAGTAGGAATAATAATCGGTTTTATGAGAAGGCATATGTAAAAGAGTACGCAAATGTGCTCTACATGGCGTATCCTGAGAGTGAGAGTATGAAAACCTTTCACGCAAATAGAGAGGAGTAAGTGGGTTATTAAGGATATTAAAAAGGAGGCAAAGGATTCTAGTGTTACGCCGGTGCCGAATCGGAAGCCATCGAAGTTGCCTGCGATATTCAGAAACGTGATCGAATTTCCTCAAGCCAAAGATGAAACGAATGCAAAGGTTTTGAAGACGCTCCAATTTGTTAAGAAGTTCCTCCGTGGCATCCAAATAGCAAGCATCGGCGTAATCAAGAATGGGCAGAACAAGCGGGCAAGGGAAATTTTGGTTTTGAAGGGTAAAAACGTTTGTAAGGTCTTTAGGGAGTGCAAGGAGTAGTGAATCTTACGACTGATTTCACTGACATTCGCGTTCCATGTAAGATTTGAATCGATAATGACTCCTAAGTTCTTGGCTGTGTCAGTGAAAGCAATCGTAACATTGTCCATGATGATTGGAGGAATAACAGAAAAGTCAAGGCAACCACGAATATAGCGACTGCCTATGATCATGGCTTGTGATTTGAGTGGGTTGATCAGAAAACCAAAAGACCTCGCCCAGTCACCTATTCGACACAAATCTGTATTAATTGCCCTTACAGCAGAATTAACATCAGAAACAGCAAAATGGCGGTAGATTTGCAGATCATCTGCGTAGAGATGGAATTTGGAAGAGATGACTTTGGTTACTGAGTTAATGAAGATCGAAAAAAGGAGAGGAGATAAGACACCACCCTGCGGCACACCTGCAGATAGATTACACCAATGTGAGTAACTCTCATCAAGGCGGACCACCTGCGAGCGACCACGAAGATAGGACTCAAACCAAGTCAATGCCGGTGGGAATACATTTAAGGATTTAAGGATACCCAGTAAGATGTCGAAATCAACAGCGTTAAAAGCATTGCTGAAATCAAGAAGGATAAGTAAGGTAAGGGATTTGTTTTCCATGGCCCAGCGAATGTCATCAGTTACGTGAATCAAAGCTGAAACAGTGCTGTGGCCAGGACGGAAGCCGGATTGGAATGGGGTGATGATCTCATTGGAGGTAAGGAATGCTGACAATTGTTTATGCACAATGTGTTCGAGAACTTTCGAGAGAAAAGGAAGGACTGAAATAGGGCGGATGTGAGTTACGGTAGTAGGATTAGGGATTTTAGGTAAAGGGATAATGTGCGCACGTTTCCAGGCAGTAGGGAAGGTACCAGAAGATAAAGAGTGATTAAAAATGTGAGTAAGGATAGGTAAAAGATAAGGTAATATCATAACGATCATTCTCGAGCACAATTTGTCATCACCAATCGCAGCTGAAGATATGGAAAGGACAGATTTCTTGACTTCATCTGAAGAAACAGCTGCAAAAGAGAAAGGAGAATGTGTCATGTGCAGTTTCGACAGATGATCCAAGGTGTTAGCTTTAATATTCGGATTTAGTATGACGGGAGGTAGGGAGAAATGATTGTTCAGAGCGCTCAAATCAAAGTCTTTAAGGGATGTGTTGGGAGATATTAAGTAATATATTAATACCCCTTTTTTTGTAGACAAAAGTTTTTGACCAATGTGTATTGCCAGCAATGTACCCTACTACTTATATGCGCAATTATGGACCTTTAAAATAAGCTCGAAGTCGCGAGCAATAAAAATGCTCGGAGTTTCGTTGCGGGATCGAATGAGACATAGCCAAAGAGATGCGGGCCGAGCTGGACCGTTATGTGTGGACAACCTTGGGGAATCATTGCCTTTGTCACCGTTGCCTTTGATGATTGAAGATGATGATGATCTTGACCTCTTCTTGTTTTTAAAGGAGTTTTTTAAGCCTTAAACAATCACTAAAAATACAAGAAGAATAAATAAATATTTTCCTAGATTTATTTAAATATCTTATATTTTATACACAAATACGGACTAGAATAAAACAGGGTACATAACAAAGATTTTACTATTTCCCTGAGCTAATATTAATCTTGCTTGCATAGATGCCAGCGCCATCTACTGAAAAGCTTAAAATAAAAAGCTAACTTTATACAAAGCTCTTTTACTTTCTGTAATTTATCTAGCCCTAATGGTTATCTCGATGTTTCGAGGGATGTGAATAGAAAGAACGGATATCCGAACTTCTCATAATAAATTGCAATTAATTAATGAAATGATTAGATCTTTAGTCGTAGAATGTCCAAGCTGAATGTTATTCTCTTTTAATAACTGAATTAATAAGTTTTATATTGTTAAAAAGTCGTCCGTATAGGGTCGGCTAAAAAAAGGCCGACTGCCTTGTATAAAGGTGTCGTGAAAGGCTATAAATCCACGTGAAATTAGCTATTACCTATTAAACTAAAAATCGTATTTCTTAACGTCCTTCTCTAGGTAAAAGATGACCATTGCAAGGACTCTCTTTTGATGTTAGGACCAAAGTGTCATCTTCGACCTCATTCACTTACCACCAGCAGGACTACTCTCTTAAACAACAGTGTCGAGTTCATCGATGTAACAGCGACGAGTTACATAATCGGTAGGTATTCATATGACATATAACTCGACCCCAAAGCTCGCCTCTGATGACGGCGTGGGTAATATATTATTTCATCGAACTTTTAGACATTTCATCGACAAGGTCGTCGTCGAGCACAGCGCTGTTGTTTTATTTACGCCAATAGCCTTGCAGGTATGATTGCTGACACAGAAAAAAGAAATGCTTGAAGAAAAATTTAGGATATTTTCAATTTAAAATCAAAATGGCGGATAGCGCGCTCCAATCCCAGTCTTGCCAACACTATAAAACTTCACAACCCTAAGAAACCCAGCGTTACCAACACTCTGGTAAGCGTCAGTCTGTCCGTCTGTCTGTAGCTACGGAATGGAACTATTAGAGCTGATTAAGGGTGCAGTTGACATTGAAATATATTGGCTCAGTACGAAAAGTCTGCTCGTGGCTTTGTGCTAAGTGAACGAAGGAAAACCAGATGTGTAGAGTTTGTTTTATTAGTACTTTAGTTTTATTAAAAGCATCATTTTGAGAGCTTGCTGCTTATTTGAACGACATATATTTTCTATCATTGTAATTGTCCTTATTAAGTTAACAAGTCGTTCGTATTACTGCAAATGTAAAATGTGTTTACTTGCATTCTAATTACGACTACCGAGTTGAAAATGAATTAAATATTCACACATAACTTAAACAGGGTATCTACCCTCGAGTAGGCACATTATTTAAGTAAGTTATAAAGCACCGCAACATACTGCTTGAGCGCGCCTTATATTGATGAATATAGTTAAACAAAGATGCGAACAAACAGTATGTCGTTCTTTTATATTTGAAATTTGAATAATTATCTTTCTTCATTCAGAAGGGGAAGTTCATTGTTTTTGTCCGAAGAATTTAATCTTCGGTATAGTTACGCGAAACGCACCAGCTTCCCGTAAATATTTAGTGATAACGATAATAACGTAAATATACCTAACTAGGTGACCCGGCAAACGTTGTTTTGCCATATAAATTAAAAAAAAAAAATAGATGTTGGCCGATTCTCATAGATACCGGATAAGCACAAAAAGAATTATCAAAATCGGTCAAGCCGTTTCGGAGGAGTATGGCAACGAAAACTGTGACACGAGAATTTTATATATTAGACTAGCTGACCCGGCAAACGTTGTTTTGTCATATAAACAAAACGAAAAAAAAAAGATGTTGGCCGATTCTCATAGATACCGGATAAGCACAAAAAAATTCATCAAAATCGGTCAAGCCGTTTCGGAGGAGTATGGCAACGAAAACTGTGACACGAGAATTTTATATATTAGATTATAGAAGCGATAAAAAAAATAATTACAAATCCCGGTCTTTTCAGTACCTACTAGTTAGGTTTATACTTATACAATCGTTTCTTAACAATATTTGTGTGGTCTACTATCTCTGCAGCGTTTGCTAATCTGATAATTAAATCTGCTGTCCTTGTCTTCTCCTTCCATTTCGCGCGATTGGACTTGTCATTTTCTGTAATGTAGCAGTTCACGGCGATATTCCTACATCTTGTCTTCGTTCTTAATATTCTTTTGGACCCAGGAATAATCAGACTTTAGTGACATTTTCGGCGTATTCGGGTGTCTCCCCTTCACGTGTCCAAGCCAAATATGTAAGTGACCACTTATCAGTTTAATAAATTGAAGTATATCATACACAATATTTATTTGTACCACACACAAATGAATACAAATATATTCGTGATCAAAATTCATTGCATTGTGCTGAAAACGAACCCGCAACAACCGAAGTCTTCTTCTGCTTATTATTTATGGCAATCAGCCGTTGTTATGAGTCAACAGACTATTTTTGCCAGTATCGTGTGGAGGGGCGCAGACTATCTTTGACAGCTACCAGCCCTTACTGCTTGTTAAAATTGCTGTATAATATCAGTAGCCGGGGGAAACAACTAAAGTCGCTGGCGGGATAAAATAACTCCTTTGACACTACAGCTTATTACAAACCCTGTATTGACACATATGAGAAATCATTGAATGTCATTCCATTTTCCAGAAACCCTGCTTTTGTCCAATAGTACGATGGTAAAATTAATTGAAAGTCATTTCCAAGAAAACATTGATCGAGTTGCTATGACAACCCATTCTATTCATCACGTTTAAACAGTTTATTGCAGATTTCGTATGCACCAACAAGCACTAAGATAATTACAACTTTATGATAAAATAAAAGATCTAATGCATTTTCATGCTGAAAAACAAAAAACGGTGCGAGAAGAGAAATGGACCCAGACGACTATAAACTTTGAATGCGGTTTGCAAACTAATGAACGTTCTCAATTTGAATTCATAGATAGAACATTTTTTTTTATGGAGGTTTTAAAGATCCACAGATTATAATAGCCAGACCATGTATACTCTTTAGTCGTAGAAAAACTTTAATATTTTTTTTCCAACCTTAATAATTATACATCAATAATTTCAAGGTTACATTTGGTGGTCAAAGTATTCTGTCCAAAACAATGAATAATATATAACTAAGGATCAAACCTTAAAAAAAACCTTAAGACACAAAAAATATTTTCCTAGGTACATATATAACTCTGTTAGTATTTTGGTTTTAACAACTCATTTAATACCGAGAATATGTACCCATATATCTCGTTCCTGTGTAAGATGCTACATAAACTCCTTTGATCTTAACGTAAACCTCAAAATAACAAATATTTCCAAAGAATTCACTCGTTTTACGAAAAGTAGCTTATGTATCAATATTTTACGTGCAAACACACAGGTGGGTAGCTTTATATTATAATAAACGTTTCTGAAAATGCGTTTTCGTACTGAAACCCGAGGGTTCTTCCTTAAGCGTACGTATCATTTGATCTTCGTTCTTTAATCTTTTTTATTTCGATCTTTTGTTATCACGAAATGCCAACCCAAATAGTTTATTGCCGCAACCACCATTTTTGAATTTCGTTCTTTTTTCAGAACTCCAATTCAGGTTTCAAGACCATGATTCAATTAGTAACCTAAATGTATTTCTTTGCTTAAAAAAAGACAAGTTAAAAAATAAACATTACAAATTAAACACAATTTTTAGACATACTTAATCTGATTATAATAATGTTGAATAATATTGAATTGCCTAATTTATTTTTAGTTTCAGGTCACTGTAGGTACCTACTGTTTTCTTCATCTTAAGACCCAGGTACATGTGAGAATCACTTGATCATTTGGAATTTGTTGCCATACCTAATAAAATTAAGTAACACTTGATTATTTAACTTGAGCTTTGCTAATCGGAAGGAGCGGTGACTGATCGGCAGCGACATGACTGGTTCTATTAAATACAGGGTCAGTTTCATATCAAAAAAAGAAAGAATTGCTTTTTAGGAATTTGGACAGGCAGAGGTTTGGAAATAAAAACCGAAAAATAACACAGGACGACGAATTTTGGGGTGTAATGGAGTAAAAACGTATTTTTTTTATAACGAACGCTTTTTACCATAAATTGTATATATGAAAAAAGGCAGATCTATGAATCTAAGACATGATAAATGTGAATAAATACGGGTTCTTAATTGATTTTGCTTTAACTTTTGTAACTATATATTGTAACTATATATAACTATATATTTTATTTTGTTATATGGCAATATAACAAAATAAAAAATAGCCCAGTTATTTGCATGCATATTGTATTCGTGCGGGAGCCTGGTTGGTATATATTATTCTGTTGCAGACTGTACCTACTTTAAATTAAGTTCTGTTGCAGATAGTTTGAATATTAAAGGGTACAAGTAAAAATACTGTCTATAATCACACTCTCATTTTCAGTTTTTTTTTTGTTTTTGTTAAATACAGCTTTTCTTTTTCTTGGGGGTTACATCATAATGCATAATTAAATACATAATTTGTTTACAATTTCTTACAATTAAATATTAGGTTTACATAAATATTGTAAGAAATAAATGTAATATAAAAAAACTGCACATTCACTTTGCTAGTCTATGTACTATTAATGTTTTATTTGAGTTTTTAAGTGTTTTACATGCTGTATGTTTCCCAAAAATGGTAATAAAGAAATAAATAATATTGAAATAAATATATGTAAAATAATTTAATTAAGTATAAAAATAAAATTAATAAATATAATTGATTGTTCATAAAATATACTGATTTTTTAAACTGAATAACTAATGCATAAGTATATAATTACAAATATGTGTACAATATGAACACATAATCTATCATAAAATAAAATCTGTTAAAAAGTATCAACCTAACCCGTGGCCTCCATATACAAGAATGCGTGCAAGTAAGGGGTATCGTTTAATTTAAAACGAAAAAAAATCTTGCATAAAACTTATCAAATTATCAAATCAAAATAATTATTATGAAAAGTATCAAAACCAATTCGGAGCACCTTTTTGCAACTATACCAGAGCGAGCGAGACAGAGCTATTGTTTCGTTTTAAGAAAACGATTTTTTTTATACCCAAAATGAATTCGCATCATTTTGGGTATAATGTTCTTAAACTTACCACCAAGTTGACATACACGAATATCAAACAAAAAAAATACAAAAAAATAGGGTTTTCAGAATAAATTAAAACAGTTCTAACCGTAAGAACCCTAACCAACAAGGGCGGAAATCCCCCAGGAATATGAGATATTGATTGGAGTTTCTCGTTGTTTTCAATACTTTATTATCCCTTTCCCAACAGACTTCGCATCCATTGTCTTTGACGAGATTCAGCCATGTTCTGATGATTAAGTTCTTTTGTTTTTTTTCCTTCAATTTTTCACCTAGAATTATTATGATGATCGAGATTGATAGGATTTTGATTTTTGAGATTCTGAATTCAAATGTCTGGGGAATTCGTTGTGGGTGTCGTAAAAATATTTTATTCTAATATTCAAATTGGATGCTTTTTTAATACTGTTGGATGTTGAATAAATACATATTTTTTTAGGGTGTTATCGGAGGCTTTTTTGTGGGCGATAGGCTGATCCTCTTAGTCTCTCTTCACTATTATAATGCCTCCAAATTTGTCAAACGTGACATCAGATGGTTTTATTACCTCTGGTGTTCTTCGTACCCCATACGGGATACAGGCGTGAAGTTATGTATGTACATATTTTTTTATTAGAATAAACATAAACATCCATGACTTGACGACTAAATATCTGTGTTCATCACACAAATATCCGCCGCATAGAAGGTAATGTATGTTACCGCTACACCAGCCGGTCGTCATTATTTTGCTTTTCTTTTTTGTTTTATCTGGCAATTGAGCTCTAGAATCACTTGATAGGATTTCCGAGGTTATAGAGTCTCACTCCTGGGTGACAAGAGAAGTTAGGCTATAAACCACTAATTTGGCCTTGTGCTGGTTGGTAGATGTCAGAATTTTCAGGACGCTGAAATGCTTTCTAACTAACTATTTATACGTATACAGCACCCGGGAACTTCTGTTTAACGTACCCAACTCAACTCAAACTCAAATATTTTTTATTTCGTAAGTATTTAAATACATTTGAAATAAGTCAAACCATTTACAAATTGAACTGAATCTACCATCACTTCGGAAAGTCGATCTGTTGAGAAGAAGTGGCAAGAAACTCAACAGCAATCATATTTTAAAAATAAGAAAAAAAAATACTCAATAACAATTTACAGCCAGGGAATCCCATCTTCTTGCATCCGGATATCTTATAGTAAACCTTTTCACATAACACTTATCCTAAAATCTATCGAAGGGTTAATCTTAAATATTTTGGAATTTTATTATAAAATAAAGCGTACACATTGAACCTATGAACGAGTTGGTGATCTTCTGGAGTTTACTATCATATTTATACATTATGCAATCAAGTACTAAACAGAAACGTAGACATAGATATATAGAGGTAAAGATAGAAGCAGAGATAGACGTAGCGATAGAGGTGAGATAGAATACCGTCTGTTACACCGAAGTCCCTAAACACCTATTCTTATACCGACCGCGCCAAACATTACTTTACCTGCTTTCGAATTGATTGGTATACACAGGAACTTCTTATACTAGGTAAAATCGAGTAAAACTACTGACCTGTTATACTATACCCAGCGCGGCGAACCTTGATCCCTATGACACTTACAGTAATTTCCACAACATAAACTTGTAGTGCCGTCACCATTACATTAGAATCGTATTGGAGGCTTCTAAAAATGGCATTTATTTATTTTACGTAGCAGTATTCCAATAAAATGATATTCCGTTGGAATTATAACAACTCATAACATTTGCAAGAAATTATCTCAATCACACTTTACGTTTACGTTCTGCAAAAGTTACTTCGTCGGGTATCTATCAAATCATACCTTATGAAGTAACTTTTGCAGAACGTAAACGTAAATTGTGATTGAGATAATTTCTTGCAAATGTTATGAGTTGTTATAATTCCAACGGAATATCATTTTATTGGAATACAGCTACGTAAAATAAATAAATGCCATTTTTAGAAGCCTCCAATACGATTCTAATGTAATGGTGACGGCACTACAAGGTTATGTTGTGGAAATTACTGTAAGTGTCATAGGGATCAAGGCTCGCCGCGCTGGGTATAAGTGAACGACAATCGCGTTGACACAAGTTGCCTTTAGTACTGGTTGCAGTGTGTCGCATCCCTTATTGTTGCGTCCTGTCACTCACTTAGAACAATACCTGGGCCATGGAGAACGTCAAAAGACGAATTATTCTTCAGACGAACATACTCGTAACTTGGGATGCACTCAGAACAACGCACCCCAAATAATTAAATTAGCTACTTAACGAAACTGCGGTGCGAGCACAGAACTTTATCGACTCGTATCTTTACGAATGTTTGTATAGTATGGAGTTGGTTGCAAGTTTTTAGTAACATTGTATTTTTTTTATTTTACAGTTATTTAAGAGTACAACATGTTTACAAACATTCAAAATAAACAAGGCAAACATTTATTTAAGCTGGCTGTGTGGCAATGGATACATTTCAATTATTGCTTACAAATCGTCTCCATACTATACGAACATTCGTAAAGATACGAGTCGATAAAGTTCTGTGCTCGCTCTGCAAACACACCGCTTATGTATTCCCAATAGTAAGTTTTTATAAGCTATAGTTCAATTCTTTTTAAATGATTTTTGTGACAGTTTTAATATTTCATTTTGCGCAAACTTTTTATAAAAAAAAAGTGAAGGGATATAAATTAAAAAGTATTGAAATTTTTTTTTTTGTATAAAGTAACCTATTTTTTGTTACTTTTATTATTTTGCTATTATTATGTTACTACATTGTGCTGCTATTATTATTAACTCTTAATAAAATAAATCAATGTAATAAAATAAATACATTTTTAAACTGTCAGATGCAAGGAACCGAAACCACTGTCAATAGGGATTGACGGTATTGAATCGACTTATTTTGAAGTTCGTTAATATACGTAAACCTTCTCTTAAACATGAAAAATATTTTTCGGAAAACCGCATACAAATCGGTTCAGCCAAACGCGAGAAAATCTCGGACAAACATACATACATACTTACAGGTCAAACTGAACCTCCTTTTTTTGACTTCAGTTAAAAACTGATTTACATTCAGCATTTCGGGATTATTTATTGAGTTTTGAGATTTCAGAAGATGGGATTCCCTGGCTACTGTTATTGTATATTTTAAAAAGATGACTGCTGTTAAGTTTCTTGCCATTTCTTCTCAACAGATCAACTTGTAAATAATTTGACTTTTTTGAAGTATATTTATGTTCGTGCGGAATAAAGAACTTAATGTTTTTTAACTAGGATTAAGCTTAAATCCCCGAGCTGTATGCCAAATCTTTTCATATGCTAATACTTTAAACAAAACAGTTTAACAAATAATAAAACCCTATCCTCATATCCATCTTATTCCCTCATAAATCCCAAAAATAACACACAAATATATCTCTGAAATAAATATGCAGAGATATTTTAAACAGGATTAATACTTTGTAGCTTGAAACAAAAAATGAAATGAATATATTTCATCAAAGTATTTGAACACAGAAAGCAGAGCTTTGCATATGTTTAAGCTAAACCTGACATGTAAAATGACGTCATTTCCTGTAAAATGCTTTCGGGAAATATGTCAGTGGAAATAAAGGTGGGTGCAGATTGAACTATTTGAGGATTAAGCGAACTTGAAATAGAAAAGCTTAGGGTTAAATTAAAATTTTCAGCAACATTTTAAAACGTATTTATTTTTTAATTTCGTTATTATTACTGAGTATTATTCTTTACAGGGTGAGTTGTTACACATTTTAGATATTGAAGGAGAGCAGTCTGTACCCGATTCTGATCATAATTATGTAATAAAAGTAGGTACTTAATTTTTCACTAGAATTCCCTATAAACAAATCTGCTTAATCTGCTATTAAAATATTATTGACTATAATAAGGCGACCCTATATAAAATTTGCAAAATATCACTGCTCTGGTGGTGATGTATTTCGGCAATATTTAATGAAGAGCCAGCTACTTCCTAAGTCAATGTGCCGTCATTTTCGACCTCATCTTCACTTATTATCAGGTGAGGTTGAGGTCCAACGCAGATTTAGTCAATTCTCAATACTTTATTGCAATCGTAATTTTACCGGTGACAATAATTCATTATAATAGTAGGTATATGCATGAATATACAGGGTTGATTTTTAGTCACCAGCCAAATTTAAATGTTAGTTTCTTTGATACGATATAAACATACCTGCATATTTATTTTAGTGTCGCTCAGAACAAAAAAGTAAAAATATGGAACCACAAACTTTTCCAAAATTAATCGCTGTTGATGAACATAGCTACTACGACGCGTCATTTCTTTGATAATACTACGACGTGGTACTACATGATGTGTTGTAGTAGCGCGTAGTCATTTTTATTTTAATGGTAACCAAGCTTTATGTTAGCGGGTATATTAATTTCCTTGTTAAAATAATTTATACTTTTTTTTGCCAGAATAGTTTCTACAAACGATAGTTATTGTGTAAAAAAATTGGCCGGTGACTACAAATGAACCCTATAGAAGAAAAATATGTATAATCAACGAATGCAGAGCATTAAAAAAACCGACTTCACGTAAAAACTTTGGCTGAGTTGAGAGTGTCATCAACATAAACATTCTCCGAAATCAGACATATTTTTTCAAAAGTTTGTTGAAATTTTCAATGAAGTACTCAAACGATTTCGATGAAATTTAAATAGGACCAACTATGAAGTATCCTCTAACATACGAAACAATTTTCAAAACCAATTAATAATTGTCCGAAATATCGTGTAACAAAGACACAAAAAAAACATAGAGACGAATTGAGAACCTCCTCCTTTTTTGGAAATCGGTTTAAAATTATGCACTTGTTTTGGTATAGCAATGCAAGAGGAGATATTTTGTGGTAATTTTAAATTAAATCAATTAAAACACAGTTTTTAAGCTAATAATGTATTAAACGGACGCTAGTTATTATGGAAACCCTTAAACCTCATAAGAGATAGCCCTAAGTAACGCTTAAGTGCATGAAATACTTATCTGAAGTCCCCAGACGACTATTTGTATTAGAATAAGAAGAAAGAAATACATAAATTATTATTACGCATACTTATGACTACACGCCTTTCGGCGGAAAAGACCCGACAATCGGACCAGTCGATCGGGTATCAGGGCAAGAGAAAAGAAACCGGGAAAATTATTATCTTAAGTGATAGCAAGAAATCAGTAAGTTTTAAATAAATTTATTTAAAAGAAACATTATAATAAGATAAATATCTACGAATATAATTAAGTGGAAGGTTTTGGTTGTTTCAACGTGCTATTCTGATCTAATTAGGTATAGCAATAGTAGAAAACAGTATCCTGTTTAATCGTTTTTCAAACAGCCCAAAATAGGCAAAAACACTAGCAACGCTTGGGATATTACCACAAAGGTCACTAATTGTTTGCTAAAATCAAATATTTCATCTGTAGTTATTATAAAATACAAAACTAAATCGTTATTTTTATCGGACGATCCAAACACCCCCTTATTTCACATGTCTGCCACATGCCTTAACCGCGTCAATAAAACACCCCAATACCTGAAAATTTTGTATAAATAGTGCCATTTTACCTTTACAAAACATCCCAGGGAAACACCATAATTCAACTCTATACTAATTTGTGTACAACATACGATATTACATACGAGGCATTCCAGCACACCCCTACACTATTCAGCGGTTTAATAACCGCTCAAATTCCGTTGAGTGAGCGAGAGGGAAACACTTTCGTCTACACGTGTCTCGCTCTGTCAATTGTTTATGAATGGATTCAGTTTCGTAGTAGGGTTGTCAGACAGGTAAACAATAATAATAATTAGCGTAGCACAATCCTGAGGTTGCGTGATAATTCTGTAGTTCGAATGTCGTCATACTTGGCATAGTTGGTGGTCGAAAGGGGCGCATTTGCGCGATGATATCATGTAAGTACTTAATAATATAAATGTGAATGTTTGTCAGGTTGGTATGTTTGATAACAATTAGCATTGAAATAGTCAATCTTTCATTTTTAGTTGTTGGACAATGCCACACTAGAGTGTAGCGGTAAAATTGAGTTAGTTTTTGACGCAGTGTTTTGAAGTTCAAATACGACGGGTAGAATTAATGTGTGATTTGATTTTCGTAAATTATGTTATTTGTATTTTTTTTAATACATACATAACGTCACGCCTGTATCCCTTATGGCGTCGGCAGAACACCAGAGGTTACAAGACCATCTGATTTCACGTTTCACAAATTTGGAGGTATTATAAAGATGGAAAGAGACTATTGTAGTGACAGGGGGTCAGCCTATCGCCCACAAAAATGCCTTTAAAACCTCTGTCCCTTTACTGACTTTTACAGTATGCCCGGGAAGAGAAGCAGCTACGTTTTTCTTTCGCTTCCAGTCCAGCATGGAAGCATTTCGCTTCCATGCATTTTTTTTAATGTATTAAAAAAATTGCATTAACAGGTATCTGTAAAATAAAAATCTGCAGCAATTTTCGAGAGCTGAAATAATATAAAACAAAATAAGTTGTTTAATGAAATTGAATGCGTTTTTTAAGCTCGATATTTCTATTTCGACCATTTTTAGAAACACGAGTTTAAGGACTTTATAAAAAAAGTATTTAGATTTATATTATTAGGTTTATTTCTAGCGTTTATTTAATCTTACTAATTATAAATGTAAAGTTTGGATAAATGTATGAATATTTGTTCCTCAATCATGGCAGAACGGTTAGACGGATCTTTATGAAATCTAGCTCAGAAATAGTTTATAGTCTGGAATAGCAAAACAAACTACTTTAAGCCGAATGGAAATTCTAGTTTCAATTTAATTTCACGCTTTGACGCTAGATGGCGTTATTATTATTTTTATTCGCTTAGCGGGATCTTCAAAATGTGAGAATCTCACATATACTAATGAATACTTTAAAGCGAAGAGCTAAACTTAAAACAATGCTTTAACAATATTACCAATATTACTACTCAAATAAATTGTAGCAAGCTTGTCAGTCCGGACCTTGCATCTTTAATTTATCACGGGGCCACCTCACCAGTGCAGATAATTAAATTAAAATTTACAAGTACGTCGGAATCGAAAAACAACTTGCCATTTGTTTATTTAATTAAAAGGAATTGCTTGTGTTATTTTACTTTGACGCTAAATTGAAAGCGATTTTTTAATCAAATACTCAGGTAAATAATTCAATGCAGTACACTGACAGGTCGAAATGTCAAATAGAAAAATAACGCTAAAACTTGGCTCATTAAAGAAAGGAATTAGAATAGGAACGTCAATGACTTCTATCTGTCGAAATTCACTTGAAAATTAGGGGGTGCAAAAAAATAACTATTTATTTAACTTATTCTGTTTATATTATAGCGAAAAGAAATAAAACCTTTATTTTATTATTTTTGTCTTATTATTTAATTAGTTTTCAAACTTTATTTACACGCGACAGTAAAGAGGGTGCATGGTGAAAATGCGCGGTAACCATGCCAACATTATACGACGACGTTGACTCTTCAGAAAATGAATTTTGATCATTAAGTGGAATTAAAGTAATCGAAAACGCGGTTTTTTTTTTTATTTATTATTATTTTGCTGACTCTACCTAACCGGTTCGAATTGACAGCTATGACGTCACAACATGGCGCTAAGCCAATCCTATTCTCATTTGAAACGCATAATACTTACGTTGACAGATATTATAGTCAGCAAAAAAATCTTTTCTTTTTTTCTTTTTTTTCAATTTAAAAATAATGATAAATTAGTAGTGAAATAAAATAAAAAACCTGACTGCGGAATATAGTAAGCTTCAACTAAAAAGCATAAAACAAGCTCATAAGACTATAAGAGCTTTTAAATGATATTTTTAATAAAAATTAATATCGGACGGTGGGACAAGCTAACATAATATAATATTCAACTGTATATTTTGTGATTCTTTGCTAATATAATGCTTACATACGTAGACCACACTAAAAGTTTTGCTTAACTTAAAAAAACAACATGTTATACCAAAATATAAATTATTGCTTTTCAATATAGTTTCCTTTACATTTCAAACAATTTTTTCATTCGATTGCAACATTTTTTGAAACAGAAGGACTACAGATCTGAATGCATGTTTTCTACTTGCTAATGGATCGCCATCAGTTCCTCTTCATATTTGGTAAAAGTGAAACCTCTCATTAAATAAAATAATAAAAAAATAATAAAATCCCCAGACAATCACACCAAATACATGGCCCCAAAGTAAGCATAGCTTGTGTTGTGCGATACTATGGGATGGCTAATTTCTCACGCAAATTTAAAAAGAACAATAAATAAATAAATAAATAATAAATAAAATCCCCAGACAATCACACCAACTACATGGCCCCAAAGTAAGCATAGCTTGTGTTATGGGATACCATGTAGCGAACTAGGGGGGAACCTAGAATATAAATACATAAATAGATAAACACCCAGACACGGAACATTTTTTTTTCTTGTTCCGTGCGGGATTCGAACCCGCAGCCACTGGCGTCTGAGGCAGACAGGTTTACCTCATCGCCAAAGTGGTCGTCAATTATAAATTGTCATTGAATATTGTTATTATATGTTTATTATAAATAAAATAACAATATTCAAATGACCAAATTTTAATGTTTTATTTAGAAAAATATTAGAATCCCAATTTATGTGACATCAAATGACGACTGACAAAAGTTGCTAGATGTAAATATAAGTACCTTCCAAATCATAATTAATCAAATTTTATAATCAAAAATGTTTTTTTTTTCAGTTACATATTATTTTAAGTTTGGTGGTGGAGGACTACTTGGTTAAGGAAATTTGGTTAACTAATTGCGGGGTTGTAGTTGACGATCACCCGAGCGAAGGCCTTATAAAAAACACTCTAGGGTCGATCCATTAAGACCATGTGGTTAAGGAGACAAATAAGGTTTATCTGGAATATTGATAATTCCACTCTCATGTTTATTATTATGTCCCGATGATTTTTTTTTCGGATTTTCTCCACCGCCTAGGCCTCTCCGGCTCGCCCGATGTGTGCGCTTTGTTACGGCGGGCGGGGTTTTTTTGCTGCTATCCCTCCGCGACTTCCACGACTTCAAAAGCCGTCTGACATAACGACAAACTTTGATAATGGTGGTGGGGTTGGTTAAGGAATTAACAATGTCGGGGTTGTAGTTGACGATTAAAATTAATATTTTTTTATCTTTGATAATTAATAATTTATCCAATAATCCATTTTGACCTTTGAATGATTTGGTCAATAGTGTAATAAATAATTTAAAACATTGATACTCCAGACTTTGGTCAGCTGAACTTTTGATCAAATGACCATCGTTGTTTTAATCTTTGTTGATTTGTACGTTGTTCTTTGGTCAGGAAAGTTTTGATTTTCTAATATGCAACCGTGATATTTGGCGGCAAATTTTATATGAAGGGTGATCGCTAGCCGGGCGGATCTAGAAGGGTATTAACACCAAGCGAGATCACCTAGATTAGAGTGCGGCCGTTGCGGGAATGCGTTCCTGACAGCTCCTTATGTCCACTGAATAAAGTTTATTTCCGATTCGAAAGTTAAAAAAGCTATGATTTTGACAAATGTCAGGAACGCAAACTCCCACCGGTCGCACTATAGTCAAGCCTGTCCTACGTGACATACTATTTTTTTGCATCGCACTAATAACCTAACCAAACCATATTTTCTTTATAAATAAAATAAGTTACTCAGAGCTTTCTTTAAAGCGTTTCATGAATAAAAGCTATAACTTTATTAAAGTCCCGTCAAAACACGATTATTGATCGCATGCATAGGGGAGTGTGAAGAGCTTTTTAATTTGACATCCTCTTATGTAAGCCCGGCCAAACTATGTTTGCAGTGAAGTCATCAAAGTTGTACTGCATTGTCGGTATGAAAAAGTGCCTACGATTGTCTTAAGTTTGACACAATTCATCAAATATCTTAAATAAAAGACTTTTTTGATAATGATTTATGAATTTTAATTCTGAAAAAGATCATTGTGGTATGAAAGTATGAGGTTTGTCTAACAAGCTTTGAACCCCGCCCACCATAAGGTCCTGTAAATTTAATGTCTAGGCCATGGTTGCTGGTAGAAATCACTGTTCGGAAGAAACTCCACCTTTGTTTGGTTTAATTTTATTGTAAACGTTTTTATTATGTAACGAACCATATTTTATGATCTCCATGGCACAGTGATCTTGGACATGATACTACGAAAATCACATTTACTACAAGCTTTGCTTAGTACATACATAACCTCACGCCTGTCTCCCCTTGAGGTAGGCAGAGACAAGGGAACACCAATTGCCACTTGTTTGCTTAGTTGGGCCCACATAGTTGGTGTGATTGTATGGGGTTTTTTTTTTCATGTATAGTACAAAGAGTTTATTGTAATTAAAAGTTAAATGAAAATGAAACCATGTATTTCCTCGAAACATCATAAAAAAGACTTAAATATCTACCGGTTACGTTACCTCGCCATAATCTGTATATAAGTAACCATTACTGGAGGTGAACCAACCTATCACCTACCACTTTTTGTGAAAAATGTGATAAATAAAAATTACCCAACCAGGACTCGAACCTGAGACATCTCGTTTGCCGGACGAGTGCTCTTCCACTGAGCAACCGGGGCCTGGCGGTACGCCTCGAAATTACTTACCACATTTTTGTTTTTACGTTATATTGCTAACGTAGCTCCATCAAAGGCCAAGACCACCCGAGACCAATTTCTTTACAGAAATTCTGAATCCCAGTTAAAGTGAAGCATTGCTATGTTTAATAACGTTTTTAAGTTTCTGCATTTAAAATGCTCAATTATTCTTAAATAAATGAAAAATGTGATAAATAAAATTTACCCGACCAGGACTCGAACCTAGGACCCAGAATAATTGAAACCTTATACCATAAATAAAAACATTATGTATAATTACAATTTAATAGTTAATGTTTTAAATACTTTTTATTTAACAATTTTAAAAAGTCTTCACTTATGATTAAAAAATGTAGTATCGAAATACCCAATCGTTAATCTTTGCCCAGGGTGCCGAATTAGCCGTGCCCTCGTCATAAATTGATGTAAACAAGACATAAAACTTGATCACTTGTTCGTTATAGGGTGTCACTCTTGAGACCATTGACCCCGCTGACCCGTAGATTATGTTACGGTATAATTACTAACAAGGATCTTTGATTAATTCCTAGAAAGAGGTTGTAGAAAGGATGTCTGTTAAAGGTTTTTGCTTGTTTATTTTCGTCTGAGTTTTAATTAGTGGAATTTTAAAAGGCTTGTATATCATAGCTATAGTATATCATAGCATAACAGGTTTTTAGTAAACACGTAGATAATCATTTAGATATCACATTACTTACCTATACAGTTCTTCAATTTCACTCAGTGGTAGTTTATTTATCTTACTAATATTATAAATATGAAAGTTTGGGTGGATGTATGCATGTAATCACGGCAGAAGAGCCCAACAGATTTGAATGGAAGGGAATATCATTGGAAGTGATGTGGAGAAGATGCCTGCAAGAGGTGATCGCTAATTAAAATTAGCCCTGTATTTTATTAAGATATTTAATGTGGGAGCACGATCTACGCAGTTGAAACAAAGAGAAACAGCTAGTTTAATTTGTGTAGAAATCTTTTTGATAATCTTTTTGCGACTCTGACTGATTGAGCTTTAAGTCGCTCAGCGGGCAATGGAAAGGGCCATGCTCGAAGTTTCCCTGCGACATCGAATCAGGAATGAGGAGATTCGCAGGCGAAACAATGTCACCGACATAGCCAGAAGGATTGCAGAGCTGAAGTGACAATGGGCAGGGCACATAGCTGGCAGAACAGATCGAGTGGCGGCCACGTACTGGGAGACGCAGCGTAGGCAGGCCCCCCGCACGATGGACCGACGACCTGGTCAAAGTCGCCGGTAAACGCTGGATGAGGGCGGCGTGGGACCGAGCGACGTGGAAGACCTTGGGGGAGGCCTATGTCCAGCAGTGGACGTCTACAGGCTGTGGATGAGAAATCTTTTTGTTTACCATCACTGACATTCCAAGTATGTGGCCCCATAATGGGCTTATACCCGCTTATGTGATGGATTTTATCGTAATGTAAAAAAGACCTCACATAAAATACCCCAGACAATCACAACAACCACAAGGCCCTAAAGTAAGCATAGCTTGTGTTATGGGCTCCCATTTAGCAAACTAGGGGAGAATCTAGAGTATAAACACATGAATAGATGAACACACAGACCCGAAACATTTTTTCTTGTTCCGTGCGGGAATCGCACCCGCAACCACTTGCGTCTGTGGCAGACCGGTTTACCCAATCACCGAAGTGGTCGTCGAAGTGGCCACACAGCTGTAAATATCCAGACATGAGCCAACTAAGCTGGCTGAGCAGGGAGTCAAACCTAGGACGTCTGACATCGCAGCCGGACACTCCACCTTACCACAGAAATCGTCAATTTCCTTGATTTTTTTTCAGACACTTTTACCTGGAGGAGTCAGTGGCTGTAACTCTATCAAGCGTTGATCAAGACTTAAGGCGACATATTGAAAGTTTCATCGCTTACTATGAGAATATGACTGAAATTTTGATATGTGTAAATTCATAGCTTTATCTATACTTTGCTAGCTCAAAAACATGATTTAATGATTTTGACTCGATCGTGTTTTTTTTTTAAAACACGTCTAAAAAATATTTTTTCTTTAATTACCACGTACCTAGTTATAAAATTCTTATAGTTATGAAACCTAGAAATCTAATATATAAAATTCTCGTGTCACAGTTTTCGTTGCCATACTCCTCCGAAACGGCTTGACCGATTTTGATGAAATTTTTTGTGCTTATCCGGTATCTATGAGAATTGGCCAACATCTATTTTCTTTTTTATTTATTTATTTATATGGCAAAACAACGTTTGCCGGGTCAGCTAGTAACTTATAAAATTTTCATATTATATTGTCCGAGCTTTGGTAGCTCAAAATTTACACAGCATTTACCATTTTTTTATCGATTTTTAAAACGTCTGAGCGGTGTCGATGGTCACGATTTCTATGCAATACGCAACCTTATGTCGGCGTTTTAAAGTGCTAACATTTAAAAAAAAAATTTCGATGTGCCGTCTTAAACATAGATTAACTTTTAATTCTAAAAGTAGACTGCGTTCATTTTTATCTACTACTGCAGCCAGTCAGTTCTATCTGTGTGACATCTGATCTCGTAAGAAAGACTTGATAAAATATTTTTGCTTTCCACAAGACCTATTAAGTAATAACAATAAAATAAAATCCCCAGACAATCACACCAACTATATGGCCTCAAAGTAAGCGAAGCTTGTGTTATGAGATACCATGTAGCGAACTAGGGGGGAACCTAGAATATAAATACATATAGATAAACACCCAGATCCAGTACATTTTTTTTTCTTGTTCCGGGCGAGAATTGAACCCGCAACCGCTGGCGTCTGAGGCAGATAGATTTACCCCATCGCCAAAGGGGTCGTCAAATTCTAATTCTTAAATACATACATACATACATAACTTCACGCCTGTATCCCTAATGGGGTAGGCAGAACAACAGAGGCTATAAAACCATCTGATGTCACGTTTGACGTTCTTATTAATGCTTAATGCTAAGCAAAAATATTTAACTCTGAGCAGTAGTTTCGGCGATTAACACGGTTAAACAAACACAATCTTCAGCTTTATCATCTATACTAATATAAAAAGCTGAAGAGTTTGTTTTTTGTTTGTTTGTTTGTTTCAACGCGCTGATCTCAGAAACTACTAGTGGGATTTAAAAAAATATTTTTTGCATTTGATAGCCCATCTCTTGAGGAAGGTTATAGGCTATGTTTTATCCCGAAATTCCCACGGGATCAAAAGTTATGCGGGTAAAACCGCGCGCGGTGGCTAGTATAAGTATATACCTATTTCTTCTTTTACAAAGAGTCCGAAAATTGCATAGGATTCGGATTTACCCGGAATATCTGCAGGAAACAGCTACAGTTCAAAATACCGACACTTAAAGCTAAGCTCTCCTAGGTATATTTTCCATACAAATTTCATCCAAACTTCACCGAAAACCGAACAATTCTTAAACTACCCTTAAATCCATACATTTCAATTTAGTTCTACATATATAACAATTTACTTCGGTACCTAGGTTTGCGCTGGAACCATGTGAACAGTAGATTGTTAACGTCGCGCTATTAAAAGATATAGAGTATTAAAATTTAAAATCATTCCGGACACTATTTTAAGCTTAGTGTCTGGAAATCGACGTGTTTGAGCATCATTGTATCATGTATCAAACGACGCTGACGACACGATGTTTGACTCTTGATCGCGAGATTAAGTTTTTTAAGCGACTCGCTATGTATATGTCGCAGTCATCTGGTTGAATTAGCCACTCAATTGGACACCTAGGCCGAATCAACGGCCTAGGCCTATAGCTGATTGAACACGAAACACTCAACGCTTAACAACTTAGCGTGTTGAAAGTTAGCCCTTTGCAGATGGCTGACCAAAATTCAGCCAAGTGATTTAAATTTGGTACAGTTTTGGATAAAGTAATAAAATAAGTATTTCATGGTAAAAAAAATTATCTGTCATGTCGGAAAAACCAGTCGAGCAAAATTTTTTTTTTATTAGATTTTTTTTTATTTATTTCAATTACAAGGAAATAAAATCCATTGTGGCGCATCGCCGGGTGCTGCCGCACCACGCTCGCTTCACTCGCTCGGCTCGCGCGTAAAAATAAATATCATAAATATAAAATAAGTTCCGTTTTAATGTTTTAATATTTAAAAAAATATATATCGGTTTTTATATAAAAACTATTAAGTATCTTCTTTTATGGACGACTATTCAATACAATCACAACACCCTAACCAAACATCATAAATTTAACAATATCCAACTTAACTAAATGGCTAAATACCGTTTAGCCAACTGGTTAAACGTTGCGATCATTACCTTAATTAAATTGAACATTACGTGCAGATAAAACAAATTTGAAAACAATACCTAAGTCGAAAGAAAATGTAGTGAGTTATATTGAAAGGTTACGGTGGTTTGGATATTTTGAAAGAATGAGTAAAAGTAGATTTACGAAAGAGTAAAGTGTTCACCTAGGGCCGCCCTAAGTGAACACAAGCCGATCAAATTAGCGTCGTTTTTAAAAAGGGCCTATTTAAAAGTACCCGTAGCCGGCGATCATTTATTAAAAGATTAATGAACGTGGAGTTAGCGAAAGGTGTGTCTGGATCGTAGCAATTGGTTTTCCCTTGTCTCTGCCTACCCCAAAGGGAGACAGCCGTTAGGTTATGTATGTATATACCTAAGTCGTTGACGCATGCTTGAATGCGCGGGTAAGAAAAGGCAGTGTAGAGAGCGGGCTTGATTTCAGGTACTTACCTTAACTACGCGAGAATATTTTATCAAATATACAATTATATTCATTCATTAATTATATTCGGTCATTTATTCATACAACGCTATCTAGTCCTAAAGTAAGCTCATTTGTTTGTGTTATATGTAAACAAGAGAACTGATATACATACAAATACTAGTATTAAAAAAAACAATTACAGTGTACAAATAAATGTACAATTATTATGTACGAACTATGTGCACAAAATTATTTGTTTTGACGTTGAAAGTGTGACCCCATCACCTCATCAGAACATCTATGGCAGTTTGTTTCTCTATGGCTTAAAAACTCCACGGTTGTGACCTAGATTACTTGATAAAAGTGCCCGGCTATTTGTCTTCAACAAAGACTTAGGTTTTAAATTAAGATCGCTGTTAGTTGTGAGTATTTCAAGGATACTTATAGAATAGAATAGAATAGAAAATCTTTATTGTTTTTTAGGTAACATAATTAAACCTACAAATAACTTATGACTAAACAGTGCATACTTATAGAAGCATAAATACCTTAACTAAAAAACAAAAGGCGACGACTCAGCCTAATGCTTTGCTAGGAAGCTAGTATTGTATCGACCTCGTAGTATTGTATTTTAAACTAGCCACCGCGCGCAGTTTTACCCGCGTAACTTTTGATCCCGTGGGAATTTCGGGATAAAATATAACCTATAACCTTCCTCAAGAATTGGGCTATCAAATGCCAGAAGAATTTTTCAAATCCCACTTGTAGTTTCTGATATAAGCGCGTTCAAACAAACAAACAAACTCTTCAGCTTTATATATTAGTAGATAAATCCTCTCTATGTTATAATAACCCGACCCTTCAGAGGACTTTTCTGTTCGTAACATATCAATATGAAATTAAATTAAATTAACTAACCCAATCAATTACATGTTTATGAATACAATGAAGCTAATTAAAGTACAATTTAATAAACTATTTGTAATTATAAACTAATTAATTTGGTCGATAGTATGTAAACATTGGTTCTATTGTAAACTAGCCACTGCGCGCGGTTTTACCCGCGTAACTTTTGATCCTGTGGGAATTTCGGGATAAAATATATAGCCTATATAACCTATATAACCAAATATAACCTTCCTCAAGAATTGGGCTATCAAATACAAAAAGAATTTTTCAAATCCCACCTGTAGTTTCTAAGATTAGCGCGTTCAAACAAAAAAAAAATTCAGCTTTATAATATTAGTATAGATATACAACTATTTTTATAGGACATATTACAGATTGAATGTAAATGCCACAATATGCTAGATAGATATTTCTGCCGTCCAATGACTAAAAGACGGCTATGTGATTTTTTTTCAAAAACGTTTTTCGACGTCGACGTAGATAAAATTTAATTCTCTATCAACCAATCTGGGTCTTATATTTCTATCAAATGTAATTTCTGAGATACTGACACGGTGTCCGCGACTAAGTACACTCTTTTTGGGTTTGTCCAAAACTTTAACGCGGCTAAGCATCATTACATTTCTAAAATACCGCTAAACGTGTATAACTGTGTATTCAGACTTTTAATTTGCAATGATGTACAAATTTAAAAGACCGCTACTTAAATCTGCAATACTAATATGTCGCTACTGGACTTTAGCCATGTTGAAGTCGTTTTTAATAAAACAGTAATTTAAGCATTATGCTATTCTAAAAGACAGTTTTCTTTCAAAACTACACTATAAAAGCGTTATACGCCTTTAGCTGGCTACGTGTTGATAATCGAATTCTAAATATGTAGCAAACTACAACATTAAAAGACGGTCACTGTGTTTTAGTTTTGTGAATTTCTATTTTATTAAGAATAATGCAACTTTATAAAACCGTTAAGTGACATTTCAACGCTAAAGCATGGCTAAATATAAGCATGCTCCTGCGCCTACCACGCAGTTTGTAGCCTGTTTTTGAAATTATGTTGTTTACCTTAATAAGAAGACTGAGTTAAATTCGTTCAATAGTTATAGTAATAAAACTTTCCCTAACTTGGAAGTCAAATTTAGGTCTATGCTCCGACCTTAACACACTCCGATGATGAGGTGGAGGCTATGTATGAGGACATCTTCAAAGTCCAAGGTCAGATGCTGGCCGACTTCTTGGAGAAAGAGAGTCTCTTTATGATGTACACTTTTTCAAGAAACCAGAACACCGCAAATGGACTTGCATAAGCCCCGATGGTCGCACCAAAAACGAGATTGACTTTATCATGTCAACGAGAAAACAGATTTTCAATGATGTCTCTGTGATCAATGCCGTGAAAATCGGTTGTGATCATCGCATGTTAAGAGGCACATTGAGTCTGAATCCAAAACTGGAGTGTTATTTAAAAACCGCCGTGCAAAAGGAACTGGAAGTCTCAAACTCTACCCTCATACTCATGGAAGAAAGACGCAAAATGATCCTGCAAGTCCCTTAAACACGACATACGCCAGTTTAATATAGACCATATTGTAACGGCTACCGAGCAAAACGAGTGCTCTAAGGTCTTCGTGAAAGACTTGCACCCCCTTGCAGTCAAAACCAGGGCCAACCTCATGCATTTATCTTGTCAAAATAAACGTATAGATTTATACTGGATAAAAGGGAATGCAGGGTTGAGCGGGAATGAAAGGGCGGATATCTTGGCTAAAGAGCTCTAAAGAGTAAAAATAGACGAAGAGTAAAAAGAGACATGCCTACGAAAAATGCCCCATTTCATTCGTCAAGCGTAGCATCCGGATGCGAGCGCTTGACGAATGGAATGAACGGTATAAAAACGCACCAACAGCCGCTCTGTCACCAAACTCTTTTTTTCCCTGACGCTATAGAGGCGTATAGGACTGTGCGAAAGTTACAAGTCTCTGGAGTCATGACTCAGATAATGACAGGGCATGGTGGGTTATCCGAAAATCTACATCGTTTTGGATGTAAGGAGAGCCCATAATGCATCTGCGATCCCGACACGGCTGAATCTGTGCCCCACTTGATTTTAGAATGCCCAGCTAACCCATCAGAACGACATGACATAGAACAACAGACAGGGGTAGATTTGGTGGCCAAAAATATCTCTTGTATCATAGCAAGTAAACAAACTAGGGACGATTTATTAAAATATTGTATCAATATAATAAACAAAACAATAAATAGAAATAAAAGTGGAATTATAGTGTGAAAAATATGTTTCCTAAATATTGTATAATGCTGGACTGCTGGAATAAACTTCCATGCTGGACTGGGAGCGAAAGAAAAACATAGAATGTACCAGCTGCTTCTCTTCCCGGGCATACTGTAAAAGTCAGTTAAGGGACAGAGGTTTTATTGGCATTTTTGTGGGCGATAGGCTGACCCCCTATCACTGCAATAGCCTCTCTCCATCATTATAATACCTCATTTGTCAAACGTGACATCAGACGGTGTTATAACCTCTGGTGTTCTGCCTACCCCATAAGGGATACAGGCGTGAAGTTATGTATGTATGTATAATATATTTAAGCGAAACATATAGGAAATAAATAGAAGTATCAATAATATGTAATAAGAAATAAGAAGAATACAAGTTAAAATAATGTAAGTAATTAAGGACGAATATGTATCTTGAAAATAAATAAAAATGACTGAGTTGTGTGGCACCAAAAAATTTAAAGTTGTATGAAAGAATAGAACGGGGGGGGGGGCGGAGAAAGACGTAATTATAAGAGGCACAAATGCGAGAATAAGTATAAATGAGTAAAGTACACAAAGTCAACTTGGGTCAGTGGTGCCAGTAGAAAAAGGAAAAAAAGAGACCCTCGAGTCAAATTAACCCGACACTACACCAAATATATCCCAGACGTCACCCTGTACGAGATTAGTATGGCCCTTAAACAGCTTAACAAGGCGCCTGGTGATGATGGAATTACAACCGAGCTTCTGAAAGCTGGTTGCAAACCTGTGCTTAAGACCCTTCAGAAGCTGTTCAATTCCATAATCCTCGAGGGCAAAACGCCCAAAGCGTGGCTCCAAGGCATAGACAAAATGTGACAAAACCCTTTTGAAGAACTTCAGACCCATTACTTTGCTGAGCCATGTATACAAGCTGTTTCCAAGAATCATTACACGCAGGTTTGACGTCTTCAAACCTCCCGAACAAGCCGGTTTCCGAAAAGGCTTTAGCACCATATACCACATCCATACGCTGCGGCAGGTATGCGGCAAAAGATAGAGGAGTATAACCAGTCACTTTACTTGGCATATGTGGACTATGAGAAAGCCTTCGATTCGCGGATGACATCTTAGTCATGGCTGAGACCCTGCAGGACCTGAGTAAAATGCTCGACGACCTCAGTGGAGCCTCGCAACGAAAAGCGAGGAATGAGGAGATTCGCAGGCGAACCAAAGTAGTTTCAAATATAGCCAGAAGGATAGCAGAGCTGAAGTGGCAATGGGCAGGGCACATAGCTCGCAGAACAGATAGCCGTTGGGGCAGAAAAGTTCTCGAGTGGCGGCCATGTACTGGGAGACGCAATGTAGGCGGGCCCCCCGCAAGATGGGCACCGACGACCTGCTCAAAGTCGGCGGTAAACGCTGGATAAGGGCGGCGCGGAAGACCTCGGGAGAGGGCTATGCCCAGCAGTGGACGTCTAGAGGCTGTGGATGATGATGATGAAACCATTTCTTCGTAATTAAATCTGCGTATCAAGCGATTTGAATGTAGGTACTATTTTACACTTAGCATTTTATTTGCTGCAACTGCTGAAATCATAACTCGCATACACATCTCTAAAAGACGGCTAACAAAAAATGTTTGCGAAATAACTATTTTCAAGCTTAGGATAGTGTTAAATTTTCGGTTACCCACACATTGAAATAAACGGTTGAGCGACGCTAACCTCTTTTTTAGTGACATGGAATGTAAAATATGAAATTGTTTGCAATACTAAAGAAAGGTTAAGTGACTTAGCTGTGATTTAGCTTTGCAAATGCACTTAACTATAACAGGTCAAAAAATGGTATCAAAGTTACTTAGTCGTGCAACTCTAAAAGGCAGTTGCACTTCACCCAGCCGTTTTTTAGTATTTTGAAAAGGCCAAAATAAGAACAAAAATGCATGACTAAAACACAAAAATCAATATTTAAAAAAAACTATTATACTTTAAAATATGTTTGATATACTCAAAAAAAGCTTGAATACGTACAAATCATCTGGTGTATTAAAAAAAAATTAAGGGTTTCACAATTTCTAGAACTAGCATTTTTCACGTTTTGGCTCGTATCCTAAGATTTGGTTTTTATACTTAACGGTCTTCTAGTCATAGGGCGGCAGATTTGGTCTCAAGGAAAAATTAACAAAACATTATCTACGTGTGTGTAATTTTTTTAACTTTTCGAGATATTTTTAAAGATATCTAGAAACCTGTTAACAGATATTCTGAAACATCTTCTATCAAATGTAACTAGCACTAGGTCTACTTGGTTGTTTACCTTCATGGATGACCCTGCAGTGGGCTCTTAAAAAAGGTTCTAAATTTGAAATACGAACAAAGAAATTTTCCGGACTCTTTTAATGAATGGATTATTTATTACTCATTTTCTTTTGTGATAAAGCTTATAATTCATTGACATCGTTAATCTACTTAATCCAGTTTTAATTCTGAAGCCATAGTGAGTGTACTGCATAATCTAATAAACGAGATATAGAGATAAGCTAAGTTTTTTTTGTCAACCTCAATCGGGAGCTCAATAAAGAGTATTTTATTATATTTTTGATGTTATTTATCTTCTATCTATACTTATAATAAATCTGTAGAGAGGTCAATTCTGACCATGATATATATTTTCAAAATAACTATCAGGGGGTGATTAGTGATCGATACTGATGCCGAAAATGCAATCAGTAAAAATTTTGTCTGTCTGTCTGTATGTTCCTTATAGAAACAAAAACCATTCGACGGATTTTAACGAAACTTAGTAAAATTATTTTTCATACTCCTGGGCAGGTTATAGTATACTTGTTATCACGCTACAATCAATAGGAGCAGAGCAGTGAAGGGAAATGTTGGGAAAACGGGAGAAATTACTTCATTTATTAAGCATCCGTCGCGTGTGCAGCCTTAATGGTTAAAGCTACATAGAAATCATGTATGACAGAAATATTCTTCATAAAATTATATAAAAAAAACCTATAACAGTCTATGTCTATATTTTATGGTTGACTCACAATAACACGTGTAAATCCCGATAGCTTAGCAGTTCGGAGCTTTCTGATTATATTTGTTTACTCTTACGTTTATAATACTCTCACTCATTCCTAATTAAAAAAAATAACATTATTACCTATTCAATAAAAAAAGAATCATAGAAATCGGTATAGAAACACCAAACTTATACATGAAATACGCTAATAACCCATCGCGCTGGAATCCTGAATGATATAAGGATTATTTTTGCGTAACGGTTGCCGCGCTCGACGCGGCTCGCGGCGGTAGGGTATAAAAAGGCGGGAGGCGAGCGCAAGCTTTATAATGCATTCAATATTTGGCTGTTGATGCGTTCAGAGCGTTCGACTTTATTGACAGACAATAATTGATATTATAAACCGTGCTTATCAGCGCGACTATTAGTCTTTAAATAGTTTATTTGAATTTCTTTCGTTGTTATTTTATAAAATAGGTATTAGTTGTTTTGTGGAGATGAGAGCGTTGAGAAGCATGTGTGGAGTGAAATTGAGTGATAGGGTGCGCAACAGTGAAATAAGAAAGAAATGCGGATTGAAAGAGGATGTAGTGACTAAAATTGAAAAGGGTATGCTACGGTGGTTTGGACAATTGGAAAGGATGAGTGAAAGAAGATTTACGAAAGAGGTGTACAGAGCAAG
Source organism: Stenoptilia bipunctidactyla (assembly GCA_944452665.1). Lineage (NCBI taxonomy): Eukaryota > Metazoa > Arthropoda > Insecta > Lepidoptera > Pterophoridae > Stenoptilia > Stenoptilia bipunctidactyla. Next base: position 10,191,775 of record OX101743.1, read on the forward strand.
AATGGATGGTGTTGTTGGAAGGGGCCGGCCTAGGCGAACGTATGCCGATCAAATTGGTGACATTTTGAAAAAGGGCCTAGTCAAAAGTACCCGTAACCGGCGATCATGTATGAAAAGATTGATGAACGTGGAAGAAGCAAAAGAGGTATGTTTGGATCGCAGCAATTGGTGTTCCCTTGTCTCTGCCTATCCCAAGGGGAGACAGGCGTGAGGTTATGTATGTATGTATGTTGTTTTGGTAGTGTTTAAATATTCGGTCAAATTCCAAATTTTGGCTAATTTATGTTCAGTTTTTTTTGTATTTTTTAGGTAAAAGCGTAGGTACTTTTATTAATTATTGTAGTTATAGGTATTTATTTTTAAGTGAAGTAGGTATAGGTAGATAGCATTGCATAGGCGTTTCAGCTTTATTTTCATTTTTTTTTCCTTTGTAAGTTATACATATTTCTGGGTATAATTCTATTTGGCTATCTCAAATTTTAACAGGTTGCGGTGCAGGAGAAACCGTCTTTATTCCCAGAATTCCCATAATACCAAATAATTTTCCATTCCTATTTAAAAGAACGCAATTCCCAGTATCGGTGTGTTTTGCAATGACAATTAATAAGGCTCTAAGGCAGACTTTTCGTGTTGCTGGAGTAGATCTCGGTGTCAGTTGTTTCTCGCATGGTCAGTTATACCTACGTCGCTCTTTCCCGGGTTAGCAGTTCCAGAAATCTTCATGTTCACGTGCCGGACGGGTCAACTTTCAATATAGTTTATTTGGAAGCTTTGCGCTGAAGTATTTTCGATCCATAGATACTTAAGCCTCATGTGAAAGTGATCTAAACAATTAATTGTCAAATATTATAAAATGCCAATCCTTATCCTTACTAATATTATAAATATGAAAGCGTGGATATTTGTTCAGCTTGCACGCAAAAACTACTCGACGAATCATGAGAGGTACTAGAAGTAACATAGGATACTTTTTATCCCGAAATTATCGCGAGCGGAGCCGCGGGCACAGCTAGTTCATAATAAACTTACACATCTTGAGATGAAGTGAAAAATTAAAGTAACCCATAAAAATTCTTGATAGTCCCAAAATAAAAGCGCTTTGATGGTTTTGTTGATAATTTCTTTTTGTTGCCTATAAAATTAACAATAAACAAATTAAATTATTCCGATATGTTCAAGCAGGGTAGCTCAGGGAAGTCATCTATAAAAATGTGGACTCCATTTTTCATTACGTGTTTTAGAGTTAAAATAAAATTATGATATTGAACAATTTTTAACACGATTAATCGCGTATAATTAAACTCGAAGTTATATCACTATTTAATTATCTAATAATCAACAAATGCAGAGTATTAATAAACCAACTTCACGTCAAAACTTTGGCTGAACTACAAGGTCGTCAACGTAAACGATCTCCGAATTCATACATATTTGAAAAGTTTTCATGAAGTACTCAATTATTTTCGATGAAAGGCCGGCGCCAGACTTAGCTTCAAATGTTTGAACAAATGTTTGAATGCTATGTGTGGCGCTGGACTTTGCATATGTATTCAATGTTTGCACAAAGCTTTGCACTTTGCCATCCGGTGTCGGTCTTTTTCCACACATCAAAGCGTTCAAAGTTGAATGTGTGCAAATGTTTGCGTGGCCTGCCACACTTGTTCAGTGTCCAGTTGCTCGAGCGTTGTTGAGTGGGGCGGTTGTGTGCATGTTACACTGCATGCGGCCATATAATAGACTGGGGCAGCGAGTGCGTTCTGGAATTTGTAGAGTTGTTACAGGGGCAACTATGTACATGGAACCCGAAAAATAACAAATAAAAAAAAATATAATTACATATATACAAATAATACGGGCTAACTGAGTCTACGAAATCGTTGTCCATCTTGTTTGTTGTCTACTAGCATACTGCGGAGAAAAGTGTTTGCGAAGCAAGTCTGGCAGGTTACGTCAATATGTGTTCAAATGACTTTGCAAAGTCGTCAAAGATTTGTGCAAATCTTTGAAGCTAAGTCTGGCGCCCGGGAAAGAGTAATGTTCACGGTCTATACAGTCTCTGACCTGTCAAACTACTTTTTGTTAGGTATGTATAAATATGATATTATCATTGAAATGCTGCCTGTTTATATTCTAAACTGTTGGTGCAGACTTGATTTAAGTTCTTAGAAACGTTTCATTTCAAGTTGATGATACGTGTTGACTATTGAGTAACTTGACAGGGTGAAATACTGAAATCCTTGCCGCGGTTTCTAGTATAAGTAAATGATTTGGAATTAACCGAAAATGAGCTATTTTTTTGCACTATATGCTGTTTTAATACACTTCATTAGTTGTTAAAAATCTGACAGGTCAGCTATGAACATTACTCTTTATTTGTGACCAAATGGGAAGTATCCTCTTTCATATGAAACAAGAATAATCAAAATCGGTTCACCCAGTCAAAAGTTATGAGGTAACAAACATAAAAAAACATACAGACGAACTGAGAACCTCCTTTTTTTGAATTCGGTTGAAAAGCATTGAGTAAGAACTGGCGGTTATGAGGATAGAGTATCAATACATATAATAAAACAGTAAAAAAAAACGTGTCTGTACATTTAATATTTTTACAAAAAAAATTATCTAGGGTTATAAAGAAATGAAAAAAGAGTAAGAATCTGAAAAAAAAAATTTGTCTGTTTGTTTGTAAGTTTGTCTGTTTGCACACGCTAATCTCTGGAACCGCTGGACGGATTTGAATGAAACTTTTTTTGATGTATAGCTGTGAAGCCGGGGCAACATATAGGGTATATTTTATTTCAGTTACTGGAACACCTGATGCAGAACCCTTAAGGGATCATCAAAACCTTAAGAAATATAGATATGATGCCTTAACAAAAGTTGTCCAGGATGATGAGCAGATTCTGCAGACATAAAAAAAAATCTAGGACCAAAAAAAAATTTCATAGATTTTTAAAAGTTATGTCTAAAACTTACTAGAATATAGTGGAGATGTTCGGCATACAGATCAGAAGTACTCATAGCTCAGTTGCGCGTAGACCGACCATGAGTCTAAGGTCGTGGGTTCGATCCTGCTCGGGTAATTTTTTTTTATTATATATTTTTTTATTTTGTATCAATCTTTACCATGCATCTATCTTTACATACATATGTATATATAAAACAGTAAACAATAACGTGTGAACATGAAATATTTAAAAAAAATATATGTACCTAAGGTTATTAAGAAATGAAAAAAAAGTAAGAATTTGAAAGAAAAAAATGTCTTTTTGTGTCTGTCTGTTTGTTGTTCTATTCTGCTGACATCTGTGGCTGACATATAATATTATAATAAATCCGAAAGATAGTTGGTATGTAGTATAAAAGTTTACTATGTTGATAGGGCTAAATCATTAATAAATAAAGATTCTTGCTAGATTTAATGTAGGTAGTGTACATACAGAGATATATTGTAAAAAAGTTAAACGTAAAATAATAGAACTCAATATCATTTAGGTTTTCTTTATTGATCGTTTTTGCCTCTTGGAAGTCAGAACCTGTAGAATTCTTCAGAATAAAAAGTGGTGTAAGTCTCAAAACTCTACACAGGACTTTATGAACTACCATACCAAATTACATTAAAATTGTCTAAGCCGTTTGACCGTGAAAAACAGCCAAATATATAGGTTACTAAACATATTATACAATGATAATGGCTAGACGGATGGATTTTTGCTACTCTTTCACGCAAAAACTACCGAATGGATTTTTATGAAACTTTACAGTAATATAGCTTTACCTAGAATGTGCCTTTGTAATGTATTGGTTAGGAGTTATAACTACATATTATATGGGGGAAGATTCTTCATGTTTATTTTTTTAGATAGGACCTTGGAGAAGAAAATAACCTATTCGAAATACTAATTCAATGACGAAGTCGCGGGCACCATCTATGTAATAAACCTACCTACATATAAACCTACTCTTATACATACTATAATAATCTTATACATATATACAAAGGCTGCAAACTGGACGGCAGCGACAGCGACAACGAGAGAGACAGCGGCGCGGGCAGCGACGCGAGCAGCGATTTCCGCGACACGATAGAAAGTATTGAGTTTGTATGAAACCGCGACAAATCGCTCGAGCGCCCGCTGGCGTCGAGAATTGACTAGCAGGGCTAGCAACCATCGATAAATAGTCAAATCGACAAGATCAATATTATTTTGTTATTTTATCCTATTATCTATACTAATATATAAAGCTGAAGAGTTTGTTTTATTGTTTGTTTGAACGCGCTAATCTCAGAAACTACAAGTGGGATTTGAAAAACTATTTTTGCATTTGATAGCCCAACTCTTGAGGAAGGTTATATTTTATCCCTAAATTCCCACGGGATCAAAAGTAACGCGGGTAAAACCGCGCGCGGTGGCTAGAGTAAGCTAATATGCGCACCATAATAGATAGAATGACTCGATTTGATACCATGATTAAGACTACAGAACCAAATATGTCATAGTCTTAATAAATTACTAACTCTAAATACCATATTCTAAGAAAATATCGATAAAAGGCCCGATTTATCATTGTCGACGGTAGCGTGCTAGCCCCGCAGATTCCCCGCGTTGCGTTGCTGCCCGCGTCGCGTCGCTGCCCGCGCCGCTGTTGCTGCCGTCCTTGCAGCCTAACTTTTACCCAGTGTGCCTTTCGTAGGGTATTCCTGTTTGGTATATACTTTTTGTAGGTTACTTTTTCTATTTTATTTTTTGTAGGTCTTTTTCACAAAACCTAGGTGAAACTGCGAATGACAGCTTTGTTGTAACAGTTTTTGAAATAACTCTTTCTGTTTATCTATCAGTAACGCTTTCACAGCTAAACAACTGAATCGATTTTGACTTTGAACTTCAAGGAAGATATTATAATATTATTTATCCAACTCCCATAACCGGTATTCACGCGGACGAAGTCGCGGGCAACAGCTAGTGAATAATAATATAATAATAATAAAACCCCCAGACAATCACACCAACTACATGGGCCCAAAGTAAGCATAGCTTGTGTTATGGGATAACATGTAGCGAACTAGGGGGGAACCTAGAATATAAATACATAGATAAACACCCAGACACGGAATATTTTTTTTCTTGTTCCGTGCGGCAATCGAACCCGCAACCACTAGCGTCCGAGGCAGACAGGTTTACCCCATCGCCAAAGTGGTCGTCAATGAAATGAAGTATATACGTATTAAATAAGGCATTTTACTTTAAAAACCGACGTGTTTTAATCGCCTACATTCAGGAAAGTTGAAGATCTTCATACTAGCCAGCAGCATCGTAAGAGTTGATCATAAGATCATTAACAGCGGCAGTACGTCTATAAAACCTACGCTACCCGCCCACAAAACCTGGTTCTTATTCCTTTAACAGATTAGGTGTTATGAATGAACATACAGACTTACAAACATGCGAGGGTTTAACGAGATCTAGTTTATAAATATCTCTTTATCCACTAGTTATGTCTGAGTGTAATTTATCGTTAATAGTTGTTATACAGGATGTTAAAGTGTATAGAATGGAGATTAAGTCTGTTAATGCTCTGTATGTGGTTCAGAGGAAAATTATAATGAAAATATGTTATGTTATAACAGTGATACTAAAGCACATTTGCATAGGAAGGAAGTAAGTCTTTATAAGACATACAACACCGGAGTACATCACCGCAGCCATAATAAAGGCTTTGCTTGGTGGTAGGATCTTCTGGGTCTGCCTGGCTAGCGACCACCCTTTATATAAAGTCTGCCGCCAAATGTTACCGCTCCGGCGGTAATGTGTTCCGGCAATATTGTATAAAGAGCCAGTTCCTTCCTAAACCCGTGTGCTTTCATCTTCGACCTCATCGTCACTTACCATCAGGTGAGATTGTGGTCAAACGCGGGTTTAGTCACTTATAAAAAAAAAAAAAAATAGGGTGACTTTATATTACCTATCGCAGCATGGCTATTCTCCTAACAACAGCGTCGAGTTCGTCGATGCATAAGCGACGAATGAAATAATGGAGTAGAAAATTCCCAACTCTTTTCACTAGAGGTACTGACTACGCTTGACACATAACAACTGTCAAATACCATAGTAAAAGTGAATTTTATAGTGATTTTTATCGAAAAATTAGAAATGCATCATTGCGTAGTCATAAGTTTTATAGAAAATGGATACCACAGTTTCTCTTGGGATATTGCACTTGCTAAAGTGTGGATGTAGGTACTTGATTTAAACTTTTGTGTAAATGTACTTAGTACGGTCCACATTTTCCACATTTTGATACAGAAAAATAAAATATTATTTATGATTTACCGCAAAAAAGAACACTGAACAAGCAATTTCGGTAACAAGATTTTTCATTTCACAGTTTGTTATCGGTCAAGTGTACGAAGCGATATCTATTTAGAGCTTTTCGTTTTCTTCTCCATTGGTATTCACGTATATCATAAAACGACACTAGCGCTCGTCGCTGATGACGGCGCGGGCGGCGCGAGTAAGAACTGATTGTCCAACTGTTTGACAATTTTCTTTAGGTTTTGGTATTCTGCTAAATGTAACATCCGTGAGTTCGACGACGAAATCTTTACCATCTCGTTGACGAGCTCGTTTAGTTACGCAAATGCAGGGCTAGCATGCAACCATCGATAAATAATCGAATCGACAAAATAAATATTATTTTGTTATTTTATCCTATTATGTAAGCTAATATGCGCACCATAATAGATAGAATTACTCGATTTGATACCATGATTAAGACCACAGAACCAACAGGCCTATTATGGATCTCAAAACCATGCGATGATATGAAATAGTTTTGACGTTAAGGCCGCTCAATATTCTCGCGAGAATCTCCCGAGAAAGCCATACTCGTATTCTACTCAATTTCTCTCATTTTTCTCTACTTTTTGTGGGTTTTGGGGTTTGTGGGGAGTTTGGAGTTTTGTGTAGGAGTCACGATCGCATGTTTCTCAGTAACAAGCGAGCCGCCGATTTAAACGGTTACATCGCTGAGTATATCTTGGCGATGCGCGTCTGCAAATTATCATATCAGTCGAATAAACTACTAATACTGACTTGAATATTCGACTTGAACGATAGTAATATACAAGTCGAATGATACTTCTAATATTCGTAATTTGAATGACTGAATGCATTGACAGGCAGCTTGTGTCCGCTGTTTCACCCGCATAACTCCCTTTAGAGAGAGAGAGTTTTGAAGTAACTCGTAATAGATTTTAAGAGTTTTTGTTAATTTCTTTATATTGTTAGTATTGAAAATGGTCCAGGAAGATAAAAATTAATATTTAATATGTTTTATTTACTAACAAATAAAGATAAATTGTGATAAAAAACATATTGATCTCAAGGCTTTATATTCTATGTATGAAGATAATTATATTAACGACTCGCGAGATTCTCGCGAGAATGTGGAGCGGCCTTAAAACTTATCATACGATCATTATTTGGTATACCATGTAAATTGAATACAATAACCCCCATATATAATAATTAAGTATTTATTTATGAAAGCAAACGAAATGGAAGAACACAAATGCAATCAAGAAACCAACATATCATAGAGGTGGGTGCGATCTCACCTTTTTCAATTGACGTTTTTAAGTCATAGACGATGATTGAAACTTGATTGATGATTGAATTTTAAAAAGTAATGCAACGCCTCTTGCATGCAAATGTAAAGGGACTTCGTTTATTCTTTATGTCACAATTGTTGATCATTGTATCATAGAAATCTTGTTTATTATGTCATGTCATGAAAGAACCGTAATAGGCCTGCAAATATGTCATAATCTTTATAAATTACTAGCTGTTGCGCGCGGTTTTACCCGCGCAAATTCGATTCCCGCGGGATTTTCGTGAAAAAGTAGCCTATACGGATTCGGAAGAATCCCTCTAAGTAATGGTAAAAGAAATTTTGAAATCGGTCCAGTAGTTTTTGAGCCTATTCAATACAAACATACAAAAATACAAAGGTTTCCTCTTTATAATATTAGTATAGACATGCACTAAATACCATATTCATTTCCATATAAAAGGCCCGATTTATCGTTGTCGACGGTTGCATGCTAGCCCTGCTGGTCAGTCTTATTAGTCGACATTAACCACATGCTTAACTGGAGGCAATAGGGCTGTTCTAAGCCGACCTTATAATTAAAAAAAAAAACATTTTGATTTATTTATCGTATAACAGTTTATTTACAAAATGATTAGCACAAGGCATTAAAACTAAGTAATTAAGGTTGAACATAGAAGGACTCCAAATTAAAAATTATCTAAACACGGTAGTTCTTTTAATACTAAGTTCATAAATAAAATTAAACTTTACATATAGTGCAAAAGTCTCCTTCCAGGGATGATGTAACACGAAAATCTCATTTTTTATAATGAAGAGGGAATTATGCAGTATGCGTTTACCTAGTAAATATGGGAACCACGTGGTTAACACACTGGCTTGTTAAGGATAAAGTTGCAGTGATAGCTATTTGCTATAATGCTACTGAGCGATAAACTTTGTGACGGGTTCTTTTGCGTAGCTTTTTTCATCAATGAACTTCAGAATAACACGTTTTTGTCATTTTTGTTTTGGAAGGTATATTATTTTATTTGATAACCATGTTTGTCATAACTTTTCACAATACTTCATCGATGCGATAGATTTTTTAGGACTTGAAGTCTTCTATGTATATGTACCAATACCAAAAACTGCGAGGTAACAAACAGACGGCTTGTATAAGCTTTCGAAAAAGATGGCAGAAAGGATGTTCTCCAATAGTAACTGTGTAGTAGGAGATGCAATGTAGGCAGACCCCCACAAGGTGGTCTGTAATTGAAAATATATAATTGTGTTATGAACATCAACCACAATTAAAGTACCTTCTTACTATATTAAAAAGTGATCAAATAGACATAATCATAAGAATTTAACTAGGTTGCATTTTTTTGAGTTTAGCATGAACAAACAAACAAGCGAAGAGTTCGTTATATTAGCAGTATAAATTAATTGGTATATGTGCTAAAATTATTCGTACATAATTTTTGAGTTGCTTATCGTCTAAATGTCTATGATAAATGGTCAAAGCACTTAGACATTTTCTTATTTTGGTTCTCTCTAAAATCTAGGGACTTGTTGAAAAAACCAATGGCTAAGTCTTTTTGGTAGCAGTGCACTGTATAGAAGTTTACTACGATAACTTATTAGAAACTCTAAAATTAAAATAATATTCACTTATCATTGTAAAATACAAAAACTACAGGAGTTAATCCTCTAAAAACAGTAATCCAATCGATGACATGGGTGCTTTTTATGATACGTTTAGTGATTAACGTAACAAAAAAAAAGTTTCCTGGACATGGAATACTTTAAATCCATTCCTTGAAATATTTTTTATATAAAGGATAGGTTTGTCTTCCATGCCACCTGTTAAAAAGTACGCATGAAGACTTTGGTAATAATATGTAATAATGTTTAGAGGTACAAACCCTCTGAATAGGATTGTGTCATTATTTGTATAAAAGCGTTACGTTATTTTTGGATTCAGTTTAGAGCTGGAACAAGTAAAAATACTTATTTAATATTAATTTCGTTTTTTATTGGCAACTCGCGTTTGAACTTCATCTCACCTGAGGTTAAGTGCATATGAGGTCGAAAATGACAGTACACGGGTTTAGTAAGAACTGGCTCTTCATAAAACTTTCACTCAGATTAGTTGCCTTTTACGACACTATTATCCAGGAATGGTAGGGGTGTTCACTCAGCCCTACTTGGACACAGTAGTAATAGCCTTAGCTGTATAGATGAATATAAGTACTAAAGTATAGATGACCGTCTCGCGGTTTTTGCAGTTTAGCGCCATACAGTATCCACTCCAGGAACTTTTTTGACCAAAGCAACCCTAGAATGCAGCTCGGTTGTACCGTAAAACTTTAAAATTTTCCGAAATTCGTAGTACAAGTTATGACTAATGCGCAATTATAAAAGTCATTCAAAATCAATGCAGTCCCTTTTCTTAACTCACTATCCTGTGCTCACTATCTCACTAGAAAGTCAGTATCTTATGTAAAAATATCACTTCACAAAAGTAAAATTTACCTTTGCAGAAAACACTAACAAAAAAATTCAAAGACAAAAAACACAGCAAAATAATCAAATGCAACGAGGGTAAAAACTTGATTGGTTGAATACTACACTGCCTGGTACGATACCTGGTACTATAGATATGTCAATTTCGAACGCAGCAAAAAAATACAAAAAGTTCTTCTAATGTCCGGCGAGTGGCGCTAGTAGTAATATAATTTTGGTAATTGTAGGTAAGACAAACTAGCATGCTCAGCTGCTAGGCTCTATATGATATAAAAATTAATGCAAGCAGTTAAAATAGGTCACTGCCTCCTATTCAAAATATTTCTGAAGTTTGCTATAAAATATATTATATCTTGTGAGTGTAGAATGAACTTTAAAGCGAAATAATAAAATGACCATGTCATGCGCACCCTCGCCTCATTATGTTAATAGTTTAAGTTGCTTTTTATACTTATATTCAATTTAAATATGATACATATCGCAATAAAATTATTGATATTTTATACAATTACATTTTATTTATTGGATTCACTTTACATTTAGTTTCAACAACTGGTTTAGGGAGTAACGAGCGAATAGACGTGTATTGTTTTCCATTTAATAATTCTAGCAGCTTTGTGTGGTTTTGCTTGTGTAGCTATTGATTCTAGAGGAATCCTTTTATATGAATTCTATATGCTGTTAAATACATTTTTTCACAAACGACCGGCTGGTGTAGCGGTAACATACATTGCCTTCTATGCCAGAGGTCCTGGGTTCGAATCCCAGCGGCGGCGGATATTTGTGTGATCAACACAGATATTAGTCGTCACGTCATGGATGTTTATATGTATATTTAAGTTCATTCTAATACAAAATATATATTTATTCAATATGTATGTTTATATATTTCTTAAGTATATCAGTTATCTAGTATCCATAACACAAGTTCTTTAAGAAACTTAATTTGGGCTAGATAATGTTGTGTGAGTGTCAGAAATATTATTATATATATTAATAATATATTAATATCTTATTATTATTTTATTTATTATTTATTTATTTATTATCCTTACTTGCCATCAGGTCAGATTGAGGTCAAATGTGGGTTAGATCCCTTTTTAAAAGAATTTATTTTACGTAATGGAAAATTTGGTGGAAAATTTTTCGTTCAGGATCACTGACCTTTTATTTTCAATTTTAGTTCGTTTTCAATTAAAATAATTCTGCGTAGGTTTTTTTCTTTAAAATAATAACGAATAAAACCTTTACATTCAGAGCTTTTACTTATTTTTGGAAAACATTGGTTTAACATTTGTATTTTTATTATTTGTAGATTACAGTCGGGCGTGGTTTACGTGCCGTAATTTTTAATCCTGTAGTTCTTGCTAAAATAATATGTAATAATTTAAAACCATAAGGTGTCCCAAAAGCTAGGCTATCGAATCAGTTTTTCAAATCTGAGTAGTGATTTCCGAGATAAACGTGTTTAAACAAACAAAAAGCAAAGATATCGGCTTTATTGTATAACTTTTGGTTTGGTTAATTAACACCCCTTCCCTTTATAATATGTCAGCTTCAGGGTCATGAACCTGTGCCTAAGACTTATAACGTAAACTACCAAGTTAACCCATTACAGGGTTGCCTGGAAGATATTGTCTTTAGACGATAAGGCCGCTTATTGCGCACTGTATCTATAACATTGTTATTAAAAAGACGTGTGGCACTCGGAGACTGCCACACGGGAGACCCGCGGTAAAGCTATTGCATAGCATTTTTTATCAACTTATGCAATTATAATTATATATTTATTTTATTAATGCAGTAATGTTTGATCTAATATGAAGTTTCATAAGTTCCTAGTAGATGGCGCTGATTGTTTATTAAAGCCCGCATGTAAAGTTATGAAATCAAAGTACCACCGCTGTGCCGGTCGAAGTGTTAAGTGTTTTTCGTTACGGAATTTCTGGATTTGGTCCCCACGCTCAAGGCCCGCGATAGAAGATATGCAATAGCTTAAAATATTTTTTAATCCATTTGTACAATGAAGAATAAATAAATAAATACTAGAATGGCTCTCTTTTACCACCGGCATAACCGCTGGCTTTGTTTCATCTGCTTATATAATTTTCAGACCCGGTTTGATTGATAATATGTTTAATAGTTGGTTTTCGGTACACAGAAGGTATAACGATATATTTTTAAGTTTCAATTTCTTCCTATTTAAGATTACTCATTTCAATTTGTCATGGGTTACATTTCTATTTCTCCTTTCATTTATTAACTTTAATTATCCTTGTACTTTTTACTTTGTCCATTCTTGTATAATTATTTTATTTCCATTTCTAATTTTTTATATTTCTCTAATTTTGCATGTTACAACAAATATACTGAATGATATTTATATAATAACTCGGAAAAAAAATTCAATGAATGATTTCTGCATATTTTATTAAAATATACTATGCAAAGAAATATACTATAAGAATAATAAGATAGAATTATAAGAATAATCTTCATTAATTTAATTATTTTTAATATTAAATATTAAACGGTATAAATGTGCGGCCCGCTGACACACATAAGCGACCAGCTTACGTGACAGCTACATAGTTTTTATATTAATGTAAAATTGTTATCTTGGGTACATAAAAAAAAATACACAAAATTACGATACATAAATATCATTAAAAAAAGTCGGGCAGAGTTGCCTTAGAACAGCATCCCATTTAAGCGTGAAGTAAAAGGTTACTTAATTACCTAGCTTACCTATGTAACCAGTAGTGTCTGTCTGCTAAGTGACACCCATTTATATACAGAGGTTCACTGGTGACAAATTTTAGATACTGAAGGAGAGCACTCTGTATTCGACTCTGATCATAATTATGTAATAAAATTAGGTACTTAATTTTTGACTAGAATACCATACCTATACATAAAAAATGTTTTGCTAATATTTACTTTACTTACGCCGGATTCAATCGCGGCACCTGACCTGGCACGCGGATAGCTGCCAAAGCTAGTGATATGGGATACCATGTAGCGAACTAGGGCGAACTAAAACCTAGAATATAAATACATATAGATAAACGCCCAGACCCGGATTTTTTTTTCTTGTTCCGTGCGGGAATCGAACCCGCAACCGCTGGCTTCTGAGGCAGACAGTGTTACCCCATCGCCAAAGTGGTCGTCAAATCAATTCTTTAACTCTCGGTTAAGTTTGCTCAGTAAATAATTAATATTATTTGTTTATTATATTGTTTCTCTTCATGTATAGTCTGAATCTATCACGTCCTAGAATTTCAACTCACTAGTCACCCTGTAAAGTCCAATAGAGATGTGTCTCGCCAATACATTATTTAGGGTCAGTTCCATTCTAAACCCAATAGCAGATTTAATACACTTACAAAACTCATCTTCCCTTACCATTATTTGAGGTTGAGATCAAATGCGGAGTCGTAAGCGTAACTAGAGTTGTAAGAAACTCGAGTATTTTAGTCGCCATTTCGAGGCTTGAGTCGTTTTGCAAGACTAGAACTCGTTCGTCATATTGAGTCCAACTCCTTGCAGCCTTCTGGGTCTTTCGAGTCCTTTTGAGTCTTTTAGGTTCTTTGAGCTAGACTGAGTCATGTACTTGAGTTGGTGGTACTATTTATGGTACTCATTGCAGTCCCGTTATAACAAATGAAATTAAATTGACCTTAAAGTAAAGTTGTGTTGAAACATTGTGTCATTCTAATTTGGTCTTTAAGTATTATTAAGCTGTTTTATTGCGAAACTATATGGAATATACAATCATGAGGTCTTTAAAAAGAATCAGTCTTTGAGTTCTTTTCGTTAGGACTTTTCAAAAAACTCCAAATTCTAAAGGACTTGAGGTCCACGTTATATTTTTAAGGCTCGAGTCTTCAAAAAAAGACTCAAGTCTTTTTAGATAGGACTCCACGATTTGAGTCTTTTACAACTCTAGTCGTAATCAAGAAAAAAGTGACTCTCAAATCATTTCAATCGACTCTTTAGAATATCCACTATTTAGATGAAAGCAACTTTAAAATAAATAACTCCTTATCAACATTTCTCACGTCCATACCCAACGATTCTGATAACGTAATATTTATTCGTAAATACAGATAAAACGTGTTATAATAAATTATTGACGGGTCAAACCTAGAGTTTATCTTTGGCCTCGGAATTCCTTTATCATATATCAAATGAGTGACCTATAAAGATATATTTAGATACTGGTTAAGTTATTGATATAAGAAGCTTACTCTTAATTTTTGGGTCTTATGGTCTTATCTTATTTAATCTTAAGAGATGTTAAGAAAAATCATTTGATGAAAGACTTTTTAAAACCGGTTTTTAACGTAGGTACACTTTGGCACAGGGTCTGTCAAGAGTTCCTACACTTTAAACGCCTATATTTTACTATTTAACGAGGGCTGTGATAAGTTCCTCATTGTATTGCGGATTTAATATAATTACAATGAAAAAAAACACCAGACAATCACAGCAAATACATGGCCTCAAAGTAAGCGAAGCTTGTGTTATGAGATAGCATGTAGCGAACTAGGGGGGACCTAGAATAAAAATACATATATAATTAAAAACACCCAGTAACATACCCCGGAACATATATTTCTTTTTCTTGTTCCGGGCGGGAATCGAATCCGCAACCACTGACGTCTGAGGCAGATAGGTTTACCCCATCGCCAAAGTGGTCATAAAGTGATAATGCCATCTTTTAGGTTTCAGCTGTTTGACGGTGCCTCCATGGTACCTTGGTTGAATGTTCGGCTGCGGCGTTAAAGGTCCCTGTGTTCGAGTCCCAGCTCGTGTCTGAGTATACCGTACGACGCAACAAAACGCATTAATGGGCCCCTTTCTCTACACAAACCACGCTCTAAGTAAACGCCTATGTATATCATACGATGCATAAATACATAACTTCATGCCTGTATCCCTTATGACCTACAGGAGGCTATAAACCCATCTGATATCGCATTTGATATTTTGGACGTATTATAATCATGGAGAGAGACTAATGCAGTATCAGCCTATCACCCACAAAATCGTCATGGTATATAGCAGTTAAGTAAGGCTTCGGTCGTTACATATCTTTCTATTATCACTACGATATCTTTGCTTCGGAGGGCACATTTAGCTCTCAGTTCCGGTGCTATATACTTATAAACTTGGTCTGTCAAATGCGTCCTAGAAACTCTGACGTTTACCAACTAGCATTATGATAGCTTGGTAATTTATGGGCTACAGGATCAAAAGGATTTTACAGCATAATACTTGGGGAAATGTTTAGTTTATCCTACCAACTTATTATTCATGACGATGACCTTGGTCGCTACTTATCACCAGATAGATCGAGAACCCGTTTTCTTTCCTACATAATCTCGACATACATACATATACATAACTTCACGCCTGTATCCCTAATGGGGTAGGCAGAACACCAGAGGCTATAAAACCATCTGATGTCACGTTTGACAAATTTGGAGTTATTAAAATGATGGAGAGAGACTTGCAGTGATAGGGGGTCAGCCTATCGCCCACAAAAACGTCAAACCTCCGTCCCTTGACTGACTTTTACAGCCCGGGAAGAAATGGCTCATTCTATGTTTTTCTTTCACTCCTAGTCCAGCATGGAAGGTCTTCTCTAAATAGTCCATCTCTAAATAGATGATTTTATTAATTATTAGGATCAAATAATGAATATTTGCTCACGAATGTATATAATATGTATATAATAGGCACGATCAGCGACGGACGTGCCTACTGCGTACGAATATATTTAATTTATTCGCGATTTGCGCGGCAAATGCCGCTGCACGCGGAAATGGCTATGAGTTCCGAACAGCTCATAGCCAATGAAGTACTGGCGTTCTTACAACACGCCATTGACACCATGGATGAGATCAGCATCATCCAGATCTCCAGAACAAATTTTAATCTGGAAGAAATACTGGCCGCCAAAACGCTGCTGTTCAAGTCAATCGGGCAGATTGACCGAATGCCGTCTCGCAGGAGAGACGAAAAGGGAGAGAAAAGTCTTCAGGATATTATTAATCTCCTGAAGGTTACTGATCCAGACGACGTGCCGACTTTCGTGGCGAAAAACCTCAACAAGCTGCCGCCAGTAACGTTCGACCACGTCGATGTTACCAGGATCCTGAAGGATATAACTACCCTGAAGGCTTCCCTGGGAGCTGTCGAGTTGAAGTTAAAGGCTTCACAAGAAACCACCAGTGAGCTACGGGCTGAAGTTGCAGAGTTGAAAAACACTCTAGCCGTAAGTAGGTCACCGGAGGCTAATAACGTCAACACGCGGCGCGGGGCATTTAGTGCAACGTGTGCAAGTTTCGAGTCTGCAAAACTTGACTCATCGCCGGCCGCTGACCCCGCACGTGCAAGC
Source organism: Stenoptilia bipunctidactyla (assembly GCA_944452665.1). NCBI lineage: Eukaryota > Metazoa > Arthropoda > Insecta > Lepidoptera > Pterophoridae > Stenoptilia > Stenoptilia bipunctidactyla. Next base: position 10,208,300 of record OX101743.1, read on the forward strand.
AGTGACGCCTGCGTCGCCCGTCCCCCGCCTCCCCCCGAGGTGGTGTCGTCACCTGTCATCGTCACGTCAACCCCGAGACGAGACTACGCCGCTGCTGCCACCCACCTGCAGCCCCCACATACCGTGAAGGGTAGTGGGAGTCACCACGATGAGCACCCTCGTACTGACGTATGCAGTGAACAGCCGAAGCAAGATGGCTTCATTAAGGTGGAGCGGAAGAAAAGAAAACGGCTTTGTCGCAACAATTGCGGCACCGCTCCGACAGGACCTAACTTTCTCCTGCGTCCCGCTGTACCCGTCACGTACGTGTACGTTTCACGTCTCCATTACTCTACGAAGGATGCTGATGTCGTAGAGTACTTGGAGAAAAAGACGAAGTTCCGGCTCAGGGTTGAAAAACTGGAAACGCGCAACAACGTCAACTTTAATTCGTTTGTTGTGCGCGTACCCCGGGACCACGTATCGGTGTTCCTGAAGGAAGAGCTGTGGCCGAAGGGAGTTATCTTCCGCGGTTCCGCGGCCGCCCGCCGCCCTCAGGAGCCGCCAGACCCGCGCTTCACGCCGCCGCCGCTGCAAAGTGATTTGTGTTTCTTTATTTATATATATGTTAGTTTTTAAGGTATTTATTTTACTATGGGCCTCTGTAATCAATTATCATTGTGTTTTTGTTTATATTGCCTGAAATAAATGAATTATTATTATTATAATATTTAACCTCACGAACTCCTGCCTGAATAATACAATGAATACATGCGAATAGGTTTCTCATGGATGGACGTGGAGGTACCATCTAAGTCCTCATGTTTACTTTCCACCATAAAAAAAGAATATCGTCCCAGAACACAGACAGTAAAAAAACTTAAGGTGTAATCTAAGCAGGCTTTATTTATACTAATAGTTCTCCCACTTGACGTAAGGAAGATGATCCAATCTAATATATAACATTGTCTTGTCACAGTTTTCGTTGCCATACTCCTTCGAAACGGCTTGACCGGTTTTGATGAGATTTTTTGTGCTTATCCGGTATCTATGAGAATCGGCCAACATCTATTTTTTTTTATATGGCAAAACAACGTTTGCCGGATCAGCTAGTATATCATAAAATTCTCGTGTCACAGTTTTCGTTGCCATACTCCTCCGAAACGGCTTGACCGATTTTGATGAAATTTTTTGTGCTTATAATCTACGAGAATCGGCCAACATCTATTTTTTTTTTATTTATATGGCAAAACAACGTTTGCCGGGTCAGCTAGTATTCTATAATTCTGTAATGTTACACCTTTTTGCAAAACAAAACAAATCAAATCACTTCCGAAACCGTAAACTAACTCACAAATTAATAACAATCAAGTCAACCTTTAAATATCAAACCTAAAGTCAGATGAATAAATAAGATTCCTTTGTATCCAAATAACAATTGATAACAGAATCCTTGTGTAATTCCTAACGAAAATTCCAAAAGATCAGAGAACAGTTGAAATGCTTGCGCCCTGCGCAGGAGTGGGGGACCAGCTAACGAGCCATTTAGAATGCAGTTTATGTCAAATAAAGTAACACGTGCTTTAGGAATAAATAGATCTTGTCGATGGATAAGGTTGGTAGTTAGACAGGAGCGGAGCGGGTTGATAGTAGTAGATGTCTTTGAATCTCTGAAACAGAATTAAAATAGTCTTAAGTCTTATAAATAATTGGAGAAAGAACATGTGCTAGTTATTAGTTTCAATTTTTGTATTTATTTGGTTTTCTAGTTTTTAACGTCGTTAATGATTATGGCGATGCGATGGGGTAAATCTATACGACCACTTTGGCGATGGAAGAAAAAAAAATGTTCCGGGTCTAGGTGTTTATCTATATAATTATGTATTTGTATTCTAGGTTCCCCCTTAGTTCGTTCGTTCGTTTACATGGTATCTCATAACACAAGCTCGACTTAGTTTGAGGCCATGTAGTTGGTGTGATTGTCTGGGGATTTTATTTATTTATTATTATTTTCAGGTCACCGAAATGGCTTAACACTGCAGTTTACAAAAACTAGGTATATAGCACCTGGGACCGACTGCTCAACGTGCCCTCCGAAGCACGGAAGTCCTCGTGAGAAATTAATGATGGCAGACACCATCCTTGTACTGACCGCGCCGAACATTACCTACTTAACTTGCTATATCGAATGAATTGCATGGGAGACAGTGCGCCAAGGTGACTTCCCATCATGCACTATATGTTTCAATAAAACCTTTTTCTGCAGTCCTTAATCCCACGTTATATATTTTTTTATTCAGACATACACAAAATTGTCTTTATTTCAAAAATCCGCCCTTCCGCCCTTACTAAGTCCGTAGGTTACACTTAGCGCGGTCACCAGCTGTCTCGGCTAGAGGATTAAAACAATTGATTAATTCAAGTGCAACTAACTCAATGGAGTTTCTGGACAAGATCCAGATGCCCTCAGACTGAAGACAATTATTTGATGCAGGCAATACGGTATGTATGGTAATTTAGGTAGATATCTGTGTTATCAGACTTACTGATAAAGTTTGGCGTGTGAAATGGGTATAGTGTGTTGTGGGCCTCTACAATGTAGGTAAGTATAGGAAGAATAATGGTTAACGTGTGTTATGTGTCTATTCAATGTGTATAGGAAGGTTGGGAAGGAGTATTTTATTTTATTTTAGTTGGAAGGTCGACAGCTTACATTAAAATAATAGATTTTACAATATATACACTAAGCCACTTAACGACCACCGCAACTAGGCTACTAAATAGCAAAAACAGAAAAGAAAAAAAATACAAATTGTTCCGTATGGGTATCGAACCCGCAACCCATCGCCAAAGTGGTTGTCGAAATTTTTAGCAACAATTTTTAGAATCTAGGATACTAGTCCTATCCCTATCTCCTATACCTATCTACCTATATAGAATCTAGTTTGTATTTGATGTGTTTAAATATTATATCTTGTTAATATGTTATGTATGCAAGAATGACTTTTATCGTACCTATTCGGAAAATTTTATTTTATTGAATGTACAATATACGTACAGGGTGACTGGTGACAAATTTTAGATATTGAAGGAGACCCCTATGCTCTCGATTCTGATCATAATTATGCATCTGTTTTCACCAGAATTTTCTATTAATAAATAAAAAGACATTATTTTTTTTTCACTTTTCCCGAGACGCGCTGCCTCAGTCAACACGCACACAGCAGTGTTCCCGCCACACGCACACCACCATCCGTTAAGTATCTATTGTATTACGCTTATGTAATCATGCGTTGCGTAATGAATTCTTTTTCTTTCGGTTAAGTTTACTCAGTAACTAATTAATATTATTTTTTTATTTTATTTTTACTCTTCGTGTATGATCACAAATTATCACGGCCCTCGAATTTCGAAATTGACCCACCAGTCACCCTGTATTTTGTTGGTTAGTTTCACTCTCTCACAAGGCCACTTTCACAAGGATTTTTTTACTCACCGGGTACTTTTAGAGTAGGTGTTTGATTTTTTCATGTTTATATTATGTTATATTATGGTGTAGGTACAATAAAGTACAAAAAAAAGACGTTTAGCATTCGGAGACTGCCGCGGTAAAGCTATTGCATAGCATTTTTTATCAACTTATGCAATTTTAATTATTTATTTATTTTATTAATGCAGTAATGTTTGATCGAATATGAAGTTCTACAAGTTCCCAGTAGATGGCGCTGATTGTCTATTAAAGCCCGCATGTAAAGTTATGAAATCAAAGTATCGCCACTGTGCCGGTCGGAGGTGTTAGGTTTTTTTCGTTACGGAATTTCTGGATTCGGTCCCCACGCTCAAGGCCCGCGATAGAAGCTATGCAATAGCTTAAACACTCATCATCACAACTCTTTGTAATGATCCCACTGCAGCGCTAAGAGTCTCTACCATGGGAGACGAGAAGGTTTAGGCCTTAAAATACCAAGCTGGCCTAGTGCGGGTTTTGCCAGCATTTTCAGGACGTCGTAATGACTTCTAACAAACCCTTACGACTACACACTGTATACAAGTATACAGCACCCGGTACCGACTGCTTAAAGTTCCCTCCGAAACACGGAAGTCGCCGTGAGAAATGAATGGTCGGCGGTCACCCATCCAAGTACCGACCGCGCCGAGCGTTGCTTAACCTGCGACATCGATTGTTATACACATAGGCCACTCCGCCGCGACAACTTGCACGACGACACATAAATAGTGCCTAATAATCTATACAACCCCGAATAATCATGACGTCAAAGGGAGTTAATCTAGTAACCCCTTGCGGTAGGAACCCTTCTGGGTCCACCCTGTTAGCGAAAACCCTTCAAATGAAGTCCGAAATCAAATATCGCCGTGTTGATTAGTTCTGGTATTTTTAATGAAGGGCGAGTTTCTTTCTAAGCTTGTGGGCTATCTTTGATAACAGGTCGGTGTAGTGGTTGCTTTCTATACAGAATTCTTTTAAATAGCATTATTCCCCTCTAAAAATCTAAGTTGCCATCTAAATTACTATGTCAGCTACAATCCGTGCCACAAACCACGTTGGGGTTATTTTAAAAAGCTCTATGGTTTATGGCGCTTCGCCGGCCGCTGCCGCGGCACCTCTCGCTTCGCTCTCTCGGCTCGCGCACGTATATTACTACACCGTGTAACATAATTAAGAGATAATACTCAAGGGGATTGTATGTTTGGTGATGTAGTTTATAAGTAACAGTAACATCAATTTGTTATCCTTACGGTTCGGCCGAAAAACAAGTTCAAAGTTTAGATCAAAATATCTAAGTGTCAGCTCTATGAACAGCTGTTAGCTTTTGATGAAATCTATTCGATAACAGATGGCGTAAAAATAAAGTGATGGGTAACTAAGACATACTACAAAGTTCAGCCGGGGCGAGCAAGGTCATAAGGTCTCTGACTGCGGCACAAGATACTTAAATAACAAAATAATAAAATAAATTTGTATGAAAGTCTACCAGCACTAAGCATGCTAATTCTTTTTCTGTATATTCTACGTATGGTATAGAAGCTAACCCTTAAGTTTTATCTCTCCATTTTGTTACACGTTGTATATGCAACCTAACTGCTCCTCCTCGCTGCGCTTGTGGTCGCACCGAACTGTACCGACTACGTCTTCCGGAACGGGAGCTCTTCTTGTCGCATAATTTTTTTCGTCGCAAGGTTAATGAATATATTACTAAGTATAAATTATTATAAGTTATAATTATTTATGGTATAATTATTATGGTAAATAGTATAAACTGATTCAAGCACATTTTTCGCAAATAGAATTTTCTCGTGGCTAAGTTATGAAAATAGAAGCGTGGCCAAAAAATATATTCTGTAGCTGGACTTATTATTTCTCTTTCTATACCAGAGGTCCTGAGTTCGATTAGCGGTAGTGGTGAAATTTGTGATCTGGACATAGTTATTAATAATCAATTCATGGATGTGAATATGTTATAAAGGTATTTTTTAATATGTATGTATATTTCTTTAGTTTATTTATCCGATATAAAGTTGTAAAAGTAACTTCATTTGTTTTTTCAACGTAAGTCAGATATATTTAACCGTTTATGTGAGACTTTAACTAAGAGAGAGACATAAAAAAGAAACAAATGCACATGGATACAATTATCTAGTAGGTAGGCATAACTTTCTCAATAACCACATACACACCATAATTCAAAAAAAGAACATGATATAAAACTCGTTAAAAACATCCACGTCATATTTTCAATTAACGTACAAACAATTAAATTGACTAAAATGATATGACACCATAATTTTAAACTTTCTCGCTCCACTGTACTCGTTCGGCGCGGCGGCGTTCCAAACAACTGACTAAAAATTCAATTTCGCACTCATCTGTACGTACTTGTACAATCGAGTACACGACACCGACATGCTCTGACATTACAATCTCGATTCAGTGTAACTGAGTAATATTATACGACAGAAGGTCGAGAGTTTATTTTGTTATTTATTTGAGGATTAATATGCACACAGAGGATAATAAAAGGAAAAGCACTTCTGCACAAAGGATACTTATTTCAAAAACAATAAGTCGCTTACCTCAAGATTAAAAAAAAAGTATCTCTATGCATTTTCGTGAAATATAGACTTTCTAAAAAAGCTATTTGTGCCCAAAAGAGCAGGATAATTACAAGTCCTGATTCAATTCATGTGAGTATGCTCAAGTCAAGGGAACAGTCTTTTGTATATTATTAATTAAAAATGTAGTTCTAAATCAATAGATGTAACTTTCTAAAAAAATTTCTGGGGATTTTTTTTTTAATTGTTCCGTTAAATCTTTTTTGACGACCACTTTGGCGCTGGGGTAACACTGTCTGCTTCAGACGCCAGTGGTTGCGGGTTCGATTGCCGCACGGAACATGGAAAAAAAAATGCTCCGTGTCTGGGTGTTTATCTATTATGTATTTATATTCTAGGTTCCCCCCTAGTTCGCTACATGGTATCCCATAACACAAGCTATGCTTACTTTGGGGCCATGTAGTTGGTGTGATTGTCTGGGGATTTTATTTATTTATTTTTGTTTCAGAAATTGCCCTTCAGTTAAATTTTATTAGACAAGACACAATGAGCTCAATTCGACACTACGATCTCTAATTCTAAGTCTCTTTTGTGTCAATTAGGCTGCAAACTGGACGGTAGCGATAGCGACAGCGAGCGCGACAGCGGCGCGGGTAGCGTTTTTCGCGATACGATAGAAAGAATTGGGTGTGTATTTAAACGCGACAAATCGCTTGAGCGCCCGCTGGCTTCGAGAACGGCCCAGATTCCCCATGCTCTCGCTGTTTTACGCGGTTTTACTCGCGCTATTTCTAATCGCGCTGGAATATCGGGATATAAGTAGCTTATGTGTTATTCTATACTGTACACTATCACTATCCCAAACTTCTTGCAAATCAGTTGAGCAAATCAGTTGAGTCAAACTTTCCATAAAAACTTTTTATAGTATAAGTAAGAAGTAAAATAACAAATGACAAAAAATTCGTCTATAAATTTGGAAAGCACATCGCACACACACGCTTTTACCAAGCTCGCGTTAACACGAAACTTCTGTACTATAAAATTTCGTAGCGAAGCTCGAACAAAGCGAACTTCAAACGAATCGGATTCGATCAAATTTTTGACGGTCCTCTTGACGTTTGCGAGTTGGTCGCTAGTAATTGCATTGGCAGATAGTTCGCGAAAACAACTCGGTACATTAATGTAATGTAGCTATTTTAAAGATAAATATGTAATTCTTTATTTTAGTCGATATTAAAATACATAAAAAAAAACATTTGAATTGCATGTATATTTCCACAATTTTCTTAAAAACTACTTATTCGATTTGGATAAGGTTTCTGATATTTACACGCATTCACCTAATTTATAAAGATCTAATGAAAGCATTTCGGTGATGGTGTGTTACAGCAATATTTTCGGCGGCCCAGTTATATTCTGAGCCCATGTGCTGTATTTTTGGCCTCATCATCACTCATCATCATCATCATCACAACTCCATGTAATGAGCCCACTGCAGGGATATGAGTCTCTCCTCTGGGTGAAGAGGAGGTTTAGGCCGTAAATCACCAACCTGGCCCGGTGCTGGTTGGTGGACGTCAGATATTTCAGGGTGCCGAAATGGCTTCTGAGAAACCCTAACCACTACTGTATACAAGTATACAGCACCCGGGACCGACTGCTTAACGTGCCCTCCGAAGCACGGAGGTCGTCGTGAGAAATGAATGGTCGGCGGTCACCTATCATCACTTATTAAAATTATTTATCACTGTATATTGAATTCAAAGTTATTCCCCGATTCCATGATACCAGAAATAAACAATTGGATAGATCTGAATTATTTCACATTTGTGTTTCTTTAATATAGGCAATAAAGCAGATAAAGTAATTAAAGCGACCTATTTGATTCAATTGTATAAATTTTTTAACAATCCTCTCCTCCCGTTTGCGAGTTGGTCGCTAGTGGGTAATTGCATTGGCAGATAGTTCGCGAAAACCACTCGGTGCATTATTGTTATATTCTGTAAGTATGTGCTATAATTATAATTGGATTTAAAAAAAATAAGAAATTCCCCAACCAAGCATCATCATCATCATCCAACCAGGAGATGTCCACTGCTGGACATAGGCCTCCCCCGAGGTACCCAAGCATACCTGTCGAAAAATTGGACGTCTGTATTACCGCAATTTCACAACTATTAATCTGATTCCAGCCATATTTTTGGACAAGTCAGTATTTAAACCCTAATGCTGAATTAAGATTTTCAAGTGACTTCGAAAATAGGAGGTGCTCAATTCGTCTGTATGTTTTTTAATGTTTGTTACCTCATAACTTTTAACTGGATGAACCGATTTTGATGATTCTTGTTTCATATGATAGAGGACACTTTCCGTTTGTAAATATGTATGAATTTGGAGATCATTTACCTTGACTGTTGTATTATTAGTCTGTGGCCTAACTGGTTATACTTGAGTAGTTGTTGTCTAAGAGTGGATTCATGATTGTAAGATGGCTGAACACCACAGTTAAAGAGTTTACACATTAAAGGATCTTTTATTAGAAAGACATTACATGGCGCTGCTCACAGGATCGAGAATAAGAATTAAAATAAACGTTAAGCAGAATCATAAAGAAGGTGATAATTGAAATTGGTCAAAAGAAGAATTGAAGATTGTTTTTTGTATAAGAAAATGGCGACAAGCACGGGCGTGTTGGGATTGAAACCCCCAGAAAACATGAACAGGTGCACTGCTGAAGAATTTAAAAAGTTTAAACAACGCTTTGAAATATATCGTGTTGCATCGGGAGCTGGGTCAATGAGTCAAGAGGTACAAGTGGCACTCTTGTTACACACTATAGGACCTCAATGTTTAGAGATTTATAATACATTTAATATGGGAGAAGACGAAATAAACAATTATATGAAAGTAATGAAACGATTTGAAGACCATTTTATACCTTTGAAGAACGAAAGTGTTGCATCACATACATTTTTTTCAAGAAATCAGAAACCAAATGAATCATTCGATGAATATTTAACCGATTTGAAAAGATTGGCAAGTGATTGCGATTTTGGCAGCTTAACGGAGAGACTTATCAGAGATAGGATAGTGACAGGGATTAAAGACAGTAAACTCAAAGATAGAATGTTAAGAGAGCAAGATTTGACACTACATAAAGCAGTAAATATATGCAAGACAGCAGAGCTAGCGACCGAGAGAATAAAGGAAATGGAAAATCACATCACTATCGACAGAATTAGGAATGTGAAAACCATCAAGAATAATAATGCTCAGGGTAAAGAAAAGAAGAATGTACCACCATCATACCATTCAACAAATAATTCAAGTAAGCATACAAATAATAGTCAATCTAATCAATGCACAAGATGTGGTTACCATCATGTTCCAAGGAATTGTCCAGCATATGGAAAGGTGTGTATCAAGTGTAAGAAGGCCAACCTTCTTACACTTGATTGTCCAAACATTTTGCAAGAAAATGCAGATTGACAAGAAGAATTCAAATGGTAGGAAGCGAACAACAAGAAGAACAGTTTTTATTACAGGAAGAAGAAGAAGCGTTTCTCAATGTAGTTTATGTCAATCACATTAACAGTACAGATAAGGATTGGACACAAATTGTAAGTTTTACTGATGTTGACAAAAAAGTAACTTTTAAGTTAGATACGGGTGCACAGTGTAATATTTTACCTAAAAGTATTTGTAATAAGATGGGTATTAACAGATTTGAAAAAAGTAAACTAAAATTATCCACATACAGTGGAGATTCAATTTTAACTTTAGAACAGGTAACATTAAAATGCAAGATTGGACAGATAATTAAATATATTAATTTTCAAGTTTGTGAAGGAAATTTTGTACCAATCTTAGGTTTACAGACAGTTCAAAGTTTTAAATTAATACTGAGAACAGAACAAGTGGATATAAATGAGATTATTAGTGAAAATATATTATTGATAAAATATAAACAAGTTTTTGAGGGATTAGGTAATATTAAAGATTATAAATATAAAATCACATTAAAAGATAATTGGGTAGGTAAAATTGAACGTTGCAGACATGTACCTTTTAAATTATTGAAAAAATTAAAAACTGAGTTAGAAAATTTAGAGAAAACAGGTGTTATCAGTAAAATTGACCGACCAACAGATTTTGTTAACAGTCTTGTAATAGTAACAAAACCTGATAATTCAATAAGGGTGTGTCTAGATCCACAGTATTTGAATACACAAATAAAAAGAGAACAAATTCAAATACCTACTTTACAAGAATTAACTGCAAAGTTGCATGGCAGTAAAATTTTCACAACTCTTGATGCTAGCAAAGCGTTTTTTATGCTAAATTTAGATGAGTACTCAAAAGAATTAACAACTTTCAATACACCATATGGGAGATATTATTTCAACAGATTACCTTTTGGTCTTTCATCCAGTCCGGAGGTTTTTCATAGAATTTATTCAGAAATCTTTAAAGATATAGACGGGGTTGAAATATATATCGATGATATTTTAATACATTCTAAGACAGAAACAGAACATTATAAAATATTAGAAAAAATTTTGCAGAGGGCACAACAGGCAGGCATAAGATTTAATAAAAATAAATGTCATATAATGAAAAATGAGGTAAAATTTTTAGGACATATTTTATGTGAAAGGGGATTAAAATTGGATGAAGAAAGGGTTAAGGCTATAGTAGGAATGAAAGAACCACAAACACAAAAAGAATTACTAAGATTTTTAGGAATGATAAATTATATTTCAAGATTTATTCCTAACATTTCTGAAATTTCATTTCCTTTGAGAGAATTGATTAAAAAAGATGTTCCTTTTATTTGGGGTTCTAGACAAATAGAAGCATATAATTTAATAAAAAAATTGATTACTGAACCTCCAATTTTGACATATTTTAGTATAGATAAACCGGTCATATTAAGTGTTGACGCATCAAAAGATGGTTTAGGCGCTGTAATTATACAAGAGGGACAGCCAGTGGCATATGGATCTAGGGCTATGACAAATACGGAAAAGGCATACAGTCAGATTGAAAAGGAAAGTCTTGCAATCCTTTATGGATGTACTAAGTTCCATCAATATCTTTATGGACAGAGCTTTACAGTAGAAACTGATCATAAACCTCTCATTTCAATTTTTGCAAAGCCACTAAATAAGAGTCCAGTTAGATTACAGAGAATAAGATTAGCCTTACAACCATATAGTTTTGAAATAAAATACAAACCGGGAAAAGAGTTATTAGTAGCGGATCATTTGAGTAGGTCTTATATTAATGATTGTAGTAAGCCTTATTGTATTGATATAGAAGCTCATGTAGCTACAGTAGTAAACAGTTATAATATTACAGATAAAAAATTGAAAGAATTAGTCGAAGAAACAGCAAAAGATAAAGAATTAAATTTAGTTTTAAAGCATGTTAGAGAAGGATGGCCAGAAAATAAAAATCAAGTATCAAGTGAAGCAAAAATATATTTCAGTTACAGAGATGAGTTAGGAGAAAGTGAAGGATTATTAATGAAAGGAAACCAAATAGTAATTCCATTTAAAAAACGCAAAGATGTTTTAGAAAAAGTTCATTATGCTCATTTAGGTATAGAGAAATGTAAACAGCTAGCTAGGAAAACTTTATTTTGGCCGAATATGTCTAAAGAAATTGAAGATATGATAGAAAATTGTGATACTTGCAAATCATTTCAAAATATGAATAGAAAAGAACCTATGATAGAAAAAGAAATTCCTAAAAAGCCATGGCAAATTTTATCAACAGACATATTTTTTCTTTACAGTAGACCTCATATTATTGTTGTAGATGCATATAGTAAGTTTGTAGAAGTTAAAAAGTTACAAAATTTATCAGCATATTGTACTGTAGAATGTTTAAAAGAAATTTTCTCAGTTCATGGTATTCCAAACATTATGTATTCAGATTCAGGTGCTCAATATACTGGATATGAATTTCAAAATTTTGTTAAGGAATGGCAATTTGATCACAGAATTATTAGTCCCAAACATCATCAAGGTAATGGTTTGGCAGAGCGTTATATTCAAACAGTTAAAAGAACTTTGAAAAAACTTATTCATGATCAGAAAGATACTTTTCTAGGATTATTAATATACAGAAATACACCAGTAACTGAATGTGGCAAAACACCGGCTGAATTATTATTTAACAGAAATATTAATACTATAATTCCATGTTTAGGTTTCAAAGTAGTTAATGACAATTTTTCACATACACAGCAGTTAAAACAGAAACAAATTAAACAAAAATTTTATTATGATAGAGGAGCTAGAGAATTACCGGATTTGACTATAGGAGATAATGTTAAAATACAGGATGAGATAAATAAAAAACCAATGTTAAGTGGTATTATATTAGGAAAAGGAGTAGGACCAAGGTCTTATAAAATAAAAAATGAAAATGGGGATATAATTGTGAGGAATAGAAAGATGATTGTTAAAGGAGGTAATTACAAGGAAAGACAAACAATTGATTATGATAATTTAGAAGTTGAGGATGGAAGTATAGAGAATAAGGTAACAGAAGGGGATACAGTGGAAGGAAGGAACGAAGAGAGTAGCACAGAAAGAATAAGACAGACTAGATCAGGTAGGAATGTTAAAACTCCATCTTATTTGAAAGATTATATTTGATTATATTTTTACTTTCTAAGAATTAAAATTAGTTCATTAAGATTATAATTTACTTAGTACTTATTGATATTAACAATATAACATATTGAATGTTAAATTGTTCAAGTAATTTACTTTCTCAAGAATAAAGTCAAGTTTTCATTTAATTGTTTAAACTTATGATTAGTTCCTAGTGTATCTACCTATATTATGTTAGGCTACATTAAGTTAATAATGATTTATGTAAGTTTTTAAAAAATGTTTTATTTTGGAAAAAAGAAGGATGTTGTATTATTAGTCTGTGGCCTAACTGGTTATACTTGAGTAGTTGTTGTCTAAGAGTGGATTCATGATTGTAAGATGGCTGAACACCACAATTAAAGAGTTTACACATTAAAGGATCTTTTATTAGAAAGACATTACATTGACGACCTTATACTTCAGCCAAAGTTTTGACATGAAGTCGTTTTTTAATGCTCTACATTCGTTGATTATTTATCACATTTTTTTTTACTCCTTCAGTTGTTCCAGACTTGTTTTTCTTAATAATAACAGGGTGTTCTGGAAGATATCGGTGCAAGTTAAGTTGCCTGTTCAAGGTATTATACAGGCATTGGCAGATAGTTCTCAAAAACAACTCGGTGCATTATTATATTATTATTTTTCTATAGGTTATTGGCTGCAAAAAGGACTTCCGAATGTGACTATGTAATATGTATTTTATAGTCATCATAAAGAGATTATTATTATTACGCATACTAATGACTACAACCCTTTCGGCGGAAAAGACCCGACAATTGGACCAGTCGGTCGTGTATCAGGGCAAGAGAGAAAGAAACCGGCGAGCGATTCGGGCAGTATCGAGCAATACCGCTTTCTGCATGCGTGCTGGAAGCGAACCACCGCCAAATCCCAGACTTTCAAGGTTTCTGTATATTAACTAATAACTTGTGATTTTCGCAGAAACTACTAATTTGATACCAGTCATGTTTTTGGATGAGTGAATTCTATTTTAAGACTTAATACTGAGTTTTGATTCTTTTTGTCATCGTTTTTTTTTTATTTATCCTCGGCCTCATTGAGGTCCTTTTTCCGATAGTTCGTGAAAACAAATCCGTATATCATTTTGTTATTATGTGTTATAATCATTGTTTGTAAGGCTATGTATCAACGACCGGCTGGTGTAGGGGTAACGTACATTGCCTTCTATGCCAGAGCCCAGGACGGCTCGAATCCCGGCGGCGACGGATATTTGTGTGATGAACACAAATATTAGTCGTCAAGTCATGGACGTTTTATATTTTTATTTTCTAATAAAAAATATGTATTTATTCAATATGTATGTTTATATATTTCTTAAGTATATTAGTTAACTAGTATCCATAACACAAGTTCTTTAAGAAACTTAATTTGAGCTAGATAATGTTGTGTGAGTGTCAGAAATATACATTTATTATTTATTTATTTATGTTTGTAAGACCGCAGCTTTCTCAAAACCTACTATGTATTCTGACTCCGTAATTTTTTTCCACGACCCAATTTTCTTTTAAACCCTTGTACTGAGTTTTATCATAGATATTTTGTTATTAGCCTCATTGATATTTACCAACAATTGATATTGAATTCAAATGTAGTCCCGATCCTATGATAGCCAGATATCGGAAGATATCTAGGAGGAAATAATAGGATTTATTCGTATATTTTCAAAGCTTTTCAAATTTGCTCGTAAGTAGGCATTAACAGGGCGGAAGAATCGCCTCATTATTTTAATGTCATGTTTTTATAACGAAACCGGTACATAATGTATATATTTTTAACTGGCTTCAAAAAATACTTTTGAATTTGACTTTATACTCGTATAATTATGACATATGTCATTGCAATTTATACAAAACACCTTAAAGCGGCTACACACGACCCTAAAATCACTGGCAATATCGGGACAGTGGTGGGGAGGACCCTAGATCGTATCATAAATCGTCTCGTGTGTAGGCAAATCCTACCCGATTTTTATTATCATATGTTATATGACAATTATCGTCTAGGGAGCGTTGTCAGTACGTGTGTAGTGAAATCAGGATTGATTTCTACGCAGTCTGCGCTTGAGTGCCGCGACGATACGACGACGTGCTTGCGGCTATAATTATTTATTTTGCGCGAAAACATGGCGAAGGAGAAAGATCGAGAAGCGTGGATCAAAGCTATCGATCTATTCAACGATTTACCATATTTGTGGGATAAAAAACATAGAAATTGAGGAAGGTCGAACGGCAAAAAATGAAGTTCGAGAAGGTGATACTGGAGAGTTTATGAAGTTTGAGAAGATGTTATTCGAGGAAGTAATTATTGTCATGGAATTAATGTATTTGAAGCAATTGTTGATAATGGAGCGGCGTAATAATTCAAGAAGAAAGCACATTACTACAGAAAAGAAAAAAGGAGCTCTTCAAAACACACAAAATCCATTCTTAAAAAGTTTCTAAAATCATCTACTTCTAAATATCTCATCACGTTCATGTGGCTAAGTTCATGACGTTTCATCAACCAGTTTTTAACCCAGGTCTTCCTTTTTCGTCTCTGGTTAGGTGGCACCGTAGTAAGTGCCAAAACAATGCCTATTTTCTGCTGTTTTGTGAGTGTCGGCGGCATCTCGGAACAACGAGCAGTCTGTTGCACGGTCGGTTTCGTACTGACTGGCAGAGACGTGTGTAGAGTAGTAGCCGATTTCATCCCCACTACCGCTGTCCCGATATCGCCAGTGATTTTAGGGTCGTGTGTAGCCGCTTTTAGCCAATTTGGACGGTGTTTATGATATTTAAATGTATGTTATTGATTAGAATCTACTTAACAAATGTGAAGTCGTCGTGGCGCCGTGGTTACTGTGTGTATCTTACGATATCACAGGTTAAGCAACGTTCGGCGCGGTCGGTACTTGGATGGGTGACCGCCGACCATTCGTTTCTCACGGCGACTTCCGTGCTTCGGAGGGCACGTTAAGCTGTCGGTCCCGGGTGCTGTATACTTGTATACAGTAGTCGTTAGGGTTTGTCAGAAGCCATATCGGCACCCTGAAAATTCTGACATCCACCACCCAGCACTGGGCCAGCTCGGTGGATTATGGCCTAAAAAACCTCCTCGTCACCCAGAGGAGAGACTCATGCCCTGCAGTGGGCCCATTACACGGAGTTGTGATGATGATGATGATGTGATGATGATAACAAATGTACAGGAGTACAACTATTCAATAACTTACAGCCCATACCGTACGATTGCTGCCCTTGTAATGAGGATTCGTCCAAAAACACGATACGACATGACGGATACACGTTCACTTTGCATACGGAATCGTGTTATTTTACGATTCGTCAAAATATCCGAATTGATGTTCACATTCGTTTCGTGATTCAGAGTTCAGTCTTGGCTGAACTACCTAACTCTCATTCGTCACAAAAAATTCACGATTCGTGTTTTTTGACGAATGAGAGTTTTAAAAGACTATACGTGATTTAAGACGTGTCCGTCATTTTACACGATTCGTGATGCGTGCGAACATGAGAATTTAAAAAGCATTGGCACCGTCAAAAAAAAGCGAATCATGAAAAAAGACGATTCCTCAAAAAACACGAATCGTCCTGGTGTGAATGGGCTCTGAGTCATGTAGTTTTGGGGACTGTGACTTCAGCGATTAAGTGTTCCAGCCATATTTTCGACGAGCTAATTCTTTTCTAAGCCCTTGCTATATTTTAGACGTCATCGTTATTTAGCAGCAATCGTTTATAAACTTAAATATATCGCGGTAGACTTCAGTCAAGAAGAAGTGGAATGAAACTCAAGACATTGGCCTTCTTCGGTCTTTAAGCTAAGGTGCGGCGTAGAATAGAATAGATTTACTGCACCTGGAAAAGTTCGTAGGTAATAAAGTTCGCCTGGCCGTATAAAATCAGTCGCCAAAATGTGTTCTGGCAACGTGTTATGAAAAGCCAGTTCGTTCCAAAATGCTGCACGTGCTGTCATCTTTGAGTCACAGATAAAAAACAACAACTTTTTTAAATATAAGTTTTCAACCAAAAACTTTTTATCGTCCATGAATTCGGATATTTTATAGAAACCCTTTGTACTCAACTTTTGTTTTACAGTATTTGAGATTAATTAAAAAGTTTTATATTAATATTTTCGGAGCGTCAGCATTGACCCATGAATGGAATAGTGAGTATTCAAACAAGGGGCAGCAACTGAGTTAAAATTGATTTCTTTCATGTACTAACATCCTGAAAGTCACATGTTTAAGCCCTTAATTAATAAGCTTGTCCAATGCTGATTGGTGGATCTTATGGTGCGTACAGATTGCTGTAACGGAACTTGTAATGTAACATTCTGCGCACGTTGCGTATTTGGACGTGTAGTGCGCAGAATGTTACATTACTAGTTCCATTACAGCAATCTGTACGCACAATAAGAATTTTCCAGACGCTGTGCCTAACGACGAGTATACAATACCCAGGAAAGAATGTTCAACTTTGTTACCCTGCGAAGTATGGAAGACGTGACAAAGCGCCCTACAGTGGGCTCATTTTAAAGGGTATTAATGTGATATATAGTCGCCATATAATAGTCAATAATATTTTAATAGCAGATAAAGACTGATGAGTGGGTCATTTATGAAAAATATTGAAAACAATTTTTTTTTTCGTAATTCATACCCACTCATCATACCTAATCTGCTATTAAAATATAATTGACAATTATATGCTGATCCTGTATACAACACTGTATGCTGCCAAAACATTTTCATTTAAATTATAAGCAGCAGAAATATTTTATTTACGTTTTATTAGGTACTTTTTAAAAACTAAAGAAGTAAAGAACCTCTTTCTATTTAAATAAATAAATGTTAAAATAAACCAGCGAAATAAATAAGGCGTAAATAGAGTATTAGCATCATTTTCAAAGTATTTTAAGTTCTGAAAATCTGAATGTTTATGTTAAACCATAGAGCACGAAAACCATATTAGAAGCTAAAAAGGTATTTATGTTTAAATAGAATTTGATAAGATAATCTAACCAGCTCTCTCGAGATCTGGATAACCTCCTATCTGCCAGCCCATAGCTGGTTACTGTAGTCGATTCAGCACGAAGTGCTTCCTAAATCTACACGCGCAGCCTTTTTCCCAACTGGCTGTCGCTCAGTTCTTCGGTCGATTGTCGGTAGAAAGACAAAAGACCATACAGGGGGAGTTTAGTGAGTAAAAGTCTCACACTGTTGGGTGTCATCTGGCCGGGGTCTAACCCCCCTGGCAAGTGCCCCTTCGTACTTCTGAGTATTCTCCTCCTCTCCTCTTTGAGCACTTGTACGGTCAATAGGCCTACGGGTGTTCTGAGGAGTAGTCTTCTGTGGCTGGAAAAAAAAAAAAAAAATGATAAGATAAAGCCTTATTATGAAAACTGACGGCCTCCGTGGTGCAGTGGTCTAAGACGCAAATCGTAAGGTCGCAGCTTCGATTCCCACATGAAACGAGAAATGAATGTTCCGATTCTGGGTTATCTATGTATGTATTTTTATATACCTAAAAGGCTCCCCCCTAGTTTACCATATGGTTCGCTCCCCGCACGGATCAAGGAAAAGAATATATTTTTTATATTATAAGGATAGGACGTTTGTCTTCCATGCCACCTGATGGAAAGTGCGCATGAAGACTATGGTGGTACACTTCCATCCACGAGAAACCTATTCACTCGACACTTGACAGTTCTAGGTCTGGGTCTGGGTGTTTATTTATATTCTATGTATCATCCTCGTTTGTTATATTGTATCTCATATCACGAACTTTGCTTAGTTTGGGGCCATGTAGTTAGTGTGCTTGTTTGGGATATTTTTTAGGAATTACCTCAAATTATAATGAAAATTTCTCGTAACTTTTTGGTCAAGAGTCACGGTCAAGGCATTTTTTCAAATTTAAAAGCTACTGGCTAACTATGCTTTACAGTACTTTTTTTGAATATTTTAGTAAATGAAAACGCGCAGATTGTACGGGAAATTGAGTAAAATAGATTAGCAAGTTCGAAGATTTGTTACAAAAAATGATTGACTAAATATTTTCTTCTCTATTAAAATACGTACGTACTCGCTCTAGGGCGTTTTATACCTTTTATGTTTTTAGTCGTAATTGAGAAGTTCAACCGTCATCCCTCTGGTAATGTTTTGGCTACGACTATTTTTCTGCAGAGGGGATTTAGAAGTTAAAACTTTATGTTTATGCTAATACAGCATTTTTTACAGTGGTGTCTAAATGACCGTTTGACCTTGTCTCGGTAAGTGAAGGTCGAAGATTTGTTTTTTGAAAGATATGAAGTTCTTCCATGCTGGAATGCGAGCACAGGAAAAAAATAGAATGTGCCAGCTGCTTCTCTTCCTGGCCATACTGTAAAAGTCAGTTAAGGGACGGAGGTTTTATTGGACCCCCTCTGCAATAGTCTCTCTTTATCATTATAATACCTCCAAATTTGTCAAACGCGTCATCAGATTTTTTATAACCTCTGGGTGTTCTGCCTACCCCATGAGGGATACAAGCATGAAGTTATATAATATGTAGGTATGTATGAAGTTTTGGTAGGAGCTGGCCTTTCATAAAATATTCCGGAATATATCACCGTCTGTGAGCGGTGATAGTGGTCGACAGATTTAATATGAACCACTGGTAGTAGACAGAAGGATCTTTTTTTTAATATTGTCTCAGGTTTTCGCGATTTATACTAATAAATTAAACCCCAAACTCTATAGTCTCTTGTGACCACGAGGTCTGCACAGACACCGAAACTTCGAGTTATTTGCTTTATTAAAAAGTGTATTTATTTAGTAAGGCGAACCCTGAAACGGACCTACCACCAATGATTATCCTGACAATCATTTTTTTCCGATAAATAAACGCGTTTGACCTGAATCTAACCTTACACAGGTTTTGCAAGAAACTGATTCCTCATAAAAAAAAAAAACCGAAATAAGTCACTGCTGTAGCGATGTTATTTGGCGGCACATTTTATTCGAAGGGCGGTGGTTAGCTATGCTTAAAGGGAAACTATCAAGCGAAGATCACTAGAATCAGTCACCTTTTAGCCTATCTAGGAGAAGTATGACCTTGCAGTTAAGTTGATTGTGCAATAACTATTCTATAAATGTATAGATATAACTTCCATGCTGGACTGGGAGAGAAAAAAAAACGTAGAATGTGCCAGCTGCTTCTCTTCCTGGGCATACTGTAAAAATCATTTAAGGGACAGAGGTTTTAATGGCGTTTTTGTGGACGATAGGCTGACCCCCTTACACTACAATAGTCTCTTTCCATCTTTATAATACCTCCAAATTTTTCAAACGTGACATCAGATGGTCTTCTTGTAACCTCTGGTGTTCTGCCTACCCCATAAGGGATACAGGCGTGACGTTATGTTTGTATGTATGTATAATTATAATTCTATAATAATCTATAAATAACGATTTAAAAAAACCGAATTGACCGCCGATCATTAAATTTCTTCCGTGCTTCAGAGGACAGTTAAGCAGTCCATCTAGCTCTACTTGTATGCAGCAGTCGTTAGGGTTTGTGAGAAGCCATTTTGGCGCCCTGGAAATTGTGACATCAACATTTGAGATGAGGTGCTTTAACTATGTAGTAAGCACTTTTTGACGCAGTTAAGTTGATTATGCAGTACCTACCTATTTAAAAAAAGCCAAGTATTTCAAATGCGAATTATTTGGAAACTCCAAAACCTTAACTGGGAACCTTGTTCGGAAAATGTATTAAAGAAGATTACATCTTCAAACAAGAATCAATAAGATCCATTTTTAAAGATTCCGTAATCCTAAAAAATCCCATTTCGATCTTTCTTTTGAGATATTGTATCAACATGGTTTAAGAGTTCCTTTAGGTAAGCCGGATTTTCTATCTCGTTAGGGGAAAAATATGAATGAAATTTTCTGCTTGACTGAAGTTAATAATGGTGGATGTAGGTATTTTAACTTTTATAGGGTTTTGGGAACATTTTCTGCCTACTCCCAAAAATGGGATGCCAGGCCGTAAGCCATGGCACGACGGTTATTTTCTGAAAGTACCTACCTAAAATAAATATGAAGTAGGCTGCTTAGTATATAAACTTTGATAATGCGATGTAGATTATTCGTCATGTCGTCAAAGTTGAATGTAACAAGGGTACCTAGATTTATCTCTACGCTTGTATCTACTTTAAAATAAAATAAATCGTACAACTAGCTATGGAGAAGTCACGGACATAGCCTGAAGCACAGCAAAGTTGAAGTGACAAGGGAGAGGGCACTGGGAGACGGAGCCGTTCCGGGCCGCGAATATACAAAGGCTAATAGAGGAGCTTTTGTTTATGCATATGACTTGACAATACCTAATCGAACTCAGTAAAAAAAATGACTGAAATGGATTAGAAGCGAGCGGTGCCGCGGCAGCGGCCGGCGAAGCGCCATAAACCTGGTCAGCTCTTCGCTCAAACGTTAAGTCATCAAAATAACGATGGTCATAAATCATAATGCATGCCCATTTGATTTCTATCATTGAAAATCAGAACAATTGCCATTTAAGTATTAAATTGAAGCTAACGATCGGTAAACATCGATATCAAATGGGATAGCTTTTGTTGCTGCAATGTTCAATTGAAGTTATCTCACAAAGTCTACGCGACTTCGGTCAATTTCTGTACTAGAATAGATTAGGGTTTCGGCAAGTTTTCGTCATACAAAAGCTAAGCCAGTTCAGTTTGCACTTTCACTCTAATGGTATAGCCTTTGTAAATACGCTTCCGGGCCTACTTTGCCCTTCGCAAGGTGTAACGACGACCTTGTCAAGGTTGTCAGTAATCGCTGGCTGAGGGCAGCAAAGGATTGATTGACTTAGAGACCCTTGGGGGATGCCTAAATCCAGCAGTAAGCGCCTCCTGGCTGATAATGATGGAAGAAACTTTGTCTAAAACTTTAGATTCAATATAGAAATCAGTTATTAGTAAACTATTTCAATTATAATAACATCGGGGATCTCAGACATAGACCAGTCCAGCGGGGCTAGCATGCACCGTCGACAACGATAAATCGGGCCTTTTATCGATGTTTTCTTAGAATATGGTATTTAGTGAAGGTTATTTATTAAGATTATGACATATTTGGTTCTGTGGTTTTAATCATGGTATCAAATCGAGTAATTCTATCTATTATGGTGCGCATATTAGCTTACATAATAGGATAAAATAACAAAATAATATTTATCTTGTCGATTCGAGTATTTATCGATGTGAGCATGCTAGCCCTGCTGGAGATTTATTTTATGAAACTCGAACACGACATCATTCATACCGCTGACAGACACTCCATTACTGGTCCACGGAGAGAATCAATTTTTTTATTGCGTTTAAGTTTGGAAACATTTAACTACATAAACAGAAAAACATGCTGACACACCTAATATAAAACCCCTTAGTAGAATTATCCAAGTATAATTGATTGAATCAGGCGTTACTTTGCGGAAATCCATGACAACTACTTTAACAAAGTTACCTTGCTAATTCCGCGACTTGTACTTGCACTAGTGATGCAGGATTTTCGTGCGTTGGTTCACCGCCCTCCCTCCCTCACACAAGAAGAGAACTGAGAAAGAAATGCAATGAACACACACTTGGGAAACTGTAATTGGTAACTGGCAATTGGTAATTTAACTGTGATGTGGTGTGGTGTGGTGTGTTGGTGTGGGTTACAGTTTTCCAAGTGTTACCCAAGTATATCCAAGAATACAGAGTCGCGAACTATTTCAAACTAAGTGTTGAACCCAGGACCACTTGTACTGTGGACGTTGGATCAGGGCTCCATGCCTACAAAATCAAATGACATACTGCTATTAGGTCTTGTTAACGTTAACAAGGCAGCATTAATCTTACTTCTATACTAATATTATAAAGAGGAAACCTTTGTATTTTTGTATGTTTGTATTGAATAAGCTCAAAAACTACTGGACCGATTTCAAAATTTCTTTTACCATTACTTAGAGGGATTCTTCCGAATCCGTATAGGCTACTTTTTATACCGAAAATCCCGCGGGAATCGAAATTGCGAGAGTAAAACCGCGCGCAACAGCTAGTACATCATAAATGTGAAAGTTTGGATGTATGTTTGTTCCTCAATCACGGCAGAACGGCTCAACCGATTCAGATGAAGTTTTGCATGGCAATATTGTATAGGGCTGGAATAGCGCAAAGGCTTGTATCTTGATGTTCCCGAGGGATATGAAACTGCACGAGTAAAACCTCGCAAAACTGCTAGTTTTAAACAATTGGGTATTGAAAAAGTACCTAATTATTGTAAAATGCACAAAAAATGTCAAATAAATGAAGCCCTTTTCTATTATTGACTTTTTTGCTCGTTTTAACCTCGTAATTTTTGATCCCGTATGAATAGCACTATAATAATATAACCTTCCTTAAACAGGGTTGATTTTTCGTCACCAGCCAAATTTAAATGTTAGTTTCTTTGATACGATATACCTAAACGTACCTGCATGTTTATTTTAGCGTGGCTCAGTACAAAAAAAGTAGAAATATGTAACCACAAACTTTTAAAAAAATAGTCGCTGTTGATGAACATAGCTACTATGACTCGGCATTTCCTTGATAATACTACGAAGCAATACTACAAAATGTGTGAAGTAGCACGTAGTCATCTTTATTTTCATGGTAATTTAGAGTGACGGCCTTGGTTAACATGTTAGCGGATAAATTAATTTCCTTGTAAAAAAATAAATACTTGTTTTTTGCAAAAATCGTTTCTATAAATGATACCTATTATGTAAAAAAAATTTGACCGGTGACTACAAATCAACCGTATCAGAGATTCACGCCTATACACAATTTCTTCGGTATTCTTATTTTGGTATTGATGTCAACGTTTGAATTTAAATTTCACCTGACTGAAGTAGGTATAAAGACTTTGGGGCTCTTCTTAATACATTACCCGAAACACAACATGGCTATTGCGATCTGAGCATCAACAGCATGACTCAATCTATAAAAAAAATGTAAAATGAAATTTCTATATCCTTGTTTAGTTATTTTTATTAATTGTCATCCTGACGGAGTGGGTGCTAATTCTAAGCATCATTAACTTCCATGCTGAACTGGGAACAAAGGAAAAATATAGACTGTGCCAGCTGTTTCTCTACCCGGGCATACTGTAAAAGTCAGTTAAGGGACAGAGGTTTTATTGGAGTTTTTTTTTGTGGGCAATAGGCCAACCTCCTGTCACTGGAATAATCTCTCTCCACCATTATAATTCAATTCAATTCAATTCATTTATTTGTACGAATATAGGTCAATACATTAGATGTTACAGTCAAATACATAAGTTGTCCTAGCCATATTCTACCATTGCGGCATGTACATACATTATAGTTGAATGAGAGAAAATAATAATAGGTATACAAAAGTCAACATTTCTTAGTTATACATCATCATCATCCACAGCCTGTAGACGTCCACTGCTGGACATAGGCCTCCCCCAAGGTCTTCCACGTCGCTCGGTCCCGCGCCGCCGTCATCCAGCGTTTACCGGCGACTTTGACCAGGTCGTCGGTCCATCGTGCGGGGGGCCTGCCTACGCTGCGTCTACGTGCGTCTGCGTCCCAGTACGTGGCCGCCACTCGAGAACTTTTCTGCCCCACCGGCCATCTGTTCTTCGAGCTATGTGCCCTGCCCATTGCCACTTCAGCTCTGCAATCCTTCTGGCTATGTCGGTGACTTTGGTTCGCCTGCGAATCTCCTCATTCCTGATTCGATCCCGCAGGGAAACTCCGAGCATAGCCCTTTCCATTGCCCGCTGAGCGACTCGAAGCTTGTTTATAAGGCCCATAGTTAGCGACCACGTCTCAGTGCCGTATGTCATCACTGGCAACACACACTGGTTAAAAAGCTTTGTCTTTAGACATTGCAGTATTTGTGACGAGAAGATTTCACGGAGCTTCCCGAACGCTGCCCAGCCGAGTTGGATTCGACGATTGACCTCTTTCTCAAAGTTGGACCTACTTAACTGGATTTTATGTCCTAGGTATAGATAATCGTCAACAACTTCGAGCGTGGTGCCTCCAACTACCACAGGAGTAGGTGCAACATTGACGTTCGACATAACCTTCGTCTTATCCATGTTCATTTTAAGGCCATTTTAAGGATTAGTTATACATTAATCATAAAAAATAACGAAATTCTCTACTATGATAATCTAATTACATAAAATTTATTTTTTAAATGAAAGAAAATAATAATAAAATGTTACAAAAATGTCATAAGGAGAAACTAGAAAACTAAATTAAAACGTTAAACTAAGTACTTAAATAAATTACAATATATCATTTAAATACAAAAGAACTTTCTTAGTGCCTAAAGAGAGTAACTTAATATTAGATTCAACAAAGTTATTATTGGTTACCTGGTTTAATTTAATTAACGTCTTTATCATTATAATAGTCACTTAATGTGTAATAGCACTTGTCCACTAAAAATGCCTTAAGCCTTTTTTTATTATTGTAGTTGTTTATGTTATGTATAATGCTTCCAAATTTGTCAAACGTGACATCAGATGATTTTATAACCTCTGGTGTTCTGCCTCACCCATAAGTGATACAGGTGTGAAGTTATGTATGTATGTATGATTAACTTCGATTAGTCACCCATTGCAATATGTTTCCAGGAACAAAGAAACAACAAACAAACCATGTTCATCCAAACATCACGAAAGTTAAAGAGGTCTTGTTTAGCGAATTTTGAAATTGTGGTAAAAAAATCTTTTTTTGCGTAAGTTGTAAAACACGCAAAAAAAGACATGGGACAAACACATGGGAAACACGTAGAAGCTGTTATTTGTTATTTGTTTTTAAATTATGTTATTTGAGTCAAAGATTTATTTAAATTGAGTCTTTAACCAGGGGATTTCCAAATGGATACCCGCTCAAAGACTTCAATATAGCTGAAAGGGGTCAGGGATCGTCCAGAATATCATCTGAACTTGGCCCCGCCGGCAGATGAGATCATGAACGCATCGGAGATCTTTAATGGCATGGAGAGGGACTACTCAGCCACAAGTCCTACAGGTGGCAACCGCCTTTGCACCAAGTATTTCGGGCTTAATTTTAGGGAGGTTTTATACCTAATTCACAATCTAGGTAATTAAAAGGTTTCATATAAAATTCAATTTAAAATAGAATAGAATCAGTTTGTTTGCATTACACATTACACACAACAATTATACCTGTACAATTAAAGTTAAAAAATACAAAAACAAAAAAACAGCATACATTGATATGAAACAATAAAATTTTAATAAGTAAATAATAAAAAGGAAATTAAAAAAAAAAAATAAGTATAATGTTTCATATTGTAATACATTGCAAAAAGTATTGCAAATACATAGTTCAAAATTCACATTTGCCCTGTTGAGCAAATTGATTTTCAGTTATAAACTGAAGAATACGCGGTGCGTGCAATAACTCTTTAAAAAGAATATTAAAAAAGAAAGAAAAAAAAACAGTATGGTTTGATTATTCGTAATAAAGTAAATAAAATATACTTAATACCGATGTCATATAGTTAAAATGAATAGTATTAACTGAAAGAATTAGTATAAATTTGCTTGGTGGTAGGATCCCTTCTGGGTCCGCCTGGCTAGCGACCACCCTTTATATAAAGTCTGCCGCCAAATGTTACCGCTCCGGCGGTAATGTGTTCCGGCAATATTGTATAAAGAGCCAGTTCCTTCCTAAACCCGTGTGCTTTCATCTTCGACCTCATCGTCACTTACCATCAGGTGAGATTGAGGTCAAACGCGGGTTTAGTCACTTATAAAAAAAAAAAAAAGAATACTTTAATTTAATAAACGTAGGTATGCCGATCAAATTGGCGACATTTTGAAAAAGGACCTAGTCAAAAGTACCCGTAACCGGCGATCATGTATGAAAAGGTTGATGAACGTGGTAGAAGCGAAAGAGGTATGTCTGGATCGCAGCAATTGGTGTTCCCTTATCTCTGCCTACCCCAAAGGGAGACAGGCGTGAGGTTATGTATGTATAATATTCAATTATTTGATTAAACAGGGTTATTGGCAATCAAACCGGAATCCCCTTAGGTTACGTAGGAGAGGTCATTTGCAATCAATTGAGCCCAAATCATGCAGAATGCAAAGTAAATACTGCTATTGTTATACGGTGACTATACCCCTGTTTGCACTCTATCCCACATGGTAAGAAAATGAGGTCGATGAAAAAGTACGGATTAGACACTGGGCTCGAGTTGAAATTAGAACCTCTAGATACCTAATGTAATGTTTGTGATCGTAATGTAATCGAGAATGAATGCCTAGTTAAACCTAATTTGGTTTAAAGGCATTAAAAACTAAAATGTTAATTGGATTTGTAATTGATAATTAATTAAATAAATAAAAATAAAAAAATTTAAGTCTATCTAATGTCAAATTGTATTAAAATTCAAAAATAGCAAAAAAACTGATTTTAAAGCTTCTAAGTTTCACATTAGCGACTTAAAATAATCAAATCTAATGTCAAATATGGCCTAATTAAAATTAACGGATCTTATGTCGAATATGACTCACTGTGAACGCAGGCGTCAAATTTTAAACAAAAATTCAGCTTTTCTTATGCTCGTATTACAGAACGAGACTTAATACTCGTTTCACGTAAGCGTTGTTCACCAGCTGATTCTTGACTTGAGGTTTAGTCTTATTACAAAACAATTATCAAAACCAGATTACCTGAAACTAGTTTCAAATATCTGACTCAGTTGATACTGGGTTTTCTTTGAAAAAAATTTGTTTCCCATTACATTTTATAACAAAAACTAATGGTCTGTTACGTTATACGCAACGTTTAGATTACAATGTCTTACAAATTGCGTTAAATTCTATATGATATATGACAAAATTGCCAATGTTTTGAATTATTTATCTGTTTTTCGAAGCAGTACGGTTAAATTATAACTGTCGCTTCTTTTTACTATGAAAATATATTTATATTTATCACTCAAAAATAAAACGAAACGTAAAAGCTAAATGTAATGTTGCCAACTACTAAGTAAAGTCACTTAAAATTATGAATTCCAATATATTTTTTATTTACGAAAAGCAAGTTCAAACTTTTCAAAGCCATCAAAGGCACCATAATATAATTCAAACATAATTTACTACTAATTCCTCATTTTATAATAACTCCATAGCTATATAAGATAACAACATGTGATAAATATCTTTATATGATTTGGCGAAAAACACTTTATCAATCTGCAACACTGCTTGCGACGAAAAAAAACAAACAACAAAATTGTGATATTGTATTGTAAGTTATTTATTTCATAACTGAAAACGTTTCGGACTCTGATACTAATATTTATTAGCCAAGATGTCGAAATCTAGTTTTTCTCTAAGCCACAGTTCACAACAACACAAACTTAATTTGAAGTACGCTCAAGTATGGTAGAAAGCACACTCAAGTGAATACAGTTGTGAAACTAGTTTCAATCATTGGCATAATATGCTTAAGTTAAGTTCTATAATAAGCGTGAACACAGTTCAAATCATTTAGTACTCAAGTGATATCTGGTCATTAAATCTAGTATTAGGCAACGTTTTGTAATAAAGAAAGTCGTTGATACTAGTTTCAAAACTAGTATCAATACATGAGTACCATTCTGTAATACGACCATTAGTTTTTACAATTCATTGAGTCAGGTGGTCGATTGCCACCGCGCGCGGTTTTACCCGCGTAACTTTTGATCCCGTGGGAATTTTGGGATAAAATATAACCTTAACCTTCCTCAAGAGTTGGGCTATCAAATGCAAAAAGATTTTTTCAAATCCCACTTGTAGTTTTTGAGATTAGCGCGTGCAAACAAACAAACAAACAAAAAACAAAAAAACAAACTCTTCAGCTTCATATATTAGTATAGATATATGTCTATTTATGAAAAAAAAACAGTTTAAGTATCAATCGTTACAAAACTATCAAATTTCCCCAAGCAATATTTGACTAAATGTCGAGGCTATAAGGTTCAGATTCAATTATCATTTTTTATTTCGAACGCTTGATCCGCTGCGTTCTGTACCTATATTATGTTCATTGTCTTTATCAATGACAAGCATTTGAGCTTACTTTTGCAATAGGTGGTGCTGTGTAAATAAAATATCCAAGATAATTAGCAGACTTTATTTATTGACATTTCCCTATTACAAAAAGGTGTGTAAGTACTAAGAAGTCCTAGCAGCTTTAAGTTTCAAATATTTAAATCCACTGTTAAGTAATATAGTAGGTAATAAATATAATAATTATTTTTTCAACACACTTGCTCGTAAAGTGAGCGTTATTCTATTGAATTTAGAACTATAAACTGGGCTATAAGTCACGCGTGCATAATATATTATACCCTAGTGCATAATATAATGAATCCTACAAAGTTGAATTGTACCTTTGTGCAAATTACATGCGAGTAAACAGAGCATATTTTATTGATCCGGGTTATACATTAAATATTTTCAGAAACAGCAAAGAGTATTTATACCTCTTCAAATCCATATACCTACATTTTTAAATGTTTGCGCCTTATATTAGTAAAACAAATTTGTATATCAAACAAATTATTCACAATTTACAATAATTTGTTATAAAATATTAAAATATTTGCATTTACCACTCCAAATTAAACATTTTCACTTATAAAAAACAAAATAAAAATTTTGAAAAACCCACGACGCGACGGTTAAAAAGAATAAAATAATTTAAAATCCCCCGACTGAAATGATTTATGTGACGAGAGAAATTAACGTAAAAAGCTTTTTAAAAGTTCACTTGATATCACACATCTACATCTTCGAGAACCGAATAGGTAAGCGTAGGGAAGTGCTATGAAAACGAATAGTATGTTGTTCATAATATGGCCGACTCTGTGTGAGATCAAGTGAACTTTTAAAAAGCTTTTTACGTTAATTGTCTCTCGTCACATAAATCATTTCAGTCGGGGGATTTTAAATTATTTTATTCTTTTTCAATTACTTTTTAACCGTCGCGTCGTGGGTTTTTTAAAATTTTTATTTTGTTTTTTATTTCAAACTTTTTAAGGAGCATAATATAGGTACCATACATTACATTACACAACCCTCTAATGTCCCCACCACCGCTGGAAAACCCATGTAGTTTATTTAAATACATAGTGAAGTATTATAATAAGTTACCGTAGCACCTATCTAAGAACATGCACCAATCAAATCCAAAGCGATTACTGAAAACCGCATTAAAATCGGACTAGTGGTTCTGGAGATAAATGGTAACATTGGTTTGCACAAACACCCTCTCACCCCAAACGCATATACCGTCTCCGTTCCGTCGTGGGTAAAAATAGGCTGTAATGCTATACAGACATTGACACATTTGGCGGAAAAAAAAAACATCAATTCACAGCTTTGTTATCAAGTGTGTTTGTTATTTTATGACCACGTAATGTCTGTCTTTTACTCACAAGTGTGTTGAAAAACGTCGTATGTAACTCGTGAGCGTTGCTAATTACAGTCTCGGCTCATTATTAAGCCTCGACTGTAAATTAGCAACTTACCTCACTTGTTACATAATATACTATTATAATTGTGATAACTTAATCCAAAATACTATTTATAATGAATTACTTATTGGATATTATTAAGACTTCTTGGATAATAGAGATAATTGAACTACAGTTAATTTTCTGATTCTCCGAATTATAGCTGTTATATGTATATTTAATCTAATTAGCCTGGATCCGGTGCATACGAATACGAGTATACTTACTAAGTAAAATCTGTCTTTAAAGCCTCAGGTTAGATAATGCTAATTAAATAAATACATTAGCCAAACTGAAACAAACTGGCTCCTAAGTAAGCTTTAGAAAGGCTTGTATTATAGAGACCACACAACGGGACTAGGGGGTATCCTAACCTTACTTAAACAATCAGAACCGAAATAGTTAAAAATTTATTTTCCTAAACTTACCCGGCTGGGACTCGAACCCAGCACTTCACACGCCACAGCCAAACACTCGCTGCACCAAGGAGGTCGTCAGAGATAATAACTAATTAATGTAACGTACAACAATATTTATATATATTTTATATAAGTATATATAAAGTAGATGTTATATTATTTTTATGTATTTGTATGTACTTATATTCATAAGTATTTAAGTAGTTTATACGATATTATCGATTAGTACACATTATTACTGCATCTTAACCAAACTCTCCAGTCTTGGGTCTGCTGGAAGAAATTTCATTAGAGATAAGCAGTACCTTTGTACTTATTTTTGTTCAATGTGTTTCTTTATTGTATCTAAACTTGTGTGTACATAAATTGTTAAATAAATAAATAATATTGTTTAGTTTATTCCTATACCCTTGCAAATAATCCAATGCAGTAAAATGACAGTTCCAGTGTGCCCACTTTAGGGAAGAAAAAAATACTCGTAATTATTTTTTATAACAATAGCGTTAAATATGGAAAAAAAAATTTTGGCTCACAAAATGTATTTATTTATGATTTTTAACGACTTAAGGAATTCAAATAGGTATAAAGAAGTTATCAATTCGATTTCCCTTCTTCTGTAACCGTTTTAAAGCACTAGATATGTTTGGTAACTAATTATTTTCATTAAATTTACTTGAAAATAAAGTACACACTTCAAATACAATTATTTATACATTGCTTTGAAATTATATGCAAAACGAATAACAAAGTTTCTTTCATATCAATCATTCTCATTCACTACAAAGTTTATTACAAAGTTTATTTTTATTCAGTACTTACATTTTAAAGTTTCTGGTAGGTATCATTATTTTCGAAGCGTCAATTTACTGCATTGAATTATTTGCCAGGATATAAGCTAGCCCGCCAGGTTGGGATTCAAACCCAGCACCTTTATCGCCGCTGCCAAACACTGCACCACTGCACCAAGGAGGCCGTCAAAGATATTAACCAATTAATATTGTTTAGTTTATTCCTAAATGTAGTTCCTGTTACATCACTGTAACTGACCAACAATGCAATGGAACATAGGCACAATTTCCAAAGTGTCGATGGTACCTACAGGTAAAGCCAATTGAACACTCCCACATAGTTGTTCAAGTAAATAATCCTAGCTTTTATCTCAAAGCGTGGGTTACACAAAGCAGAAAGCCTCCATTATCGAAGAATGACCACTACGATGCATCAAGTTGAGATACTTTTATAATCATTATCTCAATACTGTTATCAGAATGATACTAAGATCATTTTCGGACCAACGCACTTCTTGGACATATCACGTGCATTACTCACAAAATATTTTCATAAAACTCGACCCGACCGACCGCCCTGAACGCAGCCGTCATCCCCGCCCCGCGACCCCTCTAACAAACCAGTTCAGTCGGTGCCCGGCTGCCGTGCGCGTCGGTTGTCTTAACGAGGGAGCGTTTTACACCGTTGTGTTACGAAAAACATCACTCTTTTTTCAATCAAAACCGAATCAGTGTTGTGGATTACTATTGCAGTGTTCTTGTGAGATTGTGTTACATAAAGTGAAGTGTGAAACAAAATGTTCTAGTGGATTTATGTTGTAAACCGTGGAACCAAGTCCCGCCTGCCGCCGGACGCCTTTTCACCGATCTCGGGATATCATTAAGGTATTTATTGTAACACCGTCTCATTGTTGTAAAAAGATTCTTTCTATGGGTGCTAAAGCTTAAATCGATAGTCCAGTTTTAAGTTAAGTTTGGTCGGTAGTGAGACAGCGATGTAATGCAGCGTCCGTTTTGTATCAGAGATCGTGTTTGGAGATTTGCATTGTAGATGCGGAGTGTACGGGAGCGCTGTAAACACCAAACGGCTCCGCACACAAGCCCACAGGTTCGATTCCGAGCAAACGTGGGCGACTATTAATTAAACCGACTCGTAACGGTACTAACATTAGAGTTACCGCGGCCGCATAACGATCTTTTGATAACTTTTGTGTTTCGAATTTCAACGATTCGATTATAATTGACTTTAATAACTCGATGTTTTTTGTTCGTGATCGCATCGATGAACGATTGAACATGGAGATTTCTATAGATAAGATCTGTCTGAATCGTCGCTCGAGCTTTTAGTAAGAAACTTGAGATCTTCTATTAATTAATATCATATTAAATTTATATAGCGATAAATTGAATTTCTCGACGTTATATCGGATTATATCTAATGGCGATCTTGTACATTAAATTTTTCATTATTGCTAAGTTAATGATAGAATCAAATGGTTTTCATTTTAATTGCCGATATAAATACTTGAGCACTGACTCGAGCTTACGTTCAGAATATCAATTTATAATTCTAGTACTTACCTACCCATAATGTTTGCATAGTTGCAATGATTACAAAATTGCCAAAAAAGATTTATGAACTGAATTACTCAAACGAAATAAACAAAGAATAACGTAGGTATAAAAATAATAGATATGATACTTTTAAAACTAGAATGCTAGGTGGTAAATATACCTACGTGCACTTTTCTAAAGTTCCAATCTACCTGCACCAATAGATGGCGTAACTAGTTCCTACTAAAAACAATGAGCTTCCTCCGCCATTACACTTAATTTTGGAGGGAATCTTTACAGCTAATTATACAGTGGAACTTAATAAATAGCGTTGTTAACCTAGTTTTCCGAATCGAATTGTATTTGGTGAGGTTTCTCTTTGAATTCGTGTAGTGAGTATCTGATGGAATTAATTAAGTTTACGTCAAAAACGGATTGCGGTTTTTACTCTTAGATTTTAAAATATTATAAATGTCTTTATTAAGACTAAAAATATACTTACCTACGATTTGTCTTTAGTACCTACTTACCTATTTAGTTTATTTTATACGATTCATAGTGGGTACCTAAGTAAGTAATGACCTATTTGTAATTTCTCTTTTGCATTTGTTATACCATGACGAATTAAGACACGTACATAGCTACATAAACTCCCACAGATAAAAATAATAAAAAGTTAGTGTTTTATTTATGACCTTATATGTACGGTATTTATATCAATAAATTAAATCTGAACAACACATGTAACACGATATAAAACACCTGGTTTATAGCTAATTATTCCGAAAACACAAGATTCAAAACCGAACACTAAAGATGACATTATTTTATTGTTGTCTTATAATGGTTACAACATTGGTTCGCATAATTTTATAGGTATTTTACATTCATATCGAGATGTGTTCCGTTGATTTAGTCGTAAAATATATCATAAAAGTCAACGTGGAATATTGTTGCATGATACATGAACTTGTTTCTTGACTTGATTGTCAGTTTTTTATATACCTTTACAAGTTTAAAGGTCTTAGAAAAGGTACTTAAAGCGTAAAGAGCTTTGTGAATTTTCAAAGACTTAATGTTTAAAACTATCAAGTTCTCGGCAAAGTTGAATATTTACTTATATGAAAACTTGGTTTTGATGTTAGTTTCGTATTTAATTAAGTATATGTATAATTTAATAGTATGAAACTTAAGACTTTTGATATTGAATTTTCCGTCATTATAAAAACATTGTGAATCTTAAATTTGTCACTTTATTCTACCATCTCATTAAAAACCAAAAAACCTGAACTGTAGCGAGGCATTGAAAATCTCTGCTCATTTAAACACGTGCTGCAATATTCAAAACACAAAGCGCCCCAAGCGAATAGTGCGTGTAAAAAATCCCAAACATGTGTATATTTGAGTCAGGAAACTGCGTTGCACATTTCGGAACATATGTCGACTTGTCTGCCGATGGCAGTTCCTGGCATTGCCGTGAGCTAATTGACTAGGGAAAACGTGAGTTCCAACGTATTTACAGACTGTAGTGAGTTACGAGTGACGTTCGTCTGAGATGTAGATCGGAGTTCATGTTGTAAGTGACAGATCTGTCATTGATGATTATAGGGATTAAATATTCTGAAACGTGAATTATTAGAGAATTTTTTGTATACATATTTATTTAGTATGACGTATATGATTGTTAGTGATGTCTTTTCGTTTAAACTCAAAGCTCTAACTATATAATTAATTAAGTATTGAAAGGCATCCGAAACATTCAGTCTAAGTCACGACTTCTTCTAATGATCTAATAGAATTTATAGATGTCATGGCAATCACAGGCAAGATAAATCTAAATAAACCATCGACTTATCGAAGTTTAACAGTTAAAAAAATTCTGGGCCAACTCGTACCGTTAAGCAGCGATCGGCTATGGTAAGTTAAGTACAGTATAGAGATAAACTCTTATAATTTGAGAAAGCTTTTAAGCAAGTTCTCAATTTAAACATGCAAATGAATCTTACAGCTCGTCAAAAACCACAGTCGTTTTTTCCTCTTTTCAAAATCTCGCAGCATTGTCAACAAATATTTAAGTATTCATCATTTTGAACGACAAAACATGAAAAAAAGAAAAAACAGACAATTCGAAAAGTGTTAAAGAAATCATTAGCCTTAAAAGCGTTTAAGAAGTCACGACCATTGTGCTCTGGCTACGTAATTTTTCTAAGTGACACAAAAATCGTGGTGGTTAAGTAAAAACTCATTACTGAGAGTAAAAAATTAAAAATACCGTTTTTGACAACAATGTAAACAAAAAAGAACTTGTAGCAACTTAAATAAAGATTTTTTGGACAGATGGAATGTTATGATGTGTACTTTGTACATTTGAGTGCTCAGTATAATAAAAAGCACATAATGAACATCTACGTTGATAAGTCACGTACTAAGTATCGTTTGTATGGTAAGTAAGTTTTTATAGTGGCTTGAGTCAACAGGCGACCGTCAAAAAGTAACACATGGCGGCTCGTAGTGATATTATACAGAAATTGATCGCTTTAAACTTTTTTACTTTTAATATAAAAGACTTGAAATGTAATGATGATCTAATCTGTGACGTGTATTTTATTTTTTTGCTTTTAGATCCTTGTAATTTAACAAAGTAACGGCTACTCCTTATTTCACAGAAATGGTCAGATTCTAACTTTTATTAGCACCGTACTAGTAATAAATTCAACCAACTAGAAAGGAAGATAAAAGCTAACGTAAAATGAAAAACAGGAAAAGAAAATTTTGCTCATTACTCTTACGTTGGAAAAAACGGTTCAAATGTAGAGGAGCCAGGAAAGGAAACTCCTTTGTCAAAATACAACAAGTACCTATTCTTAGAACAAAATATTTATTAAGTTAATTCGAGTAGTTCCTGCAGTTTATTATAATAATAATAAATATTTGTTATTAATCTTGTTAAGTGATGATTTCATCAGAAATATTTTCTCTTTTTTATAGGTCATTTTAAGAAACGAATACTATTAAGACAACGTATTCAGGAACTAAGTAACTGTAAATTAAGTTTTTACATTATCTAAACTTTCTCAGTTATCGTCCAGGCACTTGTTTTTATGTTCTCTCCCCACCTTGAAGCAGTTGTTAAGAACAGTAATCTTGCGAGTTTTGCAACAATTTATTGTTTTATTACACCTCGGTCCTGCTCCGTTTCGTAGGCCTGTGTAGGGAAGCAACATTATGGGCGGCCTCCGGGCTGTTTCGTTATAAGAAAGATATTTTATTGTTCCGCAGATCTTATTGCAGAATAATTTAAATTTCTGTTACGATACGAATCTTAAATTCCTAATTCATCTCGTTTTAAATTGTTTCAGAAACAATTCATAAACCCAACAAGCGTTCTAAGAAACGTTATCCATCTAATATTCTTCAAGTTGGTTCAACTCAATCATAAAAGAGTTCAAACTCATAAAGAAAAAGGGGTTGAGTAATTTCAGGACGCTCAAACAGCATGAGATTGACGTAAAACAAGAAGCGTTTAATCCGGCAATCAAATGGAAAAACAACAATCGATTTTTGTAACACTGTTTTACGAGTTTTCCCACGCTTAAATTTCGAATTTAGCGAACGATGGATAGACCGTGCAGAAGCTTGACGATATATCGACCTCTTTATCTAGGAATCCAACCGGATTTGCGTGTGGAAGGAGCAATGTAACGGTAAAAACGATGAGATCGATACCTACAGATAGGTTAGAAAACGTCGGTGACTCAACCGTATCGCTGGCACTTTTACGAGTATCGCTTGGCTACTGAATTGTTCCGAATAGAACCTTATTCCCAAGACATCATTGGGAAACTTTGCGTCATTAAAAAGCAAACGCTATCATCAAATCCATTCTACCGCAAGAATTCGTCGTAACCAATGTCGCCTGTTTTTGGTGTCTATATCGTATATTTTTATAGCAAGGCTTATAAACTGGGCCTTTATTTTAACATGACCTCAATACATTATTTTAACAATGTACCGCGTTAAGTACTTTTTATAAAATCCTATTAACGCAACATCAACCGCGTAATACAGGATATAAAACATAATGAAATGTATGAGAAGTGCTTCGATGCCGTACTTAACACCCCTTAAAATACTCTTGTCAAAGCTAGTATAATAACAACAGGTAAAAAGTAGACCCAACGGCATCCTTTTGATCCGAGATGGGGATATTGGACCTCTCTTTCCCTAATTGGCTCAAGAGGGACATGGGTTCGACACGGCCGTGTTAACGAAATTAGAGCAAAATGTGTCAGAAAATTCTGAAACAACAATTTTATTAAAATATTTTTGATTCTCTTATTATTACTTGTAAAAAGCATAAAACTCAAAGTTATTGTTGCCCGTTTCTAAAAGCTATTGTTCTTTTATTCCGTTGCTTTATTTGAATTGAAGACGATATTTATAAAGCAATCAAGTTTCCGCTGTTCGGTATTGAGACGTTGAGCGTTGGAATTTCCTTTTCCCCTCCAATTCCAGGCCAATAGCAAAAGTAAAAAGTTCCCGATACCACCAACATAGGAGGCAATATACGACCTCGACAGAGCGAACCATTTCCTTTAATGTTTTCATGAGTCTTGTGAACTAAAGACCGTGTAACGACGTATCTGTTCCTCGGCATTTAATAGGTCCATAGCTACAAACTGCTAAATATTGAGTTTTATCAACCATCTGCACGAATGTCACGTCTTTATTACTACTTATTCTTTGTCCTTATGAATGCAGTGGACGACAAGGACGGATGAGCGAGAAGTATATACGTCCCGCTCATTAACCTGTGTTTCCGTGAAAGCGCCGGTGTAGGGCGTCCTTCTCATGCATAGGTGTTCAATTCAATAAAAAAATGGCGTACCTGAACCGGTCCCCTGACATGTTTATACATTTCTCTTACTGTTGTTCAGTTTTTGTTAGGGATTTTTGGATTGAGATCGAATCGCAAGCATTATTAAAAAAGTTTTTGGCGCAATTCCCGTGGTAATTTTTGTTGGTTACGAATTGTATTTTTTTCCGCTCTAGATTAAAATATTTATTGAGACATTTTCTTTTTTTTACTGACATTCCGTGAGACTTGTGACTCATATTCAGAATGTTTACAAAAACATAGCCCAGTTTTCTACGTTCGTTTCGTTTAGTTTAAACTACAAATTATGATGTTGGCATGTAAATAAACATTGGCAGGCAACGATGTTCAATTAAAATTTTTATGAGCTTTCAAATATAAAGTTCTTTAAATCTTTATACGACTTCAATTTTAACATTCCGTCTCAGGCATAAAATATGTATTTAACTCTCGAAAAAGATAAAATAACATTTCTTTTTATAAATGATTTTTACGGAATAAAACAAAAAGAAGATTTCTTAATAGGTAACCAAAGCTTAATTGGTTTAAAAAGAGAACCGAACTTTCCACTAAACATTTTCGTTGAAAAACACAATCAAATTCCGAATTCGATTCGGTTGTCTATGCCATACGATTGCTGGCAAGTTAGAAAAAAGTAAAGTCGGAAATAGCGAGTATTCTCTTGTGGGGTCTTATTCGGTAGAATGTGAGCAAAGTTTTGCGTTTGTAGGACTTCTTATTTTATTAATGTTGAAGACTGTACTAGCGATCTTGGTGAAATTTGAAAATATGATTGGAATTAAATATCTATGACTACCATTGTAATCTTAGTAATAAATTATTCCTAGGAATGTTACAGCTGCTCTTTTTTATATTATATTGGAAGTTTATCTCAAATTTGACTCATGCTTTAACGTTTGTTTTTATGATTCAAAGTCATGACATCAACTATCATGCATATGCACAGTTCTTCTAACATTAATTCCTCTTTTAAAAAGGCCTAGTTCAAACGAACAGCTACTATAAAATTTATGAACGCAATGTAACGCAGACCTTTCTTACTCGATCGAATGAACTTTTTGATGAACGCATCAAAATAATACATTCTTTTTTTAAATTACTTTTTTTAAACAATGTTTTAAATCTCTGGTGAGCAAACTTCGAGAAGTTGACTTTTACATTTTCAAATAGGGAATAATGCAGCATAGAATAGGGGTTCCTGAGGGCACAGCTGACTCGACATGTATTGCCCCGTAATTTTGGTAAAGTGCTACGTTGTTTGTTACCTTCAATTATTGGCGCCAAAAATAAACTTGGAAGGTCGCAAACGGAAGCAATATGGCGACGTCATTCGATTTCGCATTTCTTTCTTTCTCGTTTTACTTTATTTGATAAGAATGCTGAGTAAAAACATTTTTTTTTTATGATGGAGCATGTTGTTTTGATTATGTAATGGTTTTTCTTCGATACAGTCTGTAATGTTGTTTGCATTTTTTAAGTTGGTTTTAAATTTTCAGTTCTGGGATTTCTCATTATATCTGTATGGTATGTTTATATTAATAAATTTTTTATAGATTTTGTTTTATTTAGTGGAAAATACTAAATTGATCCCACCAGAAGTTCAACAAAACGCATTTGAAAAAAAAAAACTGAACATAGAGATTTCATCACATCAAAAATTGCATACTTAAGTCAAGCTTTACAAATCTGCCAAAAAATTGTAAATAAATCTGAACTCTATGTCCTCGACTTAAAGTTGAAAATTGGTTGGAGAAATTTAGAACAAAAAAAATTAAAACTGCCTACTTTACATTGACGTGACGTATTAATAGGTTTGTGAAAAATAATTAGTAAGTACCTACTTGAAAATGGATGATTATGATGATTAATGATAAATTTACTCTGACTTCCGTGCTTCATAGGACACGGATACCGGTAGCTATACACTAATACAATAAAGTTAAGAGCGGAGACTTACTTCCGTAAGTTGTTAAACAACCTACTTACTAGCAGTAATAATGATGGCAGGTTACAATGATAAAGAAATGATCCGAAATTAAAAAGAAAGAAATTAAATAGGCAACAAAGTCCTGTTAAAAATCATTTCTTAAATAAGTTATACTTATTGCTAATACAATTGACCAGTAACATGATAAAACATATCATGAACTTTTTTTCTTTAGGTATAGGATTAAGAAATATTCCTTCTATTTAATCTTAAAAATAGGTTAAAGGTGATACCGAAATCGTCTCAAATGTACATCTTCAACTACTAAAAATCCAATAACACAAGATAAAGCTCATCAACTTAAGCCCATGCTCAAACTTCAAAATCTACTTTATTAAACTTTCCCAAAGCACTTAACGCAACAACAATACATAGCTGACCCTTTTTAACAGTCATTAGTCTCTTAGAGTGCGAAAGAGATAGCACGTGGGGTATAATTTCGTCAGTGTGGTGACCATAAATCTTAGGTTCGTTTCGCATTGAGAGGCTGCGTCGGCGCACAAAGAATTGAATAGCTTTGGATATCTATAGATGGGATAAAAATGCCACTGTGAAGGTATTTCAAAGATTTTGGTTCGATTTCTGTGAATATTATAAATGTAGCGTAACTATGATGGAGTCTAAAGTAATTATTGCACCTGGTAGAGATTCGGGTAGTGTTGCATAATTTGATGGCTTAGTTACTTTTGAAAAGCTCTAATAAATAAGGTTGAATGTATCTGAAGTTGTAAGTACGTAGGTATCTGTAAATACTTCTGCCATCATCACGTAACACTTTTGATTGAGCTGACTGCAGTGCTTTGATTCTCACCACTACTGAGTGAAGGTAAGAAGACTTCCTCTAAAAGACTTACTTCTACACTGTAATATTTATTTATTTACACTTTATTGTTAACCTTATGTTATAACAATCTAAAATACATTCAAAGTGACTGAGATTACACAATTGGCGGTCTTATCGCTGGGCAGCGATTTCTACCAGACAACCATAGACAAAGGATAATCGTAAAAAGTAGCTTGGGGTCTAATACAGTGGAATCCGTTTATAATGACATTGAAGGGAAATAAAAACAAGTCATACTAAACGGACGTCATAGTACTAAGCATAGGTACTGCAAGAATAAACAAACTGTTTAAGTTAGTATGTGATTTATTTTAATAGAAAGGAATAAAATAGAGATAAATCAAAGATTTTAATAAGTAAACTCAATAAGTAAATCTACGCTCTGAGACTCAAAACAAAAAAGCCTTTCTATCACCGATAGTCTTAGTTAGGTTATAACGTGACTCTCCCGAACACTGCCAAAGGTGTTAGAAATCACACGGTCGGTCACTATAAGCGGACAAAATTTGATAAAAAGGGTCACAATAAGCGATATGTCACTATAGGCGAAGTCATTATATCCGACTTAGTTATATAATTTATATGAAAACCAAACTTCACTGTGTAAACACGTCATAATGAGCGGTTCGTCAATATAAGCGGAGTCGTAATAAACGGATTCTACTGTAGGTATCTGTAAATACTTCTGCCATCATCACTAATACTTTTGATTGAGCTGACTGCAGTGCTTTGATTCTCACTACTACTGGGTGAAGGTAAGAAGACTTCCTCTAAAAGACTTACTTCTACACTGTAATACATACATAACATCACATAACTTCACGCCTGTCTCCTTTTGGGGTACGCAGATACTAGGGAACGTTGGCAAATAATTCAATCCAATGCATTAAAATGACAGTTCCAGTGTGCCCACTTTAGGGAAGAAATTAAATAGTGATGCGGCTTATTAGAGTGAATGATTTTTTTTAATATAGGTAATAACGATATGAATAAAAAAAAATTGACTCACAAAATTTTTATACTTTCATTTTCTCATTTATAATTGGAGATGCTTTACGTCACTTACTTTTTCGTTGTCTTTAAAAAAATCAAACAATTAATTTCGCTTCTACTGTGACCGTTTTAAAGAACATTGTAGGTTTGATGATTAATTATTTTTGTTAAAGTTACTTTAAATTTTAAATTAAAGTTTAAAGATAAAGTACACACCGCAAATTCACCTTAAATATAAATTTGTTTAAATTTTTACTCAACACGAATGAAAACGAACCATTCAATTTCAATCATTCAGTACCTTACACTTACACTGTAACACTACGAAGATTTTAACTGGTATCATTATTTTTCTTTTTGACATTTTGAACTGTCAGTTTAGGTAGGTACTGCATTTAATTATTTGTCAGGGTATACGCTCCAGATATACCTCTTTCGCTACCTCCACTATAATATTATACTAATGCTAAAAAGTTGAAAGATTTGATATTTTTAAATTTCTGAATCCCCAATGGGATTGCAAAAATTGTGATTCCGATACGTAGCCTAAATTTCAATCTCCCGGTTATAAGGTACGTTTTACTAAGAAATTCCAACGGTATAAAAGTTAAAATGGCCTAACCACGTAAAGCTAGACTTTTGTATACATTGGCCAATAAAAAAAAAACTTAAATTGAGGGGTAGTAGTTCTTAAGTAAGGGGTTCCTAGTTCCGCTATGTGATCGCCTTAACACACGTTAATTAAACCTTACTTTGTGGTCACATACTTAGTTGATGTTTCAAAACATCTGTTCAGTTACTATCAATATTGAATTTTAAATAAAACGTTATTGTGTTGTATTGAAAAAAGTTGTTAAATGAGGCTTTATACTTCTCATCCTTTTATTCTATCCTTGTAAAGCCCTCATGTAGGCAAACTTCCAAATAAATACTATAAAAATCTGAAAAATTCAAAAGAAATCCCCTATATCTACGAATAGTATAACCCAAAACAATAGCAATACGTCAACAATGTAAAATTTAAATTTAGAATTTAGGCCAGATGTGCCCGCCATCTTCCCGGAGTCTTGTCTCTAAAAGCGAACACATTTTGAAATTAAATTAAGAAACGGATATCGAATTTGCAAAATTGACAAGTGAAAAATCATATTTCTCTATTGGGGGTTCTATTTTTGTAATATTTGCAGTTGTTTCGTCGCATTCGAAGCTTCTGCTATTATGAGAAATTTTGAAAATAGAATGAAGGCGGAATTTTACCTGATTTATTTGAATTAGTCATAAATGTATATTATTTTATTATTTCTTCTTTCACATTTATTTCGACGACACCTGACCAGGTTTGTTTTAATTGAGTGTAGGTAATAGAAGTATATATCTTTTCTAGTTATTGTACTATTTGTTGCCTATAACACAATCTAATGCATATTTTAGGGCTTTTGTAATTATTTAGAAAGGTACCTAGGTACTTAACAATATTTTTAAAAACATTGCAACACAGTACACTTGGCAATTTAACTTACATTGTCCCACAAGAATCACGTAACAACTATATTTCTAATAATACCTGTCATTTCGTGAAGCGATAATTGTACTTCACCTTTGAAAAATTCAATGTGACTACAATTCGATGGTACAAATGATCTCTTTATGCAAAAGGTCAAGATAATTCGTAACGATTAGATTATCGCAATAATCTATTGCGAAAGTTATGTTCTGGTCGTGTTACTTGTTCTTTGAGGATGTAAAATATGAACATTTAGCGTTTTCTTTCTCAATTTAAACAGGCACTAATGTCTTTGAAAAAGTTGTAGTAAGTACCTAACTTCCAGATTTTGATTTACGCAACAGCCACTTAACAGTTGTTATTAAAAATCAAACGTTTTTAAAGAGC
Source organism: Stenoptilia bipunctidactyla (assembly GCA_944452665.1). Lineage (NCBI taxonomy): Eukaryota > Metazoa > Arthropoda > Insecta > Lepidoptera > Pterophoridae > Stenoptilia > Stenoptilia bipunctidactyla. The sequence continues at coordinate 10,252,014 of OX101743.1, forward strand.
AGTTTTCAACTTTGATATTTAAATTCCATAAACATTTGCATAATTTATGATGCACTACACAATTAATTATGACTAAGCATTTTCAAAATTCGAACTCGACTCTTCGACTTTTTTTAATCTGAAATCCCACATAGCTTTTCACACAGGCAGGTCACATTAAAAAAATAACTGCTAAACTACAAAAGTAGGTCATAGAAAATGTACTTAAACAATATTATAAATAATCATTTTCCAAATTCGAACTTGATTCTTTTTTTTAAATCACAAATCGCTTGTCAGTTGTCACACAGGCCACTTTAAAAAAAATTAGCTCCTAACCTACAAAAGGAGGTCATAACACCGCCTTATGTTTCGGATCATTAATTTGACACTCGGCATAGCTTGGTAGTGTTACAGACGGCAACGCCCACCGACCGGTGATGGGTTAAAGGTCTTTCGTTTTTAACGTATCTCGCGCGCTTGGAGTGTTAACTAAATCTTGTATGATAGAGATGTAGTTAATGCGAGATTTTAAAAAATGAGTTCATTTTTGAATTTTCTTTATTAGCTGTGCTAGTCATGCGGTATTTTTTGTTAGTTCTAAAAGTGCGCTTCTTATTAATTTTTCTTTTGTAAATTTTATTTGAAATAAAATCATACCTAGTAAACATACCAACTCGACAGCAAAATGAATTTTACCGGATCAGTAAACAAAGTTTTATCAGTAAAAACAAAACAGATCCAAAAACATTCATAAAAACAAAATGCACCAAAACATCATTATAAAAGAAAATTGGATTCAGATGTAATTTTTTTGTCACTAGGAATCTCAGTTTAATCTTTCTCGCCTAAGATTAAGTGTAATATGATGGAAGATGTTTGTCCAAGAAGAAATTTTTCATAAAATACTCTAAAGGTTTTTTTTTCTTTCTTGCCAGCATTAAAGGAGGTCGACGAAAGAAGGTTTCATTACTTACCTTTAACGACACAATTAGGTATCATATTCTATGCACTCTACTTTATCATCAGTTAACACTACTTATAAAACCAATTCGCTACATATTCTAGAAGGTTCGTTTTTTACGATCCTTGTTTATGGTGCTACGGATTGTATTACTGCATGGAATCCGTTTTTAACGTTATCAAATTTGTTTTTTATCGTTTTTGCGAAATATTCGCGAGTTTGGCATTTGATGTATTGGCTAGTATGGGATTTTTATTTCTAAAATTGTTTTGAACACTTTAGGGCCGGTATTTCAATGCCACCTTATCTCAAATTGATCCAGGATTGAAGATAAGAACGACATAAGTGTATTTCAATATAGGATTAAAGTTAAGCGGCGAATAAAGTCCACCCTAACTAGCCTTAATCTAAGTGGAGGATTTTTGTCGCTTAAGTTCCGATCTGAGATTGGCGCGAGGCTACCTCGAAAAAAAGTTACTTTATGGTAGTTTTTGACCCGCAAAAATCAACATGCTATGGTAGGTAATGAAATAATGGCTATTTGCTAGTTCAAGAATTATTTTCTTACGTAAGTATGCGAATTAGTAGGAGCCAAGCCAAAATGAAAAAAGAACACAGTCTTAGGTCTTGGAGAATTTGGATTGTGTTGTTAATGATAAATAAATAAATAAACACTTACAAGCCGTTATAGCTGAAAGTGAATCAAGAAAACGCTACTATGATTTGCAAAATCAATTATTAGAATTAGAATTAGCAAAGAAACAGAAAAAGGATTCTCTTTAGGAAAATTAGGCTTTTACTATTATAATAATAGCTAGCGTTTTCTTGATTCGCTTTCTTACTTGTAAAATAATTTAAATTTAATAAATAAAACACAATGTAAATTCATATAATTTATTTAATTACTCCTTGCTACAAATTATTAATATAATGAAAATATGGCACAACATGTGGCGAGAAATTCTGGCTGCCTCTTTAAAATGGATCTACTGGCACACTGCTAGTCTCCAAGATGGCCTGTTCAATCGCTGGAAAATTGGCAGGTGGATCACCATTATTCATTTCTATTGCAATATAGCACAAGCTACACGTCATAGATGCTGCACTTTTGTAAGTGCTAAACGAATACCAAGTGTTAATATAGGGAACCTTCTCTTCAGAACACCAAATGTCCTTTCAATGGGATTTCTAGTTCATCGAATTCTCCACTTTCAAATCTCTTTTTTACCAGACTATTTTGAAATATTCTTGAGTCATGTGCTGATTCGGGCCAACGAGCAACAATATCTTGAATGATCAAATCAGCTGTACATATGGCTTGAATATTTAATGAAAAATATTGTTTTCAACAATTGGCGGACAGAAATGCCATGTCTATATCAGTCAATTATGAATGTCAACCAATGACAGCAAAAATCATAGACAAATCGACTTATTCTGTTTATTATGTTGCAATATTGCGATTTATCCTAGATTAGTTGAGGCGAGGAAGATCCGGATTGAAATACGCTTCTGTCTTTCAAAAGTGAGACTTAGCTTAAATGTAGGACTTAACTTAAGCAATAAGATAAGGTAGCATTGAAATACCGGCCCTAAGTTAGTTATGAAATTTCAGAAATACAGAAACATAAGTAGAGTATGTTTGAGTCTTCTCTATAAACTAACTCATTCCGTAAAAAAAGGAAAACCTTTGTAGTTTTTTAGGAATAAACTTACACCTACTGGACCGATTTTGAACAACTGTCGTCTATATACAAAGCTTACGATGACATTTTTAATGGAAAAATCCCTCGGAAGCTACTTGTAAGAAACCTAGACATTTCACCGTCAGAAAGTAGCCATACATCTATCATCCCTATCGTTTTTACGTTCGCAATATTCTTAGGGTAAACAAAAAAAAGGTATACGACGGCAACTTTGTTCAACCTATTTAAAAATAGAACACAAATGAGACCACTTTCGGCTTTTAAATTTCATAGAACAAAAAAAGGGTCACGCAAAGTGGAGGATACTTCAAAAAAGTACGAAATACCCGCGGTATCATACCGGAAGTTGGATGGCGGAAGTCTGTAGGCTTCCCGGAAATGCTAGAGAGTACTTAGAAGAGGTCCAAATTGTGTTGAATCAATTTACTCTGCAACCTCCGTATAAATAGGATACCAGGGAAATTATGACGGGAAAAGCTTATAAAAAATTGCCTTTTTAATTTTTAAGCGAATGAACTTTATAGGACTTCAATAGTTTAGGTTAAAGAAATTGACAATTCTTTTCTTTCTATAAAATCACATTTATTGCGAGCACTACTGAAAGAACTGTCTGCGTCTTGTTGTCTATGGTTCAATTGTTCAATTTGTTCAAAAAGAACTTTCTGAGCTTCGTGTTGTCTAAAATGTATGTAATATACTCCTATTATAAAGTCATATAAGCAATCTTAGTCCTTTTGTCTGTTTCATATGGAACCACCTCTGAATTATCTTCTTCTAAATGAAACAAGAATCATATAAATCATTTTGACGACCACTTTGGCGATGGGGTAAACCTGTTTGCCTCAGACGCTAGTGGTTGCGGGTTCGATTCCCGCACGGAACAAGAAAAAAAAAATGTTCCGTGTCTAGGTGTTTATCTATTTATGTATTTATATTCTAGGTTCCCCCCTAGTTCGCTACATAGTATTCCATAACACAAGCTATGCTTACTTTGGGCCCATGTACCTAGTTGGTGTGATTGTCAGGGGATTTTTTTTTATTTTTATTTATCGATTTTTATACAATAAACATTAATAATATACAGAAGACTTAGACTAAGAAGCTCCTCCTTTAAGGCTGCAATCTGGGCCGTTCTCGACGACAGCGGTCGTGAGAGCGATTTGTCGCGGATTCATACAAACTCAATAATCGTGTCGCGGAAATCGCTGCCCGCGCCGCTGTCGCTGTCGCAGCCTTAGAAGTCGATTGAGAATGAGCATTGAGGACTAATTTAAATAAAAAAATAAATAAAAAAAGTCATAAAACCAAAACCAAAATGAAAGCAAACTAATTATTTCTTTTTATGAAAAAAGTGAACCGCATTCAAAAAAACAACCCACGAAAAATTTTTAAATAATTTTTATAAACGCCATCTTATTCCTGTTTCTATTCCATCCATATTACTACCCCGTATTGTAAATTTCTGCCAAAAAATAATTAATATTAATGAATGTAATAAGAACATCAACAATTTATCTGGGTAGGTATTTACATAGTTTTTGAAGTCGGTGCCAAACTAAAGCCACAGCCGAACATTCGGCTCATCTCTGATACAAAATAAACAGATAAATTGAGAACCTTATTTTTTAAAGTTGGTCAATATACTAAAACCTTCTCCTAATCATGACAAATCTTTTTCTGAAAACCGCATCCAAATCGGTTCACCCAAACGTACATACAGGTCAAACCTCCTTTTTTTGAATTCGGTTAAAAAACGATAACTTTTGTACAATTGATATCCTTTCATTTTTATAGTAAGTTAGTCCTATCGATCCACCCGGGTTCGCACAACTGCCAAAGTAAAGGGTTCTCAAAAGGTAATTATTTTTAATTACATTTAATAGTACCGCATTCCAGCAATAACCGGAACGATATTACTAAGAACACATTAATAATATCTTGTGTTTTACAAAATTAAAATACTACAAACTATACTACACAAACCTGAAAACATTTACTTTTACTTATCTCCCGTAATTAAAATTTCATGCAAAAGCGCTTAGTGATAAGCCCCTTGCATAATGTGTTTTTAAATGAATTATAAATAACATTTATTTAAATGAGTTCTGTTATGTTATAATAAATATGTTTTCCGGTTTTTTGGGTAAAGTGCACGCATATTTGTAATTTAAATTCGTTTTATTTGGCTTTGCAGATTCGTAATATGCATCCTTGTATTGACCTTGGAAGTCAATGTCTCCATGTAATGGAAGTCATACCTCTGCATCTGTCACTGTCACATCAGAAACTCAAAAACCATCGACTCAATTTTGTTATGGTTTTGACCAAGAACTCATGATTCATAGGATTCGGTGCATAAATTACTAGGGTTTTGTTTAAGATGTCGGAAAATACAGATAGTCATCACAACTCTTTGTAATGACCCCACTGCATGGCATAAGTCTCTCCCCTGAATGACGAGAAGGTATAGGCCATAGCTGGCCCAGTGCTGGCTGGTGGATGTCAGAAATTTCAGGGCGCCGAAATGGTTTCTAACAAACCCTTACGACTACCGTATACAAGTATACAGCACCCTTAACTGTCTTCTTAACGTGCCCTCCGAAGCACGGAAGTCGTCGTGAGAAGTATTGGTCGGCGGTCACCCATCCAAGTACTGACCGCGCCGAACGTTGTTTAACCTGTGATATCGTACCTATGATACACACAGTAACCACGGGCACATTCTGTACCTACCTACTATAAGTCATTTGCTTAGAAAGAAGCATTAAGATTATGGTCGAAATAGCTATATAGATATTTCAAGGATCATAATTTCATTTTCTGTCATTACATAATTTAGCGTTGTGAATAGCAATAAGCATTAATATTTATAATACAACACGTTGTCATTATAAATCCTACTTTTTGATATTGAGCACCAAAATGTGTAGGTAACCTCAATTCTTTATTTTTTATTATTGCTTTATAAAATAAAGACTGACGCCAACTCGCACAGACGTTATTACTCCGTACACGAAACACATAAAGTCTGGTGTACACCCGCTGGTTTCTTTATTTATTATTTTTGTTTACAACCATGTCAAATGCACAGCTCTAGCGATCTATCACAGCGCCTCTGGCGGACTGCCAAGGAAACTATTTAGAACCCGTTAATAGTTTTAAACTAGCGCGCTTTGTAATTAATACCCGGCCAAGAACTGTATGTCGTTGGAAACGTAAAAATGACAGCTAAGTCGCGTGCCTCTAAAATATGTCGCGTTCAAATAAAACTGGCGGGATTTCTGTGAGTGATCTTTTATTTTTTTTGTTGAATTTCTTTTTTCGAAAGTCGTGTGTGTTTGCGGTTATGACATCTTGTTTGACGTTTTATTTCTTTGAAATGGATGCTGTTAATTTTTGTCACCACTTAGGCTTTATTGCTGCGTTCTTTTTATGTTTTAATAAATCTTGTAAATTCTTGAATTGATGTCGGTATTTAATGTTTATCTTTATTATTCGTAAAGCTTTGTATTTGTTTGTTTTGGAAGAACGGGTTATTGAAATTATTTTTTATGGCGCTAAACGTTGTTCAGTAATAGGTGGAACCTAAATTAGTTTTAGTTAATTTATTCGTATGAGAGCTTATTTTCGTAAAATATTCAAATGAAAATATTTTTCGTGTCCATTTTTAGGCTTCACTTAAGCAGCAAAATTTACAAAAATGGTTGCTGTAAAGAACCCTCTAATTCCTTCCCTCAATATGAAAAAAATGTATCAAACTATAAACACCTCTAAAGTAATATTCCATCTTGCCTTTTAGACGAGCGATGATGATGACTAACGTCACCAATAACATGTCTTTCTTTTTCACTCCACACTTCAAGTATAAACTAACAATATTCCTTCCAGCAAAAGAGACGCCGACAAAGAGTCTTAAAGAAGCTAAAGTTTTTTAACACTCGAAAGCCTTTGCTTTAATAGTCTGTACGTAAAATGGTTCTAAGTATTGAGTATTCGGGCACTTCTAAATGCTGAAAGACTTGCAACTTGTGACTTTGTTGCTTCTCATAGGAATATTATAATATAAACAAACTAGCTGCTGCCCGCGACGTCGTCTGCGTGAACGCTATGCAGCACCAAACGCACCTACGATTATAACACTGCTAGCGTAATAATATGTAGCCTGTATGTTGACCCGACTTCTTAACTATCTTCATGCCAAATTTGAAGTAAATCCATGCAGTACTTTTTGAGTTTATCCCGGAAAGACAAACAGACAAACAGACAAAAATTCTAAAAACTATATTTTTTGTTTCTGTTTCGATTGTAGATCACACCCCAAGTATTCTTTTAAAAAAATATTCAATGTACAGTTTTGACTTTCCTACCATTTTATTATATGTATAGATAATAATAAACTCTAGTTATATTAGTACGCTAGCTGTACCTACAATTACACCGCCGGCCGAATCTGTGCGTCGTTTTACTATAAACGCTTGACAAAATAGAACATCATTCAAAAATGGAATTCATTTCTAAAAAAAAAGTTTGACCCAACAACATTGCACATGATTTGAAATTGGAATTTATTTATGCAAATAAAACATATAAAAACTCTAATGAGGTCAAAAATGAACAAACCTTTTCCAGGGCGGGGCGGAAAAAAAAACAACTGTCACTTGTCAAATGTCATTATCAAATCACGTAATGAAAGAGGTAGATAACCTTTCGAGAGTGAATTTCGCAACCACAGCCGAGATGTAAGAGCGCGTAGTCTCCACCTCTTCAACTTTGTTAGGGTTGGCAAAAAAATATGAATGAAGAGTACAAAGCTGATTTTTTGTCTTATTTTATTCAACCTTTTGTTTTGTGTTTGCCGAAACACGTCGTCTTTTTTGCTTTTAAATTTGCATGTGTCTTTAATCTTATAATATGAGGTGACTTGTAGTAAGTTTTACACATTTAGTCAGATGAAAATGATTAAAAAATATGATGTTTACACGTGCTTTTTCAGATAAAATTGAAATAATATTATTCAGATACAAGCATATTTTACTCGGATCAAATAATCCTAAATCCTTTTATTATTAAGTGTAAAAATTTAGTTTAGGTACTAGAATTTACCAAGTATTAAAATACCTTGCATCGTTGTGACGCTTTTGTAACCGGTGATACTTAATACCTACAATTGTTCCAGTAAATCTTAACGTAAACTAAGTCTAAGCTTCTATGACTGTATAAATATTTAACTTAAGTTTTATACTTACAAGAAGCAGACATAAGCTTGCAATTAAGTTAGCTATTAAGTTGCTGATGTTGATGTTTCGTATTGTTCATTGTTAGCTAGACGTTCTGGTTAAAGTTACATTCTATGTACGCACAAGTAGCTTCTCGCGATTTTACCTGCGTAACTTGCGACATGAAAATTATTTTAAAACACTATCTAAAAGAACCATGCTGGACTGGGAGCGAAAGAAAAACATAGAATGTACCAGCTGCTTCTCTTCCCGGGCATACTGTAAAAGTCAGTTAAGGGACAGAGGTATTATTGGCATTTCTGTGGGCGATAGGCTGACCCCCTGTCACTGCAATAGCCTTTCTCCCATCATTTTAATACCTCTAAAGTCAAACGTGACATCAGATGGTCTTATAACCTCTGGTGTTCTGCATAAGGGATACAGGCGTGAAGTTATGTACGTATGTACTATCTCAAAGTTGGTCTTTGTATTTTTTTATGTTCCATATAAAAAATATAAATATGTATCACATTATTAGAATGAACTGAAGAAGTGGATAGCTAAATTTATTATGCGATCAATCCGAAAAAGGCTTGAAAATAGAGTCTGGCGCCAACTATTCAGTTATTGATAATTGACAAGTACCCATCCTTAACTTCATTACATCGTCACTGATCATCATTGAAATCTTTCTGGGCATAACCTTAAAAAATTTATTCACAATATCTTAAGGCTAACTGGATTCAATGCTAACTAACATAAAGACTGCCTAATGATTGCCTAGTGTAATACCTAAAGTATATTTAATCAAATAACTCGTATCGGCGTGTATCCTTTGATATCCCTAGTTTCGTTGTGTGGTGTTCAGAACAACTTAATCAAAGCTTACTTTTCAGGATAAACAGTTGCTGTCGCCTTTTATATATTTATTGGTCTACTACTAAGCACTGGGTTAAAAATAAGCAGGATTGCAGTTCATAGCAAGTTTTGATGAAACGCTATTGAATATGAAGCTTCATTCATTCATTAAAATAAACAATAACTTCTGCCCACCCACATCAAAGGAGCTCACGAAACAATCAACATCTGATTGATTCAATTATCTACGATAATCCATGGTGTAAATACTGACGCCCACGTACGAACAAGAAAAAACATAATTATGAAGCTATTTTCATATATGGGCGGCAATTTTAGTTATATTGTGATAGAAAAAGATTATTTTATGATGTTAATTACCTACATGTATTGATTAAATCGAGCCGCTTCGGCAGAAAAGAAATATCTTGGTCTTGAATCGCAATATAACGGTGTATTTATGAAATAAATATTATAATTGAGAAAATCTTTTCTTATTATTATTATTTTAATGGAAAGCTATCAAAAAATAGTTATAGACAATATTATTAATGGAAATAGGCTCAAATGTTCAATAGACAGGGCTATTATCTTCACGACACTAAAAGGTTTTCGTTCTATGATGTTAATGTAAATATATATTTATTTATCGTTATATTGTTCTCTCTCAAATAATTCATTTTATCGAGAAAGACTTACATCGTAACGTAAGCTTATTTTAATCTACACAGTCGTTTTGACGAAGGTTGGGGTACCTATACAAGTCTAAATTATGTCGGTCATCATTATTATGAACGTAACCTTCTTTAAAGAATAAATTTACATTATTCATTTGTTTGTGAAAAAAAATTTACACTGACAAAAAAGCAAAGTCTATTTTCGAATCAATTTCAAATATTTCAACCCTATCCTTCAACTAACGCATAAGTCACAGTCAAAAGATGAAAGCAGTATATTTCGTTAGTAATTTTTAACACATATTTCGATCGGCTTTTGAAATGTTAAAGTCCGAAGACGTTCCATTAGCGGCGTTGACAACCCTGAAGTCCAATATCTGGAGGGGCTTTCATCGGTTCTTAGGGATCGCTTAGTCGCCCCCCCTACCCTCAGCGCGTGCTTGAGTGCGCCTAGTGTACGCCTAGCCTTAGTTTTAAATTGCGTATTTGAGTTGGCAACACAGTATAAGTATTTGTGTTTTTTTAGGTTAAGTGTGTATCTATGGTGTTTGATTAGTTTATTAAGAAAGGGTTGATATGTTATTTAAATTTGTGATTGTTTTCTTTCAAGTTATCAATTAATATCAAAAACAACAAAAAAAATACTGGAAACTGAACTTAATTTAAAGTTTTAGGGTCGCCAACTCACTACTATTCCTATAGAGTTACAGATGTCTATGGGTGATGGAGATTATAACACATATTTATGTAATATATTAGGATTAATTTATCCTGATAACATTACGGGATCATAAATAGTTTGTAGGTAACGTGAAAAGTTATGGGGATTTAAATTTGGTTGGTTTTTTTACTGACCGTTTTAGTTAAAATTTCGCACAGAAGTAGAGCGTAGAATACCATAAAGTAAACATTTGATCTTTATATTTCCACGAAAACTAATTTAAATAAATGAGATTAGGAAACTAGTAAAATACTTATTATCACCAAGATTAGGTACCTACATAAATTTTATGGTTTTCAGCTATCTCTACTAGCTGTATGGAAAGTTAACGCGTAAATGTGTTTAATGGTTAAGCAACTAAGTTACAAAAGTCATAAAATATATCGTAGGTATGTCCATAGTACCTTTATTTGAAAACCGTAATTATAATTTAAAACGGTTTTTCCACGGGCATTAGAAAATAAGCCGGTTAGGACCTTATTTTTAGTGCATTTCTTTTTAAATACTGTGCTTTGTTATTTTTTGCACGATACCGCATTATTTTGCAGTAAAATACTCATATGTCACTAAAGTTATTTGGTTCCCAATAAATATTAATTAAAAAAATATTCCTAATAAATAACACGAGGCGTATTCTTGTTACGGGAGCTGCGAAATATGTCTTTCTGTTTCGGCGAGGATTTTTCAAGCAGTGAACATTTTAAGGCAATTGATTTAAGATAATATACCTAATTTATATTTAAACGATTTTTTGAATAAGTTTATAAGTTAATAAGCTGTTTTTTTAAGCCGAATGTAACTATAAAGGGTGATAAAGAAAGATTTAATTGACTAATCAGCTGACTTGGGAGCTATGTAGTTGAGGCATTATATTGTATTACATTTCTTTTAAATGATGAAATATTACCGCTTATAAGCCAGAATTATTAATTATGAACACGTTATTAAATATGAAACAAATTATTCACCTGAAAAACTGTCAAAATTTTGTGTAATTTTAATTGTTTATTATGTTTTCTAGGTATCTAAATATTTATAATTCTGGAAAAAACTATATAATTTTTGTTTCCGTGAATTTGTGAATCAAATTATTGTTATAAAATAATTCTTTATACGCAGTAAATGAAATACTATTAACATTTTGTTTTTGTACCTAATTAATAAATTAACTTCGTTCTGCATAAACTATGTTTTCCCCCTCTTACTCCCTGTATAAGCTTATGTTTTGTAGACCACGCTGAATTTCTAATTTGCTAATGCGAAATATGTAGGCAAGCTTTTTGTTGTTTATTTCAGAGGATTTGCTTTACAGGTAAAAACCTATCACAGATTGCTTCGCAACCCAGCCAGGTAGGTCTTTTAAACTGTATCCTTTGTATGTTACTCATACGAATTATAAAAAAATTAAGCTCCTTGCAACCTTTTTGGATATAATTTTTTTATTTAATTAAGAATTTCTTTATCAAGCACTCAATATATTCTAATGGCTATGGACCTCTTGGTCAATAGTTAATTAACTATAGCTATAAGCGTAGTGTCCAGGTCACCACTTTAGGAACAAGATGTCCGTTCCCAATTCTAAGAAAAGGGATGATAGGCGGCGGCCTTCGGCTTCGATTCGGAACTCGACATTATGTATTCTGTGAAACACACAACTAAACTTGTATAACTACAACGCCTGTAATTATTAGGTAATGCAGTTTAAATAGAAGAGACGTAAGAAGTACCTATTAATGCTCCTCTGGAAAAGGCTGCTATTGGTAAAATAATTAATTCTACTACTATTATTCGTGCAAACACTACCAATAAAACACATTGAAGCTTTTAATGGCGCATAATTAAATATGCATTTTTAACCGACGTATTCACAGACCCCGTGGTCACGACTGACCTTTGCACATACTAAGAACTCGATAGATGTTTTTAGGTGAAAAATTAAGACAATTAAAGAAAAGACAAAAATTAAGAAAAATTAAGAAAACAAAAAAATTAAACAAACTTAGTCTCTTCTATAAATGCAATGTAATAATTTATTTCAAACTTCATATTTACGACCCTAAATATTAAATTACTCCACACTTAAAAACCGATAAGATGCATCCATATTTATCTTCACGTACGTAAGATTTTATATTTCCAATAAATATTTTGCAGAAACAAGTATCTCAGAACAAAGACATTGTATTGTGGAGCAAGTAATTTAGTAAAGTGTTAACTCCCAGTCACCCCCCAAACACCCTGTATCTGGTAGGGTTGATACTTTGCAAAAATTGCTTATTGCTGTTTTGACGTGAAAATTTAGGTGTTTTATTTAGAAAGTGAAGAATATGTTTATGGTTACATAAAAAGTAAGGTTATTGATAAGCGTTGCTACTTTTTTGGTGATTGGTTTTTAGTCATGAAATATATTATAAATGAATTCGCTTGACAATTTTTCTTTAGTAAGTTACACTTGATTGCACACGCACAAAATGATTTTTTTTAAATGATTTCTTTTTTTTTTCAGTTAATTTCCTATTACTTAAGGATATTTTTTATTATTTAGGATAATATAATTTTAAGTGAAAATACCATACCACTTTCGAATAAGCGTCTCACAACAAAAGTAACCACTGCTTGGTTATAGAATTTTGATCCGTCTGGCTTGTCACTACCCATCATATAAAATTTGTTCAATCTCATCGCTTCAGCTATGATCTATTTTGGTACTACAACAAAAGGAAAGCAGCTAAGATACTTGTTTATCGGTGGTGAGTGAACTTTAATGAATTATTTTAGACTTAAATGTTATAAACAGCAACTACTTACTGTTTTTTAAAATAAGAATAGTTTTATTTGACTAAATTCCTTTTCTTTACTTTATAGCTTTGCTTATAACGAGCTTATGAATTAACTTAACCAATGTTGTGTTACGATATTTCTGACGAAAATATTACGAGTCAAGTGATTTTCGTGTTTTTCCCTGTATTTATTTATGTCCACCGCTTTAGTATGTTAGGGTGCCCTTTGTGTAATTCAAGGGTGTGATCTATCTGATGCAACATATCAGCTCATCAATATTTGCCTAGCTATTGCAGCGTGTAACAGTGACAAACATTCAACTCACAAAAAATCAAAAACACATTTTGTAGGTATAATATAAGTTCGAATATTGTCAAATTTAGAGAACCTTAATTTTATTTTTCTTAAATACATCTTTATGATTGTTTGTAAATTTTATAAAATTATGTACTTAAATTTGAAATAATAATGTGCTTAATAATTTAATTCCTTCTTAAATCGTCAATAAGTTACAATTTAAAAAACACTAAACTAGGCTAAGTACTACGGTGTTGAATTGGAACTCACTATTTTAATTTAGAATTATTTTTTATGTTTTGAGTATTAATTAAACTTGCGTGTTAGAACAGTACAAATTTTTCAGTGTCGTTTCATATGCATTGAAATAACGAGTTTACTAGGACACAATAACTGTTTTTATGTAGTTATTTTGAATTAAGAAGTTTACAACAAACTTTTTTTTACTAATTCTCGTTGAGACTGATTTCTTTCGAACGACTTTTCTTTAAATAAAGATGGGAACATTGTTTTTCGTAGAAAAAATATCTTTTTTTGCAATAAAATAGCGGTTTTCAGGCACACATTTTGACCCTGTAGTAATTTCTTGATGCATACGACATTTCAAGGGCTATTAAATTCTAAAAAAAATTATTCAAATTTGTGTAGTTTTAAAGATAAGCTCATTAAAATAAACGTGCGTTAAAGCCGGATAAAAAATATTGTTTATATAAAATCTTAAATTTTCATGGACAAATAAATACTCTTGCGAATTTCTGCATCGGTGACAACCCTATTCATTGTCAACTTTGCCAATAGATTAATCCTAGGCGTGATCAGGTTTTTAAGAGCAGGCTTTTTATAAGCTCTATGGCGGATAAAATAGAATTTCCATTTTAAATTTTTCCATGGATTGCAATTTGTTTTTGGAAAAGGTTCTTTTTTTTAAACAGTTATAAATTCATAGGAATACACCATTTCGCTAATCGATTGTGACGGATTAAAATGTAAGCTCAATAGATATCGCATAAGGTATGGATTTGTCTATTTATTTGTTTTTGAATATACGAGTGTTCACTTAGATAATAGAATTGAAAAAAAAATTTGTTAGATTTGAAAACCTATCAAGTTAAAAAATTGGAAGCTCCATAAATGTTTTCTCCGACACAACCAAATTACTGAGTGTATTTTTTATTTTATTTTAAAATCAATAAACTCATCTTAGTATCAAAATCCTTTATAGTCCTTCCTTTAAGGTGAAATTATCGGTGTTATTAATTTGACATAAAGCCCTTTGATCAAAGCTGACGTTAATAAAATATATATAATATTTCTTCTGGTCCTAATAGGGCTTTTAGCATCAACAATTTTAACTTTTATTACCTTTCTAATTAAGGCTTTTTTGGGTTTTTAGTGGAACTATTTAAGACATTTTTACTTCGTTGATCTACTTAAATACTTTCGTAATGAGTTATCATATTATATTTTTCAGCAAAATCAAAATCACTTAGTAAATTCAGGGTACCCTTATAGATACAATGCTTTTGCATGCTTCGCTATTTACTATAACTATGTAAAATATTTTTTCTTTGCCTTTAATTATAACAATAACATGATCTACGTTGCAATATCTTAATAATTGAAGATGTACGGTTGCACTTTTAAATTACTTCTTTCCCGGTGTAATAACCTATAAAAATACTACCTACATAATTAATAATAATAAACAGGAGTAATTCATTTTCGCCCACAAAAAAATCACTTCCCAAGATTAATAATAGCTCTGAAACCAAATTATCCTTAATTCCTTAATATTTCCCTTGAACCATAACAAAATGTTGCTCAATCCACGTTAAGCCTCCTCTGCGAAGCACAACACAAAGCCATCTTTAACTGAAAAGAAAATCATTCAAAAATCCCCTGTAAAATGTTGTCTACCGTACAACAGTAAAACAAGGTATGATCCTTCAATTTACTAGGTAAACAAGACTGTTTACCCGACACTCAAGTTTCATCACCCTGTATAAACGTAAACAATTTTCAACCTTACTCTCACCGCCTAAGAGCTAATGAAATTATCGGAGAATTGAATACAACGTGACCTGAGAGAACCGTAAATTCCCGGGGTATAAAAAAGTTACTTGATAAATCCGGTTTTTGTTTTTTTTTCAGTGAGATGCTTAATTTGTTTTTGATAAGGGATGTCCATTTCAGATATCGATAGCGTATCTTTTTTTAATAATTGCTAAGACGGAATTTTGTTAAAAACCAAAGTAATGTTTGCTTCGTTCGGGTTCTAAAATAATTATAAGTCACTATGTCCAGCAAGCATTGTCATATTTCAGTGAAATTTCTATTAATTCTTATGAATACTCCTCAACCTTTCTTATTAATCGCTTCGATCATAGTGAGTCACGTTTAAAACACCTTTTAGCAGGTTTGAAGATAATTAGGTATGTTCAGATAGATGATTTTTTTTTATCGTTACCTGCGTTAGCGATAAAAAAGCTAAAAACAACAAAACAAAAAACTCCACTAGTAAGACGTAGAAGAAAAGAAACTGGCTAAGGAAAGAACTGGCTCTTTATATAAGGCTGCAAACTGGACGGCAGCGACAGGAATCGGAGCCGTTATCGACGCCAGCGGGCGCTCGAGCGATTTGTCGCGGTTTCATACAAACTCGATAGATAGATAAAAACTGTATTGATACCACAAAATTCACAGACACATTACACTAATGTACTTAATATATATTATTGTATGGCTTACAAACTAGAATAAAAAAATAAAAAAAGGACAGGTTAGTGCGATGTGTATGTGTACTGTAGCAGTGCAATAGGGGGCAGCTCAGCATTGGCATTTGCTCGGAAGAACAAAACGCTGATTTTCAGCTACATCCTGAAGGGAGCAGCATACCGATAAAATGTCATAATATTTAGAAAATAAAAATATACAATAAATTATATTAGTCAAACACATAAAATTTAATAAATAATTTCTTTATGTATCAAAAGCAATACTTTCTATCGTGTCGCGGAAATCGCTGCCCGCGCCGCTGTCGCTGCAGTAAGGTAAGGCTGCACTTTGCAGCCTTAAACAATCAATCCATATATTCACCGCTGGCATATGCAGGATCACTCGGACAGTTTACCTATTACGAAATGCACAATGTAACTTATGATTCAAAATATTTCAACCGTGTAAGATAACTTGCAAATACTTAATAAATTTATAACAATCTAATTTTTTTGTTTTTTGTTGCAGGTATGCATTTTTGAATATTACTTCTAAATGCTATTAAGAAAAAAATCTCCAACAACTTCTAAATAACGCAGTGCTTTATGTCAAACGGTAAGTAAAAATCTGATGGAATTAATTAAAACTGTAGCTTCTAAACAACGGTCGAGTACTAGGGCGACATAAATCCAGAGGAATTAAGTCGTATGTAAATAATAATACATTAGTCCAGTTCACAAGTTCGTTTCACTCGGGAAACGTATCAAAAACACATCAGAAATGTATTAAGTCTGTATGTAACCGTCCACCATTGTTTGTTACGCACTGTGTCGTAAAAAATCACGCGTGTTAAGTCTTGAGCTGTCTTGAGATTGCCTATTTCTTCAATTAAGCTCAAACTAAGAAGCCCAATACATTTACTAATTGGACCCAAATACCTAAAAGTATGATAACGTTTTTTTTTTCATCTAAAGCAGATTTTGGGGGTAATTAATGATGAATAGAATAAAAATACCCAGACCCATGCAAATAGTAGTAGATCACATAAATATTACCGTCTTCTACTTTCACCCACTGCTCCTCAGTGACCTTCTATGTAATAAAAAATCATAAATTATAGAATCTGTGTCCCATTAGAAGAGTAATTGATTAAAACCTACACAGTAAAATAAATGAGCAAGAAACAAAACTAAATATTAATGAATTTAAAATCGCTTTGGCATCTATACGTTATTTCATAATTCAAAAGAACTCATTTTTAATAAACAAATAAGTAGGAAAGAAACTAAAAAGTTAGACATTTTTATCATAACTAAGGTAATACGTTAGTACGTAACTCAAGTTTACAGAGCTTGCATGTGTAAAGGTCCGCTAAAGTGTAAAAGTTTTATTATGAATGCATGTTAGATTATATGTTTTAATAAAACAACCTATTAAAATATGAATAACGGCTTTAAGTTTACATGCCACAGTAAATACGTAGAAATTCTTACTTGAGATAACACTTTATAATTAAGAATAAAATTGAAAAAAATCGCGTAAGAGGCTCCACTTGGATGTATTTTGGCTTTAAATTGTTACTATCTATGCAGTTGAAGTCTTTTCTAATAAACACGTCCTTCGATTTGTTACAAAAACCCTCTTAGGTAATGTCGTTATATTTAATATCCCTTAGTCATCCTCTAAGACGTGCAAACAAATTATAATCAGTTCAATATGTCCCAAGATTACTCCAAACAGACTGAAAAACAGATGTTACCATCTATAATAATTTAGACACCCTTAGATTTGAAAAAAGAACGCGTTGCATCAATACACAGTGCGTAACATACACATTTTAAAATTCGAACTTAATCTTCCTTCGCGTCACTGCATAGTACATTTCTATTACAAACCTTACGTTTGAGTCCTTAAGGATTAAATTGGTTTGTAAAGTTGAAGTTCCCGGAAATCATACGGGCAGAAAACAGGTTTTAAGTAAACTAGAAGAAATATCGATGATTGTTCAGTGCTAATTTGAACTTTATTTCCAAGTTTGAAAGTTGAATTTAGGCTGATGTATTGCAGTAAACGCCATCATCAGTGCCTAATATGTTAGGAGTAATATATAATTTAGATGTTTTGTGTTCCATGACTTAGTAGGATAATGAATTAAGTTAAAAAGCCATAAATATAATTACATTTCCTGCAGCGCTCTTTAAGAAAGTTATGTAAGCGAGCGCGTATCAGTTAAGATAGACTTAGATGGTCGTAAAACCGTAAATAGCAACTAATCCGTGTGAACAACACTGTAATTACCTGCTAATGTCTCTATAGTTCTTTTTCCATACAGTTATAAGGTCGTCTGGAAGAAATGGCTACCTTTCTTAGCTGTTAATGCTGCAATTAATTTTCCTTTTATTATACTCATGCAATGAAGTAAAAAGAAATATTTTAGAGACTCGTCTGGTAACACCTTCTCTCTCTTATTAATCTTACTATAGTATGCATAAGTACCACAAATGTGATAAAAAAAAATAACAGTTATTTTGCAAGCGCCATGATCACGAAGAATCTGTCTCGTGATAATACCGCTTGCAATAGTGCCGAAATATCGACAATTTTGTTTGTTAATTTAATTAACTTCACCTTTCGTAATCTTTCTAATATTATAAATATGAAAACACTTTTGTAACCTGTTAGAAATAAATACCCAAAATGTTTATAGAAATAATAAAATTGTTAATAAAAAATAAATTACCAAAAAGCCTATTAGGTAAAGTTGTTTTTTTAATAAAAAGTCTTCACGACAGCATTTATTTAAAATAACTGATAAGCAAATTGGGTGAAGCCAATTTTTTTTTTTCTTATACGGTTCCGTACATTGATATTCCATTCCATTCAAAATTCATTTTTAAAATAAGAAGAAAGAACGAAAACCAATGAAATTTTGTAATAACAAAGAAAATAAGCATTGCATGTGGCATACATACATAACTTCACGCCTATATCCCTAATGGGGAAGGCAGAACACCAGAGGCTATACAACCATCTGATGTCACGTTTGACAAATTTGGAGGTATTGTTATGATAGAGAGAGGCTATTGCAGTGACAGGGGGTCAGCCTATCGCCCGCAAAAAAATGCCAATAAAACCTCCGTCCCTTAACTGACTTTTACAGTATGCCCGGCAAGAGAAGCAGCTCGCAGTCTATGTTTTTCTTTCGCTCCCAGTCCAGCATGGAAGCATTGCATGGAAGCATTGCATATGAACTTGATTTAAATCAACTAGGAATGAGTTAAAAATTTAAAGACAGCCCAAAAATCTGTTAACCCATTTAAATCATTTGTGCCCCTTGCAAAACCTAGAGTAAAAGAATGAAAGGCGAATTTAACAAAAATGTACGGAACTCTAAAATTCAAATGAATAGGTATTACTTAATTCACTTCAATTTGGCCGAATACCTTCGATAAGAAACCCCATAGCCTTGAGTTTTATCTATAACTAGTTGTAGTAACCCGGTTTCGCTTGGTCGCAAATTAGTTTTGTTGCTATAAACTTCTTATAAAAACAGTGTTTTCATTGCTACTTTTGGGCAATAATCGATATTTTCACCGATTTCGTTAACACAATAGTCTATCTATTGCAAGTCCCTGGCTTAGAGACCCAGATCGTAAAACAGATAAATTAAGTTCAGTATTTTCAAACATACAGAGAGTAGTTCGGTAGTTCACCTTTATAAGATACTTAGATTTCTATATGAAGGTGCGAATTTATCTTTGTAAATTTAGAGATCAATGCTTTGATGTCTAAAATTTAGATACAATCGATAAAAATAACCGACTCACATTAGGATGTTCGTTTAGAAACTACGATTCCACAGATACTCACAAATAAGTTTAAAAAGTATATTATATTATTGAGTTATGCTTCCATGCTGGACTGGGAGCGAAAGAAAAACATAGAATGTGCCAGCTGCTTCTCTTCCCGGGCAAACTGTAAAAGTCAGTTAAGGGACGGAGGACTTATTGGCGATTTTGCGGGTGACAGGCTGACCCCCTGTCACTGCTAAAGTCTCTCTCCATCATAATAATACCTCCAAATTTGTCAAACGTGACACCAGATATTTTTTATAGCCTCTATTGTTCTGCCTACCCCATTAGAGATACAGGCGTGAAGTTATGTATGTATGTATGTATTATTGAGTTATTCCGAAATAAAATATTTTTTATTTATTTAATATATATTTTATTTTACAACGCATACATACATACATAACCTCACGCCAGTCTCCCTTTGGGGTAGGCTGAGACAAGAAAACGCGATCTACGATCCAGACATACCTCTTTCGCTTCCTCCACGTTCATCAATCTTTTCATACATGATCGCCAGTTACGGGTACTTTTGATTAGGCCCTTTTTCAAAAGGTCCCCAATTTGATCGGCATACGTTTATTATAAAATATCATATTAATATATCAAGTTGTATACTATTAAGCTTAAAATCAAATAATTTCATCCTCACAAAAGGGTTACACCAGTACTCGACTTTACACAAACAAAGTGAAACTAAGAATAGAAAAGGAGGAGGTTCTAAAAAAAGACCAAGTATACAAACGAAGCTTCCAAAGTCCGAAGCTTTTAAATTAATTAAACACCTAAGCTTTTTTCAACTTAAAACTTAAGAATTCTTAAACAACGACTTATAAACAAAGAAAATTTAAACTGATATCAACCTTATCTAGCTTGTAATAAGATTTAGATTCGCTTCTTGTGTAGATGCTAGGGTTTTTACTGTCTTCAACTTTTTCAGTTTTAAAGTGTTGGTATCTTGTTTTGTTAACCCCGATGAAAGTTTGCTTGTAGGTGTGACTGTGGTTTGTAGCTCCTAAACGGGTGAACCGATTTTAGTACAGCTTTTTTGGATTGATAATCTTGTCTGTCGATGAATCTTAGCTATGTTTACAGAAAAAATATTTGTAATGAAATCAATTTCAGTGCCTAGTATTTTTTATTTCTGTTGTTTATTTTAATTCAATTGGTTTATTAGAGAGGGTCAATTTTAATGTAGATACAGAAGCCAGCAGATCAAGCGTTACATTACCTTTCAAATATCCCCAACCAATTTTAACTTAATGTCGACGGCATAGAGTTCAGATTCAAGTAAATTTTTTTGACAGATTTGGAACGCTTGATGTGCTGCCTTCTGTACCTACGTAATAAAATGTCGACAACTGAATATTAATGAAATAGTTCAAATTTAGGGTTTTAGTAATGTTAATGTAAAAGTCCTAATTTAGGGGCTTTAATTAATTTTTTGAAATGAATAAATGTCTATATCGACAATGAAACTAATATTAATCTTGAACTTTAACATTATGATTTTCGCATAGGACACATCAGTGGTTGAGCCCTTAACTTTAATCGATAGCACATCCATGTGAAAAATGCGACTCAACTTGTAATTATGCGGAGCATTGCTGGCTTTTGATATTTTCGAACTACTTTTAAATGTAGAACAAATGAATATGTATTCGTTTTTGTTTTTGTTTTTAAATGTATTCGAATTTGATAGTTCTAAAATCTTTTGCAGTTTTTTTTAAAACTTAGCTTCTTAATGAATGTGTGTTGCCAGTGACAATATGCGATACTGGGGTATATTTTCTTAGTACCTACAAGATAATCTGAAAGATGGTGTCTTATTTTTCATGTCGTAATGGCGCAATTATATGATTCTTTGTCGCGATAGTAGAATGTTAGAGATTGGTTATATTACCTATTTATTATCAAGTTATTATCATTCGGTCGCCACCTATTACAAAGATGCACATGCCTCTAAGGCTCACTAAATTAAGTTAACGAAATCCACTAAATTAACTGCAATATCCACGAAATCCACAACTTCCTAAGTGTTTACACGTTGCAATCTCAATAAATTACATAGAAAATGGTTTTAAGTGTTCCTACAACTCTAAGTGTTCCCATAAATCTGAAGCAGAAAAACTCTGTTAGCTAAAGTTTTACAGCTTTTCTGTTAAATGTTGCCCGCTCTAAGAGATTTCGTAGTAAAGTATCGAATTATAATTTTTTTTGTATGTAACTTATTCAAAAATCTTTTATGCCAGTTACAAAAACAAACTCACATAAAATTTTACATGAATCTTATTTTTAACGAGAGTCATTTGTTTTAGTCAACGTTCGACAGTTTGAATTTTGGATTCTGTATAGGTACTAAAGATATGCTAATTAAAACCACGCGAAATATACATTTAATAATTAAATTTATTGATTACGTATATCCATTTATCGTTTCACCATTTATGATCAGAAACTCATTAAAAACGACCTGAATAAGCATCATTCAATTAAGTCAACTGCAAACGGCTCTCTTTAAGGTATTGCTTTCTTCTAGGCCCTGTTTGAAACATGGAATAGGCGTCATTCCGAAGAGTAATCTATTTGCTCTCACTAAGCCCTATCATTAATGAGTATAATATTTTAAAAGGAGAACGTGCAAAATTATATTGAGGTGTGTCCTTGATTGTAAGAGGGTTTTGCTCTCTAGAGTTACATCTTCACTTACAGTCGTGGGCGGATTATATTTGCATGAATAGAAAGTACCTATTTGAAGATATCGTTGGAGTTAAATATTGTTGCGTATAAATATATTTTATGGATTTTCTGCTATAAAAGGGCGTTCTGGTGTTGATAGTTAAGTTTATATACGTAGGTGTTTTGATGGTAATGTTTGATATGAGCAAATACCTACTGAAGAAATTATCTTAGAGATGTGCCATCATCATAACTCCATGTAATGAGCCCACTGCAGGGCTATGAGTCTCTCCTATGGGTGACAAGGAGATTAAGGCCGTAATCCACCAAGCTGGCCCAGTGCTGGTTGGTGGATGTCAGATATTCCAGTATACAGCACCCGGAACCGACTGCTTAACGTGCCCTCCGAAGCACGGAAGTCGTCGTGAGAAATGAATGGTCGGCGGTCACCCATCCTAATACCGGCCGCACCGAGCGCGCCTAACCTGCGATATCGTTTGATATGCACAGTATCCGCGGCGCCTCGACGACTTCCACGGCATCACGACGACTTCATCTTAGAAATTTGTACTTAGATTAAAATGTTTTAACTCAACAGGCAATTTTGTTATTTTTCTTGAGTTCAGATTTTTTGACAGTAGTCGTCTTCTTGATGCTTGAGTCTTGATTAACGCTTAGAAAGGACTTTCATAAGCCTGAAAGTGTTAATCGGGCATATGCGCTCCGTTCTAGGTACCTACTTTTATTGCTACTTTTAACCAACTTATCTATGTTTTGAATGAAAGATTGAGATAGGTCATATTGTCATTGGTCCGACATTACATCTTGTCATAGGCGGTAATGTGTACATAACATTTGGTAGCCCACACTCGTTTGCCCATTATATTTTGACATTCGATCTTTGGCCAACTGTTTGCCTTTAGTATGATAGGTTTTAGGTTTGAGCCTTCGTCTGGTCAGTTTGGAAAAATAAATTTTCTTATATTTCGTGTCGTGCACAAAGCTTATTAAATCTTACATGTAACTTTTGACACTGTTATAATATCCTCTGGAGCGCCAGCTCTCATTACCTAGCTCAGCAAGGTGAACGAAAATCCCTTATTTATCAAAATACATGAAATTACCTTAAAAACTATATGAAATTGTTTATTTCTTAATAAATCGTCTATCTTAATTACCATAAGTATATGATTTTGTTATAATTTTTTATGAATCCAGTAACCACGCATCCTGATTATGACGTCAGAAAAAGCTTATGGCCACACGTGTCTCCGTAAAGCGCGGTATGGGATATACTTATTGATAAAATATATTCTTTAATAACAGCTTTAAATTATCGCGGTTATTTGCACTAAAATTTAATGAATTTACGGACTTCTTATCACGACCTTCGATATTGTCGTGAAGTGCGCGCTCATAATGCTTGCAATACTATCAAAATATCGGAGTCACGAAATTAAAATACAAAATTGTAAAGATCATGCAGTCATAAAAGTATTTTCTATTACCTTCCTCATGATTAGTATTTTCAGAAATAAACAAACTCTTCATCTTTATGATACTAGTAGAGACATACATACTACCTTTAGCAGAAATTACAAACTGGTATAAATAAAAGATATGTAACTAAATTATCTTTTATAGCTAAAATATATTAAAAGCCCTTATAATGCCTATAGGTACTTAAAAAAGTATTATGTTGATTTCAAGTCTAGTAATTAAGTACGCTCGAGCTGTGGCTGAAAAAGTAATAAAGTACACGTTTATTTATATAGAAAGGGATCATTAAAATAATGTAATTGGAATTATTCAGATTATTCAGACAGTAGTAAAGTTTTATTACTAATGAACTCTACAGAAGATTTTAGAACTACACGGTTTTACTGAACCTATTAAGAAAAGTAATAAATTATGAATAGGATAAACTAATTCAGTTGATGGTTGTTTTATTATTTTAAAAATAACATATCGATTTTCATTTCATATAACTTTACTATTTAATAATCAATAAGTGAAAAGTCGTTGGCCACGACGACTATTCACCTATTCATTTTCACTTATTCACACGACTCGTGGCGCAGTATTTCTTCCTGTGCATATCGTTCGATAATAATTAGGTAATAGATAAGGGAAAGTCTGTAAAAGTCTGAAAATCCAGTAAAACTCATAAAAAGTACTTGTGGATTGATTAATTTATCTTATGAAACTAAAGATTATTTAGACGATAAAAAGGCATGGGATTAAGCACACAACAGGATATTTCTAGAAGTTATTAATTTTGTTTTGCTTGGCTGTGCTAAATGCCATATGACATACTGGTGACTGGTCCGCTCACTCGTTTTCTTGTCAAGACAACAGCAAGAACGCCATGCTCTCTCAGGTGCATGGCTAGTGGTAGCGTCGGGTGCCTGGTCATGCTCTTCCCTAAAATATGGCTGAGGAGGGTAATGGCTGGTGCTTGCGTTATACGCGTGAACTGGTGCTGCTAGCGGTGCCACGTCGTTTTGCTGATGACTATGACTATTTTATTCCATTCTTGTTTAAATACTCTGGTCCCAGTTTGGCATGTTCGTGTTGTGCATCCATAGCTCAATGCAACTACTATGTAAGAAATTTGGTTATGGCATGACATTGGCTCTCACAATTAGCTTGTGTTTGTTTTTTTTCATGCGATGGTTAATTTGTACTGTACCTATTTGTATTAATTTGTATAATTCTGACTGAAAAAGAGTGCCAAGAGTTTTTTTCCGCCGGCTTTTTTGTCTCTCGGCCTACTGTAATTTTTATTTAACAACTATCAACAAGTAATTATTAAAACCGAAGTATAGGACGACGCCATTACGTGAATTGTAAAATTACTAACATGAATAAAACTTATTAGACTTTGAATTTTAATTTATTTTTCATATAATTTTTCCCATTTTCCTTTTGTTCATTACAAGGTTTTATGATTCATGTAAAATATTAAGATGATTTAACTTTTTCATACATCGTGTTACGGTTTTATCGAATATCATAGTAAGCTCCTGGGAAATCAATTGAAATTATCTCAAAAGCATTTTCAGAGAAATTAATTTTTCGGGCTTGTCAATGTAGATTAATTTCCCTCATAAATATTCAGATCTTATTGGAAGGATTGAAATTACGACATATATAATAAATTTAAATGGGAATTTAATTTCAGCTCTGATACAACAATCAGTATGATTGATGTAGGGACGAATATGTACTTAAGGAGCTTATTTTAATACTGGCAACAGTCTTTAAATCACGTTTTACTTTTTCTTTTTACATAATAAGGATGGGCGGTTGGTTTTCCATGTTACCTGCTGGAAAGTAAGCATGAAGACTGGTGGTATAAGTCCATCCTTGAGAAACCTATTCACTCGAAGTTTAAAAGTACCAGGACTGTAGTGGACAGGGAAAACAGACGCAGGCAGATCGTCCCACACCTTGACAAATCTTACTAAAAAGTACTGTCAAAGCGCTTTGTTCGACATTTTATTATCACACTATGGGGATGGAAGTTTTGTCTGCGTCTGGTAATCTGGTGTTAAAAGAGTAATGTTCATGGTCCATACAGTCTCTAAACTACTTTTTGTTAAGTATGTGAATGTATGAAGATGATATTGTCACTGAAATGCTGCCGGTTTATATCTAAAGTAGTGCTGTAGACATGATTTAATTGCTTAGAAACAATATCGGGATTTTCATTTCAAGTGGATGTTACTAGTCTATTGATTAACTTGAGAGGGTAAAATATTAAAGTTCGAGCTGCGGTTTCTAATATAAGTAAGTCTAATATAAGATTTGGAATTAACCGAACGAGAGCTATTATTTGCAATTTATGTTGTTTTAATACATTTCATGAGTTGTAAAAAATCTAACGGGTCACCTATGAATCTCTTTGTATTGAAATGACATAGCTATCCATAAACAAATATTTCAAATTTATATTTGAATTCTGTTATCAGAAAACTTCTGTGAAAAAACTTACTTAGCATAGGAAGTGGGTTAATGAAAATAAACCTTTGTTTGCTTATATTTTTTGAAAAGATACTTTGACCATAAAAATATAGTTTATTTCTTCTCAAAATAACGTTTAACCGGAAAATAATATTCCTGGAAAACTTTGAAAGCCTGCATAGGTACCGAATTCTAGGAAAATATTCTAATGCCTGCTAACGGTCGTGCCCGTTTCGCTAATATAACTCCCGAAGGATAGGGTTGTCACAAAAATTAGCAATCGTTCATATGGGAATTATAAATAAAAGTGTGTTGTAATAGAAAAAATGTGTAATTTTTTTGAGTTTCCTTCTTTCGGCAAGTTAATTGTTTAGTTTTTAGACTGCTTGGTAGAAACTAGATTATTGTGACATGTTTTATTTATTTCAGTTCTCGATATTTGAATCAATATATTTGCTGTTGCCAGTGCTACGATTAAAACGAAACTACAAATGCGTTGTTTTTATTTACGAGCAAATAAATCTATCTAGGTGCCTTACTTTTCGTTTGAGAGTTGGTTACAACTGAGTTGCCTGATTCTAAAGTAATGTGATAAGATATCTCACTAGTGGTATATGAGGTTTGGAAAGCCTGCTTTTACATATGCGTAGGTTTTACAGTTCTACTTATTTCAAAGTTAACAGTTCTGCTATGTTCTAGAGAAGTTAGGGTTGGCAATATTTAAAACTTCTCAACTGGCAATAATTTAAGTTATTAATCACCTGTATACAAGAAAATTGCGTACTGAAGTACTAAATCCTAACGGAAGATCATAATTTTCATTTCCCTGTTGCACTAGAGATGTTTTGTTTCCTTTTGTATTAGGTACTTAAGATATCAGCCATATCTAATTATTATTTTTCAACCGACTTCCGAAAAAGGAGGAGGTTCTCAATTCGTGTGTATGTTTTTTCTTTTTTCTTTTTTGTGTCTTTTTTTACACGATATTTCAGACAATTATAAATCGATTTTGAAAATTCTTGTTTCATATGATACAAGATACTTCAGAGTTGGTCCCATTTACATTTCATTGAAATCGATTGAGTACTTCATGGATAATTTCAAATTTTTGAAAAAACATGTTTCGGAGTATGTTTACATTGACGACATTATAATTCAGCCAAAGTTTTACGTGAAGTCGGTTTTTTTAATGCCCTGCATTCTTTTATTAATGCAATTTTTAAAGCTAAAATTATGTGCTGTTTTCTTACCAATCAATGAATACTACCCTTGTCACTGTTATTCTGACAGTTTATTCAGTTGTACAGACGAAGCTATAAAAAAACGTCAGCCATTTTCTGACAGATATCTTCTCAAGAAGACGCTTTTAAAAAATAAGTTTTCACTTAAAACACCTGCAAACAACACCTAAGTTACCGTAAGTACGGTAAGTGCAAGAAAATCTGTACTTAACGAGATCTTAATGATCCGTTTACTGGGTGAAGTCTGAAATAAAACAAGTAATACTTCAACAGGGGTAATGAGGGGGAAGAAATATAATAATTTATCTGTTTTGCTCTTTTAAGCTTAAAATCAAAGCCTTAAGTAGCTTTACTTAAGGCTTTGATTCTAAGGTATTGTAAAAGAGTTTAAAAAGTAAATCCAACTTGTAAGCTTCATTTATGTAGGTAGTTTGGAGTTTTTGTCAAAAATATGTCTAAGGAACTAGAGGTCTGAACAACTATAGTTCAGGTTCCCGAGGGTAGGCGAAATTTAAGCCACAAAAACATTGATGTAGTATATCGCAAAAACCAAATGATCAGAATTTCTCTTAAGTCGCTGCTGCACACAGAATAAATTGCGCTTTTTGAGTACCCTAAAGCTATTTCCAAACTTTATATGCGCGATTTAATATACAATTAGCTCCATCTCGCGGTCATCGATGGAACTACGCCTTACCTTCCTTATGATTCCTTTCATTTCATTTTTTTTTCACCTCCTTGTTTGGTTTTCGACAATTTTCTTCACCTTCCTTCTGTTTAAAACAAGTAACAGTGGGTCTGTGTTAAACTAGCTTTACTTTTGCTGTTTCTACTTTTTACTCTTTACTTTGAGACTAATTCACTTCTCCAAAGCCATTTGCAAATAAAAAAAAAACACAAGATAACTTTATGAAAGTCTATCTTAGTCATAACTTAGTAAAAAGACAAGTAAATCTCTTTGTTTATCCTTTCATTATAAGGACATTAAATGGAATTTATTAAGGAAAAACCATTGAAGCTCAGAATCTAGACAACCAACTTTTTCTTTGTAAGCGGACTACTCTAATAGGATTGTGTTTGTAAGTCTGCTGTTAGCATTATGTATACCGATCATTTCTAACGATACATAGGTCTATGTATTTACTAAAGCAAACTTGCAAGTTTGCGTGGTGAAATAATTTAATTAAAGGGTTTGAAATTGTAAAGTGTCGTTTGAGACGTGTTCGACTGTTTTAATGTAAAAATTTAATAACAAAGAAAACGAATTAAAAATAGAACAACATAACAAATATTTGATAAGAACTATTTATTTCTTAGTTCTATAGGTAGTAATTTCTTTTGTAAAGTTTATTAGAAATATGTCAGTAAATTTACCGAGTTATGTCACCATTGAACCTTATTTAATGAAATAATGAAATATGGCTAAATAAGGCATTGTAGAAAGTTTACTTTCGTTTATCTAATCGATTCTATAGATAACTGTGGTTAGAGTTGTAAATCATATAAACAACTTTCTTTAATAGCTCACCTTAGGGAAATGGATTTCGAAAAGTTTGACAAAAAGGTTTTGGGCCGTAAAACATCAAGATGCAATACTTCTGCGCTGTTTGTTAGATGTCAGAATTTTCAGGGTTCACTAGCGCTTTTGACAATTCCTGTATTAAGAATACTGCAATAAGGCTCGTATTATGAAAGCTTTCTTAAGCGTTGATCACAGCTCAAGCACAGATTTGATATCAATTCTCCAAAAAATGTACACTTTAGTTGAGTTCAAACCTTTTTATGACTTAACTGTAGAACGGATCAACTTCTCTTTTCCTTACTCGCTCCCCGAAGCACGTAAACATTAATTCTAAATTCAAACTCTCAGTACCTACAGAGACCGGCCCTAAAATGATTTAAACAAATGCAGCGATTTATCTTTTACAAGTAAGTAATTGACAAGTAATTTAATAAATTAATTCAATAGCGCCATTTTTCTCCGCCAAATAAAAACTATAACTGTAAACTTGAATGAATTATTCAATGAACATTCATTTACCAATAATACTCGGCCATTTTCAATAAAACCAAATTGTTTGCATCAACGATGGCTGATCATATAATCTATATTATCATTGATACAAATCGAAATGGCATTCCCATAAAATACATTTGTGGTTAACCGAAATGATTTCCCCCTAATTCCCTTTTAATTCGAATCCGTTTTTTTTTTCGAAAATGACCGCCACCTGTTACCCTGAAATTATATGTTTGGGTACCAGCGTTTTCGGCCAGTGACATTTTTTCTTTATTCAATCTGGTTTTCTGAATTCGACTTTAGGTTAAGAGGATAAGGGCCAGTTTCGTTGGTTAAAGAGTTTGTTGATACTAGACCTTTTTTTTTCTTTTTTTGCCCGTAGGCAGAGGAAGCTTAGGTACGAAGTGTTTACATGTTTGTGCCTCGGCTGTTTGGTTTAAACCTTTGACTGCGTTTTGGCTTCGTGTGGTTTTGGCGCGAACAGGGCGGAAGTAGGGTTTTTTCGAATGTTAAGAGCAACTCAAATATCGAAGGGTCTCGTGAATGGTTTTTATTTTATTTTAAATCCATCTGCTGCAATAAGCACTTCACAAGGTTTATTTGCTGCGTTCGAATAGGTTTCAATAACCAAATGCAAACTTTGGTTTATTTTTCTTATAAATGTAAAGAGAAAACAAACGCAAACCGTAAAATTACGTGACAATCGTTATACAAATAAAAAGTTAAGTTCTTAATTTAAAATCTTGATTTCAGATATCGATTTTCAACACCGTTGTAAAAAGTATAAGTTTGCAACAGACGATAAATCGTTACAAAAAAAAAACGATTTACTTTTAAATCGAATTCGAAATCGTGATGTTGGCTTTTTCATTGTAATTGATACTTTTTGCTTAAATCTCGTGCTGCCGTCATTCTTTGGCCTTGATTCATTTATTATGTATAGGCTATAACTTATTTACTTGATAGGTGTAATCGAAACTGTATTGAAGTGCCTTTTAATATTCTTTTTCTTTTTTGAGACATTGACGTGATAAAAATACTTGTGTGTAAAAAACACTACTTCAATTACATACTTTTCTTTTAAATAAAGAATTGGCTTCGAGTACTTTTACCATCAGACTACCAGGCTTGCATAGGTTTGTAAAAGGTGTTTTAAATAATGAAGCGAACAATTTTTAGTTTGACAGTTCCTTCTTGTTGCTAATTGGCAAGACGTTGAAATACTGCCTGCGTCTGTTGTTCCTAACCACTACGGTTTTGGTTTTGTGAATAAACATACGTAATTATGAATGTTTATGTTACGGCTAAAGGTAGGTGCGAACATAAACTTATTAGATTAGCCGGCTAAACCTAGGTTTGTCTTCTAGGAAGTGCAATGTTGGTTTCTTCTATCTTTAGCCGGCTAAACTTAAGTGTTACTACAGGCCTTCGGCTAAAAATGTAGAAGGAAATGAAAAGGGAAAAAAATGAAATAATATTTAATACCAAGAAAAATTTTATTAAAAAATATACACTCCCATTACACATTCTTTTATGTACTATTCATAAATTTTTAGTACTATCAACGAAGCTCCTAATAGTTTGTGATCATTATTTTTTAAAATTTATATGTACTGTTACTACCTAGAACCAGTTAAACTTCACAATTTTCTTTTTCAGATAATTTTTCTTCAACTGCTTTATAACAGACAATATAATCAAAAAATTGTCTTGATGAGTTATCGCTTGACTATTGAACATATAGGCGTTGTGGTGGCCGACCTCACACTTTAGGGTCTATGGCCTAATGCAACCTAACTGCTCCTCCTCACTACGCTCGTCGTCGCACCTAACCGTACCGACTCCGTCTTCCGGTGCGGGAACCCTTTTAGTCGCATAATCTTTTTTATCACAATGTTAATGAATATAAAGACATAATGATTTTTAATAACATAGTTAAAACTACTTATGAATATTATAGTTATTTATTCGAAAGATACTTTTTACGAAAGTTTCGATCATAAGTATAAACGAATATATTTACAATTATTAGTAAATAAAGTGTATGAAAAGTGATATAATGAATTTCAATGATAATGTTTTTTAATAATATTTTTAATAATAACATTTTTGGATAATAGGAGTTGAAAAGTTATGTGAAGCGATGCGCACCCCCATCGAACACATTTTTATCCGTATCGTTTCGGTTAATGTGCACAATAGCTGGCTAAAGACAGAATATCATGATGCAAATTAACATGATATCGAACTTTAGCTGCTTCTCGAAGATAAACCTAAGTTTAGCCGGCTAATCTTAAGTTTATGTTTATAACCACCTTTAGCAGACAAAATTTAGATAATGAAGAGCACTCTGTACTCGATTCTGATTATAATTATGTATTAAAAGTACTTAATTTTGTACCAGAAATCCCTTACACTACACTTTTCCCGACGCGCTGCCACACGCACACAGTAGTGATCCCACCACACGCACACTACCTCCCGCTTAGTATCTATTGTATTACGCTTATGTTACCATGCATTGCGTAATGAATTCTTTAACTTTCGGTTAAGTTTACTCAGTAAATCATCATCATCATCACAACTCTTTGTAGTGAGCCCACTGCAGGGCATGAGTCTCTCCCCTGGGTGAAGAGGAGGTGTAGACCATAATCCACCGAGCTGGCCCAGTGCTGGGTGGTGGATGCCAGAATTTTCAGGGCGCCAAGATGGCTTCTGACAAACCCTAACGACTACTGTATACAATTATAAAGCACCCGGGACCGACTGCTTAACGTGCCCTCCGAAGCATAGGAGTCTTGAGAAATGGTCGGCGGTCACCCATCCAAGTACCGACCGCGCCGAACGTTGCTTAACCTGCGATATCGTATGATACACACAGTAACCACGGCGCCACGACGACTTCCGACGACTTCACGACCACTCAGTAAATAATTAATATTTATTTTTTATTTTCTTTTTTCTCTCACTTTCTCAAACTATCACGTCCTGGAATATCGAAAGTGACCCACGGTCCTGTGAGTATACACATATTGACATATTATTATATGTATTTAAGTCGTATTAAGACAAAATGACGCATCCATATTAATTTCAGACTAGCTTCGGCTTGTACGCTTACACTTGTACGAGTCACAAGTGTTTTTTGATGTTGTAATCTATATAATCTATATTCGATCTCTATGAGCAGTACTGAACTGCTAGCCTGCGGTACTAGAGATCCTAGGTTTGAGTCCCGTTTGCTTAAAAGTTTTTCTTCACTAGTTTATTTTTTTGTATCATAACATAACACAAACTTATCAAAGCTTAATTTAGAGTTACCTAGTGTGACAGTAAAGACATAATATGATTTTAAAATATTTATTTTCTTTTACAGGTAAGCGAAACTTGCTGATTTCATCTAACAGTCCAATACATACAACGGCATTTTAAGTGGTAGGTAAGTTGCCTGACAAGTTTCTAAAACGATATCCTTTTTAAAATTTCAAAATTGGAATATTAATTATGATGCAACATGAAACTTGTTTGTTTTTAAATATAGTGTAGGCAAAGGTTGATAAGGTTTTACACATATCTGCAATGCTTTTAAAAATCGACTTCCAATCAAAATCAAAATTCGAACTATCTCTATCAAAGTCATATTTTAATAAGTTTTTTCTTTTTAATTGTGTTAGGTATAAACGATTGATACATTTTATATATATATTTTTATTGCGATTTTATAGTTTTGTGGGAGTTATAAAATATATGATATCCAAAAAGCGGGTTTATATCGCTAAACAACACATGTTCTCGTGTTTTATTGAAGTTTTATTGGTGGTGATTTTTAGTCACCGTTTTAATGACTAATCATTTTGTGTCTTTTTAATTTTTGGTCATTCCATTTTGTGCCAATTAAGGTTTGTGAAATTATGCGTTTTTTATGAGAATTCTAATTACGAGTTTAATATTTTGGTGACCGCTGTGGCGATGGGATAAAATTGTTTGCTTCAGACTCTGTTAAGTTGCATTTTTCTGGGCACTAAATGAAAACAATTACTTAATGAAAACAAATAAAGCACTTATGTACTTACCTGTACTTATCTACAAGCTTTATGCTCAATTTTGTGCGTTGATAGCGCTTTTGTGAATCTTAATTCAAATAATTTATAATAGTTATAAATATAATTTAATGAATCCATTCGAATTTTAAAATGTTCAAACTACTAAAAGTAATTCCAAATCAAAACTTTAACAAAATGAAGTTTAAAATGAACTTCACGGTATTTAAAACCAAACATCAATCCTTATACGAAAGACAAAATTAAGTATAAGTAAGGAATTAAAATATACATGAAACATTCGGGTTCATCATAATAAAATAAACTAATTAATCTATTGATTTGACAGAATAATTTCGCAAGTTACTATTTCGGTATTCGATTCGATTATTTCGATTTATATGAACCGTTATTCGATAGTTGCCTTCGGCAAATCGCTAAGCGATTCCTGGTTATTTATTGTAATAAATTCATTCGATCATAATGAATGCTATGGGTTACCATTTTATTTGTAACTAATTTGAGTTCTAAGTTATGGTGATAGGTTTTCTATTGCAATGCAGTCTTCTGATCATCGTTTTTTTTTGTTTTTTTTTTTGAATCAGAGATTTATTGTAATAGTTTTCAAATTGAGAACTATTTTAAATGGTGATTAAGTAAATTAAGAAATATCGGAATTAAAGTTTTCTTTCTTTGCGCTTTTTGAATAATTCTAGCTCTATCTGTCTAGCTTTTTAAGTATGAACTATGTAATACGAGTATATGCCTTTCCTACTAGTTGCAAGCAATTTCAGCTCAATTAGTCAAGCCGTTTAAACGTAAAAACGTATCAAACATCCATACAAACTTTCACGTTAAGATATTTTAGCGATCTAAACTTGACTCAAGAGAGGCATACTTCGATCTTTCCTATTATCTATTTAAATGCCAATCTTTTTAAGATCACGACGAAAAATCCCCATTTTTCTTCCCTTAAAAAAAAACAAACCCTTAGTAATACTGAAGCAGGTGTCAAAATATAGCACGTAAAATATCTATCACCCACCAAGGTAGCCACCCTTCTGGGTAAGAAGATAAGATGTAAATAGCGTGGGGTGAGGGTAGTTAAACATTATTGACGCGTAAAAGAAATTATGTGGGTAGTTAGGATTTTTGAAAAGATATCGCGTGTTTACGTTTTTCATTTATTCTTTTTGCTTGAGAAATTGTAACACCCTGTATCTGAATATATTTCAAATGGTCATGTTCATAGTTAAGTATACATTGAAATGCCCTTATAGTGGATAAGTAAAATCTGATATTATAAATGTTGAAGTTTGAATGGATATTTCTTCCTCAATCACGGCAAAACTGCTCAACGGATCTAGGCGAAATTCGACATACTGATAGTGTAAAGTCTGGAATACCACATAAACTTTTATCCAAAAAAAAAAAAAATTCTTTCCGGATACAATTATTTCGAGAAAGTTGCCAAACTGCGACAGTGTACAGAACTAGATACGAAAGACAATAACTGTAAACGTATGCCACCCAAAGCTTTCATCCAATGAACCAAATACCTACGATAAGCTCTATCCCGATAAACATCTAGAATAGATCGAAAAATCCTTTGAAATACCTATTAAACCCTACACTTACTTAAACCAACCACCAAAAACGTTATCTCACAATCAATCGAATCTTACAAGCGACTTCTATCTATAAACCCATTGTGTTAAAGTCCACTACAAACAATACGGCTATTGTCGCTTATCACCTTTATAAACCGATGACATAAGCCCCTATAGCTAGCTACCGATAGCGTATGAAATATCGTACTGTTCGTAACAATAGAGTGCTTACTCATTCATGATGACCTGGTACTCGTAGATGCATGCGAATAACAAAGATGTACTGATATTATTAAACTTATGTAGTTTCTCTGTGCTTATTTAACTGTTCCCGTAAACAGTATACCTACTGTTTGTTTTTTTTTATATTTAAGGTACTATTGTAAGCATAGGACCTTTGTCTTCAATGTAAAGTGAGCATGAAGACTGCGGGGCTAGCATGCGATGCGACCATCAACATCGATAAATCGAGCTTTTTAAGCTATTGCATAGCTTCTATCGCGGGCCTTGAGCGTGGGGACCGAATCCAGAAATTCCGTAACGAAAAAACCTAACACCCCACTCCGACCGGCACAGCGGTGATACTTTGATTTCATAACTGCGGGCTTTAATAAACAATCAGCGCCATCAACTAGGAACTTGTGGAACTTCATATTAGATCACATATTACTGCATTCATAAAATAAATAAGTAAATAATTATAATTGCATAAGTTGATAAAAAAAATGCTATGCAAAGCTTTACCGCGGCAGTCTCCGAGTGCTTTTATAGATATTTTCTAGACTGAGAGCATGTATGTTTTTAAGAATTTGGCATCTTGGTTCTGTTGGCTTAATCATGATGTCAAATCGAGTAATTCTGTTTATTATTTTGTTATTAAATAATATTTATTTTGTCGATTCGTGTATGTTTGTATGGATGGTCGCATGCTAGCCCTACTGGTGGTTGGTACACGTCAATCCGTAGGAAACTTATTCACTCGACTTTTAAAAGTACCAGGACTGTAGTGGTCAGCAGAAGCAGACACAGGCAGTTCGTTCCAAACCTTTTTACTAAAACTCGGATACAGGCGCAGCGCAGACGACAGACTATCCGTGAAGCACTTTTTAGTCTGTGAAAATAGAACCTATGCAACTATATGCAGTAACGCACACGACGCGCAAAAAATCCGGCGCACAATAATTTGACAAACGTTTGTATAAAAGTTTTACAAACTAAATAATTAGCACTAGTATCCGGCTCCTTTCGGGTGCAAATTGACATCAAGTTACAAAATTTGAGAATAAAAGAAAAATAGTTACCTTTAGGCACCTGCTGAAAACCAGCGCTGCGCTCGGGCACTTGTGGCCTAAACGCAGCATTAAGCTGAGCTGGAGCCTTTTTGACACTGCAGCACTACCAACCTTATAAATCCTAAACTCTTATTATCATTAATACAAAATTTGTTAACTTTTTTTTTTTATTTATTTAATTTTTATGATTTCTGTCTTTGCTGCTATGTTAAATAAATGTTTTTCTTTCTTTATTTAACCAACGATTTTTACTAATAACTAAAATCTTTTTGTGCGATCGAGTCGACTCACAAAAAGTCGCACAACTCGATCGACTCGATCGCACAAAAAGATTTTAGTTATTAGTAAAAAAGTGTACCGTCTGCGCTGCATCATAGTATTGCGAAACTTCAGAAAACCAGACCGACACTAGGTATTTGGCGCCAGTATGGGATATCTAGCCAAGGCTCTGCCACCAACGTAGGTCACTCGTATTAGTCGCCATTTTAAGCCGACTTTTTGCAGGAAAAAGCCAAATTTTCTATTAATAACACCGAATCATCTAGCCCTAAAATAGTCCCAAGGCTTGCTTTATAGGTAGCTACTAGACAACAGATATACATATCATAGACTAGCCACCGCGCGCGGTTTCACCCGCGTAACTTTTGATCCCATGGGAATTTCGGGATAAAATATAGCCTATAACCTTCCTTAAGAGTTGGGCTATCAAATGCAAAAAGAATTTTTCAAATCCCATTTGTAGTTTCTGAGATTAGCGCGTTCAAACAAACTCTTCAGCTTTATATATTAGTATAGATTTTGTTTGTACATACATACATACATAACGTCACGCTTGTATCCCTTATGGGGTAGGCAGAACACCAGAGGTTAGAGGACCATCTGATGTCACGTTTGACAAATTTGGAGGTATTATAAAGATGGAGAGAGACTATTGTAGTGACAGGGGGTCAGCCTATCGCCCACAAAAACGCCTTTAAAACCTCTGTCCCTTAACTGACTTTTACAGTATGCCCGGGAAGAGAAGCAGCTGGCACATTCTACGCTTTTCTTTCGCTCCCAGTCCAGCATGGAATTTTGTTTGTATACATTATGTAATGTAACATATTTATAAATAGCTTTTAGCTAATAGGTTTTATCCTCACAATTTGGAATCCCGCGGAAATATCGGGATACAAAGTAGCTTTTGTGCTATTCCAAACTGTACACTATCACAATACCAAATTTCATTCAAATCTGTTTAGCCGTTCTGCTGTGATTGAGGAACTAACATCCATATATCTGTCCATTCAAACTTTCACATTTATAAGATTGGTAAGAAGTAAGATACACGCAGCCCAACAGAAACATATTCATGAACACAGTCTCCTCTATTGCGCGGGAACCGAACAAGCGACCACTGGTTCCTAAAGCATTACCCCATGACCACAGTGCATTTTTTTTTTATATACGACTAAACCCGCGTTTGACCTCAATCTCACCTGATGGTAAGTGACGATGAGGTCGAAGATGAAAGCACACGGGTTTAGGAAGGAACTGGCTCTTTATACAATATTGCCGGAACACATTACCGCCGGAGCGGTAACATTTGGCGGCAGACTTTATATAAAGGGTGGTCGCTAGCCAGGCGGACCCAGAAGGGATCCTACCACCAAGCAAAAATACAGTGCAGCGGTCATAATAGGACTTTACTTGAATAAAACTTATTCTGTTACCTTTTTGGGCGGTATAGTTTTTTTTATAACTACTACATAATTAGATTTATTTATCAAATATGTAATCATTAACAATGTTGACCTTCCTGTTTTATCTTAATTTTTATATGGGTTCAGTCAGATTGACCTTTGAGGATAGGTTTTGACCTTAGTGGTGATAAAATGTACTATAGATTATGAATGCATTATAATATTCATTACATAATAGAGAAACGTAGGTATAAAAAGTTTGTATTTTAATAACCAATGCAAAAATTAAGTGAAGTTAACGATTGGGAACGAATTAATTTAAACGTAAAAAAAGCTGTAAATTTTTAGCCGTCTAAAACAACTGACAATGTCTTTTCACTAATGAAGGGTAACTATTGTCGCAGCTATGAACCAATCGAAATAACAATATTAAGGTAGGTAACATACAGAAACCAAAAGTTACTTTACCTAAAATGAAAAAGGAAAGTTCCTGTACTGACTCTTACTAAGAACTAAGAAAACAGCTTAGAAATAAGTGCAAATAGTTTTAAAATCGTATATTTTAAAAAGTAACATCCGCGATGCTTACAATCTTCAAATAATATACGCAACCCATCAGCTGTTAAGGTATCATGGCATTTCTGACTAAGAGGTATATGCTTATCGCGTTATTTTAAAATTAGTGACATTCTTACATTAGAAGTGGCAGACGAATGTTGCTTCAAATATTGCTGCCAGTATATTTGATACTGCAAACGAATGCAGACGATTTATGCTCAAATTATATATTCTGAAAAGACCTAAGTCTATTCACAATCGTTATCGGATATTCAAGTTGAGCAAGAATACGGTACCAGTTCAAGGACTTGAAAGTCAGTACTTGTTTGGAACAACCTGCACAGTGGTGCGAAGTGCCGATAGCACGGACAAAAAGATTCCCTTGCATTGTGTACGAAGCACAATGGCACACGAAGAACTTGTAATTACTATTTTCCCGCCTTTTCAGAGGGTGTATTTTTTCCGCAGAAATGGAATAAACGTGATGCACCGCCGGGCCTTTGTTGGGGAAAAATTCATATCTCCAGAACGCTTTACAAGTTCAAAGTTTTATTGAAAACTTTCAAATTTAGATTGGGGTAGTTTTTGATTACAAAGAAAACCGGAGAACTCGTTAAGCACAGTCGCCGACACTTCAATAGTAACTTGCAGGTGATATTTTGGCTCTTACAGCTCAGGTAATAAAGCTATACGTTGACAAGATTTTTTTTTATACAAGTGCCCAGAAGCACAGACACCGACGCTTCAATTGTAACTTACAGGTGTTATTTTGGCTCTTACTGCTCAGTTAATAAAGCTATACCTTGAAATGCAGTAGTTTTTATACAAGTACATAGAGATTTATATGAAAAAAATGTAAAAGATCCTACTATTAAGCTTTGGTAGTAAATAAAGATTTCTGTAGACGTCATGATAGTAAGTGTTTTGTGCCTTAAATCAAGTGATTGTTTCACAGTAAGTAATCGTTCAAAGGGTGACTGGTGGGTCACTTTTAAAATTCAAGGACGTGCTAGTTTGAGATCACACGTGAAGAGAAAAAATATAGTAAAACAATAAATTTAACTATTTACTGAGTAAAGTTAACAGAAAGTTAAAGAATTGATTACGCAACGCATGGTTACGCTAGCGCTTGCAGCAATCCGGGAGCCAGGTCACGTGTCGCGATTGACTCAGGCGTTAGTAAAGTTCATTTATTATAGGGATAAGTAACTTCTTTTATTTCATAAATATGATCAGAAACGAGTACATAGTGCTCTCCAGCAGTATCTAAAATTTGTCAGCAGTCACTCTGTGTTAAGAAAATATTTAGTTTACTCACCTACGTCATTTTTTACGAATGAATAAGTATGAATTTTTTGCATGAATACAGATATTTCATTGTAAATGATATCGAATTAATTTCGCAATGGGTCAGCTAAAAATAGTAACTCCGAAAGTGACAAATTATTTTGAAGCTTGCTTATTGGTTAATTTCGTCAAGATACGCCTGTTTAGTGACCACCTTAGACAAAAAGTCTGTCACTAAACAGTATAGTTTCAACGTTGATGTTTTCAGCAATTTTTTAATGACGTCCCAGTATAAAGACCAGTCCTTCGCCACTATTTCCAACTTTGTTATTACCAGGTGACTGGAAATTAAGTCCCGCAGAAAAAGAAACCGGGTACGCAACTAAAATATTCAAATTAAAAATAATAAATTAAACTCCAACTTTCTTCGCCATAAGAAAACTAAGTGTAAACGTTAATATTGGCATAGTCAATTTATTTAACGCAGCACAAACTGAAACATGAATTTATTGGCCACTTCATAATCTTGCCAAAGCACTCAGCCACAAATACAACCAGATACTTCAATATTTACGCCGGTAAAATGTTTCAAAGCCCGAATGACAGGGTATAATAGTCTTAAAGTGCGAGCGAGACGCAAAACAGGCTATTTACCTCGATGGCACATCTGTAATTATTATAGAATATAGGGTTAAAATATCCCGTCCTTATACCTTGCATCGTTTGAAACCATTACGACTTAAACGCCATTTCGCGATATGCGATATGAATCCTTACATTTCGCAAAATGGCAATATTATCTTCTAAAAGACACTAATGGGTATAGACACTCAATTTTTATCTATGATTAAAAAAAAAAAACGTGGTTCAAAAGGAGTCATTACGGATCGCTAACGGAAAAACATAAACAAGATACTTAGGAGTAATAAAATTTTTGAGAACAACGCGTAAGTGGCATTTAGGTGTCAGTCAACTGGCGTATAGGTCGTTTTGGCTCGCGACAGAGTGAGTTCCAGGGAACTGGTTTGAAACCAGCCGGTGTAGGCTAAGAACATGAACTGCGCCTCGGTGTTGCCAACTTCGGGGTTTTATCTTTGTAACCGGGGTTTTGTTATTGTTTTTTAAGACTGAGGTTCATATTTTTAAAGAGATATTTTTTGTAAATAAAAAGTATTTTTATATTTTAGAAATGGGATATTTAGCATGTTTTCTATTCAAAAGTTCTTAATTATCTCATTTGCACTCAAATGTCGGTAGCCTAAAATAAATAAAAAATACATTGTGTATATACCGTATTTAAAGTTAATTTATGTGTGTATAACCATTATTTATTGACAGTGAATTCTTAAATATAATTTTGTAACATATGATACTTTCAAAAAACTT
This sequence comes from Stenoptilia bipunctidactyla, assembly GCA_944452665.1. Classification (NCBI taxonomy): domain Eukaryota; kingdom Metazoa; phylum Arthropoda; class Insecta; order Lepidoptera; family Pterophoridae; genus Stenoptilia; species Stenoptilia bipunctidactyla. The sequence continues at coordinate 10,293,540 of OX101743.1, forward strand.
TTTAAATTGTCACAAATAACAGTTAAGTACTTCTTGTATACATATAAATTTTTAACTATTCGAGTCTTATCAAGAACGAACATCAAATGAAGACCATATTAATCCTTTATGAAAAAACTAAAATTAATTTAAACGAACTTAAACAGCTTCTTCAATAATAAAAGTTTAAAATATGTATTAAATAAATAATACATAATAATACAAACACCAATTACAAAATCTATTTATGTGCAGTTAAAATTAGTGGTTTCTTGGAACATTCTAGCAACACTGGAGCGACTTAGTAACTTGCTATGGATACTCCTTTGTGGTCGCATTCCTAAAGTAACAGACATCAGTGAAATGTGGCTAATGAAGATTAGTTTCGATTTGGTCTGGACTTCTTTCGATTTTATAAAAATATACTTTGACCAACCTATTTGGAATGAATTTCTTTCGATATTCTTGTATTGGTCTATAGGAAACTAGCTAGCGAGCAGAACTAGCATAGTAAACAGTTTAGGAAAGCTGGTTTTAAAAAGCTGATTCGGATTTTCAAAGTGTACTGCTTCCTGGCATTAAGAAGTATTGTTATTGGTTTTCGTGTATTTCAAATGAGGATTTTGTGGGATAAGAATTTAAAATATCTGTCCTTTTTAATCTTAAATTGATAATGTTTAGTTTTGTAAGTTGGTTAGAACTGCACATAATGTTAAATTAAACCATTTGGTAAATATTCTTTATCTGATAAAATAAAATATTAACAAGGCAATCATTAAAATCCAATAGTTTAACTCGTAGTTCATTATTGTCAGTTTTTTTTTATTGAAATAGCAAAGATAAGAAATAGCCACCGATTCTTAAAAAAAAATACCCTTTAATGCACAAACAATTTTGCGTTCGCAAGTACCGTAAGGAATTCCAAAGACGCGCAGTCGCAAGAAATAATGCCTTATACTGACAACTGTTTTATTGTTCACAATTTATGTTACTTTTTGTTGAACATTCAACATTTATTTAAAGACGCATACCATAATTTTATTTATATCAAAAATTGTTGCCAGTTAAAAATAAAATAATGGCTCTATCCAACCTAATGGTTTATACTCTTACTTATTTGGAAAGTCTTTTGAATAAGCGACGAAACCTGTTACATTCATCCTATTTATAAAGACCACACGTCGCCTTAATAGTGGACATCCTACCGAATGATGGGCCTACAATTTCCAGCCAGATGCCGACGAGCGAATGAGAGGTTGCTTCACTTCCGATACGTTCATCTCGCTCTTACAGACTCAACTGCATTGTATTCCGAGGTAAATGATGTCTGGTCTCCCGTTATTTGAACTTCCTCATATGTCGTAATACAATTTTCTGTAATCACATTAGTAAAGTAATGACATCAGTCACTCGTCTAATCCTTTTAACTAGTTCTTTGTTCAAATGATATTAGGTGCGAAGTTTTTCTAGGTCGGGTATTATTTCCATCAACTGAAAGTAAGAACTTAAGCCTATTACTCGTAGAATGAATAAGGGCGACGGAAAAAGGTTTAATTTGATTTTGTCAATGTAAAAAAAAATATGAGGAAATAATGTACATACATTCTTAACGTCACGCCTGTATCTCTTATGGGGTAGGCAGAACACCAGAGGTTGCCATGGAAAATAATGTCTCACAGCGATATCTATTGTTACTCGCATTGGTTTTATATTAAATGAATATCATGTAATTTTCATCTTAAATTATTCAACAAAAAAAAAGATAAAAATAATTAATACTCATTCAACTAATATCATTTTAAACTAATATTCATCGTACTTGTTTTTCAAAAACACAACATTGAAATATTCTCTCTCATTCTTTTACCCAATGTCCATTCAAAATTAAATCCTATTGTATTATTATAATCCGACTCACGTTGACGTCGAAAGTATTGTTTTCCTTAATTTATATTCATAAAGAGAACTATTATGTTAAATGATATTATAAACCTTGATGTTTTTGTAAGTGAGCTTTAAGTTGTTTTGCTATTGTTCCATTTTATATTCTGACGTTTTGAAGTTATAAATACATTTCAATGTAACCATCGTTACGGTATTTAATTAGGTTAATTAACTCAATTTGAAATTTCGTAACTTTAGCTTCTAGTTGGAAGATATGTAAGTTTTTAAACATACACTGAAAACTTTTGTATGAAATGTTCTACTAAGAAATATCTAGTTCTTTATTTAAATCTCTCTTCGCTAACTTTTGCTATTCCTATTTCTGGAAACTCGGAATTTTTCAAAACTACCTGATGAAGTTTTACAATTCGTATGTAAGCTTTTGTGCTAATAAATAATAATAACACATAAAATTTACACAATTTAAAGTAACTCTTATATTTTATTCCAACTGCTGACTTTATAAGAACAAAAAGTGTAAAATATTAACAACTGCATATAAACCACACGACTAACACAATGTATTCACCATCAGTATTTTATTACTGGCTGTTTTATCAAACTTACAATAAATATAAATCGACATGGGTATTAAAAATTGTAAAGAATAATCACAAATTTTTATGTCCATCCTTTTCTGACTTCACACCACCGTGTGCATTCGAGTGAGATGGACAGAAGATCGCGATACTACACAGCCCAGTGGGTCGGAAGACAGGATCGATTCGCTCGAAAACAAAAACAAAAAAGTATTACTACACGCCGTCAAGTTTTAAAAAAAGAACACTTGTGTAATGCGACACCTTGGAAAACAAACGGACGTTTTTTGGACACGTTTTATGCGCGGACGCACAGTGGTTACTACATTGATGTAAAACAGTAATAATGTTTTGTAGTTGCCGGAAAAACGGGCGATTGTCGTTTAGTTCTGACAACAATGTAGGTGCTTAGTATAATGTGGACATGGCAGCGGCTTCACAAATAATATATGATACCTGTATTTTATGTCAGTTTCTTGTTTAACCGTAATTATAGTGATATGTGGTTTTGAAACCTCGTCCTTTATACAGGGTGTCCCAAAAGGTTACGTAGCTGGGAAGGGAGGTGATAGGGGTGGTCACAAGGGTCACCAGAAAAATAAAAAAAATCCTCTCTGGGTAGGTATTTAAAAACATAAATGTCATTTTTTTTACTAAAAAATTTACACCTTGTAATTAATTTTAATTTTATTTTGCTAACTGTACCTACAAATACTGCTGTATTTAAAAATCACATTGAAATAAAAAAATACCATACATATCAAAACAAGATTTTAAAGAAAATGCAAAATTTTTTAGTTTAAAAAAAAAGCCATTTATTTTTTTAAATACCCAGAGGGGATTATTACTCCCCTTCCCAGCTTCGTAACCTTTTTACATTGATTGGGTCACCCTGTATATTATGACACCTTGTTTGAATGAAAGGATATGCTTTGGCTTAAATAGCCAGAACCAAGTATAAGTAATGGCTTAGTTTTGAAAACCTCACCATTTGTTTCCGAATGGATTAAACTATTTTTTTTAATAAAAACGCGATAGTTTCTTAACAAACTTTCTTGACAATAACTAACATGTAATCAATGAGGAAAACACTAACGCAAGAGTTGGTTAGATTTATCCTTAAAATTATATCTCCTACGAGTTAACTTATCCAATAAAAGGTTATCAAAGTTATCTTAAAAGCAAGCGTGCAAGATGTGCATTAGATTTGTTAACAATATATCTCTCAATTGGCCAAATCTACGGTGATTTGATTAAATCGGACGTTACTTTTTCCGATTAACTTTTTGGGTTTTTTAATTTTGCTGCAATAAAACATGTTTTATGTGATGTGAATAAAGATAAGATTAGAGATACGCATATGTAATTTAAAAGTGCATGCACGCTACAGAACATTATTTAACTAATTTCTTTTGAGGAATACTATAATAATGTTTTCTTTCTTATTATTTTTACGGTTACATTATTAGTATGAAGTTAATAGTTTTGCTGCTAACAATAAAATCAAAACCATTTAATTAAATTCTTGACATACGACATTCATTTAATGAAAGTCGGAAAATACAACCTTAAATGAACAGTTGCCAAAGACTAACCTACTTTTAAAATCATCATTACAATAACTTGAAGTACCGACGAAGAATGACAATCATCGTAAGGCGTACAATTTGAGTGGCATATACACAGCGACTGACCTAAACTTTCACATCGGGTACCGAAATCTCAAAGAACCAGTCATCGTCGAAACCTCTAAAATACATTAATCATTCATTTAATCTTCTCCACATTCATTTCAGAGACATTTAAAACCTTCGTCTTTTGACTTCAATGCTTTAAGATATTCTCAATATCAATTTCTTAAAACCTCATTTTGTTATGAGCCATACATGCAAAAATTATCTAAGTATTGATCGAGAATGATGTCAAGTCGTGATTAATATATACTTACCGGTGCAAAAGTGTGAAAAATCAATTACTTCGCTCATGAAATTAAAGCGCATACAAAATGGAGAGCTGCACGTCATATTTTTAAAGTTGAATTTCGTATGTTAAACTTTAAAAAGTTAAATTTTATTACTATAGCCAATTGCCGCATTTTATGGTTCATATGCACAGTGGGCCGAAACTGCAAGTTTCCTGGACATAATAATTATGGTTTTCAAAAGGCTCTTGAAGTATTGTTCGTGGAATCAAAATGCAGTATGACTCCTTTTTTTAATTATGTAAGAACGATGCGTTTTAATTGTGTCGGTTGTAATGTTTTTCGAGTGAAAAATATATAATTATTCCAAAACGAATGTTTTATAATGGTTTTAAAGAACTCGAATGAAAAGTGTTGTGTTAACTCGGCTCTTAAAGGTTTGCCAGTGGTTTTATGTTTTCGTCTTTTAACGCTTTGGCTACAAAAGCTGTGCATACCTGAATATGTTTTTGTGAAAGACATGTGTGAAATAAAATTTAAGGCCTAGGAAACGTAACGACCACTTAGCTGGCTTCGAGTTGATGGGTCATTAAGTCAATCTCGCACAGGGGTATAAAATTTACTAGTATGTTATATTTCTTAACTATTCGGTATTTTGACTCAACAGTACTTCTAATGTATTGTTCAGTCAAACTTAATATGTATTATCTTTACATTATAGCTTTTAAGTGCCTTAAATTACCTGTTACTTATTTATACTTTATTGTACACCACAGAATAAAAGAATTAAAATTTTTAAAATTCAAAAGGAATGTACAATAGGTAGTCTTATTACTAATAAGCAATTTCTGCCAGACAACCTTTGGTGCACTAAGTAACCTTTGGTTACTTTAATTACTTAGTAAGATATAATCTATTCATCTTTATTTTTATTACGACAGTACTTATAGATTTAATAATAATTAATACATTTTCTGTACATCTGTGAAATATACACAGACTATACTTTTTTAGTAAATTTTACTGCCTTCCTTCCTTAACTGTAATTTTAAACGCCCTCAATAATATAACATCAAATATCATACCGTTAGATATTTGAAAAGTATTCCCTGTCAAACTCAAACTTATAACAATAGTGTTTTCACGAAAATTCTCATGAAATTAACGTTACTTAACCCTAAACCCTTGCTTTTAGGTGTAGAAAGGTTATTCTACTTGTTCACATTCGCTCACGTACTTTATCCTAAGGGAATAGGTCCTTCTAGCTCTCTAGTTGCCTTGAGTTCCTACTATTGAGTTAATTAAACGTCAGGTTCTCTTTTTTTTCAAAGGCAAAGTGAAATATGTCGTAGGTTTCTTAGGAAATGATACTTGGTAGGTGTGTATCATCTATGGTTAGATTTTTTCGTATTCGACCTATTTTTGGTAAACAAACCGATTAAACCAGTTCTTTTTTTGAATTACGTTCCTTGCGCTAATTTAAATAAATTAGAGTGTGTTGAAATATGTTCTTTTCTTTTGGCAAGGGGCTGAATTAAGGGATGAAAGACATTACTCAATTTCAGTTAAAATACATATTTTGAATTTATTTTAGAAAAACTGCATCTGCGTAGTTACATAGTTATTATATTTATAGATAGAATAGAGTCAAAACCACTGACAAGTGACATGAAGTAACAGCTACAACTGTCAAAAATGTATGTCGGTTTTCATTAACATGGACATTTTTAGTGTCCTATATTTTAATTCAGTTAATTTCAGCGCAATTTAAGCTGTTCGTCAAGCGTTCATTTAACATTCCATTTTCAAAACGTCGAACTCTCGCGCGTCAAACATTCAAATTTAAAGTTCTTAATTTAAAAAACTATTTAGCAGAAAACGTAACATCGTATATGTCACTGACGCATACCGTCACGTATATCGTAAAACGTTTATCCGGACAAAAGCTTGCCTACGTCCTACGTCTAATTAACTCGGTAATGGTCCTATTACAGCTTTATGCTTTACGCTCCAGCTTTACGACTGGTCGGCCGAGCTTTTTGTTCGATCCACTTTTAGTGCACGCCAATTGTTAGATTTCAACTTTTTTTGAACGGGATATAAATATTTTTTTTTAATTAAGGAGTGTTCAGATATAAAATTTAAAAAAAAATAAGAGACAAAACATACAGATGTTGTTGTTGGTTTATGTCAAAATCAGCTTTAACAAGCGAATTTTTGAATCTGATGGCTATTACTTACCTACTGTCACATTTTTACATTTTTTGGCATAAAACTTCTATATCATATATCAAATGTGAATAAGTTAACTTTTTCTGTTTTTGTTCTAATCAATTACTATATGAAAACTATTAATAAACGTGGAGCAAGCGATAGAAGTATGTCTGGATGGTATTCTCTGCCTACCCCAAAGCGAGACAGGCGTGATGTTATTTATTTTACACATTATTATACAGTAACAAAAATGGGAAATACACAACATGGAACAAAAGGTACAAAAGGCGTTCTTATCGCTCTAGAGCGATCTCTACCAGACAACCTGTTGTGTTATGTTACTAATGTGAAAACTACTTAAGTATTAGCATTTTTTAGAGACATTGTATTTTGGTGTGATATATGAGATGAAAACCTGTATTATTTAAATAAAACTACTTTTTAACCGGATTAATCGCGTATAATTTATATTTTACATTTTAACTCGACGTTTCGGTGTCTTTGCAGACCCCGTGGTCAGTCGCTCGTGAGTTTTATTTAAATTATGAATCGTGAAAACTTAAGACAATACAACCTGTATTATGAAAGCTTTGTTTAGCTCTGATCAGATCTCAAACATAGATTCACTGTCCATAGACAACTTTAGTAGATTTTGAATCTGAGTCAGCTTTGGTACCTGAAAGACATCAAAGTGTCGCCAGTAAATAATATAAATATTCTACATAAAGTGTCGCTTATTTTCCACTTATGGCAATAAGAATTTTAAATCATATGTAATATGAGTGTATTCGCTTTGGAAAACTTGATCGTCTTTATATCGACTATCAGTTTATTTAGTATGAATGCGGTAACTTTTCTGTCTATTGCAAATTAAGTAATCACCTTTCAATTTAATGTATAGAGATTCTTATAAAACTAATGCTATTGTACAATTCTATCGACGCATTAATGCTTTCTGTCCAGTCATCGACTATGCAAGATTACATTAAGAATATCTTAATCAAAGGCGATTACATCTCGTATCAATTTACCTATTATGTCGGAAATAGAATTTACAACGACTTGTACGGATAGCAAAAAAAGTTAAAAGTTGATATTCACCTCTTTTTTGTGTGGGAACCTTGTTGGTTCCATTGTGTCATTAATACTAACTGTCTTTTTAATTGTTTTAATATAATATTTTTTGCTCATTCTTTCATTCAAATTATGGCGATAAAACTATTAAATAAATCTGTCGGTAAGTGTAATCTAATAATGTAATGAAAATTTAAGAGTCATCTCAGTCAACAATGCCACGGTGCCAGAACAAGCACTGAAGCACTGTCAAAACGTAGCAATTATCTGAACGCAACAAAATTTTATTCAAATCATTTCTCTATTAGAAAGTAATTTATAGAAAATAGCAGCTTATGAGCTCAATAATATTGTCTTAAGTTTTCGCGATTCATACTATTAAATAAAACACTTTTTAACCGGATTTATCGCGTATATTTACATTTTAAATTTTAACTCGACGTTTCGGTGTCTTTGCAGACCTCGTGGTCACGAGCGTTCGTCGCCCAATAATGCTTTTCCTTCTTTTAAATTTATCAGTGAAAACTTACAATTTCCCTTCTTTGCTGACCCTACAAAGGGCCAGCGTGATGGACTTGCCACATATTAATTACTACTATCTGCCTGCATCTCTACTCAATTCAAGACAATTACTGTATGAGTAAGCGGAATAGTCTACCAAAGACGCCTTGGAGATACCAAGTCGAGCTTGAAACTGCCAGGTGAAATGCAACCTTATTGCCTTCTAATAGCAACGGTGCAAAGGTTGAACAGAACTTAAGTGGACTACTCAAATTTAGGGGTCAATTCAAAGGAGGGTTGTTTAAATTATTTGATTTCGATCGCTTAATTTGTTCGCACTTTAGTGATTTACATTTTGTTAGTGTTGTATTGGATTTTGTTTTATTAAATAGATAGGTACTTGAACATATTCGAAAAAAGTTTATTTATTTATTTATCTTTATTTTGGAAACAAACAGAACAATTATGATGATTATTAGCTTAAAAGTAATACAGTATGTAATCAATTTTCCACTTTTAATTAAACATAATAAGAAAATTAAAATAAAGTTGCTATGAAATCTTATACTAAACAATAAAAGTATAATTATATTATAGAATAATTTTCAGTATAAAAACTGGCACAAGGATTTAAAATCTAATGTCCCAGGTTAGATAACGCGTTTAGACAATGCTTTTCGGATTTATTAACGCTACAGCTCCATAAAACACAAATACATACATACATAACTTCACCCCTGTATGGTAAAACCATCTGATTTCACGTTTGACAAACTTGGAGGTATTATACTGATGGAGAAAGACTATTGCAGACGGGGTCAGCTTATTTCCCACAAAAACGCTAATAAAACCTCTATAATAACACTAGCTCATATATTTTACGAAAAACTCCTGTTCTTAATAAATAACGATTAAAATCATACATTTTAGTAGATATTCAAAACACAAGATTTTCAAATAGCTTGAATATTAATTAAATAACGCTTCAACCCAATAATTATAAACCTCCATTAAACTCCGAACAATAGCTAATAAATGTTTTACAAGTAATTAGAATGAAAAATAACTTATAGGTACAGTCAAGAACAAAATAGATTTTCTACCGATCGCTTAATGTTGTTAATTATAATCTGTATATTCTACAAACTAAAAGTTTTATTTTCATTACAAAACTAAACTAATTTAATTAGGCTTGTATGTCCTTGAAAAGTTTGTTTGTTTGAACTTTTGAAATATAATTTAGCTCTGGATAGGCTTTCTCTTGAGTGATTATATTTCTTAAAATATTTCTATGATTTTGTTATCTTTTGCGGATAATAATGCTGTACCTTTGAAGTTATCTATATTTATATTGTGTTTATAATAAGTATAAGTAATATAAATCTTGCTATGTGTGAATAAATTTTATTCATTCGTAATTTTGCTTGACGTAACTTTTACCGATTGCAAATGAATCAATCAAACATTGTATGTTAATGAATATGATTGTCTCCGTGAACCAAATAAAACAAAGTTTAAATAACATACTTACCCAACTTTAATCGATACTATTTTTGTTGCGAACTGTACATTGATAAATTTTAAATTAAGTGACTTGGCATTGACTTTTAAATAAAGAATTTTTGAGTTTAACATAAATTAATTTGAGCATACCTATGTTGTATTTAATTTATCTTGTTTTAAGTGTTTTTACACGAGTAAATTTTAAGTGCCTACATGATGCTCAACCCAATTTCGATGAGTTTCAAAATTGGGGGCTTAAAGTTCATTGAATAATTTGTTTGTCGAATTACGTTCATTATTCACCAAGTTTTGAACACGGTTTTTAAGGCTCCTTAATTTTTTGGGTATTTAATGAAAATAGGTGGAAATTTGGGTCAAATTGAAATATGGGTTTAAGGTATGTTACAATTGATGGAGATTTTGTTACTGGAGTTTTGTTCAAGTTTACATTAATCAAATAGCACCAAAATAATAGCAATGTGCGGGGATCGAACCTGCGACCTCGGTTGTCTAAAGAGCAACAAAGGTAGTCTACATACAACGCAACGCCTCTAAAAATTAAACTTCTTTAACATTGATGTAACTCCGAATCCCGTGGGATTACATACATACATAACTTCACGCCTGTATCCCTTATGGGGTAGGCAAAACACCAGAGGTTATAAAACCATCTGATGTCACGTTTGTCTTTGGAGGTATTATAATGATGGACAGAGACTATTGCAGTGACAGGGAGACAGGGAGTCAGGGAGTCGCCCACAAAAACTTTGATTCGCGTGGGATGTTGCCCATAACATGTAGCCTTTGATCGTCTTTGAAAATCTAGCTAATTAAACAAATCATTCAGTTGGTTTACTAGTTTTTGAGTTTTTCATTGTCTAAATTCTCTTTATCATATTAATCAGAATATTACATCTAGGTATAGGTGAAAAATCTGATATAAGATATAATTTGTAGTTTTACAAGCTGTTTTGCTCAGTTTTATCCACGCAATTTCTAATATCGGGATAAAAGTAGCCTATGTGCTATTCCAGGCTGTACACTATCACTATGATAAATTTGATCTAAATCGGATGAGCCCTTCTGCCGTGATTGAGGAACAAACATCCATACGTCGATCCAAACTTTCACATACATATAATATTAGTAATATTTTGAACTAGCCATAGTCGTCGGAAATGCTAGCTTTCAATTTACCACAATAAATCCAAGGTTTATAGCTAGTCCGTTTGTTTCAAGTGTACAATAAAATCTTGATTAAATTTTCTTGCTGAGTGTACCTACTTGTATTGATTTGAAATATAGCTTCAGAAGGAAGACATGTCTAATAGTTCATTTGACTATCATAAGTTTCATTTTATACCTTAGTTTACACAAACTAATACTGACTATTTTGTCCGAAAGTCAGGCCTTACTAGCTAGGTACTTAGGTATAATAAATATTTCTGACACTCACACAACATTATCTAGCCCAAAATAAGTTTCTTAAAGAACTTGTGTTATGGATACTAGATAACTGATATACTTAAGAAATATATAAACATACATATTGAATAAATACATATTTTTTATTAGAATAAACTTAAATAAACATATAAACATCCATGACTTGACGACTAATATCTGTGTTCATCACACAAATTTAATATCCGCCGCCGCTGGGATTCAAACCCAGGACCTCTGGCATAGAAGGCAATGTATGTTACCGCTACACCAGAGGGTCGTCATACAACCATACCGCCCAATAAAGAATACTCAATTTTTAATTTCTTCTAGAAAAACAAATAAAAACCACCTTAAAAACAATGTATCTCTACATTAAAAGTAACATCTAATTTAATCTCATGGTTTGTTTAACTCAATGACCGCGCTTAACCGGTCAGTTCCATTCGTCCGTGCGGATTCATTCACCCGCTCACTCACTCGCTCACAGTTCACTCATTCACTTTGATGTCGCGTCACGTCGGTTCGCACGCACTTCACGGCGACTGCACTGTTACAGATTATGGCTATCCTTTTTAATAATAACTATAAATAGAGAGACAAAGGATGGGTCCTTGCTATTTGAATTATAGTCTAGAGTCTAATTAGGTGCGTTCCTGCTAGTTTTATGTTTGTGTTCTTATGTTGGTATGGGAATTTGAATGATATTTTTTGAGGTTACAGCTGTCATTTAAATGAAAAAAATCGGTTATTAAGTATACAAGTGTTGAATTAACCATTTAAAAAGAGTATAAAATTACTTTGACTTAAAGATCTTTTGTATGTAGATCTGCGGTCAATCATCGTTCATGAGGCCAAATGAGATCAAATGGGTACATTTTACAGAGGTCTTTGTTTATCTTCTCTCATGGTAGAAAATAATTTTTGTTCGGGTTTTGTACGGTGGCTAAATAAAACCCTCAGTTGACATGTTTTTTTCTTTTCACTGTGTAATTTACCTTCCCCGTGGATCAATCTGTCTTTTGGTCAAAAACGTATATAAAATTATTCAACAGTTCTGATAGAATGACGCGGTAAGGTTTCCAGGCTAGCTATTTTTGAACTAGTGGTTTTCTATTATACAACCAGATCTGAGTCAGTTTGGAAAAAGAGGGCCAAGAGTTTTTTCCGCCGGCTTTTTTTGTCTCTTGGGCTACTGTAATATCTTATTTAACAACGATCAAAAACTAGTTTATGTAATGACTGACTTCATCAAGTGTTTTGTGAAATTCCTAAGATGAGTAAAACTTTTTGAATTTATTTGAAAACCAGTAAATTTTTAATCTTTATATTTATCCCTGTGAAATTTTCTCTACTTTAAAAAGTGACTTTCCTCTGAATTCAGAAGGTTCTATCTCTGCTTCAAACAAACAGTTGTAGCACTTTCTTTTCTTTTATTGTAGTCAAAATTCATTGGACAGTCATCTTTGTTGCAAACTGAGTGTTTTTTTTTTTTTATATTGTAAGGATAGGACGTTTGTCTTCCATGCCACCTGATGGAAAGTGCGCATGAAGACTATGGTGTTACACGTTTGCAACTCTTCCACAAAGATCATTCCTTAAAAACTTCTAATGTACATTTACCAGCTTAAATATAAGTTTCTAAGTGACCAATGGGTGACTATCAAGCTCGCCATACTATGACAAATTAAGCTTTTAAAACCATTATTCAGTCCAAAGTAAACAAATAAAAATCTGCCACTGAGACAAAACACATTCCATAAACAAATCAACGTTCACTGAAGCCCAATAAACCGATAACCTCTGAAGTTTATTTATATCTAGTTTCCTTCCCATTCTGTTTACTTCACAAGTGTTTTTACGCCTGTAAACCAATGAACGAATGAGTGAATGATTTATTTACTCAGCCGCTAGCCGGAGCTTTTCAACAAAGCTTTGACTGGTTACATGTTTAGAATGCCTAAATAGACCGAGGGGAAAAAAGGTTATTCAATGTTCGAGATTAGTAGAGATTTAACGGTTTAAAAGGAGCTTTTTTTTAAAGTCTTTTATAAAACAAAAACAGTAACATAAAGATTTGGTGATTTCAATTTTTTTTCAAAATCGTTAAATGATATTTCATCTTATTTAAACTCTTAATTTCATCTTCGACCTAAAAAAAAAACACGAAAAAAAAATCGAACTGGCAACTTAGAAAAAAAGTTCTTTTTCCATAAAGCATAACTTATAGGCGAAAATTTAAAAAAGAAAACACATTTTTTGACATTGACAGCCAAAACCCGAATGTTTATTAATCAAACGTCAAACACATACGTCTTATTTACGAAAACTGTCATTCAAAGGTTACAACTACTTCGGCAAAATAAATCCGAAAAGATTTACTCGATCCCGACTTTGCCTATTTGCACAAGTATAACAAAAAGGAAAAAGTTATCAAGTACGCTCAGAATGGGTTTCCACTCGAAATATTCTCAACAAAAGAAAGAAACAATTTGCTTTTTTTTTAACATTTACCTACTTTTTTGGCATTGTGTTAAATCTAGGGTCGGCAGACTAAAGCACTTAAGTCAAAAAGATAAAGTTTTCAGGAAGTAAAAAAAAACTATATTGTAAATTACTCAATAATGTTTTAATTTTTCTAATACATATATAAAATTTTATTTATGTATTAGAAAAATTAAAACATTATTGAGTAATTTACAATATAGTTTTTTTTTACTTCCTGAAAACTTTATCTTTTTGACTTAAGTGCTTTAGTCTGCCGACCCTAGAAATATATACCTGATTAAGGGATTTGTTAGCTTTTTTCTTGGTATTTTACGAAAAATGTTTTAATTGCATTATGTAGTCGCATTAATGCTTGGAAAGGTAGCATTTGTTTTCGTATTTTCAACCGATTTCTAAAACAGGAGGAGGTTCTCAATTCGTCTGTTTGTTTTTTTTTTGTGTATTTGTTACACGATATTTCGGACAATTATGAATTGATTTTGAAAATTGTTGATTCATGTGATAGAGGATACTTCATAGTTGGTACCATTTAAATTTCATCGAAATCGGTTGAGTACTTGATTGAAAATTTCAAACCTTTGAAAAAAATATGAAGATTTCGGAGAATGTTTACGTTGATGACGTTATCGTGAAGTCGGTTTTTTTAATGATCTGCATTCGTTGATTATAGAAAGGTTACATGTGTATGTAATTACTTACTGTTGCTAAGTTAGCAACTTTGCCTAAGTACTAGTTCTATTTCAGGCGAAATAACGGTATGTGCCGACCATATTACACCATTCATTTCTCACGGCGACTTCCGTGCTTCGGAGGGCACGTTAAGCAGTCTGTCCCGGAAGCTGTATACTTGTATCAGTAGTCGTTAGGGTTTGTCAGAAGCCATTTTCGGCGCCCTGAAAATTCTAACATCCACCACCCAGCACTAGGCTAGCCATTATGGCCTATACCTCCTCGTCACCCAGGGGAGAGACTCATAGCTCTGCAGTGGGCTCTTTACAAAGAGTCGTGATGGTGATGATGATGATAGAAAGTATTGAGTTTGTATGAAACCGCGACATATCGCTCGAGCGCCCGCTGACGTCGTAAACTGCCCAGAATCCCGCTGTCGCTTTCGCTGTCACTATCGTCCAGTTTACAGCCTAAAGTCTCTATACAACATTAGATTCTCTCACTTGTGTCAAACTCTACCTTAAGTCCCTTTAATATCAAACGTAGACTTTAAAATCAGTTTTATCTGCCCTAATTTGACATCAGAGACCTAAAATTTCAGATTATAATATCGAACTGTGCTCGTTATTTACAATTTAACAGAATAGTTTTACAGTTATATGGTTTAATGGTTTAACTACGCGAAACTTCAACCACAACGTCTGATTTTCAAATGTTATTGGTATTCAGTCTAGACAAATGATTGTAATTGATCAACAAACAAACATTCGGTTTAGAATTGTTTTAAATAAAAGCCAATAAACTAAACACCGATATTGGTATTTAGTTTTATTTAATTTTAAATATTGTAGTACTTGGTATTGACGATTATTTTTTTATAGTAAAGTAATTTAAGTTTTTCTTCCTTTTATAATCAAAGTAAATGTAAAAAATTAAATCATTTCTTGAATTCTCTATCATTAATTATTAAAGATTGATTTTAATTTTTGTTTTCGTTTTTGTTACAGGTAACTAATTTTGACTCCAATATGGCTACACCTAGAGGAAAGCTGAAACAGGTTTTTTTATGTTATATGCATATTATCAAATCAAATCAAATCATTTTTTATTGCTATATAGTGGTATACAAATAGGTCTTACATGTAATAAATAGTTCTACACTACACTGTATAACAGCATGCAATATGTTTTTTAAGTAATGTAATACAATTAAAGTAAAACGAATTAGTTAAAGTAAAACGTAGAAAAAGCTATTTTTTTCTAGGTATTTTAAAACGCTTTGCTATTTGGTATGGACAACTTTTGTTTTTCTAGAACAATACCTATTCCAAGCATTGAGATTGGAAATCCCTTTAATTATTCATTTAGTTTAGCTAATATAATAATAATAATAATAATATTTCTGACACTCACACAACATTATCTAGCCCAAATTAAGTTTCTTAAAGAACTTGTGTTATGGATACTAGATAACTGATATACTTAAGAAATATATAAACATACATATTGAATAAATACATATTTTTTTATTAGAATAAACTTAAATAAACATATAAACATCCATGACTTGACGACTAATATCTGTGTTCATCACTCAAATATCCGCCGCCGCCGGGATTCGAACCCAGGACCTCTGGCATAGAAGGCAATGTATGTTACCGCTACACCAGCCGGTCGTCTATAATATATAAATACTAATGACATAAATTATTTGAAACTAACCGCACGGCACTGCTTTATACGGATAGCAAAGTACAGCTAAAATTACGTATTTTTTCCATCATCTTTAACCATTGCTTATATATATTGTTCATATATTATATTACTCCCTATTCACATTAAGTCTTTAATAATGATCTATGTAACCCTTCGTAGTAATTAAATCTCTAAGCTTAAGCCAACAAATACGTTATTTGAGTATGTATATCGCATTCATGCACGATGCGACGAAAATACTTTATATTATTAGAAGTGATATCGTAAAACACGCCTAGAACTTAAATGTGTGAAGGTAGACACACATATACACTGAAATAAAGTTAACAATTTAATCTATTTTCGTAATTAATTTAACTAAGCGTGATTAATCAATCATAAAAGCATGATTGAATGTCTTTTTCATCGGATGAAATAATTGAATTGAAATCAATTAGTTTGGGACTTATTGCTTTATCCCGTATCTAGAAGTAGATACTTTATTAAGATTAATTGCTGTTACAATTGTTCTTCTTTTAAAATTGGCTGCCATTTTGTTTTCAAGGTTATTTTTCAATTAAAAAACTCCATAAAGAGTGGAACTTGCACTAGTTGTTAATATTAATAGCGCAAAAAATGTAATTCGTGTAGTTATAACTTTATAAGTGCCAACGATGTGTTAAGCGTTCGAACGCGCGTACCGTACGTCCGTCCGTATCTTCAGATAGGCACACCTACCCATAGATTTATATAACACCTTCTAAGAGAGATTCAAACTTACAAAGTTTCATAACATTTTCCGTACCGTACGCGCGTATCATACTCGGCGCTTGGCGCATTCCGAACGTCCGTATCGAACGCGCGTATGGTACGGACGTTGCAGTTTTGTATGAAACGCGCGTTCGAACGCTCACGCAGCGTTGGCACTAAACATAAAAGTTTCTTAATCTATCACTCAAAAGCATTGAATAGATTTTTATAATACTTGATAATATTTTTATATAAGTAATTAACATTTGGTAGTAGGACAAAATTACCATATACGGAATTTTTGGAAGCAGAAACTCAAAATGTGCCATAGTACAGAAATCTAAAGAGTTGCTTATAATGAATAAAAACAAGACGATATAAACATTCAGTACTAAGTTAAATCTTACAATCATACTTTTTTTGCTGACTGTCCTTGTCCTAACAAAGGGTTAGCTTGGACAATGCGCCTTGAAACCAATTTTGTTACGTGATAATGTGCTTTTCCGCATTTTTCTACGTTTTGTGTTAGAATAGTATTTAAAATAGTGACAGACAAAAAAGGCCGATAAAAATATTCTATTCTGATTTCCAGCGCAAAAATTATATGTGAATTTTAGTAAATTAAAAAGTTACACGACCTATTCATTATTTTTAATACAGAACGATGTTAACCCGATTTTAGCTTATTTAGTTATAAATTACTTAATGTTAATTTAACATCTGGTTCGGTGCCCCTGGTCACCTACTGACAGAAATGACATGCGACATTTCAGAAAACATGATTTATTGCTTTACACAAGAACATCTGCTCTTCGATTAGAATGAACACAAATATTATACTAACTTAACTGCGATAAAAGTCGGTTAAAACATCTTATATTTCACACTAGCTGCTGCCCGCGACGTCGTCTGCGTGAACGCTATGCAGCACCAAACGCACTACGATTATAACACTGCTAGCGTGATAATATGTAGCCTATATGTTGACCCGACTTCTTAACTATCTTCATGCCAAATTTGAAGTAAATCCATGCAGTACTTTTTGAGTTTATCCCGGAAAGACAAACAGACAAACAGACAAAAATTCTAAAAACTATATTTTTTGTTTCTGTTTCGATTGTAGATCATACCCCAAGTATTCTTTTAAAAAAATATTCAATGTACAGTTTTGACTTTCCTACCATTTTATTATATGTATAGATAATATACTGTGAAAAAGCCAAACAATATGCACTATCCAAAGATTTTGATTACGCGTCATCGAACGCAGACTATACCTATGTATACATAATATTGACAATATTAATGACGTCAAATAATATCCTCCTAGAGCTTCAATTTCGGGACTTTCTGATTAGATGGCTATTACGACATAAGATATGACACATTATGGGTCTTGAGGGGGATAAATTGAACTCATTAATCGCCTTATACGTTGGCTGTAAGATTATTGACGTGTTTACCGGGTACATATTAATTTTCGGGTCTTTTTTATCTGTACTTATACAGATATTTCATGCCAATGTGATGGAGCTGTAGAGTTTGTTTATTTAATTACGCACTAATCTCTGATTTTGAATTTTGACTGAATAATAGTGAGTTCAGTTCGATATTAAGGGACAAATTTTTTTGAAGCTTCTGAGAGTGACATTATAGACTTAAAGTTATAGAGTGTGATTTCGAAGCTTTTATGCTGGACTGGGAGCGACAGAAAAACATAGAATGTGCCAGCTGCTTCTCTTCCCGGGCATACTGTAAAAGTCAGTTAAGGGACCGAGGTGTTATGGGAGGCTTTTTTGTGGGCGATTCGCTGACCCCCTGTCACTGCAATAGTCTCTCTCCACTATTATAATGCCTCCCAATTTGTCAATCGTGACATCGGATGGTTTTATTACCTCTGGCGTTCTGCCTACCCCATACGGGATACAGGCGTGAAGTTATGTATGTATGTGATTTCGAATTAGTCCACTATATCCGTTAAAATAATGATGTTGTATATATATACAAAATTATAACCAGTACACACTTACTTAAGTGTATTATAACTATAGAAGTAAGTATAGTGATCTTTGCTATTACGAAAGATTCAATGTTCTGTTCTTCAAAGAAAACATTACAACCAAACGTCACCAATTTTGTAGCGACAGCAAAAAAGATTCAATCCTAATATTAAAACACCGTCAGCATAGTATGGAGATAAGAAAAGAAATGAAAATATCTCCTTGAAAACAACTAGCCAAGCGTACGCCATTTTGGATTAAACCGAACTCTGCGATATTTTCGACAAAAGGATACCTTAATCCCTAACGAGTATCCCTTGGAGCACCTATTCTTAAACCATTCGATATGAAAATCTATGAAAATATCGAAAACAATTAGGTACTTATTGTTTTTGTTTTGATATTATATGAGATGAAAATTAGCTCATACGAGTGACATATTTTATGCATCCTAAAACAATGGTTTGAAATTTTAATAATGATAAGGTTTAGCTCTTGAATGTTATTAGCACGTAGCATCCAACTTTCTCCCATTATTGTTGTAAAACTTTCATTTGCTCAAAAATAAGGACAGAATTACTTACCCCTCTGTGATAATTTGATTTAAAATAAACTGCGAGATTGTTAGGTTATTGGAGTTGTGACAAATATTTATGTTGCCATGTTTAAGAGGTTTTAATTTTTAGGAAACTTATTCTAAAATTTTCAAAAGGCATCAAGTGATTTAAATTTTTCTACATTTTTCTTTAACTTTTCAAATAGTTTTTTTTAAATAAATTTTTCATATGATATTTGACTCTTGTTTCTCTATCATGCGATATTAATCGTATTCTTCAGAATATACCACTTTTAGATAGATCACTGGACTCGAAATGATACTGAATGAAAACTTCAATCTCGCAAGGGGTGCATATTCCATCGTTTGTTGTGGAAAAAATATCGTTTACTTTTCTATTTCTAATATCGTACCTGATATTAATTTTATGTTTACAAACAAGTTGGTTAGTTTGTGAATATCTAATTTAGTATCAAAAATAGTAACGTACAATATACGTGTTTGTCTGTCGGATATTCAAGCAGAATAAATGTCTTTTTACATTTCTACCGAACATTGCAGATCACCCAGTCCCGAACTTAATTTTTTTTTTTCAGTTGGTAATTAATATTTGCCTTTATTTTCATCATCATCATCACAACTCTTTGTAATAAGCCTATTGCAGGGTATGAGTCTCTCCCCTGGGTGATGACGAGGTTTAGGCCATAATCCACCAAGTTGGCCCAGTGCTGGGTGGTGGATGTCAGAATTTTCAGGGTGCCGATACGGCTTCTGACAAACCCTAACGACTACTGTACACAAGTATATAGCACCCGGGAACGACAGCTTAACGTGCCCTCCGAAGCACGGAAGTCGTCGAGAGAAATGAATGGTCGGCGGTCACCCATCCAAGTACCGACCGCGCCGAACGTTGCTTAACCTGTGATATCGTATGATCACACAGTAACCACGGCGCGGCGCCACGACGACTTCGTACAATATACGTCTTACGCCTATATATTAATGTCACCCAATTATAAGTGACAATGAGGATAAAGGTAAAATAAAATAAAGGTTATATTTGTCAGCAGAATTTAAAGTCGTATGCTAGGTTGAACCCAGGGGTAAAACGGGATTCACTCGCAGTCTTATACTACTTGCTTATGATCTGGCCAAGTTAACTGGCAGAGGTCGTCTATCTGAGCAATGCAGGACCAAGTGGCCATAAGATCCTTGAAGGATACTTAGTAGTTCTGAAACCAAAGAGCCTTACGTTTGCAATGATAAAAGGCAAACCGTTACGTGACATATTTCGAAATCACGGAAGAACTCATAATAATTCAAAGTACAATAGCGATCGAAATCAACGAAAATTCAAATAGTTTAACTGCAGTCTGCCCCAACTGATTGTTTAAAACAAAGTTGAATAACAAATAAGCAAAACGTCTAGACATTCCATCTACCTTAAACATTAACACATCAAAACCTCTACAACATTTGCAACTAAAATTTTAGTGAGCACGTGAAATTCTTGAGGCGTCTAAATGCATACAGACATACAAAACTTATGGTACTTATATGCGATGTAAGGTTGGTTCTATTGACATAGCCCTGTGAAGCGTATCTGTCTTGTATATAAGATGGTGATAGGGTTGTCTCTTGTATTTTACTCACATTTTTTTTACGCATTTTTTTTACGCCTTGTTTTTTTGTTTTATTCCTTACTTTATTCGTCAGATAACTTGTACCTGATTATTGAATAATTGACTAATGCAGAGAATTAAAAAAACCGACTTCACGTCAAAACTTTGGCTATGTTATACTGTCATTGACGTAAACAATAAAATATTATTAATTTTTTCAAAAATTTTAAATTTTATAAAGTATTCGACCGATTTCGATGAAATTTATATGGGACCAACTATAAAGTATTCTCTATCATATGAAACAAGAATTTTTCAAAATCGATTCATTGAATATTTGTCTGAAATATCGTGTAAATAATCAACGATGATGTAAACAATCATCGTTGAAAATCAGGCTTTAATTGAGAATGATTTTGCTAAGGATAATAATTATTTTAATTATTTATGAAGCCTTTTCAGGCGATATGGCCTAATTCAAAAAATCTAATAATTTGCTCTTAAGAGTAATAAAATGGTAATCAAACATTGAGTTTTATGGTGTTTAGGTCGATAAAAGTGATTTTGATTAGTCTTTTTTTGTTTGCACATATTTATTATTTTTGATGTTATGTCTTCACAATCGCTTATGGATATGGTGCATTCTTGACACTGGGATGTTAAATAGTATATGATTACATATTATTATGCTTAGCTACAGTTAGCCTAGCTTAGAAAATTCATTAACACTCTTTGCTGTATGGTTTAGTTTGCAGTTGGCAAAAATCATTACCATCAAATTTTAAATATCCCTGAGATTAATTATACCTACATACATACAACACACATAACTTCACGTGTGTCTCTCTTTTGGGTAGGCAGAGACAAGAAAACGCCAATTACTACGATCCAGACATAGTTACCTCTTTTGCTTTATTCACGTTCATATAATAGATATTTAATGATTTAGATAAATCATTCATTAATTTAAAATAAACGTTTTGACAACCCTATTCGGCAATATAGACGAGCCATGCGGCTTCCAAATCCGCTCGCTATAAGCTTTATACAAAATGTACATATAACTTCATATATTGATCACTACTTATATACAGGATGGTTCAAAATCATAGCTTAACAGGTGATATTACTAACGTATTTATACAGGATGCGGAGCGAATGTTTGTTGTCTGTCAGATATGAATATCTGTATGGTTTGATGGTTTTGTGGCTAGTTGTAGGTACATACATAAAAATATGACTAAATTTTCTTTAAATAATGTTTAGAGTTATTTTGTATTATTATATTGTAGGTAGAGTTAAACATCTGGTAAAAATATAATCAGATCTACAAATATACATATGGAATTTTCAGAAAATAATGACGTTTTTTAAGACCGTACTGAATGTTTTAGTAAAGTTGTGTTTTATTTTATTTCTTAATGCCAAAATTCGTATCAGTTCTGCAATGGTATGGTAAGTGATGGTAATGTCGATGCTTTAAGCCGCCAAACAAGGTTTTCTTAACTCCGTGACTACATAAACGCCATTTTTGCTTGTGTAACTATTAACCCGGATTGGGTTACTTTTGGCCATTTCAAAAGGCAAGAGTAACACATCACGATGAAATAAATTTAAGTTAGATTGGTAGGTTGTTATTGACGCAAGTATTAAATTTGAAAATTCAAGAGCCTAGACTTTAATTTAAAACGGTATTTAGTAGATCGAGAAACCTTGTTATTGAGGTAAATAAATAAATTCTCGTCAGATAGAACCTGAAATGACAAAAAGAAAAAACTACTACTGTTTTTCATTTAAACACTGAACTGGTAAAACATTTCGATATTAGGCTATTAAGGGGAATTCTAATTTGTAAAAATAGAAGTGAATTGATTTCGAATTCCTATAAATTTTATGTAGGTACCTATAGAAGTTCCTATAAATTTTATGTACCTATAGAAGTTTTTGGTACAATTTATTTGCTCAAGCTGTTTTTGAAAATTAGAAAGTACCTACCTAAATAGATACTTGACAGGAATACACTTATTTTCCTCTTAGCCACTTTCATTATTCATATATTAGATAAGTTACTTTTCGAGTTGTCATGTCTTATTATCATCAGAAAAATAAATTATTGCCAAACGAAAAAAAGTCCAAATTGAAAAACATTCTCTTTTCGTTTGATACGAAAATCAACACACTGTACCAAAGTGTATCAACAGGGTGTGTCAGTTTGGAGTGGACGGAAAAAAATAAAAAATTGGCATACGTCAGTCAATCACAGCAGTAAAGTGACGCCGCGTAAATCCGAGAGCGAAATAATTGGCGTCCACCGTTCACGGGCGATTGAAGATGGGGTGTACAGGTCGAAATAAAAGTAAAATGTACAAAAATGTACAGCCAGATAGTGAAGTGCTAGGGAGTATCGACTATGGAAGTTTGTTGTGATGGAATTTTGTGAACGCTTTGTGGGTACAAAGATAAATGCGTGACGGAGCAATTTTTTAAGGTAAGAAAGAAGAATGTAAAAAGATTTTGCATTTGTTTTATTTAGAGGTCAATTGGATTTTTTACCGGCACTGAGGTAAAATGCTTGGGTAGCTTATGATTTCGTCCTTTTGTATCTATCTTTTCCTGCAAATCTTCTAAACTACTTCTCATATTTTTTCAAAGCCAGTGCGTATAGTATGAAGGGGCTTGCTTAACCTCTGCGTTGGTTGTAAGCTATCTAGCACTGAGTCCAATATGGTGCCGCCGCCTTTAGACACTGTAATATAATCATATCCTTACAAGGTAAATGATTTCAAGCATTTTTATATTATGTTTTATTACTTACGAGCTTTTTCCCGCAACTTCGTACGCGCAGAAACAGAAAAGTCTTATTTTTCCCGACCCCGTGAAAATTTAAGGAATTCCTTCCATAATACAAACAGACAGTTATTGAAGAACAATTATACCAAGTATCACATCCATGCACTCGAGGAAAAAGTTTTTTTTTTTACAAACTTATACATCATATATTTCCCATTCCCGTGGGAATTTCGGGAATTCCTTCCATAACACAACCAGACACTCTTTAAGGAACCTTTATACCAAGTATCATATCTTTGCACTCAAGGAATAAGAGTTTTCATACAAACCAAAAACTCCAATATTTCCCGTTCCCATGGGAATTTCCGGAATTCCTTCCTTAGTGCTCCCCCACATCTTCTATGGATTGTATGTTCCAAATTTCAGCTCTCTTCGGCCCGTAGTTTTGGCTGTACGTTGTCTATCGGAAGAGTTTTATATATTAAGATTAAAATACTGAATTACATTAAATTATATGATTTACATATTTTTCTTAAATTATGACTGATCATAAAGCTATAAGAACTTTTAGTGAATAGAACATACTGAAATTAATGTAAAAAAAAACACATTTCTAACTGGATATTATCGTATTCATTTGGGGTATGCTATCGATGGTGTTTTCATACGTTTTCATGTGTAATTTAATTCAACTAGATTAATCCCGATTGAAAATGTGTGTAATAAGTTCAAATAAATCCAACTAAACTAAATCCAACTAACTAAACTATTATACAAATAACTTTCTAATTATTACTGCAATTAAACCAAAACACTTAAATATCATATTTAACTTAAACTTTAACTTCCCCGGAAGCTTGCAACAAAGATAGAATATTGAAAATAAAACCTATAAAGCTTTATAGCTTTTCTGTCATGCTTTTGTATAATAAAATGCAGAAACGTGTCAATGAATACAAGCAGTAACTATTATAGAAATCGCACTTAGTGAAGGGTGTAAATAAGTAGCATAGTTCGACCAGTTTAACTTGAACCTAATTTATCAGGCGATTGTTGCAGTTAACAAAACAGGCATAGTTCAAAAATTATTTGAAGGGGATCTTAGACTTGTAGTACCACGTGTGTGACACGTGGTTTCTGTACACCCTGTATATATTTATGTTTAGGGGTTCATACTTGATAGTGCAAAAAACTTTTTGTGTTGATTTTGTCAACCGCACACATTGAGATTTAATAGTTCTGTCTAGTATCACTTCATTGCAAAAAATGCTTGTGTTCTTAATTATAAGAAAAACATTCTCCATCCCTGATTTTAGATGCCTAGAGATGTAAAATCAAA
The DNA here is from genome assembly GCA_944452665.1 of Stenoptilia bipunctidactyla. Lineage (NCBI taxonomy): Eukaryota > Metazoa > Arthropoda > Insecta > Lepidoptera > Pterophoridae > Stenoptilia > Stenoptilia bipunctidactyla. The sequence goes on from OX101743.1 coordinate 10,318,587, forward strand.
TGCGCCTTTAATATTTTTTTTTTTCAAATTTCTTTTAGTTTCCTCTTTTGTCAAACTGACTCTCAAACTCCCGCCAATTAACATGTCAACTAGAATGGTCGGTTCCGTATCTACCCCTTATTATACAAACATGGTCCGTTAATGTTTACCTCTCATGGGTCCCTAAAATGGGATCGCTATTGTAAAGTATAACGGTATAGTGTAGAATGTGGGAATGAAAATAACTTAATATAAACGTTTTAAAGCAATGTTAATTTAAAAATCAACTTGCCATACCATATTAGGAACGTATTCATAAATTATGTACCTACTACTTTTGGAAGCTACACTTTTCTATACTACTTATAAATGTGGTAGTTTTAGAGAATATTGTCTATGGTTTTACGCCAAAATGGCGTGATGTGTTTAATAGAATCAGGCACATAGGTAGCTGATTTTTATTTTTGCTTACCTGTAAAGATTTTAACTTCAAAATCTAGCAGATAAGTTGAAAAATTTAAAAGTACTGCCTCCATTTTTTGTGTGAATGTTGCGTTTCTTCGTAGGTATTTTAACAATAAAATGCATACAATAAGATTAAGGGACACAGCTTGATATCAAGTAAGAATGACACCTTTTCATTCGCGAAATAACAACGGCAAAAAAAACTCGAGATTATGGGGACTGTTAAGACACCAAAAGTCGAGTTAAAATGTAAAATATACAAAACTGAGACGTCTTAATACATATTAACCGAAATTCTTTCCTCTTAAGTAACCAACGAAACATAAATTTATCGAGATTAACAAAGACACATGCAATTTTTCCTAAAAGTACTTGTCATATACGTAAACGCGATGTGTGAAGGTCCATGGGTACTTTACGGATGGTTACCCTTAAAAAGCAATCATGTAAATACTAGTTACAGTAAGTAGCTTCAAAATAGACACGTTCCCGTGTTATTTAGCTAAAAGTCCGGAACAGTACAGGGTTGTAAAGCTAGGGGCATATTGAGAGGAGAAATATCGTATGCTTAAATAAATTTTGTCGACTTAAGTTATTTTATACATTTTAATCGAACAGTCCTGACTACGTATCTCACCTTTGTTTACCCTAAATTTTTTTCTATGCGCATAACGAATCTTAGAATGATTTAATATGAATATCGAAATCCAAGTCATTTAAAAAGACTTGCCTCATTAAAGTTTTTATACTTCTGAAATGCTCTTCTTGAGTTTTCCTTGAGTATACTTATAAACGAAGGAAAGTGTGAATCAGATAATTTATAGAATATACGTTATCTTCTTTGTAATACGTTATTATTGTCAAAGAAAAACAACCAAACACACGACAAATATCTGAAAATCGTGCAAACATGCAACCTTTTCTTAATAGGAGTTAAGTCAATTCAATAGGCCTTTTCATAGATTTTAGTAACTAATGGGCTATGGATTAATCAATAGTAAGTGTAATCTATGGACATCATCAATTTTAAGGTGATAGGATTAACAACTCGTTGCCAACCGAAAGCTTAGAATGAAGAAGTCTTTTGTTCCTTTTTTACTCTGGTCAATTCTTCCTTTTTATCCAAAATACAACGTTTACACATAGTTAGGTATATTGGCAGTTTGATTGTTATGACCGCAACTACTACCATTAGGCTTCTTGCGGAATTCAGGCTGAAAAAGGCGGTAAAATAACTGATGTCGTGTTTCGTTTAGTGTGTTCCTAGCCTTATGTAAGGACGGGACAGCAAGGGACGTCATTAGTGTCCGGAAGATGGCACTCCTGGAGAATTTAATAAATTTCCCGATACGATCGTTTTGTAAATTTCAAACGAATTTCTCTGGAATGACATAGGAGTTTGAAAACATCGATTTAAGGGTAATATTGGTGATGGGACGGTCGGAAAAGGTTTATTTTGAGGTTCATAATTTTGAGAATTAATAACCACAGATTGTAATGTTTTTTTAAACAAGGAATGGTAATAATATTTGACTGTTTATGTGTACTTTCACTTGTAATTTTGTTGATGTTTTGAGTTGAAACTGTGTGAAATAACGGTAATCATAACGAATATTTTATGAACATTTATATTATCAATAAGAGATAGCAAATGAATGAATTGAAGACATATTTAACTATAATGAATGCGGTTTGACCACCTACATTCCGTAAACACAAGACAACTTCGATTTCAATCACAAAATTATGCTGAACTTCCAATGTCCTTAAAACTAAGTACATACATCTACACCCCACTGGGGCTTAATAGCATAAATCATGCATAATTAAATAAATTCCGTCTCTACTTAACTTACGTCCATACTTGCGAAGATTAAAAGGTGGCACCCCTGCGGGAAAATTTCAAAACGGATTCCATACATGGTCTTTATAACCAGGGCTGCCTACGCGTTAAATTCAATTATTATTACGACTCGTGTGACCCTGTTGGGTCCTCGTAATAAAATGAAAAAAAGTCGTACTTCCCATCATTCTTAATTTAAAATCCGTTTATATTTAGATTACTGTTGACGTTTTAAATAAAACCTTTTTCGACGTTAGCTGTTGATTTTTTGTACATCCTAATTAAATCCAAATATTAATTCCTTTTTTTATATAAAAAAAGAAAACTAGCAAGACTTACTACTTGTAGATAGCCTAAATAATCGATTTCAAACAAGGTTTATTTCAAAAGAACTAATATGAACACGTGTCTCGTGATGATACAGAAAAGAACATTATTGATTCAAGAGCATAATAAAAGGTATTTGTAAAGAACTAAGAACCTACAGTAAAAAAGCCATCATGTCTTACACCTCAATCTACACGACGTGAACACCTCAAATTGAAATATCGATTCAGCCCAAACACTCAATCCCCCTTCAATTCCCGTTTCGCCAAATTGTCTTTAATTTTGTCTTCGACTCATATAGAATCCTAAGCGAGCACCCTTTATGTCGGGAGGTGATTCGCCCCTAGATAAATATTGGTTTGACAGATATTGGGAAGCGGTTTACTCTAAGTATTAAACGTTGGTAATGAATTCCTTGAGACGTTTGAAACGACAAATTTGTTTTAGACAGTTTTCGAACGTTTTTTTTTTTTTGTATAGACTTGGAATATTTTATCAGTAATGTATAGTTCTTTTTGCTTTTTATCAGTGATTAAACTTGCGTTCGACTTTAATGTCATCTGTTAGTTAGTGAGATGAGTTGAAGGATGGAACTGGCTGATAAATGGACAATATTGCAACTGCTTCTATGCTGGACTGGGAGCGAAAGAAAACCATAGAGTGTGCCAGCTGCTTCTCTTCCCGGGCGCACTGTAAAAGTCAGTTAAGGGACCAAGGTGTTATGGGAGGTTTTTTTGTGGGCGATAGGCTGACCCCCTGTCACTGCAATAGTCTCTCTCCACTATTATAATGCCTCCAAATTTGTCAAACGTGACATCAGATGGTTTTATTACCTCTGGTGTTCTGCCTACCCCATACGGGATACAGGCGTGAAGTTATGTATGTATGTATTGCAACTCATCACCGTCGGAGAGGTGGAATTGGCGGCACACTTTATACATATAAAGGGTGGCTAGCTAGGTGAACCCTGAAAGAAAATCCCAGCAAACTATACGACATAGTCAATTATGGGTTTTTATTCTAGATATACCCATATTAAAATAGGGTCTAAGTAACTGATTTTTTTTGTTAAAAAAGAGATATTTCGTAATTGGTTATGAAATATTCACAAATATTAGATAATATTAAATATTAGTGACTAGAAGCACTGAGATGGAGCATACTCATATTTGAATGTTACCGATTTTACCATTGCCATATTGAAGCTTATTTTTTATACTTAGATACAATTAGGGTTACACTTGTATTTTCAGACTATTCATACTGATATATTATTGATATAAACTATCAACAAAAAAAAATACTTATCGAAAAAAGCGGCAATACTACATGCTCCTTACACATCAAAAAGAAGTAAAAGCGTATATATAAACGCTGTAATAATAAATTACAGCCAATTTTTCCCATCTTAAAGGATGCAGGGCCATTTTTCCCACCTCTTAGAGCGCGAACTGGCAATTATTGTAACACGTTTAATTTCAAACCCGTTTTGCTTGTGAATTTAAATATGGCAACTTTAAACTCAGATAATCGACGATGTTATGATGTATAGCTAGGTTTAAAAAAAACTTGGAGCGGTCTGGATGCGTTGATGCGTTTTATTTTTTTATCTTAAATGGCCATAGAGTTAGAAAAGTTTAGAGCTGCTAAAATATCTTTTGTTTTTTTTTACTATTTGTAAATTGAAAGTTTTGTTTTCCTTTAAATACATTTATATATTTTCGTTCACTGCAAAATAAGGATATAAGTGTACGTATGTAACATTTTAATTTGAAGAATTAAGAACAATAATAGTTATATCATTTATTTAGTAGGTGCTAACACTTTAAAAGTAATAAACAAATTAGTTGTTCATATTATTGATCTTATTATATAAATACATATCTACTAAAAGTCCTTACATTAGTTTTCAAAGCCTTTGGTAAACCGATATATTGATTGTTAGAATTTTCAAGTTTATCATATTGATTAAATTAGTCTGCGGTTTCACTGCGTATCATGTTTAAATTAAGTTACAATATGTAATTGATAATAATAATTCATTTCTTTGCTTAAGATTGAAGTTTTTAAACTATTGATGAAAACGCCACCTATTTGCGCTACAAATAAGTAAAACCGTAATTTGAAACTTACTTAGTAAAGAGTCACTTGTGACCACTCGTAAAAGTGTTGTGTTAAATTTAGGTATAATGTTTCATAGAGTTATAAAACACAATATTGTAGTCTCGAAAACTAGGTTAGCTTAAGGAATAAGTTGGGTTTGAATTAGAAAAACAAATTTTGTATTAACTATGCTAGGTCATGAGATTTTTACTTCTAGCAGTTTTACCCGCGAAATTTCGAATCCTGCAAGAATATCGGGATAATAAGTAGCCTATGTGCTATTCCAGACTGTACACTATCACTATGCCAAACAACCTAATCCGTTGAGCCGTTCTCCCGTGATTGAGGAACAAACATCCATACATCCAAACTCTCACATTTATAATATTACTAAGATTTTATCAAAGGCGACATATTGAAAAAATGCATTGACTTTCATCGCAAACTATGAGAATATGACAAGACGAGTGGATCTGACATTTTGATATGTGTAAATTCATATCTTTATCTATACTTTGCCTGCTCAAAAACATGATTTGATGATTTTCACTCGATAGTTTTATTTTTCGAAAACACGTCTAAAAAAATACTTTTTTTTAAATTACCACGTAGTCTTGAAATCCATATGCTTAGAAATTACTTAAATTCAATCTTCACATTATTGTTCGGACTTTGGTTGCTCAAAATGTACATAGCATTTACCATTATTTTTTTATCGATTTTTGAAACGATTTCAGTGTCTGAGCGGTGTCGATGGTGGCGATTTCTGTGCAATACGCGACCTTATGTCGGCGTGTTAAGGTGCTAAGATTTTAAGAAAAAACACTTCGATGTGTCGTCTTAAATGGTGTGGGATCAAATTTGAAACCGCTAAACCTATATCTATTTTCATCAATAGACCGGCGGATAGAATCCTTGAAAACATAAAGGCAGATATTAAGTAGGTATCTATACCTTCAAATTAATAGAACTGGCAACAAAATTATAGTTCTTTAAAACCAAGGACTGCATACCGGTATGAATTTCTGTACATTTTTTTTTCTGTAAGACGTCATACCGTTAAATTAGGTGTATTTTAAAATAACAGTACAGGAACTCATACTGAAATAATTCGTGTACCTTTTTTTGTTATTGTAGCATAACTGATTTTATTTTTAAATAACTGTAGAATATTCGATAGTTTAGTTGCAAGTCTATGAAGCGTAGGGACATATGCTGACCTATACATATCGGTACAGAAATTAAATAGGTTAAAATATTTCTGTATTAAAAACATCTACACGAATTGATCCGGTATACATTATTTGGGTACTGATATAATTAAGTTAGATTCTAATAACTTGTGTTTGATGAAGCAGTACACTAATAAGGGTACTGAAATTTTAATAGTACTATTTAAAAAATTGTACCGATATGCAGTCCCTGTTTAAAACAGAAAAAAAAAGTTCACAAAGAGTCAAAATAATTTTCGCAACTTTTCGCGACTTTTTTCTTGTTCGTAACCAAACGTTAATTAGCAAACCTTTTAAAATACACCCTCTTTATTTAACCATAGGGTTTAAAAAAACTAGACGCTCTAAGTACCTTCTATAATGTAAATGTTCCCTTAACTTAAAAATTCATCTCTTTATTACCTACATTAGCTATTAAAACTCTAATTTGCTTAAAGGGTTAAACTTTAAGTTGATTAGACCGAAAGTTTAAATTCGCTTACTTTTTTATGATGTCGTAAAATTCTGTGCGATTTACATAAATCTGTGATTTCGAAATGATTATTTTTATGTTGCAAGTTGTAAAATTAGGTATTTAGTTGTTAAATTTGTTAAAAGTTAAATAGCTACTTTGTTGGTTTTATTTAATTTTAAGTGTTTCCTTTGTTATTTTTAAACTTTATTTATATTTGAATAGAGATATTCAAATATAAATAAAGTCTGTAATATAATACAATAAAGTAATAATAAAGTATTACTTTATAAAGTAATATAATAAAGTCTAAGTATAAATAAAGAGATATTTTATATTTGAAATTACTTTTTAAACCATTTTGGGTTAATTGATGTTTGATTTTAGGCAATTTATAACCCGACAACACCGAAAACGAAAGGAGGTTAATGATTTCAGCGCTTTTGTACATATTTTTCATGTCCCTGAAAAACTTTTAATCCACTTTTCATATAAGGTATTTTTAGAATCATATTAACCGTCGTATCATATACTTATAGGCTATATGATATCATACTAAATCGTTAAAAGTCGCCTTTATATTAGTTTTTTTTTTAATTATTTACCAGGAGTAATCCTGGTTGGAAGGGATATGCTAAGTGCGATCCTATATATAAAATGCCCTTAAGGGTAAGGACTTATTGTCGCCTAGACGACCTCTAAACAAATATAACACTTCATCAGATCAAAGAATCCCCAAATTAAGTTACAACATTAATTCAATTAAAACTTCTTTAGCGCAAAATTAGATTTCGTTAATTAAGTATTATAATTGAAATTTATTGAAATTAAAACGCTGGTAACTTAATATTAAATTTTAAATATTTTTTGATGATCAATAAATTTGTTAATGGCAATTATGAGTAGAGTTTGATGTAATTCGATGGTAGATGGGAATATTTTATGAATAAATTTGCATATTATTCTGTCTTTTTCTATTTTATTGCTAGATTTTTGTATGGGATTGAGTTGTATTTATCTTAAATGGTTTCTAATTTTGATATTTATATAAGACTTAGCTTTTTTAATGGTTAAATGGTTATGTAATTTGTTTGTTGGCATAGAGCATCCGTTAGAAAAGTAACGATATTTTATTACTACAATATAATATTTTATTTATAGCACCTGGTGGTAGCGATGATGAAAACATAAAGGAACCTCCTTTTATACTAGTAGCTTCCCACGGTTTTACTCGGCTAATTTTTGTATTTCTTTTTTGACAAAATTATGGCCGCCCTCTTGCAGTGGTTGAGTCTTCGGTCGCGGCGTAAGAGGTCTTGGATTCGCATCTAGGGTTGCCAATTTTTTTCTAGAAATAAAGTATATTTGAGTCTGAAAAGAATATCAAACAGTATTTTGGAAAAATAAACAGTATTCAATTTATTTAATGTTTGAAACACATATTTTTAGAACTTCACTAAAAATATGTGTTTCAAACATACTGCACAAATTATTAAATAAAGTCTAGCATATACAGTATTTAGCTACTCGTATACTCGTAGACGAACGCCACACGAAAAGATATTGCAATTTGAATATTAAATGTTTTGTATGTCTTTGGCACTTACAACTCAATTTTTGGACGCATTTTATTTATTTAAAAAACGCTATACACTTTAAACCAGCGCAGCGTGTAGAAAATTCGTAGAAGAATAAATTATTAAGATAAGTGATGATTAGATTTCTAAACGCTCATTATTTCACGTAACTAAGGATCCGCCTTTGTTCTTTTAATGCTGAATAAAAGAAACCTGTACCAGTAGGTACCTAAATATTAAAAAGACAAAATATCTTAAGTTGCATAAAGAAGCAATAGTAAAACAAAAGAAAATAAAAGTTGTCCATGAAAAGACCTTTCAGTATTAAAAAATTAATTACCAAAACTTTCTCAGGGCGCCCCTAGCGACAAAAGGCTTAAAGCTCGAATCTCTTTAAAAAGGGAGCTTTCTTATTGAAATATTATTTAATGAGGAGGAATCGATTTTATGCAATTCTTAAACAATGAGAGTCTTCGAAAAGATTCTAATTTGTTTGCTTCATTTTCAAAAACCTTTGTCAAAGGGCTATGAAAGACAGACGCCTTTGTAAAATTAAAATTTTCTTTTTAAAATTTATTATTTCTGTTCAGTTTGCTGTAACGATTTAAATTTGTGTCTTTCAAGCGAGTGATTGGGATCTCAGTTTTATCTTCAAAGGTATTTGAAAAAGTAGGGTTTTACCTAATTTGCAAATTGAAAAAAAGGTGCGCTTCTAATTAAAGCAGCCTGTATATTTAAATGAACACGTGTAGGTCCCTTTTATAAGTAGGTATTCTGTTTTTAAAGTTCTTTTTAATAGCCGCAGATAAAATCACAAGTATAATCTTAATCAATTGAATATTGAAACATAAAATAATTAAGAACAAGCACAACCTATTCTTACACCTTATTTTATATTTTCAACTCAAAACTTATGTAAAAGGTACAAAGTTTAAACACATTAACAAAATATATTAGCTGGGGACGCTTTTGAACGAAAAATTTATATCAGCCACATATAGCAACGTACACTGCACAGTGTAACAAAAATGGCAGTTGTAGGTATAAGTTAAATGTGATTTTCATTAATTAAATATACAAACATTCGAAAACTATGTGTTTGGCCGGATTCCAGAAACTTATTAACAAATCCAAACCTAAATGAGTATATTTTTTTATTATAAGACTAAAATGTACATTTCATAGTAAACTTATGTACAAATTAAAGATAGTTTAAGTAATACGCAACATCTTCCGTTTTATGAAGCTTGCTCAATTGCATAGGTAACGCCATCCTTATTTTCACTAAAGCGTTGCTATGTTCTAGCAAAATAACTAGGAAGGGCCAGTTAATTACTGGCATCGGGACTTGGCATCGCTTTTTTTGTACAAGAGTCGTGATGATTACTTGACATCAGTTAAGTCCTTTCTTAACTCGAGTGCTGTCATCAGATTGAGGTCCAACGCGGGTTTATTCATCATTAAAAAAAACTGTTCACAATTAACTAAGAAGTTACTGTTACTAAAGTTTTGAAAATTAATTTCATTTAAGGATATTTTAAGCCCTTATGTTAAAGAAAAAACGAATACAAAATATTTTATCCAACTTAGTTAACCTAAAAAATTAAATTCGTCCTTCTGTTTTACCTTGTCTATGGCGCCAGACTCTTCGTCCCTATCTAACCATTGTTTTATTATGTAAACCAGCATAAAAGCTACCATTGTCCCTAATTCTTTAGCTGGAATCTTTTCCAAAAGTTTAAGTTATAACGTTTCTGCATAATCGTTTTTAGAGTAACTTTTTCAGGTACCCACATAATTAGCCTTAACTTTTATACCTTTATTTTAATGCCGGAAAGGATTATTTTTGTTTGTTATGTAGATAGGCTGTGGAGTTTCTATAAATTTATAATTGAAATTCTGTAAAAATTTTTGGTGTTAAGGTTGCTCATTCCGTTTATTTTTCCATACAATTTTCATAGGAACAAAGACCAAAAAATAAGTTTGATGTAGTTTGTTTTGTGTACCTACCCACATTCAAGATTAATAAAAAGTAGTAGGTAAAAAGATTAATAGAAACCTAATGAGGGACCTAGCAAAATGGTCTCTTACATGCTTTTTTGACTTAATTTATTTACTTTAAGATGTTATATACTTACCTACCTAATTGTTATTTTTGAAGTAACAAAGTAAAAAGTTTATGTTACTAAAGATAACTTAAATTTTTATAATAATACGAATAAAATTAATTTTTAAAACTTTATATTCTTTTTGGCATCTAAAAACATCAATCAAATTAAAATTTGAATACAGTTCGGAATAAATTAAGAAGCAAATTAAGAAAGTTAACTGCGTAACTTGACCTCAACTCACAAATTACGTTTAAAGTTAACGCTTTTTTAACTTTATTGTGGTAACTTAACTATCACAATTTAGTCACGCTCCGGAGAACTAATGGCTGGGGTCCCGTGTTCGAATCCCTTGAACTCAACTGCATTGTTTTTTAATGATCGAACATTCTTATATTTATAGTCATATAGAGGAAATTATATATTTTTTTTAATTATAAAGAACTACAGCCATTTAGAACAACTTTAATTATTCTCAAGACATTTAATTAAAGTAGATTCGTGTTATTAAAAAAGCTGAATTTATTTAGAAATATTTTCTTGTTATCTACACTAATATTGTAAAGATCCAGATTTTTTTGTGTGTTTGATACCATTTATATAATTCAGTTTAGGTTTCATGCCCCTACAAAGACTACCCTTGTATGTATGAACATAATTAAGTATATTATTATGTACGAAATGTAAACAATTTATGGTAATTTAATTTTCTTACTTGAAAGAAAATGTTTTCCTTAAAATATTTACCTACTTTTAATAATAAGGCTTACTTCACACTTGCGCTTCTTCAGAACAGAATTATTAAAACATCCCGGAATTTTATGATAAAAACATCATTACACCAAATTTTGGACACTTCAAACCAAAATTTCAATTAATACCTTAAAAGGTTATTAAAATTCTCTCCCTCTCACTTTGATTCTACAAAAAAATACATACTCAATCTTATTTTCTGGGAAATAAAGTGGAAAATCGTTTTTCTCTCAAACGATTTCTCCAAGTAACTTAGATCTACCCCAAGTTATGAATAATTCAAATCAAGTTTAATAAGTAGAAGTAGTCTATAGATGCCCTCAGGTGTTTTTTGTCCCTTTCTATCCTATCGGTGTCTGTAGAGAGAGATGATTGATGTGACAGCTTAGCACCTATTAATTTTTTTATGTTCGTAAGCGCCATGTTTTATATTTATGCTTTAAGTTCAGTGTTATTTAATTGTTCATAGGTGTTGATTCGTTTAAAGTAGTTTTAAATAATGCTTTTTTAAATGTTAACTTCAACGTACCTACATATTTAATTTGAATTATTTTTTACTTACAGGTACGTTTATTGTTCAAAAGGAGGAAAGTAGCAAGGTAAAAGACCTATTTTGAAATAAATTTTACCTCGAAGTACTGTAAAAAAGGTAAACTTCAAAAATAAAATCTCAAACCAATTTCCAAGAAGAAGGCTTAAAATGCCATCCGCCATCTTGTGGCGAAACTAGACACTTCCAAAGTTATGTTTTTTATTAAACCCTATAAGGTTTTTGTGAAAACTTTTAAAAAGAAAAACAGATTCCTAATTTAAAAACTTAGCTCGTTCTTAGATTACTTTTTGGATACCTATATTACATTTGAAATATTTTAGATTTAGAATTCAGTTTGACAACAATGAATTGCGTTTTTAAAATTCGAATCATATAGGTAGGTAAATATTGGATCACAGAAAAACTAACCTTGTACGTAGTACTAGTACTAAAACGTTTTTTTTTTTTGTATATCGAAAATCAACAATATTGCCATAAATATTTTATATGTTACATAAAAACTTTTACGAATTGGTTTAGCCATTGTTTTGAATATGGTAGTCAAAATATGTTTTGTTAAATGTATGAACTGGTTGTAGTCATGTTTTCATAGGGTTGGCAATATTTTTACAATATAATGAATTTTAAAAATGCGGAGTTCAAATCTCTTTAGCAAAAGGCATAATCTTCTGTTGTCGGTTGCCATATTCCAAAACTGATATTAATTTATCGTAGTCTACACAAGTAGCAATAAATGACTTGATATACGATTTTAAAGTTGTAGAAAGACTCTCAGTTGGAAATATTTTATATGTTTTTTTACGGAGGAAAACCATTGGAAAGTTATCAAAAAATAAAGGAAATTTCGAAGAATAACTTACAGTATTGAGATACTAATTTTTTACTTAAATCATGGAATCAATTCGTATTTATGTGACTTGACCGCAGAGAGTGCAGTTCTAGGCTTTGACAGCCCTATTGAGTACGTGACCAATATGCATTAGTTTCGGTACTACGGAGTAAATTTCAGCGAATATGTATGCACCTTAGGACGGTTTTATGCAAGAATAATGCCTGTGAAGACATTGCCGCTCTAAATAAATAAATAAGCTTAAGTTATTAAAAAAAAAAACTTTTTTAAATCTATTTTAAACTATTTTATCTTCTTTTCACTGAAGAAAGGAAAATTATTGTAAGCAATGAGTACGAAAGGTTGTTCTTTGTAACTACTACTCCTGTAGTTAGGACCTTAATTTATTACGAACAAAAGTCACGCAGAGTTATTTATATTACTAGTTTTTGTTACTAGTTATAGTATAAAAGTGAGCCATGAAATAAAACTGAGTTATTAAGATTTAATATTGAAAAAAATATATCGTCATCCGTAAATAATACAGATATATTATTTGTACACTGTAAACACATATTTCTCCCTGAACTTTTGACCTTACAACATTCCAAAACTAAACAGCAACCCGGCCATAAATATTGTAACAATTATCAATTTAGATATTTACCCGGATTCCCGGTTTGGGAATATATTTCAACCGAAACATTTACGTTCGGAAACACAGGCCTACTGCGAAACTTAACCGTTTCAATTCCACTTTGCTACATTTGTCATTATGCTATGTAACGGCTATTTCGATGTCGAAATCGATGCTATTTGTTTCATCTAATGCTGGAATTTAATCAAATTGAAGTCTAAATTCCATTATGGAATTGTAACGTTTCATGTTAGTTGCATGAAACTGATTTTAACCGGATGATCTTTTTTGTTTGTTAAGTGAGAAAGTTTCTTATAAGTAAGGCCGCGTTAGATCTTAATCTTACCTGATGTTAAGTAACGACGAGTTTGAATAAAGAAGTCCTAAGTTCATAATGACATTTAAAAAAAAAAAATTAACTACGCTAGTATGGGCTATACAGATTTTCAGTTTGTAGTTGTAAACATACAGGTGTACTGTTCAAACATGCCAATTGTACAAAATTGTCAATTCAATTTACTTTTTTTACATGGCTAGTGACGTCACGTCCTCGCGGTATCGTCTAAAATTAATACATTAGGAGGAAAATGTACAAAAACTTATATGTAGAAGTTTATTTTTAGGAAGTTTATTTTGAGTCATAAAAATAATGTGTGTATACAGTATTATCTTATGGTTATATTTAAAGAACCTTAACTTAATTAGAAAATATTTAAATTCCAAATAAATATTTCAGTCATTTTTGCGATAAACATGGATTTTCTTTCTAATCATAGATGTTTACATATTTATTCACTATTATAATGATTTTTATTTGTCATTGTATCTTCAGTTCGGGTATTTATACATTTTGTAGTTTTAATGATATAAATTCCTAACGAACTTTAAACTTGAACTAGACGTTAAGTATGTTTTTTTAGAAATAAATATTTAATTTTAAATCATCTTGCGACTTGTTCAATCTTGCATATACCATCCAATATGACTCAATATACTATTTCAAAGCTCGCATTTTATGTTACAATGTTTACAATGATTATTATCCGGTTTCGAAGGTAGGTACAGGGCACTTCGCTTTATATGGGTTGGTTACGGGTTCGATTCCCGGTATGGAACTGCACTTGAAATATGTTTAATTCTTTGAATGCTTGTTTGTTCTTGGACCGTGGTCACTAACTGTATGCCTTATAAGAGCTTAAAGTCCCTCAACGAGAAGAAAAAGGGTCATCCTAGTCGCTTCCTTGTTTCTTTGAGTTACAAATTAGTAGATGACCTGCGGGGCTAGCATGCTAACGTCGACAACGATAAATCGGGCCTTTTATCGATATTTTCTTAGAATATGGTGTTTAGTGTATGTAATTTATTAAGATTATGACATAATGGTTCTGTGGTCTTAATCATGGTATCAAATCGAGTAATTCTATCTATTATGGTGCGCATTACATAATAGGATAAAATAACAAAATTATATTCATGTTGTCGATTCGACTATTTATCGATGGTTGCATGCTAGCCCTGCAGTTTGCAATTTTGAAATGACGATAAAATAATGACAAACCTAATAGGAGTACGAAACATTTTGTTGATAAATCAATCAAAATAAATCTATATTAATATAATAAGCTGAAAAATTTGTTTGCTGGGTTTGTTTTGAAAAAAGCACTGCTCAGGAAACTTAATCGCTATTGGCATTATTTTGAGTGTCTAACTCTAAACTTCTTTTTCTCCTAACATTAAGATAACTTCACTTTTTTGGCTCTAGGTACTTTTTTAAGCATACATAAAAAAGATAATTTATATCAATATATACTATATAATTGAAGTCGTCGTGGCGCCGTGGTTACTTTGTGTATCATACGATATCGCAGGTTAAGCAACGTTCGGCGCGGTCGGTACTTGGATGGGTGACCGCCGACCATTCATATCTCACGACGACTTCCGTGCTTCGGAGGGCACGTTAAGCAGTCGGTCCCGGGTGTGTATACTTGTATACAGTAGTCGTTAGGGTTTGTCAGAAGCCATCTAGGTGCCTTAAAATTCTGGCATCCACCACCCAGCACTGGGCCAGCTTGGTGGATTATGGCCTATACCTCCTCTTCACCCAGGGGAGAGACTCATGCCCTGCAGTGGGCTTATTACAAAGAGTTGTGATGATGATGATGATGATGATAAGTATACTATTTATTTCTCAAACAAAAGTTCTTTAATAAAAATATTAATTACTTTTGTCTTATAGTGACCATAGAAACAATATTCAAAACTCTAAATAAAACCTAATAAACACAACTACTTTGGTCCCATAAAAAGTGGAATCAAAAACCCTTAGGCTCGGCGCAAATTGGGCCACCGACAGCCACCGGTGGCCAGCCACTTTGTGGCCCAATTTGCGCCGAGCCTTAAACAAAAGCATCACGGCCACTCGAAATAGAACTTGTCTAATTATGAAACTCTTCGTTCTCTCAGTTAAAATCATAATATTTATACACACTGTTTAAACCACAGCATAGTGGAACAAAAGCTACAATGAGTCTGAAACTCCTGACCCAGTTACATCGCAGTTCCATATGGAAGTGTTCCGTGTGGAAGTGTGCTCCCAGTTGCCAACGAATTCATTTCACCTATGGACTTTTCAAAGTGTTTTAGCTTTGTGGATTTAGTGAAATGAGTTTTGTGTCGTTATTTGATTGCTTTTTTCTGAGTTAGCACGTTTTTCTGTTAATTTTATCTTGATATGAGTTTAGTGTTAGTAATATCATTTTTAAATAGTTGAAAGTATTTAATTGATTTTTAAAAACCTACGAATAGTAGGAACTTCATGATGTGACACTTTTTTATAATACTCATACTATGCAACGAATCTTAAATATGTACTGTAATATACACAAATACCTTCAAAGTTTTACACTCATAAATTTTGAATAGTTTATCGATTTCAAAAATTCACAAGGATTTTGCTACTTTTGAAAACACATAATTTTCGAATTACTTGTAAAAATATAAAAAACAAAACAAATATGTTCACAATTTGGGAAGAACCCAATGTTGAAGAAGTAAGAACAGACATTTTCTGAAGAGCCCATGTCATAGCGTGGTGTATGACTGAAGTTTTTTTTTGTTGTCCGCGCCTCGGGGAGAGGATAAAAAGTTAATGTGTTATGCTTTTAGCACAGATTTCGTGTTTTATACCAAATGAAAACTTGCTTAACTTAGAACTTGACTTTTAAGCATTTTTCCGAAAACGTAACTTTATTTGCGGGTTTTAAGATTTTTCTTGGAGTTTATCAAGATTTTGTGAAAGGTTAAGTCTCAAAAAAGTTGCTTAAAAATCCTATCTTACTTAACATATTTTTTGCAAAAAGTTTAAGCCCTTATTATTTTTTAAAGTGTTTTATTAGTGAAAACATCAGACTTTCGTTAAAAGTATTAGAATTTAAGCAACTTTTCCAATGTTTCAGAAAGGGCTTTCAATCTTTACTAAGCTTTCTCTTAACTTATAAATAACAAACTAGAAGAAGACGCTAAAGATATTTTAATAACATGGTTTCTTTATTGACTATAACTATTTATTTATTTATGCACAAAACAGGTTACATTTACAATAAATATATGTAAAGTAAGTAATAATAGTTTCATATTTGTTATTGAAAATTAGTGGTTGCCGAGTGTATAGTGAGGTACATATACCTACGGTTTAATTCAATTCAGTTCTTCAGACGAAGTTCCAACTAGTGTTGAAATTAAGATACTAGGTTATTACTGCGAGTATCACGTGATGGTATAGACAATTAGACACGGACCACGGTATAAGAAGTAAAAGTCACGATACGTTTGACACTATAAGTGCGGAGAAGATATTTAGTTACCTAAAACAGTTAGGTGCGTGCGAACCAAAACGTCAATACGTTCAAAAATAATATGTACATCACAGTACCGTCACCCAAATTTATTTCTAACCATTCTGATAAGGTTCATCAGACTCATTGCCGTTTTATCCGCAATGAAACCGATCCCGTCGAAATATAAGGATAATAATCAACGAATGCAGAGCATTAAAAAACCGACTTCACGTCAAAACTTAAGCTGAGTTGAGAATGTCATCATCATCTTCATGCGCACTTTCCATCAGGTGGCATGGAAGACAAACGTCCTATCCTTACAATATAAAAAAAAAAAAAACGTAAACATTCTCCGAAATCATACATATTTTTTCAAAAGTCAGAAATTTTCAATGAAGTACTCAACCGATTTCGATGAAATTTAAATGGGACCAACTATAAAGTATCCTCTATCGTATGAAACAATAATTTTCAAAATCATTTCATAATTGTCCGAAATATGTAACAAAGACACAAAACATACAGGCGAATTGAGAACCTCCTCCTTTTTTGGAAGTCAGTTGAAAAGTATTGTAATTATTA
Organism: Stenoptilia bipunctidactyla; assembly: GCA_944452665.1. Lineage (NCBI taxonomy): Eukaryota > Metazoa > Arthropoda > Insecta > Lepidoptera > Pterophoridae > Stenoptilia > Stenoptilia bipunctidactyla. Next base: position 10,335,862 of record OX101743.1, read on the forward strand.
TTCCAAGATATGTAGGTAGGTACTACCTGTGGGTTCAACTTAATCCGTCAAGTTTTTAAAGTAAAACAAAATAACAAAAATCCATAATACTTTTACTTTTTCTTAGAAACTTTTTCATAGCATAGGATGTTTATTTAGAGGAAAAAATGTTAAGCAATTCAACAATTAACTGAGCTTTACTAAGGATTCATTGAAAAACTTATTTCGCTTAAATAAGTAAATTTTTTTCACTAAGAGCTTTTTACCACAAGAATTGCCAAGATCCACTTTAGTATGAAAATGTTAGTAGTATTTTTTATTCTGTTACTTTAAATACATATTAAATATAGCAACGATGGTTACCCTGTAAGTGTAGGGTGTTGTTATAGCTAAAAATAAGTCTTAAAGAGGAAATAAGTCGCTAGTCCAGACCCTGTTAATGATAAGTTATGGACGATAAGATGTATCTGTCCAGCACTTCTACATACATACATAACGTCACGCCTGTATCCCTTATGGGGCAGGCAGAACACCAGAGGATACAAGACTATCTGATGTCACGTTTGACAAATTTGGAGGTATTATAAAGATGGAAAGAGACTATTGTAGTGACAGGGGGTCAGCCTATCGCCCACGAAAACGCCTTTAAAACCTCTGCCCCTTAACTGACTTTTACAGGATGCTCGGGAAGAGAAGCAGCTGGCACATTCTATGTTTTTCTTTCGGTCCCAGTCCAGCATTCCTTCTACTCACAACTAAATGAGTAAACAAGCAGTTCTTTAGTAGGTACCTACCTACGCAAATAGACGCATATGCAAATGCATTTATATTCAGTCACATTAAACATAAACCATCTACCCGTTCAAATACTGAGCTAAAAGTCTGGCTCCTAGGACATGGGACACGGCCTTACTTCTCCACGATATAAGGAAGCATCAATTTAAATATCTTATTGAAATGTAAAATCTGCCTTGCTGGACAGGGAGAGAAAGAAAAACATAGAATGTACCAGCTGCTTCTCTTCACGGGCCTACTGAAAGAGTCACAGAGGTTTTATTGGTGTATTTGTGGGCGATATGCTGACCTCTGTTACTGCAATAGTCTCTAGTCATAATTATAATACCTCCTAAGTCAAACGTGACATGAGACGGTCTCATAATCTCTGGTGTTCTGCCTACCCCATAAGGGATAAAGGCGTAAAGTGATGTATTATGTAAAAATCTTAGATATTCAGACATTTAACACGAATTAAAGAACTGTTATCCTCTCTCATATAACAACCCTCGTATATTCCAAATGAGAATTGAATAAAACCGTCCATTTAAAGTTTGCATCCACTTTCGACCAGTCGATAAATTAAATCGATATATCCAGCATGGTACATTAATTCTTGTGCGAATTTTATTACTTCGATAAGCTCACATTTATTGAACAATACACTCCCTATCGTTTCTTTATTATCTTATAGAATAGGCAGTTAATCATTATCACTCATCGTTAATATAAGGGCATTTACACACAAATGTTACTTAGAAGGGTAACTGTCAATACTCTTTAATATTAAAGCTATTATTAAAGTAGCTAAGACGTAAAACGATATTCAATATTTAGCGATATAAGGCTATGAATTTCAATAAATATGACAAAATACAAATATGTTAAAATTTAATTTAAAATTATTTTAATTTGAAATATTCATGTGACATTTCATAAGTTCAAAAGCCGTAGAAAAATCTTGACAATATTCTGCTGTCAATTAATAAAACAACAAACAACTGCCGCTATATTCAATTAGCATAGATATAACCAAATTAAATAAATAACTTATAAGATAAGACCTACATTTATTTATATTTAGTTAGTGCTGTATTTTCATAAACCTATATCTTTTCATCAACCTCTCGCATATAAACACATCAAATATAAAGTCATAAAAAATATAATACGAAAGCAATTCTCTATACGACTTAGTTATTAAAATCCGCTATTTCAGATATTTTGCTCATCGCCAAAGCCATATTTTTGATAATATTTTTACGAGGGCTCCATATTTTCAATCTACCGTGGATTAGATCCATTACAAAGAGATATTAATTCCTTAATCACTTAACCTCTAGGGTTGTCACGTAAAGATATTTCCGAATTCACAATTCGATTTTAAGGGATTAACTGCAAAAGTGTTTGCTTACTTGTTATTTACATTTTAAGATTATTAATAAAAATGGATATTCGAATTTTTATTAAAGTATTTCATGTCAGTGGTTTTGTTTGTCAAAGGTTGGTAAAAAAGTGTAATATGAATGCTCTTAAATCTTAATTTCTTTTCACATATTTTTGAAGAAACTACAGTTAATTTTCCATTATTTAATTTGTTTTTACTTTAGCAGAACCTACATATAATGAGTCACCTTTAATTATTTAGCATTAAGGGCAGGAATACACAAACATAACTTCATTGTGTTTGCTAAATCATTTATAAACTCTTTTTCATAAAATAAACTTCCAAAATTAAATGAAAACCTGAATATTCAAAAACCAACTCTCTTTTTAACATGCATAGTTCACATACTTTCTCCAAACCCAAATTTAAAGTGCCCTCACTTTTTCTTAATTAAAAATAACGGCGACAGCCCTAGTTAACCGTGGGATGGTGCAATGCGGAATGAACCACATTTAATTGATTTACTTAGTTAACTTGGTTTAGTTAAACTAACATTTTCACTACTTACAATACAAGTTTTGTTTGTTCTTGTATAAAATATATCTTGTAAGCGAGAAACAATGAAACGGGTAGCTTTCACAAGACTTGTTAAAAGATTAAACTTTGAAAATTATCTCTAGTTTAGTTTAAATTAAGTTGAGTTTTTTTCTGTATTAGATTATTATGTCGCTGCCTGTTGTAATATAAGACTTATTCGTTCACTGTTCCAGCGATGATGTGTGATGGCAATATTACCTATATATTGTAGAGCTAGTTCCTTTCTTAGCCCGTGTACTGACATTTTCATCATCTTTTCTGACCATCAGTTGAGATTTAGGTCAAACGCAGATTTAGCCAATGATAAAAAAAGACATTATTCATAGTTTTTATTTTCTCTATAAATCATTATACCACGGGGAGTTTCCATGATGAAAATAATATCAGCTACTTAATAAATATTTCTGACACTCACACAACATTATCTAGCCCAAATTAAGTTTCTTAAAGAACTTGTGTTATGGATACTAGATAACTGATATACTTAAGCAATATATAAACATACATATTGAATAAATACATATTTTTTATAAGAATAAACTTAAATAAACATATAAACATCCAAGACTTGACGACTAATATCTGTGTTCATCACACAAATATCCGCCGCCACCGGGATTCAAACCCAGGACCTCTGGCATAGAAGGCAATGTATGTTACCACTACACCAGCCGGTCGTCATTGGTCGTCACTACTTAATATGGTGTGATTGTTACAATTATTTATTTATGTAAAAAATACATTATTGCCCCAACATTTTCTATTAAATCTTCTGCCTATTATCAAAAAAAGCTAAGCCCTAAACTTCAATCACGGCTGTCATAAAAATCCATATTTTTTTGTTATTCTATTCTAACGGTGTTACCCGTAGAGACTATAATTTCTCGCACGCGACACCACTCGTAATACTCCCCCATCGTTATATATGTGAGAGATAAATGGTATATCGATTTTAGGGTAGCTTATCTGTAGACAGTTGTTTGTAGAGGTTATAGACGAAGCTTTAATTTTTTTTGTGACAACCCTACCGTCAAAGATCCGTCTAGTTTAAAACAGTAGGCATATAAGTTATCTTGATAAGTTAATCTTACTTCGAAGGATTTTTTTTTATTCATTTATTAATTATAAAATAAAAAAATAAATAAAATAAAATCCCCAGACAATCACACCAACTACATGGCCCCAAAGTAAGCATAGCTTGTGTTATGGGATACCATATAGCGAACTAGGGGGAACCTAGAATATAAATACATAAATAGATAAACACCCAGACACGGAACATTTTTTTTTCTGGTTCCGTGCGGGGATCGAACCCGCAACCACTGGCGTCTGAGGCAGATAGGTTTACCCCAACGCCATAGTGGTCGTCAATTATGGAGTTATTTCACTTATTAATACAAGGATACTTATTAAATACACTTAAATTAAGTCGTATAATAAGAAAAACTATCATTTTTTACTAGTTACACGTATAGATTTTTTATCGCATGTGATCGAATTTTACATACCAAATAACTTGTAATTTATATTTCTAGAGAAGCTAGTGTTTCTAATGAATATTTAAACTTTATTTCTACTTTTAAAAAACTTTGATCTGCCTTATATCACGGGCAGGAGTCAGGTATTGATTTTCACATCTTTTTGTTAATATCCTGCTTAGTACCTCGAATAAATGCTTATTTTAAAGCTAGATGGAGCTGTGTGAATATTAAAAAAAAATAAACACGAAATGTCAATAACAACAGCCAAGCTAATTTGAAGTGTGTTCCCAAAAAAATGTTTCAATTTTCCTAAAAAAGGAAGTGCCTATAATTTTTTCGCTAATCTGCTTTTAGCGTTATTAAAAAATATCCCCATGCTTTACATAGGAGCAAGTTTGAGAGCGCTCTCCGCAGGTTTAACAGATTTCAGTGCTCTTTTTTCATATATCTGACAGGGGAAGCTAATTAAGGTTGTTCCGATCAGTGACGTGTACATTATCCTGTAATAAAATTAACAGACTACTTAATGCTCTCTAGTTCTAAGCTTACCTGAAGTGACGTAATTTTAAAGTGAAGTACTGAAGGATTTAAATTAAAATATGGTAAATGAAGTTTACACCATAATACATGTAGAAAACAATTTTGAAACCACTTGCAAAGCTTTTAGTGGTTGCATATTGCCAGTTTTAGAATTATTGTTTTAGCCTTTAAGACATAAACAAGCCTCTTTATAAAATATCCACTGCTGAAACTTCAAAATAGAACTTAAACGAATCCTTATGAAATATTTTATCATGGCACCCCCTTATACTCGCAATTTTTATAATGAAAAGACATTTTATATAAATAATAACGCTCAAATGTATTGGGACCGAACATACGACAATGCTTCTTTAGATATAGGAACAAAATATGAAAAATATGAATCAAAAGTTTGGACGACCGGCTGGTGTTGCGGTAACATACATTGCCTTCTATGCCAGAGGTCCTGGGTTCGAATCCCGGCGGCGGCGGATATTTGTGTGATAAACACAGATATTAGTCGTCAAGTCATGAATGTTTATATGTTTATTTAAGTTTATTGTAATAAAAAATATGTATTTTTTCAATATGTATGTTTATATATTTCTTAAGTATATCAGTCATCTAGTATCCGTAACACAAGTCCTTTAAGGAACTTAATTTGGGCTAGATAATGTTGTGTGAGTGTCAGAATATCTAATATATAAAATTCTCGTGTCACAGTTTTCGTTGCCATACTCCTCCGAAACGGCTTGACCGATTTTGATGAAATTTTTTGTGCTTATCCGGTATCTATGAGAATCTGCCAACATCTATTTTTTTTTTATTTATATGGCAAAACAACGTTTGCCGGGTCATCTAGTTTATTTATAAAAGTTAAGACCCCGAAGGGAACAACCCCAAAAACTTTGTCCATACAGACAGTCCGCTTAATAAAGAGCCTATTGTCCTCCCCTATATTTATTCCAGGGATAGATAATATTTTATTATTCGACGTTACTATTTATGGTTACTGTCGAATTTCATTTGTCATTCCCAAGTCTTTTGTCGCATAGTTTCGATTCGAATTTTGAGGATCTCGATTCGGTTTCGTAATCGATATTTGTTTGGTTTCGATTGTGTGGGATATCGATTTTGGGGTTCTTGAATGTGCATTTAACTGGACATTTTAGTTTTACGATAAATTCGAACTGCTATAGATTCACAACTAATATTTAGATTAGATGCATCAAAATTGCAAGTAGTTAGTGAGGATAGCTATTATTTGAGGAAAAAATGGACCGTAACGTAAACAGTTTAGCGGTGGTAATTTGAAAGACGATTATAAATCTGCAGTACATTTTATTTTTTTATAAACATTGATTTCAATTAAATAACTTAATCTGTCAGTCCGTTACACCATAAACAAATTGCGTCACATAAAATAACTCTCAAAAACTGTCACACCGTTACACCGAATACAAATAAAGCTTTCAATTAACTTAATTAGTTCGTAATAATAAAAAAGAACATTATAAATTTTATAAATAATCGCCTAAATGACATCAGTCGTTTTTTAAAGTCCAAAAAACATTTTAATATACTTTCTTGGATATATCGCTTTTATATTAATGGACTTCGCTAATTCTTATCGCGCATAATTTAGCTCACTTTTATAGTTATCGATATGTTTATTGAACCTCTAATGGATTTATACTTTTGTTTACTAAAAAATTTAAGGTGTATACAAGAATATACCGTTATGTTTTTATTTGGCTTCTTAAAAGTGGTTCTTTATCTATCAACAACGTTATTTTTCGTTTATATGAAACCAGTTTGTTCCAGGGACCGGAACCGCTTACCCTTAAAGAGGTTTTTGATTGGGTTTTTCATAGACTTGTTTTAAAAAACTCTATCAATTTGGTAACCGTATCGAAGACTTACCCTAATTTAAGGCTTACCATATCAATAGAGTTAGCTTCATGTAAGCAGTAAGCCTATCGAAAACCCTATTGAAGGTTACCGATTCAATAGGGTTTTAAAGCCTGCAGGCAAATTTAATCTCTAAGAATATCAAATTATCAAAAATATCACCATCTATTCAATCTCGCACTTCGAATTATACTTCCGAATTCAACAGCATGCGCGGAAAAGAGATAGAAATAGGCAACCCTATCACAGGGTAAGCGCATCCGAAAGTAGTTAACTTTATTCAAAGTGTTACCACGTCGATAGGCTTACCATATCAATAGGGTTACACTTCCATATGGTAAGATTTTGATAGGGTTACCCTATCAATAGGCTTAATCAAATAAAGGGGTTTTCCGGTCCCTGGTTTGTTCAGAATTGGTAATAGAATCGATTGCAATAGTTTTCATACCATGTTATGTTTCAAGCAAGGACTGCATACCGGTATGAATTTGTGTACATTTTTTTCGGTATGACCTCATACCGTTAAATTAGGTGTATTTAAAAATAACAGTACAGGAATTCATACTGAAATAATTCGTGTACCTTTTTTATTATTGTAGCATAACTGATTTTTTTTTCAGTTAATTGATATCTTCCGGTATTAATATTAATATTAAAATTTTATTTTTAAGTAACTGTAGAATGTTCGATAGTTTAGTTGAAGCCTATGAAGCGTAGGTACATATACCTACCTATACATTTCGATACCGAAATTAAATATGTTAAAATATTTCTGTACTAAAAACATCTACAGAAATTAATCCGTTATACATTATTTGGGTACTGATTTAATAAATTTAGATTTTAATAACTTGTACAGTTATTGTGTTTGATGAAGGAGTACACTAATAAGGGTACTGCAATTTTACTAGTACTATTTAAAAATTTTATAGGTACCGATATGCAGTCCCTTATTGACTTATTGACTTGAAACTTTCAAGTCAATAAGCTCTACGAATCCTTAAATAATGTATACCTTACCTACACTCGTACGTGCATCGTACGCGATTCCAGGATCAAATACGTTACTACCTACGTCGCATGATGCCTTGGTACTTTCGCGACACAAGCAAGGCACAAGAGGCTTGAAATGTGTAAATATTTTTGTATGAAGTCATGAAGTCGGCCAAATACCAGCTCGAAGCGCTAGACTCTGTTGACCGAAGAGCCCGTAAACTCATAAATAACAACAACCTTATAAATAAAAAATTGCAGACGCTGGAGCATCGTCGTAAGGTTGCTTGTTTGACAGTATTTTATCGGCTACATTTTGGTGAGTGTGCGAGTGCTCTTTTTGACCAAATCGAACCCACTCCTTTTTACCACCGGACTACCAGACGCAGACAGAACTTCCATCCCTATATAGTGGATTTACCGAGAAGTCGAACAAAACGCTTCGATAGTTCCTCTTTGGTACGGATTGCCAAGGTGTGGAACAATCTGCCTGCGTCTGTTTTTCCTGACCACTACAGTCCAGGAACTTTTAAGTGTCGAGTGAATAGGTTTCTCGTGGATGGACGTGTAACACCATAGTCTTCATGTGCACTTTCCATCAGGTGGCATTGAAGACAAACGTCCTATCCTTACAATAAAAAAAATAAAATAATGAAAGTGTTTAAGATTGCCGTGAAGAATTAGCTTAGAATAGCACCTCTGCCCCTGGATAAACGTGTCTTAAAAGGAAACTAATTCGGGTGGTCAGACCACTTCAGGGTTCGCCAGGCTTAGCGACCACCTGCCTCCAAATTTATGAAGAGCCAGTTCCTTCAGCCATCAGATGAGATTGAAGTTAAACGAGGTTTTAATCACAAAATTTTCAGTCTTTAACGCTGAAACAACTTGATGCATTTTGATGAAATTTTACATACAGGTAGATCATAATTTGAAGTAGGTAACATAAAAGGTAATTTAATTTTGATATAGCTGTGAGTAACAGCTAGTTCAAAATAAAACTATCGAAGTTGGCTATTACGATTTCTCAAGCTACTAGCATAATCGATTAAGCCATAAAATCGAATCAAAACAAAACCATTCTACAAATCGGCTACTCGATAACTGCTTCGATTAAAAAATCGATTAAAGAGTGAAATCGTAAACGTGCTCGGTTTTAATTTATCGCAAATTACGTTTTTTATGCACTTTCGTAATAAAAATCTAATTAAAACTACTTGTATTTTGAAATGGAGAGAAATATGAAGATTTTTCTGTGCAGTGCGAAGTCGGAATATTTAGTTGTGTGTGAGGTAAGGTTGGTTTAAGCTCGTAAATTGTTGTAATAAAAAGGGTGAAATGAAATCACTGGATTAGCATCAGGTTTTTTAATTTCTATCCTAGCCTGTTAATACTGTAAATGATAATTATGAGAACGGTTCAATGTCTGTTAACGATTGAAAAAAAATGTTTTTTTTTTTTATAAAATATGGTATGGATGGGACGTTTCTCTTCCATGACACCTGATATTAAGTGAACATGAAGACTAAGGTGGTACACGTCCATCTACGAGAAACCTATTCACTCGACGCTTAAAAGTACTAGGACTATACTTGTCAGGGAAAATAGACGCAGGCAGTTCATTCCAAACCTTGGCGACCCGTATCAAAAAGAAACTGTCGAAGCGCTTAGTTCGACTTTTCGGAATATCTACCACATACGGATGGAAGTTCTGTCTGCGTCTAGTAGTCCGATGGTAAAAGGGTGAGGGTTCAATTAAATTTGTAAAATAAAATATATTTGCAATATAAAAATATTAATGCAAACTTTACAGTCAAAGGTGAGATGTTTGACTCTATTAGATGGATATAATTAATGGAATAGATAATCCGATATAATCCCAACTATACTTAACTTATCAAGGTTACTCTCATTGCAATCACACTTAATAAAATAATATCTTTAAACTCAGATGTTCTTTTTATAATCGTGTTTAGATCCCTACTCCCGATCTTAAACTTTCCAATAAAAACGAGTAAATTACTCAAAGTTGGCAACACTCACTTGTTTATTCACACCTTTCAATTAAAAAACCAACGTTCCTTTTTCAAACTTCATTAGCAACTCTAGTTTTGAACATAGCCAGTTAGACGCGTGAAAGAAAAAACACATCTTTTTTTTCACAATTGCTGGACTGACCATCGTTAAAATTTTATAATCATATGAAATGAGGGTAACAAAGAATCGTTCGAAGAAATTATGGTTTTTCTCTAGGAAACTTTAACTGGGGCGTGTTAATTCACTTTTGTGATTAGTTTATGGTTCTTTAATTGTTCTAGCTATTGTTAATTATTCGTTACCTATTGTTTCATAATAACTGTAAAAGGGATTACAAGAAAGAAACAAGATTGTTTTTTTTTTTATTTCAATTTAGTAAGCTTTGTACAGGAGATATGTTTATCTGTTTGACTACATACCTAATTGTATTTCGGAAAGTTACATAATAAACTTCATCCGGATTTTTTAAAATATAATTTTGATCACAATTCCCTTACTTTTCGAACTCATCTCTTCTTAAAATTCCCTTGATTGATGAAGTAATACCATTGTGGTACCAGTTTGAACAACATTTGACTACAATGGAACTATGTATAATCAATCAATGACCATTTAAGAATAAACCACCTTAATATAGTTCTTAAAGTGTATCCTTTTATCTATACAGATAAAATAATAGAACTACCTGATGGGCCAATATTTAAAAGAATTACTTACTTAAAAGTTACGGAGACAGTTTCAAATGGTTTAGTTTTACCATTGTCTTTTTTAGTGAACCTTCTCATTCCGATAATCTCACAGGATGAGATTAATTTCTTGAAAAGGTCTTCGTTGCTTATATTTGTAGGAACATACCTCAATACTCCAATTTTTTCAATACTTCTCCTGTTACGGGCTACAAGGTTTCGGCTCGAATCAAAATTCTTATTTCGGGCTGGATTCAATGCAAGTTTCGTCTCGAAATTAAAATAAATTAATAATTTATTATTTTACGCTTGTTTCGGCTTGAATGTTATTGCTGTTTCGGGTCGATAGTAATTAATGTATTTTATCACACTTTTTGTACAGACAGAATTAAAATCAGTTCCTATGAATACAATTATTCTGATAACCGCTAGATGTCGCTTTTGGCAGAAGTCAACTTTGACTAATTAATTTTGCAATTTCTTAAAAAGTTATTAGATTTGCTATATTGTGTGATAAATAGTGTCTGTGTTCTTTGAATACCTGCTAGGAGTGTTGGCAGCGCAATCCATCTGTCGCCCATGAAAATATCACAAAAAAGACAAAGCTCCATACAACAGCCTACTGCGTAAGTAACGGCACCTGATATTGTGTTTGTAATCAATCACTATATACACACACACAATTTTAACACTAAGCACCGAATGCAACGCAAAAACACTCAGATTTACGGAACTCAAGAAAATACCACTGTGAAGAAACTCTAAAAACAAATATACCTGCTTATATTTAAGCAACACCGAATTACCTCCAACGGATCAAAAATCAATATTTACATTATTTTTTATAAAAGCGCCATCTGTCGTCGCATATTGCTTACTTTTCGACTTATTGGTAAAATCTGCTCATCTCTAAAAAGTTTCTGCTACTCTCCAATAGATGTCACCACCTACCATGAATTGCTTTAAATGCTCAGGAACCATTAAAATTGATGAGTTACTTCGATGCTTAGGATGTCAACAAACAAGCCACTTTTCTTGCATAGGGATGTCTGACGTAGAATATAAAAAAATCCTACCCATGAACAAGCCAAAATGGAAGTGCACAACCTGTAAACAACTTAAAAAGACAAATAGTCCTAAAGTTTCAATAAAATCCTCGGAAACTCCAGAAGATGATATTATGTCGGCCCTGTCGTCATCCCCGATGGCCTCGATGGTGAACATAGACACAAACGCTCTAATAAAGTACATAGATGGTAAATTTAATAAAGTAATACTTACAATAACATCCATCAAAGAATCCGTTGAAACAAGGCTTGCCGTTTTAACTGAAACAGTTAATGCTCAAGATGACAGAATAAAGAGCCTCGAATTTGACAACTCGACGATGTCGCAAAATTTCACAAATCTATTAGAGCATAATAAAAAACTACAATCTCAGATAGACGAAATCAGGAATAATTTCGAAGACACTGAACAAAAATCTAGGCTGTGCAATGTAGAGCTACAAAATCTCCCTGAAAAGAAAGGGGAAAACCTAACGAATCTTGCTATCACATTGGGCGAGATCCTCAACGTGCCAATCAAGGCCGACTCAATTAAGGCCGTCCATCGCGTTGCACACAATAAAAAATCGGATCGACCTAAAAACGTAATAATCCAGCTGACCACCAAGCGACTACGTGACGACATCATCGCTGCCGCCCGCGTGCGACGGAATCTTACTGCCAGCGACTTACTGTGCGCGTCCGGCTCTACTTCTTCGGCAGCTTCCACACCTATATATATAAATGAACATCTCACACTAGCAAACAAAATCCTTTATTCAAAAGCTCGTGAAATTCGAAAAAGCAAAAATTATAAATACCTCTGGATTTCTAATGGCGCTATCCTAATGCGTAAGGAAGAGGGAAGCAGAATAATTTTAATACGTAGCGATAACGACCTATCAAAGTTTTGACTAGCTTATATAATATGTTCTTTAATATCTTTTATCCGACCAATACATTTTAAACAAACCAATCTTCCCTTGTATTTTTCTATTGATGTTGATCCTTACAACGTTTTATATACCTGTACTTTATTTAAGATAAAAGTTTCGCATTGCAACCTGACTATACCAATCACACTTATTGCATTATACAAATACTTAATTTTATTGATTATAAATTTATACCGACTTATTCTAATTCTAATAACCATTTTTTATGCATACCGAGAATTTTCACTTACAAATCTTTATTATTGACAGTAAAAATATAACGTTTTACTATCAGAACTGTGGTGGCTTGAGGTCAAAACTTGATGACTTAAGATTAAACTTATTAAATACTAATTACGATATTATAATGCTGACTGAAACATGGCTGAAACCTGGCATTTATGATTCTGAAATTGTTCCTAATGACTACGTGATCTTTCGAAGGGATAGAGACCTATCTAACTCATCTAAGAAAGATGGTGGCGGTGTTTTTATAGCTGTTAAAAAACCTTTATTGGCTGTACGCAAGCTAGAATGGGAGACAGCCGAAAATGAAATTATATTTATTAAAATGAAAATGTTAACCTGCAAACTAATTCTGGGACTAATTTACATCCCCCCCAGTGCTCAGATTCATGCTTATAAAAGTTTATGGGAAAAGCTTGAACTAATCAGTATTTCGCAACCTGACTCAAAAATCTGTCTGGTGGGCGACTTTAATCTACCGAATATAGAGTGGCAAGTCCTCGGTGGTGAGTCTTTTTGCAGCCCGTCGAATATTTCCAACGAGTGTGAAAGATCTCTTATTGGCACAATGCAATATTTAGATCTCAAACAATTTAATCACATTCCTAATAAAAATAACAGAATGTTAGATTTAATCTTGAGCAATGAGGCTTGTGTTGTGAATGTGCCGATCTATCCACTATCCAAAATTGACACTCATCATCCACCCTTAGAATTCTGTTTTGAACTTTTACCTAAAACTATACCTAGAATAAACACACTAAGGTACGACTTTCATAGAGCGAACTATGAGAGTATTTCGTCCGAGCTGTCTAACGTCGACTGGCACAAGGAACTACACCCAGGTCTCCACCCTAATGAAGCAACTGATCGATTTTATACTATCCTCTATAAAATAATTGACGAATACGTCCCTTCAAAAACATGTCGTAAAAACAAATATCCAAAGTGGTTCTCACCTGAACTTAAACAAAACCTACGACGCAAAGAAAAAATCTGGCTGAGATGGAAAACCTATAATTGTTTAGGCGATTACCAACAGTTTTCTTTGCTTCGGTCTAGGTGTAAAAATTTACTGCGTGAGTGCTTAGAAAAATACATTCGTAACACTGAAAATGGCATGAAACATAATATTAAGCAGTTTTGGGCATATATTCATGCACAAAAAAAGGAAGATAGTACCTACCCTGGAACTATGACCTTCGAAAATGAAACGGCTGAAAACCCGCACGACATATGTGAACTATTTTCAAAATTTTTCAGCTCTGTCTACGAACCTAGAAATGTAATCGATCTCAGGGAAATTGAAAACGCCACAGTCTCGGATCACGCAGAAGTTTTTAGAAATATTTTTGTTACAGAAGAAAATATATTAAATAAAATTAGTCTTCTGGATCCCAACAAAGGCCCTGGACCCGATAAGATTACCCCACTTTTTCTAAAAAACACTGGACATATTCTCAAAATACCACTTGGAATTATATTTAATAAATGCTTAACTCATGGTGTATTTCCAGACCGTTGGAAGCTCTCACATATTACTCCCATACACAAATCAGGTTCGAAATCAAAAGTTTCCCAATATAGGCCAATAGCTATACAATCATCAATTCCTAAGCTATTTGAATCGGTTGTTCACGAAATCATCTATCCAGTTCTCGACAAACAAATCATACCACAACAACACGGATTCGTCCGAAAAAAATCAACCGTTACAAACTTACTTCATTACACAAACTCACTTTTCAAATCTATGGACCAGCGAATACAAGTAGACGCCATATACACCGACTTCAAAAAAGCGTTCGACAAAGTAGACCATCTCCTCTTACTTAGGAAGTTGGCCTTTAATGGGATCAAAGGAAATCTTCTAAGGTGGTTTGCTTCATACTTAGAGAACCGAACCCAAAAAGTAGTGATGTGTGGATACGAGTCAAAACAAGTTCATGTGCCCTCGGGAGTAATTCAAGGATCTGTGCTCGGACCTTTGCTGTATATTATATTCATAAATGACATAAACAACTGTTTTCTTAATTGTGACTTCTTATTATTTGCTGACGATCTAAAAATATATAAAACGATAAAAAATAAATCTGACGGCATCCTAATTCAGGACGACCTGGACAGGTTTTATACATACTGTATTGACAACAAACTACAACTAGCACATGACAAATGCTTACATATTGCATTCAGTAGGAAGCGTAATACCATTGAACTCGTTTTTAGGATAGGTAGAGAAATTATTCCTAAGTCTCAATGTGTGAAGGACTTAGGTATACAAATAGACAGTAAACTAATATTTGACCAACAAGTCGACAAAGTAATAAAAAAGGCCTATAAAATGTCTGGCTTTGTGCTACGTTGTGCTAAGGTTTTTAAAACAGCATCCTCATATCTTCTTTTGTATAAGACCCTCGTCCGTCCATGCCTCGAGTACGCCTCTACCATCTGGAATCCCCATTATGATGTCTACATAAATAAAATTGAAATGATACAAAAAAAGTTCTTAAAAGCCATGCATTATAGATTGACTAAGGAAAAATGTTCATACAAAATATTAAAAACGACGTATACACTTATGCCACTACAAGACAGGAGAACTGCCAACGACGCACTATGCCTGTTTAGAATATGCAGAAATCTAGTAATTTGTCCAGAACTTTTAGATCAAATATCCTTTAATGTCCCAAAGAAAAGAACCCGACGCACACATCTTTTTGCTCTTGACATACATAACTCAAACCAAGGGCATCGAGCACCACTCCATCGTATATGTTCTATTTACAATAAAAAACTAGAATCAGTAGATATATTCAATGCAAATATACAAGTGTTTAAGCGTGAAACTCATAAGGTATTGTCTGGTCTGTGTAATGCGAATTCTTCATAAAACTTTTATGCTTTGTTATAAGAATTGTTATTTATTGATTATGTAATTGTCTAACTAATTCATTAATTTTAAACTGAGTAATTGTATAGGTACTACTTTTAGCCACATTTGGTTTTTATCTCTTTTTATTTTATGTATTTAATTTAGTTTTATTTTCTTGAATTGTGTTTAAATTGTGTGTTCCATAAGATTTTTATTTTTCATCATCTAATTTTTTTTTATCTCAAATGAATCTCAGTGAGAATGTTGAGGACAAGTACATTTCCTACTGTAAATGCTTTTATTTATAAGTTATTTTTATTGTATATTGTCTGTTTTTTCTCCTAAATAAATAAATAAATAATAAGTCGTATACATCAGAAACCTTCTTTAACCCCGAATACCATGTAGTCGTTAAATGCTATTATATTTCACAGCTTCTTTCTTTGCGATTGAGGTTTACTTTATGTAGTAGCGCCACCTACTGCTAGCCTTTGCACGGATTTTAGAGTCTATGATAAGGGTTCTTTTTTTTTTTTTTTAACAACTGTCACGTTTCGCTCCCTATGTCAGCATCCAGTCTACAGAACCCATTCTGCGTTTCCGTGCTGTAGCCTGCGCACGTCGACTAAAATATATTAATTAGCTAGTTAAATTTTAAAAGTTTAAATGGTAAAAATTGTGCATCGAAGGAAGAGAAAATTCTCAAGAAAATAATTCGAGGAGGTTGAGACATCAAATTACAAATTCCGAAGAACCCAACGGTGTTGGGACTTATTAGAAAAAATGTCGTTGACACAAAAACTACCCACATTGTATGTGCGTGTAGTCATCGAGGTTCGATACATACAATTAATTCTCCTATTTAGTCCGTTACTCGATAATAATATCGTCATTGGCGATTAATCTGATGTACGGTGGAGAATCTCTAATATAATTTTAATAAATATTAGAAAAAATGTCGTTGACACAAAAACTACCCACATTGTATGTGCGTGTAGTCATCGAGGTTCGATGCATACAATTAATTCTCCTATTTAGTCCGTTACTCGATAATAATATCGTCGTTGGCGATTAATCTGATGTACGGTGGAGAATCTCTAATATAATTTTAGTAAATATTAGAAAAAATGTCGTTGACACAAAAACCACCCACATTGTATGTGCGTGTAGTCATCGAGGTTCGATGCATACAATTAATTCTCCTATTTAGTCCGTTACTCGATAATAATATCGCCGTTGGCGATTAATCTGATGTACGGTGGAGAATCTCTAATATAATTTTAATAAATATTAGAAAAAATGTCGTTGACACAAAACTACCCACATGGTATGTGCGTGTAGTCATCGAGTTTCGATGCATATAATTAATTCTTTTGATTAGTCAGTTACCAGATAATATCGCCGTTGGCGATTAATCTGATTTGCGGTGGAGACGATCTTGCACGCCGAATCCAAGATTTGAAGTGCCCGAGCTACCTCCGTCATTATCAGCCTTTTTTTTTTTTTGATACGATTAATGTCCCGGAAGAGGTCTAAAAACCAGCAGTTGTCGGCTGAAGATCTAAAGAATCTAAAGATAAGCCTGTTGAGGACTATCTTGTACCCGCAATTTGCAAATATTTACTTGCTCCCTTTATTAAATTTAGAAGCAAAAGCAGCATTGGCTGAAACTCTTACCAAACGAGATTCTATACATCAACAAAAAAAAAAAAAAAAAAAGGGCAAATTGGAATCGCCTTGGCAGCTTTATCGCAAGCGATGGTAATCATTTTCAATGAAACTTTGAAGCAAAAACTTTTAAAACTGCTGAGTTACGCTTGTCGCGATAGCCAGAATAGGGAAACTAAAACTCATCGTAACATAATAATGAGTTCCATAAACGTATGCCTGCGTGACACGCTGACCAATACAAGTTGCGATGATTATCTATTGGGAGGAGATGTTGCTGAAACGCTGCAAATTGCAAAAAACGACGACGTCATCTCCGCAGCCACAGCTGCCGGCTCGAGCTCCACAGCAGAGCTACACGTACCCGCCACGTAGGACCTACCACGAACGGTCGTGGAACACTAGCAACCAGCGGAAATAAACCACCAGGTGCAGTGCGATGGACGTTTACGATATTTTCATCAAAAATGGGCTTAGATAACGAGTGATCCATTAATATTATCGTGAATAGCTGGTTACTAAAGACCTTTTAAATATCTGCCCGCTAAACAAAGTAGCTCTTGTGTTTACCCAAGGTCAATACATGGCCATAAAGATTATATTTTAGCGTTGGATAAACTATTAAAAATAAATGCTATATTCGTATGTTCTCATGAGCCAGGTAAATTTTATCACAAATTTTTTCTTGTGCTCAAGCTATACGGTGAAAATCGCTTCATAAATAATTTAAAATCTTTGAATTAATTTACTACAAAACACTTCAAAATGGAAGATTACAGAACCGCTGATAAGTTAACAAAACAATGCTACATGTTATTTTTTCATCAATGTTGATAAGTCTTTCCGAAAGTACCTTCGATTTGAATATAACAACGTTTTATATGAATTCAAATATTAAGCGTTTGACTTATGCACCGCTCTTTATATAAGTATTTACTAAAATATTAAAACCAGTCATGGAATTTTTACGTCGGGATAATTTTTTCATCCATAATATATCTAGATAATATATTTTACATTGGCAAAGATTGTGATGATTGTAATGAGAATGTTTGGATTACAAAACATATTTTAATAAATTTAGGTTTCATAATGCATACGAAAGAAGGTTGCTTTGTTCCTAGAACACAATGTAAATTCCTTGGGTTTATTTTTGATTCAGAGAAAATTATTTTAAAACTACCCACAAAAAAAAAAAAAAAAAGTTCTTAAAATAGAAAAAATAATACACAAAGTTATTCGAGCAATTTAAAATATTGTCACCAAAAAAAAAAATCCTACTTATGATCAGGTAGTGAATTTACCCAGATATAATAAAGATGATTTTACTTGGTGGTTAAATTATCTAGAAGAGGGCTTTTCTCCTCTTAGAACAGGCCAATACACTAAAACTATCTATCCTGACGCATCATATACTGGCTAGGGCGGGTTTTGTGATGGAAAAGAGGCAGCGGGTCATTGGAAGGAAAGCGAGTCGTCGCTACACATTAATACTCTGGAATTAAAAGCAGTTTTTTCGGACTTAAAACATTCGCTTAATTATGGTAGTTACGATTGTGATATATTGTTAAGAATAGATATTACCATTACCTGTATAAATAGAATGGGTAGTGTTCAGTTTTCACATATGGATCATATTACCCGAGACCAATGGAAATAGCGTGAAATGCGTAAGATCAATATCTTTACATCTTATATTACTTCAAAAGATAATATAGAAGCTGAGAGTTTGTCACGAAAACAGTTTAATGACACTGAATGGGATCTAAGTGACTATACCTTTAATAATATAACAAATAGGTTTGGAATACTATCGGTTGATCTTTTTGCAAACAGATGCAACTTATAATGTCCTATTTATGTAACCTGGAAAAATGACCCAGATGCAAAAACTCTTCAGAAAATTGTTAGTGAAAAGTCTGTGGGTATTGTGGTAGTACCATACTGGCCCACGCAACTATGGTTGCCATTGTTTAAAAGGTTGTGTTGTGATTGTATTTACTAAATACTAATTCGCTGAAATCTCCTTTCAGATCTGCGCTCAACCTTCATTAAACATTAACCTTGGTTGCCGCGAAATTGTTCAGAAAGCGTTAGTAAAAAGATCACTGTCTTCAAAGTCCGTTGAAATTATGTTGGCATCTTTGTTGGATAATTCTTACCGAGACAGTGTGAAGGAGGTATCAAGGCGTGGATTGAATATTGCAAAAATAATAATTTTAGTTTTACTCAAACTTCTAAACCAATAATTGTTCATTTTCTAACTGAAATTTTCGAAAAAGGTGCTAAGTACGGTACTATTAATAGCTATAGATCTGCATTATCATTAATATTAAACATAAATTCCCAATATGACAGGTTAAAAAGTTTCATGAAAGGAGTCGTTATGTGAAGACCAACCACATCAAGTATGATCTTACCTGGGATCCAGCAGTTGTATTGAGCTACTTACCTACAAAATTTCCTAATGAAGACCTTGACTTAAAGACTCTTTTCCAAGAAAACTGTTACATTAATAGCTCTTGTAACGGAACATCGTGTTCAAATTTTATCCGTGACAAAGATTAAAAATATTTTAATAACTAAAAAAGGTACTTATAAAAGGGTTTATAAAAAACTCTAAATTTAATAGTAAACAGACCTTGGTAAAGTTTCCGTTTTTTAATATTCGTCCAGAAATTTGTCCAGCAAAAACCTTACAGATGTAGGTATATAAATAAAACGAAAATTTAAGGAAACCTGATAATTTGTTTATTAGTTTTAAGAAACATATAGGTTTCCAAACTTTAAGTCACTGGGTTAAAAACACTTTAACTCTCAGTGGTATTGATGAAAATATTTTTAGTGCACATAGTACATGACATGCTGCTACATCAAGAGCTATTTATTTAGGAGTTTCTATTGACCTATCAAAAAGACTGCAGGATGGTCGGATTCTTCCTCAGTCCTTGCTAGAAATTATAACAAACTTTGTAACGAAAAATAATTTGCCTAATCATTGTTGAATTGTTTTCAATAAGTATGTTTATTTACTATTGAAGAGTTTTACCTTACTACTCTGCCAATTCATTTCACTATAACTAATCTTTAAACATCCTACATAAAGTAAACCTCAATCGCAAAGAAAGAAGCTGTGAAATATAATTGAGGATCAAACGAACTTCTAAAGTGAAGTTCGATCCTAATTATGTGAACAGCTTCTTTCGAAGCGATTTAATATAAACCCACCCGTTATTATGCTTTGAAATAAGCATAATATGAATATGTTTCAACATGGAGTAATTTCAATTTATATTTGTATTTTACCCAACCCCAATATAGTGAAATGAACAAACAGGAATAAGACAGATTGACTTTAAACAAAATGAGTTCTGTAGACTGGATGCTGACATAGGGAGCGAAACGTGACAGTTGTTAAAAAAAAAAAAAAAAAAAAAGAACCCTTATCATAGACTCTAAAATCCGTGCAAAGGCTAGCAGTAGGTGGCGCTACTACATAAAGTAAACCTCAATCGCTTCGAAAGAAGCTGTTCACATAATTAGGATCGAACTTCACTTTAGAAGTTCGTTTGATCCTCAATTATACATTAGTTATCTTTCTAATTATCTTATTCGGTTGTGATAATGTTGAAAGTTCAATAAAAATGTGTACATCTTATGTTACTGTACTGGCTTATGAATTAAATTGTCATATAAGTCGATAAATACAAACACATTTTATCTCAGTTCTATTTTTTAATATATTGTTGAATCATAACGTATTCGCACTAAATTCCTGCAGTCAAATTCGTACTGACAAGTCTTCAATTCTTCTGTCAAATCGGTAATTACTTTTAAAAATCGTTCTGACTAGAGTATTATTATTAACTTTTAGGTTAGCACCCTGAAACTTACCATGGAAGACTCAAATAGTTGCTTACAATCTTGTAGTAAAAATAACTTTTATACGATCTAAAAGGGGCCAGCCCATTAAGTTATTCAATAGATATGTTTTTTTTTGTTTTTATATTGATATTTTTATTTTTATTTCGATTACCCATACCTTAAGGTTGATGCGTGAACGTAGATTCAAATTAAATTATTATTAAGCAGGTACGACTGTAATCAGATTGTTATCGATTTTTTCTGTTTCTACTAAATCAACTTTTCAAAATTTGACCCGAAACAAGAATGAAAAATAAACTGGCCCGAAATAGGAATTTTAAAGAATTCCGGCCGAAAATTCGACTCGAAACAGGACGAAATCAAAAATAGGTAGGTACTCTCTTACGTACAGGTAAATAAAATATATAATACATTGATATTTCAAAAACTTCCACATAGGGTTGGCACCACTAAAGTACTAGTTTAGAAAAAGTTAATAAAGAATTCTAACTTTACTTTACCCGCGCGTTTTATTGCTAACTTTACGACTTCAATGAATATTTAGTAGTTAACTCAGATACTTAAATTAAGTTTTTAACAAAGTGTAAGGTTTATTATGAAAATCTTTAAGTTTGCTTTCAATATTTTTTGATATTTTCATCACGGTACATAGATATTTAGCACTAATATTTTATCGTAGATCACAAATTATCAATAATATTATAAATCTATATTGGGTATTACTAAAATATTGTTGGGAACGCATATAATACACCAATCTTTGAAGTTTAAAGCAGTTTTATATATTACGGCTTCCTTTGTCCATTCCTATATGATGACTTATTTTCAAATTTTCATTGTATTTTTTATTATATACCCAAGTATAACCCAATTCCTTACTATAAATTCTTTTGTACGAAGAAAAAAACTAAAACGTGACAGCCCTACCGCAAGCACCATGATTCATTGGTTCGCAGTCACAGTGCTCTTGCTACAGGCAGCCATATTTCATAATTTTATCGCTAATGTACCAGCAGGTATGTATGTCTGTCTGTGTATACTTCCGTATTACGTTGCTATTTTAAAACAGAATAAAAATTAAAAAGTTTTATTTTTTATTTTAATAAAATATAGATGGGACGTTTGTCTTCCATGACACCTGATGTTAAGTGAACATGAAGACTAAGGTGGTACACGTCCATCCACGAGAAACCTATTCACTCGACGCTTAATAGTACGAGGACTTTACTGGTCAGGGAAAATAGACGCAGGCAGTTCATTCCAAACCTTGGCGACCCGTATCAAAAAGTAACTGTCAAAGCTACCACATACGAATGGAAGTTCTGTCTGCGTCTAGTAGTAAGATGGTAAAAGGATGAGGATTCAATTTGTTCAAACAGAGCACTATATATCCTGTATATATCCTGTATTACACGGTTAAACAAGCAACCTTAATAAACAAACATGACTATACCTCTAATATTCACGATTCAAATATAGAACCACTAAAATAATAAAAAAAGTTTTTAACGCAGCAAATTGGCGTAGTGAAAGTTCGTCGAATGTTTCTCTCTTTTACACCGAAACAGCAAGACGCATTGAGATGAAATTTACTATTCGATTTTGGTCTGGAAACCTTAAGTAACAGTAGAAATCAACAAAACCTAGAGTTAATCAAATCTTATCAAGTTACTAGCTGACGCGGCAAACGTTGTTTTGCCATATATATAAAAAAAAATAGATGTTGGCCGATTCTCATAGATACCGGATAAGCACAAAAAATTTCATCAAAATCGGTCAAGCCGTTTCGGAGGAGTATGGCAACGAAAACTGTGACACGAGAATTTTATATATTAGATTTTACTACACGTCTGTTTTTTCTAACAACAATAGTCCTAGCTGGTTTTGAGCATCGAGTAAATAGATTTCTTCTGCGGGGCTAGCTTGCTACCGTCGACAACGATTAATTGGGCCTTTTATCGATATTTTCTTAGAATATAGTATTTAGTGTATGTAATTTATTAAGATTATGACATATTTGGTTCTGTGGTCTTAATCATGGTATCAAATCGAGTAATTCTATCTATAATGGTGCGCATATTAGCTTACATAATAGGATATAATAACAAAATAATATTTATCTTGTCGACTCGACTATTTATCGATGGTTGCATGCTAGCCCTGCTGGATGGACTTATATCCCACCCCCTCAGTCCTCATGCTCACTTACCATCAGGTGACATGGAAGGTAAATGTCACATCCTTACTTTATGTTGATGTTTTAAACTCCATCTCAAACAGGTCTCGAACTACTGTTATTTTGGTCATTTTTCTATTATTCTCACGGGGCAAAAATTATGCGGTTAATACATCAATGTTTACCTACTCCAATATCAAACAAAATCCATTTTCCATCGGCCAAAAACATTCACTTTGACACAATTTCAAATAAGATCTTCCGCAAAATTAGCTTATAAATTTCGTAAATACAACAAAACAATTGCTTTGTCAGGTGTCTCTTTAAGTATTCTGAGAAATATTCGCTTAAAGATGCCACTGAATCACGTATTACTAAGAAACTCTTTATTCGACATTTTGTTTCGTAATTAAAAACATATGCTTACGAAACGATTACTGCGAGCCCACCCATTGTTCGATTAATCATGTTTGAAGAATGATTTTAATGATTTGTAATCAGTAATGCTCTTAGTACTTGGTTGAAACATAACTTTGCTTATAAACAGATTATTTATTTCTTAAGCTGTTTTTAACACAAATTCATTGCATTAACTGTCGTGCGTTTACGCATACGCGCGTACGGTACGGAAAATGTTATGAAAGTTTGTATGTTTGAATCTCTCTAAGTAGGTGTTATATGAATCCATGGGTAGGTGTGCCTATTTGAAGATACGTACGTACGGTACGCGCGTTCGAACGCGTAACGCAGCGTTGGCACTTAAGAAAGCAGTTTAGACCTTAAATCGTGATATCAATAAATAATAGAAAAATTTAAATCACAGTATCAAGACTAAATTCAGTCCCGTATTTAATATGCGCTCTTAACTTTGAGTGCGATCTTGTAAGTAAATAAATGTAAACTGAAACTGAAGTGTGCTTTAAGAGTTGAGAGCATTTTACCAATAGGCGCTTTAGTCTTTCCAATGTCAAATAAAGACTTCAAAATTAGTATTTTTTTTACCAATTTCTAAGTTGGAAGTCCTTTAACCTTAATTAGAGAGAGTTAACAAAGAAAGAAAAGTAAACTGTTATTTCACAGGATCACAAAAGAACAAAGTTATAAACAAAAAACGAAAAATAGGCAAGAGAATTTTTAAAGGTTGCCATGAACTCTATTGTATTAAAAATTTAGATTCAATAGAAAAAAAAACATTTCATAGCCTTAGTGCCAACGCTGCGTTACGCGTTAGAACGCGTACCGTACGTCTGTATCTTCAACACCTACCCATAGATTTATATAACACCTACTAAGATAGATTCAAATATACAATCTTTCATAACATTTTCCGTACCGTACGCGCGTATCTAACGCGGCGCGTGGCGCATTCCGAACGCGCGTATAGTACGGACGTTGCAGTTTTGTATGAAACGCGCGTTCGAACGCGTGACGCAGCGTTGGAACTTATAGTGTGATCATTGGTTTTAAATTCAAATATTTCAATATCAGCCTGGTGACGGCTGGACACCGGCTTCCCTTCAAATATTTTACAAGAAAAGAACTTTTGTCGAGCGTAGAAGTCTGTAATGAAACACAATAATAGTCGTATTGTAATCAATATTGAACTAAACAATTCTCTTGTTCTTTTTTTGATTTCATTCAAGCATGTGTTTTAACAATCTATTCAAAATTGGAAGTTCCTTTCATTTTCATTTCATAAAATTTTTATTTCGTCATTAAAACTATCTTCAAAACAAAAGTGGTTCACGAAACAAATTATTCATGTAAATTGCAAATATATGAATGCGAACTGATATTTAAATAATTCAATTTGCATTCAATAAAGATGATTTAGTAAATCAGTGCGATTTTAATTGTGCCCTATTAAAATTAAAGTGGCCATTTGTATTCAAAATTAATGTTATACTAATGATATTTTTGTTTATCTTTTAAAGGATTTATTAAAAAAGACGTGCGGCACTCGGAGACTGCCGCGGTAACGCTATTGCAGAGCATTTTTTATCAACTTATGCAATATAATTTATTTATTTTATTAATGCAGTAATGTTTGATTTAACATGAAGTTCCACAAGTTCCTAGTAGATGGCGCTGATTATTTATTAAAGCCCGCATGTAAAGTTATGAAATCAAAGTATCACCGCTGTGCCGGTCGGGGGTGTTAGGTTTTTTTCGTTACGGAATTTCTGGATTCGGTCCCCACGCTCAAGGCCCGCGATAGAAGCTATGCAATAGCTTAATAAATTCAAACATTTAAATAGCTCCGACCTACTAACCTATTATTTTATTACCAATCTAAGTGAACCCGCTTGTTTGAAGGACCATTCAGGGGCCGCCAGGTTAGCGACCACCCTTCATATAAAATCTGCCGCCAAATGTCACCGCTCCTGTCTTCATGTCTCCCGGTAACATTTTATTAAGAGGCATTCCTTCATTTCTAATTCATTCCTTAACCCGTATGCTGGAATCCTTGACCTCATCTTCACTTACCACGATAAATGTGTTATGTCGTTTATGAAGAGATTATAAAAAAAAAGTTGCCTAAAACCTAACCGAAAGTTAAAGAATTCATTACGCAACACATGGTTACATAAGCGGAATGTAATAGATACTTAGCGGGTGGTGGTGTGCGTGTGGCGGGAACACTGCTGTGTGCGTGTTGACTGAGGCAGCGCGTCGGGAAAAGTGTAGTAAGGTCTCTTTATTTATTGATAGGGATTTCTGGTGAAAAATTAAATACCTACTTTTATTGCATAATTATGATCAGAATCGAGGTCAGAGTGCTCTCCTTCAGTATCTAAAATTTGTCACCAGTCACCCTGTATACAGTAACCGACGCTGTCCAAAAATGTATGCATAAACTTATAAAACACATTTTACCAACAGCACCGAGCAACTAAAGACTTAATAATAATTACTCGATAGTTTTTGACAACCCTGCCGACAAGTTCTAAGCGGGAACATCCCAAGGGCTGTCAACTTCGACAATTTAACTTGACAACTTGCCCAGTGTCCGACGCATAACGTATTTACTAGGACGAAATATTAATCCGGGAGCGTAACGAAGCGCTGATAGTTTGGCGGTTGGGGGGCAAAGAATATTTAGGTTAGTAGATGAACCATTGGGTCAAATGAAAAAAATAATGGGAAAGTGTTGGCATCAATTGTTTTTATTTAGTTACTAGCTGTTATGCGGTTTTACCCGCGCAATTTCTAATCCCACTTGAATATCGAGATAAAAAATGTTATTATGTGCTGTTCCAGACTATACACTATCACTTTGCTAAATTTCATCCAAATCCTTTAAGCCTTTCTGCCGTGATTGAGGAACAAACATCTATCCAAACTTTCATATTTATAATATTAGTAAGATTGTAATTTGAAGTTGTGAGGTTCTTAGCGAAGTACATACGTGGCTTTAAATATGGAGCTGGCTCTTCGTGAACACATTTGAAGGATTTATTTATTCTTTATTGGACGCGTAATTTAGGCGTATTTACAATATTACGGAGCAATACAGTTACGGAGCACTAATGGCGGTCTTAGCATCAACAGATTAGATCTCTTCCAGGAAACCATATACCTACTTAGAGTAACAATTAGCATAGAACGCTCAATAAACAACGAATTTATTCGTTACCTATTAAACATTTGGAGGCATATGTTTATGAGCCTTTCATTTGACCCAATGCCCCACCTACGATAGTTTCTACGACTGATGTTGTTTATCAAAGTTCAGCCAATGTGCATTTACAACTTCAACTAAAATTATACGAGTAATACTATAATAAAATAAAAACACTTCAATTTTGGCCATAATTTTAACTCAACGAAACGTTCCTATCTGTGCATTTTGTATTCTTTGACAATTTTATACATTAAAATGGACTGGCAGCATTCATTGCAAAGTTGCCTTCAGTTTTCAACTAAATTACTGAATTGCTCATTTTCAGTATAACAGAATTAATAAATAACTCTTTCTGGCTTTATGTTTTGAAAACGTCACTTTTTTGAGCAAATTGACTTATTAGTGCTTGTCTATGGTAAGCTAGTATCATTGCTCGGGTTTACCTGTGTTATTTTGGCCCGTTAGGAATATCCTCTTAACTATCAAATTATAAATAAATGAAAAATGTGATAAACAAAAATTACCCGACCAGGATTCGAACCTGGGACCTCTCGTTTGCCGGACGAGTGCTCTTCCACTGAACTACCTTTTATCACATTTTTTATTTATCACATTTTTCATTTATTTAAGAATAATTGAGCATTTTAAATGCAAAAACTTAGATACATTATAAAATTATAATTTTGAAATTATGTAGTCGATTTCGACTAGTAGTTACAAAGATTAGTGCGTTCAAACAAAGAAACAAGCTTGAAAATCACAGTTTTAGTTGTTGCATCATTACAAAACATTTAATAAACAAGATAATCAACGAACGCAGAGCATTAAAAAAACAGACTTCAAATCCAAAAATTTGGCTGAACTATAAGGCCTTCAATGTAAATATCCTCCGTCTTCATACATATTTTTTCAAAAGTTTAAAATTTTTCATGAAGTACTCAATCGATTTCTATGGCACCACAAGCCATCGAGTGAAATAAGAAAATTTAAAATCTATTCATAATTGTCCAAACAATTGTGTGACAAAAAAAAACATACATACGATTTAGGAACCTCCTTCTTTTGCAAGTCGGTTGATAAAACAGTTTTAATCGCAAATCGAAGCAGCTATATCTTAATATCTCCTCAAGTGTTAACGGTATAACATCATTAATTTTTAGTGCACATAAATCTTTGAAGCAGCCATTCAGAAATCAAAATTCGTGACTGTTAATGACTCATTTAATGATTCGTTTAACATAATGATAATGACAGGTCGGCAATATGTCATGTTGTAATTTATTTCTTTATATTTTAAACGTTTGGTAACATTCGGACACAGATTACACGACATTTGTGGTTTTAGTTGTGGCTAATATCTATACATATAATAAAATGGTAGGAAAGTCAAAACTGTACATTGCATATTTTTTTAAAAGAATACTTGGGGTATGATCTACAATCGAAACAGAAACAAAAAATATAGTTTTTAGAATTTTTGTCTGTTTGTCTGTTTGTCTTTCCGGCATAAACTCAAAAAGTACTGCATGGATTTACTTCAAATTTGGCATGAAGATAGTTAAGAAGTCGGGTCAACATATAGGCTACATATTATCACGCTAGCAGTGTTATAATCGTAGGTGCGTTTGGTGCTGCATAGCGTTCACGCAGACGACGTCGCGGGCAGCAGCTAGTGGTTTCATAATATCATTAGGTACGTTCAATTCACAACAATGTACAAACGAAATTTCTTTGAGATAGCCTTGGGTAGAAAAATGAGAATAAAGGGTGTACTACTTTTTGAACGATGAATAAACTTCTGTTTGACCTCTTTTATAAATAATAGTATGTCAGGATTAACTCGTGAATGACAGCACACGGGTTTAATGACATACATACTTTTAACACTTTTATAACACTTCTTATTTTTAATAGAAGAAAAATTACAGTTTAAGAAGGTATATCCTGATATTGCCGAGATAAATAAATAGTTATTAAACAGTTTAATAGCATCCATAGAGCAATCTGGTTGTGACTAAACATTTATTTAACTTAACATAACTTAGTTATAGTTCTATCTCTAAGTTATTGTTTGGTTCTTGTTGTTGCTCGTCACGCAGCCGTCTGCCGATCTAAGTTGTGTTTACTATAAATTAAGTTGTCACGACTCTATCTTGAAATTGTATACTTGAAAACTTTTATTAACGCTAGGAACTTCACACGGTTTTCACCGCAAATTTTTGATAGGTATAGGTATAATTTATATCTTTAATCAAGAATAAGGTTATTTAATGTAAAAATACATAAGTTTGATCCAATTGTTAGTTTCAGAGCTTATCTGTGAAACTGTCATAAATTTACTACTTAACAATAAGTTTTATTACATAATCATTTGGCATTAACTTAAAAACAAATACAAAAGGAATGCATTCGTTCACTTCACACATTATATATATATTTAGTTTTCTTGGTAACAAAAATTCACTAAAGCCCATTTCTAGAGTGTTTCGAAATAAAAGAAATTTGCGGTTATGTCAAAATTCAAAAGAGAGTTTATTGAGAATTTAGCGGTGCCATTTAAAGTAATGGAAGAAGTTTAACAACACCCTGTATGTGCTAGCTTCTAGGGCTGCCAATTAATGATTTCTATTACCTACTTTTCGTAAGCAAAATTATTAAATTGAACGAAAAATACAATGTTTAATATAAAGGATATGTTTTAAATTTGTAGTTAGCTAAACTTAATTTTTAGTCTAATTGACCACCTAAATATTTTACAAAGAGCCAAATCGGTTCTGCAATCGAAGTATCCAAGCTTACCCTCATCATTTCATCCTGTTAGGACATATTAACGAGTTTGGTCTCCATTCAGTAAATACTGTGACCAAAATTCAACCTTTTCCAAAAAAAAAACATAAATATAGGAAACCCAATCTATCTTATAGTCAAATATTGTTCGCTTATCGTAGTTGCATAACGTTACATAAAAAGACTGTCAAATATAGTAATAAAAAAATATTCAACGTAGAGTTTAAAACGAAATATTATATTTATTATTATTATATTATATATATTATTTTCAAAGCAAGTTTTGCCAACCCTGCAGATAACGAAGGTTCAATCATTAATCACCGCACCGTACGAAAACGTCTAAACTTAATTTGAAAAAGTTTAAATTGCATGAATTTTAATATTTTGCGGTTAAACCCTACTACCACAAAGTGGTTAACTGTAAAAGTTCTATTTTTGAAAGTTTAAACTATTTTTCGACACTTATCCTATTTGTGTTATGTTAAGTTTGTCTTTAAAATACAATGTTGAAATATCATATAAATAAATAAATAAAATAATAAATAAAATCCCCAGACAATCACACCAACTATATGGCCCCAAAGTAAGCATAGCTTGTGTTATGGGATACCATATAGCGAACTAGGGGGGAACCTAGAATATAAATACATAAATAGATAAACACCCAGACACGGAACATTTTTTTTTTCTGGTTCCGTGCGGGGATCGAACCCGCAACCACTGGCGTCTGAGGCAGATAGGTTTACCCCAACGCCATAGTGGTCGTTTAATCATATGCTTAAACATTTTTATTTTTACATTGTGTTTGAAAGTAAAATAAATAATAGATAGATAATTTCGTTAAAAAGGTATTTTATTTTAAATAACTAAAAACTTTACTTAGAAATTATTTCCAAAACCTAGCATTTTTAACAGAATCTCAATTCAAACCACCCATTTAATAATGTTTTATTTTTTTGTTTAAAATATTTGTTTTATTTTCCAGGTACGTCTTCATTATTTGAGAAAAAGCTATGAAAAGTAACGTATGTATAAGAAATAATTTTAATTAGATAAAATTTAAGGCGTTTTTCAATATTTGTTTTCTTTAAGAAACTTAATTTACTTCCATGCTGGACTAGGAGCAAAAAAAAGACATTAAATGTGCGAGCTGCTACTCATTCCAGACATACTGTAAAAGACGGTAAAGGGACAGAGGTTTTACTGGCATTTTTGTAGGCGATAGGCTGATTCTCTGTCACTGCAATAGTCTCTGTCCATCATTATAATACCTCCAAATTTGTCAAACGTGACATCAGATGGTTTTACAGTCTCTGGTGTTCTGCCTACCCCATAAGGGATACAGGCGTGAAGTTATGTATGTATGTATGTAATTTGGAGCTGGATGGAGTTTGGTGAATGTCAGAAATAATTTTAGTATTTATAGCCCTCATCTTTTCAAAAAAGTTTTAACTAAATACTTTTGTTGTTGATGTATCGAGATATTTTATAATAATTTTTTTTTCAATTCAATTCCAGAATACGTTTACTTACAAGAAAAACAAATACCAAGTAGATGTGGTAATTTTATCTATAGAAAGAAATACAGACTGCAAAAACATTTGCACTTGCAGACAATCCATATATGTATTAGAACATAAACTCCAAAAAAGTAACGTCAGCAATAAAATCCCACGTTAAACATTTAAATTCTAAACGGACGTGTAAAAGATTTCTTACTTTCACAGATAGCTAAGTCAAACATTGGTAAATGTATCGGATAAGTTTTTGTTCGTATATTTCTTCTCTACTTTTCTCAGTTTCTCTCTGTCGTTGGTCCTCGACGATATTGCTTGGGGATTTCAATTCCTAAACAAGAAATTTTTCCTAACATTTTCTTTTTTGAATAAGGATTTTCTTGCGATTTTTGTTTTCTATCGGTACTTGGGTTTGGAAGGTAAGTTTTTGAAATTGGTAAAACGATTCTATTTTCGTTTTGAATTTGGATCTTTTTTATGCAGGCTATTCCGACTGGAGTACCTATATGAGTAGATAAATCATTGATCACTAAAACTCCTATTTTGTGATATTCAAAAGGACAATTATTATATTTAAAGTTACTCTTGACCACGTTATCTGACAATCCGTCAAAATGTCGAGTTGAAAATCTATCGTTATTCAGTTGAACGCGAAAAAAAACAATATAAAACGTCTTTCATTTGAATCCGACATTCGTTTATTAGTTTAATTGACATTCATAAAAGGAATACTTCAAAACCAATGACTTTTTTTTTAAAAGTTAAAAAAAAGTTATTATTTAGATATTAGGCTTGTACGTGGCCAGTACTTACAGAGGAGGATAAATTAAAACAATTAATATTTTTTTAGCTTAAAAAAGGAACTTTCAAAGAGTTTTTATTAGATTTGTACGTGGCCAGTATTTGACAAAGATTAAAAAAAAAGTGCCGATTAGTTTCGTGTCCTGACAATTTGAACAATTCTCTTTTTAAAGTTACTTACATTTCGTATTCTCTAACTGCATACGAAATGATAATATTATGGAAAATGGTATATCAAGTAAATATCCCGTTACGGAGCTGTACCCGAGGTCAGTATGTAACACCGTTAGGACGGTGAAACCATAGAATAAGTACCTATGTATAATTTTGTATAAAATAACCGTTGAACATTCCGTTTTAATTTTTATTTATTTGGGACAATAAACAATCTTACATTAAAACATTACAATTTATAAACACTTACTTAATAATTTAGACTTAATGTAGATCAACGACATTGTCCACGGATAAATACAGGTTATTATTTTATAAATCAATGTGGAATAGTGAGTGATAATTAGTGCAAAATTACAATTATGTTAGTAGTACAATAAGTAAATACATTTGTTACTCTTCTGACAAACAGGATATTATTTGACTTCTAAAAGAAGATGGTGAAAGATTAAATAAGTCTACATTTTCAAAAAGCTTATTATAGGTGTTGATAAAACGATGCAAAGGCGCGCGCGCGCCTGCGTTGGTGCGACTAACTAATAAGTTTTGGAAATTCAATCTAATAATGCTATTGTTGATTGAAATAAAAGTTTAATCAAATATTTCTAAGATTCATACCAATTAAGTAACTTCACACAAGGTTATGAAAGCTGACTATACAGTAAACATAGTAATTAGGTTATTAGTTCGATTTCCGATCATATTTTTTCTTATTACTTCACTTTACTTCGAACAGAGCCATTGATTAAGTCTTTTGATTCTTTGAAAAAATATCACTTCTGTAAATCACTTATTCACTTAGCAGATTGGATGCGTGGATTAGGTCTTCGCAAACTTCGTACTAGGATCGTTTGATAAGTGCTAATCACTTTACTAATTTGTTAGGTAGATTAGTTAGCATTTCTAGTGACGTCATCACCGAATAAATTTGGCTACTTACCTTCTCAAGTCTGTTTACAAAGAATGATAGAAACCCCTATCTACTTATATTATAAACGTGAAAATATGTATGAATGGATGTATGTTTGTTACTCTTTCACATTGTAACAGTAGAGCAAACTTTAGAATAAAAAATAAATCAATATTTCTAACAAACACATCACATCATCTAGCTCAGATCTTTGACCTCATCTTGTGAGATTAAGGTCAAACGCGGTCAAACATCAATGCATCAATGACTTGATGGACAATATGTATTCTACCGGGAATCGAACACAGGTCCTTCTGCCCTAGAAAGTGATGTATTTTACCACTGCACCCGCCGGTCTTCATACCTAATTACATAGGTACTAGGGCAACTATGTATGGCTAAGTGCACTTTGTATTTAGCTGTATTCTCATTAAGATAATATAGCTTAGCATAGTAACTTATCTTATTGATAGTAAGTTGAAAAAATCTTTGGAAAATTTAGATTTATATGAAAATTAAGTACGATATCGTCTTAAGTTTTCACGATTCAATATACATACATAACTTCACGCCTGTATCCCTTATGGGGTAGGCAGAACACCAGAGGCCATCAAACCATCTGATGTCACGTTTGACAAATTTCGAGGTATTATGATGGAGAGAGACTATTGCAGTGACAGGGAGTCAGCCTATCGCACGCAAAAAACGCCCATAAAACCTCTGTCCCTTAACTGATTTTTATGGTATGCCCGGGAAGAGAAGCAGCTGGCACATTCTATGCTTTTATTTCGCTCCCAGTCCAGCATGGAAGCCGATTCAATATATTAAATAAAATACTTTTAGCAAATACTTGATTTTAATATTATTAAAGGAATGCCATCTAGTGGTAAGCTTGTTTTAACATTGTAATAGCTGACAAGTCTAGCAAAAAGTACACTTATTCTTACCAAGTCTGGTAATTCAAAACGCATAAAACAAGCAAGT
Organism: Stenoptilia bipunctidactyla; assembly: GCA_944452665.1. Taxonomy (NCBI): domain Eukaryota; kingdom Metazoa; phylum Arthropoda; class Insecta; order Lepidoptera; family Pterophoridae; genus Stenoptilia; species Stenoptilia bipunctidactyla. Next base: position 10,369,858 of record OX101743.1, read on the forward strand.
AGGTTTAAAACAAAAAAGTTTTAACACATAATTTTTCCATTACTTATCATGAGTTTTGCATGATATTACTTCTACCTTCAAACTACGAAAATCAACCTTCTATCTTGCTAGTAAGATCTAATTTCGTTCGTTATTTTTGTATTACATTCTCCGGTCAAGCTTGACTATATTATATAGGCCAAATAAAGGTGTTTTACATAATGAGTTAGGCATAACACCGTCCCTCCATTAGACATAAGTGAGGGACAAGACCGGATGGGCTTATGCATAATGGTGCCAAGCTTCATATTACATATATTATATAGCATTATATGTAACTCGGTATGTTGTGGGACAACTAATTGAGATATTGTAACTTGATGATTACTTAAGTTAAGTGGCCTAAGGTAAAGTTTATGTTTAAATTCTAATAAAGATAGGTATATTACAAAACGAAGTGTAGGTACATTACTGCATTTCTCGACATTAGGCTGCAAACTGGATGGCAGCGACAGCGACAGGCACGCGGGGAATCTGGGCCGTTTTCGACACCTGCGGACGCTCGAGCGATTTGTCGCGGTTTCATACAAACTCGATACTTTCTATCGTGTTGCGGAAATCGCTGCCCGCGCTGCTGTCGCTCTCGCTCTCGCTGTCGCTGCCGTCCAGTTTGCAGCAGTTTTAAATGAGATGAATGGTAAAGCCATGAGTGACTATCTGCCTTAGACTCCAGTGGTCACGGTTCGATCCCTGTTCAAAGTAATTATTTATGTTTACAGACATACAATTTTTGTATTATTTACGTTATGTAGCAATTTACATAAAAATATAAATAAACCCGCATTTAAATCTCAGTGTCGGTTACGAAGGCTCTCAAAAGCGCTTGAAGAAAAAATATTTAATAGTTATAAAACATCTACTATTTATCAAAGACACTTAAAAAGGAATCGTGTTAAATTGTATCCAAATTAATTGTTTTCAATAGTTTTATCTTTAGACATTACATCTTATCTTAAAGAAACTACTTTTTCACTCAATAAGATAAGTTCAGGAAAATATAAAATATAAAATTCTCGTGTCACAGTTTTCGTTGCCATACTCCTCCGAAACAGCTTGAACGATTTTGATGAAATTTTTTGTGCTTATCCGGTATCTATGAGAATCGGCCAACATCTATTTTTTTTTTATTTATATGGCAAAACAACGTTTGCCGGGTCAGCTAGTAAATTTATAGAAATACAACTACAAACTTCTCTTTTAATTAAGTATTTCGTTTACAACAATTATTAAACAGTAGAAACCAATTACAATAATTTAAATTACCTTATCATAGAAATAAACAAAATTAAATTAAACTGAATATAATTACACAAATTATTCGTAACTCTACATCCGTACCATTACCATTTCTAACAACTACCGTCTCCTACCATCTAAACAGAAATCCCATTACACATCCATACATAACTGAACACGAAATTTGCATATACAGGTACAGTGACCATCAATCATAAGTTCGGTACAGTCAACGTCAACTTCCGTTTCCACAAGAACGTTAATTAACCGATCGAATCACGGATGTCAAGGGCATAAATCTTGGGACCTTTGGACCTGTATTTTGAATCTGGAATCCAGAATGATTGATGACATCCAGTGTAGTAGGTACTTAATGTTTTTGGAAACAAATGTGATTCTTCTTTCGTGTTAAAATGAGGAAATTTCAGTTTGAACTGTTTTGTTAACACTGATTTATTAGTAGTCGATGTTCCTTGTTTTAAAATTAATGGTTTTACATGCGAGAACGTCAATTTGTACTTATGCAAATAACTTTATTTTTATAACGATGTGGTAAACAGAATAAAAAACAGTACAATTACATGTAATATATGTATGTATACACATAAACTATATATATTTTTTAAATAAGTCTATCAAAGATTGACACCATGTGAAAGATTGTCATCAAGGAATCTTTGATATCAAATTATCATCATCTTCTAAAACATTTCAGTACTTTTATCTTAATTAATGATTCAATTAACGTATTGAGCCTTTTTGGGAGATCTTTTTTGACTATTTACTTGTCATCATATTTTGTATGTACATATAGAATTCTATTTTCAAATTCCTCAAAAAGAAACTGAAAATCCCGATCACATTCACCTTATCCCGTAATAACATTGCTTGTATTACCCCCCCATCTCCCTTTCACCGATTACATCCAGGAACCGGTTCGCGATGATGGATAACCGGAATTTACCGGTTCCACCGACATTACTGTCTATTCCAAGTATCTATAAATCGGTACCTTTATGAAAGTACTTAATTTATGTGCTGACTGTACTTCGATGTAATTTACGAGTTTTGTAAGGTAACTTAATATAGCATTTTATTTATTTACTAGTTATTCTGGTGGTTTCACTTAGTCAAATTCAAATCATTTATTTCAGAGCCATATTTTACATCAGAAAAATAAAGATTAAATTTAAGTACATAAGGCACATACAATTCAAAACAATAATTACAATAAAAAACAGAAGACTATTAATAAATTTTGCAAGTAATGTCAATAGGAATTAAATATATTAAATATTTAATTATTAATGTCAGATTTAATTATTATTTAAAATATTTAAAAAAAAACACACAAATTTAATATAAGTAAGCAGAATTATGTAAATCGTTTTGTGTTATTTTAGGTTAGCTGTGAGGTACGCAAAGTTTTCTAAGTAAGTATATTAATAGTAGTACCTACCTAAATATGGTAAAAATCAGAGATTTAAAATATTATTTACAATTCAATCTATGTAGTTTAAAAAAATTAAGGCAGGTAAATAATTTTAGGCCCTAAGAATGTATTTTTCTCTTTTTAAGTAAAGTCATCTTATTTAAGTTTATTATAATCATATTATTTCTGATCTACGAAGATCATTTGTTTAGTAAACACTAATATATTTGTATACCTACTTAAAACCATGTTAATAATAAATATTTAAAATATTAGACGTCAATCAAAATTTAATATTAAATATAAAATCAAATAAGAAAGACATCAACATTATTTATACAGGGTGTGAAAGCTTACCAACTAAAATACCTTAGATGTTTTAATATCGGATTTGTCCCGGACCGGTCTTCCTACCTTGTACAAAATTAATAAATATTCCCTAAAATCAAAAACAAAAGATTATTACCTCATCACGATCTATTGTCTTTAGGCTGTATTCAACTAAAATTAATAAACATCGCTTTATACAGGGTGTTAAATCAAAGCTGAGTAAAATATAATGTTGGACCTGTCAGGGAAGCTGTAACTATCCGTTTATATAAAATTGTTTAATTTCCGCGTATTTCCCACGAATAATATTGGAACGGCCATTTTGGATTTGTGTTGCTTCGTTTTGTGAAATTTTAATTAAATTATTCAGGGATATTTTTTATTACAATTTGTGATTACTACGAAAATCACATACCGATGATAACGTTTAGTTTTTAATACTGGTATTTTATAAAGTTATCGAGAAAAGTAGTTCCTTCCTAGCCTATGTTATTGAATTACTATTGAATTCCCGACTAGAACTACAAATAAAACTAATTTGATATTTTTCGTACTTTTAAATTACATATAAAAACACTGTGTATTTAATATTTAAACCATATTGCTATTAATAACACTCTACCAACATAAAAAAACAGCACTCTAAAAAAGAACATCTTACGCCAACCTTTTTACCATCGCAGTAGGAACCGGATTGAAAAGTATCAACAATTTATATCAATCAGTTTCGTTGCGTCAATCGTCATTTTTCTTAATTTCGACCCCTATTGTCGGGACCCCAAATTTGACACTTCGAAAATGACTCGCCCTCAAATGGCGTGATTCGTTAAAAAATATAAGTGTTACGAAAATATCACTACACGAATATTTTATTGTACAGTGTATTAAGTAGATGTATAGCTAAAATATGGAGCTTTAAATATGTAGTCTGTAATTTAGTTTTAAATAGGGCGATAACTGGAAATTTAATTTATTAAATTATCAAAGCCGAGATATGAAATATTTCGATATTTTCACTAGATAAAGTCCAAATTATTTGTATTTGGATGTGGAAATTGTTGGTTTGAAAAAAAACTTATGTTACAAAATGTATTCATCTATAATGATATGAAATACATAGACTGTAAAAGATATTGTTTATAGTAAAATTAGTTTACAATTAAACTACCTATTCCTAACTTTTTTATTCCTAAAAATTTGAACTCAGACACTCTTATTAATAAACTCGGATTAAAGTTAAGCCTAGTATTAGCAGTACTGTACTCGGATTAAAGTTACGCCTAGTATTAGCAGTACTGTACAGGAGTGTAGTTTATAAATAAGAGTGAGTAACTATTGACATCAATCAGAAAATTAAAAACACAGCCAACTCTATTTATAAAGTATTCATGAAATTACCTTTGAAACAACATAATTGGACACAACAAAAGTACGAGAACTAAATTTTCCATAACAACACATTATTGATTGTCACTCAATAATAGGACTAATTTTGTCAAATGAAATTAATTTGTTTGTTTGTGTATAGTCGACTTAGAATAGCTTATGCCGGTTGATAAGATTTAAATGATATGATTGAAACCTTATTATTGATAGGATAAGGTGCATGACTAGGGAAAATACTTTCTATTAAATCTACTGTCAAATATCGTGACTATCATAAACTTGGGTGTTTTATGTGTTTTTCTACTGGTTAGAGAAAAATTTTAAAATAAACAAAAGAACAGCAGAAAGCCAGACTTTTTATATAAAGGCTAGTATTAGAAAAGTCGTCGTGGCGTCGTGGTTGCTGTGTGTACGATATCACAGGTTAAGCAACGCTCGGCGCGGTCAGTACTTGGATGGGTAACCGCCGCCACCGTCTGTATCGGCACCCTGAAAATTCTGACATCCACCGCCCAGCACTGGGCCAACTTGGTGGATTATGGCCTAAGCCTCCTCATCACCCAGGGGAGAGACTCATACCCTGCAGTGGGCTCATTAAAAAGAGTTGTGATGATGATGATGATGATTAGAAAAGTATACTTTTTCCTACATCTGAAGAACAAAACAATTGTAGGACAAATAGAACTATTCGACCGTCTATCATGGAGTACATATCGTATAACCTCAATGTGCTCTATATTCTTTTATAATTTTCCATTTATACATTTTGAATTGATTACAAATGTAATAACTTTCAAGTTCCGTTGCAACATATAAATCACATAAATAAGCTAATAACTTTATCAGCCTCTCATTGTTTCCAAAAAGAAATAAAAACCAAACGAATTGGACTTAAAAACACTAATAACATCTATCTCTTTTATTTCCCCTCATTATATGAAGCAAAATATACAAGTTGGACTCAGAAGCGACTTCTCAAAAAAAACAACAGTCATATGTCAATCTTTTAGTCCTTTAGCCTGGCAATTTACAAGTCAAAAGTTTGTGACAGCCCTATGTCGCTGTCAATAGGGTTGGCAGTCGCTTAAATTTTGTATAGAAAAGGAATTGAAAGTAATATCGTTATGGCTAATTTAAGCTTCAAAGTCGACTGATGTTTTACTAGTATAAACTAAAAATAAAAACAGAAAAGCATCGCTTCTGATACGTCAAAGTAATGTTTGTTTAGTAATGTATGTTTAGTTTAGAGACTAAGAGATTTTTTAAACAAAAACGTTATATTTGGATGCGTGGATTGTGGGGAAGAACTTATGCTTTTAAATGGTGAGTTTTGGCAGTGATATTCCTTAAACGCAGTAATCAAATAGTTTCTTTAAGAGGCTTTTTGATATCCTATTTATTAAATAAATTAATGAGTAATAATTAAGTTACTAAAAAGAGCTAATGTTCCGGTACTAGGAAGATTAAAGCTTTGTGTATCACCTACTCTAAGTTTAAGTACTCTTAAGTTTGTAGCGGCAAAGAACAAACAAATTTTACCGAATTAGTTTAATAATTAGTTATATTTGTATAAATGTAATGAATTTTTAATTAATAAAATACTTAAAAAAATATGACCTTGAAATATCCATAAGAGTTCGGAGATGAACTGCAAAAAAAATTCAATCACTATCCGTTTCAGAGATTGATTTTTAATAAACAAACCCTTTAATGGTCTAGAATGTTTTAATAGTTTGCTTGCTTATATACATATAAAATTTAATTTATCTGTAGCTTCATGTCTACCTCGAACACCATTCTTGTGGAAATATATTACATTACTGAACTATTTTTTTGAAATTTTACATCCAATTGTATTTCGTAAATTAAATGTAATGAACTACTTAAGAAAAGGTACCTTTTCTGAGACTCCAAGCGGCTTATTACGTAACACATAAACCTTTGCGATTCCATTTTCATTCTTCTAATTGCATGAATAAAATTCCTTTTAAGTACCTACCGACAATTTGCCTTTCTAAGCTTTGCATCAATCGATTGATTCTCCCTTCAATCACTTGAGATCCTCTAAATAAACTTATTTGAATAAATAACTGCACGCGGCAACCCTGCCAATGAAACGTACACATCAAAGCTAGCCGACATTGCAGGGTTGCTACCGGCAGTTTATTAAATAAACAATTCTGTGCAAATATTCGTGTACTTTTAATATTTAATTCGGTTTGTTTGATTTTTGATCTAGTGTTTGATTTGAATGTAATTTATTTATTTGTGTCTGTATGGTCATTTGGTAATATTGTGCTGTGACTGTTTTACATTTTTGAGTTTTTTTTACCCTTTTGTTTTGTAATACGCGATTTTTTTTTATTTCGGACGTCCCTCTGTTGTAATTGAAAAGTATGAATTTAGTTAGGAGTATGCACTGATTGTAATAGGCTACATTTATGATTCCACTTAATATTTAAAAATAATCAGCTCATTCAAAATGTACTTGCTAAGTAGCAAACTACAAATAAATCTCTATTTATCTTTAGTGGTGTTAAGATATATGCGCTTTGAGAAGTGTGTTCGTCTTTGTTGATAACATGATCTGCACTTTTCCACCGTCAAACAGCTTACAAACAAACATACAAGATAGAAGGTATAGGGAGTGTAATTTCTGGCACCGGGTCTAACCATACAATATCTTAGGATTGATATCCCTTCTTGCTTATGAGGTGCAGTGACTAATAAAACCAGCCAACCTTATACTTGATCATTTCTAACCAACAGCATATATATTGTCAGGAAATACAATTCGAAAGTTGACGTTAAGAAATTAAATGAAATGATTTTTGTTATTCATCATAAGACCATCGAACGGCCGCTTAATGACGTCACAATTTTGTAATTCGGCTTTAACAAGGTGTTGATAGTTATTGAATAAGATATTACAGTAAAGCCGGCGGAAAAAAACTCTTTTTTAGTCAGTATACATACGAATTAATACAAAAGGGCCAGTACATATTGATCATGACATGAAAAAAACAAACACAAGACTGCTTATTGTGAGAGCCAGTGTCATGCCACAACCAAATTACTTACGTAGTAGCTGCATTGAGCTATGGATGCACAACACGAACATGACAAACTGGGACCAGACTATTTAAACATGAATGGAAAAAAATAGTCATAGTATCATCAGCAAAACGACCTGGCACCGCTAGCAGCACCCTTTCACGAGTATAACGCAAGCACCAGCCATCACGCTCCTCAACCATATTTTAGGGAAGAGGGTGACCCGATACCCGACTCTGCCACTAGCCATGCCGCCTGAGGGAGCATGAAGTTCTTGCTGTTGTCTTAACAAGAAAATAAGTGAGTGAGACAGTCACCAGTATGCCACATGTCATACTGCACAGCCATGCCGTAAACAAAATTAATAAGTAATTAGATACTTTTTGAAATATCCTGTAGTGTGCCTAATCCTCTAAATAATCTTAAAAACTGATTTAAATTTATTGAATGGCAGGGATTGAATTGACTTCACATTTTTTTTATATATAGGTACGTATTGACATTCCAATAAATGATTTGCTGCTTTTAGCCAGCCTTAATTTGGGAAACGCTAACATATGGTCGTTCCTTATCTTAACAGAGTAATTTTTATCATGATTATCTTTCCTAGTTTTAAATTTATTACTATTCTTATAAATATACAAAATGTTTTCGTAAATATATTGTGATGCAAGGGTCAAGATACCAATTTCTTTAAACTTTTCTCTTAGAGAGTGGTTTGTACATTCCACAAATTATTGACCATTGACCATTCCCATTTCTACGTTTCTTATTATAAAACCAACATATATTTCAAATCCCCGTTAGAAAACCGTATCTAACATCAGCGTTCAATTGATAAATGTAATAACACTAATCAAACTAACCTCTTCAATTTTCAACCTTACTGCCAACACCTAAGACTTAACTTCCTCAGCAAACTGTAATAGAAACACGTAGGTATAATAATACCCAGTAGCAGGTTATAGGTTCGATACCTGGGGGGCATAATTACGTGTATAGCAGGCAAATTTCCAATACTGACACGAGGTAGGCTAATATTGTACCGTATTCAGACAGCAAATCCGGTTATAGCCGGTTATACATGGAAAATTACATGGTAACTTGGTCAGAATAATCTTAACTATGCAATATTAATCCTAAGAAAACGGCCGAAAACTGATTCATTCGCTAAAAATCCACTTTAGTTACTAAATTATCCTTATAGTTCAGCTTTAGGGCAGATATTTAATTAAAAAAAACGGGTTGAAAAATTTTACTTAATTTTTGCTTGCAATATTGAGCTTTTAAAAAGAAAATTAATAAAAGAATTTCCTTGAAAAATCTCTAAATGACGCAAAAGAGTAGGAACAATATTAAACGAAAGGAATTGGTGACGATCTTTCAGTAAAAATAGTTTCCTATAGTCTGGCTAACGAAAGTAGACAATGGGGGTTTCGCAAACTTTTTATAAGGCAACTTATTCTGGTGTCACTGTTGTCAATCGAACGGTTGTTGGTGGTTATTGTAATTAAGATTTTGAAATTCTCATATTTAAAAATGATTAAAAAAATTTAAAATTTGTAAGTTTCATAACCAATGTACGAATCAGTGACTCTTGGCAATTCATTCCATATGAAATTTCTGGATTCAGATTTTGATTACAATGAATAAAAATAATTATTGTATTTTATTGTTTTATATTTAAGCCTGATTAATACTAATTGCCTATTATTTTAATTATATACATCTTATCAAATAGTAGGACAGTACCAATATTGTTACTTTTTACAATAATTATTTTTTTTTATCAAGTATCATATTTGTTTAATCCATATGGTGTCGTACTATGTATAGTCGGGGTTACCATGATGGTTTTTTTTTAAATTCGCCAGATTTTTTCATTCTCTACTTTCAATAGCCAGACTATAGTTTTTATTTTAACTTTTACCTTCAAAATTCAATTTAGGTAGTCATAGCTAACTATGTCATCATAGCATAAACACCCGAAATTAATTTCGCACATTGTTTCAACAACGGAATGTTACAAAATATTTTCCGCTTCGTAACTCGATTGGTATTGTGACAGATTCTATTCGAATCGATCACGGACTTCTAATTATTTGATCGAATAGCCGAGTTCGGTATGTATCACATCCATTTTATTGCTTTGTTACGTAACGATTTTCTATCAAAATTGCGCTACCCTGATTTACTACAATACTGTATTAAAACTTAATTTATATATGGTGTATGAAATATAGATTTCACGCGATAATTCCGCGATAATAAAAATCAAATTCATGATGAAAAATGCAGTATTTGTAGAAACTCTATACATTGCCTTTTTGATATTTTGTGAAATATTTGAAATATCTATTAAATAATACTTATTTTGTAAGTATGTACATTATGACCATCGAAAAGTATATTTCTTTGAACTACAAAGCTAATTTTTTGGCTTTGGATCCACCTGATGTTAACATTTTCATGGACTTCAGGTTTATCAAATATGCTTACATAATTGTAATTAAGGTGGTAAAAATTTTTTATAAAGTTTAATTCGATTAGATGATTTTTAAGCGCCAAATTAGTTTAACAACATTTTAAATAAAAACTTAAATATCACCATACATTTATCGCTTCCACCCTGTATAAATATGCATTTAAGTCTGTCTAGCCACAACTATTTGTAGTCTCCTCACCATAATCGTCGTTGTATGGCTTGGAGTGATGCCAAATAGATACACTCCTTTTTGAAGGTTGGTACAATTGTCTGGTTGGAAGATTTAAATTAATTTCGCTTAATTCGTGGACGCGGCGCTGAGAGGGTTAAGTTGTTATATTGCTGAAAACTATTTTGTTAATTTATTGCTGTATAACTATTGTTTGTTTGGACTTTCATTTCGTGTGGGTTTTAGTTATGTGTTTGTTATTGGAAATTTGTAAAATAACCTTTGTTTAGTATGAATAGAGATTTTTTTGTTATATCTTTCATGAGAGGGTACTAAAATCAATGTTAGTTTAGCATTGATAACTAGCGTGTGTTTCAATCAAAGAGAAGGAATGGGTAGTGTGTTGCTGCCGTCCGACCATAAAAGGATAGGACATGGAGACTAACAAAAATGACTGATACAGAAACTGCTCTTAAAGCTTATCACGGTTATGTTGCATCAATATTTACCTTAATGGTATTCTTCTTTGGGGTAACTCGGTCAAGCTAAATAGAGCATTTATTGCACAAAAGCAATGTATAAGAAGCATTGCAGATGTCAGTTCTTGGACCACCTGTAGGCCCATATTTAAATCACTTAAACTCCTAACCCTCCCTTGTATCTATATATTAGAAACCTGTATTTTTGTGAAAGCTAATCCAGAACTATTCACAACGGAGAAACAATATTGTAACTTTAATACTAGATTTCCCGACAAAATTCGACTACCAAACATCAAAACAGAAATATGTAAAAGAAATTGTTTTGCTATGTCAGTAAAGTTAGACTATATAATCATTTACCGGCCGATATGAAATGCTTGCCTTTAAACAAATTTAAATTCACACTACGAAATTGGCTCCTACAAAAATCATACTACTCCGTAAATGCATTTTTGAAAAACAAAATATATGGACCTAACTATATATGACATGCTTATTTTGCCTATTATTATCATTATTAATTTAAATATAGCAATGTGACATTGAATTTATAATAAAGGTAATATTAACATGTAATGAAACTCTAAATTTATTGTACAATTTTATTATTTGCTAATTGTGAATTTATAATATAGGTATAGGTGTGACATCAAATTTATAATATTGACATGCAATTAAGATTGAATTTATTATGTTATTATTAAGTGCTAATTGTTGAAATTATTGACATTTTACTGTATTCAATTCCTTTAATTTTAAAATCTTTTTCTCTATTCTAATTGTATTACATTACTTAAAAAACATATTGCATGCTGTTATACAGTGTAGAGTAGAACTATTTATTACATGTAAGACCTATTTGTATACCACTATATAGCAATAAAAAATGGTTTGATTTGATTTGAACCTTTAAGGTTAATTTGTATAGGTAGTATTTAGGTGATTTAATAAATTTTATATTCACAGTCTGTCAGGTAAAAGAACCTAGTACAAAATTAGCAGGTAATTCACAATGTACAATTTACAAACAAACTAAATTGACAAAAAAAATTTTTTTGACATAACATTGACAGTTAATTTGCAACTTTACTTTCTCAGTAATAACCAACATTACGTCGCAACAATTTGACGTCTTTTCAAACTCGACGAAACTAATAAATATGTATGTGTCATATCACACAGGATTCATACAATCCAAATCAAATGACTTCAAACAGTAGGGAGAAGTAATAATTTGCATATAATTTGAAATCAAGTACTTATTCAGAGTTGATTTCTTGAACAAAAAGTTGTTTTAAAGTTACTCTGTTTTTGTTTTAGGGCTGCGAAATTTAGGTAAGTCAAGTCAAGTCAAGTCAAATCTAGATTTTAACTCGAAGTTTTGGTGCCTTATTAAGCTGTGTAAAAATATTGTAACGGAATATGGGAATTTTCCGTTCCTGTGGGAATTTTGAAAATTCCTTCCTTACTGGACCTCTACATCCCCAAGGAATGTATGTTCCAAATTTCAGCTCCCTACGCCCAGTAGTTACGGCTGTACGTAGTCTGTCAGTCACTCAGTCAGTAACGGAACAGTTTTATATTAGTATTTAGATTTAAATCGATGTTTCATGGGTTTACGTACCATGGTCACGACAGTCTCCCGCGTTTTGGAACAGTGTATTTAATATTTAATAATCGTTAAAACTTACGCCAATATTATATCTGAAATAAATCCTTACTTAAGAGAAAGTCTAGCAAATACAAAAAAACATTCAATCTAAGTGTTAATTTCAAAGAAAAGCGCTTTGAAATAAGTAAAAAAACTTAAGCTATATTAATATAGAGAATAGTCATGCAAACTTAAGCCTTAAACCTATGTAATAAAGCTTTATTTGACAAAAATGAGCATTTCAAATAACTTACTCACACAGAGCTAATGATAAGTAAATTGCATGAAAAGACATGTAAATACATCTGTTTGTACATTTTGCAGAATTGAAACCAATAAATACATAATAAAATAAACATATTATACTTGTTGCCATATTATATACCTTATGTACACTAGTAAATGGCTTATGTAAATTATTTACTTTATTGATATTTAACTGTATGTGTTATTAGGTAAACTGTTTGCTTTTATAATTTTATTTGATTAGTAAATAAACTATTTAGGCAAATAAGCTATGAAATAGGAACGGATAAACTATTTAAACAGTTTAATAAATAATATTTTTGACTGGCATAACATTTTGTAAATTTGTTTGGATGGCCTTCGTGGTGTCGTTGTACGTTGCCGGTCATGTTAAAAATGTTGGGTTCGAATCCCAGTAAAATTTAACAAGTTATAATTAAGCTATTGCATAGCTTCTATCGCGGGCCTTGAGCGTGGGGACCGAATCCAGAAATTCCGTAACGAAAAAAACCTAACACCCCCCACTCCGACTCGCACAGCGGTGATACTTTGATTTCATAACTTTATGCGGGCTTTAATAAACAATCAGCGCCATCTACTAGGAACTGGTGGAACTTCATATTAGATCAAACATTACTGCATTCAAAGATTAAACTACATTAATAAAATAAATAAATAATTATAATAAATAAATAATTATAATTGCATAAGTTGATAAAAAATGCTATGCAATAGCTTTACCGCGGCAGTCTCCGAGTGCCATACGTCTTTTTTTACTCAATTAAGACTATAGTTGACTAAAATGGACCTAAAGACATTTGTCTCTAAAAAATGGAAAATTAAATGCATCTTAAAATGGTATATCTATAGGTCCATTTTAAGATACAATTTTGCTGATAGGTACAGTAATTAAAAGCAGGGCCGTGATAAGAATCATCCCCTTATCACTTTTATCTACCCTACAACACTCAAAACAACTGCCGAAACAAAAGAAAATACACCCCTTACAATGATATTTTGCCAAATAATACTATATGAAGAATTTCCCTTCCATTATGAAATCTAAATTTTGACACCTATACGAAATTGTCTATGGTTTGAATAATAGTAACCCCAAAAATATGATAGGGCAAGGTTCATTGAACCTAGAAGGGTTAATCATAATCGTAATATTCAAATTTAAATTTGGGATTATTTCAAGTGGTTTATTTACGTTGACAAAAAATATTTTCTGAATAAAAAAATATAGCTAACAAGGTATTAGCATATATTTTTGATTATTTCGTTAAAAGTTTTAACAATTTATCTTTTAAATGGAGTTGTAAATAAAGGGTGGCTTAGAATAACCCTTGAATAAAGCGTGATGGACATATAAATATATCTTACATACGCACGCATAAATTACGAATTGAATCCACTGGGGAAAGTTGTAATTGTAGATCGTATATTAAAACAGCGCCATCTATCCCTTAAGTGAGCACATAGGTTATGTTATTTGTGGTATACAGCGAATATACATATACAAAAAAAATTGTAAATATATGTAAGTTTTATGCCGTGCAAATAATTACCAATGGAAACAAACATGTTTCTTAACACTATTATATTGTGTGAGAATCGAACCCTCGATCGCCGTAGTCGGAACATTGTCAAACTTTGACTTCACCCTATTTGGTTAAGTAAAAGTTTGACAATGTTGTGTAAGTAACGAGGAAGTGTGGCTCTGAAATATTCGACGCTATGATATTCAGAGAAAGATTTCATATATTTTATCACTAACTTTATTGTTTTTTTTTTTTTTTTGTAAATTATGGATGGGACGTTTGTCTTCCATGCCACCTGATGTTAAGTGAACATGAAGACTAAGGTGGTACACGTCCATCCACGAGAAACCTATTCACTCGACGCTTAAAAGTACTAGGACTATACTGGTCAGGGAAAATAGACGCAGGCAGTTCATTCCAAACCTTGGCGACCCGTATCAAAAAGGAACTGTCAAAGCGCTTAGTTCGACTTTTCGGAATATGGTTTGTTGGTTTGTTTTAGTTTCCTGTACTACACCCTTGCCTTTATTAGATGAGACTTAACAACCATTGCTTTGTTTGCTGTCCATGTAAGCTTCGAATAGCTCTGCATAAGTAATCCGAGTGACTCCCGGCTGGTGGTAGGATCCCGTCATCACTACCCTTCATATAAAATCTGCCGCCAAATATAACCGCTCCGGCGCAGGCGGTGATGTCTTCCGGTAATATTTTAGAAGATATAGTTTTTTTTTTATATTGTAAGGATAGGACGTTTATCTTCCATGCCACCTGATGGAAAGTGCGCATGAAGACTATGGTGTTACACGTCCATCCACGAGAAACCTATTCACTCGACACTTAAAAGTTCCAGGACTGTAGTGGTCAGGAAAAACAGACGCAGGCAGATTGTTCCACACCCTGGCAATCTGTACCAAAATGGAACTATCGAAGCGTTTTGTTCGACTTCTTGGTAAATGTACTATATAGGGATGGAAGTTCTGTCTGCGTCTGGTAGTCCGGTGGTAAAAGGGGTGGGTTCAATTTGGTCAAAAAGAGCACTCGCACACTCACCAAAATGTAGCCGATAAAATACTGTCAAACAGCGTTTGCTGCGTCAGTTCTTCCCCAAGCTTGTGTGCTTTCTACGACCTCAACTTCTTCACTTACCATCAAATGAGATTGAGGTCGTGTTAGTGTTGTGCATCCAAAGCTCAATGCACCTTCTATGTAAGCAATTTGGTTGTGGCATGACATTGGCTCTCACAATTAGCTGTCTTGTGTTTGTTTTTTTTTTTCATGCGATGGTCAATTTGTACTGTACCTATTTGTATTAATTCGTATAATTCTGACTGAACAAGAGTGCCAGCCAAGAGTTTTTTGTAATATCTTATTCAATAACTATCAACAGTTTGTTAAAGCCGAAGTACAAAATTGTGACGTCATTAAGCGGCCATTCGATGGCCTTATGATGAATAAAACTGAATTTTGGTCAAATGTAGGCTTAGTCTATAAAAGACAGAGTCTTACTTTCAATAAAACATTGTATTTATATCTCCATGCTTGCGGTCTCACGTACCAGTTCTCGAATCATCGGTGGAGATTTTCTTCCAGATAAAAATTGTGCAATTTTTCTACTTCCGAACAATTTGTAAAAGTCAGCTTTTGCGGAAAATTCTAGATGCACTAGAATCGCAAGATTGATCATTGCATTAGCATAACATTAGTAGATAAGGTATATAGCTCATTGTTGGTCTAGATTTTCTGAAAGTCTGGATTTTATATTTCAAAATTGTTGGGAATGTGATTTGGTTTTGGAGTTCTGAATTCGTATTTTAAATGTTTTTTCAAATTTAGAGTGAACTACAAGAAGCTCTTAAGTAGGTAAACATTTATGTGCCTCTGTTTTAAAAACTCGCACAGCGGAATAATATTGGAACACGAAAAGACCCTTAAAAATCTAAACATTTTACAATTAAGTAACATTAACATGTCAACTCGAGGTTTCAATGTCTTTACAGATAGACCTCTTCCAAATATAATTAAACGAGCATATTTTATTTAATTAAACTTGAAAATTTAAGATTTCACGAAATCTAGTTTCCGCCATTAATAGCTGACCTAAAATGTTAACCCTTCCTAGTAACGTTTCACATGAAATCCACTATTTATACGATCCTTTCTTTTAACAAAACCCTTTTTGAAATAGATGTCGTCCTTACATATTTTAAACGGGCAACTATATTACCTTCTCAGACGCAAAGGGATGTGCCTTACACTATTATACAAAAAAATAATATTGTACTTATAGTCTTAAAATGCGGAAAATGAGCTCGTAAAAACATAACCCTTTTTGTGCTGAAGAAGCTTTATTTGCTTAGTATTTTTTCAAGTGCCTTTGGGCTACTTTGGAATGGATGGTCGAGTAGATTGGTGTAAGAAATGGGTTAAATTTTTCGAGAAAGATATATAGCTTTCTTTTTATTGTAGATTATGTGGGCTTCTGGCATCTGTTCTGTATTAAGGTTATGCACTGATTGTGTAGTTGAAGTATTTTTTTTAAATACATTTTCAGTAAAATTAGTCGTTACATTTGAATAAGGGTCAGTCCGAAGTAAGCGATTTTAATAAGTGCGAATGTTTATGTACTTTAATCAAAGAGTATCGCAAATGAGTATACTTATCACAAACTTTGTACATAGAGTTTTCAAACATTGAAACCTAGTCAGGCGAACTCTTAAGGGGTCCTAACAATCAAATAAGACGCCTTAAGACATGCTCATCTAGGAGCATAACTTTTTTTTATAATATAAGCTGACCTAACACGTTTCAATACCCTGGTCACGGATGCCGTTGTTTATTCACATTTAGATATCTACTAGCTGACCCGGCAAACAGATGTTGGCCGATTCTCATAGATACCGGATAAGCGCAAAAAAATTCATCAAAATCGGTAAAGCCGTTTCGGAGGAGTATGGCAAAGAAAACTGAGACACGAGAATTTTATATATTAGACTAGCTGACCCGGCAAACGTTGTTTTGCCATATAAATAAAAAAAAAGATGTTGGCCGATTCTCATACATACCGGATAAGCACAAAAAATTTCATCAAAATCGGTCAAGCCGTTTCGGAGGAGTATGGCAACGAAAACTGTGACACGAGAATTTTATATATTAGATTAAATACTTACAAACCCATCGCAAAGTCGTTAGAAAAGATGTATTACAAAAGAATACAAGGAAAGTATCTGTCAACGCGCAACAAAAATATTCTTAAATATCCACCCCCACTCTCCGCCCCTTTGCCATCAGCATTCGCAGAGAACTAATAAATCAAGCTTGGCCATCATTAGATCCGTATAAGACAAGCATTGTCTGTATGGACAATGGGGACAATATGTCAAATCTATGTTAAGGAGATTACTTAGGGGTTGGTTATGTGGATGTTTTGATATGAATTTTGGTAGGCAAGGTGTAGGATTGAGGGGTTTTAAGCAAGCATTTGTGGTGGATTATCCCAGTAACTAATCTTATATGTATAGATAAGTTTTCCATTACATCTTATTCTTAACCTTATATCTATGGAAGTCACGTAAGAAGTCTTGTATTTTGATTTAAAATTGAAGATTTTCATTTTTGAGATAAAAACTTTTACAAATATTTTTAATACCAGATTAGGTATGTTTACTTCGTGGTGCAGTGGTCGACTGTTCATCCGTGACGAGAGAGGTTTTTTTTTTTTATAAGTGACTAAAACCGCGTTTGACCTCAATCTCACCTGATGGTAAGTGACGATGAGGTCGAAGATGAAAGCACACGGGTTTAGAAAGGAACTGGCTCTTTATACAATATTGCCGGAACACATTACCGCCGGAGCGGTAACATTTGGCGGCAGACTTTATATAAAGGGTGGTCGTTAGCCAGGCGGACCCAGAAGGGATCCTACCACCAAGCAAAGGTTATGGGTTTGTTCCAGCTTTGGAAACGAACTTGATTCCGCTCCGGTCTGAGTGTATAATAGAACATTCCCTAGTTCCGCTGTGGGGTCTCAATAAGAGAATCTTACATAAAACCTTACTTTGGAGCAACATAGTGTGTCAGTTTAAAAAAAAAAAAAATTACGCAGCAAAAGTTAACGTTAAAAGTTAACATCTAAATCCACGCGCAGCCAGTATAAGCCAAATCCAAAAAGTTATCCGATTTATACCTACCTACTTGATTTGGATAAAAATAAAAACGCTATTCCGACGTTTTGGCGTGCATAAAATAACACTTTTTTAAATTTTACATCACAACCAGGGAGCAGTATTTACCCGTACCCTCTTTATTCCGAGGGTCATGGCGGCCCTTCCGGTAGCCATGTTTCAGTCGTTAACAACACACGTGAATTCACGTATCCACTTCCGGTGGAGTTATTGTACTCTCGCCTTTTTAAAAGAAGGCTTAAATGGTATTGCTGAAAATATCTATTCTCTTTTTTTTGTATGGCTATCTATTTTATATTTTTTATTGCGGAGTTTGACCTCCATTTGACCTGATGGTATCAGGAAGGATCAGTTCGTAAAATATTTCCAAGGCACATCACCGCTGGCTTGGTGATATTTGGCGAAAATTTTTCTACTATTTATAAAATAAATACGAAACAGGAGCCACCTGGTTTGTGTATGTTTGTTTCAGCTTTCACTATTCATCCTTCTTTACTTTTACGTTTATAACATTAGAAGGGTAAACCTCAAATAAAATTATTTATTATTATTCAAATTTCACGTACAGATAATTTCATAAACATAGACAAAAAATACCATAAGTACTATATTGCCCGAGATTTTATAAGTTTCATAGTCTTTTTTTAAGCTCAAAAAAAAATCATCTAGAGCTAGTATATAAGTCAACTCCAAGAGATAGTCACTTCTAATAAACACTCGAACAGTTTAAAAAAAGTGTCTCAATAGTAATCAACGAATGCAGAGCATTAAAAACCGACTTCTCGTCAAAACTTTGGCCAACTTATGTTATCCACATAAACATTCTCCAAAATCAAACATACTGTATCAAAAATTTAAAATTTTCAACCGATTTCGATGAAATTTATATGGGACCAACTATGAAGTATCTTCTATCATATGAATTACGAATTTTAAAAATCGATTCATAATTTCCCGAAATATCGTGTAACAAAGAAACAAACAAAAAAACGAAAAAAAAATCATGCAGACGAATTGAGGAACCTCCTCCTTTTTTGGAAGTCTGTTGAAAAAATAAAGATGTAAAATCCTTTCCAAAAAGATTCAAAGGTACTAACAACTGTCCCTTAACACTGCCCTTATTCTCAAGGGACAAAGAACAAAGATTAAAATGTAGAAAGGTCATTCGTTTGAAGATCAAACAAGGAAATAAGACGACGGAAACCAATAAGGTATAGTACGTAGAAAAGGCGGGAACGATTCCCGCTAAAGCAAAACTTCTGCTGATTCGTAAAATACATTTTTGTAGGTAGTTTCAAAACGTATTGTAGTCTAGAGATTTCGGTTTCTGTGTGCTTTTTGAATTTTGGAGATACTCGTATGTTTGAAATGAATTCGGTTTATGTACGATTTATGTTTTGAATTTTTAACGACGTTTTTTGAGTAAAGAATATAACTATTATTAAATATGACATTACTTATTTTTACTACAAGGAAAGAAGAGAAACTAAAACAAGTATTCAAAAATATTAATATTAAATCTTAATACATATATAAAACTGTTCCATTACTGACTGAGTGACTGACAGACAACGTACAGCCATAGCTATTGGACGTAGAGAGCTGAAATCTAGAACATACTATACTTAGGGGTTGTGAGGAAGCAATAAGGAAGGAATTCCCGAAATTCCCAGGGGAACGAGAAGTATATGATTTTTTACTTTGTATGAAAAATCTTATTCCTTGAGTGCACCGATGTGATACTTGGTATAAAGGTTTTTCAATAAGTGACTAATATTTATATAAAAAATACTCGAAAAGATTTTAGGTAAGTAACTGTTTAGGTCTGTTATTATTGTTTCTTAATAGAGAAAAAATATGGCAAAATTTAACGACATTAACGTGACCACCGTCTTCCATGCTGGACTGGGAGCGAAAGAAAAGAACGTAGAATGTGCCAGCTGCTTCTCTTCCCGGGTATACTGTAAAAGTCAGTTAGGGGACAGAGGTTTTAAAAGCATTTTTGTTGGCGATAGGCTGACCCCCTGTCACTACAATAGTCTCTCTCCATCTTTATAATACCTCCAAATTTGTCAAACGTGAAATCAGATGGTCTTGTAACCTCTGGTGTTCTGCCTACCCCATAAGGGATACAGGCGTGACGTTATGTATGTATGTATGTATTGACGTGACCGCTTTTTACAAATTCTGACAGGCAGCCTGGTCTAAATTCATTCACTCACACTATTTTATAATGAAGAGCCTTCAGCTATTGTTAGAAAATTAGTTTTCTTTTAACTTACTTTTTCAAAGGAAACTTCTTTCTTTAATACCAAGTTATTCTAAGATAATTGTGTGAAAATAGTATTTTTGACGACTCAAACTTAAGTTAAAATATCGTTATTAAAGACTAATTTTTACTATGTAATTATAATTTATCGACTAACATTTTCAGGTCTTTATTTTATAATGAATTTTGGGAAATGTCTTCTTTTTTTCCATTCTTGGATGGTTTGAAAATGACTGTAGGTAAAACATTGACGCATGACAAGTGACAGGTTGCAAATGTTACGTACAACGGTAACCAATAGCTACAGTTTTTGTACATATCACTGAGACTTAACAAAATGAAAGAATAGTGGTCACCTTCCATACATTGAAAAACCTGTCACTTAAATTCTTTTATTGACCCCGTCTTGTATTCGTTGGTGCTTCAAACGGTTGTTTATTGTATTAAGTATCTAAATATATTATCAATATTTTTTAATTCGATGCAGAAATAAAATTATTTCATAAAATAAATACATAGCCCTACCCGTCAATGTCAGACTTCAATTCAGACTCAGACTTATAAAACTAACAATTGTGTTAGTTTCGCAGCCGGATAGTATCAAATATCAGGATATTAGCTTAATCCTTGCGTAATAATAAGCCTACTGCAATGTAAAAAGAATTAACACAATAAACAAGGCACAAAAAGGACTGCAGGAAAATATATATCAATCAAATCTGACGATGAGGTCTGATTGATCTATGTGAGTGACAGAACCCGCATCTCATATCTTATAGCTACGTTCAGCTTTAATATTTAATTACACTGAAAAAAGTATGTATTTACTAACATAATAGTATTTTTTTTTACATGATCTTTGCTCTAATATAATTTTTAGTTTCGGCCCTTCATAGGGTTAATTTCTGTTAAACTTAAAAAAATAGATTGGCTGCGTTCAAAAACAATATTTCTCGAAAATATTTAAAAATTATTTTCTTTTTTTCCATGGACTGTCTGATCACGGTTTTAATTGCTTTAAAATCAATGAAAAATCTAAGTTTTTTGCGATATATTTGAAACTAAGACGCGTCTTTCGGCTATCAATCACTTCAACCAGTTGACAGGTCATAATTCGCCTGCCTTCTTTCTACCAGGAAGTTAACAGTTCAAATCTCCAAGTTTCACGAATACCAACAGAAATTTGTATGCTGGCAACGCGCATTGATTAGGCGAATATTCAGAAGGGTGACTTTGAAATAGATTTTACGTGCCTCAGTCACAGCTAACTAACCCCGATTGAATTACTGACGTTTAATTTTTGCTAATGTCATAACTGAACACTCCGACAGAAGGAATTCAAAATTCGAACAAAGAAGCGACGCAAAGTAAATAGACAACGAATATTGATTTATCAACTTTGACATTTCTAAATGAGAATACATTGAGAAAAGACATCAAGACAGACGTTCCGGAATGAATATTTTAAGTAATAGGATTTGATACTTTACGGTAACAGGAAATTAAGTTATCCAACACAATTAAAGACGTTTTAAGGTACTCTGATTTCTATTTCTGTCTCGTTTCCTTTTGTTTTCCTCCTTCATTATCACGCCGTTTTAAATGGTGCAGAAATAATTACCAAGGCCATTATTAGGGACAAAGCAACTGCCACAGACACTGTCGAATTCAAATAAATTATTGTCAATATCATTGTCAAACTAATGAACCTTCGATTCAGTCGCTCGGAACTGATAGTAGGGTCTGCAATTTTAAAGAATAAATTGATTCTCCCTTATTGTTTGCGCCGTAAAGATCATATTCGTATTTCCGGGCTGTATAAAGTAAATTCACAGCGACTTCCGATTGGTTTGGCAAGAAGCAATCTCTTCGTTTTCTTTTGAAAGACTTTTCTTTTCGTATGTATTTGCATTTACTTGAGTGTGCAGCCAAGCGGTCGTGTGTCACTTCTCCAATCGAATTTGATCTTTGTTGATATAGTGACAAAGACTATGTGAATCGTATGCAGATGTTGCACGGTATACAAAAGGGGAAATTTGCTTACCTTTGTTCGAATAGATACAGTACAGGATAAAACCCATATTGTTTTGTGTTTTGTATTTTCTTTTAAGATGGGGGTATATTGTCTCCAGTATGTCGCGTGACGGTGTTCTTTTGGAAGGTTTTATTCTATTACTGTCAATTGATTATTCAAAGTAAATTTGAGATCTGGAATAATCCTAGTTCTGCGTTTTACTAGGACATATTTTTGAACATTGGTACACAATTGCAGATTGTATTTAAATAACGGTGTTTTCTACTTGATGTGTTCTTAACTTAAACGCCTCACTCTACAAATGCACTATTTAATACTGACATATTATTATAAAAACCTTATTGGACATTTCAAGTCTAGATTAAAATGTATTCAACATGATTTTTCTAACAATTATCTTCTATATTACACAAGCTTAGATGTTCTATCTAACTATGACACAACTAAGTTTTTACTTTCATATTTTTTCATTTTATTTCACTGACTAAACAAAATCGTAAATAGACCAGCTTAAGTGAAATCCCGACCTCAAATCTACCCTACTTTTCGTCATACATAAATTCAATACAAATATTTCTACAATCGCGCTTTCAGTGGCAAGTCACAAATCTTTTTTTATACTCGCTCATCATAAATAGATTGAATTCCGTATCAGGACGAAACTAAATTGCTTTTCAGTCCGGTTTTATTGTTCGTCAATATTCTATTCTGTATGGAAATAACACGTGTTTCGAAATAAATTTTACAATATGGAGTACAGACCTATGCTACACGCCACCAGTCAGGGTTGATACCTAGAAATATCAATATTTCACTGTTTCTGATATTTGATCTATATCTATCTATATCTATATCTTTCTGATCTATATCTATCTGATCTATATCTATCTATACTTGTAATTATTTCAGTAGCTCTATAGCTACTGAAATAATTACAAAGCTCTTGAGAATTGACGACCGGCTGGTGTAGGGGTAACGTACATTGCCTTCTATGCCAGAGGTCCTGGGTTCGAATCCCGGCGGCAACGGATATTTGTGTGATGAATACAGATATTAGTCCTCAAGTCATGGACGTTCATATGTTTATTTGAGTTTATTTTCTAATAAAAAATATGTATTTATTCAATATGTATGTTTATATATTTCTTAAGTTTATCAGTTAACTAGTATCCATAACACAAGTTCTTTAAGAAACTTAATTTGGGCTAGATAATGTTGTGTGAGTGTCAGAAAATTTAAAAAAAAAACTTAGGCCTGACTCCATTCTGACTTACATATATTTTATAACGGCCTCTGTTTTTAGCAATATATCGCTAAAAAGAAATATTATGTCAATATGACAACTCAATCTAGTTCTATTGACAACATAATTCAAAATAACCATTACAGTTGAAAACGTTGATTTAGTTTATAACATTTCAAATATTTTTCTGTTTATGATATGAGGCAAACAAGTACGGGGATGGACAACATTAAAAAAATACCTTCTTACTAAAAAAATATTTTACTGAAGATATGTTACCTTTTTTCTCTAAGCTTGTATACTTTTCAACTTCAGAAACCACTCAACGCAATTGCATTTAAGTGACAGATGGAGATAATCATTGCATTATTTCGACGCAATTAATTCCTTACTTAAAAAGTCTCTCTATTATTAATCTTAAAGTCTTTAGAACTGCTATTATAACTAACAATCAAACAAAATCAAATTTCAGGTTATTACCACTCAAAGATGTTATCATTAGATCAAAATCTGTTAATGAAAGGTGTAACTTTGAAGTGAGATTTAAAAATTTGATCCCATAAAATTGCACGCTACAATCCCGTACTAGAGTGGGTAGTTCCACGTGGCAATTTCGCAACTGTCAGCTCCAAGCACTCTGCTAGCATTTGGCAACCGGGCTGTAATGGCACAATAAATAGTTCGCAGCCCTCACCCATCTGTCAGTTAACTAGTAAAATATACAGACGTCACTCACGACCGCAGTGAAAAATCATAGCCAGTTCAACACCCCCAGCTCGGACAAAGCGAAAACAATCCCAACTTTAATTGGAACGTTACAAAGTTGACATTCGCTTGTACGTGATTCGAATAAATTTAAATATTTGTTAACTTAAAATGTAACTCATGTTACCGGAAATACAGTCTAAATTGCACGGTGGGACATTTGTTTCTTAGATCAATGGGTAAATTCTAAAATGGGTTTTATTGTCATCTGTATTGGGTGCATATTTTGTTTTGTTTTCGACATCTTTTGGGGTGTTTTATTTAACTTTGAAGTTCAAAAGACCCCCTGATTCAGGATTCTGGTGGATTTCTTTTTGGATTACAGACCCTATGAATTTGATGATAATGTATTCGAGGGTTATAGCTATTTCGGCTTTGACTTTCGCCGCTTTTAATAAGTCGATTTCTGGAGACTTTTAAAGCTTTGCAGCTTAAGCAGCTTTTGTCAACTTTATTATTAAACTAGCGTATAATTGCAGGTGGGGAAGTGGTAATAGACTTTTTTTCGTATTTTATTACTGGATTTCAAAGGGTGTGTTCATTGTGCTTATTTAAATTGTGACATTGTTGAAGTTTAAACATTAAACTAATAATTGCTTTTTTTCTATTTCAGGTACTTAAAAAGAAATATCAAGATTAAGTTTCTTTAACATCGACAATGACGAGGTTTTTTTAAATTTATGTAAGTTATTGAAGTCTACGGAACTTTAAAAATATGACTTCAAAATTTTTCATTAAATAAATATGGTTCATGAAAAAAGAAAATTATACCTACCTTTTATCATATCATCATTACATCTTAATTATTAATTAACAAGATGAGAAACTATCAAACAAAAAAGCTCAATTTTGCTAAACAACGCAACTCTTATCCACCGTGCAACATTCCTCTCATCAAAATTCCCAACGGATAGCTTTCCCACCTGCCCCCTTCCTATCTGTACACATAACACTGTTCACTTGCAAACTAAGTTACACTTGCCAACTAATATGCATAAACGTCTTACCCGTGTCCTATTTGACCCACTAGATGGCGCTTCTATTGTTTATTCAGTTTTTAATTGTCTTTATATTACACTGATAAATTGATATATTTATTAATATTTCTATTTCTTGAATGCAATCGTTCTTATTTAAGTCTGTTATGGTGTTTTTTAACTTTAATTTTTAATTTAACTTTGTTTCAATGTAAATGTAAAATTGAAAGCGTCACTATTTTGCAATGTCAGTTTTGATTAATAGTTATTTTGATATTTAAGTATTAATCAATAGTTAAATAATTTTTAAATTGTTATGCATACACATTTAATATTATTTGTTGAAACCGTACCCTTACCTTACACAATACCCTTGTATTTCGTTTCTCTCACTTTCGTCTTGTAAAGAAATGATAAATCTAATGGATTTCTGGTAAGAATAACCCCACAGACTTTAAATAAGCGTAAGACAGTTTCTGCAATGTAGTAACAATAGGGAGTTATTCTGTAAAGATTAAAAATCTAAAAAATATACAGTGCGACTTATTCACATTAGATGGCGCTCATATCAAACTAAAAATATGTCAAAAATTGTGAAATATAGAAAAAATACATGACAATAACGACAGACAAATATCAGGTAAAATAATTCACTCTTTAAAGTTCACTTTGGCATGAAGCAGTACAGCGCTATCTAATATTCAATGTTCTTTTTAACATATCTTAAAACTATTAATTACACTTCATAAGCATTATTCTATGAGACAATGAAAACAGTTTTGAACTCGGTTATATTGATAATAGTTTAAAAAATACGATGCAATATCGCTTTAAATCGCACCGCAACCTTAACTTAACCCTCCATATGACTTAACCAAACACTCGCCTTTGATAGTGCCTAAGTTTATATCTACGCGTTACACATTATTTAAGTTACGATTAACTTAACTTCTATTTAACTTGACGATTATTAAATAAACTTGATACGTTATCTTGATCAAGTTCTCAAAGTTAAAGAACTTAGGCTTGGGTCATTAATCTTCGAAAGTTAAACCGAATGTAATTAATAGTATTACTATACACATCAGTAAATACATAAACTAAGAACAAAGTTTATTATAATAGTATATACATTGTAACAAAATAACAACGAGCAGTCTCTATTTGTAATTTAAAATGCAGTATTTTAAGAGAAACAGAGAGGTACCTATCCAAACATCATACAAACTAATATGAGCTAAGTTTTCATTTATTTAATAATGAAGCCTGATGTTAAGTGATAATGAAGATCAAGATATAAGAAAAACAAGAAAAACTTCAGTTTTTGTAGAAACTTTTAAATACAGTGGAATCTGTTTATAATGACATCGAAGGGAAATAAGAAACAAGTCATACTAAACGGACGTCATACAAAGCCAAGATACTGCAAGAATAAATAAACTGTTTAAGTTAGTATGTGACTTATTTTAATAGAGAGGAATAAAATAGAGTTAAATCTAAGTAGATATTAATAAGTAGATTTAATAAGTAAATCTACGCTCTGGGACTCAAATCAAAAAAGCCTTTCACGCGCCGAAAGTCTTTGGGTGTAACGTGACTCTCCCGAACACTGCCAAAGGTTTTAGAAATCATACGGTCGGTCACTATAAGCGGACAAAATTTTATAAAAAGGGTCACAATAAGCGATATGTCACTATAGGCGAAGTCATTATATCCGACTTAGTTATATAATTTATATGAAAACCAAACTTTACTGTGTAAACACGTCACAATGAGCGTTGGTAAATATAAGCGGACTCATAATAAACGGATTCTACTGTCTGTCTCCCTACTCCCTGTTTTACCATCTTCTCATCTGAAGGTAATTGAAGATGAGGACGAAGAGCACACGAGCTTCAGCGGAGCTAGCATGCAACCATCAATAAAGACTCGTATCGACAAGATAAATATTATTTTGTTACTTTATCACTAGCTAGTCGATCCCTACCATCGAATAGGGGTCGCCATTTACGACATGCTAATCCAGACGTGGTAGGGTTATTATAACCCGATACAATTAAGAATGCTACACAATATATGCTACAATATACAAAAATAGTTGACAACTTGTCTTCTATACGGTCTCTTAAGTCTCCATTACATTGTAACTCGCATACTTCACATAGTTAACTCACGCCTCATAAATATGAATTAAGAATCAATTGAGCTAAGCAAGTTGTTGATAAAGACATAAATTCATAATATTTGACATAGGAATTTGCCTTTTTAAATGTTAATAAAAGAGAACAGAGAATAATTTCAAATCGCTTTTGTTATCTGGACTTTAAAGTCCTAAGTCCTGTAACAAAAAGAGATTTAATAAAAATCATTTTAAATAGATGTTTCCGAGGCTTTCAGATTTCATTACAATTACTAAAAGTGAAAAGGTTTTTATGGGATCATCCAGATCATGTAGCTTCCAAGACAAGATTCGAAAGTTCTAGCCATGTAGGTAAATAAAAAGCATACATATAAACTTATAAGTAACTAGCTGTTTCGCGCGGTAAACTATGACTATGCCAAATTTAATCCAAATCCATTCAGCCGTTTTGACGTGATAGAGGAACAAATATTCAGACATACATACATCCATCCATCCAAACTTTCACATTTATAATATATCTACATAATTTTAGTTTGCTTGTATTCGATAGATGTCGCTGTACGTCGATTAAATCGCGCAAGAAGAGTTATAAATGACTTAGGTACCTACGTTTACAAAAGACTACCTTTATTCGTCCTCACTTTCACAATTATATTATAAAATATTAGTAGGAAGTAAGATAATTATATTCATTATAATTAGTTGTCACTTTTTCAAAGGTTTTGAAGGAAAACATAGCAAACAAGTGCAATATAATTCTTTATTTTCCATGCTAAGCTCGTACGATAAGGCCACTAATAAAACATAAAAAGTCTTTCAAAAAATAAAAACTTAACCGTATAAGAGTGCATACCATGACTGCATTGTACCTAATCTCAAAACACTTGACCGAACACTAAAAACCTTTCCAGACCATAATGTAGGTTACCTAGAATTTCCTTTCTCCTAAGACTTAAAGCTTACTAGATAAAGGATAAAGGAAAATGTGGTCCATATACAACAAGAAGTATAATCTCTTGCGAAGGTATCTAGATTGTAGTGTAAATATTTAAGCTTTTAAGGGTTTTAAATCGAAAGAATAAATAAAATAAATACCTATAGTAAATTAGGAATAAAATTTAAATAAAGCCCATGTTGTCATACTCTACCTCATCTGCACGTCACATCAAGTGACATGGACGTCAAATACGGGTAATGTTAACGACAATTTAAAAAAAAAACAATGATTCTTTAAATAGAATATGTTTTGTTTTAATTATTTTCCCTTTTAACATGAACTTTGACTTACTGAAACAAACTAATAGTTTTTCTAATTTTCTAAATTTTATATAACATACAACATGTTTATAAACTTTTCAGTAAAAACTACTTTTAAATTACATTTTGAATATTTTGGCCAAAATTTTAAGCTTCAAGTTTATATGTATAATCATGGTATAAAGTTATATTTGAGTTTTATGCACACGATGCATCATTATGCCGCAGCATAGTTGCAGTGATGCACTCAAGGTGTGAATTAAATTTGCATGTATTCCATATTTAAATTACGCTCAGGGTGGCACAAAAACTTGCTTTAAATTTTAAAATTATTATGATTGATATTAACGGTTTAAAAGACAGAAATAATGAGTCATATTTATTTAAATTTTACTAAGCGGTTATTTTAGTTATTAGTAAACTGGTGAAGAGCAAGTTAGCCGAGAATGTAAAGGATTTTATGGTATTTTTTCTGAGTCAGAATGTATAATTTATAGCATGTTTTGTATTATGCTTGTTTAAAAACTTAACAATAACAAAGTAATATTTTTTTACTTACACTTATTTTCTTCATTGATTCGAATGTTAGTTCAAAATGCTTTTTAAAAAATTACTGATGGACAAACAATGTATCCCTAATGATTAACTTCCGTCGAAATCCTTTGGCAACGAACCCAAAAAAAAAATCTAAAGGCACCACGATAATATTACAAAATTGTACATAATTCTTGATTCCGCTCAAATTTACTTCGAACCTTGACCCATCATTTGTTATTATTAGACTTTCTTTTGATGCTCAAAAAAATAAGGTCATATCTGCATTTTTAAAGAAAGGCAAACATCCCCCATAATACAAAAGAGTATAGTCGTTTTTGGCCTAACAACTTACAAGTTCTGTACAACGTTTCAGAGGGTAAATCTGGAAAACAGCCTTATATAAATGGTAACAAAATGTTTGAATCGCGTGAGGAAAACTACTTTGGCAGTATTTTTACTATTTTGCATACATTAGCTACTTATTGGTGTTTTGTTGAAAATGACTGGTTGGAGGGGAGTTTTTATCTTTTATGTGAAACTTTAGTTTTCTTCATGGGTTTAGACGTTGTGAATTTGATCAATTGAGTGTTATTAATTTAATTTGTTAAAAATTGTCGTGGGGTTGCTAAGCAACCTCGACCTGGTTTGAAAGGAAGGGTGACCGTTCACCATTATTACCAAAATGACTTAATTGCTTTAGAGACCAGTATAATCCTAGTACTTTTAAGCGTCCAGTGAATAGGTTTCTCGTGGATGGACGTGTACCACCTTAGTCTTCATGTTCACTTAACATCAGCAGGCCTATTATGGATCTCAAAACCATGCGATGATATGAAATAGTTTTGACGTTAAGGCCGCTCAACATTCTCGCGAGAATCTCCCGAGAAAGCCATACTCGTATTCTACTCAATTTCTCTCATTTTCTCTACTTTTTGTGGGTTTTGGGGTTTGTGGGGAGTTTGGAGTTTTGTGTAGGAGTCACGATCGCATGTTTCTCAGTAACAAGCGAGCCGCCGATTTAAACGGTTACATCGCAGAGTATATCTCAGCGATGCGCGTCTGCAAATTATCATATCAGTCGAATAAACTACTAATACTGACTTGAATATTCGACTTGAACGATAGTAATATACAAACCTCCTGAGTCGAATGATACTTCTAATATTCGTAATTACTAACGATGGTTAACCTCAATATGGCCGACTGACCTTGAAAGAAAGCATTCGAATGGTTAGTTGAATGACTGAATGCATTGACAGACAGCTTGTGTCCGCTGTTTCACCCGCATAACTCCCTTTAGAGAGAGAGAGTTTTGAAGTAACTCGTAATAGATTTTAAGAGTTTTTGTTAATTTTTTATATTGTTAGTATTGAAAATGTTCCAGGAAGATAAAAATTAATATTTAATATGTTTTATTTACTAACAAATAAAGATAAATTGTGATAAAAACATATTGATCTCAAGGCTTTATATTCTATGTATGAAGATAATTATATTAACGACTCGCGAGATTCTCGCGAGAATGTGGAGCGGCCTTAAAACTTATCATACGATCATTATTTGGTATACCATGTAAATTGAATACAATAACCCCCATATATAATAATTAAGTATTTATTTATGAAAGCAAACGAAATGGAAGAACACAAATGAAATCAAGAAACCAACATATCATAGAGGTGGGTGCGATCTCACCTTTTTCAATTGACGTTTTTAAGTCATAGACGATGATTGAAACTTGATTGATGATTGAATTTTAAAAGGTAATGCAACGCCTCTTGCATGCAAATGTAAAGGGACTTCGTTTATTCTTTATGTCACAATTGTTGATCATTGTATCATAGAAATCTTGTTTATTATGTCATGTCATGAAAGAACCGTAATAGGCCTGCAGGTGTCATGGAAGACTAACGTCCCATCCATATTTTATAAAAAGAAAAGAGAATTTGTAAAGACTTCGAAAAAAAGCATATTTACAGATTGGTTAAAAATTAAAAAAAAATACTTTGACTTGTTAAATATTGAAAAATAAGAGTTCATCTGTCTATAAGAAGAAAGATATAATAATGAGATTCGTGCTATGAAAATTAATAGATAAAAGTACACCGGGTCGCTCGTACAGGTTCGTGACATAAAAAATATATAATTAATTTAATTAAATTAATTATATATTATTTCAAATTCAGGTTTTAGTTACATAGATTTGAAGTATGTTATGTTATAAACCGTTCCAGGTACCTACTGTTATTTCAATTTACACTAAATCCTCATCTTTTGTTGGATTTACTCGGTGTTCTGACCCAAAACGTTAAGTGTTTATTTATAATGCCAAGGGTTCCGAAAAAAAAACTTTTGCTTCGTAAAATTATTGAAAATGTTAGGAATTTTAGTCTTACATTGTCTGGCATACAAATTCAGGATATTTTACCACCATTTTGAATCAGCACTATCTGCCTTAAATGATCCCGGGTTCGATTCCTGCACAATGTAACTAGTGCCATTTTTCGTAAATAAGTTATTAGATTCCTAATCGTCTTCGTTTAAGCTGAAAAGTGGTATCACCCCAATTGACTCACAAACTATATGGCCTCAAAGTTAACTTTACTTTAATTAAGTAACAATGTGCTATGGAGACGACACAGAGGAACTAAAAGGTATCTTAATATGGGACCAGTTTAGTAAAATTAGTTTTCTAAACAGCAGTGCGAGCACAGAACTTTATCGACTCGTATGTTTACGAGTGTTATGTTATAGTATGGAGTCGGTTGCAAGTTTTAAGTAACATTGTAATCTTTTATTTTATAGTTATTTAAGAGTACAATATGTTTGCAAACATTCAAAATTAACAATTATCATCATCACAACTCTTTGTAATGAGCCCACTGCAGGGCATGAGTCTCTTCCCTGGGTGACGAGGAAGTCGTTGTGGCGCCGTGGTTACTGTGTTTATCATACGATATCACAGATTAAGCAACGTTCGGCGCGGTCGGTACTTGGACGGGTGACCGCCGACCATTCATTTCTCACGACGACTTCCGTGCTTCGGAGGGCACGTTAAGCAATCGGTCCCGGGTGCTGTATACTTGTATACAGTGGTCGTTAGGGTTTGTCAGAAGCCATTTCGGCGCCCTAAAAATTCTGGCATCCACCACCCAGCACTGGGCCAGCTTGGTGGATTATGGCCTAAACCTCCTCGTCACCAAAATTAACAAGGCACACATTTATTTAAGCTGGCTGTGCGGCAAAGGATAGACTATAATTATTGACAAAGTTCTATGCTTATACAGCAGGCGCGATCGTGACACATGAACACATTAAAATTTCGTTCTGTTGAAATTTCATATTGTGCCTATATATGTAAAGTTGTAATAATAAAAAAGAGAAGTTAATTAATATTAGTCGTTATTGAGGCACAGTATGGTTAAAAGCGACTTTGAAAATGTCTATGTGGTCATCAACTTTTGATGCTGACTGTACCACGAAGGTCGTCTTGAAATATCACCTAGTAACAGTCAATCATTGCATCACAGTATCATCAATCAACTTCTATCATTATTACCCACGTTTCACGAAATCCCCAAATCCCTAATTTAGGTAAAACTTCACTTAATTGATAACTAAAAGTTTAATCAATCAAAATTTTGAAACAAGTTACCTTTTCTGGGCGCCAGTCGCGATTCGCCAAAAGTTCCGTATTTGACTGTAAATGTTTGAAGTTTTAACTAAGTTTGTTATTTATGACTTTAATTATTAGTTAAAGTGACCTTTATGTTAAAACTTTAAGCCGAGGAATGTTACTTTACGAAGTCAGTGGTAATTTTTTTCTTTTTATTTATTATTAAATAATACAATTTACTCTTCTTAGCTACTTCTTGTAACCCAACTGAAAGAATCATGAACCTGTAGTGGGGTCATTACAAAGAGTTTTGATGACTCTTCCAAAAACAAAATGGTGGCATCTTAACAACGCTACGCGTCTTTTTTATTTTGCATTTCATGTTACAATCCCAGCTTAAGTTTTAAGCGCACTTGGACGTGTAGTGCGCAGAATGTTACATTACAGCAATCTCTACCCACCATTAGGTAAATGCAGGGATAATAATAATAATATTGATATATGTAGGGATTTTTGCTGATTTCATATAAAACGAAAGTATTCATATGAGGATCTTTGTAATGGCAGGCAACATGACCATTGAACAATTTATTCTATGTTGCGAAACTATGTCAGTCAACCGACTATTTTCAATCAACTCCAGTGAACTGCCGAGATTTCGGCCCTTCTAAGGGTCCCCCTAAGCTTTGGATTAAGGCTTTAAGGGATCAAACTTATGATAATGTGGGCCCTAAAGGTTCAGGTGTTGTAAATGACATATATTTGTGTAAAGGTCCGTAAAGACGTAAACAATAGATATTTGAACTGTTGTGGAAGTGAATCTGAGAAATATTTAAGAATTGTTCAGTCAGCTACAAAAGTTGATTAACACATTGAAATTTTCAAAGTCGTTTTTCACTATATTGTGCCTAAAAACGACTTATATTGATTACTTCTATGTATAGTTGTAATAATAAAACGTAGAAGTTATAAGTAGAAGTCAATATTAGTAGTTATTTAGGAACAATATGATGGAAAACGACTTTGAAAATTACATACATACATACATAACTTCACGCCTGTATCCCTTATGGGATAGGCAGAACACCAGAGGTTATAAAACCATCTGATGTGACATTCGACAAATTTGGAGGAATCATGATAATGAAGAGAGACTATTGCAGTAACAGGGAGTCAGCCTATCGCCGGCAAAAACGCCAATAAAACCTCTATCCCTTAACTGATTTTTACAGTATGCCCGGGAAGAGAAGCAGCTGGCACATTCTATGTTTTTCTTTCACTCCCAGATCAGCATGGAAGCAGACTGTACGTATTCAGAGGTGACGCTCAAATAAATTTATTAGTTGTATTTTTAACATTCACGTCTTACTATGTAGCCCAATGTAGTTTCGGAAAAAGAACTTGTGTTATGGATACTTGATTAACAATACAATACAATACAAATTCACTTTATTGCTAAAATCAACAGGATACAAACATATTAAAATATTATATACAGAAGGAAAACTGGATTCAACACAATTTAGGCGCCCTTATCACTCATGAGTGATCTCTTCCAGGCAACCTTAACTTTAGATTAAGAAAACTTCAACTGCCAGACAGACGACGTACAGCCATAACTACTGGGCCTAGAGAGCTGAAATGCGGAATATATATTCCTTTAGAGGTGTAGGGGTGCAACGAGAAAAAACGTACGAAGTCGCAGACAAAAGCTCGTATTCCTATAAAATAAAAGCCTTCAGCTAAAAAACTAAACACACATATGAATTTGAATAGATTTTGAGTTGTAGCAGTTACTGGTACAAGCTTCGTTAAAAAGTTTAACAACAACAAAACCTTCTTCGTCATTAAAAACATTGCACCATTCTTTTTTATATCATCTTTTCGCATTTAAAACTTAACCTAGGGTTGTCAAAAATATATTGGTAACTCAAATTTTTTTAGTCATCGTCATCACAACGCTTTATATTAGGTACGATTATAGCACGGCTAAGAGTCTCACCTCTGGGTAACGATAGTACTGGTTGGAGTTTCTTTAGTATTTAGGACAATTCGACAAATATGGTATGGTTAGAAGTATTAAGTCGCCTTAGTTACTTAAAAGTCTTTAAAAACACCGATGTTTTTAGGTCATACGTAAAATATAATAAACACTTTAAAACCGATTAAATTATTAAGGCTAATATAAGGAAAGATAGGCTTTACTTCAATTTTTTCTATCCTATTTACGCATTCAAAAGTAAACCTAGGGCTGTCACAAATATATTGATATCTGAAATGCGGCGGATCTCACTAAGCGCACCGGGTGCGTATTACCATAAGCACACAAATCTATTTCCAGCATCAAGTA
Organism: Stenoptilia bipunctidactyla; assembly: GCA_944452665.1. Lineage (NCBI taxonomy): Eukaryota > Metazoa > Arthropoda > Insecta > Lepidoptera > Pterophoridae > Stenoptilia > Stenoptilia bipunctidactyla. The sequence continues at coordinate 10,405,285 of OX101743.1, forward strand.
TTGGCCGTCCCTAGAAATTTACCATATAAACTATTTTTATTTACTCAAAAGAACCAAGCTTTAGCGCGGTGACTATGTTGCCTCCGGGTCTTTTGAATATGGAACGGGACGAGAATATCTTACGTTTTATATTTTATTGTTTTTGTAAATAAATAAATAATGTAATAACATTCTGTGAAAGTAGTAAACAAAATATATTAAAAGCATGAGCTGAATCGTGTTTTAAGACTATTCTATGTCGCGGATTCATCTGCATTTATCTCTATTATTAAGTATAAGTCTAAGCGTTGCTGCATGTTTAAGCAATTTCTGCTTAGTGGTTTCAGTACGCAATAGGATATTTTTTAGATCCATAATATTTTCAGAACTAGATTTCTACTTGTAACCTACATACAACCCTACCCAAATAAAAAAAATGATCGCTTTATTCCCTCGACCACTATTATTAAAAGCACTAAAACGGTGCCAGTTCGCCACGAAAAGAGCATTAAGATAGCATTTCAAAACAATTGCGTACAGAGAAAATGTCAGGTTTTTTAATTAATAAAAAATGGCGTCGAGACTGAATATGGCCGCCAATGAGTGAGTCGTTTTATGTGCATATGCTAATGAGTGACAACCCTGCTGAATGGAATTGTCGTGTTAGGGCTGTCATTATGTTATTCTACTGTGGTTTCAGGGTTGTGTATGCTGATATTTCTACTTTTAATTTGAATGAGAGCAGGTTACATCATGTATGTTCTTATACGGCGAGATTTTTAGAATTACAAAAGGATATTTGTTTTTGTTACTTTTTATAATTTTTAAGGCAGAAATGTAGCTGTTGCCTAATTTACTGTACAGTATTTTTGTAGTAAACCATCATATGTAAAAACTAACATAAAATTCAGGAAAAACATACAATTAAATAAAGTAAATACAAATTTAATGAAATTAATGTAATTAGAATTACGGAATCAACTGAATGATAAAATATGGGAACAAAATATACAATTTATTGAATTTTAGTTGCTTATTCGATTGGTCTGAGGGATTTAAAAAAGTTAGCTGAAATAAATCTTTGAACTGAACTAATTTAATTTAAGCAAAACATAAAATAGTTTATATTTATTTAAAAACTACAATTACAATATTCAGCTGTGCACTACCCAACCAACTACCTATATACAGGATGTTGAACAAACGCTTACAAAATACAAGGCGATTCCATTTTGCATTTAAAAAGGCTGTTTACTTCGCAAATCTACACATAAATAAAAGGAAATTCAGGATTCATTTTCGCAAAAATTCTAAGATGCTCGGGGGTGTAACAAATCGCTTAGTTTATGGGGAGATTTAATATATTTTGTTTGATTTGTATTATTTTATTTTAGATCTACGCCCGCAGTTTTGTTTTGCAGATTGTGTCTTCTTTCATTTTAAATATTATGAGTATTCTACCAGCTTTGTGTACCTACTTATATTCACACATCTTTTAACCCTGGTAGCATTTCTTAGTAAAATGAAGTCAGTGATATTGCTGGTTAGTCAATGCAAAAAATATGACATAATCTGACTTGTAGTTTAATAGATTAGCGTGTTCATAAAAATAAATTCTATAGCTTTGTAATATTACTTGAGATATGGACTTTCATGGTTTGTATGATATAGTCTATATGCAAAATTAAATTTAAACCGCCATAAGGTTACAATCGCACAAACTATTTGTTAACTTTAGGATTACGTAAATATAATGAAACTTGGCATAGTGATAGAGTACAATCCGGAATAGCACATAGGCTACTTTTTATCCCGGATTTCCCACGGGATTCGAAGGCACGGGTGAAACCGCGCGCAACAGCTAGAGTTTTATAATAGACGTGACTGTAAGTTACATTTAATATAAATCAGTATATATTCCTTTTGTCTCGACTTTAAATGCTGTACGTAAGGTATTATTATTAAGTGCCAATGAAAAATATTCATACCTATTTGTTAGCAAGAACTTTCAAAAACACACATCATTATATTCTGCATATCTATTTTTAACTACATAATAGACTTTGCAATAAATCGTTCTCAATTCCATATTATTGCGAACCTTAACATATTACATACACATCGTTGAGAATTTCTCGTCACCCTGTATTCAATGCGCTTATGACTATAATTCAAATAATATTTACACATAAATATTTACATTTCAAGATGGCTGAGCACAGATTCGTATATTCCATTTTTATTTGTTCGTTTTTCCAATATTTAACCTGTACGTGATTTTTTTTTATATTTATTGAATATTTGATCATGGGATCCAGAATTTTTGAGGATTATTTTGACTGGGCATAGAAACATTAGAAAATTCTTATATTTACTCAGCAAGAGTGACGTGTGAAGCGACAAATTTAAATGATCATAATAACTTAGAAAAGTCCGCTACATAAATTACCGGAAAACATTAATATGAAGAATGATCGCTAGCCAAACGAACTCAGATTAGGTCCTACCACCAACCAGAAGTAGCTTGAAATAGTCGCCCCTTACGACATGCTTATTTAAGTTACATTTTAACCTATTCTAAGCCCACCCTAGATAGACATACACTGGTCTACATACCCTACTACTTTTGAACATTAGGGTTGTTGCATCAAACATACATACATGCATACATAACGTCACGCCTGTATCCCTTCTGGGGTAGGCAGAACACCAGAGGCTATAAAACCATCTGATATCACATTTGACAAAATTTGGAGGTATTATAAAGATGGAGAGAGACTATTGTAGTGACAGGGAATCAGCCTATCGCCCACAAAAACTCCTTTAAAACCTCTCTCCCTTAACTGACTTTTACAGTATGCACGGGAAAACAAGCAGCTGGCACATTCTACGTTTTTCTTTCGCTCCCAGTCCAGCATGGAACCATCAAACTTCTTCCAATTTTACTTAATTTTTAAAATTAATCGCAAAATAATTTCAGAGAACAAATTGGAACATTTTCTCCGTATTAAAAAGCATGTTACATCGTTTACAGCGATGAAATTTTAACCAAGGCTGGTTTAAGAATTCAACGATCAAAGTTGCAATTTAAGTTATGAGTAACTGGCGGGTTTGGGCCTATATAACCATCTCAAGTCAAAGACTAAAAGCCTTAAGTTAGACTAAGCCGTGTAGTGTTTGCTTATAATAGCCCTACCGCCCCTGGTAAAAGGCGACTAATCCAAGTGACTCCCACTTAATGGTATCATCATCATCACAACTCCGTGTAATGAGCCTACTGCAGGGCTATGAATCTCTCCTCTGGGTGACGAGCAGGTTTAGGCCGTAATCCACCAAGCTGGCCCAGTGCTGGTTGGTGGATGTCAGATATTTCAGGGTGCCGAAATGGCTTCTGACAAACCCTAACGACTACTGTATACAAGTATATAGCACCCGGGACCGACTGCTTAACGTGCCCTCTGAAGCACGGAAGTCGCCGTGAGAAATGAATGGTCGGCGGTCACCCACCCTAATACCGGCCGCGCCGAGCGCGCTTAACCTGCGATATCGTTTGATATGCACAGTAACCACGGCGCCACGACGACTTAATGGTATGACCTTTTCAAAATTCACCAGGCCAGCGACCTTAATGTACGGTCATAAAACATATTTTACCAAATAGCTACTTCACCGAAGCGGCGGTGAAGTGTTACTGCAAGATTATGTACCAGTACTGTCCTAAACCCATGTCCCTAACTCTAAGGCAAGATAGTTAAATAGAAAGATAACGTGATTGAGCTTTACGTCAATATGCGGAATGTTTACGCATTAAAATTTGATAATACATCTTTTCGTGCGTCTCAGTCGAGTCGCAAGTATTTTTCGGTCGCTAATTTATAAGACCGATTTGTTATTCAATCGTAAACATGGTTTTTTGACACAAAACGTATTTTTGTTGAACACTTCCTATTCAATTTACAAATAATTTCATTTTTTTACATAAAGAAAGTGTATTTGCAGTCACAAAACTAAATGGAAGTAAACATAAACGCTGAAGGCGGGCAGCCCTATCTATACTAATATATAAAGCTGAAGAGTTTGTTTGTTTGTTTGAACGCGCTAATCTCAGAAACTACAAGTGGGATTTTTGCATTTGATAGCCCAACTCTTGAGGAAGGTTATAGGCTATATTTTATCCCGAAATTCCCACGGGATCAAAATTAACGCGGGTAAAACCGCGCGCGGTGGCTAGTCTTTTTTATAAAGTCTTTTATTTTATATTCGTGGACCTTTATATTAAACCTGGATAAAGATTACAAATAAGACAAAAGTTCATATCTTGAACCCACACCTATGATCTAGGCATTCCACATGTTCTAAATATAGTCCCGGCACATTCAGGTTTCCCATTTAAATCCTAAGACCTAGGAAACCTAGGTCTTACCAGTATCAAGTATGAGCAATAAAATTTACTTTACGAATACTTGCTGTAATGAAAACTACCATTCGGATATACTAAATTGGTAGTAATCGGTTAAAGGTAATAAAAAATGGTAGATTATCGAAGGATTAAGTTTCTAGTTAAAAAGGCATGTTTATAACTCGTTTTACGTTTCTTTCATTATGTTTTCGCTTATAGGTACTAAGTTGTTTATGCTTATTTGCCAATAATGAAGAATAATCCGCACTTTTCCCTTCTATACAGTATCATTAAATTAAAAATCATTACACCTTCTACTTAAATCCATTCTTAATACACCTACATATATTTTTACTGGTAATATTTATTTGCATAATAATATGTCCACTACCATACCATGCTTCAGTGCTGGACTGGGAGCGAAAGAAAAACATAGAATATGCCAGCTGCTTCTCTTCCCGGGCATACTGTAAAAGTCAGTTAAGGGACAGAGGTTTTAAAGGCGTTTTTGTGGGCGATAGGCTGAACCCCTGTCACTACAATAGTCTCTCCATCTTTATAATACCTCTGGTGTTCTGCCTACGCCATAAGGGATACAGGCGTGACGTTATGTATGTATGTATGTACCATACCTACTGCTTTGTCTTCTGATAGAAGGCTAGGAAAGACTATTTAATTACACTGGTAGTTCCTTTCGAATATCAGTTGTCTAAAAAAACATCAATACATATAATAAAACAGTAAAAAAAACGTGTCTGTACATTTAATATTTTTACAAAAAAAATTATCTAGGGTTATAAAGAAATGAAAAAAGAGTAAGAATCTGAAAAAAAAAATTTGTCTGTTTGTTTGTAAGTTTGTCTGTTTGCACACGCTAATCTCTGGAACCGCTGGACGGATTTGAATGAACCTTTTTTTGATGTATAGCTGTGAAGCCGGGGCAACATATAGGGTATATTTTATTTCGGTTACTGGAACACCTGATGCAGAACCCTTAAGGGATCATCAAAACCGTAAGAAATATAGATATGATGCCTTAACAAAAGTTGTCCAGGATGATGAGCAGATTCTGCAGGCATAAAAAAATCTAGGATCTAAAAAAATTGTAATAGATTTTTTAAAGTTATGCCTAAACTTACTTTACTACAATATGGTGGAGATGTTCGGCATACAGATCAGAAGTACTCATTGCTCAGTTGCGCGTAGACCGACCATGAGTCTAAGGTCGTGGGTTCGATCCTGCTCGCGTAATTTTTTTTTATTATATATTTTTTCATTTTGTTTACAATAAATATTTAATTGTGAACAAAATTGTCTTTGACACCACTTGATTTCAATCAAGATCCAAAGATATATCGTAATAATTTTAAAATAACTCCGTAATAAAATAGGTAGGTATGTTCGATAAGACGCGGGCGGGTGAGCGAGTGATTCGCTGGCATGGCCGGCCACTCACGCTGTTAATTGTTCGAGATACCTACCAAACTCTGGGTGCCTATGACCATATTCACTCAACTTTTATTATTTCACTTGGAAATAAGATTTCTCTGAATGAACCACCAAATTTTTGTAACGGTTGGGAGTCAGACAAAATATTAAAAATACTAAGTTTTTCTTCAAATCGGTGAATAAGTCCGAATTTGACCTCATTCTCACCTATAAATGAGGTCGAATACTGAATCCAAGCCAGTTCTATCATAAACCCGTTTGCGGCTCTAAAACTGGCTCTTTATAACATGTTTTCGGGACGCGTCACGCTGGCAGTAGTGATATTTGACGGCAAATTTCAGTCAGCCGAGACAGTCAGTTTACCACCAAGCGGGGCTCATTCGGATTAGTCAATTATTCAGAGGCGGTAGGGTTATTCTAGGGGTAAATTATAACTAAATTGTCGTCAAAATCAATGAATGCTGGGTTTCAATATTTTACATGAGCAAAAGCTACTACAAACGAATGGTAGGTTGTTATAAGAATAGTAAGTAGTAATTTGACAAGACGTTGAATATTGAAACGCTTTATACGCTTCAATATTCAACGTGTATGATAGCTAAATCTACTGTTCGTAGAATAAACGAACATACATACATATAACTTCACGCCTCTATCCATTATAAAACCTCTATCCAATAAAACCTCTATCCCTAAAATGACTTTTAAGGTATGCCCGGGAAGAGAAGCAACTGGCACATTCTATGATTTTCTGTTGCTCCCAGTCCAGCGTGGAAGCAACGAACGAACAGTGTTTTTGATATTGTAACGTGGTCGTATTAGTAGATTAGATAGATGTAAAAGCGTTCGGATAGCCAGAAGAAAAAAAAAACTGAACTACACTAAAAATAAACATGGGAATAAGAATTCTAAGGAAATTCTCCTGTTAAAATCTCAGGAGCTTAAAAATAATAAATCTGAAAAATAGTTGGTATGCAGTAGAAAATTTTGCTATGTTGATAGGGCTAAATCTATCTATCTATCTATCTATTCTATTCTATATCTATCTATATATCTATATACTTATAATAAATCTGTAGAGAGGTCAATTCTGTACATGAAATATTTTTTCAAAATAACTATCAGGGGGTGATTAGTGATCGATACTGATGCCAAAAATGCAATCAGTAAAATTTTTGTCTGTCTGTCTGTCTGTATGTTCCTTATAGAAACAAAAACTACTCGACGGATTTTAACGAAACTTGGTAAAATAATTCTTCATACTCCTGGGCAGGTTATAGTATACTTATTATCACGCTACAATCAATAAGAGCAGAGCAGTGAAGGGAAATGTTGGAAAAACGGGAGAAGTTACTTCATTTTTTAAGCTTCCGTCGCGTGTGCAGCCTTAATTGTTAAAGCTACATAGAAATCATGTATGATAGAAATATTCTTCATAAAATTATATAAAAAATATCCCGCAACAGTATATGTCTATATTTTATGACTCACAATAACACGAAAATCCCGATAGCTTAGCAGTTCGGAGCTTTCTGATTATATTTGTTTACTCTTACGTTTATAATACTCTCACTCATCCCTAATTAAAAAAAATTAACATTATTACTTATTCAATAAAAAAAGAATCATAGAAATCGGTATAGAAACACCAAACTTATACATGAAATTCGATATAATATAGGGATTATTTTTGCGTAACGGTTGCCGCGCTCGACGCGGCTCGCGGCGGTAGGGTATAAAAAGGCGGGAGGCGAGCGCAAGCTTTTGCGCGATTTAATATAGGTAGGTACAGAAGAAACAAGCGTTACATTACCTGTCAAATTTCCCCAACCAATTTTAACTTATTATCGAGGGCATAGAGTTCAAATTCAAGTAAAAAATTTTGACAGATTTGTAACGCTTGATGTAATGCCTTCTGTACATACAGAGATAAAATGGAAATCAAGGTTTTGTTTATTTCATGATCGTTTCTGCCTCTTGGAAGTCAGAAACCGTAGATTTCTTCGGAATAAAAAGTAACGTATGCGTTAACTACTATACCAAATCACATTAATATTGGCTTAGCCGTTTGGCAGTGAAAAGCAGCCATACATAACTATAGGTAGTATTGTATGTACACTGATAATGGCTGGATGGATGGATTTTTGCTATTCTTTCACGCAAAAACTACTTAGCTTTACCTAGAATAACAATAAGCTAAGTATAATTAATGAAGATATTGCATGAATTAAGTAAAATTGAAGGCATTAAATAAAACACTTTTTAACCGGATTAATGTCGTATAATTCAATACAGACGAAGTCGCAGGCATCATGTATGTAATATACCTACCTACCTATACTTTTTCACAAAACCTAGGTGAAACTGCGGATCACTGCTTTGTTGTAACAGTTTTTGAAGTAATTCTGTCTGTTTATCTATCAGTAACGCTTTCACAGCTAAACTACTGAGTCGATTTTGACGAAATTTAGAATAAGGTAAGTTTTAACTACAAGGAGGATATAATAATAGTATTTATCCAACTCTAATAAACGGTATCCACTCGGACGAAGTCGCGGGTCACAGCTAGTTTAAAATAAATTTACAGGTACGTAAAAGTATTTATTCATTTATTTACACTTTATTGTACAGTAACGAAAATAGGAAATACACAACATGGAACAAAAGGTACAAAAAGCGGTCTTATCGCTCTAGCTAAATCGATCTCTACCAGACAACCTTTTATCCAAATCTCCAAATCTATCCATTTTAAGTATTCTAGCTATCACAGGTAGATCACAGAACACAGGAAATTGGATCCAGTAGGTACTCGTCTGCTGGAACAAAAAAGATATATACTTGAGTTCTTCCTTATTTTAGTAAATAATAACGCTTATATTTGATCTGTTTTTTACTTCAAGTTCATAAGTATGACTTAAATACCGAGAAAACAAAGAAAACTCGACGCAAATACTACCAGAATACAACGGGAAAAGAAAATACGTTTTTTAACTCCACCGACCACCAGACGTAAACTATACAACAAAACAACAAAAAAACTAGAAAAATTTACACAAAGCAAAAATTTAAAAAGATTGTGTACCCAGGTGCTGACGGCCAACAGACAAAAGTGCCCATCTCAACTTTTCCACATTTGTAAACTTGCAACTGCAAAAATTCAGAAAACAAACGGAGAAATAAGGGAACAAATAATTCGTCAGACCAGACTAAACACCTGTGACCTAAAACGTTCTAAGTAAATTTTCTTGAAAAACAAGCAGCTCGTTTATAAGAAAGGGATCGCGGTATACTAATACTACTTACATCTCCCTCTGTAAACACTAAGTATCAAGAAATGTTTACGAAGTAAGCGTGTAATAAATGGTTGTTTACTAAGTAGAAATTGTATGGAAATTAATCGTAGTATTTCTTGAAAACCTTGTTAAAATATAGTTAGTTACTTATTAAAAAAATACAGTGGGCATTCAGAACGGTATATGCGTTTTTTCTATGTCGTATTAACTACAAAAAATTACAAATATTAACATTTAGTTTGCTTTACAATGAAAAATTACTTAACTGTTTTATGCCTTTATTTATTTACACTTCATTGCACCAAGTAAAAAAGTAAAATATATTATTAAAACACAGTGTTAAAAATGGTGCAATGGGCGGCCTTATCGCTCTAAAGCGATCTCTACCAGTCAACCCAAATTGCATTTTAGTAATGGCTACTATCTTCTAATGAATCACGCGGTTTTGCCCCCAAATATTCCTTTTCTTACAATATGCAATTTCTTATCCTTTCCTTCGTAACCATTAACAACGAAAACAAAGAGACAGAAATATATTACATGATCATAAACAATCAAAAACAACACCTCTGTTTGTACAGCTTACACACAATTTATGTCTTACTTAGGTACCGTCACCCTAAATACTTATTTTTTATGGTGCAATAACTGAAATCATTTTTCAAAAAAAGAACAAAAACTGCAACGACGTCATAACTCACGACACCTGCAAATCGTCTCAAGGTGTTTCACCCCTGAACCCCGAAGTTCTTATCCCAGGGGTGTAAAACAATTTTCAACTACGATGTCCGAACCCTTACTTTACCTTGTCAGAACGATGTACAAACGGCGCTGTTTAGATTTTGTCAAAATGTTCAGGTAAATTCACGTACTGTTTTACAAAAGAATACGAACCTAAAATTTTTTTTAGAAATTCAAATTACCTAAAAATTCTAATTCCTTAAAAAATATATAAGTAAATTCAGCTTATTTGATATTTATGTATGAAAAGATTAATGAACGTGGAGGAAGCGAAAGAGGTATGTCTGGATCTTAGCAATTGGTGTTCCCTTGTCTCTGCCTACCCCAAAGGGAGACAGGCGTGAGGTTGTGTATGTTTGTATGTGTGTATGTTGATATTTAGGTTAATAGTGCAACATTGTTTTCATCTACTTTTACACTATAATAAAGACGATATTAAACTTAAACACATTAAAATATTTTTCGATCTGTAATTTAAGATAAAAATTAAATATTAAACTTAATATAAAATGAAAAATCCGAACTTTAATAATTAATAAAATAGCAATCTTTCGAGTTATTAAAATCAATTTATATTATCTCCTACGTAAGTACGACTACGGCCGACATAACTAAAAGAATGAAAAGGTATTTTACAATTATGTAGCCGAATGTACTTAACAATTTCCTAAAATCGTTATACAAAAGAATTGTTTGTACGTGCTCCTCATTTTCTTTGTTTCCTTTATCGACATTTGCAATTTCATTTTATTTTTTGTATTTACAACAAATTAAGTCAATCCTGATCTTTGCTTGCTTTGCTTATTTTAGAACGTTATTTTTAACCGACTTCCAAAAGCTTCTCAATTTATGTGAATGTGTTTTTGCTACGTGATTATGTGGTTGACTATGATTCGATTTTGATTATTCCTGTTTCATTTGAAAGGTAATAGTTCAGGGGTGATCCCGTCAAAAAATAATCAACATCTACAAAACAGTTTTTGAAAAAATTACGGAAAATATATAGGTAAATGAAGTTTAACTTCAGGCAAAGTTTATGGTCAACTCAGCAACTATAAAAAATCTATACTAATATATAAAGCTGAAGAGTTTGTTTTTTTGTTTGTTTGTTTGAACGCGTTAATCTCAGAAACTACAAGTGGGATTTGAAATTGATAGCCCAACTCTTGAGGAAGGTTATAGGCTATATTTTATCCCGAAATTCCCACGGGATCAAAAGTTACGCGGGTAAAACCGCGCGCGGTGGCTAGTTGTGTATAACGTGAAAACGAATTCTATTAGGGCTTAAATCTAGCAATGCTAAATGCTGCAGGATATTTACGCAATTATTTTGTTTTAGAAAACGTCTGACACTAAATACCAGTGTCATCACTCGAAACCACGCCACGTCCCTTTTCAAAGCAAGTCATAACAAGCCTTTACATGTAAAAGAAAGAGTTTAAAATAAATTAAAACTAAACTTAAGTAGGGTAAAGGCACCAATAACGTACCAGTTAAGAGAGTGGCTGTCTGTCTACCGAGGGTAGATTAATGATCGGGCTTTGAGAGTAAACTAGTGCACCTGAGACTCTGCGGACCTGCAGTTCGGAAATCCAGGTGTAATCCATTAAGATGAATGCGTTCGCTTAAGTGTGAAGAAAATGTGTTGATTTGTGGTGAAAAGGCAATTTTTGAAACGATAATTTTGGTACTTTTACTTGAACGAAGACAATAGATATTCGCAATGGATACAGTCGATTACGACGAAATCCTTTTTTTGTTTACCTATATTTTGTTAATAATAACATAAAATTATCAGATACTTTCATAAATTTTCTAAGACGGTTGATACTTAATTTTATAAAAAATCTATGTTAGAATAAATTGTAATTTTCACTTTGTAAACAACTATTCTATAGTATATCAAAAAAAAAAACATAAATCGTGCAATACAACAATCTTATAATTTTTCAAAAAAGAAAATCATTAACATGGATCCCAAACCTCTATAAACAGTACAGAAAGAGTGATTGTCTGTTAAAAAGATTAATGAGTTTATTCCATCCAGAGTAACTGCACCTGAGGCCCCGGTCTGCAGTTTGGGAACACCCGAATCTATTGGCCGAGGAAAAATATCGAGGGAATTGGCTTTAAGTTTGGTAGAACTGTTTATCCGGGAAACCATGTTGTGTTTTTAGTTGAGGGTCAAAATTTATCAAAAATAGCAGTCTTTTGTCAATTTGAAGACGGTCAAAACAAAATAGATGTAATTCACAATACATTACAACTTTATTTACATAAAAGTAGATTTACAGAACAGTTAAAAGCAACCAAATAAGCAATACAAGAAAGACTAAAGTAAACCCTTTAGTTTACTTAAGCCTTTGTACAAATATATTTTGAGGTATGTATTATTGTAGTTTATTTTATGGAAAAAGTTGATAAAGCCTAAAAAGTAGTACAATTTGAAATAGTTGTATTATTTAGAACAAAATACAAGTTATTCAGACACTTACTTCTCACAAACCAATTAACTTTAAAATTAACTTACAAATATGTGTCTTATAATAATTCACAGCTATCGTAAAAGTAATTTTGAAAAACCACAACATCACGTTCTCTATCTCGGTAGCAATCTAAAAATATGACATTTTAATTTCCACCGTTCGATTGCCGTCAAGTCAAGTACGAAAGCCATTCAGCATTCATTATTGATCAGCGTCTTAATGAGTACTTCAAATCCTCATTAAAAGGATGCTGGTCTAGCTTGCTTACAGAAACCAGAAAAGTGCGAACCTCACTAAGCTTGAAATATTAATTAAGATGATGTAGCTTTAAGATAAGCTATACGTGCTTAGCTAAGCAAAGCTGATTTGAGTTTGAAGAGTTTTGTTGTTATGAGTAGCGGTAAGAACTTGGCCTTCTATTTCGAAGGTTTTGGGTTCAAATCCCGGTTGAGTGGACAATTGTGTGATGAACATTTTGGCCGTCAAGTCATTGACTTTCGTAAATTTTAACAATATACTTAAACAGCAAAAGTTTCTGAAAATATGTATTAAATTTTGTTTGTTTCGAGTTTTTAAATGTAAATTTTGGAATATTTATGATAACAAATTTTTATTTTATTTTAATCCTATTTGTTTCAATATGATTTTCAATAACTTTTTTGCGGTGTTGTGTATCGTATGCATACAGTGATAGAAGCCAGCTAAATTACAAAAATAATATTATTTCCCAATATTTGTATTAAAATAATAACGTCCATTCTTTTTACATTTATGAATTGATAAATAAAAGAGATAATTCAAACACAAACTCGATAAAACAGTTATAAATAGGCTGAAATCCCGTTTCGATGAGATCTAAAATACGATTAACTGAATTGAACAAAAATAACTACGAAGTTTCCCTTGAAACCACATGTTTACATCCATATAGGGAAAAAACTATTTCATCTGGTTGTTATGTTTATAAAACTTATTCATAAATAAATATTACATCGCTGGTTCTATATTAAATACATCAGATTATGAGCTTAGCTTACTATAAGGCGAACAAATTATTATTGAAAAAAGCAGTTTAGTAACTTGAGTACGGGAAAAGCAAAGTACAGCTTAGTTCGTCTTGCTACCGCTTCTTTAATGCTTTGGAATGGGATTAAGTTACAGTAATTTAAAAGTTCTTAAAACGATAGAGAAAGTCCTAGTTTCAACCCTAGTGTTACCACAATATAGAGGATGGTAACTCTTTATTATCAAATCTAAAATTTTATCATTATATACTTGTTTAAATCAAAAACAAAACTTAAGTTAAAGGCCAGATTAGAGCAAAGTTTAATTTCCAAAAAATATGTGTATTTTTAAACCCAAAACATTATAAACGTACATTGCTATGTTACCTCTGTTAATAGTAAGATAGCTTATTATACACTAAGGTCTTGGCTTTACTCTCTTTATCTCATTCAGAGGGCGCAGGTGGTATAAATGCAACCTCACCACCCCTTACCCCTTACCCCCTGTACCCTAACATGATAACACACACTGTCGCATACCTTGATGAATCACTTATTAGATTCTCGTATCATACGCTTTACTTTTATTTTCGTTCGGATATTTTTTCTCTCGTGACAATTTATTGATGGTCAACAATTGCTCCGTTTACCCTATTATGTTGTTTACGTTTTTAGCGGGAAAAGTCCCGGGGAAATATTTACTTTTTGGCGCGAAAACGGATAAATCGTGTTGCAAGGTTTTTATGTGTTATGTAACTACATGCGTGTTTTTTACTTGGCTTTCCACGAGAGAGTAATAATGCTTGACTATGACAGTATATTAATATGTGTGTAGATATTTAAGCGAATTTCTTTGTTACATTTAAGGATTTCAGATTTAATGTAGTTAAATCTGTAAATATTTTTTCCAATAATTAGTTATTAAAAACGCAGTTAAAGTTTAAATAAAACTTACCAAATGTACTTAATAAAGTTAATTAAGTTCCCAATTGTGCGAATGTCAAAAAATTTACGTCCTATTTTAATTGCTTGAATGTCAGAAACATTTATTTTATTTTATGCTTATAAAATGAATTATATTAATACATAAGAAAGAACCAATATATTTCTGCATATTTATATTTCTGTATATTTCTTCCATATGTATACCTACCTAGTTAAATTATGCTAACGTTGTCTGATAGGTGATAGCGTAACAACACATATTTATTAATTTTAGGCGTTAACCAGACATACCGTGAAGGATTCTTACAATCATAAATACACTTTATGCTTTTACATATATATAACAACATGTTTTCCCTTGTTCCAGATGCCAACTCGAGATGCAGCGGCCATTTGACCGGGCCAATGGAAACTCCAAACACTGAAAACAAAACAAAAAAAATGTTTGGGACCCCTCAAACATTCGGCTCGCCGCCAAACCAGGCACCACCAATACGACAACCAAGAAAAAGGATTTCAAATTTAGAATTAAGTAACGGAAATACCAAAATTGAAGATTTAAAATCTTTATTAGAAGACCGAGGATGCTTTGTACCTAGTGAAACAAATGAAGAAGAAGTGGTTGGCTTCAAAAGAAACGACAGACTTTGCAATAATAGTTCTTATGACTTAGACAATAGTGTTAGGATTCGAGTATCTGATAGTGTTTGTAAAGGAAGGTTCGGTCTTTGGTGCTGTAGGTTTAAAGTTGTTTTGTGTATTTTCTTAGTGATTATGTGTTTGGATACCAGATTTTTCATCGAGGCGAGAAGTGCAGGTAAGATTTTTATTTTATTATTTTCTAAAAAATCGGCAGGTAAAAGCTCTACCTACCGACCAAAGATAAGCATGCCCCAAAAGGTGACTCTAAGAACCGTAAAGGGCTAACGAGCGACCACCTTACAATTTTTTGTGCCGTTAAAAAACAACACTACGGGGCGTTGATGTGTTCCGGTAAAGTATTACGAAGAGTCAGTCCCTTTTTAAACCAAATAATATGCTTTTCTTTGTTAGATAGATATGTCAAACTTATGTCATAATACAAAGGGTATTAATTAAAGAGTAATATTCATAGCTGACCTGTCAGATTTTTGACAACTCATGAAATGTTTTAAAACAACATATAGTGCAAATAATAGCTCCTTTTCGGTTAATTCCATTAGAAACCGCAGAAAAGATTTTAATATATCGTTTCTATGAAATTAAATCAAGTCTGCACCAATAGTTTAGATATAAACAGGCAGCATTTCAATGACAATATCATCTTTATACATTCACATACCTAACAACAATGATATTAAATAAAACAAAAGCAGATATGTTATAAGCACGCGCGTTATGAAGACTCAAATACGAGCCAAATGGTAGGTCTTGTAATTAGTCTGCGTCGAGCGCAATCACAAGCGTGACGCGCTTTAGGTTCCTGTGTCCTCACCAAAATAAATATAAAATGCCGTCGTGTGCGTTTCGGAAGTGTACCAATTATAACTCTAAAGTAAACAAAATGCAAGGGATCTCATACCACATGTTAGTATGTAAAAGTACTTAGATTTTTTAGTATTTGTAAATTATTTTTTCAAACAATCTAATAACTGATGCAGGTGAAGAAAGAGATAGCGATCTAGTATTGACGCGAGAGCAACGCGAGAGCGATAGATGCGTGCTCTGCGGACATAGATTAATTAGTGCAGAACGAATATTGATAGTGAATAAAATGCCTACAATTAAAGTTCAGGTGTTCTTTATTTTTACTTTGTTTTGATCCCCATTTTCAGTCATCGAGTACATCTGATTAAAGTCATAATTGATAAATACACAAATATTCGTCTACATTCCGCACATAAAAATAACCCCGAAAGACAAAAACTTTCAAAAAGACAAAAAAGAAATAAATTAAAAAAGACATCTTTTTGAAGGTATATAATATTCACTGTATTTCTATTTTTAATTATTATTTCAATATTAAAATTTTCAATAAATGTTATTTTCTATTATTTCTTACCTATGTAATTACTTTTCAATCAAGTGTCCACTCTACGACTGTAAATATTAAGCTATGACACAAGAAAACATTGAAGTGCAATCATTAAAACTATAGCTATCTCTTTCATTTGCGTACTTTTTCTTATCTTTTGTTATACTTATCAGTGAAACTTGTCAATGCATGCAGTTTTTGATTGCTCGGAACAGTTTAGAACGCAAATTACTATGAACGTAACATATCTATAGTTTATAATATCATTGCCTAACAAAAAGTAGTTTGACAGGTCGCAGACTGTATGTACCGTGAACATTACTCTTTATTTAAACTTTCTACGGCCCATATAAAATGGCGTATACCCGCGCGAGTTGATTTTCTACGGAACCCCGTTTTTGTATGTTTTGTGCGTAACGCAGGCTCAAAAACTTTACGGAAATGAAATACCTGTTCTTATTAGCAATTACGAGAAATACTATTAAGATCAAAGCGGTAAAACTACCCACATTATTGATGGTCAAATAAAAATCCAAAATTATTTGTTTAATTAGCAATTCCATGTGTTAGTTCGGTATGTTAGTCACGATTCCGAATGTCATAAAAAACCATTTCTTGTTTCTCAGAATCGAATGAGTAGGTAGGTTTTAATTAGCGAAATTAGTTAAATATAAAGGTATGTTTGTTTGATATCTCTTTTAGAGAAATCTAGGTAACCCGCATAACCTTTTCTTGTAGACCTTTCTAGCCTTACCAAAATACAGGGATATCAAAAACAAAAATATAATTTTAAATCCAACTGGAAGTTTTAGCGAATCAAAAGAAGTAATAACTTTAACTTTTTTTTTATTTATTTATTAAAAAGGTCACCAACACAATAATGTTAACATTTACACTTCTTAAAAATAGGTTGTTACTATAACTAAACACTATATTTAGAGGTGACGACAACATGCTTTGGTAAAACATAAAAAAAAAATTACATAGGCAATAATAAATTATAAAAATTAAGTAGGTACAAATTAATAATTATAAAATTATGTTTTTCTGATTCATTGAAATGGGTAAATAATAAAAATAAAAAAATACATCTAATGAAAAATACATCTTCTTATTATCTTATTTAAATTATCTTACTTCCATGCTGGACTGGGAGTGAAAGAAAAACATAGAATGTGCCAGCTGCTTCTATTCCCGGGCATACTGTAAAAGTCGGTTAAGGGACAGAGGTTTTATTGGCATTTTTGTGGGCGATAGGCTGACCCCCTCTCAGTGCAATAGCCTCTCGCAATCATTATAATACCTCATTAGTCAAACGTGACATCAGTTGGTCTTATAACCTCTGATGTTCTGCCTACCCTAATAGGGGATACAGGCGTGAAGTTATGTATGTATGACAGGGGGTCAGCCTATCGCCCTCAAAAATGCCAATAAAACATTCTATTAGTAATGAATGTAAATTAAATAAAATTAAAATCTTTTTCTTTTAACGTAATGGAAAACAGCAGTCGTTTTATTTAATTTTTTACTTAAAATAGATAACGGCGAAACATTGACAATGTTTGAGTCATGACTCAACCTTAGGCAAGGCCCCCCGCAGGTTAGGAATCCCAGACCACTAGTATTTCGCACGGAAACCACATTTTAATGAACATTCTAAGGAATTAGCATTCATATGTATAACCGCAAACATTTTAGTAGGCATTTCGAATAGTTTTATCTCTTTGATGACACATTTGAATATGTTAAATACTCTTTCTTTGTTAGAATTTTGCTCATTCATGATTTTATGAAAGTATGAAGGTAAAACGGGAACGTTTGGGATTATTCAAGACAATAAAAAAAAAAATTACGCCATATTGTTAAGTCAACATTATTTCATTAGGCATAAATTTTATAGAAACTAGTTAAAGTTCAAGGCGCCATTAACACAAATTTTTGCTTTTACTCTCCTTTCAATATCACCTACACACTTCCCATCTCTTGTAAACAAGGACCCCAAGTATACAAACTCTTTCACTTGTTCCACTTTTTCGTCTCCTATCATAATATAGCATTCCGTCATATCTTCATTCCTCTCCATAACCATGACTTTCGTCTTTCCAACGTTCACTCTCAAACCTTTCCTTTTAAATGACAGTTCGTTTAAGTCTCTAGAAGCCTACCTATAACTCATTATTGAAATGTGTAAATTGACAAAGGTAGCTAAGTATATTTGTATCTTTAAAATAGCTTTATCATGGAGGGGTTGAGTTAGCGTCTTTTTAATACATAATTTTTTTGATGAACTTTTCTATTAAATCCATACTTCTAATAAAATAAATAACTAATAAATAAAATCCCCAGACAATCACACCAACTACATGGCCCCAAACTAAGCATAGTATGTGTTATGGAATAACATGTAGTGAACTAGTGGGGGAACCTAGAATACATATATATCGCTAGGTATATTGATAAACACGGAACATTTTATTCTAGTTTCGTGTGGAAATCGAACCTGCAACCTCATTTGTATAGTAGCGTTTTCTGCACCACGGAGGCCATCTTTTTTTGATGAACTTATCCCTTAAATACATCCTTCTAATAAAACCAATAAGCGATAAATACAATCACACCAACTACATGGCCTAAAACTAAACAGAGCTTGTGAAATAGGATACTATGTAGAGAACTAGGCGGGAACCTAGACATACATACATACATACATATACATACATAACCTCACGCCTGTCTCCCTTTGGGGTAGGCAGAGACAAGGGAACACCAATTGCTTCGATCCAGACATACCTCTTTCGCTTCCTCCACGTTCATTAATCTTTTCATACATGATCGCCGGTTACGGGTACTTTTAACTAGGCCCTTTTTAAGAACGTCGCCAATTTGATCGGCGTACGTTCGCCTAGGGCGGCCCCTTCCGACAGCACCATCCATTCTTGCTCTGTAAACCTCTTTCGTAAATCTACTTTCACTCATCCTTTCCAAACGTAGCATACCCTTTTCAATCTTAGTCACTACATCTTCTTTCAATCCGCATCTCTTTCTTATTTCACTTATTTCACTAGGGAACCTAGAATATAAAATAAATAAATCGCTCAGACCCGGATCATTTTTTTTTCTTGTTTCGCGCGGGAATCGAGCCCGTGGGCCGCGACCACTGGCGTCTGAGGCAGACAGTGTTACCCCATCGCCAAAGTGGTCGTCAATTGTAACTATCCTTCCGGATGCACTGTATAGGTATGCACCAAAACCGAACAGTCGTAACCAAAACTTACTCTTATGACTAAGAGGAAACGGATACTAATCGAATGACTCACAATCGCGAAAACATCCAAAAATAACTTAAACTTGCAAAAACTGAACACAAAGACTCTTGTAGCTTTACCTACTTTTTAAAATTCACACTTCTATCATTACTAAATATGCAAATTAACACCTTAACAAATACAAAGTAGAGTTAATTTTCTTTTATTCACACATTCCTAGTTTTGGGCATATTCGTAATAAAAACATTAAGAAATCGTTTCTTTTTGAAGTTGGTGTTTGGATCAAGAAATTTAAGTAGTTAAGTCTTATGTGATAGCAGTTCTATCCTAATTTCTTTCTACCTATTGGTAAAACGAAAATGTCTGTGTCCATATCTGTAACACTACCACCTTAACTGTCTCTAAAGTTACTAGTCATAATGTTAAGATCATACGCTATATGTATTTAAATATCCTACTAACAACATATTTAAAAAACAAATCAGCAAAACTTCATTATTTTTCCAATTCAATTCTCTTTCCTAACAAAAACATCCCTTAACAAATCGCATATTTCCAAAAAGCTTCATAAACCTAAATAGCTTAAAGCGAGACCCTAAACCCCAAGATAATAACCGGCCATCGTAAACCCTCTCAAAAAAAGCACTAATCGATTCATCCCCCAACCATCTAAAAAACAAGGGATTATATTTAAAAAAAAAAAACATATCCTTATTTTCCTTAATTGCTTCCATTCATAAGGAAAATCAGTAGCTAAACGATTAAAAAACCTGCGAATCGGAAAAAAAATCAGGTAAGCCAAGTGGTACTATCATTGCAATAATCCATTAAGATTTTGCTTCGCCCCGTCGAACGAACGCTTTCAAAGTCCCGAGAGGTAAATATTTCACCCCCTCCCCCCCTTAAAATAATGTATTCCATACCACCCCTTAGACCTCATCTTTCCGTACGTATTTTGCATGAAGGGGGGAAATTTAAATTGTGTAATCTAACTTTCAATTCATTCATACATACAACGCCATCTCTCGGTGATAAATTGAAACTTGGATAGATTCTTTCAGTCATTTGGGTTAGCGACTCCGTAAGAGGCGGATGTACTTGGAAACGCTCTCGGATTGATATGTAAATGTATTTTAAAGTTATTCGCCGATGTTTTCAGTGTATTCAAATGGTATTGAGTGTTTCTGTTCGTTGAGATTTTGTATGCAAACGGTTTTATTGAGCTTTTCACTACTAATATTTATCTTAAAATAAATCTATTTATGATTTTAAAGTTCACATGTTAATTGATTCGCTATTTTGTCAGTGAGTGTGTAGCAGAAACTTATAAATTAATATTTCTGTAATTGGTTCGATTACCGGTTCACATTTCACTGTGTGGTAAACAAACTAGTAGGTAATAAATTATTTATTTATATTAAAAGGTTTTTACTAAGCTGTAAATGCAATATAATATACTTCATATATTATATCTATTTTATCATGTATTTCATTATATTACAACGTATTATTCAAAACAGCTAACAATTGAATAAATGAAAAAATGTGTTACATAAAAATCACCCGACCAGGACTCGAACCTGGGACCTTTCGTTTGCCGGAACAGTGCTCTCCAACTGAGCTACCGGGGCTTGGCGGTACGCCTGGAAATTACTTAACTTATTTTTGAGTTTACGTTATATTGCTAACGTAGCTCCATCTAATGGTATATATAGCTTTGCAGCTAAGATCAGCCGAGACTGATTTCTTTACAGAAATTGTGAATCCCAGTTAAAGTGAAGCATTTCAATGTTTATTAATATTTTAAAGTTTTTGCATTTAAAATGCTTAATTACTCTTAAATAAATGAAAAAATATTTTTTAATTTATGTAAGAGTAATTAATCATTTGTAAAGCTCTCATAAATCCGCCTAACCAAAACAAGAATACCTCGAGCAATTTGTCATTTAGCAAAACAGGACCTTTAGTCTTCATTAATAAAGGCTATTTTTCATGCTTACTCTCCGTTCATCTAAAAAATATAGCAGTTCTCAAAGACGCGTAAATAAAACGTTGAGTTTTCATTTGCCTAATGTCTTTTAATAAGATTATAAGCTGTAATGGTGTGGAAACTCTGGCAGAGGAAATATTACACATTTTGGAATATAAAGTTGTATATTTTAGAATACTTCGTTACTTCAGTATAAGGTATAGGTTATACATAGAACATGTTATTCTTGAAATATAATAAATACGGTAGATAATTCATGATTATTTAGCACATACAAACCGACGACCACTTTGGCGATGGGGTAAACCTATCTGCCTCAGAATCCAGTGGTTGCGGGTTCGATACCCGCACGAAACAAAAAAAAAATGTTCCGTTTAATCTATTTATTTATTTATATTCTAGGTTCCCCCTTAGTTCGCTATGTGGTATCCCATAACACAAGCTATGCTTACTTTGGGGCCATGTAGTTAGTGTGATTGTCTGGGGATTTTATTATTATTATTTATTATTATTATAAAAATAAAATACAAAAGTTGCATTGGTACAACCAAACATAAATTTAATAAAACCATGCATATAGATAGAAATAATATGTAGGGTCTTTAGTGTCAAGACACGATTTAAAAAAGAGAAGAAAATGAAACGAAAAATAAAAAAGCTTCAAAAAGGAGAAACTTAAGAAAAGAAGTATTTAGTACGGAAATACTTAAAGTAAATAACTTAAAAGTAAAAAACTTTATGTAGGTAATATAAAGTGCTAAATTAGTTTGAGGTCTATGTTTTCTGTAACATTCTCGCTGCAAATTCTAGATAAATTCTAGGATTAATAATCTTAATATTCGTTTGTAAATTTAATAATTCAACTTTAATATAAAACTCTAATTTAATAATTAATCTAGAATTCTGCGTGAGCAAAATCTAATCAAAAATCCTTTTACAGAGACAGGCTAGTTATCTATTAGACATTTTATATTGCCTTCAGATTCTGACGCTCAACGATCTTCAAAGAATTTTTTTCTCTCGCAATCAGTACTAATGAACATAACACGTCTGGCTGTCCGTTACCATCAAATTAAGGGACAAAAAAAGCATTTTTACGTAGGTAAATTATTCAAAAAGGCTCCTCTTAGCCGGAGCTTTAGGCATTTCTGAATGAGGTTGGCTTAAATTTTCGCATTTCCGAAAGTTATTTTCGTTGAAGGTTCTGTTTAAAAAGGATAGTTGGAAATGGCAGTTCTAGTTTAAAATATAAATTTAAAAAAGGAACATTGATTTCTGCGCATCTACTAAAATCCTTCTTTTGTTTCTGTCTATTATAGTGAACATGGGAGAATCAACAATTAATTTCGTAGCCTGATTTATGAAACCTGTTCAATACTGCGTTTCTTTAAAAAAATACAGTAGGTATAATGGCTATTTATATAGAAATATGATTATCCTAATAAGCTTTTTTAACATATTGAACTATAAGCTGCAACCATACATTTATCATCAAAACGTTCATAATACAGCAGGAGTTAGTTAAACTTAAAATTTCGCTACTATTTCTGTTTACTGAAACCATATATACAGGATGCTCTGCGGCTACGAGAAGAGTAACGGTACTTCAGCTTGTAATTAGCGTTTTCTATACACCCTGTATTGTTGGTTAAATATTCACGAGAGCTGAAAACATGCTTATGCTAGGAACGAATTTATCAAATAATGAATTGTACATTTAACATTTTAGTAATTACATTCAAAATAAAATAAAAAGTGCTTCAGTTGTTTTCGGTTTTAATGCTAAGATGCCTTGTAAAAAATTTATTTTGTAAGTAATATAAAAACTGGTGAATGTTTTCATGTAGTTTAAATATGTAATACTTTAAATATTTATAGACACCAACAAAATTTACAATATTTTTAGTAGAGTTCGATTGAATTAAAATTAAACAATGTTAGATTATCATATAATATTCAACATATGTCTAAGTCGTTGTTATTATCATTCTTAAATATTCTTTAAAGAGGCTCAAAATTCAGGTGTCACTTGATTCTGTGACATTTTATAACGTACAAGCTGCTTCTTCAACTGTATTCTATAACTAGCCACCGCGCGCGGTTTTACCCGCGTAACCTTTGATCCCGTGGGAATTTCGGGATAAAATATAGCCTATAACCTTCCTCAAGAGTTGGGCTATCAAATGCAAAAAGAATTTTCCAAATCCCACTTGTAGTTTCTGAGATTAGCGCGTTCAAACAAACAAAAAAACAAACTCTTCAGCTTTATATATTAGTATAGATTTCACCCTCATCGTCACTAAACATCAACCTAGTTTGAAATCATACCAGTATTTAGTCGCCAAAAGTAAATGCTAAATGTAAACGAGACTAATATAGGAAGCAATATAAACAAATTCATAGATACATCACTATTTCTCATTTAAAAAAGCCAAATAAAGCCAGCTTCGAAAAAAGCTAGAAAAACCTAGGCTCACATCAGAAACATGGCGCCTGAATTAACTTATCAATATGCCCATGTATTTCGCAACTGGCCGGAAAAACTCCTCATTTTTGTTTCAGTCCCCTGCACGTCAGGTGTCGTCAACTTTGTGCAAATAATGTTTTGTTCCCGTGACCCGCTTCTTTGTTTTGACATAATAGATTTTGTTTCAAATGCTACCAGCTACGGCACAATAGAGTTTGACAATACACGACTTTATAGGTCAGGGGACTGATTTTTATAGCGACAGAGATGTTAATGTGTGACGATAGTGTTATTTTTTCATTGTTAAGTTTCAGCTGTTGATGAGCGGATTAAATGATTTTGTAACTTTTTTTTTGGTGTTATGTTTTGTCATGGATCGTAAACATTTTTGTTTTTATTCCTTTTGTAAACGAAATATTACATTTATGATGTTTGTTTTGTAATATTACTGCGAAATTTCGTACATATAAAGCAATATTTGTTTGTTTTCAAATTGAGTCTTGTGGTTCCATCTTAGAGTTGTATTTACTGACTTTGCTATATTGTTAGTTCTATCCCTAAACAAAAACTAATATATCTACCGCTACATATCGACTTTTCGGGTTAAATCTGTTTCAAGAATGTCTTGTGAATATAAAGCTCCATTACTTTTGTATTCAATTTTCAACCTTATAGTCACTTCTCATTATCAGGTCTAACATTTAGGTCGCACGCATAATACATCGGTAATGTCATAAGTTACCCTTTCGCTATCATTTATCAATATGTGGAATCTTGGCATAATATTGAAAAAATGCTAATATCGATACAATGGCAAACAAACAAACTTTTTTTGATGCATACCTGCAAAGAGATTGAAGTACAAAAATCCCGTATAAAAATAATGCCTAAAACGATAAAGCAAAACTCTCAATAGCTCTCATTTCTTTTTCATTAGATGTGCAAATTAGAAGCACTCGAAATAATAAGCATGATAATGAAAGCGTCTCCCTTTATTATTTACAATTTTCGTTCGAAAAATCTTTTGTAAAGTAAACGAGAAGTGTGAATTCTTTGAACGGCCATACAGCATTTTGTTTTCTTTTTTACACATGCTTTCTTTGGCTTCGCGTTCTAGAATGTTTCAAAACGATCCTTGTTATTTGAATTTAGAATTATTGGGGTGGAAACTTGAAATGATTTGCTGATGTAGTTCTTTATATAGAACAAGTTTGAAGTTGCTTGTCGATATGAATGATTTTTTTTTAAATGTTGTTGTTCTATTATTGTTAACTTTTTTTATTGATAATATTTACGGCCAAATAGATATTTAAATAGTCTGTGATTCTTTATTCAAACTATAAACGTTTGTTGTACAATTCAGTTCCTAAAAGTTTAAAATACCTTATAGATAAATTATATTATTTGCGTTAAAACGTCAAAGGATGATCAAACATAAAGCTAATGAAATAAGGTTTAAAATAGTTAACTTTGATGAACTGTATCATGCAACAAACGAAATCAGCGTTGTGTAACTATCGTAGCAAAATAAATCTAATTTTTAGTGTTTCGGCGTTTCGCGGGAAATAGTAAAAAATTCAACTGTTTTCCAATAAAAAGTTAGTAGATCGTAACTAGTGTTTTAGTTTGTATGTGCAGTATTTTTAGTTTATTATCAAAAATACCTACTTCGCAATGTTGTTTTTTGCCGAATATCTATTTTTTTTTAAATATGACAATACTATGAAAATAAATTTAAACGAAATATGTATATTTATATTGATGTGTTGCCATGGTTAATGTGTGTATCATACGATATCACATGTTAAGCAACGTTCGGCGCGGTTGATACTTGGATGGGTGACCGCCGACCATTCATTTCTCACGACGACTACCGTGCTTCGGAGGGCACGTTAAGCAGTCGGTCCCGGGTGCTGTATACTTGATACAGTGGTCGTTAAGGTTTGTCAGAAGCCATTTCGGCGTCCTGAAATATCTGGCATCCACCACCCAGCACTGGGCCAGCTTGGTGGGTTATGGCCTATACCTCCTCGTCACCCAAGGGAGAGTCTCATGCCCTGCAGTGGGCTCATTACAAAGAGTTGTGATGATGATGATGATGACTTAAAGTTCAAGAGTATAAAATTTAATATTATTTGATAAAGTAGCACTCGTCAACTAAGTTACATTTGTTCCTTTTGTCTTAACAAGTTTTGTTATTGTATTTCTGTATATTTAAAATAAATAAAAAAAGTCTCAAACGATAAATCACAATTGATGGTCACCCCACCTCAAATGTCATGAAAAACTACTTTACTCATCTTATATTCGACTTGCCAATATTATTTCCAAATGTAGCTGAAAAAATGGGAAATTTAACCTATTCTCTCATATGGTGGCGAAAAACGGAGAAAAATGTTATTTATTGACCTACAGTTTTTCTCAAGTCAAAGAATAACACGTTATTTTAGAAGCGACACTTTCTTAATAAGTGATAATTTGTTAATATTCTGGTTTCGATACAAAGTTTCGGCTGTCATAGCGAGAATACATATTTAATTAAGTGACTTTTAATATGGGCATCGTGTTTTTATTATTTATAAATATTTACCATATTTTAAATAGCTGAATTAAAATGGCTTGCATGCATGTGTGATGGTCAAAAAAGGGAAATGTATGTAAAAAAGGAGATAGGGGTGATGTTATGTTTGTATATAAACCATAAATAACAATGTTAGTTTTCATTATGAAATTGTGCTTGTCTGTTATTAACAGATGTTCCTTATAGAGATAGGTGCTATATTTTAAGAATCATTCGTTAATTTGCATTACTTCCTTGATTTAAATTTGTTGTTGAAAAGATTTGTTTAAGTCATATTCGAATCCTTCTATATCTGGGTTTGTAGGCATATTTTTGTATCCACCCGTGTAGGCAGGGATAAAATGAGAGTAGCAATTATTTTATGAGGATAAAAATCTTATAACACTTGTAGAGAATAGAATAAGCAATTTTGGTGATGCGTTTAAAATCCGCGCGGTATCCTTATGGAATGAGTTGCCTCTTAGTATTAAGTCAGCTAAAACCATCAATACTTTCAAAACACTTTTAAAATCTTATTACTTATCCTTAACTGAAGAAGTCAATGTGTAGTTTATGTATGTATATTTTGTATTTGTATGTAATGTATGTTTATTGCTATTATGATGTAAATTATATTTAGATGTATGTTCATTGCTATTTATGTTGTAAATTATGTTTGTAAATTTTGTTATTCATAGTTTTGTTTTTCTAAGAACTTACCTTTGTTAAAGCTCCATCTACAAATAACATTTTCTTGTACTGGGGTTGCCTGGTAGAAATCGCTTCCTGGCGATAAGGCCGCCCTTTATACATTGTTTTCTTTTTATTTGTTCTTTGTTCTGTATTTTTTATTGTGTATAATAAAGGGTAAATAAATAAATAAATAAATAAGCAACAAATGAAATAAAATTAGAACCCAGCCGAAATAGTTAAAACTATCAGATAAAATGTGTATTGTAGAGGATTTACTCTCTAGTGACATCATTTAATGAATGCAAAACAGAACAAAAGCTAATTGCGACATACAATCTAACAACCTGTAATGAGCCAGTTTGAGGGCTCGGATGAGTTTTTTTTTCCAAAAAAGAGTCAGCTAAGTCAGTTTACCAACAAAAATCTTTGTTATTTGAGAAAGACCCAGTGCCCTGTTTTGGTCTCATTTAACTGAGTACTTATTTTATATTATATCCAAAGTAGAATCCGATTATTATGACTCCACTTACATTGACCAACCGCTCATTATGACGTGTTTACGCAGTGAAGTTTGGTTTTCATATAAATTATGTAACTAAGTCGGATACAATGCTTATAGTTACCGACCGTATGATTTCTAACACCTTTGGCAGTGTTCGGGAGAGTCACGTTATACCCAAAGACTTTGGGCGCGTGAAAGGTTTTTCTGATTTGAGTCTCAGAGCGTAGATTTACTTATTGAGTCTGCTTATTAATATCTACTTTGATTTATCTCTATTTCATTCCTCTCTATTAAAATAAATCACATACTAACTTAAACAGTTTATTTATTCTTGCAGTATCTATGCTTTGTATGACGTCCGTTTCGTATGACTTGTTTCTTATTTCCCTTCGATGTCATTATAAACGGATTCTACTGTACATTTATAAAACTAGTTTAAAAATAAATCGACAAAGATTTATCATTGTTTTGCTTATTTTCAATGCTATCAAAGCTTATTTGCTTTGTTATGAATAAATGGCAGTGTACTTAATGGCATCTGGAATTAGTATGTCACATTTATGTCACATATTCGTTTGCCCTATACAACATAAAAAAACATAAAAACATAGTTCTTGATTACAACGAAAACTATAGAAACATTGTTTTTGTTTTCGTACAATAGCAAGGTTTGGCAAACAAAGGCATATGACGAAAAATCCTCATGAAAACACATAAAACGTTTGATATGAACGTTTTTTTACATCTGAATAGTAAAATACAATATTTTTCCTCATACTAAATTTCATCAAGCCAGCATGTTTCCAAATTGACTCTTTTTAATTTGACCAAACGACAAACACTGAATGTTTATAGCTATCGCACCAATGGGACTGACCTGTACAAGCGATCTACAAATAGCTTTTTATTTAAAACTTCGTTTTACAAACTTGCAAACTGTTTTACTATAAAAAAGTCAACGTGGCGAAATGAAACAAAATTATAAAAAGAGACGGTAAATATTTGCGACTCTGTTTGTACTTAAGCGCAACCACGAAAAGTAGACGCAAACAATTTTTCGACTAAAACTTGTTATGGACATAAAAAGTTGAAGTTGAATTCAACCTAGTAAAAACGGAGTATATTTCAAATGAGTTGGAAACGCTTTAGTTAGGCGCTTTCAGGGAAACTATTATTAGAAGCTTGTAAAAGTTGAATATTTGTATTTCAGAATTCATTTCGAAACTGTTTCAAAAATTTTGAATCATTTTATTCCGAGTCCCTTCTCTACTTACCTACCCTTGTTATTCTGCAATCATTGTTTTACAAACAGAATACCCTTTTTAATGAAACAAGCTTAGTATTTGTTAAACAATCCCTTCTTTAAACGCTACACCTAATATTAAATTAATTTTCCCTTCCCACAAATTGGTTCACATAGCATTTATCGTAATGTAAAAGTTACCCCTATAATCTGTTGGGACCCTCTGTGTAACACAGCTCCGTACCAAATGACCTGGTCGAGATAGTAACGACCCTCATGGGGCCAATTTAGCTGTACGTATACAGTTTCCAAATAAGGGAACTCTATGTGAAAGGATTAAAGGTGATTTTGGTTTGTACTTAGTAACTTCTGCAGTGCTAGTCTTTACATGTTTGCTGAAATAGAAGATGCACTTTGACTGTTGATGCTTTCGAAAAGTTTTATATTGTAATAGTGTTCAGCTCTTGAAACAACGGTTGAAATAACATCAGGTAGGTCGATGTTGCTTTGTGGAGTTCGAAATTTAAAGTCGCCTTAAGTGGACACAAAAGTGGGTAGCATTAAATACGTATACTTTTCGTCTAGCTTATAGTGTTCGAGTTTACATACATAGCTTCACGCGTGTATCCCGCATGGGGTAGGCAGAACACCAGAGGTAATAAATCCATCTGATGTTACGTTTGACAAATTTGGAGGCATTATAATAGTGGAGAGAGACTATTGCAGTGACAAGAGTTCAGCCTATCGCCCACAAAAAAGCCTCCCATAGGTAACACCTCGAGTTAGAGATTATAATCTAGATATAACAATAAGTACTAACCTCTTTGCTTAACCATATCTCAAATTTGGCAGGTTATTAAGGTTGATAACGTCTGTGGTGTATCATTTTTTGTCGCTTTTCGCATAGACTGATAGGAAGGCGATTTCGGGAAGTTATCTTTTATATTTTATCGCAGTAGTTCCCATTATAAGTATCATTGGAGGGTTGTCTCTACATCCAATAAAGGACAATAAATTTTGATCTGTTTACCACCAATTTAAGAGTAGTTAGCTTCCATGCTGGACTGGGAGCGAAAGAAATACATAGAATGTGCCAGCTGCTTCTCTTCCCGTGCATACTGTAAAAGTCAGTTAAGGGACTGAGGAACACCTATGTCACACCTATGAACACCATAACAATGGGAGGCTTTTTTCTGGGCGATTGGCTGATATTGCGTCACTGCAATAGTCTCTCTCCACTTCATAATGCCTCCAAATTTGCCAATCGTGACATCAGATGGTTTTATTACCTCTCGTGTTCTGCCCACCCCATAAGGGATACAGGCGAGAAGTTATGTATGTATGTATGTTAAGAGTAGTTTTTGGGATAACAATGTAATTAATTATAGTCAACAAAGTCGGTGAAAATATCGATTTGAACTAGACTACGCAGACAGCAACTTGAGCTTGCACTTAAAGCTAAGCGTGATACTAAAGTTAGGTATTAGGTTGCATAATTTTAACTACCATTGATAATTTTCATTTTTGACCTCATTTTTTTTGACGACCGGCTGGTTTAGAGGTAACGTACATTGCCTTCTATGCCAGAGGTCCTGGGTTCGAATCCCGGCGGCGACGTATATTTGTGTGATGAACACAGATATTAGTCGTCAAGTCATGGACGTTTATATGTTTATTAAGTTTATTTTCTAATTAAAAAAATGTATTTATTCAATATGTATGTTTATATATTTCTTAAGTATATCAGTTAACTAGTAGGTATCCATAACACAAGTTCTTTAGGAAACTTAATTTGGGCTAGATAATGTTGTGTGAGTGTCAGATTTTTTTTTTATATTTAACCTACTAGGTGAGCTGGAGGTCAATTCGGGATTAGTCACCGATAGCAAAAAAGATAATCAAAAATA
The DNA here is from genome assembly GCA_944452665.1 of Stenoptilia bipunctidactyla. Lineage (NCBI taxonomy): Eukaryota > Metazoa > Arthropoda > Insecta > Lepidoptera > Pterophoridae > Stenoptilia > Stenoptilia bipunctidactyla. Next base: position 10,436,223 of record OX101743.1, read on the forward strand.
AAACTCCAAATGATCTTCTCTCTTAATTACACGTGACTATATAGCCCACCTATAATAGTGATATGCTTACTCATTCCATTTGTAATGTACCCTATTTAATAATAAATAAAGTTTTAATTCGTGTACTGCTGAGTCAGCGCCTTGTGTCGATTCTCACGAGTTACGACCCATGATTGCGGGCTTAAAATTTTGTTGTTATAGCGTAGTGGAGTTTAGGGACTGCAGGGATTTATTAGCTTTTTTGTATAGAATTTTAGCACTTTAGCGTTCAAACGAATTTTGACTCTATCATCTCTTGATGGAGTCAAAATTCCTTTGAACTTACAACAATGCTTTTTGCCTATATAACGAGTTATAAGTTTTTTTAAATGATCTAAAAATATGTTATTGTCTTTCTGTTTTCTATAAAGTTAAATCAAAACAACACATGAATCAAAATTATTTGATATCATACTTATCATATTTCTTGTTTATTTATCAATTTCAATATTGTAAGTATTTTAACAGTTCAGTAATTTAGCATCAAAATCCTTTTGGTATGGAATAGAGCTTACACAATATATGCACTTTATTTTATATGCTTTGAATTAATACATCAGTTTATGTAATTGCAAACTGGAATTCTATTCAAGCTTTAAAAAAATACAAAAATAAATTAAAAGTCTCTATTCACTAAACTACTCTGTAAATCGAATAGAACCATGAACAAGTTGGTACGAATAGGTTTCATCGTATAAAGAAAATAAGATAATACATTTATTATCGAATATTGATCGCATTAAAATTTACTAGACAACTTACGTAAAACTATATCGTAAGCTTTATATTATCATTTATCTATAATAATTTATAAAGCTGAAGAGTTCGTTTGTTTGTTTGAACGCGCTAATCTCAGAAACTACAAGTGGGATTTGCAAAATTCTTTTTGCATTTGATAGCCCAACTCTTGAGGAAGGTTATAGGCTATAATTTATCCCGAAATTCCCACGGGATCAAAAGTTACGCGGGTAAAACCTCGCGCGGTTGCTAGTTATGTGATAAGCTCCATTGGAATATAGGAAGGCTTAGAATATACCGACTGCCCCTGGATAAGCGTGGCTTAAAAGGCAACTAATCTGAGTTGCCCCCCTTGGTGGTAGAACCAGCGACCACCTTCCATATAATCATCATCATCATCATCACAACTCTTTGTAATGAGCCCACTGCAAGGTATGAGTCTCTCCCCTGGGTGATAAGGAGGTTTAGGCCATAATCCACCAAGCTGACCCAGTGCTGGGTGGTGGATGTCAGAATTTTCAGGGTGCCGATACGGCTTTTGACAAACCCTAACGACTACTATGTACAACTATACAGTACCCGTCGTCGTCGTGGCGCCGTGGTTACTGTGTGTATCATACGATATCACAGGTTAAACAACGTTCGGCGCGGTCGGAACTTGGATGGGTGACCGCCGAGCATTCATTTCTCACGGTGACTTCCGTGCTTCGGAGGGCACGTTAAGTTGTCGGTCCTGGGTACTGTATAGTTCCATATAATTTATTAGTCGCGAAATATCACAGTGATGTATTCCGGCATTTAATGAAGAGTCAATTCTATCCTAAACCAGTCGACTTCGACCTCTTTCTTCACTGATTTTCAAGTGAGTTTTCAAACACGGAGTCTTTAATAAAAAAAAAATCAAAGGGTATTTAAATATAGAATTTCAATTCCTTTCAAAATTGTTCAGTAGTTGTATTGTAGCTCGGTTCCACAATTAAATACTTTATTGCTTTAGTATTAAAATATAATTTTGTATGCCATCATATGGTTAAATACTTTTTTTATTGTGTGTTCGTTTATACGTAGACGTCACTGTGGAGCAATGGCTCCTGTACGGGACAGGTATCATAATGTTACCGTTACTAGCCTTAAGCTATCAAAGTAATAACTAAGATTGTCAGTTTAGAGATTTGAACATATTAGATTCAAGTTGGAAAACAGCTTTCGATTTCTGTTAAAAATATACCTTCTTATAAAAAAATGGTACCTAATTAAAACAATTCGAACATATTATGTAACTAACGAGCGGTTTTACCCCCGTAATTTCGAATCGAAAAAGTAGCCAGACTGTACACTATCACTATGCAAAATTTCATCCAAAACCGTTCAGCCGTGATTGAGGAACAGAAGTTCTTGTACTATATTATGGCATACAATTAAGTGTAAATAAATAAATATCATTTTATACGCAACATGAACCAAACCCGCGACCACTCATTACCAACCGAATATTCACCTCCTGCACTACAAAGGCTGTAATTAAACAAATCACTTAATTTAAACATTTGAAAAATTTAACCCCTCGAGCACACAATTAATGTAACGGGACATTTATGACCCCGGATCGAATACATCGACAGTCGGTCTCTGAGACCACCCGTGTGGGTTAAAATTAATAGACGCTTTAACATTATGTCATAATCTAACTCATTAGTGAGTTAAATTTAATTTATGGTTGACAGCCGACCTAGTCACAGTTGTTAAAAAAGTGGATGTGGTATTTATTACTTTGCTAATAGATAAGAATTTGAACTATGCTAGATTATCAACCCAATGTTTCTAAATGACACAAGAGTTCAAAAAAAGTTAAATGTTAGCGATGTTCTCTCAAATCATTTAAAAAAAACTGCTGTGAGATTGACAGACTAAAATTATCAAAAACGCTTGAATCAAAGCGTCCCACATCCAAAGTTCGTGGGTTTTTCTTTAAGGTTGTTTGTATGCAAAAAATTACAGTAAGTATGCAGATCTAAGAAATTCACTTTTTTAGTATCTATAACCACATGGTATTGCTCTCAAAATAGTCCTAGTACCTTAGATTACCTTAGATTAAATGAAGATTTACAATTTACATCGAACATAGCATATCCATATTTTTTATAGCCTTGATTTAGCTACATAGAAATGAAATTACATTAAATCATCAATCTTTTTACCATTTCATGTGGAATATTTAAACATTTGAGAGACATTTTATTTTTTCCGAGTTATATACATTTCATGTTTTATAACCTTTCGTTTTATTTAACTTTGATTGCTATAACTGTTTAATTTTAGTAATATTTCAGAACTATTTGCGGACCTTTTAAATAATTAGGTTAGATGTCATTCACAGCATTTTTTAATAGGAATTAGCACCTTATTGGTTGGTAACAAAGCCCTTAAAAAAACTGGAACTTTTTTGAGAAGATTCTTTCTGCAATGGCAGTAGTATAACTTATTTGAGATTTAGGTCAAACGATTTTTGACACTGATATTTTATTTACTTAATTCTAAGTGACTTAAAGTTTAATAACATACATACATAACTTCACGACTGTATCCCTTATGGGGTAGGCAGAACACCAGAGGTAATAAACCATCTGATGTCACGTTTGACAAATTAAGAGGCATTATAATAGTGGAGAGAGACTATTGCAGTGACAGGGGGTCAGCCTATCGCCCACAAAAAAGCCTCCCATAACACCTCGGTCCCTTATCTGTCTTTTACAGTATGCCCGGGAAGAGAAGCAGCTGGCACATTCTATGTTTTTCTTTCGCTCCCAGTCCAGCGTGGAAGCAAAAAGTTTAATTAATATTCTTGAATTAGGTAGGTATGCTTAAGTATACTTTGTAAACCCTCCTACTTGTATGCAAGTATGTACCTTAATGATTTTATGGTTTATTTTATAAATATAAAGGTTAAATTGCAGATTTAACCTAAGTTTAAGATACTATAAAACAGAAGATGAGCTTTAAATGTTATCAAAAAATAACTTTATACATGGTTGATTTGTAGTCGCCAGCCAAATTTAAATGTTAGTTTCTTTGATACGATTTAAACGTACCTGCATATTTATTTTAGTATAGCTCACTAGAAAAAAATTAAGATATAGCACCACAAACTTTTATGCAAATAGTCGCTGTTGATGAACATAGCTACTATGACGCGGCATTTCATTGATAATACTACGACGTAGTACTGCAAGATTTTTTGTAGTAGCGCGTAGTTGTCTTTATTTTAATGGTAATTTAGAGTGACCATGGTTTGCTCAATGTGTTATTTATTTCTTTGTAAAAACATAATCTTGTTTTTGCAAAAATCGTTTCTATTAAAGATACTTATTGTGTAAAAAAAATTTGGCCAGTGACTACAAATCAACCCTGTATATGAACCAAAAAAGGTGCTAACTGTTTATAAATGTTATTGCTGCTAAGTTAAGTGCAACTTTCTATCAAAAAATCAACTTGACAGATCTGCAATATCTATCTGTCATACCAATAAGTACTTTCATATGCGTGGCTCATATTTTCGTTGGTAGGTTTCTTGATTATATTAAAAATATGTAATTCAAATCTTTACAATTTCAGGAAAGATCCGTGTAAAATGTAGCCTATAAATTAATATTTAAGATAAATAATATTTAATTAAAACTGAGAAGCACGCTTCATTAATTAACGCATGATTAAGAAGCAACGTTTAATTTGATATAAAATTTCACATTCGACACCATTTTCCATCCGCCATTCCAATTAAGCCAAACGCCTTCTCATTTTACTGATCCCACACAAAACCTCCATTTGATGAGGCGTCCCGAATTCATGTCACATCTCATTTTCGAGGATAAAAACTGGATATTAATCTATACAAAAAAATTTGCATTCCCGTCATCTACAGAACAATTTTAATCGTCCCTCATTAAGCGCATTTCTGCGCGTAACCGCGCGGTTTATGGGCGCCATTTTAAATATATTCGGTAAACAAGATGGCCGGCGGTGACAGTAAAGTTTTGATAATTTTCAACGACTGTTGCTGTTGGGTTTAGCGTAATTACTTATTTAGGAGTTTTAAACATGGGTAATATGTTTTCTAACTAGGAATTTAGTTAGGTATTTTATGTGGTTTTTAAGTTATTTAAATGTGAACAGCGACTGTTACGTTTTTATAACTCTTTAGCGTAATGTGTTATTATAAATGATTAAATGTTATGAATATTTTCCTAAGACAAGCAAAAATGACAAAAAATATCTGTTTCTTATATCCAAAGCTGCACCTACCAATATATTTTTTTTTAATTCTGAAACGACCATAATTTTCATGCCACAGTTTGCAGTTAATGATTGTTATGACTTCTGTAGCTACTAATACTTAATATAAGTATAGTATAGTAGGTATCTAAGTATATGAGGCTTTTGTAATAAAAGAATAACAAATAAAACCATTTTTTATTTGCCGACTTATTTCTAACCTCAGTATAAAATACCCTTTCTTTAAACTGATTTATTAATTTAAAGAAACAATCACTGTCACGGAGCCCCTTAGTTCCTCAAATTGTATCAATAATAAAGGAGCTGTGTGTACTTTGGGTAACAAGTCACAAGCTTTAGCGATTTCTAAATTTGATTGATAATAAATTGTTCACACAGTTCTAGTCTTACCCGGGCGCCACACATTTGTCCAAACATTTGGTCAAACATTTGTTCAAACATTTGAAGCTAAGTCTGGCGCCGGCCTACATATGCAAAGTCCAGCGCCACACATTTGTTCAAACACTTGTTCAAACATTTGTTCAAACATTTGAAGCTAAGTCTGGCGCCGGCCTTAAAATAAGCACGTACTTTTTGTGAGGTTACATATAATGCATAATATAGAGCAAACAAGACACATAAGAAAAATGATAAATCGTGACCAGATTTAAAAAAAGCAAAAACCTAATTTATCATAAAATGTATTTTAATGTGCTTCCATGCTGGACTGGGAGCAAAAGAAAAACATTGAATGCACCAGAGGCTTCTCTTCCCGGGCATACTGTAAAAGACAGAGGTTTTATTGGCGTGTTTTGGGGGCGACAGGCTGACCTGTCACTGCAATAGTCTCTATCCATCATTAAAATACCTCCAAAGTCAAACGTGAAATAGATGATCTTCTAAGCTACCCCATATTTTTAATTTTGTTTAAATCAATCCATCGTTGTATGATGCCACACAGTCAACCGACCGATACAAATTTTAATCCTCGTGAAAATGGTTGGTGGTCAAACAAACCTAACCTCAAACAATCTGTCGTAACTTGGACCATACTTCATTAAAATTTAATGTGTCATCGAGAATACTTATTTCCAATACGTAGAATAGAATATAAAAGGAAAAACACATATTTTTGTAAAATACTTTCTATTTGTCGTTAGCTCTATGTAGTTATACTATGCTACTATTATAGTGTTTACATAGAGCTAATAATATAGGTTCAAAGCGAATTGGTTTTGACTTACATGAAATGAAATGCTTTCTTTTTAACATTAATTATATTTTTTTAACAAATTGATTAGAATTTTATTCCAATATGATAACATGAATAGCAAAATAACATTCTTAAGGTAGGTATAGTACCTTTTCATTGTCTAACTATAGATTATAATGTTAATACAGATGTACTTAGATATCAGTAATCGTTTTTCATAGTGTTACGGTGAAAATAAAAAGATTTTTTCCCAAAAATCAAATACCTACTACCTACGCCATAATCCTACGCTTCTAATAATTTCTACGCCCTACGTTCTATCAAATATTATAAAACATAACGTGGGTTCTGGCACCAATAAAAAAGAGGGTCTGGACGATGATTTAAATCATAGGAACACCATTAATTCTGTCCTTATTTTTATTTAGATATTTGTGAGGTGAGTACTAAAGGCAACTAGATTTCGAATGTCAACATAACTCGATTAAAACTCCCGAATTTATTTCATCTACTAGCCCGTTTCGCGTAGTTTTACCTATATAACTTTTAATCCCGTAGGATATTCCCGATAAAATATAGGCTAAAACTTTCATCAAGAGTTTTAGGCATTGTACATAAATGTTTCAAATTTGACGGTATTTTCAGAGCTTGTCGAGTACAAACTTTTTTTTAATGTCAAAATTGAAACTTTAAAATAAGTTTTTGTTAGGATCTTTTGAATTTGAAGTCTCCTTATTTGACATTAGAGACACTTAAAATTAGCGAATCAAATGTCGAATCGAGTCCATTGTATATCTAACTAATGTTTTTTTCTTTTTTCAACAGGTAAGTCTTCGAAATTCTTGGCTTCAACCTACGACCATAGTAAAATAGTAAGTTATATCTCTCTATCACGATAGAGCCTCTAATATTAACGCATTGGGAACTGGTTTCATTTTACAATGAGAAGCAGAAGGCTTCCAATATGGGCGCAAAGCAGGGACTGCATATCGGTATAAAATTTTTAAATAGTACTAGTAAAATTTCAGTACCCTTATTAGTGTACTGCTTCATCAAACACAATAACTGTACAAGTTATTAAAATCTAAATTAATTATATCAGTACCCAAATAATGTATACCGGATTAATTTCTGTAGATGTTTTAAGTACAGAAATATTTTAACTTATTTAATTTCTGTACCGAAATGTATAGGTCAGCATATGTACCTACGCTTCATAGGCTTCAACTAAACTATCAAACATTCTACAGTTATTTAAAAATAAAATTTTAATATCATTATTAATATTAATACCGAAAAATTTCAGTTAACTGAAAAAAAAAACAGTTATGCTTATGCTACAATAATAAAAAAGGTACAAGAATTATTTCAGTATGAATTCCTGTACTGTTATTTTTAAATACACCTAATTTAACGGTATGACGTCATACAGAAAAAAATGTACAGAAATTCATTACCGGTATACAGTCCTTGGCGCAAAGGGTTTTTTTGTTCACTGTACAATGTGTACACTGTACCATCAGGAGTCGGCAGGACTTTCATTGTAAATAGGTTGATGAACTAAAGAGGCGAACTACAATTTTTTTGAGGAGTGAGCATTTATTAATTTCCTGGCGACATATAAAAATATTTTTTAAGATAAATAAAATATTCGCATAAAAAACTCAGCCTCTGTTCTTAAGAAAAGTCTGGAGTTTTCTAATCCTCTTTGGTGGAGTTGTTACATCTTATCTTAGTCTTTTCCATCTCTTTTTTTTTAAATGAGCTGGGGTATCACATACGTCTTATAGATTTATTTATATTATATGAAGAAATGTCTTTGATTTTTCTAAGTGGATGCAGATGATGCTAAATGTGTGTTCTTAAACATTTAAGTAACGGGCCTACCGTTAAGAAACTAAAAGTATCTTCCATGAAATAAAATATGTAAATCTAACGCCCCATCTTACCTAACGTTTATTAACACAAAATATTCTAACCTCATAAAACAGAAAATCAACATTAATAATTAAATTAATAAAAATAATATTTCCATTAAATTTTATCATTGAATCAGTAAGCAAAATACGATTTCTAAGACATTAATTTCGTGAGCAAATGAAGTGTAGTCTTTAATCAGAGACTGCGTGGTGCTTGTTCGTATTTTCTATTAAATCGTGAGAAGCAAGGAAGACAAAAGCGAGGTATCTGCAATCTATTAATAAGGCAGTTTAATTTGGGACCGGAGTAAGGTTGACAGATAAATTTTAATTTTACTAAGTTATATTTATGTTTGAAGACGTTTTGTTTTATTTAGGAGGTTACTGAATTAGGCTTTATAATTAAAATTATGATCACGCTGTTCAGAGAATAATCAGTGTGTATGGTCAGGTTTCAAATATATATAAAGAGGCAGCAATTTTTTTATCTAATATATAATACAATAGCAAAAGAAACAAGTTTTCATATAGTCAGGTGTAAAAAAGAGTAAAGTAGAAAAACAATTCTTCATTTCTTTATTTCGTCTGGTAAGTTTGAAGGACGAACAAAAGTTGCTAAAAGCACCCGTAGTAAAATTATGAAAAACAATTTAAAAACTTTTGAAAACGTACATTCTTAAATACAATATAACTCTATCTCGTATCATTAATAAATATATCTAACCGTGGACCATACTTAATCAAAATCCAACAAAAACAATCCTCATAACAGAAATAGGATATAAAACAATTAATTTTGAAACACGATTGTTCTAAGTTTATTTTGCAAACCGTACCGTACCACAGCGCTGTACACGAGCTAGATTAATGGTTATATTTAAATTATTCTCATGTTGTTGTTTTTTTTTTGTTTTTCAGTATATTTATGTTTTCTCTGTTCTTGCACTGCTCTGTTTCAAATGCAGAGTAATCTGAGACTGTATAATTCATTTTGATTACCATATGTGTGTGTGTGTGTGTGTGTGTGTGTGTGTGTTATTTATGAAATGTTTTGTTGGATATATGGTTTTCTGTTGATAATAAATTACTTGTAACTGTTAGAAGTGGCTTCTATCTCGCTTTCTTGTTCTCTAGGTTATTCTGATAGGTTAAGTTGAGCTTTTTTATAATGCTTAGATCATTATGGAGAAATATGTAAGTAGCCAGATATAACTTAGCGTCCTAAGTTTTAAAAGAAAATCTCAATATTACTTATACAAATGAAATAAATTAATAAGGTTCCATCTCTCTCCTGCAGTGCTAGCACGGATCTTCTGTCGATCGTAAGTTTACGAATGCTCGTATAGTATGGAGTCGGTTGCAAGTTTTTAGTAACAATGTAATTTTTTATTTTACAATTATTTAAGAGTAGAACCTGTTAACAAACATTCAAAATTAACAAGGAACACATTTATTTAAGCTGACCCACAGTATTCCGCGTAGAACATGCTAGGTGGACAAAACCTATTATCTAATTTCCGGGAAATTTTAATTAAAAAACCTCGATAATACCCCCAAACTCCAAATTCCGAGAATTCATTGTTTTTGGAATTAAGGATAATGAGCGGTATGGTTCAGAAGTCAGGTAATGAGTTTTGTGCAACCCTTTTAGTCAATCAGTTGCAATTTAGCGACACTTCCGTGCACATCTTACAGTGGCTTTTAGTGAATATTGTGAAAGTTTTTGTGATGGATATGAATTTCCAAGGTATGTACTATATTTAAGTACTAAATTCAAATCGAAAACTCTTTAAATTATGTTACAGTACTTATTTTTAGATAATTGATAATTTTACCTAATTTTTTCAAATAATAATTACTTTAATAGATCTAAAAATACAGACATTCACCTCTATCCGGTCTAGGTTTTGGATATATCGTAGAAATAACTTTATTATTTGCAAATATACACGTTTTGTTCAGCACACTTGAGTACAACATATTTTTTTCTTTTTTTTTCCAGAACACGTTTACTCTATTTCAAGAGTAGCCTTCTTCGAGGAGTGGTTAAATCACTCGAAAACTGAAAAAAACTCGGCTTTGTATGAGTTTTTAAGTTCAAAATTTCAGTTTAGTGATATAACAGAAAGCAGCCAAAAAGAAATTAGGCTAAAAATATCCAACTTTTCCAATAAAATTGCGGCTAAATGGTTGGCTTCAGGAAAGTTGAAGGAGCGATTTTTAATAAAAAATAAGACTTGGCTGGATGAAGAAGACATACAGTTTACTGTGTGTTCTTTTTCACCACAACCCTCCACATCAAGTGAGGATCTAAATGCGAGAGGAAGACCCCGAAAAAGTTTCGAGGATTCGTCGTTTAAGACGAAAAAACGCCGTGTCGTGGAACTGGTGGAATCTCGAAGTGTGAATGAATTGGTGACTGCTGCTGAGGTTGCTGTGCGTTCAGTAGGACAAAGAAAAGTGGCAAATGCTATTAGAGACGTTATTGAAAGCCCAGAAAATGTTTCTAAATCAAAAAATAGCAGTACAAATAAGCAAAGGCAGTTAAGTAGTGACGAAGCCTTAGCTTACTACATAGATTCAAAATCAACCACTAATTCATACAAACAAACTCGGAAGTGGTCCATGAAGGCAGGGCATAATGTGTTTCCGTCATATTATAGTTTAAGAAAGTCCAAACAGATGTGTTATCCTGCTGAGGAGCACATTGTTGTAACGGAAACTCGAGCGGAAGTAAATTTGCAAGCCTTATTAAATAAAACCGCGGAACGTCTAGTGTTAGCTCAGAATGAAGTTATCAACAGTGTGCTCCCAACAAGTTCATCATTCACTCTCGTCAGCAAATGGGGATGTGATGGAAGTTCTGGACACAGTACTTACAAACAGAGATTTGAGAACACTGACGATACGGACGAATTTCTTTTTGTGTTTTCTTTAGTTCCGCTTAGGTTATCAGATGGGTCCAACATTATTTGGCAGAATCCGCGGCCTTCATCAACTCTGTTTTGTCGTCCTATCAAATTTATATTTGCTAAAGAAACGACCGAGTTAACCTTAGCGGAAACAAATAAAGTATTGGAAGAAATTAATGCTCTTCTTCCAACACTTATCAACGTTGGTGATTCTCAAATCTCGGTAAAACACGAACTTTTGCTGACGATGACGGACGGAAAGGTGTGTAATGCCTTAACAGAAACACGTTCAACGCAAAAGTGTTACATCTGTGTCGCCACTCCCAAAACTATGAACGAAGAACCCACGAATTTTGTTAGTAACCAAGAACATTTTGGCTTTGGTTTATCTACACTTCATGCTTGGATTCGTTGCTTCGAATGCCTGTTACATATTAGCTATAAGTTGAATATTAAAAAATGGCAAGCTAGAAGTGATGAAGACAAAGAAAGTATTAAGGTTCGTTCCGACGAAATTAAACTAAAATTTAAGAATGAGATGGAATTCATTGTTGATAAACCAAAGCCAGGATTTGGTTCTTCAAATGACGGAAATACAGCACGCCGCTTTTTTAAAAATGCTGAGATGAGTGCTCAAATCACAGGGTTAGATGTAACAATTATAAAACAGTTTGATGTTATTTTGAGGACATTATCTTCTGGTTTTGAAATAAACTTAGTTGAGTTTAATAAATTTTGTCTCGAAACCAAAAGAAATTATCTAAGTCTCTATTCGTGGTACTGTATGCCTGCTACTGTGCATAAAATATTAATTCACAGTACGGAGGTTATCAAAGCGGCATTGGTTCCCATTGGGCAGCTTTCCGAAGAAGCTCAAGAAGCAAGGAACAAAGATTGCCGCAGATTTCGGGAGTACAACACCTGCAAATGCTCGCGTGTTGCCACGAATAGAGACTTGCTGTCAATGTTAATTGTAACATCTGATCCTTTGATAAATAGCCTTCGAGAACTTCCCCGGAAAAAACCGGAAAAATTATGTAAGGAGGTATTACAGCTAATTATAAGCCCTAGTCTAGAAGAATCGAGACCGGAATCGTCATCATATTGTCGCACAATGCTACAAAATGATGACGATTATGCAATTGACGACTCATCAGAAGACTCCGATGATGATTTTTAAGTTAAATTACTCTTTTAAGTTTGTTGTTTTAATTTTATTGTTTTTATGTGTACTTTTTAAATAAATTTTTATTTTTTATATTAATTTTTCATTTTTTTTACAAATTACCCAAAAAAAACTATTAAAAATGACTCAGTATGAGTAAATATGTGTAAAAGTATCGGTATATAACATAAAATAATTTTGTCCACCTAGCATGTTCTACGCGGAATACTGTGTGACCGTGCGGCAATGGATAGATTTCAATTATTGCTTGCAAAACCGTCTCCATACTATACGAGCATTCGTAAACTTACGATCGACAAAAGATCCGTGCTAGCACTGCTGTGTTTTTAATCAATATATTTAAGGTTCATAAACCAATTTTTTTTTTTGTTTTGGATACACAGATAGTTCTCAGGCTTACGTAATCTAACCCTAATCTAAACTAACCCTATCCTCTCTAACAAACACATTCACCAAATAACTGATTCCAAATCGGAAACACATTGTCTTAGAAAATAACATTTTAACCCTAAAGTACTTGGATTTCGATCCGCTCAATGTTTCCAATTATTTAAATAGTTTCCAGTGTTCACCTTCCCGATCACTTCGAAAGGATACAATTCAGGAGACGTCAAATCAGAAAAGGGGTTTTCTGGTTTATAACCACTTTAATAAAGTCTCAATTGTACTTTGTAAAACCGATCAGGTCATAAACTGAAAGATCTATGTGTAATCTTTACTTTTATATTTTAACTCCAAAAAAGTTTGCAATACCTTTAGTTCTCATTTATAGATTAGTTATCTATTTTCGTATAGTAAAGCTTGTGTTATGTAGATTAAATTAATCTAATATATAAAATTCTCGTGTCACAGTTTTCGTTGCCATACTCCTTCGAAACGGCTTGACCGATTTTGATGAATTTTTTTGTGCTTATCCGGTATCTATGAGAATCGGCCGACATCTATTTTTTTTATTTTTTTATTTATATGGCAATGCAACGTTTGCCGGGTCAGCTAGTTACCTATATAGTAATGTCTCTTAGCAAATAGCTAAACTCAAAGCAGTTACGAATAGCATATCGCCCTAGTAGCAAGTAAAATCACGTCAAAAGCTGCTTAGTTTTAGTCTCTTCAATAACAGTACTGATTTTATTCCATTTTTTTCCACTTCAAAGTGACAAGATTTGTCAATTTGAAGACATTTAAGGTAACAATTCCTTTTTGAATACTGATCAGGAGTGATTAATACATACATACATAACTTCACGTCTATAGGTATCCCTAAAGGGGTAGGCAGAACACCAGAGGCTATGAATCATCTGATGTCACGTTTGACAAATTTGGAGGTATTATTATGATGTAGAGAAACTATTCGATCTATTTTATATTATTTAATATTATTATAATATGAAAAAAATATTTCAGTTTTTTAAGGTCTTAAAGTCAATAACTTTTTAAAGACAAAAATACCTTATTATCTATAAATTCAAACGCACAAAAAAACCCTGAACCCACACAATTAAGTTCATTTTGAATTTATCTCGAAATTTCAGGTCTCGTGGGTTCTTTGATAAAATTATTAAAGCTTTCATAGTTTCGTCTTTTATTGTTAAGCACTAGACTGAAATAAGCTAAAAGGGGAATGAGAGCGACCCGTTATTCAGGAGCGTTTTTGTGTCCCTTTTGTTTTCTATAGAAATGACAGAGACAAAAGCTAGGAAGTTTTGTTTTGACTGTTATATTGTGTTTATGTAGAGTTGTTTACATCTTTGTAACTTCTATTTCAGGTAGAAGTTACGAATTTCATTGTTTAGTTAGAGATATTGAATATATTTTTGACTAGCATTTTCACGCCGCTTTGCCATATGAATTCACTGAGTCCTAAGTAACATATCCTTAGAAAAGCCTTACTGCCTCTAGATACGTCGTAAAAGGCGAAAAATCCGAGCAAACCTCCTTGGCGGTAGGACCAATTCATAGCCAACCTAAACCTACAGTTACACATGCTTATTTCGTGCTTTCAAGCACGAAAGCATGCATTAATTGAGCACTTGCTTGAATTAAGCATGTGTGTCGGAATGTTGCTTTAAATAAGCATGCTCAGTTCAGCTCGATTTTCTTGCGATTTTCGAGCATGCTACCAGCGGCGCGGGTGGAATGGGGTGTGCTTTAAGCGAATCTAAACAGGTTTGCTTATAAAGTATGCTAGTATCGATTAATTCTCCATACTTAAATATATAAGCATACTAAAAACTAGCATGCTTATTGCAAGAAAATGTAAATGCTCGTAATGAGCATACTAATAGCAAGCTTTTAAGCATGTGTAACAGTAGCATAACAATGTTTCATGAAAGCCAGTTCTTCCTAAACACGAGTGCTGTCACCTTCGACCTCATCTGCAGTTACCATCAGGTTAGATTGAGGTCAAACACGATTTTACAGCGATATAAAGAAAAAGCTTAATTTTTCTAGTTGTTTCAAGGTGAAAAAGAAAGATGCATCAACTCATCCATTCTTACGAACATTCCTTCTTCATAAAATGTAAGTAGGATTAAATAAATGAAAAATTACATAAAAACATTATTAAAACAGTGCATTGTTTCACTTTAACTGCGATTCACAAATTCTGTAAGTAGTTTCGAGGCGTAACGCCAGGCCCCGGTAGCTCAGTGGAAGAGCACTCGTCCGGCAAACGAGAGGTCCCAGATTCGAATCCTGGTCGGGTAATTTTTTATATCTCATTTTTCATTTATTTAAGAATAATTGATCATTTTAAATGCAAAAAACTTTAAAACATTATATAAGTAGGATTTTTAGGCCTTTCATAAAGTTGTACGATAACGACTTTTCCTATTTCCTAATATTTTTTAAACGGTCAGCTGGTTCTTTTCCTTTTTAGTTTAAACACATTTTAATAGACCCATTTACCAATTACTAGTCAGTTCCTATTTTATATTGGGTGTTTCCGCCACACATTCTACAAACAATTTTGTCTAGTGCCTTTGGCGTATATGATCTGAAGTACCAATGAAAATTCCAATGAGCAGCAACATGCCTACTTTGTCCATGAAAGAAACTCATCAAACAACTGTTTCTAAGGAACCCACTGCAGGGCTATGAGACTCCCTTCTGGGTGAAGAGGAGGTATAGACCATAGGCCCAGTACTGGTTGGCGGATGTAAAATTTTTCAGGCCGCCGCCGAAAGGCGTCTGGCCACATCCTAATAACCGCAAGGGCTAGGAACATTTAGTGCTACTGGCTAGTGTCTGACTTATAATCATGGTCACCTTTTCTAAATATGTCTACTTTCATCCATTGGGATCAAAAAATAAGGAAGCAAGAATAGTCGCCTAAGAATAGCCTTACCGCCCCTGAGTGGTATCAAGACCCCTTCAGGGTCCTGGCTAGCGACCACCCTTCATATAAAATCTGCCGACAAATATCACCGCTCCAGCCACGGATTAGATAAATGAGGTAGGATTGGCAATTGTCACACTTTTGTTTGAAAACCAGTGTCGCCGCTTGTCTCCCACCAATCAACTCCACTACATAAACAACACAAATAGATACACGAATTAGGCACACTCATAAACAAAACAACACATAGAATACAGGGCTGCAATTGCTTCTCGCACTGCTCCGGGACTCTGTAAGTTACGCACAAACACACGCACAAAATTCTCATAGACGCTAGGGCTTGCTATGGTCGATAAGTTTTTCGATGACGAAGATTTACAAACTGAGGCAATAGTCATATCGCATATTTTATTGTATGAAACATTGTGTCAATGGAAAATGTTAATTGCTGTAGTGATATAAATTGAAATAAGATCAATATGTTTTTTGTGTTCTCTTTATTTTCAATCAAAAATAAATCAGTCACTATGTTAAAGCAAAAAACAGGCAATACACTACAGAGCACCGACATCATAAATTACAACTATAGTTGGAATCCTACTTAATGGCAAATAAACATTATTCTATTCTATTACAATTTGAGTTGGTACGGAAAACCAAACCAAAACCACCACGTGGAGTGTCTTTAAGTGCTCATCACTATTAGAGCCGTGGCATTCACTTGACATTGGCGTTTCGCCATTTTATAATAAAGAATCTTCCAAGATACTCGCTTACTACCTATTATAACTTGACATTGGCAAAATTACTCTTTATTGTTATGGAATTCCATAGAGAAAAGTAAGTAAATATACTTTATTTCACACCAGTATAAAAATAGAATTCAAACTTACAGACTTATAACTAGCTAACTAATAACTAACTAAACTAAATAACGTGCCAAGGTGGCCTTATCGCGAAAAGAAGAATACAAAGATATTAAATTCAAAATTATTAAACATTAACAATGGCCAAAATTCTTTGGACTTCGCAACAAACTGGACAACAAAGATAGTACATCACTTTGCAGAAACAATTGAATACAATTTTATTGGCCCTGGAATAAAATATATTTATTAAAATACTGACGTTTGCTGTCTTTTACATTTGAATTTTTCAAAATGAAATGTAATCTTACATTCATATATTTTTCAATAACAGCTTTGATGAGGTCCGTTATATGATTTGATATAGGGTACTCTCCAATTTGATGGTAGCTAATACTGCTGAATAATTCAGTTCCTACAAACTGATGTAATATCTTTGTTGTCAACATGTTTTTGTTGATTGTGCGGAGGTTGCTGGTATATAGCTTAATTACAGATTCGGACACTTTACATATGTGGATCAAATCTTTTGACGGGTACATAAGACCACCTTTATTTTTTGCCACTATTAATTTATGATGCGCATTCAATTCATTTGATAGCAGCGCTCCTACACAAGTATCGCATTTAATTTTATTTAACAAAACGTGCGCAATATATCCAGCAATGTAACTAATAATTTGCTGGCTGAATTCGGATATGTTTTGAAAAAATGAATTTATTTCTTCGTCCTCATTATTATCCACGGTAATCTGCTCATTATCTTCGATTGAATGTCGACTGGAAGTTCCATTTATTCTTTCTATAGGCGAGGATGCACAACTGAGAATTGAAATATGCTCAAGAGCTGTGCAATTCCCACTATTCAAAGCCTTAAGTTCGATGTGAATCAAAAGTTTTTTATAGGCGGCCTTGAATTGGCGAGCCGTGGGGTTATTGTTTCCTCCGCCATGTGATCTTATATTACCGAACAGCATTTCAAGGTGGTCTTGACTAATTCGATACATTGGCATAAATACAAGCACTTGAGTGCGAATCAAGTAGTTGTAAAGATGCTTCACTGCTTCGGCACATCCAATATAGCCAACAAAACCAATTTTTCGTGGGCTTTTTATTAAAAGATTGCCCTCTTTCGATTTAAGCTCTGATATATATTTGGTTGCTACGTCTAAAAAGCCCAAAATATCTACAGCGTTAGTTTCAGTAAGTGCCTTCTTAAAGTTATACTTATACATGTTCCGGGAGTTGAATATATCAAACATATTATTCACAATTCTCAAGAACTTACACGTTGCTTCACTACCTTTGAAAGCAGGCAGATTCAGTTCATCGCGACAAAAGTCTATTGCTTCTGCAACACTTAGACTGAATAATTGGGTTGCGAGCTTAACTTTCATCTTTTTATTTTGAAAATGGACGTGATGGTATCGTAATTTGTTAACTAGATGAAAGTTTTCTTTTTGTTGGACTTCATTAAGCTGCATCAAATATTTCCATTCTATTTTATTCCCTTCCGGATCTATAAATGTATTATAACATTGAAAAGCATTACGTAGTAATTTGATCATGTGGGATGGATCCAACATTACCAAAATTGGCTCTTTGGAAGTAGGATGCTCAAATGTAACTTTGCGATCTTCTATGGAACAATTTAAACATTTTACCATTGCCATATTAGCAGCACATCCATCGAAAGTTAGAGATATAATTTTTATACCTGTTTCTTCGACCAGTTCCAAACACTGAAGGATCAAATCAGCACGCTGTCTTCCTGTAACGCCGTCGACGAAAAAATACCCAATGGGCACTTTAAAATTGGAATTCACACCTGTCACCAGAAAAACTAGAGCCTCTTTGGCTTCAGTTACATGATCTCCTTCTACCCCACTGCCGATATCAACTTGACCTATTAGTTTTTCACCATCCCATTCTATACGACGGCGAATAGCCATTTCATCAATTGATAACCCTGCTATTATCGGGTAATTCGTAGACCGTGCTTTATTTTTTAACGCTTCAAGGGATTCAGTAGTGAAGCCGGGATCACCTCCAATTGTTTTATACCACTCCCTAAGAGTGCGACTTGCTGGCAGGCAAGTATCAAAAGTTTTACGGACGTATTCATAAGCTTTCGGTGAGTAGTAGTGAAGCGTCAAAGCAAAACTACGGATTGCTGGGCTATATTTCTGTTTTGATTTTCCTCCTGAATTTTTTGCCACCATTCGGTTTGTGAGTTCATGTACCTGTCAATAAAATAATATAGGTAAGTATAAGTGATAGGTAACGCTATTCGAGAATATTGAAGGCAAAGGTTAAAATGAAGCTGCTTTCGATGGCACCCACCTGCACATTGATATTCCTAAGTATAGACATATCCTCAATTTTCAAAGCAAACTTGTCTTGAACACCATTCAAAACTTCTTCTATCTTATCAAATTTTTTTTTCAGTCTGCGATTTCGTGCTTGTTCTCTTTTGATTTGTAATCTCTGTCTCTTTATTATACTTTCTTTTGTTCTTATTATACTTTTCAGTTTTCTTTTTCTAGGTGTTGATGCATTTGAAGTTGGACTTTCCTACAATTAAGTAAAAAGTATTGATTAATAACTATGCATATTTTTATAATAATATTATTTAATTTAAATTATAAGTCAGTCTATTACTTGTATGTGTTGTATTCTTGTAGACCGATCTTTTCGTGGTGTTGAGCAAAATGAATTTGGAGGGATTCCTTCTGTTGGGATAACATGAGGCTGTAAGTTAAAATATAAACATACATTAAAAAAGTTTATATGCAGAACTGCAGATTAGACAAAGAGTAATTTACCTAACTGAAAATAATATGTATGTAGTATGTATGTTGCAGCCAAACAGGGTTGGATGGACAGACATAACAAAAAGAACTCAAAACCTACACTCATCATAATCATCACTACCACACATCAGACCACTAAGTATATTCTGCCTATATTTGAACATAAGTTTATAAACAAGGTTTACTTACCTCTGTTATTCCTAAGCATTTTTTCTTACAATCCATGGCACCAGTATCGTTTAATTTTCGTTTCTGTGGTATCTTCTCCATTGAACTTCCAAATGGTGCCTCTTTTGACTAAAAAATCCAAAAGTTTAGGTAATTGATAAATTTAATGTATACATACATAGATATACAATAAATAATACCAAAACTCAAAATTCTTGAAACAAGCCTCTATTTATTTAAAAATAACACGTGGGCGACATAACAAAATGTACTTATAACGTTATGAGAGGCCACATGGTATAAATATTCTGCCTATGTATGTACTTAAGTTGATAATTAAGATTTACTTGCCTCTATTATTCCTAAGCATTTTTTCTTACAATCCATGGCACCAGTATCGTTTAATTTTCGTTTCTGTGGTATTTTTTCAATTGAACTTCCAGACGGTGGTTCATTTGACTAAAAAATCACAAGTATAGATATAAATTAATTGAGTACAAAATACAAGAAAATATCGAAAAATCTCAACCACAACTTTTTAGAATCAATAAAAGAAAAGCTAAACTATACTTACGAAAGAATTCGTATAAATGTGTACGATGTCCACACGTGGAATTGCTCCTAATTTTAAAAATCTATTACCAGATTTTTTTATTATAAAATCATTTTCTCTAAAATGCTTAGAGCAAATAGTACTAGTCTTTGTAGGGATCCAATTTTCTTTACCAGTTACATCAATCCATTGGCTTCTTATATCAGGTTCTTTTGGGAATCTGAAATTTTTTCAATACGGTATTAATTTTATACTTACGTAGAATTTTAAAAATATATTTAACATTACATTCATAATTATGTAGTTATAAAAGAGAACACATGATAATCATCTTGTAAAAATGAAACTTATCGATAAATTTCGTCAACTAGCAGTGCAAGCACTAGCCAGGCGACTGAGGCGGACGTGGATCGAGCGAGTCGAAGAGGCGTGGTGATTTCGCTCGCTTTGCAACCCATTGCGCGTAAACTGTGTCTCCTGGTGAAATATTTTCGTTATTCACCAGCAATGTATTTGTCTGTTGTTCTTGGCTATGTTGTCGTTTTTACTAAGAGTTTCATAATTTGAAATAGTTTTTTGGACAAAAATACAATAATACGAAGATTTTATACTTACCGATGAAATGAAATTCCTCCTTGTTTAATACTTGACGTCTGACTCTTTAATCTACACGTAACAATCGCACAACACGGCATTTTAAAACGATTTAACCGCAGCTCCGCACTGCGACGCAATCCACGAGCAACTAACAAAGTATGAACGCGTGGTTCGGTCAAGTATGACTGTCTAATCATACCTGCGACGCGCCTGCCCCGCCCACATTGCCAATCCAACCTCATTTATCTAATCCGTGGCTCCAGCGGTGTAGTGTTCCGGCATTACCTTATAAAGTGACTACAAACCTTTGATCTCATCTTCTCTTACCGTCAGGTGAGATTGAGGTGGTTTAGTCACCAATTCAAAAACTAAAAATCTCAAAAAGCGTTGGATCTACCAAAGTACAATTTGTATTATCATCCATCATCATCATCCACAGCCTGTAGACGTCCACTGTTGGACATAGGCCTCCCCCAAGGTCTTCCACGTCGCTCGGTCCCGCGCCGCCCTCATCCAGCGTTTACCGGCGACTTTGACCAGATCGTCGGTACGTCTTGCGGGGGCCTGCCTACGCTGCGTCCCCAGTACGTGGCCGCCACTTGAGAACTTTTCTGCCCCACCGGCCGTCTGTACTGCGAGCTATGTGCCCTGCATATTGTCACTTCAGCTCTGCAATCCTTCTGGCTATGTCGGTGACTTTGGTTTTATTATATTGTAAATATATTTCCTCGTATTCCGCAAATAAACTTTTACAGTAACCTCAAAGTCACATAGCTTAACTATCTCAGAACATATAGCTTCATACATTACAAATGCTTGGAGTTATTTTAAGGGTTTACAATCTTGTGAGTCGACGTAAGTTTGACACGCTATTCTGACATTAATATCGGAAAATAACTTCAGACGGGTTAATATGGTCCGAGTTTATAAGTGAAGCGGTTAAAATCAACTGAAAAAGTTGCTGTTCATCACAATTACATATTTTTACATACTTAACTTCATGCCTGTATCCCTTATGGGGAAGACAGAACACCAGAGGCTATAAAACCATCTTGTGTCACGTTTGAAAAATTAGGAGGTATTGTAATGATGTAGAGAGACTATTGCAGTGACATGGGGTTAGACTATGGCTCGCAAAAATGCCAATAAAACCTTTCTCCCTTACCTGCAGTGCGATCACAGAACTTTATCGAATCGTTTATTAACGAATGTTTACGAATGCTCGTATAGTATGTATGGAGTCGGTTGCAAGTTTTGAGTAACATTATAATTTTTTATTTTACAGATATTTATGAGTACAACATGTTTACAAACATTCAAAATTAACAAGGCACACATTTATTTAAGCTGGCCTTGCGGCAATGGATAGATTTCAATTTTTTCTTAAAAACCGTCTCCATACTATACGAACATTCGTTAACAAACGATTCGATAAAGTTCTGTGCTCGCACTGCTGACTTTTACAGTATGCCACATTCTATGTTTTCCTTTCGCTCCCAGTCTAGCATAGTAGTACACCATATTTTTATTGGTTTGTAAACTCGTGTTTGACTTTAATCTTGATCAGATGGTAAGTGCGGTTGAGGTCGATGATGGCAGGCTTCATAAAAGAAGGACTCTTCGTAAAATATTGCCGGAACACATCACCGCAGGAGCGCGGTGATTACAGATTTGACAGAGACATTTGGTGACACATTTGAATCTGACCCTGAAGACGAAACGCTTATTCAGGAGTGATAGAGCTATTCTACGCTTAACTTTACTTAGTATACTTAATGCAGTCATTGCAACTGATCCAGGAGACATTCAATTTTATTTCAACTGAGTGAAGCCCTTATCGCCTGATGCTAAGTGCGATGAGGTAAGCCTCAGACGCCAGTGGTTTTCGTGTCTGGGTGTTTATTTATTTATGTATTTATATTCTAGATTCCCCCCTAGTTTGCTACATGGTATCCTATAATACAAGCTATGCTTTCTTTGAGGCCATGTAGTTGGTGTGAATATCTGGGGATTTTATTATTTACTAGCCACCGCGCGCGGTTTTACCCGCGTAACTTTTGATCCCGTGGGAAATAAAATATAGCCTATAACCTTCCTCAAGAGTTGGGCTATCAAATGCAAAAAGAATTTTTCAAATCCCACTTGTAGTTTCTGAGATTAGCGCGTTCCAACAAACAAACTCTTCAGCTTTGTATATTAGTATAGATTATTATTAATGATGGCTAAGATTAACGGCCAGTAAGTTAAAAATAATAAATAAATATTTCTGACACTAACACAACATTATCTAGCCCAAATTAAATTTCTTAAAGAACTTGTGTTATGGACACTAGATAACGGATATACTTAAGAAATATATAAAAAGGATGGTTAACCTCCATGCTATCTGGTGGACAGTGAACATGAAGACTAAGACGGTACACGTCCATCCATGAGAAAGCTATTCACCCGACGTTTAAAAGTACCAGGACTGTAGTGGTCAGTAAAAACAAAAGCAAGCAGATCGTCCCACACCTTGACAACTCTTACAAAAATGGAACTGTCAATTTTAGATTTTAAAGCAGTCGCTTGCAATTTAACGTCAAACATATTTTTTCACATCATGACAACAAATTCACGCCTTCAGCTGTGATAGATCGAAATAAAATTAGGTTTATGAAAAACCTAATGACTTACTGTAACGACGGCAGATTGAAGGCTCGATAAACGTAACTAATGCAAAATATAATTAGCAGAGCACTTTATAATATTAAGTGACTAAGTACACAACACCCTGTGTAATAAGAAAATAACTTGGAGTTTATATTCATTATCATATTTAGAAGGCGTCGTTGCCCTGGCGCAATGGCCCTTGTGTGTGTATATACCTATCTATCGATATCTCAGTTCAAGCAACATTCGGCGCGGGCGGTGTTAGGATCAGGGACCGGAAAACCCCTTTATTTGATTAAGCCTATTGATAGGGCTTCAATAGGGTTTTCGATAGGCTTACTGCTTACATGAAGCTAACTCTATTGATATGGTAAGCCTTAAATTAAGGTACGTCTTCGATACGGTTACCAAATTGATAGGGTTTTTCAAAACAAGTCTATGAAAAACCCAATCAAAAACCTCTTTAAGGGTAAGCGGTTCCGGTCCCTGGTTAGGACCGCCGACGATTCATTTCTCACGGCGACTTCCGTACTTCGGAGTGCACATGAAGCCGTCGGTCCCGGGTGCTGTATACTTGTATACAGTAGTCATTAGGGTTAAATAAAACACTTTTTAACCGGATTTATCGCGTATATTTACATTTTAAATTTGACTCGACGTTTCGGTGTCTTTTCAGACCCCGTGGTAAATCCGGTTAAAAAGTGTTTTATTTAATAGTATGAATCGCGAAAACTTAAGACAATATTAGTCATTAGGGTTGTTAGAAGCCATTTGGGCCCCCCTAATATTCTGACGTCCACCAATCAGCACTGGGCCAGCTTGATAGTTTATGGCACAATTTTTTTCGTCTGCCAAGGGACATACTCCTAGCCCTGCAGAAATGACTTATATAATATAATATCATAAATAAAACCTTTGAAAATGTAACTAAACAAACTTAAACCACCTATAAACATTGGATAATATCCATGACTTGACGAATAATATCTACCGGGATTCGAACCTTAAGGCATGTGCGTAAATGTATTTTACTACACCTGCTATCCGAAATAAAACAACGAAACCCGATTTCATCTGCCAAACAGAATCAAACCTTCGACTTGACGCCTTAATTCACATCTAAACCATCGAATATTTTAAAATTCGATAGTAACCGGGTTTAAGTCGAGAAATTCAAGTCTATATCCTTCAGTATTGGATTTACTTGCAATCCGAGGTTCGGTGTTCGTGAAATGTTGATCTTGTAGATGTAAGAAACGAGCTTTGGATGTGCTATGTGTGAAAGTGTATATTGGCGGGAAAAATGTTGGTGAGGAAACTTTAAATTTTGAGAATGGTTTGTTGAATAGAATTAATCCAATATAATTGACTTTTTAACTCGACGGTTACGAGTGACTTAAGTATAATGGGGAGTTTTCTGACAGCTCATAAAAATTAGTTCCTAAAACCTCTATAGATGGCACTTTTAAAAAGCCGAAGGCGTTAAGTCTGTATACTCTAATGTAGGTAAGTGGTATCTACCATCTATGGTTATTTATACGTTCAATTTCTAGTACAGACATCAATTAATTTATTTTACTTTTAAAAACGCAGTGTGGAATAAATTCTTCGCCTTCGCCTTTTGTAAAGCGCCATCTATCGAAGCCTTTTGTACCAATTTTGTACAGTTTTGTTTTTTTAATGAGCTGTCAGAAAACTCCCCATTGAGCTGAATTGTCACACATACTTCTTATCTTTGAGAGAAGCTGATAGATAAATTTAGTTACCTACATAATATGTAGATATCTATGACGAAAGTTCCTTATAAAATAAATAAAGCATTGTGGCAGGTCCACACCAAACAGGTAAGATGGAAGTAATTTTGTTCTTCGCTCGAAAAAAATCTGCGGATTTCAGTAAAATACTTTATTGCGTAATTACTTAAGATTTAGCCCAAAAAATAAACAAATTCCTGAATCGTAATAATTCGCAAACTCCCAAACAGCATTAACTAGTCACCTGTCGCCAAAAAGCATTGAACTGCAACTAAACTTATGCCACATCCGACCCAGAATGTTATTACACGTTTAAAATGTCCGTATCTATTGATTTTGTAGGAAAACAGGCACGTACTATCTATAAGCAAGGCACCACAGCCCCGGGATAATATTTCGAAATTCGAACCCGACGCTTTGGGACGAATTCATCCCAACTTGGAATTAGAACGTCTTTTAAAGTTGACACTTATTTGAAATGTTGGCTTTTGATCTGACAGTTTCTAGAGGTTGGTAGTGTTTTTTTTTTTTAATAGTTTGCGGTTTGGAATGTTAGTTTTTGAAAAAAATTGGTGGAAAATATGTTTTTATCGGGTAATTTCAGCGATAAATTGTGTAAACAGGCAATGAGGATTAAAATATGATTCATCATTGTAAGATAGAAACTGATTTTTTTAGAATTCAAATTTTTTGAAAAAGTAATACATAAAACCTTTTCATTTTCATTTTCCTAATAAGGGTGAACTCTTAGAAAATCAACTATTTCAGAGAATTTAAGAACAATAATCGTAGCAATCGCATTTGTTCCCGAACGCGTCTAAAAAAACACTGAAATCGTTACGCTAACTTAGATTTGTTACAAACCCTGCAACATACCGCTGAGATACTTAATTTCTTTACCCAACTTAAAACTAAAGCCAAAATCTTACATGAAATCTTCCTCAAGTTTAACAACCGCTGCAATCACTGAACTTGCATAAGGATTACTTAACTTAGAACTAATTTAGATAGTACCTGACATAAGTACTACAATTTAGCCCCAAGGAACAAGTACCTTCTTAACTTGAGCGACTTATACTTGAAGCAATTTAACTTGAAACTAATATTATGAAGTTACATCGAATTATAAAATTGCCGACTAATTGCATACAAACCTACCTACAAATTGGTCGATCTTGCGCGTAATTAAAGGCAGAATTATATATAATTAACCTTATACAGGGTGTTTTTAAATGAGCAATCTTTAGGAAGAAAATTATATAAAAAGATAAATGTTAAATGTCGTCGGAGTGTCATAATTCATGTCAAATTATAGGGTATTAAGAATGATTACTTCTTGTCCTTTTAAATCGCAAATAGCTCGACTTGGAAAGTTTCATTTTTTTTCTGGTACTTTTTTAGAAGATTGACTGTTTATAGTGATTTAAAATGAAATACATGTTCGATATTTTTTAATTACAGATTTATTTGACCCCAATCTATGCAGTGTTAGTCACATAGTAACGGCTAGATAAGAAACTTTAATTATTTTTTGATAGATCTTAAAATATTTGTCTTTGAATCGAACTGAAACCATTTGTGTACCAGGCCATCAGTTATACATAAACAGAGCCTCTAATTAAAAGTAAATTTATGTATAATTTCTTTGTTATTGAAGAACCGTATGTGGTAGGGTTTATACATAGGGTTTTATTTTTCGTTTAATAGAACTTCAATAATTTCGTTTTATTATAAAATACCAACCACAACTAAATATCCATTATTTATATATTCCCAATCAGGTTTAACCAGTTCGAACTATATAGAAGTCCAAACCGGCTAGAACTGGATTACGGCCGGTACAAACTGGTATGGAAAGCGGATTAATCCGGTAAAGTTGGTCGTTACGCTGATTTAGAGACTTGTTTCTTGTTTGTTTCTTGAGATATTGGACGGAACCTTCTGTAAGTTTTGGCGGGAGTGGATTGGGTTGGAATCAAATTTAGAATGCTTATCGACTGGCGAGCGAATAGGTTAGATCAGTTTCCTCTGTTCTAGTTTTAGTTTCTCAATGTTGGTAAGGTAAATCGGAACTTCCAACCTTATAAACATTTGAGTTTCCGAAGACTTGCATAAGTCTCTGATTTTGATTAATATTTCATACTATAGGTATGTATTAAATAGTAAACCAAAATCACACTTTATTAATATTTAAGTACGTATAATTTACATCTCATATTAATTCAACTTTTCTGCTCGTGTTGGTAGATAAATCAAAGCTTAGATAGAAAGTGTTACGAAAAAATAATATTCCGACGTATAAAGAAAATTCCCAGTAACAAGCCATCTTGTACAATATTATATGACGCCCTTTAACATACAACAACTTTCATTTCAAATCACAAAATAGATGCTCTTAAAATTCCAACAGAAACATCGATCTAAAAGAATTTTCCCTCCAACCGAATTCGAAACTTGAAAGCAATGCGAAATATAAAGTTTAAAAATAGAATACATTTTGACACATTGTTGTATTCAGCGGGAAACCCAGATTTCCAAGCGAATAGTCGGTAAACACCAGTTACTTGGATACTCCAAGTGTGTTTGCTAGCAAAGTTTTTTATTTACTTTTTTATGGGTTTATAAATAGTTTGCCAGCATTTCAGCTTTGCACGAGGTCAGTCATTTTTGCAGAAAAACTTTAATATTTAGTACCTATAAAGTAAGTCATTCTTTGTTCACTTAGCTTTTAAACTACGTCATAAATTTTGGTGTAGCTTACGCCTTACTTGCAACGCATTCTGTATGAACATTGTATTTCAAAGCAACTTAAATTATTAACTACCAACATAAGAAAACTGTATGATTATGTATTTTATGAAACTCAATCAAATTTAAAATGGAAATAGTTAAAAATATTACAATAAGCATTGTCTTAGGTTTTCATAATATAAAATGCACTACTTTTTAAAAACAGCCGGTCATTATCACGATGTCTGTAAAGTCAAAAAGTGAAATGCCTAATTGTATTTTTATACAGGGTGTCCCAAAAGGTTACGTAGCTGGGAAGGGGGGTGGTAGGGGTGGCCACAAGGGTCACCAGAAAAATAAAAAGAAAATCCCCTCTGAAAAAATAAATGTAATTTTTTTTTCAAAACTAAAAATTGTATGTATAAATTGTTTTTTCCAATTTGATAAACGGTTATTGACGATTAAAAACAGCATTTTTTTTTAAATACAGCAATATTTTTTAGTTTAAAAAAAATGCCATTTATTTTTTATAAAACCCAGAGGGGATTTTCTTTTACTTTTCTCCTGACTCTTGTGGCCACAACTATCACCCCCTTTCCCAGCTACGTAACCTTTTGAGACACCCTGTATAAATATCCAGTCAAAAGAAAGTGTTTTCTCTCATAATCACTCCAATCCAAGTGTAACACAAATAGAAAAAAACGAGAATTAATTCAACTTCAACCATATATTTAAAGTGGAGACAATTCATTTTTCAAAATGGCTACGCTATGGCTAAGTTCGGGATGCTCTGAAGTTGCTTGCGAAAGTTTTGATATTTCCGTATCCTTTAGAATAATTTTGGATTCGGGTTAGGTTTCAAAATACGAATTTCGTATGTAAGAACTTCATGTTTGTGACTCCCGATCTTAGTTTTCTTTGCTCGTAAATTTTGTAAGAGTTATTGGAGTAAGTTCGGTGTTGCTGAGAGTTTCTGTTTTCTTTTTTTTAATGTTATGCTTGCTTTTAAACTTTGCTTCTCATGGATACTGTGTAATAAATCTTACTAACATTACTCGGTGGTTTAAATTCGCACGTACACTTTATACTTATATGAGAATAACTTTTCATTTCTACCACTGCAAATAAACCAAAGAAACACATATATTCAACCGACTTCCAAAAAAGGAGCAGGTTCTAAATTCGTCTGTATGTTTTTTTTTCGAGTCTTTGTTACACGATATTTCAGACAATTATGAATCGATTTTAAAAATTCATATGATAGAGGATACTTCATAGTTGGTCCCACATAAATTTCATAGAAATCGGCACTGAAAATTTCAAATTTTTGAAACATGATTTCGGAGAATGTTTACGTGGATGACACTATTAGCCGGCCACAGTGTTGACGTGAAGTCGGTTTTTTTAATCGTCTGCATTCGTTGATTATATAAATCGGCATTTTAGCTCTTAAGAACCGCAAGACAAGACAACGGAGCGGCGTATCAAGAAGCTTTTATCCACGACTTTGTCTGAATAAAAGTACGTAAATGCTGTAATCTTATACGTTGCATGTCGATAGTAAATTATAGGTTAATTAATTAATTAATGAACACACCGTAATAAAAATTGCCTATAATATGTGGTTTTTCTATTGTTAGAGGTTACATTATATTCACAAGATCAACGGATGTATCGTTTTTTTATGGAATAACCTGTGAAAGAGGCTTTTCTGTGTAGTTATTGGTTTATAAGATGACTGAGATTGCTGAGAATTTGCTGTATGTGCGTTTGCGCAAATGTTAATTATAAATGCTGTTGGTATATAGATATAGTTTTTTAGTCAGAAATATTTTTTTTTATACATTTTTATACGGCATACCTACTTAATAAACGTTGAAACGTCAAATAAGATAATAATTCAAAACTTCACCACTCTTTATATCAACCTATCATAATACGAAAAGGAACTTATGTAGAAGATATTTAAATAATTTTCATTCCCGTAAAGACATAAAAATCTCAGCTTGAAAAAATCGTAAAAATATTTTTCTTATCGATAAACGAATGAGATGTTACTTTTTCTATTCCATTTCCAAAATACCGACATTGCCTGCCAGAAGGTTGACAGCTTTGGCCTTCTGTATGTAAACAGTTCGCGGTATTTTCACGTTTATTCATTTATTTGAAATTCGAATGCTGGAAAAGCTTGTTTAAATTCGAGCCAGCATTTTCGTGGAAATGCAAGCTGTACCAGCTAATGGAAAACTGTTGTTCGAAGATAAAATTATTGTAAGCCGATTTAAAAATTATTTTAATAGCGACTCGATCGGATTTTGGTCGGATTTTTTAAGGGTGAATGATTTTTCGTTTTTTTAAGTTGTTGTTACTTAATGTTATTGAAGCCTAGGTAAAGCGTTAATTCACGGTTATACAGGGTGTACCCAAAAGTTTAAACAAGCCGTAGAGACTGACATCTACATGTGACGCAAAATTGAGCAATTTTGATATTGAGACTAACATTAAAAATATAAGCTTATGTAGAATGGGTATTCTAAACCCAGCCTTCCAGCCACAGATAACGATGTTTTAAATAGTAACTAATACAAGTAACTTCCGATTGGTGACAGAACATTTTCAAGGTCCGCTTTCAAAAACATTAAAACATACTTACTTACATGATGTCATAAATAAAAAGCATGATAAGCTAAAAAAATAATTGTTAAAAAGTCCCACTTCTTCGTAAATACTATATGATATCAAAACACGACATGATACAAAACTACAAAGTAAAAAAAAAACAATTGATATCCACTTCCTAAGTAAACAAAGACACAATAACGGAATAATAACGTATTCTTTTTATAAAAGCTATTTTCGTCTTTAAAATAGCTGGAAATAAAAATAGTAATACGATGGCAGTTATAACTAGTCGTTACCTAGCTGTCATGATGGACGCAGAAGTTAAAAATTTACCAAGATGTGCTTAAGGGCTATTTCTGTCTGAACTACATTTCTTTTCCTATAACCTATCAATAATAAATATGGTGGACGGACTATCTATATCAAAGGACGGCACGGCACGAATCGCGAAAACTTAAGACAATATTATACAAACCTTGTAAAGGATCATAGGAAAACAACCACGCTTAATACACCCGCTTGTGTTTAAGACGGATTTAATATAAACACATAAATGTCCACGCCCCAATCGGATATTTTCCGAAAAGTCAAATCAACTCGCTCAATCATGGACTCTTGAAACTCGAATGTCATGCGGGCTTGCTCGTGCAGTGGACAATTATAGCCACTCCCCACCAACGTGCTTATCCTAAAACATTGCTAAAGTAGATAATAGAGTCCGTATCACCCCTGAATTAGCGTATCTTAGAAGGTGTAGCCTCCTATAGTATGGCTAGGGCTGCCAATAAAGTATATTTCATTAAATAAAATACTTTTTAACCGGATTTATCGCGTATATTTACATTTTAAAGTTTAACTCGACGTTTCGGTGTCTTTGCAGACACTGTGGTCACGAGCGACTGATCTTTAAAATGTAAATATACGCGATAAATCCGGTTAAAGAGTGTTTTATTTAATAGTATGAATCGCGAAAACTTAAGACAATGTTAAGTATATTTTAGTCTAAAAAGAATATCAAACAGTATTTTGGAAAAATAAACAGTTTATTTAATGTTCTAAACACATATTTTTAAGTTTCTAGCACAAATTATTAATTAAATTCTAGCATATGAAGTGTTTAGCTTTTTATGCTGAAAGAAAGTATTTTGTATACTTTATTTTTGTTCAACAGTATAATACTGTTAAAACTGTATGTAGTATAAAATGTAAGCCGAATATAATCGCGTCAGAAGCTATTTATGATGGTGATATTTATTTATTTCTAGAAATTTGTAAATTCGTCCGAAAATATCCCGATTTCTACAAAAAAGAGAAAATTTACCCAACAAATATCAGCTCACACCCTCTAGGAAAAACAAACTAATTCAGCCAACATCCCGACTACATATACACTCAACTGGCCCTCAGTCAACTTCTATTAAATTGTACAACCATCTTCCCACACACATACGCAACGACAGATAAACATTTTATACATTTATTAAAACAACTTTTACTGACAAAGTGCTACTACACGGTGAATGAATATTTAAATGATAAATCAATCAATTTTTTTATAAAAAAACACTTATAAAAAAAATTGATATAAAAATAATTTAAGACTTAAATCAAATGTCCACTGACGAATCCTCTCTTGCATTGCAGTCCATACTAGGTCCATAATTTTACGTATTATTTAAAAACCACAACTATGTATACCTACCACCTGTAAAATTTGGAAAGCAATAAAGAATTGATTGATTGATATATGAGAGTCGATGTCACTGTGGCATTAGTTGATATTGAGATAGAGAACGGTTTAACTTCTAAAATAGATAATGACTCATGATAAAAAAAAACCGATGAATCTAATCAAAAATATGTTTATTTAAATCATATTGCATTATCAATTTAATTTTAAGTTAGATAATGGTTTAAATTGCAATTTTCATAGAGCTACATAAGTGAAACGTGACCGACTCTCTGCAATAGCTCGAAAATTAAGCTAACCTAAATATAGGAAGCAATAACACAGCTCCAACCGAAACATCTCTATTTCAAATGATTCATACAGTGTATGCATAGCGAAGTTCGTGACGTAACTCGTATATGACAAGTGTCACGCTGCGTTCATATTAAGATTGTTATTTCGGGTTGAATTGTGACCGTTTTCGGTTCGCTCGATATCTTACGTTCACAAGACTTGGTTTTGGAAATGTACTAGGATTAATATGTACATTAAATTAGAATAATTATTAGATACAAATATACCCTTACTGATATACTACACTATGTATCCGCAAAATAAGCTTTTTAATAACCATACCTATCATGTGTAGATTCAAGTATAAGTTTCAAGAATACACCTAGAATTGATTCATTTAGTTACTCAAATTATAGAGATAGTTTATAGATATATAATATTAGCAGGATTACAATTAATAAGTTTCTAAACCATGAAAATTATATCATTCACAAGTAACAATGGCCGTAATACAAATCTAAACTCACACTCATTCAAACGTCACCCTAAAATCTAAATACAGTCGCATCGAAAAGCGCAGCGCTGCAATAAAACAGTACAATTATTAACAAAACTATTTATCCATACGAAATCCACTTTTATCTTTAGCCAAACGATTATTACTGCAACTGTTCGTATTGTGCCCTCAATCAGTAATTATTCGGTTTGAGTTCTCTTTCTAAAATGATCTTTATTGCAATGGAATAGGGTTGCCAATGAATTTCAGTCGTCACAGTGTATTGTCGTATTAGTTCTACATATGGCGAGTATTGGGAACACTTGTGTCAGTTCTGGGTTCCGACTTATTTAATTTAAGATATTTCGGTCGCGTTTATGTATATTGGCATTTTGATATTGTATGTTTAGATTGCTTTGCTATGAGTTTGGTTTTGTCAGAGATATTAATATTATTTCAAGTATCTATTATTAACTAGGATTAATTAATTTTCTTATTCTTGGATCAGCTTTCAGTTAATTCAATCGTTGATCTGACATAAAAAGCAGTTATTATATATGGAGACTGTACTTAGATGATTTTGGATTGCGGATCAAAATAGAAGATATCATAAAACCTACTGTACCTAAGTGTTATTGTTTTGTACTTTCAAACTTTAATGTAACAATTTTTAGAAATTTTCACGAGCATTTTCAATTTTTATACAAGTTTCCCAGCGGAAACTACCTGACATGAACTCCAAAGCAAATTTTGTTTCAATAAATGAAAATAGTACCGAATGGAAGTCTTTTTTCTTGAGACCAATATTTGAAAATTAAAATAAGTACCTATTTTATTATTCAACGTAGGAATGCCTTTTGATTTTTTTTTCAATACTTCTTAATTTTACCTAAGTCATACCAAAAACCGCATACCTACAGTACTTAATAATTTTTAAGCTAAACAAACATATTGCAAACAAAATGGCCGCCTGTCAGGACGCAGGACGTTGACGCGAATCGAAGTTCGAATTGAATTCTTTATTTATTATTTTTTTATCATTGTTAATTATCTTTTCAAGTTTCGAACCATTGAGTTCAGTTTCAATATTTCGAACGCGTGATTATAAAATCGTTTTATTTTCAGACGTACCTATATATGTTTTACTTTTTGATTGAATGTAAACGGGTTCGAATTTTGAAAAACAGATGATCCGTTTACTGATAGTTTTTTACAAACTGTGACCGCAAAATCGACATATTATTATGTGCTTAGAAAGTTTCGCATTTTGTTCCGAAAAAATTTTGATACTATCATATTCAGAGATTATAATAATACAGAATATGGACCGATTGATATTTGTTTAAAAGTATACAAAGTAGAGTTTTCCAACCCCAACATGCACTTTAAAATGATTACATAAAACTCGTAATAACATATTTCAAAACGCAACACGTCCAAAAAATCTGGAAAAGGCAGCCACAGTGAAAATAGATGGGAGAATCAATTTTTTATGTTTTCTTTTTATTTTTAACATGAGCGCCGATACTATCAGGTTTTTTTTTGACCGATGGCATAAAAAATCTAGATTCCCTATAAATCTAGCGCATTCAATCTATATTCCAGATATGGCGACCTAACAGGCTATTTCGCTGAAAAATGTTTATTGGATGTACCTACCTAGGAATGGGTTAAAATTGTTTTTTTTTTATCGCGACAATGTTTTTTGTAACCTATGGTTGTAAATCACTTTGTTTTTTATTGCGCGGGTTTTTTGAATTGTGAAGTATTTAGTCGATTTCTGCGTTGTAATGGTTTGAGTAGGTAGGTACTCGCCTGTGAAAAAAAGAGGTCCTAATTTCAGTTCTAGCTTATAATTTTCAAAATTGCTTTTTAGATTTGAGGTACATTATCTAATGCAATTATAGTACTTAAATACAAAAAATGTTTTGAGATTTATTTCAGTTGAAGAAATTTAAAAAAAAATCAGCATCGTTCGGCATGAATGGTAATCTATTAAACCTTAATAATGATTTTTTTTTAATTTTTTGCATTTGAAATGCTCAATAATTCTTAAATAAATGAAAAATGTGATAAATAAAAATTACCCGACCAGGATTCGAACCTGGGACCTCTCGTTTGCCGGACGAATGCTCTTCCACTGAGCTACCGGGGCCTGGCGGCGGTGCGCCTCAAAATTTTTGTTTTTACGTTATATTTTGCTTTTTATTTATCACCTTTTTCATTTATTTAACTATTAAACCTTATTAAAAGCGGCTCAGTACTTTTTAAGTTTATCGTATTCATACAGACTTTTATTTCACAATATACTTAAAAATGACAACTGACTCGTCAAAACAGAATCCTTAGTAAAGCATTCGCAGTCTTAGTAATACCACATAATAACCATTATCCAATAAATAATCCGACGATTACAAAACAAAAACAGAAACACATCAGGTATCAGATTAAGTTGTGGCCGGGCGTTTTACGGGTTTCCGTCTTAAACTAGGCATTTGAAGGTATGAATTAGTGGTTATTATTCACCGCAACATGACGGTGTGGAGTTACTACGTAGTTTTTTATAAGCTGCCAGTATTTAGGTAAAAATGAGGTTTTATGTAAAAACTTGCTAAACTTTTTTTTTTAATCTTATGTGATAAGAAAAAAGCTTAGCTTTAAATTACTTTTACGGTGACTTTTAATATCGAATCTTAATCTAAATTTTTTTTCATACATAAACAAATCTGGATTTTGGTTGTCATGGCAACGCCAATACTTTTAAGTGTTTACAAAGAAGGATTTTCGATAAAGATACAATATTGAAACCAAACATTAGTAAGGTAAACTCTATCTGAAAATACTACAATTTGTGTGTGAAAATAAAGTCTATGTTTCTTTGTTTTAAAGTAGAATTTTTTGGTTTGAAAATAACATCTCATAAAAATAACAAACAAGATCAAAAAATTTAATTACCTATACCTACGATTAAAAAAATATTTTGTATTAAATGAAACTCGATATGCGTACAACAATGAATTGAGGGAAGCATAAGAAATGCAACAAAAATATATTTTGGTTTTTCATTTACAATATTTAATATCGGATGTATACCCGTATCTTGTTTTAATTTAAATTGAGAATAAATAGATTCATTCAAGCGTGATCGAAGGTTCGGCTGATCGGCTGAGTTCGATTCCCAGCCAGGTGAGTTCAGGAAAATAACTTTTGTAAACTGATTTGGGTCTGATCGTATACTTTCTAGAAATTAAGTTAGTAGAGTCCATTAAAGTCAAAGTCAAAGTCAAAAGAATCTTTATTTCGTAAGTATTTAAATACATTTGAAATAAGTCACAATTTACAAATTGAACTGAATCTACCACCACTTCGGAAAGTCGATCTGTTGAGAAGAAGTGGCAAGAAACTCAACAGCAATCATCTTTTAAAAATACACAATAACAATAACAACAATTTACAATCTTCTTGCATCCGGATATCTTATAATAAAACTTTATGCTTATCCTTAAATCTATCGAAGGGTTAATCTTAAATATTTTGGAGTTTTATTATAAAAGCGTACACATTGACCCATGAACGAGTTGGTGATCTTCTGGAGTCTACTATTATATTTATACATTAGGCAATCAAGTACTAGACAGAAACGTAGACATAGATATAGAGATAAAGATAGAAGTAGATAGATGTAGCGATAGAGGTGAGAGATATTACAGATAATGTGGATGGAGATGAGGATAGTCGTGGACAGAGATTGGACACTAACACGGACGTGAACATGGGGGAATGGGATGGAGATGGGGAAGTCAGAGTCAAATTCAAAAAGTAACATAGTCATAAAGTCTTCAGCAAAACGACCTGGCACCGCTAGCAGCACCCGTTCACGAGTATAACGCAAGCACCAGCCATCACTCTCCTCAACCATATTTTAGGGAAGAGGGTGACCCGACACCCGACGCTACCGCTAGCCATGCCGCCTGAGGGAGCATGACGTTCTTGCTGTTGTATGGATAAGAAGGAGATGGAGATGGCGTTGGATGAGAAGGAAATGGAGATGGTGTTGGAGATGGAGTTGGAGATTGAGAATATTTGAAAAACAATTTACAACCAAGGACTTTTATCGTCCATATATTCAGAAATTGTATAAAAGCCTTTACTACACAATTTGAGTTTAATAGTTTCTTTAAATTTATCAAGTGGTAAGTCTTGAATATTTGTGGGAACCTTATTATAAAAACGTATGCATTGACCCATAAATGAGTTAGTGACTTTATGAAGTCTACTATCATAGCCGGCTAGCTTGTACTTATTTCTAGTATTAACATTATGCAAGTCACATTTTCTATGGAACATGTTTAAGTTCTTTTTTACGTACATAAGGTTTTCAAAGATATATTGTGAGGCAAAGGTAAGAATATTAATTTCTTTAAACTTATTTCTAAACCTTTTTAAAATTACTTAGAGACCACATAATTGTACTGTGACTTAAGGTTATTCTGTTAGTTCTTAGACCACTGTGGCCTCCGTGGCGCCGGGGCTGAAGACATTACCACAGTTCAGATATCTAGGTACAGTAATACAACTTCATACAAACGGACGAAACGCGAGCTATACCTACGCGGCTCGATATCAGCATGCGCTCGGCATTGAGCGGCATGCGGCCATTGAGCTTTACATTGATATGCGGATTGTTAATACTTTAAAATATTATAATAGTCGAGGCGCAAGCATTTTTCGGTCGCTAATTTATAAGACCGATTTGTTATTTAAACGTAAACATGGGTATTTTGACACAAAACGTATTTTGTGTCAAAAAACCCAAAGTATTTTATTTGTTTATATAAAGATTCATAATTTGCAGTCACAAAACTTAATGGAAGTAAACACAAAGTAGGCAAATCTAATTTAAACGCTGAAGACGGGCAGCCCTATCACATGAGAACCGACCGCGGCGCGCTGTAGGCATTTATTTTAAAGATGCGGCCGAGTTGAATTACTTAATATATCTGTACTGTGACACTACTACGCCAATCGTGAGGTTGCGGGTTCAATTCCCGCACGGAACAAGAAAAAAATATTCCAAGTGGATCTTGTATGTATTTAATATTGTAGGTTTATTTATTTATTTATTTATAGTTTACAGAACCAACAGCACTTGAGTATTTTATACAATAATATAAAACTTAAGAAACTTAAGAAGAAATATACTGAATGCCAATTATAGGTTCACAATATTTTAACAATACAATTAAGAGTAGAATTGGCTAGGCGATATTTAATAACAATTTTATTTTTACTACAACATTTAGTTTTGCAATTAATATGTATTAGTTATTTAATTTACTAAGATAAAGAAAAAATCAGATACATAACATTATATAGATAAGATAGTACGCAACTAATGGGTTGTGTTTATGTGTGTGTGTTTGTAAGTGTGTTTTATGTTTGTGTAATGAATGAACATTAGTATAACATGAGTTCTCTAATAATTTGTTGTTTAAATTGAATTTTGACAATTGAAATATGTCTACCAGATGAAATTTTTTATTGTACGTATTTAAGATTCGACAAATAACTGAATTTTTGGCATAATTACTGTTGCTAAAAGGTACATGGAAGAGAGAACAGTGCCTTGTGCGTCTTTGAGGTGTTTTTAGTTGTAATGCATACATAATTAACTCCGGACAATTTAATTTATTGTGACAGATGTCATGGAGAAACAACATTTCAAGGAGATTTCTTCTGTCTCTTAATGTCAACAATAAGGTTCCCCCCTAGTTCGCTACATGGTATCCCATAAGCTTAGTTTGAGGCCATGTAAGTAGTTGGTGTGATCATCTTGGGATTTTTATTATTAATAACAAATCGTATTACATATAATATTTAATACTAGCCACCGCGCGCGGTTTTACCCGCGTAACTTTTGATCCCGTGGGAATTTCGGGATAAAATATAACCTTCCTCAAGAGTTGCGCTATCAAATGTAAAAAGAATTTTTCAAATCCCACTTGTAGTTTCTGAGATTAGCGCGTTCAAACAAACAAACAAAAAAACCAACTCTTCAGCTTTATATATTAGTATAGATTTCATATTTTCTTTTTTTCTTTCAGGTATGTTCCTTTACCGTCAATAACCAACTACGTATAGTAAGTAATTAAAATATAATCTTCATTTCACAAGTGTGAGTTATGCTATGAAAAATTCCGCAAGGTAATATATTGCCCCATTGTTGTAGATTAAGTTTAACCCTTCAACTTCCCCCATGAGTCCAAACTGCACAGACACATAAATCTGGGAAAATTTTCCTAGATGGCAACACTGATTGGAAACTAGTTAAATGAGTTGCTCTCTGGAATCTAGAGGTTGTATGCAGTTTATTTCATGTAATTTCAACCTAGTTTAAGTCTTTGATTTGAATTAAAAGTATATTGTATTTGAATTAGGGATGCAACGATACTGCTATTACGATACCAATACAAATGACGAATACATCGTAATGGCCAAATACGATAACGAATTACGATACGGATACATTACGATATTTGTTTAATATCATTTTGATGAATTTATTGGAAACTTTGTTGTATCATGTATGTTATTGCATGTAAGACTAAGTCAAGTAAAAGTATTTAAAAAAAGTTATGCATTTTTATTTAATCGATTTATTTATTAATTTTATTAATTTACATCATTAAATTATGTTTTATTTTAAGTTGCTACATTTACTGACTATTAATTGATTTTAATTGTAGTCGTAATTTATTACTGGAAATTCTTATTCAGAAAACACAACATTTTTAAGTTTTTTCCTTAAACTTAAATTAAACTTTTTGTCTGGGAATTTTATTATTACTTTTACATTTTTGTGCACCATTAATTAAGCTTATTGTAATTTTTCGATATTTTTATCGATTCCAGCATAATTTTAGCTACGTTGTGGTCTAGTATTTATTAAATATTCCGATTTGGAAACATAACCTAAAAATTTTTAAATAATTGTATCGTAAAAATATCGTATCGTAATATTTACGATAACGAATGATCGTAAAGGTTTACGATAATTGCCGATATACGATTATCATATCGGTATCGTTGCATCCCTAATTTGAATTTAAACATCGACATCAATAAATATTTAATGGGTTCCTACTGGGCTCAAGGACTTCATTGCATAGACATCTTACCAAGTTAAAATATGTATACAACTTGCAAAAAGTTTGTATATATACCACAAAATAGGTTCACTATCGCTAGGGTGTTAAGTGTCATAGTTAAACGTGAAAAATTTTTAATAAACTTCTCTGTGGCTTTAATATTGCACACTCGTTTATCAGAATTCGTCCCATGGGATGAAACCTTTTCAGGACGAGTTCAGCGATACAGCTATCACTGATTTGGGTTTAAACGTACATGTAACTTTTGCAATGAATTACCTCAGTTGATTGCTATTGATGTTTTCGCAGTATTCAGTAACTAAAAGTTGCCAGTAAACTGACTGCAGTTTTTAAACGTTCAATTAATTTCGTCCAAATCGATTTGCTATTGTCACGAAAACTTTCTATGAAATATTTTAATGTGCAATATAAAAAAGAGTTATGTTGATATAAATTGCCTTAAAATGTTTTTATTGTACGTAAAGTCAAGCTGATTTTTATCCTTTCAAATAGTATTATTCAGAAACAAAGTTAAATAACTCGACGCAAATCCTCATCCATTATTCTGAGACAAGTGTTGAATTCTGAATCAAGTGTTTAGAAATTTCATCATTTGCTTGTTCTGAGTTTCACACCCAAACGTGAGGGGTTAAAACTTTTGGCCCTTAAAAACCCCAAGCGAAGGCCACCATAATGGTTTCGCTTTATAATTACGGAAATTTGAAGATCCACGTCACATTTGGTACGATCTGATATGGGGTACATTGGACCGGGGCAGGGGCGGGTTAAGTCATTAATCAGTGGTGTGACAGACCGGTTACAGCCACATGTTACATGTTAAAGATAATGTTGCTTTGTTGGGTTATCTGATTGTTTGATTTTGTGTTTTTGGTGAACGAATGTTTATTGTTTATGTTATTTGTTAAAGATAAATATGAGGATTATTAAATTCGCTTCCAGCGTATTCGTTTATCTTGATTCAATATGAAGCACAAAAATATTGTAAGGTTTATTTTTGACTAGAAGGTAGGTTAATTTTGTGAATTAAATATTTGAAAGCCACTGAAAAGGCTCAATCGATTTTGACCTTTGAGATATTATTAGATTCTTCTGAATCGTGGGAGGACTACACAACGAGAACGTTTATAATCTGACGGCTAGAGGCATTCTAAAAATATACGAAATTATTTTTATATTTGGCTTTTGATGAATGTGATGACCTTTATTGGATGTTCTACTTCTTCGCAACACTTGACTTTCCGCCTTAAAAGACTTTCGAGTTTAGAATTATGTATTTTTCGTTGAAAATGTTAAGGAATTAAAAGATCGTCCCATTAGTATTACAGCATTATGTATACATATATTTATTTAATAATTCGTCACCTAACGTGTTCTTAATCGCATTCGATCATTAACAACAAGTGACACGTTAACTAAATAAAACGAAGGTACACAACTGAATGTTGGTTAACTCAAAAAGTCAGATTCAAGGAAAGCAAAATAAAACCCATTTCTTCTCCGATTCGTCTCACAAATAAGATTATTTCCCCAGACGATCGGTTTTCAGAGAATGACGACCATCGACACGTAAGCGAAGGGTTAAATCTACCTTCTAACTGATGAAGGGTTAATGTACTTTCAGTGTGAATGGGTTAACGAGAAACTGAAATTTCGTTATTTATTATTGTTGGCTTTTTTTTGTAATGTAACCTTCTTTGTCATGGCACGTAATATGGGTTATTTGAAATTAGAATTGGTATACAATTTAAAAAGCTGCAAGATTTTTTATAAAAAAAATGAATATTCGAAAATTCATGTTTGAGCTGTGGTACGACTGTAAAGTATGTTTGTAAGTTGGTATATCAATATCAATATATATAAAACTGTTCCGTTACTGACTGAGTGACTGAGGTACTGAGTGACTGACAGACAACGTACAGCCGTAACTACTGGGCGTAGAGAGCTGAAATTTGGAACATACATTCTTTAGGGGATGTAGGGGTGCACTAAGGAAGGAATTCCCGAAATTCCCACGGGAACGGGAAATATAGGACTCTTTAGTTTGTATCAAAAATCTTATTCCTTGAGTGCACCGATGTGAAACTTGGTATAAAAGTTTTTCAATGTGTGTCTGATTATGTTATGAAAGGAATTCCCGAAATTCTCACGGGAACGGGAAATATATGATGTTTTAGTTTGTATGAAAAAATCCCATCCCTTGAGTGCACGGATGTGATAGGTACTTGGTATAAAGGTTCTTTCAGTGGGTGTCTGGTTGTATAGTTTCTGAAATTTCCACGCGAAGGGTAGTAAAGCGCATACGAAGTTGCGGGATAAAGCTAGTAACTTATAAGTTTCGAAAGTAGCAACAGTAGCTTCGCAAACTAGACAATACTTTTTCCCACCTTTCAAAAGTCCTAATGTATCAAAAATATTATAAAAAATTTTAATATACACGCTAAAATTAAATTTATAAAGTGTTGTCGTTAATTATAAAGGGTGTCCTAAACGACACTTTCAGGTGACACTGGAGTTGTATGAACACGTATAACACCCACACTTATAGATTATTAAATTGTATTCTTTCGACCTTGTTGAACCAAACTACGCATCCCATTTAGAGTAATCACTTTGACTTTAAATCTGTGATTGTTCAGCAGAATTAATTAATTTACTAAGTGTTTGCTTAGGGTTTTAGGGATATCAAGTGACCCTTGAGAAGGTCTGCGGTAAGATGTGCCCTTTTCGATTCCATAGGCTACGATAACCTTTGATTAAGCGAGGTCTATGTGGCATTAAAATTTGCGTAAAAGTCTGAAGTGAAAAGAAGTTTGTCCAATTTTGGCCTTTTGATTTAGCAGTGTAGGGTTTACGTGTGTGGGAAATTACAAAGAATAGTTTTCGGTGCGAAAGAGTAACAAATATTTTTTAAATGAAAAATGTTTGTGAAATGAATGTT
Source organism: Stenoptilia bipunctidactyla (assembly GCA_944452665.1). Lineage (NCBI taxonomy): Eukaryota > Metazoa > Arthropoda > Insecta > Lepidoptera > Pterophoridae > Stenoptilia > Stenoptilia bipunctidactyla. The sequence continues at coordinate 10,479,157 of OX101743.1, forward strand.
TTATTGCGTTGAATTAAGAAACATTTTAACTCGAAGCTTTGTTGTCATTCAGACATCATTATTACGAGCGAGTTAAAAATATCTTTGATGATATTAGAGAAAACTAAAGACAGTATTAAACATTTATCATTCCCTACAAACTTTCAAACTATTAAAATTTTTAATTAGGGTCATTATTGTGAAAGGGTTATAGTATCAATCTTGATCCCAAACATTAACTATCGAACCTCTTACATTAACGTAGTAAAATGAAACTTTAATTAATCGAATTTCCGAAAAAAATCATACATGAAACTTAATCCAGCGTTTCTCGCGCTTTCCAAACTCCCTGTCAGAAACACAAAGCGGCCGCTTCAAAGAGTGTCAATGTCAACTGTCAGATGTCAATTCCACCACTTCAGCTATATGGCCTAAATGAATTTCGACGAGTGCGAAAACCTTACTTTCAAAATGTGTCAAAGCAGTACCTAAATTTTAATGAAAATTGTAGCAAAAAATAGGTAGTAGAAGCCGTGCAAGGTTCTACTTATGTTACTTTAGATCTCTTAAGAATTTCGTTATAGAATATTCCTCAAAAGTTAGGCTAATAAATGTGAAAAGTTTTTTCGTGTCCAATTTGTAGTTTCGGAGATAAGCATAGTCAAACCAGTTGTTGGTCTTCAGCTTTATTACGTTAACACTTAACAATATGGTGGCATTTTACTATGCACAGCAACGACAGACCGTAAAAAAGGCATTTTTATTTGCATGTAATAAATACTGTTAACTTAAGATTAAACTAAGCAAGAACTAAATCTAATTTCTGACACAAAACAAATATGTTTTTCCTTAATATAAAAAACTTCGCAAGCTCGCGACTAAGAGCTTTGATTACATTTTTATATAAATAAAGCATGTTGTATCACCCAAGTCAACCTTCGCCCCGTCAGTAACCATTAACCGTGCCATGGCACTGCCAATTAAGTAAATCTCTTTGAAAATATATTTCGTTCCTATGGATTCAACTAGATGGCGCTATTAGTATATTAAATCGCGCATGTAACTTTTAAAATGTATTAAATAAAGTGTTATCACTAACTTTTCGTAAGCTTCCTTGCCGCATAATAGTTGCTTCCACCTGTTGAAATAATATACTTGAACGCAAAAGGAATTTAGAAACATATCTACTAGTCGGCAAACTGTGCTCTCCCCTCGTGGTAAGCATAAGTTGAAAATCTTATCTCTCTCTGACTGTCTGTATATACTTTCCGTATTAAAGTATATTGTGAGGACTTAAGTAGCAGATTTACTCCTACTCATCTCCCGTCGAGAGGAACCCCACCTTGTAATGTTCTATTTAATGCTATAAATCTTGAAAAATTAACAATATACTTTTTGCTGACCATACCCAGTCTTCCTATGTCCCCTCAAACCTGTCCTCCCACTCTTACGACACATGTCTGCAATCTCCATCTACCCTCAAATCCTCAGAAACCTAATGAAGTCTAACTAATGAGCGTCCAGTCCCACCATTGGGAAGAAGGGGTGGCATAAAACCACCATTAGCACCCGAATGCATTTATACTAGACTAATTACATAGGGGTGACTATTTTTTGGGGGTAGTCTTAATGTGCTTGGCAAGGATTATAATGGACAAGTATAGTGGATTGTGTGATTTATTTTTGTATTCGTTTCTATTATAAATATTGACAATTCTAGATGATCTGCAGAGACTTGATTATAAAGGATGCTCTCTTTTTTATGATTTTATATTTTCTAACTGAAATTGCATAATTCTGTTCAATGTTAAAAAAATAGAACTTCTTTTGCATTTCAATGAAAATGAACTCATTTCTTTCTACATTCTACTTAAAATTTCATCCTCAAACTTGTACCTAGAAAAAAAAATATGTCTTCCAGTAGCCCTTTACGAATAAAATAAAAATAATATGTACCGGAAAGCAACAAAAATGTTTACCTTGGATGTCCTTCCATTAACTAAGGCACTTTAACAACTGCCCTTCACTTATAAAACATTCTAAATCAAAAATACTCGAACGAAATTTACACAGTATGATTTATTTATTTCCCAGAATTAAATTAGATAATCACTTTTAGAGGGCTGTTAATGGTTCAAACGGAGATCGCTAATTACAGTCGCGGGAGGGATGAAGGGCTGAAGGGAGTAACTTTTACCGACTGATTGATTGGCATCTACTTTGATACCTTTGTGTTTGGTCGTCACATGGGGTACAAAATGTAGCTTTGAACCTCGATATTTAATTGACAGTCAATCGACCAATCACAGGCGTGTGAGTAATATTTTAATCGCTCTGATTGGGCATTGACTAGCACGTCAAAACAAAATGGAGTACGGTTTTACAGAGTTAAAACTTGAAACGTTAAATCATGAACAGGGCTTATTAGAAAACTTTGTTCATGTTGACGATTGAGTGCACCTGTGCTCAAATTAAGCCTTTATACATGTATAAAATAAACTACCCTACCCTTTCCCTCGAGTAAACGTGTGTGAATTTTGTGTGTGTAGTGTGTGGAAATTAAGGTTAAGAATTTACAAAATATATAGTACCTACAACATGTGTGTATACCCATTGTTTGTAAATACCAATGAGAATTGCAAAGTAATTGTAATTGCTTACAAATTGCTTCCGGGCACATGTGTTAAGAAGATATAATTGCTTGATAAAGAGACTGCACTTACATTGTAAAAAACAGTGTTGAAATGCGATGCACTTTAAATAATGAAATACAGTTTATTGAGTTTTTGGCAACTCTTCTCGTTTCTGCTTTTTTGTCTTCACTTTCAAAATATATTATTTTGTTTTGGACCTGTGTCAAATTTTCTCGATATTAGTACCCTCAGAATAAATATGCTACTCACATACTCACTTGATTACCTGATTGGTATAACTTTATTAAATGTCCTCATTTTTTATCTTAACAGATTGTATTGTATTCCTATCAAATAAATTGCGTGCCACAGTTGGGTAAAAATATAGGTATTATTGTCTCATTTATTTGCTGGTATTATCGCAAAAATATTCACAGCCTTTCGCACTAGTCTAAACTGTTACTGCTCCCTATTTTTTTATTTTTTCCTACAGTTCCCATATAAGTAAGCTATTTCCATTAAAACAATCAAATCTTTAAAATCTTGAAATAATAAACGATTTGCTAATCTTAAAATTACACAATCGCTTTTAATGCTACAATCGTTCACACATTAATATCGCTGTATAAACTTGACAGTTCATTCTGAATCGGTCGCGCGACCAAACCTCATACATATTAATGGACGGTGACACATCGAATTGCTCTCCGATGGTTTCGGAGCACTCTGTATATAAGTCTTCCTACGAGCATTTAAATATTATTCTTAAAAAAAAGTTTTGAAATGAGAATAAGTGTTTGAAAATAGAATCAAAGGTAATGAAGAAGAGAACAACTGAAACATAAAGTTAGCGGAAAAAATAAAAAATAACGATATCGCTAAAAAAAACATGGAAATTAATTTCCGTTACAATATTTTCTTTGCGTGTTAAATATAAATAATGCTTGGAGCTTAGTGAATGTCGTCCTTTGCCTTCCGTGCTTCATAATATCAGGTCTGTTGACATGGCGGCTCTATTCAGTCGCCATTTTGAACGCAAAAAGCGCGGAAGATTTTCTGTCATGGCGGCAAAATAATTAGATTTTGTTGGCGCTTTCTCGGTTCATTTCTTGTATGTTTTGTTAATTATTTCGTTGTGGATGTTGGTTCTTGACCTTTCTTTTATTTTTCAACAACTTTTGTTTTTTTTTTTTCTCTATATTATTGTTTTTAATATTGTGTAGATAAGGATAGCAAAAGAAGGTTTGTTTTATTTGTTATTGTATTTGTATCTGTTATATAAAAATAAATATCAACTTAATTAATTTTTGCATTGCTATTTATTTTTTTACGCAATGTGCGAATATATTTTATCTTATATAAACCGTTTATATAGGAAAACAACAAATCTCTCCGTATCTCTCAATATCGTACCTAGAAAACTTTGTATTTTACACTTCGTTTCTAATAAATGTAGCAGCTAAATTCTAAAAGCAACTCTAAACCATTTGACAGTCTGTCTAGAAAATAGATATTTGTTTAGTCTAAGCGAGATAGGACATTAGTTACAAAACCTTTGTATATTTAATGAATAAGAGTGAACAAAACCGTCTGCAAAGTTTTAACATTGAAAATAAATTGAAAAGTCTATTTATGGTTATCATTTTCATTGTAAAAAAATACAAAAACTGGAAAATTTTATCAAAACAGACATTGCATCGAATTTCTAATTGATATTAATTACATTATAGTAACGTAACAGAAGTATCAACCCCATATATTTTTCTTAGCAATTAGTTTTTGCCGCCAGCTATAAACAAACAATTGTAATTTGAAACTTATCTTCTTCGACATAAAAGCCACTAATGCATTTCACGATTACAAAAATCAATAATGCATTACACAATTCTTCTCGGTTACTCGTTCCAAATTCAATTTGAAACGTTCGAAATACAAATTGAGGCGGTTGCAAATCTACGAGCCGCTGTATTTAAATTAATTTATTTTGTTTAACTAACGTGGAGCCATGGTGGTGAGAGGGATGGGAATCTTTGAAATAATCAGAATTTATGGGTGTCATGGGATTTGCGATGGTAATTTTTATTCAAATTAGCGTGAGATACTTGATGTTACGGTCGACAACAAAGTCTTGTCTCCGGCATAATCAAAACTTAATTTGATGTTGCGTAACTTCAATATTACAGTATAGTGTAACTTTATTAAAGTTTTATAAGGACAGGGGTTTTTTATAAATGGAGGTACAAATGGATGTATGGAAATAACAATGATGACGTAAATAAATTTACAACAATGTTAACACATAAGAAAACCTGCTTAACGTTTATGTTTAATTTTAAGTAAAAAGATATACATTAACTGTAACTGTGTCAATAATTTTTTATTGAACTAGATCAAATAATTTAAGAAAATCTTGGATTTAATTACGACATCGAGCTTCAAAGTCAGCTCATCACTTGATAGATAAGTAAAAATAGTATACGTAATGCACAATTGAACGAGAGCAATACGTCATGCTTCCAAAAAATCACATTCCGAAAAATCACATCAAACACACAACCAGCATTTGAAGCTGAAAGCATAATTCAAAATTAAAACCTTAATTGTATCAAACAATTTATTCTTCTTAATAAAAACCTATCTACTGATCACTAGAGTAATGTTATTACAAAACATTTTGTTTCACATAAAATAAGTTAGGCAGCGAGCAACTTTTTTTCTTCTCCTGTTAACAACTATTATAATTGGAAAAGTTTCCTCATTATTTTTCCCGGCAACTTTTTTTTGCTGACGCTACGTACATGTAACATGTATGATAGTAGGAACATATTTAATTTCGTTTTTTTTTGTTTTATTTATCTTTCAAAATATGATTGTGCATTAATTTAACTTATGTATTTATCGAAAGTAAATATGCATACCGGATAGAGTAGGAGAGATAGATGATCTGAACCTTTTTGAAGAAGCTTTGTTAGAGTGTTAGTAATAATTAATTTGTTATCAACTAGCCGTAGTACCCAGATTCGCTTGGATGTAGTTTAATTAAATTATTGCTGTCTTTACAATGTCTTTAAAAATCGAAAATTTTCAAAGCTCTTTAACATACTTAATAAGGATGGGATATTTGTCCATCATGCCACCTAGTGGAAATAGCAGAGGAGGACTAAGTTAGTACACATTCATCCATTAAAAAAAATACATTCTACTCTTAGAAGTACCAGGGCTGTAGAAGTCAGGAAGAGCAGACGCAGGCAACCAAAAAGGAACTGACGAAGCGCTTTCTTCGACTTTTTGGTTAACATTGTTGACAAGAACTGTTATAATTATCTTAGTAAATTAAACCTTATTGAAATAAAAAGTATTTATAATAGACGGATTCCTCATAACACACAATAAACTCACTGATCATACCAAAAATCAGCCTCCACTTAGATAATCAGAGATACACCGTCAAATGTAAACTGAACTTCCCTTCCCCCTTTCGCAAAACATTCTAGGGTTCATACGGTTTTTCTGAATAACTGGTGAGGGTTCTAGGTATATTGGTTTTTATGTTTCCGCGATTCAGACGTGTTGGCGACGCGATATCTCAGTTTTGTTTTGAAATCTGATGTGTCTGATCTATTCTGATCTACCTATTGTTTATCATTTCGCTTTTGCGATGTTATTTTGCAAGGATGGTTAATGAGTTTTGAGGACAAATTGCTTAAAGGTAATGTTTGAAAACGGAATATTTAATAAACACTAGACCACAACGTAGCTAAAATTATGCTGGTATCGATAAAAATATCGAAAAATTCAATAAGCTTAAATTATGACGCACAAAAATGTTATAGTTTAATGTAAATGGCAACCGCCATGCTTCTTTACATTTCGCCATTTTTGATACTCTTTTAACAGTCAAAACTGTCATTGTCATGTCATCCGTCTTGTCATTTGGTACAAATCTGTCACTTGAACTAAGGAGGAATGGAATGTATTTGTACGGAAAAGTGATTTTTAATAAATCTTGTGCTTTTTTAATACGATGTCTATCTGAAATTGAGTGATTACTATTTGTTTGTATATTTATTCTCTTCAATATATCCTTGAGCTCCCATTCTAGCCCCAGATACAAAGAAACGGAAACATATCCTTTGATTTTATCTTCTTTTTTTCCTTAAACAGAGGATTATGGCATGGTTACATACATAACTTCACGCTTGCGGTAGGCAGAGAAATCTCCGTCCCCTAACTGAGATTTCAGTATGCCCGGGAAGAGAAGCATGGCATATTCTGTGTTTTTCTTTCGCTCCCAGTCCAGCATGGAAGGCATGTATCTAGTGGGTATAACATTGCTTTCAAACCAGAGAATCTGGGTTCGAATCCCGGAATGTGTAGATATTTGTGTGAACGTGTCGTTGATGATTATTTCTTATATTAATAGTACTATCCTTTTATCTTGTCCCATTATGATGTTACCCACAGACATACATCTAAATTTCTGTCGCCTACAATGCCGTCGATAGTTTTTACTAGGCCAAAAAAACCGAAATCGACGTTGATCGATTCATGTAGTAACACCCTAACAAAGGTTGTTAGTTAAACCATTTTTTTATTTTATAAGGATAGGATGTTTGCTTTCCATGACACCTTGTGTTAAGTAATCATAAACACTAACAGCCCGTTCACACATGATACGTATACTGAATACTGTGCCATATTATGTGAAGTCGCCCATACAACTCCATGCGCCATCGATGAAAAGAAAACGTATCCGGTAAAACGTATCTAGTAAAACGTACCATGTGTGAACGGGGAGTAAGGCGGTACACGTCCATCAAAGAGAAACCCACCCATTCGTTGCTTAAAATCATCAGAACTAACACGGTTAACTATTTTTTTATGAATATTTTTGCTTAATTATGTTAACACGAGAAAATAGGACTTTAGATAAGTAATTATTTTACGAAATAACTTATTTTACTTCCTATCAAAAAAGTTAGCCTGTAGCGAAATCATCTACAAAATTTTCTACAACTCCTGTATCTAAAAGCTAGATTTATATTTTTGCCCACAACCCAGACCAAATAAGTCATTACATTAATACAAAGGTAAATAAAGCTTTTAGTAATTTGTCCATTCTTAAGCCGGGTTACATGACGGCACTCCATATTTCACTTGTAATGTTAAGGGTTAGTTTACACAGATATTCTCTATTTGAAAAGCAGATTAAAAGGGTTCATACTAAGGTATCCTTATCTATTCCTAGTGTGTATTCTTATCTAGTCCTTATGTGAACGGATGACTTGAGTTATAGTACTAAAGAAGGGATATACCTAATATTCTGTTTTGTAATATACACGTAAATATCCACCATAGTTTTCATGCGCACTTTCCATCAGGTGGCATAGAAGACAAACGTCCTATCATTATTAAAAAAAATTTTTTTTTATTGTTGACACGTGTTTGACCTCAATCTCACCTGATAGATTTTTTTATTATTATTATATGGGAAATAATAAAACGAGCGACTAAAAAACAAATTTGGACTGGAAATAATAAAACGAGCGACTAAAAAACAAATTTGGACTGTCTTGAAAAATATATGAAAATGAACGGTTTTAAATATTAATATTGCGACTGAATTACTAAGTGAGCGACTAAAACACATATACATTGCGATGAAAGAGATAAGTTACGAGAAGGGCTCCCGCACCGGAAGGCGGAATCAGTACGGTTAGGTGCGACGACGAGCGCAGCGAGGAGGAGCATGTTAGGTTGCATATAGTTATACACGTGCGCGAGCCGAGCGAGCGAAGCGAGCGGTGCCGCGGCAGCGGCCGGCGAAGCGCCATAAACCTGGTCAGCTATTATAGTCAACCCTGGACAATCCCGACATGGTCAAAAGTGTTTTTAAGTCGCTGTTTCATTGATTCTTCGTCACTCGCTCTCAGTCGCTCACTTAATTAAAACAGTAAGCCAAATTCATTATTTTTGTCACCTAAAATTTTTATTTACAGTTACTCGATTAAATACTACCCTTATTATATTACCACGGCTGGGCATAGGCCTCCCTCCATTTTTTCCATTCCTCTCTATTTTTAGCTGTTTCCTTCCATGAAGACTTAAATCGGATAATCTCATCTTGCTATCTACGTCAGTCCGTAGCTATTTTGGCCACAATTTTGGTACAAGCTCTAATTATTTGTAGACTAGATATTAATCCCGAAAGAATAACAGGATAAAAAGTAGCCTATGTACTTACTATTCCACTCACTATCACTATTCCAAATTTCATTCAAATCTGTTAAGACGTTCTGCCGTGATTGAGGAACAAAAATCCATAAATCCAGACATCCATCCATCCAAACTTTCACATTTATAATAAGTAAGATGAATTTTATAGGGTACTTGTTTGTTTCAATGCATTTTTTCAGACATAAATTAGTACCTATACAAAATAAGATAATTACAGCTTACAAACTGGACTGGGTACATAGTTTTTGTGTCAAGTCAACTTTATTAAATTTTACAGCTTTAAATTTAAAGTAAGTTTTCTGAATTGGCTCTACGTTGTAAATTTTACCAACTATTTGAAATAAGATGGTCTATGACCATACAACTCTTATAAACTAAACTTATTTTTGAACCATTAAAAACTTGAACCCGTCACAATGAATAACATTTACTTATATTACACAATAAAAGAACAAAGCAAATCGAATACCACATAGTATAACAACAATACGTCTTTACCTTAGAAAACCAGCAGTTTACATACAATGGTTTCACCATGTAATTTCCATACAAACTTGCCTTGAACGCAAACGAAAATCAACCTTAAAAACAAATCAGCTAAGTTGAAATCGGTGCGTAATTGTAAATGTTTTCTTCTGTTGATGGAAAACGGTTTCTATTTCGTAACAGTTAAGGATGTGTTTTGGTTTGTTGAGTTTTGAAGTAGATATCTCATAACGGTAGCATCGGTGACAAAGCTTAGGCGATCGTTAAACCCAGATTAAATACCTCGTTGATGTACGGTTAGTCCGTTTGACGAGCAAATGGAATTATTTTTTTGTTTGCATATTCTAGGCTAATGGGTAAACGAACAAAATACAAAACACAGACAAAGACAAGATATTTCATGGTTTTTAAAACTCTATTTTATTGTGAGACCAGTTTCATTCAAAGAATCTTTCTTTTTTATGGAAGACGTCTTAGTTACCTACACCTAAAGCTCATATTTGTAGTAACTAAATGTATCTTGTGGAAATAAAATATTATAAAAAAATAATTTATAAAAGTATCGTATATTATGTCTATACCCATGCATTTCTTGCTAAAGTATATTATAATTATATTATAGACGTCAAAGTTTAGGAAAGAGTGTTTCTTACTCTTTACCTTAACAGAGTTGACTCAAAATATGTCAGACAAACATAATATATAGATTTAAATAAAGATGATGATTGCTTCCATGCTGGACTGGGAGCGAAAGAAAAACGTAGAATGTGCCAGCTGCTTCTCTTTCCGGGCATACTGCAAAAGTCAGTTAAGGGACAGAGGTTTTAAAGGCGTTTTTGTTGGCGATAGGCTGACCCCCTGTCACTACAATAGTCTCTCTCCATTTTTATAATACCTCCAAATTTGTCAAATGTGACATCAGATGGTCTTGTAACCTCTGGTGTTCTGCCTACCCCATAAGGGATACAGGCGTGAAGTTTGTATGTATGTATGTAATAAAGATGAAGTATTCATCCCAATACTCTTCCGAGATTGGATCCACGCTGGTGAAGCCACAGAAAATACTACTTCGGTAAAAGAAAAATATCGTCCAAAAATATTAGTTTATATTAAAATAAAACACCTTTTACCGGATAAAATCAGGCATACTATATTTTCACTCTCCATCATAATGCTTCCAAATTTGTCAAACATGACATCAGTGGTTTTATAACCACTGGTGTTCTGGCTACCCCAAAGGGCTACAGGTCTGAAGTTACGTATGTATGTATGTATATTTTCTAACAACCTCATTATCTAGCCCAAAATACGTTCCAGTCGAAGTGCCAGTTCCATTCCAAACCCATTAACATCTTCGTCACTTACCATCAGGTAAGATTGAGGTAAATTTTTTTGTCACAAACTGAAAAACTCAGTGTCTTTACAAACCGTGGTTACAAACGACAAAAATTCTCAAATTAATAACTTACATCACATATTCGCCGTCCTTCACACCCGTATGTCCCACGAAAACTATGCGGTTGTGCTTAACTCCAGTAAATCAGTGTGGTAGGCCACTCCATCTTACTTTGCCATCAGTCATCCCGCGAGCTGATGATGCATCGTCCACGGCTGTGTTTATGTAAATTACTTGTAAACTTGGGTGAGACTGAGGTCTTTGAGGATTATTTGTGGATTATAAAGGGTAAGGATGGAGTGACCGTAGAGAGGTTAAAATGAGATATGTTTGATATAAGAGAAAGAAACGCATGTATTTTAAATGATGAAACAGTTATCCAGTAGGATTTTTCCTTAATTTTTTTATTAAAGGCCGCGTTTGAACTCAATTAAACCTAATGGTAACGATCACCAAGCTATAAAAATAAAATTTATATAAATAAAAAATAAAATCCCCATGGCCCCAAATTAAGCATAGCTTGTGTTATGGGATACCATGTAGCGAAGTGGGGGGGAACCTAGAATATAAAAACATAAATAGATAAACACTCGGACACGGAACTTTTTTTTCTAAATCCGGGCGGTAATCGTACCCGCAATCTCTGGCGTCTGAGGCAGATAGGTTTACCCCATCGCCAAAATGGTCGTCATTATAAAATTAATTATACTCGTAGATTTAGTCATCTGAAACTACGCCACAGAACCACAAAAAACATTAGAAAGTCTCTTTAAACTCACCTCAAATAACATCAAGTTATTCTAGACCACAAACGAACACAATTAAACTTACATTAATTCAACCTTCAAAGAATTTTTTATGACGTAAATTTCAAATAAAAAAAATTCTTGAAGGAAATTCTTAAGTAACACTTAACCACTTAACCCATTTTATATTGTCTAATAAACCGCACTGCCCGGCACGCCGAGTGTAAGATTTATACCCCTTACACCAGGTATCAGATCCAATTATGGCCTGACCTGGATTTGGACACATGTGTTAAAGTGGGGTTTTTAAGGGTTAACTCTATTTTCGAAGTAAATTGTAGAAATTATATTATTTATAGCCTTTGTTGGAAGCTCGATTAGAATTTGTTTCTTAAAACATCTATATTAAAGCATTTGAATAGGGTTTTAATTTCGACAACCACTGAGACGATTGGTTATTTCTCTCTGGCTCAGACACCATTGGTAGTGAGTTCGATCCTTGCACATTGTAAATATTTGTCTGCATGAAAATGTGTATAAGTGGTTATATGTGCAATAATAAGATACCAATAAAACTAGCGATATCCCCATTTAGGGCTAGATTACGTGCTATGACAAAATAAAACTTGTATTCGTTTAAATCCCAGTGCCCAGTTGAAATATCATTTGGTATAGTTTCTCTAGGCACGAAAATGCAAAAGTGCAACTCAAATCGCCAGACCATCTTAGAATGAAAACGTTCTAACCATCCAACCGACTAAAATATATAAATTTTAAATTATTTCATAGGATCGTAGGAAAAATATTTTGTATTAAAATCTATTAGTTTACTAAAGTAGTTAAAAAATAATCTTTCTGCGCCATACGTTGTTAGCTCATAAATCGCTCCAAAAAACTACATAATTCAACAAAATCCTAGTTGTAACTAACTCCTACAATTACGCAAGCTCGTTAATCAATTCCAAACCTATTAATTATAAGAAAAACCCTTTTTAACACAGGCCCTTAAATAGGTGAATAATTACTCCAACTATACCTATATGAAAGAGGCCCTTTTCACCTGAAAACAATCAAAAACCTTTACCTTAGTTGAAACAAAGGCCTGAATCGCACCCGAAAGTAATTTTGGAACAATAGAAATCCGATTCATTACCTGTTTTTATCAAATTGCCATAGAGAATGTCATGTTGGATTTGTATAGAGGTGACTTTGTGTAGAACGTTCTATTTCTTCACAAAGGTACCTAATCACGAAACGTAGAACTACGACTTTCAAGGCGTAGCTGATACGCGAGAGATCTCGTATAATCAGTGATGATCTAAACTGTGTTTAAGTCAAGTTTGGTGAAACGGTCAATTGAGTCAACGATAATATGTTTCTGTGACAGTTGTATGTAGTAGGTATGTATGTAGTTGGCTTATTTGTACTGTTTATCAGGAATAAATAAATTTCATTGAAATTCAATATTGTTTTTCAATCTTTCAATCGACTGCTTATTCTTATTCTTTGGCATTCATTTTGGATCAGAACTTGCTTCCTTGGTACTGTTAATATTAATAAATTCGTCGAGTAGACTAATTTTATTTACTACCCTTGCAACATCTTACAGCCTGTTGGTTTATTTAGTGTAAATATTTTACATGTGAGAGCAATTTTCACTTCATTTCCATTCATAAATCACCTCTAACAAGCATTCCGTAGCTCTGCGTCAAAATCTACCAGAACATCCTTACAATAGCGTAGCAATGGCCGTGGCAAGATAAATTTATGGCCCAAAGTTTACAAAAGACGAAGACAGGTTCCGTACGTACCGCCTCCATTTTTGAGAGATGACTTAAATGTCTCTCAGGCTATGTCTTGCAAAGACAATGATTGGTGAGTGTTCCGAATGAATGGGAACGCATATGGGTGTGAATCATTCGTCATTCGTTTAATTACGTCATTAGGTGCAGGTTATGGAGTGATTTAAGTTTGAGGTTTCTTGTTGAAGTTCCAATTGGAACTTTAAATTTGGAAAGCTTTGTGATGGTGTGGTTCTACTAATAGCGTCACCTAGCGGGTTTCTCCGTAAACATTGTTCTACGGAGCGTTCTACGGAGCAGTTGCAATATTACTTAGTGGACGAAATATTGCAACTGATGCTGTAAATATTTAACAAAGATAATCAACGAGTTTGTGTCTGCTCAAACGCGATTTTAGAAACTTATTGTTTATTTTTGATACTACTCACGATTTTTATAATTTATATGAAAAGTAGTTACTTAGTAAGTGCACAAAAAAAGACCCAGGTCCGCAGGTTAGGTATTTATTTATTTATGTTTTCCATCATCGTCATCATCATTCCGGCAATATGTATTGTCCGTGTCCTTCTCTTCGACCGCATCTTCAGATTCTAATGTTGAGGTCAAAAGCGGGACGTGGCAACGGCGCCGTGCAGTTACACGGCATACGGAAAGCCGGGCGTGGCACGGCGCGGCGCCGTATCGTTCCAAGGCGTCGCGCATGGCACAGCGCTTCATATTTGCTCTTAAAATGATCTCCATCATGGTTCATTAAAGAAAAGTATACCGTATAACATGAGACGGCGCGGCGCAGTGCCGTACGGTGCAAATAAATGCTTTTCTATAATGAACCATGATGGAGATAGTTTTAAGAGCTAATATGAAGCGCTGACCGGTGCGTAGATGGATCTACGTCCAAAGTCAACGTTAAAAAACATATCACTCTTGTTCTGGCAAATATTTTCTGTGATACACAAGTCAAATTAGATATTTTTAATTAGATATTACTATAGCAAAGTAAATATGATGCTTTGTAAAGAGTATTCGCAGTTTAAGCAAAAATTCCTCTTTAAAATACTGCAAAACAAGCAAGTCTCGTTATTTTTATAACGACTGTTTTTTTATTCCTTAATTGAAATAAAAGAGATATTTTTCCCCTATTTAAATAAACAGAAGCCTGTCAAATCAAATAAAAGTGTAATTGGACCGAAAAACCCAATATCCAATATCTTAATTAAAATTAACGATTCCAGCGAATTTTTAAGACCATTATGGTTGCGATCAATCATTTTTTATAAGATCAGGGTTCCCATGATAGTACGAGATCCGGCTGCAGGATTAGTACGTTCATCTGTTTTTTGCAGAAAACCGAATTTTTGTGTATTTTTATAACTAGGAGAATATATATTTATCAGGTTGCCTATCAAAATTTGGCCGCCAGTATTTTTAATTCAATAATTTTTTATTGATTTTTGGGAAAAAATTCCGTTCACTTGTTTTTTAAATAAAATAACGTCTACATCACGGCAATTTATATGAAGAAACAAAAAAATAACGGTTGCCGTTGCGCACTTGGCCGCACCTCTTCGCAGCCATGTGTAAAAAGGTATGATTTCGATACATTTATACGTTCATAACGTTTATTAATTAATTATATATCAAATTAAAGCTAATTTTTTTTCTATTTATTATAATATATGGTTGCTTTATTAAAACTACCCGCAAATAAGGGTTGCTGGCTTTTAAAAATTACAAATATTTAAGGTAGCGTGAAAGTGAGTTAGCGCGTAACATCATTTGTCAGACGAGGATAGCGATTGCCAGCTGTGCGACGCTTTTAAGCCATTGCGCATGCGTCGAATGTTAGTGTTCTAAACAACGGATTTAATATATTTAATACTAGCTTTATCCCGCAACTTTGTATGCGCTTAGCTACCCTTCTCGTGGAAATTTCAGAAACTATACAACCAGACACCCACTGAAAGAACCTTTATACCAAGTATCACACCCATGCATTCAAGGAATAAGTTTCTTTCATACAAACTAAAAATCATATATTTCCCGTGCCCGTGGGACTTTTGGGAATTTTTTTCGTAGCACAACCAGTCACTCTTTGAAGGAACCTTCATGCCAAGTATCACATCCGTACATTCAAGAAATAAGATTTTTCATACAAACTAAAAAGTCCAACCCCTTCCCGTGGGAATTTCGGGAATTCCTTCCATAATACAAACAGACACTTATTGAGGAACCTTTATATCAAGTATCACATCCGTGCACTCAAGGGATGGGATTTTTTCATACAAACTAAAACATCATATATTTCCCGTTCCCGTGGGAATTTCGGGAATTCCTTTCATAACACAACCAGACACACATTGAAAAACCTTTGCACCAAGTTTCACATCGGTGCCCTCAAGGAATAAGATTTTTCATACAAACTAAAAAGTCCTATATTTCCCGTTCCCGTGGGAATTTCGAGAATTCCTTCCTTAATGCACCCCTACATCCCCTAAAAAATGTATGTTCCAAATTTCAGCTCTCTACGCCCAGTAGTTACGTCTGTACGTTGTCTGTCAGTCACTCAGTCACTCAGTCACTCAGTCAGTAACGGAACAGTTTTATATATATTGATTGAATTAATATTGATTAGGCAACCATTTATTATAATAAATAGAAAAAAATAGCTTTGATATACAGGGTTGATTTGTAGTCGCCAGCCAAATTTAAATGTTAGTTTCTTTGATACGATATAAACGTACCTGCATATTTATTTTATCATCGCTCAGTACAAAAAAGTAGAAATATGGAACCACAAACTTTAAAAAAAACAGTCGCTGTTGATGAATATACCTACTATGAAGCGACATTTCATTGATAATACTATGACGTAGTACTACAAGATGTTTTGTAGTAGCACGTAGTTGCCTTTTTTTTAAAGGTAATTTAGAGTGACCATGGTTTGCTTAACATGATAGCGGACATATTGATTTCTTTGTAATATAAAAAATATAAATAAAAAAATAGTATCTATAAATGATACTTATTGTGTAATAAACGATTTGGCCGGTACCTACAAATCAACCCTGTATAATTAATGAATAAACGTTATAAACGTATAAATGTATCGAAATCATACCTGTTTACACATGGCTGCGAAGAGGTGCGGCCAAGTGCGCAACGGCAACCGTGATTTTTTTGAATCTTCATATAAATTGCCGTGATGTAGACGTTATTTTATTTAAAAAACAAGTGAACGGAATTTTTTCCCAAAAATCAATTAAAAATAATTTAATTAAAAATACTGGCGGCCAAATTTTGATAGGCAACCTGATAAATATATATTCTCCTAGTTAAAAAAATACATAAAAAATCGGTTTTCTGCAAAAAACAGATGAACGCACTAATCCTGCAGCCGGATCTTAGACTATGACGTATTATGCTGTAATTAATCCCTTAACTACGGAACCAAGGAGTCTGGGAGGTGAACAACCTCATTTAAACAGCTTTTCAAAAATAGGGTTGTCGAATTTTCTTTTTTTAAATAGCTATTTGTTTCTATTAGTCTCTGTCAAAATTTAATGATAAATGACAGGTGACGTCTTTGTGACAGTAAAGTGTAACTCGGAAATAAATGATGGTGAAATATTTTTTATTTTGTCTGGTAGAAATCGCTCCTCAGCGATAAGACCGCCAAGTTTTTATTTTTAGTGTAAGTGTTCTTTTTTCTTTTACTTTACCTGTAAAAACTGAAGTGTAAATAAATAAATAAAATAAATAAATAAATATTTAGAAAATTAGAAAATGTATGGCAATTTTTTTTATTTTTATACGTGTGATGCAGTAAATATGGGGACAGTTTTGTCCTTATGGTAAGTGACTATAATGCAAATGATTTAAGAAAACATAATTTAGGATGAAGCTTGTCAAATATCGTTTAAAACGAATACCAACGGGGTTCAACTTTAAGTTTCCTTAAGCATGTGTCTGATATCGTAAAATCGCATTTGACAGATTTGACAGTCAAGAAACATACGACCTTCAGCGGTATCAAAAGTTCATTGACCATTTTGAGGTCCTTAGATTGCATTACATTTTATAAAATATCAAATCAACGCAGACATAAAGTTGAAGGAGGTATCGTATTAATATGATTTGTGGTTTTGCCTGTTAATATTAATAAATTAACGCGAATAATCAATACATTTTCATACTTTGAATGAGTCGATACGACTAATAGGCATTTAGATAAAATCTGAGGCAGATAAAGGCCTCTTGAAGGTCGCGTTGTGCATATCTAAACTTTCACCGTAACTTAAAAGGATTTATGTATATCGTTCAAAACAGTAGGTAAAATCCTCAGTTCTTTCGTGGGAACGTGTAATACCCAAAATGTTTTCCAGAAACCATTTTATTACCTTGAAAACTTTTGACTCACTTAAGGGCTTAACTCATTCGGCCTGAAACCTTCCTGTCAACCAGAAAAATAACGCCCTACTGTAGGCAACCTTAAAAAAAGTTGATGATAATTAACGAAAAGGTCAGAAACCTTCTAATTACATTCCAATTTGGCGTTGAAACTACAATAACATAAATCAAAAAAAATATCTAAAATATTTATTATTCACATTGCTGTGACAACCCTAGGAAAAGTGTTTTGATTGATAACCTAGAATTCTTTGTGATATTTGTCAAAATATTTTCCAAGTCGTTTTAGTGTTTTCGTTCGTTAATTTATTTATTTCTAAGGTCGAATGAATGTCGACAGCAATTTTTGTTTAATAAATTATTTGCTACAATTCTGAAAGTTGCGAAAACAATTTTGGGTAGGACTCAAACTCATGTACCTATTTAGGGATCCGTGGAAACGGCTTTAACTTTAAATCCACCGTGTAACAAACTTTT
The DNA here is from genome assembly GCA_944452665.1 of Stenoptilia bipunctidactyla. Taxonomy (NCBI): domain Eukaryota; kingdom Metazoa; phylum Arthropoda; class Insecta; order Lepidoptera; family Pterophoridae; genus Stenoptilia; species Stenoptilia bipunctidactyla. The sequence goes on from OX101743.1 coordinate 10,497,320, forward strand.
AATGGATAAATTAACACCCATTGATTATCTAACGCACTTAGCTTTGGGCCGTGCGCTTTATTAACCCCCCTCAGAATAAATAAAAACTATTCAATACGATAATATAGAAAATATAAGGGTCCATATCGGTTCACATAAAATTCTAACTCCTATTTTTTGTCTTACTACCGATTTGTGTTCATAATATTATTTTTCATACTTTTTTTATTCATAAATTTTTACTACTAGGTATCAACGAAGCTCCTAACAGTTTGTAATCATATTTTTTTTATTATCTTTTTCTGATCTTTTTTCTTCATAACATTTAATATATTGCTTTAGTTAATAATTTTGTGACTAAGAATATACATCAACTCATCACGATTATGGCGCTTCGCCGGCTGCTACCGCAGCACCGCTCGCTTCGCTTGCTCGGCACGTCTTTAACTATATGCAACCTAACTGCTCCTCCTCGCTGCGCTCGTTGTCGCACCTAACCGTACCGACTACGGCTTCTGGTGCGGGAGCTCTTCTTGTCGCATAATCTTTTTCATCACAATGTTTTTCAATAATATAGATAAAAATACTTATGAATATTATAGTTATTTATTCGAATGATTATGAGTTTTGATCATTACTATAAGCAAATATATTAAAACAAATATTAGGTAAATCAAAGTGGATGACAAGTGATATTATGAATATGATGATTATGTTTTTTAAAATTTAGTGTTTAATTTTTTCATGAAGAAAGATCATTATGATTTTTAATGTAATGAAAATCATTTTCGGACTTCCAAAAATAGGAGTTGAAAAATTATGTGAAACAATGCGCCTCCATAATATAATATTAGATGTTAGCTTTGAAGATCTTCAATCATAAGATGGTTGATATTGCAACGATATATCGACAAACGCCTAGATACTTATAAACCTATAAAAAAATGACGTGGCACATTATTTTACTGTATTTTTTATCCTCTTTTTATTTTCTCTTGTTAAATTGCATTTTGTATGTAACGCAAACAAAATACAAATCTATCTTTCTAACAGAATCAAAATTGTATTCGATCGGTAAAATTCGTCTCTACGAAGCCCAGACGATTTTGGGTAAGCGATTCGTGAAACAAGCGACTAATCCGAGTGTATAATAATTTGGGATTGTTAGTAGAACTTATTTTAGGGTCCACATAGCTTGTTATCAAGTGTAATAATTTAGATTGGGGTTGTGAAGAAGCAGAGGTAATAAAGACACTTTTGGGTGCTTTTAAATAAGACTGTGTTATATTTACGGGCATTGGACATTCGAAATTGAAGAGTGAGTCCATCGTTAGTTAATATTGTCTTAAGTTTTCGCGATTCACTTTTTAACACTTTTTACCGGATTTATCGCGTATATTTACATTTTAAATTTTGACTCGACGTTTCGGTTTCTTTGCAGACCCCGTGGTCACGAGCGACGCGAAAAGTGTTTTATTTTCTATCGTTATTTCTTCCGAAAAATCAAACTCTTAATCACTATTTTTATCCTTAAAAAAACTAAATTAAATCTAAATTATAATAATTAAATTAACTTGCTCAATAACATATTTTATATTGATAATTATAATGCATTTTTGTCACAACAAATTTACCTTCTTAACACGCCGTCAACATATCTCAATATCTGCTTTGCTGGTGCTCATGGAAGTATCGAAAATAAAACAAAATGCCGTGAAAAAAACCTCGGTAGAATATATATAAAAAATCACGAAAACAACGAAAAAATACCCGGAAAAAAAACACGAAAATGTATCAGTCATAAAAATTAGACAGAGCAGAGCATCGAACCTATACCACGCATGGTCTAACCCAATTGTCTGGGGGGTTGAAGGGGGTACAATTTACCGCCCTATTTCGCCCTTCCATCCCGCTACAGGGTTAAAATAGGTCGTGTGTGAAATACCGGGTAAGCAAAACCATGTATGTAACGATTTATGAGCTCTTTTTATATAAATATCGGTTTTTGATTTATTTTCGGTTATGAGCTTTTTTTCATAGGGTTATGTGTGAAGTATGCGATATTAATTATTCCCGACGGTTATAGCGCTGTGTGAAACATGCCCGTGTAATTCCGCAAGTGGGTGTTGCGTTGGAACCTTTTCATATTAACGTCCGTGTGACGTCAGACAGGACAGTTTGCATACTTATGATTGGTTATGATTGGTTTACTGAAAATTCTTAGCAACGACGTCTTCAATAGCATTACCAATTTGCGAAAGTTATACCTCCGTCCTGTGAAATACATACATACATACATAACTTCACGCCTGTATCCCTAATGGGGTAGGCAGAACACCAGAGGCTATAAAAACCATCTGATGTCACGTTTGACAAAGGAGGAATTACTATGATGGAAAGAGACTATAGCAGTAACAGGGGGTCAGCCTGTCGCCCGCAAAATCGCCAATAAATCCTCCGTCCCTTAACTGACTTTTACAGTTTGCCCGGGAAGAGAAGCAGCTGGCACATTCTATGTTTTTCTTTCGCTCCCAGCCCAGCATGGAAATCCACTGCCAAATATCTAACTATGTAACTTGAGGCAAATTTGTTTTGTATAAATGAATAACATTAGGAACGTTTGCATATTCTTAATCTAATGAAAATTGAAGTCATCAATTCGAGAGATATGTTAATCAATGGTATGTAGAGGAAGCTCTCTGATGAAGTTCTTTAAAAGAAAAAGATTTTTTGATATTTTTTTGCTTAATTTTCGGTACCATGGCGCTGTGTATATTTCAACAATAATCTTATTATTTGAAAATTTACGTAGACATACTTGACAGTTGCTTGCTCTAAGTAAGTCAGTACACTCCTTCGTGGACTTTTATCGTCACTTAGCACATAAAATCCAGCAGTTGCCTAATAAAAAAATAATACCACTTTTACCTTAATATCTGTAAACATACTTCTACAAGGCCCATATTATATTGATCAAGTTGCCAGTACAAAAAAAAAATCTTCCATGATTTAATATCCAAAATGGCCGGCAATACCTTTTACCTCGCAAATTCTTAAGCACCATATTTCTTGTTAAAAGGGAAAATATAAGATGGCGAACTCCTTAATTTATGACTGCTTGAGAAATTAATGTTGCAAACATCTTTATTTTGTGGTGGGAAATTAAGAATATAGTGTGAAATTCGTATTTTTCTTGTAGAGTTTAAACTGAAGCTTTTAAACTTATTTTTTATGACTATAATTTTATCAAGCTAGTTTTAGATTCTTTTTAATATGTAGTTTAATAATACTCAAAATTTTCTATTAGCATGTATTTAACCAACAAAAAATCACAGGTATAATTGTGACTCTTAGCTCTTTAGGTTTTTTGCCCTAGACTGTGCGTTTTTAAGGTTCGAGGACCAGCCTGCTACGTCAGATGTCTGAAGGGCCTTTTAGGAAAAGGTTCATTTTTAAACTCTCTCTGGATTGGACGTAGACTAGGATATCCTTAGGTTTTCTGTATAAAAGCTATTATATTCTTTCATAAATTGAATAAATCCCGTGCATAATTTTTAGTCCTTATTAAAAACCCCGTCATTATTTAAAAACCAAAAGTTAGCTTATAACTATCTTTTCCGATTTCATCAATATCGAATCATTAGTAAAGGCGTGAAAGCGTAACAGACAAAGAGACTTACAGAATGGTATGCCTTTAAAAAAAAATGAAAGCGATTCAAACCAACCTAAGCTGAAATTAGGGGTCATCACAACTTTTAATAATGAACCCACTGCTGGGCTATTACTATCTATAAGTGTGTCCCTTGGGTGAAGAATAGATTTAGACCGAAAATCACCAAGTTGGTCCAGTGCTGGTTAGTGAACAAAGCCGCGGGTAAATCTTGTAAATCTATACTAATATATAAAGCTGAAGAGTTTGTTTGTTTGAACGCGCTAATCTCAGAAACTACAAGTGGGATTTGAAAAATTCTTTTTGCATTTGATAGCCCAACTCTTGAGGAAGGTTATAGACTATACTTTATCCCGAAACCACGGGATCAAAAGTTACGCGGGTAAAACCGCGCGCGGTGGCTAGTTGTTTATAAATATTCAAAATGTTTCTGTTCGTTTATTATCTTCACACACGTCGCAGGTGGGTATTAGTCAAAAAGTCATTTTATTTAATTAATTACTCTCCTAACAAGAATCCATTAATATGTATTAGATGGTAAATTCATTTATGGTTCTTGTGACAACAAGCTTCAGTAATTTCGGGGAAAATATTCAAATGATTTATTGTCGTTTTCATGAAAATTCATTTATTTTTTGTATCGTATTTCTTACTCAGTTTAAGCTTTTAAATATTTTTGAGGATAATATAACTATTAAAATAATTATATGCAACATTAGTTTTAATAATTATTTACTAAAGCGTTGTATAATTTTAGAATTATTTGGAATTTGTTACGCTTCGTGATTTTATTGATTAAAATTTTAAAATAACTTCGTAGAATTGAAATAATTTTTTTACTAATCATACATTTTTTGTGTTTGTTTCAGGTAAATATAAGCTGAATAAAGATGGTGTACTAATATGACAGTCAGGTTTGTATGTCTGAGCATGCTCGTCTCAGAAACTATAGGAAGGATTTATGAAAAAATACTTATGTTGTATAGCCTATTCAAAGAAATACTTCCTTTAACGACTATGTAGTGGTAATATAGAGAGGACTTTCTGTCAAAGCAAATAAGGTTTCTTTCAATAGAATGTAATTAAATATCCCTATTACTATTAATCTTTTATTAGAATCTTTTATTTATTGCACGAATACCGACTTACATGAAGATATTAGACATGTAATAAACATCATAATATTATACAGGGTGTAGAGTAAGTTTGAATAAAATTGTAAGCGACAGGTGCAATCTTATAATTAAGTAAACTATAATTAGACCCTATCCTGAAAAACATTAAATCTAACATCCAGCAAGCTGCACGACCTAAAACTCTAGATACTGTCAGCTCATTTTGTGTCAATCCAGAACGTTACGCTCGAAGACTGAGAAACAGATGGAGGTGATGATGTATAACTTTTTCCACTATCAATCTGACGCATGAAAACTCAGTCGCTCGTGACCACGGTGTCCGAAACGCCGGTTAAAAAGTGTTCTATTTAATCGAACGTAGATAAAATAAAATAAACTAAATAAAATCCCTAGACAATTACACCTACATGGCCTCAAAGTAAGCAAAGTTTGTGTTATTCTATACTATGTAGCGAACTAGAGGGGAACTTAGAATATAAAATACATAAATATATAAAAGACCAGACACGGAACAATTTTTTTGTTCCGAGCAGGACTCAACCCCCGCGCCCTCACTATTAGCGCAGTCTATACCAATACACCACGAAGACCATCAAAAATATAAACTTCCTTAAGAATTGGGCTACCAAATAAACACAAATTTAAATATTAATAAACTGCATAAATATTCACAATACCCACTTTGCTTCGACGACTTAAAATAACAAGAAAGCGATTCCAAAATAACTCTCAAATGATTCTAGCTTTCAATTGTCGATACTAATTTCGTAAGCTATTAGTCGCAGGTTCAGTTCCCGATTTGGATAATCTAATTTTAATGGCTTTTAGAGGGATATTGGATTCTAGTTTTAAAAGTTTTGCATATTGCTATTTGAGCTTTCCGTCAGATTCTATGAAACTAGTTGGTGTTGTCGCTTTACTCGTTTATATTTTCATCCCGTGGGAATTTCAGGATAAAATATATATTTTATGGGAGTTTAATGTATAACTATTGCTTCCATGCTGGACTGGGAGCGAAAGAAAAACGTAGAATGTGCCAGCTGCTTCTCTTCTCGGGCATACTGTAAAAGTCAGTTAAGGGACAGAGGTTTTAAAGGCGTTTTTGTGGGCGATAGGCTGACTCCCTGTCACTACAATAGTCCCTCTCCATCTTTATAATACCTCAAATTTTTTGTCAAACGTGACATCAGATGGTCTTATAACCTCTGGTGTTCTGCCTACCCCATAAGGAATACAGGCGTGTCGTTATGTATGTATGTATGTATAAAAACTGAAAAATAAGCACTAAACGTAGGTACTTGATGGTAAGTGGTAGGTGATGGTAAGATTAATGATGCTCTGACCCAAGACTCTCATGTCTAGACGACATCGAATATAGTGGTAGTCTAGACTAGAGGCAGAGATAGACTTAGTCGAAACGTTAGTCATTTTTAGTTCTGGCCAGGCGACCTCGCGCTGAGAAATAGTAGTGTTCACGGTCCATACCGTCTCTGACCTGTCAAACTACTTTTTGTTAGGTATGTGAATGTATAAAGATGATACTGTCATTGAAGTGCTGCCTGTTTGTATCCAAACTTTTGGTGCAGACTTGATTTAATTTCTTAGAAAGGATATCGGGATTTTCGTTTCAAGTGGATGATACGTGTAGTCTATTGAGTAACTTGAGAGTATGATTTGGAATGAACCGAACATGAGCTATTAATTGCACTACTTATATGTTGTTTTAATACATTTCATTAGTTGTCAATAATCTTACAGGTCAGCTATGAACATTACTCTTTAATAGGTTTAAAGACCATGGCACACAGATCGTTTTTAATTTCGCCTGTAATTTCATATCAATGCACATAGACAAAAACGTTCTAGACAGTAAACAATTCGAATACTTGATTGCTGTCACTTCTTATCAACAGATCGACTTTCTGAAGCCGGCGTAAATTCCACTCAAATTTTGAATTTTTAAAGAGTTTATGTTAATTATTATTATTTAGTTATTTACTATCAGTGCTTGCAACATCTATGATTAAAGAAAAATATGTTACAAATAAAAAAAAATAAAAGCAAATTCTAAAACGATTTTGAATCGAACAATCAGAAACTTCACCCGCAATAACAGCTACAAACCAAATAAATATCAACAAAACTGGCTCAGACATTAAACAGCTACACTTCTCATAGCTACAGCTAACATGCAGCTACAACGTAGTTCAAACACGCAACTGTTTTCGGAAACAAGCTCTTTTGTTTTCGTACTTTTGTTTGTTTTTCATCGTTTTCGGTTTAGGCGTTTAAATTCTTTTTAATGGTGTTGAAAAGGTTAATAGATATCTGTTTCGTGTTTGTAGGATTGTTGTGGGGTATGAGTGAGATGAAGCAGAGTGCGACTGAATGATTGAATGACTTTCTTGGTATTTTTAGATTTGGATTACGTGCGACTTTGAGTATGGATCGGTTCTTTTGGGAAAGTCTTTAAGGGTTTTATTTTAGTATTTATTATGCAGCAGCAGTCATATTTATATCCTAGTCGCATCAAACTAGATCAGAATCTGTTTAGAAGTTCCGTAGATAAAACTGAACATACAGACCTTCCTTTTGAAAATATATAGACGGTTAAGAAAACTTTCCCATAAATAATAAATAATAAATTTAGATTTTCGTTTAATTGAAATTAATCTATTAAAATATCGTTTTCATATGAAATCTTAATCACTTTGTTGTAGAGTTTTGAGTAGATTTTGTAAAATAAGCAAACAAAAATATACAATAAAAGACCGTTGGAGCCTGAGGCATATACATAGTTTGATGTTTAAAGGTTGTGGCTGGTTGACAACCTTTTCAAGAAGCGCATTCACATATAAAATCTTAAATTACAAAATATTTGTTTTTTTCTACTCGACACATGAAAATAAAAGACGTCAACAGACGCCCAAAAAACGACCTTTCAAAAGTTCAACCCAAACCTCTCGTCTCAAGAACAAAACACAACCTGAGCATTACTCCCGCTAAGTACTCCTTACCTACGTCAAAAATTATAACTCGAAAACCATTACAACACATGGCGGGGGGAAGTGAAGTGAGGGGGAGGGGGTATAGACAGAAAAGAGGGGTAGAAAGGGGGATAGATCCTGTAATTATCGGCTTAACATCACACGACATTTTCAGTCTGGTCGCAGGTGCAGCAAGGTGTTTTGCCGAGTGTACAAATAATTGATTTGTGTGGTTTGCAGAGTGTATTTTGGTTTTTGGCCGCTTTGATCTTAGTTTGAGTTGTAATTAAATGAAAGTTTTCTTTAGGTTCCGGGTTTTGGGTTGAAGGAAAGATCAGGTGTTGTAATTACAGGAATAGGTAATTACAACTAAATATATATAGAATAGGAATAGGGAGCGAATGAAAAACGTAGAATGTGCCAGCTGCTTCTCTTCCCGGGCATACTGTAAAAGTCAGTTAAGGGACAGAGGTTTTAAAAGCGTTTTTGTGGGCGATAGGCTGACCCCCTGTCACTACAATAGTCTCTCTCCATCTTAATAATACCTCCAAATTTGTCAAACATGACATCAAATGGTCTTGTAACCTCTGGTGTTCTGCCTACCCCATAAGGGATACAGGCGTGAAGTAATGTATGTATGTATTTAGCTTTAGATATGGGTCAATGCGTCATTTATCCTTTTCTTCAACGATGACTCACTTTACGGTTGAGGTCGAAGATGGCAGTTGACACATTGACATGCAGGCACTGGCACTTCTTAAAAAATGCCAAATCAGATATTGGACGGCAAATTTTAAATGGAGGGTGGTTGATAGCCAGACGAACCTTAAAGGGGTCCAACTACCATCTAGGATATTATAGTTCCACTGCTGTTTTACGATTATATTTATTTCAAAAACATCTGTATAATAGCTTCTGAAAAAGCCCTCATGTCCACTGTATACTAGTATATAGCACCCGGGACCGAATGCTTAATGTGCACTTCAAATTACCGAAGTCTTCTTCATATACCTATCTGCCTCAGACGCTAGTGGTTGCGGGTTCGATTCCCGCCCGGAACAAGACGAAAAAAAATGTTTTCGGGAAAAAGAAAGAAAGAAAAAAACTATAAATGTGATTATATTCTAGGTTCCCCCTAGGTAGATAAATGGTATCTCGTAACACAAACTTCGCTTACTTTGAGGACATGTGGTTGTTGTGATTTAAATTAATAATAGGTGGTGACCTTGAATGATATGCAGAGCATCCACTATGCAACAACGACTTAAATTGTATACCTACTTTTTATTTGAAATTCAGTGGAAATGTAATACCTACTTATTTTTATTTATACTTTTAACCGCACAGGTACTCTAGAACAAGATTTATAGGTGCTCAATATCAGAAAAACATCCCAGCAAGCTTCACAAACGTAAACACAATAAAATGATTTATATTTTCCCAAGAATTCTCCAAGAAACTGAACACACGCTTCATTTCTTTGTAACGTCAGCAAATAAATCCGCAACTACACATCGAGTGTACCGTCAGCAATTTCGCAGGAAATAAGAACAATACGTCAAAATGGCAATTGTTCCGAAATCAGACCACTTCCGTTAAATGGCCGAAGTTCAGTTTTCTAAACCGTTCGTTAAGGTTCCGATCGATATTTTGGAATCTGTGTATTTGAGCTGTAAATAATTTTATGTAATGGTATCATTATCATGTAACTTTGGTATACGATTTGAAGTTTAAATTTCTATAATCTATGTATAAGTACATATGTTTTTATAAACGAGATTAAATTGTCTTTAAGAAGAAGAATTGTCGTGGTTGTCTGGAAGAAATTTCTGGCGATAAGACCGCCAATTGTGTAACAATTGTAAAATATCCTTTTAGAATGTTTTTTGTATACTTACTTATATGGTATGCAATGAAGCCGGAATATAAATGTTCCTTTAGGACACTACATATCCAAACTTTATGGTTAAAATTCAATAAAGTTATTATTAATTTATATTAGGCAACAAGTTTGGCTTTACTTTATGTTTCGGAAAGCCACTCTTATTTCATAGATACTAATCCATTTATAATACGTAAGATCAAAAAATACCTAACAATATTACTAACGCCAGATTTCACATAAAAAACACAACAAAAATAAACAGAAAACACGGGTTTTGGGGCTAATCGAGTGACGTTACGTAGGGTTGGAAACACAATTATTTTTATGGCAACACAATTCTCCCCGGCTCATTACATACGTAGCGAGTTCAGTGTTGCTAGCATTAACATGCCCGCTTCCATGGGTAAGGCCGACTAATGTTCTTAGGACACGCGAACAACGTTTTTGATTATATCCCAAAAATTATATCCTATTTCACACCGAAGGATGCTTTGTGTGTGTTTTAATATGTGTGATTAGGGATTATGTGCCGATTTTCCGCCATTTTCTATTCAGCCGGCCATTTTGAGGTTACGTAGTCTGTGGTGTTATTTGATTTGATTTCTATTCAACGGTTATTTTATTCGGAAGTAACTTGATATCATCATCATCACAACTCCGTGTAATGCGCCTACTGCATGGCTATGAGTCTCTCCTTTGGGTTACGCGGAGGTTTAGGCCGTAATCCACCAAGCTGGCCGAGTGCTGGTTGGATGTCAGAATTTTCAGGGTGCCGAAATGGCTTGTGACAAACCCTTACGACTACTGTATACAAGTATACAGCACCCGGGACCGACTGCTTAACATGCCCTCCGAAGCACGGAAGTCGTCGTGAGAAATTAATGGTCGGCGGTCACCCATCCTAATACCGGCCGCGCTGAGCGCGCTTAATCTGCGATATCGTTTGATATACACAGTAACCACGGCGCCACGACGACTTCAGCTTGATATATTTGTTCAATTTGAAATCAGATACTGTTTTATTGTTTATTGTATATTTCATTTGGTACGAATTTTTAATGGAATACTATCAGGATTGGGTGAAAAAGCAATTTTTTTTTTTCTTTTTCACGAGACAAAGAAATATAAATTTAATAAATAACTTGGACTTTAACTTAAACTAAGATAATATTCTATAAGAACAACCGTTTCGGGGTGACAGATCTAAAAAAATAGAAACCCATCTGTAAATTCTCACATTTTTTACTTTTACATTATTAGAAGGAAAAGAAAGAAGACATTACATAAATTTTACGGCCATCTTAAATAGGTAATCCTAAGTTATATTACCACCCATAATCAAAACGAGATCTTAAAAAGCCTCCTAAAGTGACCAACACTAAAAAAATTGAACCTCCGCAGAATAATTTTATTTGAGAACTTCAACTTTATCACTAGGGTCGTAATGAAGATATTATACGAATATAAAACCGCAAAATTGGCAACTTAAGTGTTCCCAAGCACGCTTTTATAAGGAAACTACTTTTTTATCTAAACTTTCAAATCTGGAGGTAGTAACGACTTTACCTTTCTTTAATCTAGCCAAATGAGTTCAATAAATATGGTAATTTATGTAGGTCTGTAATAACTGTGGTCATCAGGCTTAGGCAGGTGATTCATAAATGTTCAAACAGTGTTCTGGAGTAATTTAGGTTGTTTTGGCGGTTTTCTGACATGTTTTGGGGATTTTCATTTTCTTCAATATTTTACGTTAATGTTTTTACCAAAGTAGGACGAGAGTCAATCCTGTTTTAATAAATGATGAAGTTTGTGAAAGACGTTAAGTTCTTAATTTATATGCAGATCCTATTTTTTCACTCACTTAAGATAGCTATTAGAATAAGTTGTTTTTTATTAATACAACGAATATTCGTGTAGTCATAAACTCCAATGTAATATTTTGTGATATTAAATTTTATTGTTTTAATAATAGGTATATGATATATTTCATTATCATATACCTAGTAATTTAGCGGATTAAAAATATCTATGAAGTTGAAATTACCTTTTTTTTATATTTATAATCTATTTTATAATCGATGTGTTTTTTATAAATCTTATAGTTTTAATTCCTCGGACATCTTGTCTATTCGAATTGGAAATTCGTTCATGAAAAAATTTGTTTAACTACATTATGATCTCGTGTAATTTTCCAAGCTTTTGAAGATCTAATAAATAAAATAAATTCAGTATTATGTTGACGTCCAAGCCACTTCGTCTGTTTCAGCCTTAATTATTCAATGTATAAAATATGCCTAAGTACTCGTACAATGGTAGTTTTTTGAATTCCGAATGTCACGCAATTATGCTACACGTGGTAGGAATGTTCGTTATCGTACAGATTAACTAAATTAAATTTGTTATTTTATTGGTCTTTTACACAAAATTAGCTTATCGAAAATGTAAGCTAATTTTTTACCGTATTCTTTTATTAGCTTGGAATGTAGAGTACCTATTTAAGCTTGTATTTTTGTTCTTAAGCTACACGCTTCTTTTATTAATTACACATTATTGAAATACTTATTTAGATATATTTATTTACATATATCAAAACTTTATTGTCAAAAGTCCCTGTTAAGACCAGTTTTTGAAAACTCATGATTAATAACATTGAAATAAAACTGAAATGAATAGAAAATCTTTAATTACCAGACACGCCAACCATGTGTTTGTGACACCATTATTAAAGTTAAAAAATAACTGCTCTATAAAGCATAACCCTTTCGTTTAAAGTAACCAAAAAGTATTTTATCCAAGTTTAAATAAAACTATTCGATATTTTAAAAACGAATTCAATTCAAAAGTAGAACAGAATGCGATTTTCAAATTGTCGCGTCCGACTATAGAAACGTCAAGATGGCCGCCACCAGGACGATAGCGCGCCATATCACACCGCTTCTTTTGTGGCAGTTACAACGAAATATATCCTTCTCAAAGATTGGAGCCTTCGATTTCTGAAAAGACAGGCTAATTCCGACGTCTATTGGTGCCAACCAACGACAGTAGAATGTTCTTTGGTGACTATTTCTCTATTCCTTTTTGAACCAGTGACGTATATTGAGGGTAGTTGGGAATTTTCTGACGTAACGTCGGTTTATGGAGACAAATCATTTAAGTAAAGAAAACTTTGTTTTGTAGGTTTTTTTTTCTACAATGTATTAAATTTATTTCGCTTTTTCTAACAACACGTCGAAGTTTGAGAAGTTTGTCATTTCTAAAAAGACACGCTGGTAAAAACTTGATAATGTAGGTGTGGCAAAGAAAAGTATACTTCGAGTTTTTATACATACCATATTGAAGGAAACGTGGATTTGTTCATAATAGAATATGTTTTATATCGAGTGTTTTGCAAAATATCAATATATTTAGCAACATCAGTTAGGAAAACTTGTCAATGGGTAAGCAGAAACACTCATCATTGTCAATAACGGTATCATAAAAGTATTGAATTGAAAATATCGCGATGTTGTCTTAAGAGTCTTCCCTTACCTTTTCTTAAACCATCACCCTTAGGGTATATACTGGATTGAATTACTGGAATTTTCATCATTCATTATTCATCATTCCAATATAGCTTCTATGTTATAGAGTAAAGCATCAAATTGCTTTGGGCGTGCAACGTCTAGTATTCCAACTTGAGACAAGTGCCAACGGCGCCATCTATTAGAGGGGGAAAGTATTATTTAACACATTATCACGGGGGAACCGCAAGGTTGCAGGAAGTGAAAAAGTACTCGACTATGGAGTATTTTCCAATTTAAGTAATATTCAATAGGTATAGATTATGCACAAAAAATAGTGGACTTTGAGTGGATTTGCGAAGGGGGGGGGAGGAGCTGTTAAATCTACATACACATATACATACATAACCTCACGCCTGTCTCCCTTTGGGATAGGAAGAGACAAGGGAACACCAACTGCTTCCAACTCTTTCGCTTCCTCCACGTTCATTAAACTTTTCATACATGCTCGCCGGTTACGGGTACTTACTTAATATGATCACAATTAAAAAGGTTACTACGAAAGTCAAAGCATTTCCTATTTAGATTTAAAATTCACAACAACGTCGAATTTCGGCAATTACATTTTTATGGTAGCTAAAAGGCTAACCTACCCGACATGACAGTCTCAGGTTCAAATTCAAATTGCCTTCACGTTTTCTCATAGTCTCATTTTAAACGTAATATTTCTTGAACCTCCATAATAGGTTTAGTTAAAACGCAGCAGTTAAACCAATTTAACCTGCATTCAACCATTTACAAACTTTTTTGGAATGTTCTCAACTTTTTCCAAGTTTTCTTTTTTTTGTTGCCAGTCTCGTTCACCACTAAGAAAGGAAAATTTAAAGTTTCCGAATCAAAAATTAGGTTAGTATTTGCTTTTCGAATTAAACTCTTTTCTGTTTGTGGTTAGAACGCTTTGAGACTGGAATTAGTTTAGTACGTCTTTAATTTTAAACCGACTGAAAAGTGCGGTTTACTTTTGCCATGATTTGACCTCATTACCCGATGGTAATGTATAAGATAAGGTGGAAAATAAAACAGCAGGTTAAGGAAGGAAGGAAGTAGTTCATAGAACATATCACCACTCGATATGTGATATTTTTTTTTTTTTTATAAGTGACTAAACCTGCGTTTGACCTCAATCTCACCTGATGGTAAGTGATATTTGGCGATAGATATACGAATAATTATTCCCGTAATATCCTACTGTAATTGTATTTTGGATCAAACCACAACTAAATTCCTTGCATTCGTTAAATGTGGGATTCAAAGTACTTAAATAAAAATATTTTTTTTTTTGGCTTCAAAAGTAAACATAAAATTGGAATCTAAAAGTAGGATTCTTGAAGAATTAATATTGGCAGTCAACAACTTTAAAGTGGTATTAACATTTAAAGTCTAAATCACATTTTAACTCTTATTACTGTAAACTAAGAACCATAAATCTGGCCTAGAGTTATCTGAAACAATAAACACCACAATATGTTAGTATCTATTTACTAGCATTGACTTGAACATTCCGCGCAATAATCGTTTGTTACTGTACACTTTTTGTTTTAAACTTAAAAAAAGTACCGTCAAAAAAAGGTTTGCCTACACGAGCATACAGCTAAACTGATGGATCGAATTTCATGCGGCTGTAACAAAATTCAACGGACAGTGGTCGAAATTGATACTAGTATCCGGGATTGTGGTTTGTGTGAGGTTTCTTGTACCATTCATGAGAAAATATTAATTCTGTTATATGGTTTTTTCACTACAAAAAAATTAACGAATTATCTTTTTTTTTTTTTAACTAACTCAAGGGTATACATATAAAATCTCCTAAGTTGAGGACAATTCGCTCAGTCTAGTCGCCGTGAATTATTGTCTAGATCTTCAGCATGTTTTTTTTTTGACCACAGAGGGGTCTTCACAATTGGACTAAATACCCGCGGCCCTTTAAATCCCCTGTGAACAGCTCCCACCTGTGCAAGATTCGCCATGGCTAATTTGCAAGTTCTTAAGAGACCCAGTAGGCCGAAGCAAAGAAAACATAGTTAAATGGGCATTCAAAGTTCACGGAGATAACCATTGCTTGTGTGATTCAACTCCATAGACTATGCTGCACCTATTGTCGTGCCCTCTGTGCCCGGAAAGCTGCACTATTGAGGACTGGCCAGCGACAACGCAATAAAGGTGGCAAGTTTTTGCGCGGGAAAATATACTATATACGGCCATATCGTCAACACGATAAGCAGAAGAAATTGATCACATACCTATATCGTGTATTTAAGTGTATCATTAAAATAAAATATTTTATATGTCTTCGTTTATTACATTATAAAATTAGGGTATTGGCAAGAAAATCCAAAACCGTTGCTTTTACGACTACTGTTAAAACATAAAATCTGTGCAACTGATAAGAAAGTTATATAGAATTTATGACAATTTAAATATAACCCTCTTTCAATAAAATTATATGGAAATTGTTATACGCCATAATATAAAATAAGATAAGTTATTGGAAGAAATACTCTATATCATACAGCTCAAGGTATAAATCAGGTTGTTGAGATACTTAAAGCTGAATAAAAGTTTTTAAATAAATCTATACAATTTTGGTTGTAAACCACGCAGCGATAATTTAACACATAGCTTGTATTATAGCAATCTCCTAGATGTATCTCCATATAAAAATTTTCCCGGAAATACATATATATACATAAATCCAACAACAATGCCAATAAAAACGAACATTAATTTAAAAAATATTTGAAATTTACGGGAATCGAAGTCGCGAGTATTATTTCTTATGTTCAATCTTAATTAAATACACTGGCATTATATTAAGTCGTCTAAACTAAAAATAATCACATTATGCCAGTGAAATAATTTAAGATGCATTGTAGATAAAATTGACTTTCGCATATAAAAAATATGATTTATAAGTCAGTTCCCGAACTAGGAAAATCCGGTACCAAAAATACCGGAAACTCTGCGTTCTTGCAGTAACAAAGGTACCGAAACCCGGAAGATCTTGGTTCCGCTAAATGTATGAAATTTTTTCTGCAATAAAAAAGTTGGTTTTTCGTTATAAATGTTATGTGCTACTGCTCTAAAAGTGGACTTAAACCATCTTCGAATTTAGGCATTTCAAGTAAAATTGATTTTGTGGTTCCAATGCCTATGACGGATATACGTAGAAAAAGTTGTTTGTTTTATTGTATATTTATACAAGATCAGTCGTGCTCATTCCTTAAGAAATTAAAAAACCTAGGTAGTATAAAATACAGCGTCGACTACACCACGAAATCAGACAAAATCCCCTAAGAGTGACGCATGCAAAAAGTGTATAACTTAACTTTACTCGTTTTATTTTTATTCGTCGTACCGATAGCAAAACAATGTAACTCGAGATCAGATACTTAACCAAGTTCATTGACTTTATAGTGTAGTGTGTATGGTTTCTGCAAATTCCTTAAGGTATCAACTTTAGGGTTATAGAGTTGCATTACTTACAAGGGTATTATTACTAGAATATAAAATATATTTTATGTACTTTTCTGAGATGTGAAAATATTTAAATTTTGTTTAAAATAAAATATGTATGAGGTTTTGTGTTACATCTTCCATTTGAATTTTATAAACATGTTTATATAAAAAGTTATGTATCAGTAAAAATCCGTAGGTTACGTCTACGTAAATGCGGTATTATCTACATCAATTTCAATAGTATTTATTTAGAAATTATGAGTTTTGCTCACATTTATATTATACAAAACATATTCAATTTAATATTACAAAATAATTATTATGAGATATGTATCTATCTTATTTTAATAATTAAATTAAGTCAATATTTACTGTCATTAAATTCAAAAATAAACCTCTGACATTTCGCATAAGGAAAAATAAAAATAAAGCTAATTACAAATGCTTCTCAAGCGGACGAATTCCTATTCGTTGACGAAAATAGTCGATATTTAGATCGAAAAGAAAAAATCCCTCCAAAAATGTGTTAAAAATGTAATCCAAAGAACCAGGAAGTTAGCTTGAAGTGCTTAAAAAGGTGCTGACAAAAAGGACCACTCTTAAAAAGGCTCGAGTGCCCAGAAAAGTCCTCAAAATTTACCGCACTCGTAAAGAAAATAAACTAGAGTAGATGTATGTATAGAGTTAGAGTGTGTCACTATTTATTGCCTTCGGTAAAATAAATGAGACACTTTTTTTCAGAATAAATGGAAATGAAGGTTACACGTTTTTGGTGTTGCAACTCCATAGTTTTCATAAACTGGTGTATTTTGTGAATAAAGATTGATGTTTTTAGTATTTAGGGCTTTCAATATATAACAATGGTTATAAGTATGAATGGATGTATCAAATATCTTCAATCATCATTTAAGTACCTAAGATATACATCTACTTATTTCTATAATATAATAGTTAGAAAAAGGCAATTTATATGAATTTTCTGTCTTTGGTTTTTATTTTAAACTAAATCAGGACGTTCATCAATACCTACTAATATTATAAAGCTGAAGAGTTTCTCTTGTTATTTAATCTCAAAATTTTCTCTGAAACTTCAAGTTATTTTGACATTATTTTGAGTCTCAAGGAAAGCCATTATACAAACTTCATCAAAAGTCACGTGGGTAGAAGTGTTTTAAACTGCTCCTATTGATAACAAGATGTTTAATCGAATTTTATGGACTTTAATAAGATTATACATATATATTCGATATACATATTATCTATATCTGCCTTTTAATCCAACTTTGCTAGGTACAAACTAATCTGTGTATTGTAGAATATGAAACAGCCTATGATAACTCATTTCTAAACCAATTTTGAAACTATAATTGCCTTTTCAATACACTGCAAATAAAAAAAAACTTATTGCATTTTATATATACTTTTTTTCTTGTTTATGTTCCTTTCTATTGCACCATCCACTTCAGAAGTAATTCAGGTGTGACTTGACGGTTCTCGAGGGTTGAAATCGCACCCCTCAGCTATAACTAGGATTTACTTTAAGTTATTGCTTAGCTGATTGTTACTTTATCGCGTAGGTACTTTATCTTAAATAAATTTGCATAGCTTATATTACTATGTATTTAACATATTGGTAGTCTATACGGAGTGCTGATCGAGGGTACGCCAGCGTAATGAGAGGACTTAAGTTTGAGTCGTAGTTAGACTAGATTATTCTGTTTTCACGATTTTCATATTAAATATAATACAAATTTAACCGGTTTTTATGTATTCTTATAGTAAACAATTTAAATCGATTGACTCGTGTTCATAGGTTTATAAAATTTAAGATTTTGGTAGCTACCGAATTATACGCTATATATCGGTTGAAAGTCTTTTACTATACTGAACTATTAGCTCTCTCTATGACAAAGGCTTATTTATTTAACAATTTATGTACACACAAGTTAAGATACAATATTAAGAAACATAATCAAAATAAGTACAAAGGTACAGCTTATCTCTATTGAAATCACTTACAGCAGACCTAAGACTGGAGAGTTTGTTCAAAATGCAATCATAGTGTGTACTAATACATAACATACTACAAACTATTTAAATTCTAATAAATATATATATATATATATATATATGGTTTTACACTCACGAATGACATGAGGTAATGAGTTCCACAATCTGACTGCATGGACGGAGAAAGAGTAGGAATAAAAATCGGTTTTATGAGAAGGCATTATGAGAAGAGTACGCACGTGTGCTCTACATGGCGTATCTTGAGAGTGTGAGTATAAAAACCTTTCACGCAAATAGAGAGGAGTGAGTGGATTATTAAGGATATTTAAAAGGAGAAAATATTAAGCTTACATAATTATAGTCAAACTTAAACCTTGGCAATGTCCTACTAAGCCTATTGACAAAATAATGTAACTCTATAGGTACAGTCAATCTGCCTACTGAGATCAAATTCAGAAACCCTTCATATCAAGATGTATTTTTATTCCTAAATTTAACAAAAATGCCCTTCGGCTGGTCGATCGAAGGGAAAAATCTTATTTGGCAGGCCCCAGGCAATTCTCACCCCTGCTAAAATATCCCTTCTTGGAACAGACGAATCTTCGACTCACAGGTTAGGGCTCAAGGGTGTGGAAAAGGGTTTTTTTGAAATAGACCTTTAAAAGACATGTTTTGAGAAGTGCAGAAAAATTATAAGACGAAGTATTAAGACTTGCTTCCATGCTGGACTGGGAGCGAACGAAAAACATAGAATGTACCCGCTGCTTCTCTTACCGGGCATACTGTAAAAGTCAGTTAAGGGACAGAGGTTTTATTGGCATTTTTGTGGGCGATAGGTTGACCCCCTGTCACTGCAATAGCCTCTCTCCATCATTATAATACCTCATTTGTCAAACGTGACATCAGATGGTCTTATAACCACTGGTGTTCTGCCTACCCCATAAGGGATACAGGCGTGAAGTTATGTATGTATGTATTAAGACTCTTGAAAGAAGATTTGTTGATTTGTTTGCCAAATTAAATCTTGTGTTTAAAATAGGTCGGAATTAATGTAAAAGATATGCAAAGATCGTGTAATAAAGTAGAATTAGTTTTATCGTATCGTAAATAATAACAACAGTTAAATATGATTTTTATTTTAATAAAATGATATATCTCTTTTTATTTGAACTTGTTATTGTCCGAAACTTCAAGTTAAACTCGAAAAAAATTCTATTTACCTAGGTGTTTATAAAATATTTGTATCCAGCTTCTGAAGTACCTTTTTCTAAAGAAACTACACATTTTGGATATCTTTGAAGTTATTTTATTTATTCAAATTTCAAAATACGCCACTTATACTCATAGTTGTGTTCTAAAATAACTTTTTTTTATATTCACAAAAACGTTTTCTAGTCATATAAATAAAAAAACATATAAAAGTCCCTCTCCATAGCGGGAACAGGAAGTTGAAAAGAAAAATGAAACCGCTTATCCCGGTACTCCATACAAAACGTGACCACGAGGGTGAATATATCGCGAATAACTGTTAAAAAATCCCCATAGATTCACCCCTACCCCTATAGGAAACCCCTAAAAATTCCGTGAAAAGAAGCGATTTACTCCAGTATACGATGACACTTTATTGATAAAGGATTTTATAACTTATTTCCTGAAGATAATAGCTATATTTGGTTGTTGGTTTTAAGATGTCTCAATTATGTGTTGAAGTTGATTAATAGAAGTGTCAAATTTGTCAAGAAATGATGCGTTTGACCGATCATTTAAAAGATGAATGTTTGGTAGAACTTCAGATTAGAGAATGCAAAGATTTCAGGTATAACTTCCAAAAATGTGGGCTTTTTTGTCGCTTTTATTTTAGAT
The DNA here is from genome assembly GCA_944452665.1 of Stenoptilia bipunctidactyla. NCBI lineage: Eukaryota > Metazoa > Arthropoda > Insecta > Lepidoptera > Pterophoridae > Stenoptilia > Stenoptilia bipunctidactyla. Next base: position 10,517,866 of record OX101743.1, read on the forward strand.
ATTTATTATACCTTTGTTTTCTAAAAACATGACTTTTTTAAAAGCACATTTGAAAATGTTTTTTCTGATTAATAAGATCAAAGTTTAATTTAAAATTCAACTGGAAAAAAACTAGCTTTTATTCAGTTTTTACTGAACTTATTGGTGAATTATCTGTATATTTTGACTTCACGATTTCGTGTTTACAAACATTGTGATCTTGTATTTAATATGCATAATGAATCCCGAAAACTTAAGAATATTGTTAACACGAAGAACTTATATTAATTCGTATTTATTCATACTTAAAATTAACATAAAACTTCAATAAAAACAGCTTAAAATAAAGCAATCACAATTTGCATTTTGTCTCCTTTTCGTCTCTTAATCATTATCTTTTTATACATTAAAATAAAATATTTCACCAAATCAAACTTTTACATATCAAGTATCATTATCGAAATAACGTTTCAAGCTTTCATTAAAAAGTGCATTACTGATTTTCGACAGTAAAATCCAGGCTTTAAATTACAATCGCCGGTTGGCTTGTCGGCTTAAGTATAAAAACCGATTTTCAATAATTGAAATATTACATGCTCTGAAAGCCGGTTATTTAAAAAACCGGTTATTTAAAAAATTTTGATTAAAAAAGACTTTTGGCCACCGTTTGATTAAAACTTATCAGTTTAGGTCCGTTTTAACTTATTAATCATCACTCATCTTTGAGACAGCTCTTAAGTTCCTCTTAAACATACCTATGGAATACCTACCATAAGTTTGCTTTTAGAGTTAAGAGCTGTTTATATGTAGGTACAGCCCTTAGATTAGAACTATAGTGGCTACAGGCGTCAGGCCCAAGTGAACTCAGCTCCAAGTTAAGATCTTCCTAAAATAACCGTCAAATACCAACGTATTTGACGGTTATTATTATCCAGTAATTATGTGCTTCGGTGATATTTCACGTAAAGCCAATTCCACCCTTTATCGTTAGATATACGAGCTCATCGTTTTTTACCATCGAAGGACATTTAAAGAAACTGTAATGTCATATAAGAGCATAATATTATCGTAAAAAGAAAAGATTAGACATTTTTTGGTTATTAATTCATGTTATGAAATCAAAAACCACTTGACGTTTTTTTTTGTATTTTACCATTAGAAAGCTGCACATAAGTCAGTAGTAAATAACATACGAATAGGTACCATCGCAGGCAATGCCCCGCCTATTCACTTAAAAAAAATGTCGCATAAACATTGTTGCGGCGCCGAACTGTTTTACTATCTATTCAATTTTTTGAGTGCAAGTAAAAATGGACTTAGTGGAGGTCAGGCGGAAGTGTCTTCGATGGTACATAAAGTCATAAACATGGGCATTTTATCCTGAAATTCTTACAGGATCAATAGCAATACAGGAAAAACTGCATGTAACTACTTATCATAAAAATACTTGAGAAATAAGCTATAGGTACTTAAACAATCTTAAAAACGAGCGTCAACGTATCCTTTTCAATATAAGGACACAGCAGCTTCATTTCCAAATATAACAAATCCAAAAGAAACTAAACCTTACGACATTGAATCCAGGATTCAAATCGGCGTTCTCTTATTTAAAGGAATCAAATTTAACCAATATACATATATGAATATAACCATCCGTTAACCGTGCAGTTAACGGGCTTGCAACTTTTGCTACAAATCTCTTCGGGATTTGGTTTATCTGAACCTTCCTATGCAAGACGTGTCCAAATTTCCCCTGCTAGTAGAGGTTTGGTTAGATTGAAAGCGATGAAAAAAAACGTTTCTTTTTTTAAGATTTTGGCTATAAACTCAATCACACTTGATGTTTTATGATTATGAGATCGAAGATTAAAGCACATAAGTTTAGAAATATTTTTTTATAACTGTTATGCCCTAATTAAAAGAAATAAAAATATTCTATGGTTACATAACTTCTCAAAAATATTGATACTTCGCAATTCTTATGATTATGATACTTTGCAAAAGCTTGGATAAAAATTGAATTAATTTAAATGTTTTATACTGAAGAATTCATTTATTTAGTATTTCCATACGTTTCGTAACAATATTTTGAATGAATTATGAAATAGCTGTTTATCCTAGAATCTTATCTTACTAATATTTTAAATGTGAAAGTTTGGATGTATGGATGTTTGTTCCTCAATCACGCGAGAACGGCTGAATGGATTGGGATGAAACTTGACATAGTGATAGTGTACAGTCTGTAATAGCACATAGGCAATTTTTATCTCGAAATTACCGCGGGCTATGAAATTGCGCGGGTAAAACCGCGCGCAACAGCTAGTATCTGTATAAAATGCTATTTGCCTAAGTGCTATTTCAGACTGTATTCCAAATTTTATCCATATCCGTTGACCCATTCTACCGTGATTGAGAAACAAACATCCGTCCATCCAAACTTTCATATTTATTATATTAGTACGGTGAAACCAACTCGACTTTATTATCTTACTCTAGGTCTCCATAGGCAAAACGTAATGTATTTAACTGTAGATAACTTTTGAAAATACAACTGTCAAAGTACAATTTAAACTCTGCTCCAATTGTCTTATTTTATAATAATACAAAATAATAATAATAAAATCCCCAGACTATCACACAAACAACATGGCCTTAAATTATGCGAAGCTTTTGCTATGATGTAGCGAACTAGGGGGAGCCTAGAATATAAATAAATATATGTATAGATAAACACCCATACCTGGAACATTATTTTTTCTAGTTCCGGGCGGGAATCGAACCCACAACCACTGGCGCCTGAGGCAGATATCAGCCCCATCGCCAAAGTGGTCGTCAAATCTTATCACTGCGGGGCCTCTCTCCGCTCTCTACACGATTTTAATCTTAAATAATAAATAAAAAAACTCGCGAACTGTCCTACCACACCTTTACCTACGAATCACAGGTCGATTTTGCAAGTCGTAAAACCGAGTAGTAAAACAGTCAGTTCTCTTACAATCAATACATAGTAAAGTTTCCAACGATTCCTGCGTAGATATTTGTAAGCGTTTATTGTTATGGCTTAGACCTCGATAACATAGTTAGAAAGAAATATGTGGGTTTTGAAATTAAGCAATAAGTAAGATTCTAGAATAAGTAGATATGTTTATAGATCTTGGCCAATTTAGGCATTACTTTTGAATATATCGTACTTCGATTTCGTATTCCGCGAGAATATCACGATAAAAAGCCTAATTGGTATTCCAGACTTTACACTATCACTACGCCAAATTTCATCCAAATCTGTTGAGCCCATCTGTCTTGATTGAGGTACAAATATCCAAAGTTTAACATTTATAATATTAGTAAGATATCATCTTGAGTTTTTGTTTCAAGAAATTACGTCTTATTGTACATCACACGAATTTTTCATATAATAAGGATGGGACGCTTATCCTCCATGTTATCCAGGAGAAACCTATTCACTCGCCATTTAAAAGTACCAGGGCTGTGAGGGTCAGGAATAACAGACGCGGGCAGTTCGTGGGCAGTTCGCAGGCATTGCCAAGTTGTGGGGCACTCCATACCAAAAAGGAACTGCCTAAGCGCTTTATTCGATATTTTGTCACTGAATTGATATTAAGTACTTGTTATTTTACGTGAAATTAAGCGACATATTTAAGTTTAATCTATTTCTATTCTCTATTTGTGTTAATTTACTACATTTTGTTAGAATTATATCACTCAGCATTACGCCAAGTTTGACTATTTGGTGAGCCGAACGATATATTCTTGCAGAAATCGTGAATCAAAATATATTTAGATTCTTTTAGAACGTGCGTTCTTATGCTTAAATTACTTCTTGGAAACTTTGTGGAAGCTTCAATGAACTGGAAAACCTTTAATTTTTTTAAATACCTAATGGGAATTATTTGCGCCAAAAGTTATGGTGAAATTGGGGTTGAAAGATGGATTTTTCGAGTATCGTAATTACAGGATGTATTATTTCTTCCACATTATGCTAACTAAATAATAAAATAAAATCACCACATAATCACACCAACTACATGGCCACAAAGTAAGCATAGCTTGTGATATGGGATACTATGTAGCGAACTAGGGGAGAACCTAGAATATTTGTACATATTAGATAAACGCCCAGGCAGTAGCATCTATACCACAGCACCACGGAAACTGTCAAAATAACAGCAATAAGCTTACATATATACGATACTGAACAATATAAGAACTACCTACTTATTTTTTAGTAATTGCAATAATAAACTCCACATATTGACAATATGCTTTGGAGCTATGGGGCTTCCAACTATGTATGGAAGAATGAACGAAATGGGCAACCTTAAGTCGGGTACAAATTGGTGCAATAAGACATGCGTTGCAACCTATTCATGAGAATTGTTTGCATTGCATGCTATAGTACACAAATATGTACCTGCTTTTAAGATCTTTCCTCTCTAAATAACCACCTTGATCGCTCTCACTCCATCTTCCAACTGCATCGTTCCGCCACATCTAACTTCGTCCCCCAACTAAGAACTTCTCCTAACATGTTTGAAACACTATTATGCGAATATTGGAGGCCTTCAAAGCCATTCACAGAAGCCCTATAAAGTGCACCATAAAATGTTTTCAATTTGTCAGGAGGGTCCAACCAAGCGAATTGCTGAATCGAATGAAAATTGAGTCCATGATGGTTTTTTGAGTTTTAACAGATCATTGTAAAGAGATGTTTTATTCAATGACATTTATTTACCTTATGAGATTAAACAAAATGATTGTCGTGGTGGTATTAATTAACACGTTGACTACATCTTAGTCCATGATAATGATCAGATTAAATGAGTAATAAATCCATTTAAAAACCTCTTCTATTTAATATTTGAAATCGTAAAAACTAACAACATTATTAAAAAAAAAAGCTGTTTGAAAATTCTGACAAGATTGATTCCCAAATGAATCATGCAGAAAATTTGAATCTACTGGACTTTATTGCCATTATACCCTTTGGATTTCCATACATTGGTAACACATTCAAATAGAATCCTGCGAAATATAACAACTGTACAATAGCCACGAAACTCTCATCATAAAATTCCAAATAATCCTCCCACTATTGCTGATGTCGATTAATGACGGACAAAATTAAATTCACCAGCAAACCAATATTGTTACATCTGCGGCTTCAATAAAACGGACAAACAAAATCGAACCTTAAAACTGTGCCTAACAAACGATATTTGCATATTTCCGATTTTCAGAGACGTCCGAGCCTTTCGACAGTCGGATATCAAATGACATTGGCACGTACTCGTTACCAACACTCATGATGGTCGGCCATTTTGAAATTGCACGTATCCTCATTAAGTATCGACTTTAGTGTTTAGATTTTAAAGCTTAAAATCGTAGGTTTTGATGGTATTTCATTTCTGTAAAGTAATTATTGTGTAGGAAAAAGGAATCGCTTGTTGTAATATAGCTTTGGAAAGATTGCGTGTGTGCGTGTATATTGTTTGTTTATTGAATTTAATTAGGGTACAAGTTTTAGATATGATAGAAGTTGGAGTTTTTAACGATTTCATGTTTCAGACACGCCACATGACCATTACAGCACGATTATTCAGCTTTATTTACAAATTTTCACCATTAATATTTTTGTTTAATTACGCATTTGTAGAACACTTTTATGCTTGTGTAATTTTCTATCACGTTGATAGCTTTTGACATGAAATTTCACTTACACACCAAAATATTGAGAAACGGCGTTTTTCTTCATATCCTTTATACAAATTTCTTAGTAAATAAATATTAAAAATCGAAAACCAACACGCAACAACACTTTGATATTATCATGGACAAGAGAATAACTAACTTAAATCAGTAGAAAATAACACCTTATATCGCTAGTCATCCCCCTTATATTAGGGAGAGGGTGAGAATAATAAAAATGATTTATATGAGATGTCCAGTTTCTTGTTAAAAAGGGCTCGGAAACAATTTACGAGTACTACAGTAAGGGCGTGTAATTATTTAGGGAATTTCTTTTATGTAGGTTCTTGTTAATCTTTGAGTGATTAAGTGATGATAAATTGTAACTACGGTGACGGTGGGTTAGGTTTTGGGATGTTGTTTAACTATGTAGAGGTTTATGTTACTGGATAAGTGTTTCGTAAAACTTATTAGCTTATTAAGTGCAAAGACAAAACCAGTTAGTAAGACAACTTCAGAGTTTGCCTACGACCACTTTGGCGATGGAGTAACACTGTCTCAGACGCCAGTGGGTGCGGATACGATTCCCGCACGGAATAAGAAAAAAAAAATGTTCCAGTTGTGGACGATTATATATTTATGTATTTTTATTCTAGGTTCCCCCATAGTTCGCTACATGGTATCCCATATCACAAGCTTTGCTTAGTTTGGCGTCATGTAGTTGGTGTGATTCTTTGGGGATTTAATAAGTGTGTCAGCTTATTGCCGTGTAGGGTCCTTTTTTGTAGGGTCGTTTAGAATAGCCCTACCGCCCCTGAATAAGCGTGTGGTAAGGGCACGGACCCTAGTGGCTTGTTTGTAGGACCCTTATGGGTCCGCCAGGCTAGCCACCACCCTGATAAAACCTGCCGCCCGTAGCTATGCAATGTGGTTGCTAGCCAGGTGAAACCCTGATCGTACCGTCAATCGGTTGTCACTTGGACAAGTCATCTTCTTCAACACGTTCCAGGATCCATTCAGATGTTGACAACTTCTTTATTGCCAATGCTTGCCATCTCATTCGTCTCCTCAATCGTCGGTTTAACTCTATTCCTTAAAAGTTTGAAGAATGTTATAACTGTGTCAAAAATCTATTAAAATAAAAACATTTTCATACGAAGTTGAACTGAAATTGACTTATAACTTTTCATTTATACCTATGTCCTTCTTTGTACTACATAATTTAGTTGCAAACTCCTAGAAATAAAATAATGTCCTTAACTCCGAGTCACCTTTTAGTTAGCTATATTATCTTTACATAACAAACTATACCCTGTTTCATAATATTTGAAGTTATTTTTAAATAACTTACCCGTACATACATTTCCTACCAGCAAAACCATTTTTCACAAGAACCCGTTAAAAGTTTTAAACCATTATTTCAACGTATCAAAAACATACTTTCGTATACGGAACCCAATTCTACAGTATGACGGGGCGGAACTGTGTAAATGATCTGCCAGTCGCCTTAATTTCATCAGATTTATTATTTTTCCCCACAATACGGATACTTCGATGTACTTACGTTGCATATTTTGCGGGAAATCGTTTTTTTAAGTGCTGGAAACACTGACCGGCTTTGATAAAAATAATTTATAAAACCGACGGTTTATAAATTGTCTTCTAATATTATAAATATGGATGCTGTAAAAGATGTTGACGATGAGAACGAATGATTGTTACTCACTGACGCTGATATGGCTATGCTGATAATGATGGAACTTTGCACAAAGTTTGTGCAAAATATGGAACCTAGGACTTTTAACAACCCCTTACAATGTATTTTTTCTTTAATAATTATTACTAAACATAGTCATAGAGTTTTGGCCACAGGCATCGTAAAATATCCAACCCCCTCTCTGGCGATCGATGTCGTGTGTACTTTTTTATAAATACAGATGTAAATTAAGTATACATAAAATAATAGTAAATAATAAAATAACGTTAAATCCACAGAAAAAATATATAAATAGTTATAATATGAGTGTATAATTTCATGGAATAATATTATAGATTAGGCCATCATTAATACAACATTTTGTAACTCATCTTTAAACCCACCTCGATTCACAATCTCGACTCGATACCATACGATACCATTTACGAACGCTGCACGTTCAGAAATTGATTACGAATCGCTGACGTAGCGATTTTTCCTTTTGTCTTGCGTTTTCGTTGTTTGAATTAAATAATGGTAAAGTAACAAGCTGAAAATAGATATCGTTTGTAAATTGGATTTTACTTTCGTGAATTGAAACTTAAAGTGTAAGCTTAACTTTACACCACACTTTTTACTCCTATAAAATTATTAACATGTTATATCTCTTTCTTTTCAGAACCTCGATACGAGACAGCGTATGCGTGTGAAGGGAAAACCCTCAAGATTGGTTGCAGTGAGGGCTCAGTCATCCACCTGATAAGGGCCAACTATGGAAGGTTCTCGATTACGATATGTAACGACCATGGCAATACTGATTGGAGCGTCAATTGTATGTCTACAAGGAGTTTGCGGGTTCTGCATAGCAGGTTTGTATTTATTTTTTATAATAATAATGATCATAAATTTTATTTTTGTGGAGTCTTGCCCCTATTGTGTTACACGACATTGAAAACTATAATATAACCTATCTAAAATAAAAAATTTGAAAAGATAAGCAAGAAATGGATTTCAATATGAAGTCTCTATTCTTAAACTTAGATTTAAAAAAAAAAGAAACAAACAATATGCCAATATGATGAATTTTGGATATTTATAATTTTTATTGAATACAGAAATCAACTAATAATAGATGAAAAACCATGAACCGTTGAAATTGAAATCCAGAATAATACCTATTTATCTATCGATGATACAAATTGCCCAATTGTATCATTGATACTTAATATTGTTCCGTAGAATACAATTCTTACAAAGTTATAACAATCTAGTGCACCGAAATAACCTGGCAACCTTATTAGATCCCCAATCCCCTAAAACGCATTCTAAATTCAAATAGATTCAAACACATTCAAACACATATACACACTTAACTTTTTAACCGTCCAATTAATTATTAAATCTAAAATTATCAACTCGCAGAACATCGGACTATTAATTTTAATCTCCCATTAATATAGTTACCCGGAAAATTATGAAAACTAATATTGGCAATTAGTTTAGTGTGTACACAACACGAGTTGACACGATGTGTATAAGCCTGTACAAATATTTTGATCGTCCAACAAAGATTAATATTGTTTTGGCGACGATCTGTTGATTTTTGTGAAGTTTTGTTCATAAAATTTGTGAATGTGTTTTGAAACTTTCATAGTAAGCAAACAGTTAAGTATATTTTTTAATATCTATACAACATCATACCCCAGTAGAATATGTATTATAGATATTAGAAGGAATGTAAATACCTAGTTTAAAAATACAAATTCTGATTTGTCCTTCTTAATTCTGAAACAAATTTAAGTAAAAATAGGTAGTAGGTAGGTTGGTATACATTACTAGATACTCACTCACCTATAGTATACAAAATAAATAACACTTTAGTTTTAATTTTGAATAAAGCGATGCTTTCGAGTTACAATTATAAACAGTTAACCCATAGAACGCCAAATATCCGGCTCGAAGAACCATGTTCGTTATTTTTCTAATTTGTTAGACTTGACACAATTTATAGAATGTAAAAATGTGATAAAAAAGAGAGCGTTCCATTTAGCCATACAAGTTTGCACCTGAGCGCCCCCTCTCGAATCAGTTTAGGATGATTTTATTTGCCCTAAGGCTGATAGGAGGCTGTCCTATTTATTGGTAATTTCGTCGCCGTAACTTAATAACTTTCACGTTACACGTATTTTGGAACAAATTTTAGGTTGCCTATATTAATTATGAGGAGGTTTGTTTTTTTGAGTAAATTTAGGTTTAGCATAAACTGGTCACGGGATTGGCATTGGTTTGGATTTTAAAATAATGTTCTATATTTTTCCTTTGCACCCATGCTGGACTGGGAGCAAAGATAAAACATAAAATGTGCCAGCTGCTTCTCTTCCAGGGCATACTATAAAAGTCAGTTAAGGGACAGGGGTTCTATTGGAGGCTTTTTTGTGGGCGATAGGCTGACTTCCTGTCACTGCAATAGTCTCCCTCCACCATTATAATGCCTCAAAATTTGTCATACGTGACATCAGATGGTTTTATAACCTCTGGTGTTCTGCCTACCCCATAAGGGATACGGGCGTGAAGTTATGTATGTATGTCTGTAGAAATTTATTTCAAATAAAAGTTCTAAAGTCTCCATGTTTTTAATAACTTTTACAATGATAATTTTGAGTCAATTACTTAAATTAAAACCTTACTTGTAGATCCCATTACGTAGTAAAGCCTTTTCCTCAAGCAAGCCTATAAGTCAATATTTCACAGAAATGGATTACAGCTAATAACTCTTAATCGAAAATCGAATTCGTGAAAACCCAAAGTTTATCTTTAAGTCATAAGTTTCAATAAATCAGCCATCAATAATGAAGTTATAAGTAAAAATGTTCCGTTAAATTCGGAATCAAAAACACAGTTAATTTTCTCGAGGCATGAATAAAAAATCGATAACTTTCGAATTTTAAAGCGCGCAACCTCAACGGGTTAATTTTTTAATAAATTTATTAGTATTTTTTTAATATTCAACAGTTAGTGTCACTTTTTGAACACAGACGGAAAATTTATGTTTTAAGGATGCGTTTCCGAAAAGGCTCCCAAGCAGCACGACAGGCTGTATAGAAGCTGTATTATAGTTTTATTGTATTCCATAGGCTATATAGTGAGGCTGTACAAGGGCTGTATAAGCGCTTATACAACCTTTATAAGTAAAAATTGGGCCCCTTGTTATACAGCCTAATGCGTTATTATAGCTGTATAGTTGCTGTATAGCTAAAAAATAGGCTGTACTATAGCTACAGAAGAGCTGTAGTATGGTGTTGAAGAAAACCATAGGCATATAGTTATTCTCTTATAAGTTTCTTAAAAAGATAATAGTTCTTCATTAGTTTTTTATGAGAATTACAATGTGAAATTCATGAAATACAACCGCTTATTCTTTTTAGTTATGATAATGGTGGGCCGCCAATTTTCTGTGAAGTTATAAGTCAAGAATAAATGTTGGACTTTAGGTAGTGATAATTGTAGATTCAACGTGCCGATTTATTTTTACTGTGAAATAGTGCATGGTTTTGTGGAAAAATATTCACGCGCACGCGAAATACTGAAGAATTCACGAGGAATATTACCAAAACAAGTAAGTAAGTTTATGGTTTTGAGGTTAGAATCATAATATTGTTAAATAATACTGTACAAAAGGTATCACTTATGATTTATTTATCTGGAAATCATAACTATAACTTCAGCAATACTCAAAATAATGTAAGAAGTCATATTTTCTTTTGTTGTTATTTGTTCGAAAATGGCGACAGATTTTATACAGCTTAAAAGATATCTGGAGAGTATTATAGATTCGCTGGTTTTACTACGCACTTTCTGGATTCCATTACACAGCTTTTACCCTTTAATTGCCGTTATAATATAATATATTTATTATATAGGCTGTACATCAGTTTTCAGCAAATAAATTATACAGCCCTTTAGGGTTATGTGTTAAAAATGAAAAACCCTGTAGCATATTTCATATCAATAAGTTTTGCCAACAAGTGACGCTTATTTGAACTATTCTCAACTAAAACTTTCCGTTCAACTTATAAAAATATAAATTTGTTTATTTCGACCTGTATAGATGTTTTATCCCACGAGTGCGTCTGGGCCATCATGATTGTGTGCGTTGTGTACATACACAATCATGGTCTAGACGCACTCCTGCTCGTTTCAAGCACTTACACCGAGTGTGTTAGATAAAGACAGCAAGCAGCGTCCGCATCGCAACGAACGCAACGTTTAGTTGAAAGAAAGTTCCAGGGACGCAAGCACGCATTTATTTGTACTTTTTGTCAAAACGAAACAAAAGCAGTTAGATACCTATTAAATAATTTAATACCTATGTGCAGTAGTGTAAGATAGATAGATAGAAACTAGTGTTTTGTGTTGTATGCGTATATCTCAAATGTGTTGCACTTTTTTTTTCAGGATAATGACTTTCAAAATAATTGAAACAATTGAAAAGGGCCAAAAAAGACTCTGCATTGTACCGAGTTTTTGGGAGTCTAATGGTATTTTAAGATGGCCCAGAAAGCGACTAGATGTCATCAAATTAGTCAAGGACGAGAATTCGCGGCCTCTAGACAATTGGTCTACCTCACGTTGCTGTCTAAAAAGACAATTACTACCATCATACGAAGAAGCAACACAAGAACTAAATCTCATGTTACAAAATAGCGACACTGAAATTGATAATGAGACAGAATTAATCACAACAAACTGTACTAATAATAACTTCAGTTACAACACTTTAGCTGGTCAATTGGTAAACATATTTTTTTAAATATTATTAGCTCATCCCGCATGCATAATTATTGAAGTATCTTCTTGGCTTTATAAGTAGTGTATACTAGCATATTAGCATGGGTATCACCGCAGTTGCGACGCTGCGCCGATGCGCTGATTTGAAATCTCCCGTGCTGGCAGTGCTAGCGTCTCTCACCTCCACGAGTTTGACGCGCTGCGCGGCGGCGTTCTAAGAGATTCGCCATGCGCCATTAATGCCTAAAACATGCTTCAGATTACACCTACTTGGCCTTTCGGTTACAAGTTGTGTCTCTTTAGATAGGTACCTACTTAATAATATTATATTGCGCTATTGTAACTGAAGAGTATGGACCTACGATTACATTACCTTTTTTCGATTTGATGATTTCAATTTAGCAAGAATGTTTGGCGAAGGAAAAAATGTATGGTGTAATCTGAAAGATTATTAGAGTAAAATAGAACTGTTGTTAATTATAAATATAACAAAATGGCTCGTGTATAGGTAGCCGGTGGTCGTTAGTAATATTACCTATATATTCTGTGGCGGTAGTGGCAAGTCTTTACATGTGATCTATGCGTGAGAAATGGCGTGTTTGTACATCTCTCTTATCGTGCAAGTTTTACTCGGTCAGACCAATTTTGATATTAATTTTTAAACTACTTAATTGTATTTTGACATAAGAATCTTGTATAAGAACTGGAACAGCAACCGAGTCCGATGTACTATACTTGCCTTTAGTTCAGAATATCAGAATCACCAGACTATGGTCCTGTGATTTCAATGTAGGTCCGTGATCAAGTTTTGTACATAACTATTGACAAATATCTCATTAATTAATTTTTAATGTGATTTCAGGTATTCAGTCAACCAGAAAAGCCGTCAATTTCATCTACAGAAACGTCAGCAACAACATCCACACCAGTAGTTTCAACATCTGCAGCACAATACGTCATTCAATATGTGGATGAATCTGATGTGGCGGCAACGGTTCCACAGCAAAACAATGATGTAAATCAGATTGAAACTTATCTAAAATTGATTTTAGACAATCAAATTAATATGGCACAAACAATAAATGTTTTAATGGATAACCAGAAAAAAATGTTACATAAACTTGCAAGTCTATCTGTGCAGATAGAATACGAATTTTCCAAGTGTGACAATACCAAAAATACTGATGTGGTTGCACTGGGTAAATCCAGCAATCCAATCGAAAATGAAGCTTTTGTCAAAAAACCAATTGATTCAGTTAAAGAGCTAGAGGAACTGGAATCACGTTTAAGTGACAAGCAGCAAAAAAATGAACTGCTGAAGCAATATTCTTTTATATGTTCACAATCAGATGGAAAAGGTGCAACATGTGCATACAAAATATTAGACATGTTTTTTACTCGTGATTTTTTATGCAAGTGTTCCTGGACAGGAGGCAGTAGAAAGAGTGAGGACATAAAAGTCCCTCTAAAGGCTTTTAAAAATGTCCTCAATTTCTTCCACCAACTTATACGTATCTGGGACCAAACTTATACGGTTGAAAGCAATGAAAACTTTTTCAAAACTGTGCTTAAAAATTCAGTAAAGAGAAAACACAGCAAGAATGAACGAGCATCAACAAAACGTAGTAGAACAAAAAAAGTTAAACTTATTAATCAAAATGAATCTGAAACCAATCAAATTGATAATGTGGTGGTCATAGTAAACGACGCTGCAAATGAAACAGTAAACACCAACGAAGATGCTACGAATGAAAGAAAAGAACAAGAGGAAGAGGAGGAGAAGGAATAGAGTATGTTAAAGTAGGAATCTCTCTCCAGAAAAATGAGAACTACACATGATATAATGGAAATTGCGGATAAATCAATAAGTACTTATAAGGAGTAATCCTACGTTATGCTGAACGACTTTCCCATGAAAAAAGCGGAAGTTGTTCAACATAATTAGTAGGATTACTTACCCCTGTTGATACGTATTATCCGCGATGTCCGTTACGCAATGTTTAGTTCTTTTTTCCTGATGAGTGATCTCGTTATATAATACAGGGAGTAACGGAAAGAGTGTATCAAGCCCAATAGTCACAAATCTACCCATGATAACGAACAATTTTCCCCAAGGAACACGGGTCGAAATATGAAAAAAATATTTTGTCATTCCATGCTAATTGGGCGCGCAGCTGATCGATTTAGTATGGGGAGCTTATTTTTTTTATATTTCGACCCATGTTTTTTGGGAAATAGATTCCTGTCCTTTCGGCTTGATACACCGTTTCCGTTACATCCTGTACCTATATTAAGTGCCATAATTGTCGCATAATTTAGTTAGTCAGAATTTATAAAAACACGTAATCTCGTGACTGTGATTATAGTTTAAGACACAAAATTATGTTACTGTTTTTTTTTGTGTATCTAGTAAATAAGTAACTCTTAGATTATTTTTAATTACTTAAGATATCAACTGATGGATATTTCTATTATGTTTGAAGTGCCTATACGGGTTTTGCAATGAATAAAAATATATTTTCTCAATGACAAGGTTTTTTATTTCTTATTTAAACTGTATGCAAAAGGGGTACGAAGTATAAGTAATTTTTGTGATCAGTACATACTAGTTTTGTTTTTATATCTTTGGGACTAACTATGGTCTCTGTCCGCCTGGTAGTAGGTAGTTTGGCTTTGAATATGTTCAAAAACGATGATTTAATTGGTAGTTCAAAAACATCGGATATGTCAGTAATTTTATAACATGTTATCTTTATTTCACTGTTAACAGCGGTTTCTATTTTTTTCACTTCCAAAATGTCATTATTGTTGCATAATACATATTTATCTTGAAGCTTTACAGAAATTTTAAAATCACTAAAATTTAGTGCATTTATTTTTCTGCTATTGGTCGTAACAAAGGGTTCCACATATGCGATTTGCCGACTTCCTCTGCTCTTACTCATTTCTGATGCTGAATCTTCACTAAATCTCTTTGCCACTTGAGCAAGAGGTTTGTTGCCATGTCTTAGCATTCTTTTTATTAAATACAATTTATTCTCAAAAGGATAAGCGCTAAATGTATGTAGAGGGCCAAATCGTTGCACTTCATCTGTGAGATGCACTACATTATGGACATTGCTAGTTATATAATCTGGCCCATAGAAGTCTTTATAATGCTCAACAAAATATTGTAGGAGCTCTTTTGCCAAAGGAAGAAAATGGCTATAGTTTTTACAAGAGCATATTGTTATACCACAAAAAAACGCCAGAAAATGTGAAAATGCGTCATGTTGTAATACTTCTGGAAGTATTACAATGCTCAAATATAGTAAAAATGATCGATATTCGGAAGCTTTCCAGTGAGAAAGACAGTCTAGTCCTCTCACTGATCTGTGAATTTCAGATGGCAATTTTCGTTTCACAAGGAAATTCGAAACTGTTTCAGAATTTCTGGCACTCCATTTGGTAATGTATTTTCCAAAATTACCGTTGCGCCAACCAACTAAGAGCCGCTTCATGATTCCTAAATCAACAAGGTGTAGAGAATCTGCTATCGGAAAGTCTTGTATCATGTCAACAGGCAACCTCAGTATAGGAGAATCTTTTTTATGGTGAGGCCCATATTTTTTATCACGAAATTCTTGATCTGTTTTAGGGCGGCAATTGGTTTCAGGAAACGTCACTGTATGTGATAAGTGTGAATATTCCCCTACAGTAACACATTTCAGACAACCGTGTTTTGCATTAAAATTACACGTGCCTAAAAAATAAAATAATAATTATTGATTCAATACCACAGTCGAAATTTTAATTAAACAAAACTACGAATTAAGCTGCATATATAATTTTACATAATTACGTTTTGAATACTTTATAATATCTAGAAGCTAGCTTAATCTGTAATTTGTAATAAGATTATATACTTTGGGTACCTTTAATGTAAGCTCTCGCTGGAGAATCACATATAAAACATCTGATTTCAATGGATACTATTTTATTTGGTTTTTCGATATAAATTCCTTCTTTTATTAAATTTCCTATTTCTTTTACAAAATCATCAAAATATTGATCAATATCTTTTGGTTTTCCAACACCAAAATAGATACCAATAACAAATGGATCAATGTCAGGTCTTTCATAGATATTGCATAATATTGGCCAAAATTCTTTATTGGAGCTTTTAAATATTGGCAGACCGTCAAAATTAAAATTTAATTTCAGTTTGTTAGGAACATCAACCCAGTTTTCCAGTGTTTTACGTAGACATTTAGTTAGACCATTGTGCCAATATTCTCCATTTTCTATAGTCTTTGTATGTATTTGTTTGACAGTACCTAAAATTTTTCTGGCGTCCTTTGGTAAAATTCCCGGAAATCTGCAATTTAAAATTGTAGCTAAGTCGCTAAGAGCTATTTGAGATATATTTCTTTCAATAGCCCATTCCTTAATTTGACTACGAAATGTTAAATTTTTTGAAAAATCATCATTATTTGAACTTGCACTGCTGCATGAATCTAAATCACTATCAAGTTCCAGAGGCTTTTCTAAATCCTCACTTTTATTATCGTATGACGTTTTTGCTACGGAACCTTCATTAGACGTTGACTGAACTCGCGCTTGACTATCGGTTGTTCGATCAATGAATTTGTTCTTTTCAATGTCTTCACATGACGGCTCAGTATCACTGGTTTTGTTTGGTTGATAATTAGTAATATTTTGATATTCTCTTTTAATTTTCCTTTTTACTCCACCACATGTTTTTCTTTTTTTCCACATATTTCTATTCACCACACAACGTTTTTACAAATCAGGACAACTGTCAGTAATACAGATTAAAGCTGTATAACAGAATTCATTTATTATAGTAGTTCTATAAAATCATATTTGACAGAAGTTATGAAACTATTACACTGACAAGAGTGTACAGTTACGCATTAATAATTAGCTTAAGAAAGTAGTTTTAATATACCATTATACAGAAACAAGTATAAAATGATACCATTTTATAACTTATAGCTGTAGTAAGTAAGTGATCACATGCAAAATACAGCCTCTATGCAGCTTGAAGGATAAAGCCGGCGCTACACTTAGCTTCAAATGTTTGAACAAATGTTTGAACAAATGTTTGCACAAATGTGTGGCGCTGGACTTTGCATATGTATTCAACGTTTGCACAAAGCTTTGCACTTTGCCATCCGGTGTCGGTCTTTTTCTATACATCAAAGCGTTCAAAGTTGAATGTGTGCAAATGTTTGCGTGGCCTGCCACACTTGTTCAGTGTCCAGTTGCTCGAGCGTTGTTGAGCGGGACGGTTGTGTGCATGTTATGTATTTATGCGGCCATATAATGGACTGGGGCAGCGAGTGCGTTCTGGAATTTGTAGAGTTGTTACAGGGGCAACTATGTACATGGAACCCGAAAAATAACAAATAAAAAAATATAATTACATATATACAAATAATACAGGCTAACTGAGTCTACAAAATCGTTGTCCATCTTGTTTGTTGTCTACTAGCATACTGTGGAGAAAAGTGTTTGCGAAGCAAGTCTGGCAGGTTACGTCAATATGTGTTCAAATGACTTTGCAAAGTCGTCAAACATTTGTGCAAATCTTTGAAACTAAGTGTGGCGCCCGGGTAACATTAGATTGAAGTGTCAAAAAATGCTTAGGGTTTTAAAGTGGAGTTCAAATATTCTGTTTTAAAGCCATAAGTTTACACGGAGTATTTTATAAAAACTTAGTAAAGCTTTAGCTGTATAATAACGTTTTAATCACTTTTATAAGTAAATAATCTTTTCTTGACACCTTTATGGGTCACCAGTAGAACTCTAAGTTCTAATAGTGCTGTATGTTTGATGTCAGCAACGCTTGCGTGCTGCTTGGGCTAGGTATCGAATTCTACTACTACATGTATAAGATTCACGCACACAAGCGTGCCGTGAAAAAGACGAAAGGTTTTGAACAGTTTTGATACTTTAGTTTTAAATATTTGCAAATTCTTTTATTAAAACGATTAAATTGGGTAAGATTAATTAAAGTGCTCGGAAAGTTTGAGCTCGTTTTATTCGTAACGATAAAACCTCACCATCGAACCTGATGAGCTGGTGGTACACTCGAGGGCTTCTACTGGAATTCCTATTCCTAGGCATGTCAAGTTCGAGTTCATAAGACGAGACATTACCATCAGTCCTGGTAGTGGGAGCTGAAGGTATGCCTTGAGGTACTACTGGAACTCCTAGACGAGTAGAGCTAGGCATGTCAAGTTTGGGTTCATTTTGATTCTTAGGACGAGACCTTACCACCCGTTCTGGTAGTGGAAGCTGAAGGTATACCTCGAGGTGCTACTGATACATACACCTAGACGGATAGAGCTAGGCATGTCGAGTTTGGGTTCATTTTGATTCTTAGGACGAGACCTTACCACCAGTTCTGATAGTGGGAGCTGAAGGTATACCTCGAGGTGCCACTGGTACTCCTAGACGGGTAAAGCTAGGTATATGGAGTTTGGGTTTATTTTGATGCGTAGGACGAGACCTTACTACCAGTTCTGATAGTGGGAGCTGAAGGTACCATATTTTAAAAGAACTGAACAGGACACAAGGAACTGAAATCTATAGGCGGTCAGATTTGGTGGAATCGGGTTTTCATAAGAAATAATAAAATTTATGGACAAAGGATAATGCAAGTGATTGGGCTCCAAAAAAAAGTCATTGTGCAGGGATGAGATGAAAGTCAGATTATAGATTAGATACATGTCATTCATATTTGTTAGGACGCTAAAAAAATTAGCCCTGGGAAAAAAAAGATATGACCAAAAATACATTTTGCGTTTAATAGAATAAAAATCGTTTTCTTTTATGATACAGAAACTGAACGCCCGTAGATTTTTACGAGTGTATTCGTATAACCTTTACAGCCATTGACTACGAAACTAGTGAATATTGTAAATAAATACGATTATTGGTAAAAAAAAGTGCTTGTGTGATCCTTATAAGTACCTAATGGGTTGGCTACACAGTTGTAAACCGCGATTAGTTCGTCTCTTTTCTTAGTATAGTGACTTCCCTTCTTATTATCGTCGACACACAAAAGAGATGTTATTATTAATCTGTCTCTTTTCTTACTATAGCGAACTTTTTGCGGCACTGGTTCGGCGACATTGGAAGCACGGTTTACAACTGTGTAGCCACCCCTTTTGATTTGATTTGTCTTTTTTCTTACTTTAGCGATGTCTCTTATACGGCACTGGTTCGGCGACATTGGAAAAGCAGTTTACAAATGTGTAACCACCCCTTATGAAATAATGGTATGTATGGTTCATCTAATACTGCCGTTTAGAATAAGCTAGTATGTTGCTATAAGTGGTTAATAAAGTCTAATAGTGGTTATATAATTATTACAACTAGATTTCATTAACGCTCTCTATCTCTTTCTCGGAGCACATTATTAGCGCGCATTGTCCATTTTATTCCAAACATTTCGGGGTTCGAGTCGAAAGTCGAACTTCTTTTATGATTATGATATTTAATTGTATTGTTAATATGAATCATGTGTTTAAAAGTACTATTCCTTTTATAATTTATGATGTCTGTTTAATTGTACTGAAATAATGAATAACGTCTTCAAAAATAGTACTTATTTTATGTTTAAGAACTCTTACCAATGGTAATGAATGAAATAATAAATCATGTGTTTAAAAGTCTTACTTTTTTCATTAACGATAACCACTTATACCAACACATTAGCTTATTCTAAATGGCAGTATTAGATAACCCATACATACCAAAACTCAGGCGTATCTATTCTCCGCAAAAAAGAGCACCTTCACATTTACGCCCACTTTCCAAAATGTATCTGTCCCATCACTGACCATCTAGGGCTTTTAGGCGTAACTGTAACATCCAGTTTAAACTTCGGTCAACAAATTGTGTCCATGGCTCAAGTAGCTTCGAAAAAGTTGGGAATCATCTCGAGGGTACGGCGGTACTTCGGCCCTGCACAGCTTCTTAACTTATACACAGCTCAAGTGCGATCATGCATGGAGTACTGCAGTCATCTTTGGGATGGTTCAGCCAAATATCAACTAGAAGCGCTGGACTCCGTTGACCGAAGAGCCCGTAAATTAATTAACGACGTCGACCTTACAACCAAAAAACTGCAGACCTTAGAGCATCGTCGTAAGGTTGCGTGTTTAACCGTGTACTACAGGATACATTTTGGTGAGTGCGCCAGTGCTCTGTTTGAACAAATTGAACCCTCACCCTTTTACCATCGGACTACTAGACGCAGACAGAACTTCCATCCGTATGTGGTAGATATTCCGAAAAGTCGAACTAAGCGCTTTGACAGTTCCTTTTTGATACGGGTCGCCAAGGTTTGGAATGAACTGCCTGCGTCTATTTTCCCTGACCAGTATAGTCCTAGTACTTTTAAGCGTCGAGTGAATAGGTTTCTCGTGGATGGACGTGTAACACCTTAGTCTTCATGTTCACTTAACATCAGGTGGCATGGAAGACAAACGTCCTATCCATAATTAAAAAAAAAAAAAAACATTATTTCATAAGGGGTGGTTACACAGTTGTAAACTGCTTTTCCAATGTCGCCGAACCAGTGCCGTATAAGAGACATCGCTAAAGTAAGAAAAAAGACAAATCAAATCAAAAGGGGTGGCTACACAGTTGTAAACCGTGCTTCCAATGTCGCCGAACCAGTGCCGCAAAAAGTTCGCTATAGTAAGAAAAGAGACAGATTAATAATAACATCTCTTTTGTGTGTCGACGATAATAAGAAGGGAAGTCGCTATACTAAGAAAAGAGACGAACTAATCGCGGTTTACTACTGTGTAGCCAACCCATTAGGTACTCTTGGATTAAGGATCACACAAGGACTTTTTTTACCAATAATCGTATTTATTTACAATATTCACTCGTTTCGTAGTCAATGGCTGTAAAGGTTATACGAATACACTCGTAGAAATCAACAGGCGTTCAGTTTCTGTATCATAAAAGAAAACGATTTTTATTCTATTAAACGCAAAATGTATTTTTGGTCATATCTTTTTTTTCCCAGGGCTAATTTTTTTGGCGTCCTAACAAATATGAATGACATGTGTCTAATCTATAATCTGACTCTCATCTCATCTCTGCACAATGACTTTTTTTTGGAGCCCAATCACTTGCATTATCCTTTGTCCATAAATTTTATTATTTCTTTTAAAATATGAAAACCCGATTCCACCAAATCTGACCGCCTATAGATTTCAGTTCCTTGTGTCCTGTTCAGTTCTTTTAAAATATGGTACCTTCAGCTCCCACTACCAGAACTGGTGGTAAGGTCTCGTCCTACGCATCAAAATGAACCCAAACTCGATATAACTAGCTTTACCCGTCTAGGAGTACCAATGGCACCTCGAGGTATACCTTCAGCTCCCACTACCAGAACTGGTGGTAAGGTCTCGTCCTGCGAATCAAAATGAACCCAAACTCGACATGCCTAGCTCTATCGGTCTACGAGTACCAGTAGCACCTTGAGGTATACCTTCAGCTCCCACTACCAGAACTGGTGGTAAGGTCTCGTCCTGCGAATCAAAATGAACCCAAACTCGATATACCTAGCTTTACCCGTCTAGGAGTACCAGTAGCACCTCGAGGTATACCTTCAGCTCCCACTACCAGAACTGGTGGTAAGGTCTCGTCCTGCGAATCAAAATGAACCCAAACTCGACATGCCCAGCTCTATCGGTCTACGAGTACCAGTAGCACCTTGAGGTATACCTTCAGCTCCTACTACCAAAACTGGTGGTAAGGTCTCGTCCTACGAATCAAAATGAGCCCAAACTCGATATACCTAGCTTTACCCGTCTAGGAGTACCAGTAGCACCTCGAGGTATACCTTCAGCTCCCACTACCAGAACTGGTGGTAAGGTCTCGTCCTGCGAATCAAAATGAACCCAAACTCGACATGCCTAGCTCTATCGGTCTACGAGTACCAGTAGCACCTTGAGGTATACCTTCAGCTCCTACTACCAAAACTGGTGGTAAGGTCTCTTCCTTCGAATCAAAATGAGCCCAAACTCGATATACCTAGCTTTACCCGTCTAGGAGTACCAGTAGCACCTCGAGGTATACCTTCAGCTCCCACTACCAGAACTGGTGGTAAGGTCTCGTCCTGCGAATCAAAATGAACCCAAACTTGACATGCCTAGCTCTATCGGTCTACGAGTACCAGTAGCACCTTGAGGTATACCTTCAGCTCCTACTACCAAAACTGGAGATAAGGTTTAGTCCTAACAAACATAATGATTCCAAGTTTCCAAATTCAAGCCTAATCATAAAAGGTTTTGTAATTTTTTTTTTTCAATAAAATTATATTATTACCTTTTCAACTCAGTTCAGAGAGCGTCAAGTATCGAGACTTGTTTGATGTAATAAATTGTGTATGTACAGCGATGTTTCTTAGCACGAAAAATAACTCAAAAGCGATACAGGTCCACTCTCGACAGCGGCTGAGCGCAGACTGAAGATATCTAGTTTTTGTTTGTAATGATATTGACATTATTTGCTAAAGTATAATAACCCTTACCACAGTGTGTTAAGATTTACGCATTTATACAAACATGAAGAAAATTACGTGTTTGGTTTTATTTTTTTTAAAGGGTTTTTAGTAGTAATTTCAAAGAAAAAAATGCGTATTATCAAAAATGAACATGTCAACCATCGAATAGTATTTTTTTTATTCATAAATACTTGTGTTTTCATACCAAAAGTGGTACCGTAAACTGGCTTAAAATCGTCATTTTCGTGCGACGAGGCATCGCAAAATTAGTTTTTAAGCCACAAAAACAAATTTATTTATATTATTTTTATATAATAAATGGAGATGAAAGTCTTATCTATCTATTAGTACTTGTAATTATACTAAACTTTGCGCCATTTTATCACAATATGTACCAGAAAATACCCTATTTTGAAGATTTGCGGAAACGCGTCCTTAATAATTTGAAATGGGTTGTAAACGAGTTGTGCTTGTGATCGGTTTAGAATTTTTGGAATATTTATTTGATTTGTTTATTTTTTAATTTGGAAAGGGCGATGTTGACAAAACAGGATTTTATTTATAGAAGCTGCGATATTCGAATGTTTTTGCAAAAGGTTTTAGCGAATAAATTGTAGGGGTTCTGAGTGAGGAACTTTTTATGCAAGGACTTACAAAACTGATCGTAGGGCTTCTGAATTTAGGTATTTCTTTATTATTTTCATTTCAAAGTCATGTTTTCTTAAGATTTCGGAATAAAACGTATTGAATAGAAGACTTTGTAATAGTATTTTAATGCGTGGAATTATATTTTACATTTTAAGTTCGATGTTTCGATGTCCTTGCAGAGCCCGTGATCACTCGTGAAAAAGTCTAGAAACTCATTAAGATAGTATGTAGGTATTTCAGTTGTCTAAGAGTATTTCTGGTAAATTTTGAAGATATGGTGGTTTATACCAGTAACAGTAAGTGTTAGTTCTCTTAAATAAACTTGGGTGGTTCATTCTTATTTATCTATTTCAAGATAGTTAACAACTTGAGGGATGGTTGTGAATCGGTTATAAGAAAGGATCAACCAGTGAAATGAAAGAACTTTACATACCTTAGGCTTCTTCTTTATATATTGTCCACATCTTACTATCAGGTGATTCTAGTTTGTAGATGAATAAAGTTTGCAATTAAAAAAGTTTTTCCATAGATAATTGACGTATTATTTTTTTCGTTTACAGATGCAGCATGCACCAAAATTGCAGTATATTGGCCAGCACGAATATGTTTGGGGACCCGTGTCCAAACACGCTCAAATACTTAGAGGCTCATTACCAATGCGTTCCCGGTTAGTAGCCCACACAATTGTATACATAAAATACTGAACGAGCATGACAAGCACTTTTTGTATTCACTTTTGCAAGCATTTATTGGTCTTTTAGAACTTGCATATTTCTGATACTAATCTAGTCTTACATTATAAACGTATTTTTGTTCTTTTTTTTAAATATTTGTCAGTAAGATGTAGGTGACATCTTCCTAAGTCGTCTTAACTTAGCTGCCTGAGATTTAAATAACTTTGATATTGTTGAAATCAGTTAATTATCATTAATATAAGCTGTAAGCAGTTCTATCAATAATATCCTTATGAAAAAAGTACATAAAAAAAATCTTACGTTTTTAAACATTCTCATCCACAATAACGCTATCGAATTAAAACCAACCTCAAAATTTCCAGCTTCAACAACAAGCACGACAACCAGGCCATCGCCACCCTGGCTGATCACCTCTCAGCCCACAGTCTGGAGGTCCACCGTCCCACCAGCGCCAAAGAACCCAGTGCAAACCCAGCAGGTGGAAAGAAAGAAGCCCACGGTCATCACGCCACCGACCTTTAGACCTCATATCACGTTGCCACCTGAAGTGAAACTTGGGGATCTTGCGTCTAAGGTAAGTTTTTCGAAAAAAGAGAGGAAAAACTGAATGTTGTTCCGTTTTTAAATTACTCAAAACTCCTATTAATTTAAAAGCACTCAAAATAAAGCCGTGTCACCCCATCGCAACATTGCGATAAAATAAATAAAGTAATAGTTAATTGATAAATAAATAGAAATTGCTCATTTGTTAGATACAGACGATGATGTTTTGTCTTAAATTAGAGTAATACGATAAATCTCTTTTAAGATTTTATAAAATTACAAAACATTCTTAAATTAAATAACTAAAAAAATGTGCTACATAAAATCACCTGACCAGGACACGAACCTGAGACCTCTCGTTTGCGGACGAGCGCTCTTCTACTGAGCTACCCGGGCCTGGCGTAAGGCCTCGAAATTACTTAGCACATTTTTGTTTTTACGTTACATTGCTAACGTGGCTCCATCTAATGGTATAGCTTTGCAGCTAAGACCACCTGAGAACAATTTCTTTTCAAAACTTGTGAATCCCAGGTAAACTGAAGCATTGCAACGTTAAATAATATTTTTAAGTTTTTGCATTTAAAATGCTCAATTATTCTTAAATATCTGGAAAATTTTATTTAGCAGAATAATTGAGCATTTTAAATGCAAATGCTTAAATATATAATTCTTAAATTAAATCTTGGTTACACGTCACACGTAATTTAATATTTATTTTACGCTTATCACTACTTATGAATTTAGATAGGTAAATGAAATGAAAATTTTTTATTCATCATAAGACCATCGAATGGCCGCTTAATGACGTCACAATTTTGTACTTCGGCTTTAACAAGGTGTTGATAGTTATTGAATAAGATATTACAGTAGACCAAGAGACAAAAAAAGCCGGCGGAAAAAAACTCTTGGCAGGTATTCCATTTTTTTTATCAGTGGCTAAAGCTGTGTTCGACCCCAATCTCACCTGATGGTGAGAGAAGATCAGGTCGAAGATGACAGCACACAAACATATCGCTGTTGGAACGGTGATATTTGGCGGCAGATTTTTGATGAAGGGTGGTCGCTACCTTAGCGAATCCTGAATGTACACCCAACCAGCAAGGGCTATTCGGATTAGTTGCGTTATATCAGGCCTGGCTCACTCCGCGCGGTACATCCGTTATTTACCTACAGCGAAGCGCTCCGCCGGCGGATTTCGAATCAGTCGAGTGTCACGCGTCGGGACGTTGGCGCGTGTTGTAGATAAGTACCTAATATTACTCACAGTAATTCTATGACCTAGGTCGCAATTTTATTAAAAATTTGATACGCATGTAACTTAACACATGATTATGCTCAATTTAGTAAACAAAACATAGGTACTAAACATTCGTCGTAACTTTTTTTTCATCTTGTACTTTAGGTAAGTTGAAATAATATTTTTTTACAAAGGTAGAAAAACATAATACCTACATCGGTAGATACTTAATTAAAAAGAAGGAGATTAATTATTCTTCACTAGGCAGCAACCCTAACAGCGTAAGAAAAGATAAGAGGCATGCGATAGAAAGAGACAAAACTTCTAGGTATATAAATTTGCAGGTACGTAATGCTGTGCGAGCTGAATTACACCGTATCGCGTCGAAGCAAGACTCGCATTTATTTAGATCTTCTTGCGGAGTAATTCTTCTGTACCCCCAGTACTATTACTTATTCTGTGGTTATACGACACTTTCATCCAGGCACTGTTATAGGGCTATTCTTAAACGACCCTAGGTGTCATTTCAGACATATACTGATTATGTTTTGTTTCAGAAGACTACTGCTAGAACACCTGACACCTCATCAGAAAGAGAACCACCTGAGGTCCCGCAGAACATTCCAGATGTCAAAGAAACAGCAAAATCTGAACCGGAGAGCCCTCGAAATGATAAGCCGAAAGAGAAATATGATGATATTGGTAAGTCTCCTCTTAAATTATGTCAGGCATTTGGTTTAAGTAAATCTAGATGTAGGTAGTGGAAGGAATTTCGGGATAAAATATAGCCTATAACCTTCCTCAAGAGTTGGGCTATCTAATGCAAAAACAATTTTTCAAATCCCACTTGTAGTTTCTGAGATTAGCGCGGTCAAACAAACAAACAAAAAAAAAGCAAACTCTTCAGCTTTATATATATTAGTAAAGATAATTCAGTAACGAACTCTTAACCTAAACTAGATGACGAGATTTGCATTTTACCAAAATTTGCCAATTTTGTAAGAAAAACATTTTTTTTCAATGAAAATTATACAATGAAGTTGTTTATAAAATTAACTGATATGAGAAGAAAATATGCAAATGGTAATAAAATACATACTCTATGCGATATTTTATGAGTTCTAAATGAAGCTTTGATATCTTACTATATATAATCAAACGAACTTACCTAAAGTGAAGTTAGATTGTGATTATATGAGTCGCTCCATTCGAAGATATAATTAACCAGGTAGTCCCCCTATCTTGCTAGCATCAACGCATTTTCAGAGATTATTTGGAAACACCAAATAAATTTTTAAAAAGGCAACACTATACTCGGCTCGACTCCTCACTCCTGCTCGAGTCATGGCTTCATTCCTTTAGAGACGTATAATAGTGTTCTTAAAAAATCCTATAGGGATGGGTGGGTTGGGTTGTTATATCTTCGAATGGAGCGACTCATATAATCACAATCTAACTTCACTTTAGGTAAGTTCGTTTGATTATATATTATATTTCGTCGCTCCATTCTTCAGATATAATTAACCAGGTAGATGTTTAGAGACCTATTTTTTAAGAACATACTTAAAGCAAAACCAAACGTCACAGGTCTTAAGCAGAGCTCTTTTTTTTTTTTTTTTACATCTAAATCAAAATTATCTAACAACCGAGCAAACCAGTCGTTTTTATGGTTACTAATAACATAATTTCAAAACTTTCTTTATTAGTTTTAATGTCTAAGACACACAGAGTCTGCAAAATACTTTGTTCTTTTTATATTATATAATATAGCAAAATGAAGTATGATCCGCTATAAGAAATATTAACTTTATGCACCTGCTTATCTATACTTTGAGAAATAATAGATTTCTTAGACGACAAAAGGAGATTGTTACAGTTCTTATACTTTCTATAAAATCATTATCCTAACGGAGATTAGCTGAACAAATACCTATCAATATTTCTATCAAAAAAGAGTAAATGAATAGAAGAGGTTGATCTCGTCCTGGAGCCTATGTTTTAATATTAATCTTGATAATAATAATATAACATAATAATCTTAATAATATTGGTATTTATTAAACCGACATAAGTCGAGAAAGGGAATCAACCCAAACATATATTATATCCGTTGAATGTGTATACCGTTGTATAGTATTTTAATATTACCTATTTAGGTGTTAATATGTTTAGATTTTAATGAAACACAAGAAAAGTAATTTAACAATGTATTTAGCTAAGTAGCTAGACTAAGAAGTGAGGATGTCAAACATTTACATCTTACCCTACATTGGTTCATATTATTAAACAATAATAGAAAATGTGCATACCTACATATAATCAAACACCAAGCAATCTCAATACATAACATACCTTACCCCTTAGTAGCAAACAAATTAAACAAAACTTAAAGTATATTCTGACTCTAAAAATCAACAACAATATAGGTATACTATAAAACTAATAAATGTAAAATAAGAGTGAACTGTTAAATTAAGTACAAAGTATCTCTAGAAGTACTGGGTCTTTCATATGGAGTCTTCGTGTGTACATTCAGTTTGTTCTTAACTTTTCCTCCACTAGGTAAAGAGCATTCACCGCTTGCAGGTATACCTAACATCTCAGCCCACTGATCGGCATCAGGTATTTCTACAATGGCATCTGACTCTTGACTCTCCATATTACTTGTATCATCACTTTCTCTAGTCACTGACTGGCAAGGTGATGGTATTACCTCCCCCTCTTCTGCTCTTAATTCATTTGTATGTTTTTTTATTAATTGATCTATGTGGCGGTTTACAATAACACCATCGTTGGATTCAATTTGATAGCTTGATGGACCAGCTTGTCTAATGACCGTTCCAGGTAGCCAGCGAGGTCCACAATTGCTGTAGTTTCTGTACATTATTTTTTGTCCCACATTTGTCTGCCTTGTTTTCTGTGTACTGTTAGTCGCTACTTCATCTTCTGTTTTTTTATGTTGCACGTTATCTGGATGTATAGTGTCCAGTAACGTGCGTAAGCGTCTATTCATCAATAGTTCTGCAGGACTTTTGTTTGTTGAGGTACAAGGTGACACACGAAGACCAAGTAGTAAGTTTGGTATTTTGATATCCCAGCTTTCATGTTGCAACTTGCGCAATTTGTCTTTTATGGTTTGAACCATGCGCTCAGCCAATCCATTAGTGGCTGGATGATATGGAGCAGTAGTCACATGACGAATATTATTTGCATCTAAGAATTGCTTCATCTCATTAGATACAAATGAGGTACCATTATCTGACACAAGGGTATCACACAAGCCGTGAGTAGCAAAAGTCATTCTTAATAATCTTACCACGGTTGAAGATGTAGTGTTAGTGACAGCAAATAACTCAGGCCAACGAGAATATGCATCTACCATTATTAAAAAATGTTTATTTTGATATGGCCCAGCAAAATCAATGTGGACTCTTGACCATGGTCTGGTTGGAGTTATCCATTGATGGTTTGATTTTGGAGGCATATGGCGATTTTCCAAACAATTATCACATCCAGTCACTAAAGCTTCAATGTCTTCATTAAGGTTTGGCCACCAAACATAACTCCTTGCTAAAGATTTGGTCTGTACAATCCCTGAATGTACCTTATGTAACATTCTTAATGTGTTTTCTCGAAGAATAGTTGGAACTACTACTCGACATCCCAATAAAACAATATCATTATACAATGTGAGTTCAGTGCGGTGTAACCAGAAGGGTCGCAGGTCAGCATCATTTATGCGAGCTGGCCAGCCACGTTGTAAATAAAAGATTACCTGCGACAGAATTCTGTCTCTTTTTGTCTCAACAGCAATCTTGTTAGCGTCATACGGAAAGTCTTCAGGTGTTTCAGCCATCAACAGAATTTCATTTTGCGGTTCTTCTTGAGCTTCTGGAACAGGTTGAGGCCACCTACTTAAATTATCTGCTGTTCCTATTTGTACCCCGGGCTTATATTTTATTTGATAGTTGTGGGCTGTCAAAGCAATAGCAATTCTTGTTAATCTCGGAGACAACATGTTAGGCATTGCTTTTTTTGGGTCAAAAATTCCCAGCAGTGGCTTATGATCTGTTATAACGCAGAATTCCCGTCCAACTAAGTAATTATGAAATTTAGTGATGCCAAACATGATTGCTGCTGCTTCCTTATCTAGTTGCGAATAGCGACGTTCATGTGCATGTAATGTCCGGGAGGCCATAGCGATTGGGCGCTCGCACCCGTCTTTCATTTCATGGGACAAGACAGCACCTACGCCGTATTCAGAACTATCACATGTCAGTATCAACTGTTTATTTATATCGTAATGAACCAGTGTCAAATCAAATGTTAGAAGACGTTTAGCCTTTTCGAATGCCATTTGTTCATGATCTGTCCATTTCCAGTCTTTTGATGTGTCTAACAAACGATGCAGTGGTTCCAGAATGGTCGCTTTGCGTGGAATGAATCTCTCATAAAAGTTGTAGAGTCCCAAGAAGGCTTGCAACTCACGTTTGTTTTTTGGTTGAGGAGTGTTAACTATTGACTCGACCTTACTTGGTGCCGGATGAATACCATCGCCATCAATAACGAATCCCAGAAACTCTACCTTCTCTCTTGCAAATTTACATTTCTGTTTATTCAACCGTAACCCTGCCGTTTTAATTCGCTCCAGAACATTATCCAGTCTGTCCAACATCTCCCGAATGGTTTCTCCACTGATTATTATGTCATCAATCAGTACAGCGACTCCTGGGATTCCGGCAAGTAAAGAAGTCATCATTCTTTGAAAGATACCCGGGCAAGCTTTAACCCCGAATGCTAAGCGATGTACCGTGTACAATCCTTTGCAAGTATTTAATGTGAGTAGCTTTGATGTCTCGCTGTTGACAACCACTTGAGTGTATGCACGATCCAAATCAAGCGTTGAAAATACTTTTCCTCCAGCGATAGTAGCAAAGACTTCATTTGCTGTGGGCATCGGGTAGGTATCTGATTCCGTAGCTTCGTTTACCGTGCTGCGGTAATCACCGCACAGACGTATTTCTCCTGATTTTTTAACTATAGGGACTACGGGCGTGGCCCATTCGGAGAAAGATGTAGGGCGCAGCACATTCTCTTTCACTAGTCTGTCAATTTCATTCTCGACACGTTCCTTGAGTGCATATGGTACTGGACGTGCTTTAAGAAACCTCGGTGTAGCACCTTTCTTCAAGTGGATCTGTACGGGCTGGCCTCGGTAAGTGCCTAACCCTTGTTTGAAAACTTCGGCATGCTTGTCAATAAGTCGGCTTACTTCAATAGAATTAGTACTGGCCACATAGTGTATGTCCATAGTAATGTTCAACGGGGCTAGCCAGTCACGACCCAGTAAGTTAGGTCCATCGCCCTCAGCTACGATGAGAGGGAGGCGGCGCGAGACGTCGTTGTACTGCACTGGGAGTGTAAGTTGCCCCAGCAACCGCACAGGAGCTGCCGTCCACGTGCGCAGTGCGAGGCGCGCGGGGCGCAGCGCGCGCGGCGGCAGGCGGCCCCGCAGGGCGCGCCACGTGCGCTCGTTCACGATGGAGAAGCTGGCGCCCGTGTCCACCTGCAGGCGCACGCTCACGCCGGCTAGCAACACGTTCACTTCGAAAGGCGGGACACGAGTTGTGCCCTGCATACAGTATATGCCGTTTAAACGATCGTGGACATCTTCAGAAAAATTCACATTTCGATCGGCGTTTTTCTTCTTAGATATACATATCTTTTCGAGGTGCCCTCTCTTTTTGCAGTATCTACAAATTACGTTAGTAAATCTACACTGTCCAGTATGACGATCACCACAACGGTAACAAAGTCGACTACTTCCACTTGTTTGCATTGCATTTAAGTCCATCGGTTCGACCGGCGCAGTAGAAGGTTCCGAAAGCGCAGTTGAGGCTACAGCTGAACCCCCTACAAATCCGTCGTGTATCATGCGCACGTCCCTTCCCGCACTTTCGGCTGATAACATAGCGTCAACAACCTCATGATAACGTAAATTGTCTTTTTTTAGTAGTTCGTACTGAAGTCTATTATCACTCATACCACACACTAGTCTGTCGCGTAACATACGTTCCAAGTCCGTGAAATTACAACCCGAACTTATCTTGCGTAAATGAGCAATATAGTCTGACGCAGATTCACCTCGTTTTTGATCACATTTATAAAATTTATACGACATAGATATTTCGTTTGGCTTCGGACTGTAATGCCGTGTAAGAATGTTTTCAATTTCGGTAAATGACACATCACTAGATCGTTTTGGTGTTATGAGCGCAAGTAAAGTCTCATACACTCTTGAACCACACACAGTGAAAAAATTTGCGCGTTTGGCGGCATCCAATATGACGCCATTAGCCTCAAAACAAAACTTTAATCTTTCGACGTAATTATCCCAATTGTCCGATTGTGGGTTGAATTCACCAAATTTCACTGCTTTACTGTCCATTTTAACAACTTTTCACCAATCGTCGCCACTAATATGTTTAGATTTTAATGAAACACAAGAAAAGTAATTTAACAATGTATTTAGCTAAGTAGCTAGACTAAGAAGTGAGGATGTCAAACATTTACATCTTACCCTACATTGGTTCATATTATTAAACAATAATAGAAAATGTTCATACCTACATATAATCAAACACCAAGCAATCTCAATACATAACAGGTGTCTAATTTAACAAGTAAAAACTCTTAACCCGTTGAACATTAGACAAGTCTAAAAGTATTACCTACTAACTTTTTGATATCTTATAAAAAATAATTGACTATTAATGCTTTATTTCGAAATATTCTCATACTAATTGTGGATCCCATGGACAAATTGAGATTTTAAATGATTACATTTAAAACTCATTTTTATCGTCTCTTTTCATATTCGTTGGAACTCATATTCCTACTAGAAAGAAAAGAAAACAAAATGTTGGCCAATGGGTGTTATGTGCGCTGTGGCTGAAATCTCAATGACATTAAAGAACCAAGAAGGATATAACATCGAAAAACCGAAGAATAGAAAAAATATATAAATGAGCATATTTGTTTACCATTGAAAAAAAATTGCAACTACTTTTGTATTACTAAGACTTGAAATAACAACAACAGCTTCAATTTGGCTGGTCGACAGCTACCATTACCATAATAGATTTTTACTCCACCCAATTCATCATTACATTATCTAGGCTGAGCGCATAAAGAGGAGTTGGTGACTCCATGTTGCTTGACGGTCGCCCAGCTGTCTATAACCAATTTCGGTTATCCCAGAGCATGGGTAGTTGAAATGTTAAAAACAGAAAGTACCTTGCAGGGATTTCGAAACCTCTTCGCCACGTCTACCACAAATGACCATATTGAATTTTTGGAACAATCTATTGCTTAAAAATATCATATCACAATGGCCCCTATATTGGACCAGACACTTGATTGAAGTGAGCGCAGCTCGTTTTGCAAACGTCAGATGATAAATGTCATTTGTTAGACGCCCTTTGTCATATTATGTCAGTTGTCACTTGTCGAACTAGTATCCAAACATAAACAAACAAACACCTTCGTTTTGAAATATGAGATTTATCAGTACAGCTTGAAACTATATAATTAAGCAGTGTTAAGGTCTTGAATGCTCTTAATTATTATCTTATTCCTTGAAGCACCAGTGCGATACAACAAGACAACAATTGTTATTGTACAATCGGAATATTTTATATAGGTACTAAAATATTGCGTTTAAGTAAAACAAAAACTTAAAGATCAACTTTAAGGAGCAAAGCGAGGTACCCAAGATGAGTACCGTACAAGCTTATAAATGCTGGCTGGAGAATATTGCTGAAGCCAACATAAACTGTTGGTGCAAGCATTGTTGTTTCCCCATAAAATTGTTTTCCAAGCAAAGTAAAACGGTAAAAAATTCTAAATAATTGATATGAAATGATATCTCAGTCTCATTTCATGCACCATGACTTTCCAGCAACAAATGAAAGCGCCTGTAAATATTTTGAGGTCAAAACTATATTTGAATTGTTTTTACAGACTTACCTTTATTTTATCTTATTATATAATCGCTATATTAATGTCTTCTAAAATACATTAGGGAGCAAAATTTTGGCATCATTGTCATATTTTTAGTCAATAAATAATAAATATTTTTATGTTTCTGTCATTTTTATGTTTCATCTCTCTGACAACCACTTTGGCGATAGGGTAAACCTATCTGCCTCCGACACCAGTGATTCAATTCCCGCATGGAACAAGAAAAATAATGTTTCATGTCTGGGTGTTTATCTATATAAGTAAATAAATAAATAAGTATGTATTTATATTCTAGGTTTGCTACATGGTATACCATATCACAAGCCCTGCTTAGTTTGGGCCATGTAGTTGGTGTCTTTGTTTGGGGATTTTACTTTATTTTATTCTAACTTAAATTATGTTAGATAAACTTAAGTCATTCTTAACTTCAACTAGTTACAAAAAAAAAAAAACACTTAAAAAATGATGATTTACAGCTATACCGGCTGTTGGGAAGGTACTTCAATCAATAGAAAAACTCTGTGATAGTGTATGACTGCTAGGAATATAACTTTTGAGTTCTTTGTTAAATCTTAGAATGATTATCTTGATTATCTGATATAGATAATTTGTGCCTAAGGATTAAAGATTAATCCAAAAAATTACAATACCGTGTTGGCACTATAGAGCTTTCATAGGTTTTTGTAAAACTGAGGTAATTGAGTAATAATGAGATATGTCAACAAGTAAACAGTACATAAAGTATTTGTTTACAAACAAATTTTTAAGACAATTGTTATAATCTTTGCCAATGCAACATAAATCTTCGAGAAATATAACAGATTGATAACCTTGGTTTCTAAAATATTTTAGAAACTCCTTCATATTATTTGTAAATGTCCATATTAAGTGCAAGGGACAACCTGCTAAGCATTGCTTTGTACTCTCAAATAATGAAGCTCAATTAAGTAATTGTTCAATTTTGAATTGAAATGTTCAGTATTTATGATGTATTTATGACACACACTTGGTGTGAGCTGGAATACAATATTTATAAATTTATCAATGAATAGGCTTGTCTACATTTAGTAACAAAGCCGTTTAAAGATTATAAGTTTAAATCACAACACAATCTGACCAGTCGGTCACGGATCAGGGCATCATTATTCATTATTTTATGGATAAGAACCCCTTTTGGGTATGGCACCTGTGGATTGCTGGATTTAATGTAGATTTTTGAATGAGACAGTTTTCGGGTATGAAATAATTTTTCATAACCAAGACACAACTGTCTTTCACCATACTAAGTTTTAGAATTATTGGTGTCCATAGTTTTTCATAATGAACGTCAAACTAAGCAATTCAGTAATTCGGTTGTTTTGTTATCATTATTTTGACACACGGAATAGTTATTTCCTAAATAACATATATCGTCTTGATATGTATCAGACCTAGAATGGTCATATGTTTTTTAAATAGGTATTAAAAAAGGACACCTATACAACAGAGACAAAATAATTTTTAAGAATTGTCTTCGTAAGGATATCCTATCTAACTCCAGGCAGTACTAAAAAACCTAGATAGGTATTTCAATTATTGAAATTGTACTTACGGTTTAAGTCTAGGGTATTTTATACCATCTTGAAATTCCCACGTGTTAAAACACGGTTTACCTCTAGGGTACTTCAAAACACCTTCAACTTCCCACGTGTTAACACACGGTCAACCTCTGGGGTGTAGAATTGCCTTCGTAATGACACAGGGTCAATCTCCAGGCGTATTAGTTAAGCAATAATTTGAAACGAATTAGGAAACTCCCACGTATTAACACACGGTTAATCTCTAGGGGTTGATTTGCCTTCGTGATGACACACGGTCAGCCTCCAGGCGTATTCGTTATATTTTAAACAAATTAATAAACTCCCACGTATTAACACACGGTTAATCTCTAGGGGTTGATCTGCCTTCGTGATGACACACGGTCAACCTCCAGGCGTATTTGTTAAGCAATATATTACAAAATCACTGATAAGCACTAAATATTGTCAAACTGTTAGGTGCGAACCCGTTTTATCCAAGTTGTCTGAGTATAAATGATTTGCCTCCATTTGCATTCCTTGGATTTTACTGTTTTTGCGCTGGCAGCGCTCGATCTTTTTCTCATGTTCCCTTTTGGGCATATTTTTGTAAGTACATAATAACTCGTTTTATGGTTCGCAGTTCAAACTAGTAGGTAGTCGATTCGACTACCTTCTTTTTCTATT
Organism: Stenoptilia bipunctidactyla; assembly: GCA_944452665.1. Classification (NCBI taxonomy): domain Eukaryota; kingdom Metazoa; phylum Arthropoda; class Insecta; order Lepidoptera; family Pterophoridae; genus Stenoptilia; species Stenoptilia bipunctidactyla. Next base: position 10,553,960 of record OX101743.1, read on the forward strand.
TTGAATTTCTTAAGATATTCTTCAGTTTTTTTTACTGTACGCTTAGACATCTTACTAAATATGATTAGTTATTTAATCACAAAAACATTTTGATACAAAAATCACTAAGAGTAATTAATTTTTAAATACACGTCCGTTTGATGCTACGCACGATAAAAGAATGAAGCCATGACTCGAGCAGGAGTGAGGAGTCGAGCCGAGTATAGTGTTGCCTTTTTAAAAATTTATTTGGTGTTTCCAAATAATCTCTGAAAATGCGTTGATGCTAGCAAGATAGGGGGACTACCTGGTTAATTATATCTAAAGAATGGAGCGACGAAATATAATTAATATTAGCTGCCAAGTCATTATTTATAATACCTCGCCTATTATTTCATTTTCCACATTTAATATATTTGCTATCTTATAGTTGCTGCCATTATTTAGTTTTTGAGGTCTGACGTTTTCGTTATAAATGTTGCTAAAATATTAAATCTATAATAAACAACTAAAGTTCTTGCTTCTATGCTGGACTGGGAGCGAAAGAAAAACATAGAATGTGCCAGCTTCGCTTCCCGAGCATACTGTAAAAGTCAGTTCAGGGACCGATGTGTTATGGGAGGCTTTTTTGTCGGCGATAGGCTGACCCCCTGTCACTGCAATAGTCTCTCTCCACTATTATAATGCCTCCAAATTTGTCAAACGTGACATCAGATGGTTTTATTACCTTTGGTGTTCTGCCTACCCCATAAGGGATACAGGCGTGAAGTTAAGTATGTACAACTAAAGTTACTTTTCTAACAAAGAAGTTAGTCGCCTAATAAGTTGTTAGTCGCCTCAAAATAATAAGCCATAATAGTATAATAATAGTATCTCGGCTCATTATTAAGCCTCGACTGTAATTAGCAACGCTCACGAGTTACATACGACGTTTTTCAACACACTTGTGAGTAAAAGACAGACATACGTGGTCATAAAATAACAAACACACTTCATAACAAAGCTGTGAATTGTGATTGAAAAATGGCGCCGAACCTCGCGCATGCGCGTAGGTTTTTTTTTTCTGCCAATTGTGTCAATGTCTGTATAGTATATACAGCCTATTTTACGTGAAAATGTTTAATTTGGAGTGGTAAATGCAAATATTTTAATATTTTATAACAAATTTTTGGAAATTGTGAACAATTTGTTTGATATACATATTTGTTTTACTAATATAAGGCGCAAACATTTCAAAAATGTATATGGATTTGAAGTGGTATAAAACCTCTTTGTTGTTTCTGAAAATATTTAATGTATAACCCGGATCAATAAAATATGCTCTGTTTACTCGCATGTAATTTGCACAAAGGTACAATTCAACTTTGTTGGATTCATTTTATTATGCACTAGGGTATAATATATTATGCACGCGTGACTTATAGCCCAGTTTATAGTTCTAAATTCAATAGAATAAGGCTCACTTTACGAGCAAGTGTGTTGAAAATAAACTTTATGTTACAGCTGTAACAGAGGAAACTATTCACTGGCCGGTCAAAGATGAGAACTCGGACGCAACAGCTCCTGTTCACACCCAGCCTAAGGACATCAGACCTGTTGAAGACGAAGATGACTTGGACAAAGTTTACTGTGAGTATAGATTATAAATAGATTGATAATGAATTTAAAGTACAGGTTGCTAAGATGTAGAATGAACTGTAGTTTCAATTGCGACTGCCACAGTTCCAGTTCTTTCAAAAGTGCAGTGGAATAACTCTCCACTAAGCCATTTAAAAAAACCTTTTCTAATTGCAATTCTGTTAATCTATTCACCATGGTCGTCGTCGGTGCCGTGGTTACTGTGTGTATCATATGATATCGCAGGCTAAGCAACGTTCAGCGCGCCTCACGACGACTTCCGTGCTTTGGCACGTTAAGCAGTCGGTCCCCAGTGCTATAGTCGGTCCCCAGTGCTATAGCCTGCGATATCGGTATCGATATCGAATATAGTCCGACAAGGCTTTTTTGGCGCTGGATGATGACGTCAGAGGGGCATCAGGGTGAAGAAAGGGTTACCATTACAGTGTAATTTCCCTCGTCTCAGGGAAAAATATGAATGCATAAACTTTAAGTTTTTTCATGTTTAAAAACAGAAATTATTTAATTTTATGTACAACAAAAAGGTAAGTCTTTGTTAGGTATGTACACGTATCTAGAAATACTCGTATTTTGAAAAGTTTGTAAAAAATCTGCTTATTTTTCTTCACTTTTCATGCAGTCTTTAAAAAAGAGACATTCTCCTGAAATCATAATTTTTATTGAGATTAAAAAATGAAATTAATTATGTTCTAATGTGTATTTTCCAAACTATGGCAATATGTAAACATTGCAGAGGCAACTTGCTTCTTTACTCTTAAAATGGGAACGTCTTTAATTTTATAACTACAATAAGTAAGCCCACATTCGGACTATATATACTTGTATACAGTAGTAGTTAGGGATTGTCAGAAGCCATTTCGGCGCCCTGAAAATTCTGACATCCACCACCCAGCACTGGGCCAGCTTGGTGGATTATGGCGTTGTGATGTGATGAAGAATTGGATTTAGTACGTAACCGCTCTTAACGTAACTTCTATAATCAGTTATCTACAAGAAGTGAATACAGTGGTCATTTAGAATACAGTGGCTGGCTCTGAAAAACAGATCAAAAACATCCTCTTTTTTTATCCTGTTAATTTTTAAACTTCTCTTCTTTTCTATCAACGACGAAATTTTCACGATCAACGATGTAATTTTACAGCAACTGGTGCCACTCCTAACCGGGGCCGCATGTCTTTCTGTCCTCAAACAAATGCTCGTGGTCTTCACTGGAACTGGACCATGGCTGGGACATATGCTGTCCAGCCTTGTCCTGGTGGCGCGACTGGATTGGCTAGATGGAAGTAAGTGGATACTGCATCATTTTTTTGTAGTTTTTTTTTATACAGGGTAATTTTTTTGAAGTTAAAAATATTTTAGGAGAAGGTTAAGAATGACGTGTGGACTTAATTTATGATAAAAAAAATTGTATATATATGTTTTTTTATTGAAATTTTACAATTCTTTTAAGTGATCAAATTTTTCTGACTAATGAAAAATCGATGCTTATCTTAATAGAAATCCTTCTAAAAACGCTTTTATTTCTTGATATTTAGTCATAAATTAGTCACCAGCCACGTAAATTATTTAAATTAAAATGTTGTTAACAGAGAATTAAAAAAATATCAATATACCTAACAAAAAAAAATTTGTTTTCATAAATTGAATCCACCCATCATTCTTAACCTTCTCCTAAAATATTTTGATCTTCATAAAAAACACCCTATATAGTATACAATATTAAAATTAGATGCTTTTATTTAGTAATAGTAACTGGTTTTTCATAAATATCTATAACAATATAGTTAGTTTCCTCTTCAATTCGCAGGTGTCAGTTTAGGTACCTACTATTGTCCATTATTATTCGAAGTTTCATAATGATCACATGTGCGCTTAGTTGTGTTCCGCGTAAAGAGCTGGAGAAATAATACCTAGAAGCAAAGCTGGGGTTAACCTATTGATTTTTTCTTATAATAAATGACGTCCTTAGGCCCGGATACCGCTTGCCATCAAATGGATTCAGTGTTCGTTTTTCGACATATATTACATCAAAAATTTGTACTGCCATTTCTTATTACTTATTTTACCTATCTTTGTTGGCATCTACATTATTTTGCTAGAAATTCCCATCAATTGTCTACCTACAAATTTAAAATCTTCTATTATCCTCCTTAATTTCCTCACAATTAATTTTCTTCTACAGATGCACCCTAACTGCTCACAAGTACACAGAGGACGACCGGCCTCGGCGGAGATCATCAGGTCTTCAATCTGGAGAAAACTTTCATGACCTTGGACTGGACCCACCGAACGAGAAGCAAATCCAATTGATCAGGAAACTTGGGTCTGAAGCTTTACTAAAAGGTAAGAGGTCTTAGAAAAGAACCACTCTTTGGCAACTAACAAATTGTTGCATGTTTTCAAAAATTTATCGATAGCTCATATTTTTTTCGAGGTAACTTTTTTGAAAATGTTTTTGTAGTGAATTTATTACTTATTTAATTTAACATACTAGAACTGGTAATTAAAATACTCAATAAATTCCGTTTTAATAAAATATAAGTAAATTAAAAAAATGGCAATTGGTCAATAATTGCAATTGATAAATAAAAAAAAACAGATAATCACAAAACTACATGGCCTCAAAGTAAGCGAGGCTTGTGTTATGAGATACCATATAGCGAACTAGGGGGAACCTAGAATATAAATACGTAGATAGATAAACACCTAGGAACATTTCTTTTCTTGTTCCGGTGATGAAAAGGTTGATCAAAATTGGAATTTGTCACACTATCGCGATTCACTGCTGAATATACTGCCTTTTTTATACACGTATTTCCCAATGGATGTCAAATAGCGAACATTAACGCAATTTAAATACACAATAACACGCTTAATTGTCCAGTCAAACCACGACTTTGTGTACTACGCCTCAACACTCAAACTCAAATGTAACTCTTACAGGCCGCGATGGAGATACTCCAGAGCATTTGATAGACTACCGAGGCAGCCACTTGCCAGATGCGCAGGCGTCGAGCCACAACCCAGATAATGAATTTGTTTACAGTAAGTTTTACTGCAGTAATATATTAACTCTTAAGACTAAATAAGAGGAAACTACATGGATTAGTTGCTGAAAATATACAAGATATAACTTGTTTATAGATTTAATGACACCGTTAAAGAAAAGTGATATAAAAAGGCTTACCATAATATACCTGAACACAAAGACATCTAAAGCATTTGGCTAAACTGTTACATTTTAAGGAGAATTGCTGTTGAAATTCTTGCCAATTTTTCTCAACTGATTGACTTTCTGAAGTGGTGATACATAAATTTTGATTTTTAAACTAGTTCTTCTTTGAGCTAATATGAAGATTTTCATCAGACAATCAAGATGTTCACGTTACGTTTCGTTTTCAGCGGATGCCATTCCTGAATGGTACGGTGTCACTCCAGACCTCAGCGAATGCCGGTCCGTCTGGCTGAACAGCCTCGAAGCCAGGGTCAGGGAAGGAGAGTCTCTACTCAGCATCAGCAATGATTTGGCTCAGGTAAGGATCTTCTGTTATTTATGTCTGTAGTTTTTTGACTGGACTGCAACCTTTATTTACTGTATACCTTTAAATAAGCACTAAAAAGTACAAGCTTTTTCAATTTATGTTTTTAAACCTATTGTTCGACTTTTTGATAGTTCTTAATAAAACTATGCAAACACTTGAACAAATTAGTAAAATCAAATATCTCCTAGATATCAAGTAATTTTTTGGTAATTTTCGTGGAATTAAACAGTATTTACCTTTCACCCTCAATTATTAGCGTGAAACAGTCATAAACATCCTTTCAACCTCACAAACTTTAACAAATCTACTTTTATTTCAGGTGACATCCTCAAAAACACTGTACGGCGGAGATATGATGACTACCACAAACATCATGAAGAAGTTGGCGCAAAGAATGTCACAAAACGTGCAAACATTTCCCGACGCACGACAAAGGGAGGCTATTGTTACAGATATGCTGCTTGGAGTTATTAAAACTGGTAAGAATAACTTATTAATCATACTAGTTTAATAAAAAATATACATTTTTATATTCTTCTTTGTTGTTTACAATTTTAGTGTGTTTATTTTTATTTAAACAATTCTGCATGAAACTGACAAAATACTGGATTAAATGAAGGCCTAATTTTCATCCAATGGTCAGTTTCAGTTATCTAAGGTATAAAGTATTTAGTTGTTTTACGATTTTTTATAATTTTACTAGCTTTATCCCGCAACTTCGTATGCGCTTAACTACCCTTCTCGTGAAAATTTCAGAAACTATACAACCAGACACCTACTGCAAAGAACCTTTATACCAAATATCACACCCATCCACTCATGGAATAAGTTTTTTTCACACAAACTAAAAATCATATATTTCCCGTGCCCGTGGGAATTTTGGGAATTTTTTTCGTAACACAACCAGTCACTCTTTGAAGAACCTTCATGCCAAGTATCACGTCCGTACACTCAAGGAATAAGATTTTTCATACAAACTAAAAAGTCCAACCCCTTCCCATGGGAATTTCGGGAATTCGTTCCATAATACAAACAGACACTTATTGAGGAACCTTTATATCAAGTATCACATCCGTGCACTAACGGGATGGGATTTTTTAATACAAACTAAAACATCATATATTGCCCGTTCCCGTGGGAATTTCGGGAATTTCTTTCATAACACAACCAGACACATATTGAAAAACCTTTACACCAAGTTTCACATCGGTGCACTCAAGGAATAAGATTTTTCATACAAACTAAAAAGTCCTATATTTCCCGTTCCCGAGGGAATTTCGGGAATTCCTTCCTTAATGCACCCCTACATCTCCTTAAGAATGTATGTTTCAAATTTCAGCTTTCTACGCCCAGTAGTTACGGCTGTGCGTTGTCTGTCAGTCACTCAGTCACTCAGTCAGTAACGGAACAGTTTTATATATATTGATAACCATGACACAGAATGTTTGCAATAATGGAATAAATATTTTTGTTTTTATCTTATTTTACTTATTTAAATATTTCGTTTAGAAGACGTACCCATAATAAAATTAATGAAACCGTTTATTCGGAGTAAAAAAGAACACAAGAAGTCATGCTTATATATTTACATCAGTAGGACAATTATAGAAAAACAAGGAAAAAACTTACCCCGAAATTCTCCCTATTCTTTCCAGGATCGAATCTTCTAGAAGAAAGCCAAAGAGCATCATGGGCAGACCTCAGCGTGGAAGCTCAGAACAGAGTCGCAAGCGCATTGTTAACGCAGTTAGAAGAAAACGCCTTCCTATTGGCTGACGCGGTCACGAAAGAGAAGACTATATTGCAAATTGTTAAGAATATTTGTATGTATTTTTTTATTTATTGTGATAAGCTCTATCAAGTTACAAATTCGAATGAATATGTTTAGACAATTATGTAGATACTTAAGTTAGGACCTTAGATACAGAACGTAGGTACTTGCCCGGAAAGTAACAAAAAATACATAAAGCACCTCATACTCATAATTTAAATTAGTTGTCAATGTTTTTTTAAAGCCGTGGATATTTTACCTCGTATACCTTTTTTGTACTTTAACTAATGGCGGGTCATGACTAGGCTTGCCAACCGTCCCGCTATACGCGGGACGTCCCGTTTCTGAGACCCTTAACGAGGCGTCCCGCTCAGGGTGCATGCGGGACGCTAAATATCCCGCTTTTCGGAATTAGCTACGACATACGGCATATTTTACAGTATTTCTAGCGATGCATCTAATCACGGAAATGTGAAGTTATTTCCTATAGTTGTGAGATTCTACTGCCCTGAGGAGGGTATCCGCACATGTTTGCTTGATTTCTACGAAGACCCTAATGAGAAAACGATAGATATATATAATAACATTAAGACACGACTTGAATGTCATTCTCTCGATTTGCAAAACGCATCTGCGTATGCTGCTGATAATTCGAATGTTAATTTCGGGAGAAATAATTCAGTTTTTACACACTTACGGAACGAAAATGGTAACATTATGCCTGTAGGATGCTCAGCGCACATGTTGCATAATGCTGTTGCGCATGCGGGTGCAAAATGTGAATTTGATGTGGAAACTTTGGTTCTAAAAGTTTATGGTTACCTGTCGTATCATGCACAGAGAGTTCAAACACTTTGTTATTTTTCATCTCTCGGAGAAAACTGTCCAGTCGCATTAAAGAAATTTTTTGACGAGGATGAGGCCAAAAAGACCGAATGCTATCTTGGTTTTTCTGACAACGTTCTGAAAAGTTTTCAGAACGGCATCATGCGTTTAGAGAAAGAAAATGCGTTGTCTTGTGAAACTTACAACATTGTGAAAAGCATACGACAGCAAATACAACAAAGAATAGATGACGAATTTTTCGGTTTTATTTGTACTAATACAATGAAAAGTTTTTTAGATGAAGATAAAGAGTCAATGAAATTGACTCTTATTGCGTGGTATAATAATGTGCTGAAATATATTGATGGCCTCTTCGACTTCTCAGAAAGTAATTACTTAGCTTCCATACGGATATTTGCGCTAGAAAGGGAGTTTACTTATAACGAATTAGCAGAATGTTGCGAGAAAATGGCGTTAGTCCAGAAATTAGATATGGATAAGCTCTATGAGGAGTTTTGTACTGTTAAAGAAACTTTAAAAAAAGTCATTGAAGATGAAGAGCGAGCCAATGAGAGTACTCAAAAAGCGTCAGTCTATGAAGTGTGGCACAAGATATTGTCGGCATCAAACACGCGGAACTTGCTGAAAATATTTCAATACATTGCATCTATTCCGTGTTCTAATGCAGCAGCAGAGAGGGTCTTTTCTCTATGTAATAATGCTTGGACCGATGCGCGAAATCGCCTTCATGTGGATCCTGTGAAGTCAGAGCTGCAAGTTAAAGTTAATTTTTCTTACACATGCAAAGATTTTTACAATTTCGTCCTTAAAAATAAAAAAATCTTGAAGAGTGCCAAGTCTCAAGAAAAATACTCATTTAAGAAGTGATTACATAATTAAGTATAAAATACACCATTTATGTTACAGTGTAAAATATATACTATAAAAATTATAGATATATTATTGTATTACTATTAAACATTAACTTTTATTAATCTTACAAGGAGTTTTATTTTACTTCTACTGCTGTTTTGCAAAGAAAAGTTCACGTTTTTTTGGATTCTATACAAAATTCAATTGATCCCGCTTTTTAAATCCAGGTCCCGCATATGAGATCATTATTTCCCGCAAATTCGTATTTTGAAGTTGGCAAGCCTAGTCATGACCTAAGTTAAAGCTACGACTAACATCCCTACCAGCTACGAACAGCCGTACGCGGAGATTATGTTAACTGACGGATATAATAACCCTCCTATTCGAAATTAGTCACTTAAATGACAAAACGTTGAATATTGAAAAGCTTTTTAGCCTTGTAGCTTATTCTACATTTTGTAGGCAAAACTAACAGTTTTTAAGCTATTGCTATGGCCTTGAGCCTGGGAACCGAATCCAGAAAATCTGTAACGATAAAAACCTAACACCCCCCACTCCGACCGGCACAGCGGTGATACTTTGATTTCATAACTTTACATGCGGGCTTTAATAAACAATCAGCGCCATCTACTAGAAACTTGTGGAACTTCATATTAGATCAAACATTACTGCATTAATAAAATAAATAAATTATAATTGCATAAGTTGATAAAAAATGCTATGCAATGTCTTTACCGCGGCAGTCTCCGAGTGCCACACGTCTTTTTTTATATTGAAACGCGGCATAAGTGGTACCTACAGTAAATAAGATACAATTTTGGGCTTCTACTCCCGTCATATTCTTTCACACATACATCCAATCCTATCATCCATCAACTCTTTATTCTTTATTCTCAATAGTAATCATATCTCCTACAGGTTTATCAGTACGAGTCCTTGAAGTGAAAAACGTTGAAGATGAAACATTCCCGTCAACCATCGCACAGGAGCAATGGAAATCTTCTGATGATACCATCACCATACCCAAAGCTGCTTTACTGGGTAAGTCTGAAAATTAATCAACGAATGCAGAGAAAACTTTGTCTGAAGTATAAGTAACAGTTAATTTTCTTTTCAAGAAGTACTAGTATCTATATCTAGAATATCGATTTCGATGAAATTTATATGGGGCCACCTCTGACATATCGTCTATCAAATGAAACAAGAATATTCAATATCCATTCATAATTATCCAAAAAATCGTGTAGCAAAGATACGAAAAAAACACACGAACCTACTCCTTATGGAAGTCGGTTGGAAATGCCGGATTTATATATTTTTTAACTCGACGTTTCGGTGTCTTTGTAGACCCCGTGATCACGAGAGACTAAGTGTCGACATTTTAAAAAATAATTTAAGCAGCTTAACAAAGTAAAAATTTACATTTTAACTAGACTTTACATTCCCCATGGTCAGTTGTGCATGATAACGGAATTCTTAGAAAAAAAAATATTTCTCCCTACTTTACGCTAACGACTTATTTAGGTCTTATAAGAGATATTTAAATGCTAATACTTGATTTCTTCTTACAGATAATCGACAAAACGACCTCGTGCGCATCGTATTCTTCGCCTTCGATCGCCTGGAAGAGATCTTACCGCCCACTTTCGGAAAAAACCCACAATTTGCGGCTTTCAACACAGAAACAGCGACACAGAGTAGCAGCATTAGTCTTAATTCGGAAAAGAAACCGAATGTGCAAGCTGTTTTGAATTCTAAAGTAAGTGTGGAGCAATCATTTTTTATAGTGAAACATAAATGTGGGGATAGGATCTGGTTTTGAGTGCAGTATCAATCCCCACAATGATCCATGCAATGATTTGGGTTCATGAATGTATATTTGTGTATGTACGACATTAACATACCCATGACGACCACTTTGGCGATGGGGTAAACCTGTCTGCCTCAGACGAGAGTGGTTGCGGGTTCGATTTCCGCACGTAACAAGAAAAAAAAATGTTCCGTGTCTCCGTGTCTGGGCGTTTATCTATTTATGTATTTATACCCTAGTTCGCCCTTGTCACCAAATATCACCGCTCGCTCGGTGATGTGTTCCGGCAATGCTTTTTTGATGATTCAGTTCCTTTTCATCATGTGAGATGAAAGTCAAATGCGTCTTTACTCACTGAAAAAAACACTTATCTTTCTTAAACCTGGATTAGAATCGAGATCCTCAACAAGGTAAATGCTACATCAGAAGCTGCATTGAGTCTTCTAAATCAACGTTTAAATTACTTATTAAAATTATTTAATAAGTAATTTAAATTTAAATTTGTAATTTTTCTATTTTTTTGTTGTGTGTGTGTCAATAAATTTCTCATTCATTCATTCATTTCTCCTTCCAGGTAATATCAGCAAGTTTAGGCAACGGTCGTCACATCCAGCTCTCACAAATGGTTCACCTCACAATGAAACATCTGCGAACAGAGAATGTCACAAACCCTGCATGTGTGTTCTGGGATTATACGTTACAGTAAGTATTATTTGTTCTTTGTTTAATTATTTCTATGCCCCTAGAGATAAAGACGGTTTTTATCATCATCATAAGTAATCAATTGTTTTGAAATAAGAATAAAACATTTAATTTTAACTTAAGTGATATAAGCCAAATTTTAAACCATATAGTTGGCAATTAATTTTCTTAACAACTTCAGAATCTAGTTCACAAATTCTTACCATCAAAATGTATTAAATGCATTAAAACAAGCATAATCATATTTAGATACTATTTACATTACAAAATACACTCAAATATTTTAATAAAATACCTATTAATACATTGATATACTGATAATGTTTATTAAAATATACATAAATATATATTTAACCAGTATGTAATTTTTATTCTAGTGGCTGGTCTGCTGAAGGCTGTCAAGTAGAATGGACAAACGCATCTCACACAGGCTGCGCATGCTCACATCTCACTAACTTCGCCATTTTGATGGACGTCCATGGAATTGATATCGGTAAGTTTTTGTTTAAACCATCAAATGTTTCTTGTACCTACTAGCAATATGCCTCTGTTTCATGGGTGGCGAAGTATAGCTCCCAGTTGCCATGTTTTCTTTTCGACATCATAACAATAAAAAATTAAACAATAATTAAAGTCTTATCTAAAATAATTTCTACAAATGTCGGATTGGTGAAAACCGTATGCCTAATTTGTTTTTTGCGCATTCAACCTGATGCGGGACTGTGGGTTATAATATGTATAGATATTTGGTATTTAAACAACATTGCGAATCATATAAAGCAACTGAAATAGTACCTATTAAGATCAAGTAATATGCAACAAAAGCTTGTTTATATTGTTAGATTCTCAGTGTATTCAATAGCATATCTAACGTGTTTTAACTATGACTATGTTTAACCACCAATGATTTTTGAAATTATTTACAAAATGGCTATCACGTAGTCTGTTTGACGGCAGGTTTTAAATATCAAATCCTCTCTTTAGGCTTGCGTTTAGTTTATGAATGAATTGGCTATTTGATTGATAGATTTATTTTTTCACAGGAGCTAAGCACGAGCTTGCCCTTCGTCTGCTAACGATGATTGGCTGTGGAATATCTGCTGTCGCTTTGTTTGCAGCCGTCCTTGTCTTTCATTGTTTACGGAATATGAAAGTAAGTGGGTTAATTTCCTTTTTTTAAATTGTTTTAATTGGTAACTAAACCGACGTTACATATATTCAATCACTAGCCACATCACTCGGTTTTACCCGCGTAACTTTTGATCCCGTGGGAATTTCGGGATAAAATATAGCCTATAACCTTCCTCAACAGTTGGGCTATCAAATGCAAAAAGAATTTTTCAAATCCCACTTGTAGTTTCTGAGATTAGCGCGTTCAAACAAACAAACAAACAAACAAAAATACAAACTCTTCAGCTTTATATATTAGTATAGATATTAACTGGCAGCTAAGAGTTAAAGTACTGATTGTATTTATCCAAGGAATCAAATAGCTGTTTCATATATTTTGTGTGGAATTCTCTTTGTTTACCATTTGAGAACACAAGATATCGCAGGCGAAAAACCAACATAACTAGCAACTAGCAACTGCTTGTGGTTTTACCTCCGTAACTTTGGACATGAAAAATCTCTTAATAAAGTACCACTTTGGCGATGGGGTAAACCTGTCTGCCTCAGACGCCATTGGTTGCGGGTTCGATTCCCGCATGGAACAAGAAAAAAAAAATGTCCGTGTCTGGGTGTTTATCTATTTGGGTATTTATATTCCAAGTTCCCCCCCTAGTTCGCTACATGGTATCCCATAACACAAGCTATGCTTACTTTGGGGGCATGTAGTTGGTGTGATTGTCTAGGGATTTTATTTATTATTTATAGCATATACTTATTAACCTTTTCCGAGACTAGGCTTTAATATACAAAAAGAACCAGTTTAGCGCGTTCAAAAAAAAATCCTTCATCATTTTATGTTACTTTTTAACATTTCACAATGTTTCCCAAATTTTAACCCTCAAACTTCCACAGTCTGACCGTGTGCTGATCCACAAGAACCTCTGTGCCTGCCTCCTGATTGCTGAGCTGGTCTTCATGCTTGGTATCGATCAGACCCAAGATAAGATATTATGTGGAGTGATCGCTGGAGTGCTGCACTACTTCTTCTTGGCTGCTTTCGCCTGGATGTTTTTGGAAGGTAAAAGGATAAATGTGGTACTATTTCTACTAGCTTTTATCCGCGACGTTTGGCTTTAAATCAAACTAAGCCCCTTAGGGGATTTTCAAAAAGAAATAACTTTTGTTTGGGCCTCGATTATCAACTAGGTACTTTCTTTAAATATGTCCATATATACTTGACTCTTGTTTTTGTGTTACTCAAAAAGTCATTTTACAATACAAGGTTAATTTGTAGTCACCAGCCAAATTTAAATGTAAGTTTCTTTTATACGATGTAAACGTACATACCTGCATATTTATATTAGCGTCGCTCAATACAAAAAGGTAGAAATATTGAACCACAAACTTTTAAAAAAATAGTCGCTGTTGATGAAGGCGGCTACTACGAAGCGGCATTTCATTGATAATACTACGACGTAGTTCTACAAGAAGTGTTGTAGTACCGCGTAATTGCCTTTATTTAAATGGTAATTTAGAGTGACCATGGTTTGCTTAATATGTTAGCGGGTATATTTATCTCTTTGTAAAAAAATCTTTTTTTTGCAAAAATCGTTTCTATGAATAATACTTATTGTGTAAAAAAAAATGGCCGATGACTACAAATCAACCCTGTATAATCTTTATTTACCTATTTACTTCGTAAACATTTGTTTTCGAACTCGATAGATATATTTTTCAAACTTACTTATATGTATAATTCTGCATGCATGTATGTGTGAAATGTATAAAGTGAGTACATGTGTATGTGTTGCATATGTATGCATATTTATGTATCTCTATTAAATTTAATCATTTGCCGCGCTTGGCCGGCAGACTAGGTGGGTTCGAAGGTTAAACCAAATAAAAAAAAGAATAACTTCGGTTTAACAGTTATTTAATTACTTTCCTCTGCTCTAGGTTTATAAGGTAACAATGTTAGTGGAGCACTGGCCTGTTGTTTGAAGTTGTAATCCTCGTGCCGGTGTTCTGCTCCAGGCGCGTCCCTTTTAATTAAATTCCAACAATGCAGGTTCTTCTCGGTAGTATTCTTTAGTATTCAGGATTGGTAGAAGGTTAGCTCGGCATGCCGAATTATATCTTCCGCTTTAAATTTGAATCCCCACCTTGAACCTGGAATGCACGGCGAATAGAAAGGGCGTTAGTCGCGTAATCAAAATGGCCGACACGACGCTCACGGCACAAAGGTCGCAGTGTCTCCATAAGGAAGTTAGGAAAGGTATTCTAGGGTTACACATAGTTAACTTTACAATTTAAGTTAGAACACCATAAAAATAAACATTTTAGAACAATAAGGGACAACTCACCCGGTAGACGGGATAACTTTTTCAAAATAGAAATTAATTAAGTTTTTTAAGCGCGTCCGCTCTCAGTTGAACACGAAACGAAAAGGCCGAGGCTGAGGCGCCCGCAGGGAGGGAAAAGAACGAGTTGGTTCTCAGGCAGCGTTGCGTTCATTCACCATAGTGAATGTAATGTATTTTAAAGTTATTCAACAGGCAAAGAATTAAGCTATTAAGTATGCAGATTGCTACACATTTTATTTATTTACCTATATATTCATGTATATATACACCTACTCAGGCCTTATTGATAGGAAAGTTTTGTTCTAATAAATATAAATTCCATAATAAAGATCCTAACATAATAGTAAATCATTAATTGCTAAGTAATAAATTGTACCTAATAATTGTAAAAAAAAATTGTCGCTAGCTATATTTATTTTGTATTTTAAGGAATAGCGGGGTATCCTGACACAGGTAATTAATACTTAATAGGATGCCCCAACAACCTGTAAATTAGTATTAGTTTTTGCGAAATAAATGAATTAATACTTTACAACATACCTAATCATTTACCAATTCCTCAACAGGATTCCACCTCTACGCAATGCTGGTAGAAGTATTCGAGCCAGAACGAGCGCGAACTCGATGGTATTTAGCAGCGGGTTACTGCATCCCTGCCATCATCGTGCTGTCTTCCGCTGCTGCTTATCCAGCTGGCTATGGAACGTCCAGGCATTGTTGGTTGTCAACTGATAGGATGTTTATGATGAGTTTTGTTGGACCTGTTGCTATTGTTCTGGCGGTGAGTTTTCTTTCAATATTTGTAGGTATTTGAAAAAAATGTCTTATGAAAATATGCAGAAACAAGAAACTTAATATTATCCTCCTTTTGAGTTTATGCGTGTATCAGATGGATCTTCTTTAAAAAGCTGGTATTTTATATTTGAAAAAAAAAAAACAATTGATGAAGAGTATTTTTAATCGGATTCTATTAAGTATTATAATTTAATACAGCCATGGAATCCTATTAGAATAGGCCTTTACGATAATCTTATAAAAATGCTAGGTTTAATTATTATTGTAACTGAGAAAGTTGGCATTTTGAATGAATTCATAAGAAAAGAGAACATATTTAATATAGGTAACTCTGAAAACTACAAAATATTAAAAAGAAGGAATTCGCAATGAAGTAAAAGGACTAGTTATATCTTAACATCCTTTATTTATTTGACATTTCACTTAGTTAAACAGTTCAGAGACTAATGAGGTATTTTATTTTAATTTTCAGGCTAACTGGATCTGCCTTAGTATGGTGATCTATATGATGTGTCACCATTCAACCGTCTCCATCAAAGCAAAGGAAAACTCCAAACTCTACAAGATCAGGTAAATACATATCCTATTATTTATTATTTTTATGTCAACTTTTCGTGATGTTGGAAAAAAATGTTTCTTAAATAAATGAAAAATGTCATAAATAAAAAAGGTGGTCTTAGCTGCAAAACTATACCATAAGATGGAGCTACGTTAGCAATATAACGTAAAAACAAAAATGTGGTAAGTAATTGAACCCCGCTAGCTCAGTGGAATACTGGTCGGGTAATTATTATTTATCACATTTTTCATTTATTTAAGAATAATTGAGCATTTTAAATGCAAAAACTTATAAACATTATTAAAAAATGTTTCTCTTCCCAGGCATAGGTACTGTAAAATTCAGTTTGGGGGACAGAGGACAATAAAGCTAAAGGACAATAAGTTTTTATGGGCGATAGAGTGACCCTCTGTCACTGCATTAGTTTCCCTCCATCATTATAATACCTCCGAATTTGTCAAATGTGATATCAGATGGTTTTATAGCCTCTGGTGTTCTGCCTACCCCATAAGAGATACAGGCGTGAAGTTATGTATGTAGCATTGTGCAGCTTTTTCGATTCAATGTTGGGTCTGAAGTAACTGTTAATTCATCACGACGATTTCCGTGCTTTGTAATCGTAAATATTTTGAGAGTGTTAAATATTTAGGCATCCACTCATCATCACTGCTCCAGCTTGATTCTTTACGGTTCCAATATATTCGCCACCCGGGGAGAGATTGACGACCTGCCCTGGACTCACGTAAACTAGATTGCGAAGATGATGATTAAATAATTATTAATGTTTTCTTTTTCAGGGTCTACCTAAACAGCTCCCTAATCCTAGCCTTCCTACTCGGCTTGACCTGGACATTTGGGCTTCTCTACTTGAACGAACAAACAGTGGGCGTGGCTTATGCCTTCACCATATTGAATTCTCTGCAAGGACTCTTTATATTCATCTTCCATTGTCTGCAAAATGAAATCGTAAGTAAAGTCAATGCTGTAAAGTAGATGAGGATATTTGTAGCTCTTTTAAGCTAAACCGGATAATAGCAGATTTCTGAACTGAATCTCAATACAAAATCCTTGTTTGTTAACACTCAAATGTATAATCATTGAAAATACAACCAAAATCTAGAGTTGTTCTTGGATTGAAATCATGATTCAATATACGAATCGACATAAGTGGATTGAGCTCAATTTTTTATACACATAGAGAACCAAATCTGAATGATTATATGTAGGTATAGCATAGTATATGATATACCCTGATATTCTCACGAAACCACTAAAACAGATAGTATTTTTGAATAATGTTCATTAAAAAAATCAATGCCGAGAAGTCCCGAGTTAAGCATAGTTTGGGGAACGGACTTTTACTAACTAACTCGAATTTAATTGTGATTTTAATTTATTGTGATACCGTCCAGCTCTGCTGTATAGGCTAGTAGAGACATACTTCTTAGTAAAATGGCATTTAGGCCTGGGCCGCACCCTGCATTTTGTTGGAAGTGAAAACAAACAACTACAGTCGCCTTATTACATACCAACTACGAATACCTACGTAGTTGTTGGTATATCAATATTATAAGTAACTAATCAATCATAATAAAATATGTCCAAATTACAATTTCAGTTCCAAAAAGAATTCGCTCGTCTAATCCGCCGGCACCCATCTCTGTCATGTTGTCTCCGCTTCACAACTCCCCCACTCAGCAACAACCCTGCTACCTCATCTTCTAACCACGTGGATACCCGAGGGTCTGTGAAGAGGAGGTACCAGCAAACTGGAGGGCCAGAGGAGGATCTGGACCCTAGAGATGTGACGGTTAGTTGAGGAATTATTCGCTTTTGATAATTTTATATCAGAAAAAGACTTATTTTTTACTGGATTTATCGCGTAAAGTTGATCAGTCGCTTGTGAAAACGGGGATTGTAAAGACAACGACACATCAAGTTGAGATGTAAAATATAATTAAGTATACGCGATAAATCTAAGTAAAAACTGTTTAATTGAGAAGTTAATATACAGAAGGCAGCAGGTCATTCGTTACAAACCTGTCAAATTTCCGCAATCAATTTTTAAGTCAGGGGCATAGAGTTTAGATTCAATTACATTTTTTTACAGTTCTGGAACGCTCTTTCTGCTGTCTTCTGTACCTAAAAATATATACAACGTTATTTTTCGTTTATGCGAAACCTAGTACACGGGTCAAATATCTTCGTTCAAACATCAATATAAAAATAAAATTTATCATTTAAACTGACCAAATTTCAACGTTCTTGTTGTCACTTCGAGTGAGCTCGCTCGCTCGCTGCCCCTTCATGCAACGTAGGTACTATCGAACCAATTGAATCATTTTGGCAAACCGTCTAAATGCTAGCAGGTCGAAATTCGCTTGAAGATAGGTTTCCTTGGCGACGAACTTGTTAAATGATAACATTTTACACTGACATTCGCTGAGAACAGAATTCGTACAGTATCTAAAATTTACGCGATAGACCTTACAAGTTTGACAGTTTCAAAAGAATGAGAAGTTTTCTGACAGCTCATAAAAAAAACAAAACGGTACAAAAATTGTACAAAAGGCTCCGATAGATGGCGCTTTACAAAAGGCGAAGTCTCGTCTGTCATATAGCCATTTATTCCACACTGCGTTTTTAAAAGTAAAATAAATTAATTGACGTCTGTATCAGAAATTGAACGTATAAATAACCATAGATGGTAGATACCACTTACCTACATTATAGTATACAGACTTAACGCCTTCGGCTTTTTAAAAAGTGCCATCTATAGAGGTTTTTTGAACTAATTTTTATGAGCTGTCAGAAAACTCCTCATTATCAGCAAAATAGGTTATGATTCAGTTGGTTCGATAATACCTACTTGCGAATCGCGTTTTATGCCACGTGACAAGCTAGTACGTACATGCGCACGCGATGAATTATTGTGTACTTTATTTAAGGCTCAACGAAATAATTGAGTTAAAATAAAACATGTTATATAAACTAGTGCAATCGATTCTGTTAATGATTCTGAACAAACTGTCATCAGGTTTCGTATAAACAAAAATTACGTTGTATAACAATGGTGATAAGTGAAATAAAATTACAATCTGTTACCTGGTTTAACGTTAATACCTGAATTTATAATGGCAATGGCATGATAAGTTGGAAATTATTATACCAAACTGTGTGTGCTCTGAATAGAGAAATTGATTTAGAGAAATTGAGAAATTGATTGAAAACATTGACATATATTTGTCATTGTAGAAAAAAAAATCCTATTCAACAATGAACAATTTAATTTAGGGATTTATAAAATATTGAGCATTAATAATGCTCTGTCTTTAGAAGTATTGAGGGTGAAAATCCCTCCATTAAAATTGGGTTTTATTGATAATGGTTTGAAACAATCCCAAATTTATATCATGCAATTATTAATTTTTAATCAATAAATATAAATAAATAAAATCCCCTGACAATCACACCAAATACATGGCCCCAAACTAAGCATAGCTTGTGTTATGGGATACCATGTAGCGAACTAAGGGCGAATCTAGAATTATATTACATAAATAGATTAACACCCAGACACGGATTTTTTTCTTGTTCCGTGCGGGAATCGAACCCCATCGCCAAAGTGGTCGTCGCTAGCTAGTCTACAAATAATTTGAGCTTGTACAGTCACGTCCAATAATTTAGCTGTTTAACTATTTAATGGAGTATGTGTGATAATAACGCTTGGGGTTATTAAAACATAAGCTTATTGTTAAAGGTGACGGTATTAACTAACCATATTTACTTTCATATAAATTTGAGAAGTTAAAAAATATTAAGTCAACTATATACATGTCAACAGAACTCTGCGAGTACATCAGTATCGGCATCAACAACAAACAACTTAGTCATTAACAATTTAAACGTTGTTGTTAACAACAATAACCATAACAACAATAACGTTATAAATAACGCCGCGGTCGCATCCTTAGCGGCCGCTGCGGCAGCTCATAGCTATCATACTCATAGAAACAGAAGGAATTCACAAGAAAATCAGAATTTCGGATCCAATTTTGGACCTACACTAAACGCAACAGGAGCTAATTTCGCTCACAATATGCCTGAGAGAGAACCAGGTGCTCCTATGTCGCATTTGAGGAATCCCCTAAATACAGGCAGTGGAAGATACCCGCAAGGATATAGACAAAACGTTCAACAAGGTTCGTATACGCATTTGAGATAGGATTTTTAAAAATAACTTTAAATTCAAAAATACCACCAAAAATACACCACTTTTGGGACTATGTGACTAATCAATTTAAGATTAATTTTAAATTCAAATTAATTTGTTTTTTATTGTTTTAACATTTTTGTTTCATAATTTTTGCTGTGTTACCATTTCTGGCCACTAACATTTTACTTTGGGTTTTTTTTTAATTTGTAAAAATGGATTTAACACGATGCGTAAAAAGGAACGCACCAAATCGTGTATGACCGGTAAGTGAGTAATTTATGTTTTTTTTATTAACTTTATGTTTATTACTTCTTTATTTTATAAAAAAATCTTTGCTTAAAGAACTAACAATCCTATATTTTAGTAAATTAACATCTAGTGGTGTGGTGGTTTAGTGTTGCATCTCATTTTGAAAACGTACTAAGTTACTTAGATCTAGCTTATTATAAAGCTAAAATAAGTAAACTTATAATAAATATATCCTATCTCTACTAGTTTAAAATGCGTATACAAACCTTGCTTAAATAAGCCTAATCCTCCTATACAATAAAGTATAGTACAATACCTCTTTCTTCTCCTATATTATAATAAGTCTATGTATTTTAATTACTTTTTACAACTATCTATATAACTAAACAGAGTTACAACATTCAACCGGAGTCTTCGAGATGGAATATTCGACCAACAGCACCAATATACGATGACTCCAGAAATATGAGAATTCCGACGCCCCAAAACATTCCGCATAGTTCATCTCACACTCAAAGTATCGCTTCGATGCATAGCTACAGAAATAACATTGAAATTCCGAACGAATACCAGAATCTTCGATCACGGTCGCCATCTTGTTTTTCTAACAAGATGGCGGCGTCGATTGGCGCGAATGATTGGGCGGGAATGGCAACCTCTGGGAATAATGTATGGAAGGTGAGGGGAGGGGCTGTGTTTAACGCTTTAATTGGAGACATTTAGTTTTATGTACACTTTATTAAGATCTCGCGTTTTTATGTAATTATGCTATATATGTTTTTAGTACTTAAAACATTATTTAACGATACCTATATTAAGGCATTTCATTACACGCCTGTAGCAGCAAACGATTTACCTACCCGATTCCATTTTGTAGAGAATTGGACTACAATGAATTCCAATATTCTACAAAATAATATTTGGTAGCTGCAGTTATGTCAAAAGGAGCAATTAATTTTAATAGGAAATTCTGAGAGGAAAACTCGTGTTGAATCAAAACTGTAAATTCCTATTCTCTTTGTGATGATAAATTTAAGTAATCACATTTTGCTGCATGCACACCGGATCCTTGAAATATTTGTTTATTATTAATTGGTAGCTTACATTACTATCTACCACGAGGTACCTTCTGTGTTAAGTTGCTTCGCCACTGTTCTGATATTAAGATAAGACTGAAATTACATTTAGGTTTAATTGAAGCAAATTTAAAAATATAAACTCAACCTAAGATCAAATTATTATTAACAAATATATTGACAATAGTTTTGTTATACATAACATCGTTGTCAATATTTACGAGATCTTTTTAAAGTGTATAACAATAATAACCGCATGAGTTTTAGTTGCATGTTATCATCCTTTAAGCACTTCAAGTTTTGTATATACAATCATTATGTACCATTTAGCCACTCCCTTTTCCTTCTATCATATTACTTCTTACATAAATAATGATATCGGTGTTTTTTTTCATGATGCCAATCTATTTCACATTTTCTACTATATTCATATTTAAAACATCATTATTTATTACAGTAACTATTTGTAGCAAAGTTCTATGGAGCTTGTTTCATCACGTGTTCTAGATTATAACTAATACTACTAGCATATCTATATCACAAAATAACTTCAACGCAGCAAAAGTTATACAAGACACTGCATATAAAAGTTTAAATTGTTTTAATATAGTCCATTACATAGTTGTTGCATTACTTTGTAAAAAAATAGTAAATTTTCTGAAATTCAGTGAGATTTATTTGCGGGAATGTCTAGATATTAACGAATTATTTTCCCACAGAACACTTCTTCTAAGCATCATGTGGGCAACACATCCACTCTGCCTCATCACGACACCTTATCAAGACAGCTGGCTCAACAAAATCACATACACAGCCCTTACAGCGAGTGTGACGCTCCCTTAGCTCCTCTCGCGCCCATTGCTCCAGGATCCCCGAGACATATGATCAAAGATGAAGAAAGTCCTCTACATCATCCTCAAGGTTACCACACTACAAGAAGCTATAACCATGACTTTAGAAATCCACAAGTATTCATGTCCCAGCACTCACCAGGAAGCCAAGAAATGATATTCCGTAAGCACTACAAAGATGAGAACAGACGTAAGCATCACCATCATCATGGAAGCCAAAATGTCAACCATACTTACTCCGAAATAGCCTCGCAACAAGGCAGAATTTACAGACGAGGATCCGAACAAGAGTTCCGCGTTATTCAGGACGATCCTGTCTATGAAGAAATTGAAAGAAATGAGACTCTCATGTCGGATATGTCAGATGATAACTCCGGGCCTGATAACTGCAGACAGAATCCAGGCCACCACGGATCTACGAGCTCAAAATTTTTTAGTGACCATCGACCCTTGATTTCCTATAGCCCGGGAGAAAGACATCACCATGACCAAGATCATTACGCGAAATATGGGAAATGGGATACCCTTGATAGAAGTTACGATCCCAGGCATGCTTATGAAAGTGGTCGACTAATGCATCAATATCATCAGCCACAGGAGAATAACATGCGCGCTCTGGCAGCTGTTTTGAATGGAGAAAATAATGTCGTGTGCCATCTTGAACCACACAACACTTATGATGTGTACCCTCAAGGCACAAACCCTAGGACTGTCTCACAGCCAAGTTTTTAAAAGCATTCAAATTAAATAGTGATTTTTAAAGGTAAAGTTACAATGTGAAAGTGAGTTCTTGAATCTCTCGCGTGACTCTAAAAGAAAAGTGTACAGATCGACTAGCGAATTTTTCTATGAAAGTAGTCATATTAGTGACACACTTTTAAGTGATAGCGTTTTATTGTAGAAAACTTGCCATAATGTGGACATTAAATTAACTTTATTTATAGACTAGTTGTTAAACTTAAATCACTTTTTCCACTGTGATCCTATTAATATAACGCTCGAGGTACCGACCATACAATTAATTTTTATGGCAGGATATTTTCAAAAGCGATTTTGTATATAATATTATAGCTTTAGTACTAGGTTTTAGTACTTCCGGTGTGTCCTTACTACTTCTATCCTTTTCTGTTGTATGGCATGACATCATAGCTAATTTGTATTTACATTGCATATATTGTAGGTACAAAAATCTGTGATCTTTCAGTTATGTTTTAAGTTTAGGTTGAAGCTATTAAAAAATATAATTTACTTAAATTCACTGCCATATTAATGAACTATTATAAATACTCTACTTTTTGATATGGCAATAACATAATTTTAGAGCTGGCAGCACTGTTTTTGAAGTTTGAGTAGCAGCTTTTGTATATTGATTTTTTTTAAATTAATTTTCAAGGAATTTCGATAAGTCCATCCAAACCTTTTATAGACTGACACCACTTAATGTTGTGCACTAATCTGTAAATTAGTAAATTAGTAATAAAAACTTAATTAAAAAAAATAAAAAATATTATACATATTATTTCTACATTAACGTAGATTTAATTTCAATGCCATGAAACTGTTAATTTAAACATTATTAAGGAATTGTGTACTAGAATTGATAAAAGTACAATAAATATAAAAAGGTCTTTTTTTCGTGTATATTTTGGATCGAGTAAGCAATATTGTTAGACTGAAGTATTTAATAAATTTTAGGCCGTTTTACTTTATCTATATAATAACCATATAATTTATATAATCATTTTAGGAAGGCCAAAATTTATGAAATACTTTTTTTAAAAGGAAAAAATAATATTAAAAAAGTGGGGTTATATTTTTTAATTCGGTATACTAGTCCATCTATTCCCCGACTCTTGATATAGTAATTTGTAAAATAGTACCATTGTGTATTTCTGTTATATAAAACTATTATTTTTTGTTTTGATTGTATTTTAAAAGCGTTGACAAGCATATTATTGTAAAGTAGGGAAACAAAAGTGTACATAATTTAAAGTTTATAAAAATAAAGTTGGTTGTTCTGAGAGAACGATGACAAATGACTTTTGATTTTTATTTGTATCTTCATACCTATTTAAGCTTAAGATAATCTTTTAATCCAGGCGACAATGTGTGTCTACTTAACCGCGCAAGGTAGGTATCTACAGTTCGCGCAAAATATCTTCTCCGAACTGAACACGAGGCGTATAGCCGCATATCGATAAGACAATAACACTTTTTTCTCGCTTGTACCTGGGGAAAATGCGCATTTCCACTTGAGGGCAGCACAAAAGTTTTGCGGAAACTGTACTTGAGTTATTAGATACTTACGTAAAAACTTAGTCATAAAATATTTTTCTCTGACCTCTCACTCACGGGCGTGCGTCCGGCTGTCTGGACATTTTCTCGCAGAGCGCTGCTGCTTATCTAGGTGCCTAAGTCATCGTTTGTGACGACGATAGTGAAAATAACCGCGATAGTTTAAAACAATTATTAAAACAATTATTAATTATAACTCACCTAAAATTTGAAAATTGTTGGAATTTTTTGGGTAAGTTATCCCGCTTGGTGAAGATGTATCGTTGGTGAAGATGTATCGCGTTATTCTAGAAGGAAACACATAATCACGACAGCCTTTTTTATAAAGTCAAGATGGACATATGTCTTTCATCACACCTGATGGTAAGTGAACACGAAGACTGGGATGATAAACGTCCATCCACGAGAAACCTATTCTCTCGAAGCTTAAAAGTACTGTAAGACTATACTGGTCAGGAGAAATAGTTCATTCCAAACCGTGGTGACCCATATCAAAAAAGAACTATATATTTAGTGTTGTAAAGTGGAAAGCCACCCTTCCTATCACTGTAACTAGTGGGATACCCTCAGAGTAAGCAGTCGCTTGATTTTTATGTCAATTATCCAGGCCTATAGAAATTAATCGTTGTAACAACTTAACAAGGAAGTTGTTAGCAAAATTGTAATTTATCTATTTTACAATTATTTAACAATACAACATGTTCACAAACATTCAAAATTAACAAGGCCCACATTTATTTACACTTGTCGTACGGCTTTGACGCCATACGTCCTTTACAAATCGATAAAGTTCGCACTGCAGTTGAATAAAGGGACGACCTAATCGCTCGCGAGTTGGAGAGCAATTCTAAACCGACATTACACAGTCTAAAGATGGAAAAGACTTCAAGTAAAGTAAGTTGCTTTTGTAACTGTGACTCAACCAACCCGCGTTTGACGTCACTCTTACCTTATGATAAGTGAAGATAAATGCACAAGAGCTTAGGAAGGAACTGGCTCTTTGAAAACGTTACTGATGATGTTTAGTAATGATTTTTGGCGGCAGATTTTATATGAAGGATGGTAGTTAGCCAGGCGAACCCTACAGGGATCCGCATCCATATCAACCGCGCGTCTATGACGATTTTTTTATATCTGACCATAGCAAGATTATGTAAAAAATTGTTTTTTTTTTTATAAGTGACTAAACCCGCGTTTGACCTCAATCTCACCTGATGGTAAGTGACGATGAGGTCGAAGATGAAAGCACACGGGCTTAGGAAGGAACTGGCTCTTTATACAATATTGCCGGAACACATTACCGCGGGAGCGGTAACATTTGGCGGCAGACTTTATATAAAGGGTGGTCGCTAGCCAGGCGGACCCAGAAGGGATCCTACCACCAAGCAAAAGTTGATTCACAAAACCATGAATTTGTAAAAGGTATGGTTAAAAAGTTATGAGGGTTTGAACGTGGCCGCGCCATTGAAACACGGAGAACTGCGCGGCCACGTAGATCTTTAAAACTAAACACTGCAGAGACCTGAAAGGGCTATGAGTAATCCTAGTATGAAGGTTGGCGTCTTTTTTTTTTCTGGCGGCCAGAGATGAAATGTGGTTAGTATTTTAGGCCTATAGGTAAAACATAGATTGAATTTAATATTGTCTTAAGTTTTCGCGATTCATACTATTAAATAAAACACTTTTTAACCGGATTTATCGCGTATATTTACATTTTAAATTTTGACTCGACGTTTCGGTGTTTGCAGACCCCGTGGTCACGAGTGACTGTCACGATAAATCCGCGATATACGATATAAATCCGCGATTTAATAGATTGAATTTTTAAAAATATAGAAAAAATCCTGGATTTGTATTTTAGCAGCTGTAAGGTTTATAACACCATGACCGCGCCATCGAACAGGTAAAAAATATGTTATCGTCGATATCTCGCTGGAAAAGCATCGCAGAGGTCTCAAGTTTTTTGTAAAACGTTAATTTGAATTTGTAGAAAGTAGTAAAAATATAACAAAAAATCATAGGCTTACACAATAAGAGCTGTAAGACCAAAACCCCATGGCCACACCATTGAAACGGTAAATACGTTAGGTACCGTCAATATCTTGCTGAAAAAACCAGGGTTTGAATTTGTAGAAACTATTGCATAATAGTACAATATGTGTACAATATGCACAAAAAACTCCCAAGGTCATATTTAAGGAGCTGTAGAACTAAATCTTTAATACTGCTTGACTACGTGGTTAGGGTGACCATGGCTTACTATTAACAGAAAACTTTCCATCAACAGAAATTATATCACAAATCCATATTTATCTCGCGTAGTAAATTTAATTTAATTTTAGAACCCTTCTGACCCGTTTCCATTAACCAAGGAAAAGAAACACAAGTTCATTACAACTATGACAATCCATAACTTGAAATGTGGTCTAATAGATGATGACTAAGATTATATCTGTGTTTCTAAGGAAATAAACATATTTTTTAAACCTTACCATTTCATTTAAATTTAATTTAGAATTCTTATAATTTCCATTAAATAGGAGGAAAGTTTTCTGTTATCAATAAGCCATGTTCACCCTATCGACGTATTTAAGCTGTATTAAAGATTCAGTTCTACAGCTCCTTAAATATGAAAATAAAAGTTAAATTTAATAAAAATATTTATCTTTAAGTCATATCTTGAACATCGCACTCGCGAGTGAGTTTAAAATCTGCAGTGCGAATGCGATGACGCGGCGCATCCAGCCCCTGGTATCGACGAGCGAACACTCTTCCATCTCTGGTCCATACGTAGCGCCAGTTCAGACGATTTGCGATGTCACGCACCTGCTTAAAAAGCATCCTGTTGGTTCTCGTTAGCCTTTCGTTGACATAGAACCTCCGAGGAGGTTCAGGCAGGCCCGTGCCCTCGGTGTTGGCGCCGCGACGAACGCGCGCATCTCGTAGCTGTTCATCAAGGTACACCACCAGCGCCCGCGCGACCCGAAACGTCTAACACGCGGCCCACGCGCACGCAGCTCACAATGTCCAGCTCTGTCAGTTGAACCCCCAGCTTGGACGCCAATGTCATGGCAACATGCGGCAGGCCTTCACCTTGCTGCTCAGGTACACAGGAGATCTCTACATCGTTTAGGAGAAGGTCCTGATCTCGGTCATTAAGTTCGACCTTCAGCTGCTCTATTGAGGCAAAGAGACCGTTGAGTTGCTTTTCATCCGATTTATCGCAGACTTGTGACGCCTCCACCTGGTAAACCCGCTCCTCTAGAACGTCACAGCGCGTCGCGCAAACGTCCAGTCTTGCAGTCAAATTTATCAAATGATCGTTTAAGGCTTTTATTTCTAATCGAGTAGCTTTTATTTCCTTTGAAAATAGCCTCAACTCTAATGCTAAGGTCTGAACATCCAAACTAGTTGAATTTGTATTCATCGCTACCGTCTTCCTCAACATCTACAATCGAGGCGGGAGAAGTAGGGTCGGGCAGCGTCTCCGGCGGGCTCACGGTCGCGGCGCCGCGCTTAATGCGCGACACACCGTCCGCGTCCGCCTGCTGCACCGGGGTGTTGCTGTTTTCCATTTTGGGCTGCTTACTTATACACATAACGCACTTCCAGTATAACGTTTTTCTGGTACATTTGCACAGATTAAATCATAATGTTTTTTACAGATTTTACACGTCAAAAAGAGTTTTTCGTCAATAATGTTTAAACATCCCGAACACTTTTTTGAGCCCATGATTGTATTAGATGAAGCTTTTATTAAAAATCTCTCAAATCAAATAAAAAACGCAGAGAAGTGATTTTATAGTTATGTTGTAATCGTATAGCGGATTTCTCTGCTATAAAGTTGGCACCGGGAAGTCGTGCTAGAATCGCAATGTGTATCGAAAGGCCTATAAAGACGTTTGACAGCAAAAAAATCAGAGTCGAAAAAATCGTCGAAAACAGTCGCGTCCTTTCAATTGTATGTAGATTCATTTCACTTTGTAAAAATATGACTTATTACATGTGTCTGTTAAAATTCATACGAAATAAAAAAGACTTTAATTTTCGCATTGCCAAAGTAGGTATTGGTTGAATACAGATCGACTCAATGAAAAAATAGCGTAGGTATAGCTATACCTAATAGGTCTGGAGTTTATAATGATAATTTAGGAGTCAAAAGTATATTTCGATTGAAAATATTTCACCATTTTCAAAATAATAATATTTTTTTTACATCTGCAGGACCTTTCTGTCCAGCATCTTTCAGCAGAGGTATCTACAAGAATAAAAAAAAATTAAATGGCGGCCATTCCGATAGGAGGGGGGGTAGACCCCCATATATGGGTGTTTTTGTCGATGAAATTAGGTATATTTTGTAACCTTAAATTATCGCTAGGTCGTGACGGGACACCCTGTATAATAGGTACTAGCTGACCCGGCAAACGTTGTTTTGCCATATAAATAAAAAAAAAATAGATGTTGGCCGATTCTCATACATACCGGATAAGCACAAAAAATTTCATCATAATCGGTCAAGCCATTTCGGAGGAGTATGGCAACGAAAACTGTGACACGAGAATTTTATATATTAGAGAGATAATAATTTATATTACTGAGAACTAATAATCAACGAATGCAGAGCATTAAAAAAATCGACTTCACGTCAAAACTTTGGTCGACTTAGAATGTCATCCACGTAAACATTCTCCGACATCATACATATTGTTTCAAAAATTTGAAATTTTCAATGAAGTACTCAACCGATTTCAATGAAATGTATATGGGACCAACTATGAAGTATTCTCTATTATATGAAACAAGAATTTTCAAAATCGATTCATAATTGTCCGTAATATCGTGTAACAAGACACACAAAAAAAAACATACAGACGAATTGAGAACCTCCTCCTTTTTTGGAAGTCGGTTGAAAATATGTAAAATTGTACTGTCTCCGAAAGCAAATTTTATTATACATTAATCATAAATCGGCCTGGTATTCTTCTGAATATCCTAATTAGTGGCCGAAGAGTGCTTATGTAAGGTGCCTTGATATATAATACAATCATTACAACCAAGTTTTGCAACAATTATCACATTACTAGGAAAATGAAAATTTTGACCTTCATCAGTGATACCTTTTTAGAATCTACATATACCACACAAGTTTTTAAGATTATGGGCAGCTATAGCACCATACTTTTTTGTCACAGTAGATGATCAAAGTTGACACTAGGAAAAAAGTTGAATAAAAATTGCCTTAAAATGACAATTTTGAAAATGTTTAACGTTAATAACACCTAAAATTGTGTAAAATTTGGTAAAACAATTCTTCAGGAATATAATCCAGTAGAAATTAAACAAAAATACCTAAATTTAATAAAATGACAGCGAAATGAATAAAAGAATTCGGGAAATTTATGAAAAAGTATTGATAGGATTTTCTTACACTCTTACATCCGGACCAGCTCCTGATAATGGGTTATCCATTAATTACGACAGACTCTATATATCGATAGCCATATAATGAACATTTCTACTAAATACTGCAAATTTTCTAGGCAGCATACATAATTTTTTACTCAAAGAATCTTTGTTTCTAGTTCTTAAATTCATGACAGTACCTAGTTTCATACAATATTCCTTATGTTTTTTTACGAACAACAACATTTCAAATATTACGTGCAAACTCGGCAATGTAACTTTGAAACAGCAAATAGGCCTACACGGATCTCTGAAATCTGTTCTGCAAAGTGCTCTAATACATTTCTTTTGACATAAAAATACTTGCTGAATATCTACAGAATTTCCCCCTAAAATTAAATCATATCATAAGTGTATGATCTTTGTAGGAGAAAATTCTGCATTTATCCGTTGATATGTTCTCGAAACCCTGTGACTCTCAATGGTAAGAAAGGCACAAACACTATATAACCTAGGATAGGCGGGAAAGGTGGGATTCACCAACGACGGGGCGCACACAGGGCCGGCCGGCCAGCTATCACAACAACAGCTGCACTACAGATTAGTTTAGTCCTTGATCTCCCAAGTCAGGCAGATGTTGAGAACACAAACAGTCAGTTATTTTCTTACAATCAATTTTAAGTATATTAATCTAGACACGCACGCAAGATCTATTAGCGTGGCTACCATAATTTTTGTACTACTGTTTTATAGTCTATACTGATCGGCTCGTAGCTCGGCAGAACGTACGTACAGGTCATCTTCATAAAAAGAGTGGGCTATTGCGAACTGCGTTGATGGGTCGATACAATCCATAGCCAGTTGCATTAAACACCTAGTAGGTAGGAATGAAGCCGAAGCAGTGCCATAACTCACAGTATTCAGTGTGTAAGTTTTAAGTTTATGTTTCGGATCCTCCCGCCAGAGTATTTGTTGAAGGTTACGTTGGCATAGAATAAAAAAATTGTGGCGGTACATTTTTTCGATATCAAAAGTGACTACAATTTTGTGCTGTCGAAGGCGAACCAAAATTGACAACAAATGTCCATCTGTATGTCATTCAATGACTTACCGCTTGACGTACTGGCGGAAGCTTCGAAAACAACACGAAGTTTAGTTGTGGTGCTCGATTCCTTCAAGACGCCATGGTGTGGAATGTATAATACGCCAGTCTGGAAGGACTGTTATGAGATAAGTTGGTATTTTCAGTCATGTGACCAAGCTGAATATACTCTCTCATAAAGTTGACATAGAGTTCCTTATATTGAGAATCTCGAGCAAGGCGTTGTTCTTAAGATATAAAACGGCGCTTTGCCATTGCATAAGAATGATCTAGCACTGGCTGGGTGACTGCTTTAAATGAATGCTGACTATAAACCGTCAATCTGTATTGCGGTGTGTAGTTTCCGTAAAAAGTTGTTCGCAGGATCTCTCTTCGGCAGTAAGTGTGTGCCTTGGAGATACCGAATCCAGCTCCCAAAAACGTGCCCTGTGCTGCCACTATCCAATAACAGTCGAGCAGTGTAAAGGATGCCCTCGGCGTTTTCCACCCTCACAAGCACTGTGGATAATAGAACGGTACGAGTATCAGTTGATTGGATGATGGAAAGACCAATATTTGGTGTAACAGAATCCGATGTATCTAAGTCCTTCTGTAGCAAGGTGTTATGCTTAATCCTACAATACTTGCAAGACCCCAGTTTACACTTGCTAGCGATATGACTTTGTCGAAGACAGTTTAAGCATGCACTAGAATTATTAGCCTTTTTAATGCGCAACTATACAGTAAGTTCTCGAAAGTCGTCACAGGCAAACAAAAAGTGTTGTTGTTTGCACATAGGACAGGAAAGGTTTATAAAATTATGTTCTGTAGGTTTGGATACGACAAAACTCTTGGTTTTATTAATGTCTATTTGATTGCATTTTTTTTTAAATTAGAGTCTTCGAGCGTCTCTAGGAGGTTGGACATATTACTAATAAAGTTCGTAAAAATTGAAAGAGATGGGGATTCAGATAAAGTATTTCTATGTTCTTCCCAATGTCGGTTATTTACCTGATCCAACTTGTTTGTCATGATGTGTATGACAAGTGTGTCCCAGTGTTGGACGGGCTGGTCTAAAGTTGACAAGTCTCTCAAGTTTTTATTAGTGACGTCAATTACGTTACGCAGTGCTTTGATGGACTCTCTGAAGATAGGTTGAACGTTAAATAAAGCCTACACATGATTATTTACTAACAACCTTTTATTGTCGTACCTATCACACAGTAATCTGCGTTGTAATTATCCGCATTGAAATCGAGATTATCGATCGCTAGTAACGCGCTTCCATAATAAAGATGCACGCAAATTGTGCAATTTATTAATTTTATTTAAGCTTTCGTTATTATGTATTATAGATTTATAAGTTTCTCTAAATTCAAGCCAATCGTGATAATTACCAGCGAATTTAATCAAATCAATTTTAGGTAAACGAATTGAAGTATCATTTTTGTGTGTCTGACTACATGGGCCTATCTGGGATGCGGAGTCTTCTGAAAGAAGCTTTCGAGCATGATCGATGGTTTGTCGTGCAGAAGCCCCCAACGCGTAGAACTGCCTTTCGAACTCTTCACGCTCGGTATATTGCTCCTCGGGGTCATCCACCAACTCCTCATTCTGTAACGCGTCATAATTCTCGTATACATTCGATTTCTAAGAGTTGTAACTCGCTCAATTCATCACATGATTTTGAAACATTTAAATATAAAGCAAACTGCGTAAGCTTAGCCTTGATGGAAGCTCGCTTTTTGATAATGCTCTTAATATCGTTAATTTTAAAGAGTGAATAAACAGGAAAGAAACTAAAAGATTGCAGAATACGTTAAAATACACAAAAGATCCAGTACTAAAGAAGCCTTACAGTAAAAATATGCACAGAGGTTTGAAATAGGATTTGCTATTTTTTTAAATAAGGGGAAACGACTGCGGTAAATATGCTGCGCATTGCTTGTACCTAGCTAGGTACCTGGCTAAAGGCAACGCAAATCTTATATATTTAGCTTAATCTAACGTATTATGATAATTTTAATGATATATGAATGATGAAAAACAATTCCATTTAGATATATTCTATGCTAAATATAATAGGGCGATGCTTACGTATATTTGAGTACTTATTATTGAATGAAAATCTAAGATTATTTAATTATGATCGATGAATCAGGCATATGATTTGATATGAGATATGAAGTGAGACATGAACTAATGAAATTATGAAGATGAAATGTTTGAAGTATGATAATGAATGTGAAATAATGAAAATGTATAAGTTGGAACAATCTCACGGTTTTATGGCACTATCCACTGCAGAACGAAGAATACCGTTATGACGTTGCTACGGTACTTCTTTTCTTGTTCTTCGATCGTTGATTATCTTATGACGGTGAGAGGACCATGTAGAAAAGGTGGTCTTCAATAACTTAGAGAGCGTGGACTGTACTACACATTTAGTCAACAAAGAAAGAGAGTTTATAAAGATGAGAAATTAGATCGATTTTTCATGCTTAGGAAAAAATTGATTAATTAAAAAGCGTTTTTTTTTGTACAATGTCACATCCCTAATTTTGCTTAGGTACATGCCCGCATAATCCTACTAATATTATAATTGTGAAAGTGAGGATGAATAAAAGTATGTATTGGCTAAATCGAAGCGATATATTATCGCGATTATGACTTGCGCGATATAATCGACGTACAGCGACATCTATCGAAAAGCAAACTAAAATTTTGTATATTATAAATATGAAAGTTTGGATGGATGGCTGTCTGGATGTTAGTTCCTCTATCACGGCAAAACGGCGTAATGGATTTGGATGAAATTTAGCATAGTGATAGTTTACAGTCTGGAATAGCAAAGAGGCTTTTTATCTCTTTGCTATTCTTTGCTAGAGGATTTGAAATGGTGCGGATTGGAAACAGCTACTTGGTAAAATAAATCAACAATAATATTCGCTACTAACTTTTATCTTGTTCCACAGTTCGCTTTGGGCGCGTTATTTGCGTATTCGCACATTTAGGTAATTCTTGACATTTATTACTAAGTAAAACATTGTACTGTGGGTAAGTACCTAGTCCAGAACACATTGTAGTAGTCGTAAAATCTTTGCTACCATTTGTGGAACACTTGTCGATTTAATGTAAAAATAGGACGTGGTGAGCGTTTTGTTTACATTTCAATAGTATGTAGGTAATATTATAATATAATGTCTTTGATTTTAACCATTCATTATCATTGTTCTAAAAAAAAAGAATTATCTTAATTCTGCGGACAGGTCGTGTCATGTTCAACAACTTCACAAAATTCCGTTGTAATAAGAGTTTCACAAGTATAGAGATATACGAGACCACCTCCAATCTGAAGTGTGATCTACCAAATCAAAATAGATTCATCAAAATCGATATACACTGACGAAATAATCGCATAACAAATATATTTTTAAAAATAATATACAGTCGAATTGAGAACCTCTTTCTTTTTGAAGTTGGTTGAATTACTATGATCATTCGATGAAATTGTATACAACGTGATACAAGCGAGAGGCATTAAATGAAACATTGTATATCTCTAGAAAAAAAGTCGGAGGCGTCTATGACGCATTGATAGAGTGCCCGGCTATGGCGTCAAAGGTCATGGGTTCGACCAAGTTAGGATTTTTTTTTATATTGTAAGGATAGGACGTTTGTCTTCCATGCCACCTGATGGAAAGTGCGCATGAAGAGTATGGTGTTACACGTCCATCTACGAGAAACCTATTCACTCGACACTTAAAAGTTCCACGACTGTAGTGGTCAGGAAAAATAGACGCAGGCAGATTGTTCCACACCTTGGCAATCCGTACCAAAAAGGAACTATCGAAGCGTTTTGTTCGACTTCTTGATAAATCCACTATACCTATATAGGGATGGAAGTTCTGTCTGCGTCTGGTAGTCCGGTGGTAAAAAGGGGTGGGTTCAATTTGGTCAAAAAGAGCACTCGCACACTCACCAAAATGTAGCCGATAAAATACTATCAAACAAGCAACCTTACGACGATGCTCCAGCGTCTGCAATTTTTTATTTGTAAGGTTTTGTTATTTATGAGCTAACGGGCTCTTAGGTCAACAGAGTCTAGCGCTTCGAGCTGGTATTTGGCAGAACCATCCCAAAGGTGACTACTGTACTCCATGCACGACCTCACTTGGGCTGTGTATAAGTTGAGCAGCCGTTCGGGGCTGAAGTACCGCCGGACCTTCGAGATGATACCCAATTTTTTGGAAGCCGTTTTTGCCATAGACTCAATTTGTTGACCGAAGTTTAATTTGGACGTTATAGTGACGCCCAAAAGCCCTAGTTGGTCGGTGATGGGAACAGATACATTCTGGAAAGTGGGCGTAAAAGTAAAGGTGCTCTTTTTTTCGGAGAATAGACACGCTTGTGTTTTGGAGGCGTTGAATTTGACCAGGTTAGATTCACCCCAATCGGACACATTTCGCAAGGTCGAATCAAAGGGCTCAATCATTGACTCTCTCAAAACCTGGATTGGGCGCTCGTTCGCGCATTGGATATATATCTCTCAACAACAGTGCTGTCATCAGCATATCCAATAATGCCTGGTGTTAGGAGGTCATTATCTAGATCTGAATTAGTTTGGAAATTAACTTTCAGATCTAGGTTTATACTATATCCTAGATCTGATATCCCCTGGTTCCTTCCACTGTGGGCTCTCTATATAAAAAAAGCCTTTTTGCGGCCATATGGTTGCTATGTCAGTTTGCGCAATTTATTAACTATCATAAGTTGGTAAAAGAACATGCAAGTTGGTTAAGTAACAAGAACTGTGTATAGCATGTTTTCTTGATAAAATATAGTATGGTAAGATATTATTGAACTAGTACATACATACATACATCAATAACTTCACGCCTGTGTCCCTTATGGGGCAGACAGAACATCAGAGGCTATAAAACCGTCTGATGTCACGTCTGACACATTTGGAGGTATTATAATGATGGAGAGAGGCTATTGCAGTGATAGGAGGTCAGCCTATCGCCCGCAAAAACGGCAATAAAACCTCTGTTCCTTAACACAGTATGCCCGGGAAGAGAAGCAGCTGGAATATTGTATGTTTTTCTTTCGCTCTTAGTCCGGCAAGGAAGCAAAAGAAACCCATAGAATGTACTAGCGGCATGAACTAGTATAAATTACAATACCTACATATTCTTACAGGCAAGTACTTTCTTTTTTCTACATCCTTCAATTATTTTTTTTATTTTTTTTATTAGTGACTAAACCCGCGTTTGACCTCAATCTCACCTGATGGTAAGTGATGATGAGGTCGAAGATGAAAGCACACGGGTTTAGGAAGGAACTGGCTCTCTATACAATATTGCCGGAACACATTACCGCCGGAGCGGTAACATTTGGCGGCAGACTTTATATAAAGGGTGGTCGCTAGCCAGGCGGACCCAGAAGGGATCCTACCACCAAGCTTGTCCTAATGATTCAAAGTCTAATAATCCAGAAACTACTTGTGCTACGAAGAAAACAAACGCAAATAGACACTAAGGAACCATTCTAATACAAAGGTGACTAAAATATTCAAATAACTTTAAAATATTCAGCGAATCCATTTTGATGCACATTGGTTTTCCAAAAAGGTAGCCTAGTCAGCTAAGGCCTGGCAACCGAATTTGGACGATGATTCTTCTATTGTCTAGGAGGTCTAGACTTTTGTTAAGGCGATGCTTCCAGACACTTCAAATTGGAAATTATTTTATAGAAGTGTATACCTACTAGGATACTCCCTAGTTTCACTGCGTGGTCTCTATGACACCAGATTTTATTAAAAAAACCTACTTTTTTATTATAGACTAAGCATTTGATCTCAAACTCACATGGCCAGCACATGGCCAGTGTGTGAGTGTGGGTAATTTACTATTATTTAATTCTTTAAAGAGTTTTAATTTTTTGTTAAACTGAATATTAATTCTTTATGCAGAGCAAAAGCATTGTTTTCTGTATAGCTGCATATTTCTTTGTTTATTTTTTTAATTTGGCTTATTCTTCATAACGTAGTGTATTTGAAGTGTAGTAGAGGAGTGCCATAATCCATCTAATGATATTATTACCTAAAATAGAGAAAAATAGACTTCGCCTTAACACATTCACCAAATTTTTTTTAACAATGTACTAATTAACATATAACGCTTTACTGTCTAGACAGGACAAACGTGAGCGGCATGTTTGTTTGTCTGTCTGTTACCGCATAGCTACATTAGGTACCTATCTAGCTTACGTGCAGTCTAGTGCGTTGAACTACGCGTTTCATTGTCAAATTATAATCTGTCGCTGTAAACTGTTGAAGTCGATTTTAATGAATTATAATAAATAAATATATACTGGCAGTTTGTTTGAACCAAATTGCGAATTCCTTAACAACAATGCAAATACAGGGTGAACCAGTAAACGGAAAAAGCATGGAAGAGTAACTAGTGCTCAAAAATGGCCCCACAACAATGTTGTTTTATGTTGTTTGCAGCATATGCCATGTACCATATTTGGCAATTGTAAAATATAAGCAAAGCCTTCATAAATTGGTCGCATTTGCATAATAAAAATGCAAGATTAAGTTATAACGTGTATATAGACCCGTAAACTACCGAATTCAATTTCATATAAGTTTAATTTGGGACAACTATTTCTACGAGGATGGTGTTATGCGCAATGAACTAAGTGAATTTTCGAATGTTTATAATTTGAATTCAAACACATCTGTGCATTTTATTTTCAAATTTAAAAAGGGTTACGTTCAATTGCCTATCAAATGTAGTCAAAAGTTACGCCTACAAAAATACTTAAATTTATTTAATAAAAACTAGTACTTTTGAACGAAAATTTGTCATCCTATTTAACAATATAACGTGACGCATATACGGTAAGTAATGTAGGTCGAATAAATAATCTAATATCACAAATCAAATTGTTTTCATGAAAGAATTGTATATTATATGACACGCATATGACACGCATATACAATGTATAAGTACATTTTTGGATGTTATATATTTAAATTTTCTTAAATATATCAATCTAACAGTACCTATTCATGCAAAGTTTCACTTAATTTAATCATTGTATTAGTAAACAATACCTAAAATATGGACAAAAACGAACAACGTTCGGTGATTGATTATGTACCGCTGCCTGAAAAAAATGTCTACGAAGATTTTTTTAGACATTAGTTCGGGGATCATGCTTTATCCTAATCAATGGTCGCTAACTGGTATGCTGAATTTAAATTAAAACAAGGAGATCGACCTATGAAGACAATCCGCGCACACTGAAGCCTATAATTTCGGTTACAGGTGAAAATGTCAAAAAAAAATTAAAAATGGTTTCGGAAGATAGACAAATAACCGTAAAATCTTAAGTCAAGACTTCATTTGGCATCATTCTATAGATTTTATAATTATGATAATTAAATGAATTGATAAATTTTACATTAATATAACACATTTTACGATAAGAATTGTCTTAAAACTCCTTCTAGGTTTGTCAAGACAATGGTTCTCTTAACCATAAAAACAACCTCATTTAAAACTTTTCTTAAAACTACATACATACATAACTTCACGCCTGTACCTATCCCTTATGGGGTAGGCAGAACACCAAAGGCTGTAAAACCATCTGATGTCACATTTGTCAAATTTGGAGGTATTATAATGATGGTGAGAGACTATTGCAGTGACATCGGCCTATCGCCCGCAAAAGCACCAATAAAACTTCTGTCCCTTAACTGACTTTCACAGTATACCCAGGAAGAGAAGCAGCTGGCACATTCTATGTTTTTCCTTCGCTCCCATTCCAGCATGGAAGCTTATGGTTCACCCCAGAAAAACTAATAAAAGTTATAAATATTTTACAACATAAAAAAAATAACTTATCACTATATTTAACATCTTTTGTATAAACTATAAATTAATAAGTCATAAAAAATAAATGGATCAATATACCTATATATTTCTGAAATTCACACAACATTAAATTCACCCAAATTAAGTTCCTTAAAGAATTTGTGTTTTGGATAATAAACACATATACTTACCTATGTATAATCATCACACATATTTTTAACCCCCGACGCAAAACGAGAGGGGTGTTATAAGTTTAACGTGTCTGTGTATCTGTCTGTGGTATCGTAGCTCCCAAATGGATGAACCGATTTTCGTTTAGTTTTTTTTGTGTTATAGATAATTTTATCCCGAGTGTTCTTAGCCATGTTTCATGAAAATCTGTTCAGCCGTTTGAAGATCATCAGCTCTTTTCTAGTTGATGAGGGTATCTGACTACCTTCCATATGTCCTATCGATGCGAAATTTGGTACCGTATTACTTCGATTATATTGAAAGTATATGGTAAGGTAACCATGACCTGATCAGCCGTTTGAAGGTTATCAGCTCTCTAACAGTTGATGAGGGGATCTGACTAAATTCCATATGTCGTATCGATTCGAAATTTGGTGCCGTATTACAACAATGATATTGATAGTATATGGTAAGGTAACCATGACCTGATCATCCGTTTGAAGGTCATCAGCTCTCTAATAGTTGATGAGGGGATCTGACTAACTTCCATATGTCGTATCGATTCGAAATTTGGTGCCGTATTACAACAATGATATTAAAAGTATATGGTAAGGTAACCATGACCTGATCAGCCAATTGAAGATCATCAGCTCTCTAATAGTTGATGAGGGTATCTGAATAGCTTCCATATGTCGTATGGATTTGAAATTTGGTGCCGTATTACTACAATTACATTGAAAGTATATGGTAAGGGAACCATGACCTGATCAGCCTTTTGAAGATCATCAGCTCTTTAATAGTTGATGAGAGGATCTGACTACCTTCCATATATCCTATCGATTTTTGCTTGGTGGTAGGATCCCGTCTGGGTCCGCCTGGCTAGCGACCACCCTTAAACCAACTACAGACCAATATCGTTAGCAACGATCTTGGCTAAGGTGTTTGACGGTCTGCTTAACGTACAACTCAATAAGCACATGAATTTGAGTGGTGGACAGTTCGGCTTCAGAACTGGTTTGTCCACTGAAAGCGCTATCTTTGCTCTTAAGCAGACGGTCAAATACTATATGGATCGAAGAACACCTGTATACGCCGCCTTCCTTGACCTATCCAAGGCATTCGATAGAGTCAATTATCTTAAGTTGTGGGAGAAATTAGCAGCAATGGGCTTGCCCAGTGAAATTATAAATATCCTTAAGATATGGTACTCTAAGCAAAAGAACTGTGTTAAATGGGGAGGAGCTTCTTCGGAAGACTACTGTTTAGAATGTGGGGTGAGACAGGGTGGTCTAAATTCTCCTACTCTTTTCAATATTTATGTAAATCAACTGATCGAGGAGCTCAGCACCAATGTCGGATGCTCCATAGATGGACAAATGATAAACAATATCAGTTAGCGGACGACATGGTGTTGTTGAGCCCTTCGATCAGTGCTTTGAGGAAGTTGATTAGAGTATGTGAATCTTATGCGTTCACTTACCATCAGGTGAGATTGAGGTCAAAAAAAAAAACGAAATTTGGTACCATTACTTCAATGAAATTGAAAGTGTATGGTAAGGTTACAATGACCTGATCAGCCGTTTGAAGATCATCAGCTCTCTTATTGTTGATGAGGGGATCTGACTACCTTCCATATGTCCTATCGATTCGAAATTTCGTACCGTGTTACTTCAGTGAAATTGAAAGTATGTGGTACCTAAGTTACCATGACCTGATCAGCCGTTTGAAGATGATCAGCTCTTTTATAGTTAATGAGGGGATCTGACTTCCTTTCGCTAGGTCTATAGATTCGAAATTCTACACCACTTCCAATGTGTGAAATGATGCGTTGCGTTGCTTCAACTCTGCCGCAATGGGAATTGAGCCTTAAGTTTTTGTATTGTAATTTCTTAGTCTTGTCAATTCTGCTAAAGCTGATTTGTCATGTGGAATATTGAAGAGCCACCTGAAACTAATACCTACCTAAATAGCTTAAACTGATCACAAAGACCTACCTTATATTCCACTTAACCTAAGACTACCTACTAGTTAAAACTTAATCTAGTAATTTAAAACTAATATGATATCTAATACCTAACTAAATTACTAACTCAACTAACTAATTACTTTAAATACCTTCCTAATATTAAAACCTACTTTAAAAAGTACAAAATAAAAGTAAAATTTTAAATTTTAAAAACCCCCCGACACAAAAAAATACCTTAAAAACTAACAAATAATATTTTAAACCTATTC
This sequence comes from Stenoptilia bipunctidactyla, assembly GCA_944452665.1. NCBI lineage: Eukaryota > Metazoa > Arthropoda > Insecta > Lepidoptera > Pterophoridae > Stenoptilia > Stenoptilia bipunctidactyla. The sequence continues at coordinate 10,595,393 of OX101743.1, forward strand.
TAATTATTATCGTCCCATATATAATTGACTGTAAGACTTGTACTTTAAAATATTTTTATTTTCCGAGCGTCGTCGCCGCGTCGGGGGACCGCTAAGTGAGAAAAACAGTTGTTAGTTGCAGATTGCATCAAAAGAATTCACTCCGAAAAATTCGTAAAAACGACACAACCGTCAACGTCGTCTGCCCTCACGTGTCTGCCCGTTCGGGTCGCCGCACTTGGTGACGCCCACCCCCGCGCCGCTAGCCGCACACCGAGCTCGCCGCGCGCGGCATTACGTAGAGCGTAGACTATGCATGAAACTTAAGATCGCTCATACCTAAATGTAATAATAAATTAGCTGTTGTTGGCTTAATACTTTATATACTTGAGCGGTCCCCGACGCGGCGACGACGCTCGGAAAATAAAAATATTTTAAAGTACAAGTCTTACAGTCAATTATATATGGGACGATAATAATTAGAATAGGTTTAAAATATTACTTGTTAGTTTTTAAGGTATTTTTTTGTGTCCGGGGGTTTTTAAAATTTTTAATTTTACTTTTATTATAACAAAATAATATACTAAAATAGACAACAAACATCCGTCATCACAAAAATATCTACCGCCGCCACCGGGATTCAAACCCAGTTCTGGCCTTGAAGGCAATCTACGTTACCACTAAACCAACCGGTCGTAAATTATAAACGTAATCTTTTCGTCTAAATCTTGAACAAAATAAAAAAAATATGCGTAGTAAAAATATTTATAACTTTAATTGCTACCCTTTGCATAAATCGTCCACTATGACGACTCTTTTAGGTTCGTAAAATGTTTGCAAATGTACGTTTCCACGGCCAATGATGTTATTGTTACTGTGTGTTGTCTAGCCAATGAGCGACGTGCGTTAACAAATAAAACCAATCACATCTTTATCATTTTCAAATAAAACAACTTGGTGTTAAAAGAAAACAAAGGTCGTGTGCCGCTTTTCAAAGAGATTTTTTTTTAAGTTACTCTTCTATGCTTTTTTCGTTCACTGGGGTGAACCGTTAAGTTCGAACAATATGGGATAGGCTGAAACTAAAATATAATGATCTGTTCTTAGTAGGTTCATCGTTTTAATAAAAAGATAAACTCCATTCACACACTACAAAAAACTTGCAGTCAACTCGGGAATCGACCTTTTTTGATTTTTTCACATGTGTATATTCTTTTCATTTTAGTTAATACGAGCGTTTGCCCGCGACTTCGTACACGCATAAACTCAAAAGTCCTATTTTCCGTTACCGTGGGAATTCCGGGAATTCCTTCCATTATACAAACAGACACTTATTGAGGAGCCTTTATACCAAGTATCACATCCGTGCACTCAAAGAATAAGATTTTATCATACAAACTAAAACATCATATATTTCCCGTTCCCGTGGGAATTTCGGGAATTCCTTTCATAACACAACCAGTCTCTTTTTGAAGAACTTTTATGCCAACTTTTATATCCGTGCACTCAAGGAATAAGATTTTTCATACAAACTAAAAAGTCCAATAATTCCCGTTCCCGTGGGAATTTCGGGAATTTCTTCCTTAGGCACCCCTACATCCCCTAAAAAAATATTTTCCAAATTTCAGCTCTCTACGCCCAGTAGTTTTTTTTTTCCATTAAAAAAAAAACTACTTCGTTACGGCTGTACGTTGTCTGTCAGTCACTCAGTAACTCAGTCAGTAACGGAACATATATATATTGATTTGTTCAATTATTTTAATATTTTAAAACCCGTATGATTTTCATTAAAAGTCTAAGGGAAGGAAGATTGGAAAGTCTCCGCATATACAGGGTTAATTTTTATTGGACCCGCATCTATTGAGCGGTTATAGAGTAGATCAAAATAAACTATTTTCACTATGGAACCACTCCTCCCAAAATCTACCGTTTCTAGGATATTGCTGTAAACACCCATTTTTACTTCTATGCTGGACTGGGAGCGTAAAAAAACATAGAATGTGCCAGCTGCTTCACTTCCCGGGCGTACCGTAAAAGTCAGTTAAGGGACCGAGGTGTTATGGGAGGCTTTTTTGTGGGCGATAGGCTGACCTTCTGTCACTGCAGTAGTCTCTCTCCACTATTATAATGCCTCCAAATTTGTCAAACGTGACATCAGATGGTTTTATTACCTCTGGTGTTCTGCCTAACCCATACGGGATACAGGCGTGAAGTTATGAAGTTATGTACCCATTTTCGATACTTTTGGTGAGAAATAAAAAAAAATCTTTGCTAAATAACTGCTTTTTTGACGTTATCATGTAATTGATTAGTGATTTCGTGATAAGAAGGAAAAAACCCTAAAATAGTGTCAAAAGAGCGTATGTTATGGTGTTTCAAGCACTATTCTTTTCTTAAGTTAATCCAAAACATTTAAAATTCGTCTCCAGTAAATAAAGTCCTTGTAAGTTACTGTGCAGGTTACATAATAATAAAGAACATTGTTTAAGCTATCCAACAAGGTATAATACATAGGTAGACTTTTTAAAAATCCTAGAAAAAATAAATTTAAAGGTAAGGCATTATGTAAAAAAATACAGTTGGAGCCAAGGGGCGAGTCTAGCCAAGAATCGGTTTTTTTTTTAAATGTTGCAAAATCAGTGTGTTTTTGTCATCCGTGCGTAGTAAATGAATGTTTCACCCGACTACGACAAAGCAAAAAAGAGGGTTAAGATATTTAGGTTTAGGTTAAGATATAAGAGGGTTGACCTGTATGTAGATATGTATGTGGGTATGGATGTGAAGATCAGCAACTCGTTCATGGGTCAATGTGTACGCTTTATGTTATAACAAAATTCCAAAATATTTAAGATTAACCCTTCCATAGATTTAAGGATAAGTATTATGTGAAAAGGTTTACTATAAGATATCCGGATGCAAGAAGATGGGATTCCCTGGCTGTAAATTGTTATTGTGTATTTTTTTTCTTATTTTTAAAAGATGATTGCTGTTGAGTTTCTTGCCACTTCTTCTCAACAGATTGACTTTCCGAAGCTTTGGTAGATTCAGTTCAATTTGTCAATTGTTTGACTTATTTCAAATGTATTTAAATACTTACGGAATAAAGAATATTTGAGTTTGAGTTCATCTGTTCCCTCATAACTCCGAAACTAGTTTTCCTGACACCTGATGGTAAGTGAACATAAAGTGGTACACGTCCAATCAGGAGAAACCTATTCACTCGACGCTTAAAAGTACAAGGACATTGTTGACTCATATCAAAAAGGAACTGTCAAACCGCTTAGCTCATATGTTTGGAATAACTACCACATAAGGATGCAAGTTCTGTCTGCGATTATAGTCCGATGGTAAAGGGTGAGGGCTCGATTGTTTTATGAAGAACCCGTGTGCTGTCACCTTTGACTTCATTTTCACTTAATATCGGTGGAGATTAGGTATATTTGAATCGACCTTTCGGTATCTTTAAAGACCCCGGAGTCCGAGGTGTGTTTTATTCGTAGAGGGTTCAAAATAGTTCCAAATAATATTCGGAAATCTTGATTGGATTGAAGATAGTATGAAAATACTGTAAAACAAAGTTATGTAAAATTAATTATTTTAAAATATCTGAGTACAGACGAAAAAACTTCTTAACTGATAACTAGAATAAAATATTTTTTTAAAGATGCAATCATGTTGAGTTTCTTGCGATTTCTTCTCAACAGATCGACTTTCCGAAGACGTGGTAATTTCAGTTCAATTTGTAAATAATTTGACATACCTACATATATCAAGTCATAAGTATGTTTGTGCCTACAAAATAAAGAATTTTTGACTTTGATGTCAATTACAGAAACACTGTACAGAAAGGATTCAATATTAATTACCTTTTCAACACACTTGCTCGTAAAGTGAGCGTTATTCTATTGAATTTAGAACTATAAACTGGGCTATAAGTCACGCGTGCATAATATATTATACCCTAGTGCATAATATAATGAATCCTACAAAGTTGAATTGTACCTTTGTGCAAATTAAATGCGAGTAAACAGAGCATATTTTATTGATCCGGGTTATACATTATTTTTTTTTAGAAACAACAAAGAGGTTTTATACCACTTCAAATCCATATACATTTTTAAATGTTTACGCCTTATATTAGTTAAACAAAATTGTATATCAAACAAATTATTCACAATTTACAATAATTTGTTACAAAATATTAAAATACTAGCTGCTGCCCGCGACGTCGTCTGCGTGAACGCTATGCAGCACCAAACGCACCTACGATTATAACACTGCTAGCGTGATAATATGTAGCCTATATGTTGACCCGACTTCTTAACTATCTTCATGCCAAATTTGAAGTAAATCCATGCAGTACTTTTTGAGTTTATCCCGGAAAGACAAACAGACAAACAGACAAACAGACAAAAATTCTAAAAACTATATTTTTTGTTTCTGTTTCGATTGTAGATCATACCCCAAGTATTCTTTTAAAAAAATATTCAATGTACAGTTTTGACTTTCCTACCATTTTATTATATGTATAGATTTGGATTTACCACTCCAAATTAAATATTTTCATGTAAAATAGACTGTATATGCTATACAGCCATTGACACATTTGGCGGGAAAAAAAAACCTACGCGCATGCGCGAAGTTCGGCGCCATTTTTCAATCACAATTCAGCTTTGTTATCAAGTGTGTTTGTTATTTTATGACTACGTATGTCTGTCTTTTACTCACAAGTGTGTTGAAAAACGTCGTATATAACTCGTGAGCGTTGCTAATTACAGTTAGCAACTTCGCTCACTTGTTACATAATATACTATTATTATTCACCCCCTTACTTTCCTTATTTGATGTTTCAAATAAAATACCATTTAACACTGAGTTATCAACTAATGGCGGGTTTCAATATTGTATCTTAATCCAAAATCCTTCTTTGTAAACACTTAAAAGTATTGGCGTTTCCATGACAACTAAAATCCAGATTTATTTTTGTATGAAGAAAATTGGATTTGAGATTGAGATTCGATATTGAAAAGGTGTCGATAGTGATCTAACTTTGCCAACATTCGTTAAAATCGGTTAAGTGGTTAAGATTTTTCATAAAAACTTTCCTATCTCTATAAAAGGCTTCGGTATATGTTTGAATAATTTTTTTATCCCAATCGATGCCGTGGTGTAGCCAGAACAAGCAGACTTTCGCATTTATAATATGATTATAGATATACGTTTCAAAAAGGTCTCGGTGTAGAAGTAAGTCTTCTAAAAAGAGATATCTACTGTCCGATGCCGTAGGACATTAAACCATGGCAACAAACTCGAATGCCTTCTTTATTTTGTGAACATCATCAGTCCTGTGATTTTTATAAGACAGCGAACGCTGCAGAAATAAGTCTACTTCTTATTTGGAGATTAGTGCTTAGAGTCTAAAGTAATTCAAAAACCTGTGATACCTGCTAAAAATTTTTTCACTGACTTCCAAAGGAGGAGTTTTCCAAGTCCTGTGTATACTGTCTCCGTAGTGCAGTGGTTAACAAGCTAAACAAGCAGTGAGGCCGCGGCTTCGATTCCCGAACGGAACATAAAAAAAATGTTCCGGGTCTGGGTTTCCCCCTAGTTCGCTACATAGTATCTCATAAAACAAACTTTGCTTAGTTTGAGGCCATGTAGTTGGTGGGATTAAAAACAAACAATTAACTTCAACTTCAGGTCTTCAACACATGTTAATTTATTTACGTTATTGTATATTATTCTGTCTTGAAGGCCAAGTTTTGAGTTCACAAAAAAACGTAATTTGACCTCGATAATTTAATTACACAGTCATATATCTTCTCGTCAGTAACACAGTGCATTCAATAGTCTAGTTTACTGATAGACAAGACAACAAAGCAGAAGCTGTATCGATAAATATAACATTGACAACCGCGACCTACGCCAAATTGACATCTGATGTCAATATGACAATGATGCATCAGACACGTAGGTCAGTATCGATGCAAGGACAATATCGATCCGTCTGCGTTATCAATTATCTATTGATGAGGAAGTAGACAGCTGGAATATTCTGGAATAGAGCACATTGAACATGTAATGTTGTTTTTACATGTGTTTGTTTTTTTTCATGTCACGGTCAATCTGTACTGTACCTATTTGTATTAATTTGATAATTCTGACTGAAAAAAAGTGCCAAGAGTTTTTTTCCGCCGGCTTTTTTTGTCTCTTGGTCTACTGTAATATCTTATTTACCAACTATCAACAACTAGTTAAAGCCGAAGTGTGATGACTGACTTCATCAAGTGTTTTGTAAAATTCCTAAGATGAATAAAACTTTTTGAATTTTTTTTTTATAGATGACCAGAAATTGTGAATTGCGTATTCGACAATGTATTTAGTTAAGTTTGGCACGTGCAAACTTAGGTAATATTTATAAGTATGTATAAGATAAAGTAAGGGTTAAAGATATGGTAAATAATACGTTTAAAACAATTTCAATTTAAAGCACCTATCACCATGATTTTTATCGTCATCTTCAAGTTTCTTTATACCTCGACCATTGTTTTTTTAACTTTTGCTTTGTGGGAAGCGTCATATCATTAATTTCACATATGATGCACCTATTATCCTTCCCTGTGTGACTGGAAAGCTGCACTATTGAGGACCTCGCACTCACTGTGCAAGTAATCACTATCTCTCGCACTGGCCATCCACAACGCAATAAAGATGGCAAGTTTTTTGGCGGGAAAAATATAATTTCTAGGCGACTATTGATCGAAACGTTACGTTACGCCTGTCTGTTTTGAATAAATAACTTTAAAAAATTAACACGAAACCTTAATCAATTTTAGAAATGAGAGCCCCTTAATTTAAATCAATTTTACTTTATGTAGTTATATGTAAGAGCAAAATGGGACCCAAAGGAACTAACTAATTACTTGCATTGGGATCAAAAGTGGGATCGAAAAGTAGGATCCAACGGAAATAAATCAAAACGCCGGTGGTGGAATAAAACTCTCAGTACTCTTTGTCAAAAATCCTGAATATACAACTTGATACAATTGATAAGTAAAAATTTCTGCAAATTTTGTCAAACATACAAATAGGTCGCAGTAAAGTTTTTTGGTTGGCAACCACGTACTGGGAGACACAACGCAGATAGGCCCCAAGTTGGCCCGGTGATCTACTCAGTGGCTACTAAACTCTAGATGATATTCAAAGATTGAATAGTCTCTTCCTTGATGATAACGAGATTTTAGCCAACCAGCCTTGTAACGATCTCGCCTAACGTTGCCTGAATATCGAATGATTCACACTCAAACTCAAAGTCAAATATTCCTTATTTCGTAAGTATTTAAATACATTTGCAATAAGTCAAACAATCTACAAATTGAACTGAATCTACCACCACTTCGGAAAGTCGATCTGTTGAGAAAAAGTGGAAAGAAACTCAACAGCAATCATCTTTTAAAAATAAGAAAAAAATAAACAATAACAATTTACAGCCAGGGAATCCCATCTTCTTGCATCCGGATATCTTGTAGTAAACCTTTCTACATAACATTTATCCTTAAATCTATCGAAGGGTTAATCTTAAATATTTAAATAAATAAATAAATATAAAAATAAAGCGCACTCATTGACTCATGAACGAGTTGGTGATCTTCTGGAGTGTACTTTTATATTTATAACTAGCTGTTGCACGCGGTTTTACCTGCGCAATTTCGATTCCCGCGGGATTTTCGGGATAAAAAGTAGCTTCGGAAGAATCCCTCTAAGTAATGGTAAAAGAAATTTTGAAATCGGTCCAGTAGTTTTTGAGCCTATTCAATACAAACATACAAAAATACAAAGGTTTCCTCTTTATAATATTAGTATAGATATAATACACACTAGCCACCAAGTGACAGAAGTCTTGGCGCATTGGCTCCTGTGTTTATCAATCGATACTGCAGATTAAGCAACGCTCGGCGCGGTTGGTACTAGGATGGGTGACAGCCGCGCGCGCCGTCCATTCGTTTCTCACGGCGACTTCTATGCTTCGGAGTTACGCATACGCAACATAGGCGTAATACAATAGATACATAGCGGGTGCTGGAGTGCGTGTGGCGGGAACACTCTGTGTGCGCTTTGAATGAGGCGGCGCGTCAAGAAAAGTGTAGTAATGCCTCTTTATTTATTAATACGGAATTTTGTTGAAAAATGAAGTAACTACTTTTATTACATAAGTATGATCAGAATTGAGTACAGAGTGCTCTCCTTCAATATCTAAAATTTGTCACTAGTCACCCTGTACTTGTAAAGTAGTTGTAAGGGTTTGTCAGAAAATTTGGCTTCTTGAAAATTTTATGATCCACCAACCAACACGGGGCCAGCTAGATGGCTTACAGCCTGAAATCTCCTCATCATCCAGGGGAGAGGCTCTTTGCTCTAGAGTGGGAACACTATAAAGAGTTTTGAAGGTGGTGACTGTGGTGAAGTGGAACGTTTTCACGCTTATCATACTGTTACTATGATATAGAAAACGATATGCAGAACATGCTCTTTTTAGCTTAAAGAACCTGTGTTACAATCCACAACATTCTAGTTCAATCTATCAATAAACTTGCTAACAAAACAATCTATTATTATTGATTCCATTAATTTATGAATTGTCATTGTGACAAGCAAAAAGACGGATACGATAACAGAGAAATTAATTGTTCATTGTATTAAATCAATTAATTCTTATATATTGTAATAAATATTCAATTTATACGGGCGGCTTTGCTAGTGCCTTAAGTTTTGTTCTGCTCTGCATCTAACTATCTGAACTATGGAAATAATAAAAAAACATGTTTTTATTTAAAAACCTATTTAAACCTTCATTTAAAAACTAAAATAAGAATTTAATATAGTCTCAAATCAAAATAGCATCCAAATTTAAGGAAATATTCGCTTTACGTACGAAACTATGAAATATTGGTGCAATTTCAAAACCTAGCAAGGGACAAATTATGAAAAAAGACGTGTTTTTGACTTAACGTTAGCACAAAATGGCTGCATATCCCGCAGTGCCGGAGACATCCTCAGCCACCCAGAAATACATATATTCTGTATTTCATAAAGCGTCAGGCGCTTCATCGAGACTTTGGCGATAGGGTAAACCTGTCTGCCTCAAACGCCAGTGGTTGCGGGTTCGATTCCCGCACGGAACAAGAAAAAAAAATGTTCCGTGTCTGGGTGTTTATCTATTTATGTATTTATATTCTAGGTTCCTCCCTAGTTCGATACAAGGTATCCCATAACACAAGCTATTGCTTACTTTGGGGCCATGTAGTTGGTGTGATTGTATGGGGATTTTATTTTATTATATTATTATTATTAATAGATGATTAAACGAACTTCTAAGTGAAGTTCTATCGCTATTATATGAGTCGCTTCATTCGAAGATATTATATAACAGGTAGTCCTTTTTAGGTACTAGGTAACTTCGCATAATTTAAAGTATCATAAAAAAAACACTGTGGTGGGGCGCCGCGTGGCATGATCCACCCGGTTCGCGCCAAGCCCTCATTCTTTAGAGACCCTAAACGAAACTTTTAAATGGGTTCTGGGGTGGGTGGGTACGTCATATCTTCGAATGAAGCGACTCATATAATAGCGATAGAACTTCACTTAGAAGTTCGTTTAATCATCTATTATATTTCGTCGCTTCATTCTTCAGATATTATATAACAGGTAGATTTTCAGAGATAGAAAGTTTTGTTTAGGTATATACTTGGAATTGAAATAAGATATAAGAGTAAAGATATAAATATGTAATTACATATTTTATTATTATAGTACTTAATAATTAGTATTATTACATAATGAGCTTCAAATAATCTTACTTTATTTGAGTCGCTAGAAATTATAATCAGCTTAAATTAATGAAACTTAGTGATAGTCTATTTATAGACACATAATTTTTAATGTAGTAATTTACTTAATATCAAAATACGTAATATTCAATAACTATTTTTAATATTAGGTTAAGTATTGTTCATGTCTCGATTAAGTATCGACAAAGCAAAGTTATTTTGTTGATCATCTAAAGGCCGATGGTAAAACTTTGCGAACACCTGTGAGTTTTGTGTCCACCCGGCCGTTTTTCGAATGACATCGACACTGATACCGGCCGCGCGCGCGGCTGAGGTCGACGCGTGTCGTGTGCTGTGCGCACTAAAACGCTCATGTCAATGCCGCTCGTAGCGAGCGTTTGCTTAATCCATCGACTTAGCGTCTGACTTGATGCAGTTCTGTGGGGAGCTTTGAATGTTACGAAGAGATTCCCGGAGTTTGAACCTCAGATATTTTTTGTAATAAAAATATATTCTTTTAAAGTTGATACTGGGCATATGTTGATATTGCTTTGAAAGTTTGGGAGAGATAATAAGGGCTGTTCACGATTTGGAGCGGAAGTCTTGATTATATCTGTTATAATAATATTTACTTTATCAGATTGAAAAACAATATTTTCTAATTTAAGTAAAAAACAGTACAGACATTGTACTCCGGTCAAAGAGTACAATGTCTGTACTCTTTGACCGGTACATAAAGCTAATAATGTAACGAGTTTTTTTGTAATATTTTCTAATGATAAATTAATATTTGGATACCAAGAAGACAGTTGATTTAGTACTAAATTTGGATCCCAAGTAAATGAATATTTAGGCTTAATATGTTTTTTTTTTAGTTTTATAGGCTCCTATCAAGAGGCGTTTAACACAACTATTATCACTTATCTCTTCTCCTAATAAAAGAGATAATGCAGATCGATGTGTATTTAATGAACCGTAAGAACATCCCTTATTAAATTGCTCGTTTAAGAATCAAAGAAATAATGGAATGGATTTTTCGAAACTATTAATTCATAACCACACTTCTTGAAACCATAACTTCAATGAGACGTTGTACTGGCGAACAGTAGTGTCTGCGAGCGAGGCGAGCATCAACGTGAGAGCCTCTGGTGGGCAGCTGCGCCGGCTGAACGACGCCCGGAGAGCCTCGCGGCACCCAGGGTAAGGCTGGAGTGCAGTGGGTGCTGACTCCATGGCTGGGAAGGCCAGAAGGGGAATACAAGTACCCCTTCGGCTTTATCATCAATGATTTTTCGTATACATTTTAATACAAGAGAAAAGGGCGGAAACGCATAAAAATCCAAGTCAGCCCAGCTTATTGTAAATGCATCAACTGCGACTGCATCAGGTTCAGGCTTCCAGGTGACAAATAATTAACATTTGGCATTGGCTCGACTTGAGAAGAAGTCGATCTTAATGGGCCCGAAACTATTTACAATAAGTTGGAAAGCGCTATCCGAGAGGGCCCATTTCTGGACTCGAAATCTGCTCGATTTTCTTTGGTGTTAACATAAGAAGCAAATATCCATAAATTGCGTTTTTCACACCATTGCCAAATTTCTCTACTTAAAATATTCAAATGTGGGAACTGAATACCTCCCATCCTATTAATGTAGCTAATGGCGGTAGTATTGTCAATACGTAATAATATTGCACAATCTTTTCCTTCACTAGCTATACTTTTGAGACCTAACAAAACCGCGAGTAATTCTCAATTCAATACTCAATACTCAATTCTTTATTGCTGCCTTAAAACATTTTTATACATGGTAACAATAATTAACCATAAAATGACAATTAAGGGCCTTGTTAGGCGCTGCAATTTTTGGGAGAGAGGAGGAATTTGCATGACTAATGTACTTTGTTTAATTTAATATACAGTAAATTTAAAAATAAAATATTTCTCCGATCTATTTTAGTAGTTTATCGGTTAGAAATTCATCTAGAGTGTAGTAGCTTTTCATGATTAATATTTTCTTCAATGTTTCTAAAAAATGTTTAGTGTTTGTGATATTCTGTATGTGTTTAGGTAATTTATTGTAAATTTTTGCAGACATTGCTAGGGGACTGGCCGAATGTAACTGAAGTTTTGAGTGTGGAAACTGTATTTTATTCTTATGTCTAAGTGTGTATTTTGATTTGATATCTTCTCTTTTTTCATAGAGTTCTGGATATAAACGAACATACTTGCATATTTCCAGTATATATACACATGGTAGAGTTAATATTTTTAATTTTTGAAAATATGGTTTACAGCTTTGTCTATTTTTAACGTTTACTATAATTCTTATAAGTTTTTTTTGAGCTATGAATAGTGTTTTAAAATCAGTGCTATTTCCCCACAGTAAAATACCATAGCTAAACCATGAGTAAGCATATGCATAGTACATAGTGACAGCTGTTTCGAGGTCAGTAGTTTTTTTTATTTCTCGAAGAGCGTATGTGAAACTTGAGATTTTGTTTCTTATTTTATTTACATTAATTTTCCAATTTAAATTTGAATCAATGTCTATGCCAAGCAATGTAAATTTAGTTACGAGTTCAATGTTTTTGTTGTTAAATTGTATGTTTATATTTAATGGTTTTCGTTGGTATGGGTAAAATGATATTAATTTAGTTTTTTCTAAGTTTATCTCAAGGCTGTGTTCTTTTATCCAAGTGTTTATTGTATTTAAAGTAAAAAGTATCTTTTCATTTAGAGTTTTTCTGTCGTTGGATGAAACGAGGACAGAGACATCATCCGCAAATAAGACACAATATTCTTTTAAAATGTTGGGAAGTTCATTTATATATAAAAGGAATAGCAGACATCCTAGGACGCTGCCCTGTGGGATAGACCAGTTTATTATTTTTGGAGATGATCGTATGTGATTTATTTGTTTTTTATTGGAGTCGTAATATTTTATTTCAACATATTGTTCTCTATCTTTTAAGTAGGAGGTAAACCATTTATGAGCTTGTCCACGGATGTCAACTTTATATAATTTTAAAAGTAGAGTTTGATGTTTTACTTTATCATAGGCTTTAGTCATATCAAGCATGATTCCGATTGCGTGTTTTTCATCATTTAGAGTGTTTAGTGCCTCTTGGATAAATTTGTATGTGGCTAACACAGTCGATCGCTTTTTACGGAAACCATTTTGGCAGTCATTAAAAATTTCGTATTTTTCACAAAAACTGTATACTCGATCACACATTGCTTTTTCGAATATTTTTGAATCCGTCGGTAAATGGGAAATTGGTCGGTAATTGTTAGGGTTATCTTTTTCGTTTTTCTTATGGATTGGTTTTATAATAGCTGTTTTCAAAGGACACGGAAAAATTCCTTCTTCAAAGGATTTGTTTATAAGAATGGTGAGGGGCATAGATAGCTCATCTGCACATTGTTTATATAGAGTAGGTGGGAGCTCATCAATACCATAACTGTTTTTACTTTTTAGATTTCTTATTATTTTATGAACTTCTTTGCAATCTACAGGACGGAGAAACATTGTGTTCTGAATAGTATTAAAGCATGGGCTGTTTTCATAATGTTTGGAGTTAGGGTTTATCTTTTGTGAGTTGTCGCATTGTTTAGGTTCACCGATAGTTGCAAAGTATGAATTAAATAGAGTTGCGATTTGTTTTGGATCTGTGATTGTGTTATTATTTATGTTAAGTTTTATATTAGAGGTATCTTGTTTAGATTTTTTATTCGTACGTTCATTTATTACGTTCCACATTGTTTTTGTTTTGTTTGATGAATTTTTTATTTGTTTTTTATACTGAAGTTTTTTAGCTATGTTTATTGATTTTTTAAGTATTTTTTCATATCTTTTATAGTAATTGTTCAAAATATCATTATTCAATCGTAAATTGAAAACTTTTAGTAAACGTTTATTTCGGCATGATAGTTTAATCCCTGTTGTGAGCCAGTGTTTGTTGTTTTTATTACTTATTTTAATGTTTTTTTTCGGTATACAAGAATTTAAAATGTTGATGATTGTTTTATGAAATTCCATGTAATTTTCATTTATATTTTTTGTTTGAGTTAATTTGTCGTTCCATTCTATTTCTTGTAATTTAGATTTAAATAGTGAAATATTTGTTTTATTAAATATGCGTTTTTGGGTATACCAAGTTTGAAGAGGTGCTTTATTTAATTCTATGTGTATGATTGTCGCTGAATGATGTGAGAAACCTAGAGATTCTACAGTAGATTTGAAATTGTTATTCAAGGTTTTAAAATTGGTAAATATTAAATCTATACATGTTGATGATGTATGAGTTATGTGCGTTGCCTGTTTTATGTGTTGTTTAAAATTATATTCTAACATTTGTTCTAATAAATGGTCACTTTTAGGGTCCTTTTTTAAAATATTTATATTGAAATCTCCTCCGATAATAATATTTTTCTTTGAATACTTGTTATTGATGTGATTTAAAACTAGTTTTAATTGATTGTAAAATAACTCTTCCTCTCTGCCATTCCAATATAGGGTTATTAATAATAAATTTTCCTTAATTAACTCGGCCGCACATAATTCCAATACATATTCGATAGACATATTTGAAATTTCCCTCAGTTCTCTGTGTTCTATTTCTTCTTGAAGTAGTATGCATACTCCGCCGCCGACTCTATGTTTTCTGCAGAATGATGCAGCAATTTTAAATCCTTGGAATTTAATTAACTCAATTTTTTCCTCTGTCAACCATGACTCTGACATGCATATTCCTTGGTAAATTGGATTATCCTTTATGAAGGATTCCAGTAAATGTTGTTTATTATAGATACTCTGGAAATTTTGAAAAATTATTTTAAATTGTGGATCAGTTTTCTCGAAAGGACTCCTCAGTGGCTACGCTGTCAGTAGGTACACTTAGAGTCTGATTTTGAGTTGCTGTGATGTTATTTTTTCGTAGATTTATTAATTTCCCTTCTATATATAATTTTCTATTAGTAATTATAGCATGGTATCCTTTTTTTCTAGCGTTAAACATTTCTTCTCTCATAAGTTTCAACTCTTTTTGTTCTGTTTTACTCATAAATTCTGAAATGAAGAGTCCGCTTCCTCGTAGTATGTTTCTGTTTGTAATAATATATTTCGCCATTCTTTTGCTTATCAATTCGATAACAAGTGGTCTATTTTTTTTATTATATTGACCTACTCTATATGATTCTTCTATGTAGCCTTCCAGATTTATATTAAATATTTCTTGAAAAACTTGCTGTATTCTACTGTTCAGCTCCATTTCAGTTTCCTTGTAGTGTTCTGCTAGTCCAAAAATTATTATTTTCTTTTTATTTGTTTCTGGCATTGAATTGGTGTCTGAAAATTCTATTTTATTTTGAAGAATTTTAAGCTCAGTTTTTAATTTTTCGTTTTCTTTTTTAAAATTTTCAATGTTTTGATTTAATTCTCGTATTTCTATTTTCCTAAGATTATTTTCTTTGTTTAAAGCTAAATGTTCATTTTTGATTTTTTCCTGTAGTTTTTGGATTGCTCTATTTACCTCTATCTCTATTGTATTTTTTAATTCTGCAATTATTTCCTTATTATTCTCTCTTAGTTTTTTTTCTATAATAAAACTTAGTTTTTCAAGATTAAGGTTTGTAGGATTAGTTTCCTCTTCGTTTTGTATGGTATCATCACCTAAACTTGAATCCTCTGAGCTGATAGAGTTCGTGAGGTTTGTGCTTTTTTGTCTTTTCGTTACTTTACTAGGTGTAGAGACCGGATGGTGGGTGGTATCATCCCTTTTTGTTATTGGTGTATTTGTGTTGTCTTTTTTGGGTGTTTTACTAATACATGATTGGCACTTCCACGCATTTTTATGTACAGATGTCATTGTGTTATAAAATCGTTTGCTTGATACATTGGCACATTCTAGGTCGTATTTGTCTTTGCAGATCTTACAAGTAAGGTATTCTCTATCCGGAAGTTTTCCAAAACACCCTGAGCATAATTCGGGTGCAGAGGACATATTAGAGTTCTTTCTTATCATGTATTTATATTTTCATAGATAAGTACTACTAATCACCAGTAGATGTCTTTAGTGTAGTATTAGGTTTTCTACTAATCAATAGATGGCGTTTTTGTATTTAGGTGTCTCTATTCTACCACAGATGGCGTTATTGTCCTTATGTTCCGCTATTGTACCATAGATGGCGCTAGTTGTCGGTGCCAACGTTTAACAGCTTATATTTGCCTTTTGTTTGTTTTCTTTTTAGGTTATGTTGAAAACAATATAAAAAACTCTACCTTTAATCCAGCTGTAAGGTTCTTGGAGCAATCACAAAATGATTTGTTTCACTTTTTTACGAATGAATTATGTGTAAAATCACAATGTTTTTGTTTTTTTGGATGCAATAATGTTGTAATGTTGTTTTAATTTTTACACTGTTTTTTGATTTCCCGCACTTTAATCTTTTAAGCTTTTGTTGCTGTAGGCTTTCTAGTTGTTATTAAATCACACAAATAACTTTTTTTGGTTTATTTGGCACTTTAACTATTTTTAGGAATTAATATAACGGAACTTGAACTTTAGCGTGACGCGGTGGCGCCCTCTCTCTCCTATATATGCTAATAAGATTCTAAAAAGTTCATGTGATTTTCTTTTTCACTGTTCGTCCATGAACCACTATATTTATTATTTTTGCATACTGCTCCCCAGCCTGTCCTAGATGCGTCGGTGTAAATTTCTGACTTATAATTTTGAGTAATGATTGGACAAGAAATAATATTAATATTATTTTTCCACTACCATAAATCTTTTAGTAATATCTTATTAAGATTCATTTTCACCTCATAGTTTCCTCCGAACTTATTTAAGGCTAAAAACTTTTGTCTCTCTAATATTTTTGTATATAAGAATCTATATTTTGTGGCTGGACAGGCTGCGATCAATACACCTATAAGTTTAGCGAAATTTCGTAATGAACAAGTTTTAAGATTAATGTACCTATTTATTAACTGTGCAATGTTATGCCGCTTATCGCCAGGTAACGTAATAGACATCTGTTCTGTGTTGAACATAAAACCTAAAAATTTGATTGACTTTTTTGGTACAATGTGACTTTTATCGAAATTTACAATAAAACCTAGACATACATACCTATACATACTTCAAAGTTTCTCTTACATTAATCATGCATTCTTCATATGTATCTCCAATAAGAAGATCGTCTTAATAGGTAGTAGACTTAAAACCTTGTTTTCTTAAATGACTCATTACCTCACGCATAATTTTTGTAAATACCCACGGAGCTACCGATAATCCATACGGCATTGCTGTGAACTCGTAAGTGATCGGCTCAGACGAATCATTTTCTTGGAATTCGAATCGTAGGTACTTTCTGTCACTAACAAAAAACGGCATAAGTAGATATGATTCTTTCATATCTATGTTGGCTAAGTATCCATTACGAGGAATTAATTTCGAGGCTGTTTTATAAGATTCAATTTTAAAATGTACTTTTGTTACGAACTTGTTTAAAGATTTTAAATTTAGTATAAACCTTTTTTCCCGTTAGGTTGCTCCGTTAGGTTTCGGAGCTAAAAATATATTTGAAATAAATTGATCATTTGAAGGAGAACAAGGTTTTATAGCCCCTAAGTCTAATAATTTATTTATAGCTATTTTCATGTCTCTTTTTTCACATGATGACAAATTATTTTTAGGAATAGAATACTGACAAATTTGAGTATCAAATGGTATTCTAAATCCATAATTTATCCACTTCAATATAACTTCGTTTTTAGTTACTTTTGTCCAACAATCATAAAATAAATTACTTCGACCTGCATGTACCTTGATTAATGTTGGGTCGGAGCACGCGTCCTGGACTAAGTCTGCGGCTGGAACTTGGCGTTGAACGCAGAGTTCGATTGAGGCCGCTTTGTGTTTGAGCTGCTATCGGTTTCCTCTGACCTCCCCGCCCCCCCCTGAACGACGGGTAACGAGGAGGTCCTGTCCAGTTTCCCTGCTGAGACGACCGGTTGACCGTTGATATTTGAGAGGAGACTGTTTTGGCTGGGCCTTTTTTAATTAGGGCTCCCTACTTTTCAATGGCTTTACTTGCCTTTATTTTTTCCGGCAACGAACTTCCGAATAAAGTTTCGTCTCTTTCGGAGTCTTGTATAACATGTTTAAAGTTTGTATCCAGATTAGGTAAAATCAGTTTTACCCTATCTTTGGTGAACATAAAGTGGAGGTCTGATAATAGGCAGCATCCATCACTTACGTGACGGAAGGCCTTCATTTTGTTTTCTTCCTTCTCAGGGAGGACGTCCATCTCTCGATTTATGGTGGTAATACCGTACCCCAGCTGTTGCTGAAAGTTTTGGATTTTTTTTTGTCACGTGCTCGTGCTATGTCAGTTATGGCTGCTGAGATTTCAGCATTTATTTCAGCTGTAATCGTATTGAAAACAAAAGGTGATCGATAAGATCAAATAAAATTTATTAAATTTTACATCATTACGATATTGAGCGGATAACGTGATATATCTATTATAGATTACACGCATTTTCTGCTCTGATTTTTTAAATAACCTTGGAGGCGACATGTTTATGTCTAATTCATATTAATATAACGCCCATAACGTATTACAGACAACGAGATAAATCTCCTTGAGATTACCCGCATTTTCTGTAATCGTATTGAAAACAAAAGGTGATCGATAAGATCAAATAAAATTTATTAAATTTTACATCATTACGATATTGAGCGGATAACGTGATATATCTATTATAGATTACACGCATTTTCTGCTCTGATTTTTTAAATAACCTTGGAGGCGACATGTTTATGTCTAATTCATATTAATATAACGCCCATAACGTATTACAGACAACGAGATAAATCTCCTTGAGATTACCCGCATTTTCTGTAATCGTATTGAAAACAAAAGGTGATCGATAAGATCAGATAAAATTTATTAAAGTTTACATCATTACGATATTGAGCGGATAACGTGATATATCTATTATAGATTACACGCATTTTCTGCTCTTATGTTTTAAATAACATTTTTAAACCGAATAAGTAGGTCTTACCTTGTAAGATTTCTTCTTCATCGGAAGAAATAATTCGCTGTTTCCGTTTTTTATTTATTTTTTGTTCCAACTTTTTTATCTTTATATTATAATGTTGAAGCTGTTCTTCTGCTGTACGTTTAGGCATTTTGTAAAAACTTAAGTAAATGATTAAAGTAAATGACGTATGCTTGTTACCACGCACGAAAAAAGAATGAGGGCTTGGCGCGAACCGGGTGGATCATGCCACGCGGCGCCCCACCACAGTGTTTTTTTTATGATACTTTAAATTATGCGAAGTTACCTAGTACCTAAAAAGGACTACCTGTTATATAATATCTGAAGAATGAAGCGACGAAATATAATTAGTAACATTGTTAATAATATTATGTAAACCAAAACGTCTGGCAATAAATGCTGCAGCTTAACACTCGGCTGGAGTTTAAAACGTATGCTGATAAATAAAATACTTACATTTGAACATTGTAAAGCACATCAAGCGTTGTAACGCTAATCTGTCAAACAAGTGTTATTGTGTATTTTTAAAAGATGATTGCTGTTGAGTTTCTTTCCGCTTCTTCTCAACAGATCGACTTTCCGAAGTGGTGGTAGATTCAGTTCAATTTGTAAATTGTGTGACTTATTTCAAATGTATTTAAATACTTACGAAATAAAGATTCTTTTGACTTTGACTCTGAACATTTTACTGGAATCTGAACTCTATTCTTTTTGACATTAAGTTAAAATTGGTTGGGGAAATTTGACAGCTAATGTGACGCATGATCTGCCTTCAGTACATTCGTACTTCTGAAACAACTTTTTTAATACAGTTGCTCAAAAAGTGGCGTATTGCAGGGACGTGTAGCGTGCGGAAAGTGGGCTTTTACGCACTCGTGCTTTTTCTTTCCCAAGTGTCAAAATAATGTCTATTAAAAAGAAAAAAACCAACCACGAAGTTTTTACTAAAAAAAATTCATAGAAGTTTTAAAGATTCATGCAAATATTTCTGAAAAGAAGCTACTAATTTGTTTCAATATCAGATTTAACGATTTGATTCAATGTGTTAGGTTAGGTTTCATCACATTACATATTAATAAAAAAAATCTACTAAAGACTTGGCTGTATGGGCATAGTTCCCTTGCCTACCCAGACAGGATGTGTGAAGAAAACAAAAAAATATTTGCTTATATTCTTTTACGGTTGGCGCCATTTTGTTTATTGTTGAGTTTGTTGTGTTTTTATTAAATTGCTTCATTTTTTCGCAACTGTATTAAAAATAGTCGTTCAGTACACGTGCGGAACCGTCATTGCAACTCGTTCCGACTGTCAACCCTCGCCTTCGGCTGCGCCTCGGCTCGGGTAGACATTTGTCGGAACTCTTTGCAATGACAGGCTTTCCGCACTCGTAATGAAATATACTATTTCAGTTTAATGAAACATTTAGAAAACATAAATATGGGAAATATTGTCGAACAATTAAAATTCGGAAAAAAATTCGTAACCGAATTGAAAGTATTAAGTTCTTCAAAACATGCGTTATTATTTTACTAATCTTACTTATATTATAAATGTGAACGTTTGGATGGATGGATGTATGAATGTATGGAATTTTGGGAATTGAAAATAACTTTTTTAAATTTAATTGTCCAATTTTCTTTATGATTTCCCAAACTGACGCACACTTAGGTATAGTTTTTAGTCGGGAATACCTACCTCATAGACTACTTTTTATTCCAATAAATACTACGCGATAGATGTTTTTCAAGAGTTTATTTTCAAGTTTTAACACTAGATAACGTGGTGAGTATATTAACTCATTCACTACTTCTACTTTTTTACGCAATTGCTATGCTAAATGTTAAATCATACACATACTAATAAAAACTTTAATGCGAACGCAGTCAGGGGAACCTTTTTCCATAACATTTCTTTCTAACATACACAGCCTTCATTTGACAAATGACGTATGTCAGTAGTCATACGAATCTGACACCTTTACTCATTGAAACTGTGACATACCAAAGTTATCGCACAATCGAACAAATTCAAATTAATGTATTAACATGCAGGAGAAGTCCGACGCGAATGCTTGTCTCAAGGACCAAGTCTGTTAATGAGTTGAGTGTAACTAGATGTTTCTTCTTGGTTCATTTAATGACTGGTGTAGTGGCAACACATTGCCTTCTATGTCACAGATCTTGGGTTCGACTTCCGGCGGCTGTGGATATTTGTGTGATGAACAGACATTGGCCGTATAGACAAGGATGTTTATATGTATTTTATTTTTATTTAACTGAAAATTATTGACATAAAACTTAAATTAATGATGTTCAAAATAAAAAAGAAATGACAATTTAGGTGGCCTTATCGCTTTAAGCGATTTTACCAGGCAACCGAAATTAAGTTTAGTTTCTAAAAAATATATGTGTAGGAAGGTATATTTAATATTTTGGTTTATATTAGTATAGCTTAATTTTATTATTCATAACACAAGTTCTTTATGAAATTTAATTTGAGCTAGATAATATTGTGTGATGATACGTTTTGTTCTCAACCGACTTCTAAAAAAAGGAGGAGGTTCTCAATTCGTCTGTATGCTTTTTTTGTGTCTTTGTTACACGATATTTTGGACAATAATGAATCGATTTTGAAAATTCTTGTTTCATATGATAGAGGATACTCCACAGTTGGTCCCATATACATTTTATCGAAATCGGTTGAGTACTTCATTGAAAATTTCAAATTTTTGAAATAATATTTATGATTTCTGAGAATGTTTACTTGGATGACATTTAGGTATATAACTCAGACAAAGTTTTGACGTGACGTCGGTTTTTTTAATGCATTCAATCGTTGATTATTCTATTTTCATTTTGTTAAGTAAATTAGTTAAATCATGAGGTCGCGGGTTCAATACGGTTCCCACCAGTTCGCTACATGATATTCCATATCACAAACTATGTAAGCATAGTTAGATTAGGGCGATGGGGTAACACTGTCTGCCTCAGATAACAGTGGTCACGGGTTCAATTCCCGCACGGAACAAGAAAAAAAAAATGTTATGGTTTGTACAGATTGCTGTAATGGAACTTGTAATGTAACATTCTGCGCACTACACTTCCAAATACGGAACGTGCGCAAAATGTTACATTACAAGTTGCATTACTAGCAATCTGTACGCACCATTACGTGTCTGGGTGTTTATCTATTCAT
The DNA here is from genome assembly GCA_944452665.1 of Stenoptilia bipunctidactyla. NCBI lineage: Eukaryota > Metazoa > Arthropoda > Insecta > Lepidoptera > Pterophoridae > Stenoptilia > Stenoptilia bipunctidactyla. The sequence continues at coordinate 10,617,468 of OX101743.1, forward strand.
GTTTTTATATTCTAGGTTCCCCCCTAGTTCGCTATATGGTATCCCATAACACAGGCTATGCTTACTTTGGGGCCATGTAGTTGGTGAGATTGTCTGGGGATTGTGATTGTCTGGAGATTTTATAAGCCGTTGAGGTTTTCTTATTGCATGTAATAATAATTTTCATAAAGTTTTCCACGCTTAACATAATCTACTTAATAAAAAATATAGATAAGTACAATAAAATTACAACACTACAAAAAATATGACCCAAACTGAGAGAGCAGAGCAGCTTTTGAAGGTAATAAGTCTGTTTGCTTTTAATTCGTACATTCATTAGATTCTGTTTATTATGACTCCGCTTATTATGACGTGTTTACAGAGTGAAGTTTGGTCATCATATCACATAACTAAGTCGGATATAATGACTTCGCCTATAGTGACATATCGCTTATTGTGACCCTTTTTTATCAAATTTTGTCCGCTTATAGTTACCGACCGTATGATTTCTAAAACCTTTGGCAGTGTTCGGGAAAGTTACGATATACCCAAAGACTTTCGGCGCTTGAAAGGCTTTTTTGATTTGAGTCTCAGAGCGTAGATTTACTTATTGAGTCTACTTATTAATATCTACTACGATTTATCTCTATTTTATTCCTATCTATTAAAATAAATCGCATACTAACTTAAACAGTTTATTTATTCTTGCAGTACCTTTGCTTTGTATGACTTGTTTCTTATTTCCCTTCGATGTCATTATAAACGGATTCCACTGTACATACATACATAACTTCACGCCTGTATCCCTAATGGGCAGAACACCAGAGGCTATAAAACCATCTGATGTCACGTTTGAGAAATTTGGAGGTATCTTTATGATGGAGTGAGACTATTGCACTGCCAGGGGATCAGCCTATCGCCCGCAAAAACGATAATAAAACCTAACTGACTTTTTTAGTATGCCCGGGAAGAGAAGCAGCTGGCACATCGTAAACATATGAATGTTTGTATGTTTACGAATATTCGTGTAAGTCGCAAATTGTAGGCAATATGTAATTCATATTTTACAATTATTTAACGGTCGCTGGGTGTTTATCTATACAGGGTTAATTTTAATTAGCATCACCTCTTGCATGTAGAGTCTTCACATCCATTCAACAACTTTTGTTCTACGACTCTTATACGACTTTGTTCACTATTCCAAGCTTATTTAAGAACACTGCTACCAATCTCAAGCAATCATATACAGGGCTGTTTTTTAGTCACCAGCCAAATTAAAATGTTAGTTTCTTTGATACCATGTAAAATTACCTGCATATTTATTTTAGCTTCGCCCAGTACAAAAAAGTATAAATATGGAACCACAAACTTTTTGAAAAATAGTCGCTGTTGATGAACATAGCTACAACGAAGCGGCATTTCATTTATAATACCTACTACAAGATGTTTTGTAGTAGCGCATAGTCGTCTTTATTTTAATGGTAATTTAGAGTATACATGGTTTGCTTAATATGCTAGCGGATATATTAATTTCTTTGTAAAAAATTAATACTTTTTTTGCAAAAATCGTTTGTATAAATGATACTTATTGTGTAAAAAAAATTTGGCCAGTGACTATGAATCAACCCTGTATGCTTGGAGCTGAAAATCAGAGCAATGGTATGAAAAGTCATAAGTAGGTATTGTGGAGCTTTAACAATTTCGAAATCTTACATTTTGTACCTTATGTTCCCAAAATTTATCAATTTAGCTGAATATAATAAACTTTTAAGCTATTGCATAGCTTCTATCGCGGGCCTTGAGCGTGGGGACCCAATCCAGAAATTCCGTCAAAGTCAAAGTCAAAAGAATCTTTATTTCGTAAGTATTTAAATACATTTGAAATAAGTCACAATTTACAAATTGAACTGAATCTACCACCACTTCGGAAAGTCGATCTGTTGAGAAGAAGTGGCAAGAAACTCAACAGCAATCATCTTTTAAAAATACACAATAACAATAACAACAACAACAATTTACAATCTTCTTGCATCCGGATATCTTATAATAAAACTTTATGCTTATCCTTAAATCTATCGAAGGGTTAATCTTAAATATTTTGGAGTTTTATTATAAAATAACGTAACGATAAAAACCTAACACCCCCCACTCCGACCGGCACAGCGGTGATACTTTGATTTCAAATTTACATGCGGGCTTTAATAAACAATCAGCGCCATCTACTAGGAACTTGTGGAACTTCATATTAGATCAAAAATTACTGCATTAATAAAATAAATAAATAATTATAATTGCATAAGTTGATAAAAAATGCTATGCAATAGCTTTACCGCGGCAGTCTCCGAGTGCCACACGTCTTTTTTTCATTTCAATATCTTAATTTTCTTCAGGGTGAAGCCGCGGGCAAAAGCTAATTACTGTACGTTATTTGTTGATGTCAGTGGTCGTAAAATTAACAACCGAAATGGCTACACTTCCAGACGGTTGGCAGACGATGGGTTATTAAAGAAAGTGTAAATTTTATGGTTTTCTATTTTTGGGATAAAAGTGAATGCACTGGTGAAATCTGTCTGGGGGTTAACAGTCCGTTACAGGAGATAAAACACCGATTGTGTGTTATTTTAGTTTTATAGTTTTGCGAAACAAGAATGTCGTAGAGTTTCAAAGGGTTAAGGACTTCACTCTAAGGGAATACGTAGAAGCAAAGGTTTAATGTACTTACTTAACCCACATTATACTGAATTGAATTTGAGGTCTTTGATTTTGCTGATTTTTAGATATGTGCCCTATTGTGAAAATAAAATTAACCGAAAAAATCCTACACCCCTCAAACCCTGGAATGGGGTGGGTGTTGTGACACCCTGTAGTTTAATCGGCTACTATAACTTATGAAGAATCTATGTTTGCGGAATATAATACTTTTATTAGGCTAATTAACTTTGTTTATTTAAGAAATCGACTTAAATTGTATAATAGTAAAAATCATAATTGTACGTAACAATAAACAATCAAATTGGTTACCGTACGCCACTAAGAAAAAAAATTTTGGGTGAAGAAATACTCTGCATTTATTGCAAAGAAATTTGATTTTAGTTTCATGCAACGGTTTTGATGTTCTTTATAATCTACTAAGTGGTATTTTCTGTAAATCTACGGCCTCGAACTTCAGTGTTTGTATATAATTCTGTAAGACCTCTTGCAATTACTCGCCGAAAAAATATAAGATAATCATATTCTCCGCCAGTTTTCTTATATGTATAATTGCCATATATTCCGTGAAGTTATAGGTATGTATATAGTACCTACCTACCACTTTTTAATTCCTTACGAAGTCCTATAGAGACTTATGTTCTGATCAGCTCTGTCTTCTCTTCCTATGCTGTCGTTGTATTTTTTTTTTCTAACATTTGGCTGAGTTACTAGCACATACCCACTTTTTTGTTGCTACAAAAAGCATATGTAATATTTGGCCCTGTGGGGTGGATTTACTTTTTCACAATTGGAAGGCACACTCACCATACTGTTATTATTCCACTTACACTCTAATATGCCAGCTGTTTGGCTTTCTTACATCTGTCGGTCTTTTTCATTCCTGCTGCAGTTGGCAAAAGGAAATGCGAGGTAAGATTTTCACGAATGACACTAATTTTTTTTAGTTTGCTGCTCGTAACAAAGAGGAATCAATGAAAAAGTTAACTACCAAAATAAGCAGAAAAAGCTATCAAAGCATTTATGAAAGCTGACTTTTATAAAATGGAGTTTGCAAAGCATCAAGGCATCGAAAAACGACACTCGCTCCTAGTTTTTTTTTATAAAAATCGGGTATTGCACTACCTTTTCCATGATCCAGAGTCCTCATCCCTGATATTTGAATTAGCCTTATCTGTTGCTATTATATAGCAATGCAGTTAGGAAACCTTTCATCATCATCTAAGCAATACAATTCCTCAAGAATGTCGTTCAGAGCCAATCATTCAGTGAGACATATGATAGACGTGGATTATACTACAGTGTGTTAAAACACCCTTCATGTTTGCAGGCTAATAAGGTGATTATAAGCTGAATTACAACATTAAATTAAATTTTAATGTTGTAATTCAACCTGGTTGTCTGGCAGAAATCGCTTGCTAGCGATAAGACTGGCAATTGTGATAGTGTAGAATAATTTTATTTCCTGATGTACACATATTTATTTTGTAAATATGTAAAAAAAGTGTAAATAAATGAATAAATAAATTACTTGGCCAAACTATTACTGATAAAAGATATAACAATGATTAGGTTATTTTATCAAAAGATTTTAAAAAACCAAGCGTTTCGAAGCCATTTATTTACCTTCAATAGAGTAAAAGTTTTAAAATCAATTTCTGAACCTTATCTAATATTCACATTCACTATGAACCGAAAGACATCAAAAATGCAAAATTATGAAAGTAAAATAATATGAAAAAATTTTGGTAAACTAAGAGCTATTTTTGGTTGTTATGGCACCCCATACCCATAGTATAATCTGAGTTAATATTTACACCAAAAAGGAGCCCGTTAGTTCATTAACAATGAGGACCTTATAAAAAAAAAGTGTTGAGAATCGACGTAGCGTATAGAAAATTTGCAATTTTATTTTTTATTTTTGATGTGTCTAATCCCGCATGAGACCTCAATCTCATCTGATGCTAAGTGAAAATGAGGTCGAAGATGACAACACACGGCCTTTTGTAGGACTCTTCATTAAATATTGCCAGAACACATCACTGCAGCAGGCGGATATTAGTGGCAGTAATTTTTGAAGGGTGGTCGCTAGCCAGTCGGACCCTGTAGGGACCTACCACCAAGCCAGGCAATGCGAATTTAAGTAGGTACATAGTTGCCTAACTATTGTCTTCTTCCTGAAGACTTGTTTCTTAATTTTACTGAATTTCTACGATGTCCAAACTAAGGCTGCAAACTGGACGGCAGTGACAGCGAGAGCGACAGCGGCGCGGGCAGCGATTTCAGCAACACGATAGAAAGTATTGAGTTTATTTGAAACCGCGACAAATCGCTCGAGCACCCGCTGGCGTCGAGAACGGCCCAGATTCCCCGCGTCGCTGTCGCTCTCGCTGCCATCCAGTTTGCAGTCTTACGGGGGTGAAATCACAGCTGTTTTTTCCATCGGAGTAATAGATGCCAGAATTTTCATCCCTATGTAGTGATCTTCGATAGTTTTTTCTTGGAACGACCACCAAGGTGTGGAACGATCTGTCTACGTCTGTTTATCCTGACTAGGTACACTAATGGGGACCGTTAGGCGGCAATTCTGATAAGCGGATTATTTTTTTAATGAAAATACGGTTATTCCAATATCACTTTTTTTTATTTCCAATAAACTATTAAAATTCACTTCTTAACTTATGACCATGATTATTTATAAAGATGTGGCGGGGCAGTATCAGGGTCTCGGGACCCTTCTACTTTTCGAGGCAAAAACAAACATTAGACTAAATATTTTTCTGACGGACAACCCGCGTCATTTTTTATTATTTTTACTTTTAATCTTTTCAAATGAAATTCTAACATCTGCCGTAAGGTTGGTGTGCGCTTATAAACTCTTTATTTACAAAAATGTAAGGCACAACCAAACCTTACGGTACTATAGTCTTAGTTCTTTCAAGCGTTGAGTGAACGTTTCTATTGTATTGTAAGGTGTTGGCAAATGGTACCTTAGAGTTATCCACTACACCCGATTCATATCCAATCCGAATCTGAGAAATGACGGTCCGTTGTCGCGTCGTAACTATAGAACTGTTTCTATGGTAGCTTACACATTACATCCGGCATCCGTCATCCGTCATTTCATATAAAAAATTCTAGATTTTATTTTATCGGATTCGGATTGGATAAGAATCGGATGTAGTACGTAACAGCTCTAAGTTTTCTTAATCACCGTCAACTAGATGATATGGACCATGTCTACTCAAGAAATATTACATTACTGCAGCGGCCGGCAAGAGAGGCATCAATGGACGAACGTGTGAATGTGGGCCGAGGCGAAGCCGAGCCTCACAACGTAAGTCCATCAATGCCTAGTTGTGGCCAAGGCTTGTATAATACTTTTCTCCAATAATGCGCGGAAATTAAACTAACTTATTTCCTCACACTCATTGTCTTCACTTGAACTCATTTTGTCAAATACAAAAGTATTTAAAACCATGACGAAGTTGACGAACAATAATAACAATAGTTTTTTAAGCGCCAAAGTATTTTTTTTCCATGTGCAAGCCAGTTCGAAATTTTTATTAAACCTTTGATAAGTTACCTCTTTGGTCGCCATGTTGCGGAGAAGAAGATCGTTCCATTTTTAAATTACACGACCAATATGGTTTTACATAGTAATTAATTGGACCGCTCAACACGACAGATATGGACTTTCATAAAATATTGCCGGCCGCTGCTCGACCAGCAGGGCAAGTTCGACTTCTCTCGAAGAAGATTGTCAAATTAATGCTCAAATTTCCAAGCATGTTTGAGACAAAAACATTTCATAGCTAGTTAATGTACTCTATGTTCAACACACTAGCAGGATTCAAGTCCCGGGTCCTCTCGCATAGAAGGCAGCATTAATTATTTCTTTCTCTGATACTTCTTAAAGTTAATATTGTCAGTAACCATGACAAAAGACAAAGATTTTCCAAAATAGACCTATTACAACACGATATTATTGAGGTGGTTTAGGTTTATTCTAATCATCCACTATAAAATATAATTAAATAAAAAATACTTGAATTACAGTTAAAATAACTTTTATTTATAAAATCTCTAAAAACTAAACAAAATAAATACGTTTTGTCATGTACACTACTTGATACCAAATTGTATTGCGTAAAATAAAAATACATATGTATATTTAGTATCCATAAAAGAATCAAACAAACCATAACAAACATCTGTTGATCCTACGAATATTTGAATATTTGAAGAATCTCATACATCTGTGCTACAAAGGCCTTCAATATAGAATGACAAAAAATAATAGAACTTTCCGGAAACTCTTCAACACTTCATTTCCTCTTTTTACTACTAACAATATCTAACCTCTTAAACAAAGTATAGGAAACTCACGGGTGGGCACCCGCATGGCCCAGGACTCACTGAAATGTACCCCATTTCTAAATCAGGGGTCGTAGAGACCACACAAAGCGAAATGAGGGTTCGAGGGGAATGTTCATGATAGGTTAAGAGACGTTCGGACATCAAAACATCACTAAATGGTGTTGTGACTTGTGACTGTGAGAGTTTATGATTGATGCATATTTCTATGTCTTTTAAAGTAATATAGCAGGTGCGTTTACAGGAACAAATGCAATTCAATCAAATTGCAGTAAAATTAATTAAGTTAAACTTACACACACACACACATTCACTCTCTCTTAGGAACTCTTAACACACAAACTTGTTCACTTCTCTAGTCGAATAGGTACCACACCGCTCGTGTCTTGAAAATTATTGTATAGTTATTGAGATTAATAATATTGTTATTAATAAGTTATTTTTGTCTTAAAATAAAAATAAAATATTCTTAATTAATGCTTATCTATTGTTATAAATTATTATTATTTTTACTTGTATGCTTAATTTTGTATTTTTAATTTGATTCTTTGGTGTACTTTTGTTTGTTTAATTCTACCTACTCTAAAAAGTTTTAATGTGTAAAAATAGTGAACATGTTATTGGAAATATGTATTTAACCTAATTTTTCTTGTTATAATAGTCATAAGTGCTGTTGGTTCTGTGAACATTAAATAAATAAATAAGTATTTGAATTATATTATTTATAGCTGTGACTAAATATACAAGAACAAGAAGGAAAAAATGTTACGGGTCTGACCTATAAACCTTTGTGGGCCGTAACCCACAAAATGCAAAAGGCCAAAAACTTTTATAATATTCGAAAAAAAACAGTCATATTTTTGGGTTACAGCAGGTTCGCTTTTTAACGTCGATATGTATTTATATTCTAGGTTCCCCGTAGTTCGCTACGTGGTATCTCATAACACAAGCTTTGCTTAATTTTAGGCCATGTAGATGGTGTGATTGTCTGGGTATTTTATTTAATTATATCAGTCTAAAAGTAGGTATTAGGTATTCGCTTGGTGGTAGGATCCCTTCTGGGTCCGCCTGGCTAGCGACCACCCTTCATATAAAGTCTGCCGCCAAATGTTACCGCTCCGGCGGCAATGTGTTCCGGCAATATTGTATAAAGAGCCAGTTCCTTCCTAAACCCGTGTGCTTTCATCTTCGACCTCATCGTCACTTACCATCAGGTGAGATTGAGGTCAAACGCGGGTTTAGTCACTTATAAAAAAAAAAGGTATACAATTTTGATCTAAAGTTTAAAAGTTGTTGACAGCGTTGAAATTGAAATAAGTTGCATGGAATAATTCATTTTTTTATTTATAACGAGCGCTTATACAAACCGTTGTACACTCGCGCTCGCAATAGTTTTTAAGTTCCTTTGTTAGACGGAATACATACATACATAACTTCACGCCTGTATCCCTTATGGGGTAGGCAGAACACCAGTGGTTATAAGACCATCTGATGTCACGTTTGACAAATGAGGTATTATAATGATGGAGAGAGGCTATTGCAGTGACAGGGGGTCGCCCACAAAAATGCCAATAAAACCTCTGTCCCTTAACTGCCTTTAACAGTATGCCCGGGAAGAGAAGCAGCTGGTACATTCTATGTTTTTCTTTTGCTCCCAGTCCAGCATGGAAGCTAGATGGAAATCAGCTAATAATTCAATTTTAAGCTTGCCCTGGGACCAAATGATGGGTGTTTTCAGGGTTATTTATTTTATATTTTTCACGAATAACGTCAAACTTATTTTATGCGTAAAATTAATAAATTACCCAACTGACATATAAACCATGTGGTCCCAAGACTATACGGCCGAAATACCCGTAAGAAAAGTTAATTTCCTAAACTAGGTTGGGGTTCGAACCCATTACCTCTCTCATACATAACGCAGCTGAACACTCGGCTACTACGCCACGGTAGCGTTAAATATAAGTAACACAGGATCACGCGCGCTTACACACAATTAATAATAATTGTTTTAAACTATCGCGGTTATTTCATATACTTAGTATTATTAATGACGACCGGCTGATGTAGCGGTAACATACATTGCCTTCGTTGCCTAATAACACCGGGATTCGGTCCTGGGTTCGAATCCCGGTGGCGGCGGATATTTGTGTGACTCATGTCATGTCAGTCGTCAAGTCATGGACGTTTATATGTTTATTTAAGTTTATTCTAAAAAATATGTATTTATTCAATATGTATGTTTATATGTTTCTTAAGTATATCAGTTATCTAGTACCCATAACACAAGTTCTTTGAGAAACTTAATTTGGGCTAGATAATGTTGTGTGAGTGTCAGAAATATTTATTTATTTATAATGTGAGTTCCAATTAGTAGCAGATCAAAACGAACAAGAAATGGGGTTTTTGCTTGGTGGTAGGATCCCTTCTGGGTCCGACTGGCTAGCGACCACCCTTTATACAAAGTCTGCCGCCAAATGTTACCGCTCCGGCGGTAATGTGTTCCGGCAATATTGTATAAAGAGCCAGTTCCTTCCTAAACCCGTGTGCTTTCATCTTCGACCTCATCGTCACTTACCATCAGGTGAGATTGAGGTCAAACGCGGGTTTAGTCACTTATAAAAAAAAAAAAAACATCGTTTTATCTGCCTCTAACTGCCATCGCCACCTACCTACATCTACCAGTCCGCGATCATGGTGCCTGTAACAGCATTGAAATATCGGACGCGCGAAATTAAAATCGGAAATCGTGGTATGAATCCCGTAAATTCATTAAATCACAAGTATTAAGTCACTCAAAATGGAAAGACGTTAGACATTTAGAATGAATCTATATTCACTATTTTGCATTGAGCATGTCATAATGTCAAAAAACCTTCATCTCTCTTTCGGCCTCCAATATAGGCCTCAAATTAAAAAATAAATTAAGTGTTTATTTTCTGTTTATTTTAAACCGAATTCAAAGAAAGATTTTTTTTGTATTAGGAACATAATAATAAATCTGATTCTCTTTTGTTGTTTTTCACAATGCAAACAAAGGTATGAAAAAATAGCAAAAGTATGTATGAATATGAGCGTCAGTACACTTTCTGGCAATAAAACACTTTCTGTCGCAGTGGTATAATCAACCAATTTTGGGGGTCGTTAAAATTTGTCATAAACTCTTCAGACCCCAAATGAACTCGATTCCAAGAAAGTATACTAATTTACGAATCGTTAACGTACAAATTCATATAAATGGGTTCCGACAGAAATTGACGGAATTGACCTCAGGGCAAAATTGTTAGGGTCAGGAATCACCGAAAATAACAATTAAAATGACCTTGAAAGTTGTGAATTTTTTGTATGAAAGCAAGCTTTGAATGAAAGAAATTTAATTGAATAGCCCCCTGTATTATTATTTATAAAATACTTCAATATGTATCTGATTTAAATATGGTGATTGACTCAACCGGATGAAACCAAATGATAAATAAAAACTGGAATTAGATTTAAGGAGATTTATTAATTTCATTTATCCATACGTAACATATGAATCAATTACCGTAATACTTATTAGGTACAAATATTCATATGCACTATTTTAAATAACTTTTACTGTATAAATTTCTATTACAGAGTTTTAAAAACTCAATGTTAAAATTTTCACTACTAAGTATTGATTTGAAATTGTATTTAATTAAAAGCCTTATGATTTCATTTTTCGTCATAAAAAAAAACACTATTTCGTACACAACAAAATCGAGTTTTTATGTGAAATACACGTGATAAACCCCTCCTACAAAGTTTTAAATTTAATAATATTCAAAGTGTGCGATTTCCAAGTGATGCCAAACCTTGGCTTCTGGGAACATTGTCCTTCGCTAGCCTTGGCTTCATTTTATCGTTCCATCGCACAATACAAGCGCTCAGGGTTGCCATGCGGGCTCAATCATTTTGCACTAGATTATTATTTATTGATAAATAAAATCATGTTAATAGTTCACACGTGTCTTCTTTACGTAACTAAATTAAAGATCATGTGGTTATTTGATTTTGTTTTACAATTTTCTATCATAAATATTTATTCCAGTAGCAAATATATATTATTACTGAAGTTTGAGTTGTTATGCTTATTCATGAAACCTTAACTTCTAAATAGGTACGTACGAAAAATTAAAAAGTTCGTATTTCAAAAGTTTAAATGAAACAAAAGAAACAGAAAATAAAACACCAACGCAAATTCAATAAACTCAAATTACTCAAACCAATTTTCACTCTCCGAAATGATTATAACCCGAATTGGTAAAACGCGAAATTTCTCTCTTGACCCATTTCTGGCAGAATGACAATATCCTGCTTTTGCTGACGAAAAAAATAAGGTCAGAGACCGCGTTTTTTATGACATGTCATTGGTCAATTCAGGGGCCGCCATTTGCAATTTCTTATTACTGTTTAACGGGTCACAAATCGAGCGATGCGCAATTAAAAATGATCTGTGGTAGAGGGTGATTGACCCTAATTCATTTAGTGTAGTTTAGAGATATATCGATACATATATTTAAAAATATAATTTTATAAACCACCTACTCACGGTATATTGTTGAAAATAACACTAAAAACTAATATATTATTTGGAATATACCAATGCCCTTTGAGAGGTTGCACCTTGAGCGAGTAATATTTATAGTTATTAATAATGTAGTGAAATAATGTAATAAGTGCTCGTGATAACCTCAAGTTACTTCCATAATCTTCCAAAACCATATCTCCAATATGCCAAGGTGCTAATCTCTATGTCCGCCATTTTGAATTTTTTTTAATTGCATTTGGCAGCTTTAGTAAGTCAGATTATCTGTATATTGTATAAAGTATCTGTTTATTCCGAACGAATTGTTAACTTTATAATTACTTATAAACTATCTAAATACATAGACCATTAAAGTCCTTGGGTTTGTGTGGGCGTAGATGATAGACAGAAGAATTTCTTGCCTCTATTTTTCGAGAGATATCTTTCTGGTTTAGTGGTAGAGAATAAAGATACGTTAGATGTCATACTACACCTTCTGCATTGTCCTGAGAATGTTCCTCTAATCTTTATTATAAGTAAGGGCTTCAAACTACTTGAGCATCGTCGTAAGGTTGCTTGTTTGACAGTATTTTATCAGCCACATTTTGGTGAGTGTGCAAGTGCTCTTTTATACCAAATTGAACGCACTCCTTTTAACACTGGACTGCCAGACGCAGACTGAACTTCCATCCCTATATAGTGGATTTGCCAAGAAGTCGAACAAAACGCTTCTATAGTTCCTTTTTGATACGGATTGTCACGTTGTGGAACGATCTGCCTGGGTCTGTTTTTCTTCATGCTCACTTTCCATCAGGTGGCATGAAAGACAAACGTCCTATCCTTATAATATAAAAAACTGGTATAACTATGCCTTTTTTATTATAGGCTAAGCCCGCGTTTATCATACCTCAGTCTCACCTGATGGTAGCTTAGTTAAAATGAGGTTGAAGATGTAGGGGCACAAGGGGTGAGAAAAAACTGGCTCTTCATAAAATATATCCGAAACACATCACCGTCGCGTCGAAGCGGTAATATTTGGTGGCAGGTTTTATATGAAGGGCGGTCGCTAGCAAGTCGATCCCTGACAGGATCCTACCACCAAGCTGAATCACTCAGATTAATCGGCTTTTACGACACGCTTATCCACAAACACAAACATGCTTCCCTCTGATTATGATTAGACGATCACTTTAGCGATGGGGTAATACTACCTGCCTTAGACGCCAGTGGTCGCGGGTTCGATTTCATGGTCTGGGTGTTTATCTATATCTATATGTATTTTTATTCTAGGTTCCCTAAGTTCGCTACATGGTATCCTATACCACAAGCTCTGCTTAGTTTGGGGCCATATAGTTGGTGTGATTGTCTAGGGATTTTATAATTCTTATTTATTTTAGGCGTTACTTTCCAGAAACTTATAATCATAGTACACTTTGTTTATTTACTTTGACATTCCGGCCGAGTTTCAACAATCATGGTCACAACAAATTTGTTTACCTGTCAAAGGCCGATAAATTACTTTATCAACAATGTTTATTACGTGATTAAGTTCTATTATTATGTGTCAAAACATGCGAGTTTGAAATAACAATTGAATAATCAATCAATATTGTTATCTTAAATTCGGAAATTATACTATTGAAGTTGTAATATCAGATTACTTCAGAAGTCTATTCCGGCGGGAAAGGCGACTCATCGCAGATATGCAACGAGCTTGGTGGACCCGGCGGGATAGCAAGGCCTGGTGGACGGCTTAGGGCGATGATAGAGGACAGAGCTAGAATTGGCCAGACACATCATCTGAATCTGTCTCCATTAGTATCGGTCTCTCCGTTCCACTGGATCTAGATGGGTGAAGACGAGGGTGTGTACCTTCGTTTACGCGTACGCTTGTGCACCTAAATATCTCCTGCTTAACTGACTGCTTCTGAAAGTATGGACTTCGATTTGACGGAAAGTCCCGTTGCGATGGGTCGAGGTAGAAAGGTCCGGTTTGATGCAGATCGGGCTTTGTCTGAGACCTGCACACGGGTGGCTCCGGGGGTGTTCCTAAAATACCGTGGTCGTTCCTTCTCTGATCAGCGGGGGACAAAGGTAGCTCGGTTGCACCTGGAGCGACAAATTAGGCTATTTGGGGAAACAATTCTTTCCCTGCTCAGCCAGGGAGGGAGCTAGAAAAGGTGCCCTAAAAAATTCTCACCCTCAACACTTCAGGACGGTAGCAACCGCGGCTGCCTCTGCATCATTAAATTCGCGGTCGACGTCACAAAAATAAATGTACAAACAATAAAACCCCCGTTATAACATTCGGCGCGTGGAACGTACGTACCCTCCTTGATCGCGATGAAAATATCCTGTTGGTTGTGAACTTCGTCGCTATGATATAGATGTGGCTGCTCTCAGCGAAACACATCTAGCTGGTGAAGGGGAGCTGGTGGAATGCGGTGGCTAGTATACTTTCTTCTGGAAGGGACTCTCAGTCGGTCAGGCGTTGGATTAGCGATTAAGAATAGGCTTGTTAAACGGCTACAAGAGTGTCCAGTTCATATTTCGGACCGCGCTACCACACTGCGCCTACACCTTAATAATGACAACTTCCTTAATGTCATCGTGTATATGCCCCGACCATGGATAAGTTTGATGACATTAAGAACCAGTTTTATGAGGAGCTTTCAAAATGTATCGAAAGCGTAAGACCTAGGGAGCAGATTCTTCTGTTGGGTGACTTTAATGCCAGTGTAGGACAGGATTACGAGGCATGGCCCAAAGCTTAAGGCAGGCATGGAGTTGCTTGCCTGAACAGCAACGGCCAGCTTTTACTGAGTTTATGTGCTTGCAATAACTCCCAAGTACTCGCCACTCGCGTCATGCGTCGGCACTGCTGGACTGACCAGCAGTGCCGATTGCTAAATTACGTTTTCGTCACCATCATCCTCAAAGATCTGGTAGATCAAAGCCCAATGCGTATCTTAACGTAGATGGGCTTCAAAATTCTGAGATGAGGAAAGAATATGCTCGATCTTTGGTTTCTGGTTTGCCATCCATCAACAAAGAGGGCAGCCTTGTCGATCGCGAATGGATTGCTCTGCCTTTCCACATACTGGACACGGCCACTATTACTTTAGGGCGTAGAAGCTTTTACAAACAAAATGCGAACACACCAAAGACAAAACCGGAGTTGAAGACAGTCGCCGTGGTCGAAATCAGCTGGATTACATCACAATGTCAGAATGTCTATAATTTCAGATTTACATTTATACACAGTTGAAAAAAATATATAATGATTTACGAATCGAAACAAATATACCAATACTTCAGAAGGTCGATCTATTGAGAAGACAAGGTAAGAAACTCAACCCCAAATACAGCTATTTCATACATGCCTGTGTCCCTTATGGGGTAGGCAGAAAACCAGAGACTATAAAACCATCTGATGTCACATTTACAAATTTGGAGGGATTATAATGATGGGGAGAGACTGTTGCACTGACTGGGGTCCAGCCTATAGCCTACGTATACCCTCTAATAAAACTTAACTGAAGGTTACAGTATGCTTATTTATTTATACAGAACCAACAGCACTTTCACATCATAAAATAATCCTAAAAATACAATTCTAACTGCCAATTACAGGTTCACAACTTTCAGATAAATTACATAATTGAATAATGCTTGAAGTTGACTACAGAACATTGCTAAAATTATTGATTTTCTAAGTGACAATGAATGATTAAATTGACATAATGAGAATAAAATTTATTAAAATATAGTAATTACACCAAATTCGAGAGAACAGATTAGATATTCGATAAAAAGATGCATAGTACAACCTGCAGTATTAGTTGTGTATGTGTACGTGTCTGTGTTTGTATTTATATGCGTGCATGATCATGAATGTGTGAATGCTTGGAAAAGTAAGAAAATGTTAGGAAATGTGATATGATTAAATATTTGTAAGAACGTATACACTATTATATTGAATATTTGTACTGACAAAATACATTAAAAATCCTCGGGAAGCTAAGCAGCTGGCACAATCTATGTTTTTCCTTTGCTCCCAGTCCAGCATGGAAGGTACAGTTATTATATTTTTAGAATAAGTTCTCGTATCTCGTCATAGTTGCAGGAACGTTATTAAAAGCTTCATCATCATCATCATCACAACTCTTTGTAATGAGCCCATTGCAGGGCATGAGTCTCTCCCCTGGGTGAAGAGGAGGTATAGGCCATAATCCACCAAGCTGGCCCAGTGCTGGGTGGTGGATGCCAGAATTTTTAGGGCGCCTAGATGGCTTCTGACAAACCCTCACGACTACTGTATACAAGTATACAGCACCCGGGACCGACTGCTTAACGTGCCCTCCGAAGCATGGAAGTCGTCGTCAAATATGAATGGTCGGCGGTCACCCATCCAAGTACCGACCGCGCCGAACGTTGCTTAACCTGTGATATCGTATGATACACACAGTATCCACGACGCCACGACGACTTCGGCGCCACGACGACTTAAAAGCTTAATAAATAATTATTAAGTCACTTCCCAATAGCTAAAGCAGTAGTCTCCCTAATCTTAACGAAAGCTACTGCAGTAGCCTTTGCATATCTGCACGTGGTTTTCCCACATAAATATCTTCATCTGTCCGCAAAGAGCACGTGATGTATCACGCGAAAGTCACCGTAGCATTCATGCAATAATATTTTCAGACAAATTCGCAACAGAACAAAATTAATATAATATTTTGTAACCGGATTTATCACGTATAATTACATTTACTTCGCTGTTTTTGCAGACCCCGTCACTAACGACTGAATCAGGTGAGTACATGCAATAAATCGCAAAAAAAATGTCGCGAATAGTAAGAAAATATTAGAACTAAAGTGATTTTGGACTAATCACCGGATTTTGTGCATCTAATACCATATGTAGTTCAATTTAAACTTCCCTCCAGGTAATAAAAGCTTAGAGAAGCTCAAGGTAATCTTTATTTATTAGTTACATTAATTATTACAGAGTGGGAAGAGGTGGCAAGAAACTTCATAGTTTTAAAATATGTAGTTTAGATCATAGGATCACTTCTTCAGCCACGTATTCCGATACTTTGTTATTAGGTATCCTTTCATACGCAATATTTACTTAAAAGAACAGTGTCTTTAAAATCATAATCTCAATATAGTTTAAAGATTGTTAAAATGTATATGTACTTAAATGTAAGAATATATAATTTTTTAAACTTATCTCTAAATGACGTTTTTGAGCCGACCTTGTAGATTGTACGAATTGTCCGTTTCTGCAGCGGAAGATTTTGCCTGCACAATCAAGATATACTCATATTCCGATATGATGGTATACCAGAGTATACCTTAGTTTTCCAAAACAGGCAAACCTAGGTGACCAAGACCCTTAACACGGCATTTCTTATCAAACAAATTGTCAAGATCCCTCCCAGACTCGTGTCTAGAGGGAAAACTACAATTATTTATAGATAATACACTAATGTCAAATGTCAATAAAAACAAACATAAAAACAAGCAGTTAAACAAATCAATCGGTGCGGTGTTGAACAAATATGGCTACTATTTGTAGCCATCTTGAACAAATAGAGTGTCTTCAAGGAAACAAAGTCTGTAGCAGATATAATAATTATTTAGATATCTGGCGCTTCCGTATCGCGTTGCGTGATATTGCAGTTGACCTTTGAGGCAAACTAAATTATAAGATATGTGTTAAGCGTGTCAGAAAAAGCAACTAATCCGGCTTATTCCAACAGGATCTGGCAAGTGAAATAGTAAAAAATTAATGACAATAATGATCGCTCCGGCAATGATGAGTTATGAAATATAACAGAAATCAGTCGCCATCTTGAACCCTTTGCCTGAACCCTATGCTTATCATAACTTACCATCAGGTAAAAAAGTAGATTATGTGCATAGTCAACAATATAAATAAGTAAATAGACATTTCTTAAGGGCATGAAGGTCAAGAAAATTTAAATAGGAACCTGTCTTTAGAAGAGTATAATCATCTCTTTGTCTTTTTCAAAATATTCGTATAATTTGTTACCTGTCCGAAAACTAAACTAATGTTCGATCTATTAATACTAATTGCAATGGTTAGAGCACGCTGGTAACACTGTCTGACTAGACATTATTACGCCATACTAAGTATATAATATCCACATTAATTTAATAAAATGGTTACTTCTACAAAATCCTTTAAATTTAAAAATACCAGGATACCAATAATGGATCAACCTGATTATTTGAGGCACCCTCGCCAAAGGATAACTCTTAGGCTGCAAACTGGACGGCAGCGACAGCGAGAGCGACAGCGACGCGGGGAATCCGGGCCCTTCTCGACGCCAGCGGGCGCTCGAGCCATTTGTCGCGAATTCATACAAACTCAATACTTTCTATCGTGTCGCGGAAATCACTGCCCGCGCCGGTGACCGCTCCGCCGTCGCTCTCGCTGTCACTGTCGCTGCTGTCCAGTTTGCAGCCTTATATACAGCAAAATTAATTATTCTTAGCCAATCCACATTACAGACGCAAAAGTCAACTGTCTCTTTATTTTCACGGCACAATACGCATTTCATCCCATTCCAATTCTTATTTCACAACCACCTACTCTGTACCTACAGTTTGTGTTCGCTGGCCTAGAGATAATATCTAAGTCTGAACATAGGCCAGACTTAGCGACGTCTTGCATGACATCACAGTGATTGATAACCTAATTAAAATGTCAACATTATCATACAAAAACGTCTTTGTGAGTATATTTTAATTTCGTTGCCATGCCGAAGTATCCTACATTTTGCTTTTATAAGAATATGCAGAAAATGAGCAAGAGATAACGCGATTTACGTCATTTATGCGTCGTCTGGGGATTATTAGCCGCATTTTTAGGAACAGTATTTATACTGTAATTTAAGTAGCCTTTTACTTTCTTCTACTATTAATTTTTTCTACATCAGCCACTACGCTACAGCCGCTACACATTTCCGAACTAATCTCAAATGGCTTCCTATTCGCCTTCGCCGGAATACTCACATCCTTTCTGCAGTTTACCGTATTCTGTATGACAAAGCTATTCCCGATTATTTGAAAAATCGCATTAACTATCGGTTTAACAATAATGATCGCAACTTGCGCTCTTCTTCGAATCTCCTTTTAGCGACACCATCACATACTTTTTTGGGCAAGTCTTTTTTTGTCCGGTGTCACTATGGAACGAGCTGCCGATGGAGATCCGCCTAGCTCGCAATCCGTACACCTTTAAAAGACTGCTTAAATAGCATTACCTTGTGAAACATTGTCATCTTAACGCTCTCATTGTGATTATCAATATGTATATATATCATGTGTATTATTAGAATGTATGTGTATGTATTATTTGAATGTATTTGTATGTATTATTAAATTTTTTATTTTTTTGTTAGTAATATGTAGGTATGTCTATGTAATTATTTGTATGAAGTCTATTTTTATAGCTAGTGTCCCAACGCCCATCCTAATTCCTACTATCTAATCCTGTCAAGACTCGGTTGATTGGGAGAAATCCAAGAATTCCAATACTAAATTAAAATGTACCTTTTTCTTACTTTCTTTTTATGCTGTTGATTTACAATAAAGAATTTATTATTATATTTGCTGATATCTATAATTTACCAAGGGCCAGATCGTTAGTTCACCTTGCATTTGGCCTGTGCACGCTGCTTTTAAAAACATACATGGTTGCAACATGACAATCTAAATGTCCATCTTGAGGAAGACCTAGCCACGCTTTGTTTTCAAGTACGTGATTGCCACTCGAAAAACTAAGTGCTTCAGCTGCAGTGCGTTCTTCAAGTCTATTTCTACTTCAACATTACATTATTTACCATGACTTTGGTTCAACCCCTCCTCGTTCAAAATCAATCCAGGGAGATAGTTGATCTACATACACACATAACTTCACGCCTGCATCCCTTATGGGGTAGGCAGAACACCAAAGGCTGTAAAACCATCTGATGTCACATTTGACAAATTTGGAGGTATTATAATGATGATGAAACATGTCCCTTAACTGGCTTTTACAGTATGCCCGGGAAGAGAAGCAGCTGGCACATTCTATGTTTTTCTTTCGCTCCCAGTCCTTTAATTCTATTAGGTAAGGTGTGTATTTCATAAACTGCTAGAACGGGTCTAGCTAACTCTATCCTGAATGCGTTTTGTCACTTTCTACAGGTGAGTTTGAGGTAAAACAACCATCTTGTAGTGAATTTAATAAATCCTTAATTTAATGCTACTGCTTTCATGCCAGAGTGTAAATGTAATAAAATCTATAATTTAAGGTTTACCATGTTTACCATGTTTTTGTTAATTTAGATATCTCTATATTTCGAGAATATGCAAGTGCCATAATCACTTTAATACCGACTTTCAGAGGATCTCCATTACTTTTGTAACCATGATCATCAAAATAACTTATGCCATTGAATTATTCAATAAATTAGAACAGAAATGTGAAGCTACAAACTAATATAAAGATGAAATTCTCGAAAACTTGTTTATTATTTTTATCGACTTTTCCCACCACTAGTGGATGACATTCGCAACACTAAGAGCATCCGGTCACTAACCGTGGGAACGCGCAGCTTCCTCTGGGATCTCTCGAGAAAATTATGTCAATGGAAAAAGCAGATATCACGGTGGTTGTTAGGACACCAAAATATCGAGTTAAAATCTATAATAATAGAAAGTGAAATAAAACAAATTCAAAGAAAAATCTATAAACTAGAAAGTGAAATAAAACAAATTCAAAGAAAATAATGCTTAAGGCGATATTGCTTTTAGTAGTCACCGTGCATTTTTTATGCATTAAATAAATAATAAATAAATATTTCTGACACTCACACAACATTATCTAGCCCAAATTAAGTTTCTTAAAGAACTTGTGTTATGGATACTAGTTAACTGATATACTTACTTAAGAAATATACATATTATATAAATACATATTTTTATTAGAATAAACTTAAATAAACATTAAACATCCATGACTTCACGACTAATATCTGTGTTCATCACACAAATATCCGCCTACGTCGGGATTCGAACCTAGGACCTCTGGCATAGAAGGCAATGTATGTTACCACTACACCAGGCGCTCGTAAGAATTAGTTCCGAATTAATAACAAGATTCAAAGGACTGTCACGAGTTAAAGTTACGACCAACGAATAGTAACTAAATCAATTTCATTTCCCAATTTCTAGCATCTACGAACATCTGTAGGCACACTAACAGTATTTTAATACTGTTTTTAAGTTTTTGCATTTAAAATGCTCAATTATTCTTAAATAAATGAAAAATGTGATAAATAAAAATTACCCGACCAGGATTCCAACCTGGGACCTCTCGTTTGGGGCCTGGTGGTGCGCCTCGAAATTACTTACCACATTTTTTGTTTTTACGTTATATTGCTAACGTAGCTGCATCTTATGGTATAGCTGTGCAGCTAAGACCACCCGAGACCAATTTCTTAACAGAAATTGTAAATCCCAGTTAAAGTGAAGCATTGCAATGTTTTAATAATGTTTTTAAGTTTTTGCATTTAAAATGCTCAATTATTCTCAAGTAATTTCGAGGCGTACCGCCAGGGCCCGGTAGCTCAGTGGAAGAGCACTCGTCCGGAAACGAGAGGTCCCCTGTTCGAAACCTGGTCGGGTAATTTTAATTTTTTTTATTTATCACATTTTTTTTTATTTACACTAACAGTATTTTACCTGATAGATACTGGAACACCAAAAAAGGACTTTCAATACAATACTTAATTTAATAACCCTACAACTTTGTTAATTGACAAGACGTTGAATGTTGATTACGTATTTTTAACTACGCCTTGTAGCTAATTCGTAGGCCATACGAACAGTTTTTTGATATTGAAACGCGAGATGAATTGCGTTTACTTTGGTAAATCGTTTTCAATCCATGCGGTACGCTTATGGAACGAATTACCGTTACAAATTAAATCAGCACAAACTTTAGCCACTTTTAAAAAACTTGTAAAGATGCACTATTTCACAAAAGTTGAAGAATTACCATGACTATTTATATTTTATACTTTTATTATGAAATCTGTGAGTAAACACATCTTTTCTTATTGTATATGTATATGAGTCTATAAGTATTGTAAATACTAAATAAATGTATGTGTATGTAGATGTAAAGATAATATGTGTGTAATATATATTTTAAATACGAGAACTTATTTTTTATATATCATCATTTATATATTTATAAATATTTTGTTTCAAATAGTATTGTACGACCTGACACCCTTAAACGCAAATAAAATCCTCTGCCCTAAGGTTGTCTGGAAGAGATCGCTTTTTAGCGATGAGGCCACCGATTTGTACTTAAAGAATTGTTTATCTATAGTATATTATGTAACAAGTGAGCGAAGTTGCTAATTACAGTCGAGGCTTAATATTGAGCCGAGACTGTAATTAGCAACGCTCACGAGTTATATACGACGTTTTTCAACACACTTGTGAGTAAAAGACAGACATACGTGGTCATAAAATAACAAACACACTTGATAACAAAGCTGTGAATTGTGATTGAAAAATGGCGCCGAACTTCGCGCATGCGCGTAGGTTTTTTTTTCCGCCAAATGTGTCAATGGCTGTATAGCATATACAGCCTATTTTACATGAAAATTTTAATTTGGAGTGGTAAATCCAAATATTTTAATATTTTGTAACAAATTATTGTAAATTGTGAATAATTTGTTTGATATACAATTTTGTTTATCTAATAAAAGGCGTAAACATTTAAAAATGTATATGGATTTGAAGTGGTATAAAACCTCTTTGTTGTTTCTGAAATAAATTAAAGTATAACCCGGATCAATAAAATATGCTCTGTTACTCGCATTTAATTTGCACAAAGGTACAATTCAACTTTGTAGGATTCATTATATTATGCACTAGGGCATAATATATTATGCACGCGTGACTTATAGCCCAGTTTATAGTTCTAAATTCAATAGAATAAGGCTTACTTTACGAGCAAGTGTGTTGAAAAATACATTGTATATTGTATATTTATAGTTGTGCAATAAAGAGTTTTTATTATTATTATTCAAGTCTTTTTTTTCTTATTAAGTATTATTATTTTACATCACTCGAAGTTCTTTAGCAGTGAGCTAGCTGCAGCTACTCCAAATCTCACAATTCGAACCAATTTGCATAACATCTACACCAGAGATTTAGCTATTACATCCACGTTTAGGCTACGTGTCATATGACTCCCAAATGTGATAAAAGATACATACATACATACATAACGTCACGCCTGTATCTCTTATGGGGTAGGCAAAACACCAGAGGTTACAAGACCATCTGATGTCACGTTTGACAAATTCGGAGGTATTATAAAGATGAAGAGAGACTATTGTAGTGACAGGGGGTCAGCCTATCACCCACAAAAATGCCTTTAAAACCTTTACTGACTTTTACAGTATGCCCGGGACGAGAAGCAGCTGGCACATTCTACGTTTTTCTTTCGCTCCCAGTCCAGCATGGAAGCAGTGTGATAAAAACTCAAATAAAAATATAAAAGACGTGTGGCACTCGGAGACTGCCGCGGTAAAGCTATTGCATAGCATTTTTTATCAACTTAGGGCGGGTTGTATCAAACGGTTGGTTATCGTATCATACGTACGTAACTTTTTGACGATTACATCAGATGTTTAACGTACGTCAAATACAAAGCGTTGTTTCATCACAAAAAAAACTGTTCGTCAATGTTATTCGAGTTATTTCCACAATTGAATCATCATCACTATCATTTAAAATATATGAAAATAAAACAGAATCCATAATGTTAAAAGCTTTCAACCAAAGATGTCCTGCCTGTCAACTCAGTTTTCACTAGAAAGTTACGTTAACCAGTGGGTGGATGGACGGTCAACGTAATCGTTAATTTTTTGACGTCCGTTATAGGTGAAACAACCCGTTTTCTAGCTTGACAGTGATTAACGCCATTTTTAACGTTGACAGACACGTAAAGTAGTTGTGATACAACCCGCCCTTATGCAATTATAATTACTTATTTATTTATTTTATTAATGCAGTAATGTTTGATCTAATATGAAGTTTCACAAGTTCCTAGTAGATGGCGCTGATTGTTTATTAAAGCCCACATGTAAAGTTATGAAATCAAAGTATCACCGCTGTGCCGGTCGGAGTGGGGGGTGTTAGGTTTTTTTCGTTACGGAATTTCTGGATTCGGTCCCCACGCTCAAGGCCCGCGACAGAAGCTATGCAATAGCTTAAAAGGCTTCTAGAGTGTAGAGGTCGCTAGCCGAGTGGACTCTGAAAGGTTCCACCACCAGGCGGAGACACTTAGATTAGTCACTTTTTACGTCACCCTCATCCCTGGGCGGTAGGACTATGACAAGCCGACCCTGCGGCTGCATGAATTGATTTAAGTGAGTGAGTAAGTAAAACGTTTATTTGGTACAAAAATCTGTTGTTTACAAAAAAAAAATCTACTTAACAAAAAAAAAACATTAATGTAAGTACCAAAATGGCCTTCACTCCGCGTATGTTGCAGTGCCCAAGGGACCGCAACGCTGATTTTCAGTGACAGCCAGAGATCTAAAAGAAATTTAAATTACCTACAGTTTCTTGAAGTGGTTTTTTTTAGTTTTCAACCGACTAACAAAAAAGGAGGAGGTTCTCTATTCATCTGCATGTATTTTTGTGTCTTTTTTACACGATATTTCAGACAATTATGAATCGATTTTGAAAATTCTTAATTCATATGATAGAGGATACTTCATAGCTAGTCCCATATAAATTTCATCGAAATCGGTTGGGTACTTCATTGAAAATTTCAAATTTTTGTAACAATATGTATGATTTCGGAGAATGTTTACGTGGATGACATTATTAGTCGGCCATAGTGTTGACGTGAAGTCGGTTTTTTTAATGCTCTGCATTCGTTGATTATTCTAAGCTATGTTAGGTGGAAGTGAAAACAGTTTTCTGTACACTAATTATATTTTTAATTTTTGTTTCCTTACATTCTAAGTACTAAATTCTTCCGATTGTCGTCAAAATCGAGAGGGTTGTGATGCGAATAATTTTGGGTCTATAAATTTAATAGAGACGTGTTATAGTGTATCACTGGGCTCGATTCGACATTAGATCCGCTCATTAAATTAATTAGGATATTCCAAATTCAAAAGTTGCTAACAAAATCTAATATTTAAGCTTCTAAGTTTGACAATAAAGAAACATAAAATAATTGTGATGTCGAATACAAACCGATAAAATGATTTTAGGGTAGTTTTATTCTTCATTAATTTGTATTGGTGACATGATTTCTACTAAAATACAAGAAAACATCAAGGCTCTCTGTTTAGTAGTATGTTCTATACAACACACGATGCTTAGTAAAAATGGATTCAGAATATAATTTAGAAAACCGACAACATTTTTAAATAGTGTTTACTTGGGAACTACATAACTTAAGGCACTTTTTAATGTACATACGGATGAAACGTCTTATTTATGGACTCACCAAAAAATTGTAAGAAACGAAATAATGATTTAAATAGCAATACTTTTACCTAAAATGGACGTAAATTTTAATTTCCAGAAAAATCTTGTAAAGAGCCAATGTATTTTAAGATAATGAGAAAATATGCTTCGAGAAGTAATGTAATACCATATGACTTTAATTTAATAAAAATTTGGCAAACTGGATCATTCAAATCCGGTAGACTTGGCGCTGGAAGTCCTGAGTTCTGCTTGGTGGTAGGATCCCTTTTGGGTCCGCCTGGCTAGCGACCACCCTTTATATAAAGTCTGCCGCCAAATGTTACCGCTCCGGCGGTAATGTGTTCCGGCAATATTGTATAAAGAGCCAGTTCCTTCCTAAACCCTTGTGCTTTCATCTTCGACCTCATCGTCACTTACCATCAGGTGAGATTGAGGTCAAACGCGGGTTAAGTCACTTATAAAAAAAAAAGTACTAGATTCTTAGTAGAGTCAGAATGGTTTGTGTCATAAATGAATCATAATAAGTATATCCCTAGTTTCACTTTGTGATATCTACTTGTTATTTTATAATAAGGGCCTAAATTGCGTTACATGATGTTTAGTACCAGCACCCATTAACAAATGAATTGCAAAACCTGGTACTTATTGAAATATTCATAAAATGTATATTAATTATTTATAATGTAATATTGGCCTGAGTTAATTTACTCTTAGAACTTAGATTATGAATAAATAACATACATACATACATACATAACTTCACGCCTGTATCCCGTATGGGGTAGGCAGAACACCAGAGGTAATAAAACCATCTGATGTCACGTTTGACAAATTAGGAGGCATTATAATAGTGAAGAGAGACTATTGCAGTGACAGGGGGTCAGCCTTTCGCCCACAAAAAAGCCTCCCATAACACCTCGGTCCCTTAACTGACTTTTACAGTATGCCCGGGAAGAGAAGCAGCTGGCACATTCTATGTTTTTCTTTCGCTCCCAGTCCAGCATAGAAGCAATAAATAACCTTACGAAATATTATAACAATATTTATAAGGAACAAACATTCATAACTGGAAAGCTCATATTACTGATCATCATACCAGGGTCCTATACCAGTACCTTTGCCGGTACTTACCTAGCAAGATGTCCGTCATTTGACCCAAAACATGAACTCCAAGTGACATTGTTGCGAAATATTTTTCTCATCGAAATAGAGCTCTTAATACGGGTTCGCTGTCCTTGATTGTTGGGTGCATGACCTCCGGCCAAAAAGGCCTGGAGGTCAACTCGGAATGACGTGGAGAGGTCCGCGAGTACAAATATCATACGAAGTATATCTATTACGTCTTATCCTACTTTTATAGTGCCTAATATTATTGAGCTGAAAGGTTAGTTTGTTTGCCAAAAGTTTGCGAGGTCAACAGCTATGCGTGTAATATATAGATAATACGCACGGTCGCACGATTGTCAGTGTTTCTTTCTTATCGGGGACTGAACCTGCGTTTGAAATGAATCTCACCTGATGGTAATTAAAGATGCCACGTGAGCTTAACAAGGAACTGGCACTTCAAACACCACGACCACTTTGGCGATGGGATAAACCTATCTGCCTCAGACGCCAGTGGTTGCAGGTTCAAGAAAAAAAAAATTCCGCATCTGGGCGTGTCTATACAGTGTGTCCGCACATGTAGTAATAAAACTTTAAGGGCAGTAAGAACTACACACTATTTCATCGACAAAAATACCCAATATGTCAGGTCAATTCGAAAAGCCTGCCAATCTGCAGCCATGTTTATGTTTACTTCAGCAAAATTCACCTCAGTTTGTAAAACATCGGCGGCTTCGTTTGTACGTCTTATAGAAGATTATTGTTCGTGTCGTTTTAAAGACAAAAGAGTAGAGTAGGTGACAATATAAAAAAAATCTTTGAAATAATAGTCTTTTGTGGATTTCCGAAGGGACAAAGTTCATTTTTAATAAAAACTTAGCGCATCTGGCCGCTTTATTCTGAAATTGTGTGAAAACCAGACGGTTGACCCACGTTTTTTTCTAATTTTATTACAATATTTAAGATGCTTGACAAGTCAGTGTAAAATTCACTGCTCTATGTATACTAATTAAAGAATTATTGTTTATAAAAAATACCCCTCTGCTCGCAGTAGCAAAATTTACCTTAACTTGATAAACGACAGCTGTTTAAGCTTTGCAGCTTGTACGAACTTAATTATGGTGTTTTACTAAAGACAAAGGTTCAAAGTAATATCAAAAAGATCAATGTTTTTTTCTAGTTTTACTAGTTAATCAGAAGGGTGAAAGCAGGAAATAGTGTTAATGGCGCCTTGCACTCGATTAATGGCAAGCAAAAAAATTATACCGAATAAGGCACGTACGTCTTGCCGTACTTGAGGGAGTTTTGGCGCCAATTATGAATGGTAGTGAATTTTGGTTGTGGCAGACAGAAGAGACATGAAAGCAGGATTAATGCTGTGGAGATGAGAGAGCTTTGAGAAGCATGTGTGAAATTGAGTGATAGGGTGCGCAATAGTGAAAAAACTTACTAGTTAAAAGTACCCGTAACTGGCGATCATGTATGAAACGATTAATGAACGTGGAGGAAGCGAAGGAGGTATGTCTGGATCATAGCAATTTAGTTCCTTAGTCTCAGCCTACCCCAAAGGGAGACAGGTGCGATGTTGTGTATGTAGTTAGTCGATAATCAGATCCTACGTTTGAATGTTAGTCAGGCCATTCTGTTTGTAAAAATAATCTTTGAGCTGCCACCATCCGTCGACACTTCAGTGCTAGCCAGACCAGTTCATGGAAAAAAAAACTGAGTGTAAAAACTTAAACTCGTCTTAAGTTTTCATGATTCATAATTTAAATAACACTTCTTTTACGCGATTGCGTATAATTTATATTTTATATTTAAACTCGACGTTTCTGTCGTCAGTCGCTCGTGACCACGGGGTCTGCAAAGACACCGAAACGTCGAGTTAAACTGTAAAATATAAATTATCGCGATTAATCCGGTTAAAAAATTGTTTTATTTGACTGAAACTCGACTACTAAAACGAGCTCTAAAAAGTAAGAAACAAGTAATAGTTTCCGCTAAAATATTTATCTATTTTTAAACGTCTTACTGATAGAGACATGTTTACAGGATAGCCGTGACCGTATGTCACTTTAATTTTACTTTGGTAGGTATTATAATGAATTTGCTATAATACGTGTCTAACTAATCATCATTATAGGTCATTTGTCCAATTATGATGACTAGTTTAGAAGTTGTGAGGAAAGAAATGAACATACATACCACATACATATACTGGTCATAACCCTCCTTTTTGACACCCAACTACAACGACAGCGACCACTGTTATTCAAGCAGAAGCCCACAGCTAGTTAAATATCATTTACTAATAGAAAATTCAGTTCAGCCTACTAAATATAACCCAGTTTAAAATAACCCATCTTTCACACAAAAATACTTAGAACACAATAAACTTTCCGTAACTCGAACGATATATAATTATACATTATACTTATAATAAATAAATCATGATCTGTTTTCACACGTGTGAGAGAGAATTCCACAGATAACATTGTTCAATAATAAAGATGGATGCTATTTTTATAAAAGTTTAAAGGTCAATGATAAATAAACAAATAATTTATCATCTTATTTATTTTCGTAATGGGATCTTTTGAAAGTGCATTTGTACGGACCAAGGACATGGAGTGGGTAACAAGATCCCGGAAGATTTATGCTTAATATTCTGCCTATAATCTTCATTTTTGAAATTAGAAAACATGGCTATTGCGTCCCCTAAATATTGAACCTAAAAGATATTCTCACTTTATAGCAGTCGTAGTTATATTTATTTACCCTTTATTATACACAAAAACAAATCCAGAATAATTAAAACACAATTATATCATCATCATCATCATCATCACAACTCTTTTTGTAATGAGCCCACTGCAGGGCATGAGTCTCTCCCCTGGGTGAAGAGGAGGTATAGGCCATAATCCACCAAGCTGGCCCAGTGCTGGGTGGTGGATGCCAGAATTTTTAGGGCGCCTAGATGGCTTCTGACAAACCCTAACGACTACTGTATACAAGTATACAGCACCCGGGACCGACTGCTTAACGTGCCCTCCGAAGCACGAAAGTCGTCGTGAGATATGAATGGTCGGCGGTCACCCATCCAAGTACCGACCCCGCTGAACGTTGCTTAACCTGTGATATCGTATGATACACACAGTAAACGCGGCGCCACGACGACTTCACACAATTATAACATCGGTTTAAATAGTAAGTACGGTTCTACCTATCCAGGAGCCATAGTACAAAATAGGTATCAAGTCATTGCGCAATCTTTAGCCAATAACAACCAAAATCACTTTCTCTGCTGTTTTTTTTACCAACTATGCTGATGCCGGCTCTCTTGAAACCACAGAAGAACTTCTAATTACACTTGAGCAGATCCTAAACGAAGAAGGTCAGGTCTTTTTAGTGACCCTGGTAATTTACAAACCTCCGTATTTGTCGTTGGATTTTAGACACTCGAAATAGCTTTTGATAAAACATTACTTCAGCTGTGTTAAGGTACACAGCACCCGGTCGGTAGTACTCATTCATTGACCAACGTTTCTTTACCTGCTATAATATGACTTAATACAGGATGGGTGAACCAGAAAGAATAATAAAAAAAAAAACTATAATACTTAGTACTTAGTTTCGATTTACACATAGCAACCTCATCACTGTATATGATTCAAACCGCAAATAAGTCCAATTACAGATATAAAAGGGTAGAAAGAAATATAAATGTACTGTGGAGACCTCAAAGCGTAACAGTGATATCCTAGTCTACCCAGACCCTAGCCAATAAATGTCTCCCAAAACAGGCCCTGATACTATACATATTCTAAATTATTACAAAACTAGTTTTATATAATAAAGTCGTAGCCCCATGCGCGTTCATGACGTGGATTCATGATCAAATCTAAAACTCAGAGGTAGTGACTCCTCGACGGTTCTTCAACAAATCTTATCATTAATTTCGGCAGGAGGGTCCCACAAAAGTTCATTGCCATAGAAGAGACCACTTCCTTGATTTGTAGTGAATGACCTGACCGCAAAACATCTGGGGAGGGATGCGAAAAATGGTAAAAAAACGTCGATAGGTTTTAATAATAAAGATTATTATTAAAATCTATCGACGTTTTTTACCATTTTTCGCATAATGATTGACACCAAAATGTAGCCGATCAAGTATTTTATCGGCTACATTTTGGTGAGTGTGCGAGTGCTCTTTTTGACCAAATTGAACCCACCCCTTTTTACCACCGGACTACCAGACGCAGACAGAACTTCCATCCCTATATAGTGGATTTACCAAGAAGTCGAACAAAACGCTTCGATGGTTCCTTTTTGGTACGGATTGCCAAGGAGTGGAACAATCTGCCTGCGTCTGTTTTTCCTGACCACTACAGTCCTGGAACTTTTAAGTGTCGAGTGAATAGGTTTCTCGTGGATGGACGTGTAACATCATAGTCTTCATGCGCACTTTCCATCTGATGGCATGGAAGACAAACGTCCTATCCTTACAATTTAAAAAAAAAAGAATTAAAGATCGGTAACGAATAGCCCAACCGGACCTGGATAAGCGTCATAATAGCTTCCGCTTGGTAGTGCACCGCTGCGCCGGCGCCGGTTTGCAACAAACCTTCAGGATGTCGTCAAATATCACCGTTCTCATGCTGATATTGTCCAATGATGTTTTATGTATTTCTATCTAAGCTCGCGTGCTTACTTCGACGTAATCTTTGAATACCTAAATCTGGATTGGACTCATTAACTTTAGTATCAGTCTGCAATTTCAGTTCGTTCAAAGAAGAGAGAAAACATTATTTACATGGTGATTATCCCGTATCAATTCAAATTTTTATGACAATTTTAATTTGAAATCTTAAATCAACCTAACTTGAGTGCTTCAGCGTAGTTTTTGTTCAAAAATTTTCTATGAAAGTGTAATTGCCTTTCAAAATTAGGACGCTTTTAAAATTAATTTTTATGCTAATTTTTATGCAGTAAATAATTTTCGCATTAAACTATGAAGAAGTACGCACAAAATGTATGTTTAATTGACAAATTTTATTGTCTCAACTTCCTAGCCAGCGCAACCAAAATTTCATCGACAACCCATCTTTCGCACATCTCTTTAAATTGCAACCATTTGTCAAATATACCTATCGACATTTGAAAAAATATTATACATCTTTTGAACTCTTGCGCACATACCTATACAGCCTGATCCTTGTCACATGTGACAGTGTGTGTGACAGGCGTCTACATGTCTATATGTGTAAATGTAATGTAAGTGTGTTTATTTATTGCGATTAATAGAACAATGTTCGCATATTATCTTATTAGAGTTGTAAATAAAATAAAATAAATAAAAAAAAAGTCATAACACTCAAACCAAAATGAAAGCAAACTCATTATTTATTTTTAAGAACAAGTGAACCGCCTTCAAAAAACCGACACACTGAAAATGTTTAAATAATGTTTATAAACGCTTTCCTATTCCTGTTTTTATTCGACCCCTTTAACTACCCCGTAATGAAGGTTCTCCTAAATGAGATAAAATCTCCATTTCAAAACCGCATCAACATCGGTTCAGCCAAACGCAAGATAATCGTTCACAAACATAATTAACATACAGGTTAAATTCCTCTTTGTAAGTTGGCTACTTTTAATCAGAAGTTGCGCAGGTAAATCTGCGGGAAACTGCTAGTATTCGGTAATTATTTGGCAAATCAAACAAACATTCGGCTGAATACAAATGTCGAATGTACGAAATACGAAAATTCGGCTCATCTCTGATACAAAATAAACAGATAAATTGAGAACCTTAATTTTTAAAGTTGGTTAATAAACTAAAACCTTCTCCTACACATGACAAAAATCTTTTTCTGAAAACCGCATCCAAATCGGTTCTGCCAAAGGCGAGAAAATCGCAGACAAACATACATAATACAAACATACATACTTACAGGTCAAACTGAGGACCTTCTTTTTTGAATTCGGTTTAAGAGTTGGCATTGTGTTTTGTTTATATTAATGGTGATAACATTTGTTTCTACTTACTTATAAAAAAGCTGGTTAACATACTAGATCACAAGTTTTGGGGTTTTCAATAGAAAATAAAAAAAAAAATACTTCAAGGTTAAACGCAATTTAACTTGATGACTTAAATAACCTACAGCCTCAAAAATAAGTCAAACTTTATAACATGCAAAAGACCAGTCAAGGAAAGCAGCTAAGGAACTTTTGTAATTCATAAGAAGTTTCATAAATTCATTAGAAATTTTTGCAAACTCTACCTGCCTATGAAAGCGTACTGATTTCTTTAAAGCGTTTATAAAATGTTTCTAATTCTATATTATTTTATAATTTTAAAAAATATACAAAATCCAATACTTTTTAAATCACCTTCTCTTTAAAATTGCCAAACAAACGCATCGTATCCGGTAAAGTTTAATATTAGAATACCGATTAGAATATTGAATATCACGTTTGAATTATCGAAATTTAAAAATAGAATAATCAGCTGTTCCTTTACATATTTAGTGATATGCTAGTATAGGTCATGAATATATACAATTAACCAAAATAGCAGAATTAAAAAATGCGCGAGTCTTTTTTGCGATCTATTTTAGTCTTTTAGGTGTTGGTGATAGAGTTTTAAATTTGTTGGATTTGAGTGTGTACTGTGTAATGATTCAGCCGTTCTGGCAGTGCAGATGAACGTACACGATTTATTTTCCCCTTTTTATCTTTCTTCGAGTCAGTCTCTCGTTGGCGTTTGCTAAGTTCGCGCGTCCCCATTTTAAAGATGGCGCGGATTCGGAATATCGAAAATAAATATTTTTTTATTTCTGATTTTATTAACTGCCAGTCAGGGATTGGTTGAATACCCCGTGCGTTTTTGTTTGGTGATTTTTGAGGTTTGTTCAAGAAAGCGGAGTTCTGTAAGTTTTTTTTTCTTTGTTTTTTTTTTTGTAAATATTTTTGATTTAACTTGTAAATAATTTCGTATATTATCCTAAGGTTCAAATCTTACCATAAAACCCTTGTCATTTTACATATATTACTTAAAATATTTTGTTTTATATCAAAAAACTATACCGCGATAAAATATTTTTTTTAAACTGTGCAAAAAGAACGGTCTTTAAGAAAAGCTTTAGTCTAAAGCGATGCATTAAAAAAGTGGTCGTTACGCAGATTCTGAAAATTCTTCCTATTTTAAAAATCGCCATTACAGCTTGACCAATGAAGATGCAAACCCACTCGGCCGCGACCAATCAGCGCCTACATTGTAATTTATCGAATTAAGAACTGCCAAAGCCGTGATTTTGAGGGACGTACCATCAGCAGTTTAATAAAATTAAAATGATTCAAAATTGTTTGTTTTGTTTTTTGAAAATCACTTACTTCATGAGTGGAAAGACGCCAAAACGTCGAGTGAAAGTTTAAAATATTATAGGCGATAAATACCGGTTAATTTTTTTTTTATTTAACATTGAATCGTGCATAAGACGATATTATGTTGCAAAGTTTGAAATCACAAATCCAGTGTCAGGTACAACTTTAAGAACAAAAATGTATTTTTTTTTATTTTAAACCGTTTTTTTTTTTGTAAATTAGCTTGTGAGCTCAATCTCACGTGACGGTAATTGACTTTAAGGTCGTTGATAAAGTACACGGATTTAGAAGAAATTATCTTTGCTTTCAATTGTATTTATTTCTTGGCATAACAATATAATTGTATACTCATAGTAACTATTTTTATATGAATTGCTGTTTTCAACTGACTTCCTAAAAAGGAGGAGGTTCTCAATTACACGTATTTCGAGTTACCTCGTATTTCGGACAATGAATCGATTTTGAAAACTCTTTTTATTTGATAGACGATACTTGAGAGTTGGTCCCATATAAATTTCATCAAAATCGATTGAGTAGGAAACGTGTGCAATGTATCAATTCGGAGAATGTTTAAATTGATTTTTGATTTTAAGTCGATTTTTTTAATGCTCTGTATTCGTTGATTATTTTACTCAAAGTGTCGAGATTGATTTACCTATTTGAAATATGGTACGTTTTGTATATAGTCTGGATAATGAAAGTAAAGAATTAAAAAATCTGGCGAATTTACAAAAATCCCTTCATGGTAACCCCGACTATAGTACGACACATATGGATTAAACAAACACGATACTTGATTAATTTTTTTATAAAATTATCGTAAAAAATTACAACACTGGTACTAACTGTCCTACTTTTTGGTGAGAAGTATATTATTTAAATGATAGGAAAATAGTTATGATCAGGTTTAAAAATAAAACAATAATATATAATAATTATTTTTATTCATTGTAATCAAAATCTGAATCCAGCAATTCTATTTGGAATGAATCGTCAGTCACTGTTTCCGACATTGGTTATGAAACTAACAAAGTTTTATTTTTTTTATTCATTTTCAAATATGAAAATTCCAAAATCTCAATTACCAAAACAACCAACAATCGTTCGTATGACAACAGTGACACCAGAATAAGTTGCCATATAAAAAGTTTGTAAAAACCCCCATTGTCTACTTTCGTTAGCCAGAATTTATTTATAAATTGAGGAAGAAATATAATTTTTCCTTAAAATGGACGTTAAATATTACAACCGCTATTTAACTGATTTAAAAATTGAACTTTGACAATAGGTATTATTTGAAATAATTGAAAAAATGTGTTAAATAAAAATTACCCGACCAGGACTCGAACCTGGGACCTCTCGTTTGTCGGACGAGTGCTCTTCCACTGAGCTACCGGGGCCTGGCGGTACGCCTCGAAATTACTTACCACATTTTTCTTTTTACGTTATATTGCTAAGACCTGTATTGGCTTTGACCTCAACCTCAACTATTCTTAAATGACGATGAGGTCGACATTATATATAACATTTACCTAAAACATATACCCTGGCAAATAGTTCAATGCAGTAAAATGACAGTTCAGTGTGCCCACTTTAGGGAAGAAAAAATATTGTGTCTCACAAGATATTTCTTTTTTTATGGTGCTGTTAGCAAAGAGTAGTGTTAGTAAAATTAAAGAAGTTATCAAGTCAATTTTACTTCTACTTTAACCGTCTTAAAACACAAGGTATCTCTGGTAATTAATAATTTTCATTAAAGTTACTTTAAGGACGCGTTTCCGCAAATCTTCAAAATAGGGTATTTTCTGGTACATATTGTGATGAAAAGGCGCAAAGTTTAGTATAATTACAAGTACTAATAGATAGATAAGACTTTCATCTCCATTTATTATATAAAAATAATATAAATAAATTTGTTTTTGTGGCTTAAAAACTGATTTTGCGATGCCTCCTCGCACGAAAATGACGATTTTAAGCCAATTTACGGTACCACTTTTGGTATGAAAACACAAGTATTTATGAATAAAAAAAATACTATTCGATGGTTGACATGTTCATTTTTGATAATACACATTTTTTTCTTTGAAATTACTACTAAAAACCCTTTAAAAAAAAATAAAACCAAACACGTAATTTTCTTCATGTTTGTATAAATGCGTAAATCTTAACACACTGTGGTAAGGGTTATTATACTTTAGCAAATAATGTAAATATCATTACAAACAAAAACTAGATATCTTCAGTCTGCGCTCAGCCGCTGTCGAGAGTGGACCTGTATCGCTTTTGAGTTATTTTTCGTGCTAAGAAACATCGCTGTACATACACAATTTATTA
Organism: Stenoptilia bipunctidactyla; assembly: GCA_944452665.1. Lineage (NCBI taxonomy): Eukaryota > Metazoa > Arthropoda > Insecta > Lepidoptera > Pterophoridae > Stenoptilia > Stenoptilia bipunctidactyla. The sequence continues at coordinate 10,653,457 of OX101743.1, forward strand.
CATCAAACAAGTCTCGATACTTGACGCTCTCTGAACTGAGTTGAAAAGGTAATAATATAATTTTATTGAAAAAAAATAATTACAAAACCTTTTATAATTAGGATTGAATTTGGAAACTTGGAATCATTATGTTTGTTAGGACTAAACCTTATCTCCAGTTCTGGTAGTGGGGTCTGAAGGTATACCTCGAGGTGCTACTGGTACTCGTAGACCGATAGAGCTAGGCATGTCGAGTTTGGGTTCATTTTGATTCGCAGGACGAGACCTTACCACCAGTTCTGGTAGTGGGAGCTGAAGGTATACCTCGAGGTGCTACTGGTACTCCTAGACGGGTAAAGCTAGGTATATCGAGTTTGGGCTCATTTTGATTCGTAGGACGAAACCTTACCACCAGTTCTGGTAGTAGGAGCTGAAGGTATACCTCAAGGTGCTACTGGTACTCGTAGACCGATAGAGCTAGGCATGTCGAGTTTGGGTTCATTTTGATTCGCAGGACGAGACCTTACCACCAATTCTGGTAGTGGGAGCTGAAGGTATACCTCGAGGTGCTACTGGTACTCCTAGACGGGTAAAGCTAGATATATCGAGTTTGGGTTCATTTTGATTCGTAGGACGAGACCTTACCACCAGTTCTGGTAGTGGGAGCTGAAGGTATACCTCGAGGTGCCATTGGTACTCCTAGACGGGTAAAGCTAGTTATATCGAGTTTGGGTTCATTTTGATGCGTAGGACGAGACCTTACCACCAGTTCTGGTAGTGGGAGCTGAAGGTATACCTCGAGGTGCCATTGGTACTCCTAGACGGGTAAAGCTAGTTATATCGAGTTTGGGTTCATTTTGATGCGTAGGACGAGACCTTACCACCAGTTCTGGTAGTGGGAGCTGAAGGTACCATATTTTAAAAGAACTGAACAGGACACAAGGAACTGAAATCTATAGGCGGTCAGATTTGGTGGAATCGGGTTTTCATATTTTAAAAGAAATAATAAAATTTATGGACAAAGGATAATGCAAGTGATTGGGCTCCAAAAAAAAAGTCATTGTGCAGAGATGAGATAAGAGTCAGATTATAGATTAGACACATGTCATTCATATTTGTTAGGACGCCAAAAAAATTAGCCCTGGGAAGAAAAAGATATGACCAAAAATACATTTTGCGTTTAATAGAATAAAAATCGTTTTCTTTTATGATACAGAACCTGAACGCGCGTAGATTTCTACGAGTGTATTCGTATAACCTTTACAGCCATTGACTACGAAACGAGTGAATATTGTAAATAAATACGATTATTGGTAAAAAAAAAAAGTGCTTGTGTGATCCTTATAAGTACCTAATGGGTTGGCTACACAGTAGTAAACCGCGATTAGTTCGTCTCTTTTCTTAGTATAGCGACTTCCCTTCTCATTATCGTCGAGCGAGACAGCAGTGCGCTGTCACAAAAGAGATGTTATTAATCTGTCTCTTTTCTTACTATAGCGAACTTTTTGCGGCACTGGTTCGGCGACATTGGAAGCACGGTTTACAACTGTGTAGCCACCCCCTTTGATTTGATTTGTCTTTTTTCTTACTTTAGCGATGTCTCTTATACGGCACTGGTTCGGCGACATTGGAAAAGCAGTTTACAAATGTGTAACCACCCCTTATGAAATAATGGTATGTATGGTTTATCTAATACTGCCATTTAGAATAAGCTAATGTGTTGGTATAAGTGGTTATCGTTAATGAAAAAAGTAAGACTTTTAAACACATGATTTATTATTTCATTCATTACCACTGGTAAGAGTTCTTAAACATAAAATAAGTACTATTTTTGAAGACGTTATTCATTATTTCAGTACAATTAAACAGACATCATAAATTATAAAAGGAATAGTACTTTTAAGCACATGATTCATATTAACAATACAATTAAATATCATAATCATAAAAGAAGTTCGACTTTCGACTCGAACCCCGAAATGTTTCGAATAAAATGGACAATGCGCGCTAATAATGTGCTCCGAGAAAGAGATAGAGAGCGTTAATGAAATCTAGTTGTAATAATTATATAACCACTATTAGACTTTATTAACCACTTATAGCAACATACTAGCTTATTCTAAACGGCAGTATTAGATGAACCATACATACCATTATTTCATAAGGGGTGGTTACACATTTGTAAACTGCTTTTCCAATGTCGCCGAACCAGTGCCGTATAAGAGACATCGCTAAAGTAAGAAAAAAGACAAATCAAATCAAAAGGGGTGGCTACACAGTTGTAAACCGTGCTTCCAATGTCGCCGAACCAGTGCCGCAAAAAGTTCGCTATAGTAAAAAAAGAGACAGATTAATAATAACATCTCTTTTGTGTGTCGACGATAATAAGAAGGGAAGTCACTATACTAAGAAAAGAGACGAACTAATCGCGGTTTACAACTGTGTAGCCAACCCATTAGGTACTTATAAGGATCACACAAGCACTTTTTTTTACCAATAATCGTATTTATTTACAATATTCACTAGTTTCGTAGTCAATGGCTGTAAAGGTTATACGAATACACTCGTAGAATTCTACGGGCGTTCAGTTTTTGTATCATAAAAGAAAACGATTTTTATTCTATTAAACGCAAAATGTATTTTTGGTCATATCTTTTTTTTCCCAGGGCTAATTTTTTTAGCGTCCTAACAAATATGAATGACATGTGTCTAATCTATAATCTGACTTTCATCTCATCCCTGCACAATGACTTTTTTTTGGAGCCCAATCACTTGCATTATCCTTTGTCCATAAATTTTATTATTTCTTTTAAAATATGAAAACCCGATTCCACCAAATCTGACCGCCTATAGATTTCAGTTCCTTGTGTCCTGTTCAGTTCTTTTAAAATATGGTACCTTCAGCTCCCACTACCAGAACTGGTGGTAAGGTCTCATCCTACGCATCAAAATGAACCCAAACTCGATATACCTAGCTTTACCCGTCTAGGAGTACCAGTGGCACCTCGAGGTATACCTTCAGCTCCCACTACCAGTACTGGTGGTAAGGTCTCGTCCTACGAATCAAAATGAACCCAAACTCGATATACCTAGCTTTACCCTTCTAGGAGTACCAGTAGCACCTCGAGATATACCTTCAGCTCCCACTATCAGAACTGGTGGTAAGGTCTCGTCCTAAGAATCAAAATGAACCCAAACTCGACATGCCTAGCTCTATCCGTCTAGGTGTATGTACCAGTAGCACCTCGAGGTATACCTTCAGCTTCCACTACCAGAACGGGTGGTAAGGTCTTGTCCTAAGAATCAAAATGAACCCAAACTCGACATGCCTAGCTCTACTCGTCTAGGAGTTCCAGTAGTACCTCAAGGCATACCTTCAGCTCCCACTACCAGGACTGATGGTAATGTCTCGTCTTATGAACTCGAACTTGACATGCCTAGGAATAGGAATTCCAGTAGAAGCCCTCGAGTGTACCTCACCAGCTCATCAGGTTCGATGGTGAGGTTTTATCGTTACGAATAAAACGAGCTCAAACTTTCCGAGCACTTTTTTTTTTTTTTTTTATAAGTGACTAAACCCGCGTTTGACCTCAATCTCACCTGATGATAAGTGACGATGAGGTCGGAGATGAAAGCACACGGGTTTAGGAAGGAACTGGCTCTTTATACAATATTGCCGGAACACATTACCGCCGGAGCGGTAACATTTGGCGGCAGACTTTATATAAAGGGTGGTCGCTAGCCAGGCGGACCCAGAAGGGATCCTACCACCAAGCATTTATTAATCTTACCCAATTAATTAATCTTACCCAATTTAATCGTTTTAATAAAAGAATTTGCAAATATTTAAAACTAAAGTATCAAAACTGTTCAAAACCTTTCGTCTTTTTCACGGCACGCTTGTGTGCGTGAATCTTATACATGTAGTAGTAGAATTCGATACCTAGCCTTTTCGGAAACGCATCCTTAACGACAAAGTACACACCTCAAATTCAATTTATTTATAAATTGCTTTAAAATGTATGCAAAACAAATGACAAACAATTTCAATCATTCTCATTCAGTACTTACACTACGAAGTTTTTAACTGGTATCATAATTTTTCAACTTGACATTTCGAACTGTCAGTTTACTGCATTGAATTATTTGCCAGAGTATAACTCAGAAATCATTATTATCAAAGTTGGTGGCCTATTAAAGGGACCACAAAAATATCTCTTAAACACTTTTTGCTAACTAATTTTGATAAGTAATTTTTTTTACTTTTGCTCTGCCTGGTTGAAATAACTTAGAACGCCTGGCTGTCGATTTCTTTGTAGCATTATTCGTAAGATATTTGGAATAAAGGGAATTTAGAATTATTATTATTCAAATTGTCACATTTTCTATAAAAACTTTATAGAAGATATCGCTAAATTAATTATTAATTCTAAAGAAAGATTTGACAAATAAAATTATCCAAGTGACTTAGTTAAGTCACCATTTTTTGCATTTAAAACAGTGTTGTAGTCATTAATATTTAGATATTGATATGTTTTTGTAGAATCTACTAATATATATATCGAAAATTTCCCAAGACGCATATCACATACAGGCGCGGTCCCAGGGGACATGACCCCCCCCCCCAAAATCATGAAAAGATGAACATTTTATAAGAAAATAAGCTAAAAAAAATACTTCTGATTTAAAAAAAATAGTTGTGACACCCCCCCAAAATTCAGATGTTACCCTCCCCCAAAATTTCAGTCTGCGACCGCGCCTGATCACATATAATACTTATTATTAAACTTCTCTACCTAGGCTTAAAAAAAAACGAATTAAAAAACGACCGAGAGAAAAGAAGATAGCGGAAAAACTCTCAGCTTTCTTTTATCAAAATTATTCATTCAATTTGTCCGAAATACAACTCGGCTTCGACACGAAAGAATAATCACAAAATAGCCATTCACGCTCGTTAATTTCATGTCATAGCCAAGCCCACATAATGTTTATTATATCCTGAGAAATAACCTTTAGACATCAATCCTACGCTCTCTGATAATCTAAATAATAATATTGTCTTAAGTTTTCATGATTTACATAAAGAGTTATGTTCACGGTCCATACAGCCTCTGACCTGTCAAACTACTTTTAGTTAGGTATGTGAATGTATGAAGATGAAATTGTGATTGAAATGCTGCCTGTTTTTATCTAAACTATATTGGTGCAGACTTGATTTAATTTTTTTAGAAACGATATAGAGAACAATATTTTAAAGTTTTTGCATTTAAAATGCGTAATTACTCTTAAATAAATGAAAAAATTTGTTAAATAAAAATCACCCGACCAGGACTCGAACCTAGGATCTCTCGTTTGCCGGACGAGTGCTCTCCCACTGTGCTACCGGGGCCTGGCGGTACGCCTTGAAATTACTTGACACATTTTTGATTTTACGATATATTGCTAACGTAGCTCCATCTAATGGTATAGCTTTGCAGCTAAGACCACCCAAGACCAATTTCAATGAAGCATTGCAATGTTTAACAATATTTTAAATTTTCTGCATTTAAAATGCTTTATTACTCTTAATTTTTCATTTATTTAACGATATAGAGATTTTCATTTCAAGTGGATGATACGTGTAGTCTATTGAGTAACTTGAGAGGGTGAAATAATAAATCCTCGCTGCGGTTTCTAATATAAGTAAATGATTTGGAATGAACCGCACATGAGCTATTATTGGCACTATACGTTGTTTTAATACATTTCAAGAGCTATCAAAAATCTGACAGGTCAGCTATGAACATTACTGTTTAAATAATGCCACCATGGTGCCTGCAATGACACCGAAACGTCGAGTCAAAGTGTAAGATATAGGTACTTGATAAATCCCGTCAAAAAGTTTTATCTTTTAAATCCAAATTATCTTTCATGTTATGCTTTTTTAAAATGAATAGTCATTTTTGCATTATATCTCACTAGCTGCTTCACGCGGTTTTTCCCGCGCAATTTATAATCCCGCGGGAGCGTTGGGATAAAAAGTAGCATATGTGCTAGTAGAGATTGTAGACTACCACTATACCAAATTTCATACAAATCCATTGAGCCGTTCTGCGGTAATTGAGGAACAAACATCCAGACATCCATTCAAACTTTTACATTTATAATATAAGTGAGATTAATAGTTTTCTTAAATTTATTGAACGATATTATCTGCGTAGAGTTCGGTATGTTATAACTACGAAAATTCTGATAAATTATTTGCTGATCAATTTGGAAAACGCCTTCGTCCATATAGTCCTTGCAGTATAATTAAAATTGTTGATATCTTGTCTAGTTTTGAATTTATTATGATTCTTGTACACATATTATAGTGTTTTTTTAATATCGTTAAAAAATATTTATCTTCTCAGGATGTTCTATAATTGAACACTTTATAGTCTGTAGTGTTTAAGAAAAATCTGATTCTCGGTTTCATCGACATAAAATGATATTTAGTTACAAGGGAAGTTTATTGAAATACTTAGGTATACTATGTACTATGATAAAAAAAATCCTTGAAAAAACACTCATACGTCCTCAATAATATTGATAAGATAGGAAGATCATAGAAAATCTTAGGGTGTTGCCACACCAATCAATCGGCCGTCGATTGATGACGTCAAAACGAACAGTCGACATCGATCAATGGTTTTTACTATTTTTTTTTTATATTGTAAGGATAGGACGTTTGTCTTCCATGCCACCTGATGGAAAGTGCGCATGAAGACTATGTTGTTACACGTTCGTCCACGAGAAACCTATGATTCACTCGACACTTAAAAGTTCCAGGACTGTAGTGGTCAGGAAAAACCGACGCAGGCAGATTGTTCCACACCTTGGTAATCCGTACCAAAAAGGAACTATCGAAGCGTTTTGTTCGACTTCTTGGTAAATCCACTATATAGGGATGGAAGTTCTGTCTGCATCTGGTAGTCCGGTGGTAAAAAATTATCCGATAATCCGATCCACGTTGGTCGCAGGTTGAATCTAAACACACAAAAACCATTGAAGTGTCTCTTTATAAATTTACTCAATGTATATAAAGTGTATACAGCACTTGCGTCAAAAAATATTCCTGCTAATTGCTGAATTTGTCTATAAGAAATCGATATATTGTCTAGAAATTCATAATTGTCTGTAAGAAATCATGGTTGTCCTAGTAGTACTTACACAACACACTGTTTTTTTTTCTCATTTACTATCTGTACTGTATACTGAAGTGTAAATAAATAAAAATTAATAATTTATTTTTGATGTTACTTTCATTAGCAGATAATTAATAAAATAAGGAGTAACTAAGGATACTTTTATTTCGGTAATTCAACCCCTAAAAGGATAAAATTAAGTTTAAAGTATGATTATTTATGTTTATTTTTTTATGCGCTGCGGGATTTTTCGGAATAATATTCATATTTCTAAAATTAATACCATATTATTCAGCATAAAACGTTCCTACAATAAATAATATATAAATTGAGAGATATACACGAACCTAAATCTTACTAATATTATAAATGTGAAAGTTTGGATGTTTGTTCCTCAATCACGGGAGAACGGCTCAACTGATTTGGATGAAATTTGGCATAGTGATAGTGTATAGTCTGGAATAGTACATAGGTTACCTTGTATCCCAAAATTCCCGTGGGATTCGAAATTCCGCGGGTAAAACCGTGCTCAACACCTAGTACAAAATATGTCTGAGAAATAATAAACGATCATTAATTAAGGCAATTAATTAGGCACGTTTAGCTCAACCCCAGTTGCAGTGTACTTGTATCCAGTAGCTGTTTTCTAAAAGCCATTTCAGCACTGAACATTTTGAAATTCACCAACCAGCACTGGGCCAGTTTGATGATTTACACTAAACCTCCTTGTCGCCCAGGTGGAGACTCATATCATTGCAGTTATATAGGGTTGTATAGCTTACCTACTTATCTAAGCAAAGCAGGATGCAGTCCCTAGTATTGACATAAATTACTCTAATATTACAGTGCGTCCTAATGAGGTCTTGATACTCGAGTATAGATTTCAATATATCGACCACAATTACTTACACAATATACACTGATAAGATATTAAACTTAACAATGCTGTGTGATTTTATGCTGATCTGCCAAATTACCAGCAGAATTAGAAAAAAAATATGTTATTAAAAATTAGACAACTAAGTTCATTGGGGAGGGCTTCGCACCACACACACAAAAATGTATTCACACTTTACTGCCAACAACAAAAAATACATGAGACCCAAAATAAAATAAAAACGCAAATTTTGGACAATTGCTGCGGCCTTATTGCTGCAAGCGATTTCATCCAGGCAAATCCTGCATAACTTGTCTTTTAGAGTCACAGAATAAGCAAAACAATTGGTAAGAGTGATTCATATTCATTTTTTTTTTAATTTCTATCAAAGCTACGCAGAAATAACTGCGTGAAGTGGCCAGTAGCCGTTCTAACAAAACGTAATGACAAAAGAGGTCTTAATCAAATTTCAAATACTGGCACCTACACATCTTTGTCCGCGGAGGTCAGGTGCCACAGATCACACGCGAAAACCAGACAATACTCGATTATGTCAAACTAACCGATGAAGAACAAAAACGCTTCTAATGATATAAAAGAAGTTTTTCATTTGATCTTGACATTATTAGATTATGTTTTTAAGAAATTTGTCTGGAAACCGAACCGAACTTTTTATAGGTTAATTTTTTTTTAAATATCGATAGATCCTAAAAATTGGTTTTTCTGACACATTTTTTGTTTTACTACAAACATACTCTAAACTAGCTTTTGCCCGCGGTTTCGCTCGCGAAAGCTTTGTGATTAAGCGTGCTTTATCGATTGAGAAGTCAGCTTACCAAAAAAATAACGAAAAGCTGTCCTATAGTAACATTCAATTATTAATCGGTCGCGAGGATTCTCAAAACCTTTGTTGCAATAAAAAGTAGTGTGGACCCTTTCTCAAGATTAAGTATTTCTTTGTACCAAGTTTCATTCAAATCGACTCCGTGGATATCCAAACACAATTTCATCCCTTTTTCTACCCCTAAGTCCGTCAGATATGAAATTAATTTAAGGCCTTAAAATTCAATTGAGACATCGTCTATTTAAAAAAGAAAACAATTCTTTCAACATAACTACTATAAAAAAAAAAAAACAAAAACCCTTGATATTTTACTCTTTGTGATGAGCCCACTGCGAGGCTATGAGTATCTCCCCTGAGTCACGAGGAGGTTTAGGCCGTAAATCCTAGTGCTGGTTAGTGGATTACACTTTGGATTTCACAATTTTCAGGACGCGACGAAATTTCTTATGACAAAACCTAACGACTATTGTATACAAGTTTACAGCACCCGGCACCGACACTGCTTACCGTGCAGTTCGAAGCATGGAAGTCGTAGTGAGAAATGAATGGTCGGCAGTCACCTTTACTGGTACCGACCGCGCCGAGCGTTGCTTAAGGCGAGGATGCAGCGTTTCAAAATTTTTTTGAATAATGATATAACCAGTAATGTGTACATGTTGTGTATGAAAAAAATATTTACAAAAATTTACCATATAACCAACCGCTGTGTAAAGATAGAATCATGATTAATGAAAATTACATACATACATACATAACGTCATGCCTGTATCCCTAATGGGGTAGGTAGAACACCAGAGGTTACAAGACCATTTGATGTCACGTTTGACAAATTTGTAGGTATTATAAAGATAGAGAGAGACTATTGAAGACTAATGAAAATTGTCTCGATAAAAACAAGTCATAAACATAACACAAATTTATCATTTCAAACGGATATTGCTACGGGAATGCCATATTGGATTCATGTAAGATTTACATAAAAACATTAAAAAAATCTCTTAACCGATGCGTGAAGCAAAATTATTTAATAACTATATTTTTCTAAAATAATCCAGTTAAATTTAATTTCGCTTGCTCACGTCGGCGAAATGGTCAGGGCGGGAAGTATGGAAATACGCACCGCACTACAAAAGGCCCATAACCTGCCATATCGATTGATATACAGGAGCCAATACTTCTCGACGACTTCTTAAAAATAAATAAATAAAATAAAATAATAAAATCCCCAGACAATCACACAACTACATGGGCCCAAAGTAAGCATAGCTTGTGTTATGAGATACCATGTAGCGAACTAGGGGGGAGAACCTAGAATATAAATACATAAATAGATAAACACCCAGACACGGAACATTTTTTTTTCTTGTTCCGTGCGGGAATTGAATCCCAACCACTAGCGTCTGAGGCAGACAGGTTTACCCCATCGCCAAAGTGGTCGACATATATATAATATGGTAAATCCCATTTCTAATTTTAAAACCTTCTCAATTACACAAACTAATAATTCCGCCCAATCCATCTTCTTTGCAAGATAGCTTTCAAATATATCACAAGTTCAGCAAGTTAAAGCTAGCCAGAGCTATAAATCTGATTGAAAATTAACACATGGTTCCCCCAAAACAAACATACGAAACTTTATCGTAAATAGTCGACGACAGATTTGTACACAAAACGTCAGAAAATTCGTGAAAAATGCTCTTACTCACGTAAGAAATAAAAATATGGCGGCCTAGTGGGTGTTGCGACCTTCTCCGGTAGAGGAATGAACTCAATATTTTAAGATCTTTTCACTGAATTATCTTTAGTAAAGATATATTTAGTACGTTTTTTTATTTATTTAGAGATCTGGATATTTCGGCACATGATTTTACTTAGGTTGCGGATATTTTGTTTTTATTTACGGCAAATAAATGTATCAATTCCCTATGCTACACTTTCATGTTTGTCACTTCTCGTTTAAATTGTGTACGCACAAAACCTAAATTAATTAAAAAAACTGAAGTCTTCATTGGTTACTAAAAGTGGTGATAATAGGTTATGAAATGGGTTCACACGAAAATCAATGTCAATTATTTATATTGTTAGTTAATATACTGAATAAGAATTTCCTGCTTTATATAGTATCTTATTTAAGTTTACTGTTGTAGAATTTATTTTAATCTATTTATGTGCCAGAGATATTCCTACACTGATCTTATATAGGTTTCTATCCACAATAAGGAATAGCCCAATAGCGAAGAATTATCGAACTAATGAAAAAATGCATTTTGACTAAGCAATATTTATATAAAATATAAACATTTTTGTTTAAATTTATATTTAATTGATTATGTACACTTTTTAAATAAATTTTATTTGTTTAAGGTACTGCTACGGAGCTACGCGACTGGACTACGGCCTACATTATTTTCGTAGCTTTTTGTCACAGAGTAGTTACAAAATAGATACACTTAAGATTTTTAAAATATTAGATTTATGTTCAATCTTAAAAACACATGATTTAGCTGATATTCGTTCTTAATGTTTACAAATATTATGAATTATGTTTGAGTAGATATGTGTCTGTAGAGTATAGGGTATAAAGTGGCGGCTTTATATCTCTGTACATCTATAGATTACTTGAATGAAAGGTATTTTGTGAGTGGATTTGTTACATTGGGAACAATATCAATAAGTCAAATATCATATTGGTCAGACGGTTTTGATAGTTAATACAGTAGACATAAAAAAACTTGCTATATCCAAGCACGAGCTTACGTTAATTTTTGTTTCACAGATGCACGCCGCCACAGTCACTTCAAAGGTTTGAAGGTCATCAACTACAGATTCACAAACAAAGTCTTACAAAACGAGGTAGACGAAGCCGTTCTGAACATCCATCTGCAAGAGCTAGAGAGCCGCCTCAATACAACCTTTGACGCTGAAGAGCACTTCACTATCAACCTTCAAGTTAGTAGGGTCACCAGAAATAGTCAGGGATCCAAAGCATCAGTGCCTTACACAGACAATTCAGTGAAGATGTCAAGACGAGAGCTAAAAGTTGGGAAATGGCTGAAGATAAACGTCACTAATATGGTGGCGGAATTCTTTAGTCTTCCGAGGGAGAATTTAGGAATAGTTGTGAGAGTACAAGACTCGAAGAATAGAATGAATATGGTCATACCGCATCCTACCTCGGAGAGTAATAGCGCTTTGGTAAGTTTCTGTTTTATGTTGTTAATCTTTGCCTCTTGATGTTTGAAGTAAAGCTCACTAATAATCTAAATGGAATATAACTAAGTTGCTAGATTCAAACACTTCAATCTCACCTATTGGTTAGTAACGATGACTTTGAAGATGAATGTTAAAGGTATATACATATATACATAACTTCACGCTTGTATCCCTAATACATTATATTTGCCTCCAAATTTGTCAAAAGTGACATCAGATGGTTTTATAACATCTGATTTTCTGTATACTCCATGAGTGTTAAAGATACATACATATATACATAACTTCACGCTTGTATCGCTATACAAGTCACAAATGTCACTTTTGACAAATGTGGAGGCATTATAATGGTGGAGAAAGACTACTGCAGAGACTACTGCAGGGGGTCTTATGTTATAGGTTTGGAAATAAACTGTCTCATCTTAAAGTAGTCGTGGCGCCGTGGTTACTGTGAGTATCATACGATATCACAGGTCAAGCAACGTTCGGCGCGGTCGGTACTGGGATGGGTGACCGCCGACCATTCATTTCTCACAACGACTTTCGTGCTTCGGAGGGCACGTTAAACAGTTGGTCCCGGGTGCTGTATACTTGTATGCAGTAGTCGTTAGGTTATGTAAGAAGCCATTTTCGGCGCCCTGAAAATTCTGACATCCACCACCCAGCACTGGGCCAGCTTGAAGGATTATGGCCCATACCTCCTCGGGGAGAGATTCATGCCCTGCAGTGGTCTCATTACAAAGAGTCGTGATGGTGATGATCTACAAATTCCAGAACCACATAAGTGGCGGCAGACTTGATATTATGGTTGGTTGTCAGATGAAACCTGAAGGTTGCTGAATTTAAGCTGAATTTAAGCTAGTGAAAATGATCCACATGTTTCATGTAGCGATATCAAATCTGTAATCACCATCTCACCATCTGCGCAGTATGTGAAGTAATGAGTCATAATTTATTTTCATTTACTTTTTGCAGATGCCGTACATAGAAATAAGTTTAAAGGACAATTCACATAAGAGAATAAGACGAACTATAGGAATGGACTGTACAGAAAATTCAAAAGAAGTCCGTTGCTGTCGATATCCCCTCGTCGTCAACTTCGAAGAGTTTGGCTGGGACTGGATTATAGCACCGAAGCAGTACGACGCCAACTATTGTAGTGGAGAATGCCCTTATAGTTTCTTACAAAAGTACCCCCATACACATATAGTACATTTAGCAGCACCTCAAGGCAGCGGGGGCCCATGTTGCGCTCCCAGAAAAATGAATAGTATTTCAATGCTATATTTTGACCATGATTTTAATATCATATACGGTACCATCCCAGGTATGGTGGTAGAAAGTTGCGGATGCTCATAGCAACTGTTTCGATAAGCTAAGTTTTGGTTTCGAGGTTTAAAAGTATTAACTGATTTAAGTAAAGCAAGTTTTTTGCTTTAAAAAGTTCACCGTTCTTTAGTAATAACTCAGTTATGATGTTAGATAATGTAGGTGTATTTTTATACCTATTATTATTCATACCTTGATGTATCGTTATGTGATATAATCTTATGGTTGAAGACTGTATATCTTTTATTTTTATGTGAGCGTGTCCATGTTTTATTTGGTTTAAACAGCTGATTATTTCTAGAAAAATTTATGTAATCTGGTTTTCTTTATAAAAAAACTTCCTAGATAGAGGCCATAGCTAAATATAATATAATATAAACATGCATCATAAATTTATAATAACCAGTAGGTATTGTAATTAAATTGTATTAAATATTTATAAACTCTTGTTAGTTTTGAAAATGTTTGCCGCTAGAGTAATTATAACCTATTATAAATACTTTATTCGTATTCTACAATTTACTTAGAATCTCATTTAGCAATGTATATAATTTTAGAGCTTTATGCAATTAACAAAATTTCTCATTTCTACTTATAAAGTTAAAAGGATATAATATGTAACAGTATCTATAATTCTCTGTTTATACAGTACGATAAAAGCAGTCTGATAGGTATATTTTTGTACCTATCTTTTTGTTTAAACTTTTAACAAGCAAAAATATTCGATCTTTGAACCGCGAATTTGCAATGATTAAAAATCCTACGCAAATTCAAATCGATAAGGAATAAGAAATTATTTTAAAGAATTTGACCTTAAGAGTGATAATACTTTATAAAACATGCTTGAGCGAAGGTCTTATGTTCATAGTTATATAATTGGATGCATTATTTTAGTAAGTGTGTCTCGAAAATTTGGTGTTATCTGTGTCTCGTATTGAACTTAGTATAAAGGTGCTGCTATATCGCCGAGTTAAGCCATATCTTATGAGCTACTATTTTAAGCAGGTACTGATAGCGTTTTACCTAACAAATAAAATAAAACTAAACTTGATTTTCAACCTTATTGCATTTGAACTGTTCAAAGATCAAGTTATGATAATTGGTCACAAATTGAAGATCGACACCGTAAGAGTTTTGGCCTTAAATGAAGTTACAATATCGATCGTAGAAGTCTAAATTTCAACATGTAAATTGTTTATTGATTAGTAAAATTGTTCTGATGTAAAAAATAAGCAAAATATTATATTATTTTTTCATTTTATTAGCTTCGGTACTCGACAATAACGTGATAGATACCAATGGATGCGTGATATATTAATGTACCAATTTACTTGCATCCCATGAAATCAGTGTGTGGGGTAAAGAGAACACTACTGGGTGCCACAATTTTACAGTAATATTTTAGGGTGATTCACCCATTTAAGTAAACAGTACCTTATTCTCTTTCTAGGCAATTAAACTTGTTTCGTTATACCTTTTTGGGGTAATAACGAATCTGCTCTATATGTCTTGAAGGAATACACATCTCAGTTTGCATTTATATGTTTTAAGGCTATGTTTTAAGTGTTAGATTTCTTACATAAAGTTGAAAGTTCATGTTGAAATTAGATATATCAAATTAAATTATTTAAAGTCATATTTGTGGCACTGTTCATCCTTATGACTTATTCTGGGCTGACACTATCATACTTATAAATCCATCCATACACCTTGGATGAAATCATTGTCTGAAAAGCATTAAAAGGTCTGAATTTATCAATTCAGAATCAATAACATTTATTCAAATTATTTTGTACTGACATCCCTTAATGCTGTAATATTTTCATCGAGCTATACTAAATTTAATATGTGAAATAATTAAAATATCATTTCAAGATAGCACTTTTACTTTTTTAAATTTATTTTCCACGTGCAGCTTCGCTGTAAATAAAACACATCACATTCTACTAATAATTCATACTATTTATGAATATATTATAATAATATTTATTCTTCACTTTATCATCGGCGTATATTAATATCAGATTTTCATCGCATACGATTCATCCGTTTAGTTATTTTTAGAACTAAGTTAAGTTAATTTAGATAGTATAAAACAAATTAATATTATATTATGTATAGCACTGGAAAGGTGACATATATTTTTATTAATTCTTGCTTTTAATATGACTTTAAAATAAATATATTTTTATCATGCAAGTACTTACAGGTAACATAGAAATCAAATTTAGAAGTATTTGCTAACTCAAATGTTAAATTGTCACCTTTTCATTAGTTTTTACTGTCTAAATCATCCTTATCTCAATTTATTTAAATTAAAATAAATTATTTAAAAAATATTTGGATCTCTTTCAAAAATTTAAGTTTCGTGTATTTATGTTTTGCGGGTGGTTCTTAAAAAAATTGGTATTACATGAGCATTTTCTCAATCCATTTATTATGTTTTTTCTTATAATCCTTTAGATATCAGTACCTACCCTTGTGTGAACAATCAAATTAACGTATTATTTTTGGCGTGATGTATACCTATATTTTTTAGATATTTTTGTAATTTTAATTTAAGAATATAAAGGATTTTTTCAAAAATAGATCTCATTATAAGGCGATCGACATAAATATGTACGTGTCTTACGGATCTCTCAACTTTTGGATGCATTTCTATGGAAATTTTAAAATTGTTTTTATATAAAAACTCTAGACAATAAGGTAGTTATAGAAATATTTCTGTCCTAGCTTGATTGTGAAAGGTTTAACTAACAACTTCGTGTTAAATAAATACTAAGAAATAATAAGTAGGTATGTTTTATTTATTATTTTTCTGAAAGTCCTATCTATCGCTTATTCTTTGGCAACTTTGCTACGGTCTCCGTAGTAGAGTGAGTCAAGTATTATTCGGTGAAAGATGTCATGGGTTCGAGTCCCAAGCGTACCAGTTTGGGAAACAAACTTTTCTGAATTTGATCAGGTCTAGGTATTTAGGACACCCCGTAAATCGCTGTTTGGTCTCCACAACGCAAACTCCTTTGGGGGCTACAAAAAAGGCCTGTCAGATGATAACACTATAAATCTTATTATTTAGATTATATTTATTAGAACTGTGATTAAACCCACAATCTCATCTAATATTAAGTGATGACCAGGCTGTCGTGCCAAGAAAGGAACACATAACTTGGCTCATTATTTATTTGATGAACCAAATGTCACCGCCCTAGAGATGTCAGAAAATTTAAATGACGATGTCACTAGCTAGGCGGACCCTGAAAAGATTCTTCCTCAAACTTTTTATATTCATCTAAAAAAATACAAATTGCGAAAAGAAACATGATTCTTAAAATAAAAGAAGTCTAACATTTTGAGACCCTACTAACTAATGAACAGGTTTCTACTTTTGTACGGTACTTATCGAATTCCAATTAATACAAGAACAAATAAACAGATGGCGCTTTTAACAGCTCAAAGTACTGTAGCAACCTTTCCGGGATCGACAGGTAGTGGCGATGCTTTTGAATTACTAAATTTATAAAAGAAGCAGCTAGAATGCGTGAGGCTTAAACATTGTGATCTCTTTTTTCGGACGCACACTGGGGAAAGACAATCAAAATATATACCTACTTGACATCCTGAAGGTTCTTAATTTTAAATGAATTATGATGCTATCAAAATATTTCCAGCCAGTGGAATTCAACGAGTTCGAGTCCGAATTCCACATTCCCCGGGCACCATAAAATTTATTTATTCGTGAAACGAGTAAATGAATTTCTAGACACCTTTCATCTGAAACATCGTAAGGCGTGTGCGTAACTTCAATTCAAAATCTCCTAACATGAGTTTCTGTAAACCTTCAAAAGTCATCACAAATATATAAACCTACTTGACATCCTGAAGGTTCTTAATTTTAAATTAATTATAATGTTATCAAAATATTTCCTGCCAGTGGAATTCAACGAGTTCGAGTCCGAATTCCACAGTACCCCAGTAATTATTATGATGAAAAGCATTTCAAATACCTTTAGCTGCAAAAGATTTGTCAAGCATGGTCCGATGGTTCATTTTCGATTAACACACATGCACTACTTGCGTCTGCTGCTGCTGTACGTGACCAATATCAGCTGGTACATAGTAATAGTATGAATAGAGTGCGGCCGTTGCGAGAATTCGTTCCTGACAGCTCCTTATGTCCACTGAATAAAGTTTATTTCCGATTCGAAAGCTATGATTTTGACAGCTGTCAGGAATGCAAACTCCCGGTCGCACTATAATACCTGATGGCTAGGGAACGCTGAAGCTGCATCGTATCGATTGATTACATATGAGCCACGCTACGAAGAGTTTCAGGTATTGCCTTTGGCTTTTAAGAATTACAAGCGAAATATGGAGAAGTCTATGGCAATTGGCGTGCAAGCAATAACTTAGTTTTTTTAAGCTATTGCATAGCTTCTATCGCCGGCCTTGAGCGCGGGGACCGAATCCAGAAATTCCGTAAAGAAAAAAACCTAACACCCCCCACTCCGACCGGCACAGCGGTGATACTTTGATTTCATAACTTTACATGCAAGCTTTAATAAACAATCTGCGCCATCTACTAGGAACTTGTGGAACTTCATATTAGATCAAACATTACTGCATTAATAAAATAAATAAATAATTATAATTGCATAAGTTGATAAAAAATGCTATGCAAGAGCTTTACCGCGGCAGTCTCCGAGTGCCACACGTCTTTTATCAAATTTGATCGTTATTTTCTTTGAGAAGACGTAGAGATATTATCATATTTCCGTAACTATAACAGTATCAATAGACAATAAAAGTAGTAGCTAGCTACTTATAGTGGACAAACAGGCGCAAGGTCTAGCTGAGTCGACTATGCCACACCCTCGCAGTAATCTTGTTAGCTGGAGGATTCGGGGCGGATTTGGGACAGAAGCAGAAGCGGGAAAAGATCAACTAAAATCACAGGTTTTTACTTATACCTTACGAGTTTTGTGAGTTTGTTTGAGAATTGATATACTTAGGTTCATTTTAATCGTTTAAACATGTTTTATTCACGTCACCCACTTTATGGTCATGTCTTACCAGCGTCTTAGGAGCCGAAAGGGCTTTTTCAGAGCAAATAAATCCGCATATCTGACCTTTAAAGAAGCGCGCTTAAAGCTCTGGACATCAGGAGAACTTTGGGCCACCTCCTGACTTTGCCCAATCTGCTACGACCAACCTACACAACCTGGAAATCCCTTAACCGGCTGCGCATACAAGTCGGTCGCGGCTCTTTAAAAAATGGGGTTACTCAAAAATTACTATGTGTGACTGCGAAGCACCTACTCAGTCAATGACATACCTACTAAATTACCCATAATGCCCTTACAGTTGCACACTAGATGGCCTAAATCTGGCTACCACTAATGCTCTGGGAGTGGCTAGGTTTAGGTCCAAAATTTAAGGAAACATTGATTCGAGAAGTATAAGGTCTTTCAATAAGGAAGAGTCGATTTCAAAATGGAATAAAACAGACTGTGTGCAAGATATTTACGAAATTATTCTTTGATTTGAAAGACCTACTTATGCCATTTTGTTTTGATGGTGACACCATTCAACTTCCTGTCGCGTCTTCGAATAGTGGCACAAATCTGAGTGGTCCAATTTTCAGTAGAATCAAATCGCTCAACCTTGGTAACCAACTCACAACTCACGTCTGCATAAAATAACCCTACCTTCAAACTGTTTATGCAAAATATCCATTGTTTTGTGTCGTCTTGCTGGAAACTCATGTCGTCTACAACCATATTTATTAGGCTAAAAAACAAAAATGATTGGGCTATTTTAGGCTATATTTGGGCCATAGTTTAGGCTAAAAAATTATTAAAATGGATAATGATTAAAATGAAGAAAGTAAAAAATAAAAACGATAACTTCTGTCTTAAATAAACTCAGTTTAATATACCAAGTAAGTGCTTTTTGAAGTCTTTTTGCCTTTTAACGATTGATTTGTATGCTTTAATTTCATTAATCTTACTGTAATTTGGACAGGCAAAGACTTCAAAGAATACTTAGTTGGTATATTACAGTGAGTTCATTTAATACAGAAGTTATCGTTTTTAGTTTTTACTTTTTAGTTCAATTTTATTTTTTAGTATTTTTTTTTGTGAAATCGTCGTGGCGCCGTGGTACTGTGTGTATCAAACGAAATCACAGGTCAAGCAACGTTCGGCGCGGACGGTACTTGGATGGGTGATCGCCGACCATTCATTTCTCACAACGACTTCCGTGCTTCGGAGGGCACGTTAAGCAGTCGGCCCTGAGTGCTGTATACTTGTATACAGTAGTCGTTAGGGTTTGTCAAAAGCCATTTTCGGCGCCTGAAAATTCTGACATCCACCACCCAGCACTGGGCCAGCTTGGTGGATTATGGCCCATACCTCCTCGTCACCCGGGGGAGAGACTCATAGCCCTGCAGTGGGCTCTTTACAAAGAGTCGTGATGATTTGTATTTTTTTTCTTTAAATTCCCTATCTCAAAAACTAATCGGACTTGTAGTTCCGGAGATATGCGAACAAAAACATAAACATACATTTGACGACCACTTTGGCGTTGGGGCAAACCTGTCTGCCACGGAACAAGAAAAAAAAGATGTTCCGTGTCTGGGTGTTTATCTATTTAAGTTCTAGTTAGTTACATGGTACCTAGTTCGCTACATGGTATCCCATAACACAAGCTATGCTTACTTTGGGGCCATGTAGTTGGTATGATTGTCTGGGGATTTTATTTTATTTTTATTTATTTATTTTACTTACGTACATACACTTTTGAAATTTGGCACACTTGTTCAGACACTGATATAGATTTTCGAAAACTGGACAATTCTGGAAATATTACATACATACGGGTCTAATTGATAACCTCCTTTTTTTGAAGTCAGTTAAAAAAGAGTTTCTAAAAAGTTCGTTAATTACTTAAAGCGTTTCAAGAAAACTAGAATTAAGTCAGCTACATACTTAGTGGCTCTGTTTTTATTCAAATTTGATTTAAGGGGTCAGCGAGCTATTTTCAATTTACATTTGATCCATTGTTTACGAGGCACCCTGTATACCTTTGTTAGAATGTACATAAGCCGATTTTCTTAAAAAAATATAAGGTAAGCAACTTACCATCAAGCCATTATATATATATTTAATGAGATAATAGAACCATGTGAATCTAACAATCGCTCCGCTTATGAATATGCTCGCACATTATTCGCTTTCATAGTAAGGTGACAGTATCTATTTTCACCTGTACTGACTAATACTTCCTATACGTTAAACTACGTCTAAATTAATATTATAAAATGTGTCAAAACATTTGCCAAATTGATAAGTATAATTTTTGTGTTATATTTGAATTGAAGTTGTGAGTTTATATAAAACTTTATTGCACATAAACAGTTCACAGAAAATGGATGAAGAAACTTAAATGTGTGAGTATTAAAATAAAATCTGACATTATGTTTTTTATAAAGGTTGTTAAAAGCTAAAGGTCATGTGATAAAAAAAAAAACAAACAAATTGAAAATATAAAACTAATATAAAACTTTTGTTGACTATCTGAGATATTAATTTATTTACAATAACATATTTAAACAGTGCATACATGAATAGTTATTAGTTCAATTATTCCATATTTCTGCATGGTTAAGCGAAAACGAAACATACCAGACAGTAAATATAAAGAACACTCCGAAATGTAAAATGTAAAAATCGATATAACTTCGCAACTTATTTGATTGTGATAAGGTTCATATTTCAACGAAAATGTGTACATCTTATTAAACGTGACTGTACATACTATAAAACATTGACTTTAAAAGAAATTATACAATTACATATAAAAGGTCTTGCGCCAATGATTCTACTGGAATCTAGCGGTGAAAGAAAACGAAATTGAAAAAACTATTTAGACAGTATTTTGTAGCGAATTTGTGTAAAATATTAAACTGGCTTGAAAATAGTTCCATTTTAAAAAAAGTATGTGCAAGGAGGCCCTAATCACGGAATGCTTTTAAAGATCGATTTTACGGAAACCTAGTACGGTACGAAATGATCGACACAAAATCCGAATCATAATAAAAATTCTGGTGGTTTTATAAAAAATATCTTTTGAAATTTGAATCAGTCACTGAACGGGGTCCCCTTGTAAAACATCTGACCATCATAGGCCAGAAAAAGATGATATTCAACATAATATTGTGCCTATACAGGGTCCGTTTATAATAGTCAATTATATTTTAATAGGAGAATAGGAATGATGAGTGTAGTCTGAATTTAGAAAAAAAAATATGTTCCAAAAATAAAAATTTCAAAATTCATCTCTGTGAGTAAAATTTAACATTAATCTACATTTTATGACTACATACAATTAGATGGAAACGTTTTCATTACTTGCTTTGTAGTCATAAACTACAAATCAAACTTAACTTTTGATCACTTAGAAGAATTTTGAAATATTAATTTATGAAAATAAAAATATATATTTTTTTCATAATTATGACACACTCATCAGTCTGAATCTGTTATTAAAATATAATTGAATATTATAAGGCGACCCTATATAACGAATAATTTTGACTAATTTTTATGTATAGTAGTAATAATAAAACAATGAATCGGAAGGACATATGTCGTTTCTTATCTTTATATTTATGGGGGTAAACTGGGGGTAAGAAGATAATCTCAACGCTTATACTGAAATGACGGATGACGGAAACCGGATCAATATTGTCCGTTCATCGTAAGATGTCCCCTGCCGTTATGTTGGCACTATTGCTTGTCAAGCTGTTTTCGTTATCTGGGATAGTGAATTAATCCTTTTTATTGATTACTTGCCAAAAGGGCAAACGATAACTGGATCCTATTATGCAAACTTAATCCCGAAATTACGTGAAGCGATTAAAGAAAAACGTCGTGGAAAATTGTCATTGGGCGTGTTGTTTCTCCAGGATAGCGGTCCACCTCATCGTTCGGAAGTTGCGCTCACCGCAATCCGCAGTGCTGGCTTTGAAGTCCTTGATCACGCACCATATTCTCCTGACTTAGCCCCGAGTGATTTTCACTTATTTCCAAAATTAAAGGAGCATATTCGTGAAACTAAATTTGACGATGATGACGCGGTTATAATTGCCGCAGAGGAGTTTTTTAATAGTCGATAAAATGATTTTTTTGCGGAAGGAATAAGAAAGTTAGAGATGCGGT
Source organism: Stenoptilia bipunctidactyla (assembly GCA_944452665.1). Lineage (NCBI taxonomy): Eukaryota > Metazoa > Arthropoda > Insecta > Lepidoptera > Pterophoridae > Stenoptilia > Stenoptilia bipunctidactyla. The sequence goes on from OX101743.1 coordinate 10,676,086, forward strand.
ATTCTAAGTGTATTAGATTAGAAGAAGATTACGTAAAAAAATAAAATATTCTTGTTTAAATTTTTTTTTTGTGTTCAGTCTAAGAATTATTTGATTCGCCCTCGTATAATATAAATTGTGTCGTCATTCAAAACCTTCCTAGTCTTATAGTTGTTTATTATTTACAAATCAGAAAATTAAACATATATTTATTTGTGGTAGGTATAAACAAAGTTAGATTACGGGGTTAAAATGGACACATATTATTGGTAACACTGCTGCCACAATGCTGCCAACATCAGCAGGCAGGGGACATCTTATAGTGAACGTTCTGTACTCGGGCAGTTAATTCAATGCAGTAAAATGACAATGCCAGTGTGCCCACTTTCGAAAGAAAAAAAATAGTTATGTGTTTTAAGTGAATCAATGTAATTATTTATAAATAATAATATCGTAATGTATGAAAAAAAATATTTTGGCTCTCAAGATTTTTCTTTTCTTGTGGTGCTGTTAGCGAAGGGCAACTATCCTTGAAATTTCATTTTTAACAACGAAACGAAAAGTTATAAAGTCGATTTTATTCTACTGTAACCGTCTTAAAGCACAAGGTATGTTGGGTAATGATTATTTTCATTAACGTTAATTTAAAGATATACTCGTAGTACACACCTCAAATTCAATTATTTATAAACTTCTTTAAAGTTTTATGCTAAACGAATGACAAAAGCTCGTTCGTTTTCAATCATTCTCATTCAGTACTTGCACTACGAAGTTTTTAACTGGTATCATTATTTTTCTTTTTGACATTTCGATCTGTCAGTTTACTGCATTGAATTATTTGCCAGTATAAGTTGCTGACGATGTGCCTTTGCACTTTTCATAGCTTTGCTCCATAGTACCTTTAAGTCTGTGGATCGGTTTTGGCGAAAACTTAATGCTATTGAGTGTTGATGAAAGAGAAAGCCGATTTTATTACTGTTTTTAAGAAAAAGTATACCTACTGGTTATCCAGAAACTCAATACATATTGTTATTAATTACCTCTGTATTTTTCAATTTGCATCACTTTGATTTCCAAATACTTAACTTGAGCTTCTTTAGATAATTAGCGACCACCTAGCGGCTTTCGTTTAGCTGATGATCTTTTACTGAAGCGAGTTTTATAGATTTAGAGGTCTTCCATACAGCTCTTCTATTCCAGCATTTTTCTTAAAGACTTTCTGATGACTAGATTGCCTTGTGGTGGGTTGCTAAGTTCTCTTACGTGATGAAGACCCATAATAACTATAGACGGTTCTGGCTCAAACCCAGCGTGAATCCTGGTGTTCCACAAGGTTGTATCCCGTCACAAAGTCTGTTAATACATACATACATAACTTCACGCCTGTATCACATATGGGGTAGGCAGAACACCAGAGGTAATAAAACCATCTGATGTCACGTTTGACAAATTTGGAGGCATTATAATAGTGGAGAGAGACTATTGTAGTGACAGGGGGTCGGCCTGTCGCCCACAAAAAAGCCTCCCATAACACCTTGGTCCCTTAACTGACTTTTACAGTATTTACAGTGTTAGGAATGTACGGACATATTTATACATAATATATAATGATAATTAGGTGGGCCAAAAGAAATTGGAAGATGCTCTCATTTTTGCAAAGGCCACCAATGTCAAACCTGTTTTGATATTTGTGGACTAGGCAGATGCGGAATACAAGTTTGCAAGCCATGGAGCGATACACTCCCCAAGAACGCGGAATAATCTCGAGGAAGTAGTGGAGACTTTTTCGAATAAAATCATAATGAGCCATGAGGCTCAAAATGAGCCATGAGGCTCAAAATTCACTAGTGATGCACGAAGAGTCGCCGCTCAGTGACTGTAATCGAGTGCTGTTCACGCTGCTGGAGCAAACGAAAACGGTTTTTTTACCGTAATTGGACGACTTAAGTCTGAAGAACATATTGTGGCTCTAACAGGACGGAACAACGGCACACACTGCGCGAGCCACAACCGATATTCAGAAAGCGGCGTTCCCGGGTCGTCTCATCTCTCGTTTCGGCGATTTGTTCTGGCCCGCAAGATCACCCGATTTAAGCGTTCCAGACCTTTTTAGTGGTTTTTTTTAAGAACTATGTTAACGTGAACAAAACTTGTTATCACGTAAAGACCGTTGGTGAAGGGATGATATATGGTTTCTAACTGCAGTCCTTTATAGTTGCAATGGTTTTTTATGCAGCGAAAGGTGTCATGGAGCAATAATGGTAAAAATTGATTCATGAGACGGGACTGTATTGTTTACTGGTTTCGACATCATTGATCCAAGTTCACTACTATAAACATCTGCTGTTGAAGCTTGACCAGATCTGAGAAATCTATATTCAATAACACCATGAATAAGCCGCAAAACAGTAGGTAAGTTTTTTTAAGGGCACTCTTGTGGCCTTTGAGCTGCCTTTGAGCTGGCATTTTTCGCCTTTGTAAAGAATCCACTTTTCGTCTCGTGTTACAATTGGTTCAATCTTTCTAGACCACCAAATAGTTACCATTAACTTTTTATTGCTAAGCTTTTCCTTAGGGCATTGTTGCGCCGTTCGACCTAAAATTGCATTTTACACCTTCAGTTATCCCAAAGAAACCACTTTTCATCACGTGACTTTTTATTTCTATGTTCTCATATATCAATGCCGATTTGACAGAGCAACGCAAGTTTCAACACTCGTTTCTATTTGATGCAAATGAGCCCATATTATAGATAAGGTTAAAACCATACCGCTAATTTCTAGGTAATTTAACAGGGATCGGCTTTCATGATAGATTTGTAAATAATAAACAACTATAAGACTAGGAAGGTTTTGAATGACGACACAATTTATATTATACGAGGGCGAATCAAAAAATTCTTAGAATGTATACAAAAAAAAATTTAAACAAGAATATTTTATTTTTCTACGTAATCTCCTTCTAATCTAATACACTTAGAATACCGCATCTCCAACTTTCTTATTCCTTCCGCAAAAAAAAACATTTTCTCGACTATTAAAAAACTCCTCTGCGGCAGTCATAACCGCGTCATCATCGTCAAATTTAGTTCCACGAATATGCTCCTTTAATTTTGGAAATAAGTGAAAATCACTCGGGGCTAAGTCAGGAGAATATGGTGCGTGATCAAGGACTTCGAAGCCAGCACTGCGGATTGCGGTGAGCGCAACTTCCGAACGATGAGGTGGAGCGTTATCCTGGAGAAACAACACGCCCAATGACAATTTCCCACGACGTTTTTCTTTAATCGCTTCACGTAATTTCGGGATTAAGTTTGCATAATAGGATCCAGTTATCGTTTGCCCTTTTGGCAAGTAATCAATAAAAAAGATTAATTCACTATCCCAGATAACGAAAACAGCTTGACAAGCAATAGTGCCAACATAACGGCAGGGGACATCTTACGATGAACGGACAATAGTTCTTAATTAAAGTTGAAGTTTCTGTTATACTCAGGGACCGGAACCGCTTACCCTTAAAGAGGTTTTTGATTGGGTTTTTCATAGACTTGTTTTAAAAAACCCTATCAATTTGGTAACCGTATCGAAGACTTACCCTAATTTAAGGCTTACCATATCAATAGAGTTAGCTTCATGTAAGCAGTAAGCCTATCGAAAACCCTATTGAAGGTTACCGATCCAATAGGGTTTTAAAACCTGCAGGCAAATTTAATCTCTAAGAATATCAAATTATCAAAAATATCACCATCTATTCAATCTCGCACTTCGAATTATACTTCCGAATTCAACAGCATGCGCGGAAAAGAGATAGAAATAGGCAACCCTATCACAGGGTAAGCGCATCCGAAAGTAGTTAACTTTATTCAAAGTGTTACCACGTCGATAGGCTTACCATATCAATAGGGTTACACTGCCATATGGTAAGATTTTGATAGGGTTACCCTATCAATAGGCTTAATCAAATAAAGGGGTTTTCCGGTCCCTGGTTATACTAGCATTAAGCAACGGTGCATGAAGGTTTTATCTAAATTCAAAGTGTCCATTACTATAAACCGGCAATTTCATACCAAATAGATCTATGACAAAATCCTGCAGATCACACAAGCGTATGTAATTGATCAAATTTTTCCACATGTTTTTTATGTTTCTAGCTGCAATCTAACAACCATGATTAACTTTTGACTGATGTAGGTGTAGGTCATTATTGCCAATGAATGCCTTGTTGTATAACATTTTTTTTATTTTCTTTTTCTATCTCCAAATGTATCTGCGGAGGCTTGTTAATGGCTTACTCGACATTATATGTTAAACCTAGTTTTTAAGTAAAAGCTGTTGGCCACCCAAATAATATAAAATAAAATAAAAAAATAAAAAAAATGCAGAGCATTACAGAGGTTCCTCAACTATAACAAGTACTTAAGTTAGTACTTGGATGAGATTTATAACGAAAATAAACGGGTCGCATAGATGTCACAAATCTCTTGATTTTTTTATGATGGCGTTTGTTCTGACTGTAAAAATCTCAGGTGTCAATCTTTCTTCTAGTCCTAATTAATCTGCAGCAACTATTTTATCTTCATTCATCTATATATCATTCTAAAGTTGGATTCCAGTATTAAATCATACAAAATACTCAATAATAATTTGTATATTTGATTTGCGAGCCCTGCCCACTGCCACTTCAGTTTTGTAACTGGCTATATCGGTAACTTGGTTTGCCTGCGAATTGCGAATCTCATTTCCGATTCGATCCTACAGGGAAACTCCGAGCAGAACCCTTTCCTTTAAGAAAACATAATCTGTATTAATTCAACTTTAAACAAATTTCATCTCGTCTATCAGTTTATTAAAATTTCGCTATTTAACATAAAGTTAGAATTCGAATACGAGTTGAACTAAATGTAAGGCATTGTCGCATTGAAGAAAAAAGGAAGGAAAGAAGCCGTTTGACTTTTTAAAAGTCGACTTTATATTATAGACATAATGCATTGAAAAGCACTTATGTAAATGCATGTTGAGCGTGTCATAAGCTTGTTACTACATGTCCAATCACGTGTAAAATAACACGTGTATACGGGACACTATGTTTTTCTTGTGAATCTTGTGCCTTATCTAACAGTAACCACTTTGGTATAGTATTTATAATGGTATTTTCTATGTTTACTTGTAATGTGGTATTTTAATGGAGAATATTATAAGTAATTCTCGTAATTGCTCTGAAAAAACATGAAGCGAAAGAAAAACAGAATCTTCCCGGGCGTACTGTATAAGTCAGTTAAGGGACAGAGGTTTTATGGGCGTTTTTGTGGGCGACAGGCTGACCCCCATTCACTGCAATAGTCTCTTCATCGTATCATATTACCTCCAAAGTCAAACGTGACATCAGATGGTCCAATAACCTCTGATGTTCTGCCTACCCCATAAGGGATACAGGCGTGAAGTTGTGTATGTATTTATGTAATTAATATTCTGAAAATAATAGGAGTTGAAGAATGATACATAAAAGTGATGAATACTTTGAGTAAAGTTAACCTTCATGGTGTGAGATTTTCTGCTATGCCTTTTTACATAATACCAATGAAGTTCTTGTTTTAAAAGGTATAATTTTATAGTTTTGATTATCTATTAGATATTTTTTATGAACCATTTTATAGCGCAAATATGAATTTAACATGAAACCACCCGAATCAACTGAATAAAACCGAATTTTCGTTGTGCATACCATTTTCAATTTCAACTACTCTTCTTTTCGTTCACTGTTGCCAGACTTGCTTTAAACATTTACAATTTTCTACGCGATAAAAATATTTTCCTAGACTTCTGTTGCATTGTTCAGATGGTGGAGTAAATAATGAATATTTAAATTCAATTTACGTATGTCCAATAGACAACTGAAAAAAAATCTATCATCATCTTCATCAGGTCAGAGTCCTCCACTACTATTCCTCCCCCAAGATTCTTCAAGTTGCCCGGATGGCCTTATGATAAAAGTTTTTTCATCATAAGGCCATCGAATGGCCGCTTAGCGACGTCACAATTTTGTACTTCGGCTTTAACAAGGTGTTGATGTTGATAGTTATTGAATAAGATATTACAGTAGACCAAGAGACAAAAAAGCCGGCGAAAAAACTCTTGGCACTCTTTTTCAGTCAGAATTATACGAATTAATACAAATAGGTACAGCTAATTGTGAGAGCCAATGCAGTAGCATGCTACAACCAAATTGCTTACATAGTAGATGCATTGAACTATGGATGCACAACACGGACATGACAAACTGGGACCAGAGTATTTAAACAAGAATGGAATAAAATAGTCATCAAAACTGACCTGGTTAGCAACATCCGTTCACGAGTATAACGCAAGCATCTCCCTCGTCAACCATATTTTAGGGAAGAGAGTGACCCGATACCCGACACTACCACTAGCCAATCCGCCTGGGGAAGCAAGTGAGTGGAACAGTCACCAATATGCCAAATGGTATATTGCACAGCAAAGCCGTAAACAAAATTAATAAGTAATTAGAAACTTTAAGAAATATCCTGTTGTGTGCTTAATCCCATGCCTTTTTATCGTCTAAATAATCTTTAGTTTTATAATAAGGTTATCGAGAAAGAGAGTTGGCAGGGATTGAATTGTCTTCGGAATTTTGTTATATATATATATATATATATATACAGGGTGTCCCAGTAATGGTGGTCAAGCCAGTAAGTACGAGTGCGTAGGGAGATCGGAGGTCTTGATCCACTTCATTTGTTTTTTATCCCGATTAGTTTGCGCTCTACGCCATGTTTTGTAAAATTTCAAAAATTCCTACTTTTTTTCACATTCATAGGCACCACGTCCGCAGTTTAAGCCCTAGACTATATTTTTTTGTTTTATGTGTTCCGTGATAATGGTCAAACATCTCAACTACTATGACTGGTAATTTACAAACCATCACTGAACACAAATTATATTTTTAGACTTTATTGAACTTGAATGTTTGAGGACCTGTGGTGTAAAAAAAATGTATATGATCTGTGTGCCCAACCACCAAGAAAGAGAATTCTAAAATAGTGGCGTATCATGTACCTAATTTTATTGTTTACTAAGCTATAGCCGCTTATATGCTATATTACTTTAAAATAGATAAATAAATGTGCAATAGTAAACATTTCATTAAAAAATCTCAAAATAACTAGCAGTTAGCTTTTTTAGAATATCATGTCATTTTTAGATAAGAGATCTGGTGACCTTGATGCAGCTATAGATGCAAAGCCTGCATAAGAGCAGGGGGAGGACCATTTGAGGATTTTCCGTAATATCTTTGTAATAAATATTTTTTTGTATGCAACTTTTTTAATTTTGAGAAGTACATACCTACCTAAAAGCATGCTATTTGATGAAAAAATAACAATTTTTTTTAATAAATGGATACATTAGCGTAACTTTAATTATTCCCTTGAACAGTTTGTCTCGCTCCAACAGCTTAAAATTAGTCTGAACAAGCTGAACAGGTAGTAAAGTTTTCAAGGTCACCAGATGTCCTATCTAAAAATAACATCATATGCTAAATAAAGGAACTACTCATTATTTTGAAAAATAGTTATTATTGCACATAAGCGGCTATATCTTAGTAAACAATAAAATTAAGTACATGGTATGCAACTATTCTAGAATCCTCATGATGTAGGCAAACTTTCTAGGCGGTTGGGCACACAGATCATATCGTCAGCGGAATGGATAAAATGCTAAAGCGCCAAAATGACATTTGTGGAAAATCGAGTTTCGGAAAAAAACTTGACTGGGGCTCTCGAATAAAAGATACGTCTTACTTGTTGAATTGCTTATTGCGAACTGATTTGACTTTGCGTTCTAACATGCCGTCCCCCAAAAAACCCAAAAAGTTTTTTACAAATCCTAAATCTTAATCATAATAAACCAAAACATACTTACAGTTTGCTATCATTTCTATATAATTCCCAAATACGAATTTTAATTCACAAAACATAACTATTTGAATTCACAAACATAGCCCTTTCAAACCAAATCCATATTTGTTAATTTTATCTCCAAACTAAACATAACAAACAATAATTAAAACATCGCACTACGAACAAAACATGTTTACTAAGATTTGGTTACTACCTTTCCAAGTATTCAACACAAATATTTACCCATCTTTCAATTCAATAGATTAAAAAGGAGTTTATACATTATTAAGTTCAATATTTTATAACAAAGAAGTATGGCAGGCGTGTATGAGGATTCTGTATCGCTTTCTGGAACTTCACAATTTTATGTCAAACTTGTATATTTTATAAATATTATATATGGTTAATCTTGACAAAAGTTTTCAGATTTTTAAAAGTTGGGATTTAAAAGTTATTTGCATTTCAAATATTGGCATCGTATTGTTAGAAATCCTGAACACAACTTTTGAACGTAAACGTGAGCTTGTGATAAAAATCGTTTGTCAATGTCATAGCTAGATGTCACAATTGTATATATTAGTAAAATGGCTTTTACTGTCTTTGTTGAAATGAAACTAAATTGTACTACTGTAAAATGCTTCGACGAAGTTTATAAAAACTCGTATGAAAAGCTTTTACACAGACGAACTCCAAAACGCTATTGATTGATTTTGATTGAACGAAGATGAAGGTAGGTGACGTAGTATGACATTTGAGTTGTCAGATTTGACACAGTAAAAGTTTTCGTTTAGTTTATTGTCTACATTTACGTTTCGTTATTGAATTTGTGTATGAAAAACAAAAACTATTCAAATTGCAATTATTTTTTTCTCCGGACTTTTAAAAATGATCTAATTGCTGAAAACTGAAGATAAGAATCTTTTTATTCAATACCTACTGTAAGTTTCGTGCCAAAACGTTGACTTAAACAGGCGATACACCATCCCGCATTCTTCTTTAAATTTTCTATTAAATAACTAACTATAACTAACTTTACTAACTAAACTAACTATACATAATTTTGATATGCAAAATTAATATTGTATACAAAAATGATATTATATTATAGCAATAAAAATGATACATTTGATTCATTGTTAATTGGCAGATAACACAATTTGGAAATAGAACGTTTTACAATTTTTACTACCACTTTTTAAACTACAAACAAGGCTTTTGTTTCCTATTGTACGTTCTGCTTTTAAACAATCTAGTTCTCTGCCAAACTCGTTTTATTGAGCTACTTAATTCTAAAGCTTCTAAAGCTTGGTGTATCTCGTCTGTGGTTATTGGATGAACATTATTGTATCCTTGCTTTCGATAGTTTATAAACCTTTTACAGTAAAGAATCGTTTTTGTTAATTCCGTTAATTCTTAAAATTTTTCGAACTGGGTAAGTACCTTTTCTCATTTATTTCTCTTTCTATTAAGTTCATACTAATGTTTGCAATCTTTCTTCATTCCAGGTCTACTATGGCGTCTTCAGCTACTTTGTTTAATTTTATTTCTTCTAGTTTCAGCCATTCTGGGTTGTTCCACCATAGATTATTCGTTATAAGGTCTTCTAATAGCATACCACAAGATGCTATAATATCTGCAGGATTATCTTTTGTAGACATGGAACCACTTGTGCCCAATGTTATCCAAAATAGTTACTACTCTATTCCTGACAAAGGTTTGCCACCTTGCTGGATCACCTCGGAGCCACGACAAAACTATAGTTGAGTCGGTCCAAGCGTAAATTTGTGAGCTAGGAATACGCGTTGCATCACTGATTTGTTTCAGGAGCTTGGACAATGCACTGCATAACTACGACCTTGGTAAGGACACTGGTTTGATGGGTGCCACTCGGGTTCACGAGGCATTTAATCCAGTTTTGTAATGACCGTCTGTTGTTTTTATTCGTAAGTATGCTACATCACAGAAGCCATGGACCACCACATCAGGTAAGTTATGTCCACAGTATTTAACCATCTCGTTATCTTTACCTTGTCTAAATTTGCAAAACTTTCTCTAATCCTTATACCATTCATTTTAAAAATCAGGCTGTAGCTTTTTGTCCTATATGGCACCCATGAGCCACAACCGTTGCAGTAGCATCTTAACAGGTATCAAAGCAGGAGATAACCAACCAAGTGGATCAAAAGGATGTTGAATTTCAGCTAAAATACTTCTTTTGGTGACATATTCGTTAGGTGCTGGCAAGTTACAGTTGAATTGTACACTATCAATTTCTAGATTCCATGACAAACCTAAGGTTTTTACTACGCCACCAACACTTTAGGTAATCTTCACATGTGAACTTATCTCATATGTTATTTTCTTCAAGAACTCCGCACTGTTGGAGGACCACTTTTGTAGTGGAAAACCACACACAAAACAACCATTATTTATTGACTTTGCGCTTTGCACTCTGATATTGCTAGAGTTAGAGAGATGTTATAAAGAGACAAAATATAATTCAATTTTTTGCCTAGGTATATAATCAACATAACTGTGAGTATCTATCTCTTTCCATGAAAGTCACCTGTAACTTGTTTCATCAGAATACTGCGGGTATCTTAGGGAAACGAGATATATTTTAAGTATCGCTCTTAGAAGTGAATAAAACAATCGGTGTTGTAGATGTGATCTGTCTTACAGAAACTTTTATGAAAAAAGGAACCGAATCAAATTTAAAACTTGAAAATTATACCCTAGGCGGTTTCTATTCGCGGCCGAATGAAAGAAGAGGCGATTCATGTATTTTGATTAAAAAGGCCTAAGTTTCAAAACGTTAGACAAGTTAAATCCGATTCAAAACTCTTTAGAATGTTGCAGAATTGAAATATTAAATTATGATCTGATATTAGTATGCATCTACAGAACTCCACAGTCTAATGTTCAGATTTTTTTATTAAATCTGAGCTAATTACTCGACCGAATAACACGTCACAATAAAAAGAAGATAATATTATGTGGTGACTGGAATATTGACATTTTGAAAAACGAGAATTGTAATGTTAATGAATTAAAATCAATACTAAATAATTATAACCTACACCATCACATTAATAAACCTACGAGACAAAAAGCTTGTTGAGATCTGATTTCTATCAATTTTGACTCAGCTACGGAAAATTTATAAAGTTTGGGGCTTTCTGACCATGATAAAAGCCAGAGTATTTCGATCAGTGTCAAACCAGTAGATACTTTAAGAAGAATTTAAGAAGAAGGATGCTAAGTATTAGTTTGAAAAAAAAAGAGATTTTTCTAAAGAAAACATAAATAAATATAAATGCTTACATTCTCTATCGTTTAGAGACATTAAATGAAAATAAAACTGACTCTGCATTTAACAAATTTCATGACATTTCAATACTATTTTATGAATTTTGTTTTACTGAAATCTGTTAAATTTATTAATAAACGGGTTCAACATAATGAAAATAAAAATGACATCTCTAGCATACAAATAGAAAATATGACATATAATGACCCAAATATTCTTTCCAAATTATTCAATGACTTCTTTATAGATATGACAAATTCTAATAATAAAATTAACACTGACGCAAAGAAGAATTTTAAATCTCATGTAAATAATACAATTTTTATAAGACCAGTTACAGAAAAAGAAGTTATTAATACTATAAAAGGCTTAAAGAATACAAATTCTGTGAGTTATGACGGAATATCCACAATAATAATGAAGATTTGTGTAAATGAAATCATAACGCCGCTTACGTATATAATAAATCTGTCCCTAAGTCAGGGAAAGTTTCCATCGCGTCTCAAAAATAATTACAAATCAAGACTTCTTGGAAAGATTTAATATTCTACATAATGAGCAATATGGCTTTAGGAAAAACAGATCTACTGCAACGGCATGTTTTTCTTTATTAAAAAGGTCACAGAGTCACTAAATAAAAAAAAACCTGCCACAGTCTTCCTAGACCTAAGCAAAGTCTTCGATTTTGTCTCACATGAGATACTCAATAAATTAAGTAACTATGGGATAAGAGGAACAGCCTTAAATTGGATTGAGAGCTATCTCATAGATAGAAGCCAATACGTTGAGATATTATACAGAAAAAAACTATAAAAAAAGTGTTATTCGCCATATCGGCAAAATAAGTTTGAGGTACTTCAAGGGAGCGTACTAGGGCCTCTTCTGTTTATTCTTTATATAAATGATTTGCCAGATTACGTAGGCAATGACTGCATTTTGTTTGCTAATGATACAACGTTACTTGTAACAACAGAAAATGTTAATGACCTACATAATAAAATTAATTTTAAATAAAACACTTTTTAACCGGATTTATCGCGTATATTTACATTTTAAATTTTGACTCGACGTTTCGGTGTCTTTGCAGAGAGAAGCATTACATTCCTAGAATGATCAGAGAAGCGATTGAAATAAAAAAAACACCCTTATTTCAATAGAGAAGATGGTTGGAAACCATCACCGACATGGGACCCTATCCTGAAAAACATTAAATCTAACCTCCAGCAAGCTACACGACCTGAAACTCAAGATACTGTCAGCTTGTTTTGTGTCAATCCAGAACGCTACGCTCGAAGACTGAGAAACAGTTGGAGATGATGATGTATAACTTTTTCAATCTATCAATCCGACGCTTGACACCTCAGTTGCTCGTGACCACGGGGTCTGCAAAGACACCGAAACGTCGAGTCAAAATTTAAAATGTAAATATACGCGATAAATCCGGTTAAAAAATGTTTTATTTAATAGTATGAATCGTGAAAACTTAAGACAATATTAAAATTAATTTTACTCTGACTAACTAAGTAACTGAATGGCTGACCACAAATAATTTAAAAATATTTTTTGCAAAGACTAAACTAATACAATTCGAAACAATTAATGAAACACGTAACACTTTAAACATTAATTATAATAACATACCAGTTGACAATGTAGATTCCACTAATTTCTTAGGTATTACAATTGACAAATGGTGTAATTGGAAATCACACATAAAATATTTGAGAAGCAAGATAGATAAATATGTTTATGTTTTGAGACGCATCAGAGAAGTTTCGGGAACTAAGACTTCATTGTTATCTTATCATGGCTATGTTTCCTCTCATAATTTTGTTAATGTCATAGATATATTTGTCATTCTATATTTAGAGCTATTTATTAGATATTTTCATATATATTTAGAGCTCAAAAAACAATGCATTCGCTCCATATGTGGGGCAGGCTACATTGATAGTTGCAAACCAATGTTCAAAAAACTAAAACACTGCCACTGCCATCCTTGAATATTTTTGAAATTTGTAATTTTCTTAAAATTAACTCACAATATTTTAAGAGCAATGAACAAATGCTATACGGCAGAGGCAGACATAAAAACAAATTGTATGCGCCAAAGCAAAGGCTTGAGCTATTTAGAAGGAATGTGTTTTGTATGGCAATGCGCATATTTAATAAATTACCCAATTCTTTAAAAATCCTAACAATGGTGAATTTTTTGTTAAACAAACTATACTATAGTGTAAATGATTTCTTAAATGAGTAATAATAATTGCAATACAACTTTTAATGACATAATTATTTAAAATTTTCAATTTTGACTAAGTTTATATTATGACATATAAAGTGTAATTAAATAATAAGCGATACTTACATACAACTTCTGATTATTAAAATTTACCAAAATATATTAGTCGCACACCGATATTGACGGTAGAGTATGCTGTACATAATTTATATTTAAGAACTGTAATACTTGACATAATCTGCTAATGAACTATTCTATTCTTTATATTTTATTCTATTTCCGTTACTAAAACAAGTGTCGCTTTAGCAAAAAAACGCTGAAAAGTAAGAAAAAAATATTCAGGAAAAAAATGCTAAACTCTATCATATTTGAAAAACCAATTCATCAATAAATGCTTATATACGGTAATAGTCTCTTATCCGTTCAACGAAAAATACTAATCTACTTGAAGTTATCAAATTATAATAATAATAGTAATAATTGTTTATTTCAGACCATAGATCCATATTATGCTATGTTAATAATACATTACTTATAAACTAGGTTAATAAATAAAGGATACAATTTTTTGCTTAAGTCTAATGCTTAGGCTACACTACCGTAATATGCTAGTAATTATTGCCATAACTTAAACAACACCTAGGTGTAACCACGATTTACGGCCATAATTTTACAATGCCAATCAATATGGCAAATGGCGGTAGGCAATAGCTCCGGCGGCGGTCTTTTTTCGCACATCAAAGAATATTACCGCAGTAATTATTGCGTTTGTGGCCACACTACCGTTTGTCCAGTGTGCAATATGAGCTCACCGGCGACGCACGTATCGACCGACATGGAGTGGTCAAATGAAAAAGCGCTCTAGTTTTTAGAATTATTCCAATCCGAACCGTCTCTTTGGGATACTCTTTTTTGTCTTCTTTTAGCTTTGTTGAAATTTAAAAGATTCATGTAAAAGTAATCGGCAAATTTATTGACATATCACGGTAATTTAATGCCATAATTATTGCCGGTAGACGGTAAGGTAGTGTGGCCGTAGTATAACCACACCAGTCCATGCAGTAATTTAAACGGTAATTTAATGCCATAATTATTGCGGTAACACCCCGGTAGACGGTAAGGTAGTGTGGCCGTACCGTCACACAGTCTACAATTATACATTCCTATTTAAATGTACAGCATTCCAGTGACTACGTATTGTACTGTCGACCTTTGCGTACAATATTTGCAGAATGTTGTTAGGACTTCCACTAATTCGAAATTTGAGAGACGCGGTTCTCTTAAGATGGCGTAAAAGTCATCGATCCTTGCGTAGTGGATGCGCTACAAAATCACGGTAGTTCTAACAGCACTCTGAATCCATTATTATATTGGACACGTAGTGCTAGATACGCTTTTTTCGTAAATGTTTCCCAGAGGTTACGCGTATAATAAGTTTGGCAATAGGCTCTAAATAATGTAATCTTTACTTTATCCGTACACCGTGCAAATCTCCTAGACAACATGTTTGTACGAACAGCAAGAGCTCTACGTTCCCTCTCGATATCATCATCGTCACTCAGATATTCATTTACTACATGACCTAGGTATTTAAATTTGTTAACTCTCTTTATTGTCATTTTGTTGAGAGTGATGTCGGGTACATGCAGCGGTACTTTACCTTTCGCACGAAAGATAAGTACTTCACACTTTTTTTCATTATAATTTAGACCGTGTTTTAAAGCATAAGATTTACATATTCTAACCAACTTCCTCGAAGCACTGATCGAAGGGGTCAACAATACCATGTCGTCCGCATAGCTGATATTGTTTATCATTTGTTTAGCTCCTCGATCAGTTGATTTACATAAATATT
Source organism: Stenoptilia bipunctidactyla (assembly GCA_944452665.1). Classification (NCBI taxonomy): domain Eukaryota; kingdom Metazoa; phylum Arthropoda; class Insecta; order Lepidoptera; family Pterophoridae; genus Stenoptilia; species Stenoptilia bipunctidactyla. The sequence goes on from OX101743.1 coordinate 10,691,387, forward strand.
AATATTCATAAAATAATAATAAAATCCCCAGACAATCACACCAACTATATGGCCCCAAAGTAAGCATAGCTTGTGTTATGGGATACCATATAGCGAACTAGGGGGGAACCTAGAATATAAATACATAAATAGGTAAACACCCAGACACGGAACATTTTTTTTTCCTTGTTCCGTGCTGGGATCGAACCCGCAACCACTGGCGTCTGAGGCAGATAGGTTTACCCCAACGCCAAAGTGGTCGTCGAATATTCAAGAGAGTAGGAGAAGTTAGACCACCCTGGGGGGTGAACATTCTAAACAGTAGTCTTCCGAAGAATTCCGTCCCATTTAACACATTTTTTTTTGCTTAGAGTACCATATCTTAAGGATATTTATAATTTCACTGGGCAAGCCCATTGCTGCTATTTCTCTAAAATGACGAAACTTTTGCTGATCTAATACTTGTACTGGTAATGTTATTCATAGAAAAATTGCTAAGCATTACCTTATCCTCGTATATAATGTATTTTTTCACTGAACATACTATCTTGCTTAGCCCGTATTTTAGTTAACGTTGAGAAATTATAAGAGGAGTAGCTAGTGAAATTTTGCTAAAGCGACATCCATACTTATAAAGTTACTAACTGTAATTTTGGAATAAAAAATTTGCTATTCCAGACTGTACACTATCACTATGTCAAATTTCATCCAAATCCGTTCAGCAGTTCTCCCGTGATTGAGGAACAAACATCCATACATGAAAACTTTCACATTTATAATATAAGTAAGATTCAGCGAACTTTTGCTAAAGCGCCAAAGTAATATAGAAACACGAAATGCATTTATCGCTAATCCTGTCTCCACTATCAGAATTAAAATCAAACGAAAAAATTCTAACGTCACAGTAACCAAAGCAAAGCGTAACAGAAAAAGTTCTTAAGCGACTTTTGTTAAATAAAGCCAGAAAAAACGCCGCTTTAGTCATTTAATGGCGATGTTTTAAGGCAATCTGTCGAAAATTGGGACTGCTAAAGTGCTCAGATCGCTACGAAACCTAGACAGATCGACGCAGAAAAAAATGCTGTCGAACTGTATACATATTATATAACTTAATATGGCCAAATTGGCGCTTTAACATTTTATCCTTTCCACTGACGATATACATTTTTTTTAGACCATAGTTTTTGCATTTAAATAAAAATCACCCGACCAGGACTCGAACCTGGGACCTCTCGTTTGCCGGACGAGTGCTCTCCCACTGAGCTACCAAGCCTGGCGGTACTCGAAATTACTTAACACATTTTGGTTTTTAGGTTATATTGCTAACGTAGCTCCATCTAATGGTATAGCTTTGCAGCTAAGACCTATGCAATGTTTTTTTATTTAACACATTTTTCATTTATTTAATAAAATTTATGTTAAGTGATGGTTTGTAAATTATCAGTCATAGTTGTTCAGATTTTTGAACTGTAATTTAGTAGAACCATTATGACGGAACACATCAAACAATAAATGTCTATGGCTTAAACTGTGGACGTGCTGCCTATGAATGTGAAGAAAAGCAGGAATTTTAGAAATTTTACAAAACCTGACGTAGAGCGCAAACTAATCGGCATAAAAAAACAAAACAAGTAGATCGAGCCGTCCTTCCGCCCCCCCCCCCTCGCACACGTACCTACTAGCTTGACTACCATTACTATCATTACTGATTTGCTGCTTTTAGCCAGCCAGCCTTAATTTTGGAAACGCTAACTTATGGTCGTTCCTAGTCCTTACAGAGTACTTTTATCATGATTATCTTTCCTAGTTTTAAATTTACTACTATTCATATAAATATACATTATGTTTTCACAAATATATTGTGATGCAAGGGTCAAGATACCAATCTCTTTAAACTTTTCTCGAAGAGATTCTCTGTTTCCAAGTTTATACATTCCACGAATAGCCCTTTTTTGCAGTGTAATATCTAATATCTGCGGCATTGCCCCAAAGTAGGATGCCGTAGGACATTAACTGTGAAAATAACAAAAAAAATGCCAGCTTCGCCGTATTCAGTCAATGAGCGAATGAGTAGATCATTTTATATAAACTAGAAACAAAAATGAACCAGAATTGATCCAGCGTTTTCCAGCGACCTTGACGAGATCGCCTGTCCACCTTGCCTTCCTATACTGCGTTTCCCAGTACGCGGCCACCAACCAACTTTGCTGCCAAAAGATTATGTGTTCTGCGAGCTATGTGCACTGCCCATTGCCACTTCAGTTTTGCAATCCTATGGTGACGAATCTCCTCATTTCTGACACGAACAACTCTGAGCACAGCCCTTTCCATTGCACGCCGAGTGTCTGTTTATAAGGCCCACAGTTAGTTACATTTTTCAATACAAACTGGCAATTCATACTTTCACCCCTAACAGTAGGTACCTAATTTCACAAACTGAAGACAACTTTAGTGCTCTTTCGCGAAGCTGGTAAAATCCCCTCCATCATGTTGTTGATAAGTCAAAAGACCATCTTCATCTTACAAAAAGATGGGATGGAGACTAAACGCTATTTTAAATATTAGACAAAACTAGGTGAAAGTATGGTTTCATCGTTTAATGGTAATACCTACTAACTACTACTATACTAATACTAATCACCAATTAGTGAAACCAAAACTTTTGACAATTAGCGTAATCCGCTGAGTAAACCAGCGGTGGTTTCTCCAAATCACATTAGTTCTGATTTATTCAAGGTTTACTAAATGGTAAAAGTAAAACCGCCCTTGGATAGGTGTTTGGTAAAAGGCCATACTTCGTTCGGCACATCAGTAACTTGATCTTTTTAGCTTTTAAAGATTTAAGAACTATCAATGCGTAAAGTTAACAATATTTTAAAAGTAAATTAAAAATATTTTATGAGATATTTTTTACAAAACACAATATCTTAAAACATAGCCGGGTTATGTATGTATGTTTGTACTTATATAACAAAATAAAAGTATAGATTATACATACATACATAACCTTACGCCTATCTCCCTTTGGGGTAGGCAGAGACAAGGGAACACTAATGGCTACGATACAGACGTACTTACTCGTACCTCTTTCGCTTCCTCCACGTTCATTAATACTTTACGGGTACTTTAAACGAGGCCCTTTTTAAGAACGTCGCCAACAAAAGTACATTCTTTTAAAAATATAGTAGTTCTTCGCAACTGATCAACCTACTAAATTGGTGATCGATTCTTTTGAATAAGTGATTTATTTCGAGTGCATATAACTGCACTTACGGAGTGAAGAATATGTATTTGATATAAAATCTTTATTGTTCAGATATTCTTTCGGGACTTTCGCGAGTGTTCTAATATTTTTTGTCACGCTCTACTAAACTTCACACAAATATGGGACACACACACATTGAACGACAAAGTACTTAGTTGAATTGTCATCGCTTATTGGGTAATGAATCCTTATAAGTGCGATATTTATATCTACTTATAGGTATGAACAAAGTCGTATACTTAACACTCACTTTGTATTAAGCAGTGACACACTTATAGACCGATGAAAGAAGTTTTTTACTGATTTTATCTCGTTTAGTTTTTACGTTAAACACAGCCAGTCACTCCTTGAAGAACCATTATGCTAAGTATCATTTCCCTGCACTCAAGGAACAAGATTTTACTTACAAACTAAAAAGACCAATAATTCCCGTTCCCGTGGGAATTTCGGGAATTCCTTCCATAATACTCCCCCAAAGTCTCTAAGGATTGTGTGTTCCAAATTTCAGCTTTCTACGGCCAGTAGTCATGGCTTTACGTACTCTGTCAGTCAGTAATGTAACAGTTTTATATATTAAGACTAGCTGACCCGGCGAACTTCGTACCGCCTAACAGTCAATGAATTTCGTGTTACTTTTTAGCTGAACTAATTTAGGCTTTGATGAACGTAAAACAATGATACAAAATAATATATTTATAAAGATAGAAACAAAAAAGGATTTTATTATGATGAATGATGATGAAAACATACATACAGAATGAGAATAAAAATAAAAAAAAATAAAACTCGGATTAATTCATTAATAGGATTTTCATTCAAGCACTTTGTGGTAAACGACATTCTTTGTTTTTTGGTCAGGCGCAAGAACAAATAAAGGGGATGGTTTGCCGACACGTGAGCATGCCACGTACAACCATGAGAAAAACATGCATTTTCTAGATTGAGGCCACAAATAGTCAAGGATTGGCTCTGTGATTTGTTGATCGTCATGGCGAAGGCAAGACGAATCGGGAATTGAATTCGTTAAAACGGTTTGGGCATATCCGTTGGGATCATCGGAATCCTTGGAATAAGAACTTCCTCATCTTTAAATTTTCCTTTAAGTATCGACGCGTGAATCACATTGCTCATCAGTTTTCTTATTACCAAACGCGTTCCATTACACAGTTTTGGTTGGTTTAAATTTCTAAGCATGATGACTACCGAGCCAACTTTCATCAATTGTGTTCAATTGTGCGGTGGTAAACCAGGCACATCCAAGGAGTTAACTTAATTATCACTTAACCATTTAGTATTTTTGTGGTTAGCAATGTTATCCGATTTCGTTCGTTCGGTCTAGTGCTTCCATCCAATGCGCGTTTGTGCGCCATTGTGCATTCGTCCCATATGATGATTTTTGATGTTACTAAAACTTTGGCCATTGCGGAGTGTTTCGAAATGTTACATGTCGGTTGTTCAGTAATTTGATGGTTTAATGGCAATTTTAACGCTTAGTGAGCCGTACGGCATCCGTCTAACAATGTGGCCGCTATTCCAGAAGAAGCAATTGCTACCGCAATTTCGGATCTCGCACGTACAGTGGCATGAGGAATGTCTTCCCAGTTCCACCGGAGGCATCCAAAAAAAATAAGCCTCCATTTCCATCATCAATTGCATTAATCAGTGTATCATAGACTTCCCTCTGCTTAAGATTCAACAGAGGTACATTCATCGCTGCTCGATTCAAATCAATACTTGAACCATTTCTTCTTGCACTTCGAAGATTATTGCTCTGTTCATTTGTACGATAAGATCGACGATTTCTCGTTTCTAACCTAGCCGTTTCACGGGCTGCCTCTCTTTGCTCTTGTGTTTGAGAAGCATGAATTAAGGCCCTTCTTTGCTCCATACTAACGCGGCGCTGTTGTCGTGTAATTTCTCATTCTCCATCAGATAATTGACTCGCGATATTCCGTTGCCTAATTGCATTACGGCTTCGCTGGGAAAGATTAGATCTTCTAGGACGCGGCATTGTAATTAAAATGTGCACTCGCATAAAACCACCAAATATAATAACAGTGCCTAAACTTTCGAGACATAGACAATAGCTCAAAGAGTATATAACCACTACGTATGAATAGCTTATCAAGAAAAATCATAGACAACCTATAAAAACACATTTACACTTTTGTGAACCTGTAGATTTTTTTTCCTTAATCTTATAACCTTTACCAACTGGTTTTTTATTCCCTAAATTCCGTTCCTTTCCGATGATTTTATGTTTTTACTGTAGAATAAATCTTAGGTATTATTTTTGGGAATTAAAAATTAAATAATTAATAAATAATTTTCGAAAATTAATGTAACACAAAAGACAATGTAAAACAAATATAACGTACCTGAACTTTGTAGACATTTTACAACAAATAAATTTCTGAACGCACACATGATGTCTTCAGAAAAAAATAAAGTTGTGGCTTAAAGGTCTCAGCAACCAGGCCATAAGATCCAAAAAAAAATAGTTGTTACACTATTTGACAGGATTGGACAACAAATGTTTGACATGTAATAAACAAATCACATGACAAATCAGCATTTATTTCTCACCACGTGATACTGGCAGTAATAGTACGTCGCCTAGTAACGACGGCTGGTTGCCATTATAACCAAAGAATTGAATTGAATTGAAATGATTCAGTATTCATTACACATATCGAGTTTTCATTGTTTTTAAGATGTATTCTGCTATTCGGGATGGAAACAAATCCAACAAATCAAAAACCATGGCAATCGGTCCAGCCGTTCTCGAGTTATAAGTGTTGTAACAAACACGACTTTCTTTTATATATATAGATATTAGATATATATCAGCTCGAGTAGATCCTTAATGAGCTTTAGCGACACATTTAAACCATAATTTGTACCAAAAACAGTTTTAAACTACCTCGCGTCTCGCACTCCTCATAAGATTAATTTCAAACAATATTCAAGTGATATGTTAAAATCTTTTTATAGCTTTTAAATAAATATCCTTTCTTCGATTAAAAACAGTGCCACCTATACGATTATGGACGAAACAAACGGTCTATTCAACCACCGCAGATTTGAAATATCGTTATTTTTATTTTACTCATATCTTTATAAATTATAAAATCATATGTTAGCCTTATGTATAAGTTATATTATTGTAAAGTTTCATAAATATCTATTCAGTGGTTTTTGCGAAAAAGAGGAACACAGTATGCATGTTTGTATGTAATTATCTTTGATTGTTCCTACCTAACGTTCAAATGGCTAAGCCGATTTTAATGTAATTTGGTATGGTAGTTTATTAGGTCCTGGACTAATCTGCAGGCCTATTACGGTTCTTTCATGACATGACATGATAAACAAGATTTCTATGATACAATGATCATCAATTATGACATACAGAATAAACGAATTCCCTTTACATTTGCATGCAAGAGGCGTTGCATTACTTTTGAAATGACAGTTTCAATCATCATCTATGACTTAAAAACGTCAATTGAATAAAAAACAAAATAAAAATTTTGAAAAACCCACGACGCGACGTTACTTATCTCTAGTCACATAAATTATTTCAGTCGGGGGATTTTAAATTATTTTATTCTTTTTCAATTAATTTTTAACCGTCGCGTCGTGGGTTTTTCAAAATTTTTATTTTGTTTTTTATTTCAAACTTTTTAAAGAGCATTATATAGGTACCATACATTTCATTACACAACATCTCGTTCCTCATCAGCCCTCTAATGTCCCCACCACCGCTGGAAAACCCATGTAGTTTATTCAAATACATAGTGAAGTATTATAATAAGTTACCGTAACACCTATCTAAGAACATGCACCAATCAAATCCAACTAAACCCATCACTGAAAACCGCATTAAAATCGGACCAGCGGTTATAAAGATTAATGGTAACATGCAGCGCCCCCTGGCAAGTTGTTACAGTAACACCTATCTAAGAACATGCACCAATCAAACCCAAAGCGATCACTGAAATCCACATTTAAATCGGACCAATGGTTTTGCAGAATTAATGGTTGTTATTACAAACAAATGTTTACTGCAGCGCCCCCTGGTGAGTTGTTACCGCTACACCTATCTAAGAACATGCAACAATCAAATCCAAAGCGATTACTGAAAACCGCATTAAAATCGGACCAGTGGTTCTGGACATAAATGGTAACATTGGTTTGCACAAACACCCTCTCACCCCAAACGCATATACCGTCTCCGTTCCGTCGTCGTGGGTAAAAAAGTGAGATCGCACCCACCTCTATGATAATGTTGGTTTCTTGATTTCATTTGTGTTCTTCCATTTCGTTTGCTTTCATAAATAAATACTTAATTATTATATATGTGGGTTATTGTATTCAATTTACATGGTATACCAAATAATGATCGTATGATAAATTTTAAGGCCGCTCCACATTCTCGCGAGAATCTCATTTCGAGAATGTACATAGAATATAAAGCCTTGAGATCAATATGTTTTTATCACAATTTATCTTTATTTGTTAGTAAGTAAAACATATTAGATATTAATTATATCTTCCTGGACCATTTTCAATACTAACAATATAAAAAAAATTACAAAAACTCTTAAAATCTGTTACGAGTTACCTACTTCAAAACTATCTCTCTCTAAAGCGAAACAGAGGACGCAAGCTGCCTGTCAATGCATTCAGTCATTCAACTAACCATTCGAATGCTTTCTTACAAGGTCATTCGGCCATATTGAGGTTAGCCATCGTTAGTAATTACGAATATTAGAATTATCATTCGACTCAGGACGTTTGTATATTATTATCGTTCAAGTCGAATATTCAAGTTAGTATTAGTAGTTTATTCGACTGATATGATAATTCGCAGACGCGCATCGCTGAGATATAATAATAATAATAATAATAATCAACTCTTTATTGTACACCAACAGCATAAAAACAAAGTAAAGAAAATGGTACATTTAAATTTCATATTGGCACAAAGGCGGCCTTATCGCCGTAGAGCGATATCTTCCAGGCAACCGAGTCTTGACAGGATTAGGTAGTGGACAATTAGGATGGGCGTTGGAACACAGGCTATAAAATAGACTTCATACACATAATTACACAGTCATACCTAAATATCAATAAGTAATACATATAAATTCTAATAATACATACACATACATTCTAATAATACATATATACATACACATATATTCTTACATATGACAATATATACATACTGATAATCAAAATATATATACAATGAGAGAGCTAAGATGAACAATGTTTCATAAGATAATGTTGTTTAAGCATTCTTTTAAAGCTGTACGGATTGCGAGCTAAGCGGATCTTTAACGGTAGTTCGTTCCATAATGACACCGATCTGACAAGAAACGATTTGCCCAAAAATGTGGATGTATGTGATGGTGTCGCTAGAAGGAGATTCGAAGAAGAGCGCAAGTTACGATCATTATTTTTGAACCGATAGTTGATGCAATTTTTCAAATAATCGGGTATAGCTTTATCATACAGAATACGGTAAACTACAGATAGGATGTGAGTATTCCGGCGAAGGCGAATGGGAAGCCACTTGAGATTATTTCGGAATTCAGATATGTGATCATATTTGCGTAATCCAAATACAAATCTAATGCAGAGATTTTGGAGCCGCTCTTGGATATACTCTGCGATATAACCGTTCAAATCAGCGGCTCGCTCGTTACTGAGAAACATGCGATCGTGACTTCTACACAAAACTCAAAACTCCCCACAAACCCCAAAATCCACAAATGAATGTTGAGCGGCCTTAACGTCAAAACTATTTCATATCATCGCATGGTTTTGAGATCCATAATAGGCCTGATGGTCAGAAACGATATTTGGTTCCAAAATTTTAATTTGCTTTTTATTCGATAGATGTCGCTGCACGTCGATTAAAGCGTGCAAGAAGAGTTTTAAATTATTTAGCCATATTAACTTTGTAGACTTCCATTATTCATCCTCACTTTCACAATTATGATATTTGCAGGTAGAATACCTTTTCCTTTAAAAAAATTGTATTTTAATTAGTTCTCAAATAGTCTTTTGTATGGTAGGTAGTAGGTACGTTTATCACGGGATTAAGAATTTCGTCAATTATAAATCGGTTTTGAAGATTCTTATTCTATTTGGTCGAAGATATTTCAAAGGCCGTCCCATGTAAATTTTAACAAATTCAAGAAGGTGCTTTTTGAAAAATTTGCATAATCTATGAAAACAGAAAATTACACGTCAATGAGAGTCAAAAGTTTTCATTGAAAATGATGTCCAAAAGGATCGAGGAGCCACATCAGATAAAAAAATCTGATATCACCATTAATTTCCCGCAGAACACCTGCTTTTCTAAATCAAATTACAAAATTAAACACACCACCTAAATGCAGCCAAATTAAAGAAAAAACATCTATTACTTACCGAGTTCCAGGTGGCTCCTCAATTCAGATGTTTACTTCCATGCTGGACTGGAAGCTAAGGAAAAACATAGAATGTGCCAGTTGCTTCTCTTCCCGGGTATGTAAGAGTCAGTTAAGGGATAGAGGTTTTATTGGAGCTTCTTTTGTGGGCGATAGGCTGCCCTTGTCACTGCAACAATCTCTTTCCATCATAATAAAGCCTCCAAATTTGCCTGTAACCCCATAAGAGATACAGGCATGAAGTTTTGGTGCTGCAAAATCAGCTATTTTACTGCTAAATAATGGGGTGATCGCATTTTTTATCAAATTTAAAAAATTTGATGTGGCTCCTCAATCCTTACGGAAATTGAAAATGCGCTTTTAAAAGAAATTGAAAACAAGAAACTATACAGGTAAAATTATGACGTTTTGATTTGTTCCCTTCAGCCAAAGCTTTGCTGAGTATTTTTAAATTTGGGTGAAGTCGGTTGTTTAATTCGTTTGTTCGTCGATATTACACCATAGTATCGAATCATTATAACATGCACTTGGAAAAACAGTTGTAAAAGTAGATTATGCATCAAGGGGATAAAGCAGTGTATTATGTCACGGGCATCATATTGAATTCAGAGCGAAATGAAGGATTCTGCAGATAAGTCCCGAACGCAGTGAGGGAATTAAGATGTTTATTCCCGAACGAAGTGAGGAAATTATGGTAAGAATCCTGAATGAAGCGAGGGATTCAAGACTGCCCAAGACTAAGACACTGTTATCCCCGAGGAGCTTACTCTACTTTATACACCATCTTGTAAGATAATTAGGTAATGAAACGCAGGAATTAAATCAAGTACTTAATAAGTATTTAATAATTTAGAAATTAAAGGTAACATTAGAAACATTTGACCAGTTATGTAAAGATAAAGTGATATTTCTATTTGGTATATTCATTGTTTACTGTTGTCTTCAACATTGTATAAACAGTCCATAAGCTGCTAGGTTTCTTTGTAGCAGACAACTGTTGAAAATATACTAAAAGCAATGACTCCGAAATAATTTTCACGGCTTTTTTAGTTTTCCAAGCAAAGAAATCTTCGTAACATTTCATGTCAATGCTTCGATTTACACGGCAAAATATTATCGACGATACTATTTGCTTCATTTCTAATATCTTTTGGTGTTAAGTCATCACTCGAGCTCGACATATTTTATTTATTTGAATACTATTGAAATAAAAACTCTGAAATAATTTTCTTTTCAAAAACCGCGCAATTTTACTTCTTATTTGGCTTTTTCAAAAGGCAAAAGAAACCGTCGCATACAGCCACCCTTTTTACAAGGGTTTTTAGTTTTGTTTCGGTGTTTCTTGGTAGTCGTTCCAAATGCAAAGGTTCACAAACTTATACAGCCAAATTTAAAGTCCGTATATTTTTTAATTAGGCAAAGCAACTAGTCATACAGACATGTCCATGTAGGTATTATTAAATTTCGCTCCAATTGACATTCCAAAATCAAATGACATTATAACCCTTAGGATTAAAGTATTTGTTTATTCTCTGTAAGATACCTTTTTTAATCTTAAGGATTAATATCTTGTTTTAGGTGGAGTTTATCTCATACATAATGCGAATTTTAAACAAAGGTGGTGTATAAGATAATATAAACACCAAACAAGACAAGTTGGCATATCTGTCAATATACATGGTAAATCTTGGTGCCACTTATCTTAAACTTCTATTCAGAACCATAGCACAGCTGTTTAGCGTTAGGTTGCTGATTCTACAAGTACACTACATGTCCCAAACACATGTTGCACTAGAATTTACACGTCATACAGCTAACAGACTCTGTCAAACTTTATTTGAATTATAGCCTCTGCGACTGAGTTGAGTCCCAACTATCACAGTTTGGAATTTAACTTTACTAATCTACGTCGCATCTGCGTAACATAAAATAAATAAATAAAATCCTGAAACAATAACACCAACTAGATGGCCTGAAAGTAAGCAAAGCTGGGAACCTTGATTATAAATTCATATAATAGATAAAAGCCCAGACGCGGAACTTTTATTTCTTGTTGCGTGCGGGAATCGAACCCGCGGCCTCAGGATTGCTATACCACTGCACCACGGAGACCGACAATAAAATTATTTCTATCTATAATGGTGGGTTTCAATATCGAATCTCAATCTAAAATCCATTTTTTTTCATACAAAAACAAATCTGGACTTCGGGTGTCATGGCAACGCCCATGCTTTTAGATGTTTACAAAGAAGGATTCTGGATGAAGATACAATATTGAAACCCGCCATTAGCCAGTTGGGTAATTAGTTAATTTTTCCACTCTCTTGACTGTGCACCACAGACTATCACTATACTTTTAATTTATTACATTTTATAGTCTGTATCAGCTGTGTGGCTCAGGTGGTGGCCTTTCCTAATAAAGGATTTTTTTTAATACTACTAATACTGAAACTTAATTTTTTCCAGCCCTAGAATTTAATAAGAAATGTTTTCTGATGTCAAACCAATAACGGTACTTACATATGTACCCGGCACAATCCTATAAAAGGATTAGAACGAGAAGGAACTATAAGACTTCTATTAAAATAAAGTGAAATGACTATACTCTATGAAGACGTATTAAGGTAGCATTTGCAACGAGGAAATTACAGAAATGAGAATACGCCAGAACCTCGAAATGGAGCTTAGTTTGGAGATTGTTTTGATAATCTCTCTGGTGGTTTTGAAAGGTTCGTCGGCGAGTCGTGTGCAAGCGGCTGTCAGTTTTTTGTAAGTATACATATATTCCTATCACGGTTTATATCTATACTATCATCATTCACATATTTTTGCACAAACAAGTCTCTCTCTGTGATTCATAAGCTATAATATTATATTGAGAATTATTTGTTAAGGTTTTTTAAGTTTAGGTTACGATGAGGCTGACATATTCTCCTAGAATAAAAGGCTCTTAAAAATTAAAATTAACAAAATCATAAACCGTCAATATCCGCCAATCATAAACCATCAATTAACCTGGCCGGGTAATTTTTATTTATCACATTTTTGCGGTTATTTAAGAATAATTGCAAAAACTTAAAAACATTATTAAACGTTGCAATGCTTCACTTTAACTGGGATTCACAATTTCTGAAAAGAAATTGGTCTCGGGTGGTCTTAGCTGCAAAGCTATACCATTAGATGGAGCTACGTTAGCAATATAACGTAAAAATTAAAATGTGGTAAGTAATTTCGAGGCGTACCGCCAGGCCCCGGTAGCTCAGTGGAAGAGCACTCGTCCGGCAAACGAGGGGTCCCAGGTTTGAGTCCTGGCCGGGTAATTTTTATTTATCACATTTTTTCGGTTATTTAAGAATAATTGAGCATTATAAATTACAAAAAAAAACTTAAAAACATTATTTAAAAAATCATTATCATCACAACAAATCATTATCATCACAACTCTTTGTAATGAGCCCACAGCAGGGGTATGAGTCTCTCCTCTGGGAGACGAGGAGGTTTAGTCAATAGACCAATAAGCTGACCCAGAGCTGGGTGGTGGATGTCAGAATTTTCAGGGTACCAACATGGCTTCTGACAAACCCTACAAGTATGCAGCACCCGGGACCGACTGCTAAACGTGTCCTCCGAAGCACGGAAGTCGCCGTGAGAAATGAATGGTCGGCGGCGGTAGACTTTTTTCTCATTTGTTTACTTACACTGATCTCATTGTCACTTGAAGATGAGAATGAATGTATACGGGCCATAGAAGGAACTAGTTTCTATAAAGTAATAATAAGTTAAAAAGATTTGCCAGAACACATCACCGTTGGAGCTGGTTGGAGCGGTTTGGAGGTAGAATTTATATGAATGGTGGTCGCTAGCCAGGAGAACATAGAATAAGCCTTAATCTGAGCCCTGATCAACAATCGGGTATCTCTTGGATTAGTCGCCGTTTACACACGCTCATTATATCTTTTGATCCCGTCGAAATTTCTTGGTAAAATAGCCTGAAATTTGGGAAACTAAATGCAAAAAAAAACTGTTAACTTCAAAGATTCATTACGATGTCCTATAATAAAGCACATTCAGTACCTAATATAGGTTAAGTTCGTAGGTACTTTGATTCCCAAAACTCCCTTTTTATTTTCAGAACGAACGAGACTTACAAGGAAATTGATCTCAAGTCCCAAGAACAAAGTCTATCTCTAAGAGATATTTTACCAATAAAAGCCAAGTATTACGACAAGAACCGCGCGCCGAAACTGTTCGGCCAGCCCACGATCGTCTACTTCCATGTCACTGTCCTTTCTTTGGACTCAATAAATGAGGAAAGCATGGTAAGATTCATACTAATAAATAATAATCATTTATTTTCAGGCAACACAGAGTTTATAACGGTGGTAAATATAAAACAAAGGGCCCTTAGATACCTTAAAACTAGAATACATACAAAAATATACTTAAAAACTACATTTGCACTAAGCATGTAAGTTCGGCGACGTATGACGTGAGTCATGAGGCAGTAGCCCTCGAAATCTCCAAAAGACGACTCCCTATGGCCAGAAATCCTCCTTCAAGAAGGTTGGCTCACGTTGGATCGGCACTCTCACCACAAAAGAATTGAAACTCACTTTATGGCGAGGTTCCAAACGCTCAACCCTCAGAACAAAGGCGGTTATTCTTCGTATGTAGTCCAAGATCTCCTCGCCCTTCGTAGACCAGTGTACTCTCAATACATATAACTGCGTCGAAGGTACTTCACCGCGCATCAGCTGGCCTTATACGGGCGGTGCGGTGCCGTGATGGTTGCGGACGGTAGGGTTCTTCTTCTTCTCAACTTTGATGAAGCCTTCCTCATCACACTTTTTGTCCTTACAAGGACGCGGAAGTTCAGTCTTGCGAGCAGAAACAAATTAAACTATCGCCTTTTTACCATCGAACTACTAGACGCAACTTCCATCCGTATGTGGAAGATATTCCAAAAACTCGAACTTAGCGCTTTGACAGTTCCTTTTGATACGGATCGCCAAGGTTTGGAATGAACTTGCTGAGTCTATTTTCCCTAACCAGTCTTGGTACTTTTAAGCGTCGAGTGAACAGTCGGAGTTTTTTTTTATATATTCTAAGGTTAGAACAATTGTCTTCCATGCCACCTGATGGAAAGTGCGCATGAAGACTATGGTGTTACACGTCCATCCACGAGAAACCTATTCACTCGACACTTAAAAGTTCCAGGACTGTAGTGGTCAGGAAAAACAGACGCAGGCAGATTGTTCCACACCTTAGCAATCCGTACCAAAAAGGAACTATCGAAGCGTTTTGTTCGACTTCTTGGTAAATCCACTATATACGGATGGAAGTTCTGTCTGCGTCTGGTAGTTCCCGTGGATGGACGTGTACCATGTTAGTCTTTATGTTCATTTACCATCAGGTGTCATGGAAGACAAACGTCCCATCCTTAGTTTATAAAAAATAAAAAACACAACGGGACAATTATTCAACCAGACCAAACAAAATTAACATTAAATAAATCGTTTCCGCACGTGACTGGGCTTGAATTGAATTACTCTTAATTTGCCCTCACGAAGGAACTCATTTGGATGACATAAGTAACTTCTGTTTTCAGACATACGTAGCAGACATCTTCTTGGCCCAATCATGGAGAGACCCCAGACTGCGGTTACCAGAAAACATGAATGAAGAATACAGGATCCTAGACGTGGAATGGCTGAACAACATTTGGAGGCCAGATTGCTTCTTTAAAAATGCGAAGAAAGTGACATTTCATGAGATGAGCATACCGAACCACTATCTCTGGCTGTACCATGATAAAACTTTACTTTATATGTCCAAGTAAGTTTCAAATTCTCATCGATGTAAGCGAATTGTATTTTTCACACCAGAGTAACTAAAAGGGAATAAAGCACAAAACTATTCCATTGCTACAGAATTTTCTAAGGGCTGAAATTATTTCTGATAAACCGTAACGATCACTGTTTGCAATTCTACACCTAGATCCGATGGATTAATGTATTCAGATTTCAGATTTTGTATGAAGAGTAGAAGCTAGCCAGGGGGAATTTGGGATAGTAAATATATACAGGGTCTGTCTTAATGAATGGATTACCCGTTATCTGGAGCTGGTCCAGATGTAAGACTATAAGAAAATCGTATCTATATGGCATACAAAAATGGTGGAGTTATACTTTTTTTACTTATACTTATACTTTTTCATAAATTTCCCGAATTTTTTTATTCATTTCGCTGCCATTTCATCAAATTTAGGTATTTTTGTTTCATTTCTACCGGATTATATTTCTGAAGAATTATTTTACCTCATTTTTATGCAATTTTGGGTGTTATTAACGTTAAACATTTCCAAAAAGTTTTTTTCAACATTTTTCATAGTGTCAACTTTGATCATCTACTGTGACAAAAAAAAGTATGGAGCTATAGCTGCCTATAATCTTAAGAACTTGTCTAGTACGTGTAGATTCTAAAAAAATATAATAGTGTGTGATTTACAAGCAACATTTAATTACAGGAGCGAGATCACCGATCATGGTCAGATTTTTAATTTTTCAAGTAATGTGATCATTGTAGCAAAACTTGGTCGTAATGGTTGTATTATATCAAGATACTTGACATAGGCACTCTTCGGCCACTAATTAGGATATTCAGAAGGAATACCAAGCCGATTTACGGAATAAAAATATCTTAACTCCATGATAATAATGTTATGAAAGTAAACGAATTTAAAATTATCAGGCTCTAATAGTTTCATCCGAAAAACATGTTCCAAAATGTTTTTACTAAATGGAAAAGGATGAGGTTAAAAGAAGGTCAAAAACGGAAATAGGTACGAGTACACTCCGTGCGCTGAAAGGACGTTTGATGGTCACTGTACTAGGCAGATGCATACTGTTCCGATCTGTACCAACTCCATTCATTACGACAGTCCCTGTATAATAGGTGGGCCTACCCATAACTACCCAAAACAAGCCCTACACGGAATTACATAAGCACATCATTAGAAGCACGATCTCACCGAGTTCCTTTCTCTTTTGTGTTAGTCATATTGATCTCTTAAAATACGGCAATTTTAATGTCTCATACAAACTCTTTTACAGACTTACCTTGGTTCTGTCTTGCGCAATGAAGTTTGAGTCCTATCCTCATGACACGCAAAGCTGTTCAATGATGATCGAAAGTTGTAAGTCCTACTTGTAGATAGTCTATTCTTGATTTTTACACACAAATTTCTTAGATTTACTGAATTGTTACAAGTTTTTTTTTAATAAATTCCTTCTCTATGCAATGTATAGGGACCGGGAGCCAAATAATACACGTCATAAATACAGGGCTATTTTCACCGGCTAAAACATAAATATATCTGCATATTTATTTTAGGATAGCTCAGTAGAAAAAAATAAAAATACTGCACCACATTTTTTTACAAATAGTCGCTGTTGATGAACACTTTACGCACGGTACGATAATATTACGACGCGGCATTTCATTGATCGCGTTTGATAATACTACGCCGTAGTACTACAAGATGTTTTGTAGTAGCGCGTAGTCGTCTTTATTCCTAATGTTAATCATTCATAGTTTAGAGTGACCATACTTGCTTATTAATATTTTAGCGAATATATGAACGTCCTTGAAAAAAAATACATAAGTAACTTTTTTGCAAAAATCGTTCCTAAAATATGATACTTCTAGTATAAAAATTTGGCTGGTGATTAAAAACTAGCCCTGTATTTAAAAGAGTAAACATGAAACTAACTAACTCTCTCTACCCTAATATTGCCAACGTATACGTTGAGAATCATGTGCTCTACGGCTCTTTTAATGATGATTTTTCTTCATAAGTAACTAAACACACGCATAAAAATGAAAACCAAACATGTTCCTTTGGAGTTTTTGAGTGCCATTTTTATAATAAATCCGTTTTTATTTTCCAGTGTCGCACACAGTTCATGACTTGGTTTTCATTTGGAATTTAACGGACCCGTTAGTTGTGAACCCAGATATTGAATTACCTCAACTGGACATATCCAATAATTACACGAGTGATTGTACCATTGAATACTCTACTGGTAAGTTTATTTTAGTCAAATACTGGTGCTAGATTTAATATATTTTTAAGGTTTTCTAGTAAAGACCACGGTATTTCAATATTTCATCGCGTGTAGGTGTACTGAAATTTTTCCACCGCTCCCAAAATACTGAAAGCAGACTACGAAGTTTGCTTTTTTCCATCCAAGAAAGATTTTAGTCACCCACCCAACACCGAAAGCCTTAAGTTGGTTGGAGGTAAATGCAAGACAGGGCAACCTTACAGCCCGTTCACACATTGTCCGTTTTGCTGGATACGTTTTTTTTTCATCGATGGCGCATTGAGTTGTATTAGCGACTTCACATATGGCACAGTATTCAGTATTATTAAGATACAAAAAAGATATCCAGTAAAACGGATCATGTGTGAACGGGCTGTTACGGGGCCGCTTGTGAAACTGTGAGGTTGCCCTGGACATCTCAAATGCTACATACAATGTGTTAGAAATATTGTACATTACATCTCATGGACAAAATACTATTCAAAGGGGAGTATCACCCCTCACCTCTTTGAATACATACATACATACATAACGTCACGCCTGTATCCTTTATGGGGTAGGCAGAACACCAGAGCTTACAAGACCATCTGATGTCACGTTTGAAAAATTTGGAGGTATTATAAAGATGGAGAGAGACTATTGTAGTGACAGGGGGTCAGCCTATCGCCCACAAAAATGCCTTTTAAACCTCTTTGAATTACAGGAAAATTTTAATTTATTAGCTTTTCATGTCGCCCTATACAAAAAAGTGGTCTTATTTAAAAGATTATGATATTTGCTAGCATGCTTAATCATTTTATTGACAAGTAATGCAAAATAGTCCATGAAATCCTTTAGTTTAGCTCAAAAACTTTCACAATCTTTTTTAGTTAATATGCGCTACCTAAAAAACCAACATATCGTTTTCTTCCATTTAATTTGTTCGCAACGAACTGTGCTAACATATAAACATCACATATGTTTTATAATTTGGGCTAATTCTGCCAAAATTTAAAACACCACCATTAGGTTGCACTAAGGAGGTCACATCAGTGTGCGAGCGAGAGCGGTATTTTTAAGTATAGTTAAATATTACCAAAACTCCAGTTTAATAAGAAAATTTATTTATTAGTAATTATTCAAAGTGCTCGCCATTATTTTTGAATGGCTATTTCTAAAATTTTTCTTAGTTCCTCTAATGTTCTTATAATTAGGAAGTACCTAGTAATATTCATTGCCATTGACTTTTCCATGAGAGACGTCTAAATCCACTAATACTTTTCAGGTAACTTCACATGCTTGGCAATTGTGTTCAACCTTCGAAGACGACTTGGTTATCATCTCTTTCACACCTACATACCATCAGCTTTGATTGTCGTCATGTCCTGGATCTCATTCTGGATAAAACCAGAAGCTATACCAGCCAGAGTTACTTTAGGAGTCACATCTCTCCTGACGTTGGGTAAGAAGTTTTCAATTCCTTGAAGACAGTATCCAAGGTCAAAATGGTTGTTGACTTCAGTATAATTGAGTTTAACATAAGTAAAGTATTAGAATTACAGTTTCTTGAACTCATTCAAAGTAAAGCTAATTAACTACTTATTTCAATAATGACTGAAAAGTGCAGAACCCAGAACCTAAGGGTATCGAGGTAAGGCGAGTATAACCTAATCTGTTTTGCTACGTGCTCTTAGAACGATGCCTTATTTTAGTGTCATTTATTTAAAAACATTAGTTACTTTTAAATACGTTTATCTTATTACTATATCGTTTGATTAGTGTACGTCAGCCATTTTGTTTTTTTTCTTCGCACCTCAGACGCCTGCACTTCTTTAATCATCGCGATCGATGTCGTCTACATAGGAAGACAAAAGAGGTGTAATTTAAAAGCTAACAATGTAGACAATATACCGTTTATACCTTGTACCGGCCGTATCTCCTGGCCGTAACTGGTCTTAACGCTTTGCTACCAAGACAGAAACATGTAGGTATTGGCAAAAACCCCAAAACTAATCCTCATCAACTTTTTTGTTTATCTTTTTCAGCTACACAAAACACTCAGTCCCAACAGAATCTCCCTCCAGTCTCCTACGTAAAGGCGATAGACGTTTGGATGTCTTCATGTTCCGTCTTCGTGTTTTTATCACTCTTTGAATTCGCTGTGGTCAACAACTACATGGGTCCGGTGGCCACGAAAGCGATGAAGGGGTATTCTGATGAGGATTTATCAAGAGATTTGGATGCATTTAAGGTATGCGTTTGGAATTCTTTGACTTATTTTAAAATAAGTACATAAGCAACATGCACTGGAACTACCTTTGGTGAGTGACATACAGGCCTATGAACGTCATTAACCACTAGTTTGTCGCGCGACCGGCGATCAATCTACCTTGGTTGTCGCGCGACCGGCGATCAATCTACCTTGTTTGTCACGCAAAACCGTAGTGCTCTTGAACAGTTGCGTTAAAACCGATTTTATATACAAACAAATGATGAAATAAACTAAAAGTCACGAGCGACTGACCACGGGGTCTGCAAAGACACCGAAACGTCGAGGTAAAATTTAAAATGTAAATATACGCGATAAATCCGTTTAAAAGTGTTTTATTTAATAGTATGAATCGCGAAAACTTAGACTCGGCACAAATTGGGCCACCGACCACAGCCACCGGTGGCCAGCCACCGCCACTTAACACACTTTTTCATGTATTTTATATAGACACGCCGCACACTTGTGACCGGTGGCGGCCACTCGCTACGGTAGTGTCAGCGACAGGCCACAAGTGGTTACTACGAGCCACACAAAACATCGACGCTCGCCACTGTCGCACTGCTCCACCCCCGCGCAGTTAACCGTCCGACGTTCGCACGCGTACCATAATGGAGCACGACTCAATCGATGTTGATACATTTATATCGGAAATTCATTCAATTCATCCATAAAATTGGATGCACCCAATACAGGCGGCGACGGCGTCGTCTACGTCTTCCGCGTATTAATAAAAGCGCGAGTAAACTTTCCTCGTCCGAATACATCTTCAGACTGCGCAGCAACGAGCGGGTTATAAAATGTGGCGGCTTCCTGACACCGGTGGCTGTCGCTCGCTTCTGACACTATAGAAATGTGGCGGTAGCGCGCGACAGCCACCGGTGGCTGTGGTCGGTGGCCCAATTTGCGCCGAGCCGACAATATTAAATGATGATATATTTCATAAATCTTATGGATGAAGCTATAAAAATAGAGTACATGTAATAGTAAAATCCGCATTTAAACAATTAAAAACCATCAAATAAGTAGTAATCGAAGAACAACCGGGCCGGTACTGTAGCACCGCGCGACAAACTACTGACTTTTTATCGCGGTACTACAGGAGCGCGAAGCAAACAAGTGGTTAACATTGACCACTTACGGTCGGCTTAGACTACGTCATCTCAAGCCTTTTCGTAAGACCACTGTAGAGCTAAATATCTCTCCACTGGGTGACGAGGAGATCAAGGTCGTAAACGACCAAACTAATCCAATGCTGGTTGTTGATTATCAGAATGCTCAGAGCGCTAAAATGACCCTGGCATACCCTAATGATCACTCCATACAAACACGAGTACACAACACTAGGGACCGGCTGCTTAACATGCTCCAAAGCACGGAAGATAAATGAATGTCGGCGGTCACCCATCCTTATACTGACCGCGCCAAATGTTGCTTAACTTGCTATATCGAAATATGTCGCAGGAGTCATTACACCACGATGAGTTATCTTACCCAGATATAATTAATACATGTTTTTATTCATTCAGTTTGATTGTTTCCTGGCAGATTTACAAAATACAACATATCAGAATTTTGAGGCAAATAATAATAGAGTTTCCCCGAATCCACAAGCATTATTTCTAAAACTTTTGTCGAGACAATATTTAAACTAGTAAATATGACGACCACTTTGGCGATGGGGTAAACCTGTCTGCCTCAGACGCCAGTGGTTGCAGGTTCGATTCCCGCATGGAACAAGAAAAAAATCCGTGTCCGGGTGTTTATCTATTTATGTATTTATATTCTAGGTTCCCCCTAGTTCGTATCCCATGGTAGGTATCCCATAACACAAGCTATGCTTACTTTGGGGCCATCTAGTTGGGGTGATTGTCTGAGGATTTTACTTATTATAGTTTTGATTTATTTTCGAGCAGAGATTACAACACAGCTTGTGTATAGTTTACATAATGAATTTTTTATTATTTTTTCCAGCACATATTCCCTAATCCAGTGGACACCCGAGCCAGCACATCAGCTTCAATTCCTCAATACGACACATTCTGCAACGGAAGAGAGACAGCTGTATACATAGATAGGTTCTCTCGTTTCTTCTTCCCTTTCTCCTTCTTCATACTAAACGTAGTTTACTGGTCTACGTTTTTGTAGAAGGTTAGGTAAAGAGACTTTTTAGATTCAGTCCGTTCCTTGTACAGTTAGGTAAGAAATGAAAAAAATTAAAATTTTAAGTACTTACCCTATTTTTTTATTATTATCTTTATATAGACATTGGATACAACCAATGTCCCATGATGTTTCTAATTAAAGCATGTAGTGGCATATTGTATTAAAATAGGTTAGTAAAATGCGGCATTTTTTATTTACACAGAGATTATTTAACATTCTCAATGTGCCCATGCTTCAACTTAAAAGAATTTTAATGGAGTCACTTTCATTAATAATACTGACCACTTCTGTCTGACATAGTACTTAAGTATTTGTATTCCATGAAGAAACGAGACAAAAATTAAATTATTCTGTGTTTTATTGTGTCGATTTTTTTATTTTGAAATTATTATATTTAAGTAGATAATGCTTTTACAATAAATCACAAATCTATTGTTACTAAGGTATTTTTAGACTTCGGAGCATTGAGTCAAATTAATCACACATCAAAATATACCTTTTGTGAAAAGAATTGTTCCTGTACTTTAATAGTTTTTCTTTAATAGATACCTAAGTATATAAATTGTTAGTGTCTCGTACAAAATTACGTAGATTTTAAGTTGTAATTTTGTAGTTTTGACTAATTTAAGTACCTACTAAAATGTTTACCTAAAAGGCAATAAGTAATTTATTTAGGATAAACACATCTGTGTTCTTTTAGTTTTTGATTTATTAAAATTATTAGGTATTTGCTTGTAAATAAATACAAATTTTACAATTATCTAGAATACTTCTGCTTATATTTGCTAGATTGTCTGTATTTTATCGAAACCTTACTAATAGGTATACCTATCTACTATTGAGTTGTTACTGTTTTATTATAACAGAGAAAATACATAGAAAATAAAAGGAAGACATAATGTAGCAATGTAACTTCCTTCAAAGTTTACTTGGTGGTAGGATCCCTTCTGGGTCCGCCTGGCTAGCGACCACCCTTTATATAAAGTCTGCCGCCAAATGTTACCGCTCCGGCGGTAATGTGTTCCGGCAATATTGTATAAAGAGCCAGTTCCTTCCTAAACCCGTGTGCTTTCATCTTCGACCTCATCGTCACTTACCATCAGGTGAGATAGAGGTCAAACGCGGGTTTAGTCACATATAAAAAAAAAAAAAAAAAAGTTGTCCCGACGTCACAACCTAAGAATTCAAACCACACTAGAGTACATACATTTTTAAATAATTATCTGTAATTTGTCTTTCTCTGTAAAATTAAGTGTTGTATCGTTTTATAAAAGAGTTGCCTACATGAAAGATGGAAATAAAGTGTACGAAAAGAGAATAAGCACGTTTCATTCATAAGTATTTTACCAACTTGTTTTCGACTTACTTTTTTCCAGATTGTTATTTTTTCCCTTGTTAATTTCAGTTAACTTAGTGCTATCTAGCGTCACTTTAGAAATACTCTTATTTCCTGGGTGTTTTATTGAACAGAACGGAACCTATTCAAGATTAATTAAGACTTAACGTAGGAATAACAAACTTTTTTAATGATTTCAAATAGAGTTCAGCTTTATCCCCGCTTCGTGGGGAGTAATGAAAACATCGACATAAACAAGTCCAAGATAATACCTATATTATTTTAAAATTGGAAAAGTGATTATTATAAAAAAAAACTTCAACTAAAAAATGTTACTAGTACTTCAACTCGTGAAATGTTCGTGAAACTTATATCATTCTTAAAACCAAATAAAATTTCATAAAATACGGCGATGTGAAACTTGTAAGAAACTTCACGCATCGAACTAAGACGAAAAGCAACATAACGTAAACTACAGTGTTAAAAATGAAGTAGGTAAAACAGTGAATTTTCTGATACTTTATTTATGTATGTAATACGAGGGTAGGTATACAAATTAATACTGTTAACGTCTGAATTCACTAAGGACCAGTATCACACAGGCAGGGTCCGATCCCCACCGGCGAAGTTTTATACGACTTTTTTTTCAATTGAACCCTCACCATTTTACCATCGGACTACTAGACGCAGACATAACTTCCATCCGTATGAGGTACCTAGATATTCCGAGAAGTCGAACTAAGCGCTTTGACAGTTCCTTTTTGATACGGGTCGCCAAGTTTTGGAATGAACTGCCTGCGTCTGTCTTCCCTAACCAGTATAGTCCTAGTACTTTTAAGCGTCGAGTGAATAGGTTTCTCGTGGATGGACGTGTACCACCTTAGTCTTCATGTTCACTTAACATCAGGTGTCATGGAAGACAAACGTCCCATCTATATTTTATATAAAAAAAATCTTATAAAGAAGCTCGTTTAATCTAATCTAACAAATTACAAAACTAGGAATAAAAATGTCTTCTGCTAGTACACCGATCGCCCAACCAAAACATGAGTGTCAGTCAATATATGAATATAACTGGACAAGATAATGCAACAAAAAGACGATCTTTAACTAGTCCAACCTATTAAATAAAACACTTTTTAATCGGATTTATCTAATGATTTTATGTCAGACGAGCGTTTGCCCGCGACTTCGTACACGCTTAAACTCAAAAGTCCTATTTTCCGTTCCCGTGGGAATTCCGGGAATTCCTTCCATTATACAAACATACCCTTATTGAGGAACCTTTATACCAAGTATCACATCCGTGCACTCACAGAATAAGATTTTATCATACAAACTAAAACATCATATATTTCCCGTTCCCGTGGGAATTTCGGGAATTCCTTTCATAACACAATCAGTCTCTTTTTGAAGAACTTTTATGCCAAGTATCATGTCCGTGCACTCAAGGAATAAGATTTTTCATACAAAGTAAAAAGTCCAATAATTCCCGTTCCCGTGGGAATTTCGGGAATTCCTTCCTTAGTGCACCCCTACATCCCCTAAAGAATGTATGTTCCAAATTTCAGCTCTCTACGCCCAGTAGTTACGGCTGTACGTTGTCTGTCAGTCACTCAGTCACTCAGTACCTCAGTACCTCAGTCACTCAGTCAGTAACGGAACAGTTTTATATATATTGATTGATAATACATCCAAATTTGTTAAAACCTTGCTTTTATGAGTAAAAAGTTTTGATTTTACACAACATGAATCGTTGATTAAGTTAAATATAGGTTGAAATACTTTAACATTTATTAAATAATTATTTTTAGGATCCATATTGTCTCTGAAACCGATACAGTTTTCGGGTAAATGTAGGGTTCCGGTTCCAATTAAATTAAGTTCAAAAGTTTTAGTTTGATTACATTGAAGTAAAATCTTTTTGTTTTCTGATTTTACATAAATCCAATTATTATTAGTAAGAGAATGTCAAACGTTCAATTTTCCATATAAAAACTTAGTATTACAGGTTTCAGGAATATTTGAAATAATCTCGGTATAGAACTTTATTTCACATACAGGACTGCCACTTGTCAGAAGTGTATCCACTGAATTATATACATAATTATAATGTTTTACACTGTTCTAAACTTTCTAAAGTCAAAAAAGATGTTTTATCGACAGTAATACCCATATACTTTAGATGGCATAATCATACCAAACGATGTTTGATCTGGGTGTGCCAACAGTAAAGGCATGACGTGATAAAACTGGTAAATCTAATCCAAAGGAATTCTTAAAATAAATACAATTTTAGAATAGAATAGAACAACATTTATTGACAGACAAAACACATACTTAACAATAGTTTGAACATAAAAATGAAAATACACATAAAAACAATATTAGCACGATCACAAAGAATGTACATAGGTAGACAATAAAACAAAATTAAAGTAAATTGGATACTGCAGTGTTGACAGAAATTTTCATCGATTATTGCTAGTGTTGAGCCACCCAAAAGGCTCACGCACGACTCATCATATGTCACGACTTGTGTCGCAACGATGCTATTCTGTCGTAGCCCCAAGGGTAGACGCCCATTTTATAGGTATTTTAGTAAATCAAGACCCTCTATAAGCAGTAAATACCTAACAAGTAACTACATTATTTATGATATACAAAATAATACATAATATATTATACTTTAATTAAAGAAAGAAAGAAAAATAATTTATTGGTGCATTACATAAAAATTATAAGTACCTAATACAAGCAATTATTAAGAAAAAAAAGATTAATAAATATAAATCGTATAATAAAGTATGCTATATAATATATTTGGTTGAGTAGAAAAGGGTACCTAATAATCTGGGATATATGCTACCAAATGATTGCCACTCAGCTTTGTTGCCATAGCATCACAAGTATGCTACGGCGCTGGTTTTCAGTGGAACCAGTGGGTATACACTGGAGGCAAATATTTATGTTATTAACCGGGGTCAATGTTGGCAAATGATAAAGTTGATGAATACATGTGTTTTTGTACGGAAATATAACACAAAAAAATACAATATGTATAACTTGAACATAGAACGAAAACCTATTGTGTAAGCTGGGACTGGAGTCAGAACTTTTTAAGTTTCAACTTAAATGTGCTTATCGTTCTCAAGCTTCTAATAGGAGGAGGTATGTTATTCCAGCTTGTGGCAGTGTAGCGAAAACTACCACGGAAAGCCGTCGTTCTATGTTGAGGACACAATATACTTAAAATTATCCCTGGCGCGCTGTGAGAATTTGAGTTTTTGAAACAAACAAATACATGTATTCATCATCATCATATAATAAAACAATAATCAATAAATTAAAAATTAAATATAAATTAAAATAGGTACATTAAAGGGTATTAGTTAACTATTATTTTTCTTACCGTTATGAAAATAAGAAGCACATTGAGAGATATTTAAATATTGCTTAATTCTAAGGGTACAGGTAAGTCGCGAGACTTGGGCAAGTTAGTCAACTAACTCTTGATACACTTGCGTAAGAGCATTAGCGCTTGAACTCTTTTTTTAAACAAATAAATTGATTTTACAATTATTTTAATGTTAGAATGGCATGTTTAGTAACTGGAATCACCTTATTTATAACTAGGTACCGTGCTAGGTATTAGCCATTGATAAGTTATCACATTCACAATGACTGCTGTACATGGAGACTCATTAGCCCATTCACTGAACACAAAATCTTTCATGTTTAGCATATTAATTTTGACTATTCATAAAGTATCCTTATCACTTTTGATAACAGCGATAGGTGGATTCGTAAGTCCATAGAATGTGCTCCAGGAACCAACCATAGAACTGCACACGCGGAGCATAGGTAGTCACTTTGCTTCAGTTCTTGCACTTTCGTAAAGTGGTAAGACTTGAGCCCTCTCGTCACAGCAAGCGCCGCACCCACGAGCTGCTGACGTCGAAAACCTGCAGTGCTAGCGCGGATCTTTTGTCGATCGTAAGTTTACGAATGCTCGTATAGTATGGAGTCGGTTGCAAATTTTTAGTAGCAATGTAATTTTTTATTTTACAGTTATTTAAGAGTAGAACCTGTTAACAAACATTCAAAATTAACAAGGAACACATTTATTTAAGCTGACCGTGCGGCAATGGATAGATTTCAATTATTGCTTGCAAAACCGTCTCCATACTATACGAGCATTCGTAAACTTACGATCGACAAAAGATCCGTGCTAGCACTGCTGAGCCGCATCGTTTGTGCTGGCTATCGGTTGCTGTTTAAAAAACTCTAGGACGTCTTCTTAGAGTGAACCAGTAATCGAGGTCTGCCGGCGTCTCTGACACGTGGATTAAACGTGCCATAATCGCGTATTTCGACATTGCCGCACCGTAATCATGGATCCACGACCTTTCTATTGAGTCCGTATTGTCAGAGTATGCTTTTGTGATGAGATCATCAAGACCTATTGTGTTGGCGCCTATATCGAAAGAGGCAGGTCCTTTCTGCTTTACCTAGGACTTTTTTACTGACTGTTAAAAGCGTGATAGCTAAGTATTTATGCGCTAGCGCAATAAGTCCAATCACGAGGATCTGGCTAGATGAGTGAATGCAGCCGTCCCTTGTTACCTAGTTGCTCAAACACTATCAGGTGGAATGCTGCTTAAACATGCCTAAAGCACAAAGGGATAAGGAGTAAACTGACAGTTCGAAATGGCAAAAAGATAAATAATGATACCAGTTAAAATCTTCGTAGTGTAAGGTACTGAATGAAAATGATTGCAATTGAATGTTTCTTTTTCATTCGTTTAGAATAAAAATTTAAAAAATGTATAAATACGTAAATTTGAGGTACGAACTTAATCTTTACAGTAACTTTAAGAAAAATAATTAATTACCAAACATAAAACGTGCTTTAAAATGGTCACACTAGAAGTGAAATTAGTTGTTTGAATTTTTTAAAGACAACGAAAAAGTAAGTGACGTAAAGAATCTCCACTCTAGAAATGAGCAAATGAAAGTATAAAATATTTTGTGAGTCAAAATATTTTTTTCCTGTATCATTAAAATATTATATTTAAAAAAAACATTCATTCACTTAATTAAACCATATCACTATTTTTTTCTTCCTTAAAGTGGGCACACTGGAACTGACATTTTACTGCATTGAATTATTTGCCAAGGTATAGTATAAATCTTTGACATTGCATGTGTAAAAGTTGTATAATAATATCTTTAGGACAAGAAAATAAGGACCATTTCCTTAAAAATCAATACTTTAATATCAATTCAGAATAATCATTTATTATAATATAACAACTACTTATGTATTAACAGTCCCTTTTTTTCCAGTACCATAAATTTTCTGGCATAGTTCAGAAAATCTCCATTGTGACAACTGCTCTTTATTTTCTTTGACCATATTCCGATATGTAGTCCTGACTTCGGTCATCTTTTTCGAACAAGACAAAGGACTTTTGGATAATATATTCGCAGCTTCAATCCATAAGTATTTCCTAACGTACTTAGCATTTTTAAACTTATCTAAGTTCGACAGATACCACTGCAGCAATAAATCAACTTCATCATCTGACCAGATATCACTTTCACTGTCTCCTTCTAGAGTTGTTGATAGATCCGTTTCACCAAAAATAGTAAATTCATTTTCTTTTGCAGTAATTTCTTTTAAAATATCATCAAATTCTGTTTCTTGGCGATCATCAGAGTTATACATCTTCTTCAAATAATTAACCTTATTGAATACTTTTGTAACCGGTTCATTTACTGTAGTAGCTAACTCAATCCAAACGAGTTTCTTCTCATACTTAGGACTTATGAACTCATTAAAGTGTTCTAAGTAATACTGTAAGACTTTCATTACTTTATCTGATGACAGTTCAACATCTTCAAATTCATTATTGTCATTGTTAATCAGTGTCTTTGCAAGTTTAGACTTCACTTTCAAAACTCTCATTAGTAGATCATAGTATGGACTTCTTTTCCGCTTATCTTCATCCGCGTTTTTGAAACTGGAATAAAGCTTTGCAAACATCTTTTTGCAACTGCTAGCATTTCTTTCAGGCATTTTTGCGGATATGTCTGCCCATTTAACAATTTTGCCCTTGTTTCTCTTCCTGTAATTCAAATAGTGAATCAAAAGAAGTTTTTTAAGACGTTTTGGCCATTTCTTTTTGGGCGGTGTTGTCTTGGGCATAGATTGCCCAGGTATAATTATTTGTGCATCATTGAAATCTTTTCCTTCTGGTATTACGATTATAGCATAGTCGTCATCTGGAAACGAAATAATAACACAATTTTTAATAACAAGTTTTAAATAAGCAATACATTAAGCTATTTTTTTCTGGTAGCCTCGTCTAACGGATGGCTTTATTATTCTTTGTCGGAACAGCCCGGACCCTATTTGAGGAAATTGCTATTTCATGGCATTGCTTCACCATGGTTTTTTATTAAAAACTAAGCCCGCGTTGGACCTCAATCTCATGATTACCCAACGGTTGGCATGGTTTTTAAGCTATTGCATAGCTTCTATCGCGGGCCTTGAGCGTGGGGACCGAATCCAGAAATTCCGTAACGAAAAAAACCTAACACCCCCCACTCCGACCGGCACAGCGGTGATACTTTGATTTCATAACTTTACATGCGGGATTTAATAAACAATCAGCGCCATCTACTAGTTGATAAAAGTTGATAAAAAATGCTATGCAATAGCTTTACTGCGGCAGTCTCCGAGTGCCACACGTCTTTTTTATTTTTAATGGTGATTAGACCCGCGTTTCACCTCAATCTTACCTGGTGGTAAGTGAAGTTAAGACAGAACACCTATATGCTGTCTGCTTTGCAGGAAGGTACAGACTCTTCCTAAAATGACGGAACACATCACCCCTGGAGCGGTGATATTCGATGTTATTGTATGAAGGGTGGTCGCTAGCCTAGCGGAGCCTGAAGGTTCAGGGGCAATCGCAATAGGCAAATTTTACGGGACGATTATCCAGATGCAGTAGGGCTATTCTAAGAGAACCCTATGTAGCTGCCGGATTAATATATTATAAAATGGAATATTATACATATTAGGAGTAATCTACTACAACTATCTTTGCTCCAGTTCTCTGTGCTCACTAGGTTATTAAATGTACATTTCCCACTAGCCAAGAAATCTCAGTTTTTGAAAGCATTCGCATCGTTTCATGAATTCTGTACTTACTCTTTGTCTTTAGACTTTTATAACATATACAGGGTGACTGGTGACAAATTTTAGATATTGTAGGAGAGCACTCTGTACTCGATACGTTTCTGTCTATTACTTGATTGCCTAATGTATAAATATAATAGTAGACTCCAGAAAATCACCAACTCGTTCATGGGTCAATGTCTAAGGCTTTTATAGTAAAATTCCAAAATATTTAAGATTAACCCTTCGATAGATTTAAGGCTAAGTGTTATACAAAAAGTTTAACTATAAGATATCCAGACGCAAGAAGATGGGATTCCCTGGTTGTTAATTGTTATTCTGTATTTTTAAAAGATGATTGCTGTTGAGTTTCTTGCCGCTTCTTCTCAACAGATCGACTTTCCGAAGTGGTGGAAGATTCAGTTCAATTTGTAAATTGTTTGACTGATTTCAAATGTATTTAAATATAAATACTTATGAAATAAAGATTCTTTTGACTTTGACGATTCTGATCATAATTATGTAACAAAAGTAGGTAGGTACTTCATTTTTCACTAGAACTCCCTATAAATTAACATAGTACTAGTTACAATTTACTTTACGTACAAATGAGTCAAACGCGGCACTCTACCTGGCACGCGGATCGCTTCTAACGCTAGCGTCACCATGCATTGCGTAATCAATTCTTTAACTTTCGGTTGAGTTTACTAAGTAATTAAAAATGTTAATATTTTATTTTATTTTTTCTCTTCATGTATGATCACTAACACGTCACTTGAATTTCAAAAGTGACCCACCAGTCACCCTGTATGATGATGATTAATATTGAAGCTATTGAATATAACCTAAATATAGGCATCAGAATGCAAAAT
The DNA here is from genome assembly GCA_944452665.1 of Stenoptilia bipunctidactyla. Lineage (NCBI taxonomy): Eukaryota > Metazoa > Arthropoda > Insecta > Lepidoptera > Pterophoridae > Stenoptilia > Stenoptilia bipunctidactyla. The sequence goes on from OX101743.1 coordinate 10,722,987, forward strand.
TAGTGCTTCTTACAAAAAAAAAGATTATAGAACTCACCAGTATTTTCATTTGAGTCTCCAGACATCTGATAGTTAGCCATTTGACTCAAAATATTTTCAACGTTTTCATAATCAAGCATTTCAATGTCACCTTCACCATTGACTGTATCTGGTAAATCTGGCTTAGAAAATATTTCATCAAGCACATTGTAGTACTTCCAAAAAACAGCTGAATTGGGATTCCTTGTTTTCATTGCCTTCAACTTTCTATAGTTTTTACACAACTCAACATACTTCTCATGACAATCCATTTCAGTTTTATTCAATTTCCTCGCTAACTGAGAAAACTGTTCAACACTGAGTGACTTTGGATCAGGATATTTGGATATGAAGGTAATTAATTGCTTCAAATCTTTAGGCACCCACTCAACTTTAGCAAACTTGTTGGTCTTAGAATTCTTCATCTTATTTTTAAGCGCTCTATAACCGAAGACCTTTTTGCAAAAAGCGTAGTACGGCCAGAGTATTGGCATTTCTGGTTTGCTAATTTCTCTCTGCACATAGTGGGTGTAAACTTGTTTTAAGTTACGGAATCGATGGTCAAGCTCTGTTGCTGATATGGAAACTTCCTTGGACAATGCTTCCCAAAGTTTCTGTTTCCTGCTTGTTTGAAGGAATTTCTCCTTGTTTTTAAGGTAATAATCGAGAATCTTAAATACTTTTGGGTCTCCAATGCCACGTTTTGTCTTGGTATCATCAATATCATCTAATAACTCTCCTGTTTTTTGGAAGTCTTGATTTTGGGCTGAAAATTGAATTTATTAGATTAGTGACATTGATTTATTGGACTTGTTATTTGTGATTAAACACTTCCGTACCGAAAGTTTACTGATGGAGCACAAGGGTTTGGAAATTGATAGTGTTGGATAGACGAAACTCATACGATCGCAGGGCTAATGATATGATATTTACCTTACCGGGCAGAAACAATAGAAAAAAAAAAATTTTTGTTTCTACCACCAAGAGATTGTTACTTGGATTAGCCTCCATATATCCAAAGATGATAAGACTGCACATATCTGTTATAATGACATAGGTAGCTCAGTACAATTTATTTGACCATACAATTATATTGTTTCTGATCTTAAGATTTCTGATCAAAACTGTTCTCAAAGCCCTATCCAAAATGTTTTGAATAACCTTTTGTGAAGATGGCTTTTGAAGGAGACTTAAGCTAAAACAAAAACATGTAAAGTGTCAATATGTGTGCAGTGAAAGTTATGAGAGACAAGAAAACATTATCGGGAAAATAATATCTAAATGATAAATATCTAATTACATCTTTGCCTATGTTTCCTCAAAAACCCCAAAATTTTCCTCAACAATTATATTACATTAACAAAATTCAGATTTACCTTCCACAGCAGTACTATTGATTTTTAACTGCTCAAAGCCATCAAGTAAGTCCCTATTGTTGCCATAGTCAAAAATTTTATCAAATACATCAACAGGATACCTCCATTGTACTCTTTTCTCTGGATTACTCATTTTATCTTTAATAATTGATTTGTACACATCAACAATTTCTTCCCAATGATGTTTACAACTGGCAAGAGTTTTGTTCAGCTTCCTTGTAACTGTAGCCCAACATATGTAATAGAGCACAGGATCTTTAAACACTTCAGAGTGATCATAAATAAACTGAACCAACTCATCCAGTTCAGCTGCTTTCCACATTTCTACATTATCCTCAGATATACCACTTTTTTTTAGAGCAATAAGCTCAATTTCCGTTTCTTGTGCCACAATGTTGTCAAACAGAATCTCTAATGGAGTTCGGCAACGTAAATCTGGCACCTCCCTAAGCCGTTTTTCAAAATAAGCACTTTTCAGCTTTTCATACATTTCTATACAGGCACTTGGTTCTTTATCCAATAAACGACTTACTTCCATCCAGAGAAATTTGTTTGGTATGCTAGGATCTTGAAATTCCTGAAAGCAGTCAAAGTAATATTTGACTAAAACAGTTATTTCTGTATCATTCCATTCTGTGGATGTTTCTTGTACAGCGACTAAGGTAGCTTGATGATTTCCATTGACTTTTGGGGTCTCAGCAACATACAGTGGGTTAAACTTCCGATGAAACTCCTTATCATTTTCATATATCTTTTCAAAATCTTGAAAATATGGCCAATTTATTACTTCATCAGGATTTTGTGCTCTCTTATCCAATAGACGTATATAATGGGTTCTGAGGTTTAAAAACCGCCTATGCCAGTACTCCCCTTCATTATCACCCAATTCAGATGCTATTGAATCCCAGATTGATTTTTGGTATTGTTCCTTACCTAGCTTCAGTTTCTTATCAAGATACAAGTTCAACATAACCTTAACTTTCTCATCAACTGGTGTACGAGCACTGACTTGCTTGGTAATAATAACCCCATCTTGTTTTGTCCTTCTTACATTTTTGAGCTTTGGGTATTGATGTGCTAAATCTCTCTTCTTATGTTCCTCTACTAAATTTAAAACATATTCATCATCTTGAAAAGCCAAGCTGCATAACTCATAGAATGGCCAATTACATTTGACACCTCTCAAAGAATCGATATAGCGTTTAGTAAATGTTTCTCTCATGAACAAGAGCCTCATAGCACATGACTCTGGGCTTTTATTTGTGATCATAGTCTGACATGCTACTTCCCAGAGCCTTTTCTTTTTCGCTGTACCATTGACAAAAGTTTCTTTATTATCTACATAGAACACGAGTAACTGTCTATGTTCTTCGTCAGTCCATATTTCTTGGTTATAATATTCTTGATCTAGTCTTGATGTGTCAATATCTTCTTCATCATCATCATCTGCATTATAGATATAAGTTTCTTCCTGAAGCAACTCCTCTTGTTGGATATCTTGCTGTTGTATTAAGTTTTGAAATGACAGTAGCTTTTCCTCATCCAGCTGTTGTACTTCATTTTCTGAAAAGAAGCATTATATGTATGTCATAATATATTTGTATTTTTGAATTTTGCCATTTTCTCTAAATAATAAAATAATTAGAAAAGTATTATTTTAATAAAAATAATCTTATACTGATCAAAACAAGAAAACAAAATAAAGGAGATATTTTTTTTTAATTGACTGCAACAGGTATTGTATTCCAAAATTCACTATTGATGTTTCACTCTTCCTTCAAAATTTTTTTGGACTCGAAGGCTTTTTCCCATTCTTTAAGGATGGCATGAAGATATTGTCTCTTATAATATAAGGATATAAGTATCCATGTCAACCATATATTTTTTTTATATCGTTGCTTATATTACAACATTGCAAATATGCATTTTCATGACTTTACAGGACACGCATAAAATGTTATATTTTTAATAAACAAGTAAATAAAAGTCAGATTAATATTATTTTAACAATTTATAATAAATGTTATAATAATATCCTGGGGCAGATATTTGGGTGTGAAACTCAGTTGGAGTGGATATTTGAGTGATTAACACAAATAATAGCATGTTTATTTGTTATTATCAAATAATTGGTTGGGGTTTTGGGTATTGCATACTCCTTACAAAACTTAAGCTAGATAATGTGATTATTTTTATACAACATTGAATTTTAATAGCAAACAATTAAATTCATAGTTCAGTTAACTGCCTATAAGTTGGTGTTGCTGATAAGTGCTCACAGTAGTCAGAAAAAGACCTAGGTATACATAAAATGTTCGTTTTTGGCAGATGAATCCAGGTTATTTGATAATGTTTTTATTAATGTACCTGTACCTAAGCTTCTAAAGAAGAAGTTAACATTAATAGAACTGTTTAGTTTTAAGACTACAATATATTTTTATAAACTCACCATCAAGATAAAACAGCATCACTTCGCCATTCGGTTGCATTTCACTTTTCACCACTATTTGCTCCATTTTATTAGATATTTCTAATTAGCTTAAAAGTGGAAAAGAAAGAAATAGTGTCAAAAAATATATTGAGTTAGTAAAATAACCCTAAAATGATTTAAAGTAAATGGTCTGAGTAGCAAATAAAAATATAGCTTTAATGTACTAATGCATCACCAATTTTAATGCTTAGTCTATATTTGAATTCCTCATCTGCACCTTTACTTTCAATACAAACAAACTCACATTATTTATTATATTTTTGACATTGGCGCTGTAAATAAAGTTTTATTAACCAAGATATTTTCACTTTGCATTCGCATCAATGCGTGTGATCTTTTCCAGAACGTAGCCAAAGTAGTCTCGAAATTCCGAAATTAGCGTTCAGTGATCAGTCTGCCATCTTGCATTGATCATGAAGAGTTGACGGTTGGTCAGCGAAATGTCGTAAAAGAGCTTTTGAACTAAATGTCAAAGTGACAGTAGGCAGCAAAAACACTGTAAGTAGATTTTATTTCATAAACAACAAAGCGCTATAAAGGAAGCGCTGGAATTTTCTTGCAGCAATAAATGGCGACAAATTGTTGATTGCTAGGAAAATAATAATATTATTATAACAAAAAGTACTGTATATTATGTTTTTGGAATTTATTCAGTTTTTGTCAGTCATTCAGAAATGGTTCAGAATACTAATTAATCAGAATCCACGTTGCCTCTAGAAACTGATGCAACAAAACAAACTCATAAACTGAATATGTTGAATGTTGACTTTTCGACGATTAGTCATTCTTTGGCAAGCGTCGTGTATTGTTTACGAATATTTTAAATTAAAAAAGCCATCTTGTGTTGTTTCTACCAGTTAAAATACTGCTGAAACTACAAAGAAACATCACATTTCACTTGTATTTTGCACATTCCAAAATATATTTCTTTCATTAGTGAATTTATTTGAAAAAATTACAATTTTCAAATCAACGCATTCATTTTTTTTAGTGTTGCCATTTTGAAAAGTTAAAATTTTTCCCGTGATTTCTCTGCAAACTCTAATACTACGGCCACACTACCTTACCGTCTACCGGGCTGTTACCGCCATAATTATGGCATTAAATTACCGTTTAAATTACTGCATGAACTGCTGTGGCCACACTACCTTACCGTCTACCGGGCTGTTACCGCCATAATTATGGCATTAAATTACCGTTTAAATTACTGCATGAACTGCTGTGGCCACACTACCTTACCGTCTACCGGCAATAATTATGGCATAAAATTTGGCGGTAAATATGATTTTTTCAAGATGGAGGTCGAAGCTGCAGCGGTGTTGTGTTTTATGAGTGCCAATTATTTTTACATGAATCTTTTAAATTTCAACAAAGCTAAAAGAAGACAAAAAAGGGTATCCCAAAGAGACGGTTCGGATTGGAATAATTCTAAAAACTCGAGCGCTTTTTCATTTGACCACTCCATGTCGGTCGATACGTGCGTCGCCGGTGAGCTCATATTGCACACTGGACAAACGGTAGTGTGGCCACAAACGTAATAATTACTGCGGTAATCTTCTTTGATGTGCGAAAAAAGACCGCCGCCGGAGCTATTGCCTACCGCCATTTGCCATATTGATTGGCATTGTAAAATTATGGCCGTAAATCGTGGTTACACCTAGGTGTTGTTTAAGTTATGGCAATATTTACTGGCATATCACGGTAGTGTAGCCGGAGCGTAAGAAACCATTTTGTCAAGAACGCATTTAAACATTTTGAGATTGTCATTGCCTAATGTCCGGCACGGTTACTGCCCGTGTAGGGTCGGCTGTACGTTATCTGTCAGTCACTCAGTACCTCAATCAGTAACGGAACAGTTTTATGTATCTATTGATATTTGAAAATAAGTAAAAGAGGATTACAACATAAGTTTACTACTAACAAATATCCCTTCATATTTTTTATAATAAATACCTCTATTAAGCTTTAAAAAATGATATTTCCCGAAAACTTGGGAGACGTTCCCGAGCTTGTAACATTACATGGAAGAGAATGGACGTAATAGGCATGTGATTATTACTGAACGCGGAATCTGGATGTTATGTAATCTGAGAGAAATGGAAATTATACGTAGAGTGCTCTTTTTTCTATTGCCGCTACGGGTGTAATGTAATCCACCGTTTAAAGTAACACACAAGGGATAGAAAATACCAAGTTGTCATACTTCTTTATGCGAATTTTACATACTTAAAATGTTTTGACTTAATTGAATTATTTTGTATGAAAAATAAAAAATAAATCAAAATTTAATTCAAATGTTATTTGGTTCTATTACATGGTCCCATTAATCCCCTAGAGTTATGGGAAATCAAGCAGAACACCTTGTAGATATCAACTTTAACGAACGAATTTTGAATGTGACGGTTATGTCTGACCGACCGGACTGTTATTTTCACGTAAATTTTTGACATATTACTTTGGCATAAGCGCCATCTAATGCGAGTATAGTCCGACAAGGCTTTTTAGCGCTTGGATGATGACGTCAGGTGATGAAATTACTATTCAGCAAAAATCTCCCTAAAAATATTATTACTTATTATAGAGTCTGGCTAATGAAAGTAGAGATTTATAAAACCGCGGCAAATTAAAAAAAAATACCATCATGGTATTTTTACAATGGTAAGAAATACATGGATTAAACGAACTTGATACTTAATAAAAAAATTAAAAAGTGTCGTTAATAATAAAAAAAATGGTAAGTACTGTCCTTCATTCCATAAACAAATGCTGGATTCAGATTTTGATTACAATGAATAAAAATAATTACTTATTGTATTTTGTTGGTTTATTTTTAAACCTGATTGAGACTAGTTGCCTATCGTTTTAATAATATACTACAAAAAGTAGAACAGTAAATACCAATTTTGTTATTTTTTAAGATACTTACTTTTATAAAAAAAAAGTATCAAGTTTGTTTAATCCATTAATTTCGATTCTATTGTCGGGGTTACCATGATGGTATTTTTTGCCCAGGTTTTTCAGTCTTTACTTTCATTAGCCAAACTCTATAATATTTAGTTTTTTTTTTGCATTTAATAATGCTGAATTATTCTTAAATAACTGAAAAATATGCTAAATAAAATGACCTAACCAGGACTCGGACCTAGTTCGAGTCCGGCTCGCTTGCCGGGTCAGTTCTCTTCCAACTAACTACAATTAGGTAACTACAAACTACAATTAATGTAATGAGCTGATGGTCTCTGTATCTTGGCCATGCAGTGGGCTCATTTCAAGGGATCCTTATGATGAAACTTTGATTTAAAAAAGAAGTATAAAGAGTGAAATAGCATTTCTGTTGCGGTGTTTATTAAATTTCAAGGATATCTATGTTACATCATATAAATGTTCTAGGACAAAAGGATTTTTGGTTATATCATAAAGAAAAAGCATTTTATTTTATTACATTATTTATAGATAAGATATAAAAGCAGACTTACTCGCATATATGAGAGATAAATCTAAGAGTGATTCTAAGTATAATATTTGGTATATATTTATATTTATTTTCCACTATGTTGATATGATTGATAATTGTATAAAGTGGTGTGTTGACAAAGGCTAGACAATTTCAGTGTCTTACAACAATTTGTCTTGCTTTAATAAAAGTTTTGTTCATTTAAAATACTTTTCATCTAATGCAAATAACTGCCGTAATCATCTATAAAAACTGAAATATGATTCATTGTGTTACTTATTCAAAAATAAAGATCTTCAAAAATTTTCAATAAATTAAAACGTGTATATACCGATTTATTCCGTTTTGATTGCCTTGAATCACCAGTAGCTTAATAAGGGACTATCAACACGATTTTATTTAGATAAAATTGGCAGCTATTTGCAGATACATACTCATAAGTAGGTTACGTGTCCTTTACATACATCCTGAGATAACATTAACAGAAATACACCTAATCAATTAACAATTTAAAAGCAAAACACCGATATTATAATTTTGATTATAAAATATATAAAAATATTGTATCCATACTAAGTTACATAGTCATCCATTTGATTAGTGGGTTTAATAAGAAGCGAATGTTCCTCTTCGCGTACGTACAGAAATTGGCCCAAAATGTACAAACTCCTTTATTATTTCAATGAGGACAATATTATTCCCGGTAAATTATTTTTTTATTTAGGTACCTTTTTTTCAGCAGTGAAAGGATGACTGTCATATTATTTTACATCTAGGTACAACAAATACAAAGAACTACACAAAATTACAATCTACCTATATCACACAAGCGTACACAGTAAAATAAACCTAAAGAGCGTCACATTTAAACATATGATCGGCTAACATATCGAATATACTCATGTATATTACAAGTCTAAAACAAATGTAAACTTCAATAAATGGTATGATTGAAATAACAAAAAAAACCTGATTATTTCTATTTGTGACGATAAAACTTAAAGGATCACTAACATTGTGCTACTAAGTATCAAAATTTATACAAAACAAAGGGATATCAAAAATATTTTATATAAAAAAGCAAAGTTTTATTGTAAAGAAGTGAAAAGCACTATAAGTAAGCCAGTGTAAACTAGACATTACATACGATTTCATAAATGCCTTTTTACTACCCAATTAATACATTAAAAAATACCATTTTATCGGTAATAACGTTAAACGTTTGAAAAAAATCTTGACGGACAAAGCAAGCAATATTTTTTTGTCCGTTTCACAACATTTAATGAAATGGAAGATGCTTATGAAATGGAAAGAGAAAATGGAAGTCAAAATTAAATTGTATTTAACTAACTTTATCAACTATTTTGTAATTCTATAAAATGGTTGGAAATGTTAATAGGAAGACTGTACTTTAAACTGAACATTTCATGACCTTACCTGTATTACTACTTATAAAATTATAATATTTTACAATAAAATTATACAACATGAATCGTGGCTTAGTAAAAATAAGGTTCTTTTCAGATATGCATTCTAGATTTGCACATTTTAGTTTGTAATTGGCTTTTATAGTCATAATACAATAAAGTAAACATTTAGGTACATTGATTACATATTCAAAGGTAACTTCTTTGTGATGGCACTACATTACAACTTAAGATTAAGTACATATCAGTATATTCTAATTAATATTATAAATAATATATTTAATATTTAATCATAAAATTGTACATAAAGAATATTAGGAGCAGCAGTTTCCAAACATTAAAATCCATTCACTATTTAATGGCAACATTTTTTTCAACGCTTCAAATATCTTTCAGTTAACATTTAACACACAATCTAAGCTCTTCATTTCATATATTCATTCATATATTTTAAAATATAATTGCTACCTTACAATAAACAACAATTATTATTTTTGTATTCAAAATAATTAAACTAATGATGATAATTACACCCACATTTGTTCCGTTGCCTACATTATACATGTAATACTGTGATGCTTTATATGAGTTTTGATCGCTACTTATAACTATAACAAATAATACGAAATACATATTTATATCTTAAGACATTTGATATACCTTCAATGTATTTTGTGACTTAAGGTATTTGAAGAAACGTATTGAAAGGTATTGAAAGAAGCATAGCTGACAAATGTCTTTTCACAATAAAGCAAAAGCTGCAAAGATTGAAAAAGTTACGATATCTTTACAAACACCGAATACAATTGGTTACAGTTGAATTTACATATTCAATAAAGCACTCACGTCATTCAGTCATAATAATGATTTTTTGGCAATAAAACATTTACACAATAACTTATAAATCTGCCTTAACTTTTTACTATTCATTATATTTAATAAGATAATTCTTAACTTGATTTTATTGAGATTATAAAAATAAAATAAATAAAATCCCCAAACAATCACACCAACTGCATGGCCTCAAAGTAAGCAAAGCTTGTGTTATGAGACACCATGTAGCGAACTAGGCGGGAACCTAGAATAGACAATACATTATGTATAAACGCCCAGAACATTTTTTTTATTGTTCCGTGCGGGGATCGAACCCGCGACCACTGGCATCTGAAGCAGATAGGTTTACCCCATCGCCAAAGTGGTCGTTATGTACGTATTTTAAATCGAAATATCGCTGTCTTTGCACTCACTGAGGGACTCGATTTAAAATATTCTTATCAATTGCAATAAGACCAAGTTAGAAACATATATACAATTTACGATTTTAACATCTAGGAAGAGAAAATATAAATGGCCAAAGGCTAATACGAACTTGCATAAACTCCTTTAAAAATTAACTTCTAAGATTATTTACAACTTTAGCTTAGTTTACACGAGTCTAGTGCTTAGTAGTTTTTACTTACACTGACTAACTTGCATGTATGCCGTGCAGTACTGTATATTAGTACACTACTGTACGCTCTAATTCAGTTCAATTTATCTCTTAACAATTTTTAACGTGGTACGGGCGTAATTATACGGTAAAGTGTTATTACAGTGACACTAATAAAATAAAGTACCTATCTTGTACTCATTTACACTAAAGTTTTAGCTACTTACTAAATATTATGTACTAATTCAGCATGTTAACAAAAAGTATTAGTGATAGTGAAAAGTACTAAGAATAAACTTGTGTAAACTAAGCTTAACACATAATTTTACAATTGCCTTTTCCAGGCAGTATTTTAATTATACTTTGCAACTATTGTCAAGCGATGGTCCAAGTTGGAGTCGATTTTGCATTTACTAGCTACTTTTATTAAGTTTACACGATTATTTATATTTAAAAATACATTTTTAAACGAATTTTTTAAGTCTTAAAATAATACGTCCAGTAAAAAGCATTTTTTAATTAAACGCGATTAAATCCATTTAAAAATGTATTTTTTTATTACTAGCTACTTCATTATATTATTTTTTATTTAATACGATTAGATTATGAATATTTTAATGATTTTAACTGTCATTATAATTATGATATTGTGTTACAATCATTACTAAAATTACAATTATTGTAACATAGTCAATATTTTTCCGAAGCCCGTGTTCTGTCATCTTCGACCTCATCTTCAATTATCTACCATCAGGTGAGATTGAGGTCAAATTCGGGTTTAGTTCATAATAAAAAAAGCTAATTTAATACTACTCTGTAATAAAGCTATTTGGAATAACAAGAACGTTTGCCGAATTTTCTAAAATTTAAAAAAAATATGTGTTTCATTCAACCACTCGTAAACGTTTACCAAAGTTAAATTAAAACCAGGCTTTTTAAAAACATAAAGGTATACTGATACAGTATATGTCTATGTATATATTCGACATTATTTTAAATATTTAATAATATGATTTAAGATTAGTATAGTCACAGGGTTGACTTACCGATCTACTCAAGGTGCACTAGTGCCGAGCAAATTTATACCTTATGAGCCACAATTTAAAATAGTATTTTATTTGTCAGTTAAGCTAGCGACTATTTTTTAAATTAAGGCTGCCACGATAGATCACGACTTTGGCCAGTTGTTCCGGTTATTTTTAATGATGAGTATATAAGGTCATGAACTCTTTGTTCATGATCTTACAGGTCACTATAAAAACGGATGAAATAAGAATTAAGATCTGAATTTTCCTTACATTTGTACGATATTTTTTTGTAGTACGTGCCAATGTTTTTTCTATTAACTTAACCTCCCTCAGATCTTTTCAAAACATACTTAAAGTTAAAAACTTATTTCATTTGAAGTTGTATCTAAAAAAATATACAAGAACTTACGTAAATCAACATTTCATACAATATCTTACACTTAAAAGGATAAAATTGTTTTAGTTGGTAGTTTCAGTTACAGTTGCAATAAATACGATGAGCTCAATTTAATATTACACCCTCTAATTTTAGGTCTCTCTGAAAAATATCTATAATTTTGGGATTTTAAATCCAATAGTTGCTATACAGGGCGACTGGTGGTCATTTTCAAATTGCCAGGACGTGATAGTTTGAGATTATACATGAAGAGAAAAACTAAAATAAAAAATAAATATTAATTATTTACTGACTAAACTTAACCGAAAGTTAAAGAATTCATTACGCAACGCATGGTTACATAAGCGTAATACTTGGTGGGTGGTGGTGTGCCTGTGGTGGGAACACTACTGTGTGTGTGTTGACTGAGGTAGCGCGTCGGAAAAAGTATAGTAAGGTCTCTTTATTTATTCATAGGGATTTCCAGTGAAGAATCAAATACCTACTTTTATTACACAATTATGATCAGAATCGAATTCAGAGTGCTCTCTTTTAATATCGAAAATTTGTCACCAGTCACCTCGTATTACAAAAACTAACTTGAAACCTCTACATTTGACATTAGAGAGACTTAGAATTAGAGAGAGTTATGTCAAATATGTCCCGACTTTCACTTACAGTGGATTTCATTATCAATAATAAAGGTAATATTACGAAAGCTTAAACAACCTTGAACTCTACTTAAGTATAGATTTTTTGACTGTTTTCTATGAACAATTGACAGCGTATCTAAGCTTAAGTCATGAGCAATGTTTGAGAAATCTTTCATAATACGGGTCTTTGTCTTAATTCTCGATTCTAGAGTCACACACAACACTTATAAGCGTCGTCGTGGCAACATAGGGTTCCCTACTTTACATCGAAATTTCATTGATCGATAAACCATTCAGCACTAACTACTTATTCGTCAAAAGCTTTATACAGCGACGCCTTCTTTCTTCGATACCTTATTTGGCCGTTGTAACGTTTTTTCGAAAACTTTTCATGAAACGATGTAAAGTAACCCACAAAAATAACAGATTCCTATGATGTATAAAATAATCTTGGATTTAAAATTTACATTAAATATAGAAATCCACTATGAAGTTATTAAGTCTCACGCTCTTTTACGTATAGGTGTTTTCATTAAAGATGTCCCGTGCATTGCTCTTATGTCAAACACATAAGGTGTATTATCGCTTAAATCGAGGGACTTCTTTCATGAAAAGGACTCTACTTAAAATTGTAAATACCTACGGAAACTGTCAAAAGACTGAAGCAATTGATTCTTCATTGATTGAAGCGATTGATTTTGAATGATTCCCAGCTTCCATTGCATGTATTTCAAATGTTCAGTGGTTATGTTACCAGATTTCACATTTATGTTTCGGGTTCATTTTTGATCCAATAGGGCAGTTGAATTCTGCAGAAAATTCGGGAAGGTTCGAAATAGGGCCTATGACGCGGTACTTAGCAATTGTGTGGTCGTCTTTTTCGATCTGCATTTTAGTTGATTCCTTCGTCATGGCTGAACACCATACCTGAAAATAATTACAATAAAATATAATAATGTTATTAAGTAATTTATTATTATCAATTTACGTTTAGGTAATTATATTTTCCATTTTACTTGAGATTTTTGTACTAGAAAATACCAAAGGAAAAAACATGTGCTCTGTCTTTTGCCTCATAGGTATAAAACTTTGTAGTATTAAAATTTTAGAAATATTGTTACTAACGATATTAATTTGTAAAACAACGGCTGTTTAATTTCAATGTGATAACAAGAAATAGATGAGTTAACGGTTATTTTTCACAAAATAAAGCGTCCAGATGACCTGAAATACTTTAAAAAATAAGCTTTGTTCCTTAGGAAATTACATAAAAAAAGCAGTTATTTTCCAGCTTTTTTCTTTGCTTTTAGTTACTTTATTTTTTTATCTTTAAAATAACACTAATATTGAGCTCTTATAAGACATTGAGCTTAAACAGTCGTAGTTTACCTAAATAGTTTAAATTTTGTCGTCGCAACGAAAGGTTTATTTTTGGGCAACAATAGTTCTTAAACTGAGAGACCGCGAGCAATGATTATTACGCCAATTTGTTAAACAACTCAGATCTTTTAATAACATAGTGAAAAAAATACGGGTTTACAGTGTATTTTTAGCATAATTTTAGAATATAGGGAACGTGACCTTACAGAAGAACTTCTAAATAAACTTGAGCGGCTTCAAAACCTTTGGATACGTTTCATATTTGGTCTTCGTAAATATGACCATGTCTCCGAATACCGTTCTAAACTCAAGTGGCTCCCAATCCGACTTCGTCGGGATACACATATTCTTTCGTTACTGTACCGGGTGCTGTTTGATTCCGCGGGACCGAGTTTTCTCAAAGACTTATTTCAATATCGCCATGAGAACCACTACAGAATATTACGATCTGCTGATTATCTCATGCTCAGCACTCCTCTTCATAAGTCCCACTGTTTTAATAATTCATTCTCTGTGAGAGCAGTGTCGTTATGGAACAAACTTCCTTATGAAATAAAATCTGCCCCTTCGCTGAACTCGTTTAAATTAAAACTAAAAACACATTATTTATCTTCAGTATAAGATTAAGAGAGTATTCGTTAATTATGTATTATTTTGTGTATTTTATTATATATTATGTATTTGTTTATATATGTTATCATATGTAGGTATATTATGTTTTATATCGTTATCTCATTATGTGTCACTTATTTTTATATTATGGGTCGATACGATATACTGACTAAAGTTCACATACTTACTGACCTATTTTATAATATTTCTCTTAAATAAATGAAAAATGTGATAAATAAAAATTACCCGACCAGGATTCGAACCTGGGACCTCTCGTTTGCCGGACGAGTGCTCTTCCAACTGAGCTATCGGGGCCTGGCGCTACGCCTCGAAATTACTTACCACATTTTTGTTTTTACGTTATATTGCTAACGTAGCTCCATCTAATGGTATAAGCTTTGCAGCTAAGACCACCCGAGATCAATTTCTTTACAGAAATTGTGAATCCCAGTTAAAGTGAAGCATTGCAATGTTTTAATAATGTTTTTTTTTTTTGCATTTAAAATGCTCAATTATTCTTAAATAAATGAAAAATGTGATAAATAAAAATTACCCGACCAGGATTCGAACCTGGGACCTCTCGTTTGCCGGACGAGTGCTCTTCCAACTGAGCTATCGGGGCCTGGCGCTACGCCTCGAAATTACTTACCACATTTTTGTTTTTACGTTATATTGCTAACGTAGCTCCATCTAATGGTATAAGCTTTGCAGCTAAGACCACCCGAGATCAATTTCTTTACAGAAATTGTGAATCCCAGTTAAAGTGAAGCATTGCAATGTTTTAATAATGTTTTTTTTTTGCATTTAAAATGCTCAATTATTCTTAAATAAATGAAAAATGTGATAAATAAAAATTACCCGACCAGGATTCGAACCTGGGACCTCTCGTTTGCCGGACGAGTGCTCTTCCAACTGAGCTATCGGGGCCTGGCGCTACGCCTCGAAATTACTTACCACATTTTTGTTTTTACGTTATATTGCTAACGTAGCTCCATCTAATGGTATATATAAGCTTTGCAGCTAAGACCACCCGAGATCAATTTTTTTTTTATTTATCACATTTTTCATTTATTTAAGAATAATTGAGCATTTTAAATGCAAAAAAAAAAAAACATTATTAAAACATTGCAATGCTTCACTTTAACTGGGATTCACAATTTCTGTAAAGAAATTGATCTCGGGTGGTCTTAGCTGCAAAGCTTATACCATTAGATGGAGCTACGTTAGCAATATAACGTAAAAACAAAAATGTGGTAAGTAATTTCGAGGCGTAGCGCCAGGCCCCGATAGCTCAGTTGGAAGAGCACTCGTCCGGCAAACGAGAGGTCCCAGGTTCGAATCCTGGTCGGGTAATTTTTATTTATCACATTTTTCATTTATTTAAGAATAATTGAGCATTTTAAATGCAAAAAAAAAACATTATTAATATTTCTCTTTTTGTTTTTTTTTTGTGTTTTGTTTTTAATTGCTAAATACTTTTGTATAATTTTGTAAAGGTTGTCTGGTAGAGATCGCTCTCGAGCGATAAGACCGCCTTTTGTACCTTTTGTTCCATGTTTTGTAGTTCCTATTTTTGTTACTGTACAATAAAGTGTAAATAAATAAATAAATAAACGTGCGCAACGACAGTGCTGCTGACTGGTGTCTAAAATCTGAAACTAGTACTCTTGCTCTAGAATTAAAATTTGTTTCTCTGTTAATTGTGTAAAGGAAAAAGATTCATATTTTAGGGACGGTAAGGAGAAAATGTTCTTCAACGTGGTTGATTTTTTTTTGACGTCCATACCAGAAGCGGATGAGAAGTGTGAATTCAGCAGATTCAGATCGAAGTTATCAGGGATGCTATAGTTTTTGCTTTTACCGACTCCCAATTTTCTGAGGAAGTTCCAAACCTTTTCGGTACTTGTGCAAACGTTTGGAACTTCCTCAGAAAATATCTAACAAACTCTAACTACTAACTAAACTAAAACTAATAGACAGGACTAATTGAAGCGTTATATCTATTTACTAAAATAACTTGAAAACGGTTTATTTCTTTGGATTCCTTTATTGCAAACCGAATAATACCTAATTAGCCAGACGTATCAGCAAAAATTATATTCATCCGCTTGTCAATTCCAAGATACAGCAATCCCGCAAACGTAACTCCAGCAGGATTTTGAATATCTTCAAAAACCAAAGCACACACAGATACAATTTTTGTCATACCATTTAAACCAAATCGATTTTTAATTGTATGGATAACATTTATTTCAAAAAACCCATTAAAAAGAAAAAGTCCGGCTGGGGTAACTCTACTGCCGCAGGTATCGTTTTTTTCGAATAACTCACAAAATATGAGTATACTAAATTTAAAAGTTCGCATAACATTTACAGGAGCCGCATTTCTAATCATGTATTGCATTGAAATGGCATTTGTCGACAAAATCTGGCCTTGGTCGCCATTTTATCATGTTAAAAATCATTGCAATTGAAGATTAAATATTTTAAAGCACGATGACGGGTCTGCAGTGCGATCACAGAACTTAATCGAATCGTAAGTTAACGAATGTTTACGAATGCTCGTATAGTATGGAGTCGGTTGCAAGTTTTGAGTAACATTGTAATTTTTTATTTTACAGATATTTATAAGTACAACATGTTTACAATCATTCAAAATTAACAAGGCACACATTTATTTAAGCTGGCCGTGCGGCAATGGATAGATTTCAATTTTTTCTTAAAAACCGTCTCCATACTATACGAACATTCGTTAACAAACGATTCGATAAAGTTCTGTGATCGCATTGCTGATAAGTTTCCTTTTCGGTCCGCATGGTGTCTCTTTTGACAGTTTAGTGCTGCCACCTATAATTCCTGCACGCTCCCTCAGTTAGATGAAAAATCATAATTAATATTAAGTAAAATTTTTACCTGAGCAAAGGAGATGAAGAACAGTTGTCTATGATTGTACTTAAGGCCGGGCAGTGTGTAGTTCACGGGGGCTTGCTTACTGTAGTCTACGTAAGCATGGAACGACGCCTTAAGACCACCATTATCTGCTATGTTTTCACCTGGAATTATTGTAAAATTAAAGTTAGAAAGAGTAATAGTTAATCAGTCTGTTTGTAAGATTTTTTCCTCAATAGAAACTCCCACGGGATCAATAGTTACGCGGGTAAAACCGCGCGCGGTGGCTAGTAGTTATATACATATGTTCTAATTTTGTTTTATATTATAAGTTTTCTTGACATTAATTCTTGCTGAATTCCGCGATTCTTAGATTATATAAAATATTTTCTAAAGATTTGCAATATCTGAGACTTTAAAGATGGCTTTTTAGTTACTTAGTTATCAAAATTATATAAGCTCGTAACTTAATCATTGAAACTTTACCAAGAGTTTGTTTCCCGTTCAAATGCTGTCCCTCCATTTTGTAGTCCGTATACTGCTTCTGTATACACTCAGCGCGTTTCTTGAAGCGGCCAATCGTGGCGTTATTCCACCATTGGTTTAAATTACCGAATCTGGAAATATATAATAAGACAAACAATTAATAAAAACTAATGACACCCCGCAAAGAATACAATTAATTAATTAGTAACTATCCACACTAACACAAGATAAATCTTGCCGTGTGGTCACCCTACAAATAATTTATTTATTTTTGTGTACAAACTTTATAAAATTATTGAAAATTTACAATTATTTAACCATTTTAACGTACAGAGTACTTCAGTAGAAATAACCAATAATCGAATAAGCACAAAACATATACAGTGGAATCCGTTTATAATGACATCGAAGGGAAATAAGAAACAAGTCATACTAAACGGACGTCATACATAGCATAGGTACTGCAAGAATAAATAAACTGTTTAAGTTAGCATGTGATTTATTTTAATAGAAAGGAATAAAATAGAGATAAATCAAATTAGATATTAATAAATAGACTCAATAAGTAAGATAAGTAAATCTACGCTCTGAGACTCGAATCAAAAAAGCCTTTCACGCGCCGAAAGTCTTTGGGTATAACGTGACTCTCCCGAACACTGCCAAAGGTGTTAGAAATCATACGGTCGGTCACTATAAGCGGACAAAGTTTGATAAAAAAGGGTCACAATAAACGATATGTCACTATAGGCGAAGTCATTATATCCGACTTAGTTATATAATTTATATGAAAACCAAACTTCACTGTGTAAACACGTCATAATAAGAGATTGGTCAATATAAGCGGAGTCATAATAAACAGATTCTACTGTATATATATATTATAAATACTCATCAGAAGTGTAGTTTTAATAGTTACAGCGAAGAAGGAAAATTTAATAAACATTAAAAATCTATTAAACATGTGAAAAAAAGCCGCCAAAAATGTACTTGAATCGAACTTCGCATTTCAAAATCAAAAAAAAAATCATATAGGAAGATTATGTACACTAAATGAACGTCATAATATACACGTTCGCCCTTTTTATACAATTTTACCTACCTATCTTACTAGATTATGTTTAAACCCATCGTAGGTACTAGACAGCCCTTTTTAACTCACCTGTCATATTCGCGTCCCTGGTCATCAAAAGCGTGCGTCAATTCATGTCCCATCACGACCCCCATAGCGCCGTAGTTGACACTCTTCGGGTTATCTCCGTCGTAGAACGGCAGTTGCAGTATACCGGCAGGGAACACGATTTGATTCTTGGTTGGGGTGTAGTACGCGTTTACTGTTGATGGGGTCATACCTGAAAATTTATAAACAGATTTTTTTAAGTCATGGTTAAAAGGTAACATGTAAATAAATATTACTGACATTCACACAAAAAATACTATCTAGCCCAATTTACGTTTCCATGGTGATAAGATATTTATTTAGTTAAATAAGCCGATCCTACGGCTGACTTTTGACGGCCGGCTGGTGTAGCGGTAACATACATTGCCTTCTATGCCAGAGGTCCTGGGTTCGAATCCCGGCGGCGGCGGAATTTTTGTGATGAACACAGATATTAGTCGTCAAGTCATGGATGTTTATATGTTTATTTAAGTTTATTCTAATTAAAAATATGTGTTTATTCAATATGTATGTTTATATATTTCTTAAGTATATCAGTTATCTAGTATCCATAGCACAAGTTCTTTAAGAAACTTAATTTGGGCTAGATTGTGTGAGTGTCAGAAATATTTATTTATTTACGGGGGTAAGTAGTTTATCGTGGTCTTACCAGCAGGGCTAGCATGCATCCATCGATAAATAGTCGAGTCGACAAGATAAATATTATTTTGTTATTTTATCCTATTATGTAAGCTAATAAGCGCACCATAATAGATAGAATTACTAGATTTGATACCATGATTAAGACCACAGAACCAAATATGTCATAATCTTAATAAATTACATACACATACTACCATATTCTAAGAAAATATCGATAAAAGGCCCGATTTATCGTTGTCGACGGTAGCATGCTAGCCCCGCAGAGCATTTTTTTCCCCTTCTAGAGTCGTCTTAGAATAGCCCTAACACCTGATAAGCGTTTCATAAAAGGCGACTAATCCAAATGACCCCGGCTTCGTGGTAGGATCCCGACAGGGTTCGACTGGCTAGCGACTACCCTTCATATAAAATCTGCCGCCAAATATTACCGCGGTGATGTGTTCCGGCAATATTTTATAAGGAGCCTTCCTAGGCTTCTTTCCTAGAGCCGTGGGCCTTTATCTTGGAATTAATCTTCAATTACCATCAGCTGAGAGCAAGGTCAAACGTGGGCTTGGTCTATAGTAAAAATTAATAGTAGATTATGGGGATAAGGGGATAAAGCAGTGTATTATGTCACGGGCATCATATTGAATTCTGAGCGAAATGTAGGATTCTGTAGATAATTCCCGAACGCAGTGAGGGAATTAAGATGTTAATTCCCGAACGAAGTGAGGGAATTATGGTAAGAATCCTGAATGAAGCGAGGGATTCAAGACTGCCCAAGACTAAGACACTGTTATCCCCGAGGAGCTTACTCTACTTTTTACACCACCTTGTAAGATAATTAGGTTATGAAACGCAGGAATTAAATCAAGTACTTAGGTATTTAATAATTTAGAAATTAAAGGTAATATTAGAAACAATTGACCAGTTATGTAAACATAAAGTGATATTTCTATTTGGTATATTCATTGTTTACTGTTCTGTCTTCAACATTGAATAAACAGTCCATAGGCTGCTAGGTTTCTTTGTGGCAGACAACTGTTGAAAATATACTAAAAGCAATGACTCCGAAATAATTTTCACGGCTTTTTTAGTTTTCCAAGCAAAGAAATCTTCGTAACATTTCATGTACAAATGCTTCGATTTACACGGCAAAATATTATCGACGATACTATTTGCTTCATTTCTAATATATTCTGGTGTTAAATCGTCACTCGAGCTCGACATATTTTATTTATTTGAATACTTTTGAAATAAAAACTCTGAAAGAATTTTCTTTTCAAAAACCGCGCAATTTTACTTCTTATTTGGCTTTTTCAAAAGGCAAAAGAAACCTTCGCATACAGCCTCCCTTTTTACAAGAGTTTTTAGTTTTTTCTTGGTAGTCGTTCCAAATGCAAAGGTACACAAACTTATACAGCCAAATTTAAAGTCCATATCTATTTTTAATTAGGCAAAGCAACTAGTCATACAGCCATGTCCATGTAGGTATTATTAAATTTCGCGCCAATTGACATTCCAAAATCAAATGACATTATAACCCTTAGGATTAAAGTTTATTCCCTGTAAGATACCTTTTTTAATCTTAAGGGATTAATATCTTGTTTTAGATGGAGTTTATCTCATACATAATGCGAATTTTAAACAAAGGTGGTGTATAAATATATTTATACAAGTTGTTCCGCTTGATTTCCCATAACTCTAGGGTATTAATGTGACCATGTAATAAGAGGGAATATCCAAAAGTTCGTGGCCTGACCTAGTAATTAATTGAGTAATTTTACTACCCTCATTTTGTAGCTTGTTTATTTACTAGTAAGCGTGCAAATTTACAATTGAATACATCTCTCTGTCTTTGTTAAATATTTTTTTGTGTGAAGCAAGTCGTGAAGTTTTCTCATTATGGAAAATATTGAACTACGTGCTGTGATTAAGTACCCGTATAAGAAGGGATTAACGCTAAAACAAATCCATGAAGATATAGTTAACACATTAGAAGAATCTGCTCCGTCATATTCGTGTGTAAAAAAGTGGGTAGCTGAATTGAAACGCGGACGGGAGAGTCTTGAAGACGAACCCAGAAGTGGACGGCCATCAACTTCCACCACCCAGGAAAACGTGGTTAAAATTTGTGATCTTATATTAGGAGATCGAAGACTAACAATCAATAATATTGCTGAGATCACAGGCACTAGTTACTATATTAGGCCGAGTTCAAAATATTATAACTCAAGAATTAGGTTTTCACAAGGTGTCGGCGAGATGGGTGCCGAGATTGCTTTCAGCTGACCAGAAAAGGGTTCGTTTCAACATTTCTCGTTACTGTTTGGAGCTGTTTGAGTCCGACCCCGATGATTTTTTGCCACGGTTTGTAACAATGGTTGAAAGCTGGGTTCATCACTTTACCCCCGAGTCCAAGCAGCAGTCTAAACAATGGAAGCGGTCTGGTTCACCGACCCCCAAGAAGGCAAAGGTAGACTTGTCAACCAACAAAGTTATGGCATCTGTTTTTTGGGATGCAAGGGGGGTTATTTTGATTGATTATTGACCAAAAGGTGAAACAATAAATTCTAAATATTACTGTAACCTGCTGAGACAATGAAGGGAAAAATAAAAGAAAAACGTCCGGGAATGATCAGTAAAAAAAATTTGTTTCACCAGGACAATGCTCGCGTCCACACCTCTGCAGAATAAACGGCTGAAATTCACAACTGTGGTTTCGAACTGCTGCCCCACCCTCCTTATTCGCCAGATTTGGCTCCGTCAGACTATCACCTCTTTCCAAATTTAAAAAAACACTTGGGAGGATCAAAGTTTTCTACAAATGACGAGGTGATAGCTGCGGTAGACGAGTATTTTGAGGAGCTTGAAGAATCGTAATAAGTTGCAGGAGAGATGGAGGAAGTGCATTGAATTAAACGGTGATTAAGTAGAAAAATAAAAATATTTTTTTTTTACAAAAAATGTTGTTTTCTCAATTAGGCCACGAACTTTTGGATTCACCCTCGTAGTATCAAATAACCTCAGCGTTTATTTTTTTTGTTGCTTATTGTATAGCTTCAGTGACACGCGTCTATTGAATGATGTTAAAGAGATTTTACAAGGGTGATAATTTATGAACTCATTTTATTAAGTGTGTACTTTTGAAACACATATTCTTTGGCAAAAAGTTTTATTTTTTAGTAAGGAACAAAACCTCAAAGTTATGGGATATCAAAAAGAACACCTTGCGTATAGTAAAAAGAGGCAATTTAAGGCAATTATTTTAAAATTCTTTAAAATAATTGCCTTCAACAATCCTGATGAAATTTTTTATTCGGTTTGATACTTTTATTCTCGTTATACAAAAAATCCTTCAATGTTATGACATAAAGAAGAATGACGAACTGCCATACATTTTCAGTACCGCTTCTCTAACAAGAACATGCACGAATCAAAAACTTTAAAGTGTGTCTGAATGCTAGGATGGCTAGGATTTAAATGTAATTATAAGACTTACATAGCAGTTGGAAATAAAAATTTGTAATATTTGAACTAAGAATCATTCAAATATATTGACATATTAACGAATTCTGTCTAATTAAGACATATTGTCACTTCCATAATACGTTTTGTTAATCTTTTAACAAATGTTTCTTTGATACAATATAAACGTACCTGCATATTTATTTTAGCATCGCTCAGTACAAAAAAGTAGAAATATGGAACCACAAACTTTTAAGAAAATAGTCGCTGTTGATGAACACAGCTACTACGAAGCGGTATTTCATCGATAATACTACGACGTGGTACTACAAGAAGTTTTGTAGTAGCGCGTAGTTGTCTTTATTTTAATGGTAATTTAGAGTGACCATGGTTTGCTTACTATGCTAGCAGATATATTAATATCCTTGTAAAAAAAAATATACAAAAAAATTTTGCAAAAATCGTTTCTTAAATGATACTTAATGTGTAAAAAAAATTGGGCCGGTGACCACAAATAAAACTTACCCCACTTAGTCTTATTAACAACATCGTCAAGTTTCTTAAGATCATTCTTTAGCGAAAACACGTTGAAGGCGATGTTATTTTCGAAGTATTCGTTCGGTTTTACTTCTAACTCAGCGTATTGTTTGTCTAGCTCTTCTTTATTCAGGATGTAGTCAGGAAATCCTGGAAAAGGAAACATAAATTATTATTAATTTCAAATGTAATGTAAACTTTTTAAGTATGAGAAATCCCGTTCACGTGGGAAATCTAGACCAACCTATAAGTTATTTCAGGGTGTGCATGTAACATCATCATCATCACAACTCTTTGTAATGAGCCCACTGCAGGGCATGAGTCTCTCCCCTGGGTGAAGAGGAGGTATAGGCCATAATCCACCAAGCTGGCCCAGTGCTGGGTGGTGGATGTCAGAATTTTCAGGGCGCCAAAGTGGCTTCTGACAAACCCTAACGACCACTGTATACAAGTATACAGCACCCGGGACCGACTGCTTAACGTGCCCTCCGAAGCACGGAAGTCGTCGTGAGAAATGAATGGTCGGCGGTCACCCATTCAAGCACCGACCACACCAAACGTTGTTTAATCTGTGATATCGTATGATACACACAGTAACCACGGCGCCACGACGACTACATTTACATTTGTATGTGTTACAGTAAAAGCCCGTGTTTTTGATTATTTTTTTAGTTTTACCGCTAAATCTTAGAATTTTAAAGCCATTGACGGTCTCCTTGGTGCAGTGGTCTAAAGGCTACAACGTCAATCGTGAGGTCACGGGTTCGATTTCCGCACGGAACAAAAAAATGTTCCGTGTCAGGGTGTGTTTATTCATAATGTATTTATATCAAGGACTGCATACCGGTATGAATTTCTAAACATTTTTTTCTGTATGACGTCATACCGTTAAACTAGGTGTATTTAAAAATAACAGTACAGGAATTCATACTGAAATAATTCGAGTACCTACCTTTTTTATTATTGTAACATAACTGATTTTTTTTTCAGTTAACTGAAATTTTCCGGTATTAATATTAAAATTTTATTTTTAAATAACTGTAGAATGTTAGATAGTTTAGTTGCATGCCTATGAAGCGTAGGTACATATGCTGACCTATACATTTCGGTACAGACATTAAATAAGTTAAAATATTTCTGTACTAAAAACATCTACAGAAAATAATCCGGTATAAAGTATTTGGGTACTGATATAATTAAATTAGATTTTAATAAATTGTACAGCTATTGTGTTTGATGAAACAGTACACTTATAAGGGTACTGAAATTTTATTAGTACTATCTATACATATAATAAAATGGTAGGAAAGTCAAAACTGTACATTGAATATTTTTTTAAAATAATACTTGGGGTATGATCTACAATCGAAACAGAAACAAAAAATATAGTTTTTAGAATTTTTGTCTGTTTGTCTGTTTGTCTTTCCGGGATAAACTCAAAAAGTACTGCATGGATTTACTTCAAATTTGGCATGAAGATAGTTAAGAAGTCGGGTCAACATATAGGCTACATATTATCACGCTAGCAGTGTTATAATCGTAGGTGCGTTTGGTGCTGCATAGCGTTCACGCAGACGACGTCGCGGGCAGCAGCTAGTTTAAAATAAACATACCGATATGCAGTCCCTGATTTTATATTCCATGTTGACACCTTAGTAGTTGATGTGATTGTCTGGGGATTTTATTTTAAGTATATTTTTTTATTTATTTAAATCACCACCACCCATAGACAACGCTGTTATGATGGTGTCTTGGAATAAAACATATAAATCCAAATTTTACACCTCTTGAGCAAGTAAAACAGTCAATGTTACTTATATTATAAATGTAAATGTTTGGATGTATGGATGTTTGTTCCTCAATCACGGCAAAACGGCTCAACGGATTTGGATGAAATTTGGCATGGTTATAGTGTAAAGTCTGGAATAGCAAATAGGCTACTTTTTATCTCGGTATTCCCGCGGGATTCAGAATTTCGCGGGTAAAACCGCGCGTATCAGCTAGTAATCTATAATTGAATACAAGTCGCTATAGATCAATTTCAGATAGACAACCTTAGATTTATTCTAGTAAACAAAAAAAATGCAAAGCGAAAAGAAAACCGACTTCACCCAAATTTAAATATCTTTACCAAAACTTTGGCAAGCCAAACGTCATCCACTCTAAAATTAATAATAATATTATTTACCAGATTTACCAGAAAATACTTATTTTACAAAAACAGACAAGTTAAATCAAGGTGTACGGACTTATTCTAAAAGAGCTTTAAAAATAATAATATTATTTCCTCTTATAAGTCTACTACAGTAAAGTTTATCTACATTGAAATATACTTAAAAGCGACAACACCATTACTATGCGATCAAATTTTAATACTTTACCCTTAATTAAGAGGGTAGTTTTCTGCTTATATTACTGGCGGTCCCCGCACTAAGCGAACCTGTATCGTAGTGTAATTTCTTATTTTCATTCCTTTTTACACTTAATCGATATTTTAATGACATATATACGAGGGATCGCTCAGTCGAACATCGACTGTTCGGTTCGTCCGGCTATCGATTGGTTGTAGGGTAACAAATCAAGCCTCTGAATTATCTTCATATCTTCTACTCAATGAAACGAGTAAGAAAACATGCCTTCCTATATTCCATATTAAAAGAAACGCCATGGTGTAGTATTCACTAAGACCTAGTAGAGCAGCAAGACTAGTGTGTCCATCATCAAAACTGACAATGCATAGTGTAAAATCAGTCCGATTGTAGGATATGTAATAGAATTACTGGCTCGCACACGCACTTAATGGACAGACACCAACACGTCTACTCTCGCCTATGGCTCTCGTATATCATTGACGTGGTGCGCCCGAGATAGTAAATGTCTGTTGAACTGAATGAGTGAATGACCTAAATGAACGCATACACTACATCCCTTCCTTATCATATCTTTTTAAATTGAATTAAATGAAGATGTGATACCTGTAATAAATTTAAATCACATGCCGATTTATAACATTGTTATTTTATTTCCTTTACCAGGAATCTGAAATTTTAAATATGTAATAATCTAATCTAATCATCTGCAAATAAACGTTAATCGAAACAACTTCTCTCACTTACTTCTACTTCTCACTTCTCTGAACTTACTTCTACTTCTACTTCTTCGTCTTCTTTTTCCGGCACTACAGCCTCCTATTCTCCCTCTAATTTTTTAAATGAACAATATTTCTTCTTTAAGTTTGTCCCGTTTCATTATTTCTTACACAGCAGTCTCCTGCATTGTTAGTTTCTACTGTATGTAGTCGGATTGAAATTAGTGCCAATTTAATCGTTCTGTCCATATTTTTAACATACACTTTTTCACCCTCAATTATTTACGATTCAGCAGCTCTTCGTTTTCTATCTCCATACTCCTTACCTAACTCTTTCTGGAATCTGTCCCTATCTCTCACGTCCAAATCACTTACTTACTTACTTACAAATCACGTTCTTTTTTTTCTTCATTCATTTTATGTAACTTTAATTTTTAAGATAGTTTATCATTTTAATTTATCTTAACATTAATCATAGGATTTCTTTTTTTACTTTCTTTTCAACCTCTTGTTAATATCTTTTAGTTTTATAATATTTCCGTTTTGTTTATAATTTACCATAATTTTGTATAATTTTCATTTCATTTTCTCCCTCTTGTCAACGCCTTTAACTATATGTGGAAACTTGTAATTGGCCTTCAGCTTCCAACTCATGTCCTGCATGTGTTGTTATTTATTCATGTTTAAATGTAACCACCTAGCTGTAAGTTTTCCTAAGATTCTAAAATTAAAATAAAATAAAAATAAATATTCGTACAAACATTCTTTTATGTCTTTTTGTTCTATTCCACCGATACGTAATCTCTTCAAAATGTCCTTGTTCTGCCTTTTGACCTCCCCATTCAATTGACGCCAATATGGGATTGTATTATGAAGATGGATATTACTCTCTCTACAATTGCATGAAATTCTTCGCTGACAAACTGCTTCCCGTTGTCGGCAGTTATAGAAACTGCGTAACCTAGCCTGCTAAATATTTCTTTAAGTACAGGCTAGCCTGGAAAATTTGCCAGCTAGTATCGATACAATAAATAAAGACCTCTCAAAAGTGTTTTCGTGGCGCACTGGTCACGGCCTTGTCGTAAATACGTCAAAGACCCAGGCAATTATTATTGGTAGTCAAAAACTTATCAACCGCATAGATTGGTCACTCTGCCTTAAATTATATTTAACGGAGAGGCACGATTTTTTTTTTTTATAGCAAAACGTAAAAAACCTCTGTCTTATTTTTGACACTACGCTATCAGATAGACGAGTTAAGCAGAAAAATGTTTGCAGCTACCTACTCGCTGAAGCGCCTACGCAATCTCCTTCCCTTTTCCACCAAAACATCGATTGCACATGCTTTCATTTTATCTATTCTCGACTACGCAGACGTATGCTATCTGGATATCACTGAAAACCAACTCAATAAACTTGCAAGCTTACAGAGATTTTGGACTATGCAAATATGATCACGTGTTACACCGCGCTAAACTAAGTGGCTTTCTATTCGCTTTCGCCGTATATCCACGTTCTCTGTCTACTGTTCATTCCTACTGCACCGCGCTACTTTCATGAGTATCTTAAATTTCGTCACTCCCTACATGAGCGTATTCTACGATCAATGGACAACCTTATGCTCAGTATACCTTTACGCTCTACGGATTACCAACAAAAATCATTTATGGTTCGAACAGTAAGCTTGTGGAACGAACTTCCTCTAAACATTAAATCCGCAAAATCACTTCTATGTTTAAAAAACTACTTAAATCCCACAACTTGTCAGCGTTTGAAGTAAGCTAATCATTAATTTGTGTACTATAATATGTCTATATTTATATATAATAGTCATACATATACATATAGTTATTCGTTTATTATATATCTTTGTGTGTATTTTTATCTTTAAACATGTTCATAATTTAATTATATTGATTTGTAGTCCATGTTTTATAGATTAACTAGTATGCCTTAACCCCAAGCTATTTTTTACGATTGTCCCATGTCCATGGTTGTCTGGCAGAAATCGTTGCCAGCGATAAGACCAATTGTGTAATCTAAGTCATTTTGTTTGTATTTTAAATTGTTATAATTTAAGGTTAACAATAAAGTGTAAATAAATAAGTAATTGATTGATCTGAGAACTTGTGATTGACTTGGTAACTTTCACTTATTTGTACCTACTATAGTAGACAATGATAACTAGTAGGTATTCGCCATTGGGAAGGGGACCTAAAAGATCCATTGCCGCGTCTACCCAAAGCCCTATCGGTAACTCTCGCCTTTTCATAGAAACTGGCGGGCTAGGTAGAGCTACCAACATACATCCCTTGCCTTTACACTTTACACTTGACTTTACGTTGACTTTACAACGATTTCTGTATCCTTGTCGATGCGTGGCCACCACACCTTCGATCTTAAACGTGCCTTCTTTGCAACAACGCCCCGTAATAAAATATTCTCAAAGAAACACAACTCATTCTCGATGATTTCATAACTTTTTCCGACATTGTCCTAGTTATTTTTATACAACCATTTCTTAGCACTGCATATTTCCTTATCCGTCTCAGAAGCACTTATAATGTCACGCATTGGTATTGCTTGTGGTCGCGCAAAGAAATTTCCTGCTTCTCAAATCCGCATTTGTCTGCTTGATTGCGTACCTAACTCTTCCATTTTTCCCCAGTTTCTTGTTTTAATTGTCTAAATACATGTCGTTCATAGGCCTTACTCTATTTAGGTACAAAGTATTCATTTAGTTTTTCTAAAGCAATTTCAAAAACATCCGCTGCAGTACCCGACAAATCTGTTGATGCAATAACTACTGCATTGGCCCCAGGTAAATTTGAATAAATTTCCTTAGTCCTGGTCCTCTAAAATGCTACAGAGTTGCTCTTTTCTTTGCGGAAATATGAATATCAGCCGCCTCAAAGTAAATTAGCAGTGATCTTTTCCACCGTTCCCAACGAACGCCTACTGTTGAAGTGTCACCTTCCACATCAAGATTATCCGGCCTTTGCATGAAATTTGCCATTTCTCCTTTTTACTTACTAACTTTCTACGGGCTACCGAAATACCCTATGATGAAACAACCCTATCTTTGTGAAAATATACAAACATATACTTTATGCCCTACTCTAAATAAAAGTAGAATTTAACCAGCCACTTTGTAGGAGCGTAATGTAACCTACTAATTTAATGGCAGCATAATATAACCTACCAATTTAATGGCAGCACCCAATAATCTACCAATTTAATGGCAGCATCCCATAATCTACCAATTTAATGGCAGCAGCTCATAATCTACCAATTTAATGGCAGCAGCTCATAATCTACCAATTTAATGGCAGCACCCCATAATCTACCAATTTAATGGCAGCACCCCATAATCTACCAATTTAATGGCAGCACCCCATAATCTACCAATTTAATGGCAGCAGCTCAAAATCTACCAATTTAATGGCAGCACCCCATAATCTACCAATTTAATGGCAGCACCCCATAATCTACCAATTTAATGGCAGCACCCCATAATCTACCAATTTAATGGCAGCACCCCATAATCTACCAATTTAATGGCAGCAGCTCATAATCTACCAATTTAATGGCAGCACCCCATAGTCTACCAATTTAATGGCAGCATAGTATGACTGACATACTTATTTCGACATAATTTTAATAATATACGCAAAGATACAAAAATCTACACTCGGTTGTGTACACTCAACCAGTACTAGTTTTAAGACTTGCGTATTGAAATCAAGAATATCCAATGATCAGGATACATAAAAGATAAATCTTTAAGTAAAAACTAAATTACTCATTTGAAGGAAATATCTGCATACGAAAAACAATAATAAAAGAAGTTAAAGAAGAGTGGCTAAAAGAAAAATAAGAATAATGATAATAACTTAATCAGTTAATTTAATGCACACTTTTGTACTAATAATGTCTATTAGAGTTTCTTAAAACATTATTGAGATTTAAAATAATATTTTAAATATTGTGATTGTTTGTATTACTTTATAAGAATATAAAAATAATATTTTTCTAATAATCTTAACATTTCTCATATTCTATAACCTGTATGAGCATTTCTTTAGGTGACATAGTATGACGTGACTGAAAGGTAATGTAAATTATTATTCAATCACAAAGTAATAATAAAATACTTGTCTATGATTTTTGATAATTCATCGAAGAGTCTGTCTGTATGGTTAAAAACTTTGCCTGGCAGAATGACATATATAAACAACAATAACTATAATATTTAGAAAGTTTTCCTTTTTTTTTTTTTAACAGTTGGCAGTATTCCATCTGTTAACCAATCAGAGTAATTTTATTGTTTTGACCCTAAATAAACAAGGAATAGCAACAATAATCTGGAACATTCCGCCATTTTATATTAATGCTAATGAATGAATAAAATTGGTTATAGTTAAGGTGGTATAAATTTAAGTGATGAGATTGTGAGAATTTATGTTGTATTATCATTACTTAAATTATTTAATATCAGTACTTGACGTCGATAATACGATTTTAGCCATTTAATTAGGTTATACCATCATACAATAATATTAAGGTTAATCGACTGAAAATAATTAATTTACAAATTAGTAACTCTGATGAATATGCTTATCATTAATTTTACTTTTTAGCTATAGTAATTGTATTTGTTAATTGAGATAGAATGTATTAATGACCTGTCGAGTTATTATTGCTACTTATATTTATTTTCTCTTTATTTTATATAAATATGAAGCAATTAAAAATGTACCTTTTTGCTCGTCGCCACTTGTAAAATCAGTCCGATTGTAGGATATGTAATAGAATTACTGGCTCGCACACGCACTTAATGGACAGACACCAACACGTCTACTCTCGCCTATGGCTCTCGTATATCATTGACGTGGTGCGCCCGAGATAGTAAATGTCTGTTGAACTGAATGAGTGAATGACCTAAATGAACGCATACACTACACATAGTACAAGCTCATTTATAATGACTATAAAAATCTTTAATCATATTCCACCTTACATAAGAAATGAACAAACATATGAAAAAAATGTAAACTTACTGAAATTATTTTTAGTAAATAAATCTAAACGAATTTCTGAACGATAAACAAACATTGATATAATACAATATAAAATTAAACATTAATATTTAAATAAAAATAATAAATAATACCTAACATGACTACATATAAATAATAAAAATAGCATTACTACAAGATTATCAAATTAAAGGTTAATTAAATATAAATAGTGAAATCTTAATAATTATTTATAAAAAAAAGTAAATACTACAAATATATTATTGACTTAATAATAAAATCATTAAAAATAATACATATATTAAAATTAATCTAGCCACAATATTTAATTAACAACTTTCACTTGTACTTTTCTTTAATCGCGAATTAAAGGTTTTGATTTTTATTTAAAATCCAAGATTAAGTTAAAACCAAGGGAATCCTACTCTTTCATTGCCATATCTAAACTAGGTTCATAATTTTACATGTTACTATTATATAAACTCTAATCATTGTAACTCTATACCTACCACCTGTATTATTATGGAAAGCAATAAATAAATAAACAATAAACGCCAAAATCGTAACAAACATTAAACCCTCTCCTCCTTTTTATGATTAAAAATAAAACCTTACCTATCATATCAGTTATAGCATCAGCCTTCGTATCCGCAGCCTCCCTGGTCTCCGCGTCCATCCAGACCAAATTCTTCAGATTCCTCTTAAAAGCTGCTCGGATGTTGTCTATCATGATCTCTCCCTGGGTCTTTGCTTCCCCGTGGAATACTTCCCGGACGAACATGGCGCCGACGGCAAATCCTGAAATAGTTTAATAAGTATATCAATTTAGCAATACATCAAAGTTTATTAGGTACACAAATTAAAAAAAAAAACTAAAATGATAAATATTCATACTTATTAATAATAATAATTTGTTTATTGAAAGAAAT
Source organism: Stenoptilia bipunctidactyla (assembly GCA_944452665.1). Lineage (NCBI taxonomy): Eukaryota > Metazoa > Arthropoda > Insecta > Lepidoptera > Pterophoridae > Stenoptilia > Stenoptilia bipunctidactyla. The sequence continues at coordinate 10,755,468 of OX101743.1, forward strand.
AAAGGTACAAAGAAAAGCTTAAGTTGCTAATGTTTATGTCACATAAATATACATAAACAATTTTACAAATAAACACATGACATAAGTTACATTGCAGAAGTTTACAAAACAGTCCAGCGGGGCTAACATGCTACCGTCGACAACGATAAATCGGGCCTTTTATCGATATTTTCTTAGAATATGGTATTTACTGTATGTAATTTATTAAGATTATATTTGGTTCTGTGGTCTTAATCATGGTATCAAAACGAGTAATTCTATCTATTATGGTGCGCATATTAGCTTACATAATAGGATAAAATAACAAAATAATATTTAAATAAATGAAAAATGTGATAAATAAAAACATTTTTCATTTATTTAAGAATAATTAAGCATTTTAAATTTATCTTGTCGATTCGACTATTTATCGATGGTTGCATGCTAGCCCTGCAGTAAGTAAAAGCTTTATCATAATACTCTGCTTCCTAAACTGGGAGGTTATCCTGTAAATTAGGAAGCAGTTTTCGACCGTGTTCGATATTTAGGGTATATAATTAATGTTCTGTAAAAATGGGCGTGTGCGCTTAGTGAGTGTTTGTGGTTGTGTGCATGTGTGATGACGTGTATTCTTGAGTTTGTGTGATATGAGTGTAGTTACGTATAGTTGTAAATGTTAGTGTTCCTCTATGACGCATATTGCAGTATCTTTTCTGTGTTCTGGTAGTCTAGTTTTTTAAGCCAGGTGATTAGTTTATTCTTTATTTCGTATACGTTTAGATGGATTATGTTTAGTTCTTTTAGTTAATACTTTAGCTTTGGGAATTTCGATACATTTGAGATGAATTTAGTAGGAAGATTTAATTTTTTTTATATTGTCTTTCATGTCAAGTGACCTTAGAGGCCAAGGTGGCATTTATTTATTCACGATAAAGCTTTTCAGCCAAAATTGAAAATACAATAAATAGATTATGTTTATAACCATTGTTGAGGTACTTGTCTCCGAATATTTCCTCGGATTTATATCATTATTACAGGCCTTATGAGTCTGTCCCCTGGGTGACGAGGATTTTCACTAATCAGCAGTGCGATCACAGAACTTTATCGAATCGTAAGTTAACGAATGTTTACGAATGCTCGTATAGTATGGAGTCGGTTGCAAGTTTTGAGTAACATACATTGCAATTTTTTATTTTACAGATATTTTACAGATTTTACAGATATGAGTACAACATGTTTACAAACATTCAAAATTAACAAGGCACACATTTATTTAAGCTGGCCGTGCGGCAATGGATAGATTTCAATTTTTTCTTAAAAACCATCTCCATACTATACGAACTTTCGTAAATATTCGTTAACTTACGATTAAATAAAGTTCTGTGATCGCCCAGCTGAAACGGCTACTGTTTAACTGGACCGACTGTTTAACGTGGCCTCCGAAACACAGAAGCCATCGTAGAAAATTGATTGTCGGCGGTCACTCATTCTTGTACCGATAGCGCCGAACGTTGCTTAACTTGCTATGTCGAATGATGACAAGTATGCTTATATGCAGTATACGTTACGACATATCGCGATAATTCTGAAATCTCAAAGTCAAGCCCAAAGTCAAAAGATTCCTTATTCCGTAAGTATTTAAATACATTTGAAATAAGCCAAACACTTTACAAATTGAACTGAATCTACCAACACTTCGGAAAGTCGATTTGTTGAGAAGAAGTGGCCAGAAACTTAACAGAAAGCATCTTTTAAAAATACACAATAACAATTTACAGCCAGGGAATCTTTTCACATAACTCTTATACTTAAATCTATCGAAGGGTTAGTCTCTCTAGCAATAGTTAATCTAGCAACCAGCACTAGGCCAGCTTGACTTAAACCTCCTTGTCATCCAGGGGAGAGACTCATTCATAGCGACCTCATAAAAATATTAAGGTGACACAAGAGGCACTGCACCACGACGATCTTAAAACTTATTCTACTTAGGGTGACTTTTTCAACGTATATTTAAAAAACAAGACATTTCAATTTACGTAAAGGTAAAAAGTACAGTAAGGTAAGTATGCTGGACTGGGAGCGGAAGAAAAACATAGAATGTGCCAGCTGCTTCTCTTCCCGGGCATACTGTAAAAGTCATTTAAGGGGCAGAGGTTTGATTGGCGTTTTTGTGGGCGATAGGCTAACCCCTGTCACTGCAATAGTCTCTCTCCATCATTTTAATACCTCCAAATTTGTCAAACGTGACATCAGATGGTTTTATGGCCTCTGGTATTCTGCCTACCCCATAAGGCATACAGGCGTTAAGTAATGTATGTATGTAAAGGTAAAAATGATTAGCGCCTAAATATGTTTAGTTTCCCTGAGAAACTTTTTCGCTCAACGTATCTAAGAGTTAAAAAATGTTTGGTTAAATGCGTTTCAAGGAGAATTAATAAAGGAGTCCTTACTTACAGTGTGTAGATAGTCTATTGTCACTTACCGATAGCATTATTAGTATCAGTAACGCAATATCTCCACGATTCCTCGGTTCCTTCAGACCCAAATAACGCTTTTCTCAGTATCTTGGTAGCGTCGCGGAACGTTTTTGATAAATATGTCGACAGTGATCTTGATACTTGCCACATCATGTAACTTGTTAGAGTTCTGGAAGAAAGAGAGGATTAATTTAAGCTATTATGTTGTAGAGTAATTTATATCCTATACAGGGTGACTGGTACATGACCCGCCATAGGAAAACAGCATATAGATGGGATCATTTGCAAGCATTTAAAGCCTACTTTCTAAAGGCTAAGTCTTATAGTTTTGGAGATAGGCATAGATTAGTGCTTTTTTGATATTTTCCCAAAATTTTGCCTTTAGCCTCCCACAACTTTTTATTAATCCTATTCTATTTAATGACGACCGGCTGGTGTAGGGATAACGTACATTGCCTTCTATGCCAGAGGTCCTGGGTTCGAATCCCGGCGGTGACGGATATTTGTGTGATGAACACAGATATAAGTCGTCAAGTCATGGATGTTTATTTAAGTTTATTTTCTAATAAAAAAAATGTATTTATTCAATATGTATGTTTATATATTTCTTAAGTTTATCAGTTAACTAGTATCCATAACACAAGTTCTTTAAGAAACTTAATTTGGGCTAGATAATGTTGTGTGAGTGTAAGAAATATTTTTTTTTTAAAGTATAAGACTTAACCCATAGAAAGTAGGCTTTAATCTACATGCTCTTTTTCTTTGGCGGGTCATGTACCAGTCACCCTGTATACATATTGTACGATAAAATCTGCTACGTTGGTTTGTAAGATTGGATTTTAATAGCCCCTATCTCCATTGTATAAGCGAGGTGTAAAAAGTAACAAATTCGAGTGACCCCCGATTAATGGTGAGACCCCTACAGGGTCCGCATAAAAATCTGCGGCCAAATATCACCATTCGAGCACTGAGGGGTCTAGTAAAGTCTTATGAAGAGCTAGTTCCTTACTTAATTCGTGTTCTGTCATTTTAGACCTTATTCTTACCATCAGGAGAGATCAAAGTAAAACGAGGCTTTAGTCACCGATAAAAAAGGTACTTCGGTACATAAAATAATAAGCTTATAATGAAATACCTACCATTAATTATTAGTTTATATTACAAAGGTACAACCTGTACCCTGGCAAATAATGCAATGCAGTAAACTGACAGTTTCAAATGTCAAATAGAAAAATAATGATACCAGTTAAAAACTTCGTAAATACTGAATGAGAACGATCGAAAATGAATAACTCTTTGTCATTCGTTTTGCATAAAATTTTAAAGCTTCGTCAAAGTAACTTTAATGAAAATAATTGATTACCAAACTTACCGAGTGCTTTAAAACGGTTACAGTCTAAGTAAAATCGACTTGATAAGTACTTAATTTTTAAACTCCTTTTGTCGTTAAAAATTAATATTCTGCCTTTTGCTAACAGCACCATGACAAAAGAATGTCTTGTGAACAAAAATATATTACGATATTATTATTAAAAAAATAATTACATTCATTCACTTAAACCTCATCACTATTATTTTTTCTTCCTCAAAGTGGGCACACTGGAACTGTCATTTTACTGCATTGAATTATTTGCCAGAGTATAGGCGAAGGTTAGTAATAATTGCTTACCTTTGGTCCTCCTCCGTTCGACTATATTTTTTTATGACTTTCGATAAGTTTCTAAAGTAATCCGGGGCATACACCACTATTCTTTCTTCTTCAGTAATCTAAAAAATAATAAAAAATTATAACAACTATAAATAAATAACAATAACATCCTTGTATAAAAATAAATTAAATACTTTTTGAGCGGAATTCATAATAATTGGTCTCTTAAAAAGCTGTACAATAAAAATTTAAAATGTATATATATTTCAATTAGCAGGTAGAGAATACAAGACATTTTAATTTCTGCAAATTCTTAGAGCTTAAAATCCATGAAATCTGAAGTAATACTAAAAAACTGCAGAGTTTTTTGTTTGAATGTTATCTCAAAATCCAAGCTGTCAAATAAAATAAAATGTGATAATTATTCAACGTACTGAATATTTAGTAGACTAGCCACCGCGCGCGGTTTTACCCGCGTAACTTTTGATCCCGTGGGAATTTCGGTATAAAATATAGCCTATAACCTTCCTCAAGAGTTGGGCTATCAAATGCAAAAAGAAGTTTTCAAATCCCACTTGTAGTTTCTGAGATTAGCGCGTTCAAACAAACAAACAAAAAACAAACTCTTCAGCTTTAATATATTAGTATAGATTAAATAAGTTCAAACAAACAAAACACTCTTTTTCTTAAATAGGTAGAAAAATTCAATTAAACTTACAGAACGATTAACCAACTTGAAAGCATCATTAAAAAACATTGTCCAATTCAAAAAAGGTGCTTCTTTCTGCCACTCTTTCAAAGTAAAAGGGTTATATAACCCCTCTTCATCCCTTCTATCTTCCGAAGGGGTTGTTATATTCGCTAGTTCGGTCTCGAACTGTATAACTTTAGCCATTTGCAATCTTGACTCCGATTTATCAGCGCCGAGTAAGACGCATATGCGCGTCATATAATCGAGGTACGCGTCTAGAACTTTCTTGTGTGCAGTTTTGTTTAGGTAGTTGTCTCGTGTGGGGAGATTTAAACCTCCTTGGTCCAGCTAAAAAAGATTTTAGAATAAAATAAAAGGGGTCGATTATTTCTATAGACCGCTGTAAGGCCGGCTTAGAATAGCAATACCACTCCTGAAGAAGCATATCGTAAAAGGTGACTAATTGCTTGGTTGACAATTGCTAAGCGCTTGGTGGTACCTACAACCACTTCCTCACTTACCATCAGGTGAGATTTAGGTCTAACGCGGTGAGGTCTTTATTTAGTCACCAATAAATAAAACTACTTTTTAACCGGATTAATCGCGTATAATTTATATTTTACATTTTAACTCGATGTTTCGGTGTCTTTGCAGACCCCGTGGTCACGAGCGACTGAGGTGTCAGAAGTCAGATTGATAGTGGAAAAAGTTATACATCATCTCCATCTATTTCTCAGTCTTCGAGCGTAGCCTTCAGGGTTAACACAAAATGAGCTGACAGTGTCTTGAGTTTCAGGTTGTGCTGTTTGTTGGATGTTTGATTTAATATATTTGAGGCTTAAATCCGGTTAAAAAGTAGTTTTATTTAAATTATGAATCGTGAAAACTTAAGACAATATTAAATAAAATAAAAAATGCTGTGGGACCATGACAGTGAACGTAGCAATAAGCATGACTTTGAGGCTAAGTAAGTTAAAAACATTTTTTAAATTAACGAATTATCAAACAACTTTTGCATATTGTTGCCTCTTGTAGCTTAAACATTGCTTCATCTATAATAATTGTTTGCGCCGTAGATATCTATTCGCGAAGGTTCTACCTCATTCACTCATTCTCCTCATTGTCTCCTTCATTCCCCTATCCTTTTCCCTAGTGTGAGCGAGACAACGACCCGGACGCAGCGCTGACAGCTTAGTAGCTGTCAATGATCAAAGACTCATCCCGAAATCGTTTCGTGGTGTGGACACGCGCAGTGAAATTGAAATACATTTTTATCGAACTCAAATACCAAACTTTTAAGTGCACTGAGAAGAAAAGCTGCATCAGCCATCGGTGGGTCGAGTTTATCTACAGGCTTTCCTTTATATTCCATTATTCCCTTGCGTCCTTCCATTTTGGTCTTTCCCCGCGCCTTCAATAATGCTGGAAGAGTTGTAATTGGCCAACTAAAATCTTCCTTAGCCTTGAACCTCATCTTAATTTACCATCAGGAGACATAGAGTCCAAATCAAAACGCTTTTATGATAGACAAAAAAAAGTGAACTAAAGTGTTACGATTTCATCCATTCACGAAATACATATTCACTTGAAACTTGTAAGAACCAGGCCTATAGTGGTCGGGAAAAAAAGACGCAAAGTTTGTTTCACTCCTTATCGACAGGTATCATATAAACTATTAAACTATAATATGTGGGTACTGTAGTGAAAACATCCAAACATTCAAATCAAGTTTATTCTTACGGTAAAAACACAAATTTACATTAAAAAATACAAAACAGAATCTAAATATTAAAACAGCACAAACATGACATACAGCGAACAACAGACGCTCTTAATTATTTAAATATAGAACCTGAGCAGTGTTGCCACTCGCTATAAAAATAATATAAAAATAGGGATTTAAAAACCCATTTAAAGGGTTACCCGTTTGTTTCGGCTACCGAAAAGAATGGCTTTTTACCTTATTATTTCGGTAAGTTTTTATCACGGTCGCTATTCATTATACGAATGAAATTGATCGTGGAACTATAATAAAGGGACGCGAATAGGTTTTCGCAGTGACCAGTCTGGTGAATGGTGAGCATGTTGCATTTGTTTGTGTTCACGAAATACCAGAACGTTCCGGATACCTTTGTAATATATATTGTAAGGATAGGACGTTTGTCTTCCATGTCACCTGATGGAAAGTGCGCATGAAGACTATGGTGTTACACGTCCATCCACGAGAAACCTATTTGTTCCACACCTTGGCAATCCGTACCAAAAAGGAACTATCGAAGCGTTTTGTTCGACTTCTTGGTAAATCCACTATATAGGGATGGAAGTTCTGTCTGCGTCTGGTAGTCCGGTGGTAAAAAGGAGTGGGTTCGATTTGGTCAAACTCGTTTTGAGCACTCGCACACTCACCAAAATGTAGCCGATAAAATACTGTCAAACAAGCAACCTTACGACGATGTTCCAGCGTCTGCAATTTTTTATTTGTAAGGTTGTTGTTATTTATGACTTTACGGGCTCTTCGGTCAACAGAGTCTAGCGCTTTGAGCTGGTACATGCACGACCTCACTTGGGCTATGTATAAGTTGAGCAGCCGTTCAGGGCTGAAGTACCGTCGGACTTTCGAGATGATACCCAATTTTTTGGAAGCCGTTTTAGCCATAGACTCAATTTGTTGTCCGAAGTTTAATTTGGACGTTATATTGACGCCCAAAAGCCCTAGATGGTCGGTGATCGGAACAGATACATTCTGGAAAGAGGGCGTAAAAGTACCTCTATTATTTAAGATTTAAAAACCTCACTACCGATGCCGTTATATCCCTACATTAAAAGCGCTTTATACTTACAACTATGACATGTTTTGACGAATTTCGATCATCTTCAGTAACTGCCCAATTGAATAACCCTCCTAAATTGTACCTGAAATTAAAAGTAAAACTTAAGTGGGACAAATCAAATCAATTTATTGCGAAAAGTATGGTAATATTTGATGGTACACATTATACTATGAGCGCATACTTTACTGTATTACAGCATGCAATATTGTAATCTTATGAATTTATTAACAATGTATTAGTATATTATTACTAGGTATTACATTATTATTATTAAAAAAAATATACATATAATTCTCATAACACTCCATGTCATAATTATTTACATTCTTATCTACCTATGTCAAATTTAAAGTTTAAAAAAAACATTAATGTCATAAAAACACTCATTAATTAGCCATTGTCGTAAGACAGCTAATTAATGCAGCAAAAGAAATTCTTAAAAACCAAAGATTATACGAGTGCAAATATAGCGATTACATATTCGTTAGGTATTTTAAAATAATAGCCCCCTACTTAATAATTAAGCTAACCATCAAATGGAAAAACACAGGGTGTTTTAGTTAAGACTGAGCATAGTTTCAGAGTTGATAGGAGGCACAAAAAGATGAAAAGCAATATTTATTATATTCAGTGTACAAAAAAGTTATGAGTTTTTGAATTTTAAGTTCATAATAGTAGGCACTAAATGAAATAGTTTGTTTCTATTTTTAATTGGCAGTTCAATAATAATAATAATAATTCTTTATAGTACACCAACAGCATTAGTAACATTTTACAACACATTTTAAAACATTTGAACAAAGGCGGCCTTATCGCTCAAAGCGATCTCTGCCAGGCAACCCAGTAAGGACAGGACATGAATAGAGGAAATTAGGGTGGGCGGTGGTACAGATTTCATAAAATAGACTACATACAAATAATAACATATTAACACCTATACTTTTTAAATAAAACGAGACACCAAGAGAAATAAATTTGAGTTTTGATCATCAGTAGGCAAAAAAACTAAAAAAAAAATAGATTTTGCCTATACAGGATTAATTTTAATTAGCACATCACCCCTTGCAGGCAGCCTCTCCATATCAATCCCAACAATAAAGGGTGATTTGGAAAAACAACCAATGTCCAAATTTTTGGAGTTTTTTTGGCTCTATGGATTCTTTGTTTCCATATGTGTAAAATTGGAGAAGATATTTATTCAAAAACGGCCGATGTCCAGTTCAAATATACCTCCGAAATTTTGGCGGTTCTGGAAAAACAACCAAGTCCATAGTGTTTCCGGCAAAAAGAACCAAGGACGGTTTAAAAAAACATAGACGGTTTAAAATATATACAGGGTGTCCCGTAAGTCATGGATCAACGGAATGTTGGTAATAGAGGGGATCAATAGCTAATAAGAATACAAAGTTTTATTGTCCTAGGCCAAGTAGTTTTATAGTTATAGTTATTTTTTGTATTTTGTAAAAATTTACATAATGTGAACAAAAAAATTAAAATTTCCACGAAAAACTTTAATAAAATGTTATTATTTTTTTTTCTTAAATGTTAAGTAAACATAAGTTATCCTAAATAAAAGGCTTTTTATTCCTAATTATTGTCGACAAAAAAAATATGTGCTAAAACATATGAAAAGTTTGAATTACAAAATTCGCAATGCAATATTTGAACGAAGCTAGAATAAAAAAAATGTATGGTAACTTCTTGGCCCATTTGCTGAAAAATATCTACAACTAACACAGATTCCAAAATGGTATAACAATGCTACATTACATTAAGTTAAAAGGATAAAACTGGTATTAAACAGAGCAAGTCAGAAAATTCATAGAAATGGTTTTGGGTAATTGCAAGTAATTCTGAGAATTGATTTGCGATCTCTTTCATATTTAAGTCGTTTTTCTCTCTACACTTTCACTCTTAGTTCAAAGTAAGTGTTCGAAGTGCCTTCCCCCTGCTCTTATGGACATTCGACATCTTCTTATAAAACTAGTTCTGAGATTTTAATGCTCGTTCTTTATTTTTCACTCTTTCAGCTACAAGATTCAGCTTTCGTCTTAAATCTCTTTCATCATTTGTTACCGTCTCATAGACTGCTTCTTTGAAATAGCCCCACAAAAAAAAATCCAATGGATTAAGATCGGGCGAGCGTGGTGGTCATGCAATGCTACCTCCGCGTCCAATCCATTGATTTGAGAACGTATTGTTGAGGTATTGAGTCACTTGCCGTGAATAATGAGCGGGGGCTCCATCGTGCTGCAACCACATCCTTTCGCGTACTTCTAGTGGTACGTCCACCAACAAATTATTGAGCGTGATTCTCAAAAACTCCAAGTAACGAGCCCCGTTAAGCCTCGGTGGGAGTTCAAATGGACCGATAACTCTGCAATCAATAATTCCTGCCCACAAATTTACTGAAAATTGGTGTTGGAATCGATCTTCCCTTATTATGTGGGGATTATCTACCTCCCAATGGTGCATGTTATGCATATTAAATACTCCAATCCTTTTAAAACAAGATTCATCGGTCCATAAAATGAAGTTGAAAAACTGTGGATCTTGTCGGCATCGGCGCAGCATTTCTCGGCAAAAATCCACTCGCCGTGGAAAATCGGCAGGTAACAATGCTTGCACCCGTTGCACATGATACGGGTGCACATCATTTCTTTTTAAAATGCGGTGCGCTGTACTTCTTGCAACACCAGTACGCCTTGATATACGGCGGACACTAGTGGAAGGATCTTCATCCACTTCGGCTAACACTCGACGTTCGTCGACTCTTCTAGGTCTTCCCTCGGCATTTCCAACTCCAGGAATTCGACCTTCCATGTAGGCATTATGCACCCGAAGAAAAACTCTGTAATCGGGATAGTGATTGCGATTCGGATAACGCTCACGATACGTACGTGCTGCTAACCGAGCATTTCCGTCACAAAAGCCATATGTGAAAAACATCTCGACATATTCACGAGGAGTGTAGATATGAGGCATTTTTCAGTCAAACAATATCAAAATCACAAGCACAATCAAAGTCCAGCTCAAGATTAGGTCGACAAATGATAGTTGTATCGTATTGAGTGGCAAAAACGGGTCTGTAGTTCCGAGCTATTAACAAGGCACTGAATGCGCGCGCGCGTGTGAGGCGACACGGAGCGGGGGCGGCGAGTTGAGAGGGGAAGTGAGAAGAGCGGGATACAATAAAAACGACTTAAATATGAAAGAGTTAGCAAATCAATTCTCAGAATTACTTGCAATTACCCAAAACCATTTCTATGAATTTTCTGACTTGCTCTGTTTAATACCAGTTTTTATCCTTTTAACTTTATGTAATGTAGCATTGTTATACCATTTTGGAATCTGTGTTAGTTGTAGATATTTTTCAGCAAATGGGCCAAGAAGTTACCATACATTTTTTTTATTCTAGCTTCGTTCAAATATTGCATTGCGAATTTTGTAATTCAAACTTTTCATATTACCAACATTCCGTTGATCCATGACTTACGGGACACCCTGTATATATCTATGATGAACTGAGACTTTTGCGGCCGGGTGTTCACAAAAAAGATGAATTCAGTAGCCTTTACACACTGTGCAAATCTCGAAGACTCTGTGGAACAGAAGCAACGTCATTCTAAAAGTTTGTTAATAACATTGCCAAAAGCACAAGATTTACTTCGTCTTAGTGCTTTTGTTCGTGAGCCCGAAAGTAAGGCCTATTACCAAGAGATATGTCAACAAGTCCTCCCAAGAGCTGCTCAAGATGACATTGATGTTGATGAAGATGACAATAGTGATGGTTGCGACTGATACATGCATGATTTTGGTAATTGAGTTTAAGTCAAAATATATAACTGTTTTATTTAATAAAGTATCCTATCCTTGTACTGGAAATATGCTCAACTTTTCCAAATTTTTATTGAAAAACAGCCAATGTCCTTGTCTGTTTTTGCTGAAAAAGTTATTTACAGAAAACTGAATCTAAAAGTTATTTAAAAATAAATGATAAAAAACTTTGCACTTTTATTGATTTTTACACACTCGTTTAAAATAAAATATCAAAAGAGGTAAAATATACTAATATTTACAAACTTTTTTAAAATAAATGTAACTTTTAAAATTTTCTTAAACACCGTTCTTGTTCTACGACTTCTAAAAATTAATAATTTTTAAAAATTTAAGGTTTCCTATCCAAAAGAATATGTCTCTAAACTGGCTATTACACTGATCCACGCACCTTGCGTCACGCCACGTGCAGCGAGATGCGGGGTTGCGGGGTGATGCAGCAGCATAAAGAGTAATAAATAACGGAGGGAGCAATTTCTTTGTTTTTCTTTTTTTGTGTTATTTATCAAGATTTGTAAAAAGTCGTAGAACAAATGTTGTTGGGATTAATGTGGAGAGACTGCCTGCCAGAGGTGATCTGCTAATTAAAATTAACCCTGTGAAGCCGAATTCAATGGTTTTCTTTAGTTTTTTTGCCTACTGACGATCAAAACTCAAATTTAATTTCATTTGGACATCATTTGTCTCATTTTGTTATGTTCAAAATGGTCCAAAAAGGTTTGCGATTCGATCTCTTACCACCATTCACTTGGTAAAGGTTTTACCAAATACAAAATTTAAAATTCAAGAAATAAAAATGGGATCAAAACCGCGTCCGGATGCTTGTATAGTATAAAACATTCAATTTAGTTAAAAAGATGGCGAATGATATAATTATCCAAACTCTACACCAACCTTTACTCTGACACAGTGTTAACAAAAAAAAAAATAGAAACTCATAAAAAATACCTACGTATTCTGAACATCCTGTAAAAGCCGTTGCAAGTCCCATTTCTTCTGCTTAATCAAGGTGTTGTTCAGAATATGCCATCCTCCCAGCTTCTTTATGATGCTGACCAGGGGTTTCTCTCCAAGTTTCTCTATGGTCTCATTGGTGTCAATGCAGGCGTCGTAGTAGATTCGAGCTTTTGACTCGGCTGCGGCAGGCTCAGTTATGTTTACTTTTTCTGAAATTAAAAAGAGGATAAATAAGATTTGTGCTTTGTTGTCAAGTAGGAATCGGGATGTAAAAAATAACAGTTTTTATACAATAAATTACCCAAATTGAAATATAAAGTATGGGACCCGAAAGTAAACATTAATGAATAAAATACCTCAGCTGACTATACAAACTACACAAATTAAAAATCTTACTTTATGGAGCTGTACAGGGTGGAATTTTTGAATACCATCTGGATGGAGGGAAAGTACTCTAAATAATAGAGATAGCAAAAAGAAACATTCCTTTATTTCAGAAAAGAAAGAGATATTACAGATAATGTGGATGGAGATGAGGATGAGGATAGTCGTCGACAGAGACTGGACACTAACATGGACGTAAACATGGGGGAATGGGATGGAGATGGGAAAGTCAGAGTCAAATTCAAAAAAGTAACATAGTCATAAAGTCTTCAGCAAAACGACCTGGCACCGCTAGCAGCACCCCTTACAGTTTATCAAAAAACTGAAGTGTAGTTTACTTTTAGAGGTATAAAAAAGACTAACTGCATGGACGAGTCTGGATTTTGTTAGCCTTCTCCTCAATTTATGAATGTAAGTATAAATCTGTAATACAAACAATTGCTTCAAAATAAATACCTATTGAGAACAACTTATGACATCATTTTACTCGTAAAAACAATTGACTATATTCTTCGTGAATTATTTAACTGCGAAAATCTTGAAAGATAACAAAGTCCTATTTACTTAAACATTGCTGAAGATATGTTTAAATGCTAATAAAATTGCTGTAAAATACACATTACTTCCTAATAACACGGCCAAATAGGGAAAGAATATTGTTTGTTTTGCAATGCGGAATAGGAATTATCATTGTTATCCTAATTTTTTAACAACATCTGAAATTTTTTACCAATAAATAGTCCGTAGAATGAGGCAAATACATGATCGAAGATTCCCATTCTATTAAAACTCGAAAAAGGGTCAACGATGTTCTAATAATATTTTGAAAGCTACAGAATTATTAATAGATAGGTAGATAATAATAATACTCTTTCCTGCATTTTCTTATGTTCGTTGAGTTTTACATTGACCTGATTTCAATGAAATTTTGCACATGCAATGCGGTCTACCCCGAATTAATACCTACTCGTACATAGGATTTATTTTATGTTGGTAGAAGTCACGATGCAGTGGCTACTCTGAAAGAATCTGACTGAAATTACTTAACAGATATCTTTCACCATTACAAACCTACCATTGGGTATAAAAGCTACATAAGTATAAATTGATAGGCTATATTTTATCAGGATAGAACTGCGCAAACCTGCTATCTACTTATTAAACTATTTCATGTCCACATTTTCGATTCCATTATATTTAGAAAAATGATAGCGTTACAATAAAGTATAAAGTTATTCTTTGATCTGGAAGGAGATGTAAAATTTATTTCCGTCATCGTTCGTAAAATGTTATACCGTGTAGTTTGTCATTGTCTAATGTCAAAATAATGCCCGTCTGCACTAAACTCTACTTAGCATAAACTTAGTTACGACATGCCTAAACTACGTCACACATAATCATTGACTAACTGCATTGTCTTAAGCATTTAGGCATTGACCTAAGTTTAGTGCAACGCAATTTTTATTCCGAAGCACGTCCTAGATACTTAAGCCCCAGCCAGACTGTTGAAAACACGTTAAAAACCAATACTTCCAACCAAGGTTAAAGGAAGGTTAAGTTGTTGACAACTAATTCCGAGTCATCCACACTGTTACAAACGGTAGTTGCAAACAAGGAGACAAACAAGAACAAAAACCAAGGTCACGCTAAGCCACGCCCCAAATCGTCAGGGCGCTTTGATCTCTAGCTTTGGCAACATCTTCGCGATGGCAGTTTTGTACGCAATTGAGGATATAAAGAAGGAAAGGTTGAAACGCAGGCTAAAAAGCTACAAAACTCGAGTCATTTAAAGTTATAGTTACATAGTAAAATATACAATAACAAGCGTACGCACTGTCCTTAACACAGACATACATCTACATGGATAACGCAAATGCATGTACTTTTCGTGTCAGAACCCTGACAGTAATCCGCGCGTATGTATGTCTGTATCTGAATCTGTTTGTATTTCCCAGTAATAAATATCAGCTGTGACGTCACAATAGGTCTTAAAAAGTCGGCACGCTTGGTTCCAATACAAATCGTGACACTTGCGTTGTCTATAGGATGTATGTCTGTGTTTCTAAACACCACCGTTTACAACCCGCCAAGGTCATGCGTAATTTGGTTGTCAACAGCCGTCTTCACTGTTGTAAACTAGCAAGGTCACCTTGGTTTGAAGTTTTGTTTCCAACAGTCTAGCTCGGGCTTTGCGTATCAACTTAGAGCTATCAAAGTTTGGTGCAGACAAGCATAATATGAGGCTTTAATTCTGTTACCAGCTGTTCCATTTGTAGCACCCTAATTTGACATAAGAGATTTAAAATTGGGGAGTGTGATGTCGAATTGACGTCAATGTATATCGAATAAAGGAAGGACCAAAGTATATCCTTTAAGCATACCATCACTGTCTGGGCTGTCTTTACTTTGATCTCACTTTGATTGAACCTCGGGAAAACGTTATACTACTTAGCACAGGCCCTCATACCTCCTAGTTTTGATATGTAAAGTTCATAATAAAACCTAATTCAATACGGTTTTAACAAGATATTATCGCTTTAGATTATTAAAAATTAAAAATCCTAATATATTTAATATAATGAAAAGTGAAAAATTAATACAAGCTAATGTAATAAAAGTATACAAGATAGAAGGACAAGACACATCTGTTTTTAAAAATGTTATTCACATTAAGACGCGAAAAAATCTGCTTTAAAGCGGATTTGGATTAAAATAATAAATTCTGCATGTCTATATATTGAAGCTTGAAGAGTTTGTTTGTTTGGTTGAACGCGCTAATCTCAAGCAAAACTGGTTTGAATTGAAATTTTTTTTTGTGTTCGCAAGTTACGCAAAAATAATGTAAGACGGAATTGTTCTTCTTTAAAAGTTCTATAAAAAAGTCTGCAACTGCATATACCTATCTTTTAAGATTGACTCAAAATAACCATTTTTATTGCTGTAAATCGCGTTCGAAATTCATGAATTAACAAATTTGTCTTTTACATCATTTGATTTCAATCAAATCTTAGGAGATATCGTAATTTTAAAATGACTCCGCAATAAAATTGGTATGTTCGGAAAGACGCGGGCAGGTCAGCGAGTGGTTCGCTGGCCGGCCACTCGCGCTTCTCCGAGATACCTCCCGAACTCTGCCATATTCCCTCAATTATTATTATTTCACTTGGAAATAAGATTTATTTAAAGCACCAAATTTGTGTAACGGGAATCAGACCAGACCAGTATTTCTTTAAACAGTGCTTCTATCCTTAAATAAATAAATAATTTTTATTATTAAACCCTATTAGATGTTACGTTTGACAAATCTGGAGGTGTTACAATGATGGAGGCAGAATATTGCAGTGACAGGTGGTCACTGGCCTATCGCCAATAAAACCTCTAAGTATCCCTATAATGACTTTTACAGTATGCCCGGGAACAGAAGCAGCTGGTACCTATATACGTACAGTTTTTTTGATATTGAAACGAGGCATTAGTAGTTTAGAGGTGAAAGCGTTCCAATAGCCAAAAAAACTGAACTACAGTAAGAATAAACATGGGAATAGGAATTCTAAGGAAATGCTCCTGGTAAAAGCACTTTGGACATAGAAAATGTGGGCAATATTATAATAAATACCTAATTAACCCGAAAGATAGTAGAAAGGTAGTAGAAAAGTATGCTATGTTGATAGGGCTAAATAATTAATTATGCTGCTTAAATTTAAACTTAAAATTATGGAACTCAATAACGTTTCTGCCTCTTTGAAGTCAAAAACCGTAGATTTCTTCGGGATAAAAAGTAGCGTATGTGTTAACACAGGACCTCATGAACTACCCTACCAAATTAAATTGAAATTGGCCGGGAAAACAACCAAGTATATAAGGTTGTTTTTTAGTCACAGGCCAAATTTTTTTTACATAATAAGTATCATTTACCGAAGCGATTTTTGCAAAAAAAAAGTTTGTATTTTTTTCACAAATAGATTAATATATTCGCTAAAATATTCAGAGAAGCGTGGCTACTCTGAAATATGAATGAAAACCGTTAAATAAAGACGACTAAACGACTACTACAAAACATCTTGTAGTACTACGTCGTAGTTTTTTCAATGAAATGCGGCGTCGTAGTAGCTACGTTCATCAACAGCGACTATTTGTAATAAAATTTGTGGCACCATATTTTTATTTTTTTGTACTAAACGATACTTAAGTAAGTATGCAGGTAGGTTTATATCGTATAAAAGAAAATAGCGTTTAAATTTGGCTGGTTACTAAAAACAACCCTGTACAGGTACTTAGATACACATTATAGACTGATAATGGTTGGATGGATGTATTTTTGTTACTATTTCACGCAAAAACTACCGAATTGATTTTTATGAAATTTTACAGTAATATTAGTTTTACCTTCATCATCATCATCACAACTCTTTGTAATGAGCCCACTGCAGGGTATGAGTCTCTCCCTCGGGTGATGAGGAGGTTTAGGCCATAATCCACCAAGCTGGCCCAGTGCTGGGTGGTGGATGTCAGAATTTTCAGGGTGCCTATACGGCTTCTGACAAACCCTAACGACTGCTGTATACAAGTATACAGCAACCGGGACCGACTGTTTAACGTGCCCTCCGAAGCACGGAAGTCGCCGTGGGAAATGAATGGTCGGCGGTCACCCATCCAAGTACCGACCGCGCCGAACGTTGCTTAACCTGTGATATCGTATGATACACACAGTAACCACGGCGCCACGACGAATTACCTTAGAATAACATATCTAACTAATCTAACTAATATTCTCAATGTGAAAGTTTAGATGTATAAAAAAATAAATATTTCTGATACTCACACAACTTTATCTAGCCCAAATTAAGTTTCTTAATGAACTTGTGTATGGATGTTTGTTCCTCAATCAATTTCGATGAAATTTGGCATAGTGATAGTGTAGAATTTGGAATAGCTCATAGGCTACTTTTTATCCCGATATTGACAGGGGATTTGAAATAGCGCGGGTATAACCGCGCGAAACAGCTAGTTAATATATAAAAACAAACAATAAAACATTTTTCATTGAAAATTTTAGACGCATTTCATCCTGTTTTTCAAGATTAGATTTAGGGAATCTTACTCGACTTCTTGCTGATCACAAGCTCGAGTACCACACTTACGCCCTCCCTGAGGAGCGTAAGATTCGTGCCGTCCTCAGGAACGTGCCGTTCGAGCTCTCGAACGAGCAAATCCAAGAGGACTTGTCTTCTCAAGGCTTCCCCGTCGAATCTGTGCACAAAATGCACAGCCGCCGAGGCAAGCAGTTCCCACTTGCGCTAGTAATCCTAGCGAAGAGCCCGCAAGGGCAGTCCATTTTCAGAGGCAAGCCCACCGTGTGCGGTCTCTCCAACATCCGCGTCGAGGTACCACACAAGCGTGGTTTCCCAGGTCAGTGCCACCGCTGCCAATTGTATGGTCATGCGGCGGCAAATTGTCATGCTTCCCCTAGGTGCGTCAAGTGCCTAGATCCGCATGGGACTAAGGAGTGCTCTCGCACTCCCGAATCGCCCACCGCTCCGTCCTGCGTCTTGTGCGGCCAGTCAGGCCACACAGCAAACTTTCGCGGCTGCCCCAAGGCACCGCGTGCTGCCAGGGCTACCGTGAAGCCCATCGAGAACTGGAGAGAGCGACCGCAGCCTAGCTCGGACGCCCCTCCAGTCAGTTCAAAGGCCCCTAAGGCCTTTACTTCTATCGTTCCAGGTCAGCGCAGCCGGGTCGCGACTCAATCGCAACCGGCCGCCAAATCGGCTTCCCAGTGCCAGAATGCAAATGGTTCTCAAGACCGCATGGCGTTCTGGATCCAGCTCGCTCCCATCGACGAGATCCTGGCTTTCGGCGCCGCTATCGACGCCAGCCCAGAGGGTTTCAACGGTGCTCTTCCGGTCCTAACCAAGTTCGCTCCCCTTATCAGGAAACTCCAGCAAGCTCAACGTTTCTAAACGTAGTCCTTCTTTCCAGCATTCCTATCTCAGAGTGAGTCTGATCACTCTAGATAATATCTTAGTTTCAGCTTTGTCATTTCTGCTAATCTTAGCTTTGTTTTTTTTCTCACTTTCAGTTCCTTTTGGTGGCAGCCGTCTGGATGCCGCTCACTGCGCAGCCTCTCTCTCCAATTGGCTGTCGCTCCGATAAATGATCAAGAACCTGGATTAAGGTAGGTCGTAAAGGGGGATGTTTAGTGGGTATGCTCGGCTTCACTGAGTGAGTCTCCACACTGTCTGGGCATTCTATTTGCCGTTAGCCACCGGGGTTAACAGCTTATAGAATGCCCATTCGTCCGTAATAGGATTCATCCTCCTCCCGCTAAAGCTTGCTTTACTGGTTAAAGCTTGTTTTAGGGGGTGCCCAAAATTTTCTGTGGCGGAAAAACAAAAAAAAAAAAAAAAAAATTAGATTTAGTTCAAGTGATTTACAATTTTAAATACTTAGCAATAAGTGAAGGTATTGTATGACGTCCACCAACCAGCACTGGGCCAGCTTGGTGGTTTAGTGGTCACAGCCCTGCAGTGGGCACATTACGAAGGATTGTGATGACGATGATTGTTTCACAATACTGATAAAATTTCGGTGTTTTGTTTATTACACACCATTAGCGTCATTTGATTTACCATCCTCATGACGACAACAAAACAAATGAACACCGTGCTAACAATAAACCAATTCGATAATCAAATATTCCTTTGCAACTCACAACTCAGTATTTGGCATTATGTATATTTGCGAAATATATTCAGATATTTCGTGAACATTTTGTTTAGATGTTTTGTGGTAAGAGTTCGTTATCTGATTTTACGTCATGTAATTTGTTTTCAATGTTCAGTTATACCTATTGTGTTTTTGGGTTTTATTGTTTTGTCTGACGTAATTAAGCAAGTTGAAGGATATATTTAAAAACAAAGCAAATTAGCATTCTATATACATGTACCTATCTTCAATGTATTAGGGATTTGTTAGGTGTGTCTATTGGCTACGGTATCTACCACCATTCTTCTTCTTTCCATCGCAAACTAGTTGCAGTATATCCTGATAGAGAAGCAGGATAGGCTAACTGACATATTTTCAAATCTATTTCACGTTATTAAGTCGTCATAATTGTTACAACTCTTTATAATGATCCCACTGTAGGGTTTTAAGTCTCTCCTCTGGATGACGAGGAGGTTAAGGCCGTAAGGCGCCAAACTGGCCCAGTAATTGGTGGAAACGATGGAACGATTTTGATGAAATTTATATAACAATAAAGTACGACCTAAAAATTGAAAAAAAAAAACAATAAGCAACTGAAAAAATAATAGCGTAATAATAAACAGTACAATTAAGAACCTCATCCTTTTTAAAGTCGATTTAAAACTGAACATACCGAGTGCATATCTGATGATGAGCTGGTTCTGCAACTCAATTTTACTGAAGATGCCCCAACTGGATTTCCCTTCAGGGATAGGGTTGTTTCGGATCCAACCGCCACAGGCGAAGTCGTAGAAATCTGAAAATGGTAAATTAATAAGTCAGACTCACACAATTAGTGGTCCTGCAACTCCCGCAGTTATTAAAAATAATAATCTTTAGATACCATGTTATTTGACTCGTCCGAGCAACTATAACATCCGTTTTAATTGGCAATTAAGTTTTGTATACATTCTATTTATTTATTTTATTTATTTATTTTATTTATTAACTTAAACGGTAAAACCACTTACATAAGTTAAGAATACAAATTGTCATTATATAATATTAAATAGGTACAATAATTAAATTCGCTTATGCCTAAAACAAGAAACACAATAAATTAATAGTAAAGATGAATAAAATAAATTGATAATTAAAAATACAAAATACAAATAGTCAATAAATAATGATAAAAAGCAAAATCAGGAATAAAAATCTAAACAATCATAATTCAAAGTCAATTTATGTTACTAAAAATAATAATAGATCAAAAATAAATAAAAGGTATATGTCAATAATTTCATTCATTCGTCAATCTATTATATTACTCTTTCATACATCCACTTTAATTAGAGCAGCTGTTAACTCCTGTTTTAGATTTCAATACTTAGATACCGTTTACTAATTAATCACATTGCAAATTTAGAACATATTACAATATAAGCGGTTTTGTGTAATATGCATAATAATAATAATCATTAATAACAGCGCAAACTCAGAATCCGGTTACAGTCGTAATTAGTCGTATAGTCCGACAAGGATCTTTTGGCGCGTGGCAAAAATTGGAACTAACCACCGTCTTGGGAAATGTTAATATTAATATGTATTCTTGCTTCCATGCTGGACTGGGAGCGAAAGAAAAACTTAGAATGTGCCAGCTGCTTGTCTTCCCGGGCAAACTGTAAAAGTCAGTTAAGGGACAGAGGTTTTAAAGGCGTTTTTGTGGGCGATAGGCTGACCCCCTGTCACTACAATAGTCTCTCTCCATCTTTATGACGACCACTTTGGCGATGGGGTAAAACTATCTGCCTCAGACACCAGTGGTTGCGGGTTCGATTCCCGCACGGAACAAGAAAAAAAAATGTTCCGTGTCTGGGTGTTTCTCTATTTATGTATTTATATTTTAGGTTCCCCCTAGTTCGCTATATGGTATTCCATAACACAAGCTATGCTTACTTTGGGGCCATTTGTCTATTCTCCGAAAAAAGAGCACCTTCACATTAACGCCCAGTTTCCAAAATGTATCTGTCCCCATCACTGACCATCTAGGGCTTTTAGGCGTAACTATAACATCCAGTTTAAACTTCGGTCAACAAATTGTGTCCATGGCTCAAGTAGCTTCGAAAAAGTTGGGAATCATCTCGAAGGTACGGCGGTACTTCAGCCCTGCACAGCTTCTTAACTTATATACAGCTCAAGTGCGATCGGCATGGAGTACTGCAGTCATCTTTGGGATGGTTCAGCCAAATATCAACTAGAAGCTGGACTCCGTTGACCGAAGAGCCCGTAATCTAATTAACAACGTCGACCTTACGACCAAAATACTGCAGACCCTAGAGCGTCGTCGTAAGGTTGCTTGTTTAACCGTGTACTACAGGATACATTTTGGGGAGTGCGCGAGTGCTCTGTTGAACCCTCACCCTTTTACCATCGGACTACTAGACGCAGACAGAACACACTGTTCAATTGATGAACCAAAGCATACTACCATTTGTACCGTTCTACTGCATATATCTATCCTTTTATGACTAAGATAAAGAAGTGCAATGTCAGTACGAATGTTCGACTTTGCTATCTGTAGTTAGTCATCATTAACCCTCCAAAGTCGTGTGTTCTTATGTGTGTTGAAGTATTATTAGTTGAGGTGTGTGAGTTTATGTGTTTAGTGCATCTAAAATCATGGATTTTGGCCCCAGTACGAGCAGAAATGAGTGTGAATTTAATTATTTTTTTTATATTGTTGCTTTTTTAATTTTAACTCTGTATTAGTAATTGATTGAATCAGGCGTAACGTTGCGGAAATCCATGACAACTCTATAAAAAGTTATTTTGCTAATTCCGCGACTTGTACTTGCACTAGTGATGCAGGATTTTCATGCGTAGCTAATAGTTCATGCGTAGCTAATAGTAGCTAATAGTAACTAATAGTTCGGTGGTGGTCGTTGCGCCCTGAGGATGCTTCTGGTTGAAGCGAAACACGTGTCGGTGATAGCTTGTGGTGTGGGTTTCCAGGTGTGTGTTCATTGCATGTCGTGCTTCTTGCTTGAGGGAGGGAGGGCGGTGAACCTACGCATGAAAATCCTGCATCACTAGTGCAAGTACAAGTCGCGGAATTAGCAAAATAACTTTTTATAGAGTTCTGTATTAGTAGTTTGTATGTGATGAATATTGAAAACATGCCTGTGATTTTAAATTGTTAATTTTATAGATTTTTGTATAGATGTTGCATTTAAAATTTTTGCCTGTATGTGATGAATATTGAAAACATGCCTGTGATTTTAAATTGTTAATTTTATAGATTTTTGTATAGATGTTGCATTTAAAATTTTTGCCTGAATACAGAATTGTTAAAATAACACAAGTGATTTGTTTCATTTATTTTGTTTGTTGACTGTAAAAAATATTTATGAAGCAGATGTTCCAATGACGAATGGCCCCTAAATATTTTTAAATATTTTTTTTCAATGACACAACACTCTTTGTATGAAAGTTGCGAATAATGTCAAAACCCACATCATGATCAAAGGCCCCTAACCCGGTAAGACGATTCCCGCGGGATTTTCGGTATAAAAAGTAGCCTATACGTATTCGGAAGAATCCCGCTAAGTAATGGTAAAAGAAATTTTGAAATCGGTCCAGTAGTTTTTGAGCCTATTCAATACAAACATACAAAATACAAAGGTTTCCTCTTTGTAATATTAGTATAGATAACCGACCCCATGTTGCTTAATCTGTTTTTATATGTAGGTAAAAAAAAAGGTTTTTATCTCGCGTTAACAATCATACATGCTCATACCGTCACAGGGGTTTTTGGTGTCATCCAGAGCTCTGATCACCTCACTGGCAGTGTAGATGCAGGAACTTGAGAGGCAGATATCGCTTTGTTCTGTGAAAGAAAGAGAAGGTAACCTTCAGTATATTTTATTCACCAATGCAGCTTCTTATGTTTGTAATAGTTTCAATTTCAATCGTTACTGGCTACGTGTAAATTAACTGGTTACCCGCCTAACTAGCAAGTGTTATTACAGAAACAATAAGTTTTACAGCTAAAGCCTTACGCATCATTGATTAACCCGTCATTAATCTATCACTATTCAAATTCAAATTCAAATCATTTATTTCAGCTACAGCCATATTTTACATCAGAAAAATAAAGATTAAATTAAGGTAGGCATATACAATTCAAATCAATAATTACAATAAAAAATAAGAACATTGTTAAAAAAATTTGCAAGTAATGTCAATAGAAATTAGATATATAATTATAAATGTCAGATTTAATAATTATTTAAAATATTTAAAAAAAAACCTAAATTTATTAATAGTACAAGTAAGTAAATGTTAGTAGAAATTAAAAAATATGTGAAATTAAATTATTATTAGACATCCTAATGCAAACATAATTTAGTCACAATTATATATATAGGAGATAAATTAATATAAAAAAAAACAGTTACTTAATTAACGAAGGCGCCTGGCTGGTTGCCAGTCGCTATTTATTAAGGGCTGATTTTTCAATTGTCGGATAAAAGTTATCTTACGTATAAAGTATTACTCGCCGAAATAAAGTTGTTTGTTTATTTTTTACACTTGTATGACAATGACATAGAATGACAATAAACTTGTGACGACCTTAAAGCTGTAGAGTAATACTTTATCCATTAGATAACTTTCTGAGTCTGACCATCGAAAAATCGGGGATAAGAAAAACGTCCTTAGAAAAATAGCGCCATGCCTGTTTGTAGTGTGAATTAACCAGCTATGCCTCAATGAATGCGATATTTTGGCTCAATATAAATGTCCTTAATTTTTAACGTTTGTTATGTACGCAGCCTCTGACTCCAATTGGCTGTCGTTCAGATGATGAGAAAAGCCCAACTCGGGATTTCTTAGCAAAGGGGATGTTTAGCGGGTAGCGCTGGGTTCGGTGAGTCCCGCACTGTTAGGGATTGGCTTGTGGGGTAGTCCCCCAAAGGCCCCCCCTCGTGCATCAAGCATTCACCTCCTCTCCTCCTGAGACTTCCTTAGGGGGGTCTAGTAGGTAGTCTAACGTTTCTTTGGCGGAAAAAATAAATAAATAAATAACGTTTGTTATATGACCAAGTACGTTGCGCTTAGTTGCACTATTTTGTATGACGATCTTGATACTTCTTCAAGTCAATGCAAAAATAATTTTTCAAATTCGGCTTTTTTTCGAAGATTAGCGCATTCTAACAAACATTTAACTCTTCAGCTATATTATACACATAATATATTAACTGTCACATAATACCTAGTTATGTGCAGTTTCATACACTACTTTATATAATCTCATACACTGAAGATATTTATTCCCGCCATTATCGCGCATGCGCCAAAACGCGCCGCGCGGACACAGATAAAAAAATGAAATCTATGGTCTGTTATCTGTATCGAAATAAAAAAAAAAATATTATAACATTGTATTGTTCGAGGTAGTGTGTTATAATTTAATTTTTTAATTTCGTTTCGTTATACTATTTTAAAAAGTATGTCAATATAAATTCGTTCTGAGTTTTATATTTTGAATATTATGATATTAGAGTAGATAAAAATAATTATGAATCAATACGATATTTATAAGATACCGATATGTAATCACTGGAAAGTTTTCCTACTAAACGTGACCTTTGCAAACAGGATACAATTTCTTCTCTGTAAGAAAAGGAAATGTATGAGGAAAATCACTTGATATCCAATTACCCGATAGATGAAGACTTCATCAACTTTTTAATATCCTATTCAATTGATTGTCTATTGATTGGTATCTAGGAGACAGAGCAGTTATTTTTTTTAAATATACATAAGCACTATAGATACATTATTGGTGTTATTTTATTTAAGCTTTTATTAAAGACTCGACCTATTTTTGACGCATCAGGACTGACTTATTTTTTTAGTACCAACTTTTAGTTACAAGGCTAGAAGTATTATTTTTAAATTTTTATTAGTGTCTCAACCCGCATTTGAGAAAAACATATATCGATGTTTGCATTTAAGATTATGAATAAAAACCGCCATAACAAAACAACACAATAATAAAATCACTTATGTCAGACATACATTAGATCGAAAACAATCCAGACAAAATTCTGCCACTGTTCTTTAAATGTTTTACTCCAATTTCCCCAGCATAGCTAGCGTCAATTTCTTTTTTTTTTCCTTTTTGTCATAAGATCCTGGCAGACCTATAGTTGCACACATGGATGGATTTTTATGTTTAGCCATTTGACTAGCCAGCCTAAATTTTAATTTAACCTGAAGCTAAAGTCCCTCAGAGCTAATATGATTGTTCTCAGTTTGAAAGTATGTCAAACCATTTAAAATAAAACGCAAAATGCATTTAGTTTGCAGTTTGCACAAACGGTTAAATACTCTATTAGAAGTCAAAGTAATTCACTCGCTTGCCACAGAGTAAAAATTAGGCGGTTAACCTAATTTGCTTAATAATAAAATAATGCGTGAAACGATGCCGAAATAAATGGTTTTAGAACGTACTGTTTATTTAATAAAATAAACTTTTTACCGCATGTTACTGTGTTTATACCGTAAATTTTAACGCAATGTTTCTGTTTCTTGTCAAGCTCCCACGAGGGACTGAGGTGACAGGCAATTTATCAAACCCACCTGTTGCTTAAATTGCGAGCGTTCTTGAAATTTTTAAAAACTTTCATCATAAAATGATAATTGTAGACATTTTTGTGATAGTTTCTGCTATAATCTTATTGAATTACTCATTATTTACTATTTGCTCCTAATCAAAGTGATGTTATTACCTAATTATTATAGTAGTTACTAACCACTTTTTTTTAATAAATCTCTGCAAAGTAGATATAATGTCTTTTAACGAGACGTGATGAAATGTGTAAATTAAATGGTTAGATGTATTAGTATTATTATAATAACAAACCTATTATGATTATTAGTATTGGGCATTTTAAAAACTACACGCCTTTCGGCGGAAAAGACCTGACAATCTGACCAGTCGGTCGGGGTTCAGGACAGGAGAGGCAGAAATCGGCGAAAAATTCAGGCAGTCTATTATAATTATTTGGCATCTTAAATGCTCCATTACACTAGGATAACATTATACTCGGGTATTTCAGTAACTAGTCAAATCACAATTGAGTCAGACCAATAGTCTTACTCAGATAATTTCTAACAAACCAACTGTTACCTTTATGCTGTGGTCCCTCAACTAAGTACAATACGAGTCACGAACAGACATATAGTCACGTGTATGATTGTTCTGTTTTCATCACAGAACAAAAGATGGGATATTACTGTATATTCCGGACAAGTCTGTTTGTATAGATAAAAGAGTAGGGTAATGAAATGATACTGTTGTATTTATGGAAGGTACTAATAAATACATACATACCTACATAACTTCATGCCTGTATCCGTTATGGGGTAGGCAGAACACCAGCTGTTACAAAACCATCTGATGTCACGTTTGACAAATTTGGAGGCATTATAGTGATGGAAAGAGACTATTGCAGGGACAGGGGGTCAGCCAGTCGCCCACAAAAAAATACTCCCATAACACCTCTGTCCCTTAACTGACTTTTACAGTATGCTGGGAAGAGAAGCAGCTGGTACATTATATGTTTTTCTTTCGCTCCCAGTCCAGCATGGAAGCAATAATAAAATATTTACATATCTGTACTTCAATGTAAAAATATAAAACTGAAGAGTCTGCCGCTTAGATAAGAGAAATATATTCAAGTAACTATAGATATAGTGCCTATGTTCATCACGGGAATCAAGTCCTACAGATTTTCCAAGTATGTTGTAAATATTTGGTCCATTGATTTTGTCCATTTTACAATGTTTTGCTCCAGTTGTTTTTTCCGCGGCATGGCAATTTATTACTAATTTTCGAACTTTTCCCCTTCTTTATATTGTAAGTTAACTTGCCAAAATTCGCGATTCTAGGTCAGCGGAAAGTGCCCGAATTTGATTATGTGTCAAAATATGCGGCACAAACGGGGCATAAACGCTGTAACTTTTGATTGAATTAACTTGGAAGTTAAGTCTTTATCTGCTTCGAGGGATTGCAGACTTTTGTATTTAATATTAAAAAATAATAAGTCCTACTACAGAATATATTTTTTGGCCACGTGATCAAGCTTCTATTTTCATAACTTAGCCACGAGTGCGAAAAATGTTTTTTGTAGCAATTTATACTATAATAATACCATAATAATTTATACTAAGTAATATATTCATTAACATTGCGATGAAAAATATTATGCGACAAGGGCTCCCGTTCCGGAAGACGTAGTCGGTACGGTTAGGTGGGACGACGAGCGCAGCGAGGAGGAGCAGTTAGGTTGCATATAGTTATACACGGCCGGCGAAGCGCCCTAAAACCCTAGAGCTTTTTTAAATAACCCCGCCGTGGTTTGTGGCACGGATTGTGGCTGACATAGTAATTTAGAAGGCAACTTAGATTTTTAGAGGGGAATAATGCTGTTTATAAGAAGTCTGTTTAATTAGCACCCTTTAATATTAATATCAGTTTGATAAAACCATGCGCTCCTGATATAGTCTGGCTAACGAAAGTAGAAACTGGATTTTTTTGCAAAAATTTAATATGGCAGTACTAGCATAAATATCAAAGTCGTTTTACTGGTGTAACTGTCGTAAATCGAACGGTTGTTGGTGGTTCGTAATTGAGTTTTTGCAGTTTTCGTATTTAAAAATAATAAAAATTACGATTGTTTCATAATCAATGTAGGAGACAGCGATACCAGTGATTCTGACGATTAATTCCATATAGAATTGCTGGATTCAGATTTTGATTACAATGAATAAAAATATTGTATTTTGTTCTTTCATTTTCAAATCTGATTGATACTAGTTGCCTTTCGTTTTAATAATATACTTCTCATTAAAAAGTAGGACAGTACCAATTTTGTTATTTTTTAATGATAGTTTATAAAAAAATTAATCAAGTTTGTTAATTTCGTACTATTTTCGGGTATTTTATTTAATTTGCCGCGCTCTATTTTCAGTTTCTACTTTCATGAGCCATCCTCTAAAAAGGGTCCCGTACGACGGACAGACAGACGCTTTTCAAACTTCAAAGTGACGTTATAGGGCTCCGTTTCTTATACAGGCCTTCTTAAATGTGCTTTCATTTTCGTCCTCATCTTCACTTAAAATAAAATTAAAATGGAGGGCAAACGCGGGTTTATTCATCTAAAAAGGCCTCTTAACCAATTTCACGCGTGTATTCATATGAAACTGTTACGTCCGTCTGTACTGTACGTACGCGAGTACGATACGGACTTACGGCACTCGCCACGCGCGCCTGTGTCGTGGCTAGCTACCGCGTGTACTACATCGAACATCCTTTTTAGATTTTAATCGAAGTTTAGCCAAATAGTAAAAGGTTAAGGTTAATGGGGTAGAAAACTGCCTACTTTTTCCACTAGAGGCGCTAATTACGCTTGACTCATAACAACTGTCAAGTACCATAGTAAAAGTGAATTTAGTACTGTTTTTTTTATCACAAAATAGAAATGCATCATTGGGTAGTCTTAAGTTTTATAGAAAATGGATACCACAGTTTTTCTGAGGATATACACATGTGGAAGTTGTGGAACTTGATTTGAACTTTTATGGAAATGCACATATTACGGTCCATATTTTACACATTTTCATACAGAAAAACAAATGATCATATAGATTTACCGCCAAAAAAGAACAGTGAACAAGCAATTTCGATAACAACTCATTTCATTCCTTTGACTGACGGCTTTTAAAGGGTCAAGCGTATGAAGCGACATCTATTTAGAGCTTTTCGTTTTCTTCTCCATTGACACCACTGTACAAGCACGGTAATGAAATTTTACTAACGAAATTACGTCAGGCGTGCCGTACGCGCGTAAAATACGGCCGTACGGTAGCTTTGGCCCTAAGCGACATTGGTTCTGGAGTAAAACTATAACTTTTGACCGAATAAATAAACGATAACGTTTTCATTATAGATTACTCTACATAGGGCAAACGACAAATTAATAGAGCTAAATTACTCACTTCCTGTTTTATAACGAATTGCAAACGCTTTAATTAACAAAACTTTAATGTTTAATTAAAAAAAATAGGTGATAATGAATCGTAAAGTCTCAAATCAATAAATAGTAACTAGTTTAAGGGATTAGCGCGACTATAAAGACAAAAAGACGTACGTTTAAGCTTTATCTTGTAATTATAGATTAGCACGTGATATAAAGCATATAACTCTCAAATTTGACTACCGACTGACGTAAAATCAAATAAAATACTTTTTAACCGGTACTCGCTCGTGACCATGGGGTCTGTACAAACACCGAAAGATGCAGTTAGCATGTAAAATGTTAATATACGCGATAAATCCGATTGCTTTTCGATATTTTTTATGTGAGATTGATTAGGTATGTATTGTGAAAACTTAAGACAGTAGGTATATTCTAAGTAGTAGTTTCAAATATACTTATATATGTATAAGCGCGTTCATACGAACTCCTCAGTTTTATAAGTATACGAGTAAAGTATACGAGAAGTTACCTTATTCCCACTGAATAAAGTAACTTCTTGAATTTGACTTGTGGCGCAGTGGTCTAACAAGCTGCTTCGTAAATCGTGAGATAGTGGGTTCGATCCCCGAAGGGACAAGAAAAAGAAATACTCCGGAACTGGGTGCTTATTTATCTATACAGGGTGACTGGTGACAAATTTTAGATACTGAAAGAGAGCACACTGTACTCGACTCTGGTCATAATTACATAATAAAAGTAGGTACTTAATTTTTCACTGAGTCAATCGCAGCACGTGAACTGGCACGCGGATCGCTGCCAAAGCTAGTGTAATCATGCGTTGCGTAATCAATTCTTTAACTTTCGGTTAAGTTTACTCAGTGAATAATAAATATTTATTTTTTAATATATTTTTCCTCTTCATGTATGATCTGAAACTAGCACGTCCGGGAATTTCAAAAGTGACACACCAGTCATCCTGTATATTTATATTCTAGGTTCCCTCTAGTTCGCTACATGTTATCACATATCACAAACTTTGTTTACTTTGGAGCAATGTAGTTGGTGTGATTGTCTGGGGATTTTATTTTTATTATTCATTACATACATAACTTAATGATAATGCCTGTATCCCTAATGGGGCAAGCAGAACACCAAAGGCTATAAAAGCATCTGATTGGACAAACTGACAGGGGGTCAGCCTTTCGCCCACAAAAACTCCAATAAACCTCTGTCCCTTAAGTTACTTTTACGGTATGCCCGTGAAGAGAAGCAGCTGGTACATTTTATGTTTTTTTCTTACTCCCAATATAGAACTATTATTTATTACTTAAGAGCCCATACTACTCCAGCTAGAATCTGAATTTCGCCCCCACCTCACCGCCCGGCCGTGAAGCACCCCGCAACGCGCGTCGGAGCTATCTTACTCACTCGCGTTTTGTTTTCTTCAACTCTGCCTTTTCCGTATCTTATTTCTTTCATTTCCCATTTTGAAATAAAACACACCACAAATTTATTTATGGAAAACACGATATTTACGTGATGTTGTAGCGGCGGCGGCAAGCTTGAAAGCGACACAGGTTCCTCGTACGAATGCCGGAGCGCAACTGAATCCTTGAGCGGGCGCAGGTCACCCGTCGTGCCAAACACATTATTTTAGATTTAAGATTTATAATAAAAAAAAATAATA
The DNA here is from genome assembly GCA_944452665.1 of Stenoptilia bipunctidactyla. Taxonomy (NCBI): domain Eukaryota; kingdom Metazoa; phylum Arthropoda; class Insecta; order Lepidoptera; family Pterophoridae; genus Stenoptilia; species Stenoptilia bipunctidactyla. The sequence goes on from OX101743.1 coordinate 10,786,689, forward strand.
AACATATTTTAAAATCAGATCATATAGTACACGTATTGTCATACCTTGAAACTAAATACCAAGTTACATTAGTGTAGGTTAAGTACTAATTAAGTAATAAGGTTTCTTTGTTAATTTTAGAGGTAAGTTTGTGATTTTTTTCTATCGAGATTTTTTTCATTAATCGTGTTTTCAAAACATATGGTTCTTAGTTCATACTCTTAACTTTGCTATATGTTTTTTCTAAAATTATTAGTTCAGTACTCTGATAGATATTTGAGATCAAAATTTGGATTCGGAGCGTGTTTGAGGTAGTGTAGGCCCTTAACATTAATAGTAAAAGTACCGATGCCAAAACGTCATAAGTGTAATGAAACTAACAAATAGAGATAACTCCTCAAAGTCACGTGCTAGCAAGTGTAAATAATGGAACACGTGGTCAATCTGTCAATGTCAGGGTCAATGTATACACGGTAGACTAAACACAACAACAAACGCCGCGGGCAAAAATGTCGTAAGTGGGATTTTAAATTTTTTGAGGTTGTCATTTTATTTTCGTTTTGCTGGTTGTTAACAATAATTGGTGAATATTAGAATTGTAGTATCAATAAAATTAACATTTAATTTCTCTTTATTAAACCCTTTGTGGAACTGTTATAGTTTCTTCTTCCTTCCTTTGCCCGTGCGATCCGTCGTTGCTTATAGTTGTGTAAGATTGTGGCCAAACGCAAGTCATACGGCGTCATCAATGAAAATATAAATTAAATAGTTATATCAAGGTTTCAGCTTAATCTACCTAGGCGTTTTTATTTGAAAGATCAACAAATTTCTATTCACGCTTTCACTTTTACTGTAGTAGGATGAGATACCTGAACAGAATTGAATCATTCAGCTACATACATACATAAACTTCATAACTTCACGCCTGTATCCCTTATGGGGTAGGCAGAACACCAGAGGTTATAAGACCATCTGATGTCACGTTTGACAAATGAGGTATTATAATGATGGAGAGAGGCTATTGCAGTGACAGGGGGTCAGCCTATCACCCACAAAAATGCCAATAAAATCTCTGTCCCTCAACTGACTTTCGCAGTATGCCCGGAAGAGAAGCAGCTGGTACATTCCATGTTTTTCTTTTGCTCCCAGTCCAGCATGGAAGTAAAAATTACTAAAATTCATTGCGCATTTACATATTTAACACCATAAAAACAAAAACAAAAAATATATATTTATTCCTAAATTAATTAACAATTATTAACGGCTTACACCTCTTTACTGTTCAACCGCCATCTATTTATAAACAGTGGTTGCAATTAGTCAACACGCAACCCACTTCCGAGTAGTATTACAGAAATTATCATTAATAGACCAATTAATGAGTTAATGAGTGGTTGGCAACATTAGGTAACGATTAAGTATTCATTGTCTTTTATCATGGGTATTTAAACTATAGTTCAATATTGTCTTTATAGTGCGGCCGGTGGGAGTTTGCGTTCCTGACAGCTGTCAAAATCATAGCTTTTTTAACTTTCGAATCGGAAATAAACTTTATTCAGTGGACATAAGGAGCTGTCAGGAACGCATTCTCGCAACGGCCGCACTCTAGTAATTCATATAATCTTATCTCACTAATATTCTCACTTATATTGTAAATGTGAATGTTTGGATGGATGTATGAATGTTTGTTCTCAATTAGGACTAAACGGCTCAGCGGATTTGGATGAAATTTGGCATAGTGATAGTGCACGCTCTGGAATAGCACATGGGCTACTTTTTATCCCGATATTCCCACGGGATTAGAAAGTGAGCGGATAAAACTGCGCGAAACAGGTAATCGATAGAAGTAATATTATAAAGTTGAAAGGTTTTTTTGATTTTAACGCGCTAATCTCAAAAATTATTTATTAATAGTATTTATATTGTAGCAATATTAATAGTACCTAATAGTCAAATATTTCTTACATTTAATAACCTGAATTTTGGCAAGTTTTTGGAATATATTCATAAATCCTACAGCGTCAATATTTTTTGCGTAATATAGAAAGAGTTATCAGAATTATTTATTTACACTTTGTTGTAAACTATGCCAAGGAAAAACAGTCACTGTAATGCAATCTCTCCAGACAACTTTGTAATGTAGGAAAAAATTAAACTCTAAGTAGGTATGAAAAAAGCACAAGTTTTAATGATTTAAATTATATTAAACAAAAGTTTTTGATTTTCTTACTTTTTATTCAAGTTTTGGTGTCTTTACAGGTACCGGTGTATTTTTTAAAACAATAAATTATCTAATTAGGTACGATTATTTAGATGTTCCTTATATTTCGGCGTTCTTACAAGCACTTTTATCACGATACTGGAAAACGAAGCTAGATGCCGATTTCGAGTATGGTAGACCAATAAATCTATCGTTAAAATAGGTTAGAAACCCATGTTGTGCAAAATCAAATTTATTTAAATAAAATCGCCAAATACCCATTAAAAACCTATGGAATTGCTTTGACCAAAACTAAATCCAACAACAGATATAAACGAGAATACAGACTCACCTGGCTCAGGATGATAGCAAGGAGCCAATGGTAGTATAGCTGGATGCCTCATCGCCAGGAGAAGAGAAACTGTCAGCAAAAACGCGCAGAGAAGCAGTCCACTCGCCACCAGCAGCACCCGCTCTAGCTTGGTGCGTTGGTGCCATCCGATGAATGATACACCCTGGAAAGAGAGAACTGGGTAAATAAGGCTTCTTTGGTGACCGGTTGGTGTAGTGGTAACATACATTGCCTTCTATACCAGAGGTCCTGGGTTCGAATCCCGGCGGCGGCGGATATCGGTGTGATGAACACAGATATTAGCCGTCAAGTCATGGATCTTTATGTTTATTTAAGTTTATTCCAATAAAAAATATGTATTTATTCAATACGTATGTTTATATATTTCTTAAGTATATCAATTATCTAGTATCCATAACACAAGTTCTTTAAAAAACTTAATTTGGGCTAGATAATGCTGTGTGAGTGTCAGAAGTATTTATTATTTATTTATATAAAGGTAAATAAATAAAGTACTTATCTAAATGGACATACTAAATTAGTAACCCCTTAGTAAGTTCAGACCCTAAAGTTTTGCTTAATGGTACACACATTACCATCAGGTAAGGAACTCGAAAACTCTCAATACTTGGAGCGGAATATTTAGCTGTCGCACTTAGTTCTAGAACCTTCGTATCTGCCGCCAAATATCAGAATTTTGGCAATATTTTATGTAGGTTCAGGTCCTTCTTAAGCGACTTTTGCCCTTACCATCAGATGATATGGTGGTTGAACGAAGTTAATGATAAAATTTTACAGGATACACAGGAATTCTTCCAGAATCGAAAACTGCACGAGTAAAACCGCACGCGGTTGCTACTTACTTATAATACAGGGTGGACCAAAAGTCCGTTTAAATTTAAATCGGTAGCTGCGGCGGGCAACGGCAACGGGGCGGGGCGGGAGGGGTACGAAGCGCTAGAGCGGCCAATAGGAATTCAGTACCATGGCGTCGTTCAGCGATAAACAACGTGCGTTCTGTGTACGTGAGTACTACCGCAACAACGATTCCTTCACGCTAGCGCAACGGAAATTTTGCGTTCATTACAACATACGGCGTAGAAATGAAGCTCCATCGGTTCAATTGATTAGAAAATGGGTACAGAAGTTCGAGGAGACAGGTTCAACAAAAGATCAACCACGTTCCGGCCGACCTAGAACATCAAGAGGCCCGGAAAACGTAGAGCGTGTAAGAGCGTCTGTTCGTGAAAATCCCGGACTCTCTACTCGGAAGCGGTCTAACGCCCTAGGTGTGTCCAGAACAACTTTAATTCGTATTCTACACAAAGATTTACATTTACATCCGTACAAAATTCAAATGGTACAGGAATTGAAGCCCCAAGATAAAGCTAACAGGCTTCAATTTGCAAACGAAATGTTAGAGAGGTTTACCAGCTTTACCAACATTTTTTTCTCAGACGAGGCACACTTCCACTTAAATGGGTATGTAAACAGACAAATTGCAGATACTGGAGTGACACTAATCCTAAATTGAAGCATCAAAAACCTCTACACTCACCCAAGGTTACGGTATGGGCAGCTTTGTCTGCAAGAGGCATTATTGGCCCATACTTCTTTGAAGATCACCGAGGAAATGCTGTTACAGTGAATACAGAGCGGTATATTGCCATGCTACAGGACTTTTTTACACCAGCACTACAGGATTTCGATGGTTTTAATCAGCGGACGTGGTTTCAGCAAGATGGCGCCACATGCCACACTTCCAATGACTCACTGAGCGCTGTACGTGAAATTTTTGGTCAAAAAGTGATCTCCAAAAGAGGTGATATAAACTGGCCACCTCGTAGCCCGGACCTATCCCCAATGGATTTCTTTCTATGGGGATACCTCAAAAGTAAAGTTTTCAACAATAACCCGGCGTCACTTGAGGAATTAAAAGTCAATATTCAAATGGAAATGAGAAACATTCCACGAAACACTTGTGTGGCCGTCATTGAAAATTTTCGCTCCAGATTGCAGCAGTGTCAAAATAGTGAAGGATCACATATGGACGATGTGATTTTTAAAAAATAAAATCCCCATTTGTTTATTTTAGAAACAAATAAATAGATTTTAACTTACTTAACTAATTTCATTTAAATCATCGTTTAAAATGTAAACGGACTTTTGGTCCACCCTGTATATGTATAATATTCACACACGGCTTGTATTATAAATACTAGACAAGTATGTGCTTATATTTTTTATTGATTATTATTATAAATATACCACTTAGAACAAGACAAACAAACATGTTTATGCATACAAATGATTGTATTGCGAGGGATTCGATCTCGGGACCTTTGCTGTCTTAATAATTCCGATAATGTTTTATGAAGTCAGTTCTTTCCTAAGTGTGCTGCCATCTTCGACCACATTTACACTTACTGTTTGGTGATGTTGAGGTCCAACGTTGATTTAGTCATTGACTTATTATTACTACGTAACTATAGAGAGAAAACCGAACACTATGCGATCGTGTATTCAAAATAAATTTGGCTTCGCAAGTCACGTTTGAGCACATGAGCGAAGACAGAATCCGTGCAACTGACAGGGTGTCGCCGTCGACGGATACGTCTGGGAGGACATCATCATCATAGAGAGAACATTTTATGGTACGTATAGATTGCTGTAATGGAACTTGTAATGTAACACTCTGCGCACTACACGTCTAAATACGCAACGTGCGCAGAAAGTTACATTACTAGCAATCTGTACGCATCATTATATAGATTCTGTCCGCCCCTTGTTAGAGGCTTCTGTACAAAGAGGTTTGAACATTTTTGTATGAAGCCTGGCATACCTAAAGTTGCAAGTACATAAAAAGTCAAGATTTCGTGTACACCTATGAAACTGTAACAGGCTCTTGTCTCAGAAGAATCACATCATGAAAGCAACACATTTGGGATAGCTTATACATACTTAACTTCACGCCTGCATCCCTTATAGGATAGGCAGAACAACACAAGCTATAAAACCATCTGATGTCACGTTTGACAAATTAAGAGATTATAATGATGACTATTGCAAAGAGAAGAGAAAAAATAAAACCTCTGTCCCTTCACTGACTTTTACAGTATGCCCGAGATGAGAAGCAGCAGGCACATTCTATGCTTTTTTTTCTTTTGCTCCTAGTCCAGCATTGTCCCAAAACGTCATCAAAGGAACACATTTTTATTTGGGACTAGCTTTATCCCGCAACTTCGTATGCGCTTAACTACCCTTCTCGTGAAAATTTCAGAAACTATACAACCAGACACCCACTGAAAGAACCTTTACACCAAGTATCACACCCTCAAGGAATAAGTTTTTTTCATACAAACTAAAAATCATATATTTCCCGTGCCCGTGGGAATTTTGGGAATTTTTTCGTAGCACAACCAGTCACACATTGAAAAACATTTACACCAAGTTTCACATCGGTGCACTCAAGGAATAAGAATTTTCATACAAACTAAAGAGTCCTATATTTCCCGTTCCCGTGGGAATTTCGGGAATTCCTTCCTTAGTGCACCCCTACATCTCCTAAAGAATGTATGTTCCAAATTTCAGCTCTCTACGCCTGTAGTTACGGCTGTACATTGTCTGTCTGTCACTCAGTCAGTAACGGAACAGTTTTATATATGTATATTGATAAGTAGCTTCTCTTTACGTTGTAACAATAATGTAACGGATTTAGTCACAGTTATTTTTTTAGTCAACGTTTATCTGCTTAATTACTTTTATTCAAATGAATCTGAAACGAGGTGCCTTACTTTGTTCGCTCCAATAGTTACTCAATTGCGAAAAACGTGTATTGTTTCATTAATGCTATTATTTTCATAATTGCATTGCGATGGACAAATGAAAATGTGATAATATGGTAAGTAATGGTCGTTTTGTTGCTTTATTTGAAGACCCTTGAATATAGGTTATAGGTTTATCTGACTGATAAAATTCTAATCTAAGTTCTTGTTATAGGTAGAACCAAAAAATATTATTACAAAAGGTTCCTTATTTGGTTGAAAACCTTTTATTTAGGTTTGGTTGTAAATAAGTTTTTAAATCAAAAATTATAATAAGTAAAGTAAAGGAATTCGACTACAATTTATATTCACCTGTGTATCAAAAACATCGTCTTTTTGAAATTAATTTAAAGTCTAATCTGGCCACTGAATTTTTTAAAAGGCAGTATTCCTTATAAAAGGTCAGGTTTTATAAAGAGAAAAGAGATTTATAATTCACTAGCAATTTCACGTAGTTTCACCCGTAAGCTCCAGAATCCTGATTCTGAAATTTTGTGAAAAGAGTAATTTATCTTTGTTACTTTTGAATAGTTATCTCGTCTTTTTTCATTCCTTTTTTCAAGGATTCAAACTCAGTACTTGCATATAGGTAAGGCAAAGTTTTTCTACTCAAATATTTAATTATCCTAACTAACACGTAGTTATGAATGGAGCTTAATAGTAAACTATACCAAGCATGAATTATGGAAAACACGCCGCGCCGCGAAAAGCTTATGTCAGAAACACGAAGTTAACTTCGAAAGTTATTCGGTACACGAGAGGGTTAATTTTAATATCTGGCTACCCTTTAGATTCCTATCCAGGCTATACATAGCGGTAGATAATTAGGAAAACACTAAATCGACTTTGCATTCAAATAGTAAAGAAAAAAATGGTCAAATGGGGATTTCAATGAAACGCCCGTTCTGAAAGCATATTGCTTTCCCTATTTACTACCTATCCTGCCCATTTCGCCCCATCAATTTATTTAAATGTACACGAGTATTTCATGATACAGATGCTAACCTCGAAACTGCTTTTTTGGTACGAACCATTAATTTGCAAAGATGAAACAATAATGTCCCTACGCGACAGCTGGTATATTTAAATAAACCGTACAAAAGTCATGGTACTATTCTTCTCCTCTCTATATTGACATAATTCGATATTATTTATCTTTCAATACATAGTAAACTAAACTTTATGTTTAAGAAAATAAAGCGTAGTTTGCAATTGTTACTAACAAACATCGAGACATTCAATGTACAATAGTTCCTTGTTTATTCTAACATCTGGATTCGATTAAATGAATGTATCGAATGAGTTATTCGAGTTATTTCGGTATTAACGTGATTGAGTAAATCGATTTGTTACAAGTAACTTTGTTGCTAAGACGTTTTGATTTGAATTTCCTATATAAATACTTCATATTTATACCTACAACGGTTTCGCACTACATCCGATCCGCATCAGAGATAATCAACGAATGCATAGCATTAAAAAAACCGACTTCACGACCAAACTTTGGCTGAGTTGAGAATGTCATTAACGTAAACATTCTCCGAAATCATACACATTTTTTCAAAACTTTGAACTCTTCAATGAAGTACTCAACCGATTTCAATGAAATTTAAATGGGACCAACTATGAAGTATCCTCTTTCATATGAAATAACATTTTTCAAAATCAATTCATAATTGTCCGAAATATCGTGTAACAAAGACACAAAAAAAAACATAGGGACGAATTGAGAACCTCCTCCTTTTTTTGGAAGTCGGTTTAAAACGACGCGACGTAGCCTTAGACCTATGTCTATGGTAACTTACGCACTAGATCCGGTTTCCGTCATCCGTCATTTCATACAAGGTTGCTTTTCGGATTCGAATTGGGTGAAGTGCGTAACCACTCTTACTAGATATTGTAAATTACCTCCGCCGCGTCTGTCTGTCCAAACGTAATAAACTCAAAAACTGCTGTACGAATTTATATAAAGTTTTTTTTGTATATTGCAAGGATAGGACGTTTGTCTGCCATGCCACCTGATGGAAAGTGCGCATGAAGACTATGGTGTTACACGTCCATCCACGAGAAACCTATTCACTCGACACTTAAAAGTTCCAGGACTGTAGTGGTCAGGAAAAACAGACGCAGGCATTAGTTCCAAACTTTGGCAATCCGTACCAAAAAGGAACTATCGAAGCGTTTTGTTCGACTTCTTGGTAAATCCACTAGGGATGGAAGTTCTGTCTGCGTCTGGTAGTCCGGCGGTAAAAAGGAGTGAGTTCAATTTGGTCAAAAAGAGCATTCGCACACACACCAAAATATAGCCGATAAAATACTGTCAAACAAGCAAACGTTGCGACGATGCTGTAGCGGGTTAAGTGATTCATGAGGAAGTTCGTGGGAGCTGGTATTAATTCCCTAATCTGGTGGTAAGTCGGCAAGTGCCGCAAATTGTGCAAGAACAAGTGGTAATTTTGTTTTCGGTACATACCTACATAATTTTAAGCACTTGTCGTTTTACTATAAATAGCATATACCTACTCGTATCTGCGCATTTTCACTGATTAAAGTCAAAGTAAAAAAAAACTTTATTTCGTAGGTACCTAAGTAGGTAATGTGAAAAGTGAAAAAATACCTTTTCATCAAATTAAATTCTTATTTCTTTTAATTTGGTGACAACTAAAAAAACTATAGAGTAGATATTTTTTAGTTGTGAACAGCTTTTAATATTTTTTAAGCTTTTAATTTTTTAATAAATAATGGTCTGATTAAATTAAACGCTAAGATACATTTTGGGAGCTCCGATGACAGGGGTTGAAAAGTTATGTAAGACTAGCGGTTGCGCGCGGTTTTACCCGCGCAATTTCGATTCCCGCGAGATTTTCGGGATAAAAAGTAGCCTATACGGATTCGGAAGAATCCCTCTAAGTAATGGTAAAAGAAATTTTGAAATCGGTCCAGTAGTTTTTGAGCCTATTCAATACAAACATACAAAAATACAAAGGTTTCCTATTTATAATATTAGTATAGACTAGTATAGACAATCCATCCATATGCCCGTGAACCCGTCCCAATAATATTTTTTACGAGTCAGCAGTTCTGCTTACTCCAACTTTGACCTCATCACTATTATTTAAGAGATACTGAAGTCCACCGCGGGCTCAGTCAATAATAAAGAAAACATATATACTTAATTACCTAATGGTTGATTAATTATCGGTTCTTGCGTCAGAAACAAGATTTACAACGAGATCTTGAACTCCGTTTGTGACGTACACGAAGTTAGAGTCAAGGCGCTACTTTGAAAACGTCACAGTACAGATATCTACAGTAATTGAACTCGGCCGCATCTTTGGAATAAATGCCTACAGAGCCGCGCCGCCGCCGCCGCCGTGGTCCGTTCACATGTGATAGGGCTGCCCGCCTTCAATATTTAAATTACATTTGCCTACTTTGAGTTTTGAGTTGTGACTGCAAATATAGTTTTTTTATATAAATAAATAAAATACCTACTTTGTAAATTGAATATGAAGTGTTCAATAAGAATACGTTTTGTGTCAAAACACCATGTTTACGTTTGAATTACAAATCGGTCTTATAAATTAGCGACTGAAATATACTTGCGCCTCGGCTGAGACGCACGAAAAGATGTTTAAATAATCCACTAATCTTAATCAACGTAGACGACACTCGCGACTGGCCGCATGCCGAGATCAAGCTGCGTAATAGCTGGCGTTTCGTCCATTTGTATGAAGTTCGATTACTGTAGATATCTGTACTGTGACGTGAAATTGAGTAGGTATCCTATAAGCGCTTACGTGAATTTGGAAAAACATTTTTGCTTAGTTATACCTACATATACATATAGTTTACATTCATAACTTCCCGCCTGATTCCCTTTTGGGGTAGGCAGAGAAAAGGGAACGCCAATTGCTACGATCCAGACATACCTCCTTCGCTTCCTCCACGTTCATTAATCTTTTCATACATGATCGTCGGTTACGGGCACTTTTAAGCCATATATCTCCAAGTCAGTTATAATTATCACTCTACATGTTGTCAACTAATTGCATACTCTGACTGTAACAGGGACTGCATATCGGTATAAATTTTTTAAATAGTACTAGTAATAGTAAGTACAGAAATATTTTTACTTATTTAATTTCTGTACCGAAATGTATAGGTCAGCAATGTACCTACGCTTCATAGGCTTCAACTAAACTATCGAACATTCTACAGTTATTTAAAAATAAAATTTTAATGTCAATATTAATATTAATATCGGAAAATTTCAGTTAACTGAAAAAAAAATCAGTTATGCTACAATAATAAAAAAGGTACAAGAATTATTTCAGTATGAATACCTGTACTGTTATTTTTAAATACACCTAATTTAACGGTATGACGTCATACAGAAAAAAAATGCACAGAAATTCATACCGGTATACAGTCCTTGCTGTAAACATCCTTATGAATGTATGGATGGATGAGAGATCAATTTGACTGCCTTCAACGCTTACATTTATTTGGCGCTGACTGTACAAACACGAATCTATTCTTATTTGGCAGACATGCTAATAGAAAAATGGACTATGTATGTCACGCTATAAAAGTTATCTAATAATGCTTAATATTTTATTCATAAACTTAGGTATGTCTCAGATTAAATCGTTGTCAAACTACCTAAGTACTTGATAAGTTGTTTTGCAGTCGTAACAATTCTTCCAACAAAGTTACCGGGACCTTTGACCCGGAAAATCCTAATCTCTGGTAATCCAGGGTCGATGAGTTGGTAACACTGGCTTCCTTAGTTGCTTACCTAGTTCTGATTTATTCGCTTTTATTTAATTATATTTTGCTTTGTCACCAATCCTTGGATGAATATCTACAGTTGCGTTTTAATTTAATTCAATTAATTTAAATTATTATCAAAAACAAAAGTCTATTAGGTAGGTAACGAATAAGTCGTACGAGATGTCGGCGAATATGAAGAGTTTGGATAAAATACTTTTAAAATATCTGTTTTGGATGGCAAATTGTCCGTTCAGTATAGAAAATCGTAAACAACTCAATGAAATATATAAAAAATTACTATCAATAATCTAGATTGCCTGGAGCCAGGGCATTTGAACAATGACATTTGGCATAGTATCTATCTCATCACCACAACTCTTTGTAACTCACTCACTGCAGGTTATGAGTCTGTCCTCTGGGTGACGAGGAGGTAATAATCCACCAAGCTGACCCAGTGCTGGGCGATGGATAGTATCCTACCTATACAGTCTGGATTAGCGCATAGGCTATTTTGTATCAGTAGTTTTAGTATTTATCACTGATAGGGAGTAAAACCTCGCGTTAAAGCTAGTACGGGCTAAATAAATCTAATTTTAAATAAAATAAAAATAAAATCCCCAGACAATCACACCAACTACATGGCCCCAAAAGTTAGCATAGCTTGTTTTATGGGATACCATGTAGCGAACTTATTCCAATTCTGCTTATAATTACATGCTTAGCACTCCTCTTAATTAATCGCACTGCTTTAATAACTCATTCTCTGTAAGAGCCGTGGTCCTGTGGAATAAGCTTCCTTATGAAATTAAATCTGCCTCTACGCTGAACTCATTTAAATTAAAACTGAAAAAACATGATTTAACTTTAGCGCAATATTAATAGACGTTTATTATATATGTTATATTGTACATTACGTATTAAGAATATCGAGTTATTTTATTTTATTGTATTTTATTTTAAATGATAAAATGTACCTATTTTCTTTTGTTTGTAATTAATTAAGTTTTTTATTATGTATTGTTTAGTTTGACTGGTAGAGATCGCTCTAAAGCGATAAGACCGCCTTTTGTACATTTTTATACTTTTATGTTTATCTGTATCTTTTTTTTAAACATAGAGAGTAAATAAATAAATAAAGTTAGGGGGAACCGAGAATATAAATACATAAATAGAGAAACACTCCGACACGGAATACTTTTGTTTCTGGTTCCGTGCGGGAATCGAACCCGCAACCACTGGCGTCTAAGGCAGACAGGTGTACCTCATCGCCAAAGTGGTCGTCCATATTGTTTTTGTACACAGAAAGATAGTAATACCGCAAAGGGTTGGCGTCGAATAGCCCTAACGCCCTTGGCTAAGCGATCCCCGTTTGTGGCTTAGCCCTTTCTGTGTTCGACTGGCCGGCAACCAACCTTCATTTAAAGTTCGCCGTCAAAGAACAGTGGCAGCGGGCCATATATGATTTTAGTTAATGTTATTTAGTAGCGTTTAACAAACAAAAACATAATAGACTACTAGCTGTTGCGCGCCGTTTTACCCGCGCAATTTCGAATCCCGCGGGACTTTCGGGATAAAAAGTAGCCCATGTGCTATTCCAGACTGTAAACTATCACTATGTCAAATTTCATCAAAATCCGTTCAGCCGTTCTCCCGTGATTAAGGAACATACATCCATACATCCAAACTTTCACATTTATAATATTAGTAAGATTCGGAATTCATTCCTGAGTAACTCATTGCAAAAAAATACTCGTAGACGAACACGTTAGATACGTGAAAAGATATTGCATTTTGAATATTATATGTTTTGTATGTCTTTGTCACTTACTATTAAATTTTTGGACAAATTTTATTTATTTTAAAAACGCTACACACTTTAAACCAATGTGTTGAAAATTCGTAGAAGAATAAGTTATTAAGATAAATGACGATTAGATTTCTAAACGCTCATTATTTCACGTAACTAAGGATCCGCCTTTGTTCTTTTACCACTCCAGCAGAGAGGATTTCTGGTATTGTCTTATGAAGAGACAGGTCCGTACTAAGCCGGTGTGTTTACTTACTAGGTCAGATTGAGGTCAAACACGGGTAAAAAGAAACAAAAAAGTACCTATTATTATTCATTAAAATTTGAAAAAAGAATGAAAAAAAAAACAACCTTAAATAACATAAGTACTTACAATGAAACAAAAATGGCAACATGAGAAAAGGAATAAACAATGAAATAATAGATTTAAAAAACAACCGAAAAGAAACTTTTGAATAAAACTCATGTTTTCCTATACCTAAGCACTAATATCATGAAGCTTTGGCGGGTTATATTAAAATTTTGTAATACGCAAATTTTATTAATAAGATAAACCGAGCGAAGTAAAATAAAATAAAATATCGATGCGATGCGGCGACAGCTTTAACTGCATAAATCCTGATCCTGTAGGAATATCAGGGTAAAAAGTATCTTACTAATATTATAAATGTGAAAGTTTGGATGTATGGATGTAAGGATGTCAGGACGTTTGTTCCTCAATCACGGGAGAACGGCTAAGCGGATTTGGATGAAATTTGACATAGTGATAGTGTACAGTCTGGAATAGCACATAGGCTAGTTTTCATCCCGAAATTCCCACGGGACTCCAAATTGCGCGGGTAAAACCGCACGTAACAGTTAGTCCTTTATATTGTTCAGTTCAGATTTTGATTTAATTGTTGCAAAATTTCAACACAATTTGCCCACTTCCAAAAGAGGAGGAAGTTCTCAATTCGTCAGTATGTTTTTTTTGTATCTTTGTTACACGATATTTCAGACAATTATGGATTATGAATTATGGAAAATTCTCGTTTCATATGATCGAGAATACTTCATAGTTGGTCCCATATAAATTTCATCGAAATCGGTTGAGTAAGTTCATTGAAAATTTCAAATTTTTGAAACAATATTTTTAAAACATTCTGAGAATATTTACGTGGATGACATTATAAGTCAGCAAAAGGTTTGACGTGAGGTCGGTTTTTTAAATGCACAGCAGCATTTGATTATTAAAGTTAAACGTTTAGCCGCTTAAAATTTGATTATTTAGAAATTTATCTGTAAAAAACCTTCCCCAAAAGTAAGAAGTAGAAAATTCGTAAGTAATTATTTTGTCAAATCTGACTCGTAGTTTGTGAGAGTTGGGCGATTAAGCAGACAAATAAACCAACTTTTTAGGTTAATTTCATAGTATAGACAACAGTTTCGCGCTACCATAGAGTTCGACGGCTACTTCGAACCGTATTTCTTCGGATGCGAATAGGATGTAGTGCGTATAGTTAAACAACGTTATTTTTTAATAATGTTTTTAAGTTTTTGCATTTAAAATGCTCAGTTATTCTTAAATAAATGAAAAATGTGATAAATAAAAATTACCCGACCAGGATTCGAACCTGGGACCTCTCGTTTGCCGAACGAGTGCTCTTCCACTGAGCTACCGGGGCCTGGCGGTACGCCTCGAAATTACTTACCACATTTTTGTTTTTACGTTTTGCTAACGTAGCTCCATCTTATGGTATAGCTTTGCAGCTAAGTCCACCCGAGATCAATTTCTTTACAGAAATTGTGAATCCTTAAAAACATTATTAAAACATTGCAATTCTTCACTTTAAGTAACTGGGATTTTCAATTTCTGTCAAGAAATTGGTCTCGGGTGGTCTTAGCTGCAAAGCTATACCATAAGATGGAGCTACGTTAGCAAAACGTAAAAACAAAAATGTGGTAAGTAATTTCGAGGCGTACCGCCAGGCCCCGGTAGCTCAGTGGAAGAGCACTCGTTCGGCAAACGAGAGGTCCCAGGTTCGAATCCTGGTCGGGTAATTTTTATTTATCACATTTTTCATTTATTTAAGAATAACTGAGCATTTTAAATGCAAAAACTTAAAAACATTATTAAAAAATAACGTTGTTTAACTATACGCACTACATCCTATTCGCATCCGAAGAAATACGGTTCGAAGTAGCCGTCGAACTCTATGGTAGCGCGAAACTGTTGTCTATACTATGAAATTAACCTAAAAAGTTGGTTTATTTGTCTGCTTAATCGCCCAACTCTCACAAACTACGAGTCAGATTTGACAAAATAATTACTTACGAATTTTCTACTTCTTACTTTTGGGGAAGGTTTTTTACAGATAAATTTCTAAATAATCAAATTTTAAGCGGCTAAACGTTTAACTTTAATAATCAAATGCTGCTGTGCATTTAAAAAACCGACCTCACTTCAAACCTTTTGCTGACTTATAATGTCATCCACGTAAATATTCTCAGAATGTTTTAAAAATATTGTTTCAAAAATTTGAAATTTTCAATGAACTTACTCAACCGATTTCGATGAAATTTATATGGGACCAACTATGAAGTATTCTCGATCATATGAAACGAGAATTTTCCATAATTCATAATCCATAATTGTCTGAAATATCGTGTAACAAAGATACAAAAAAAACATACTGACGAATTGAGAACTTCCTCCTCTTTTGGAAGTGGGCAAATTGTGTTGAAATTTTGCAACAATTAAATCAAAATCTGAACTGAACAATATAAAGGACTAACTGTTACGTGCGGTTTTACCCGCGCAATTTGGAGTCCCGTGGGAATTTCGGGATGAAAACTAGCCTATGTGCTATTCCAGACTGTACACTATCACTATGTCAAATTTCATCCAAATCCGCTTAGCCGTTCTCCCGTGATTGAGGAACAAACGTCCTGACATCCATACATCCAAACTTTCACATTTATAATATTAGTAAGATACTTTTTATCCTGCTATTCCTACAGGATCAGGATTTATGCAATTAAAGCCGTTGCCGCATCGCATCGCTATTTTATTTTATATTACTTCACTCGTTTTATCTTATTACCTAATAAAATTTGCGTTTTACAAAATTTTAATATAACCAGCGAAAGCTTCATGATATTAGTGCTTAGGTATAGGAAAACATGAGTTTTATTCAAAAGTTTTTTTCCGGTTGTTTTTTAAATCTATTATTTCATTGTTTATTCCTTTTTTCATGTTGCCATTTTTTGTTTCATTGTAGGTACTTATGTTATTTAAGGTTGTTTTAATTTCATTCTTTTTTCAAATTTTAATGAATAATAATAGGTATTTTTTTGTTTCTGTTTTACGCGTTTCTGACCTCAATCTGACCTAGTAGGTAAACACACCGGCTTAGTACGGACTTGTATCTTCATAAGACAATACCAGAACTCCTCACTGCTGGAGTGGTAAAAGAACAAAGGCGGATCCTTAGTTACGTGAAATAATGAGCATTTAGAAATCTAATCATCACTTATCTTAAGGCGAGGATTTTCGAGTAGCAGTAGGCATTAACGCTATATGGGACTGCGTGGCGGGCAGTCGCGTAAATGAACACGTCAGCGCACAGAAATGTCACAGTATAATTAATAGCAGTAATATAGTAGCCTATACCTATGGTGTGCCTTGTTATACGAAATTCGTTTCTACGATGACTAAAACTGGTAGCTCAGTGGAAGAGCACTCGTCCGGCAAACGAGAGGTCCCAGGTTCGAATCCTGGTCGGGTAATTTTTTATTATCACATTTTTCATTTATTTAACCTTATTTTTTGTTTATAAGAAACCTGAAGACAATTTGTTCAGAATTAGTAACAGAATCTATTGCAATGGTTTTTATATCGTGTTGTATTTTAAATGAATAATTGAATCCTTAAATGAATCATTACAAATCTTAAATTATGTACACACTCGCACGCGTACCGAACGCGATCCCAGGACGCAAGTACCTTGTACTTGCATGAAGCGGTAGCGAGCGAACGTCGCGCGCTGGGTGTCCTCACACGCGCGACAAAAGCAACACACCACAAGAGGCTCAGTTTCGAGTCATTAAGAGAATATTAAATTTTTTTGGATACCGATTTATTTAACGAAAATATTTGAACAATGAGCTAGGTCTATGCTGGACTGGGAGCGAAATAAAAACATAGAATGTGCCAGCTGCTTCTCTTCCCGGGCATACTGTAAAAGTCAGTTAAGGGACAGAGGTCTTAAAGGCGTTTTTGTGGGCGATAGGCTGATCCCCTGTCACTACAATAGTCTCTCTACATCTTTGGTCTTGATGGTCTTGTAACCTCTGGTGTTCTGCCTCCTCGTAAGGGATACAGGCGTGACGTTATGTATGTATGTATGAGCTAGGTTTCGCATATACAAAAAATAATGTTGTATATGGGCACATATTTTGGTGGCTTTACCATGCGACGGAGGTCACATACAACAAATAAGTTAATCAAGATTAAGATTACCTTCATGACAAATTTCCACTAGGCGATCTCCTATCAGAGATTAACAATAGACAACACTGGTAAACCACTTCAGGGCACAGAATGGGTTACCTATTATTGTATGAATACGAATGCTACAAACGATTATGCGCCTTGAGGAGCGTGTACCTCTGAGGCGCAGTGGATGATATATGCGATAAGCGATTTAGGTTGCTTTTTGTTTGAAGTATGTTCATGTGTGATAGAGCTTTTTTCTTATGACTACACGCGGATTTTGTTAAACAAGCTTATCATAAAAGCTTATCTAAAATAAAACACTGTCAGCTCCTTGACCTTGAACGCTGCGCTCGAAGGCTGAGATGAGAAACAGACGGAGCTGGTGATGTATAACTTTTTTCACCTATCAATCTGACGCCTGACATCTCATTCGCTCGTGACCATGGAGTCTGCAAAGGCATCAAAACGTTGATTTAAAATGTAAAAAATAAATTAAACGCGGTTACAAGGCGTTTTATATTTAGTTTTAAATATAACTCGAAATGACACAGCAAAGAGATGCCCCCAAAGACAGCGTTTATATTATGAGTAGTACAGATTGCTGTAATGGAATTAGTTATGTAACATTCTGCGCACTATACGCCCAAATACGTAACTTACGTAGAATGTTACTTTAATATTTCCATTACAGCAATCTGTACGCACCATTAGCTTGTATTATGGAGACGAGACCATACAGCTTAAATAGAAGGTATTCTCATTACACTCAGACTCAAGCCAATCAAGAAAAGGTTTTTTTTCCTAAATTGGACCTATCACGCCGCAAGCGAACACTCAACCAATGCAATGGGATGAGATGGGATGATTTTAGGAAAGGATTCAAAGCGAAGAAAGATTGCGGTAAGCCATTAATAAATTGTCAGTTAAGCAAATCAGTTCACACAATATTAATATAAAACACTGGTATGAAAATTGATAAGCGAATAACAAATTCGCCATGCTAAATTTAATAATGAGACGATTTCGTTTTCAATTTATTATATTTTGTGTTTAGTGAAACTTATTTAGGTACTTTAACTTTAGTTCAATGAAAGATATGCAAATGTTATTTGATAATTCGATAAAAACATCGTCGCACTAATTGCTATGTTTCATTGGCATCGATCCTCATATCATACATATGTACAAAGAATAATATGATAATCAACCATAGAGTAACCATAAGGTTGGTGTTTTTGCTATTTAAAACTAGTGGAAACAACGAAATCAACGAAATTATTAGTGAAACATCAATGATAGCTAGAGTGCGGCCGTTGAGAGAATGCGTTCCTGACAGCTCCTTATGTCCACTGAATAAAGTTCATTTCCGGTTCGAAGGGGCAAAAAGCTATGCTTTTCACAGCTGTCATGTAGGTAAGTGGTATCTACCATCTATGGTTATTTATACGTTCAATTTCTGATACAGACGTCAATCAATTTATTTTACTTTAAAAAACGCAGTGTGGAACAAATTCTTCGCCTTCGCCTTTTGTAAAGCGCCATCTATCGAAGCCTTTTGTACCAATTTTGTACAGTTTTGTTTTTTTAATGAGCTGTCAGAAAACCTCTCATTAGCATGCCTATAATGAAAGTCTTCTAACTAACGTGTAACAAGGTAAATAAACGGTTTCCTCAATGTATACTGAAACACAACAAAAATCCTTAAGAAAGACAATAATAACACGCAACAAATAAGTCTAATTCCAGTTTACCCACGTCCGACATCGGGTCATCTAACTCGAAGCTAACCAAAACAAACCAATATTATTTATTTTCATAACAGCAAGCGCTGAAATCGACTCACGCGCATAAATATTATTCCCTCGCTATTTATATCCAGCAGTGAGGCACTTGCTTTAAAATCGACGTATGCGCAGGCACATTTATGAATTTAATAGCTTTAAACTGCCATTCAAGAAGCATTGTCATGAGTGACAAAAGACTAGACCAATTTCAGACAAGTGTACGTCAACATGACAGTGTTTCAGTTGGATATATAGCTCTTATTGCTAGATGGTAAGGTTCTTTTTAAGTCTGTAGTGTGAAACTTGTCTTGGTTTATCTATTTAGGTACCAGAGTTGATCAGTTTAATGATAAGATAATAATTGTGGGTAGGTAATAGTTTGCATGGCTGCACATAACATTCTCAATCTCTAAAATGACTGGTGAAGTCAGGTATTTAGTCAAAATAACGTTTAAATAAAACACTTTTTAAGCGGATTTATCACGTTTTACATTTTAGCTCGACGTTTCGGTGTCTTTGGACACGCCGTGGTCATGAGCGACTCAGTGCGGTAAAAACTGAGACAATAATTAATCAGAATAACGTTCTTGACGACAAATATCTTATTCATGTAAAATGTGCTTGACTGTAACGGTTTTTGAATAGTTTTCGGGAATCATCGCATTAAAAGTGGAGGATAAAGCGCCATACTTAAAAAGGGCCTCGTGAAAAGTACCCATAACCGGCGATCATGTATGAGAAGATTAATGTCCGTGGAAGAAACAAAAGAGGTATGTCTGGATCGAAGCATTCCCTACTTTCTGCCTAACCCAAAGGGAGACAGGCATGAAGTATGTTTGATAAAGCGACAAAAGAAACAGAGCCATTGTTGCTTGTCAAGATTAGAGTATGTATTTGTTACCAAAACACGAAGATCTTGTATCACTTGTGTTTTGGAGTCATGGAATCATCAGGAAAACTGTATACTTTAGTAGTTAATAATAATAATAAATATTCTTTATTGCCAATGAACTTAAATAATAAACATTTTTACAAAATTAGCGACGACAATGTGGGCGGCCTTATCGCTTAAAGCGATTTCTACCAGGCAACCCCGGGCAAAGGAAAAATACCACAAACTTATAATAATAATAAGAGGGCAGAGCATTTGAGTTGATAGATAGAATACCTATTGACAATAATTACATATGACAAAATATATAACAACTATGAATATAAAGGATTGTTACAAATATTAATAATTTAATTAATGATTTAAATAATGGAATAAAAGTATACATATATAAAATAAGTAAAAATATATATATAAGAAGCAAAAAGAATAATTATATATAAAAAAGATTATTTTTGTGTAAAAGATACAACAAGGTCTAATATAAATTATATTGATAAATAAAAAGCCTTTAGTTGTTTTTTAAAAGAAGCGATGGACTTTGCACTGTGAATGTAAGATGGTAAGTTATTCCATAGGAATCTACTTAGTAGTTGTGTTGGTCTGCCGCAAATAACGCTTGACAAAATCAACACATACTTTTATTCTGATATTTCTACGATATAGGTATTTAGGCTTGTGAAGCTGCGTGAAACAGCTAATTTTATTTATAAATACCTTTTTAATGTTCAAAATGGGTAAATGAGTACTATAAACAAAAGAGTTTTATTTTATAATTATGTGTATTAAAAACTACACGCCTCTTCAGGCGGAAATGGCAATCTGACCTTTCGGTCGGGTATCAGGGCAGAGGTGACAAAAACAGGCGAACTACACAGGAACCGACAAATTCTAAATTCAGTTCAAATAATACACATAATTAACAATTTAAAACGAATTCACCAACCACCACATGAAAAGGTCCTTTGAAAAGAAGTGGCAAGAAACTCAACAGCAATGTTTTTCCCAAAATAGTGTACAGTCTCCAACAGAATTATGTTTACCACCCAGTCTTCAGCACACATAGGTACAAAGCGTATGCATATTGTATGTGTGCGGCAGACTGGGTGATATACATAATTCTGTTGCAGACTGTATCAACAAGCAAGGATTTTTCGATTTTCAGATAAGTCTTAGTCTTATGGTTATACAACTTTTGGTGTCCACGTCATGAAAATATTAATGAACGTGGAGGGAGCGAAAGAGGTATGTCTGGATCGTAACAATTTGTGTTCCCTTGTCTCTGCCTAACCCAAGGGGAGACAGGCGTGACTTTATGTATGTATGTATGTCTTTACCAAGTGAAAACTTAAATATTCGCGAGATTTAAAATCTGTCGCCAAATCTCTCTAGTAATGGTGTAGTCCATATATATTTTTCGCGAAGTCAGCTCATTCTTAAAGCTCCATCTTCAAACTAACCACCAGGTGAGAAAGAGTTCAAAAGTAAAAAAAAACATAATAACTGATAAGTTATTGACCTTAAGATTTAATTAAAATGCCGTCTCTCTAAATAATATAGTTCACAGCTAAATTGAAACTTATCACTAGTATTATTGAAATTTATACGTGATAACAGTGCTATACATAGCATAGAACGGCCATGAAACTGTATCAGACGTTTAAAATAAATATTTGAATAGAATGTTTCAATTATAACTAACCAGAAGAAAAACCATTCAAGTTTCTCTAGTCTTGTGATACTTATTTTTTTATTATTTTTCATTCATCTGAATAATATTAACGTAAAACGAGAATTGGTGTTAACAAGCTACCCTATTGTGCTATAGCTTGAGTTAAAATTTAATAGGTACAGTGGTACGGCATAGTCTGACATAGTAGGTATGTACTCGGAGATAGGATGCTGTCCTAAGATCGACAATTGAAGATCGACTGAAGATTTAAGCGAGTGACGCCGCGGGAAAAGCTAGGTATAAATAAAATATTATAAATTAATCAATAGTTGATTAAACACTTATGTCTATCTGTAGAAACAACTGAATTCGATAACCCAACTCTTGAGGAACTCTTAAGCTACATTTTTTTGATTCATGGGGTCAAAAGTGACGCGAGTAACATCACGCAAAGCTTCTATTTTTGAATGTACTTAAAGAATTAAAGTAATTGTTTCACTATTAAAATATACATTATCTAGCAGTATAGCATACATTAAAGCAAAATCTAGAAGAAATGAACGGGTGCTCTATGATTGAAATGGCACCAAACTTTCGTAGGTTGCTGGCTACTCAGATACTGTAAATAATATAAATAATAATAATGAATAAACTCTTTATTTTACAACTATAAATATAAAAGTGAACAAGATCTTCAGACAATAATGTCATAGTATTATTGTTAAAAAGCGATTTCGTCCAGACGACCTATATTGAAAAGGTATATATTTTTGACGACCGGCTGGTGTAGTGGTAACATACATTGCTTTCTATGCCAGAGGTCCTGGCTTCAAAACCCGGCGGCGGCGGATATCGGTGTGATGAACACAGATATTAGCCGTCAAGTCATGGTTGTTTATATGTTTATTTAAGTTTATTCTAATAAAAAATATGTATTTATTCAATATGTATGTTTATATATTTCTTAAGTATATCAGTTATCTAATATCCATAGCACAAGTTCTTTGAGAAACTTAATTTGGGATAGATAATGTTGTGCGAGTGTCAGAAATATTTATTTATTTTTGGTTTGTCTTTGACCTACCTTTCCATACGCAGCCCCACTACGTATCTCAGGTTTAGGAGCAGTCTCAAACAGATTCAACCTTGAGTTCTGGAAGAAGTCAGCATTTGAGTTCTCCCTCGAAAATAGTTCAGCAGAAGAACTCTCCCTTGTTAACGAAGGGCGAGCTTTGACAAAGGGATTATTCCTTGCAGCTTGAGCCTTCCTCATGAAGTTAAACTTGGTAACAGCTTCAATTCCTGGAGAAGGAGACGGCGTCTCTTCCGAAGTTTCCGACATCTCGGAAGAAGATGGATGACTGTTCACTATTGACGCCATTTTTATTTTTTATAACTATACACTTAATTATTAACACGATTTTAATCTTATTTTATTTCATGGCACTAATTTTTAAACACATATTTATTTTAAAAATTACAGTTTTGTTGAAAAAATTGTTTATCCGTGCGTTAAAAGACGTCCGAACGCAACGACGCGTAGCTCGCGACTGCGTTTAATTACGTACGAATAAGCTTTTGATTGAGCTGCGCGCGCGCCGACGTAAAACAGATAAACAGTTTGTTAATGATGATAGTAAAAAAAACACACGCGCATCGATACTTGGTTCCCTAATAACAATAATAATCATATTGAAGTTTAACTAACGATGAGACTGAATGTGAAACATGATGTTAGATTTAAGTGGCTCGTATAATGAAAGCTTATTAAGATTCTGCCCTTAAGCCTCGAAGGTCTGTCGAAAGCTCTAGTGCTACATAATACGGATTTGAAACATATATCGGACTGGAGTCACAATCACGGGCTTATTGTCAACCCTCTTAAGACACAAACAATCATCATCGGCAGTAATAAAATGATTCCTCGAGTAAACTGGAACTCTCTACCTCAAGTTGAGTTTAATGGCGTTACCATTCCTTTCAGTGAAACTGTAAAGAATTTAGGTATCACCTTTGATCGTACACTTTCCTGGATACCTCAGATCTCTGAAGTGAGTAGGAAGATGTTTGCCGCGGTGAATTCCCTGAAAAGACTTCGCAATTTCCTTCCTGTTGCCACTAAAATTGCGCTAGCACAATCTCTCTTACTTCCTATTCTCGACTATGCTGATGCCAGCTATCTTGACCTAACTGAAGAACTACTTAATAAACTTGAGCGGCTCCAGAATCTCTGCATAAGGTTCGTATTTGGATTACGCAAATACGACCACATTTCTGAATTTAGAACTAACCTCAAGTGGCTTCCCATTCGCCTTCGCCGGAATACTCACATCCTATCTGTAGTTTACCGTATTCTGTATGATAAAGCTGTACCTGTTTATTTGAAAAATCGCATTACTTATCGGTTTAGCAATAACGACCGCAACTTACGCTCTTCCTCAAATCTCCTCCTGGCGACACCATCACACACATCCACATTTATGGGCAAATCATTTTTCATCCGTTCGGTGTCATTGTGGAACGCGTTACCGATGGAGATCCGCCTAGCTCGCAATCCTTACATCTTTAAACGAATGCTTAAACAACATTACCTCGAGAAACATTGTTCATCTTAACGCTATCATTGTTTATGTATGTGTATGTATTATTAGAATGTATGTGTATGTATAATTCATATGTATTTATTATATTACCTAGGTATGTGTATGTAATTATTGATATGCATGTGAGTAGTTTATTATTTATAAACATTTCTAAACTTTGTCCCAACGCCCATCCTAATTTCCACTTCCTAATCCTATCACAACTTGGTTGCCTGGCAGAAATCGCTCTACAGCGATAAGGCCGCCTTTGTACAAATATGAAAACATAGTGTAATTTTTGTAATGATACTTTTTCTGTTGGTGTACAATAAAGAATTATATTATTATTATTATTATTAAGTATAGATTTATTAGGAGTTTACTTTGGAGATGTAACAACTTATTTTGCCTGAGTTCATCGTCATTGTCAGCCTGTAGACGTCCACTGTTGGACATAGGCCTCCCCCAAGGTCGACGACCACTTTGGCGATGTGGTAAACCTGTCTGCCTCAGACGCCAGTGGTTGCCGGGTTCGATTCCCGCACGGAACAAGAAGAAAAAAAAAAAGTTCCATATCTGGGTTTTTATCTATTTATGTATTTATATTCTAGGTTCCCACCTAATTCGCTACATGGTATCCCATAACACAAGCTATGCTTACTTTGCGGCCATGTACTTGATATGATTGTCTGGGGATTAAAAGAGAAAGTTCTCCACGGCGTCACTCGGTCCCGCACCGCCCTCATCCAGCGTTTACCGGCGACTTTGACCAGATCATCGGTCCATCTTAGGGGGTCTAAGATGGACCGGTACGGGGCCGCCACTCGAGAACTTTTCTGCCCCAACGGCCATCTTTTCTGTGAGCTATGTGCCCTATCCATTGCAATTTCATCTTTGCAATCTTTTGGCTATGTCGGTGACTTGGGTTCGTCTGCGAATCTCCTCATTTCTGATTCGATCCACATGGAAATACCGAGAATAAACCTTTCTATTATTGCCCGCTGAGCGACTTTGCAGTGACAGGTTGTCAGCCTATCGCTCACAAAGAAACATCTTATAAAAACTGTACCTTAACTGACTTTTACAGTATGCCCGGGAAGAGAAGCAGCTGGCACATTCTATGTTTTCCCTTTGCACCCAGTCCAGCATGAAAGAATTGTAGCTTCAATATTTCACTCTAAAGCTAGTAGGAGAAAAGATATATCAGTTTCTGCATTAATTATTTCATGTAAAATAATTTTCTAAAGAAATAATTGATTGCTTCATGTAATACTCAAGGATAGTATGCAAAATATCAGGTCTTTTTGTTTATGAAAACAAATCTTTTGGCAGTAAATGATTTAAAAAGATTAATAAAATGATTTAAGTCCTTGTTAGGTCGCCTTAGAGTAGCTTTTGCCCTGACACCCCTGGATAATTGTGTCGTAAAAGGCGACTAATCTGAGTGACCCCCGCTTGGTGGTAGAATCCCGCCAGGGTCCGTCAAAATCAAAATCAATTTGTTGCTTCAAATATGGTGGTATATACGTTTGGTGGTAAATATTCGTTATTGAGCTCATATTTTATTGTCTTACAGCATGCAATATCAGTGTGTAAACAATTAATAACTATATAATTCAATTAAAATTCATCAAATTTAAAAATCATACATGCATACAATTTAATTAAATATTTAATATTATGTTTCCTTAGGTTAGAAAAAAAAATCAGATACTTTTATTTATTACATGTCAAATTTGCTATTAAAAAAATCATTAATTGTATAAAAACATTGCTCTATAAGCCATTGGCGTAGGATAAATTTAAATTTTGTCAGTGGCAAGTTTTTTAACTTTGTTGGTAATTTATTAAACATTTTAATACACATGACATAACTATTTCTAATACATATCTCAGTTTTGAGTCATATCTCGTCTGCTAGCGACCATCTTTTTCCGATATTTGTTGATATGACGAGCCAGCTCTAACCTACTTACCATCAGGTGAGATTGGGGTCAAAAACGGCCTTAGTCTTTAATATAAAAAATAACTCACAAAATAAGTCAAAAATATTTATTATTAGTATTTTAATACTCGCAAATAAAGTATCTTCTTAATGTAAATAAGCATTGTATAGACTATAGATTGACCTATGATTAATGATCTAATGGTTGACAGGAAATACGAGCATGACAACTTAAAAAAGTTGATCCTAAATAATTCCAAAATGAACGTGTTAATTCTAGTGGCTAGCTCAAATCCAAATTTATTTATCAACAAAAAATGTGGATACATAGTGCTGTTAAAAATAAAGCTTGTGTAAATATGTCATTAAATAATTTGTATACTAGAAAAAAATGCTAAGGCCATAGTACCTAATTTTTTTTTTACAAAATCGGTTTAAATCCTTGTTCAATCATTTAAGGTTGTTTATTAATTACTTTAATGGCTTCAATACAAATATTCTTTTCATATAACTAAGTATGTCCAATTGACAAACTATTTTGGTGAAAAAAATTTTTGACACCTGTTTTTCGCTTCGGCTATCTCGCAAGAGACGACCTATCAGTGTAACAACTAAACTATGGATCCTTAACGGGTTATGCAAGTGAACCTTCCGGTAGACATTAGTGTATTCGAAATTTTCAACAATCAACTTTATATTTAACTCCAATACTAACGTAATAAGCTGAAATCTTTTCCATGTATCAATCTATTGCAAAATATTGTGCAAAAATCCATCCAAGGGCCTTTAAAATCACGTTCTAAAAGACGCGATTTTTGTATGATAAAAAAGACAGCAATCTCATAATAACTTAATTATATATCCACTAATATAGCAAAATCTTTCATGCTGGACTGCAAAAGAAAAACATAGAATGTGCCAGCTGCTTCTCTGCCCGGGCATACTGTAAAAGTGAGTCAATGGACAGAGGTTTTTATTGGCGTTTTTGTAGGCGATAGGCTGACCCCCTGTCGCTGCAATAGTCTCTCTCCGCCATTATAATTCTTCCAAAATTGTCAAACGTAACATCAGATGTTTTTTTTAGCATCTGTTGCTCTGCCTACCCCATAAGAGATACCTACATACGTGAAGTTTTGTATGTAAGTACCTATGAAACATAATAAAGCTCAAGAATATTTGTTTTAATAAAGAAAATCAGATTTAAAACACTACGCAGGCATTTCCTTTAACTTTAGTTTTTAATTTTATTTCATTTTAATTTTGGCGTTTATCATCATCATCAGCCTAGTTTCTCCATGTCACCCGGTCCCGTGCTGCCCTCGTCGAGCAGTTGAAGTTCTTAAGTGTATATCACCACCATAGTCTTCGTGCGCACTTTCCATCATGTGGCATGGAAGACAAACGTCATATCCTTACTATAGGTAGGTAAATAAAAAAAAAAACAGAGTCTAATAATTAGCAAATGCAGAGCATTAAAAAAACCGACTTCACGTCAAAACTTTGGCTGAGTTGAGAATGTCATCAACGTAAACATTCTCCGAAATCATACATATTTTTTCAAAAGTTTGAAATTTTCAATGAAGTACTCAACCGATTTCGATGAAATTTAAATGGGACCAACTATGAAGTGTCCTCTATCATATGAACAATTTTCAAAATCAATTCATAATTGTCCGAAATATCGTGTAACAAAGACACAAAAAAAACATACAAGACGAATTGAGAACCTCCTCCTTTTTTGGAAGTCGGTTGAAAACTTTTGGTTTTGATTATGTCTAACATCATCATCACCAATAGTGGAATTTAAAAAATCTTTTTTCTTTTAATTTCCTAACTTTTAAGAAAGCTTAGTATACAATTTATTCAGAGATATTTACATCACCTCTTGGAGACAGCCTCTCTACACCAATCCCAACAACATTTGTTCTATGACTTATTACAAAATAAATCTTGATAAAAAACAGGTGATATATTTTTTTTTATATAACAGCACAAATGTGATCACGCTCGCAAGTAGACGTAGTCTACACTGATAACTCAAAGTGACCACGTCATCTCACTACGTAAACTTCAACAGATGGATATCAGAGGTAGCTTGTACCGGTGGTTTGCCTCTTACGTGGAAAACCGCCGTCAAATAGTAGTGCTCAATGGATACACCTCACAGCCCAAACCGATCCCATCGGGATTGCCCCAGGGGTCGATATTAGGGCCGTTATTACTTAATTTATTTATAAATGACATATATAATTGCGTCATAAATTCTAAAATACGCCCTGAATACGCTGATGACACGAACATTTTAAGTTAACAGATTGACTTAAATAACTTTTATAATGACTGCATATCTAATAAACTAGAACTAAATGTTTCCAAATAATATGTTTGTAATTTCACGACAAAGAAAACTTTTATAAAATATGAGTATACACTAAATAATACTGTTGTTTCTAGAGTCACATCGATAACTGATCTTGGCGTTATCTTTGACTCTAAGCTTATTTATGACCTACATATCGATAGTATCGTTAAGAAAGCTTCGAGAGCTTTAGGCTTTATATTAAGATTTATCATCAGAATTCAGTAATATCAAAACCTTCAAGATGCTCAAATTCAAATAATTTATTAATAATCATAGGTAGTTACATAGTAGAGATGTTACAAATATTATGGGCGCAGCTATGACTCGCCATATTGGCATATGAGTTTTCACTCTACTGCGCTTTCGTTCGCAGCCACTTCGAATACGGAATCATCAGTGTGGAACCCCTGCTACGATACTTATACAGGGTTGATTTTTCGTCACCAGCCAAATTTAAATGTTAGTTTCTTTGATACGACATAAACGTACCTACATATTTATTTTAGCGTCGCTCAGTACAAATAAGTGGATATGGAACCACAAACTTTAAAAAAAATAGTCGCTGTTGATGAACATAGCTACTACGACGCGACATTTCCTTGATAATAGTGCGACGTTGTACTACAAAATGTGTGTAGTAGCGCATAGTTGTCTTTATTTTAATGGTAATTTAAAGTGACCATGCCTTGGTTATTTTTTCTTGTAAAAAATAAATACTTTTTTTTGCAAAAATCGTTTCTATAAATGATTCTTACACTAAATCAGGCACTCGGTGCGATAATAAATCACTTTGTGCTCGATTCAATAATCTACTATTAATAACTATAAGATTGCAAAATCAGTAAAAAATAAAAATTCAAACAATTACACCACAGTCGAGCACCACAGATAAAAAACTTTTACATAAAATTTCTTCATCAATTATTATGTTCGTATTTCAACTTAAGTAGGTACATAAATTGTTAAAGAAAATATAAAAGACTAGTATCTAATTCAAGTAGTTTTATTAAAGTGTTCCCAAAGCAATAAAACAGTCAGAGACTAATAAAAATATACGATTGTTTGTATAAAAGGACCTTGCGTAGTAGGTACGCGTACAGAATTAAATAGCTACATTTAGAATATCGTTCTTTTTTACGTCGGTTACATGATTTCAGTAATACAAAGGGGTACCTGTATAAGGGATGGGGAACGCAGAACACCAGAGGCTATACCAACTAAATGATGTCACGTTTGACAAATTTGGAGGCATACTCATGATGGAGAGAGACAAATGCTGTGACAGGGGGTCAGCCTATCTCTCGCAAAACGCCTATAAAACCTCTGTCCCTTAACTGACTTTTACAGTATACTCGGGAAGAGAAGCAGCTGGCACATTTTACGTTTTGCTTTTGCTCCCAGTCCAGCATGGAAGGAATGAAACATTCGAAACTTGTTTTCATTGGTTCGCTTGTTATTCGCTCACATTGAATAATAGTAATCGTAATGACCAATTTGCAAACCCGCATTCAATAACCGAAGAGTACTATCAATTGAATAATACTCATCTTGTTTTCAAGAGGCCTAGTATCCGGCGGTTGAATGAATGGGAGCGGACAATCGTTGAATGAAAGCCGTAGTAAACAAATCCGTTATAGTACAGTCATTGAACGATTTAACAAGGTTTGGATAAATTTTATCACAGTAGCTTCCTATATCACGTGTGGTTGCCGCTTAGGCTGCAAACTGGACGGCAGCGACAGCGAGCGCGTCAGCGGCGCCGTCAGCGACGCGGGGAATCTGGGCCGTTTTCGATGCCAACGGGCAGCGGAGCGATTTGCCGCGGTTTAAGACACGTACCGAACAAAGGAAAATACGGCGTCATAAATATTTTCACAGTTCATTTATACGATACGATTTACTATGGACAAAAGAAGAAAATCCATATTCTCCATATCAACAAAGGAAGCGAGTTTCATCGTAAAAAATGACGAAGAAAGACAAAATTCAATCAAATTCTTTGATAACACTAGAATGTTTGTAAAAACATTTGATTATGTCCTGGAGAATATTAAATTAGAATTAGGATCGGATTATATCTCCAGCAGAAAAATCGATTTCTGTGGTTTTATTTTTTTATTTATTTACTGTTCTATATCGGTGGTCTTTCTAAGACAGCCGTAGTAATTTCTTCCAACGACATTTCACGAGTTTAGTTATCGATATCGGTGGGCAACAGACTACACTATAACCGCTCGATCGCGCACTCCCCGCTAGACTGGCGCTCGCCGCTCGTTGCCTGCTGCCCGCGTCGCTGCCGTCCAGAACGCTTCATACAAACTCAATACTTTCTATCGTGTCGCAGAACTCGCTGTCCGCGCCGCTGTCGCTGTCGCTGCCGACCAGTTTGCAGCCTTAGGGGTGACTTAAAAAAGCCTTACCACCGCCCGTGACTAATCTTAGTGACCCTCGCTTGCAGAACCCTTTCAGGATTCAGATCTGTTCAGTTCGAAAATATTTTAAGAAGATTCAGTTTCTGGCCACCCTTTATATAAAATCTGCCGAATATATTACCGAATATTACCGAAGACAAAATTTTATGAAGAGTCAGCCTAAGCCCGTGTGCTGTCATTTAGGATCATTTTATGAAATTAATTATAGAGTCGCCATATAATAGTCAATAATATTTTAATAACAGATTAAGACTGATGAGTGGGTCATAATTACGAAAAATAACATATGTTTTTTTAATATTTTTCATAAATTAAAGTTTCTAAATTCTTCTAAGTGATCTTTTCTTTAAGGTTGATCTTTAGTTTATGACTACACAACAAGTAATAAAAACGTGTCCATCTAATTGCGTATAGTCACAAAATCTAGATTAATCTAAAATTTTACTCACAGAGAACAATTTTGAAATTTTAATTTATGAAAAATATTGAAAAAAAAAAACATTTTTTTTTTTTTGAAATTCAGACCCACTCATCATACCTAATCTGCTATTAAAATATAATTGACTATTATATGCGGATCCTGTATATATTACATATTTCAATTGAGTTGCTGGTCCTTAGCTAGATAATTTTTGCTTACAGTTGGTTTTAGAGTCACGGATTAAGAATTCCTTATTTTATTATATTTTGTAAAATTTTGTCCCATTTTCGCCTGAAAAACAGGGATACCCTAGTTCAGGCACTTAGATATAATTGTGTTCTTTATTTTATATTGTTAGATTAAGATTGTAAAAATATGCTGATGATGAAAATAAAATACATTTTATTATTATTATTTTGCATACTTATAACTACACGCCTTTCTGCGGAAAAGACCCGACAATCGGACCAGTCGGTCGTGTATCAAGGCAAGAGAGAAAGAAATCGGCGAACGATTCGGGCAGTATCGAGCAATACCGCTTTCTACGTGCTGGAAGCGAACCACCGCTGAATCCCAGCCTTTCAAGGTGTCTGACCAGTGTGGCTGGGGTCAATTATTATTATTATTTTTTAAGTGACGATCACTTATTATCAAGTGAGTTTGAAGTCAAAGGAGGTTTTAGTAAAAAACAAAAATAGACTACTTTGTCATATATTTGTTCTTCAAGGCGGCTTCTTAACTGGCTTCTTAACGACCACTTTGGCGATGGGGTAAACCTGTCTGTCTCAGACGCCAGTCGCGGGTTCGATTCTCGCACGGAACAAGAAAAAAATCTTCCGTGTCTGGGTGTTTATCTATTTATGTATTTATATTCTAGATTCCCCCCACTTCGCTACATGGTATCCCAAAACACAAGCTGTGCTTGCTTACTCTGGGGCCATGCAGTTGGTGTAATTGTATAGGTTTTTTTTTTATTCCATTAAAAATCTGACAAAAATCTTAAATCTTCGTATGAACAGGAGATAATAAACGCGAATGACGTAGGTATTACGCACTTCTGACGTCGGAGCGTTTTAAATTTCATCAAAACCGGTGTAACATATTTGACCTTTCTCCAAAAAGTTAGTTTTTGTTATTAATTTTTGTGGTCTCGTAAAAATATTTTGTGATATTTAGTGACCAATCCCACTTTTTCCTCAATCTCTTCTGATGCTAGGGAACTTGATATTTGGCGGTAGAGTTGATATGACGGGGTGATACCAGCAAACAAAGCCTCTCGGATAAGTCGCCATATACCTACGGAGTGATTATCCAGGGCGGTAGTGATAGGAAAATATTAAAGTTATACAGCAACCAGCAAAGTTATCTATCAATAATTTCATCATCATCAAAACTCTTTGTAATGAGCCTACTGCAAGGCTATGAGTCTCTCCTCTAAGTGACGAGGAGGCTTTAAGCCATAAAGCCTTTTGACGAAACGTAAATTGCCTTCTATACCAAAGGTCCTGGGTTCGAATCCCGGCGGCGACGGATATTTGTGTGACGAACACAGATATTAGTCGTCAAGTCATGGACGTTTATATGTTTATTTAAGTTTATTTTCTAATAAAAAATATGTATTTATTTAATATTTATGTTTATATATTTCTTAAGTATATCATTTAACTAGTATCCATAACACAAGTTCTTTGAGAAACTTAATTTGGGCTAGTTAATGTTTTGTGAGTGTAAGAAATATTTATTTATTATTATTACCATCGAGCTGGCCCAGGGCTAGTTACTGGATATCAGAATTATCAGCTTATGTCAAACTCTATCGACTACCGTACAAAGTATACAGCACCTGGGCTTGACTACTTAACGTGCCTACCGAAGCACCGAAGTTGTAGCGCGATTAAGCCATTAAAAACCCACTCCATATCATATCTTCCAAAACCTTTTTAAATATTTTACTTCCGGATTTCTGTAAGAACATTTTGTGTCTCAGAAAACATGTCACCGTGCGAGGGAAGATGAGACAAATGTGAACACGATGTTATACAGGATGCCCGGTAATGAAAGAAATGTAGAAATAACCTTGAAATATCTCATTTTACAATTTTTGGCTATTCTGAAAGATACGAAAGAAATATATCATAATAGTACCTTTGATGTATTTTTTTACATACATACATAACTTCACGCCTGTCTCCCTTTGGGGTAGGCAGAGACAAGGGAACACCAATTGCTTCGATTCAGACATACCTCTTTCGCTTCCTCCACGTTCATTAATCTTTTCATACATGATCGCCGGTTACGGGTACTTTTAACTAGGCCTTTTTAAAAACGTCGCCAATTTGATCGGCATACGTTCGCCTAGGGCGGCCCCTTCCGACAGCAACATGTATTTTTTTAAAGAAATCTATTTTTTTTTATCAATTTCACCTGTTAGTAAATGAAAATGAAAGCAAATGGGCCTAGGAAAGAACTGACTCTTCAAAAATATTGTCTGAATATTGGACGGAAGATTTTATATGAAGGGTGGTCGCTAGCCAGTCGGACTCCGACGGGATCCTACCACCAAGCGGGGTCGCTCGGAATATTCGCCTTTTTCGACACGCTTTTCCAAGGCCGGTAAGGCTATTTCTAGCCGACTTTACACGGACAAAAATCTTATTCTACTGTGTTCAAAAAATCAAAATCATCTTTATTGCGAAAATATGGTATTACAATTATTATTGTGGTAGTAGGTATTTGTTTATAAATGAGTGTTAGTATCACATATTTAACTGTCATACAGCATGCAACATTTTTTTTAATTATAAAGGAATAAATTTAATTTAATCACAAATATAAGAAAGTTTAATGTCAATAGTTTTTAAATTTAAATATTCATTTACAGAGTAAAAACATCTTTCGATTAACCATCTTTTAAGTACAGATTTAAACTTGTTAATTGGTAAGTTTTTTAGTGAAACAGGTAACTTATTATATATTTTTATAGACAAAACTATTCAAACTGTTTCTATAGCATATATCAGATTTTATATCTGGTTAACATATTTTGTTAGGAAACCTTGTATTAAAATTACAAATTTGTTTTTTTTTTTTACATACCAATCTGACTACAACGAATACAACATTCGAAAATATACATAGAAATGAACTTTGAACTTAAACATCAGAAATGAATGATTTTTTTTGGGTTTTTGTTGTTTTATCAACTGTATAAAAAATAAAAAGCTTAAAAATAAGTACTTTTTTTTTATTAAGCTACTAACTTTATCCCGCAACTTCGTATGCGCTTAACTACCTTTCTCGTGAAAATTTCAGAAACTATACAACCAGACACCCACTGCAAAGAACCTTTATACCAAGTATCACACCCATGCACTCAAGGAATAAGTTTTTTTCACACAAACTAAAAATCATATATTTCCCATGCCCGTGGGAATTTTGGGAATTTTTTTCGTAACACAACCAGTCACTCTTTGAAGAACCTTCATGCCAAGTATCACATCCGTACACTCAAGGTATAAGATTTTTCATACAAACTAAAAAGTCCCACCCCTTCCCGTGGGAATTTCAGGAATTCCTTTCATAGCACAACCAGACACATATTGAAAAACCTTTACACCAAGTTTCACATCGGTGCACTCAAGGAATAAGATTTTTCATACAAACTAAAAAGTCCTGTATTTCCCGTTCCCGTGGGAATTTCGGGAATTCCTTCCTTAGTGCACCCCTACATCCCCTAAAGAATGTATGTTCCAAATTTCAACTCTCGACGCCCAGTAGTTACGGCTGTACGTTGTCTGTCAGTCACTCTCACTCAGTCACTCAGTACCTCAGTCACTCAGTCAGTTTTATATTATATTGATTGCATAGCTTCTATCGCGGGCCTTGAGCGTGGGGACCGAATCCAGAAATTCCGTAACGAAAAAAACCTAACACCCCCCACTACGACACAGCGCGGTGATACTTTTATTTCATAACTTTACATGCGGGCTTTAATAAACAATCAGCGCCATCTACTAGGAACTTGTGGAACTTCATATTAGATCAAAAATTACTGCATTAATAAAATAAATAAATAATTATAATTACATAAGTTGATAAAAAATGCTATGCAATAGCTTTACCGCGGCAGTCTCCGAGTGCCACACGTCTTTTTTTATTTCTGAATAGCCATAAGTTGTACTATAAGACATTGAAAGGTTATCCATTCTGTACCAGACACTACATGAGATAGATATGAAAAACTCGCAATAGGCACTCTAAAGTATCGGTCCTTTATACCGTATCGCGTCGCGTTCTTGGAAGACCTTACTCCATCAACTTATTAAAGGAATAGCTTCCTTAAGCTCATTGTTTATGAGGCCGATAGCCCAACCCCCTATCACTGCAATAGCTCTGTCCATCATTATAATACCTTCAAAGTCAAACGTGACGTCAAACGGTTCTATAGCCTCTAGTGTTCTGCCTACCCCATAAGGAATACAGGCGTGAAGTTACGTATGTATGTAATTCTTTAGTTTTAAACTACAAGACACGAATGTGTAGTGCTCATGCAATTTCCATTACTTAAAAGAACTCATCTTTACCCAATGGGTCGATATTAAAGACGATATAAAAGACCTAAGTTCCTTACTATCGTTATATCCCAATTAAAACAGCAATGGAAATAAACTGAAACAAAACGATCTGCACTAAAGTACAAAATAAACAAATTGAGTGCTAATAGGATGACTGCGAAACTGTCTGTTCAGCATCAAATGACCAAAGTACACAAATATAAAACATAACCTTACAGGCAAAAGTGTGTAACCTCAGAAATTCACTAACTTATTATTGACAAGTTTCGTGCGTCATTGGGTCTAAAAGACCTGAATCTTGCTTTGATGCGTGTGGTGTAGTTTTTTTTTGTTAATGCCAAAGCACCGGGTAGCAATAAAAGTATTGTGTAATAATAATATTGCATATTTTAAACGTCTACTTTCCATGTAAGCGGATTTTGTGATATGGGATCTTTAGATTGTTTCGTTACTTAAGTAGCGTAACTAAAGTAGTTTTTGCTCTGTTAGACCAAGTAATATTGTTTATTATCTACAACCTATTAATTGTCAAAAGCTTCTGGAACATTGAAATTCTATAAAATGTACTATTGAGCCGACATAGGTTTTCTGAAATATCATCCAAATTTCAAAACTAGTTATTAAGTGAAAGAGTTACGAACATCTATACAATGACACTAACTCTACAATTAAAATATTATAGGAAAGAAAGAAATATGACAATTAAATAAATTTAAACACGTGGAGATGACAACAGGCAGATTAAATAAAAAAAAATAAAGTGCTATGGTTGGTTACCCTCACTGCTACGTTAAGCTGTCATAGATCCAGAGCGTGTTATTAGGATTAAGATTTTATTCTTTATACGTAGAAAAGTTATTTAGTATCGAATAAAAGTGTTACGGTATGTTATTTAATCATAGCTTACGTTGATTCATTATATTATTCGCACTCTATATTCAAGGACATGAATAAATTAAAAATAATATAAGAATCTCAATGCAAAGGAAAAAAAAGAGTTATCACACTTTTGTCATGGGGTGTCATATCGTGTGTGTTTTTACATTTTACTTGTAAATAATGTTTTTCAATATATTCATATACTATTTAGAGTAAGTTCAACTGCCTTGTAAGAGTTACATAAGCACACATAAGGTAATTATGTACTTAAACGTCTACGCAATGTATGTAGTTAGCAAACGTTTTTTCCTTATTTCAGCGAGGCAGCAAGGTTGCTTAGTCCTTTACGCAAAAAGTACATACCTACTATATGATATGAAATTCATATCAATAAGGTACACAGATTCGAATTAACATTAATAGGATATCAATTAAAGCAAGTATTAACGGTGTTTATTGCTAAAAAGAATTGAACCCAAGCCGGTCTAGATATTGAATAAAAAAAAAAGACGTGTGGCACTCGGAGACTGCCGCGGTAAAGCTATTGCATAGCATTTTTTATCAACTTATGAAATTATAATTATTTATTTATTTTATTAATGCAGTAATGTTTGATCTAATATGAAGTCCACAAGTTCCTAGTAGATGGCGCTGATTTTAAGCTATTGCATAGCTTCTATCGCGGGCCTTGAGCGTGGGGACCGAATCCAGAAATTCCGTAACGAAAAAATCTGCGCTTTTATGCGGGCTTTAATAAACAATCAGCGCCATCTATCGAGAGGCATCCATTCTAGGCAACATGACAATTTTTAGAGTTGACAGGTAAATAAACAATAGTTGGCTTTCATAAGAAATCCTTTATTTCGCTAATCTGAGTAAATCGATGAGTGGTCGAGTGGTAACGTCAAAAGGTTCCCGATCAAGAGTTACGAGTTCAAGCCCTGATAAATCGCATTGACATGTATACTTTTTTATGTTTTCTTTTCTCCTTTTAAAATTATAAATAAAGGTTTTTTAAGCTTTTTATATTGGAAGCTTACTTTGTTCTAAGAGGATTAAATAAAAGAAAAGGCAGTTACGAACAAATTGATTGATTGACTAAGTTAAACAGAAATGATGACACCAAAATACGACATTAAAAAATTTGACAAATGTAAAAAAAATATATTGAATAATGAAAACCTGAAATGTATAATGAATAAAATAATGAAAACCTAACCTGAAATTGTAAATTAATTTATCACATAGAATGCGAAAATATTTCGACTCAAAGGTTTTATAATACCTTAACAGCTGAGCACAAAAAAAACTGATAATTTTTTCCCGATCAAGAGTTACGAGTTCAAGCCCTGATAATCGCATTGACATGAATTCTTTTTTATGTTTTTCTTATCTCCTTTTAAAATTATAAATATTTTTTTTTTAAGTTTTTTATATTGGAAACTTACTTTGTTTTAAGAGGATTAAATAAAAGAAAAGGTAGTTACAAACAAAAATTGTTTGATTGACTAAGTTAAACAGAAATGATGACACCAAAAAACGACATTAAAAAATTTAACAAATGTAAAAAGAATATATTGAATAATGAAAACCTGACATGTACAAATTGTAAATTAATTTGCGAAAATATTTCGACTCAAAGGTTTTATAATACCTTAACAGCTGAGCACAAAAAAAATGGCAGTAGGTACATTAAATGTATACGGAAGTGCTAAAATAAGCCGGGTACATCAAATAGCCAGATAAGTACCGTCACTACTAGGTGGAAAAAGGCTTAAAAACCTCCGGCAGCCAAGTCGCCTAGCATCACGCACACACATTCATCTGAATCCCTGGATCACAATTTGTCTCTAGACACTATTGATCTTGACACAGCTTCAAAAAGTTTTAATTTATCGACTGATATAATTAATTTACAGAGGCAGTTTGAAAGCACGTACATGGAAATGGAGAATATTATAATTGAAAACATTGGCTTAAAAAAAGAAGTTAGTCA
The DNA here is from genome assembly GCA_944452665.1 of Stenoptilia bipunctidactyla. NCBI lineage: Eukaryota > Metazoa > Arthropoda > Insecta > Lepidoptera > Pterophoridae > Stenoptilia > Stenoptilia bipunctidactyla. Next base: position 10,825,643 of record OX101743.1, read on the forward strand.
ATTATCTCGACAAGTGCACTTACTCAAAAATATAAACGTAGAGAAATTACAATCATTGCCACCATCACCATCGTACTCACTATCATCACCATTGAAGGAGAGTAACAAAGATTGTCTACGAGTGGGACCGGAGTCCTTACTACTAAAAACAAAAAAAAAATCTCCAGGCAGTGGAAGAGGATAAGGTATTGGTGACATCTAAGAAAAATAGACATGAAGAACACAGAATCTTTGTAATTGGTGGACAGCAATGTAAAGGTCTTCGTAACAGATTAGTAAGATCAAGATTTAATAATCCTTACGAAAAATATGAAGTTATATCTTTTACTATACCTTACGGAAGCACTGAAGAAATATTGACGATGCTTAAGACCCAAAGAAAGAAAAGGACAAAATAATAATCTGCGTAGGTGAACACGACACAAACCCGACAAAAGTGTTGTTAGAAACATATTTAATTTTTAAATAAATATATTAATTGCAATATTATACTTCTGAGCATAATTAAAAATAGATTTCTTAACGAAAATAAGTTGAATGACATATAATAATTTAATAATTTAAGTAAACACTTTTTTAATAGTAAATTCGTACGATCACAAGACTGCGTTTGCTACACATGGTTTGCTATATGTAAGAAAATAAATTTAATAATTGATGAATGTGATTATAGAAAAAAAATCTTGTCATTTACTAAGTATCATATTAAGAATAAACATTCAAAGGTTAAAAATATACATTCAAGTGCAGATTATAAATATAATTCAACTACTACTCAGGGTGTAACTAAAAAGGGAACAATTCCGTAATACTTTTTAAAAATGACTGAAAATAAAATAGACATAGAAATTGGACATTCAAATGCAAACTATAAATCTCATCCGAATACTACTCAGGATATAATTAAAAAGGGGACGATTTCGTTCTACTTTCTTTAAAACACAAAAAATAACTTGGAAAATAATGAATTAAATTTTTTTCGTAAATAAAGTAAATTTAAATAATAATAATGATAGCAACTCAAATCAACTAAAAATATTTCATCAAAATATTGCGGGTCTTTTGTCTAAAACTAACTTGTTGGAAATTACCTTAAATGAATTACGGAAAAATCACAATATGCAGAATGTGCCTACTTTGAGACTTTTGTTAATTTGAACAATAGTAATTTATTTTTGCATGCCCTAAAATGGTAAAATATGTATGACCTATTTTTTTTAATTTTAAGTTCTAAATCTGTACCATATTTTATGCAAATAAATGATTGATTGATTGATTCATAACTTTACATGCGGGCTTTAATAAAAAATCAGCGCCATCTACTAGGAACTTGTGGACTTCATATTAGATCAAACATTACTGCATTAATAAAATAAATAAATAATTATAATTTCATAAGTTGATAAAAAATGCTATGCAATAGCTTTACCGCGGCAGTCTCCGAGTGCCACACGTCTTTTTTTATTAAAGCCCGCATGTAAAGTTATGAATCAATCAATCAATCATTTATTTGCATAAAATATGGTACAGATTTAGAACTTAAAATTAAAAAAAATAGGTCATACATATTTTACCATTTTAGGGCATGCAAAAATAAATTACTATTGTTCAAATTAACAAAAGTCTCAAAGTAGGCACATTCTGCATATTGTGATTTTTCCGTAATTCATTTAAGGTAATTTCCAACAAGTTAGTTTTAGACAAAAGACCCGCAATATTTTGATGAAATATTTTTAGTTGATTTGAGTTGCTATCATTATTATTATTTAAATTTACTTTATTTACGAAAAAAATTTAATTCATTATTTTCCAAGTTATTTTTTGTGTTTTAAAGAAAGTAGAACGAAATCGTCCCCTTTTTAATTATATCCTGAGTAGTATTCGGATGAGATTTATAGTTTGCATTTGAATGTCCAATTTCTATGTCTATTTTATTTTCAGTCATTTTTAAAAAGTATTACGGAATTGTTCCCTTTTTAGTTACACCCTGAGTAGTAGTTGAATTATATTTATAATCTGCACTTGAATGTATATTTTTAACCTTTGAATGTTTATTCTTAATATGATACTTAGTAAATGACAAGATTTTTTTTCTATAATCACATTCATCAATTATTAAATTTATTTTCTTACATATAGCAAACCATGTGTAGGCAA